>OX638229.1:9132951-11974442 GCA_951805285.1 Thymelicus acteon | reverse complement strand
TTCTAGTACGATTTTTTAATCCTTAGTAGATTTCAATCACAACACTGCTAAATAATGATCAACCACATTTTACATTTTTATACTTGATCGCACAAAATATTCTGGGAGAAATGCACGTAAAAAAATCTTTTAACACACTGTAATAATAAATCAACACTTCAAGCTTTGCATGTATAGCTACCAACAAATTGCGAGCCACATGGCAGCCGAGGGTGCCGGCGCCCAGCAACAGACATTTCGTCTTCTTTATGATGTCCACGTCCAGTTCCGGCACCAGGCGCCACTTCATCAGCTTCGTGTTCAGGTCTGATGACGTGTCGGCTAACCTGTAATCATTTTTCTTTTAACTCTTCTTATGTTCATTTTTGGACGGCGGTCACTTATCGTCAACTCGTTTGTGAACTAGTTACATAAAAAAATATGTGTGTACATACTTACGTACGTACAGTACGGTGGACGTATCTTGGCGTGTCTGAACATAGGCTCTGCGAACTTTAGCGCATGTAAGACAGAGATAGCGACACGAACATGCTAACGTCTGACTGAGACATAATACGCCACGTACCGAGCATTGCCGAATTGTGTTACTGCGCAGCCTTTTGCGCGAAGTTCAGACGCGCCAAGATACGTCGGCCATACTGTACGTGAGAAGTTATACTTACCGCGTACTTATAAGTACCTCTCGCTCGCACCCACGACCCGGCGTGCGCTAGCAATCCAACCACGTACCTCTCGTTCGTATCCACGACCCGGCGCGCGCTAGCAATGCAAAACAACTCCAGCGAATGCTGTGCGCCTAGTATCACGCACCTTCATCATGTCGCTTTTTGGCTGTCGCATCGTAAACATTTTACTGTATTTTTTTCCAAACGCCCCATAAGTAGTATAACTTCAAAAATCAGAAACGTCTACGAGTTGAGATCAAACACTTATCATTCGCATAAAAATCTGCCCCGTACCAAAGAGCGCCCTGTAAATAAAGCACCCCTTTCTGATAGCTAGTGTTCCAGCTATTAATAGACAGTACCCGAATGACCAAGCTTTGCTCAGTATTTTTTTTAACAAACAACGCCATCTATTAAGTAGCTTTAATGGTGCTTCTCGCCAATAGATGTCAGGAAGAGTCTATTGTAGCAGTTTTTCATTGCCTGAAAACATGGATAAAACGACATTTTCTAAAAATTTGTCCTAGCTAGATCGAATTATCGACCCCGAAACTCTCTGCATACTAAATTTCATGAAAATCGTTGGCACCGTTAACGAGACTCAGAAAATATATATACAAGAATTGCTTGTTTAAAGATATTAGATAAAGGTCTAAATATTACGCTCAGGTAATTCCGACCATCCTACTGATAGTTAACACACAATGTAAGCAATTTCAAAAATTCAAACAAATTATGATTATTGTTTTCTTTTTATACCTTTATTTAAAGGTTTCTGTGTTATGCCTTAAATATATCTGTTTTCTTTCTTTCTTTATTTTTCAAATTGCATGTATGAAAAAGGAAAATAATTTATTTACTTCACAGGATCCATAGAGGCAGACATACAAGCCAATCGCGGGCCAAAGTTTCCTTTCTCGTTCCTCTCCCAACCAATCCAACCAGCACTCTCAGTGCCTTCAACATCCTGAAACACACAAACAATACATATCTGTACTAATATATAAAGAGGAAAGATTTGATTTTTTGTTTGCATTGAATAGGCTCCGAAACTACTGAACCGATTTCTAAAATTCTTTCACTGTTGGGAAGCTACACTATCCCCGAGTAACATAGGCTGTATTATATTTTCAAAAAAATTAGGGATCCTTAATAAAACTCCAATAATGTAACCCAAGGTGTAAAAAAATAAGAAAACTGAAGCAAAGCGAGGGTGGTTACTCGTTTATTATACAATTAAAATTAGGTTAATTTGTGACATAGGTGGTGTCCAGTTAGGTTTAAACCTCGGTATCCAATTACCTTAACATTCTAAGTTTGAAGGTATTAAGATGAAAGTTTTTCTATCATGAGTTTCAGATATAATATTAAAAAAGTTACTCATTTTTTTTTCTATTAATTGGGAAACAACGTTTTTGTTGTTGCTATTGGACTAAATATGATTATGATAGCTTATACTTAAAAACAAAGAAGTAAATCAGTTAAAAATCTTTTTAAACTTATTTCAAATGTAAATGGATACTCAAGATTTGTACATTATTATACCAATATTTAGACTCAGTTATATGGATCATGGAGTTAGACCAAATAAATACCCATATACCAAATGAATATTTACAATGATAAATAAAAAAATAAAAAAATAAACTATAAATTAAACTCACATGAGGTATGTGGATTTTGAAAACGAGACTATTTGCAATGGATCCATTAGGGCTGCATCTCAAACCAAATACTTTCACAATTTTATCTGGCATTGTATCCGGATAATGTTCCAACATCGCAGCAACAAGCATTCGCAGAGGCCATCCTGGATTCTCACCATTACTCGGATCAGCAAATGCAAAGAATGTTTTATCAGCATCAATCACTGAATCCGGATCATTTTGAACTACGTATCTACTTAGTGGGTCGACGTGAACATGGTCTTCTTCTTGAGTAATAAAAAAGAAACACTTTTGATTCTGTGGTAGAGCCCTAAAGCCATCCCATATGTCATCAAGTTCTTTTTCAGAGAAATATGATTCGGCAGTTGAAGCCTTTTCAAGAAGATAAACTGTTGGTTGACTAGGGCAAGGGAATGTAAACCAATAGTAATAGTTGAACTTTTTTAAATCCTGAAACATGAATATTATAAAAAATTTACAAAATCTTATGCTATGGCCTATGTATATTGTATGTAACTAGAGCCAACTTGAAGTAGCCCTCGGACAAAGTTAATTATTGTCTTATTTCACATTCAAAGCGCTTACTAGTTTAATCATCATTATTTGATTTATCATTGCTTGTATATTACTTAAGCTAATTTTAATTATTTTAGTGATGTATTCCAGTTGCTTCATAGTGCAATATAAACTTTAATTTTTGATTCACATTTTAAACAAGCACTGTACTCACAGCAAATGAGAGGATAACAAAATTAAGTAATCCTGCAGGGTTTTCAATCCAAGTTTTTCTTCTCATATTGAGCCATATCACATCTCCGATGCTATTTAAAAATAGCGCTTTGTCCAGGGACTTGAACCCTTCTACAGTGTTCTTATTCATTATCATTCCCACTACATTAATACAGTATGGTTCCTCTTGTGGTTCCCTACAAATAAAAGAAAATGTTTGTTATGAAAACAAAGGAGTTGCATGACAAGAGTTTAAAGTTGTATACAAATCCCAAAATAAAGCTTTACTATAACCAACACTCCCCAAGTCCAAACAAAAAAAAATCAACGGTCGATGAACAACGTTAAACCATACTTAGCAGTTTACAACGAGCCATTTCAAGAAAACAGCAAGTTAAATACATACGTGTTGAATGAGGTTCCATCAACTTCGAAAATAGTTTTTATATCATCTCGATATGAGTATCGCCCATAAATTTCTTTCGTGCCATCATTAAGCTTGGCCACATCTATTTTATCCTCAGTAAAAGTATGCCAAAAAGATGGGTGCACAAAAGACATGAAAGGTACGTATTGGATAATTTCCCCTGGTTTTTCTGAGTTCATGATGGAAATTTTTAGTGAAATTAAATAACAGACTGCTGAATTAGCACTTTCAACGTTATTACACCAATGCACATACAATGTAATGTGTCATTTATTGTATTTATCTACTGAAAATGTTAAACAATAACTTTAATGCATTCGAATTCTTGGTTCGAATCATAGATTAATATGTATGTTCGAATTGGATCGATCGATTCAATTGACAATTTGACATTATTATTTATTGACAATGTCAATTTGATATGACATGGAGGCAGTGTTACCAGATTAAAATTATACACTACCGTGTTGACAGGTTAGAAATACGGTGTTTCAGATCCAAATTACCGTGTATAGATTTAAAAAATACCATGTAAATTACCGTGCAAAATAAAGAGAAAATGCTATGATTTTTCGATATTTTTTATTTAAAATTCAATCATCTAAAATAACAACTTCTTTCTCGTATATGGCTGCAGTCATTTTCTTTAAGATGTTAGAACATAAGTAGTCGTAGACTATTCGAATAGTGAGATCATTCGCAGTCGCGCACCTCTGAAAAAGAGTGCGAGCAAGCGATTCATTCATACATTATTATACAACCAATTTTCATAAACATTGATTGTTTGACTAATGGTATAAACTAACACACTTTTACATTTAGACGTATTGTGATGAATAAAATATTTAGGGATTTCCTCGGTAGTAGTGAAACGAAATGGCGGCGACTTGATGCTACCATGGCATAGAGAGCTGGATTTTCGTTTCGTTTTACGTATCTTCTTTTAATAAAGTTAATCCTTCTGAATAATTATTTATATATTGACTGTCAAGGTAATTCATAATTAAAAATACCGTAGAAAAGTACACGGTAGTGAAACATTACCGTAGACCGTGTTTTAGCCAAAAATACCGTGCATCTACGGTAATTACCGTGTACCTGGTAACACTACATGGAGGACATAAAACGCAGTGTTGCCAATAATACATTTAATGTGAAAAAGTATTGTAATGTTGCTTCATTTATTAAAACAACTTGACTTCCTAAATCAATGTACAAAATTATTTTTATCGTTTATCAATTTTAGGTTTTATTTATGGTCCTCGAAAAAAGAATATCTTTGCTAATATTATCACCGATCATCGTAGGAATGAAGGTTACCCACACGGAACACAGACACAAGAATAATGATCCAATTATAACCACAGAAGACGTAATAGTACAGAAGGTGCACTCCGCAAAATCATTTAAATAAATAGCGACTCTTACACCAACGCAATAAAGTGTAATTCAGGTCGCACAGCGCTAATCAAAAACGCGTAATGAGTTGCCTTCCTTTCTAACGGTATCTCTTATCCTCTCTGGCAATGTCAGGGTTGTTTTTTTGAAAGAATAAAATTAATCTGAAAGTTTAATTACCAGTTAAATGGTCATGCTCCTCTTATGAACAAATGCTGTTTCAAATATATCTAGGCTAAGTAAGTAGGTATTTATTTAGTAGTATGTAGATCAAAAAACTATTTTATTTGACAATGACTGTGTAGGTTCATAAGGCTAATAAGATGGCCATATGGCATTATGTTGGTATGTACTTACCTTGTCTGTGGAGCAAATATTATCTCGATATAAGCAGGTAAGCGTATCAAATTTGGAATGACATTCGACAAAAACTGTGAGATTCGAATCCTCGTTATTGTTTGGGTAGCGGAATGCGATGCAATATGCATTTGCCTTCATTTTAGTTAATATCGTTTAGCACGACGCAGTGCATTGTATCGAACTAACGTGTGTCATGTGTGATGACGTCATGTGTGATGGATTACGAACGTGTGACAGCCCTTATGAATTTTCTGAATAATTAGCCCGACACGACAAACGCGGCATGTAGGTACTTGTAACTCATTGTAACTTCACCACAGAGTACATTTTGTATAAACTTCACACCGAAAGTGCGAGGTACGCCAGGCCCACGGAACTTAAAGAAATACGGACGTAATCTCAAGAACAAATTCAGTGAAGCACCCATCGGAATACAAACTCTCTATTCGTACAAGTAAACACGCACACATTGACACCATCGGCCGCCATTCCGGCGCCGGACCGCATTCGAGTCATACGGACAACGGGAGTTAATAAAGAATAATAAAAATGCCTTTGTGTGCTGTTAAAAGTTGCAAGAACAATAGTAATTCAGTTAAAAAACCAAAAGGGATCACCTTTCACAAGTAAGCTTGTAAATCTTGTAATTTAATCACTGATTTCTTTTATTTTTCCTAAAGTTATTAACAAAATAAAACTAGAAAAATTGTAACCACAAAATCAGCCAGTGTTGCCAACAATATTGCATATGCTAATACCCAGAATGTGTGGGAAAATTATAGCATATATATTACTCGAGTTTCTTACATTAGTTTAAAAGTATATATTTTTGGCGTTCCGTACTAAATAACAAGGAACCCTTACCTATATGTTTGCCATGTCTGTCCATCTGTCCGTGGCATTGCTTACAAACTAAAAATATTAAAAAGCTGAAATTTGGTATAGATTAAGGTATATTAATTACGGATAATGGTAAAACAAAATTTGAAAAAAAAAATTTTAGGTACCTCCCCTATAAGTAAAGTGGGTAAACCAGTGTATTTAATCTGTTGTCAATTAATAAAATTCATTAATCTCATCAATTAATATAACAATTTGCATTTATTGAATGTGGAATGTGTTATATTCGATTTACATGCATTAAGTATTTAAGTAGATAACTAAATTTTAAATGAAGAATTTTTAGTGTGCGTCCAAACGTAATAATATAGTAAAGTTCATACAATTATTCACAACCTACTTAATTACTTATGCATTTTTACTAAATTTTAACTAAAAAGTGTCTGTCCGAACGTGTTAAGTGATAAGCCCCGCCCATCTACTTAACAGAAAATTTTCAATCTTTTTTTTTTGTTTACTTGCGTACTAAATTTTAACTACTAAATTGTTCGTTTACCTTATTACTTTACTTAAAATTTAGTTATCTACTTAACTAATTAATACGTGTAAACCGTACATTACGGAATAACTATTCAGTAAGTAATACATTTAGTGTTTAGATTTTACTATTACATAAAGAAAAAATGGGGAAATGTTCATATTGTGGTAACCCCAAAATTACGCACAAGTAAGCGATCGGCTATTACTATGCTTCACTCTCGATTAGACAAGGTTTATGTCCGTTCTTTTTTGACGTCCGTGGCCAGGCCTTATAACATATATTTTATAAATCTATGCTCCTACGCAACTTGAATGTGTATTTTATATTAAAACAGCATTATTAACTATAATTTGACTCTATCATAAAACATAAGTATATATTTTTCTATATGATCCAAGTTGACTGGTATGAAATATTACAACTCTTTTTAAAACAAATTACTTGCGACTAAAACGTCAAAGAAAACTTTTGACTTATATTTTTTACATGATGTTGCGGTTATAATATTTTTTAAACATTTAATATAATAATTGCTGAAGATTTTCTTTATTCAATGTAGAAGTATTATTATTTTTTGGTCGGCGATTTCGAAATTACAGTGAAAGTTATAAGTTATGTAAGTAATTTTCATAAAACCTAGCTAAGTAGGTAAACATGTTTTATTAGCTATGTTAAAGGTACCGGCTGGATATACTTTTTATTCTAAGGGATACTAGAAGAGAAAAACCAACATTAGGACATTGTGGCTTTTTATCGACTCAAAAAACAGATCCTAAATCTTGTTATTTATGTTGTCAGAACCCTCAGTTAGAACCTATAATAAATGCTATGCCTCTAGTGCCTGTACACTCACCTGCAGAGAAAAGTAACCAAACGCAACAGGCAACGAAAACGTGCTGTTCGCAATGATCTTATAGGTATATAAGATCATTGGCTGTTCGTATATTTATAAACGACCTCTGCACCTGGCAACATTCAATACCAGGACACTGAGGACCGATGATAGGATATACGAGCTGGAAGCTGAGATGAACAGGTTGAACTGGAGCATTTTGGGATTATCTGAAGTCCGAAGACAGGGGGAGGACACGATAATACTCAAATCCGGCAACCTGTTCTATCACCGGGAGGGCGAACAGCTGTCCCAAGGTGGTGTCGGGTTTCTCGTCCACAAGTCCCTCGTCAACAATGTAGTGCAAGTTGGGAGCGTGTCGGCCAGGGTAGCGTACCTTACACTCAGAATATCCAAACGGTATTCGTTGAAGGTCGTACAGGTATATGCGCCGACTTCGACACATCCCGACGAAGAGGTGGAGGTTATGTATGAGGAGATCAGTAAAGCCATACATACCTCTAAATCTCATTTCACAGTTGTGATGGGGGACTTCAACGCAAGACTAGGCACGCGAAATGGCGACGAAGAGAGAGTGGGGCCTTTTGGCTTTGGATGTCGGAACCAACGAGGCCACTTGCTGGCTAACTTTCTGGAAAAGGAGAACCTCTATATGATGAACTCCTTTTTCAGGAAGAAGCCTCAGCGCAAGTGGACTTGGATTAGCCCTGGCGGTTCCACAAAGAGTGAGATAGATTTCATTCTGGCTGACAAACGGCACATATTTAATGATGTCTCAGTGATTAGCAGGTTTAAAACCGGGAGCGATCACCGAATGGTACGAGGCACATTAAATATCAACGTTAAGCTCGAGCGGTCCCGTCTAATGAAATCTACTCTCCGCCCAACACCTGTCCAGATCCAAGGCTCTGAGAGCTTTCAGTTGGAGTTGCAGAATCGTTTCGCGTGCTTAGATTCTTGTGATACAGTGGACGAGTACAACAACAGGATGGTAGCAACAGTCCGCGAGGTAGGGTTAAAGTTCTTTAAAACCCGCCCCCGTGGTAGGTCTCAAATTTTCTCAGAACATACTCTCGGTCTTATGAGGGATAGACGAGAACTATGTGTGCAGTCTCCAGCCTCCATGGCAGAGTATAGGCGGCTCAATAAGCAGATCTCGCAGGAAAGGCGACGCGACTTGCGTTCTCATAACACAAGGCGTGTAAAAAACACAATAGAGAAAAATCGGGGCTCTAAAGTGTTCGCCAAAGATCTGCGGATTGGGCAAAGCCAACTGACGAGGTTGAAGACCGAGTCTGGCACCGTAGTTTCGTCAAAACCCGAGGTTCCTACTACAGACGTTTGTTTACCTCCTCAGGCGCTCCTGTCCCCAGACAGGCGAATGACAAGCGAGCTAAGTTGACCCGACACTATACCGAAGATATCCCGGACGTCAGTCTGTATGAAATTAGGGGGGCCCTGAAGCAGCTAAAGAACAACAAGGCACCGGGCGATGACGGAATCACAACCGAGTTGTTAAAAGCTGGAGGAAAGCCTATATTGCTAGTGCTCCAGAAGTTGTTTGATTCCGTTATCAGTAGCGGAACTACCCCGGAAGCGTGGAGCGGAAGTGTGGTGACGCTGTTCTTCAAGAAGGGTGACAAAACCCTATTGAAGAACTATAGGCCCATTGCACTTCTGAGCCACGTATACAAGCTGTTTTCAAGGGTACTCACTAATCGCATAGCACGCAGACTTGACGACTTCCAGCCTCCCGAACAAGCCGGATTCCGAAAAGGCTATAGCACCATGGACCACATACATACACTCAGGCAGGTAATACAGAAGTCCGAAGAGTATAATCTGCCCCTATGTGTAGCCTATGTGGACTATGAGAAAGCCTTCGATTCTATCGAGACCTGGGCGGTGCTGGAGTCTCTCCAGCGGTACCAGATAGACTATAGGTATATCGAGGTGTTGAAGTGTGTATACAAATCGGCCACCATGTCAGTTCGATTACACGACAGAAGCACGAACCCCATCCAATTGGAGAGGGGTGTCAGACAAGGGGACGTTATTTCCCCGAAGCTGTTCACCGCTGCTTTGGAGGATGTGTTTAAGCTAATGGAGTGGAAAGGGCTCGGCATTAACATCAATGGTGAACACCTCACACACCTTCGATTTGCCGACGATATAGTGATCTTGGCGGAATCGCTGGAGGACCTCAGTACTATGCTAGGGGACCTGAACAGTGCCTCACAACGGGTGGGTCTTAAGATGAACATGGACAAGACAAAAATCATGTCTAATGTCCATGTTACACCCGTACCGGTAGTTGTTGACGGCACTGCTCTCGAAGTTGTCGACGAGTACATTTACCTGGGACAAATGATCCACATGGGTAAGTCCAACTTCGAGAAAGAGGTCACTCGAAGAATCCAACTCGGCTGGGCAGCGTTCGGGAAATTACGACATATCTTATCATCCAAAATTCCTCAGTGCCTGAAGTCGAAACTGTTCGAGCAATGTGTGTTGCCAGTGTTAACATATGGATCCGAGACGTGGTCTTTTACTGTTGGCCTCATTCGAAGGCTCAAAGTCACACAGCGCGCTATGGAACGAGCTATGTTAGGTATTTCACTACGAGATAAGATTCGTAATGATGAAGTCCGTAGGCGAACAAAAGTTACCGACATAGCTCGTAGAGTTAGCTGGCTGAAGTGGCAATGGGCAGGCCACATCGTTCGAAGGACAGATAACCGATGGGGTCGCAAAGTCCTCGAATGGCGGCCACGTCTCGGTAAAAGGAGCACTGGTCGCCCCCCGACCAGGTGGACTGATGACCTGAAGAAGACGGCGGGAAGCCGCTGGATTCAGAGGGCCCAGGACCGGTCGGAGTGGCGCCAATTAGGGGAGGCCTATGTCCAGCAGTGGACTTTAAAAGGCTGTTAGATAGATAGATAGATAGATATTTATAAACAGATGGGTTACTTTTCTCTGCAAGTGACGTACATACTTGCGATATATCGAACTGAAGTGGTGATGCGGTGAAATAGTGGGGTAGATTGCAAGGATGTTATTCTAATTTTATTATGTGTACATACTACACATACCCTGACAAAGGGCATGGATGGATTTTATAGTAACTCAATTATTTCTTTTTAGATCTTCGGAGTAATCACCATTGTCAACAAGAAAAGACAATGGCCATAAATTCAAATTGTGTGGTGGAAGATAAAAATCCCGTTAGGTCACTGTGTTCCAGTAAAACTTCTAATTTAGGTTCTTGTCGTTTGATCAAAATAAATTTCGCTGGGAAAGATAGTTGTTGCAGTAGTAGGGCACATGGACCGAATATTAATAAGGAATTGAAATCACCTTATTTCACTAATGATAAAGTTCAAGTATTAAGTCGAGTTACAGCGAAAAAAGTAATCGACAGAAAACCTAACGAGTTCACTTCGTCGTTTCCGTTAGCTGCAAGTGTCTATAAAGCTAATTCCGACGAATTTAAATTGAAAAAACGAGGTAATCATAAAGTTAAAAAATCAGTGCTCACTCTTCCAAACGAACCGGTTCCAATGCCCAAGACATATACTGTAAGTGACTTGAATGATTCTGAATACTTTAACGCTCTTAATGAGAATAGGAACAATAAAACAAAAAAACGGCGTTCAGTCAAACGTATCAAAAAATCCCATGTAAAAGAGCCTACAATGGAGTTTTGCGATAGAGATGCACGTTATTGTTCGCAACTAAATATTGATTTGGATTGTAGTTCTTCTGAAATTGTTAATTTCACTGGAGATGGAGAGAGGATTTCGAGACTATCATATAAATCAAATAATTCAGTTAAGGCTGGAAATCCTCCTGACGTGTGGGCTGTACTAAGAAACATAAACAAATTCCAATTTAGACCATCTCCTCCTGAATCTCAACAAAGTATACCTTTAAGAAAGAGAAGGCCAGTAATCAGAAAGGGCAACAATAGCAATGACGCGCGGTAAGTAACATTTTAGTATTTATTTATGCAATTAGTTACATAACTTTTTAACTTAAATTTTTAACATACATTAGCTGATGATTTAAATCTACTAAGGCGATTGATATATTATTTTCAATAACTCGTTGCACGAAACGCGGTTTCCTGATGGATTGCACCACGTACGCACAACTACTTAGTGGTATGGTACAACTTAGTATTCCCATTGGCACAACTATGTACATCTACGCACAACTAAGTATAGCAATTTTCTATAATCTTGAAATATAACTAAAGTGAATTGAAAATGAATGAAAATGAAATGAATTGAAATTGAAAGGTTAAACACCGCTGATTAAACAAATAACCACAAAAAATAATTAATAGTTGTGCCCATGGGAACACTTACTTCTGCGTAAGTAGTTGGTCCATCAGGAAACCGCGGCATGAAAGCTTTGTATAGGTGTCTCGTAGGTAGTTTTTATATTTTATTTTGACGACCCGTGTAGCGTAATGGTTAACATGCTGGATCGTCGCACTAAGGGTCCTGGGTTCGATTCCCAGCGAGGCAGAAATTTGAATGATGAGTTTGAATTTCTGTTCTCGGTCTGGGAGTGAAAGTCCTTGTCTTGTATGTTGTCCATGGCACCCACGACACAGGGAATCCTAGTGTGGGGCTGTGAGTGTGAAGCGTTATTATTAATATAATATTGATGCTCTTTATTTTATATATATTCTAGTATTATTGAGACATGCCGTACTGAAGAATTTGCTTATATATCAAGTTTTGAAGTTGATAGCAAAACTCGCGAGAGTTGTTCACCATCGTCCAGTTTTGACCGTGTTACTGTGATTGATAAACAAAGTGAGCAAGATGAAATTATGCAACAATTTAGTCGAAATATATTTGGATCAAATCTCAACGTTGGGGAAAAAATCAACAGTAACATAAAAAACCACAGCCGGGGAAGAAATAAACGACGATTAAAAAATAGTAATAAAAAAGAATCACATGCTAAAAAGAAGGTTGAAAAACCTTACCAATGTCTAGAAAATAAAAATAAGACTCCACAGCTAGAAGGAGAAAAAGCTATAACTGAAAACAGCAATGTACTTTTACCAGAACCAGATTCTAAAACGTTTTCTATATTTAAACATACAGAAAATTGTTCTGATAATAGTAGTATTAAAGAAAACGATTCAGCTTCTAACGATCAAACAAATAATTGCCAAAAAGAAGTTCGCTGCAACAAAATGAAGTTTTTAAGTAAAAGTCCTAACAGACTTAAGACATTAAAACCTACAGGTAAATAATATTTTTAAATAACCATTTCACAACTTGAAACAACGTAAATTACTTACTTGTAATATTACCT
The DNA here is from genome assembly GCA_951805285.1 of Thymelicus acteon. Classification (NCBI taxonomy): domain Eukaryota; kingdom Metazoa; phylum Arthropoda; class Insecta; order Lepidoptera; family Hesperiidae; genus Thymelicus; species Thymelicus acteon. The sequence continues at coordinate 11,961,625 of OX638229.1, read as the reverse complement.
ACTTTTAATAATTGATTACAGGTGATTCAGAGAAACAGTTAAATGGGATAACCAAAGTTATATTAAGTAAGGGAAAAGAAATAGAGCCTGAAAAATTGTCAGAAACTCCAAGGAAACCACGCCTAGCTCTGACACTTCCAAATAATAATATGCCTAAACTATCTCGTCTTGAAATAAAGAGACGCATTGCTAATCAAAAGTACCCGATTGTTATATTAGGAAAAGATCAAGTAACAGATCGGGGCATTTATGTTCCAAATGTTGATCCACCACAATTTGATGGTTTAGATAAACACATTTGGCCCTATATGTTAGAATGGTCTGGCGAAAATCTTACAGGAAACATCCAAGATATCCATCAGAAAGAAATAATGAAACCGAAAAATCCGAAACTAAAAAATAAATTAAATCACCACGATAATAATATGACCACAAATGTTTCAACAAACCTCAATGTTTCAAAAAAAATTGAATGCAAAAAGAAAAAAAATGATATCTTACCAATTATTAACAATAAAATTCAGTTGGTGACTGAAGTCTCTCCACATATTGTTCAAAAACCTAAGCCTCTGATTCATTTGAAAAATAAAATGTTCCATTTTCTTCACAAAAACCCATCGACACCGAAACATGGGAATGAATGGATTAGTGATCGACAAATCGAAGTAGTACTAAAGGACAAACAAGTTGGCACCAACGAAACAATAAAGAATCCCAATATTTTACATAATAAATATTCCCTGATTGGTGTACATAATAAGGAAGTTCCTGACAAACCTACTGAAAATAGAATTGTACCCAAGGCCTATTCTCCTCTGAGACATCCGTGGGCCAAAGGCAAGTGGGCAAGCGATTTTATAGACAATATTATCAAAAAAATTCGAAGTGGAGTATACTATGGTGTCGATCGTAAAGAAAACAAACAAACATCAAGTATGTATTAATTTTTTTTTATAATGAGGGCTTAAAATAATTATACAAGTATGGTTTAATTAATTGTTCTTTTTAGATGGCACTGAAGTCTCTACTCAGACGGAAATAAATACTTCCAAAAATGCTTATTGTCAGAACGGCTCTGATTTCGATTTTGAATCAAATTCAACACTAAAGAAATATGATCCTTTTAAAAACATACCCGGATTTGATCAGTCTCTATCTACATTAGAAATAGAAACAATAAGTACAAATAAAATAGCAGTGAAGCACTGTATTACTAACGTAGTAGTTCACTTTGATATACAAGTACTAGGTGAACCAAAAAATATTACTCATTCAAATAAATCGATGTCGTTAATTCCAGTCGATGTACAAAACAACCAAAAAAAAGTATTTAAATGCAATACTAGCATTATGAATGCTGTCTTACCCGCAGAATTGTGTAGTATTATACCAACTATGATGCAAAACATAATAGATTCTGAAAACAGGTTACTTCTACAGCCAACAACTATGGAAAATGTACAGTCTCAATTGACACCTTTATTAGAATACATAGAGCCGGAAAGCCCAAAACTAAATATAAAACCCTTGCCCGAATGGGTAATATCAGATGAAGTAAGACCATTTTTAAATGGTCGATTCCGAAGTAGTTGTCCAGATTACAAATATGTTAGCAGAGATTTACATTGCCCTACAGAAAGTATAGACAGTGCAGTTATTTTAACTCCAAGAGTAAATACGCAGATATTTTGTCCACTATTTTATTTGCATATTACAGTAAACCCCAGTAATACATTTGAAAAACCTAATAAGGAGGCAAATACAAATCATAATAATTGTAGGGTGTTACAACCATATAATCCAAAAACCTGGAGTATTATTCCTTATGAAGCCTTGAATGTTGCTGACTTTATAAAGCAAATCATTGATAATTTGAAAGTTAACAAATTAAATAAGATTCAAATTATTTCAAATGATCTTAGATGTAGCAACATCTTTGTCAGTAAACCATTGTTAATCTTACGAGACGAAAGCCAAGATCTGTTCTTACCTCTTAGCGGTAATAAAGTTGGAGTTGTATCACTTTTCAATGCATTCAAAAAAAGTATTTCGAATAACAGTGAAGAATCTGAACATACTCTGAACACTAAAGTAACTAATAATGACCAAAAAAAGGATAAATCTCGTATTCATTTTGATGACAGTAAAACAGTTCCGAGAAAGAGTGTTCACCCTATCAAGGTGTTACGGAAGAAAAGTTATGTTAGATTTTACAGGAAATGTAACTCTATGTCCAGCATTTCCAGTTACAAAAGTACTCCACTAAACAGGGTAACGAATTTAGAAGAGTTTTGTCAAGTACTCGGCTCTAATATATTTTGCAATGTTCTGGACGGATGCTTAGAAAAAAAAATTGTGAGTGCTGTTGAAGAGGTAAGCAATGTTTGTAGGATAAGCGTACCTTTAAAAATAAATAAATAATGCTTTTGTAACCTATTAATTTAATTTTAGATGAAAAATTGGATCACTGACATAAATCCTAAGCAAGCTCTTCTCATTCTACTCTTAATAAATAAAAAAGACACGCCAAACCTAATCCGTTTTAGACCCGTTATACTTCAAGGCATTGCTGTGAATAGAATAACTAAGGCCGATGAATTAGACACGGAAATTGAAGTCATAGAAAGAGAAAATTTTAATTTGTCACAGGTAAAATTTGTCTCTTACAAAATTAATCCTAATTACACCTTTTAAATTATGATAAACAATTTTTCCCCTTGCGCTTGTTAATTTAATCTAATAAAAAATATTTTTAATCTAGTATGAAGGAATCTCCTATTTACCGGCTTCCCCAAAAAATCAAGACAGTCTGCTTGAAGAACTTTATTGGATCGCAAAAACAACTGTTAGTATTTTTTTACAAGTTTTACTAGCGATGTTTGAGAGATAATTCTTGTCGATATTATTGTGGGGATGTTGTATTATTGAAAGACTGTACTCGATCAATTATCTTTTATTACTGCCTAATCAATACAATAAGATGAGCTTATATAGGTCTTACACATACTACACCTCACCTCGGGGGTGATAAGAAAAAAAAAATGTTGATACAATTTTTTTTTTGTAATATTAAATATAAAGTTTATGATTAAATATGTATTTTATAAAGTTTAATAACATTAGGTATAGCATATAGGAAGATTGCTATAAGAAATTATACTTAATCTATAAATGGTTTAGTTCTATTTTTATGGATTTCATAAGGTTTATTACCCTTTAAAATTTTTACATTAGTACTTAAATCCTCTAAAACAACAAATGGTCCATCCCATTGTGGATCTAATTTATTGGCTGTCTCATTTTTTACTAGTATAAGTTGTCCATTAGTATATGTGACATTATTTATATATTTATCATAAGTATATTTACGATTTTGCTTACTTAGAAGCAAATTATTACGAGCATCTTGATGTGCCACTTGTAACCTATACTTAAGATCTAACGGATAACTTTCTGGGTTATACAAAGGTTCTATATACTGACTTACTCTACATGGTATTGCACTAGGTCTACCGAATACTAATTCGAACGGTGTGTATTTGGTTTCTGTATGAACAGTATTATTGAAACTGTAACACCAAAACGGAAGCCACTGACTCCATGTATCCTTTTGACCGTCACAATGTATTCTTAAGAAATCACCTAAGTTTTTATGGGAATTTTCAAGCGCACCGATGGATTGGTGGTGATAGGCTGTAGATGTTAATTTAGTTATTCCTAAGATTTTACATACCTGTTCCATTATCGAAGAAACGAACTCTGTTCCACGATCCGTCGCCATAGTATTTGGTATTCCAAACCTTAAAATAAAATTCTTAACTAATGCATCCGCTACACTTACTGTTTCCTTGTTTTTCAAAGGATATGCCTCGACGAACTTAGTAAGCTCGCACTGCAGGGTTAAGATATAACAATTACCTTCATAGTCTTTTTGTAAAGGACCTACAATGTCGAGATAGATCTTTTCAAAAGCATACGAAGCAGTTGTAGTTATCTCCATGGGCGCCTTGACATATCTACAATGCTTCATTTTCTGACATTTACTGCATTTCCTCACAAAATTAATGACGTCTTTATCTAAGCCTGGCCAGTAAAATTTTCTCTTAATGTTATTAGTCATCCTACGCACACCTGCATGACCTGCGGTGGGTAAAAGATGAAAATCTTGTAAAATAAAATTTCTTTCCTCCTCATTATCTACTCTTCTAACTCCTCGTAATATATAAATTCGTGGACCGGTCCAATCCTTATTATTTTTAATTTCCTTTAATAAATCTTTAATAAAACTTTTGTTTTCCTGATTTTTTACTATGCATAGCTCATTTAAATTCATATTTTTACAAAATTTCTCTAACTTAGTCACAAATTCGTCTCGCGTAAATTGTGCCCTAAAGTTGAGATTAATAAAAATAATTTGTCTACGCTGACAAAAAACAAAACACTCACTTTCTACTAAATTACCTTGTCTTTTTAATGTATTTAACTCGTCTTGTCCTTTAAAAGTCATTTCTACACAATTATTTGGTTTTTTAAGCACCTCAACTATTTGTGGTTGATCAGGCCACTCCTTGTCGGGGTTACTAATAGTAGATGTATTTAACTGCTTGTCTAACCCTAAACGCCTTTTCTGATTTCGAGTTAGGACTAGCATAATTTCGTCATTCATTTGTTTTAAAGTATCTGATGTTATAGTTATTCTTGATAATGCGTCTGCAACGCTATTGTCTTTTCCCTTAACATATACAATTTTGAAATTATATTCTTCTAGTGCTAATCTAAACTTAAGAAGCCTGCTTGATGGATCTCTCATTGAAAACAAATAAATTAATGGTCTATGATCTGTCATAATCGTAAATGATTTACCGTACACGTATGGTCTGAAGTATTTCACAGCCCAAACTATTGCAACTAATTCTTTTTGAATAGTGGGATAGTTAATTTCTGCTTTATTAAGTGGTCTACTAGCATACGCTACTGGCTTCAAGTTTTTATTACACAAAACTGCTCCTATAGCTTTACCTGATGCATCTGTTTGAATGACAAATTCATTATCTTCTGAAAAATCTGGAAATTCTAATATTGGTGGGGTTACTAATGCATTTTTTAATGTTTCAAATGCTTTTTGACATTCTTCGTTCCAAACAAATGGTTCAAATTTCCTTGTTAATTTATTTAAAGGATAAGTTATCTCTGCAAAATTATCAATGAATTTCCTATAATAGTTACAAAAGGCTACAAACCTTTTCACTTCGTCTACATTACTTGGAATTGGATATTTTTGTAATATTTTAACTTTTGCTGGATCAGGTAAAACTCCGTTCTCTGATACCAAATGTCCTAAATAAAGAATTTCTTTCTGTAAAAAGTTACATTTCTCTGGATTCAATTTTAAATTATGTTTCCTAAGGCGTTCTAAAACGTCAATCAAGTTCTTGTTATGAGATTCTAAATTTCTGCCAAATACAACCAAATCATCTAAATAAATAAAGCATTTATCGTAAGTTAATCCGGACATAGCTACAGACATTACTCGACTAAATGCACTTGGGCTTGTCTTGAGTCCCATTGGCAATCTTTTCATTTGATATTGTCCCGAATTTGTAGTAAATGCTGTATATTCTCTACTATTTTTATCTAAAGAAACTTGATAATATCCTTGGTTAAGGTCTAAATGAGAGAAGTACACTGAACCAGAGAGTGAATCCAAAATTTCAGTGATATTTGGTAAAGGGAACTTATCATCAATTATACAGTCATTAAGTTTACGATAATCCACCACTAAACGCCATTTCTTTTCATTTTCGCTCTTCTTTGGTACCAATAAGATAGGACTAGACCACTCACTCTTTGCTTCTTCTATGATGTCATTATCAATCATTTTTTTTATTTGTTTATTAACTTCATTTTTTAATGAATGAGGCAATCGGTACTGCTTGACATAAACTGGGCTACTATTTGGTTTTAACGTAATGGATTGTTCATAAACGTTTGTAGTTGTTAATTTATCCCCGGGTAGAAAAAACACATCTGAATATTTAGCGCAAAGTTCTTGAATAGATTTTCGCTCCTCCGAATTTAAATTATTTAATTTTAAAATGTCTAATAAAGTTTTTGCTCGATCTAAACTATTACAGTTAGGTTTAAATTCACACAAATTATAATCTTGTATTGAATATATATCAGGCTGAAACATTGGTAAAGTAATATCATGTTCATTTACGTTTAAAATTTTTACAAGTAGTCTGTTATTTTTAATTTTTCCAATACATCCCGCGAGAAAAACATTTTCCGCCAATTGTTTACTATGTATGACGCAATCATCCATATCGTTAACATTTACAAATAAATAATGTATTGATTCACATCGCGCTGGAATACACAAAGTTTCATTAGAGTAGTCTATGATGTCATGAAGTTCTAAAGAATATTTCATTCCATATTTAGATAACGTTATAATATTAGTCTCCAAGTTGATATTCGATGCATAATAACACAGAAAGTCTAAACCTAAAATTCCATCAGCCTTTAATGGTATGTTATCGAAAACATGAAGCTTGATATTAAAGTCAACACAATGATGTTCATCACGATGAGTCAAGCATAAGTCAACAAGTCCAGTTGAACGAATCTGACCCCCAATACCATTTATGGTTGTCTCATTCCTAATTAGTGAACTGTTGCTAGGTAATGCATCGCGCTTTATTACGGACAAAGAAGCACCAGTATCTATTAACCAAAAGTATTTCCTATTCCCTAAATACAATACTAAAAATTTGGCTTTACCAGTTAATGTCAAAATATTATGTTTGAGATCGAAAAAACTGCATCTCATTCGGTTTTTGTACCACGGAATCATTCCTATCACTTTCGCCATTATAAAATACTCGATGGTTATTACCATTACTATGAGTTTCGTAACTCGAATGATTCTCGCTCCAAACTCGTTGTCCTCGTCCTCTGTTAAAATTTTTATAGTGACCTCTACCATTACCACGGGCATTATAGAATAACCTTCCACGTGAAAAATTCACATTACCTCTACCTGAGTTAAATGAAGTGTGTTGATGTTGACCTCTTTTGACATTATTGCGAAAATTGTTTTGATTTTGATAATGTCCATTTCCTCGATGTCCACGTGCTCGTTCATGGTAAGAATTAAAAGCATGCCACTTACCTCTTCCACGACGTGAAAGCTGCATGACATTTTCTACACCTGTCGAAGTCGATGCCGCCGTCAGCTCCTCGTCTTTTGCTGCCTGAATTGCGTCTGTTAAGCTGTTATAGTTGCGGGCAGCAATAATCGTACTGAGCCTAGAATCCCTCAATCCATCTGCAAACCGTTTAATTGCCATTTTTTCATTAAGAGGTTTTAATATGCTATAATTTTCGGTATTACCATCCGCCTGCGATATTGTCAAATTTGTGAATATTTGTTCTAATTCAGTGCCATATTGGTCAATTGTACGCCATCCTTGTGTCACATTTTGCAACCGCGATTGTAAAGCAGTAAATGATTTTTTAGGCAAAAGAATGTCACGTAAGTCTTTGACAAAATCACTGGCAGATACGTAATCATTGGACATACGTAGCTTAGCGTTCTCTGATAATCTACTTTTCAGGACAAATTTTATGAGAAGTTTTTTCCCCGCTTCTGATAACATATCAGCATACATTTCTACGGAGTCAATGATACTTTTGATGTTATTGTTATTCATCACAGGAATCAAACTACACGCCGTTTTTAGATCGAATTCCATGATTAATTCTGGATTTGAACTCGCTTCACAAAATTCACTATCACTGTCTTGCTTAGATAAAGAACATAAATCAATAATATGTAAATAACAAGATTTTATTTCATCATTTAGCAAACACAATGATGTCAATGACTCTGACCTTGTGCCTTGTTTGGAAGTTAATAATTGAATTAATTCTTTACTTTTTGCATAAATTATTTCAACCTCAAATAGTTTATTTTTTATGACATTTCCTTTATACCGTGACTGACCTTTTTTAATTAAATATTTACGTATTAATTTAAGTTCTTCTAAGCATTTTAATAATTCATCTTCCATACCCTTTCACATGAAAATATATGAATAATACAATACATACCAATCTTTTAGCGAGGTACCGTAGTAGGGGACACAGTGTGTAAATTGATACATCAGAATGCGATCTTTCTATTAAAACATTACAACGTTATAAATCTTACTCCTATTTTTACTTATTACTATAATCACTACAGTCTACTAATATTTTCCATTATTAAACTTTCCCGATTTACGATACATTAATGAACCGTATATTATATTATGTCGACCCGAAAATTTATCACCACTTATCGCACTTTATACGCGCACTTATAACACTCCACAAATATCGCAGCAGAAGAATATCACTCTCAGCTACTCCTATTTCATTGGAACTCGGACTTGGACATCTTCTTCTCCACGAATACCTCTGATGCGGCTGAATGATCGTCGTAGGCTGTTCTGCAGAATCTGGTCATTTATCCAAGTATGATGACATTTCCGATATTGTTTCCATGCCAAATATAGAGCGCCAAGACCCAGCAGCAAACAAATTACCAGCAGAATGATACTCATCCCCGAAATATGATTTTTTAGTTCTTCAACATGGGCATTATTCTCACCGGCCGAATTCTGGTTTAGGAACACTGTTTCCTTTTCTACGTTTGAGCGACACATTTTACGACTTAGGTTTTGTACCAGAAAATACTAATAGTTCGATATATTGCACCAAACGGTATTGCACGAATGAATATTTAATTTTTGTGTTCATGATTCGTTCAGTTCTATTGGAGCCGTAACACTACACCGAGATAGAAATCGCGTCACGCGCCCCAAATATGGCAAGGGTCGCCATGTGGGGATGTTGTATTATTGAAAGACTGTACTCGATCAATTATCTTTTATTACTGCCTAATCAATACAATAAGATGAGCTTATATAGGTCTTACACATACTACACCTCATTATATTTCTATTCAGGTCTAAGCGACTGGTGTGACCCAAGGATATAAAAATCACATTTCCAACAAGTTTAACGTAGTGAAGCGGTACTTACCTACACTATCGTGAACTATTTTACAACGCAAAAGAAAATGTTTTCCTTGAAAATTCTAAAAGTGAAACTTTTATGCAAAATAATACACGTAAAAAAATTAAAATCCACCGACTTATTAATCTGAACAGATCTTCATAAATTATAGATAAGGACCATCTCGATCCCGTCAGCTTTCAAATAAAAAAAACACATCATAATGGGTCCATTCGTTGAGGAGCTACCATGCCACGAACAGACATACACACAGATACACAGGCACATCGAACTTATAACACCCCTCTTTTTGCGTCGGGGGGTAAAAACATGATGACTGAGACTTGGATCATCCATCAGCTACAATTTTGAACGCGTGTGCATTGCACATCCAATTTTATCGTGTTGTTTAAATAGCTATGAATTACTTAATTTGTAATAATAATTTCAGGCATCAGATTACCAGAAAACATTTGACGAATCATCGGAAAAGCTTTTAAAATCCCTTTTGGAAAAACGAAAAAAGCTGAATCCTTCATATCTCAGAGTAATGGCACGCTACGTAGGGCTGGGATTATTGGCCCCTACAAAGTTATAATCTAAATTTTACAAAAAATTGTGCAATGTAATTTGTGATGTTTCTGTATTTATTGGTTTGCTAAATATATTTATTTTAATCGGGCGTCTTTTTTATTCACATGTCAAATATTAAGCTCTTAATTTAAAACAGATAGGGCAACACTCATCTGTTGTAATAGTGCATTCCACTTGACCAACGTAGGTACTATTATATAGTCGCCTGCAGAGAAAAGTAACTCATCTGTTCATAAATATACGAACAGCAACGTTTCCGTTCCCTGTTGCGTTGTAAACAAATTGGTTAGGTACTTTTCTCTGCAGGTGACTGTACTATTATAACACGTCTTCTGATAAGTACTTCTTTTTCACAACGATCACGCTCACGACCGCGGTTTTTCCCGTTCCACTTGCTTGTGCATCGTCCACTTCTTCAGATGGATCATTATGAGCTCGATATGAGCAAAATTGAAAGCGTTTTTGAAATTTAAAAGACCCTATTTCAATGCTACCAACATTATAGCCAACTGAATAGACGAGCTGTTGTCATCGGGCGTTTGCGCCGCCGCGCCGCGCCGTCCCGTAGGGGATAGAAACAATGTAACACAACACAACCAATTTGAAATACCTAAGAAAGTAACCGCGCTTGGCTTGATATTACTATAGTAGAATCCATAATTCGTTCGACGGATCACTTTGACAAACTGTTGCTATCTATTGCAAAAAATTAATGGTCCGAGGTAAGTGTCGATATTTTTGTGTCGACACTTGATTCACCGAGAAAGTAAGCGTTGAAAAAACGTCTTGTTTAGGTGTGCAATGAAGAGCAGTGTTGCCAGGTACAAAATCTGGATTACGGTAATTTCTTCCATAAAATACGGACGATTGTAATAAAATACGGTACATTCTATAAGAATTGGGGTTTTTTCTATTAAAAATCTGTTTTAGTGTGTAGTAAAAATCGTTACGGTAGATCTACCGTAATTGTGTGGTACCTGGCAACACTGGATAAGTGTTCCCGTGTCAACTGCAGTATCTGGGAAGTTCAAAACTCCAATATTATTTTTAGAGGTCGGCAAAGAGTAGATCTCTATATACTGAGAGGTCGGTAAAGTTGCATTTTTGTTAAACGCCCGCAGACCATTTTTGACTAGTCCATTGAAATGTTACATTTTTTAGGCCTTACCTTGCGTTTTTTAGAGGACGCAATTTTATTTTTTTGATGTGTAGGGGGGGTCAGTGTAATGCTAAAACCAAGTTTGTGGGGTCGCCACCCTTGTCCCACGGCCGCCATCTTGAAAATAGGGGTTGAAATGGTTTTTACGATATATCTCTTAAACTATATATTTGATTAAAAAATTTGTTAACATTTTTTGTTGCAAATTAAATTCACTACAACTTTGGTCCAGTAACTTTTTGTCATAAAACTATAAATAAAAAAGTTATAAGTGAAAATGTTCAGAAAAAAAATGTATCCTTCTATGCATTATTTCAAGCTCTTGCCTGCTTTTGATGTCATTTAAATGTATGGAACTATTGTTGGATCTTACAGATCGTACACTTTGGTGGAAATAAATTTCAGTATTGCCATACAAAAAATAATAATTTTCATACAAATGTATCCTTCTATGCATAAATTCAAGCACTAGCCTGCTTTTGATGTCATTTAAATGTACAGGACTATTGTTGGATCTTATAGATCGCACACTTTGGTGGAAATAAATTTCAGTATTGCCATACAAAAAAATAATAATTTTCATACAAATGTTTCCTTCTATGCATAATTTCAAGCTCTAGTCTGCTTTTGATGTCATTTAAATGTACAGGACTATTGTTGGATCTTACAGATCGCACACTTTGGTGGAAATAAATTTCAGTATTGCCATACAAAAAATAATAATTTTCATACAAATGCATCCTTCTATGCATAATTTCAAGCTCTAGTCTGCTTTTGATGTCATTTAAATGTACAGGACTATTGTTGGATCTTACAGATCGCACACTTTGGTGGAAATAAATTTCAGTATTGCCATACAAAAAATAATAATTTTCATACAAATGCATCCTTCTATGCATAATTTCAAGCTCTAGCCTGTTTTTGATGTTATTAAAATGTACTAGACTATTGTTGGACAGATCGCACACTTTGGTGGAAATGAATTTTAATATTGCCATACAAAAAATTATAATTTTAATACAGGATCCTTCTTTGCATAATTTCACGCTCTAGCCTGCTTTTGATGTCACTTAAATGTATAGAAAATGTTCACATTTTCACTTATAACTTTTTTATTTATAGTTTTACGACAAAAAGTTACTGGACCAAAGTTGTAGAGAATTTAATTTGCAATTTTTTTTATCAAATAAATAGTTTAAGAGATATATCGTAAAAACCATTTCAACCCCTATTTTCAAGATGGCGGCCGTGGGACAAGGGTGGCGACCCCACAAAATTGGTTTTAGCTTTACACTGACCCTACCCCCTACACATCAAAAAAATAAAATTGAGTCCTCTAAAAAACGCAACCCCAAATGTAACATTTCAATGGACTAGACGGTTTTGCTGGTATTTGACGACGTGACGCTGCGGATGCACTAGGCATACGTTCATGGTTCGCCATTTGTATCACTAGCGCCATTCAAAAATTGCCATTATTGGAACCGCTATTTTCTGTAAACAGCTGGACACTTTTTCAACTTTCCCTTCATATGAGATGGCCCCTCCTATCTCAATGCTCCATGGTGCGAATATAATTTTGCGATTGTAGAACTATTTATCACCGAACCGTCCGCGTCGAAAATAAGGAATTTTTGAGTCAAAAATTTATACTCCAGTGAATGAATGCAAACATATTATATTTTACACAAACAGTAATCTCATAGATATTATTAAAAAACATTTTTTTATGATGCTATGTTCAGGGCGTAACATAAATATTTTCTTATTTATATAGAATAGAAAGAAAACAACTGTTAGGATTTATGCATTTTTATTGGTAAAAGTCTTTCACTTTTGCGGCGCACTCGTACTTGAGCTCTTGGAATCGCGCATTGAAGCCGAACGCCTGCGTTTGATTTCCTCCTGGCGACGTACCTGCAAATAAAATAATGGCAAATTTAATTCACACAATCATAAAGCATGCTAAAATCATAATTAAATGATGGAGTGAAAAAGTTTTATCATGTACTAGCTGACCCGGCAAACTTTGTACCGCCTATCAATCTCTCCTTCCCCCCCTCTCCCTCTCATATTCTGTTAATCGCGCTGTCTATCGACTGAATATTTCTAAAAAGACAAAAGACATCAAATGTTTCACAGCTAAGAACATTTTGTATTGGAAAATTTAACTGTCGTTTTCAGTATTTTCTGTAACTTATTATTATTATTTATTACTTACTTTCCAGAAGTTCCACAAATACTTCAAGATCAAAATTAGCGAAATCTGCCACCCATTCTCGAGTTTTAGAGAGACAAAACAACAGCAACAGCTGATTTTTGTATATAAAGATTGGCAAAAAAATTACTCTCATACATGTAATTTTATATGTATCTCAAGGACTGTCCCTACTATATTGTAAGGTAAATGCAATTAGTTTTTTTTGGACCGCAATTTGCAGATGTTTATTTTGAAATTGTAAATTAATCACCAAAACAATGAACAATCCCTACTAAACTTGCAAGACAACTAAAACCTTCCCTGTTCATAGCACCTCTTTCTTGAAGCATTACATTATACTGTTATACAGGAAGTATTTCTTATTTTTTATCGTGTAGCTGATTTAATACCTTGATTTATATTGATGATAGATCAAGGGGTAAGACACAGCTCCTTTAATGTTACAGCTCAGTATGATTTACACAAATAATATCATGCTCATATGATACCAGCTGTTTTTGAATTCTATTTCTGCTAATAGCCTGAATGTTAAAAAAACACTACACCCTTCATAGCCCCACACTAGGATTTTGTGTTGTGGGTGCCATGGACAACACACAAAGACTAGAACACACACACACACCCAGACGGAGAAAAGAAATTTAACTCTGTCAAATTTTCTACCTCTCTGGGAATCAAATCCAGGTCTCTAAAAAAAATAAAAAACAAGATGAATTATTGAAAAATAAAAATTAATGCTACATACCTTAGATTCCTTCTTCCTCTGGGCCAACAGTTTGGCGTATTCAGCCTCAGACGCCTTGCGTTTGGCCAGACGCTTCTTCTTGAGGGCCAGACGGTGGCGTCTGCGCTGCAGCACTACAGGGGTGACTAGCCTTTGGATCTTGGGGGCCTGTGGAGAAAGTATTGGTGCTATTACAAAAACTAAAAACGCAAGTTATAAACATTTTGGTTGTTAGTGTCATAAGTGGAATAAATTTATATAGTATACTAGACTAGATGGATGGGTGGTTGCTAGTGGCAAAGATTTCTTAAGCGTTTCCATGCTTTGGAGGGCATGTAAAACCGTTGGTCCCTGTGGGTCTCGGGCGGCATGAAACTACCATTACTCAGGTTTGCCATAAACCCATCCATAAATCCACATTTTAGCAGCCTGGTGGTGCTTGTTAGGGCGGGACTATTAATGGATTCAAGCCATGCCAGAATTATTGTTTGTTCCCCAAATAGCAAGCTTATTTATATGAACTGACGACACTGGTCGAGCTGTTTGCTAAATTATTTTAAATAAAAATAAAGAAAAGAATTACTGGGTTATCATATAGATCAAAAGGTTTCAACATGCTAGCAGAGATTCCAGAACAATATGCAAATACTGCAATACTCAAAAGAGGCCTACAAACTGTCAAGTGGCAAGTTATTGTATAAAATGTTCAGCACACTGTAAAAGTAGACAAACATTCGTGTTTGAATCTTCTGCTCGGCGCTAGTTTAATATTCCCTAAAGCTGCTGTTCACAAGCAATATTTGACTTGCAAACAATAATATTTCAGGGATAAAGTGACTATTGATATGCAAAATTACTTGCTTCACTCAAAAAAACTCTCATAACTTTAATGTTCAGCATTCTTTAGTAAGTCTTGCAAGATTATTATTAGGCTGATTGATCTGTACGTCTTAACAATGTAAATAAGTGAATTATCAAGAAAAAAATGTTAACATACCTTGTATCTAGGTTTAGCATTCTCCTTGCCTTCCTTGGGAGGCAGGAGACGTTTGACGACGTAACGACGCACATCATCTTGCTTGCTCAAGTTGAACAGCTTACGGATCTTGGATGCACGTTTAGGTCCAAGACGGCGGGGTACATTACCGTCTGTTAATCCAGGAATTTCCTAAAATAAGCATTATTTTTTTAACAATGTACATTATGTTTGGCTAGAGTCAAGTATTATGAAAACAGCAAAAGAAACTTGCATATGTATCATAATTTCTATGACAAATGTTAATTGCCACAATAAGGGCCTCTTTCACCACCATCAAGTAAAGTCCCGAGTAGGCTAATTGCCGATTAAAGCGACGAGTAACCATGCATACGCATTTCACAATCAATGAATAGCGCTACCCGTCAAATAAAGTAGCCAGTAACTTACTTGTAACATCATCTGCCGATTAGTTTGTCTAATTGACGAGTAAGTCGAGTAACGGTACGTGCAGTGAAGTAAAAAACTATTATAGCTAACCTTATAAGTATATTTATTTGACAATAAATTATTAAACATTTACTTATTTCATTTATCGATAATCAAATAGACGATTTCGAAAAATTTGCACGAAGAACACCAAGAAGTCTATTTAATATCCGAGTTGATTATTTTACCGATTTTGTTGAAAATGATTTGTTTGCTAGATTCCGCTTGTTTATTACTTTTTTTTTTTTTAAACAATGGATATTAAAATATATCTTTGTTACAGAGTAAAGTTAGCACTTCTTTCTCTCTTAATTATATCCATGTTTATTAATTTAATATCGGTTTAAACAAAAACATCAAAACCTGCAAATTTTAATAACACCAACTTACTTATACAAAATCTTTGTAGTAATGACGGACAGACTGGCACTTAACTGATGACTTAACCGATTTGACACGTGTTTGACATCTGGCAAACACAAATTGACCGAATGTTGGAACGCATTATGACAAATCATTCAACTAACCGCCAAGTTGTTACTTTATCTATACTAATATATAAAGAGGAAAGATTTGATTTTTTGTTTGCATTGAATAGGCTCCAAAACTACTGAACCGATTTGAAAAATTCTTTCACTGTTGGGAAAGTTCACTATCCCCGAGTAACATAGGCTATATTATATTTTCAAAAAAATTAGGGATCCTTACTAAAACTATAATAATTTAACCCAAGGTGTAAAAAAATAACAAAACCGAAGCAAAGCGAGGGTGGTTACTCGTATTTTATATTGTGAAACTGATAAAAGTTAATTGTGACTTTTACTTGCCGATTAACGTTATTTAGCAAGTAACTACTTATGACTTTACTTGATGGTGGTGAAAGAGGCCCCAAGAGTTATACAGTACTAGATTTGCACTTCTAACAATAATTAACACACCATAAAATGTGTTGTGTAGAAATTATGACCCACATAAACATAACAGAGTTGTTATATTAAAATGATTAATGTTTTGTATCATAGGAAAGCTATAGTATTTTAATATACAATAGCATATTTCTGATACAGTTTAATATACCCTGCCGCATATAATTACACAGATTTGCAGATCTGAGAAACAGTAAGAACAGGGATAGTAAATCATACAGTAAATAATACTTGTCTTAATAATTGAATCTGAAATGTTTTTATAATGAATAATATAATTATTCTCACCTGTGCGCCCTTGCGGACAATGACCAAAGCTAGCACAGATAAATTAGCATCCACAATGCAGCCTCGGACTGACTTGCGTTTCCTCTCACCGTCACGACGCGGTCTGTAGCAAGAGTGGCCCTTTGACATCAACAAGCGGACACGACCTGAAAAATATTGTAGGAATTTTAAGCAATAACATTGTAGACTTGACAGAAAAAAATGGCGATGGCTAGATGTATTCATTTCTAATGAAAAACATTCTTTGAGTTTTTTTTTTATTTGGGTCACAAAACTTTTAGCAGACATGTTAATTTGTAGGTTATCTGCTAGGTGGCCAAAACAAAATGTGATGAATGCATAGAATTGCCATAACATTACGTTTACCGTTAAATAATTAACAAAGTCAAAGAAAATAATATGTTTAGATACTAACTGTTGGTAAGTACACCCTGTTTCATGGGGAAACCTTGCTTGTCGTTACCACCAGCGACACGGAGAATGTAGCCCTTCCACTCATCGCCAAGCAAGTCGGCTTCCACCTCCGCTCCCATACGCTTTTCATAGAAGATACGGAGCTTATGCTCATCCACCACTTCGAATAACTTCTGACATCCCGTTGCCGGGAAGGAGACGTTCAGCTATAACAAACAAAACACTCATCACATCACTGTAATACTTCATTCAAACAAATTTTGACCTCGTGCACTAATGAGACCATAAAATCAACCAGGCCCCCATTTACTTTTACTTTAAAATTATAACCAATTTCGACACGAGTATCACTCAACGACAGGTTAATGTTTATCGACGATTTTCTCACCAATCACATCGCACAATAATTTTAAGACTAAACGGATAAAAGGGTGCAGGTGTGGAACATCGTAACAAAACTTTATTTTAGTTACATTTAAAACAAAACATTAAATAAAAATACATTTTGAGCACCTTCATGACTTCGGCTAGCTCCTTTGAAAGTCAGCCATGAAAAAGAACCATAGAGAATATAGAATTGTCGTTCTGCCAGTTTCGTGGCGTAGACTACAAATTACGTTTCCACAGACTAAGCACAGGTAATAATAACATAGGAATGGTTAAAGATAAATATTATTAAAAAAATAAGATTTTAAAAGAAAAGCCTCATTTAAAAATACTAAAAACATATTAAACCGATCATACTGAAGTAAATTGTATTGTAGTTATTTTTCTTCTGTTTAATCTATGGTTTTGTCATAGACAAGTACTATACAAACCATAGATTTAGAACTATGTACTACATCTATGGTACAAACCATGGATATGGGTGAATTCGCCAAAATCACAAAAAAGATGTTCCGATTGATAAAAAATTTAATTTACTACTTTTATAATTTTTTATTTTAGAAACTGCTTTTATACATATTTTTACATAAGCGCCCACATATTACATTACATTATTTGAAGTAATTTATATAAAAAAATTGAATAACACACCCAAAACATCATTACCATTTGCAGGGAAATTGCTGATATTGATATTCCACAATATTTTTTGAAAAACCTGCCTTACACATTGCGTGTTTAATTTTATATTTTGAAACAATATATAATTAGGTACATTATAACATATAATATTATGGAATCAGCAGTGCAGAACTAGTAAAAAAAAATCAATTAAAATTTAGTCACGAAAATTCGTCAACTCCATGTCAGTACCGTCAAACGTTATATTTCTCAAATGTTTTTTGGGCTACGCTATAAAGTACCCCTCGTTTCTCCTCGTCTGGTCCATTGTAAAAAGTGGAACAGGCCAAATTTTTACTGCTGCATGGAGAAACAACTTTTATTCATGAAAAACAACGACGTTCAGTACTTTGTCCCGATTTTGAATCATCGCCATTTACTGGACTTACAAGGTAAATATAAATTATACATTAATTTTAATACTCCACACGTATGTGTAATATGAACATGATTTTCACTGGCACAAAGAGTTCATAAATTAATGATTAACAAAATGAATTTTAAGCAAAAAAGAAAAAAATATCATTACCATATGCATCATTCCCATTTGTTTTTTTGTAAATGGGAATGATTTTGTGTGAATGGTAATGACGATTGGAGATTTTGAAATCAATTTTGATTGAGTAATGAGACCTAGCAATTTCTTTTTCAACGATAAATTTTTGATATGTGTGTTGTAAATTAAATTTGAGCTACAAGTTGTTGGTAAAAAACCTACAAAACTTTTTAATTTTGCAATATCTTTTTAGTAAAATAAATTATATAAACGAAAATTTAATGCAAATAAAGGCCAAAACCGGAGAAACAAAAAATTGCTAGACGGAGGAGATAAACCGAAATCAGAGGAGATTGTGCATTGTACGAAGAGGAGAACAATGAAAGAGATAAGAAGAAAAGAAAATAAAGAAAAGTTTCTGAAGAAAATTCTCTGAAAAGAAAAAAAATTAAAGTTTCCTCGTTAGTAGCAAGCTACTACGTGAACAAAGCCGATGAGAAATTTAATACCCCAGATTTGTTTTGGCACACTTGCTGCATGTTTTTGCTATCCTAGTACTTACTGCAAGAAACGAAAATATCTGGCTTGCTTTCTATAAGAGAGAGAGAGAGAACAGACAGAGAAACATGCGCACGTCGCACGACATGTAACGACGCCGCACGAGTTAAAATGACTAATGATGGCAAAAAGTGTCGTTACAACTTTTCGTTACCAAATTTTCCGCCTAGCCCCCTTTCGCAACGCGCGATAAGGAACTTCGTTCCAAAAATGTAATGAAATAAGATGAAATAATCTTTTATTCATGTCGATATCACTGATACACTTATGAACGTCATTTTTTAAATCTAACAGCATTTCGGAACGGTGCTTTGTCATGGAGAAGGAAATCCGTAAAGAAACTCCACAGCACATCTTTTAAAATAATGAAATTATTACACAAGATGTTCTAACTGACGCGGAACTGGATGCATTGCTAATTTACATGCATCTTTGTCAATAATATATTCATTTATACTTTAATATCCTTTGCCTACTGGCTGGGATTTCAGAGATCTCTTATACATTTGAATAAGCAAATCATGTACTTAGGTAATTTAATGTAAAAACGTACATAGAGCCCCTCAAAAGAACGTTGTACTCTACGTAGGTGAAAAGAATCCGTAACCAAAAGTATGTCTGTTTCAAGTTTGATGATTTTGCGTATCACTATTTTGCTTGAACCAACCGCCGTTGTTTCTTTATGAATAAAATATAATTGTAAATAAATTGAGATGTTACTGTTAATATGCTTATTTCTTTAAATCTCTCCGGCAGGTAGTGGCGTAATTTTAATTATAGATGGTCCTACTTGCCCTTTTCTGCAAAACAAATATCGCATCAATGTCAGCCTCTGCACTCCACATCAATAATATCAATATACCATAGGACATGAGGCTATGAAAGTGTGCAAAATAAACAAGTTTATCAATTTCTACATCAGTAAACTGTCTTATCTTTCTAATGGCATTAACTAACTAAGCCGATATATGATTGCCCCATTGTAGTTTAGAATCTAAGGTGACACCCAAGAAAACCGTGGATTTTTCCATAGTTATAATTTCATTATTTATAAGGTGAATCAAATATAAACCGGACTTTTTTTACTAGTCGCAGAGTGAAGTGACGCGCTTGGTACTGCTGTACGTGTTAAAGGGGACTGTCTCGTATTATTCCATTTGGTAGCAAACATTCTATATACTTAGTTTTTTAGCATTTATCAGTAAATTATTTGTAGTAAACCGGTGTGACAAACAAACCTGAGAACTTTTACATCGTCATTTATTTTATTTCTATTCGTCTTAAATATAAGAGAAGTGACATCAGCAAATATGATAATGTCTACATATTTCTTAATTTAATACGGCAGATCATTTAAGTATACTAGAAAAAGGAAGGGGCCCAGAAACGAGCCCTGTGGTACAGCCATCACAGATTGAGATCTCGATCACTTGTTATCATTTATACTAACACATTAGATTCTACTCGTCAAGTACGACACAATCAAGTTAAGTGAATTGTTATTGATGCTGTAGTAGTAGCTAAAGTAGTAATGTTTAGTGTTCAACACAATCAAACGTCTTAGACAGGTCACAGAATACCCTTTATGGGATTTTGTGAATTCTCCCAGGTCTCAAAGATAAGTTTGAGAAGCCTAGCACCTGCATTTGTTGTATTACGGCTTTCGGTAAAACCGTATTGCTCAGGGTGGAGTAAATTACAAGCGGTGAAGTGCTTCAGCGTTTAATTTAACTTAATTATTTTCGAAGACCGTAGGTAAAATAGAAATAGGTCTGTAATTATTAAGGCCTGTTTTGTCCCCAGATTTAAAAATCAGTATGATCTTTCTGTACTTCATTAGATCTGGAAAAGTATCTAGATTTACACGTTTATTTACTAACCTAGCTAAATAAGGGACTATCACATCTTTTATATTATTTATAATTTTAACAGACATTCCCCACAAAATTTCAAATTCAATACCAGATCAAATATCAGAGGTAATTTTATTTCCATGAACCAATAATTCATATTTAGAATAAAATTGCGTAATTTATTACTGCCAATCTCGTTACCAATAATACTCTAATTAGTGGTTTTAGCTTGACATTTTTTATCTTCATATGCAACTTATAGACATAACTATAATACACACGGCTTTAAAAATTTTTTGAATAACATTAAATTTTGTCATTCCCACTAACAAAAAGTCATTACCGTTAAATAAAAGTCATTACCAGGCTGCTCAATATCATTACCATTTCTTATAAAAAATTTTACGACCCAATAACTTTTGATTAGCATAACGAATTTTGAGGACTTTTGTAGGCTTAGAAAGGAAATTTTATGTGCTAATTTTTTTCATGGTTTTGCACGCATTTCCACATACTTTTAAAAAAAACACCAAAATAATTCAAAAACGCGAATTCACCCATATACTCCTATCAGGATCACTGACTTTGTAGAGGTACCTGAAGTCTGATGACGTCTTATCGGAATACCATTCGACCAATCACAGGCCAGATTGAGGTTGTCCTTCATAATTATTGTAATGTGTCCGTACTTAGAAAAATGATCTCTATTTTGATATGGTTCTTCAAAATGTTTTCTATTACTAATTTTTCTGGTGGTAAAAATTATATAATTGAAAGAATACATTTTACTAAAATTTCTTCAAAATTATTAAATTTAAATTATTGCGTTAAGAGTAAATTAAAAATTAAGGTATTTTACAAGTACACACTACACACTAGGTATAATTACGGTACATCTTGGATGTTTTTATATTATTATAAAAATCGCAATCAAATTATATATCCTGGGACTATAGATAACATGGACTTTTTACAAAAATTGTCATTCCGTTATGACGTCGTCGATCTTCAGGTTCCTCTACAAAGTCAGTGATCCAGATAGAGTAATATATCCATGGTACCAACATTGTACAAATATGTGACATTGACTTTTAAAAAGTGAAGGTGACGGCGACATTGTTCGTTCCTATCACTATCACTTTATCAGTCAGTAGAATTTAACAGTTTGTAATAGTTTACTGTCCTCAAAGTAGCAAGTAAATTTATTTGTGAAATTAATTAAAAACAGTTTTGCTGAAATCAAGTAACATTGAAAATAGTTTAAATTTAGAGTATGAATAAATTTGTGGGCAGTAGGGTTCAAGTTTAATTTTTTTTGTTAGGTGTTATTTATTTTTACTTTCTAAAAATGAATAACCAAGAAAATAAAGAGCTAGCCCATAGGCAACATGTTAAATACTTCATGCGGTTCTTAAATATTTTGCCATCTAGCTTATCGTCTCACGACACTACCAGGTAAACAACAGATATATACACCATTCATTTTGCAAAGTGCTTTGTATGTTTAATTTTTTATTCCAGTGGTATTGCTACCGAATAAATACCTTAATTATTGAAACCTCTTTTCATTATTTACTTAAAGGTATATATTTTATATCGTTGCAAAATTGTATCCTTTGTGTAGTCTAGAATTATTTTGAGATCACAATCATACTTTGCTCCAAAAAAATTAACGTTTATTCAAAGCCACTCATAGGAGCTTCGACATAGGTGAAGACGGAGACTATCTGAGGGGTTGGATTTAGAATCCGGTAGCAGGAGTTCGTACATGAGAATGGTTGAAGCTTATAGAGGTTCATCAGCCGATTACAACGGTACCACTCGCAACTCTCGGCGACGCACCGTTTTCGAGAAAATTGAAAAAAACTTTCATAACCTTAGTACCAAAATACGACACTTAACACGATTTAGAACGTCAGAAATGTCTTTTTGACAATTCAGAGCTGTCAAATAAGTCCCAAATAAGTCAATAATCTATGCTTAAACTGTCAAATCGGTGCCAAATGTTTTCCGAGCTATGAAATAAGTCCTTTGCATAAACTGTCAAATCGGTCCCAAATGTAAGTACTCTATGTATAAATATTGGCGAAGAAAGAGGAACGGCGGAAGGCATCACGGGGGGCGAAGCCCCCCGTGCCAGGGGGCGCGGGGGGCGGTGCCCCCCGCTAAGGGGGGCTCGGGGGGCGAAGCCCCCCGCAATGAAAAAAGCAACAAGAACCCAAAACAGAATGGGTTAGGTTAGGTTAGGTTCGTATAATTTTTTTTTACGCGGAAATAGGGACCCCGCGAAGCGGGGTCCCGTCGACATTTATGACGAAGTGTAGTTTTGTGACATAATTGAATAATTAAAATATTGTTGTGCAAGAAAACACATCATGAAGTTTGTATGATTATTATTTTAGAATTTTGAGGTTAGGTTAGTTTTTCTCAATTTTCTCGGAAACGGTGCGTCGCCGAGAGTTGCAGGTGGTACCGTTGTAATCAGCAATCACCCCTCCCTCCTCTTCCACCCCCCTTTCCTCCCCCCTCCTGCTACCGGATTCTAAATTTTGGTACTAAAGTTATGAAAGTTTTTTTTAATTTTCTCGGAAACGGCGCGTCGCCGAGAGTTGCGAGTGGTACCATTTTAATCAGTAATCACCCCTCTCTCCCCCACCCCCCCTCCCCTCCCCCCCCTCCTGCTACCGGATTCTAAATTTTAACCTATCTGAGGACTGAGATTAATTTATTTGTTACCTACTCAAAATAGATCTGATAGATCTGAGTGGCATAGATTAGGGGAGGCCTATGTGCAGCAGTGGACATAGATATATATATAGTGGATATGGATGGATGGATGGACTCAAAATAGACAACGACAAAAAGTTGTTGCCATAAAGTTATTACGTGAAGCGTTGTAGGTTACATGTCATTTTGTTCATTAAAATATCCAATACTATTACTTCTCTTCAACTCTTGAGCATCCCAGTGCAAGGTTCCATTCTCTCCTTGTAATTTGGAAAGACTAGACCAGCTAGAGCATTCAACTCTGAATGTAAGTTGAAGAAACAAAAAGGTTATTTGAAGTGTTCAAGTTTAAGTTATAGTATTTACCCATAAGAACGAACTGTCTTAACAGTTACCTAATTTAGTTGATTACCTTCTATCCAGTGCCGGCGTAAGAGCCACTGACACCCTAGGCAAGAATATTGTGGGGCCCACATAAGAAAATAAAAATCAAGCTTTTTTTGCTCGAATATTTTTTTACTGAACCAATGGGAAAGTTTATTAAGAATTTTATGTTTCCTTTTTTTGCTCCTAACCCCAAATGTGGCGCCCCTCCAAATTTGACGCCATAGGCCTTCGCCGTACTGCGCCCCCCCTAACGCCGGCTCTGCTTCTATCAATACTAGTTGTTAGGCTGTAAGCTTTGTTCATTATCTCATGATATGTTTTTTGATGAGTGGATAAACATCATTATGTTGTTTCAGAATGACGATAGCATACTTCTCAGTATCTGGGCTGGATGTCCTAGGCTCCATCTCTACTATGACTCTGGAACTGCGCTCAAGGATTATAGAGTGGTTGTATTTACTTCAGGTTCATCCTAACAAAGAAGGTGAGTAAATTTTTAACTCTTACGCCCCAACTCAGAGTCACTAACGGTTACTTTAATCGCTCCTTAGTAAAGAATCACCATACAAATTCTGTACTAAGGAGTGATTTAAGTAACCGTTAATGACTCTTGGGGCATTAGATATAATTCAATTTAGCCAAGGATTTTTATTACTGTATGGCAAAATAAAAATAAAATAAATTGGCTACTCAAATGTGTTGCCTAATTTAAGAAGGTAAATATTTAAGTCTTGTATATAAACATCAGGGTCTTATTCTTGTTAAGCTAATAGGTTTATGACATAATCCAAAATTACAACCAAATTCAAACAGGTAAGTTGCTGTACCTTTAAGAACAGAAGATAAAGTATTATGCACATTTTCATGTCAATGTAGAGATGCATTATGAATAACATGACTGTTAAATTTATATTTAAGATTTGTTAATATTTTTGAAAATTATTCTAATTATGGAATAATGGCCTTATTCGTAAACGCTTAACAAACTTATTTTATCTATTGCACTGCTATAATATGTTTTATTGTTTCCCATAAGAGTGAAAGGAACAAAAAACTTTATAATTTTTTTATATCTTTGCTTGTTTTTATGAATAAGGGGGTTCTGTTTTACTATCTGATGGATTTCCAAGAGGAACCTTTATGCTCCCCCATATAATTGTATTTTCAAAAACTCTTTCTAATTACTCCTGCTGTATAAGAAATCCTATCCAGAGTTTCATGCCTCAAGTTGTGCATTTTCTGTCAGCTAGTCGCTGTAACCATTTCATTAACTTCCGGAATAGACATGGTCATAATTATAGGAGGGATATAAATTGTCACTTAAATTATATTTCATTTAAATAAAAATATTTACTCATATTTGCTAAGGCACAATTGCAAAGGTAATAAATTGCATAATTAAGTAATACTTATTTAACCATTAGTGTTTTAATCAACTTTATCATACAAGGTAGCATAATATGATCATTCAAGTCACTAGTTAATACTCAACACAAGGGCGGATCCAGCTTTGGCGCCAGGGGGGGGGGGTCACATGGGGGAGGGGGGGTCAAATCACAAGAAGTTATAATTTAAGTTTGATAATAATAGATACAAGTAAAAATAGGTATTTTATTAATAAATGTACTTAAATAAATTTACCTATATTTAAATAACAAAATCAATTTTTCTTTTACGTCTTCTCCCGAAACGCGTTTTCGATGCGTTCGTTCCCGAATACTGCGTTGCCATCAAACAAAGTATTATATTAAATATTGAAAGTACTTAAATATCTACTCGTATATTGTGACAAAAAATATATATAAACATTATGTTTAACAATTTTAATTAGTGGTCCACCTAGGTCCTGGACCCAGCCCATGACCCCCATGACCCCCCCCCCCTGGATCCGCCACTGACTCAACAATATTAATTTAATTTTTTATTTTTCGGCATTATTTTTTGAAAATGCATTTTGTACATTCAATTGTGTGTGATTTGTGTGTGTGTGTGTGTGTGTGATATTCTTGCATAAATAAGTATCCTGGGGAAATTAAAAAAATGCTAAAAATATTTTTTATGCGTTTAGGCGTATGCGCTATCGTTTACATTTTCTTTGAATCGATGTTTCCAAAACTTCACGTCCCGTCCCGTCCACGTTACATTTGCATCGACCTTTAGTCAGCCAGGACTTCTCCACTTAAGCATTAATTCATTATTTATTCATTTCGATGAAGTATGATGTCCGATGTTCAATTAATTTTTGTTAAATATAAATATTTAAATTTATTTTTAACAAGCTGTTAACAGGTATGCCTATATCAATACGGAATATAATTCCATGTTTATTTAGCTGTGTTAAATTCTTTAGTCGTTCATTGATTGGATGCATACACTTCACCTTCACATTGGCCTTAGTTGGCAACAATAATTTTGTTTACGTAATGACTGCTGTAGAATTCAGAGCATGAACTTGGCTGTACCTTTTTTGTTTCATTTAAAATGATAACAATAAGGCTAAGCAACCCAGAAATTATATTGTTGAGTTGTTCTATTCATTGTCGAGGTCTATGATTGATAAGCAAATAATCTAAATCGTAGTTCTTCAGAGATGAGTTTTAAAGCGTTATTAAAAAACCGGCCAAGTACGGCCACGCGCAATGTAGGGTTCCTAAGTTGTAAGTTTATCGACTATTCTCAATAACTACATAAGTTAACATATCTAATGATATTATAATGTAAAAAGAGGTAGATATGTCACTAGCGCGCTGATTATGAAGAGCGTAAGAACAGGCAATTGGCCGTTCTGTTAGTAGTCGCTCTGTCAATACGAGACGATACGCACGCTTTTGTTGTTGTAGGAAGTGCTTGACATTTGATATACAGCGTTAAAATGCCTTCGTGTATTATTCCAATGTGATTGGTGTAGTAAAACAAAAGATAAACGTGTGTGTGTTGTAGCTCTTTTCAGAAAGATTTTTTGGTTCATTTGTAAGGGCATAACGTATCTACATATCTTTTTTAAAATATCATTGAACATATCCACAATGGTTTTCCTTTTAAATTCATCATAATTATACGATACTGCCGCGAATTTTTCACATGTCCAACACTAACCATTCAGCATAAACTAGACTCGTAAACAAAATTAGCACTTTAAAGTTAATTATTTCGGAATCGGACCCCTAAATCGAAAAATGGTCTTAGCATACCCATTTTTTAGAGACCTTTTCAACGATATCTTCGGAACCCTAAAATTCCTAAAAACGACATACACGCCGAGCCAGTTGAAATATAGATATTGTTATATTGTACTCCTTAATGGCCTTTAATGGATTGGTAGCTAAGTAATACGTATACACGAATAATACGATTATGTGTATAGGTGAATAATTAATTATATGGAGTTTGTCATAGACAATGTATTTTGACACTGATTGACATATCTACTTTATATGTTTGTGTCCTAATTACAAACAATTGTTGATACGGTATTTACTTAACCACTATTCAACTGTCATGATACATGGTTGTAGCATAGACAGGCAATTGTTTCATCTGTGTTGTTTATTTGTGCATATTTCATTTAAAAAGTATACATATATTTATTTTTTTATTTATTTATTTTGATCTGCCAACTGAAAGTACACAACATAAATAATAAAATTTCTATCCTATACTCTTACTCGTGCACCTTTTTACATATAGGCAATCACGGTATATGAAAAATAGCCTACAAAAACTACTAAAAAACCTACTAAGTACGAAATTCTTCGTTATTAGCTTAGAGCCTGTCCAGATCGAGTGATTTACGCGCGAGCGGACTCGTGCGCTTCTATTTGTATTGCGTCCAGATGTCGCCTTTTACGTGCGTACGTACGCGCGAGTTTTATGGAAGGGAGTTATTAACAAGGATGCAGAAAAAGCGGTTGCGTTGTGGCCAGTGGCGTAGCTAGCCTTTGTGGGGCCCTATATCAAAATTTTGTCCCTCTCCGCTCGAGGGTAAATCTTTCACAAAAGAAATAAAAAATCTAGCACTAAAACATAATATACCTACTTATATCACAATATATACAATATAATATACTTATTCGACGACCCTGTAGCCTATTTGGTAGCGAACCTGCCTGCGAAGCGAGGGTTCGATTCCCGGCTGGGGCAGATACTCGTATTTATGTGACAGATAAATATTTGTACTCGGGGCATGGGTGTTATTGTGATGTGTTATATGTGTAGTCCATGTACCCGCAACACAGGTAAACACCTACTGGAGGGTATGTGTGTGTTGGCGTTTATTTTATTTTATCGTTTAATTAACCGTATACAATCAATGCTCTATAATTTTAAGTAGTCGAAGAATTCCAAAATACAAGGTGAATGTTTCATGTGGGCGTTGATGGACAAATTACAAACTCCAAAAGTCCTCAGAGGAGTCTCTGAGCCGATTTTGAACAAAACTTAAAGTGCATCATTAGATTTTTGAAAAAGCAATATTCATATTCCTAGCCCGGAAACGAACTCGTTGATTTTGAAAAAAAAACAGACCGTGTTATTACACCACCAACCATTAAGATAACAGTCCGGAGGCAGTCGGGTGTGAAATGGGCATGAAAACTTGGATTAGCCATTAAGCCCATCATCAGTATGCACTGGTGCGGTGCATCATGTATCGAGTATGTTTTATATCATTCTTCTAAAAAAGTAACAGACTTCAAAATTAGGAATAAAAATGTGGTTAGTAGTGGGCCAGGCCGTTACTAGTTTGACGACGTATCGTAAAGTAAAAAATGCTGATATTGTCCATTGTGTGTAATAATTCGCTACATTTAATGTATGGTACGTTAAACCCGTGAAACATTATTGTTGTTTCGAGTTTTATACTCAACTTGTGATAATGTTACTGGTTTTTATCAGTTGTGTAAATAATGAGGTAGTGAGATCCACTGTACGCGTTGTAATCCACTAGTATAATCAAGAGTTTTCTTTAAAGCTGATATTATAAAAAATAAATTATTTCAACAATAAAAGTCACGTACAGGTTTATTTTTGCCACATTTTTATAGTACATATTAAAAATAATGCTTTAACATCCATGATCACTATGTACATAGGTGTATAATGTACTTCAGATAAGTGAGGACGCACTTGAATACTGTGCTTAAGGGCGTAGGCAGTTGAGTAATTAATTTAAAGGTTTTAGCTAAATTTTGTAACGTCACAAGATAATGTGATAATGTATAATGAAGGTTGACAATTCCCGCTCTAATATCGAAAAAAAAAACAGAAATATTTCACTTATATTGTAAAGGAAATCATTTTATCAATCATGTCTTTTGAATTTTTGGAAAAGGGTTTTTTATTATTCTTTATTTTCAGAACGGGGCCCTCTGATATTTGTCCCATTCTGACTGGATCAGGTTTTGTAAAGATTACTTCATGTTAAAGCAACAAGGCGATAACATTGCTCCGAAAATAGTACCTATATAAATACATTTTATTTGACATTTTCCTGTTAAGAAGGTTAACTTATTATTTAACGTCAAGAAATTGAAATCGTTTATTCCGGCTATCCGGTTTCATATTATTAGCGGCGATTATGAAATTCTTGACTTAGCCAGGCCAGCGCGACACTTTAAACTGTTATATGGAAATTAATGTTGTACATTAGCGATGGGCGATAGTTGTAAAAAAAACTATAATCGAACTATCGATAGTTCCAGCTATTAAAATACATCGATAGGCGATGGTCGATAGTTCGATAGGTCGATAGGTATTCAATCGCACATCACGATGTACCAGGTTCTATCAACACCACCTGGATACATTGCGTTCGTCCACAGTTCGGTTCCCGCGTAGTTTTCTAACTCGGTGATAGCTCAGAACTCGCGTTTTTTGGATTTTCTCTGAAAGCTTCATTCTCAGTCCTATGGCGTTTTGGAACAATGTAGAACAACCTTCAAAATGTTTGTAGTTTCAAAGTGTGGCGCTAACTTCCTGGAGGTGAATAAAGCCCAATGCATTCGTAACCGGTTTACACCCGTACGGGACGGGCCGTGAAGTTTTGGAAACATCGTTTCATAAAAAATGTATATGCAGCGGAATTCCGCATGGAACTGGCCAATACCCGTTACGTATGCATTGGGCTTAAGTATAGCTCGAAAAAGCGGGAGATTCCGTTAGTGGATATTGACTACGTGACAAAAACCTAAGCCCCCTCCCTCCCCCCTGTGACCAAGCGTTGTGTTATGCAGACCCCCCTTCCCCCATATGTGTCATGTGGTTTGGGTACGTTCCCTAACACTAAAAGGACCGGGATTACAGTCCCTCCTGTAGATTATTATAGTCCATATTTGAGGTTTGTCGCAGATGCCCGTCCATGAGCGGAAAGGGATGGTGGCACTGCAAGCTCGTTTGCTAACCTTATCAGTTAAAGAAGTATTATTCTTTCATCTGAGTTTTAGGCCATGGTCTTTTACAGATTCTGAAAGCAATGATAAGTCGACATTGAAGCATTGAACTGATGTCAAAAGAGCGTTTACACGTGGAATGCGTAATTAAACTACAATTAAAAATAATAGGTGACAGGCTTCAACTACTTTTCTTTTTAAAAGTATTTTCTCCCATTTCTTGGCTGGCGGCTCGTTTGCATTTGTTGGCTATTAAAATAAGAAAAGAAAACAACTTTGTTTTCAGATGGCGACATGTCAGCGTGTGGCTTCCAAGGGTCCTCCACAATCAACATAGAGTTCAACTCTGAGAACCGCCACTACCGCTGCGGCCATCTTGCGATGACCTACACCGGGCTCTGCATTCTGCTGGCGTTGGGTGATGACCTCACCAGAGTCAACAGGAAGGCTGTTATTGAAGGTATGAGTTATTAACATGTTTGTAAATGTGTCCCATTTTTTTTGCAACTTTGTCAGAAAATTATGGTATAATAATATATCGACGCTTGAAAGACAAAAATTACCAAGTGTAAAGTTGTCAATATGTCGCTTGGTAATTTTTGCCCACGGAACACAGACACCAGTGGAAGTGCGATGTGGGCGTGGCACAACGACTAACATTAAGAGGAGCTCCGCATACTTGCCGTCATAACTCAACTGTCACTGAGCTGCGTCGGTTGTGCATTACGTAAAATAAAATTTGTCTTAAATTACGTAAATATGCCTTACTGTGCAATTTTGGAGGGCAGGAATAATAGCGAGCAATGAATTTATTTAATGGCCGTGTTTTATACCACAAATAAGCCTAGTTTTTAATTTATTTTGTAACAATTCAAATTAAAAACACATAAATAAAGGAAATAATATAATTTATGATCAAAAAGCTACTCAGTCACTTGCCAATAAGGTTCGTTTTATGTTTTTGATAATATTGCTACTCGGCTATTGTTTTCTAGAACATTTTCTGCTACTCGGGCAGGGATGGGGTACAAATATATGAATATCGGCAGTTTTGTAATTTTATTTTTAGTTAAAAGTATTTCATTATATGAATATTACAATTTATTATTGTTATTATTATAATAATAATATTCTTTTTTTATTTTAGGGATATGTGTCATATGTATGTACAGTTCTGCTATTTGGTGTGCAATAAAGTATTGTGTTGTATCATAAAAATGTATAAAATTAATATGAATGAATTTTTTTATTTGAAATCATTGGTACATAATCTAGGATCCTGACGAGGAATATAAGCGCATGCGCGTGACTGGCACAGCATGTCTAAGAAATGTAATTCCAAGAAAATAAATTTACTTTATTTGTATAATGATATTGTTGAAATGCATCCCAGTTCATATCAGCATTGTTCTTGTAGCTACGTTTAGCTTCATTGAAATTTCACTTATCGACATATAATTAAAGTATATTTATTTTCGTTGCTAAAAATGCCTAGGCTTGGTATTCCGTGACTGTTTAGATAGCTAACGTTGATAAAAAATTGCTACGGTCACCTCTACGCCTCGTAATGTTTGAGCACGGACCTGAAAAAAAGACTGACGTAACCTCGTCTAATCGAGAGTGAAGCATAGCAATGGCCGCCAGCTTTCCATGTGTGCGTAATTTTTGATTCGCGATTGACGCAGTATGGTGTCAATGTGTGGGTGTGTGTACTTGTACGAATAGAGAGTTGGTATTACTATGGGTGCTTCACTGAATTTGTGGTTGGGATCACGTCCGTCTTTTTTTAGATCCGTGTGTTTGAGATATAAGCTTTCAAAATAATGATCAAGTGTTCACATAGGCAGTACAAAAACAAGAAGTTTAAGTATCAGTATGACGGGTCTACATCTTATGATGTCGGACACTCGGACAGTACCAGTTTCAATATAAATATCGATAACGCGGCAAAAAGCACAACGCACATCTCTAAGCCTAAACCAAATACAGTATGATGTTGTTAACCAAAAATGTAACTTACCGAAATACTTGTAAGGTTGCTATTCAACCTATTGTAGACTCCAGTCACGACATCTAGCGTTCAGTAGATGGAATTATTTAATTATTTTCCATATGATTGACATTGTATGATATTGTATTGTCAACCCTATTAGTAAAGAAGTTAAGTGTATATTACTTGTAACGCAGAATACTGCCATCTAGCGGTGGATAGATAAACTTGAAAAGTATTATGATCATAATTGATAAAGGTTCTAAAGGTCACTGAATAAGACATGGAAAAATGAGAATTAACATCAAAAATTAAGGTGCATTTTCAACTATAAACAGCGAGTTTCTTTAACTATTCGTAGTTGACAAGTAACAACCAATTAAAATGTGAGTTTCTTAGTTGTAAATAATACGATTATGGACTTGCTTGTGTTTATTTGGCTAGCACGGTTCCCATACTAATCAACACTTGTACCATTTCCACTTGTGTCTGTGTTCCGTGTTTTTGCCTTTCAAGCGTCGGATATAGGTATTAGATAGTACTGTCTAATGTCGTGGAACTGCTACTATCAACGTCCCAGCCGGATGCCAGTAGCTTTAGTGAATTTTAGAGGACACAACGTCTACAAAATAGTGTAATATTACCAATATAAGTTTCATTTTCTACGGAAAATATGATTTTTAAAAAATTTGACAATAAAATCCGTAGAAACGTACAGAGGGTATTTTCATTTTGATATATTCTTGGCTTGGGTTTTTACCGAGCAAGTAAAATATAGGACTCCACAGACACTCAGTTTTTCCTGTGTGTTCATGTTCCACGTAACTATGCGTTTATGACTTGATAGTTTTATTTAACTTGCTTTTCGTCGCTGCGCGTGCGAATCCGCTTAAGAGCAACTTGTAAAGACCGCGTATTTGCTTTTTGATGATTTTACAGGAGGAAGATAAAACTTAATATCTCAGCGATATTAATTCTTATTACCGACTGAACTTAACAGCTAGTTAAAATAAAGAGCTGTTAAGTTCAGTTTTGATTGGCAATTTAATTAAGAATTTACTTTGCTACCATGCGGTAAAATATTCCTAACCGCGCACGCGACAGGTTTGTTACGTCACTTTAACACCTGTGGGTTTGAGTATCGTATGAACAACGTTATTTCATTCTAAGCGTAGTAAAAAGTCTTTATTTATATCGAAACCGATGTACATAAAACGATTTTGTTTCCAGGTGTCAAAGCATTACAAACTGAGGAGGGGAACTTCTCAGCTACTTTGTCGGGCTGCGAGTCTGACATGCGGTTCGTGTATTGCGCCGCGGCCATCAGCTATATACTGAACGACTGGTCCGGCTTCAATATCAAAAAGGCTACCGAGTACATCATTAAGTCCATTGTAAGTATTATGCAAGTATTTTAAATAGATATTTTGAGATTTTGTTTTAGGAACAGCGCCATCTAGAATTAATTCCCATGTTAGATATTGCATTATCTGTTTTTGCGTCGTTATAATTACAAAAACAGATATATGGGCCACCAAAAACAATAAGGAGATTACCTGCTTCCTGGCAGATAAAGAAGTGACAGTTACTTGCTTTTCACAGTTGCGTACAGAGTACCTCGTGCAATATGATAGTTCGAACATATTGTTATATTTTTTCAGGGCTACGATCACGGAATACCTCGTGCAATATGATAGTTAGAACATATTGTTATATATTTTCAGGGCTACGATCACGGAATACCTCGTGCAATATGATAGTTAGAACATATTGTTATATTTTTTCAGGGCTACGATCACGGAATACCTCGTGCAATATGATAGTTAGAACATATTGTTATATATTTTCAGGGCTACGATCACGGAATACCTCGTGCAATATGATAGTTAGAACATATTGTTATATTTTTTCAGGGCTACGATCACGGAATCGCACAATGTCCGGAGCTAGAATCTCACGGTGGCACTACATTCTGTGCGCTGGCAACCCTGAGCCTCACGAACCAATTGGACAGGTTAACCGAACAGCAAATAGAGGGCCTCAAGCGCTGGCTCCTGTTCAGGCAAGTGGACGGCTTCCAGGGCAGACCGAACAAGTCAGTCGACACTTGTTACTCGTTCTGGGTAGGCGCGTCACTGAAAATCTTAGACGTATTACATTTATCAAATTATACGAATAATAAAAAGTACGTCTACGAAACTCAGGACACAGTCGTCGGTGGCTTCTCGAAGTGGCCGGACACATGCACAGATCCGATGCACACGTATTTAGGGTTAGCTGGACTTAGTTTAATAGGCGAGAATGGTCTATTGGAAATTGAACCAACACTCAATATAACCAAGAGAGCTCACGATCATTTAAAAATGTTACACGAAAAGTGGGATAATGAAACGAAACTCTGTGACATCTAATATTTACTTTGCGAATAACATTGCGATATTTCAAGCTTACCTACGGTGATTTCTTCCATACTTCGGCCGCTGTATCTTGGCGCGTCTGAACTTCGCGCAGAAGGCTGCGCAGTAACATAATTCGCCAATACTCGATATACGCGGTGTATTGTGTCTCAGTCATACGTTAGCATGTTCGTGTTGCCATCTCTGTCTTACATGCGCTAAAGTTCGCAAAGCCTATGTTCAGAAGCGCCAAGATACAGCGGCCGTACTGTACCCTCGAATTTTTTCTTGTTTTTCGCACATTGTAGCTCTTTACATACATCGTATCTTACAAATAAATCATATCTTACAAAAGTACTCTACTGGTACTATTCGAACATTATCTAATAATCGTGAAAGGAGGTGGCCAACATGTGCCCCGGAAATGGTTAAAATACGTTTATTTGTACAAGGTTTTAGTCCTCAGACAAGACATGTTTTCCGTTTATTATAATATAACTAGAATTTTAATTTTCTTCTGAACTCCGCAGTGAGTAGTTATAATAAATTAACAATAATAATAAGTTGTGTTGTATACACTGCCCTGGAAATGGATAAATACGTTTATTTGTACAAGGTTTTAGTCCTCTGAAAAGACATGTTTTCCGTTTATTATAATATAACTAGAATTTTAATTTTCTTCTGAACTCCGCAGTGAGTAGTTATAATAAATTAACAATAATAATAAGTTGTGTTGTATACACTTAATCTTCTATTACCTCCATTGCTATCACTGGAGGTTGACAATTGACTGACAGAAATACGAATATATGCTATATTGCCATTTGTCAAATGCCAAAAGAAGATTTTGAGTTTGATTTCTACAAAATAATAATTGTGTTTGATTTTTTGTCATGAGGTGCATTAATTGTGCGGTTGATATTGAGCGCATGGCAAGTCACTCAATATCTTCGCTAGCAAGAAACCTTCAATCCATATTGGTAGAATGGATCACTGCAGCACAGGTATGGCATTTTCATGTGATTACATTAGTTTGGTATTTGGGGTGGGCACGTCATAATTAAATTAAAATAAATAAATGAATTATCCAAAAGATAAATAGTTTGTATTTAATATAAAAATCTCTCTTTAAAACACTTTTCCACGATTACTTATGTTTATCAAACTGTCAACCTACAAGAGCTAAAACTGCTCGTAAAAGGAGAATACCGAGTTTTACAGATTTTTATTGATAAAATTATTAAAGTAGATATTGTAAGCTTTAATGTAAGGTAAAAATAAAATGTGTACATTATACTTCACAAGTGGGGCAAACGCCCATACAGATGTTGGCCACCTCCTTTTAAAGAGTGTCGTACTTTACGTAAATTGTACCTTTTGTAGAAACAGCATTGTTAATATAAAACTTGATTAATTCAAGGGAATAATTACTCCCGATGGAATTTAGTTCAGTAAATACATGATCATCGTAGTCACAAATTGCATTTTGATCAACATACCACCAATGATATTTAAAAAAATATAGATACGTTATGCTCTTACAAATCATCCAAAAAATCTGTTCCGAAAAGAGCTACAACACAAACACGTTTATCTTTTGTTTCATTACACCAATCACATTAGTATAATCATAGATTACCCCCAAAAGATACCGCATACAAGGCAACTGACGCACGGCAACATAGAAGTGCTTTTGCTATGCACATAAAGCTATACTAGCATTCACGACATTAGTATCGACCAAGACCTTCGACCCATACACACGCGGATCTTTCAGAATTTAATTAATTTCAAAAAAGAATTTGCTGATGAAACCATGGCTTATTGTAGTGTTAAATGGTATGGAAATTCAGTTCGAAAAAACAGTTACCCAAAAGATGCCTTATCATTTAATAAGTTAGTAATTCATATTTATTTTACAAATTTTCTTATAATGAAGCAGAGTTCAACTTAAGCTGGTTTTGAGAGTGACATTTTGTAACAAATTCATTCCTAATTCAAAATAGTTATCTTGTTTCTGACTAAAGACAATACTAGGGAAGTGAACTTTTCATTTTAAAGACGTATCGATATTCATTTTGAGGATATAGCTTTGAAATCGATAATTTTTAACAGGTTACAAGTGGGAAAAAATTTCTGTAGTCAAGGATAACATTATTTATTATATGAAAAAACATTGTGGTAATGGTTTTATAGATTTCCTAGATGCCCCGAGAGGAAGGAAAAATGGAAAGAATCAATACACCGTGGACAGGGATGGTTTCCTACCAAATACAGTGTCGTTTGTTCAACACACTTTTCAGATGACAGTTGATGGATTCAGTTGTATCATAGTTATACTTGCCAGTTTTGTTATGGGTCTTATACTTCTTATCGAGAATAGAATAGAAAAGAATAGAATACATTTACTTTGTCTAAGTATAAAAAGTAACAATGTTATTGTATGGAAACTTTCAAATTCATGTGCTTTCCTATAGTTATGGAGAAATTATGTGGAAAATCAGCTAAATATTGATTATATTATTATTTATTATTATTTGCGCGAATATCAGGTAGGTAGATAGGTACATATTATATATACTTAACTCGATATGTTATACATATTTTCGTATTATAATTATAATTATTTTTCTTTTCTTTCCTTTTTTTATACCATTTTGCCTACTAAGCAAAAGTTATTCACTGTAATGAGAATTTAAAGTAAAATAAAAATGTAATAAAACTAGAGGTCTGAAGTTCTTGATGTGGTACATTAATAAGGGTCCAGTTGTCCATATTGAATGCTGTTATAACAAAAGTAATAAATTGTGATTAGGAATTACTATAATAAATTATGGTTTGTTATACTTCATTTGGAAGTTAAGGGATTAGCCAAACAATAAAATAATAATAATATGAAATGACAAACATCGAAATTTTGAAACCGTAGCAGAAAAAACATCAGTGTGATGAAAATAATATACACACGAAAGGAAAAGTAACAAACCTAATAAAATTTAGATATGACAGCATCTGTCGGGTCAACTAGTTGTAATAAAAATAATTCCTAAAAATGATGTCTTAAAAACCCAAAAATATAGTTTTTAAGTTCATGAAGCTAAGAAGCAGTCCTACTACGAACAGTGATGTTAATATTTTAATGTAATTAGCCGCGAATAGCATTGTATATTTGATTTATCTAATCGGACATTGTATAATATAAACACTGTTAATATTATATTATTAAAAGTATCGATATTTATATTGTATTGTTATTCATTATAAATGTGATGAAAGTAAATAATGATAATCACAAACATTGATCGTACGATTTATCGATCATACATACTCAGTCACTATGGACAGTGTTGAGCTCGATAAATTCCAAGTTTGAATTTTAAATATCCAATCACAGCGCATCTGTTTCGTACCCCGCAAACCGCACCTTCCGCCAAATTGTGACTTTGAAATCTAAGAAATATTCACTAATGCGGAATCTATTGGGGGTAATCTATGAGTATAATACACGAATGCATTTTAACGCGTATGTCAAAATGTCAAGCACTTCTGACAACAACAAAAGCGTGCGTATCGTCTTGTTTTGACAGAGCGACTACGAGCAGAACGGTCAATTGTCTGTTCTACGCTTTTCATTATCGGCGCGCTAGTGACATATCTACCTCTTTTTACATTATAATAGCATTGCATACCACTAAAACAGCTTCTATTAAGAATAGAAGGAATTACGTGGGAATATCGAGGAAATCACCACCAACATATTTCGAGTAGTTTAAATTACTTTAAACTGTCGCATACAACACAGATCTGCCTTATCCAGTGATCTCTGTATTATAAATACTTTATGACCACATTTTTGTTACTATTCGATACCCACCGTTTTGGTTATCAAAACTAATATTGATAAAAAATCCGTAAGATGGCGCTGTGTCGAATGGTCTCAATGTTAAAACTGTCAATTGGTAGAAATATAGGCTGTCCAATGTATTTATAATATAGAAATCGCTTACCTTATCTGAATGTCAAAGTTACTATTATAAAAAATAGAAAATAATTTATTATAAACTTTATTAGTGTTGCCACTTTCGTGATTCAATATTTTGCAGTTTTGCTGTTAAATATTTTAAATGAAAAAAATAACGAAATGTTGTTAGTACTTAAAGGTTTTTAATGAATAATAGGTGCTAATTGTTAAATTAAAATATAAGACGATGTCAAATGATGTCAAATGGACAACGATATAAGAAATGCTTTTACACATTTTAGTACAATAAATGCTAATACATCATTCTCATTTCGTATTTTAAAATGGTTGATTTACATACATACAAACAAGTTAAATAAGGCTTGATTGCACGTCTGAATATGTTGAAATCAACCATCTTGTCATTATGGTATGGTAAGACGCCTCTAAAATATAATTAGATAGGTCTTAATAAATTTGCACAAAATATTAAATTATGAGCGATTTTCGTTGTTTGTAGATATGTAATTTTACAAAGGACACGCCATTAGTCACACGGAATTTATAACCGTATTCACAACCCTATATTGTGTGTTCATTTTAAAAATATCACTGTTATTATACTTTTCAAATGAACAATTTACAGTAATATTTTTCACGTGATTTAAAAAAAGGTTTTTTTTAATATACCTTACTTATTAAAGTAGCTCTAACTGCCGCACTCAGAGTCACTTAATGGTTACCTTACTTAAGTTACGTTAGGTACAGTTCAGCCGCTGTATCTTGGCGCGTCTGAACTTCGCGCAGAAGGCTGCGCAGTAACATAATTCGCCAATACTCGATACGCGGTGTATTATGTCTCAGTCATACGTTAGCATGTTCGTGTTGCCATCTCTGTCTTACATGCGCTAAAGTTCGCAAAGCCTATGTTCAGACGCGCCAAGATACAGCGGCCGTACTGTACGTTGCGTTACTTAAGTTACGTTAATTGACTCTGAGTGCGGCCGTTAGAAATGTAAAATATAATATTAATGTAGTATTCGCTATCCTTCATTGACTTGTAATGGTTGCATTTTGTTCCTTGAATTACGGAAGGAATTATGATTAATTAACATCACTGCCCATATACTAAAATCGTTCAGTAATAAAAAAAAATCCTGAAAGATTTTTGTCCGTCTAAAAATTTATCATCAAAATCAATTCAATAATCTATCTATATCCATATACTCTGGATGATTTAATAGGTAAAGTATAAGTAAGTAACTAATATTATCATGTTGATACTTTTTGACAATTGCTAGAAAATGGAGAACAGCCTTAAATGTATTAATAATGATACGAGATTTTTAAATTTAAGTCTTAAAATGCTCCATTCAAAGCTTGAAGAATAAGTATGATTGAATATGATACAGTCAACGCGGGTAACTTTGAATTTTCAGTAACAGTTTACCGTCTTCTGATTCCTATAATATAGCATAGAGGCATTGAAGTAATACTAGCATATAGAACCGACACCGCGAACACAATGTATGTTCCAATGAATTGGCGCCGCGCGGCTTCAACGTTCAATGGATTCGTTCAATTTTGAAAGGAGGGCGGGGGGTCAGTTTTGAAAATAGAACCTCCCGGCGGGAACACACATTTTGTTCGAGATGTCTGTTCTATGACATTATACTTCACTGCATAGAGGTTAATTTTAACTTAACCTAACCCAACGTATTTAAGACCCCTGTTAATAAACCGATCTCAAAATCTCTGCGATCTCAAAATCCGGTTTGAGATGCTGATGCTGTCATAATGTCAGATCATAATATGAAAAGTGACATTAATTGTAAGATCTGAAATCGCGCCAAGATCGGTTTTTTAGTACGGGCCTAAGTTTGCACACTTTATTTCTCTTGATGTCAAGTTAAAGAAAATACCACGCTCAAAGTAACACTGAAATTCAAACTTACATGGTTTGCCTGTAATAGTAATAAAAATTATAATAGTTACATTCACGCACACATTTTTTATCTGTTTTGTGGAAGTTGTAGTAAGTATGTGATCTTGGTCATTTATTAGAATATTAAATAGTTTAATAAAAATAATGCGATGTTTGTAAAATACACCAAACGGTACAAAAATACACAATCTACACTTTAATGTATAACGTTTAATGTTATCTTAACGGAAATTTATATTTATATTTCTCGTTTTAACCAAGCCAGTTTTGCCGTAAAACATTTTGAGTATCTGGTAGCTTTTAGGTAATAGGTGCTTGTCCATCTACCAACCTCTGGCTTAACTCAACCGTCAAACGACTTGTGTTCTGTCTGAGCGCTTTCTCTCTTTTCTTCTTTTTTTCCTTTTTAACTCTTCTGTCTTGGTCGGCAAACGCAGTGCTCTTGGTGTACTGATGTTCAAAGGCGATGATGGACATTATAACAGTAGATTGATAATCAGCTCGTTTGACGGCAACTTAATTTTTTTTTCATATTTGGGTATCGTATTATATCAGTTTATTGGCAAATGATTTAGTACATCTAAATTAGGAGAAATAGGTAACAAAGTTTTGTTCACAGTCAGTGGGACAATTTTTTTTTTAAGTAACATCTTTTTATTTTTACTACAGATAAACTTACGTGATTTCCACTTTTTTACCAATAATAGATGTTGAGTATTTTAGAAAATTTCCGTTTATACATTTTTGTGTCGTATCTTAATTTTTTGTCCCTGTAATTCGTAGGTATTAAGATATCTCTCCTAGATTTTTTTCTGATCCTTTTTTGTTTTTTGACTGTACTGTATAAACTGTATTGTTGTGTTAAAAGTATTTGGAATGTACGAATGAATTTAAGAAAATGTTTAATGTGTAAATTATTTTTGTGAGAACAAAATTTAATGAACAATCCGATTAGGATACTTTCTAACTTGCTATTGTTAACATGATAATTATGCAAGCTCTATAAATTATTGTTGAACATAATGCAAGCCTAAATTTTTGGTTGCTATTATTAATATCCATTAAAAAATTCAAAAATTCAAAATAAAAAATGTAATTTAAATATCAATGAAAAGAAATATTAATTATTGTCTTTCAAATATTTAATGTATAACGGATTGTTATATTAGTATGTAAATGGCTAATAACGATGTTTTTGTAACTAAAAAATTTACGTTATTATTTTTTAGAATTCACTTTATTTTTTCAAGGATTTATCTTACTAAATACTGTAAATACATATATGATAACAATGGTTCCAATTTAATTTCTTATAGGTCGACGATCCACGAACGAGACTCATTTCATTAACTCAGAATAATTTCATATCTTTGGAGAAATTTTCAATTACTACCCATTGAAGTATAATGACAAGAAAAGACATCTCAAACAAAATGTTTGTTCCACCGCCGGCTTGCCCTCCGTTCTCTTTTCAAACTAGAAGGCTCGTTTGCACACTTGCCATAGAGTAACTTTGTATATGACACTTGCCGAACCAAGACAAGCAGTCACCGACTCCAAATCTTTACAAGCTCTTACTCCAACTTTTTTTAACGTGTAAAAGCGTTTGAACGATTTTCAAACGTAATTACCATTGATTCGTGTCAAAAATTCAACACCTTAAATTGGTCACAAGCGTCGCGTCGGCAAGCTTAAACAAGTCTATTTAGTCATTATTTAGTACATTAACAAGCTTGCGGCTTGGCAAATACGTAAACGAGTCTTTTGATTTTTTCAATGAAAAATGGCGGAAACATTGCAAAATAATGAAATAAATTTTGGTTTTGGTTTTGATTTAAGTTAATGTTTTGTTTCCTTGCCAATGATAAGTAACACAACTATTTTTTTTTCGTAGTTGACTGATTTTTACAGCTTCCTATAACGTACTACGGCATTTTTGAAATGTTATTTTGTCACAATTTTGACATGTGGCCGCCATGAGCGCAGCCGAGTGACAGAACGGAATGAAGCCGGGCAAGCCGGTCGACTGCAATGCACACCCCCCAACCCGATGTTCGCGGTGTCTGTTCTATACGCTAGTAATAATACTTCAATGTTACTACCTAAGCTTTTTCATTGTTTTGTTAATAATCATTACATTTATTGCACCTGTATATTATTATAGAACTACCAATCGTATTGTGACGTATGAGAGAACATGAATTATGGTCAAAATTTTGTAATTTACGATATTGTTGCGTATTGCGTTACATTTTTGTCAATAAATTTTAAAGTTTTTTGTATAAATAAAATCGAAGTTCAGTGCTGAGTAATAGTGTAAATATTATGTCGATTTATCTGGGTAACAAAATGTTGTTTTAATTTAAAGTTATTTTTGTTAAGTTTTATCGTAATGATATTATATCATGGAAATTTTATTGTAATTACAAATTAAATAGTATAAATATTGATTCGTTAGGTGCTACCAATATAAAATTATTAAATTGGCGTACTCTTAAACGATATTTGATACCCGGAATATCGCTTTGTAGATAGGTATTGCCATTTTATTATACCAGTATTTTATAAGATGTTTTTTGTTTGTAGATATGCATTTTTGTACATAGAAATAACGAGAAAATTGAAATTGGTTTTTTCTTATCCCTGAGCTCATTTTCATAGTTATCTCAGATAGGTACCTGGTACATTACATAAGTACAAACTTTAAAATATAAAGCCTTTTTCACACTATACCGTCCTATACCATGACCTTGCTAGGGACGTGTCAGATAATAAAACATTACTTGTATTGAAGAGTATTATGTACACTACTCCCACTAGACCGTTTGGTTACCGACCAACACCGTCCCATATCATGCACGGAGCGTCTGCAGTTGTCGACGAACATCACGGTATTACTTAATAGGCATGATGATAGTAAGTAAAAATCACTAAAATTATGTATTTATTTAATGAAACCCTATTAATGGATTATGAAATACGCATTTATCGTATTATTATGAGCGAGATTAACAATATTTTTCATAAAATAAAAGTACAAAATACGGCAAGCCGCCATGATATCTTGAACGCCAATCAGTGTCAATCAGCGTGAATTACGTCACGCCTCTCTAAACAAACGAATACGACCATACTGATAATGACATCGTGTCTATTATTTTCCTGAGGCGTGACGTCACAAGCGACTCCATGACACTTTAAAGTGTTTTGGTGTGAATTTTAAGTGT
Source organism: Thymelicus acteon (assembly GCA_951805285.1). Taxonomy (NCBI): domain Eukaryota; kingdom Metazoa; phylum Arthropoda; class Insecta; order Lepidoptera; family Hesperiidae; genus Thymelicus; species Thymelicus acteon. Next base: position 11,917,777 of record OX638229.1, on the reverse strand, counting down.
ATTTATTTTATTCTAAACATTATTTTTTTGCGGAAATATGATATATTTTCTTTCTTTCTTTCATATACGTTGTGATTATAATATACCTATTTCCTAGCAATATAGAACAGTATTTCAAAATCTGTCATCATGCCCATTCAGAGTGACGAAAATAAGAAGAGCGTTTAAGTTTCCTCATTCACAGCAGAGCAATGGTATGATACGCTTTAATGGCAGGCTTCTTAATAAAACCACAGAAGAAATAATAATAAAAACACCCATATTTGTGAGCCTAACTATCATCAAGTACTCTGTGCTGTCATCACTTGTAGCATTTTTTATAAGCACTGAAAAGCTTCGGGAATGTTATCGTCGGTCACGGACGTCATAGTTATTGCGTTCTTCCATTCAGCCATTAATACTTACGTCCCAACTCAGAGTCACTAACGGTTACTTTAATCGCTCCTTAGTAAAGAATTACCATACAAATTCTGTACTAAGGAGCGAATTAAGTAAGTTAAGTAAGTAAGTAAGTTGAGTTGGGGCGTTAAACTATCCACCTCATTGGAGTGCACGACCAACACACAGGTTTCATAGTGTGGTGGACAGTGTGAACACGGGAGGTGTTATAGGAGTTGAGGTCTGAAAATATGATTGGCCCTAGCCTCTCAGTGGGCTGTTAAAGCAAAGAGTAAAAAATTTAAATTGCAAGTATTTGTTTTTGTACTCGATCCTATTATAACAAAAATTTAGTAATACTTACTTGAAAATAACTAACTAATAATGTGATTAAAACTTATTTTTCAGTACAAAAATAAATTGTCCTTCCTGAAACTTTCCTGATTAATTATAAAGGTCAGCCACCGTCCTTCTCAAAGACAAAAGGAATCCAAACGACCGAGAACCATTTAGCACCCGAAACCTGACCCAACAATTACGCACTCGAAATTCCACGGCGGAATTTTCTTATTTCCATTAATTAAACAAGAAAACAGATCGGCTAGATAAAAGGACTATAAATCTAAATGATGAATAGGTAAGCTCACTTCGGATCAGAATTGTAAATTACTTATTTGTGGGTATTTGCGGCCGTAAGCAAAATTTCTGATTTAATGTCTTGTCTTACACCTAGCGAGTAAAAATAGATTAGATATCTGATAAATTAGCAATGAATTTTCATTGGATGAGTGGTAAAGTAGGTTGATGAGGGTGTATTAGTACTCAAAACCTATCCAACTTACAATACCTTACAAAGATTTGATACCATATATTCAAGTGTCAATTAATTCAGAACCCCTACATAGCGCGTGGCCTGACACGCACGTGCCCCGTTTTGTGTGTATTTTTTTGTGGCAGGTAGATAGATAGATAGATAGATAGATAGATTACTCTTTATTGTACACACCAAATAGGTAATTAACACATTAAAACATGTAAAAAATGAGGTAGGTACAAAAGATAACTCGTAATGCTCCCTCTACTCTACTCTCGTCTTGAGGGGGTTACAGCATTTTCTACCACGCTGTTCCTTTCTGGTTGCCCAACTTTGCGTTTTATTTCGATGCAGTGAAGTAAAGGCTATCGTGTATCAAGTGTGACGAGACCCAAGAACAAAGACTGTAAAATAACATTATTTTTTTAGAATTTTATTATGAACCATTTTTGAATAAAACGCATTCAAAAACAGCATTTTTTCGAATTATCCCGCCTTAAGTAGTGGCCATCTCAAGTGAAGGAAGTTTTCACGGCGCCCCAGGGTATCCGACATGGAAAAAGTTAACGACTGATATCTTATGAAGGGCATACCATCATCTTATTAATTTTCCCTACTATTGCGCACCGAGATTGTAATTAATTATTGTATCAAAGACGGTGTTGTCATACTGTACCAGACTCCAAGCAGTAATTGGCTACTTAGCATACATTAGATATTAACATAATCTTAGGTTATTACTTGGAACAAACATGCAATTATTAGTAGACCTAATAATCGATTAACTAGCTTCGCGGCGTTCGTCTGATCAATTTAACGTATATATGTCGTTAGGCACCCGATAAACTTGATTTAACTTTGTAAAGTATTATTTTATTGTATACTAGCTGTGCCCCGCGATTTCACCCGCGTTAATTTGTGGAAAAAACTAACTAGGTACTAAAATATTGTATAGTCTAGGTATAGCCTTCCTCGATGAATTGACTATCAAACCACAATATAGGAATCTAAATATTGTGACCAAACACTAAAATATTTTTTCTATTCGAACCAGTAGTTCCTGATATTAACTCGTTCAACCAAACAAACAAACTCTTCAGCTTTATATTAGTATACATTTTATTGTAGTGTCTTTTACCTACCAACGTTGGTTTTAGCTAACCGTAAAATACCTAATAAATAAGTATAAAGGAAAGAAACTAAATGTGGGCTAGTGCTTTAATATGTGCTAGTAACAATTCTCAAAATCTCATAATTGAAAGACGCAACAAACCATATAAACTGCATCTCCTTAAAAAATGATCTGGTTGAAAAAAATAAGAAGAAAATAGAAAAAGAAGAGAAAACTAAAAATAAAAGCGGCCAAGTGCGAGTCGGACTCGCTCATGAAGGGTTCCGTAGCAGCAAGTAACATAATATAAAAGTTCTTGTAGTTCGTTGTAACTTTGATCAATGTTTTTTGCGGTTTACGATTTATGACGTATTAAAAAAAAACTACTTACTAAATATCATTCAAACCAATTTTCGTTGGAAGTTTTCATGGTAATGTACATCATATATTTTTTTTAGTTTTATCATTCTCTTATTTTAGAAGTTACAGGGGGGGGACACACATTTTACCACTTTGGAAGTGTCTCTCGCGCAAACTATTCAGTTTAGAAAAAAATGATATTAGAAACCTCAATATCATTTTTGAAGACCTATCCATAGATACCCCACACGTATGGGTTTGATGAAAAAAACATTTTTGAATTTCAGTTCTAAGTATGGGGAACCCCCAAAATTTTGTGTTTTTTTTCTATTTTTGTGTAAAAATCTTAATGCGGTTCACAGAATACATCTACTCACCAAGTTTCAACAGTATAGCTCTTATAGTTTCGGAAAAAAGTGGCTGTGACATACGGACGGACAGACAGACAGACAGACAGACAGACAGACAGACAGACAGACAGACATGACGAATCTATAAGGGTTCCGTTTTTTGCCATTCGGCTACGGAACCCTAACAAGAAAGACAAAGAACAGAAAAAATACTTTAGAAATAAGAAAAAAAAACTACACAACCAGTGAAAGTGAAGTTATTGATAATGAAGGCGAAGAGGATTATCCTTTTCGGACACTGATCCAGATTCTATAAAAGGCAAAGAAGCCCCTAGGTCTGCAGATGTAGAATGTATATTTTGCCATCAACTTTTTTATGGGAGAACTCTGGGTTCGATGCTTGATGTGTGAACTTTGGGCACACAATGGTGGTCCAGTAGCATGGTCCTCCAAGGTCTCAATTGAAACAGAGGATTGATGCTGCTGCTACAGAAATAGGAGCGAACCTTTCGAAGTGCAAATAACGAGCTTTGACTCGTCATTTAGAGCCTTAGCCTGTATTAACGCCAATGGCAGTAATTTCGAAAATGTTATGAATTAATTATTGTTTTTTTTAATAAATGATTTAAATTTGCACTTGTTTTTATTGTTTCCTGACATTTTAAATTATTCTATCAAAGGGCAAAACGTATTTTTGATATAAGACCCTTAAATGTTCCACTAGCCTGGTTTTAAAAGTCTACCCTTCTTATTATCGAAAATAAGGTGCATATTTCAAGAGTTTGTAGTTCGGTAAAAGATTTAGATAACTACAAACATGTTCATGAGATTTTGTAGGTAATATCATGTAGTTTAATAATAATTGATAAAATAATAATATTCATACGGCATTTTTCCAACTTTTTAGCGAAATTAAATAAAAAAGGGTAATTTTTTTCAAAAAAATTTCAGTTAATGTCTTTAAAAAATATGTTCTATTTAATTTTGGGTACATTTTATACCTCGAATAGATAAACTATGATAACAACTGGTAAATGAAAAAAACAGAATGAAAATAAATGTAAAAACAAAAAAAATATGTCGAAAATAGTGCAACAAGTCAGATTTTTTTCCAAAAAAATTAAAAAGCTAATAAAAAAAGAATCAAACCGATTAGACCTGTACTTTATTGGTTTTTTGTTGATAGTTTTGTCCAAATAATCCATAGACGCCGGGCGGTCACTTGGCCCTGGGACACCCTGTATAATGAATTTAATACAAGAATACATCTTGACAATAGCGTGGGTTCACGAACACAAAGGTTTTTTAATCCTGGAACTAATTAAAGTCTCCATTTTCTATTTCTACGAAGCTAGAACCCATATTATAAGTGCACACAGACTTGCGGTTGTGGAGTCCTACTCTTATACTCTGGATTTTGCAGAAACTGATATAGGTATTATGGCAATCCGTTATACTTACAGAAAAGTTATTTTTATAATTGGAATAACATCGTTGGGTATCATGCACGAGGCGTCAAAATCACTTGCTACCTCCCGTGGACTATAGTATAATAGGTATATGGTTGGGGACGCCCTTGATTGTAATTTGTAGTTTAGCTTTAGAGAATAGGCATGATGACAGATTTTGAAATACTGTTCTATATTGTTGGGAAGTATATTATTAGGTATTACAACGTTTATCATGTTTCCGCAAAAAATAAGGTTTAGTATAAAATAAATACATTTCAATTTATAAGTTTAAAATTCGCATCAAAACGCTTCAAAGTGTCATGGCGTCGCTTGTGACGTCACTCTTCAGGAAAATAATAGACAAGACGTCATTATCAGTATGGTGATATTCATTTGTTTTAAGAAGTGTGACCTAATTCGCGCTGATTGAGACTGATTGGCGTTCAAGCTAATATGGCGGCTTACCGTATTTTGTCGTTTTATTTTATCAAAAATATTGTTAATCTCGCTCATAATTAACACGATATATGCGTGTTTTGTAATCCATTAAAAGGGTTTCATTAAATAAATACATAATTTTAGTGATTTTTACTTACTGTCATCATGCCTATTCTCTACGTACCTACCTAGTTTAAAGTACCTATACTTTACAAACGAAAAATAATCCGGACTATAGATACGCTCCATCGATTTCACTATTGAATAGTTATTAAACAATTAGGTAGGTACAGCCCGAAATTGAAACGGTAAGAGCAGTGTGGGGAGCCAATGTTGGTTCAATTCTTTCATTGGCAATTTACCTGAATATTCTGCACAAGTGTGCCGTAGAGATAGCTCGAACAAAAACTACCGAAAATAGACCTTATAACCAATTTGCATTTCATTTTCATTGCATACAGCTTCATACAGAATGTTCCAAGGTTTCTATAGAGACCTAGGCGTGGGCATGAAAAGGACTCTTATTAACTTTGTAATTAGGTATTTTTTGCATTAAAAAATCTTGATCGGAGAATTTTTCGGAAAATCATGATAGAAAAAGCCTCATCTCAATAAATTCAAAGTAATTGGATTCAAAGGTTTAAACCTAACGGGACTCCAGTATAACGCCAGATTTAAATATTTTTACCCTATGGAATAAGATTTTTTATCAAAACCATGTTTTCGACTTAGAAGTAAAATTTTATAAAATCCTCGACATTATAAGCAATTCCAGTGCAAAATTTTATCCTCCTAGACTCGGTGGTTTTGGCTGTAAGTTTGTGATTCTTGTGAAGTAGATTGCACATCAGTAGATGGTACCTACTTTACAAGTTTGTTATTGTAGCGTGTCAAGCCAAGTTTAAGCTAACAGAACTGGCGAACAGCACCGTGTGTAATATTACAGGAACCATTTGGAGCCAATTTTGACCCCCTCGTAATTCAAAAACTATTCCACATAAACCTGTCAAATTTTATTGAGTCATATTATTGAGATTTGCGAAATAAACATGTGCTCCAAATTTCATAAACACATCTCAAACGGTTATTCAGTTATTAACGTCCAAAAATCGTCATCTTTACAAAGGAAAAATCTAAAAACTGAAAATATTGATAAATTAGTGAAAGTAGTAAATTAGCGGGTCCACTGTATAGGGAACTTTTACAAATAAGACGAGGTAATAATATGTCATCAAAAACATAAATGTGAAATGAGAGCCAAGTTCAAAAATAAATTTGAGATCTAAATGGGTGCCAAGTTCTGTGTAGAAAAGCCTAAAATTTTAGTCACAAGAACATGTAATTCGTTTGAATTACGCGACGCGACGACTTGAGATGACAATTTTTCAGTGACGATCATACACGTCATTGAAAAATTTTAATTTTTATTGATTAGTCTGAATTAAATGAATTTGTAGTAATATCGCTACAATACTCAAAAAATCTTCTATAATAAAATATTCCTTTTTTTCCATTCCGGTATTCTTTTCAGAGGATTAATTGCAGATTCGTCGTCTACCTTAGACTCGCTGCAGACCATAATACTGCAGATAATCATGAACTGAACTTGAATGAATGAATCAAAGAACTGAACTTCAACACTGAAAAATTACAATTTATTAAACAAAATACATACCAGGCTACTCCAGGTTGATTCTTCGCATTGCAGTTCCAATGTAGGGTATTAGTGCTGTATAACTTAAACAAAAGAAACAGATTATACGCGGCTAGATTACGTACTAAATTGCTTAAAACACAGTAGATAATGGCTTAACTTGGCGAGCGGGTGCGGTGCCAAGATAGCGCACTCGCTAATACTTCACAAAGTCAACTCTCGCAATCAGCTTTAATGTAGATTTAGAAATCTGTAGGAATACACTTCAAATGACAAGCAAGACTCAACTCTGAAGTTACTACATAAAGTTACATTTAGATTACACTTTTACTGCGAATACATATTTAAAATCAGGAAGATCAGTACCAATATGTACCTAAATAGGAGATGTAATGCAGAAATGTAGATACGCATAAAAAGGATTGGAATATCTCCAATCGAAATAAAAAGGAACCAAGAACTAATAGGAAAAAATATTTTATTTGTTTGCATTTGCGTTGAGGAAAACGATCCTCGAATGGACACCACGTCTCGAAAAAGCATAATACCTATACATAGTACCTACGGCGTAGATCCTACGCTCAGGTGGACTGAAGAAAACAGTGAATATCCGCTGGATTCAAAAGGCTTGGAATGGGTCAGAGTAACGCAAGTTAAGAGAGCCGAAAGGCGTTTGTCAAGCAGTACTTGTAAAGGCTGATGAAATGATGCATGGATTATGGTCAAAGCTACACCGTTTACTGTATAATTTGGTATTTTGGTACAGTTGGTATAGAACCATGTCCACCACCCATAACTGTCCCATTGCTGGGCTTGGGTGCGTCTTTAAATTAGAGGTAAGCTTCCTTCACACTGCGGTTTGAGAATTAAGCTCACTATGGATATCTCTGGTGTCCAGGTAATCCTGGTTTCTAACGAAGATTCACCATACAAGTGATACAACTGATTCTTAGTAAATGAAAAATTTTAACACGCACATTGGCATAATTTGAAAAAATATTAGCGTGTGGCATTCGAACTTGTGTCCAAAGAGAACATGAAAATAATGTAAGGCTATTATTGCACGTCTTTTAACCCTCGACGAAGAAAGAGGGGTGTTATAAGATTAACGTGTATGTGTATCTGTGGATGTGTATGTATATCTACTGTATCGTATCTTCCAATCGGATGAACCAATTTTGATCTGTTTTTTTTTTGTATGAAGGATGACTTACGAGTAATCGAGAGTGTTCTTAGCTATGTTTAATGTAAATAAAACTGTCGTGGGTTTATTTAATTTTAATTTAAGATTATTAAATACTAGTAGGTATCAAAACCACAAGTTTGCTTTATACAAATTCCCTTGGCACACGATGCGATCGAGATCTAACTTAAACCCAGGATTAGTAAAGCTTGTACGACGCAGTTCGACCCAGACTTTCGAAGACTGCAGTTTCGTATAAAGTTGTTTTATACATGTCTAACGTCGAATGCTCGAGATTTGAAATAGTGTAAGATACCACTCACATCTCGCAGTCTGGCCTTTCAGGATAAAACTGTCTCATTCGTACCTTTAATAAGCGATTCTAATCTGTTGACTTTTTGATAGTTCCTACTGACTTGAGGATAATGCGTTGTATGTACATAGAAAATTGAGAAAAGCCGTAAGTCGGTCAAGTTGTTTCTTCTGTAATTATTATTATTAAATGCAGTAAGAAGTAATAATAGCAGCGGGCTATGGAGAGGGCTATGCTCGGTATTTCTCTACGTGATCGCATCAGAAATGAGGAGATCCGTAGACGAACAAGGGTAACCGACATAGCTCAAAGAATTAGCCGGCTGAAGTGGCAATGGGCTGGCCAGCTGGCCACATAGTGCGAAGGACCGATAACCGTTGGGGAAGAAAGGTCTTCGAATGGCGCCCACGTCTCAGAAAAAGGAGCATAGGACGCCCCCCGACCAGGTGGACTGACGACCTGAAGAAGACAGCAGGCATCCGCTGGATTCAGAAGGCTCAGGACTGGTCAGAGTGGCGCAAGTTAGGGGAGGCCTATGTCCAGCAGTGGACCTCTAAGGGCTGATGGATGGATGGATGGAAGAAGTAATAATTATGATTAATGTAGCCCTATAGCACAGTGGGCGAGCCGAAACGTCAACAATATAATTGGTCAAGTAAAACTGTTATTTTAACGTTACTGAAAGAACAGAAATCAGAAACGTGCTGGTTGATCTAAACTGCAAGGCGCATTGTCTTTCAACCAGCACGATTGTTCGAGTAGCCTGGTAATATAGAGAGATTGACTTCAGTAAGGGTGCGTTTCGAATCAATCACGCAGTAATTCGTGCTTTAAATTATTATTGAACACTGTCTACACGTAACTCTCGTTGGTAGTTAATAATGGGAACGTTTTTAATATATTGTTTAATGTGTAATGTTTACAGACAATATGATTTTAAGATTTAAAAAAATATATCTAGGCGACGTCGCTGCGACAGACGCAAGTACATATTATGTTTTCTATTTCTAAGTCCATACAACAATCTAAATGCGGGACTATGTTATTATGCCAAACGCCACAACGGTAATGCTCATTATATTACAAGAATAAGTCGTGCCGTTACTATTTGGCGATGTAGTCTGAGCACAAAGGTGGGTTTGCTAAAAGTTAATCAAGAATGTCTTTGTGATTTTTCCTTTCTTTTAATGGACTCTTTTAGAATTTTATTATCACGCTTACTTAAATTGTTTAAATACCACATTAATGTCATTCAGATAAATAATTCATTAATGATAACGATTAAATTTTATTGCGATTCAATTTTACTTCAATATAATATGTGATTTTGTTATAAGTTTGTTTGTGTGTGTGTGTTTTTGTGTTGCATCAAATGTATTTTAACAATATTTTAATGAATTACTTACGTATCATTCGCTCAATTTACGCATCTTTTTAAACTCGTACCATACGCACTATTCTTTATCCAATAGCTTCCACAAATAAAGCAATGTTTTCTGCAAGCGCTTCCACTTTTAAAATCCAATGGCACCTTTACACGAGGATTTGTCCTTGCTGCCTCGTTCCCTGATATCTGAATACCAAGTTGCTGGCGTAAGTAATGATGCAGTTCAAAATACGAGCCGGCGGTTGAGCTTTCACCCGACCTGTGAAAGCGTTTGATTACTACCGATGTAGGCTTTTGTGAACGAACTAAGTTATGGAAAATACGAACAGTGCGAAACAAACCGTCGTTGCGACTTCAAAACCTCTTATGTGTAAAAAATCTGCTTTTTGAGGGAATCGATAAAAATCGATAAAATTTTGTTTAGCAAGCACATAGGTGATTTTGAATTTGGTGAATAAATTACGATGGAAACGTCGTACACAAACGGGAGTTTTTGAATTCGATAGTGCTTCAAAATGTAGAATCATTTGACGTAAAAAAAGAACACCTGTCATGGGACGGCTGACAGATGTGAAACATCGAAATGAGTCGCCGCGATCGCCAAGTCTAAAATCAGGTTCACCCCTTGCGTAAAGATGTTTCACATCAAAAAGTGATTTTGTCAAAAGTGGCACATAACACATAAGAGGTTTTGAAGTCGCAACGACGAAACGGTCATTTGTACCTTTCTGCTGGTGTATGGCTTCTGCAGTGTAAGGTAATCATAAAATATAATTTATGATTGTCGTTACAAGAAAGATAATTATAAACACAACTGTACCCATGAGTTTTAGAATGTTCGTTTGTTTATCGGTGAGATGGAAAATCATTTTATTAAAGTAAAGTAAAGTAATTATTATTTCAGTAAAGTTCATCATGGTCATATTAACTTAAGCAGTTCCTTTGTAATTGTTTTACTAGTTTCTCACCATTTAATTAAATAGTTCATTAGTAGCACACCTACGTATTTACAGCTAATAGGCATGGTGATGTAGGCAGCCAATTTCACGCTCGCTCATGTGACAGATCACAGACGCCGCTAGGCGGTATGGTAATGCCTGTTCCTTGCAAGGAGTTGAACGTCTGTGCGTACTCAATTAGAAACGTTACACTAATCGCTTCTCTCGCCAAATTAATTTACATTTCACGCCAACTTGCGCTGGTAACCACCGAATAAATTATTCACACGTTGTCGTAATCTTCGACCATTTCCTGCTTTTAAATGCAGTTTTTACTGGCCGCGTCGAATATCAAAATAGCTGTCCGTATTTATATTTGTAAATACTCGTAGTGAACGTAAACTCACATCCCAAAATTCAGGTATCGCATGCAGTTTTTGTTGCTAAAGTAAAAATGTACAACCTTTATTCCAATAAGTTAAATAAATTCGGAACAAAGCTGAAAGCTATCTGTTTAATTCACGCTCTAATTCGCTTAGAATGTTTTATTAGATTGTATTTAATTTAACTCTACGACCTTCCTGGACAACAAAAGTCAATAAAAATTTAAAGGATACTAGGAAAAAGTAATGCTCTGAGGGTGATCGTCAGTTCTGTACTATAACAATGAAGGGGTCGTCCAATGAATCGTCAACGGCAGACACGTACAGTATAAAGCCGCGAAGAAACGTTTATGACGGAATCACAAATGCATTTTTCGTGTCCTGAAAAAGTGCTCCATAGTTAGAGCACCCTCCCCGCGGGCTTCACAAAGCAAACCGGCGTGATTTACGGCTGTGAAAGATATCGAGCAATCGAGTCTTGCAAGTCACGAGTCGAGCAAATGAATGGAAGCCGCTAAAACTTGATAAAAAATACTGATGCCGAATTACAATTGAGAATATGTGACCGAAAATGTGTGACAATACAACATACGAGATAATTCTATTTGCTTTATGAACAAGTCACACTAAACACAATGGACTAAGTACCTAGTTATTTAAACTTTTGCAAAGGTAGGCTGTATCAGCTGTGTTAGACTGAAGACTAATCTATTTAACTTGGAGAGTTCGGAGTTCCAAAAACCTGTTTTAGTACCGGTAGTTCCATCCAAACAATCTCAAATCCATGAACGTGACATTATATGACATTAGGTATGCGTTCTAGTTGATACGATTAAAAAATAATTTACAAATCTAGAACGTAAACGGCACTTGTTTACCGACTCCTATCTATGAGTCTACGACTCTACGAGCGGTTGTCAACAACCGTGTGTATTAACCTACTTCCACAATTACTATCGATTCAACGTATCTGTGTCACCGAGCAAAAGGTTAATCTCATCCTTATACATTTAAGAACTCAGTAAATACTAAGTTCAAAAGTTAAACTGATTTTATATCTTGAATACTAGCCCATCACGTACGTAATTCTAGAGACAGAGTAGTATTCCGTGTAGCCCATCTACGGAATATTATTATCAATTCTGTGCTCAATCTTGCTTGGCTTTAGGGAATAAGGAGAAAGTAGGAGAACCAAAAATAATACCGGAGTAGTACCTACTTATAACTGTAATATATTTTTCGACACCGCAACTACAAAACATGCTAAAACTTTAACATTTGTTTCTAGAAAGCGAGTATTAGCAGGCCAGGTGGGGACAAAATCTTATCTCACTGCATGTATGAGTACTGTCGGGATTAAACTGAGCGGTACAGAGCTAAGAAATCTCCAATAGGAAGGACCTGGCACCATAGCCTCTTTTGTTGTCCAGCAGGGGGCACCACAAGTAGGTTGGCTTCGACTCAAGGACTGAACCCTATTAATAGGCATGATGACAGTAAGTAAAAATCAAAAAAAAATATGTATTTATTTAATGAAACCCTATTAATGGATTACAAAACACGCATTTATCGTATTATTATGAGCGAGATTAACATTATTTTTGATAAAATAAAACTACAAAATACGGCAAGCCGCCATGATATGTTAAACGCCAATCAGTCTCAATCAGCGCGAATTACGTCACACTTCTTTAAACAAACGAATATTACCATACTGATAATGACATCTTGTCTATTATTTGCCTGAAAAGTGACGTTTCAAGCGACGCCATGACACTTTGAAGCGTTTTGGTGGGAATTTTAAAGTTATAAATTGAAATGTATTTATTTTATACTAAACCTTATTTTTTGCGGAAACGTGATATACGTTGTGATTTTAATACATTTCCCAACAATATGGAACAGTATTTCAAAATCTGTCATCATGCCCATTTGTTGCCCAATGTGGTATATAATTATGTTACCGGCAAAACCCGATTTCAGGTTAAACTAGTTTGGCCTAGGCCAAACTAGTTTGACGCGACACGATTAGGCAAAACTAGTTTCTCGTCAATAAGTATGGCTTATGTTTAACTTACCACCAAATAAATCATTGTTAACCTAAAAGTAGTAAATGATCACCAAAATTAAAACAGCATTTTAATGTAAAATTATAACCAAAGATGGTAATTCATTTTTTGATTCACAAACAGGCTTCCGAACGTGTCCGGCGCTGCGGTAAGTGCAGCCCCTCCGCCCTTGCGTAACAAACTGCAGGCACTCCATGCTCGCCTACGCAGCTTCGGCTTTTTGCCTGCAGTTGGTTACAGCGGGCGGGGGCTGCTCTCCCTCCGCGCCTCCGAGGTTTACATTCACTCTAGGGGTAGGGCAGACTAGTACCACGTGGGGTCGGGGTTGACTAAGTCGGTTTTGTAACCATTTCGACCTACATCTGGAAATTAAAAGAATCCAAAAGAAACAATATATACGCGAGCAGTTAATTTGGTGATCATTTACTACATTTGGTGTTCGAATACAATTTTAAGTGCAGTCGTGACTAAAATAGCTGTAATTTAAGAGGTTTAAAGTACAAAGATTTGTCGAATAAATATAAATCCGTAACAATTCGGTTCTAATCAGTTTTAGACTGACGAGAAACTAGTTTTGCCTAATCGTGTCGCGCCAAACTAGTCTGGCCTAGGCCAAACTAGTTTAACCTGAAATCGGGTTTTGCCGGTAACATATACATATTTCATGCCTTCTTTTACTTCGGCAAAAAAAATCAGTTACTGCGACCAGTGTCTTGAAGTGTGACAAAATTATAGCTAGTCTCCAAGTTTTGAATAAAGAATAAAACACCTTTTTTCGATTAAAAAGATACTATCTGGTCATAAAGAGGACAATGGAAGAGTTACAGTTTTATTCGCGTGCTTAGCCAAATAAAAAGGGCTCAGAAGGGAGCATTTATTCTGAAAGCGAAACATTTGCGCCCGTTGATACTCTAAACATCCAAGGTCTTACAAAAGTTGCGTTTTATCACTGTCTGAAACATTAGGATGTCAAACATTAGGTTACTAAGTCAGGACAGAATTTTTGCGTATCTAAAAGACGTGTTTTGCACACTTTTAGATATTTTTTATTTCTTCTTCCTTAATTATAATAACATTTGTAAAGGTTTTTAGATTAATACATTAACGCCCCAACTCAGAGTCACTAACGTTTACTTTAATCGCTCCTTAGTAAAGAATCGTCATACAAATTCTGCACTAAGCAGCGATTTAAGTAACCGATAGTGACTCTGAGTTGGGGCGTAAACTTATTTATTTAAATCACACTAAAGAATTGACACATTACTGATTAAAACTGTTACTAAGTAAACATTCTATGTAAATAAACACATCTACATACAATGTTATATATAAATAAAGCACACATAATGAACGGAACTGTCCTTCAATTACCAATATGTTGGCCAACTTCCGCGCGTCCATTTCTTGGACGGACTTCCAAATGGACAAAGAAATGTAAGCCGTGATGAGTCTCAAGTGCTTTCTCCGCACTTTGAGCGACTGTATTTTAGCACTAATAGAGTGGTTTCGGTCACGCAACGCTTAATGTTATGGACAACAATTTGTAGGTAAAGTAATTCATGGGCCAAACAAAATATATTAACTGTTTGATTGCTTGTTTGGTCTGGCTTCATAATATAACTTATATAAATAGGTTTTTTGTGACCTTTCTTTTTAGCATTTTGTTATCCACAATTCACTGAAATATTTGTTATTGTTATGTTTTGTTTTTGTGGATAACTTTGAGTGGTTTTATAAAGAACAGAATAGTAACTGCTGTGAAGTACATTACAAGCGTTAAAATACTGTTGAAAAACTTTAAAATTACAATAGTATGCATGGAATTATGCACAATAGTTTAAAGGTAAAAATAAATTAATGAAAGAAAATTTTAGCTCAAACTAAAGTCAAAAAGGCAGGGACTCCAACCATATAATTAAAATGTAGGTACATGTTAAAAATTGGAAATAAAGAAATTGAAATAGAAATTAAATAAGGCCGATTTGTTCCGAATTATGGGACATTGTTCTTTATAATTTACTATTCCAACCCGGTTTATTATTACTGGCCGAGTATTGGCAATCTTTAATAACATTATGGAGCTGGTTTTCTCATGTTTTCCTTCACCATAACAAGTATATCTAATGAACCACCCACTTTCCATCACTAGGCTGCATAACTATAGGCTACATAACCTGCCCTATATACGCTGTATTGTATTTTACCTCACAGATTTGTTAGTTTCTCTATTCAGAAACCTGTTCGCCCCCACTAAATCGCTGTACAAAGACGAATCGGAGTCGTTTGTTCCGGTTAGGTTCCATTAACCTCGCAGTCTACAGATGGGTCTTATCCTAAAACCAATAACTTGCCTTGAAAATTATTGAGGTCAGCTTCAATATCTCTCTGGCGACAGTTTTGGTAGCACAGAGGTGCGTTACGATCTTACGGTCTATTAAAGTTACGGCGGTAATTTACGACTAAGCTGTTAATTATTATTAGTAAACCCAATAAGCAAAATTAAAGTTTAGTAACGTTATGAGATAAATCTCAATTAATTTGGCCGAATCCTGGTGGAGTTTGCTCTTGGCTTCTTCGTTTACTGAAGGAGGCCGTTAATAAGGGGCCATCCATAAATTATGTCACACTAATTTCATGACTTTTTGACCCCTCTCCCCCTCCTTGTCATAGCTGGTCACATTTGTGAGACCTCCCCTCTAGTGTGACGTCACATATTATGAAATTTTACACCTAGAAATTATTAAATTAAAACAGCAGTTCCGAAATAAGTTATATTTCCATTAATATTTACCTATACATACCAATTATTCGATTTTGAAATGTGATGTCACGAAGTTTAGGACTCCCTCCCTTCCCTTGTCACATAATGTCACACTACATCGACTCCCCCCCTCCCCCCTAACTTGCGACGTAATTTATGGATGATCCCTGAGTTGTAACTGCGAATACTTAGATTTACTATTATATTTCTTACTTTTGTGTCTGTATTTTACTTCACATACTGGACATAGTGGACATCCTATGAACGCTGCTCCAGTTTGACGGAGTATCAGTGTTACTCCTAAGGCTTGGATATACATAGGTACTTAGCAAACTTAGCAAACTAAGTACACGATCAGTTTAGCCATACAGCTATAGCTTTTAACTGTGCGAAGGTTTTGCCTGTGATATCATATATGTTAGGAGAAAAATTTTCAAAAATTTTGTAACGTGTTTTTAAGTAAGTATATTTTTTAAGTTACAAAAGACTAAATTCCAAGTTTCCAGTAAAGCGAATAAATGTACCTATTTGTAGATATACTTATACAAACCTTCCTGTTTCAATATCAAAGAATTTTGAGATGAATTTTCAAAAACTCCTTCTTAGTGCTCTCCCACACTATCTGGAACCTCTGTGCACAGTTTTAATTATGCTTCTAGTTCTCAGTGGCTTAAGATGTGCGTTTTCTGTTAGTAACAGTTAGATAATATAATAAGTCATTATTATTTATTTTAATAATAAAAAAAATCGGTTGTGTAATTCGCTCCTGCCACGGATACGTGATTCACAAAGTATCTCTATATTCAAGAAACGTGTCAAATAACACTATCTTTCCTTAGCTGTTTAATTATATATTACATTCATTAACACAATCCATTGACTCAAAGATTGTAAATATAATATTTATGTTATATTATTCGTGTATATATTATAAAATATGTATATATGTATATATACATATATATTATATATGTAATAAAGATATACAATTATATTCCAGCTTAGTTTTCAGTGATTATTTGAAGGTACACATTCTGTCTACCATCCAATGACTATCTCCTTCTCACAGTGCTGCTGGAAGAGATTTCTTAAAGAATTAAGCAGTTCCTTTGTGCAAATTGTGTCATCATTGTTGTTTTGTATAAGACTTCCTTCGTGTACAAAAAAAAGAAGAAATAAATAAATATTTTATATTCAGTCTACACTGCCAGTCCGTATTTTATTTTAAATTACCGCGAGTATTCACAACTGTTCCAGGTTATATTATATACGATATGTTTACCATAGAGATCATACAAAGATTAAATTCGTCTCGTCTTACTTGAAGGCATCTTGAAGGTTAACAGAGCCGACCGGAACTAATGACAGCCATTCGTCTTTGCAACGATCTCATACGAACGTCTGCACATAGTAGCGGCTGAAGATGTTTGCGAGGAAAATGTTTCTCATTAATTACATATATTTTGCACCTTTTTGTTGGAATATTTGTATCAACAAGCTTAAAATTCATCAGCGGTTCAGCTGTTAGTAGATTTTAGTTTGAAAATTCATAATTACTCAAATATTAAAGTTACTACTTTTAAGTAGATATTAACAAAATCTCAATTAATTTTTTAATAAGCATGATAAAATTATGTAGGTATGAACTTAACGTTAGGATGACATATTTTGCTAATATCAAATTAAATAATTAATTATAAAACAGTACCTACTCTATTAATTAAACATGAACGAGTCAAAATTGAATTATTTTAATATAATAAAAGTGTAACGTCTTAATTTATCGTACTACGTAGCATTCACTCTATATAGGGTGTTCGAAAAGTTACGCAATTGCAAAAATTGTTGAAATTTCATGTAGCGTTGCCGACGCGACGAAGATAAAAAAGCAGTTTCACACCTGATAGTTATAGTTCAGGGTTAGTGAGAAAATGGAGACGTTAGAACCATTGATTTTCATCGATGAGCGATATAAGAAAAATAATGAAAATTTTTGAATTGAGAAAATTGAGAAAATATTTCACATGTTTCTATCAAAATATGATAGAAATATTGAATGGACCATTATAAATAAAATAAATAAATAACGCTTTACGCTCATAGCCCCACACTAGGATTCCTTGTGTCGTGGGTGCCATGGACAACACACAGAGAAAAGTAGGTTCACTCACATGACACACCCAGACCGAGAACAGAAATTCAAACTCATCATTAAAATTTCCGCCGCGCTGGGAATTGAACCCATGACCCATGGCGCGGCGATCCGGCATGGTAACACATTCTCCGCACACAGGCTAGTCGTGCAGGACTGCTATGCTCATTCAGTAATTAAGTATCTAATTATACAAAAAAAAAACTGTATTTGCTTATTAATTTTATTCAAGTCTTGCGTAACTTCGGGACCACCTATATTATGTATACGTGTGTGAAGGGCCATCCATAAATTACGTCATACTAATTTCATGACTTTCGATCCCTCCCCCCATCCTTACACAGTTGGTCACATTTGTGATACCTCCCCCCCTAGTGTGACGTCACATATTATGAAATTTTACACCTAGAAATTATTAAACTAAAACAGCAGTTCCGAAATAAGTTCTATTTCCATTAGTTGTTTTTTTAATATGTACCTATACATACCAATTATTCGATTTTGAAATATGACCTTCGAAATTTAGGACCCCTCCCACCCATTGTCACACAATGTCACACTACATCGACCCCCCCTCCCCCCTGACGTGTGACGTAATTTATAGATGGCCTTTAATATTGATTAGATAGATGACTGGAAGAAGATGCAATTCATTATAAAAAAAATCATTATCTGGGCCCTCGCAAACAAAAGAGCGTTCACGTAAAGCTAATAAAAATAAAACCAGATAATTGCGAGTAAGACTTGCACACGAAGGGTTCCGTACCATCATCAATATTTATATGCAAATACAATTAGTTTAAGTACACCAAAAAGAAACATGCTTTTGTCTCCCTTTGCGCTTTGGTTCCTTTACATTTGTTAACTTTATTTTACTTTTGTTATGAGGATCCCCTCGTATTTTCTACTTCTTCTTAATTTTAATATTTGCTTTTGAAGCAGCCACAAGATATAAAGCCCTGTATCAGACGGGCAGACTGAAAGATTGACTCACGGACAGACAGACAGACAGACGGTCTGATGAATACGATCCCATTTTTACCTCCTGGGTGCAGAGCCCCTGGGTGAAGAATTTTTTAAATTGCAATCTTATTTAAAGCCATAATGCATCCCGCTCGGCTTTATGGGGATAGAAACTGAAATGTCGACGAGCTTAATAGGCTAGGTAACAATGTTTGCATCGAGACTGGCGCGTCTTGCCTAAGCTTATTGCATTTCGTATATTGACAGAGTAGGTATATTATAAATTTACGGACAGGCGATTAAACGATTTCTCGTAAATGTATTGGTATTCTAGCAAGTTGGTTTTCGGAAATATTGGACTTTCAAGAGATATTAGATGAATTTTAAAAAATCTTGTACATGATAATACTATTAACTTATTGTTTACTTTAATATGGGTACTTACGATATTTATTTTGTACACTAATATTTCGATCCACTTGCATGGATCGTGATCACGCATGAACTGCGGTGGCGCGTAGAAACTTTTCACAGTGAAAGATAACTTCTGACTACATAACCTTATCAACTTTCCGTCTAGTTTGTTTTTGCGTTTTGTTAACCATATTCAACGGCGGATCCAGGGGGGGGAGGTCATGGGGGTCATGACCCCCCCCCTGGGCTGGGTCCAGGACCACTAATTAAAATTGTTAAACATAATGTTTTTATATATTTTTTGTCACAATATAGATTTTATTTAAGTACTTTAAATATTTAATTAATTTAATATAATACAAACATAGTATTCGGGAACGTAGTCTAGTCAACAAGTTCAAAAAAGTGTTAAATAGAAATAAAGCTCCTAAAAATATGTGCGATAGCTCATTCGATTCGGAATGACGTCTAGAAAAATATTTTTAAGGCCTTATTAGCACATAAAAAATTGCGATTGTTACTAACAAAATAAGATTTAAAAAATGATATTTAGTTTTTAATACATAACTTGAAAAATAATCATATTTAAGGAATTTAGGAAAAAGATCTTGGAAGAGTAAGTAATTTCCAATAAAAATGTCCCAACTCCCGGAACTTTATCTTTATTATTTATAAAAAAAAAAATACGCTGAAAATAGGGCTCCGCGAGGTCGTTACGGCATAGGCGTGCTGCCTAAAAAGGCGGTATATCACATAAAATATTTTTTGTTATAGTATTAAATAACTACTTAAAAATTTGAATAAATTATGGTGTAATCTAAACACTTGAATGAACAAAACCTCGGTGAAAAAAAATATGTCGATTTTTCAAAAAGTTACACCGTTGTTAATTAACTAATTTTTTTCCAATCTCTGTTTTATAAATTACGGCATAAAAGTTTAAATAATTGGTCTATAAAATTTTCGCTTCGTGGAGCTCTTCTTATTTAGGTACTTAATAAAGTTATGCAAAAAATATTAAAGTTTATTATTTTGTTAATTCTAATTTTTTTAAGCTAACAAAATATTAAAATCAAAAATATGATTTTTCGGTGTTCTTTTGTTCATTGGAATCTCTACTTTCTAATGGTATAAAAAAAAACTATACACTACTATGGTAAATGTTCTCAGAAAATGCAATGAAACGACAACTATTTTCGCATGTTTTTTGCAATCTCATATGCAATCAATGGAATCCGAATTTTTTTTTTGCGAAAATAGTTGTCGATTAATTGCATTTTCTGAGAACGTTTACCAAAGAAGTGTATAGTTTTTTTATATACCATTAGAAAGTAGAGATTCCAACGAACAAAAAGATCACCGAATTTTTAAAAAAATCTGATTTTTTGACGTGAGATTTTTCGACTGAAAATAAGGGTGCATTTTCGATATAAGGTCAAAATAAGGTGAAAAAAAATATATTATTGAATCAAAAAAATTACAGTATGTTAAGGACATACAGAGGTAAGTTTTCACCAAATTTCGTGAATTTTTTTGTAAAAGATAAAAATAAAACACCAAAAACGTGGTTTTTTGAATTTTTCACATAAATTTTGAGGTTATGTAAAAAAGTGTAAATACAAAAGTTGTAAATCTTTTTATTACCTACAACTTTGCCCATTAACTTTTTTCAATAGGACTTGTAGTTTTTCCGGAAATCGAGATAAACCATTTTACACCCTTAAACCCCCCCTCCCCCCACTTCCCGACCTCAGATCGCCCGTAATTTATTTTTCCTTTTATTTTTGTTATATTCTCTTCCTTTTGCAATAGGTTTCATTCTACTATAATTTTCTTCCACTTTTTACCGTTTTTAGAGGTATCGGCATCAGTGGCGTAGCGTGGGCTCCTGCCGCCCGGTGCCGACCGAAAATTTGCCGCCCCCCAATGAACTTGGCCGCCCCCATATTATTTAAAATATCTTTTTATTAATTAAAAATGCACTTTTCTTGTTTTTTTCATAACACAGTTTAGATTAAAAAAATATAAAATAATTAATTTTAATACATATTTTGTTTTTGTTTAAAAATCGAGTGGCTTGCCGCCCTCTCTTCATGTGCCGCCCGGGGCCAGGGCCCCCCCGGCCCTCCCCCACGCTACGCTACTGATCAGCACTGGACTATATACATATAAAGAGGAAAGATTTGATTTTTTTGTTTGCATTGAATAGGCTCCGAAACTAATGAACCGATTTGAAAAATTCTTTCACTGTTGGAAAGCTATAATATTCCCGAGTAACATAGCTATATTATATTAAAAAAATAGGGATCCTTAATAAAACTCCAATAATGTAACCCAAGGTGTAAAAAAATAAGACAACCGAAGCAAAGCGAAGGCGGTTACTCGTAAATAATAAAGATAAAGTTCCGGGAGTTGGCACTTTTTTATTGGAAATTCCTTCCTCTTCCAGGTTCTTTTTCCAAAATTCCTTAAAAATCATTATTTTTGAAGTTATTAATTAAAAACTAAATATCATTTTTTTAATCTTATTTTGTTAATAACAATCGCAATCTTTTATGTGCTAATAAGCCCTTAAAAACATTTTTCTAGACGTCATTCCGAATGGAATGAGCTATCGCACATATTTTTAGGAGCTTTATTTCTATTTAACACGTTTTTGAACTTGTTGACTAGACTAACGAACGCATCGAAAACGCGTTTCGGGTGAAGTGACGACGTAAAAGAAAAATTAATTTTTTATTTAAGTATAGTTAGATTTTTTTATGTACAGTACTTACATAATACATATTTATTACTTGTATCTATTATCATCAAAATTAAATTATAACTTCTTGTGATTTGACCACGACTATGTGACCCCCCCCTGGCGCCAAAGCTGGATCCGCCCTTGACCATATTACGACACACTACACTCACCACATCTTGCCGCACCACACTTTGCACTTTTTGATTTTGGGATTTACATAACCACTGGATTCCATGTTTGCGCTAATTTGAATCCATCCTCCCTATTGAAGTTTTTGGGGTACTGTCAAACTAGTGGGAACAAAGCGTTTTTTAAGCTCTATGGCCTCTCGTACTAGCTGTGGGATGTAATGGCGTTCCGCGGAGATTACCTATTCTATGAACCTAGTCTATGAACCTCAATCCAGTGTTCCCCTATTCAAGCATCATCACAAATAATCCGAGAACAGAAATAGCTGATCCGGAATCGAAAATGTTCTGTCACAACTCACATTTCACTACCGATTGAGCTAGGGTGTAATAGCTTGAAGTTAGCCTTTTTGGTGCTTGTCGTAAAATATGTAAGAAAGGCGTGCTGTTGTAGTGAAGTGAATTTGCAATGCTGTGGCGGTAAAGCAGCTGGGCGTAATTGGCTACAGGTAATCTGGTTTGCGCCGGGAACGACGTGCAAGGCTCATGCATAATTTTATTGCTTTTCAAGCAACGGAAATACCGATAGACACTTGTAGTTATGAAAAGATGCTTATTCTAAGCAAGTGATACGGGTACGATGCTCACATATTAAGTAACTTATTCTTGGCTTCAACTCATTAATAGCTCAGTACAAGGCTATCTTCCTGAGGAAGCTTAGAGTTACTCCTAACACTTTACTACGATGTAGGTTAAAGAAGACTTAACTTCTAAATACAATTTTTTTTATAGCCTGAGGGGCTGACGAACAAGCAGACGGGCCACCTGATGGTAATGGTCACGGTCGCCTATGGACATGAGCAATATCAGAGGAATCGCCAATGCATCGCCGGCTCTGAAGGAGAACTCTTTTTACATATTTTTTGAAGAATATTCCACAGCTTGCAAGTAGGTACGTGGCAAAAAAGATTTTGAGAATCGGAACGTAGAGGTTCTCCACGAATCCAATTTGTGTGGATGAAACTTAAATCTTCGGCTAGTGGTGCAATGATGGAAATGTGAAGTAGGCATCAAGTCAAACAATTCCTCGGAGCACTCACCGTTGTAAAGTCGGTACAACACGCAGAGAGAACCCATATCTCTTCTAAAGCCTTCTTCTAATGGTCACCGGCGCCTATAGACAGCAGTAACTTTGTGTCGCATCACTGTTGATGATTAAGAAAAAAATAAGAACAAATGGAACGGATATTATGTCATTTTGCTGTATCGGAAGTCTGAGAACAATAAATAAACATAAGGCTTCCCGCCCACGTCAGTCTTTTTGTAGGATCGATAATCGTACCGATTTTTCCTGCCATATTATTTCTGACCGACTTTTTGTAGGACGTGTGCATTGCACCATTGCTATCAGTACGTTCTATATTTTCTACAAAAACGCGGTCACCGATTATCGGACGTGGGCGGGAAGCCTTTTCTCCTACAAAAAAGCGGTCACCGATTATCGGACGTGGGCGGGAAGCCTTAAACGAACTTACTTGTACGTGAAGTTCTGTCTTTATTACCCAGGGAAAAAGAATCACGAAAAAAAAAATATTTATCCTCGGGCGAAACGACAAAATGTAATAATTATTTAATTATTTAGGTTACTAATATCTACGAACGACACTAAAGTATACCTAATACTCGGGTTGACCAGTAACCCCGCATTGCGGAACTATGGTTTCAGTTCCCATCGGAACACAAAAACTTTCAACATATGATTGTTTCAGCGTCGACGACCTATTAAAGTAATAAACTACGGCTTCGACAAACTAATTTGCTTCAGTTTGCGCCGCGGGCGTCATGCAAAATTTTATTCCTTTATGGGAAATTAATATTGATGGAAGAATCACAAGGTAGAGAGATAATCTGAATACGATTTATCGAAGCTTTTTACGTGATTTTTCTCTTTATAACATGAATATAAATGACATAAAAATAGTCTACAGAAGCATTTCAAAAATGAATAAGAAGTTAACTTAAGGTCACATACATAAACTGGAGTTCGGATATTCAGCAATTAATTATTGGCCATAATCTTCAGCCGCGGCTACGATACTGACATGATACATGCCGGCTGTTACAATTAAATAACTTTTGCTAATATTTAAGCACTTTATTTAGGATTACTTTATAACAATATTTAATTTGTACAACGCCATCAATGTTCCACAGAGTAGAGAGCATTGAAAAAGAAAAAGAAAAAGTAGAAGGCGCGAAATTTAAATTGTGCACAGATAAAATATACGTATATTACTTTAACACCGGCAAACCAGGGTGTCAAAAGAGGTGACAGAAGCCGACCGACTAGTGGTGGTAATCAGTGTTGCCAATGCTAAGGCAATTACCGTGTTCTACGGCTTTCAGGCCAAAAAATCACAAAATCTACGGTCTACGGCTCGAACCCTAGGGCGCGCCGTAGCAAATTCTACGGCTTTTCGCAAATTCTACGATCTTTTTATTATTTATTATTTTTGCAGACATTCAACGAATGTTAAAACCCTTAAAACAGCTCCACTAGGCTAATGAAAAGTGTTCCTTGTTTTGTGGACATCAAATTCACCGCCGATGACCTTTTTTTTAGTCCGAGCGCTGAACCGATGGTATATAATGGCATAATTGGATAGCTTAATGTACTTTCAGCTGTGGACACAGCCCATATTTGATCTTTTTCCATATAAACACGGCTTTTTTATCTAATGTACACGGCCTTCCAAAAATTTTCATTGGCAACACTGGTGGTAGGTAATTACTACTCCTGAATGTCAAAATGCTTTCCCGGTAGGAAATGTTGGCATCTGTAAACATAAACCTCAAGATCTTTTTAAATCGTAATCATCAGTCTTTGTAGCGAGTTATGAGAAAAACCACCTCCCGACGGAGTAATGAGCTTTTAAGATTTATCATTGTACATAACGCAAACGGCAAGATAATTCATTATATTTACCTAAGATTGTTAAAATATTTTCCACGAGCTTGGTCGCTCAGGAAATACCAAAAAATTATGTTAGTGTAAACAATGCCTATACCTACAACTGAGCACGTGTTTCTCCACATGAAGAGGACTAGAGGATAGGTACTCTAGCGCGGATGGGTGAAAGGGTTGCCAACCTAAGTGGTCGAAGATTTCATTTTACCATAACAACGGGGACCGACGGCTTCCAAAGCACGGAAGCGCTGAAGAAATGTTTGCCACTAGCGGTCAACCGGTCACCCATCCAACAAACGACCGCGCCGGCTATTGCTATTGATATGGATATAAACTGTATTATAAAAATACCTTAATAATTGGAAGAAGTGTAATGATTCTATAAACGTAGTATTTCTGGCGCGCTTTTCACCACGCGTTGTCCGCATTGTCTCTGCGGTCGGGACAATAATTGTTTCATTTAGAGCCATAACCTAATAAAATGATATCCCGGGCTGGCTACTTTAAACGTACGCTAAACTAGTTTCTCCCTGTTTCTGTGTAGAATTTGAACGTTTTATTAAATCTGGCAGTGTTCTGAACGGGTCGAGCACGTAAAATACCGTAACCTGTTTACCCGGTTCGTAATGTATGTAGGGTAAAAAACCCAACGATTGTCACCCTAAGCGTTTTCTCAACATTTTTTGTCATTTTAATGTTGTTTGCTTTAAAAATCCAATATTTTTTTGTTTTAAATATAATGTTTAATTATCAAGGAGAAGATTAATATGAATTTTAGTGCAGTTTAAATAATTTAATCAAGGAAAAATAATGTTTCAAACTAAAAGGGCGCAAAACTATATCGATTGACACCCTGATGTAACGATTGACACCCTGCGAGACTGTAACGATTGACACCTAGTGGGTACATTAATTCGCATTGAAAAGCTAAGTACCTATAGGGAGTTTA
This sequence comes from Thymelicus acteon, assembly GCA_951805285.1. Classification (NCBI taxonomy): domain Eukaryota; kingdom Metazoa; phylum Arthropoda; class Insecta; order Lepidoptera; family Hesperiidae; genus Thymelicus; species Thymelicus acteon. The sequence goes on along the minus strand of OX638229.1, from coordinate 11,891,867 downwards.
AGAGTTTATGTAAATGAAATGATTATTTTTTGTTACTTTTTATTTATTTATGAGTACACTAGCTCCTACCCGCGACTTCGTCCGCGAAAATTTAGAATTAGATCCAGATTCTACTAAAATTTAGATGTTAGGTTTAGATGTTTGGATGTTTGTGAATTAAAATTACAGTATCCTGCTTTTCATCCCAAAGAATGGATATCAATGATGATGATGAATGTTTATGATGATAATGATGACTGGAGATGATGGTGATGATGATGAAAAATGATGATGATGAATGACGATGCTAATTATGAAGGTGATAATGATGAATGGTGGTGATGATGATGAATGGTGATGATGATGAATGATGATGTACGATGATGATGACGAATGATGATTATGATAATGATGACTGGAGATGATGGAGGATGATGATGATGATGATGAATGATGATGATGGTGATAATGATGAATGTTGGTGATGATGATGATGATGAATGGTGGTGATGATGATGATGATGAATGGTGATGATGATGATGAATGGCAAATTTCGTACAACCTAACAATCAATCAACAACGTACTCTAAAGAGTAACACTTAGATCTTAATTCTGTTTCAATCGGTTTACAAATAAAGTCACCAATTTAAAAAATCGCGTGTAAATTTTTTTTTGAGTTGGGTAGTGTGGGTACTAAGGCATAGGATACCTGAAGCGAAGCGAGGGCAATTGCTCCCTACTGATAAATAAGTGTATATTTCAACAGTTTCCAATTTCTGCGTAAAAATATTTTGATCCGTACGGGGTGTCAATCGTTACAGCCTAGTACAAATAAAAATGTAATGATTGGCACTAGCAAAACGTAATGTTTCCTAAGGCAAAGTTAGTAAAATCGTGAAAAGCACATCTATTTACGATATAATTTAACAGTAACAACACCAAACTTATATATTTACTTAGCAGGGGCGATAAAAATCGTCACACAATGTTAGTCCCGCCTTCTGTTTTTCTTAATTTTCATCAGTCTACTGCAACCCACGTGTCCCGCTACCTTTAAAAAATCGACAGATACAAAATGGCGGGAAAATCAACTACGAAAATGTTGCCATTTTATGAAATGAAAATTTTACTAATTAAAAGTAAAGTTACCATACTTAAAAATAATAATTTATGCTTAGTTTAGGACATAATACGAAAAAGGTGTCAATCGTTGGGGGAGTGCCAATATTACTAGACGTTACCCTAAATGGTGTCTGGAAATTTGCTCTACTAAAGTAGTATAATTTCCCGGATAGGTGTGAGGCGCACATGAGGCATAAAGATAAGATTTGAATTGCCTTGAAACAAAGGCAAGGGTTTTTGATACCAATGTATCAGTTAATGAATTTTTGGTGTGTAAGTATAAGTGTAAGTATAATAAGTGTGTGAGTAAGTGAAACAAATGTTTCCAAACAAATTAAAACACTTTAAATTATCGTGTAAATTATACGCAAATACACATGTATTTGTTTACGGTCAATGATATTAAAAAAATATAGATACGCCCTTACAAATCAACCACAAATCTGTTCCGAAAAAAGCTACAACACCCACACGTTTATCTTTTATTTCACTACACCAATCACACTGGTATAATACACGAAGGCGTTTTAACGCTGTATGTCAAATGTCAAGTACTTCTACAAAAGCGTGCGTATCGTCTTGTATTGACAGAGCGACTACGAGCAGAACGGTCAATTGCCTGTTCTTACGCTCTTCTTCGTCGGCGCGCTAGTGACATATCTATCCCTTTTTACATTATAATATCTTGTTACATTACAATTTTGTAGTTGCATTGTGATTGTCACGTCGCCGTCGTCACCTGTCATTTGGCACGTAGACCTTATCTCCCTGATTTATAGGCACATGACGTCTTTGTATGTGAACTAATCAGATTGCAGGAAACAGCCATAATTATAATACCACATTGCTACGTGTAGGATTCGAAATTGGTCGAAGCGGCTAAGTACCAGTCTTCCGAGAGGGGACAGGTATCGCGTATGGCGTTGAGTGGACAGAACTTTTAAGTAATCCACATAAACGATATTTACATGTATAATTAACGATAACAAATGAGACAATTTGTTAAGTCAAAGGTGGACTGACGACCTGAAGAAGACATCGGGCATCCGCTGAATTCAGAAGGCTCAGGACCGGTCCGAGTGACGCAAGTTAGGGGAGGCCTATGTCCAGCAGGGCTGGATGGATAGATGGTTAACAAATCACAGCAACCCTACAAGAGACTAATTATTTTATTATAATATGACGTTGTAATAATACATATAATATGTAGTAAGGTGTATAACAACATCTATAATTGTAGTAATTTTGGAGACAGGTATTCATACATCAAATTGTTTGTAACTATTATACGTCGAATTATGCGAACACGCATTCAACTTCGGATGTCATGTCATACAATTGAAATCTGACGTTGAAACCTTATCTATTCCATAATATTAATTACAAATATTACCTAGTACGTAATATGTACGTTATACCTTGTCTCAACTTCGCCCGGCTTAAACAATTCGCGTGTAACCTATTTAAAACTTTAGCCATACACTATTTTCGTGTATTAGAAACGATCTACTTTCATTGCAGAAAAACAAGTTCATACATTTATAGTCTGGCGGAAGATTTTCCTCTCCAAGATCTCCCTCTCCTAAGATCTAACTCTTCCAAGATCTCTCTCGTAAAATCTACTTTCGCTCGGTCTTCCTCTCCTAAACTCTACCTCAGATTAAATGTTGATGATAGGTGTATGAAGTTGCCGATTTGCACTTGTCCAGGTTATTAAACTATAGCTTCAAAGTTTCAAACCACAAAGAGAAGAGACTCGAACCCAAAGCTTTTATATCATTTAATAAATTGTGTAATACACGTACGAAATTGATTGGTTTGATTTAATTTCAAGTTTATTTTCTTCTTTCTAGGGCAATTAAATAAAAGCTTGTTTTTAGAAAGTTTTTTGACCACTAATTTATTAGCTTTATAGTATTAATTATGTTAACAGTGTCATTATTCGAACTGATCATTAGTAATTTATCTGGTACAGCCGATTCTGTAGTAACAATGCGCATCGCGCCGGAATTGACCTCTATATCCAATTAACGTCAATAATTGAATAGTGATTGGTGTGGATTATCGATAGTGTAATTTGAAGTGACTTTTGAAATAATCTGTAGGGTTATTACTGCGAAGTTATTGTTCGATTTTAAAATTATTGCAGAACATTTTCATATAACAACCCTTTATCGCTACAGCTGAGCCTTGACGAGAATTGGATGAGAATATAGTTTAGGGTTAGCAAGATTGAACTTTAAAAACATACTTCAGAAATCAAATGAAGGCAGTTCCGTGCGATGGGTTTTTTTACTTATGAATCGTTCTCAGGATAATCTAAATTTTACTAACAAAAAATAACCGACTTCTAAATTACTCAAAACCTACTTGTCAGATCTCGTTCGAATTTATGTGGGACCACATGACAAGCGCCAGCTTTCGTTTAAAAAAACAATCATCAAAATCGGTTCACCCAGTCGAAAGTTCTGAGGTAACAAACAAAAAAAATACAGTCGAATTGAGAACCTCCGCCTTTTTTGAAGTCGGTTAAAAAGGGTTTTCTTGGTCGTTAAGTCTTTGGCTTTCAAGCGGAAAATTTTTGATTAGTAGATAGGTACTTAAGTTGACCACGTATCCTTAATACTGGAGCAACGTACTGGTTTCCCTTCAGGTCACCTTACATACAAGGAGTAAGTACTAATAAAATTTTGTTCATCATCTAATTTTCAGTAAAAATATTATTAAAATATTGTTCTGTTTTAAAAGATGTATCCCTAGTAGTCTGTAGACCAGGCCAAGTGGTTCTTGACTTAAATCTAGATTGATGATATGACGTGCCGTTTACGCGCCTGTAAAATGCAAATGAGATATTTTAGTCCCTAAGCCGAGCTTTATCTATAAAAATTCAATTTCCGTAGGTATATGGCCGCAAAACCTTAAAAATAATTTATTGGATTGAATTGGATCCACAATGGAGCAGCGTGGTGGAGTAGGCCTCCTCAATCATTAGGAGATACCCGTGCCCTGCTGTGAGCTATAAGGGTTTGAAACCAGTAACATTTTATTTTAACTTGACATAATTATTTATTTTGCAAAAAAATTCCGAAAGAAAAACAAACCGTAATTAAGTATTTTCTTTTAGTTTTTAGGTTACATTGTCAGTAACACTGACACAATATAAAATTGTTACATCTCATGTAATAAAGTAGTAATTCGAGAAAAAGTTATCTTACCTCCATCATAATCGGATAACTATTACAAAACGTTCTTGGAATAGGAATCTGTAAATTCTGAGCAACGTGAGCAGGATTAGATAGAAACATTCTATATACGTAGGTCTGCCGCCACAATTGAATAACACATAATATTGTAACGCCCCAGCTCAGAGTCACTAATGGTTACTTAAATCGCTCCTTAATACATAATTTGTTTGGTAATTCTGTACTAATGAGCGAATTAAGTAACCATTAGTGACTCTGAGTTGGGGCGTAAGAAACATGACACCGACACATTTTTAAAATATTTTTGGTCAGGTCATCTCTGAGTACAGAAGTACAGAATTATAGTCTTAATTAGCTCGTATTAATATCAACATTGTAATTTACATATACATTACAAGGTGTTGGCAGCCATTCACTAAAATGTAATGAATAAAATAACAGTTCACTTAAAAGTATTTTCTGCACAATAGAATATTTCCTGACGATTAAAAAAATAGACACGTAATTTTTTAAGTTTTCACTTCTGTCGGCACTCCCGGTGTGCATTTTTTTATTGGTTACCCTGTCTATTTAAAGAATACTTATTTATCATGCGCCAATCTTATGTATTAATATTGATAAATAAGTACTGAAAAAGTACTAAAATATTGTTAAATATTTTAATTTATAGATTCAATTAAATAGCCCTGACGTCACACTATTAGAGTGGGCAGTACAAACAACACCACTCGCTTCTGCTACCCTAGTACGCATGGCTTCACCGGAATCATTTACCGATGCGGAGTCGCCGCCGAACTTTGTATCACAACGTAATAAAAAGCCTACAGAGAATAATACGTCATGTGACTCACTTGTTGCACAGATATGTGAATTCAAGAATGAAATTAAGGAAATGATGACATTGTTCTCAAGTAAACAAGAAAAGGAACTTCAACAAGTTACGTCTACTTTAAAAACAATTCAACAATCCAACGTCACAATAGAAAATTCAATAGCGTATTTAACTGCACAAAATAAAGAGTTTAAAAAGAAAATTAATCACCTGGAAAATCAAATCAGGGAAGATAAAAAGTACATAACAGTTTTGGAGAATAAAATAGAAGACATCCAAATGCATTGTCGTAAATGTAACTTTCAAATTAAGAACGTACCAAAGATGAGCAATGAAACCAAGGAAGAATTAATCGAGATGGTGATGTGTCTCTCTCAAACCATAGACTGTAAAATAAGTAAATTAGATATCAAGGATATATATAGGGTGCGTGGAAGAAAGCCTGAAGAGCAAAACACCCCGATCGTGGTGGAAACCAGCTCTGCCCTCTTAAAGTCCGAAATACTCAAAAAATGCAAGGCCTTTAACATAAAAAATAAAAGTAAATTATGTAGCAAACATCTCGGATTCAAGAAACAAACCGAAACCCCTGTCTTCTTATCGGAACACTTGACGGTAAAGGGGTCCAGGCTTCACTTTCTTGCGCGTGACATTGCCAAAACGAGATCTTACAAGTTTTGCTGGACGGCATATGGCAAAGTATACATAAGGAAGGATGAGATTTCGCCTATTATTACAATTCGAAGCGAGGAGCAGATTCAAAGACTACAGTTATCAGAAAAATGACTATATGTTGGTTTGTCTCGGGTAAAATTAGTAATAGATATTTTGATGTTATTGCTAGCACTTTATATTCTAAGATTTTTAAGTAACATTAATGTAGCTCTGTATGAACATATGAACATATCTGTTTATAATATTGCATATATAACTTTTTATTTGTACACACTCCAATCACAAACACATTGTAACTCATTTGAATACACTACCTATTCTCTTCACACATATACCTACCTTAACAATTACATACCTACTAAAATCACAAAAAAACTGGGGTGCGGTAAAATTAACCTAAATATTAAATTAAATCTAAATATAATCTGTATTAATTGTAAGCTTCGTGGCATAAATGTAATGACATCTATATCTGGAATTACACAAAATGGATAATAAGTCCTTACAAACAATTCAAGAGATAGACAATATTAGTATAGCACGTTCCATTGAATGTAGTGCATCTGATCTATATAAACATATACATGTACAGAAGTTGATCTGACTGTTATTTCTCAAAATATCAGAAGCATATATCATAATTTTGACGATTTATTAGTTACACTGTCTACATTTAAATTCAACACTGATATTATAGTTTTAACGGAGTGCAGACTAAATTCTAATAAAGCTATTCCACAGTTACCCAACTATAACTACTATACTACTACATGTCATTTGAATCAAAATGATGGGATAGTAATTTATGTCAAAGATACGCTAAAACCTAAAGTTAAGGAAGTTAAATTAGCTCAAGCATCATGTCTCCAGTTAGATGTACTAAATCATACAATATTATGTATTTATCGTTCCCCGTCTAATACTAACACTGATAATTTTCTCAATTCACTCGACTCTCACTTAAATACGTTAGCCACGCATAAAAGTATTCTAATAACAGGGGATATAAATATTAATATAAAATCTAAAATGACAGAGCTACCCCATGAATATAAAAACCGTATAAATTATTTAAACATGTTGTCATCACACGGTATACTTCCTGGACATAATTTGCCAACAAGAGAGAAAAACTGCTTGGATCATTTTATGCTTAAAATAAATAAAAAGAAAGTTTCTGCATTTATCGCTGTTTTGTCCACTTCTATCACAGACCATTACACTACATTTTTGTCATTATCAAAAGTAAAAAACAATATAAAGTCGAGCAAATTTAAATCTACTGTTGATTATGATCTAGCACAAAAATACCTGCAAGAACAAAATCTGAAAGAACTTCTATTATACGAAGATCCAAATTTACTTGCTAACAAACTTATACAAACATTAATTGACTCCTTGAAAATATCTACAAGTATAAAAGTAATTCCCTGTAGTCAACGCATAATTAAGCCTTGGATTACACCTGGCATTTTACTTTGCATAAAAAATCGTAATAACCTGCAAAAGAAATCTCGAAACGATCCGGATAACGAAATCTTAAAAATAAGTTATACACGCTATAGGAATTATTGTAATAATCTTATAAAAAAATTAAAAAGACAGTATGAGAGGGAAATACTGGCCAACTCAGTTTCTAATAACAAATTACTATGGAAGAATATTAAAAACATAACATATTGTAACAAGAAGCAAGAACATAGTACAGAATTATTAAATATCAAGCAGTCCCCAGTTGAATCAAGTAATTATGTCAATAACTATTTTGTAAATATAGGTAAAAATTTAGCCCAACTAATTGAAACGACCGGATGTAACTTACGAGTATGTCATGATATATTGTCGACACAGCCCAATTCTTTTGTACTCCTGGATACTGATGTTAATGAAGTAGAGAGTATACTAATGAATCTAAAATCTGACAGTTCTCCCGGCTGGGACAATATTCCTACAAGATTCCTAAAACACGTTAAGAATGAAGTAATTCCTGTCGTAACCTATCTCGCTAATATGTGTTTTGAGAAAGGCATATTTCCAGATCAATTAAAAATGTCCACTATAACTCCTATATACAAGGGAGGGGACAGAGATGAAGTCAGTAATTACAGGCCCATATCTATATTACCTGCAATATCTAAAATACTTGAAAAATTACTAAACTCTAGACTCTTAAAATATTTACAAAAATTTAACATATTATCTCCTAATCAATTTGGTTTTAGGTATGGTAAGTCCTGTGAGGATGCAGTTTCTTCTTTAAGTTCCCTAGTAATTGATAAAATGGATACAGGACACAAATGCCTTACCATATTTTTAGATCTTATGAAAGCCTTTGATACTGTTTCTGTCCCAACCCTTGTATATAAACTGGAAAAGATTGGAATTCGTGGCGCCGCCCTAAATCTCTTTAAAGACTACCTCTCTAACAGGAAACAACGAGTAAAGCTGGATCAGTACACTAGTGAAAATGCAGACGTCACATATGGCGTGCCCCAGGGAAGTGTGCTTGGACCCTCCCTCTTCCTGGTCTACATAAATGATCTATGTAATTTAAAAATTAAAAACGCACAAGTAATATCATACGCTGATGATACAGCTATTATCTTTACAGGAAGAACATGGCAAGAGGTTAGGGAAAGTGCTGAATTAGGAATGACCCAAGTAGTTAAATGGCTAAATAATAATGTATTAACTCTTAACACATCCAAAACAAACTATATTTGCTTTAGTATATCAAATCACTCTCAACCCCCTCAAGACTTCAATATAAGAGTACACACTTGTGACAACATAATTAATTGTAACTGTCCGCTTTTAAATAGAGTTACACAAACAAAATATTTGGGCGTTATGGTCGATCACAGATTATCATGGCATCCCCATATTGAGCATGTCTCTAATAGAATTGCAAAATTAAATTGGATATTTAGTACATTGAGACACGTAATTCCAAAAAACACACCCTATCACGACGGTGAAAATAAACTATTCAATCAAATATACGTCGCTTTGGTGCAATCGGTCTTGATGTATTGTATAACTATATGGGGAGGTGCGGTAAAAAGTAAACTTATCCAATTGGAGCGTGCTCAACGTGGATTAATAAAAACAATGTATTTTAAAAAGAGGAGATACTCTACAGAGAGGCTTTACTCCCTGACTAATTTATTATCAGTTAGAAAAATATATATTCTGCAAACTATTTTAAAAAAACATAAAAATGTACCCCAAAACCCTGATATTTTAAAAAAGAGAAAGAAAAATTTTGTAGTGCAAGTTCCTCACACAAACACCACTTTTGCTAGCATCCAGTATAACAGACGGGCAGCCCAACTTTATAACAAAATTAATAAAAAAATTGATATTTACAAAATGACATACTATGAGTGTAAAAATGCTACAATAAAATACTTGAAATCACTTAGTTATGAAGAGACAGAGACAATGTTACATGCATAGCACACACATACACACACGAGCGCACACACACACACACACACACACACACACACACACGCAGTACACACACAACATAGCAACAAAAAAAAAAAAACTTAGGATATTGTTTTAATTTTGTTTAAGCTAAGATAATTATAGCCATCGGAAGAGCAGAGGCTCCTAATACAGGCACTCCTGTGCTTAAAAGGAGGCTCTGGCCACTTACTATTGTAAAACTATGTTTAAAGCAATAAAGAGTTATTATTATTATTATTATTATTAATTCATAATTAATTTACTAATTGAAGTTGGGTATCTGAATAAAGCGAACATTAATTCACAGTGCAGTATAGGATAATTCGACATAAAACTGGGTTCCGACCTGCGTGTAGCCGGGTAAGGTTAAACTTGTATGCTAACTAAGCTTATTGTTCCATTCAACTATTCAGTTGTAGAGCCCGCGGTCGACACGAACTCATTCATTGGGTATGATATTCGCGAACATAAAGGCCGGATATAGGTATACCTATATTAAACGGTGTAAGTATTATTTAGTTCTATTTACACCTATTTTAAATGTGAAAGTTTGTTTGAATGTTTGTATTTCTATCAAGCATAAATAGCTGTACTGATTGAGATGAAACTTGGCACACAGATATACCATGTCCAGATTAATGATATTTAAAAAATATAGATACGTTACGCCCTTACAAATCAACCAAAAAATCTGTTCCGAAAAGAGCTACAACACACACACACGTTTATCTTTTGTTTCACTACACCAATCACATTGGTATAATACACGAAGGCATTTTAACGCTGTATGTCAAATGTCAAGCACTTCTGTCAACAACAAAAGCGTGCGTATCGTCCTGTATTGACAGAGCGACTACGAGCAGAACAGTCAATTGCTTCTTACGCTCTTCATCGTCGGCGCGCTAGTGACATATCTATCTCTTTTTTACATTATAATAGCATTGGTCCAGATGGGATGTTTAGGCGCTATATAGTCATAACGCTTCACACTCATAGCCCCACACTAGGATTCCGTGTCGTGAGTGCTATGGACAATACACAAAAATAACACACACACACCTAGACCGAGAATAGATATTCAAACTCATCATTTAAATTGCTGCCTCGCTGGGAATCGAACTCAGGATCAGACACGGCGATCAGCATGGTAAGCAGTATGCCACACGAGTCGTCATATATGTAAATAAAACGTGAATTTGTTTTATGAAATTACTCTTGTGCCTGCGATGCCGCGGGCTTAAACTAGTTTTATATTAAAGGTACAATTGAAGGTGCTGTCGGCTTTGAATATCCTAATAAAGAAATAAGCAAACGTTTACTTACAACTCCCCCCGCTCTAGGATTAACTGTGTTTTTAATGGTTTACACAATTCACATTGTTCACAAATGATCCGAAAATCTTCTACTTCGATTTCCTTACTTGCTTTAAAAGGAACATATTCAGACTTGATATTCCACTTGCGAACTTACTGATTCTCCAGCAGATTACAAAGTTCAAATATCTCTGCGCTAAAATAATGCAGTATTGGAATATTTATTGTTTTTTGTTATTATTAATTTATTATTAACTATAATTAAATGTTTTTTTTTTATTTATGTCGTAAAATTGTGTAAAAGGCATAATATTGTTTTCAGAACTTTTCAATTAAGTTTAGAACTTATGTATGTAGTTAACTATCAACAAAAACATAAGGATTTAACTAGGAGGTAGAGCGACTTCTTGGACAACATTATGATGCAATTGCTTGGTTAAAGTCACCCCTAACACCCCTATTTTTAAATAATAATAAATAATTGTAGAAACACCGGATGATATCGAGTATTGGGTATCGGGATTTCAATACAGGTATGTACAATTTGCACAATACGAATTCTCAGTGACGTATCAGGGGATCAACGCGTCGTATTAATCCCCACCAAATTGAGATTGCTCCTTTTTGGGGACATTCCACCAGCTCGATTTTGATTGCAGCTTACGGACATAAAATAGGTACCTACGTGGAGATATTCATGTAACAATAAAATACTTTCCATTTACGTATTGTAAGAGACAAAAACATTTCAATCGCTTTTTTGGTAATACTAAAAAAAATATCCTCTGTCCATTATCCACACTTTACAATATAAAATATATTGTAGGATGATTATGAATATACATGAATATGATAAAACTTTATACTTACCTCTCTTTAAGAAATATGAGATTTGACATATAGTTTACATGGAGAAGAAATGCAGAAAATGTTTATGTTCATAATGTGACAGTCAATTCAACTATCTTTTGACGAAATGAATTACGAAGAGCGGTTTTTGTGGTTTAAAAAAATATACTACTAGAATGGTATAATAACTGAATATTTAATATGGAGAATAATTGAATGACAAAGGTTTGAAATGCTTTGTCTACTGTAAACGCTTATTTTATCTGCAATAGGCACTTAATTTAGACAAATAAATAAAATTGGAGTGTCTCTTTGTAATAAGTATTAAAATAACCGCTTTTTACTAAGTGCATTTGGATGTATCCACGGTACATATAACAAAACAACATTTTTTACAATTTTTGTCTGTCTGTCTGTCTGTCTGTCTGTCTGTTTGTTCCGGCTAATCTCTGAAATGGCTGGACCGATATGGCGGGACTTTCACTGGCAGATAGCTGATGTAACAAGGAGTAACTTAGGCTACTTTTATTTTAGAAAAAAATTTGTTAGGCGATACGAAGTTCGCCGGGTCAGCTAGTTAACACAATAAAATCTAATTCTCTAGTTATTTTTTTTTCTGCGTGATCGCAAATTTTCGGGTGACCTATCTGATTGAGGACATCTGATCTCAGCCCATCCTAAGGTATGGATTGTACATTTTTCGAAGTTGGGCTTACTTTTTTGAATTACTCGGCCCATTAGCTGCCTACGATTCCTACGAGTAGACAATTCCTTTCTGAAATTGTATGGGATACTTACCTTACTTCTTTTGATATACCCAAATTCATATTACAAAATGCCATTTTGATTCAGCAGTCGGTAATCGGAAGAACGGGCGCAATGTCACGTAGTTGCGCATGTTCTGTAGCGTGACGTCACGTCCTTTATGTGATTTCCAAGTTGTTTTTCGTTCCAAATAGAGGTAACGTAGATACATACCTACATAAGAATGTTAAATTGCTAGGCCAACTATCTTCTTAAAATTTGAGGGATAAAGGTCATACATTACAAGACAATAAGTAAGGGCTAACAAACTGGCTTTACACACTTTAAAAGGAAAAAAATATTGGTAAGTCAGATATGCATAGATGACATAATATGTATGCAAGAGGTTATGCAGGTAACGTGAGGATGATTTTTTATTCATCGTGTACCCTACAGTGTGGGGTATCGTTGAAAAGGTTTTTCAAAAATATTATGGGTCTTTAAGAGCCATTTTTGGAATTAGGGTTCCGTTTGTGAAATATTTGGCTTTAAAGTGCTAACTTTGGATAGAGTCACGTGTCCACCCCCCTGCCGCCTAAACGGTTGGAGTTAGGTAAGTAAAAAAATTGTTAAAAATAGGTTATATGATGAATTTACAAGGAAAACTATCACGGCTAAGTTAGCGTAAGTAGTTAATGAGTAATAGACGATAAACTTACTACTTCGGTTACTATTTGCTACTGGCTCGGTTTTTTTACTTACTTTAGGTTTTTTGTTTTTGTAATATAATATAAATAATAAAAATGTTAAATGACAATAATAATATTATGCCTAATAATAACAACAATAATAACAAATGCCATCAAAAACAAAACTTGTAAAAAAAACCAAGTCTCGCAACTCAGTTCTTCTACCGTAAAAAGTTGTGAGATCCATGTAATACCAAGTCGGTTAATTTATTCAGTTCCTACTTAAGCGTCCTTCTGTCTTAAGTTATTACGTAATTAGCTAACCTAACAAGTAACAACATCTTATAATGACCATATTATCAATATTAAAAATCTTTTGTTTTAAATAAATAGATCGACTTGACCATCGCATGAAAACACAATGTATCTCACAAGTAATACCTACATATTATATTAAATTTGATTGTTTAGTGCGATTGCCAAGTCAATCTATTTATTTAAAACATAAAAGATTTTTAATATTGATAATATGGTCATTATAAGATGTTGTTACTTGTTAGGTTAGCTAATTACGTAATAACTTAAGACAGAAGGACGCTTAAGTAGGAACTGAATAAATTAACCGACTTGGTATTACATGGATCTCACAACTTTTTACGGTAGAAGAACTGAGTTGCGAGACTTGGTTTTTTTACAAGTTTTGTTTTTGATGGCATCTCATTTCTTTTTGTAGATGGTTCTACTTTTTTTCCTTTTACAAGTTACCTTTGAATATAATTATATCTAGGTACCTATCTACACCTATTATTCCATTATATTATATACAGGTACACTGATTCATTCACTGCAAATGTTACTTTGTTATACAGGTACAGTGATTCATTAACTGCAAATGTAACTTTGTAATCCTATATATTTATATGGGATTACAAAGTTATTTCTGCAGTTGATGTATCTAGAAAACTGGACCGAAATTGCAAAATATTTTAGTTTTTCCTTGATCTATACACTAAACACTAATTGTGTTCCAAATTTGAAGCTTCTATGTCTGCTAGAAGTGCCTAAGAGTTTTGATGATCGGTCAGTCAGTCAGTGAGTGACGAAATTAAGAAACTTTGACTAGTTATAATTCTTAAACTACTGGTTCAAATTGAATGAAATTTGAAATATACCGTGGATATACAATGCCTGCTTAGTTACTAAAAATTCAGGCTTCTAGCTTTATCCAAAACGAAGTTATAGGGGGTCGAAAATGGCCTGAATTGCTTCGAGAAAAGGATGGTACGGCCGTGCCGCTTTTTTGCTCGACTTGGCGGGGGCACTGCCGTGCCCCCAGATAATACCTATTTGTTTTATTCAGTGTCCCTTCTGCCTGACTACTCTTATGTTATGCTTTGATAATTACCACATGTCATCGTTAATGTGAGGTCATAACATATGTATAGTAAAATATCTTTGATATGAGCCTATGTGCCGGATAGTTTTACTGGGAAAAGTCCCACATCACATAACCCGAAACTTTTCCAATCAAGGGCGGATTTCTTTGGATGCCTTCGCTCCTTTAAGAAATAAAAGAAAAAAAGGTAAGGCGTAAAAAGAGTTCTCCTTTAAGGCCGGCGTTGTCATCCCAATGTTTGCGTAATGAATTGTAGCCAATAGGAGATATTAATGCAAAGTTTTCCCGCCAGAGTGCAGCACCAGCACAAATCGTAAACAAAACTTTTGACAAATTGTTCAAAGCGTGGTAAAATTCGGGTATTATTCTTCAATAACGCATCAATGTGAATCAATGTAAGTAGTATATTTGGATGTAGCAATGAAGGAATACATTCATTTCCAAAAGAAAATGTGCGATAACTATGTGAACTGGCAACACGTTGCAAAGACTTTCGAATACTCAAAAATGTGTTCAGCACATTTTAAACCCCAAGATTTTATAAAAACTGGAAAGTAATAAGATACAATAATCTTCACGTTTATCACGTAAGGCAACCAAATATGATTGTATTTAGAACTTAACTTAAAATATTGTTATTTTCAATAAAAAAAAAGGAATAGTGCCTTCTATTTTGTTTGAGTTTGCATTCATCTTTAAATTTATCGATTGGTGAAATAAATAAAGATTTTAGTGTAATATCGTTGTCAAAGTAACCACTTTTTGCGTTACAAAAGTTTTGATTTTCGTCGTTTAATTTGAGAAATGAAAGAAGTAAATTTTGTGATTTTTTTATGCATTTGGCAGGCAAACGAGCAGACGGGTCACCTGATGGTAAGTGATCACTGCTGCCCATGGACATTAGCAACACTAGGAGCGTCACCAACGCGTTGCCGGCCAAAAAATTTGTTTAATTGAATTTAAGTTGAATGAGTTTCAATTACCACAAGTCAGTTAATTATCCTTATTAACATACCTTTCCATCAAATCTTTCTTTTTTCTCTTCAAACTCGCATCACGTTCTCGCAGCAGTTTTTTTAGATCTTCCACTCTTTAATAGCCGTAGGATGCCATCATATCACAAAGTATAAATGCAATATAGTCTAATATATAACAATAACTAGCTGACCCGGCGAACTTCGTATCGCCTGATAATCAATGAAAGTAGTGATACCTACTTTTAACTCAATTTTTAAAGTTTTGGTTGGTTTAACAAATCAGAGATCATAAAAAGCCGTTCTCAGCCGTAATAGATTGTGTGAGCGTATCTCTTCTCCCTCTCCGTCTCCATTTCCGTCTCCGTCTCCGTCTCCATTTCCGTCTCCGGCTCCGTCTCCGCCTCCGCCTCCACCTCCGCCTTCGCCTCCGCCTCCGCCTCCACCTCCGCCTCCGCCTCCGCCTCCGCCTCCGCCTCCGCCTCCGCCTCCGCCTCCGCCTCCGCCTCCGCCTCCGCCTCCGCCTCCGCCTCCGCCTCCGCCTCCGCCTCCGCCTCCGCCTCCGCCTCATATGTATGTAAGTTTTTACAGACGGTTTTTACATTTTAATAAAATTAGTGCAAACATACATAAATGTACCATGATACAGGTTTGTTTACTGTATGTGCCGTGGCGCCATCTACGCCGAGCTTGGCGTAATATTCCCTATTGGCTACAGTTTTCAGTGGATTCAGTCGATTTTGAAAAGAGAACCGGGGCTCGATTTTGAAAATTGAGGCTCCCGGCACGTAACAAATGTTCGCGCTGTTCTGGTACTTTAGTACTTTAGTAATATACGTCAATAGTGGCACCTCTTTTCTCAGCCATTCCTGGCCTTCGATTCTTATAATTTATCTAACCTTCGATCATCGACTATGATTAAACTTATGCTATTTGCAGTCAATACTATCAAGTGTAGTAAAGAAAGTTTGTGAGCTTGGTGGCTTCCGGTGGCGGAATAATCCAGCCGGTTTCTGTCACGCTGTCACGTAGCGTCCCGCAGCGGTGTCACGTACCATTCGTCTTCGGTTGCCGCCATGTTTACGCATTCCAAATTCAATTCAATTCAGCGTGTACGGTTTGAAAGTTTAAATTTTGTTATTGTATTATTTAAATTTATGTTAAAAAAGATAAAAGTAATTAACACCCTTTTATTCTTTAGTGCATCGTGCTCTTGCCGTGAAGTGAAAAATGCTGTGGGTTTTTAAGCGATGGTTTTTAGTTACTTACAATTAGGTGTCGATGACTTTTCTATGGTATTTTATAGGTCCTAATTTTTGTTTGTTACCTTCTTTGCTGAATTATAGAACTTTAAATAATTCGTAAAATAATTTTCTTGCCATTTGTTCCAAAGGAGATTTATGTTAACTTCAATTTAATGGATTTTCGCGTAGGAACGCCTGCTGTCTACCTAAAGTTTGTCATAGGTAGCTTATAACCACGGACATAAAAAAAGAACGGACGTAACCTTGTCTAATCGAGAGTAAAGCTGACAGCTGACAGCTCGCTTACCATGTGTGCGTAATTTTGTAATTTTTGATTCGCGATGGTGTCAATGTCGTAGCCGTATGGTGTCAATGTGTGGGTGTGTGTACTTGTACGAATACAGAGTTGGTATTCCTATGGGTGCTTCACTGAATTTGTTCTTGGGATTACGTCCGTCTTTTTTTACGTCCGTGCTTATAACATACGCATAAAATTTTAAGTGAATTACGTCGTCGTTAAGTAGTCGCTGTCACCTCCACGTGTATTTAAATGTTGTCAGTTTAAAGCGCGTGGTGTGGGTACGGAAGTGTAATTTACCAGTTTAATATGTGTATTCAATTTTGTTTAGTATGAATAGATGTATATAGATTATGAAAATTTTAAGTTAATTAGTTAATAACAGTAAACGAGCATACAACACTAGCTGACAATAACATACAAGAAAATCTATATTTATTTCCGCCTAATTGTGGTGAGTTTACGCTGTTTTCTTTCCAATATTATGATAAAGAATCTTTGTGTAAAAGTATCCAATCCAAACAGCAGATGAATACAAAAAGCGAGTATCTTATATCACATTTAAACTGGTGTCGTCTGATTCGGAAAAACACGATAGTATTTTCGTGGCAGCCCGCCCTGTAACTCAATATCAGTCCGCGAAACAAGAATTTCCCGCCGGAGGTAAGGAAATAAAATAAAAACCGACGACGCTGCGTCGCGCTCACGATATATCATATTGTTGCCAGTACCACATCCCCGACAGAATGTCAACAGCGGCGACGTCAACGCTACTTTCATTGTGGCGATGCTTCGCTTGGCATGCTTCGCTTCGGAAAACAAGAGTCAGTGCAGCGTAATTAAGCTATTTCTACACCAGTGCACTTTTATGATCATCTTTCGTCTTTATATTTTAGTTCATTTTACGCTTAGCATTTGCAATATTGATTGCTATAGAATTCCTAAAACACGTTGCCAACCAAGGGTTATCTATCAAGTTGCAATAATTTCTTACTCATTAAATGTTCTGTCTCCATTTAAATTTATGTGTAGCAATGATAATACTTGTTTGTTCTTCCTAACACATCTGTTATATTGCGTCGAGCTACTTGGAGCAAAATTAATTTGTTGTTGAGAAGTTCCCTGAAAGTTGTACTTTAAGTGTGAACTATAAGTCAGCGTCTTGGTGATAGATTCAGTGGCGGATTTATGTTTGATGTCGCCCTAGGCCCCAAAGGATATGCCGTCCTTTTTGCTCTATAAGAAGGTGAATATCGAAATTAAATGAGCAATTTAAAAAATATATATATTACTTATCAACCTTTATTAATTTAAATACAACGTTTTATTAGTTAATATATATATAATTATCGTGTATAGTTATTATATATAATTATCGTGTATAGTTTTTTTTTATTATTAATCTGAGTATACCGTCTCGGAGACAAATAAATAAACTTTTTTAAATTATCATTTATTACATTTTTTTCTTTCAGGCTTTGGTTCTACACTATATATTATATTATAATCTAGTTTTTGTACTAATTGAGCTTCAATAGATAATAACGCAAGGGCATGGATTGGCCTTGGCCCATACTTGCACGTAAATAATTTTTCACCCTTTTTAGAGTAGAAAAAGATCTTTCTCCAGAAAGATTTGTTGCTGGAATTTATTCTCATAAATGCTCCTAAAACAGTCAATTTTTTTTATTTCTACAACCAAAAGGGCGTACACACATCAAATAAAGTTTGAGATCACTTACTTGAAAATACGAAATCTTTTTTGTTACGTTAGAATAAAACGTTTTTTTTCTTTTTCTTCTAAGATTCTTCATTTAAAATAAAATCTTTTAATAACAAATAAATTTAAAATATCAATTGTTTATCGGTATAAAAAGAGATTAATCCTTGTTTACGCTCATCAGAAATCTGACCAACTTGATTCAAGCGTTTTTTCTGACTTTTCGAAGAAGGAGTTCGTTCAAAAAGATGCCGAGGGGATTATCAGAAGTTTTACGAGCAAGAATTGTTACTTTGGGGGAAGAAGGACATTCTACGAGAGAAATAGCACGCAGAGTGGCTGTAGCCCAATCCTGTGTCGTGAAGACGTTACGGAGGTATCGCGGCCTGGATAACTTTGCTGATCAACCTCGCAGTGGTCGGCTAACTGTTCTTACTGCTGCTCAGAAGCGTTACATCAGATTGCTGACTGCAGGAGACCCAACAATCAATGCCACTAAAATTAGAGTTGAGTTGCGAGCTGCTACTGGACTAGAAATTAGCACTCAGACCATCAGGAATTGCTTACACCAGGTTGTATTACGACCGAGGTGATCCTAGCAAGCACCCCTGAACTCACAGCAACGACAGCGACGCAGATTGCAGTGGGCTAGACTCCGCCAAAATGAAGAAGACGACGAGGAAAACATTTGGCGGAATTGTCTCTTCGTTGACAAGTCCATAATTAGCACTCATCCGGACAACCGACGTCTCCGTGTCTGGAGAAGACATGGGAATGCTGAAAGACAAAGAACTGCCACCAGAACCGTTCAACAAGGCGGGAAATCGGTATCCTTTTGGGGCGGTATAATCATTGGTGCTAGAACGCTGTTGATCCCGTATCGTGGCTGGATGACTGCAGCTTTGTACCAAACCATTGCTATTGATGGAATTGTCAGGTTATTTAGAATAAACCATGGTCCTCGATTCGTATTGGTTGACGATAATGCACCCGCACATCGAGATCAACGAATCAACGCTGTCTACATGAATACGACATTACCAGGTTAGACTGGCCTGCCGGTTCGCCTGACTTAAACCCGACAGAACACGCGTGGGATGCTATCAAGCGAGCTATTTGGAACCGTCAGCCACTTTCCCAGACAGTACCAGAGATCAGGGAAGCCGTTATTCAAGAATGGGACAGGTTACCGCAAGAAATGCTGGATAACTTAATTCTTAGCATGCCAAGAAGGATTGCCGCATGTGTTCGAGCCAGGGGAGGAGTTAGCTTATAATAAAGAAAAACAATTTAATAATAAATGTTGATAATATTTATTGTTAGTTAAATCCTCTTTTTCTTTCAATTATTTATTAGTCAAAATTGCACCAGGTCTTTTAAATTCAATTCTAGTTAATAAAAATAATTTAATTTTTTTATTTCAACAAGTGTATCTTTTTCATAAAAAGCTGTTACGTAAGCAACATTCTTTTAAAAAAGTAAAATAAAAAAAATCCATCTTTTGCTAGTGATCTCAAACTTTATTTGATGTGTGGATACTTTGAGACATAATTTTTCGCTTTGGATTTTTTTTTCATTTTTTCACTTAAAAATTTTTTGCAAAGCGATTAGCAAAAAAATATACGCCCTTCTGACATTCGGAACACAATATTTCGAAAAACACACTCAGTTGAATGATAAATAGAATTTTGAAATAACAAGAATTCTTGCTTCAACATTTCCGAAAATAATTTAAATTTACAAGTTAAGTTGAAAACTTTTAATTTAATTATAATTTATTCATAAAGGCTATTGAGAAATAGTATAATTATAATCTTTAACTATCCGCTATAAAAATTAAGAATTTGCGAAAAATCTGAAAATTATTGTTTTCAAAGCAATGTACATCAAAAAGAATTCATAACGCACCGACAAATTAAAAGGTAAACATTTAAAATATTTTATATTTTTTATTAATTTGAAGCGAAAATATATAAAAATATTTTTGATAAAAACAATTCTGACATTTTACCACTCCTAAGTTTTTGGGGTTCTGAAAACTTTGGCGCCCCCAAATCATGGCGCCCCTAGGCCCGGGCCTCACGGGCCTAGGCCTAAATCCAGCACTGGATAGATTCATGCGTAATATAGCTTTAGAAGTGGCATTCATTACAGTGGCCGAGAGCGACATTTGTCTGGCATCCAGTAAACTGCGCCTAATCTGCCATTTGTATCCGCCTCGGATCTTCCTGCTCTGACTTGAGACAAATTGTTCGGAAGGGTAGGTCGGCTGACCTCAGTATCGTCGCTGTCACCTACACGTGTATTTGATTGTTGTCAGTTTAAAGCGCGTGGTGTGGGTACGGAAGTGTAATTTACCAGTTTAATATGTGTATTCAATTTTGTTTATTATGAATAGTTGTATAACAAGTTGGGTGATAATAGGCGCTCGTTTCGAGCGGTCTTTTATAAATGACGAAGCCATTTTACACAATTTTAGTGGAGCTTTGTGTCCTTAATATAACTGTGGATCAACGTATGGATTAATTGCCTATCCCATGGCGGAAAAATTTTCCAGTCGTCCGATGAAATTCAACTACTCTTACCCTACGCCTTTACCAAAGCTCGGTAGCGTTTAAAAATTATAGGTAGATATTATAATTTATACCAACCTCGTCAGAAGTTGATATGAGGAGCCGCTAGAAGTAACGTATTTGTCTAACAGTAAATACAAAATTATATCTACTTGGCTGATTCCTTCAGGTTCCACGTCATATGATACATATCTTTTTTTTTTTTATATACGAGTGCCGATTACCTTCAAAGAGTTCATCGCGCTGAGTATTTTCTTCTATGGCAAGGTGTTTGGTTGAACTCTTGAAATCCCTCGTGCATGAATCGCGAAATTGGATTTCTAATTTTTATTATAGCGGTTTTCTTATACAGTATATTTTATGTTAAAATTAATTAAGTGGGTACGTTATGATGTATTACGTACGTTTTATTCAGGGAAGTAACAGAGCGCAAATTAATATGTGGTGTGATGGATGCATGTAACACGAGTTTCCTTTATGTCAGAATAGTTTCATAATATTATGTTACACGATTAAACATGTGTGACGTTGTGAACATTATTAAAGGATATCGAGTGTCACAAGGGTATCATAAGAAGAGTATTATCTTGCATTATCGTTGTCGATAATGACGTGTAGTAGGTATGCAGTTATAACGAAATTTAAACAAAAAATATTATTTTCACAGAGAGGGTTTTTGATTTCTTCTTGTTCGACAATGCAAATGCATTGTGAGTAAAGAATAGGAAATAGGTGATCACTTTTACTTGTTAGTTGGTAACACATTCAGGTTGGTTTCAGATTACTATTGGAAGGCTTAGACAATGCACCCAGCACAGCATCAAAATAGTCTTGAAATAGCTTAAATTCTATAGTAAGGTGCAGCTAGTAACTGTGCTTTTATTTAACTGCGCCATAAGTATTTTAACTAGCTCCGTTGTTATCCGTTACCTATATTATCCGTTCCGTTACATTAATACTTCTTTTATATTATGTACAGTCAGTATAAAAATTAGTAAATCAGATTGTAAATTAAGACATCATGACAATTAGTGAAAACTAATGTAGGACTTGTATTATAGGAAATAATCCGGTTCTAGTCAGAATTTTTGGGTTTAGCGGCAAATTCCTTAGAATTCTTATAATGAGCCATTTTAACGGACACAAAAATAGGTACCGCAAGTCTATCTGCCTACCCCCCTGAGCCTGACGTCCGTGCTCTCGGTATGCCCATGGTTATATTCCTGCCAAAGTATCTGTCATAATAATGAAATGTCCAAACCAGCATTGTCAGGTTTTCGACCACTGTAAGTGTTCAAGTTGTGGTTTTGATTTACTTTTGCTGCTGACCATACCTGGCACATGCTGCATTGAAAGGTGGCCCAGAGCGTGTTTCCGCGGTAAGCGCCGTGACGGTAACAAATGACGCCCGATGAGCCGCGTTAGATTGTGAACGACATAATTGATGGCCTGACGCGGACATGTCTTTTTGAAATTGTATAGACTTATAGAGCCTATACAGATTATGTGAATTTGCACACAAATACAAAAATCTAAATTTGGTATGATTAGTGAGCATTTATCTACTTTGCATAGGATTTCTTACTAATTGTAAAGCAGTGCTTTGTATACATTGTGAATACGTAAGGCAAATTGGCCTTTCTACACTTCCAAACATTGTACGATTGTGGAGTCCATTGTGCAGGTTTTCTCAAGATGTTTTCTATTAGAGCACATAATTTAAAAAAGAAAGATAAATTAATAAGCGATTCAACGCTGTGAACGTATAGTTGCTTCCTCATTATATTTATTCTATTCTATTTTTTAATTGAGCGAACAGGATCACAAGTACCTAACTAAGATCTAACTAACTAGAGAACAGTCTACAGATTATCTAAATTGACGGACTGGCGGTAATTTTTACTACTATTATTATTTCATTTTATTATTATTTTCATATTAAGTAGATAGACATGTAAAGATGGAATATCAGATGGTCAAGACGAATTTATAAGGGTTTTGTTACTCGATTGACCTTAGAAGAAAACTCGACTAATACTTCTATGAATTATTTATTGCTAAGCCAATACACGAACTATAGATGAAGGCAGTACAGATAGATACAGTAGAATAAATTTGTTGTTTAAAGAAGCTTTACAGAATTTTTCTCTCGATTCAAACGTGACTTTAGTCTCACGGGAGCTGAGGATTTAAATCTTTTCTCAGGAACAACAAGAATGAATACGTATGATTTATTGATCAGATGCTTTGCAAAATTTATTGATGCATTTTAAACTGCTTTAATCTTTCTAGAATTGACGACTTTACTATACGACTGGTGTTATATCTATTGGCCTTATTAAATCTCAAAGGTTGAACTTTTAAGGAATTTGATGTTTTGGAAATGGGAGTTACCCACTGAAAATTTGACGTTTTGAGAATTGAACATTTTGAGAATTTAACATTAGGAAAGGGAGCAAAAGATTGTTATCAAATAGCGCCATGGCCCGGCTGCTTATGTCGGTTCTAATTGATGGGCCGAGTTAAGAAACAGCGTCCACGGTCGGCAGCTGGATGAGTGACCGCTAGTGGCTTTCTTAAGCATTTCCATACTTCGGAAAGCACGTAAAGCCGTCAATCCTGGTTGTTCGGTTGTTAAGGCTTACGTTTTTATGTCCAGTAGCTAAATGTTAAACTTTTAAACATTGAATTTTTAATTCGTAGACACATTTTATAAACTGAACCGCGGACATTACGTGATAATAGAATGCCTAACATTTTTATCACTTATTCGTTATTAAATTCTATTACAAAGTACATCTGTTTGTGATGTCTGTTAAGGGTCTTACAAAATCAATTTAAAATTTTCATTCATCACCGCACAAAACGTTAAAGGTAAGGACTTCTAGCATCGCTTGAGGGAAGACATTCAATTAACTAGCTCAAAAGATTTAAACATAACCAAGTTACGCGACTCCTGTAACTGGTTTGTTATTGGAAGAGATTAGTTTTTGAAACAAAAAAAGGTTTATAAATAAGCTACGCTAAAAAGATTTAGGATACTTTGCTCTATTTATTTACAAGCATTTGTAATAATAGTGAGTCTTGAATTTTGTTTGAATTGATTTTATGACCTCATTAAATATTATTTTTTGTTTTGTGTTGTCGTATATTTTTTGTTTGTCCTTACATCGCGTATTATTTGTAAATATTGAAATAATCAAAATTTGTTCGTTTAATATTTGCTATACATATTGTGAAATAAACCTCCCTCACCTCTTCTCACTTAAAAAATCCGTGATTATAAAACTACAGAACTATTTATTTGTAATCAAGATGTGTTGAAACTTTGAGGACTGAAATGGAACGTATCATTTGTGACTGGCTGACCGTACCATCATCATCAATCGAAACAAAATTGGTTGAAGCATTACGGCAGAATGAGCTCGTATAAGCGCGCGCTACTTCTATATCAATAAAAAAAGTCGGCAACAGTTTTTCGCTATAGTGAAATGGATTAAGTTTAACTTCCAGCTATAAAACATTGTGTTCGTTCGTGCAAAATGTGAAAATATTTTTCAGTGATGCGGAGGAATACAATGGATGTTTTCGAGCATGTTCTCTCCCTCGACTGCAAAAAGTTGATGATGTCGTTCGTTTAATTTTGTTTTAAACTTGCTTTAAATACATAGTAATTATATAGATACTCTTAAAGTTTGTTTTTCGACGGGTAATAAACGTTTGGCAATAATGTTCATGCTCACGGACCTGAAAAAAAGACGGACGTAACCTCATCTAATCGAGAGTGAAGCATAGCAATGGCCGCCCGCTTACCATGTGTGCGTAATTTTTGATTCGCGATTGAAGCAGTGAAGTGTCAATGTGTGGGTGTGTGTACTTGTACGAATAGAGAGTTGGTATTACTATGGGTGCTTTATTGAATTTGTTCTTGGGATTACGTCCATGTTTTTTGTAGGTCCGTGGTTCATGCCGTTAATTTACGCTGTTGACTTATCATTACACACGTGTAAATATTTTAACAAAATTATGTGCCAAGTTGCCATTAGGATTTACACAGATGTTTATAATATTCAGTATAGATCAGTAAGTATAGTGGCTAGTATAATATTATCATAAGGTACCACGTAATATAAGTGACACGTCTTACACACCTAAATCTTAATAATCATAACGGTATGATTTCATTTAGTTCAAAGAAGCAATACAATGTCTAAAATAGAATATATCAAATCAAATCAAATCAAATCAAATCAATTTATTGTGATAATAATGTGATGATAATATAAAGTGATGATAATATAACTGGGATATAAGAAGCTCTATTCGTAAAAATAGGTAGAGCTTCCTGGACTCATGTCCAAGCCATCTTCTTCTGCACTCAGCAATGGCATTATAGATCCGAAAAGGTTTTTTATTTGTGGAATAGTTGAAAAAAGACACTGAATGTAGTAGGTACTAACCTGTTTTATCTACTATCTTTTTTATCTACTTACTTTATCTACTAATCTACTACTTATTTTATCTACTAATCTTATAGGAGCGGATTTATTTCCGGAGTATTCTGAATGTTCAGTCTGTCTGTGTTTGATGTAGTACTACTATAGATAATAAATTTGCCTAGCTAGCAAGACTCTAATATCTGGACAAAACTTGAAAAAGTCGGGATTTGTCGGGACATTTTGTATTTTGTCGGGCCTTGAACTTGTATTTTGTCGGGACTTGTCTGGACATTATGTGAAATGTCGGGACAATCCAGACGAATTCTGACATAGAAATCCCGACCATCTGGCAACCCTAGCCTATACACATGAAGCTACTATTCACTATTTTCTTGTAGCAAACTTAGGGAAACATTATTACTAGAAGATAATAATAATTCATGAGGAAATTAGGTTTATGGTGTAGTATATCTAAAAGATGTTTCTTAACATCTTCGAAAAGTTATGTGATTTTAGATTTTTATTAACGTACGAGTAACCGCCCTCGCTTTGCTTCGGTTTTCTTATTTTTTTACACCTTGGGTTACATTATTGGAGTTTTAATAAGGATCCCTAATTTTTTGAAAATATAATATAGCCTATGTTACTCGGGGATAGTGTAGCTTCCCAACAGTGAAAGAATTTTTGAAATTGGTTAAGTAGTTTCGGAGCCTATTCAATGCAAACAAAAAATCAAATCTTTCCTCTTTATATATTAGTATAGATATTTGACTGCAATCACAATAATCTTCACACTCAAATCTACTTGAAAGCAGAAAGTGGCGATATTATCTTCTAAACGTAGATGGCTCGTATGATCTATATACTATTTAACATAATGGCATTTTACAGACGTATAATGGTCCTTATGGCATTATGACTTTAGAATGTATTAACCATTTACTTATATGGCGTACTGGGACGCGCGCCAGTTTTCCGCTATTTATTTGCGAGTATTTCCTACCACTTTAGTGTTGTAGAGTTGCCAGGTGTGTGGTTTATACAGGATGTTTAGATTTTCTGCTGAACTGGACTCATTCCGGTTTACTAAGACGTGGGATGTTTCAATTTTTTTAACTAATTGTATGATTTAGTTTCTCTTTATTTCTTTACGTCTTTCTTCCTAACGCTTTTTTGTTTATTTTTAACATTTTTTAAAAATAAACAAAAAAGCAAAAGGTAATGTGTAATGTGTACCTATAATAAATGTAATAATATAATTTTCATATCTGTATCACTTACATATTACAAATTACAACATAAAATAGAATTTTAGTCCGGATTAATTAAACACTGAATGATTATAAAGGGTTTTTTTTTAATAAAGGTTATTTATAAATGTCTCCTATCCCAATTCTAATAATTATGGACCTGGTAACACTAGGTCACCTAAAATAAAGTCACATTGTTTGCGAGATATTCGCAACTACATCAATTATAACTTTTAACTAAGTAATTAATAGGACATTATTTATGATGTGAAGACAGTATGAATAGTGATAACTCATATCCAGCTCCGAAGCCAATGGTTTAAGAACGGAGACTAAACAATTATTACTTAGAAAACTAATCTAAATTAAACTTTTAACAATTCATTATTGCTATGAAAAAAATTTTTCAAAAAAAAAAAAAAAATCATCATAAACTGCATCTTAAAATATTTAATACTTTCTTGGATGAAAAGGTATTAAAGTTTGACACATAAAAATAATAACATATTGAATAACTTTTTATAAAAAGAACAAACATTTGTTTCGATATCCAGTAATAAAAATTCCAATAAATTAATAGACCCCAATTAAACGCACTTCGCATCTCTCAACTTAGTTTCTCACTATCCATATTTCTCACGAGAGAACTCTTTAAAGTCAAAATAACAGACTGTGGGTACTTTAAGATGTCTCTTGTAACGATAAAGTATTATATTCATGTTGTTTTTGTTTGTATTGATTTTTACTTCATTTAATTTTGGGCTGATATTTAGCTATGCTATAAAATATATCTTTTTCAACATAATACGCTGGCAGTGCGACATCGACTTTTTCAGTGAGATTGGAATTGGAGTGGTTATTACTATCATATAATTTTCCGTTGGAAATAACGTTACAAAAATTGTAATTGGAAACGAGATTAGATACCTACTATGTATACCAGTGTGAGATATTATTATCAAGTCATGAATATTATATTATTATACCTAACTGGTAAATTTATTTTTCCGTGAAGCCTGCCAGGATAACTAAAGGAAGAACTATTCTTGGTTGAATCAGCCGCCGAACGACTTGTCGTGTTCTGGCTGGGGGCTTGAGACTGAGAGCCAATTCTTTCGTTCTTTTTTCTTCTCTCTTTCGCAATACATCATGCCTTTGGTGTTGCTAATATCTATTGGCAACGATATCCACTTACTACCAGGTGGATCGTCAGCTCGTTAGCAGGAAATTTCTTTAAAAAAGCTACTTAAGAAAGTTTATTATAAGTAAAGATTGTATCCCGTAATATTATAATATTGTGTAACATAATATTATGCACGCGTGAATATTCAACGAGTTCTGTGCAGAATATTGTGCTTCGTTCGTCGACAGTATAAGCTGCGACCGCATCGGGCCATCAATTGTCGCTCCTACCCTATCCCATCAGCTGGACGTCATTTGTTAGGCGGAGCCCTGTTGCTAGTGTTGTGCTACCCTGCAACTATTTTCTATTTCACTTTTTTATATTTATTGAGATTAGGTGTCTATAAATTAAACACTAATAAAATTCCACCATATTATTTTTATAATGTTTAATAAATAAATAATATAGTGCTCTTACGATATTTAGATTTTTAGGGTTCCGTAGCCGAATGGCAAAAAACGGAACCCTTATAGATTCGTCATGTCTGTCTGTCTGTCTGTCTGTCTGTCTGTCTGTCCGTCCGTATGTCACAGCCACTTTTTTCCGAAACTATAAGAGCTATACTGTTGAAACTTGGTAAGCAGATGTATTCTATGAACCGCATTAAGATTTTCACACAAAAATAGAAAGAAAACAATAAATTTTGGGGGTTCCCCATACTTAGAACTGAAACTCAAAAATGTTTTTTTCATCAAACCCATACGTGTGGGGTATCTATGGATAGGTCTTCAAAAATGATATTGAGGTTTCTAATATAATTTTTTTCTAAACTGAATAGTTTGCGCGAGAGACGCTCCCAAAGTGGTAAAATGTGTGTCCCCCCCCCTGTAACTTCTAAAATAAGAGAATGATAAAACTAAAAAAAATATATGATGTACATTACCATGCAAACTTCCAACGAAAATTGGTTTGAACGAGATCTAGTAAGTAGTTTTTTTTTAATACGTCATAAATCGTAAACTACAAAAAACATTGATCAAAGTTACAACGAACTAAAAGAACTTTTATATTATGTTACTTGCTGCTACGGAACCCTTCATGGGCGAGTCCGACTCGCACTTGGCCGCTTTTTGTCCATCTGTGTGCGTGTTTGTTTCGACGAATCTCAGGAACACATGGATAAATGGCATTGAAACTTGTTGGCATACCTACAAGTACTGCCATTTCGAAAAACTTAGTTTTTGCTGACATTGATAAAACATGTGTCAATCGATAGACTATTGACATTGTATTTTGATCTACTAAATATATAAAAAAGACAATTAATTATCAATGCTTTATTTTTCTGTGATTTTGAACCCAAATATCTCAGAAAGTATATCACTTACATTCAATGATCTTATATTAAAAGATAGATAGATAGGTAGATAGGTTATATGCGCACCAAAAGTGGCACGCCAAAGTCGCCAAAACTGGGCTAATTAGCACAGTTGAGCTCAGTCGTCGCATGGTCGTCGCGCTAATGTCACGTCATTGTCAACGTCGTTGAAAGTAATTTATTTTGTCAGAAAAAATCGAGAGGGATAAAAATATACAAATGAGTGAGTTTGAAAGAGAGGTGATATTGTTTCCTAGCTATCACTATTATGGTTCTACTATTATGTTTTTAGTAATGCCATCCCTTTTACATAATTTACAAATGTAGTGATTGGTGTAGGGACACAAATGATAAACGTGTGTGTGTTTCAAGACAAAGGGCATCGAACCTAATTGGCACACCTACAAGTCCGCCATTTTGAAAAAACCTCGATTCGGCGGCCAGTAATGAAACATGTGTCAATCGATAGATTAAATGATTATGATCAAAAAATATTCAGTGATAAAATGTCGTAAGTGATATACTTTCTGAGATAAGTGAGTTCAAAACTGTAGAAAAATAAAGCAAAAAACTTCGTTTCGGCGGACATTGATAAATCATAATGACACTCGATAGGCTAAATAATTACGATTAAAAAGTATTCAGTGATGAAATGTTGTAAGTGATATAATTTCTGAGATATTTGAGTTCAAAACCGTAGAAATATAAAGCATTAAAAATTATCATTTAGGTACTTATTTTGAATTTATTGGATCAATAATGAAAAATAAGTATATTATGTCATATGTGTATGTGCTGCATGGGTACTTGGTTTATTAATAACGGGTAGGTTTGAATTAAAAAAAAAGCAAAGCAAAAGCAAACTACTAGGTTGTTTTATAAATAATTTATTTGCCACCAGCGGCTACAGCTTTGGCAATTACTCTAAAGTCTAAACCAAAAGTAGAAATTCATTATTGGCTTGGTTTTCTATATCATGTCTGACAATCACTGAATTATATGGGAACAACAGGACAAGGTTCTTTTTCCCACTATGCATGAGCAGTACCAACCATCCCGCGATTTTATCTCTACCCTTAAGTTGATTGTTTGACGAATTTGTTTAATTTTTATAATACATAACATAACTGAGGTAAGGAAAAAAGTGACCGGTACACTTCAATTTTATTGCTGTATCGCCATAAACACTTAACCATAAATACGCCATAAACACTCTGGTCATCCCTCACCTGATTATGCTGATGTGTGTTGTACAGATTTGTCAGAGGAACTTTTGAATAAATTGGAGCGCCTTCTTAATAACTGTATTAGATATAATAATATCTTCGGCTTACGTAAGTATGACCACATTTCCCAGTTCCATTCCTAACTTAAATGGCTACCCATTCGATACAGGCGAAACTTCAGAATTCTCTCAACATTTTATGCTATTTTGAATAATGTGTCTTCTCCTGTTTATTTAAAGGAAACCCATAGCACTGCTTATTTCGGGATTTCCTTCACAATACAGTTCATACTGTTCTGGAACTCCTTGCTTGAAGACATCAAAAAATCATACGACTACCAAAATCTCCTTCAAGAAGTCCGGCAGCACTACCTGAAGCAATTAGAATGTTGTCACCCGTGGTTTTCAACCAGATTTTATATAATTATGTATATAAAATCTTAAATATATATCTTAAATATATCTTAAATATATATAAATATTTATTTACTTAATATATAAGATGTTTATATGTAAATATGAATAAAACTGTATTTATTTAATTTTGTTTATGTTTATTGTGATTTTATATGTGTATAGTAATTATTCTAAATATTCATAATATTTCTTATCTGGCATTACACTGACACAGTTAGAGATCCACTAGAAATAAAAAGACAATTAATTATTGTACAATTAATGTTTTATTTTTGTACGGTTTTGAACTCAAATATCTCAGAAAGCATATCACTTACGACATTTTATCACTGAATCCTTTTTAATCGTAATCACTTAGACTATCGATTGACATATGTTTTATCAATATCGGCGGAAACGATGTTTTTTGCTTTATTTTCCTACGGTTTTGAATTCAAATATCTCAGAAAGTATACCACTTACGACATTTCATCACTGAATACTTTTTGATCACAGTCATTTATTCTATCGATTGACACATGTTTCATTACTGGCCGCCGAATCAAGGTTTTTTCAAAATGGCGGACATGTAGGTATGCCAGGCTCCATACAAAAATGTTGGAAGCCCTTTTTCGGTTGATTTGTAAGGGCATAACCTCTTTTAATATAAGATCATTGCTTACATTGATTACTTTTTGATTGTTATCACTTACTCCGTATTGACACATGTTTTGTCACTGGTCGCCCATACGAGGTTTTTTCGAAATGGCGGCCTTTTAGGTATGCCAGGTTCCATATAAAATATTCGAACCCCTCTATTTTATTTCTATAGTTATTTTACTCCAAAAACGGTATATTATATTTATGTCAATTTAAAGTTAATCGAAGCGAAGCATTGTGGCATAAATCGTGTAGCTATATTAAATAGCATTATAGCATGAATCGTGAACCAACTAAAATATGCTATAACGCTATTTTTGACATCACTACTGCTTACCACTGTCGTTAGTCAGCAAAGCGTACTGATGAGATAAAACCACCTTTCAATCCGCCCGATAAGGATTAGGCATGGTGATTTTCAGGACGACCATGCAGTGAACAGTTTAGCGACAAATAATCGTCAGTTGATGAGACGGAACAAATAATTAATTATGTTGTACTCGTAAGTAATGATGTCCGCGCATTTGCAGTGTGTCGGCGTAGCTATTTATCTTACCGCTTTTAACCCATAATTTAGACTGTGCTATTCACATAACAGTTTATGCTATTTTTATGCCGTTTACCCATAGTAGATAGGTGTGGATGTTTGTGCTGTGTATGTAGTTAGTAGTCATGAAGGTTTATGAATAGATTCTTTAATCAATTGTTTTTATATAATTTCCTCTCCTCGGCTCAACTCACCATCATCAATTTATTACATTTAAATTATTATAATTTTGTTCATGAATTATTTAAAATTAATTATCAATTCGAGATACACCTGAAAAGTGTTATTATAGTTTAATTAAATACAAACGTTTACAGACTAACACGGTCACACTAATATACTCTGTGTCGATTAGCATACAAACAGAAATGAAATCTCATAAACACCCACGGCATGAAAGATGTATGTCTGCCACGGCCAAGAATCTTGAGATCTCTCCTCCTGACGAGTCCTAGAGCATACTACACCAGGTTGCTCCAGTGCGGACTGCCAAAGTTCCAACCCAAGTGTCGGAATTTTTTCACGCAGCTCGAAGGTCTCCCACATAGCTTAACGACTGTTTTCTGGCGATATCAACAGGAATTGGCGGCTTTATGTGACCTCCGAAGCACGGAAACGCTTAAGAATTATTTTCCACTAGTTAGCGGTCATCCATCCAAGTACAGACCGCACCCGCTTTTGCTTAACCTGGTCGATGGCTTAAGACCAATACAAGCCACCGGGCTATAAGTGCTCTGCTTCCTATTCATAATATATTCAATAATAATAATTGTATACTGTGGTTGCATATCTGGTAACTTAATTCCAACAACCGAACGTAGGATTTGCCTTTGATTAATGGGGCCAAATTATTTGTACACAGGATAGTATTTGTTGAACGAACCGTATTATTCCTTTGTTGAAGGATCACGCATTGATACTCTAGTGGTTTGAATGTTAGTTTGTACTGTGCGATAAACCATTTAGGTAGGTCGAATCAACTCAATCAATGGTGAAGTGTGGGCTCCCGCCGCCCGGGCTCGACTGAAAATTTGACGCCCCCCAATGTTTGTTTTAATTAAAAATGCACTTTTCTTGTTTAATTTTTTTATAATACAATTTATATTAAAAATTAAATAAAAAAGTAATAAATTTGAATGTATATTTTTTTTTATTTAAAAATTAAGTGGCTTGCTGCCCCCTTTTCATGTGCCGCCCGGGGCGATGCCCATCCACGCTACGCCACTGGGTCGAATCCTGCACTTATCACAAAATAACTAAATAAAATGAGCGTATTAGAAATGGATTGATTATAATTTCATTCGGTGTATAAAGACATCGCGAGAAAACCTGCAAATTAGATTACAAAGAAGATTATTGAAATAGTCGAGTTGCAATTATATTATAACACGTATACAAACAAAATACAAACACCTACATTATTTGTTTAATATACTTATGTTCTCAAAGATGTAAAATTAGCCAAACCAGCCTTGTTCACTTGGTGTATCTTGAATTCCATACGTTGTGAGAGGAAATCTCCAAAAAGCCAAGGCAATGGGACAATTTTCTCATTCACTGTTTAAATTAATTCGATTATTAAATCGTGAAATTGTAGAAAGGCTGTTCTATGGATTTTATCTTTAGAACGCATGAGATTGATAAATGATAGAAATGTTTTCGAATAGAGACAACTGTAGCTCGAGCACGAATATTTGCGAGAAAGTATTCGTATGGTTAACGTAAGCAATTTGTCAAATTTGTATGGCATTTTAGTACCATTTACGTACGATAGGGGCGCTTTTGAAAAAATGCCATACAAATTGCTTACGTTAACCATACGAACACTTTCTCGCAAATATTCGTGCTCGAGCTACTGAACCAAAAAGTATATTTGAATATCAAAAAAATCTATCAATGACAGCAATAAAATGTAAACTGGCATGAAACTGTTTCCTCGAAATAAAATTGTTTTTCCGACATAAATCTGCCTTTTTTTGGAAAAACAAAAGCACGATAAAGCAGAAAACATACTGTGTGCGATGTTTTCCGCGTATCATTGAAACAGCTGATCGAATGTCCCAAAAAGGGCCAATCTCAATTTGGTGGGGATTAATACGACGCGTTGATCCCCCGATACGTCATTGTGAATCCAATCTGTGCAAATTGTAGCGATCCGTTTTGTATCCCGCTTCCTACCTACCTACAATAGTACGATCTCGTTGAATACTCGACATCCTCGAGTAAAGCTATGTAAAGGATCTCGCTTGGTTTGTACATTTACATAACACATTTTAAAGCAATGTACGTAAATAGTCTTAATTGTAAAAACATTTTTTTCTTTTACGAAAAAAGGAAAATGAAATCGGAATTGGAAAAATGTTAAACCTTGAACGTCAATTAATAATATAGGTATTAAAAGAATTTAATACTTTCTGCTTAAAAGGACTATAAAGCCATAAAATTGGGAATTCATATAGAGGAAAACATAAAGCCCACTTTATTAAATTCGGTATTATTATCTGTAGTTGAATTAAATCATTATTCGCGGAAATAACTTTTGAATATTTGGTGATATCATTTGATATTACATAATAATGAATACACAGAATTCGTATTAAATTTACCTACACTAATGTGAATTCCTTTTGATATTATACGTATAATGTTATTATGGTGGAAAGAACATATTGTTTTAGCTACTGAATAAAAATAGACTTAGATGAGATTAGCTAAGTTAGAAAATTAGGAAACTCGAAAAAATAATGAATCCTTTCACATGCCCTATCAGTTAACAGTCACATAATAATTATGATCTGGTGAAAACGAATCTTCCAGTATCTTTCCCAGGATACGCCGTCATATTCATAAGCGACTTTTTAAACCTAACACCATGACACCACACAGAAGACCGTTTGCAGCGATGACATATAAAACAAAACAGCAAACAATGTGACATTTCCATAATTTTCAATATGGCGTCGACGGGCTAATTTACAACAGGTAACAATATTAGTGCCGCGAGCGACATGCATGCGTCATGCATAAATTTATTGCTTTTCGTAATCCACATTCAAAAGCCGACGGGAACTACATTGCAGGGATTTACGTCACCATCGATCTTTGCAATATTAGTGCGCGTTTGTTCGTAATTTAAGCTTGGATTAAACGTGTTGTTATGTTACCGTTTTGATGTATTTTATAACGATAAAAATCCTAGGCTGTGTCATGTCTGATTCAAATGAGCAGAGTCCAGACCATACATAGCCACGCTGCTCCAGTACGCATTGGCATACGTCTCACTACACCGAGGACATCATAGAGAACTAGCGCTATGCCTACTCGTATATGCTGTACCTGTGTGCTAAATTTCATGAAAATCCGTTCACTAGTTTTTGCGAGAAAGAGTAAGAAACATGTAAGAAAGATTTCCTCACTATGACCTTTACCGAAGAGATTATTGAGAATTACTGCCCATATCCATAGTTGCTTAACGCGGTCTTAAAATCATTGACACAAGTAGTCGATCTAGGACTTTCGAGTGCTTCTCTATCTTAATATTATGCTTCGTAATCAAACTGAATGTAAATAGTGATTGTACTTCTTTACGCCGACAAGTAAGAGATGGTATCAAACGAAACGAAAAGTGGATTGGTTGACTTCAAAGTTGCCACTCGGCTCACTTCTTCGCGTTGCGCCGGCTGAGAGGCACTCGTCTTAATGAGCTCCGAGAACCTCGATTTCACTACAAATTAAATCTTTTTGCACTAAAAATGTATTTAGTGCAATAGTAAACAAGATTTCACGGGTTTATTAAAAGACTTGTTGTTAGCTGTCCTTCCGTATATGTTTTTTAGGTGGATAGAGAAACAAGCAATCGATCCACTTGATAGTTAAGTGTTCCGATGCCCGTGGATTTCAATAATAATAGGTTATATCAACGAGTTTTCAGCTATGACAAAAGTGAGGGACGTGCTTCTTT
Organism: Thymelicus acteon; assembly: GCA_951805285.1. NCBI lineage: Eukaryota > Metazoa > Arthropoda > Insecta > Lepidoptera > Hesperiidae > Thymelicus > Thymelicus acteon. The sequence continues at coordinate 11,855,801 of OX638229.1, read as the reverse complement.
ACCTGTTCGACAGCTCTCTGATACTGCAACCAGATATGTTAACAAGTTAACAGTGCACAAAATAGATGCTTTTATTAATGATATTTAAAAATATAGATACGTTGTAACCTTACAAATCAACCAAAAAATCTGTTCCGAAAAGAGCTACAACACACATACGTTTATCTTTTGTTTCACTACACCAATCACATTGGTATAATACACGAAGGCATTTTAACGCTGTATGTCAAACGTCAAACACTTCTGACAACACAAAAGCGTGCGTATCGTCTTGTATTCACAGAGCGACTACGAGCAGAACGGTCAATCGCCTGTTCTTACGCTCTTCATCATCGGCGCGCTAGTGACACATCTCTCTTTTTTACATTATAATATCATTGGCTTTCATAGAAAAAAATATCAATCTAGGTATTTTCTAATACAAAAAACTGTGACTGAGCTATAAGAATTTCCCTCGTCTGGAGCCAACCTGAGTTATCATTATTATAGTATATTTTATTATTGTTATCATTATTATACATTTCAGAAATAAAGTAAGTATTTGTATTCATATTACACTATGTTTCAATTCCTGAAGATAAAAGGAAGTGCCTTATGCACGTAATTTTTGACGTGATAACGTCTATTATAACGATGAACGCCGGGCACACGCACGAAAAAATGTAGCGTTCCGCAAGCGAGAGAGCGGAAAAAGCGAGAGAGAGGCACGATCGGCTACGATCGGCGTATCGCAGCCGATGCCGTAGGCGAGCCGTAGGCGATCGTAGTTGAGTGGAGCGGAGCGGGGCGGAGCGGGGCAGTGCGGAGCGGGGCGGAGCGGGGCAGTACGGAGCGGAGCGGGGCGGGGTGGAGCGAAGCGGGGCGGAGCGGAGCTTTGTCATGACGTTGTCACGTTAAACTACCGTCCGTAAACCGACTTTACAGACAACCTTTTTTTATTCAAGCAGCTTTTCGCAAAGGTGCTTTGATTTGAACCACAAGATTTGAACCACATGAACAGGGTAAGCTAAAATTGAGCCATGACATGTTTTAATGCCCTTATTAAATAAAAGGCTAGGAGAAATGAGCCAGGCGAGTTTAAATACCTTCCACCACCTTTCATACCAGGTGTGACCTGGTATCATAGGCTAATAGCCTAATACGGGGCAAATTCCAAATCCAGGGTACATTTTTAATTTTATCAATTGCTTTGATGTAGGAAAAAATCGTAAGGAAAATCCGTACCTGAGATTTCCTGTGATTGTCAACGGTGTCTTAAGTCAGGTAAATATTCATTAGCCCTTTGGCCAACATTGGGAAATATGGCCTAACCCTACAGGACAAAGATCTATGCCCATAGTGGTGATGAGTGATAATACATAACATTACACTTTACTACTATAGTCGGCTTTCAACTCTGAAACTTGTACTTCACAACTCTGTTATAAACGAGGCGTTTCAACTGTAATCAAATTTAATGTACTTCACAACTCCGTTATGAAGGATTTTCAACGGTAATTCCTTCTATCCGTTTGTGAGTTAGAATCGGCGTCGTTAGGCGAACTGCATGCATGACTGTTACTTGAATATTTAACTAGGTATTTAATTTGTTATTAAAATAACATTATCCTTTCAATTTGACCCACAGTTAATAACTACTTGTAGATTCTTATTGCACATAGATGACATTTTTGTTAGTATGATTGTAAAAGCTGTGAATAAGGTCAAATTATTTTGCTTATGGCTCACTCTTATGTATGGATGAAGAATCTGATTTTGTCATAATTATATGACTCGTACTATTAAAAACTAGGATTGATAGTGTATGTCACACGTTCCTGATTTATTATAAAATTTTGAAGGCATGCGATAGGTTGCATTTTGAAGTTCGTAGGCTTTAGACCGGAACTATATTTGCACTTATCTTTGCTTGGAATAGTACCTAACTTATGTGAAACACTTACTTAATTTTAATAAAAAATTGTGTGTCAGCTTCTACGCACGACTGGAGTTTAACGCAATCTAGTTTGCAATCGTCAAATCAGTAACAACGTTATCTAGATTCTGTGTTACGAATCACAAATATAACGCATAACACATAACGTAACGGAGAAAGTTTGATTTTACTCCTCATAAAATTTCATACCGCGGGTTTGAATACGAAAAGCGCTTCTAAAGGAGTTAAACTCCAAAAAAGTATTTTAAAAATTTTGGACGGTGAAACGTTTGTGTCCATTCTTAACCATTTATTTCCTTTTGTAACTCAATTTACTGAACAACATTTTAGTTCATTCAAATGCCAATGTTCTGGAATTATAAGATGAGGTGACCTGGAAAATAGCATTAGTTGACTTTAAAGTTGCTACTTTTCTCTGCCGCCGCGAGCGTGTTAAGGCACTTCGTCTTAATGAGCACTGGGAACGCGCTTATTTCTCCTCAAATTAAATTTTCTTATGAACTTTGTCAGCTCGCTTTGACTGCTCTGTTGCTAATGTGCAAATCTGCAAATATGACACTTCTAGCAAGAATGTATTCAGTTAAATAATATTCCGACAATTAAATGGAACGGAACTGTGTTCACGTGTGTGCGTAGAAGGCCAATGTACTAGTTGACTTTTGTACTGAGGCATGCTTTTATAAGTACTAGATTGTGTCTGTCTATCAATGTTGTGATAAATGTACAGACATGGATCAGTTACAGTTTTATTATGATGAGGATAATATAGTCTTCGGGTGTACTTTTAATGTTTAGTTTTCTGTCCAAAATTCCAAATCCTGGAGCTATATACCTATGTATACATTTTGTTTTCCCTAAAGGTTGCTTTCAGTCGCAGAAAAAACATTTCAGAGATATTGTGCTTGAAATAATCTCAAATCATCCCAAAAAATATCTCACATCATGACATACTCGTCTGTTTCAAACTCTAATTCAGATCCTCAGCAAACAACGTAGCTGGCCCGAAGAAGCGGTAAAAAGTGTTGGCAAGAGTAATAATTTACGTCGAGAACCTTTTAAATCGTAAACATCACCGCCTGCTTTGTTGCGAGTTGCGAAAAACCAACTCGCGGTGGAGTAAGTAATGAAGTTTTAAGATTTATGTTTTTACAAAGTGGAGTTGCTCTCAAACCGCCACTCCCATCGCTGAGCCTCGCCTTCCCACTTTCCGAGATACTTTGCGGTTTTCCTTCCGTAAGCCAGCGAACTTCGTACACACAAGTAACATTTTTGGCGGACCTGCATAATTTTTCCATTCTAAATAAAATGGGTACCCATTGCTATTTGCATGGTACTTTGCTAGGAACTACGATGACAAGGGTTGTGTTATGAGCAGGAAATATCAGTGATTTAGGGATATTTGTAAACAAATTACATCGTGTACAGGAATCGTGGCTGAATTAAATTTCCAGTATGGGTCATTTATATCCAAATATGTTATAGAAGGTGATCAGTTAAGAGTTAAGGTGAATTTATAACAAACAATGGAGGAAGTCTATGAAAAAATATTTAAAGTTAAAATTACTAATTTTATAAATTTATTTTATATAAAAATTCTTTAACCTTTCTATGAACAAAACTACGCCATTACTTCAGCAATCCTTACTATGAGCAGTCTTGAGTGAAGTAGCGGAAAAAACTCTCAAGGACGATAATACTTCCTAAAGTTTTAGGAAACATGAATTACGAGATAATAGTAATTACTATTAGATTTATATTATTTTGATGACATATATTTATTTATATGCACTATTCATCCATTCCAACAAAAATCTATGCAGGAATAATTAATTGCAAGTAATAAATGTAATAATGTTAATTGCATAAGTATACATTGATCATAAAATTAAACAAACACATTAAATTTTTATTAAAACGAAGCCCAAATTATTCGCAGCTTAATTTGCATTCGGAATAACGATTTCGAGAATATTTGATATACAATATTTATTTCAATTTCCATAATAATTTGTTGCTCTATATTCCCCAATAATGTACACAGTGTTACCGGTATCTGAGGTTGAATACGTTACCGGTATTTGGTGCTGAATATGGTCGTTCATTTGAAACCCAGGAAGAGCGTTCATTTGGACAATTTCATAAAATACGCCATATTTTCCATTTCATTGGCTACATTTCATTGTTGAATTAGGTACAATAATTTTCCCAAATTTTAGAGTTATGGGTGGGGTTGCTGTAATCATGTTATATTGCTTTATGGTTCCTGTTTAATTTAAAAAGGGATATTATCTATACTAATATATAAAGAGGAAAGATTTGATTTTTTGTTTGCATTGAATAGGCTCCGAAACTGCTGAACCGATTTCAAAAATTATTTTACTGTTGAGAAGCTACACTATTCCCGAGTAACATAGGTTATATTATATTTTCAAAAAAATTAGGGATCCTTAATAACTCCAATAATGTAACCCAAGGTGTAAAAAAATTAGAAAACTGAAGCAAAGCGAGGGCGGTTACTCGTTGATATATAAATTGACACAAAGTAACAATGGTCGGGTTGAGCCAACCCGCTACGTTGTTCTCGCTGTAATATTCTTTAAAATAAAAGTTTGTTCAGGCGATTTGGTAGTGGACTGGTAGTATTTAACTGTGCAATTTTTTTTCTCTTTATCAATAAAAAAAAATCATTACGAATGATATGTGTGATACAAGGGACAGGTGATTGCTAATGCCAACATTTCTTCAGCCTTTCCATGCTTTCCATGCTCGTAGGACATCAGTAGTAAGGTACATGGGGTAAACAAGGGTCACCTTATTTAAAAGCTGATTAAATGGTATAAATTAATAAATAAAACAAAATATTATATCACAATAGAAATATTTAAAGTTTTGTTCATCTAAAACAGTTCAAAAATTGGTGGTATATCACAAGTTTCATCAATAATTAGGGTCTTTTTAAAACCTTAACTTTGGCCCTTATTAAACTTGGGTAGTATAATAAGGACGTCAGATTATTATATTATTATTTAAAAGAGTAAAGTTAACTGTCACTCAGCCTTCTAGTTTCTTTTATCTTACATTATCATTTTAGCATCGAATCACAATTTAGCTACAACTAATTATAGGAAAAAAACAATCGTGGACCTTATTAAACTTATGTAACAAATATATAACAATAAAAAAGTTTTTGCATACAAGCTCGACTAAAATACCATGTTTTTGAACAAAGAATTATTTACTCTTTCACAATTTTAGATATGAAGTACAAATCGAGTCTAATAAAATTACAAAAAAAATATTGATAGCCGAATAAGGGCCATAAGAACATATGAAATATAAAGTAGCAGATATACATATCAGTCAATCTTAGAAACATAACAATAATATTATAGAAAATCGATTTTAGTAGTCTAACCAAGATAATGTTAAAATGTTACAAGATTCATAGGTCTAAAGGGCCGGCCTCTATTATCCGCCCGGAATGTGGCTCTTGTTAGACTCTTAAGACTAGTTTTACAAAATCAAATGAAAAATGTACATACAAAGTAAAATTAATGGTAAACTTACCTTGATTTGTCCGTGATAATGTGTTTTTTGAAGTCCTTAATTTTATTTTATAGATTTTTTTTATATTTTTGGGATAAACATTCTTTATTCTTGACGAAAATTTTTAATAATGAGTGACGTAAACCTACTCGTCGGACGGTGTCGTGGCTAGTGCCAAGACGGCAGACCGCATGAGATGGCTCTTTCGAATATTAGCCTTCCCATTAGTCCTTTAGATGTGTATGTGAATGGAATCTAAATAAATGTATGAGAAATGTGTTTTTGTAGTAATAGACCTTGATAGACACCGGCTCTTCCTACCCACAGGTACCTTAGTAGCTATATTTTATTGGATGTCATTGGGCGGCATAAAACGACATTTGGGTGGCCTACTAAGCTCTCATCCATTCCGGTCTAGAGCAGCATGGTGTAGTTGTAGTATTACTCTAGGCTTCCGTAATTTTTGAAGTGATCCGTCCAATAAGCAGTGCAAGTTCTCTTACGCCCCAACTCAAAGTCACTAACGGTTACTTACTGTACTAAGGAGCGATTCCTTAATACAGAATTTATATTGTGATTATCTTCTGAGGAGCGATTTAAGTAATCGTTAGTGACTCTGAGTTGGGACGTTAGTGTTTTATTTTACTGAAGTAGATAAGTGAGGATTTGTATTTACCTAATATTTCAATGGGAGACGGATAAAATAGTTTAAATGTCTCATTCTGAATGCAAACCTTAGAAGATAGGACTAGGTAGTATACATTTGGACCTCAGATTTGGACATAGCAAATAGTAAAATTGAACATTTTGGTAATATTTTTACGTTTTATCAGTCGAATGTTGCGGCGGCGGGGCGGGGCCACACGTGACGTCACGCGACTTTTGCTACGTGACTCCTGACATCCGGATGATCTGGATGTGGTACAACTCACTCGTGATTTCTCTATTGAAGTTTCTACCATTATTTGATATAAAATTCGCAAAAACGGTCACATTTATCTATGATTTTTCAGGGAAGCTAAACACAATTTGGTGTTAGGTACTGTTGTCCACGGGTGACGGCAACCGTTTTTAACCAACTTCAAAAAGAAGGAGGTATTCAATTTGACTGTATTTTTTTATGTTTCTTACTTCAAAACTTTCGACTGGGTGAACCGATTTTGATGATTTTTTTTTAATCGAAAGCTGGTGCTTGTCATGTGGTTACACTTTTTGAGCTAGATCTGACGATTAGTTTTTGAGTTATTTTGAAGTCGGTTATTTTTTTCTTGGTAAAATTCAGATTATGCCGTCAGGTGACTCATCGGTTAGTTTGTCTGCTATCGTCACTATTAATAATCTGTCTAGAAACAAATAAGGACAGACAGAAAGGGAAGAGCGCTGGGAGACAAAAATTGATAAATTAGTCCGTCTATTATGTCAATTAAACAAATAAATATGAAATGAAATAATATTCATTGCATATCCATTTTTACATCGTTTTGTCACTAGCTTCCACATCAGGATTCCATGTGTAGTAGGAAACTATGTTCAATGGACGTTAAATTTAAACAAACATATTTTTTTTTGGAAATAGCCAGCAAACGTGCTGACAGTCTACCTGATGGTAAGTGACTATCATCGCCCATGAACATCAGCAATATCAAAGGCATCACTGATGCGTTGCCGGCCAAGAAAGAGAGAAGAAAAATTAAGAAAGAACTGGCTCTCAAGCCCTCAACCTTAACACGACGAGTCATAAATATATAATAACAAACGAAAAGTCAACAAAAATAGCGGATCCTGAATGGCTATTGTTAAATTCTCGTCACCGAAGTAGACGCTATTCCCTAGTAGTTTATAATTGTATTCTCAATTTTGACAGCCGCTCTGCGCACCCAACTTTAATTCCACCTATCACTTTTCGCATAACGACGTCCACAGAGGGCCCGAAACTCTATTTCAACTTATAATTGAGTAACAAGTGTTGCAAGTGGATGTGTGGTACCTTCATTCATTAACATCTCCGAATAGCTGAGCGTCTTGTTAACTCATGGGATTGCTCGCCCGCAACTTTACAATTAAACCTCACTACATCTATTTGTGTAATTATGCCGATTGATGTCTGTATATAAATAAATAATGATACAGACTCATACACAGATATACGTGCCACGGACCACTCAAAGAAGGATGAAAGGCAACAGAAATTTTAACTCATTCAATTTTCTACCTCACTAGGAATCGGAACCAGGTCCGGTAACGTCCGGTAATGTTGTAAAACTGCACTACACGGGTCAACTTTTACGGAAGACTAGTAACCCACCCCTCATTTCGTTTCAGATACGCCGTAGCCTTGAAGCAACTTCTTTTTGTTTTAAAGCAGCAACTTGGCAACTTTGATCGCGGTCGACTGTTGAATGGGTGACCGTGAGTTGCAAAATTTTCTTAGAGGAGTACGTTAATCCGTCGATGCCGTTAATGAAACAATTTATAAGTACCATGCAAAGTACCATGACAAAATTCAGTATAATTATCGTGTTGAATCGAGTGAGTTTAACGTGATAAAGTTACAAGTTTTCTGATTACTTACCTTTACGTAGTAACAAAGTTTCATTATATCATCCTTTACACAACGGCTGCTTTTAAAGTACTTAGGTACGTACTTTTGTAATGTAATAGGATTTGGAGTTACGATAGGGACCTATCTTAAAATATAAATTCTGTTACACAAATGGAGTTTCTCCCTCAAACCACAAGCCTATCTACAGATCTGCCAAGTATTTTTTAAAATAATAATAAAGCAGTAATGTGGCCAAATCTGTGTATTAGATACTTTTTGAAAATTTTAATGTTGATATACTTTGCCATCAACACTGAGAAAAAAAAAACTTTCTTTTTTACACAGTGCGATAACTCTTGACTTTGAGTTTGGCGTTTGGCAACCTTGCTACGTTTGTGCGCTAATATCACGCGATATAATTTGCAAAAAAGAATAACGAAAAAGCGTTTTTAGGTACATTTTAGGTCACCCTGTGCTATAAAATTGTATACGATACTCGTCATTTAAGTGGTGTGTTATTGAACGCCGTGCAATAATGGACCACTTTAGCTTCGTAAGTATTATTTTTGGCATTGACTGTCTGATGCTCGCAGCATCAAGAGAAAATCACTGTAAATATTCAGATTATATTGGGAACATGTTTGTGGGTTATATATCTGACACGTAGTTGAAAATATTAACAGATTTCTTATAGAATGTGATTCTATCCTCTTGCCCGTGTTCTTCTACGTACTTTGTAATTAGGGTTGCCAGATACTGGCATATCATTGACGATTTTTCTAGACCCTCTGCGAGATATGGGGTTTTTGTTTGGAGGACGCCCTTGAGCACCCTATTGTCGCGAGTGATTCAATAAATTACAACGTATCCCCCCTCTAAAATAAGCTTGCCAGCCACTGGACACATAAAATTCCGGGACAATCCCGGATTTCCGGACAACCGTACACACTGGATGCCCGTGATTTGTTTAACTTAAAATTAGGTCTATTATTAATAAATTATCCTGAATAATTATCACATTTAAACAAAACGTTTATTAGAACCATATATATGTTACCGGATATCTGTATAATTCAGCATTCTATACAATACCTAGGCAATGTATAGAATATCTAAAACGTTCAGGTAACGTTTTGAATATTATTTATTTCATACTTAGCCCAGGCATTCTATACAATACTCCATGCGTAGTTGGTAATGTGTGTAAAAGACGGTTCTCTAAGCTGCCTTTTCGCCGAAAATTGTTTGGCCGATTATCACTTGCCAACTAACGTTTCGCAGAATTTTATTTCGCCGAATAATTATTTGCCAACTTATCACATTTTTTTTTTAATTTCCCAACCTAACAGATGCCAACTGTACGTTTGGTCTGCCTTTTATAATGACACTTCAAAAGGCCAACTTTCAAGTAGCGAATGTTTCAGTTAAGAGTAATATTCATTTGGTTGTTTATCTATACTAATATATAAAGAGGAAAGATTTGATTTTTTGTTTGCATTGAATAGGCTCCGAAACTACTGAACCGATTTCAAAAATTATTTCACTGTTGGGAAGCTACACTATCCCCGAGTAACATGGGCTATATTATATTTCAAAAAAATTAGGGATCCTTAATAAAACTCCAATAATGTGACCCAAGGGGTAAAAAAATAAGAAAACCGAAGCAAAGCGAGGGCGGTTACTCGTTGTTTATAAACCTAGGTTTGTAAATTTGCGGTTCTTGTTATCTTTATTTATTTATTTATTTATTTATTTATTTATTTATTTATTTATTATAGGATTACCAACATAAGATACAGTTTCATCATTTGCAATACAAGTTGTTACTTATCATATTAACGGCCGGTCTCAATATTATACTGTCAGTGGAACTCTGGTACGTATCAGAGATAAAAAGTAAACATTGATCTCCCGCTAACTGCCGTCTCACAAATCAAAAGTAAGCAAAAAAAAGTAAGATCATCGGTAGATAATATTTCAGTGACATTTCTGCCTCTGGTTTTTAAGTCCCTCTGAAAATTTCGTTTTCGCATAACAATATTTTTTTTATACTTTTATACTTTTTTTATACTTTTTATCATAAAAAGGAATGAGTTCCTTTTTTGATTATAAACTAATTTCATTTTAACAATAAAATGATAATTTGTTCCAAATGTACTGTGAATTTCGCGGATGAAGTTAATAAAATAATGTTAGGTGTAACCTGGAACAATGCTTCACTAGTAACAAAACGCAGCATTTGACGTTTATCACTCAAGGGTATCCTGGACGACGATGACATGTTATTGTCATTTGACATTCGTTTATGTCGCTTGATTACCCAAAATATAAACAACGTGTATTTTCTCATAATTTTAGTACTTAATATTAATTAGTTTTATGAATAAACTAGGATTATATAATGAAACACATAGCTCAACAATTACCGTGAGTATAGACTTTATTTGTTAATAAAATAAAATATATTATTATGTTTAGTAAACAAAAAATTGTACTAATTGTAAATTGTTGTAATTGTAGCAGTGATAGCCTAGCGGTTAGAACGTTGGTCTCCCGAACGAAGTGTTTATTCCCACTTCTCCGGGGCCCGAGTTCAAATCCCGGCACGCTAATTTTCAAATATTATGTGCCTATTAGAAGTTAATTATCACTAGCTTCGGTGAAGGAAAACAATGAACATCGCGAGGAAACCTGCACACCGGAGAGTTCTCCATAAAGTTCTTAAAGGTGTTTGAAGTCTACCAATCTGCACTTGGCCAGCGTGGTAGACTATGGCCTAATACCCCTCACATTGCGAGAGGAGACCCCGAGCCCAGCAATTATGGGTTGTTGCTTCTTTTTGCTTTTAAACAAAAAAAAATTGCCAAATGTACTAAAGGAAGTTTCTTTTCAGATGAAGTCCAGACCCTTCACAAAAGATGAAGTATCTTTCTTCATAAGGCCAAAATAGTAGCCAATAGCTATTGATGTAGCAGGGATACACCATTATTTCTGAAAAGGCGAAATGTTTTTGTTATAATTTCAAAATAAATCTAACTTAAAAAGCTTAGTGTTCTTGTTTTATTAAAATACCTACTTACCTAAAACTTTAAAGATATGAATTGTTATCAATTCTCATTCACTGCTGTTTTTAACCGACTTCAAAAAAGGAGATTCTCAATTCGACTGTATTTTTTTATGTTTGTTACCTCAGAACTTTGGACTAGGCGAACCGATTTTGATGATTCTTTTTTTAATCGAAAGCTGGTGCTTGTCATATGGTTCCACATAAATTTTAACGAGATCTGACAAGTCGTTTTTGAGTAACTTTGAAGTCGGTTATTTTTTGTTAGTAAAATTTAGATTATGGATTATGTTTAATCTGAATCTAGGTAGTTATAAACAAAATTGGATTCACACAATTCAGTCATATATGTAGTCATATATTTTATACGAGGACAATTTCGGCGATCTTGGTACCGTATTAAAAAGGCGGAATCAAATACACATGCTTCACAAAATTCATTATCACTCATCACTGCTTAATAAATCCATGATGTTTTGATAAATTTTCTTTACAATGTGAGAAATCTACCAATTATCCGTCGAAATCGAGCGATGTGAAATTTTCCGATAGTTGGTAACTTCTATTACCGACAGTTAGCTGTCAAAGCGTTATTGAGACGCAAGTATTTATTTTTGTATGGACCAACATACCTACGGTATGACTTGGCCCTCCGAACGGTAGATCAATGTCATCGATAGATATTTTCGATCCACTGAAGCTTATTGAGACGCAAAAATTGACAAATATGACAGATGACGTATTAATGGTAGTCTTATCTACATTTTTGTAACTGTTAGTACATTATTGAGACCGGCCGTAAATCTTACTGTTCCTACAATTACAGGTAACCACAGCATGCTTTGCAAATAGTCATCTTCCGGTGAAATATGCACTTTTAGGGAGAATTTAGGGGTTTTTGTTTTCTCCCTCCGCGCCTCCGGGGTTTACATTCACTCTAGGGGTAGGGCAGACTAGTACCACGTGGGATCGGGGTTGACTAAGTCGGTTCTGTCACTGTCTGTAGTGTAGTGTAGGAGCCATTAGACTGCATCTCTCCTTACCATCAAGTGTGATTTCGGTCAAGCATTAATTTAAAATGTATAAAAAAATATCTATTCATGCAGGTTATAATTTGTTTTGAGTGTGTTTTTAAGTAAATTCTTAATTCCAACCTCCATCCAAGTTGACTACACATACCCAAATCTAACTTTATTCATTGCCGGTGGACCTGCAGGTATTCTGTACAGTAGTTGGGAAACGTATACATTACCTAGGCAAACTATGTAATGGTGATAATATTCATATAATTTAATACATTGCCAAAACGACCCAGGTATTATACACATTTCCTAGGAATTGTGTTGAATACCAGCATTATACAGATATCCGGTAACATATACAAAACACATTCATTGGCGTCGCGCGTCGGCTTAATTAAACAACATTATTACGTATATCAAAATTATGGTAACCGATTCTAATATCATAACGGCATTAGTTTCGTGGCTGTCTCTGTTGAAATATATGTGTTACAATTATAAGCCTTGTTTGTTGTTCTTCACGCATCTGCGTTGATATTGCGTCGACCCGTTTAGAGGAAAATTAATATATTGTTTTGAAGTTCTCTTCAAGTTTGTTTTAGGTGCGAACAATAAGTCAGCGTCTTAGTGATAGATTCGCGCTTAATACCTACTGTATTTTAGCATTCATCACTGCGGCCGACACTAAAGGAAACTAATTAGCCTATATTCATAAACTTCGAACAATTCGCGATTTTGTTTTTGTGTAATTTTGTGTAATCAAGTCCTTTCTCTTTCTAAATGAATGAAAAATTATTAAAACTGGAAATGAAAAATTTTTTCGGTCCTTCTTTTAGATTTCTTTTAGATTGGTTAGGTAGGTATGTACCTTATATGCTGGCATGGGGATGAGGTCAGTATTCTAAGCCGTCCCAATAAGGCTGTGTAACGCGGTGCAGTGCGATGCGGTGCGATGCGGCGACTCTGTCCTGTGACATACATAATAATAAAAGAGTATCTGTACTACCCGCACACGAGGCAGTCACCATCCAGCCGTCAAGTGCGCGGGTTGTGTTGTATCACTGAAAACCATTTTCTGTTTTATTTCTAATACCTAATCAGGTAAACTTAGACAGCACATGTCCTACGTGCGCGCGAATCGCCCACCGCCACCGAAATTCGCCGAAGTTTACGCGAAAATATCAAACCAACTGTAGCTCGAGCACGAATATTTGCGAGAAAGTATTCGTATGGTTAACGTAAGCAATTTGTATGGCATTTTTTCAAAAGCGCCCCTATCGTACGTAAATGGTACTAAAATGCCATACAAATTTGACAAATTTCTTACGTTAACCATACGAATACTTTCTCGCAAATATTCGTGCTCGAGCTACTGATCGCGTTCGCGTCAAATCGCGAAGCGCCGCAGCGCACTCTATTTCAATACATTTCAACTGTTTGTTGTTTTCGCGTCGTGCCGCGTCGTTTCGCGTTCGCATCTAGATTGCTCACGTCGGATGCAGCGTCAGACCGGCATAGTTTGACTGCCTGCTGTTTGTGCGGCGCTATAGAATTGCAAATGTTATGCGCGCTCTACACTCGCGCGAGAACCTCGCGAGAAGGCGAGAAAAACACGAGAAACGTGAATGTGGAGCCGATTCACAAATCTTCGCAGGTTCTCGCGCGAGAACGCGAGAACTAACGCACAGAACACTTATACCCTAGAGGGAACTGACATAAATAAATAAATAAATAAATAAATAAATAAATAAATAAATAAATAAATAAATAAATAAATAAATAAATAAATAAATAAATAAATAAATAAATAAATAAATAAAATATTCTTTATTGCCACACAAAAAAATAAGAAAAATAAACACTTAAATTTAACATAATAGGTAATATCCAATTATTGTGGGCAAAGGGAGAGTCTCAGCTTCTGCTAACACGAGGAACTTCGTGCAGCGCTCTTTTTCAGACTCTCCCTCTCCCTTAGGCGTCGTTTGGGAGTTAGTCAGGTAATTCCCGATCGCCGCTAGGCATTTTTCTACTGTATGCATTCGCGTGCGTCTCTCTCTCTGTGTGTGTGTGTGTGTGTGTGTGTATGAATGCTTGTTTTTAGATGTGAATATGGTGAGTACTGTTATTATTACATCATTTGAAGAACTGTTTCAGATCTAAGCACTTCCAGTAAGCATGTCTCAGGTTCACAGAACTTGTATTGACTCCACACTCGCATGTTTCTCAGTAGCGAGCGACTCGCCGATTAGAAGAGTTGTCATTGTGGTATTTACTGAGCATAAATATTAGCCAGATTATTATATTTATATTATTATTTTTATTTATTTATTTAACTTTTTGCACCATACAATTTGTTTAATAGCAAAGGCGGACTTAATGAAAAAAAAAATATATATATATAGATACACTATAAACAAACATACATACATACATACATAACTTCATACATAAATAAACACATATTTATTATACCATATACATATATTTATATTGTTCATATTTATATTATTATAATTATAATAAGCGAATGCGCATAGCAATAAGCTTGCCGCAGCAGTTACTTCTGCGTCCATCGTCATCGAGCGCGAGAACAGTATTGAGAACCTTGCGAGTGTGGACCCAAGGAAGTTCTCGCCGAGATTCTCGCTGAGATTCTTGCGAGATTCTCGCGTGAAGTGTGGAGCGCGCATTACAAAGAACGCAAAACGAAGAAATCAGAACGGCTGAACTCTGTCTGCGCGGGCTTTAATTGGTCCAATTGGACCAACGATAATCTCAGTCATTCTGCAAGAGAGACAGACAGAAAGAGAGAAAGTGTGAAAGAGATGGTGATACTTTTTGTTTGTATGAATATCACTTGTGAATTGGAATTAGAAGGAATTGTGTAAATTTATACATATTTAATTATGAATCTTATTTGCGTAAAGGTCTCGACTGTATCCCGGCCTGTAATAGCGCTATACAAAAACAATAAATACAACGCAATAAAGCGGACCTTTTCAATCTAAACAATAAAATTTAATTCGTCTGCGAGCTTGTAATTGTAGACACAAACAAAGGAGATCCAAAGAATTTAATTTGCAAATTGATAGTTTCACGGCGTGATGTTGTTGGAGTTAATTTATGTTATTAGAATTTCTCACAATAAGCAGTTAGTTTTTTAACGCTCGTTTTATGACGCATTAAGGCAGGAGAACTATTAGAGTTGAATTGAACTATTGGAGAATATACTAGCGTCACTTGGAACTATGAAGGGGTTGATATTTAGATCGGAATTTGAATAAGGCGCTACAATGTCGTCGCGTCTTTGCGGTCTTCGAAGGACATCGGGAAATTTTGTAGAATTGAAATCTATTCTCAATTTAAACGTATAATAATAGACAAGTTAGTATATTAACCTATTTACAAATAAAGAATGTATTAAGGAGTACGCTGAAAATTAGGGTTTCATTAGTAAACTGTACACTGTTAAATAAAAATCTAGGAGAAGAATCTGGTTGTATCATTGGTCTTATAAACGTATTTTATTTAAAGTATACCCTTGTATACTTTAAATAAAATACAACTCACTCAAAAATGACACTCCGAGGAGATAATTTGGAGACCATAATTGAGTATTACAGTAGATCTATGTGTCACCAGGTATTGTATACTTTAAATAAAATTCAACTCACTCAAAAATGACACTCCGAGGAGATAATTTGGAGACGATAATTGAGTATTACAGTAGTTCTATGTGTCACCATGGCTGGGTGGCCAACGTATTTTATTTAAAGTATACAATACCCTTGTATACTTTAAATAAAATACGTTGGTCTACTGTAATACTCAATTATCGTCTCCAAATTATCTCCTTGGAGTGTCATTTTATTACTGCGTGTAAAAGCTAATGGAATGAAAGGTGTTGCTTAAATCTTAACACTTTATAGCCTCAGCGACATCTGAAATCTTTACACGTATTTTATTTGTTCTCGTGAAAACTGTAAATGGTTTATTTCAAGAAATCGTGTTTATTTGTTAGGTTTAGGAACGTGACTGGCGATCTGAGTGTATGTATGTACTCGTTCGGTCGTATCTAGTCTTTTGGAGAAACAAGTGGATGATGAAGAATGATTTTGTCTGTTAGATCCTTTTCTAGACCTCTTAATGCAAATCTCTTAACGACTCAAGGGGAGATGAAAGATGCAAACGACCTAGGAATCGCATATTATATTCTTGTAGTAATTCAGGTTGAATGATTTATTTCAGTTTTAAACCAACTTCATCGGCATGAGTTATTGTTTTTGTTTTGATTGGAGTGAGCTCCAATCAAATCAGTAAATTAAATGAGTTTAATACCAAAAGAGGTTCTCAACTTTTCATGGTAGGTATAAAAAGATTGTTGTCCGGAGACTATTTATATCTTAGAAAAATGAATAATTAATGTGGATACTATATATTGATATATGTATACACTCTAAAATTATGTTTTTACTTACATTATGTTTTTTCATGAACTTGAAAATGAAGAAACACTTCGTCAAACTTACGTATACATATAATTTACTTTAGATTTCGTTTCGTCACAAAAATAATATTTCAGCATAGTGAATCAGATAAATTTTGACAATACAATTAAATTACATTACTCGGCAAGCTACGGCAAGGAATCATCATTAATGTTGAGGAATAGCGACATTGATGGATGGTGTCACAGCTTGCAAATTGTAAACTTGCCAAATGTTTATGTAGGTACCGCAACTTGATCCACTCTCACCAAATTTTTCGACAGTGATCCATTGTTTCTGCTACCAAACTTGTTACAATTCCCGACGTATGAAAATGACAAGGCGAAATAAAATTTACTTGTTGTAAAATCTCTTTAGATTACGAGCTATGTCGCTTTTGTATAAGAGCTTATTTACAAAGTCAGATTGTTGAAAATATTAAATTAACAGATATATTAGTGCCACTCAGGTTTTGAATAAAGTCATATGCCTTTTTAAAATACCTTTTTAACGTAGTCATAGAGCAAACTTTGATCGTAATTTGATTGAAAAAAAAAAACTCAAAAATAGGTTATATTATAATCAATTCACACGGAAAACTATCACGGCTATGTTAGCATAAGTAGTTAATGAGTAATATTCGATAAACTTACTTCAAAGGGTATCTTCCAAATTACAGAACAGAATTAGTGGGATTTTTTTCCCACTAGTACTGTTAACAGAACTATTCCACATGACAGGTGGTAATAAAATCGGGTGTCAAGCATAGTCTTACTACTAACAGGACTAGTGGGAATTTTTTTCCCACTAGTCCTGTCAAAGGACTACTCAACAGGACAAGTGGGAATAAACGTCTTCGGAACCCTACATTGCGCGTGGCCTGACACGCACTTGCCCAGTTTTTTTATATAAATATGTATAACATTCTATTCTGTGCAAACTAACTGTACCAAATCTGAGACAAATAAGCAGGTACGTGAATAATTCACATAAGAATAATTATTATTCTTAAAAAGTAGAGGAAAGAAGTAATATGCAGATTAATTATTACTATTGCATAGCATAAAACAAAATTATCTCCATGGAAGCGCTAGTTTCATTACCATTGAGAGCAATATGGAGAGCTCCCAAGTGTGTAGGAAAGCTAATATAGCAGATCTAGCACTGATGCAGCGATAACTAATTACCAATACATACACACATAATTTGGTCAATTAAGTGCGTGTATAAATCTAATTTGCGTCATGCGTGCGGGCGGATGACCGATTTAAATTAAGTTTTGTTGGAAGGTGGTTTTCACAAACAATTTTCGAAACAAATAGGTCAGGAAAGAGATAGGTCAGAAAGCGATAAAAAACCCAGGTGTAGTTTTTTTTACTTTCAGTTACATATAACACATACTTATTATAGCATGACCGACAAAATTAGTGGTTTTGTCTAAATCTGTTCTTGATTTTTTAAAAATCGTCATATTTTTAATACTAAATTAATGACGTCATTCAAGTTATTATTATAATTATGAAAAAAAGTAGAAAAGTTTTCACGTGATGTAGCAATTTAATAATCTTGAAAGCAGCTCTCAGCTACTTAAATGTATTCCAAGTAATACAAACATAACACGACGGAAATTGTCCGACTCCAATGGATTCCCGGTTAAAACCCAGGAAATAAACTAAATAAAATCAACCCCGAGGTTTCATAATAACGGCCTTGATATTGCAACAGTAAATAATATCTTTCGTTACAAGGGGTCTTTTATTACCACCCTTTCGTTTTATGCTTCGATTATGTAATTTTTATGGCCGCTTCAAAGCTTTTCTCTTATTTTATTGTCGAACAGATTTAAGTGTCTGTAAATAAAGCTTTGTGCGGGTCCGAATGGAGATTTTGGAACATTTTGCTGATTTGTTTTTCACTTAAAAACCAAAATTTTAAACAAAAAAAAAACATAAAAGTGTGGTTTTATGAAACCACGATGCAAGTGAAACTTTTTTTCGGTTTGTAGGCATTTAATTATTATTTTTTTAATTATTCGATTTAGGGTAATAAAATTGCGTATTTAATCTTAACCTAATTACTGAAAAATGAGAATGATAATGGGAAATCAATAGTAGACAATATATTCAATTTTAAAATTTAATTTTTACTAGCGTATTAAGTACGGAATAAATAATTAATACAATCATTTAGATGATAGACGCATATTAAAAACTAAGAGCAATATTTATTTAAATCATTGTATCTTCTTTACTTCTTATTATTCTTACTCCAGG
The DNA here is from genome assembly GCA_951805285.1 of Thymelicus acteon. Lineage (NCBI taxonomy): Eukaryota > Metazoa > Arthropoda > Insecta > Lepidoptera > Hesperiidae > Thymelicus > Thymelicus acteon. Next base: position 11,836,928 of record OX638229.1, on the reverse strand, counting down.
GCCGGCTGTAATGCGACATGCAATAGATGGACGAAAAATTTTGGGGCGATAGAATAAAAGTTTCACTTTAAAAAGAACAGAATGACTTGTCTTATTTTTTTCCTCATCAGTGTTAAACAGTGCAGTGCCAGTAATCAATTTATTTGTGCCAGCACATTGCCAGAAGTGCTTGTAAAGCAGTACGAAGCGCTTGAGGTAATTTCGGTCTAGCTCGGCTTAACTTGCAAGACGTGCATGAGTTATTTAATCCGAAGACTTGTCTCTCAGCACTTTGTCGTTCATTGGAGGATAGACTGCTATCTGTAACTAGAAACAGTTGTAAAATATTTTCAAAAACAGGGATTTGATGCGTGTATTGAGTTGGCGGTGAGATGCAACAACGTATAGACGTATATTTCTTAATGAGATCGATGCAAATAATTATGTTGTTAATTATATTTCTTAATAAAGTTATTATTAAACATAGTGTAATATTGGTAATATATTTGATCTAGGTTTTTGGTTTTCCATTATCAGACATTAGGGTGAGTTTGGTGAAGTAATTTGAACTTTACAGCCGTCTAATTAGTATTTCCTGAACTACACTGCTTTTATCTATAGAAAATCGGATATTCCGCCAGTAATGGACACAATTTTCATATTACAATAATATCAAAACATAATACTAAGTACACAAGCCGCCTAATAAGGAAATACCTGCTCTGTTTCCTTCTATCTAAGTAATAAGATATATTAATAAGTACTTTCACCAAAACCTATTTCCATAAATTAAGCATAAACGTTTTGCTTCACTGAAGTGTCCGTGACGTAAAATATTAAAGAAAAATATTTTTGACCTAATATTTCAGAGTTTTGACAGATATTTTTATGTTTTTTATACCGTGCGAAGGGAATAAATAATAATTATTTTATGGAATAGATAGTACGTACATATTTTTTTTGTATATCAGTAAAAAGTTTAGATTTAATTTTGTAAACAAAAACAATCAACAATATATTTTATAGTAAGAGTACCTCCTGCATCCTTAGAATTAAGCGTATACAATGATAGACAGTAGATTTCCTCTTTACTTCTTTTTTAAATTCTTATAATCAAAAGCAGTAACACCAGGGAATTGCTAACAACAGTTGATTAAAAATCCGACAATAAGCCTTAATCTGCTTAATTCTTAAGATTTACGGGCTTGTAGCTTTTAGCATTCTGTTAAGCTGAGGGACTGACAAGTTTAGGCCCAACTTGGGTGTAAACTTGTCATGACCTGAATCTCGAGGATTTACTTGTTTTAGATTTAATCACAAGATGTTAAGTTCAACTGGAAGCTATGGGAATACGTCTGAGATTTCGTGACTGAAAGCTATTTATTATAAATTACTATGAATTATATAGGTAATAATGCTTTTATAACATCATACATATAACTAAACTACTTCTGTTACAACTATTATGTCTGAATCGTGTTAACGTAGGACAGGTTCGGCGTTTTATTTATGTTTTAGGCGTATTTGTAATTTACTACACATTTTAAGTACCTAGTATCCAAGTGGGAGATGTAATACATCGCTGTAGAGATGTAATAGATCTCTCAGACAATCGGTTGAGGACACAGACGTAAAAGAAAGAATACACGTAATTAGTTGAGTCAACCCTATGAATAAATAATAGTCTTTTAACTAAGTACATTTTGCTGTAAACTTGTCACAAATAACATGAATTATAATATATAATTCTCTATTATCTTTGGCCTCGTCATAATAATTTATTACTTATACTATTCCGTCACATAAACAAATACAATAGTCATTACGTAAGTTCGTTAACAATAATCAGATGTGATCTGTTGGGTTAAAACCACAAACGATGAGTTTTGATTAACTAGCGGATGTGTCTATGTTCTGATTTATCACTACACTGATTCTATCATACCGTTTTGACAATTGAGTCTAATTGGGAATGTTTTATTCATAACTCCAGTTGTAAAGCGCTGCTGAAATATACGTAATGTATGAAATTTTTGTGTATATTAAATTATGCTTTATTATTGTTTAAATCACGACCTATTTTGAGGTAAGCGATGTATTCGTATTATAAAACGACAGTAGGTACGTATGTCTTTTGTTAGCACAACTAGCAACTCTCTTCTACACCTACATATTTTTCTAGATAGATCTTATTAAGAGCACAGATTCCGTAATATATTGTTTTCGCAGTGCTACCGAAGTAAGTACCGCTAAGACGTCATTAGAGCATTTAGCTGAATTTGAAGTATTCATAGCTCAATGGTTATTAAGTAAATTGTATGTTCGTAAGATAGACTGAGAAATGGCGGGCGCAGTCATTTGTGTAGGATGTCCACCAAGAATGAACATACATATTTTCTTATTCGCATCCATGGTTTGGGTTTGCTCGTTAAATCGCCGGTCCTTGTTGTTATCGTTAAAATATGATTAAAATAGTAAAGCCATGTTTGATTCCTTCAAGCTATATAAGAAGTTAGGGGAAGTTCTCTGTTGGCCACTACCTCTTTCATCCCGTGTCTTAAAGAGACCAGTGTTCGCAGGATCGCTAGTGCGACAATCTATGAATCTAAACAACTTTTCAGAATATTCCCAAAAAGGTTGAATAGGCATAAAGCCTCTTAGTATTATAAATAGGTACAACTCATGCCACATGTAGGAGTAAGTGCTTTCTTGTTCCAACATAATCTTATTAGAACATGTTAGTTAGTTTGCAACAGAAATTTGTAATCACACTTGCCACCGGATTACACCCCCAACCCACGCCCATTGCAGTCCATTATCCTACCGCAGTTTGTAATTAAGTTTCGTTAATTGTTTTGATGGTTCAATTGTACTAATGCATCCTGTTTTCATTGGCGCTATGGACTCTGAGAGATAATAACATTCACAAAATGTTCAGTTTTTTAAAGTGAAATTTTAAGTGCAAGGGAATCTAAACAATTGTTTTTATTTTTACGTACACTTTATGGAAATAGCCGGCAAATGAGCTGACGATCCACCTGATGCTAAGTGGCTATCGTAGCCTATGGACATCAGCAACACCAAAGGAATCACTGATGCGTTACCGGCCAAGAAAGAGAGAAGAAAAAGAAAGAAAGAATCAAAAGGTAACCTCGCCTACTCACTTAGGTGCTTACCTGATTAAAATTATGTTTTCCAAAATTTTTTCTTCTTTTACTTTTGAAAATATACGGCTGATTATGAAGGGGGTTTTCCATTTCCTTTTTTGTTGACAGTGTCTCGGTCATGTCTTCTTAAGCACCATCTGAGCACCATAGTTTGCTTTCACCTGCTGATATAAAAAAAAATACGAAATATCATGCCCTAGAATTTTATAAGTAGAAATACGTTTATTGCACCTATACATTTATTAGGCCACGGGCATATAAATCACATTAATAAATTAAAAACTTAGTTTTAAAACCACTCTACCACGGGCGAAGCCGCGGGCAAAAGCTAGTTTACAATAAATAATGTCTCTCAGGATCACCTCACCTGACATACATATTAATTTACAAGTAACAAACAATATTGTCATAAACACACGTGTATAAATGACAATAATTCCAACAAAAGGTGTTTGCGACAACCCAATCAACTGTCCAATGTGTGACGTCAACAGTGGAATTAGCTCCGCGCATGGAATGGAAATTTGAATTACGCTGAATTAAACCCGTTTGCTCTAGACCCGATCTGTGTGATATGTGGTCTGATACTGTTCATTATACGATCAACTGGAGTTTTGGACTGTACTTTTTATATAATAGCCGTATAACTTTTTTATATAAATAGCCGAGAAACAAGCAGACCACTTAATGGTTATCGTTGTCCTGCCGATGCACTGCCGGCCAAGATAGAAAAGAGAAGAAAGCAAGAATTATCTCTCAAACCTCCAGCCGCAACACAACGAATCGTTTGGTAGCTGACCCCAACCAGATATACTCGATGGAGCAAGTGCCACGTTAAAGTGACCTTTGAAGCGGTGAGTTAACTTAGGAACGGACTCTCTAGCATTGTAGTCAAAACACTTTTGAAAGTTCAAGTATGAAAGTTGCAGATGACCAGTAGTTAGGTGGTATTATATAATACTACTAGCTGCCCGGACAGACTTCGTTGTTGTCAAAAGTTTTTTTTTATTAAAACCTTCCGTGTGCCTTAAGGGAGATGTAAGCTATCCTGTCTTTCAAGTTAAATCAAACTGCATACGGTGTGCAAATTTGAATAAAATCGGTTAAGTAGTTTAGGAGTCCATCGCGGACAAACAACGTGACACGTAATTTATATATATATCGAGATTACCGGTTCCGGTGTTCGGGTCGGGTCTCCTTTCATAATCTCCGTCAAACCAATTCAAGTGTGATTGGCAGACTGCACATCAGGTATGCTAGCTTCTTCTATAAACAATACTTTCTTAATTTCTTCTATAAAGCTATTATTGAAAAATAAAAAAGAAAGAAGAATTTAACCAAAGAATGGTACAACATGATGCCAGCGCTGTGCGTGTAGTGTAGATATAAAAACTCTAAACGTTAAATATGAGGCTGCATGTATGATACAATTTAAGCTTTATCTTTAGAACAACTGCACTCCAACAATTCCAATTTTGCGCCGTGCGAAATTTGATATATTACAAAACCGTTTCAATATATCAAAGAATATTACAATTTACGCGAATATGTTGAAATAGAGGTGATATTTCTCGTTTTATGATATTGCACTGTACTTAGTTGCGTTTGAAGCGAAGCTTTGTAGCGTATTTGAAATTTTGTTGCCCACCTGGTAAATTTGAATGATTTCTAGTAGTTAGTAGATGTTTCATTTGAAAAAGTTATGACATTAATTTTGGGATATAATATAGACTACAAGACATTATTATAAGCACTAAAACAAAAGTCACCTCTGTGTGAAGTGAAAGTAAAAAAAATTAATTGTCGTTAAATTCTTAGTATTATAATACCCATTTTTTTTACTGTAGCGGTTTTTTAGACATCTTGTATCAGCATTTAACGAAAAGGTGAGACGTACTGGGTTCAATCAAGGGTAACCTTTTGTAGTTGGATTTATGTGGCCGTACTTAGAATATGATTCGGGGAAGCCACCTTTGATATTTGTTGGTACGAACGAAGGGTACCGGTTTACGTAGGATTACATATGTATAAAGCTTACTATAATGTTGACGATGTAGAACATCATAAATTCTAGTCTCAGTTTTATTATAAATGTTCAAGTTTGTTTGAGGATGTTTCGATGTTTGTAACTCTTTCACGCAAATATTTCTGAACGGATTTTCATGAAATTTAGCGCACAAAAGACACAGACATAATAGATAATGATCTGGAATAACGTATAGGTACTTATTATCCCAGAAAACGTGAGAAAACCCGCGGGCAGGGCATTAGTGTACCTATAGAGTTAAGTATATTTCGTAGATTAACTGCTTGAAGGGAAAGGGGTTCATTTCTGGATACAGCAGACATTTTATGTGCCAGACAGAGAGATGTTTGTTCTTGGGTCTCACCTACGTGATGTTGTAATCAAGGAAATCAATATGGAGGAAACGACGGCAAGTGTGTGAACGTTACTTAATTTCTGGACAATTGTAGAACAATCTTCTTGGAGGAATTTGTAGTGAGAGTAAGTTGTTAACAAAGTGTTTCCTTTTTTAATAAACAGAAACAGTGTCGATGTAGAAGTATAACAGTGTTAATAACTTATTTTCATAATTTTATTCAATAGCTTTGAGAATTTAATACTGACAGATACTTTGACCGTATTTTTTATGTGACGTGGAAACAATTCGGATACAATAAAGAATTACGACCTAAGAACAACTCTTTATCAATCATATAAGTCTGCTCTGTCTGAACATGTTCGCAACACTAGATTTTGATCTTGTATCTCCGAATATCATTACCTGCAGCACCTTTCATCCCAATACACAAACCCACAAATGGCCCTTCGAGCCGGATTTGAACCAGCCACGTATTAGTTTGTCATAAGCAAAAAGCCGCGTAACTTATATTCGAACCCTTCGTCCTTTGAGAGACTAATTTAACACCGAAATATCATCGCTCGTGTTTTATTACTATGAATTTAAATATAATTGATTAGGCATCAGGGATGTAATGTGGACTACAATTATCGCAATAAGTTTGACACATATATAATATACGTCACATGTGTATGTATACGTCACAACCTCACGCAGCTCAAATTAGGCTTAATTTAGCTAGGTAAATTAATTTATTACCTGAACTAGTTTAATAGACATACGCTGCTGGTCTGATGAATTAGATCATACTAATGGACGGCAATGTACGATCTCACCACGCATCGCATCGATATCTCAATGCTCATTTAGCCTTCTTGGATTTGGGTTTGATTCCCGGTCTGGGGGGATATTTTTGTGACATGTAAGTTTTAGATCTCAGATCGTGAGTGGTTTACCCGAGTTAGGTATCTCACTTCAAAAACAGGATAAGGTTCTCAATACTTCTGGAACTTTTTTCTTTTTTATGCTTTATTAATGTATCTTTATGCCTCCCGCTACATACGGAATTAGAATTCTAGTGAAAGTGAGTGAGCTTGTGGGTGTTTGTTCGGAAAACAAGGAATGTAAAAACTGTAGTCGACATATTAAAACAATTATTATGCTTTAAATAAAAAAATAATCCTTGGAACTTCTTTTCAATTGAGGTCTTCTCAATTACGATGAGAGAGTCCCGCCTTGTAGTCGCTAATGGGATGAAGCTGAAAGAAAAACAATTTATAGCGAGACCCTAGAAACTTTGATCTGGGAAACATGATCTTTATTTTCACAAACTGTAACGTTTTTATAGCGTTTTATACCCTCTTCATATTTATTGGTACCTTCACATTTGAACAGTTCGATAACCTAAATGGCTTCCGTCCATGGTGACACGGATCTATTTTCATATTTGAGGAGATGTAGAACATACTGGACTACGTTTCTCTAGAACCAGGAGAGTTTGAGGTCTACACAAGTGTCGGACGCTTTTATGCCGGCCGAAGGCTTCTCTGACTTTTTAATTGTATAACTGTATGTAATAAAAAAAATCTTAATAAAAATCTAGTGCGTAGTTTTAAGACTGTTCACAGTGCTATACAGTTATAAAATACAAAGCTATTATTTTGTATTATGCACTGATGGAAATAATGACGTAAGCTACAAATAAGCTAGTAAATATGAAAGAAGCTAAGTAAATTCTGCTACTGCTGTTGGTTTTCATTAGAGATTAAAATGTGCTGCTCATCCCAACTAAAATTTTGCTAGATCAGTCCTTACTTCTTCCAATACTTGACTATGCCGTTGTGTGCTACCTTGACATTACTTAGGAGTAGCTAAATAAGCTTGAGCGCCTCCAAAATCTGTGTATAAGGTTCATATTTGGCCTGCGGAAATATGATCACGTATCTGAATTTCACACTAAGCTTAAGTGGCTCCCTATACGACTTCGCAGGTATGCTCGCATTCTTTCACTGCTCTGCTATGTGCTATTTAATCCAATCCAAACTATCCTCCCTACCTTAAATCACGTTTCGAGTTCCTCCACGTTACCCATGAAGTCTTCGCTCCTCTAAAAATCTACGCCTTGCTACTCCTGCACATTTTTCATCCTACTATCAACATTCCTTTACTGTCACAGCCGTTCGTCTCTGGAATGTTCTTCCCAACTGTATCCGTAACGCAAGCACATTAAATTCGTTTAAAAACTTAGCAAAAGCCCACTATCTCCAGAATTAATCAGTTTTCTTCCTTCTTCCTTTTCCTTTTCCTTTCTTCCATATTTTTGTCATCCATAATTTCAAATTTGTGTTTTGATTACTAAATCGTTAATACTTAGTTTCCTGTACTACACATGCGCCTTACCTCATCTTATCTAACTATATATAGCATTCCGCATCTTAAGGTTGTCTGGAAGAGATCGCTGTGTAGCGATAAGTCCGCCTTTTCTACTCTATAAATTGCCTACTTTAAATTGTTGGTGTGTAAAGTGTGTAAATAAAGAGTTAAATAATAAATAAATAAATTCTATGATATTTCTACGTCTACATATTTCAATTCGTCTTTCGCGTGCACTAGATGAAGGGTGCAGAGAGACTTCGATACTTTTTTAAATATATTTTCTTAAACTATTTATTCCCAGACTCGATCGATCAACGTCCAAAGCAGACACCTAACAAAAATATTTACGACGTGCGGCTGAAAAATATTAATGATATAAGTATTGGCAAAGGATAGATTTTAAGAAATTGTATTACTTTATTGAATAAAATTGCTTCGAAGAATGGCGGATATTTTCTTTCTGGTTTTTAAAACTGAGTTACAAGATACCTTTCTATACATGACAGTAATATCATATGAAATATTCTAAAGAGAGTTGGTGACTGTCACGTTACGGTGAATGCGTTGAAACCTCAATGGACGAGAATTGTATTTGGCAAAATTTATCCCGTAGGGAAGTGAAGCAGATATATCTTAATAATCAGAGCGTAAGGTTTTTCTTCTTTTGATTTATTGTTTATCTACAATGACATATTATACTTATGTAGGGCTCAGGATACATAAATTTGCGGAGCGCGAGCGTAAAAAGGTTCGGGCTCATAAATAAAATTCATATTGTGTTTTCCAATCTGCTATCGTGTACTAGTTGATTGTTTGGGTTTCTTGTCAACCTATTTTGGTTAGTAAAACATTTGTAGTGAAAATAAATGTATGGAAAACGTTTAAGGTTTACCGTTAAGGGCCTACGGTATTCTACGGATATTTAAAGACATAAAGCGTCCTCTTTTAAATGTAGTTATATGCCCGTAGCACAGTGATAAAGGTTGACGACTGCTGTCTAATGATAATCAGGATAATATACAGTCTCATTAATGTCTTCAGATATAATCGCGAATGTTGGTATTTTTTGCTTTTTCTCATAGCTAAGACACGTTAGTAAGGTTAACATTATTCAAGGAATAAATCTGTGGTAATACTAAGCAAATCGACTTGCCCTGATTCGCAGGTATTTGGGTAAGCAGTCAAAAATAAATTAGTAAGTTAAAGGATGGTAGTGAACAAAATAAAATTAGAAAATTACTATTAGTGGATTGTAACTGTTTTATAGTAACGAAAAATGCAGTCAAAGAAAATGCAGAAAAGATCATCTTAAATTCTGAATAATATCATAAATAATATCTTAGGTAACGTTAAAGAAATCTGATTCGAATAATAATCTTATAAATAATATGCCATAATAGGCAAGAGACCACGCAGAAAATAATGTGTTTTATGATTGCGACCACTTAGCAAATGTACCGATAGAGGATCAGCGCTGAGTAAACAGGGTCATTGCAGGGTCGTATCCATTCATCCCTCTAGGAGTTAATTGCACCCGCAGAGTCTATTGTGGAGTCGCGCTTCGATAGGGAAGTCTGTTTGCGTGGAACTCGTCATTGTTATGACAAAAGAACTACGTATAGAGAATACAGCCTATCCTAGCGAGTATTACAGAGTGGAGAGACCCGTTTTCAAGAATATTGCATGCACGTGTGTAAGATTTAGTACAAAGTAAAGTTTACATGGATGAGTGCAGATTGGTAAAAAATTGGTAAAAAAAATTTTCAAAAATGAAGCCTTGTAAAGATTTACGTGAATTATAAATAAGTACGTCTACAATCTGCATTTTACCTGAAAATGTAGATATATCCGAAGGAAATATACCTAGGTTTATACATATCTAGCGCAAAACGCTCAAGATACTTGAACGTTAAACGTAGTCTGTTCGAGAAAATTCGACGGAAAGGCACAGATTTCCACACTGGTTAGGCTACGAATCAAAGCAACTGGCTGTCTTGAAAAGGAATCCGGACAGCTTCAATTTAAAGCACTTGGCATTTGGCAACACAAGTGCATTTGAGTTGAAACTGAGTCCACGATCAAAGCAACAAAACAGTGACATGGGGCCATAGTTTCATTGTAGCGGTGCGTGGTAGCCTTCTTCATTAGTATTGTGTACACACGCATTCTATGTGTGCGTGAGAGCAGCATGGAGCTTAAAGATGTATCCACATTGCACACTAGTAAATGACTAGTGCTAAGTAGTCTTTTAAATTAGTACTACTCGTATGTAGTGTGTCAGCACAACGAGAATTATAAAGCTGAGTCGTTGTCGTGACGTACAATAAAGAAACAGCCGCAGTACGCGCACGCGGTACGTAATTGAATGTAGTTTCACAGTTTCACAGCTTCACAATGAATTGATTGTCGTGTCGTGTCACACTGAGCACTGGCGTTAATAGAATGCATTCATACTGTTTGTTCCCACGTTGTTTACTTTTAACTTGTGTTAATTGTTCCTTGGTGGTCTTTGTTATTACACTCTTGATGTTAAAATTCCGTGGAACGCGTAGAACTAGTGGAAATTATACTGTCTCTGGGCACAGATTTAGTGATGTAATCTAATTTAAAAATCACAGTATTTTTACAAGATTCGATGTCAGTAGGTTGCAACGAGCGGAAAGTTCGATTTCCGAACGGGCCAAACCTACTATACCATTTTCTTTTAATAGGTAAATTTTAATAAAAGATACTTTGAATAATTTTGGAATTTTGGATACATGGTATACCTTATGGCTCGAGGAACTCTATTTGTTGACTGTTTTAATTAGAATTCGAGAATGTTATATTAATTAACTGACCTAATTCTACATCCGTATTTAGTCGATATTATTTTATGCGCCTGTAAAAATGTTTCTAGTCCTTATTCTATGGCGAATTCAAATTCAGGTAAAATGCCAACGTTTCTTCCAGTAATAAATTGTCATTTTTAAACGGCAACAACTGTGCTCATTGTTCCCAGTATCATGATGGCACCTTCAAACTCACCCACATAAACCGAGCCACAAAAATGTAATATGATCATTAATGTTTTACACCCAAAAGCTTTTAGCCCGAATATATTTTGTTGCATCACGCGGTTTTACAGCGTTACAATTTTTATAGCAGGTATCGTACCACGCATTTTCCTGGTCTACGGGTGCCTTTTGATCTTCTGTTTTTTATGAATATTTTTTATTGATATGAAAGTATTAAACGGGCTCAGCGCATTTTTGGGTACTAAGCTTCGTGAATTGCGAACAAACGCTCGATATGTATCGAATACTGTTAGTACGTTGCCGACACCGATGCAGTCATTGCTTGCAGCGTCAAGAGAGTCCAAAGTTTTGTCGTTGACTACTTTTTCTTTTTTTTTGTGACATATTCTTTGCCAAGAATTTCATATTATGTCGCTTTGGTAACAATAGTGCACAGCCCTACTATCAATTAAAATTTTAGTAATATTAACTTTTTTCCTGCACATCGTGTGCTTACCTCACGACCGTCTGAATGAAGGATAACGACCAGAGTTCGGATATTTATGACTAACGAGCCTATTCACGGCGAAGCGACGGTAAATGGAGATTTATGAAATAGAAAATGGCGAAAAACCTCTGTCTTGAGCGTCTTTTGTAGACAGGGGGATATTTTGAGGGATTTTTGTACAAATCAGACGTGTTGTGGTAATTGGTTTAGTGAGGTTATGATTATTTATTTAAATGAATTTATTTTTCAATATTTTGTAATTAATCCTATTAAAAATTTGTGAGATTGTATGGATGTTTGTTTCTCTTTCACGCAAAAACTGCTGTATAGATTTTCATGAGCATGCACGCAGGTATAGATTTGGAATTACCGCGTTTTCCAGGATAATAACTGGAAAACGCAAGACAGCCGCAACTGACATACGAGTATAATACTAAGGATATGAATAATTAAATTAAATGAACTTCATGAAGAACCTTGGTTGGCAACGCAACATGAGGATGGTAAGGATCGTGGTTCATTTTGTCGAATAGTTACATATAAAATAGTTGAACTCGCGGATGTTTCTGCCATAAGTTTTATATTGTAACCGTCTAGTATAAAAATTATCAAAAGGATATGTAATATACATACATTATTATTCAACTTTGTGTGTAAAACTATGTTCCTTATAGTTACTAGTTACAATTTATATACACTAAAAATCAACAAAAAATAAAACATAAGCAGTATACAGGTATCAAACAAATTGACCAAACAAGATTGATATTAAAATTTGGTATGTTAATGCACAGCCGAAATAGCTCAGTTGGGAGAGCGTTAGACTGAAGATCTAAAGGTCCCTGGTTCGATCCCGGGTTTCGGCATTGTTGTTATGGATCTTCTATAGACACTTTTTAGAAAACGCATCGTTACTTTATTTGAAATTTTTATTACAGTCATTATTTTGTGCAAGCCAAATCTAATTCTCGAAATTATTTATCCAGTCGTAGGTAATAATAAAAATAATACAAAAATAAATAAATAAATAGCAGCAAAATAAATATTTATGGTCCCTGGACCTTCACTGGAGATTCGTGGGCTCGTCGACATATATACTACGAGTAACCGCCCTCGCTTTGCTTCGGTTTTCTTATTTTTTTACACCTTGGGTTACAATATTTGAGTTTTATTAAGGATCCCTAATTTTTTGAAAATATAATATAGCCTATGTTACTCGGGGATAGTGTAGCTTCCCAAGAGTGAAAGAATTTTTCAAATCGGTGCAGTAGTTTCGGAGCCTATTCAATGCAAACAAAAAATCAAATCTTTCCTCTTTATATATTAGTATAGATATAGATAAACAACAATGCCTAGAACGCGTCCAGCCCCGCATAGGTTAGAACATATAAAATCAAACAATTAACTTACGTACTTATAACATTATACAGATTTAAAATGGATAAAAAAATCGGAACGGAAGAATTTTACCATCAACTAAGTGTGTTTTGTGGTGAAACCTGGCTTCAAATGATATTCCAAAGGAGTGCTATCGCCACTTCCGAACGTGGTAAAACCTTCTACTAATACACCAGTATAACATAACCGCTCGTTGATTGTATGTACCCTGCAGACGTACCACGACCACAGACTGCGTCAATTAAGGGTATCAGATAAAATTCAATAGGAAACAGTTGTTCTAAACTGCCGACCCCGAGCCGAAAGGGCCAGATTTGCATTTTATTAGCATGAGATCGGAATAAAAATGTGTTTATTTTGGACTGAAGCGAGATGGCCATCCATAAGAGATCCAGCTCGCGGACAAAGCGCTCCTACTCTGCATTCACGTTTCATAATCCATTTATTGTTCACGATATCTCCGAATGTTTACCCGCTCGATTTATTGATCGTTGTCATTGTTTTACTGATACATCTACTTTATTACCGTACTGGTTTTTTCGTCCAAGTTCTTTGCTGTATTTATCAGTAAGTAATAGTTCTTCTACTATTTATAATAGATGAAACTGAAAATCAGTAATGTGGTGTTCGTATAGTGTAGTATATTGGTGAGTCTTTTTCACTTTTTTCTTCCGGAAACTTAATGAAATTGGTGATGTAAAGTAGATCTAATGTGACTAAAATTTTATTTTCGCTTCTCTTTCTTTTACTTTTACTTTGTCAAATTTACAAACGTTATGTTATTTGACGACCTGTGTAGCGCGAAGGTTACCATGCCGGATCGCCGCGCCAAGGGTCCTGGGTTCGATTCCCAGCGAGGCGGAAATTTGAATGATGAGTTTGAATTTCTGTTCTCGGTCTGGGTGTGAGTGTTCTTGTTTTTGTGTGTTGTCCATGGCACCCACGACACAGGGAATCCTAGTGTGGGGCTACGAGTGTGAACCGTTATTAATTAATTAATAACTCGCTATGATGCAGTTTGGTCACTATATATTTGCATTGTAAAGTTTTAAAACTTTACTGTACACAGATTTAGTACATAACGTATAATAAATAACAATAAGAAATTGCACATAATAAAAAATACTTGTATAGTTTTTTGTAAGGTGGTGAGTGTCTAAATGGCTAAGTCGATAAGCTTACTTCCTCCTGGAAATAATTTTCTTCATCCAGCGTCATAGTACCCCGCGATACCAAAGGGGTGACTTTGAAAGTTACGTAAATATTTATTTGCGGTCAACCTTTACTAACCGCACTATCAATCAATGTCTGATAGAAACACTATAAATAATGAAAAAAATCACACAATCTGGCGTAAAATACTGGCGAATTTATTTTGTACCTCAAAATGAATTTGGAGATTCTTGGATAAGTTGGATCAAACACATTATTGACGGACGAGTTAACCGGTCCGATAATAGAATAGAAGTTCCGGTCTGATAATAGAATCACCAGTAATAGATATATTACTCGTAAAATTCTAACATTGTAGTATTTAGCCTTCCCAATGGTACTGTATGCATAATATCTTTGAGCCTGCCTCATGAATGTGGTCAAATCCAACTGTTCCAGAGATTATGGCGTTCAAACATCCAAAAGACTCTTTAGTTTTATATTAGCATAGATTATACTAATTCTCTACCCATGACTTTGCCCTTGTTTTCCGTATAACAAGCACCTACCCTGTATCTCCTTTCAGATCCTGGACTACCTGTGCGCTAAATTTCATGAAAATCCGTCCAAAAAAACTTTCTTACATGTAAGAAAGTATATAGGTAAGATTACTATCATTACGGATTATGTGACAAACTATTCTGTAGCCGTTTATTTTCCTCAAAGATAACTATTATTATGGACGATGATGTAGTATTTTTGTACTAAAGCGATTTTACGACTTCAAGTTCGTCGGATTTCTATTAGTTTTTCTACGTGAGCGCATTTCGGATGGCGAAACATGAGTTTGACGTATCTAACCAACAATACACATTTTATGTTGAATTTTGTACCGAAAAATGTGTCTTCTCCTAGAACGAGATCAGTGTTCTTTATTTACAATGAAGAAAGTATTTATTAATTGACTTTTTTTGTGAATGTTAACAAACGAGTAGATAGACCTATCTTGTGACCTTTGTGACCACAAAGTCATGAAAAGTCATCAATACATTCATCGTTTAAACTGTTTTAATATAATATCTTAGTAAATGAACCAGACACTACGCCTGCATGCACTAAGGCTATGTTTTATTATTGTGTGATAATATCTAAGTGTACAAAGTTATTAGGTAAAAATACTACTTAATATAAAGGTGATGCGGATTTCAATGTCCATCAAAGGTATCGGTCGACTGACGTTGAGAAAGTTAGCTATAAGGTTCTGGTCTTCAATAAGAGCTACTTAGAATGAATATGGTTCATTATATTTTAATGAAGCGTGCAAAGGAAACAGTGAATTATTAGACTAAAATGTCACGTACTACGTCAGATGTTACTTCAACGATTTCCAGTTACAATACTTTTTGAGGATAGAATGCGCTGAGTATAAGTTAGAGAGATATTTCTATTTTATAGGTCGGGTACGTGATACTGAGAAATAAAGTTAAAGAAGTTACGTAACAATTTGCGACAGCTGTTAGAATGGGTGTTAGTCCTGCCATATTTTTATGACGTAAGCGATTGAGAAACGATGGTGGAGAGAAGGCTTGTGTTGTGATTGGCTTTACGAAATTCTATGTTGTTGTGAGTTAAAAACAATAATACGTTAAGTATTGCTTGATAAGAATCCGATCAAATCTTAATGCTACCCGCATGGGATGAAATAAGTTCCTACTAATTAAAGACCGATTTTCTGGTTTCTTAAATGTTTCCTCAACGCTTTACGTTAAGATCTATTCAGTGTTTTTTGCAATATTAAGTCCTACGGAGGTGAAAATCGAGAAAATTCGTTTACTTTATTTTTCAACCGAGTACAACTCGTTCTCCCATACTATACCTTTAAAATCGCAACTTCACTTCGGTAAACACGTTCCCTAAATTCACGAAAAACTAATTTAGTACAGGATATAATATCAGGATAGCCTACCCGGAACTTGATGCATAATGTATCATGTCTTTGATATATCCGTCTATAGTTCTATACTATACCTACTATTCTTTACCTTCAGCCAAATTATACAAATGTCGTGGCTGGATTAATTTCCAACTATTGACCGGCTGGCTCATAGTTGACCAGATATAAAGAGAGTTGGAGAAGCTATTGAATTTCAAAGGTTTACCCGTGCCAAGTATTGCATCATAGAATTATTGACACGACTGTCGTTAAAACGGACTCGGTCACTCGTAACAATACTTTAAGTGAATCGCGGGAAATATTTCAAGTTAAATAAAATTATATAACGACAATGTGTACAATTGTACATAGTTCTACACTAACACACTAACACGAAGACACTCATACCCCCGCAGTAGGTTTTTACCAGTGTCGCGGGTGGCATGGACGACACATGTAACACATCACAATAACACCCATGACCCGAGTACAAATATTTATCTGTCTCATAAATATCTGCCCCGGCCGGGAATCGAACCCGGGACCCCTCGCTTCGCGGGCAGGGTCGCTACCAACTAGGCTGCAGGGTTGTCATATATTTGAAGTTGAACATATATTCGTCGTCGTCGAGTCATTCTACATAATATTTGTAGTTGAATTACGTTCGTATTAGGAAATTCTTTTCTAGAGGCTACACTTGGAACAATTGATTGCCGCGTTCTTTTCTGGCATGGATAGACTAGTTACCTATTTCGAAGTGTTTGTGTTTGTTCCTAACAAGTAGGTAGGTGTTCATGATGCATTCATGATGTCACATCTTTCTCAACATAGGACATTTTACTATAGCGATTGTGAGCATTTACTTTTTATTTGCAATGACCAATAATGGTTCCACTGTTGCCCACATCGCGACATGATCAGTGTGAATTTGTACTAGAATTTGTACTAGCGCGTGATCAGTGGACTAGGCATCGGGCGTGTCGTGCTGAGTGCGATAATATTCAGTGCTTTACCTGGCGCTCTAGATAGAAGTATTCGATTAGGGTTCAGCCATCCGATACCTGCAAATTTTATGGCAATGCCAGTAGATGCGGAAAAATGACATGCAATTTTTTCCGCATCTAAGTATAATGTAATTGCCACACGCCCGTTGTGTGCCCGGACCATTAATGAGCTTCTGTGAACGATAACACTAAAAACTTATTCCAATCGCTACTTACAAAGATTACCGGATGCAATTAGAACAGTCTGGGAAGAAGCTTAAGAGGAGTTGCCAGTGTTGCCACTTATTAAAAATAAGCTTTATTCCAAGAACGTAGCAACATAAAAAACCAAGACAGCATCTTTTAAAGTTTTTGTGAAGGCATTAAAAGCATCGAAAGTTTTTTCATTATGCTTAGGCAAGTATTTCTTTGTTGTGAAGACGGCTACAAATTGCAATTAGCGTAAAGCTTTGAGCTGATACGTTGTATGTCGGCTTAAGTCAGCTGTTAATCAAGTACATCTTTGCTGTCTGTATAATAAGTTGAAAAAATTAACAAACAAACAGTATTTATGTCTGTATGTATTATCGAACCCCGAAGACGTTTAAAGTGTGTTAGAATCAGTTCCCTTTAAAATGTTGTATATTTCTAGTTATTTGCGTACATTTGCATCATTATTAATTATCTGCCCACTATCTGGAATCTTAATTCATATATTCGATTAATAATTATTTGTGTAAAAAAATAATGTCCCATATTATTTACCTAATTTTTGTTGAAAATTGAAGCGTATAACTATAAACATTCGAATAAAATAATATATTCAATGCACAATTACATATGTATACAATAGTATCGAAATTAAAGAACTTAAAAAATTGCCTGTGTTCAAATATCTATGAAACCATTTTTGACGCAATCTGTTGAATGGATGTGATGGATAAAAAGTTGATGTACTGCAGTAAATACAATTTTATATAAACAACAATATAAACGATTTAAATGTATATTGGGACGGCTCAGAAAACTAACATTCCCATGCCATCTTATCAGCGCATGTCATAAGGGGTGACAGAAGACGCCCCACTTGGTGGTGAGGCCTCACATAAGGATATTATCATTAGTTCGTTTGTCGGTTAGATACATAAAAAAATTAACTATGTCGCCATTTATTCGATTCTCGAAAGTACACAAAGTTTATATCAATTAAAACAAAATAGCTGAATAGGAGGCCCTTGGCATTCACGCTTACAT
This sequence comes from Thymelicus acteon, assembly GCA_951805285.1. NCBI lineage: Eukaryota > Metazoa > Arthropoda > Insecta > Lepidoptera > Hesperiidae > Thymelicus > Thymelicus acteon. The sequence continues at coordinate 11,818,819 of OX638229.1, read as the reverse complement.
TTAAACAAAGGCGATTTGTTTTGAGAAATGTTTGTAATTTCCACTTAAATACTTCCCTTTACTTACAACATTAAAACGGCCTTTTGTATTATTTACGAAACAAATCAAATATTCAAAGAAACAACAGCCCAAAGCATATTGTATTTATATGGCTGCAAAAGCAATAAGCGATCGATGGTTGTTTTGCGGCTAATGAGAGAGGTAGTTAGAAATTAGTTTTTTTACATAAAATAATTGACAGCAATCCCACCTGATTTGTACCCGACTGATATGAAGGGTGGTATCTCGTGCGGAAGTATCATGTATGTATTTATGTATGCGTGTAATTTTCTTTATTACCTCGTATCTTCCAAACCGCTGAACGGATTTATATAAAGAAGATATTGTTAGATTCGTCTTAATAACCCAAGTGTACTTAGCTGAAATAAAAAAAAAAACAAACATGATGACTATGAGATGCGATTGTTTGAAGTATCAAAATATAAAAATAAATCAAATAACGCAATATGGGTATTAAATTAAAGAGCTCATTATAAGGATTTCAAAAACGTATATTATGATACCTTTTTTGAAAGCTGGCAAGTTTTTTTTTAATTTTAAAATTTATACTAGTTAATAACCGATTTGTATCATGTAAATAAAGGCGTAATAAAGCGACTGTGATACGATAATTTTAGTATTACTTTTTTAAAGATTATGTAAAATCGGTAATTTTTTGTGAAATTTTTATTATAACTACTTGATTAGCTATTCCATCTAAAATCAAATGTGATAATAAATATGATAATGTGTGTAGGAGTACAGAAAAGCAGTCTAATATCATTTTATCTCATGTCTTTGTGTTTGTGCTGATGATATCGATGTGTGTTTAATCATCATCATCATCATCAAAAGCCATAAATTATACCACTGCTGGGTTTGGGACTCCTCTCTTCGGCTTCACCACGATGGCCAAGTGCAGATTGATAGACTTCACACACACGTTTGAGATATCTATGTCTATCCTCTATAGATAACTCTTGAGGTTTCTTAGGATGTTTTCCGACACCGAAAATAATAATTAATAGTTTGAAATTTCGAGCAAGATTGGAACTCAACACTTCTTCGCGATAAGGAGACTAACCTTCAAACGGATTGTATCTGAAAGGTCAAACACGCATAACACGAAACAATCAAAATCTAAAATTGTATGCAATTAAAATTATTCGGGTTCTTGATAATTGGCGTCTTTGAACTCTTATTATGTGAAGTACCATAATATATGTATGTACCTTTGTGTAATATTGCTCTTTATGAAACAAAATATAATTCTTATTATTTGTATTGCTCTTGCGAGTACAACAATAAACGAATTCTATTGTGCGCCCCTTACTTAATACACATATAAATAAGTATAAAAATATCCTAGAGGCTAGACATAAATTCATTGCTTATAATAATATTATGAATTTATGTTACTTTAGTATTTACCGACTTGACTTCTGAAAATAGTACAATGTAATAATCGTATTACTTATCTGGTTTATTCTTATGTATACGCCACTACAATAAAAACTTGACGGTTGACTGACCGAGAATATTTTTAGAATTAATTCCGCCTTTGTGTCTTTTATATTGTTGTGAGGTTAAAAAGATAAATAAATAAATAATACACCAAGTATAAAATAGTTTTACCGACTTCCCTCTGCGTTTTCTTGTAACGTTTTACCATCACAGCAGCATGAGCGGTTATTCCCCAAGAACAAAGTAAATCTAAAGAAAGCAGAGCAAAGCCGAGGCGAGGAGAGTTGAGCAAAGAAAATATAATATAGAAAAAAAAATATTTGTCGTTTTCCAAGCCTCACTTGGTGTACTTCTTTGCAACCAATACGCGCATACTTTCTTATGTAATTAGTTGACAAACGAACGACGATCAACTGACGATCAACCTGATTTTAAGTGGTCATCGTCGCCTATGGACATCAATTACACCAAAGCCATCGTCGATGCGCTACCGACCAAGAAGGCAGAGGAATAAAGAAAGAACTGGCTCTTGAGCCCCCAGACGGAACACGACGAGTCGTTTTGCAGCTGACTCAAGCAAAGGGGTAGCTGAACCTAAGACGGCTTCACAGAAATCAGGGTCATTTACTACTTAGAGACATTCCTGCCAGTTTGCCTGACATTTTTACTAAAAAGTATATTAACACTAGCGCAATGAATAACTAAGTAAAGGGGCACAATAACTCAATTTTATAAAGAGCTTCGTGCTTTAAATTGAATCGTTTTAAATTGCCGTATTTCTTCAAATGTTTCTAAGTTGCGATTCCGTGACTTCGTGCCAAGATTCCGTGACAAGACTGTCGCTATAGCAGAGGCTCAGTCATCCGAAGCGAAGCTGTGAGAGCTCCGGAACAATTTGATATTAATATTAAATGATGTAATAAAAGCGGAAATACATTTCGCTAGAGATTTTTGATTCTGTTGTGTGTTGATATTGTCGCATTAAAATTGTCTTGTGAAGGTTTATTGTTCTAAGCGACATGCGAAACTATTGTTATAGTCGCACATTTCTTTGTTTGTTAAGTAGGAACGTATGTCACATAATAACATCAGAGTGCCAATAAATACGGTACAAACACCATTACATAACTGAATCTCTTTTCTTTCACCCAGCCGGAGGAAGTATGCGAGAACTCGCGCAAAACTTGCAGAACAAAGACGCGTGGTACATTAAAGAAACTTTTTTATGGCCTCACATCGCTCCCAATATCGTGATTTGGTTCCCATTTCGCATTTTGTCAATATTTATTTTGATTGCTTTTGTTCTTAAACAAACAAGCCTGTTTGCAGATCAATGCAGCGAATTCGGTTTGTCGCGGCATGTGGTGAGATTGGTGAGTACCTATTTTGTACTGAGAATTGGTCTCTGAATTATTGATGTTTATTCTCAATTTATGCTTTGAGCCAGTTTTGAGCAAAATATGGAGCGTGTGGTTTTGCCTTTGTAATTTTTTTTTAAACGTCATGCTGAAATTATTTTTTGTTTACAAAATCTTGATAATATGGTCACTATAAGATGTTGTTATTTGTTAGGTTAGCTAATTACGTAATAACTTAAGACAGAAGGACCCTTAAGTAGGAACTGAATAAATTATATAACCGACTTAGTATTACATAGATCTCACAACTTTTTACGGTAGAAGAACTGAGTTGCGAGATTTGTTTTTTTTTACAAGTTTTGTTTTTGATGGCATCTCATTTCTTTTTGTAGATAGTTCTAATTTTTTTCCTTTTACAAGTTACCTTTGAACATAATTATATCTAAGTACCTATCTACACCTTTATTCCATTATATTATATACAGGTACACTGATTCATTCACTCCAAATGTAGCTTTGTAATCCTATATATTTATATGGGATTACAAAGTTATTTATGCAGTTCATGTATCTAGAAAACTGGACCGAAATTGCAAAATATTTTAGTTTTTCCTTGATCTATACACTAAACACTAATTGTGTTCCAAATTTTAAGCTTCTATGTCTGCTAGAAGTGCCTTAGAGTATTGATGATCGGTCAGTCAGTCAGTGAGTGACGAAATTAAGAAACTTTGACTAGTTATAATTCTTAAACTACTAGTTCAAATTGAATAAAATTAGAAATATACCGTGTTTATACAATGCCTACTTGGTTACTAAAAATTCAGGCTTCTAGCTTTATCCACAACGAAGTTATAGGGGGTCGAAAATGGCCTGAATTGCTTCGAGAAAAGGATGGACGGCCGTGCCTCTTTTTTGCTCGACTTGGCGGGGGCACTGCCGTGCCCCCAGATAAAAGGCAAAAATGATCCTCTAAGGAAGGATATTTCAAAATTCAACCCCCAAGGGGGTGAAATAGGGGATGCATATTATTATGATAAGCATAATTTCCGCGTGCGAAGCTACGGGCAACAGCTAGTAATGGATAAAGAAGTTTGTCGATTTGATTGTCTGACTTTCAGTTGAACAGGATAAATATGTATACTAATTAAATGGTGAATAAACCTTTATAACTCTTTAAAAAAAGAACTCCCAAGGTTTTCTGATAGGTACTTGGCATAACTACTTAGTTAAAGTTTATATGAAAAAGGTGCAGATAATTTATTTAATATAAGAAAATATTAATACTGCCAATGTGAAGTAACCGTTAGTTGGCGGTCAAAACCTAATTCTGATATTTTCACACCTCGAAAGTTCAGTTTATGTATGTAAGTATGGTTTACATTTTGTAAGTATTGACGAAGTTAGAAACCTTTAAAATATATGGAGATATAGCCAATATAGCAAGAAAACATTTTGCGTAAAAATACGATACGGTACGTTATCTATTATTGCACGGGTGTAAAATTGTCGCCCGAGCGCAGCGAGTGTGCAATAATAGACTATTTATGTCACGAGTATATACTATTATTATTTTACAACACAGTGGGCCTCTTTCACCACCATCAAGTAAAGTCATAAGTAGTTACTTGCTAAATAACGTTAATCGGCAAGTAAAAGTCACAATTAACTTTTATCAGTTTCACAATATAAAATGTAGTTCCGAGTAACAACTTGGCGGTTAGTTGAATGATTTGTCATAATGCGTTCCAACATTCGAGCAATTTGTGTTTGCCAGATGTCAAACACGTGTCAAATCGGTTAAGTGCCAGTCCGTTCGTCATTACTACAAAGGTTTTGTATAAGTAAGTTGGTGTTATTAAAATTCGCAGGTTTTGATGTTTTTGTTTAAACCGATATTAAATTAATAAACATGGATATAATTAAGAGAGAAAGAAGTGCTAACTTTACTCGGTAACAAAGATATATTTTAATATCCATTGTTTTTTTTAAAAAAAAAACAAGTAATAAACAAGCGGAATCTAGCAAAAAAATCATTTTTGAACAAAATCGGTAAAATAATCAACACGGATATTAAATAGACTAATAAAATTCTTGGTGTTCTTCATGCAAATTTTTCGAAATCGTCTATTTGATTATCGATAAATGAAATAAGTAAATGTTTAATAATTAATTGTGAAATAAATATACTTATAAGGTTAGCTATAATAGTTTTTTACTTCACTGCACGTACCGTTACTCGACTTACTCGTCAATTAGACAAACTAATCGGCAGATGATGTTACAAGTAAGTTACTGGCTACTTTATTTGACGGGTAGCGCTATTCATTGATTGTGAAATGCGTATGCATGGTTACTCGTCGCTTTAATCGGCAATTAGCCTACTCGGGACTTTACTTGATGGTGGTGAAAGAGGCCCAGTGTGACATAAACTCACATTTAAAATTCAACGTGACTTTTGACGTTTCGTGACCAAAGTAGTCATTTTGCTCCGCTCGAGCACTAATATTACTACGCCGTGCATTAATAGGAAATTCAAAGCCATACATTTACTGTGTTTAAAAGGGCTACTTTACGTACAGAAAAGCGTGACTTAAGTGCGCGTTTAGGTCACAGTGTGTTATAAAAATAAAACATTAATTCATAAGAAAGAAGGTCGAGATTCGCTAAAAGCTAACAATAGATTACGAATTGCGTGGATGTTGATATAACGACAGCAGGTTCACGGCTTTGTGAAGTATTTATTTGTTCGAGTACTTAATTGTAAGAAGATGCTGTGTATATAACGTTTACGGTGGCTTTTGTGTTAAAAGCCTCCTTAATACCAGCACATATGCGCGGTTCTCATTGTCCACAATGATATCATACTTGTAAATCGGACACGAGAAATAATTCTTGATTGAAAACGCAATTTTGCATCAATTTCCTGAATCTACTTTTTTGAAAATGCTTTTGTTGTTTTGTGTAGGGATACCTTAGCCCAGTTTGGTGACCATGCTTGCTGAAGGGTACCGGCTTTGATTCCTAATCAGAGCGAACATCACTGTGTTTTACATTAAATAAATATAACTACATAAACATTTACACTTCAATATTGTATTGAATAAATCTATATAAATAAATAAAATAGGAGTGTCTGTTTTAATATTAAAATAACCGCATTTTACTAAGTGCATTTGGATGTATACACGGTACATATACCAAAACAACATTTTTTACAATTTTTGTCTGTCTGTCGGTTTGTATGTCTACCTGTCTATCTGTTTGTTCCGGCTAATCTTTGATATGGCCTCTGAAATGGCTGGACCGATTTTGACGGGACTTTCACTGGCAGATAGCTGATGTAACAAGGAGTAAGTTAGGTTACTTTTATTTTGAAAAAAAAAATTAAAAAATTAGTTTCTTAGGGGATACGAAGTTCGCCGGGTCAGCTAGTAGAAAATAAATTTTCCCGTTTATAGGATTTTATAATTATTTGTTGGGTACATTTTTAGGGTTCCGAAGTAAAATTGGAACCCTTATAGTTTCGTCAGGTCCGGCCGTCCGTCTGACCGTCCGGTCCGTCCGTCTGTCCGAAGCAAAGCGCCGAGACCTTTAGTGCTAGAAAGCTGTAATTTGACATGGATATACATATTTATTAAAACTCCAGAATAGAATAAAATATTGAAAAAAAAATTTTCAGGGTACCTCCCCTAACAGGTAACGTTAGGATGATTTTTTTATTCGTCGCGTACCCTATAGTGTGGAGTATCGTTGAAAAGGTCTTTAAAAATATGATGGGTCTTCTTAGACCATTTTTGGTATTAGGCGACCGTTTGCGAAATATTTGGCTTTAAAGTGCTAATTTTGGTTAGAGTTAAGTGTTAAGCGGGAGGGGTCCGCCGCGTAAACGGTTGGAGTTGGACAAGTGAAAAAAAAAAAACCAAAAATAAGTTATACGATGAATTTACAAGGAAAATTATCACGGCTATGTTAGCGTAAGCAGTTAATGAGTAATACTCGATAAACTTACTACTTCGGAACCCTCACATTGTGCGTGGCTTGACACGCACTTGCCTGGTTTTTTAAAGTAGACGATCTTTAACTCGTTGAGGTAGGTAAAGAAGATACCACAATTTGGTAATTTAGTAAAAGGTAAAGAAGATACAACAAGAACATTGCTTGTAAACTGGATGGTACAGAGCGCGTCAACCTTCAATCAAAATGACGCATCAATGGGAATACTGATTTGGATTTATTCATGAATCATTCAGAAGAATCCTTTTACAATAATTAAAGTGTCTTACAAAACATGAGCGTCTAACAGAACTTTAACATCAATCCAATCTGTAAACTGATCACAATACATTAGCCAATTAATTAACGAGATTGGTGGTTTGTTCTAAAAGGACACGGCAGTCAGAAAAAGTATTAGCGCTAAGCTGTGCACTACACTAATTGCAATCTGTGGCTGCCTTCCAGACCAAGATATACTCCACCGCGTTTAGATATAAGGGACTTGTTGAACTAACACTGTATTAACAGTAAGCAATCAAATGGTGTGTACAGCAAAAGAAAAAATTGTATCAATCTGTCCGCGGCTTAGTACGAGTTTTCCCAAACAATAAGTAACTTATATCTTAAGGTCAATGTATACGTAACGTAGACGGGACGGGGACGGAACAGGACGTGAAGTTTTGGAAACATCGTTTCATAGAAAATGTAAACGATAGTGCATACGCCACGGAGGCATGGACGGGACGGGAACGGACACGCACGTATATTTATGCCCCGTCTACATCCCGTCCCCGTCCCGTCCACGTTACGTATGCATCGACCTTAATTCCAGACCATGGTCTACCTGTGTGTTAAATTTAATGAAAATTCCTTCAGTACTTTTTGCGTGAAAGAGTTACAAACATCGTAACAAATATACTATTCATAATATTAGTACTCTCATTATTAAATTGCAGATAAATGCCAATGAAAAAATTGACTTCAACAAAGTAAAAATTCTTGACAAAAAATAAACGACTTCAAAATTAGGGATAATTCAAAAAGTACTAGTCATATCTCGCCCAAAAAATGGGACCACATGACAAGTCAAAACCGGTTCACCTAGTAAAAAGTTCTGAGGTAAAAAACATAAAAAAAATACAGTCGAATTGAATACCTCCTCCTTGAAGTCTGTTAAAAACAAGTAAGACCAGCATAGTGTTATTATGTATGATTATCAACAACTTTGTTTTTGTTAGATGATTAAAATAAACTTTAAATGTAGCAAGAAAAAATAATATTTTACTCTTTTCAGTAGAGTACGGTCTAATAATAGGTGGGTATAGCTTCTAACTCCCGTATGATTGTTTCTAGCGTCAATATTTTTATCGGAAATTTTGAAATAGACTGGTCTAATAATAATTAAAAAGACCGGCCAAGTGCGTTTCAGGCCACGTGAAATGTATGTAGAGTTGTGTAGTTTATCGACCAATACTCTAGATTACTCAAGCCGTGATAGTTTTCCTTTTAGATTCATCATACATAGGTACTACTGCCATTTTTCATATGTCCAACATTTACCATTTGAGGGGAAGGTGTTCCACTTGGCTCAAACTTAAATTAGCACTTTAAAGCCAAATATTTCGCAAACGGACTCCAGGAAGGCTTATTCTCTTTTGTAACTTGACAGCGGAATCCGCGATGAGTTTCAAAATTGAAGTTCGAGTCCGAGATATGTGATTCTCAAATCATCTGGTACGCACTTGCGAAGTGAAGGGAGTCTCGAACTCTAACTTCAATTTTGAAACACATCGTGGATTCCGCTGTCAAGTTACAAAACAAAAGCGAACTTGCATCATATTGATATGTCATTCTCTAATTATCTAGTACGCACTTGCGAAGTGAAGTGACTCTCGAACTCAAACTTCAATTTTGAAACTCATCGCGGATTCCGCTGTCAAGTTACAAAAGAGAATAGCCTTCCAGGATTGGAAAAAATGGTCCTGGTATGGTCATGATATTTTAAAAGACATTTTCAACGATACTTCATACACTGTGAGGTAGATGAGCAGAAGAACACGTAAGAAAAAAAAATGCTTTCAAAAGCGCATTACGCTTAAGCTTCGTTGACAAATGAACTTACATTTGTTTTCACACAATATTATTTTGTGCACAATAATGTCCTTCATAACTTTCTCAAAGAAGCGCTTATGGCCCAAGATAGTGAAGATCCTCTGATGCGCGGTCGGTAGTTGGATGGGTTTCGCTAGTGTAAAAAAATCACGAGCCCTTACGTGTTTTGGTCACGTAAAGCCGTCGGTTCTAGTTGTTGTCGTAACTCTCTAGTCGTTAAAATACATCATGGACTCCGTTCCGGTGAAACTACTTCCATTCTGATACATTCGATTTTAGGTATGAAACAACCACTATTAGTTTCGAAATGAGATTATATTACTGAAATTTATTCAAAGAATTTTCTCAATAATTATTTCTTGGCAACATCTGAACAAATATTTAATTTTACTCAAATTCCTTTTTCAATATTCGAATTTATTATAGAAACAAAATTTTACAATGTTCAAATTAATTAAACAATGTTGATCATAAACATAAGATACTTTGCCGACGTATACTATTTTATTTACAACAGCCACAGAGCTGATACAACACGTCAGAGAAAGCGCTTCGCTAATTGCAAGTTGTGGCCGCCTTTGCAACTAAGAAATTGTTATAACGCTGCGTGGTTAGCGTAATGAAAAACCTTTAAACGGTTTTATATTTTTAGCGTTCTAAAATGGAGCTGTATTAAACTGCAGCATGTAGATTCTATATATGTTTGAACAGAAATTTAATTATGGTGACGTGTTTCACTATTCGTTGTTTTCATACTCGTATACATATATGTCTTAGCCGTAAAAGTACTTGATGTCACTTTTATGGCAAAGATAATTAATTTAAGTGACTTAAATGACATTCCTTTAATTTAAAAACAGCTTCCACTACTAATATTTTAGAAATTACTACTATAGTCACTTCGTTATCATCAACCATAAAACATGTACATAGTTATAATAGAACGAAAGGTAGTCTACTCGTCTTTTAGTCCAATGAATTTTCTTCCTTGAAGTGTCCGCTGTAAATGTTCTCAGATAATTTAATTTAAATAAGCGAAAGCTACCTTTCTCAGCGGAAACGTATAAGATCCTCGCGCGGAAGTACAGAAGTCTTTGTAAGTACAGGAGACGAACTAAGAAAATGCTATTTCCTCTTAATATCCTCAACGCCGACGACGTGGTAGAGACGGAATGGAAATTGTTCCGAGCTAACTATTTTTTGATGGTTGAATTATCCTTAGTCTCACTTTGTCGAACCAATGACCTACAATTTTCTAGTGGCAAAAGGTAATAAAGGAAGTTATTACTATTTTTTTTATACCGAATAAGTTAGTGCTTGACCACAAAATTTACAAATAATGTACGTTATATCACGATATCACAATCCCAATCTTTTACATTTGTAATTAAAATCGAAAAACGTGATCTAAAATTTTTAAATTCTTTCATGTAAATCTATACCTATTCGAATATATCTTTTCAAATAGATATATATTTTAAGCCAACGCACAAAAAAGGACTCAGGCTACCAAATGATAAGGGATCATCGTCGCCTATGGACGTCGGTAAATTCAGAGGAATTATCGGTTGCTGGCCAAAAGTAAAGCGATGCACTAAGAGTGAATATGGTTACTGTTTTGTCGCATTAGAAATTAGGTGAATACAGTATACGAACATATAATATAGTATACGAACGAGTGTAACCGACATAGTTTAGAGAATAAAGCTGCAAACATACTATAAGCCGCGTCCGATGGGACGCGGCTAACAGCCGCGACTGATAATGTGCACATGACAAAAACATCCAGCGCACCAGATAGCTCTCGGACGTCCGAACGCCTCAAGGTGCCTCAAGGTCACGTCCACGACTTACCTCCGATAGATTGCACAGCTCAGTGTACATTCATTATCTAGATACCTATTACGTCACATCCTTCAGCCGCGTCCGTAAGCCGCGTCCGACAGTTTGTTTTCAGCTTTAGCCGGTTGAAGTGGTAGCATAGTTTGAAGGACCAACATCCATTGGGGAAGAAAGGACCTCGAAACGTCTCTGAAATAGGAGAAGGCATAGGTCACCCACCCAGAAGGTGGATCTTAAAAAGACAGCGGGCATCCGCTAGATTCAGGTCAGTTAGAGTGAGGATTGTTAGGGGAGGTTTATATCCAGCAGCGGACCTCCAAATGCTGATGGATGGATGGATGATATTGTTTCCATTACTCACGTAAATCTTAATACGAGTATTATACGGGTTTTCATTTACTTCATACACTCCTTACCTCGTATCAAAAATACGAATTGATTTCGAAACAGAAAAGAGCTACTTAGCTACCCCACATATAAATACGATGACCTTTTCCTTCACCCCGGAGCGTCCGCATTGGTAAAGGTTCGTTGTCGCAGTACCGTCACTTGCCACATCGCCAGTCGAAATGCCTAATGTCTTGGCCATCCGTGACAAGTTTATTGTAAAGTTATACCTTTCACCGGCCCTATAAAGTATGTTTAATGACTAATCTCTTTTTTACCCTAAAGTTGCCTAGTAGGCAGATATAATTGTATCTCTTTAATTGAAATGTCGTAAAATGTTATTGTAGGTTATTTATATCTATTTAAGTATAAGTTTTGCCGTGAATTAACCTCGAGCAACTTATAAGTAAATTCAAAGTTTGATTTCACCAAGAGCATATTTAACACAAATTTATTTATCCGTTAACAAGTTCTGAAGTGATTAAATTAGTAAATGACTTAATCTTCGCAGTTAGTACGTGTAGGTAATCTTGATTTAAACGTTTTGCGGACGTAAGAGGTTTAGTTACGGCTGGTTCAGAGTATGAACGGTCCCTGCGGGAACATAAAGTCTCACTAATTATTGTTAACATCTTGAGAACCGTGTTTTACGACACATTATATGCAACTAAGATATTAACTTTGGTTTGCGAACAGACATTGTTTATGCTTAAGCGAGAATTTGTTACTAAAAGAAGCTTAAGTTAGAACACAAGCTAGGAATTGGGTTTTGAAGTGACTCGGTTTTAAACTTTGCCTTATTTTATAGAATTTAATACCTAAGGGTAAGTTGTTATCATCGTTTTTGGATATTAGTAATCCAAAAACATCATCGATGCGTTGCCGGTTAAGAAAGAAGATTAAACTACGTATTTGGTGACGTCATCTTTTCGCTTAAGTAGGGTACAACGCTCTTATATGGGGCTCGGTGTACGTTTTTTCAATAAATTACCCAAGTCAGTACGTGATTTACCTATCCAAATGTTTAAGAGATATGTGAAATCTCAGCTAGTAGGAAAAGGATACTATAGCATAAATGAATATATTAATGACAAAGACGCCTGGAAATTAGTGCCGCATCCAGTTCCGCGTAGGTTAGAAGATATTATGTAACTTTTCATGATTTTAAAAGATGTGCGAGGAGTTTCTTTCGGCTTTTCTTCTCCTCCATGACAAAGTACCCTTCCAAAAAGCTGGTTGATTAAAAAAATTACGTGCATAAGTGTATCAGTGATACCTATATGAATAAAAGATTTTGTATTGATTTGATTATTATATCACATGCCTCTAGCCGGTAGGTAGTGAGGCAGGCTTCAGGAAAAGATAATAATACTGGTAATAATATTGATTTAATAACTAAATAATTATTATTAATTATTAATATTTCCATAATATATTTAATCCGGACGCAAAACCTTATCATCTAGCAGGATTGGCGGCTGAAGTCACTTCGCACAACCTCCTGGTTTCCTTTCATGAAATTGGGGTATACTCTGGGCCACCCCAATATGGCCGTCATTATAACAATGTATTTAGATATGGATACATTTATACTGTTTACTAATACTTAGTCTGTTTCAAGTCTATTATGGATTATCTTCAATACATCATTCAAAAGGTTTAGGCAACTTTGCATCAAACAAAGATTTCAATTTCATTGCATTAGCGCACAAACTGTAAATCCGAAATGTTGTTGTTTACAAATAGACAGCGAAGCGTGAAAGGCTTAAGATACAAAAACTAAGTAAAAACTTGGATAATTTATTTAAATCCGTAGTAATCGTAAAGTTTTCCGTTCCAAATGTTGTCTTCCTATTGGCGAGTGCACGATCTAATTAAATATCTAGTGCTTTTCTATTAAGGTCCGGTTTAAAGAAAATCTTAGCGGCGATTGTTTCCAATGTTCCCATCCGGCTTAACTTAATTGGATCGGCTGAGGCATACGCTTTGTCTGACTCATTACTGAAATGGTATTGGAACAATGGAGTATCGATTGCAATTATAAAGTATTAAATTGTTGAAATATATGCTTAATTCTCTGTTCTAAATCTCCCTATTTATATGGGTTTCAGGTTTCGTAAATTGTGCTTTTAAAAATGTTAGCTTTATTGGATAATTTGTCTATTGTTTTCGAATTTTTTTTATGAACCCGGAGTTAAAGTAAATGAGCTAATTATGAATGTATAGAGGATATGATAGTATGATATGATAGTATATAGATATGATCATTTTGGGATTAATAATAACATTAAAAAATTATCTTCTACACAAAATATAAATACATTAAACAATAATAAAAGCCGCATGTTACACAACGAACTTGACATCTTAATTATCTTTTAAATCCAAAACTAAAGTATGAACGACACTCTGGTTTATTATAATACGTATGAATTTCCTTCACGCCAAAAAGTTAAAACACCTTGAATAATATTAAAACTTTTCGACATTACACCGTCTACTTACTAAACTCGTTTCACGATACAAGAGGTTTCGCCCGGTATGTTTGTTTCTTCTTTCCAATGCGGGTAATGCTAACTTTTTTATGTTTATCATCTTATGAGAGAGTACATTTATGTAACCCATATATAATTCAGTGTATGTATTATAGTAATTCCTAGTGGTTTAACGTTGGTTTTTCGCACAAGATCTGTGTTGGAATGTTTTGAGTACCTTTATTTATTCAGATTTGTATGTGTTTTAGAAATTAGTTTATCGCTTGCTACGATGTGAGATAAAAAGAAAAATAAAATGTAAGGAAACTTGCATACTAGCGAGTTCTCCATTAACGATAATTATAACTTACATTCATACTCTTTACTCATTTGCCTACTCGTACTTACTACCTAGTTCAGATCTTAGACCATAATATTTATTATAGTCTTATGTCAAAATATGCATTCCAAATTATAGATCTCTAGGACATGACGAAACTATAACGACGACATTTTGACTACGGAACGTTAAAAATTGTTATTACATACTAATTTCAATTTAAAATTATTATTTCTGAGTGAAATGACGCTTCTGTACATAAAATATAGCTCTTTCTATTAGTGTACTGTAAAGACAGTTTGTCGTAGCATATTTGTAGCGGTTCGTTTATGGCTACGGCGTAGCGGCGTAGCACGGAAAGTGTTGTGCTCAAAAGCGGCGTCGCTCTGGTCACCGTGATTTCCTTAGTAAACCACTCACGTAAAACCGGCCCCGCCACCTGCAAGCCGATTAACGTTTGGTCTAAGTGTCATTTAGATTTTACTTGTCCTCTATTCAATTTTGATTATCTTGCCCATTAAGTCGTTATCATAAACGTAATTATTAGCATTAATATAGTCAAAAAACACAAATCGACCTATTCACTATAATAGTTTATACGTATAATAGTTTATATTTATACTAGTATTATACGTTATCCTGTCATTCTGTCAAAAGTTCATCTCTGCCTTTCTCGATGATTTATGCGATTGGGCCGTAATATCGGCGTATAAAATATAGCATAACGAGTACGAGTTATATTGTATTAAAATATTATACCATCTATTAATTCAAATAAAAAAAATTATTAACGAGTAGTAGTATTTGTAATCAAAATTACTAATTTAGACCAAACGTATTCTAGGAGCAGTCTATGGGCTATGGGTGTAAAGGCCGCTGCATACGTAACGTGGACAGGATGGGGACGACGGGACGTGGACGGGACATAATATATACGTGCGTGCCTCGTTCCCGTCCCGTCCGTGTCTCCGTGACGTATGCACTATCGTATACATTTTCTATGAAACGATATTTCCAAAACTTGATGTCCCGTCCCGTCCGGATAAAAACACGTTACGTATGCATCGACCTTAAGTAAGGTACGTCGTAATTAAGTAATAATAGACTTTATTATAGATTGCAGACAAAGAACTCCAAGCTAAACTCTCCAAACTAAACTGAAGCTAAACTCAGAGTGCTCAGTTAAGCCCACTATAAATAAACTAGAAATTTGTTGCGAAACATTAACAACTATACGAAATACTAATGAAGCGCTCATAGCCCGGTGGCTTGCGTCGATCCTATGTGATCGACAAAGTTAAGCAACAGCGGGCGCGGTCGGTAGTTGGATGGGTGACCGCTAGTGGCAAAAAATTCTTGAGCGTTTCCGTGCTTCGGAGGGCACGTAAAGCCGTCGGTCAAGGTTGTTATCATAAGATAACAGTCGTTAAGCCATGTCGGAGGCCCTCGGGCGATTTGAAAACTTCCGACACTCGGGTTGGCCACTAACCCCTCCACCAATCCGCATTGGAGCAGAGTGGTGGAGTATGCTCTAGACCTCCTCAAGAGGAGAGACCCATGCCCAGTAGTGGGCCATTAATGGGTTGAAGCCAGCCATACGAAATACTAGTCAGTTTTCGATGCCAGGTGAGGTAAAACAGGACTAAGCTTACCTTCACATATTCCAAATAGTTTAACCCCCCAATACAGAGTCACTAACGGTTACTTAAATCGCTCCTTAGTACAGAAATTGTATGGCGATTCTTTACTAAGAAGCGATTAAAGTAACCGTTAGTGACTGACTTGGGGCGTAAGTATACATAATTAATTAGTTTACATTATTCAGGGTCTACATAAAAATATTAACGATCTAAAAATTAGCTGTTTTAAATAAGTTATACTTAACTTAAAACTGTGATTAAAAATATGCTCAATATGATTTTAAACTTAACGCATCGTGAATTGGACACGTTTTTATTGTAATACGAATACTCACTCAATACTCTTCATCTTTCTATACTCAATATCTTATGTTTTGCACCATACAAGATTGTCGTTCAAGTAACTATTTGTGTTTACTACAGTGTACAAGCTGCGCAGGAATGGTGTACCTATTACAATATTTTACTTGAGAATAAAGAATAAAGTTCTTTTTAATTGCATGTGGTCGGGAAATTGTCTAGAATGGTTATAACCAAACCACTCAGCCATTTTAATTGTATCTTTTTTGAAGTAAAAATAATTCTACATAGAACAGAAACCTTATTTTAATATCGTATTATGATAGTATAATATATAATGCTGATGAGAAGTGATGAAAATATCATCATGGCTATACCATAAGGCACGCAAGCCGATGATTTATATCATCGCAGATACGTACTAAACATAGTGAAGGTAGGTTTATAGGTATGTTTATGTGCACAATGTATGCAATTTAGGCAACTGTGTTAGTGTAAGTAGTATAGTTTAAAAAGTAAACTTTCAAATAATTCACATATTTAATATTAGTAGCAGTAGCATGGTTTATGCCGTTAGACAATTTCAGAAATATTTAAGAGAAGGAAAATTCTATTAAAAAGTAAAATAATTCCACATTATTTATGAGAAAGAAAAAGTTTATTCTTCAACCTTTAATTAATTTTCACTCATTTGTAAACAAGATTTTGTTTATACTTTGATTGATGAAATTTAATGAACCGGAATAATTAATTTCCTTTTCCTTTCGGGCATTTCGCGTAAACGATATCTTTTGTTATTTATATTTAATTGGTTTTGCTCATTTTTTATTTTTTATTTCAAATGTAAGCTGAAGAGAGAGCAGAAAGGGTTTTGTAGCAGTATTTTATTGCCAGTTTATGTTTATGTTAAGTGATACCTTTTACGCAATTTGGAATATTAAAACCTAGCGCTCTTTTCACGGCTTTGCCCTCGTTTCCCAGGATGTCGGGGTCCGGGTGAGTACCCTATATTTTATTCCAACTCATGATCTACGTGTGTGCAAAATTTCATGAAAATCCGTTTTAAACCGATTTCAAAAAAGGAGGAGGAATTTTTTTATGTTTGTTACCTTAGAACTTTCGACTGCGTGAATCGATTTGGATGATTCTTTTTTAATCGAAAGCTGGTGCTTGTCATGTGGTCACACTTAAATTTGGGCGGCATTTGATGAGCAGTTTTTATTTTTGTCAAGTGTATTTAAAAAGTAGCGCTTTGCACATGTTTTTCGGGATAATAAGTAAACTATGTCTTATTTCTTTTTGCGTGAAAGAGTAGCAACTAGCCATACATCATATAGTATATCTACTTTCACATTTATAATACTAGTATGATATTTTTTATTTCATGTGTATGGGCTTATGACATTACACTAAAAATATTTTTTAAGAACAGAATCGACTGAAATAATCGACAAACGAGCGGCCGAGTCTATTGATGTTAAGTACCGTCACAAGTGGACATCAGTAGCACTAAAACAGAAGAAATCTAAAAATATTGTTATGGGATCTATTGCGTTTATAAATACCCCCAATATTAGTTTATCTCGAATATCTTCCATGTTGACAATGAGCGGTAAAGTTTTATTATACAGTTGATTGATACTCAGTCTTTGTATCCAGTTTTTTGAAAACAAGAAAGTGAATTCTTAAACCAGAGGTTTCCAGACCTTTTTCTCATAGACCACTTTAAAAATTTAGCTATTTCCGGTGGTCCCCTGCAGCTACATTTCTACCATATTCCCAAAACTCGACAAAAATGTGAAGATTAGATCTTACTATGGAAATTAGCGTTGCGGTATAGTTAAGATTTTGAAGATTAATAGTTTTCGAAAAAAAGTGAGAATTGATTGGTTAATTAATTAATCGATTTTTTGTCATGCCCACGTAGACTCCAATCGAGTCTCCCGTGGACCCCTGGGAGTCCACCTGAGCCACTAAGAACTAAGGTCTTTACTATAAAGTGAAAAGGTCGGCTGCGACTACGAAGGTAAGTATTAAAGTAAATATTCAATCTAAATAAACACGAATAATCGACTCTCAAGATTACAAAGCCGTGAAACTACAAAATCCCTAAGTCTTTGCACAAAATGATTTCTTGAAAACATTTTGTTTCAAAACATAATCTCTTTAAAGTAATAATTGCCTTTAAACAACAACTTTCGGCCACCGAAGGACGACGAAAACCTCCAAAATGCAAATCTTAGCATAATCTTCGCTTTCGTAATAAACTCACGCCTTTGCCCTGCCAAAGTCTAATCTCAAAATAAACTGCAAATAATATTTTAATATTATCTTGTCACAAAGTTTACGTTAAAATTTGCGTAGGCGTGTGAATTTGAAGAGTGATATAATATAAATTTCTAACTATGATCATCGTCATTTTAATTATGAGATAATGAATTCAAGCATTGAACAAAGTAAGGTATCTAATAGATAGGCACGACCAGTGTCTAATCTCATTATTATTATAAATGTATTATTATTATTATAAGACGATATTTATTAATTATTCTTTATTGCACCTTACACAAGCAATGGAACAAAAGGCGAAACAATATAACAATAATAAGTTTATGTACTTCATGATTCTATTGACATTTTGATTTATAAATATTCCGATGACATAATTAATTTAATTTATAGTATAAATAAATATTGTAATTTTATTGTAGTAATAATTAAAAAGGTAATAAATTGTGTGTAGTGAAATTGTAATACAACGCATGCTGTGATAGTCTATAATTATTGTAAGAGCAGTTATGTATACCAGTACATTTATTACGTGCGTAGATTTTATTATATATTTTAAGCTTGTTGCACTGTATCTTGAGTTGGCAATCCAAATAAAAAAATAAATAAATAACCGCTAATCTATTGAAGTGAATTGCTTGTGCATACAAATAAGATACAGATTAGTATCTAATAATATACTGAAGTACAAGTATTATATAGTTGAATTTGCAATAAGCGTGTCTATACTTTTAACTTGTAAAAATTAAATCGGAACCGTTTCACTTCATATGAAGAGTGGATTTCCCATTTCGTTACACGTTAATTGGTGGGCTAAGCCAATGTCGAGTGTTCAGACGACACGCCCTGAGGGGTCGACCCCCAGAAATTGAATAAGCACTGACAGTATTTCAATTTAAACGCTATACCTAATTTTGTTCCCCGCCTTCTGAAGTAGGATAACCAGTCTACAAGAGAAAAATTTGGGTTTATGAATTTCGTGTAAAATTTTAACACAATTAACTTACAAGTTATGCGTGTTACAGATGAATATTATTACTTTGAATAGGCATGATGACAGTAAGTAAAAATCACTCAAAGTATGTATCTATTTAATGAAACCCTATTAATGGATTACAAAACACGCATAATATATCGTATTATTATGAGCGAGATTAACAATATTTTTGATAAAATAAAAATATGACGGCGCATTCGAAACACCATCTACCAGAATACGCTGGAACTAGATTTGACAGTTGTCATTTCTGGCGGAACGTCGTGTTGATGGTCAGCGCGGCCATGTTGGCGGGATTCAGTTGAGGCTCGTCGTAACCGCCATCGCCTGCGCACCACTATTTCGACGGATCGCTCTTGTTCCGCTAAAGTGATTATACAATAAATTCCGGACTTTTATCTTGTTCTCCGCCTATACGCCCAAGTAAATAACTATGGCTGATCCTGAAGAACACTCTCATGTTCCTACAAATACAAAACACGGCAAGCCGCCATGTTAGCTTGAACGCCAATCAGTCTCAATCAGCGCGAATTACGTCACACTTCTTAAAACAAATGAATATCACCATACTGATAATGACGTCATGTCTATTATTTTCCTGAAGAGTGACGTCACAAGCGACGCCATGACAATTTGAAGCGTTTTGGTGCGAATTTTTAACATACAAATTAAAATGTATTTATTTTATACTAAACCTTATTTTTGCGGACACATGATATACCTTGTAATTATATTTCCCAACAATATACAACAGTATTTCAAAATCTGTCATCATGCCTATTGCAGTCGATTGGGGTGCCCAGGGTAAGAGATGACAGAAGCCGGCCCGCTGCTTGATAATAAAGAGCTCATCGTAAGGATTATATTATCAATATTATTATTAAGTCACTTAAAACTTAGCTCTTGCTTTAGTCAGCCTCTAAACAACTCGCCATGTTCCGGCTGGGAGCTTGAGAGCCACTTGCTCCATTTTTAATCTCCTTTCGTGACTAGCAACGCGTCGGTGATGCCCCTGGGGTTGCTCATGTCCGGCGGCGTCATGTCATGGGCGGCGGTGACCAATGACAATGGAAATCCCTCATGGCGCGGGAGATTAAAGAGAAACAAGGAGCGGCTAACTTGACATCTCAATTAAAATGTGTATCCTAATTTACCCTTTTTACATAACGTTACATAATGCAAAAAATATATATCTAGCTTTTTACATTAAAGTTAAAAATCAATAGTTAAGGTATCCCGAATTATTAGACGTGTGGTCGCACTAAATCCTACTGACGTTATACAGTTTTTGGTTTAAACATCGATTGGATTTGAATGGGCTTTCAGGCTATAGGTAAGGGGATTTGGTAAGGCGAACGTCTGCTCTTTTAAATTTATTCCTATAAGTTGGCTTGGTAAGTCACGTTTTTGTGAATAACTTCGTAATTTATAAGGACGTAATACTACCATGCGCAGGTAAGTAGATGTCATTTAGTATATTTGAAACTAATGCTTTAAAAATTACATTATCATTAATCATTGACACTATAAAACCGTGCATCTAGTTTTTAAACTATTAACTTGTTTATTTGCCAATAAATAACACAAAAATACATATAACAAATGGATACGCGAATTATCATTTTGTGGGTACTGTTTTTAAAATCATAATGTTTATATACCTCGTAGGGTACGGTCTATATAAATTTCCCACATAAATACGCACGAAAATGTCGCATTAACGAAACATCAGCACATACAATATATAAACAGTATCGGTAACGTGTACGATATATGTAACGTAAATCAGCGACTGATTAATTGAACGTATTTGTGTTTTTACGTTTCGACGTAGCGAAATAATCTGAAAATTTTCAGATCTGGAGAGTTCAAATGAATCCCGGTGTAAAATTTAAACAGCGAATAAATTGGAAATTTGCAGGTGCTTCTTTGTAAGGGTTCTGAATTCAATTAGAGCAGAGGCTCTCAACTTTAGCGGCCATTAGACTTTGTTGGAAATCGTTAACATACTATTATTACGGTTTTACGATAGATGTGAGTTTGGTTAACGCTGCTAGAATAGAATTGGCTACGATCAATTATTTTATAAGAGGTGTCTGAGTAAATCATCGTTTTAGTGTTAAATAAATAAAGTGATATCACGCTTATAAAATAGTCATCATAGATATATAAATACAACTACTGAAGATGTGGGGCTAAGACCTTTAAGAAAGCAAACTTAATAAACTAACTTCGTTCAGGTCGTCAGAATTAAATAACCTTTGGCTAAACTTTAAATCAACATAATTATCTAACTATCACAGAGACAAAATCCACTTCTTAGTTTCTATCCATGGAAAATAACTTTCATTTGATTGAGCGTTATCCTCAGCTAGCAACGTGGTAACATAACGTGTAAAAATTGCTCTTGAAATTACTTTTGAATGAGGATTCTATCCGTTTATTTTGTTACTTTTAGGTAGGTAGGTAAGGAGTGGAATAGAAAACGCGAGCGAAACGCGAGTTTTGATGTCTTAGGGTAAGATTTATAACAGGCTTAAAAAAGGAGGATATATTCAATTCGACTGTAAAATTCAGATTATGTAAAGCGTACTTAAAATTTGCTCAAACTAAAACTATCCCAACAAAAATAATGGTTCTAAATCAATTGTAATGTTAGCAGTTTTAAATGGCTTTTTAATTATTTCATATTAATTAAGTGTCTCGTCTAGTACATATTTGACTATTGTCTGAGCAAAGTCCAAATCTAAATACACTTTATAACCCTTAATGAAAACAAAACGAATCTGATGGCATCTTTACTTCAATGATTGGAACTCAGATCGACCCTGACTAATTGAAGTAATATGAAGAAGCATTAAAAAACTTAGGAAAGGCCTTATAATTTATTGGAGCAGGTGAATTAGAAGAAACCTGTTGATAGAAGGATCATCGTTTTATAAACATAACATATACTATACAAAGTTATAAAAATTACGTAGCTGTTAAACGTTTAATTTTCATGTTGAGTATCGCTGTTAGCTGAAATCAGTGTATGCAAACACGACACGTTAAATCAATCGTGTTAACATCTCTTTCCTGCAAACTGAGTACGCTTCATACTCGTCTAATGAATACGGTAAATTACAGCAAAATCTGTGCTTTGTTGCGAACATAATAACATTTAACCGATCGAGTTAAATATAATTAAATAATGAATTTGATTACGTGGAAAATCGTGAGCTGTCTCACATATGAATCATTATAAGGAAGAGAAAATCTATACTTATTTGCGTGGCGTTCTTCCTTTACTAATCTACTAATATCTTATTATGAATGATTGGAAAAGATGTTTGGATATTTTAATGTTTTTGGTTTCCATTTTTATTTGTACATATACTCTTTCTCTCTCTCGCACACACACACAAACAACGCACACATACAAGCTTTCTAATTGTACTTTGTAACTCATGTTTTGCTTTCTTGAATTACACATCAAAAAATTGTGCGTGTCAGGATCGACGCGTGACGAATGTTTTCCCCTTGGATCATAAATAATAATTAAAATAATAAAATTTATTTTTTATTATATTATCGATTAGTATCACCATACTACACTTAGTATGACAGCAAAGGGAACTGTGAAACGCAATAACGACTGGGTTAAAGCGTCGCAAATATTCATAAGGAATTGTTAATATCAAGAATGGAAATAAAAAAAAGATACGCAAGCCGAACAGTCAACAGCCAGTCTGATAGAAATCAATTGACGGCTCAAATTGGAATAACTACCAGTAAGTGAGTGAAGGGTGAAAATTCGACGCAATTATTGGGACGCGACGTCGAGTATCAGTAATTGGTTCCAGTGTCAAATATATTACATGTAATGCTTATTTTTATTTATTTCTTCATTACTTCCTACCCTCGTTTTGGTTCAGGGCATCATTATGTAAAGATTAAGATCATGAAACCTCTAGAAATAACACCTCTCGATTCTTATACATTCATGATACAATGTACCTAACTTCAGTCGTGGCTATGTGCAATTGAATTTTGAAATATTATAATAAGAAATAGACAAAATAAAAACAGCAGTCTAATTCAATAAAATAAATGTATTAACTAATGCAAACTATACATACACACAGTACCCACAAAAAACTATATTTAATTATTTTGTATTTAACATTACATTTATTACTAATTACTCTTTATAATATCAGTATATAGTTTATTTTTTTAATGATGTGGATCTTTGATTGATGTGGTTCCTTGTTAGATAACGGCCCTTTTTTGTACCATTTCATTTTGTAAGGTGCAAAGTTTAATATATGTTAATACTAAGAAATAAAATATTAATACCACTTTGTTACGAGAAAATTGGTTTTTCTTTATTATATTTGAATAATAGTCTTTACTGCGAATACAGAAGCACCGAACTATATAACTTCCTTGCGGACTTTATTCAAATGATTCGGTTCGAACCTCGAACTCAAACCTGCAGAAGTAGTCATATAGGTATCTCTTTCGAATCGAAACTAAATGCATTTTTCATGTTGCGATTCTAACTTTTGCAGGCTCTTTGCTCTGTCTGCCGGCAGTGGCGCAGCCTAGAATTATATTTACAGAACTCGCAAGTAAAACTGTATTGTGAATTCAATTTTTGTTAATAATTATCTTCAAAAAATATTTGCTTTTTATATATTTTGTTTTGCATAACTATGAATCAACTATGAATACCTTATTTGCGTTACTTCACTAAATACTAAGGTAGTAAAAAATCGGGGTAATTATTAAATTACCCCGTAGTTAGTTGGCTAAATAATGGCCAATAGTCATTCTAAGACACCAAGAGTTTAGATGTGTTAGTTGAGAATGTAGAGTTCACGAAAAGTCACCTATGCATTGCTACGCGAACCATCAACATTTAGTTTTACTTCTGACTATGAATATTAGTAATAGTATTTTGCTGTTGATTTTAATAAAAGGGTTTTAGATAAACTTATACAGTTGAATATGGTAAATTCTAGACCTGCAAGGCTATTCTGTTTTGTAACTCGACAGCGGAATTCGCGATGAGTGTCAAAATCCTATCTTTAGTCGTTTGAAGTTTGACACTCATCGCGGATTCCGCTGTCGAGTTACAAAACAGAATAGCCTTACTGTTCTGTATCGATTCCAATTTTAAAATCACGTCTGGCGAAGTATTGTAATAACAAAAATAGTCCGTCCCCTACGGCGCAGTAACATTAAAAGCCGTACAACAAAGACGAGATATTTTTCATTTTAAGACTCGCGTAGCCTAGAGGCCTCGAACTGACTCATTTGTCATCTCACGGAGACCAGTTATTTTATAGTCCATTCATTTTCAATTTTCAACGAAACGAAAACAAATAGCTTTTATAGCTATAACTTTTAACGTCATTATGGTACGTATAGCGGCTATGGGCTTATTTGAATGATTTGTAAAAAAATATTTTAAATGTCGGCAGCTAGTTAAATCAATATACATACATAGGTACTTGTAGTTCCTAGAATACACGATAACATGACTGCATCTGAATGAAAAAGCGATGTCTTTGACAAATGATTTTATAAAATACCATACGTGGATATATTTTTTCTCTGGACTGACGCAAAATTAAAATTTAAAATTCGAGTTTTGAACAGAGCTCATAAAAAAGGTATTTAAATATTGACAGTAATAAAATTGCATGATATAATTCGTCGCTTACATAACTGTTTTTGTATTAAGCTTTATTACGAAACACGTATGATGATGCAATTCAAGTGTCCGAGGTATATCGGTTACTTTTTTTAACGAACTTATCAATAAGACGGTTACATTTGTTAATGTTAAACTTATTTTTTCTGTCATCTTCTAAATTCTAAATAAAAGAAGGAATAGAATATACGTTGTAATAATACAGCATAATTATATTGTGTTGTAATATTTGTATTTCTATTGTAATATTTATATTGATGTATGTGGACGTATGTATTGTAATTGTTAATACTGTGTATTTTTTTCTTTTATTTTTCCTTTGTAGAATATATCGCCATCGTTGTTCTATTACTGCCCGAAGGTTGACTGGCAGAGATTGCTTTTAACATTAAGTCTGCCTTTGTTTCTATACTTTCTGTATGGTACATAAAGAAATAAAATATAATTGATACATTTTTATCAATTATAATTATTATTTTAGAGCCTATCTAATAATCCTACTAATATTATAAATGTGAAAGTTTGGATGTTTGGATGTTTGGATGTTTGGATGTTTGTGACTCAATCACGCAAAAACGGCTGAACGGATATGGATAAAATTTGGCACACGGATAGCTTTCAACCTAACTTACCGGATAGGCTACTTTTTATCCCGGAAAATATACCTGTTCCTCAGGGATAAGAGGTACAATTTAGTCATAGAAAAACAGTTTGCCGTTTTTCGTCACACTGACATGACAGATGAACGAAATAAAAATGGCCGAACTTCAATCAGCTGATTAAGTGATTAAGTTGTAATATGGTTAATTGTTTTTAATAACTAACATTATACCAATTGTGCGAAGATGCACATTCTGATAATTTTTATCATACAATGCGAGGTTTAGTAGCCATCGATCTTATATAAAATCTAATAAATCAACACAACAATTTTTGTGGAAAACTAAGGCTGTTTACATACTAGCGTTTATAAAGCGCTTCATGCACCCAATGAGCAATCAATGAGTTACAAAAAATAATAATTTTACGATAAAGAAAATTACTGGTAGCTTATCATTAAAGTATAATGTAGTAAAGTACCAGAACAGACAGCGCGAACAAAATTTGTGTCGCGTCGGTAGATTCTGTTTTTAAATCGAACGAATCCATTGAAAATTGAAGCCCATAATTTTACGATAAAGAAAATTACTGGTAGCTTATCATTAAAGTATAATGTAGTAAAGTACCAGAACAGACAGCGCGAACAAAATTTGTGTCGCTTCGGTAGATTCTGTTTTTAAATCGAACGAATCCATTGAAAATTGAAGCCCACTGCAGCCAATTTATTGGGCCAAACATAGTATTCGCTGTATCGGTTCTATACGCCAGTAATAATACTTCAATGTAGCCTATCAAGTTTTTTCCTACCTTTCAATAAGAAGTGCTATCGAAGTATTATAATATATCGTATCAGGTTTAATTGATTGCAAAAGATCATCAAATTTGGTTTTTAACATTCGTAAATGTCTTTCTATTTTTTATATTTACTTTATAGTAAAAATATTAATTTTCCTGAACCGATTGAGCAAGTCATTATTAAAATGTCGGATGAGTGCGTACGTCTTTAAAATCCTAGTGCGGTTTTAGCCTAATGTCAAAATTACTTTATTTTTCTATAGCTGTGCTTGCGTTTAGGCCAGTAATTTTTTGAATCACTGATTTTAGTCATGTATATATTACTCTAACTGGATATATAACTTCGTAGTTGTACCTGAAGATCGATGATGGCATAAAATAATGACCATTTTTGTATTGTGTCCATGTTATCTTTAGTCCCAGGATATAATTATCTTTCGATTGTGATTTTTATAACGGTTTAAAAAAATCTAAGGTGAAATTATAATATAGATGTACCATAATAAAATTGTGTACCTTTTAATATGGTACATCTATATTGTGTACCTTAATTTTCAATTTAATCTTAATGCAATTACTTAAATTAGGTAATTTTAAAGAAATTCTTATAAAATGTAGATTATTTCAATATTATAATTTTTGCCACCAGAAGAATTACATATAGAAAACATTTTGAAGAACCGTATCAAAATAGGACATAATTTTTCTAAGTGTGTACACCCTACAATTATGGAGGACAACCTCAATCCGACCTGTGATTGGTCGAATGGTCATTCCAATATGACGTCATTGATCTTCAGGTACCTCTATAAAGTCTATGATCCAGACAGAGTAATATATCCATGATTTTAGTTAATACGAGTAAATTCTTTGTTTATGAAGCAATTTGGATTATGCTTTTTTGTATAACATTGGGTATTTTGTCAAGTAAATCCTATTGAAATTCAGTGAGGAGCTGATGATGGTATCTGGAGATAAAGAGTACTAAATATCTGGAGATAAAGGAACTCCTCAATGGTAGAAAAAAATAGGTAGAACGGTGTTTAAAGATATTTTGTTTTCGTTATCGTTGACACTGTAAAATCAGCTCTTCATTGACCAACTAAGGGTCTCATGACGTGTCTTGGAGAACAAATAGGTAACTCCTGAAAGGGTGCAAATTACTTAACAGGAATAAAAAAATATTTGTTTTTAGTAACGTTGACATTGCAAAACCAGTACATTAATGACCAACTTAAGGCCTGCTGGTGTACTTATCTTGGAGGCTAAATATGTGAATCTCGAACGGATGGGAATATCTAAACAAGATTTAAAAATATTTTTGTTAGTAACGTTGAAATTGCAAAGCCTATATACATCATTGAGCAACTTGAGCCTGATGGTGTATCTTGGGTACACAAAATAATTATGCCATGCCACTAAAACGCAGACGTGTCTGTTCACCGCAAAACGGAGCCTGTTCACCTTGGCTCCTGTTTTCCGGAGTGTATCCCTGGAATGCACCGACCGCCTACAGTTATTGGAAGTCGAAGTTTCGTAACCTCAACTATGAAAGGTACATCGAATCCAAAGCTAAAGTGGCTGCAAGAAAACTTGGGGTCCTTGCAAGGGTGCGCCAGTACTTTTTTTTATGGAAATAGCCGGCAAACGAGCTGACGATCCACCTGATGGTAAGTGGCTATCGTCGCCCATAGACATCAGCAACACCAAAGGCATCATTGATGCGTTGCCGGCCAAGAAAGAGTGAAGAAAGAAAAGGAAAGAACTGGCTCTCAAGCCCCCAGCCGGAACACGACGAATCGTTTGGCGGCTGACTCATGCTCGAGGGTGGTAGCTATCCAGGCGAACCCCATAGAGAAATAATAATAGTAATAATGGTATTAATTAAGAATTAAAATCAATATAATCCCTCAAGGGGCCCTACCACCAGCGGGTACTTCTCACTGAGGTAGATTTAAACAACGTATAAAGCTCAGGTTCGCCCATGTGTGGAGTACTGCTGTCACATTTGGGGCGGTGCCGCAAAATGTCACCTTTCAGCCTTAGATTCGATGGAGAGGCGTGCAATGAGGTTCATTAACGACCCAGACTTGGTGGTAACCAACCTGCAAAGCCTCGCACACAGGCGGAGAGTAGCCAGCCTCTCGGCATTCTACAGGATGCATTTTGGAGATTGTGCTCAGGAATTGCATGAACTAATTCCCCCATCCCCGTTCCTCCATCGAACAACCCGTCGTATGGCAAGCATCCATCCATATGTCGTGAATATCCCACCGCTGCGAACGGTGCGATACACGTCTTCTTTCATACTGCGTGCCGCGAAGGACTGGAATAGCTTGCCTGCGTGGGTGTTCCCGTCCAACTACAATGTAGGTGTCTTCAAAAAAAGAGTGAATAGGCATTTATTAAGTTAGTGCATTCACCATCTTGGACTTCATCGCCACTTACCGTCAGGTGGGATTGTTGTCAAGCACTTATTTTATGTAAAAAATGGAACTTTTATGTGAAATAAGCTAATGCTGAACTAAAAAGCCACCTGATGGTAAGCGGGAATGAAGTATGGGTGGTAAAGCGCACTAACTTACTAAAAGCCTATTCTCTCTTTACTTGAAGACACCCGTATTATAAGAGTAAGAGCCAAGATGAAAGGGCTCTTTTGCCGGTGAATTGACACGCTTGAGTTTTTGTGACGTTGAATCTCACAAAGTTGGTATGCCAGACCCAATCGAAGGCCTTTGAGATGTCAAGAAAAACGGCTAGCTCTTCCCTATTTTTCTCGAGGGCCTCTTCCCAGATGTGAGGGGAATACGCTAGAAGTTCTCCCGTCGACCGGTTTCGGCGGAACCCGTACTGCCTGTCGCTAAGAACATCATTGTATTCTAGATATACCATGAGGCGCTTGCTAAATATACATAATAAAAGCAGTAATTACATGGGCGATTGTTGTTGTTGGTAACATTCACATTGCAAAACCAGTACAACATTGACTTAGGGCCAGATAGTGATCTTAGAGATAAAATAATATGTAATTCCTGATCGGGTGGCAATAACGGAAACACTTTTTTTAAATATTACATAGTTGGTTGTACTTTAACATTGCAAAACTAGCATATTATTGACCAAACTTAGGGCCTGGTGGTGTATCTTGAAGACCAAATAATTATGTAACACTTGAACGAACGGAAATAACGAAATTGATTTCTAAGATATTTGTTGTTGTTTTTTAAACCATTTTTAAAATGAAATTAAGTGAATGTTTCTTATTCACTGATGCTTAAACTGCTAAACGAATTTAGTTTCAGTTTGGCTCCCAGATATTTAATATTCCGCATTAAAGGATAGGGTACTTTTTATATCGGGGATAGATTTTACTATAATACGAGTACTTATGGTATTTATTTTGTATTCCGATATTTCGACCCAGTTGCATGGATCGTGTTCCAT
The DNA here is from genome assembly GCA_951805285.1 of Thymelicus acteon. Classification (NCBI taxonomy): domain Eukaryota; kingdom Metazoa; phylum Arthropoda; class Insecta; order Lepidoptera; family Hesperiidae; genus Thymelicus; species Thymelicus acteon. The sequence goes on along the minus strand of OX638229.1, from coordinate 11,789,038 downwards.
GGTGGTAAAGTTTAAAACTGGGTGAGTTAAGTTTAAAATTTTATATCGGGGATAGACCGTTCCCTCAAGATAAGTGGTATAATTAAAAATGGCTAGCATAGATGTTTTATCATTTCTTTTATTGATCATACTCTTTATTCCTCTAAAGATCCAATTCTGAAGTCCACGCAGACGAAGTCGCGGGTAGAAGCTAGTAGGTAATAATTTTAATGTTTAAATAGTACGCCAGTGAGATATTCTGATAATTATATTGTGTCTTAGGAATAATTTAATGTATGTGTATATATGGTATATACTGTAGACAAATAAATTAATTGAATTTCATTTAAATACCATCCGCTCAATACCTAACCTTTTTCTATGTAATATTCAAAACTGCAACAAAGTTATTTCGAGTTAGCTAGTCCGCGCAACTTTACGGCAGATCCGCTTTCTAATCTCATATGGTACGCAGTCACGTTCAACTTTCATATACATTTCGGAGCGGAATGGTGCCGAAAAATATCCAGACACCCTCTCCCCTATATCAACAATCCGGGGAAGAAAATTGTTTTTATGGATTCGATATGCTTCAATTTCAATTGGAGTCGGATCTGTTCCCGTATTCGGCGCGAACGGAATCAATTTGCGTCTGAACGAGGAACTAGAGAGCCTTCGCTTCTTCAATTTCCTAATTCAACTTCATTTGTAGAAAGGTCGCCAAATATTGATAATGATGCTAGCGTTTTTTTAAACAGTTTTACGCCCGAAATCAGAGTCACTAATGGTTACTTAAATCGCTTCTTACTCGTATTTACGATATTTATTTTGTATTCCGATATTTCGACCCAACTGGAAGAAATCAGCCGTAGCCGAATACCTGCTTGAATCGGGGACTAATCACTGGATTAAGCTTCATAGATCGCAAGTAATCTCTACGGAACGCCATTACATCCCACGGCTAGTACGAGAGGCCATAGAGATTAAAAAACACCCCAAAAACTTCAATAGGGAGGATGGATTCGAATTAGCGCAAACATGGAATACAGTAGTTAGTCTACTCGTATGTAGATCCCAAAATCAAAAAGTGCAGTGTTGTGCGGTAAGATATGGTGAGTGTAAATGTGTATGATTAACAAAACGCAAAAACTAACTAGACGAGAAGTTGATAGACTTATGTACTAGTCTCAAATGTCACTTGTCATTCTGTCAAAAGTTTCTACACGCCACCGCAGTTCATCCGTGACCACGATCCATGCAACTGGGTCGAAATATCGGATACAAAATAAATATCGTGAGTACTCGTATTATAGAAAATCTTTGTCAAAAAAGATTATGAATTTGATCGGTAAAGCAGTGTTCAAAGAAAACAGATGAGAGTGTATTTTTTTCGTTTTGCGGAAGAACTGAGTAAGATTAGAGCCACGTTTTGAAGTACGCAACCGCAATATTATAAAAGGGGAAATATTACGAGTATGTAGATTCACAAGAGAGAGAAGATTAAAGAACCAGTTATTAAAAGGAATTATAAGTCATATTTTTAACCAACTTCAAAAAAGGAGGAGGTATTCAATTTGACTGTTTTTTTATATTTTTTACCTCAGAACTTTCGAATGGGTGAACCGATTTTGATGATTATTTATATGATTACTTAAAGAGCGAGATTTGACGAGTAGTTTTTTAGTCATCCCTAATTTTGAAGTCGGTTATTTATTTGTCAATAATTATTGTATTATAGATTTAGCAAGTGCGGATTAACAGTTTCCTATTACATAATATTATAAAACTAGCAAATGAGTTGCAGGTCACCAACGTGGCATCTGTCAATAACACAAAAACATATTATACATTCTCCTACTGAGTGTAAAATTAAATGCTTCTTTTCTTTTTGTGCAGCTTTTAACCACATTAAATTCGGGGCTTACTTGTTTGGCTTAAACTTATAAGCCAAAACATATTTGCCAAACCAAAAAGGCTTTTTAATGGTTTCTCCCATCAAATGTACACAAATCCTTTATCCTATTGATCATAAACAACAAAAAATACAAACTGAAATCTCACCGTGAAGATGAGCAACAAGATATTGGAAAAATCTACAGAAAATTGGAATAGAAATACGGTCGAGGAATTGTAGCATGAATTAATTTGTCGACGACCGACTCCTCGCCATGACTGAGAATCGTTTGACTACTATTTTCTAATGAAAAGAAATATCTCCCCTGAAGATATAAAAAACGAAACTGTCGAGTGTGTCATTTTTACGATTCCGTAAGTCAGATAAAAATAAAAATCTTAATTTTATTATTTGTGTGCTTGTCTATCTGTCTTTCACATCTGATGTTCAAATTCAATATCAACGGCAAGACAAAAGGAGAGCTATGATTTGAGCACGTGTATATATATGTATGTATTATATGTGTGTGCTGTAGTGTATAAGCACAGCTGTCAGTCACTGAGTGACTGCCAGTCAGTCGGCAGCGATGCTGCGTGCAAGAGCCGTGTGCAGACGTCAGCCTTGCGTATACCTACCTCACCTATTACAGAGTAAAATGTGTGTATTATTGACCCTCCAAACACTACAAGTGGCGACGACGGTAAAAATAATAAGGAATTACCAAAAAATGTTGGAAGAAAAAGAAGAAGTAATGCCACCCTTGCATTCGTTCGGGCAGGCAAATTCGTAAAGAATATGTTCTGTTATATTCGCATTTAAGTAAGTAAAGTGTATTATTACATTACAACCACATAATTTATATGTGGGTATACCTAATTGCGTGCACTAAAGTAAAAATTATTTGAGTGTTGACGTTTTAATAACTCGGCAACTTAAAGTACCACTGCCATATTTGTACAGAAAATGGTTGTCCAAGCATCAAAACTAATTAAATACTTCGAAGGCCATGCAAATCATTTTGTTCACAAAGGGCCATGCCTCAAGTAACTATTTCAAATAGACCATAAATTTCCTATGATATTGCTGTAGGAAATTGTAATTTATTTCGTTCCTTATTTCAAATAAAGCTACCGCATCACAATAACAATATCCTAAGTTTTGTTTGTATTTGGTGGGTATTTAATAAAAACGTGAAACTTGACGTTACCCTTACAATAACTTGGAAAGAAACGATTGAGAATCTACCCTACTTATTAATATAATGCTGTGGTTAATGTTTTCACAATTCAAATACCGTTCTACCATGAATTCAAAAGATTATGATTATCTAAACAAGTTTTAGACGTAATTTTGCTAATTAATTAGCAGTTCAATATTATTATTATGGTCACGCCAATACAGTTCACTTAAAGATCATTGCCTATACAACCATATTAAGAAAGAACCTGTAAAGTAGCTACAAACAATGTGTTATACATATGCACGTAATATGTAAAAAGTTTATTATACCTTAAAATCCGTATTACGTAGCAATATTGAAGCATTATATATGTTAATATTTTTATCGCTAAAGCCAATATTAAATTAAATATATTGATAATTGTAGCTACGTCAAGGTTCACGCAGGTTGTACGGGTCTATCCCACTTGTCCCGTTACAAGTATTAAGTCCGGATTGGGCACGCAAATTGAAACAAGACTCGTAAGGAGCTTGTTAATGTACCTTGAGTACAAAAAGGCCTACAAAGGGCACGCAATTTGAAACAAGACTCGTAAGGAGCTTGTAAATGTACCTTGAGTACAAAAAGGCCTACAAGAGGCACGCAAATTGAAACAAGACTCGTAAGGAGCTTGCTAATGTACCTTGAGTACAATAAGGCCTGCAAGGGGCACGCAAATTTAAACAAGACTCGTAAGGAGCTTTTTAATGTACCTTGAGTACAAAAAGGCCTGTAAGGGGCACGCAAATTTAAACAAGACTCGTAAGGAACTTGTTAATGTACCTTGAGTACAAAAAGGCCTGAAAGGGGCACGCAAATTTAAACAAGACTCGCAAGGAGCTTGTAAATGTACCTTGAGTACAAAAAGGCCTACAAGAGGCACGCAAATTGAAACAAGACTCGTAAGGAGCTTGTTAATGTACCTTGAGTACAATAAGGCCTGCAAGGGGCACGCAAATTTAAACAAGACTCGTAAGGAGCTTTTTAATGTACCTTGAGTACAAAAAGGCCTGTAAGGGGCACGCAAATTTAAACAAGACTCGTAAGGAACTTGTTAATGTACCTTGAGTACAAAAAGGCCTGAAAGGGGCACGCAAATTTAAACAAGACTCGCAAGGAGAATGCTATACCTTGTGTAAAAAAAAATGCTCGAAAGAAGCACGTTATTATTGTAATATACTTATCTTCTTGTTTGTATAAATAAAAATGAACTTTAGTATTTCTTGATAGCTTAACCGATTTCACTGTTTCATTCAAAAATTTTCGTAATGGCTCAAGGATGGCTGTTTCGAGAAGAAAAATCAAAGTTCTGGGTAAAGTGACGTGGAACATTTTTATGTTCAGCCAAATTATAAGACATTAAAATATAGTGTTTGCGGAAGTTATTCAATATAATGAGTAGGTATTTCCTAAAAGGTATATTAAAATTTAAGGATGGATGAGTATGTGGAATACTAAAGTTCAGTCTAAAATGTCAGAGATATTGTAACGCTTTTATAGCTAAAAAAAATGGAAAAAAAAGTTTTCAATTTATTGGGTATTTACCATAATTATCATAAAATAAATTAAGGTATGGAGTAGGTACTTGACTTGGAATTCTGAGGAAGAAGCCAAACTAATCGATGTATTGAATTACTGCTATGGCAAGTCATTCGAGGTGATTGAGCATTATACATTATACTGTAATGTATTCTGTATACAAGTGGTATATAATATACCGTAATATATACTGTCAATTATAAATCAATGTTTTAAGGCTACGCAGTCATGTTACTGTTACATTAGTAAAAAGCCATGCATACAAGGTGCCCGCAAATATTATAAATCAATGTTTAAGGCTACGCAATCATGTTACACTTGTAATAACGTTACATTTGTAAAAAGCCATGCATACACAGTGGCTGCAAATATTTACAAATTAATATTTTATGGATATGTCGTTATGAATGTCATTGAAAGCCAAAGATGTCTGTTGAATATGATTCATAAGACACCCATTCGAGATGCCTGATGGAGATGATTCCCATCATAATCGGTCCCATTTCACTGATATTAAATCGTGGGATGAAATAACAAATTGCAGGTTTTCAGAAAGTTACCTCAATCAATATGAATTACAAATACCAAGTAAAGAGATGATGTGGCATCAGAATTCAAGTATTATGTAAGGAACAAATGTAAGACAGTGATTATTGGTATGGTATATTTTATTCCATTCATGTGTTAACATTCCATAACTTCTTTTGAAGTAAATTTGAATCTGACCATGTATGAAATGTACAATGACATACTTCCGTCTTTGACGATTCATTATTTTATAATAATTCGTTACAGACGAGTATAATATGTAATATGTGAACATATCACATATGTGAGCAGATTATGACAAAATATGACAAACGATAGCAGTTATGAGTCCATGGTAACGGACTCGGCTTTTATGATAATTATATTAAATTTTTGCAATTCTTATATAATATAGTCCACAATAATTTATTGGATATATTATTATTATTGAAAAAATAAAGATTCATCATTGTGGCAACGAGCACTTACAGACTCAGAAGATCATAGTATTTCCATCTAATATCTTTACTTGCAAAGTAAATATTAATCTTTTTGAGCTGTCGAAGAATAAAGGTAAATATTATATGTCAAGGTTATGATTTTGTCTCCATAGTAAAGAGACAATGAGACACTGAGAAATAAAATTTCAGTATATTGAGGTAGTCCAATAAAACACGACGTTGTAATCAACTATTTTACGTAGATACAACATACTACTAATATTCATCCAACTTGAACCATCTGCAAAATGACAACACCTTAGGTGTTTCTCTGCGCTCTTTTCATGTAAAATTGACATAAATAGTTAACTAGCGTCATCAAGTGATGGCTAATGACCAAAAGGTTATTTTATCAGTTTCCATACTTTTCACGACATTATACAAAAACAATACCTATCAAGGGCAAGGTTCATACTGTAATTATTGAATATGCGTTAACAAAGTGGTTCATACACTGAGAAATAAAATTTCAGTATAAAATAAAAGTTCGATTTAATTATGTCAGACTTAGCCAAGAAAAAAAAAACTTATGTCTAGTTGAATGACAGTGCTAAGTAGCAACTTTAGAGATTTATCTCTAAAGCAGTACAGTCCGAGGCTCGTCGTCGGTCTTATATTTCTGTATTACAGATCTATCAAGTTTAAAGTGACGTTGATGTTGTGGAAGCTGAAAGCACTAGATCTCCATCTAGAAGCTGGAGTGGCCGCATTACTAAGCCGAATGTACATATGTGTAAGTGGGTGTAACCGTGCACGCAGGACCACCATCTCACAAAGCATCCTCACACAGAGTGCTTGTCAACGACTGAAACTCCCCTGGGAAGCAAACGCAAATTCCCAGAGAATCATAACTTAACTGACTAAACTGATAGTGAATCAAGATTTAAGATAATGAAGAGAATACTCAAGTTCACATGATAATTAAAGAGACAATAAATTGGTCAGCTGTGATCGTAGTTTCACAAGCAACTATTTTTAAGATTATTAGAGATTCTACTGGTACTATTCTAAATACCCTTGTGGCTTTAACAGTGTAAATACTGGTACAGCAAAATAGCTTAGCATTAAATGAATGGGTTGCCAATGGTTTGAATTCCTTACTGACAATAAATGAAAATAATAATGTCACATAGGAAAATTGTTTAAAGTTGACCCTTATAATGCGTGGAGTGAGTTGTTTGAACTGTAGACAATCATACTGATATCATGAATTAAGTCTTGTTCATTGACTCAAATTCTCAAGATTTACCCCTTATCTTACCATGAAATGAAGTACCCTCAAAAATGTGTCTGTGACTTTCACAGTGTAAATGCTGGTAGTAGAATTAAATAGCTTGGCATTAAATGAATGGCTGGCAAATAGTTTTAATTTCTTAGTGACACGAGATGGAAACAACAATGTCACATAGGAAAATTGTTTAAAGTTGAGTTCTTATAATGCGCTGAGCGAGTTGTATGAACTTTAGATATTATATTGACATCATGAATTATGTCTAGTTGAATGACTCAAAATTCTTAAGATTAACGTTTGAAAATTTCAAATTACCTTCAAGTTTTGTGACCTACCCTCAATATAAATGAAGTACCCTCAAGAAAAACTGGAAAGTAATATCACGATAGGTCAAAATAGCAAAAGTTAATTCTATAAATAATTTAAGAGTTTTGTTCTCACTTAGTCTTGAAGAAAACAAGATAGCGTTAGGGAAATACCTGTAACTCATGTACCAGTCGAGTACCTATAAATAGGTAATCATGATAAATCATGATACTGAACAATACGAGATCAGTCTCCATCTCGAGAAAGAAAGTTGTGAAGTTGAAGAAGTGAAGTTTGGGGTGTGTATGGGTGATGCATATTGCACACATATGATGCACACATATGACACTAAATGGATAATATATGCATATCGGCTGGGTGAGCCTTGGCAATAGAGGGACTTACTCAAGATTTTTCAGAAGTTATGTTGTTACTTTTGATAATTGAAGTAGACGACTGTGGTAAATGACTTGGGTTAATCTACTTTCAATGCTACATTTGACATTTGTTAAAAATATAATTATGATCTACAGAGTTGTATTTAGTGAAATGCGAGAATAACATCAATTTTTTTATGAAGCTTCCAATCACTTCCAGTAAAATACCTTTCACTCTAACAATGACAGTAATGTGAGAGACAGAAATTGACAGATCTATAATTCAATTAAAGAAAAGAGGGAAACCATATTAATTGGACAGTACTAAGGGAGCTACAAGATTCTAAATTAGCTACAGAAAAATATTATATCGATGAATAATAAGTAACTGAGGCTAACAGATTGACACCAAAACTTTAACCCTGCACTCACATAGTGGTGTGAGTTTCTGATGGTGAAAACGATGTACAGAAATGGGAAATACATGTTGTACAACAATAATGATATAACACAAAGAAAATAAAAGTTGTATATTGAATAATTTATTATTGTCAGATCTATGTCAATGTTGCAATATATTATTTGCTAACGAACAGTTGTAATCAATTATTATTTATTATAAAATAAAGAAGGGATGTAGTGTATAAGCACAGCTGTCAGTCACTGAGTGACTGCCAGTCAGTCGGCAGCGATGCTGCGTGCAAGAGCCGTGTGCAGACGTCAGCCTTGCGTATACCTACCTCACCTATTACAGAGTAAAATGTGTGTATTATTGACCCTCCAAACACTACATGTGCAATGATAATATATGTTTAAAATGTGTGTGCATGTATTTAGGTATGTTCATCTATTCCTGCAAAAGTTATAAACGAATAAACTTATCATCATTTGACAAATGAGGTATCGATAGATGCCTCTTCATCTTCCGCTGGGAAAAAACACTATTTAATGAAAAAATACTTTTAATTATTTGATAACAACGAAACATAGAGCACATTATAAATTTGAAAACTTTTTAGGATTTAGAGGTTACCTGTTCACATTAACTTTTATTGATATAATATTTCCTAAATTACTCGCATACAGAAGAAAAAACTGAAATATTATTTACGCTAGTCAGGCAGGACCATTACCCGTGGGTTCACCCAGGAATAACTTGCGACAAGTTTCCCGGCAAATTGTCCATTTATTTGCGAAATTAGTGCCAACTTCGTCTCCCGACGCTGCTCCGACAGGAATTACGACGCCTCTGATTATTTCGTACTGGGGATAGATAATCTACTGCTTCAGGGTTGGGACGTTTTGTTTTTTACACGCGTAGACATTAAAATAATCGATGTCTGTACAAGTGTTAATGGAAGATAATTTGTTGAAAAAATAGTCGTGAGGGTGTTTACTAAACGCAGTAAATCGCATTATTTAAATCGGTTCACCTGTAAGAAATAAAAACAAAGAATCCCGTCAAACAACTTCTTTATATAACAAGCCGTCAAATGACCCATGGATCTCAACAATACCAAGAGCATCACCGATGTGAAGTAAGAAGAAAGAGAAAGAAGATAAAACTGGCTACCGAACCCCCAGCCGGATCACGATGAGTCATTTGGCTACCGGCTGAAGCAAGCGAGTAGGTTTCACAGACAATTAAATGTTGTACTCAGAAGAGTAAAATTGAAAACCGTAATGAAACCTTATTAATAGATAATAATAATACCGAATATTTTTTGTGTAATATAATTACGCCGAGAATCCACGAACATTCTAATAAATTTAATATTGAAATGGGTAAATGAGTTGATTATTAAGTTCTATCTTTTCTTTTAGATATTATCTTTTCAGCCAAGGATCCTGGGTTCGATTCCCAGTGAGGCGGAAATATGAATGGTGTGTTTTTTGTTTGTGTTCATGGCACCCACGACACAGAGAATTCTTGTGTGGGCTATGTGTATAGCGCTATTTTTATTTTACCTTCAAATAATTCTCACTTTTGAGTTGAGTCTATAGATCTGTATAGGTCTGTAGATCTATTAAACATTTATAAAATAATTGCACAATGATTGAAACAAATTGTTTTGGATGTAATGTGTCTTTAAAATTCCATGAAAATCGCCTACCCTTATTGCTTTACTGAAATCTCACTCGACACGTTTTTAATACGCTTTTATTATTACTCTGTAATTTGACGCTTGAATCCGTGTTTTATTTATTTATTTATTTATTTATTTATTTATTTATTTATTTATTTATTTATTAGGCACGCCAACAGCATAATATACATACATTCATCTTAGGGGTAATAATTATAAACTAATTACATTTGCAGGTATTTATGCCAATACATACATTATACATATGTTTTGACAGAATCACGTCGAAATCAAACAAATCAATGCTGGATTTATTTAAATGTTTACCTTCGATAGCAATAGTAAAAGGTAAGGGTATAATATTCGTTTTTTTTATAAGTAGACAATCTAAATAATCTGCATATAATGCCCTGAATATAAAATAATTAAACGTCTAAAATTCAAAGCCTTTAAGGGAGGGAATATGGGTCTAATAACTTATAATAAGTACTATTATTTCTTCTGTGATAGTACTTATAATACTCCAAGTCATTAAACAATACAGTTATTACGGTACAATAAAGTTAGTTATTAATTTTTAAATTTTTAGACCGTTGATTTCGCATTGTATTTTATAGTAACAATCAATCAAACTGAGCCAACATCTGGAAGATACTAAAATGTAGCTCACAAGATCTCCTGGCTCTTTTTATGTTTTTACAACTCTACAACGCTCCAAATTCACGAGATCATTAATAAGGATGAAGGTTTCACGGCGACAAGCTACGACAGGAACTAAGTATGGACTTTATACTTGAACATCGACAAAATATATGTTAGACTAGCTGACCCGGCGAACTTCGTATCGCCTAACAAACTAATGTTTTTTTTCTAAAATAAAAGTAGCCTAAATTACTTCTTCTTACATCGCCTATCTGCCAGTGAAAGTCCAGTCAAAATCGGTCCAGCCATTTCAGAGATTAGCTGGAACAAACAAACAGACAGACAGACAGGCAGACAAAAATAAAAATGTTGTTTTGGTATATGTACCGTGTATACATCGAAATCCACTTAGTAAAAAGCGGTTATTTTAATATTACAAACAGACACTCCAATTTTATTTCTTTGTATAGATGTATAGTGCATTCGGCTACATAGCTTTAAAGCTGTCCCTACGATGATCATTAGGTTTTATAATACTTATCCTTTTAATTGCCATTTGTGTTAACGTCTATTACAGAGACATCAATTAAAAATACTAATTAAGTATGTCTACTTTTAGAATGTTTTCTAAGACAAATATAAATAAAAATATATTAAGAAGTTACCATACGATAATTAAAATGTAATTACGATATTAATTGATTAGGCAAGTATCGAATTAATCAATGAAAAACATTAGTTATAATATTAACTATACTTTTAGAAGTTTCGCATATTTGTAAGTAAAATGACACCATGATGATGAGTAATTTATGTGGGTTGTTCGAGATGTTAGAAGTCAGTTGTACGAGTAGCTCTACTAAGATGTCACACGATATTGCGAGCTTAGTTACTATAACTATTTAATAGTAATACCTAGTGTTAAGATGATGCGAAACGGTATCTGGTAGGAATATTCTAATAAAATATTTAATTATGTTTGAAATTTAAAATGTACATAAATTACTTTCAAACCACTGAACAGAAAATGACGTCGTCTGTTCATGGCGTGATTCTTATAGAATCTTTTACATTAAAAATATATCAAACATCTTGGGCTGCACTAGGTCCTAAATGTACTTATGCATCGACATAGACACTTTCGAAAAATTAATCAACATTTAAATAAAACAGAAAATCGTCATCAGCTAACGTTAAACACAATAATTTACGGAAATATCATTTAAAGTATCATTTAAATTACATTTAAATATACATTTAAATATACACAGAGAATCAAATTTCCGAAAAAGAGTGTTAAGTATCCTGAAATCCTTTCGAATTTCAAGATTTTGTAAACAACATTTTTAATATCGTAGGAAGGGCTTTTAATTTATTTCAAAGGCCCTATATAAATTCCTTTTATCATTTTTAATTTCATAATACATTTCGTTAATAAGTTCGTTTCAAGCGAAATGAGTTGGATTTAAAAGGCTTACTTTACTTAATGTGAAATTTGAGTTCCAGAAAAACCCTTTACGCTCTCGCGATTTCTTAAATTGGATGATTTAGATAAAAAACGCGACGCGACGTTTGCGTTATATTACTTGATTATATTTTTAATAATTCAGAGCACAGCCAACTAATTTTATTAAGCTTGATATTTTTTATTTATAAAGTCTTAGGTAGAATAATCCTAGGTATTACTACTTTATTATTTAGATGATGTCCATTAATTGTCGATACTTACTTGCATGTAAGTAGTTAATGAGTAATAGTCGATAAACTTAGTACTTCGGAACTCTATATTGCGCGTAGACTGACACGCACTTGCCTGGTTTTTATTTTAACTCACTTAATGAAATGACAACATTGTGAATTTTACCGTCATATAATTTTATCCCATTTAAATTTTCCAGGCCTTCTTGGGAAAAACAAGATTTGATTGGTTGAAGAATGGGTCCTGACTGTTAATCATTGTATGGTGTAGTTGTTCAGTACATATTACTTTTTACAACGTTCTAAATTACTGGGCTTGGTTTATTCTTTTTAGTTTATTCTACGCAGTCGGTTTTTTAATAATTTATTTTTTCATTTTTGCTTTGAAGGTTTTCCTTTCACCTAATATCATATTTAAATGAAAGTTGTTAACTCTTAATAAAAATCTCTAAATAAATAAATAAAATAAAATAATAAATTCAAACGTTTTTTTATTCATCGTTGAAAATGACTGAAGTATTAAAGCGAACTAAGTTTTTTAATTTAATCATTTCGCAGTTGATTTGATTATTTTATATTGATTAGCTTTATTTCTATCACGTTTTGAACTTGTTGACTAGACTAACGAACGCATCGAAAACGCGTTTCGGGTGAAGTGACGACGTAAAAGAAAAATTATTTTTTTATTTAAGTATAGTTAGATTTTTTTATGTACAGTACTTACATAATACATATTTATTACTTGTATCTGTTATCATCAAAATTAAATTATAACTTATTGTGATTTGACCACGACTATGTGACCCCCCCCTGGCGCCAAAGCTGGATCCGCCCTTGAACGCTGCCGTCACGTTTATCATGGCGAAAGTGATCAGCAGGAGCACGAAGGTTGTCTTTATAGCGGCCATTGTATCGGAGAATATCGAGGTGCGATTGTCAAGGCATGAAGTTTTGTTTTATGAGTTACGAGTAACCGCCCTCGCTTTGCTTCGGTTTTCTTATTTTTTTACACCTTTGGTTATATTATTGGAGTTTTATTAAGGATCCCTAATTTTTTTTGAAAATATAATATAGCCTATGTTACTCGGGGATAGTATAGCTTCCCAACAGTGAAAGAATTTTTGAAGTCGGTTCAGTAGTTTCGGAGCCTATTCAATGCAAACAAAAAATCAAATCTTTCCTCTTTATATATTAGTATAGATTGTTCGTTTGCTTCCATAATTTATGCCGCAAATTTATCCTTATCTTTTTTTTATGCGTGATTAATTATTGGATTATTAATTACTAGCTTCTACCCACGACTTCGTCTGCGTGGACTTCAGAACTGGGTCCTTAGAGGAAGTGTGATCAATTAAAAAAATATATAAATACATATATACCTCTAAATGAAATTTCCATATTTAATTATACCACTTACTTTGAGGGAACAGGGTCTATCCCCGATATAAAAAGCACCCTATCTTTTAATGCGGGATATTAAATATCTGTGAGCCAAATTTCAACTTAATCCGTTTATCAGTTTAAGCGTGAATGAATAAGAAATATCCACTTATTTTTAACGTTTAATGAACAACAACAAATATCTTTGAAACCAATTCCGTTATTTCCGTTCGTTCAGGAGTTACATAATTATTTTTGGTCTTCAAGATACCCGCTCAGGCCCGAAGTTTGGTCAATAATATGCTAGTTTTGCAATGTCAAGTAAAACAAACTATTATTTTAAAAAAGTGTTTCCGTTATTGGCACCCGATCAATAGTTACATGCATATTATTATGTCTCCAAGATGACATTGACCAAATTAGGGCCTGATAGTGATCAAGTTTTCAAGCAAAATTTTAACCCCTATTTAATGATCTTAAAGGTGGAAAAAATCCTCTTTTTTATGGAAATAGCCCGCAAACGAGCTGAGGATCTACCTGATGGTAAGTGGCTATCGTCGCCCATGGACATCAGCCACACCAAAAGCATCATTGATGCATTGCCGACCAAGAAAGAGAGAAGAAAAAGTAAGAAAGAACTGGTTCTCAAGCCCTTAGCCAGAACAGGACTGACTTTGGCGGCTGACTTATGCTCAAGTTATCCAGGTGAACCCCATGGAGAAATAATAAAAGTAATAATAGTATTAATGAATTAAAATCAATACAACCAATATAATCCCTCCGATGGGCCCTACCACAATATAGGAATCTAATATTTATACTGTGGCCCTACCACCCCGATATTCCATCTCCAAATTCAATCTTCTAGGAACGTAGGCACTGAGGCAGTCATTCAAATTTTACATGGCTGCTTTGGAAAAAACAAACAGGATTTGATTGATTAAAGAATGGGTCCCGCCCGAGTCCCGACTGTTAATCTTTCTATGGTATAGTGGTTCAGTATGACTTTTAACAACATTCTAAACTACATACTGGGCTTGTTTTTTCTTTTTAGTTTTATGTGCAGTTGGGTTATTTGTTTTTTTTTAATATTTTTTTTTGAAATCCTTATGGTGAGCTCTTTAATTTGATCAATGAACTAATATAATACCTAGTATATTCGTTCTCTGAATTTGATACCCGTATTGCATTATTCCATTTATTTTTATTTTTTGATACTTCAACCAATGGCATAAAAGCGCCCCCGAGACGATCAAACGGTTTGACTCAAACCTTACGTGTTTGATGAAACTGCTATATGCAGGTTTGAAGGTTCATCAAACGGGACTGCGCATTTTTGTTCTGTACGCCGCTGTAATCAGTGGTGTGACTAGACATGGGTCGGTACGCGTTTTCGTAATACCATAACTATGTATTGGTATTGTCGCCGATAAAGGGTTTTAAAACTGTTTATTTCAATAACTATTTATTGAAACGTTCACTCGGTTTAGCTGGTATCATCGGTATTCTCATATTCTCGGTAAAGTCGGTATTAACGATAAAGGGTTTTAAAACTGTTTATTTTAATAACCATTTATTGAAATGTGTACTCGGTATAATTTACGGTTTACGGTATCATTGTTATACCTAAGCTTATTCTCAGTAGTGTCGGTATACGAAATAACTGATTAAATGAAATATTTGTGGTATTATACCAGTAAAGGTTTATTGAAATATTGAAACTATTTATAGTTTTTACCGTCCATGTCTACCTGTGACGTAATTAATAAATTGGTAATAAAATGCCCTCGAACAAGGTTCGCGATACATGTTTATAATCGCTAAACACCTTTTCATTCGCTAAACACACTACAAAACTCAGTGCAACTGACCATATTGTTTGGTCAAACGCGTTGGAAGACGGTCAAACAAGCGTCAAACACAACAAAAATATGTAATTTATCAAACAACCTTCAAACCCGTAAATGTTTGACAAAACCAGCTAGTTTGCTAGCTGTGTAAACGATCAAAATGGTTTGAGTCAAACTAAAATCTACGCGTTTGAATCAAACCGTTTGATCTTCTCGGGGGCACTGCCGCCATATCCTACCTGAACACTTAGGTTATTATCAAGACAAATCTAACGATATCTTAAGTACAACGATTCGTTCAGCGGTTTGGAAGATATCAGATAATAATGAATATTATTACATACTTAAATACATGATACGTGTGAAAAACATAGCGTTCCTGGCAGTCGGGTAATAAAAAAAGGGGGCGGCAAAAACCACGCTACGCCACTGCGCACGGACGGGGCTCGGCTCGTGCCCGGCTCGTGCCCGGTTCGGTGTAGCATAAATAATCCCTTAAGGGTCTGATGAATCTTAGATGAATAAATGTGTCAACGGCAATAACTGAACTTTTTTAAAAAAATGTTTGTTGTTATTCACATTGACATTATAAAACAAGTCCGTCATTAACCAACTAAGAGTAACATGGCGTATCTTGGAGATCAAATGTGTAACTGATATACGGATAGAAATATAGGAACCGTTTCAAAGATAGTTGTTGTTGTTAACGTTCACATTGCAATACCAGTCCATCATCCACGAACATTCATTCCGAAGCGAAGCGAGGCAATTCCTAGTTTTTAATAAATTTCGTGCCGACGAAAAAGTGTTTTTGTATGCCTGTTATCTTGCTTGTTTGTAAATATTATTGTCCCACCGTGGCATGGCGGAAGTAGATATAGTTAGTATAATGGAAAAATTATGATGTTCATATTTGATAACGAGTGACATTGTTTCTAAAAATAGTTTAAATAGTTGAGATTATGGAGTGAGATAGATGTAGTCGTATTAAATTAATTTTAAATTATACCTTATTTAAAAGTACCTTATAACTTATTTCTTCTGTGCTTTTACTTAGATTTATGGTGTGAAAGATGAAGATTCTTTACATTTATATTTCACTTTTTGTTCAAAAGTTTAACAATTTAAAATGGTTCTACATCATCTAATATATAAAATTCTCGTGTCACGCTTTTTTGAAGTTGAACTCCTCCGAAACGGCTCGACCGATTTTCGTGAATCTTAGCGTGCATATCGGCTAGGGTGGAGAATCGGACAACATCTATTTTTCATCCCCCTAAATGTTAAGGGTGGTCCGGTCCACCCCTAATTTTTATTTTATTTTATTAAACTTTTGACAGAACGAAGTCTGTCCGGGCAGCTAGTTAATTACATATAAAAACGTTGTTCTTTTGAACTCTTAGGGCGAGCAATGATTTGCGCAAGTAGCGCAGCTGAAGAGTTCCCAGAAGTGTCCACAATATGAAGGGAGGGCAGATTTTATAACGTTAGAGTCAACGCACATTTATTCAGCGTCATTCGCGTTTCGCCGAATGATTTTGGTTACACTTATTCAGCTCGGCTTCTATCAGCCGCGTACAGCGTCGTAAGAATGCGAACGCATCTGTTTACTGCGTACGGCGCCGAATATATGCTGCGAAGATCAGCACTGCCAATTGCGCGAAAAATCCCCGATTTGCGGGTATTTGATGGTTAACGCGGGGAGAGCGCGGGGAATCACAAAAATCGGGGAATACTGACCTAAGGTTTTGAATCTAAGGGACCGGCCAGACAGAAAAGACGTAAGACGAGGACGCGTCGCAGACGCGGCCCCCCTTCGATAAATTTTCATACAAAATGTATAGAAGCGTCGTGTCCGCGTCTCGTCCGCGCCCTGTCTTTTCTGTATGTTTTACGTCGCGACGGCTGTATACAAGGTGGACCAAAAGAAGTCATCCGATGTTGTTTGGCTCTCATTTTTTTTCTAAATGAAAAACTTTGATTCTGTTTTTTGATTATGTTTATAATTTTATTTTTACCTTTAGAATTTTATTGGTCACAATTGATTGCTATACGGGCTCGTTTTATGGCATTTTTCATCACTTCGGCGAGAACTTCGGGCGAAAGATTCTCGCACTCGTGTCGAATGTTGTCCTTGAGGGCTTCCAGGGTCTCGGGATTGTTCACGTAAACACGGGACTTCAAAAAACCCCACAAAAAAAGTCTGGAACATTTAAATTTAGCTTTTATTAAGTTAGTGCGCTCACCATCCTAGACCACATCTCCACTTACCATCAGGTGAGATTATGGTCAAGCATTGGCTTATTGTAAGTAAAAAAAAAATTAAAAATCGGGCGATCTTGCGGGCCAGTGCAAATCGCCAAAACGAAAGATGAGGCGACCCGGGAACGCCACCTTCAGAATATCGGTTGTGGCTCGCGCAGTGTGTGCCGTTGCTCCGTCCTGTTGGAACCATATGTCCTCCAGTCCTAATTCGTTCAATTGTGGCAGAAAAAACTCGGTTAACATGGCCCTATAGCGCGCACCGTCCACTGTTGTCGTTTGACCAGCGGCGTCCTCGAAAAAAATGGTCCGATGACTCCTCCAGCGAGAACACCGCACAATGCAGTCACTTTGAGCAGGTTTAATGGCTCCTCGCGCATCACTCGTGGATTTTCGGTGCCCCAGAAGCGATAGTTTCGCTCATTATGATTTTGGTCGAAAAATCGTCCACTTCGTCCTCGAGATTGAGCATGGCTTGGGCGTAGGTTACACGCGTTTGGCGGTCGACAGGCAGCAGCTGATGCACGGACTGGACTTTGTACGGGAACATGCGCAGGTCTTTGACCAAAATTCGCCTTAGGGACGACCGGCTGATGGCTAATTGCGAGTCACGGCGTCTGGTCGATGTTTATGGCGACAGCTCGACATCCTCGGCAACAGCGGCGATATTCTCGGCAGAACGGGGGCTCCGGGGCCGGCCACTCTTGGCAGCGTCTCGTGTGGTCCCATACTCTTCAAGGTTGGTGGCCAAACGGCGCAGTGTTTGCGTAGTTGGTGCCGGACGACCGGGGAATCGGCGACGGAATTCGCGCTGCGCCAACACTACAGACGAATTGTTACGCAAAAAAATAGACACGATTATTCCCCGTTCTTGGGGAGTGTATCGCTGCATGGCTTGTTCACTTGTATTCTACATCTGTCTAGTTCACAAATGTCAAAACAGATTTGACATTAACCGCCATTTGCAAAAATAAGAGCATTTTCCAAAAGGTAATTTCTTTTGGCCCACCTTGTACATTTTTAACCGACGAAAAAAAAGGAGGAGGTTCTCAATTCGACACGTAGGTATATATTTTTTTAAATATATGATCATGCAGCAATCGGCACAGGGTGGTCCGATTTTGATGATTCTTTTTTAATGGAAAGGGTATGTCTTGAAATTGGTCCCATATTTTTTTTTAATTTTATTCCCACCCTAAAGGTACGAAAATAGGGGATGATTGATTATTCACCCACGGAATTTTTACCCGTTAACCCCAATAACTTTGTACTGGATGATCCAATTTCGATGATTCTTTTTTTATTGAATAGTGTATACCTTGAAGTTACTATAGTTTAAATTTCGAAACAAAATTTTACCCCTAAAGGTACGAAAATAGGGGAAGATTGATATTTCACCTACTACATTTTTACCTGGTAACAGAATCTACCACCAATAATTTATTATTAATTATAAGTATTATAGCAACTAAAAATTAAAAAATAATTACTTTTAACAAAAAATAAAACCAACGAAAAAAACTGAAAAGAAAAAAATAAAATAAACCATTTAGTATTATAAATTAAGATCCAAAATTAACAGTAAATTAATAATTTTGAGGCGGTGTCAAACCAATGAAAAAACAAACGGTGAAAAGATGTGCGCCGCGCTGCTGCTGCCGTGTGCATCGCATGCCGCTGCCCTCATAAAATGAACTTTATGTAATTAATTTTGGTTGTTTGTTTGGCACGGTCTCAAAATTATTTATTTACTAACTGTTAATTTTGGATCTTAATTTATAATACTAAATGCTTTATTTTTTTTTTCTTTTCAGTTTTTTTTTTCGTTGGTTTTATTTTTTGTTAAAAAGTAATTATGTATGAAAGTAGATTAAACGGGCGCTGCGACTGCGACGGGTCCGGCACCTAAAAAAATTGCTGGTATGTTTTTTTAAACATTATGAAAACACAACACCGTATTGGTAAAGCGGGAAAAAATCTTTTAAAATTGAATCTAATCGAGATATTATGCTTAATGCGAAAATATGGCAAAAATAATATAGTATTTCAAGTAAATAATAATGGCCACTAAAGATTTAAATAAAAACTTTTTTGTATGTGCACTAAAATTTAAATAAGCACGTCGTTGATTCTTTATTTTGAATAGTGTGGATGTAGATTTTAAAGTCATAGTAGTATATATATAGTTTATTAAACAAATTTTGTATAAAACAGTATTTTTGTTCCAAAAATATCATTTCGAGGAAAGAAGCGGGGAATTTCGGGAAATGGTATATTATCGTCCTGAATAATTCAAAATACCTTAATCCTATTCCCGTGGTTATAATTATATCATTTTTTCCTGCGATAAGTCTCAATACATATTTTTCAAGTACAAACAAACAATTTTAATACGTTATTAAAACAACAAGCCAAATCAACACGAAAACTAAGTGAAATGATATTATGTGTATTAATAATTAATAATCCGATAATTAAATTCACACAAAAACAAGATAAGGATAAATTTGCGGTATAAATATGGAAGCAAACGCACAACACCTCAAAAAACAAATCTTCGTCTCTTGACAATCGCACCTCTAATATTCTCGCAGTACAATGGCCGCTATCAAGACCACCTTCGTGCTCCTGCTGATCGCCATCGCCATGATAATCGTGACGGAAGCTGCGTACCACGTCAGCCCCTGCGACCGGGTCTGCTCCCGCCCCAACGACCAGAAGAACGAGTGCTGCAGGGCTCATGGCTACAGACGCTGGTCCAGATGCAGCGGTGGAAGAATGTATTGTGACTGAGAGTATCCAAGCTTCGATTTGATCCGATGATTTTACGTTTAGTTCATAAGAATTCTATCTGTTTATGTGTCCTTGGTTGTTGATCGTAATTAAAATTTCATACTGCAAAATTGAACTGTATTTTTTAAGTCATATCTATATATACATATAAAAGAAAGTCGTGTTAGTTACACTATTTATAACTCAAGAACGGCTGAACCGATTTGGCTGAAAATTGGTGGGGAGGTAGCTTAGAATCAGGAGACGAACATAGGATACTTTTTATCCCGGAAAATAGACCTGTTCCTGTGGGATAAGGTAAATTTATGTTATATGTAGTTGATAGATTAGTTATTTATACAGATATAAAATAAAGCTCGGGGATGGATATAGGATACTTTTTATCTCGGAAAATAGACCTGTTCCTGCGGGATAAGGTAAAATTTTGTTATGTGTAGTTGATAGATAGCTATTAGTTATTATTATTAGCGTCTTTTATGACTCCTTTTTTTACTTGGGAGCGGGAGCGGGAGCGGGAGCGTGAGAGGGAGAGGGAGAGGGAGGAGCACACAGAAACTGTAACGGCTAGCGATACGAAGTTCGCCGGGTCAGCTAGTTAAATATAATTGGGTCAGTTTCAACAAACACGAATTTTGCCTAAGTACGGTAGCGAATTTAAACTTGCTGTTTTTAAAACATTTTTTTGGTCTAAATAACAGGTAAACAGTAGTAATAATTGGTCATATAGTAGAGATCGAAAAAAATTATTAGTACATGAGACACTTCTATTTGAAATTATCAAATGCCACCGCAATTATTAAAGAACCACTGGAATTACCAATAACAAAGGCAAGATCATTTATTTTACTTTATTCGTAGTAAAAAATTGTAGTCAGCAAATAAGTATCACAATTATAGTTCCTATATTTATTTTACTTTCATAAAGATAAAAACAACAACCCATAATTGTCCCACTGCTGGGCTCGGGGTCTCCTCTCACAATGTGAGGGGTAACAGGCCATAGTCTACCACGCTGGCCAAGTGCGGATTGGTAGACTTCACACACCTTTGAGAACTTTATGGAGAACTCTCCGGTGTGCAGGTTTCCTCACGATGTTTTCCTTCACCGAAGCAAGTGATAATTAACTTCTAATACGCACATAATATTTGAAAATTAGAGGTGCGTGCCAGGATTTAAACACGGGCCCCTCTGTTCGAGAGACCAACGTTCTAACCGCTAGGCTATCACTGCTTTCATAAAGATAAACTATGGTAGTATTTTGAACGTTGATTAAACTCAAAAAGAAACGAAACTGCTAAACTAATCTGTATTACTCTAATTGAGATTTATTTATACCTTGAGCAGGCAAACGAGCAGTCAGGTCACCTGATGGTGAGTGATCACCGCCTATGAACATTAGCAACATCGAGGGCATCACAAAAGTGCTGTGGGCCTAGAAAGAAACGATAGACGCGAATTACGCGAGTACTGAACTGTGGATCAACGCCAGGTATACAGGTGGTGTTGATGGAACCTGGTACACCGTGATGTGCGGTGACGAAAATCAACCACAGGTATTAAACCAAAGCGTTCTTCAGAACATTCCCATTGTACAGACGCTAAAATACGCAGAGAGAACCTAGAACTCAAGCGATTCTAGTCCGTCTGCAAGCTTGGAATACTCAACGAGATGAATGGTTCGCCATTGTATTCTGTTGAACAGATTCACTTAGTTAGTTGGGGCTCCAGCCCAAAGGTGGGAGCAGTAGTTACTCCATCTGTGGTCGAATTTATAAAGCATCAACATGTGCTTGCAATTTCTTCGCAGCTAGTTTGGCCTTATTATAAACAAGTAAACTTCATTCGAAATGTCAACCAAGGATCCTAATGTGCCGGCTGTGCCGGCCAGCCTCAGCTGCTGCGGCGAGCATTAAAACCTCCTGCTCCTTAGCTCGCGGGCCGCCTCGCCCCTCCGCGCCTACACGGGTTTACATTACACTCTAGGGGTAGGGCAAACAAGACTACGTGGAGTCGGTTTTGCAGCGATTCGTTTCTGTCACTAACTTAACGTTTAGAAATAAAAATGATTCAAGGAAGAAAGTAAAACTAAAATTTTTATGTACGGAAAAATGTTAAATTGTTATTGATCAAAAAGTAAGATATACAAAAAAGTTATAAAAAGCATTAAATTGTTTCTGTTTATAATAAAATCTTTAAATCTTTTAAACAAGAAAAATTGCAATTCGAGGAATTGTCATTCGATGAATTGCAAATCATTTAATTCGATGAATTAAATGATTTGCCATTCGATGAAATGACATTCGATAAAATGTCATTCGATGAAATGACATTCGATGAAATGACATTCGACGAAATGTAATTCAATTAATTGTCATGCGATTAAATGGTTGTTCTACGTAATGTTAATCGAAGAAAGGTCAATCGATGACTTGGTTATTCTACGTTTTGTTATTCGACGAAATGTTTTTTCGATGTATTGTGTTCGGCGAATTGTAATTCGATGAAATGTTTTCGATGATTTTTCCGCAGACAAACACTACTACACCCACCCGCCAATGACGTGGAGAGAGTTAAAATTCAAAATATTTTTTTCATATAGTTATACGTATAACTGGCACGTTTTTTAATTTACCAGGTTTTCGGAAAGGTGCTTTGTCATGGAGGAGAAGAAAATCCGTTGAAAAACTCCTTAGCAAATCTTTTTAAAAATAAAAATACATTGGTATATATTTTATTACAAAAAATATCACTAACTTGAATGGAACTGGTTGTAGAGTTGGTCATTTCCCATGTTGTAGAGTTGTCATATTAGATGTACAGAAAACAATCCCTTTCAGTTTTATCAATTTAGTGCTCCCTAATCGAAACTTTGAATAATACTCATTTTATTATAGTATAGTGTGTTAAACAAACACAACGTGCACATGTATCATCATCACCATGCGTTCTGCAAGACTGATGTTGCTATTCGGCACTGAGCCGATATCTGCGGCACATGCCGCCGGCAAGATATCCGCAAAATATGTCGCCATGGCTTCAAACCGCGCAGGATGATGGCGGCATAGTGTTTAGGAGCCATTAGACTGCATCTCCCCTTACCATCAAGTGGGATTTAGGTCAAGCATTAATTTAAAATGTATAAAAAATATCTATTCATGCAGGTTAATACAATTTGTTTTGAGTGTGTTTATAAGTAAATTATTAATTCCAACCTCCATCCAAGTTGAGTACACATACCCAAATCTATTAATTTTATTCATTGCCGGTGGACCTGCAGGTATTCTGTACAGTAGTTGGGAAACGTATACATTACCTAGGTAAAGTATGACGTATACATTACCTAGGTAATGGTGAATAATATTAATATCATTTAATACATTGCCAAAACGACCCAGGTATTATACACATTTCCTAGGGATTGTGCTGAATACCTGCATTATACAGATATCCGGTAACATAATATACATATAAATATTCATATAACTTTATATTAATAGTTAGTTGGAAGGTTGAAGAGGGTTATACGTTTTACAGTTGGTTCCTCTTAGTATCTTTTAAATTTTAGAATTGTTACTTATTTATTCTTGCACCAGGAGTGTCTCATGCATGTTAAAGAACTCATTGATACTTCCCTTTGAACAAGCGGGCCAAGCCGCAGATAATAGCTATTAATTAATAATCCGATAATTAATCACGCACAAAAACAAGATAAGGATAAATTAAATTTGCGGTATAAATATAGCAGCAAACGCATAATACCTCATAGAACAAATCTTCATCTCTTGACAATTGCACCTCGATATTCTCGCAGTGCAATGGCCGCTATCAAGACCACCTTCGTGCTCCTGCTGATCGCCGTCGCCATGATAAACGTGACAGAAGCGGAATCCTACGTCAGAGCCTGCAACTGGGCCTGCTTCCGCCCCGACCACGAGAGGAACCAGTGCTGCAGGTCTCAAGCCTACAGACGCTTTTCCAGATGCAAAGGTGGAGACATGTATTGTGTCTGATATACTATCACACAATACAATCGAATCGAAGCTTCGATTTGATCCGTTGATTATATTACCGTATATTAGTAAGATTATACGATTTTACGTTTAGTTCATTACATGTATCCTTTGTAATTAAAATTTCATACTGTAATTTTAAACCGTATTTTTTAATTTATATTAAATATAATTGGGTCAATTTCAACAAACACGAATTTTGCCTTATTACGGTGGCGAATTTAAACTTGCTATTTCTGAATACATTTTTGGTCATTTTTTGGTCTAAATAATAGGTAAATAGTAGTTATAATAAGTCATATAGTAGAGATCGAAAGAAAAATATTAGTTCATGAGACATTTCTATTTGAAATTATCAAATGCCACCGAAATTAGTACCACCGGAATTAAAATCCGATTCATCAGAGTTACCAATAATAAAGGCAAGATCATTTATTTTACTTTATTCGTAGTAAAAAAGTGTAGTTAGCAACAATTTAAGTTTTATTAAATTATAGTTTTTATTAAGTTAGTATTAGTCTACTTTGCAACAATCCGCGGATAACATGTATGATGGTATATACTTTAAAACATGCGTGGCACCTCCCTCCCTCCCACAACGGAAACATGCACTACAATAATTAAAAGTATATACCAACATACATACCAGCACCAACACGTGTTTCGCCCCGAAACGGAGCATCATCAGGGTAAGTTGACTCTACGATGGTTAGTCGCAAAGTGAACATCGTTCACTGAGCGTGGCGTATTTATACCCTACTCGCCCACTGGTTATCTAATGACGTTGTTGATAATTAGTGATTCACGCCGGCAGAAACCGGGTCTGACGTAATCTGGTGATTATTACTGTTGTCAGACCCGGTTTCTGCCGGCGTGAATCACTAATTATCAACAACGTCATTAGATAACCAGTGGGCGAGTAGGGTATAAATACGCCACGCTCAGTGAACGATGTTCACTTTGCGACTAACCATCGTAGAGTCAACTTACCCTGATGATGCTCCGTTTCGGGGCGAAACACGTGTTGGTGCTGGTATGTATGTTGGTATATACTTTTAATTATTGTAGTGCATGTTTCCGTTGTGGGAGGGAGGGAGGTGCCACGCATGTCTTAAAGTATATACCATCATACATGTTATCCGCGGATTGTTGCAAAGTAGACTAATACTAACTTAATAACAATGGATTTCCGCAAAGTAACGCCTGATACTATTAACTATAGTTTTTATATTTATTTTACTTTCATAAAGATAAACTTTGGCAGTGTTGCTAACCCTAATCTAGATTAAAACTGCAAAGAAGCATTCAAAAAGTTGTAGAAAACTCCAAAATTCTACATAAGGAACTGTAAATCTACAGTTTCTTATTTTGTATTATTTAATAGTTGTAATCAATAAAACAACAATTAATCAAATAACAATTTCATCTAATTACAATTAATTGAATCAACTTTTCATCGAAAACAGTTCATTGAATGACATTTCATCGAATGACAGTTAATCTAATGACATATTTTCATCGAATGACAATTTTCATATTATGATCATTAATAAATATTTTTTATAATTTCAAACGTCACACATCCTTGAAAGGCAGCACTAAGATGTAAGCAGCATATATGTAGATTGTAGATTGTAGTATAATAAATGTAGATTGTAGTAGATGATAAGTGCTATCTATAACTGTGAGCAGGAAAAAAACAAACCCGGTAGTTTCTTGCAGCTTCTTCTCCCGGGCCCTCTCACAGTAAGTAGGACCTTGTTGAAGCATTGGCGTAACTTGCATGACTTTCAAAAAGTGTTTGTAAACCAAACGAATTTTGAATAAAAACATTTGATTTGATTTGATTTCGAGACAAAGCGCTATTTCTGTTGTTCCGCCCATCATGTTAATTCCGCTATTCCAAATTCTGAAAATATTATATGGCATTAACATATAAATTAACTTTCGGTGATTTGCCATTCGATGAAATGTCGTTCGATGAAATGTAATTCGATGAATTATAATAATAATTATAATTATAATAATTCCGTGGGGTCCTAGCGCTATAAGGCTTTTGGAAATAGCAAAAAGGTTAGTCGACATCACAGGAGACCGAAGAGCTGGCAGCTACCTCATTTGATGAATTGTCATTCGATGAAATGGTTGTTCTACGTAATGCTATTCGAAGAAATGTCATTCGATGACTTGGTTGTTCTACGTTTTGTTATTCGACGAAATGTTTTTTCGATGTAATGTATTCGGAAAATTGTAATTCGATGAAATGTTTTCCATGAATTTTCCGCAGACGGTGTAACGGTCATCACCCGTACTGTCATCAGGATAGCAACACACATCAAATAAAGTTTGAGATCACTTTGAAAATACGAAATCTTTTTTGTTACGTTACAATAAAACGTTTTTTCTTTTTCTTCTAAGATGCTTCATATAAAAATCAAATCTTTTAATAACAAAATAATTTAAAATATCAATTGTTTATCGGTATAAAAAGAGAAATCTGACCAACTTGATTCAAGTGTTTTTTCTGACTTTTCGAAGAAGGAGTTTATTCAAAAAGATGCCGAGGGGATTATCTGAAGTTTTACGAGCTAGAATTGTTACTTTGTGGGAAGAAGGACATTCTACGAGAGAAATAGCATGCAGAGTGGCTGGAGCCCAATCCTGTGTCGTGAACACGTTATGGAGGTATCGCGGCGTGGATAACTTTGCTGATCAACCTCGCAGTGGTCGGCCAACTGTTCTTACTGCTGCTCAGAAGCGTTACATCAGATTGCTAACTGCCCGAGACCCAACAATCAACGCCACTAAAATAAGAGGTGAGTTGCGGGCTGCTACAAGTAGCAGCCCGCAAGACTAGAAATTAGCTGCAGCTTTGTACCAAACCATTGCTATTGATGGAATTGTCAGGTCATTTAGAATAAACCATGGCCCTCAATTCGTATTGGTTGACGATAATGCACCCGCACATCGAGCTCAACGAATCAACGCTGCTCTGCGTGAATACGACATTACCAGGAAGGCTATTCTCTTTTGTAACTTGACAGCGGAGTTTCAAAATTGACGTTCGAGTTCTAGGATCACTTCACTTCGCAAGTGCCGTACTAGATGATTAGAGGATGACATATTTATTATTCTCGATCATCGAATTACGTCACCGTCGAAGCTCGTGTCCAATTGTCAAACGAAAAGTTAGTCAAGAGCTATCGCCATCTTTAGTCGTTTGACGTTTGAGTTCAAGACTCCCTTCACTTCGCAAGTGCGTACCAAATGATTCGAGAATCACATATCAAGATCTCGGACTCGAACTTCAATTTTGACACTCATCGCGGAATCCGCTGTCAAGTTACAAAACTGAATAGCCCTACTGGTTAGACTGGCCTGCCGCGATGCCGGCTCGCCTGACTTAAACCCGATAGAGGAGTTATCTTATACTAAATAAAAACAATTTAATAATAAATGTTGATCATATTTAGTTAAATCCTCTTTTTCTTTCAATTATTTATTAGTCAAAATTGCACTAGGACTTTTAAATTCAATTTTAGTTACTAAAAATAAAAAAATAATTTTAATTTTTTTATTTCAACAAGTGTATCTTTTTATAAAAAGATGTTATGTAAGCAACATTCTTTTAAAAAGTAAAATAAAAAAAAATGCATCTTTTGCTAGTGATTTCAAACTTTATTTGATGTGTGTAGGTATATCCCCGATGTCAAGCTCAATATCATTGATCTTTTCCTTGTTTATATAAATGACTTTCCTCGCGTAATAAAAGAACCAATGGTCTGATTTGCCAACGATAGCACAGCTTGATAAAAATCAACTATCGTATGAAAAAGGTATTATCGATTCACTCACAACTCTAATTGAACGGTTGAATGATACCAATCTTAAAACTAATCTTGACACTTGCATGATGAGATTCGCTAACAAAAATACACATTTAAAGAATATAAATATCTGCTATGAGGGCAGACCATCAGTGAAACTAAATGTACGAAATTTTTAGGAATACACATTGACTCAAACCTTTCTTGGGAAACGCACATAGATCACATTGTCGGGAAACTCAATAAATTCTCATTTGCTTTACACATGGTGGCTAAGGTGGCAAATACAACATCAACGCTCACTGCTTATCATGGTTATGTTGGGAGCATTCTTAGGTATGGGGTTTCGTTTTTTGTTTTTTTTTTCCTACAGAACCCTAAAAAGTTGCTTGCGTATCTGTTGCCTGCCACCCTTCTACAATTTCATTAATCAAGACTGATTTTGAAAAGTTCATTATGTTCTACACGTTTATTTATTTATTTATTTATTTATTAGGTCTGCCAACAATTGTTACACGGTTACATGGAAAATTACATGTTTCAAAAAACTTAAAACTACGTGCACAACCTATTACAGGCAAACACCGCATGCAAAAAGTATATTACTTATAATTAAGGCACAATGGGTGACTAAGCTGAATATCCTAAGAAATGTATTTGGGATCATATCTACTTATATAATTAAATACAAAGTTTCCTAAAAAAAAACAAAACAAAATCAGAAAACGAGTCTTTAAACAATAGGTATGATGACAGACTTTGAAATAGTGTTCCATACCGTTGGAAAATATATTATAATTACAACGTGTATCATATTTCGGCAAAAAAAAGGTTTAGTATGAAATAAATACACTTCAATTCATAAGTTTAAAAATTCATATCAAAACGCTACAAAGTGTCAGGGCATGGTTGTGACATCAGTCCTCAGGAAAACAAAGTACACGTTGCGAGAACTAGCTCGAGAAAACTTAAGACAATTATTGTAACACGGCAGAAATAGGTGTGGCGGTGGCATTAAAAGAAAATAATATGATAAAAACTAACATTTTGACCAATAATCAAAATTTTAATAACAAAAAATAACCGACTTCTAAATTACTCAAAAACTACCTGTCAGATCTCGTTCAAATTTATATGGGACCACATGACAAGCACCTGCTTTCGATTACAAAAATAATCATCAAAATCGGTTCACTCAGTCGAGGTAACGAACATAAAAAAATACAGTCGAACTGAGAACCTCCTCCTTTTTTTGAAGTCGGTTAAAAAATACAGTCTACTTGAGAAACTCCTCCTTTTGTTGAAGTCGGTTAAAAATAACATGATAATGCCCGCCACAAATACTGCCTAAATTAGTTGCCTAGATTAGTTTTTTACGAAAGAAAGTTGTGCGAAGTCTGCCCGTCTTTCATGTTGTGAACACTTCTGTGAATTCTTTAGATGCTTACACTTCGAAGCAAGTAATTGTGCGGCAGAACTAATGTGGTAATGTCTGCCTTAGATGAAAATGTCGAAAACTTTTTTTTGTAGTTAATGATGTATGACAAGTTTCTATTTGTAAATATTTTGCTGCAAAAGAAAATATGAATAAACATTAAAAATGTTTTGGAACTTATAATTTTTCATTTATCTTAATAATACATTTTGAACTTACAACCGTGTAACCGTATGGAATTTAAATCACAATCGTGACAATGAACACTTTAGACAAAGTAGATGGAAAACAATCTTTGTAGGGTAACGTGAACCAATTAACGGATTAAATCGAAGCTTTGATAGTATCAGGCACAATACATGCTTCCGCCGCTGCAGCTGGACCAGCCGCTGTGGCCGTGAGCCCTGCAGCACTCATCCTTCTCAGCGTCGATACGGGAGCAAACCTGGTCGCAGGGGCCGACGCGGACCGACGCTTCCGTCACGATCATCATGGCGAAGGCGATTAGCAGGAGCACGAAGGTGGTCTTGATAGCAGCCATTGTACTGCTGCGAGAATATCGAGGTGCGATTGTCAAGAGATGAAGATTTGTTCTATGAGGATATTGTGCGTTTCCTCCCATATTTATACCGCTTTTTCCTCATCTTGTTTTTGTGCGTGATTTATTACCGCATTACTGACCCTAGATACACATTGCTGAGGAGTTAGTTTCTTTGTTTGGTTGAACGCGCTAATCTCAGGAACTACTGGTTCCAATTGAAAAATTCTTTTTGTGTTGGATATTCCATTTATCGAGGAAGGTTATAAGCTATCGGATTTTTGGAAATTAATCCCCTAAGGGGTTAAAATAGGGGTTGGAAGTCACTTTCATACAAACCAACTTCATCAGTTTTAGGGTTATAAACACGAAATTTTTATGTAAGTTTATGTTATTAACAAAAATTAATTTAGTATTTACTGTAGTAACAGTGTCTTCGGTAATTTTGAGCCACCGCCAATCGTGAACCTTACGCCCCAACTTAGAGTCACTAACCAAATTTGTATGGTGATTCGTTACTAAAAGTAAGGAGCGATTTAAGTAACCGTTAGTGATCCTGAGTTGGGGCATTACCTAGTAATACTTAATTATGCGTTACAATATTATTATTGTAAAGATTGAATCAATAGTTAAGTAGTACGGGAGTATGTATGTGTAGCGTGTGACCATCCGTCACGGGGAATTTGCATGAAAATTGGCAAGTTGTTACTTATACCTACTCTGATTATTTTAGAACATGACATGACATTTTAGAAAACTTTTCATCCCGGGAAATTAATAGGTTTCACTGGGAAACAGGATGAAAATATCTATGATATTTAATTTTTTTCAAACATTTTTCAAAATTTTGCGTGAATTTTTTTTTTTATGGAAGTAGCCGGCAAACGAACTGACGATCCACCTGATGGTTAAGTGGCTATCGTTGCCCATGGACATCAGCAACACCAAAAGCATCACTGATGCGTTGCCGGCTAAGAAAGAGAGAAGAAAAAGAAAGAAAGAGCTGGCTCTCAAACCAAATGTGACTCATGCCAAATTAATGCGATCCTATTGTTTCTTTTTCGAAACACGCTCTCGGAGAAATCCATTGTGATTGTATTGTGGGTCTCTAAATAAATTCATAAATAATAAATTCACCGTTTTTTTTTCTACTTTTTTCTTCAAAACCTACAAATTAGGTAAAACATAAAACCCGTATGCGAACCTGCGAGCAACAGCTAGTTCACTAATATAATAGTTTAACAAACATTTAACTACCTTTTATCTTAGTCAGCAGACGAGGAAAACATAGAATTTACAAAACGTGATGCTGTCGATACATTTTGTTTCAACATGTATGATGTAGGTATGATTAAATGTTTTGTTATTTCCTGTTGTGAAAATCGTGTTTTAATACTTTGAATGATGTTGACGTTTAGGCCGATTTCGGGGGACATTGAGGGTGGTGACCGTCGTGTTGCGTGCAGCGTGTTTACAAAATTTTTTCATGCGACGACCTTGAGCCAAACTATTTCCTATGCTTCCTGGCCTCTTGGGTGTACACTAAACTGACCATTTTTTTGAGCACTGAATGTGGGACGTGTACGGAATGTGACCAGCGCTTGGACTAAAAAAAGGTCATCGGGCGCCTTTGTGTCAAAGTGGGACGCCTCCGGAAATTTGTATTCAATTATTTTTATTCATAGCGAAATCATTGTTCATAGCCAAAGATATTTTACCATACAACATCATTGTTCATAGCTAAAAAAAAAGTCGTCGGGCATCTTGGCTTGGCTTGGCTTCAACCCAATAATGGCCCGCTACTGGACACGGGTCTCTCGGGCATCAATTTGTCTACAATCAGTAGTATACATAATATTTATAACTAAAAGAAAGGTCATCGGGCTTAAATCTAGTACTTTCAATGAATTTCATGTCCAAGTACGTAAATATATACCAAAGCATTACAAAGCGGGACATTTGGTCCAAAGCGGGACTCTTGGAACGAAGTTCCTTATCGCGCGTTGCGAAAGGGGGCTAGACGGAAAATTTTAAGAGAAAAAAGTTGTAACGACACTTTTTGCCGTAACTCGTGCGGCGTTGTTACAAGTCGGCGCATGTTTCTGTCTGTCTCACTCTCTCTCTTATAAAAAGCAATCTTATAAAGCAATCTTATAAAAAAAGTTTCGTCTTTCTATTTATTAGTGAAGTAATTGTAATAAATTATTATTTACCTTTAGTTTATGATTTCTGTAATATTTTCTTAGAAACATTTAATAATATGCTCATTGTATTTCATACATGACAGGATTGACATGTTATGTATTGTTATGACAGCGTAGTAAATGTAGAAATGTTTTTTTTTTATATTTTCTAAATTTCCATAGATTATACATATTATTTTCTCTTGTTATCTTATATAGATTATATCTAAAATTTAGCTATAATTATTGTATTAATACAATCGTACAATTTATAATTGTAATTACTATTTACTTTCGCTTTCATCAGCAGAATATTGAGTTAACAATTTTTTTTAATCGGAGCTTTTAATTATGGATATCGTAATTGTAGCATTATAGCGCCGATTATTGAGATGCCTTTTAATTTTGTTACTTTTTAAACTTTTAAACTTTTATGTTTACTCATAATAGAGGCCAGTTTAAGGGCTTGTTTCACAATCTGAATAAGCTATTCGCCGGTTAAAGTGACGTTAAAGTGTCATTTTACATACACGAAATGTCAACTTAACCAACGAATAGCTTACTTCGGACTTACTTGAAGATTGTGAAACAAGCCCAAATCCACTCATTTATTCCAGGGAACATGTTACCAAAATATTAATGTGAAATGGAAAAAAATGCTATTGATTACATTTAACTGTAGTCAGTCCTGTTGGAAAAAACCGTTGTTATGCGCTTGTTTACTTCGTTATTATTTAGGAAACTAAGTACGACTACCTTTTATCTTATCTCTGTAGGGTCATAGAATCTAGAACTTGGTAGAATCGATAATCTTGCAGTTTTATAAGGTAAATAAAATACATAAGGTAAATAATAACAACTTCCAATTTCTGCAGTTTTGTCACAGAATACATAATAGTAACTAAGTTTTGTTAACATTTAAAATTCATTCATTGATTTAGTTATTATTCCAGTTCCAATTAAATGTGTTCCTAAGAAATTCTAGAAAAACCTTACTGTACATTTAATACTGAGATTCAATATTATTAAGGAAATAAAAATATTTATACTTCAAAGAATAGAACCTGCATTACAGATGTTTACTTTCGGACTCCAAATCCATAACATAAACATCGTAGTTTTTTTTTACTTAGAGTTTATTTATTTAACATGGCAAGATTTATAAATTGAACAGGGACTCATAAAATGATACTTTTACACATATCCTACCTACATCTTCTCCAGCCCTAGTACCTGCGCGCTATGTAGCCCGACACGGACAGCATCACTCACGATCAGTGTCGTGAAAACAATCAAAAAAGTAGTCTCCAAGACGGCCATTTTCGTACTAAACTGATTATTAAGATACGTCCCAAGAGATGGAATTCTGTTATGTGAAGTGTTCTATATTTTCTTCCATATTATATATCTAAAGAGATGCACGCAATGAATTATATGTCATGCACGACTTTATTAAGAACCATGATATTATTTCTATTCAAATTTTAATTTACTATTGTTGTTTTATGTCGTACCTACTTCAGTAGAAACAAAGAACCTTTGAGAATTGGCGGCGATAAATGGTATAAATAGACAGCATTTTACAAAACGTAGTTACAAAAGTTTATCTGTTTAAAAAGTTTATGCGGATTTTTTAGTCAGGAATTGCTGGAGCAATTGATGTGTCAGTTTCAATATCAAATTACTTGTACCTGAAGTTTAGAGGGGATCTCAGAATGGGATCTACTTAATCCATATTTAATATTAAATCTACCTGCCCGACACTAGGGTGTAAGGGCTAGGAAAATAAATAGCTAAGACGCGCTGGGAGACTTGGACAGACCAAATGGTTATGATGTAACATGATGATTAAAAAAAATAGAAAAAATATTTTATTTAACTTGTTTTTCGAACAAGGTATGAATATCATCGGTAGCAAATCATTCTTCCTTCAATACAGCTACTCTAGCCTCGATAGCCATGATCCCAGCAGCATCTGTCCTTCTCAGGATCGGTAAGAGAGAGACCTGGTCGCAGGTAGACACGCGGATGGTGGCAGCTATGACCACCATCGTTAAGGAAATGAGCAGCATCATCCAGATTGTCTTCAACATTATTATTGTAATTGTCCACACTCCACAGTTGAAGAATGATAACCCGTTATGGATTGATATATAATTGTCAATCCGTATTTATATCTTGAAGTCAGGCAAGATTTTCTTTGTATAGCGTTCTTGTCATAGAGTATTGTTCATCTATTTTCATTTCACATTATTTGCTTGCGTTGTATTACGTACCTTGGTCCGTCTAGGAAAATACTCCAAGAATATCTAGGGATCTCAAAAGTAGAACCATATTCAAATATGTGACTAAAATTTCTACGCGTGATGTAGAATACCATACAACATTACGTAATAATATATTTATTATAGGGTCAGGTTAAATCATATCCAGTCCTCCAAATATAAATAGGTAAAAAAATCCTAGTAAACGTTTACAGTCAATGATATTTATAATGTAAATATTATCATTGTTTACAGTCCGTTTAAAGTCGTTAGACCTAACGTTAAAAGTACACAATGGTCGCTGGTTCTGTTCTCCAACTTCTCCATCTCGATCTGTCAAAAGTGATCGCTTAAACTATAATACATTACTATTAGTACTATTATGTCTTCTGCGTACATATTCAGTAAAGCGTAGGTACTTGCAAATATTCTTACAATGTGGGTAAAAGTACCTTCATTTAAATTTTGTTACAATTTTTGAATATAAAAATATACGTATTATAGAATTAGGTGAACAATAATTTAAATATTTACATTGTTTAATAGATATTTTTCTGCAATTTCATAATAAATAATACTCCCAAGTTTTTGTTTCTAAAATATAGAGGTAGAGTCAAGGACCTAAAAAAAGACGGACGTAATCCCAACAACAAATTCAGTGAAGCACCCCTAGTAATACCAACTCTCTATTCGTACAAGCACACACACCAACACATTGACACTTCAATGCTTCAATTGCGAATCTAAAATTACGCACACATGGTAAGCGGGCGGCCATTGCTATGCTTCACTCTCGATTAGACGAGGTTACGTCCGTTTTTTTTTCAGGTCCGTGGGTAGAGTGTATTTCGTGACCAAATCTATTGTACCGTACCACTCAGAATCAGATTCTAGAAAATCAGTTGGCACTTTTTTTTTAACGTAAGACACTTTTCATGGACCAGAGGGATTGTCAGACGCTTTAAACGCAAAAACTGACGAATTTGTTTAGCGCCTGTCTGAAAATGAATAGTACGTGTGTGCACTATTTAAGTGTAAACCAAGTGATTTGCCAGTAAGAGTTACTCACAGGCGCTAAACAAATTCGACAGTTTTTGCGTTTAAAGCATCTGACAATCCCTCTGGTCCATGAAAAGTGTCTTACGCTTTATGATACTAGTTTAGAATAATATTCTACAAAATACATATAAAAATCAGCCATGTGAATTTAAGTAAAGTTACTCTTATTTTTAGTTGCCTTTCTCACCTGGTAACTGCCCAGGTGTCACAGGGCAAGCTTCACAAACACGCAAGGTATTCAAAGTACTCTAGACGCTACTGAGTAGTGAAGGTTTTATCCATGTGAAAATAAGTCATGTCTGATCGCTCTGGGATCTTGATCTATATTACTATAGATGAATGATTGACGTATTCAGGAGGTATATTGGAGTATATTATAGGTATTATACTACGAGATTATTGCACATGTAGAAAGCAGAATCAGAATTGTTTCTGCATCAAGCAATTTCTGATTTCTATAGGGTTAATGAATTTAACTTTTAACCCATTGAAAACACAAATGTATAAATTCTCTGCTTTTTAGTACTTCCATAATTTTTAGTACGCATTGAATTATTGAAGCTGGTGCATTTACTTCTTAGCTAGACCCATTCAAGTGCATTAGAGTTTGGGGGCCTGGTTAGAAGCTTCAAGGAATTATCAAACTTTTTGAGAAGAAAATATTTGCAATTAGGAAAATAGGCTATAAAGATACTGCTTCAAGAACAGTGCGTGTACCATAAAACTTTCAAGAAAAGGATTTTATATATTTCAGTGAGTATATTTATAACGATATGGTTAAATACATTAAATGACGATATTTTACAAATTAAATAATAGATTCAATCCGTTTACATCTGAAGGTTTATGGCGTTATCGTATTCGTACGTCATGGGCAATATGGGCATAGATATCATCAGAAACATTCCATTCTGCCACCCCTACAGTTCCTGTAGCCGCGGTGTCCATGAGCCCTGCAGCACTCGCTTCTCTCAGGAACGATGCGGGAGCAGACCTGGTCGCACGGAGGGACGCGGACAGCGTCAGTCGCGGCTATCATTGCGAACGCAATGAGCAGAAGTACGAAGGTAGTCTTCAATGCGGCCATTTTGGTTATCGTCAATTTGCTTGAGATGGAGACTGGTTGTGTGATGTTTCGGTATCAGCTTCCATATTTATACTTCGAATGAGCGCACGGCTTTCTTTGTAAATTCGGTATTGTTCCATTTCAGTTTCTCTTGCTTTTGTTGATTTACCTTGTCTTTTATTATTAACGCGTGTGCCAATAGTCAATAGTGATCTAAATATATATGTATAATAAAATTATAAAATTACATCTGAAGCGCAGGTAAAAGTTATTGACGTATTAACAACAATCGTCCCGGTCTTGTGCGTGATCACAAGACATGACATGTCGTGTAACGTGTGGAAAACAGATAATACCTACGGTAGATATTGTTTTTAATTTTGTTTACATATTTTACTGGGGTAGATTACTTACTAGATTTAACATTAGTAGCATCGTGCATTTGGTAAGAAATGGATAAGATTTCTACTAAAGAAAACGATTTATTTGTCCACACGCTGTTGGTATGTATATAAGGTATGAAATGGAAGGGTGTATGAAACAAAAGTATGTTTTATTTAAACTGCATTTTCAATGTTTCTTTTTATAATCAAATCAATTTACAATACTTTTTGCCTAACCAATTTTGAACATGGCTTTAAGTAAAAAAGAAAACAAACAAAAAAATTAATCATTCTAAGTTATGTAATGAAACAGAGATCAATAACATTTTCATTTAAAAAGTTTCAATTTAAACCATAACATAAAATGAAGTTGAATTGATGCCGTATCGTTTTAGAATCGTCAGTGACACAGCACTAAACCACTACAGCAGTTAACCGTGAGCCTTGCAGCACGTTATTTGCAGCAGCTATGAGAATGTTCTCATAGCGACGTTGAGAATAGCCATAGGCAGTCGGTGATGACGGCGGCTTCACTAACAGCGATCATCGCGAAGGTAATAAGCAGGAATACAAAGGTGGTCTTCAGAGCGGCCATTGTAATGTTCTTGTCGAGAAGTTGTTATTGTTTTTGTTGTTGTTACTGTTGAACTTGTTGTTGGTCTTGTGTTGATCTTGTTCTTGAACTTGTGTAAATGTGAAAAAAATGCAAGTTTTTCCTTGTGTATTTATACTTTTCCCTTATGTTAGACTATTTGCAACGTAGTGATGCAAATTCGTTATCGTATATCGTTTATTACTCGTATTATCCTTATGCCAATTTTCCTTGTCGCGATCGGATGATATAATTGAGCCAATGAATAATAAGTATTATCTAACAATTAAAATGTAATATATTATATGTCATGTATTGATCTATGAGTGCCAAGCAGATAAGATAACGACGGTACTGAATATTTTCTTTTGACTTTTGGCCTATTTACTAATCTTGACAATTCATTATGGGCGGCTGTTGCGTAAAATTGAGTGAATTTCAAATGAAAATACCGTTAATAGTTAATCTAAAATTACCACAACAAAACAGCCTCATTTTTAGGGTTCCAAAGTAAAATCGGAACCCTTATAATTTTGCCATGTCCGCCCGTCTGTCCGTCCGTCTGTCCGTCGTCCGTCCGTCTGTCCGAAGTAAAGCGCCGAGACCCTTAGTGCTAGAAAGCCGTAATTTGGCATGGATATACATATTTACTAAAACTCCAGGATGGTAGAACAAAATATTGAAAAACATTTTTTTCAGGGTACCTCCCCTACAGGTAACGTGATGATGATTTTTTTATTCATCGCGTACCGTACAGTGTGGAGTATCTTTGAAAAGTTCTCTCAAAAATATTATAGGTAAGACCATTTTTGGAATTAGGAGTCCGTTTGTGAAGTATTCAGCTTCAAGTGCTAATTTTGGTTAGAGTCAAGTGTTCCTCCCCCCTACCGGCTAAACGGTTGGAGTCGGACAAGTGAAAAAATTAAAATGTGTGCAATTCGCAAAAGGTAGAAGTGAAACCTTCAAAAATTTTGGTTTCATGATAATGAGACGAATGCAACATTTCGGGAAGATGATAATTGTAGGTTTTAGTAATGATCATAGTGATGCAAAGTTAGAAAATAAAAATAAAACTGTGGTAACTAACGCCATCTCTTAACATACTATGAAGAGTAAAATGAGCAGCTAGCGCCATCTATCCAGCAATAAAACGAATCTTCTATCTTGTTTCTCGCGCCATCTATGAATACAATACTACTTCGGAAGCCTATATTGCGCGTGGCCTGACACACACTTGTCCGGTTTATATGCTATCAAAATTAGCTGGTGGTAAAACCAAGCTAACTTTAAAGAATACTTTAATATTAAAGATTATATCATTTATTCTGCTTTTTTTTTAGAAAACTAGATACAAAGGTAATAAATTTGTCTTCAGACA
Organism: Thymelicus acteon; assembly: GCA_951805285.1. Lineage (NCBI taxonomy): Eukaryota > Metazoa > Arthropoda > Insecta > Lepidoptera > Hesperiidae > Thymelicus > Thymelicus acteon. The sequence continues at coordinate 11,750,017 of OX638229.1, read as the reverse complement.
TAAAGCTACATGCTATTTTATTCACGCAGTGACCTTCGCCTGCAATTTAATTAACCTATTTAAATATAATCTACATAATATAAAACACAAAAAATGTTTGCGGCAATGGCCTTTATAGATTTAAACCATCCAACCGATTTGCCCCAAACTGGTTTCATTTGAAAGGCTATAATGCAAAGATTGTTTGAGACCCCTAAAACAATGCATTAGGCACATTCGTTCCATTCATGAAGTCGATTTTCAACCTTTCCCATATATAAATTTTCCGGAAATATAATTTATTTCTTTGAGCGTACCTAGCAGCACCACACACCGTATAACCACTAGTGTATAAATAAATGAACTGAGTCAACTTTGTAAGATACAAGGAAGTAGACCCTAAGGTTGACTGGCAGAGAATGCTTTTAGCATTAAGTCCGCCTTTTGTACTAATACATTTTGTATGGTTCAATAAAGTTTAAATAAATAAAATAAAAAAGTAGTTATGTTGTTTGGTTCAACTTGCAAGATGCCTTTTGATGAGCCATACATTGGCAAAAATGAATGAACGAACAAAGCAAGTTAAATAAAAGCTTGTAAGAATAATAATAAAAATATCGAATATGCAAATTAAACAATTAATTAATATTGTGTAAGCTAGTGTTATCTAATAGGAAATTGTTTTTTTATCGAAATAGACGACGAGCTGACGATCCACCTGATCTACCCACATGCGTTGCCAGCCAAGAACGAGAGAAGAAGAAAGAAAGAACTGGCTCTCAAGCCAGAGCAAGATGAAGCAAGAGGGTGGTATCCAGCCACGTAGGCTTCACGGAAAGATAATAATACCAATAGGTAATAATGTTAATTATTCAATAAAATATTATCCTAATTTTAACTGGATTTAAGATGCCAAAAGCTCATGACTCGAATTTGGGACGCTCAAGATGTTTTATGCGAACTGCCGACAAACGTATAGAGGGCCATTACTTAATTACGTAAGGACAATTTTGGCTATTTATGACCCCCCTAACCCCATGTAAGGACACATAAGATTTCACAGACTCCCCCTCCCCCTTCTTTCGTAAGATGTTATTTGATTTTAGGAAAGGATAAATTGTACTAAAACTCAATGACGTGAAAAATATTTTTTTTTGTCTTTATTATTAGTATTTTGACTTGTAAAATATTACGTAAGAAAGCCTTTACCCCCTCCCTCGACAACATAAGAGTTTGTAAAGATTTTGAAGACCCCCCTCTCCCTCGGGACCCTTACGTAATTAATGAATGGCCGCATGAATGAATTTAATCTGTTCTACATACAACTACTTTGTAGAAGTAATATCAATAACAGACTGCCGAAAAACTGGCTTACACTTTGGCAGAATTTAAATCTGTATTTTGTGTAAGTCTTCATTGATAATAAATAAAAAAGAGGTTTGTAAAGTTTATTACTTTGGTGAAAATAAACACACAGTATTTTCTGTATTGGAGTGTCCTAGAATACTGGTCCTAATCAAATCCGTTGCCGTTGCCGTTGCCGTATACCTAATCCCGAGTACAAAGTATAAAGACCAATTAAATAATATTCAAACTGCAATCAAGGCAAGTAGCCATATACATAATCAGGATCCCTTTCAAGTTACAGAGCCATTATAGAAGTATTCTTCTACGGTATGATATCTGAAATACCTTCGCATATCCAATTACATCAGAACCCATAACCTTGAACCGTTTTTGGGCTTGTTATACAAAAGTGAGCTAGTTAGGTTGTTAACTTCAACAGTTGCTAAATCTCAGTCACGCTGATAAAGTAAAACATAGCAATATAAACTCCCTAACACTCTCGGTACAACACGTATGTTTCTAATAATCTAACTAACTAAATAAACTTTAAATAGGTCGAAATTCCGCGCTTCGTATTTTGTTTGTCAGGCAAACGGATCTCACATTTGCCCTTAAAATAAAATGTATTCCAAAATAACTGAAAAAAGAGTCATTTTTACAAGCTTATATTTAACTTGCATTGCATGTTTGTATCTTGTAATCTACGGGTATAAATTATATATTACTATGTTTAAGTGAATTAATTACAATTTATCTTTCAATGAATTCAAAATAAATATTTGTTTTGGTGTGTTAAAAATCTGTATGAATAAATTAATATCTTTTATCTATAAAATATTTGATTTGAAAATGTAAAACTAGAATAATTTATAATTTATTAATTGTAACGAATTGTGCATGAAATAAAAGGCTATTTTATTTTATTTTATTTTATTTTATTTTATTTTATTTTATTTTATTTTATTTTATTTATTTATTTATGTATAAGTGATATTTACGCGGAACCTTACCCAATGCCAGTGTTCGAAAGTCCTGGTTGAGTCTCACACACACACCACACCACAAACACCGAAGATGATTGCCGGAAAAGAAGTTTGTTAGAGGTCCTGGCTAGTCGATTTTGCTTATTCAACACGAAACGCCTCGTCCTACGTCCAGTGGCCGATAGAACAATTACAGTACTTGCATTTGTGCTGACGTCGTGTGAGACATCACCGGGATGTAGGAAGTTCACGTCACATGCCACGGAATAGGACGAGATATTACTCTGTTTCAGCATCGTGTGTCGTCCGTTGTTTAACTGTTGGACTGCCATGGATTCCTATAGCTTGATGGACTTACTTGAACCATTGTCGCGTATGGTGAAAGACGTTCTCAATACGATATTGATATTTTTAACGTGGTTTTTGTGTGTTGTTCCTACTTTTGTGACTTCATGTAAATATTATTAATTATCAGTTACTTAAATAGTTCACATTAATTAGTGGTTTATGTTTAGTTAAATTACGTAAATAATAATCATTTCAATTATACAAAGGGTAATTTTAAAAATATAATTACAGAATATTTATAATAAACTGGTATCCGGAAGGTTTCTTTTCAAAACGCCTACTCACCTTTTTTCTCATTATGTTTAAACTATCCCCGCATCCAAATTAACTTATCAGGAACCAGAATCATTGCTATTATTGCAATTGCTATTTATTGCATTAAAACACTCAAAACCTACTTTACAGAACTATTATCCATTATTAGTAATAAGGTAACTAATACTTATAGGATATTAGGGACCTATCTATACTAATATTTAAACTCAAAAACTACTGGATCGATTTCAAAAATCCACTAGAAAGCTCTTTACTTTCTGAGTAATATAGGCTTTATTTTATTAAAAAGGAGGTTCTATACGAAAACCGAAGCAAGGCAAGTACGGTTTCTAGTCTCCAATAAACGAGTATCGCGTGTTGTGCAAAACAAACCTTGATAGTGTCGTATTATTTTGATCGTGCTTAGCGCGATTATCTTTATTGCAACATCTTTACCAGCGCAATAACGGCAAAAACCTCACAAACAACGTATCCCATATAGCCCTTATAGCGCCATTTACCGACCAAGCATCTTAATAAAGTTTATAGGTTATAAAATGTAAGTATTGTTTTGAGACTACCTTAATATAGGTATATGGGTGTAAAACATCAACCACGTAGAAGAACGGACTTAATGAAGTGAATGAACGAGTTTTTAAAACAGTGTTTAATTAATTTGAAACATAAATTAAAAGAAGTTTATTCTCACTCTCTGTCACACTCCTCGAGACCAAAAAACCTGCAACTCGCACACCACCTGCATCGAGTAAAATAATTTTTAATAAATTTATTTACCACAAATGTATCCTTGTTTGTATTACAGTATTCATTCAGTAGGTTTTCAAAAGGGTAATCAACTCTTGACATAATCCTGAAATTTCAAACAATAGTGATAAATGTCGATGGTGTGCGATTTTTTTGCTCTCAAGAGTATTATTTCCCTGCGAATGGTAAGCGATGGTAAGCGGTGATTGTCACACATGGTCATTAATTACACCAAGGCATTAACGACGTGCCAACCGAAAAAGAACCGGCGGGTCATAGAAGATAGTGCAAGATTCAACCTCGAGATATACTTATACTTGCATATATATTACACATTGCACCCTACCAACATCCAATAAATTTTCCCTTCGTCATCTTTCCAAAGGTTCTGGAAGAAATCGCTATTTAGCGATAAGTTCGCCTTTTGTGCAGAAATCATGTTAATGCCATCAAAAACATAACTTGTAAAAAAAAACCAAGTCTCGCAACTCCTCTCGTTCTCCTACCGTAAAAAGTTGTGAGATCCATGTAATACCAAGTCGGTTAATTTATTCAGTTCCTACTTAAGGGTCCTACTGTCTTAAGTTATTACGTAATTAGCCTACCTAACAAGTAACAACATCTTATAGTGACCATATTATCAATATTAAAAATCTTTTAATAACTAGATCGACTTGACCATCGCATGAAAACACAATGTATCTCACAAGTAATACCTACATATTATATTAAATTTGATTGTTTAGTGCGATTGCAAAGTCAATCTATTTATTTAAAACATAAAAGATTTTTAATATTGATAATATGGTCACTATAAGATGTTGTTACTTTTTAGGTAGGCTAATTACGTAATAACTTAAGACAGAAGGACCCTTAAGTAGAAACTGAATAAATTAACTTACATGGATCTCACAACTTTTTACGGTAGGAGAACTGAGTTGCGAGACTTGGTTTTTTTTTACAAGTTATGTTTTTGATGGCATCTCATTTCTTTTTGTAGATAGTTCAACTTTTTTTCCTTTTACAACTTACCTTTGAACATAATTATATGTAGGTACCTATCTACACCTATTATTCCATACACATATTATACACAGGTACAGTAATTCATTAACTGCAAATGTAACTTTGTAATCCTATATATTTATATGGGATTACAAAGTTATTTATGCAGTTCATGTATCTAGAAAACTGGACCGAAATTGCAAAATATTTTAGTTTTTCCTTGATCTATACACTAAACACTAATTTTGTTCCAAATTTTAAGCTTCTATGTCTGCTAGAAGTGCCTTAGAGTTTTGATGATCGGTCAGTCAGTCAGTGAGTGACGAAATTAAGAAACTTTGACTAGTTATAATTCTTAAACTACGGGTTCAAATTGAATGAAATTTGAAATGTACCGTGTTTATACAATGCCTGCTTGGTTACTAAAAATTCAGGCTTCTAGCTTTATCCACAACGAAGTTATAGGGGGTCGAAAATGGCCTGAATTGCTTCGAGAAAAGGATGGTACGGCCGTGCCGCTTTTTTGCTCGACTTGGCGGGGGCACTACCGTACCCTCAGACATTGTAAAGCTTTTCTAACTTTATAAATTTGGTGTGCAATAAAGTGTAAATAAATAAATAAATATAATACCGTAAATATGATGTTTACTGATGTAAATATATCATATCATTGCTACAGTCTTTCAAGCTGCGCCTAATATGGCCTGATAACGTTTTGAATACCGTTTGTACCACTGAGTTGTGAGCTGAACAGTTAAATGATAGTTATCATGCTGGGCTTAGCAATTTGGCAGGAGAATCGCTAGTTTCAGCTACGGCACCTAGCCAAAGTACTTGATAAATAGTTTAGATCTTTATTTAACGTACTTTTACAATACTGTAATTGTGTAATACAACTTGTTTTGCAAACGGCAGTTATATATTAAATCTTCAAACTACACCCACGATATAAACTCTTGAAATGTCTTGGAAAAAAGCGACAAGAAAATATTTGTTACTCGACGTTAATGTAAGAGAGAAAATGCTTACTCATGATAAAGTATTAAATTATTACATGTTTAGGTGCTTATAATACAGACATACAAAATAAGCAAACTCATCGTAATAAGTTAGTACTTAACCCTTTTAGGTAAATACGTCATGTGTTAAAGCTGAACATTCAAATGCTAAGGGCTTATTTCACCATCTTCAAGTAGAGTCCTGAATAAGCTATTCGCCGCTTAAAGTGACGTTAAAGTGTCATTTTACATACACGAAATGTCAACTTAACCAACGAATAGCTTACTTCGGACTTACTTGAAGATTGTGAAACAAGCCCTAAGTGTTAAAATTATACAGCCTAAGTGGTGTTTATACACCACGTTTACATTGTAGTCATTGTAATGTTGTAGACTAAAGAGATGTAAAGACAAAATTAGAACTAGTTAAAAAGTAACTTAAAACGTCGTTCTCATTATAAAATAATCATTTAAGCAGAAAATTAATAAGAGTTTCCTTTTGTCATTGAATGTGAACCCTGAAACAAAAACAAAGAGATAAGTTAAAAAAGTAACTTTAGACGTTTATAAAAATGAAAACAATGCAAAACAACCTATATTTATAATCACGAAGCGTAGAGAGTTTAAGTATCCCGACGTCGTCCAAACCTATTTACCTGGAGCCTTTAACGAAAAAACTTTGATTATAATTCCCTTTTAGGTAAAAAAGTAAACAAACTCAGTAAAGAAGGCAATCAAAAGTTAAACAACTTCTCGACGCTTACATGAAGAGGGTAGAATCATGGTTTGGCTTTAGTACATTCTATTGGCGTTTATTGATGTCCTTGCTTTAGATAACCTATGCTTCACTGCTCAGAATAATTGTTACGTATTATGCTCTAATATCCTTGTAGTTTGTGTGAGAAGTGCTCAAAGACCTTTGACTTGCATCAATTCTACTTGATCAACTGAGTTAGACGATAGCCCGCACTAGCAAAACTTCTCGGAGAGTACATTAAGCTGTCATGCCGTTAACCATCTATTTGTTTATTTATTCTTTATTTTATTCACCTTTAGATAAGTTATAAAAATGGCGAACTTAATGACTATTGGCATTCTCTAAAGTCCGGTTTACACGTATTAAGTAGTTAAGTTGATAACTAAATTTTAAGTAAATTAATACGTGTAAACAGACAATTTAGTAGCTTTTTAGTTAAAATTTTAGTTAATTACTTAACTAATAAATTCATGTAAACCTAACATAACAGACACAACAGTAACAACAGTGGCAGTGTGGAGAAGTAGGATGTAGTCGTACATACAAAATTAAGATAAATAACCATTGAAGTATTATTACTAGCGTATAGAACCAACACCGCGAACACGATGTTTGTCCCAATGAATTGGCAACAATAGGCTTCAATTTTCAATGAATTCGTTCGATTCTGAAAGGCTTGATTTTGAAAATAGAACCTCCCGGCGCGGCGTGACAAAGTTTGTTCGCGATGTCTGTTCTGGTACTTAAGTACATTATACTTCAGTGTAAATAACAATCAATATTACTTTTTTATGTAACTAGCCGGCAAACGAGAGGACGGTCTACCTGATGGTAAATGGCCACCGTCACCAATGGACAGCAACATCACAGTCATCACCGATGCGTTGCCGTTCAAAAAATAAAAGAAGTAAAGAAAGAAAGATTTATGTAGATAAATATTTATCTAACCTTATTCTTAGCCTTAGTCTTAGCCTATAGCCCTAACTTTAGTCTTTCAAGTTCACTAATACACAAACTTGTATCACTATATCGCTCTCAAAAGACTTTAAATACGTGACAAATTAATGTAATTATAATGAATACCATGATTAAACGTTATCTCTTCGATATTCATTCATATTCAATTCTTAATAAATCGGTAATTGGATGTCCCAAATGGAAAACTGTTTTTTGATGAAATATTTAATCTCGAATAAACTGGCAAAGTGTCATTAACATCAATCTTCAAAATTAAATGCGAAAGGCGGCGTCCCGTAATTATATTATTAGATAATAAATTGTATTGCTCCTTTGTCGAGAAACAATTGGTTTTGATTGAAAATAAAGAACTCAATATAGAAGATATTAATTTCTCTGAGATAATCGTCGGTAATAAAGGCTATTTTGCTTTGTAAATTAAATATTTTTGTTGGTTTACAGAACTTAGTAAGAAATACAGTACAAATACGGTACAAAATTTTCTAAAAAAGTATGGAAAATGAAAAAATTTTGGAAAAATTACCTTACGGATATTCTACGTACGTATTATCGACGTACTCAATTCTTGTACGGTTTGATGTAGCAGTGTAAACAGTTTACGGCCTGCAATAAAACTTCAACATATTATACATGTTTCAATATAACTTTTAACAAAATGAAACTATTATCTTTTAAGTTATATGATGTTGTATGTACGTTGTATGTACGTTTGAAAGGTGACTTAATCGAGAGTGTTTTTGCTATGTTTAGTAAATAAAACTGTCGGTTTTTTTATTTTAATTTAAGATTATAAAAAAACTTCTTTATTTTTTTTTCCATGCAGAAAAATTATTAATAACTACTGTTGATAACTAACTTAAAAATCAAAAATAAAAAATGCTACAAAAATAATTACTGAAAAGATGCAGAAAAATCATTTTAAAATTCTTAAAACATCCCTAAAATGATATAAACACATCCAGAAGATCTATAAATGATAGAGTTAGAGATAGACAAGCCAATCGATACCAGGGAGACAAGTCGCTTCTGCTGCTGGGGTATAAACTATGTAAGGAATGTAGAAAATCTCTTACAAGATGCCAGACAATGGAGAAGTAAGATAGTAAGTATAACAGAAATCAAGTTTACCTGAAAAACCTAACATAAAACTTTTACTCCTGCCGCAAGACGCAGGAACTTCAGTCTAATAAATATGTATATCAGTAAAAAGTACAATGACAACAAATTTATAGGATCAAGAATTTATGTAGCAAGTCATTTGCGGCAGATATCTACAGTTTAGAGTGTGTAACTAAGTGTAAAGGTAGTAAGTTACTTCAGTATTCATTTCGCTGTAGAACTGGCTAACTTACTTGGTTAAGTTTCGTCCGAAACTTAGTAAGTCAATGAAGTTTCGCTGGGAAATATTATTCGTGGGAAATTCAAAGTGACTGAGTACTGACAGGTCACTTGATATCAGGTAGGTATATAGAAGAAGATGGTATTATATGGTGTTGGTTGTGAAATTATACTCCTTTTACTTCGCTCCATGATTTCCAGTTTTCCTAACATTTACATTCATAATCGTCCTTTCTACATTATTGACAATTCCTTAATCTAAATATTTAGTTTCTCTTCATGATATCTCTTATATATGACAGCCACTGCATCGGACAAGCGTGGTAGAATAAAGGGGTCCGTCTCTGGACCTTCACTAGATACATGGCCTCACCGATTGAAATCTGAAATCGTGTAAATGACACTTTTTTCGCTGTACCCCATTTTTGGCTTTCTACAAGGCACAGACCTTTCCACAGAATTAAGGTGCTCTATAGGAATCTTCTCTTAGGAGTTAGTGTGCAACCCAAGGTTTTATGCCATCCGAACGCCTCTAATTTGGCTTAGCGACTACTAGCTAACGATAATAAATAGGACTTGGCAATGGCTTAACTAACACTTTGAAGCACGGGCGCGCTACTAAATAACATCCGTTTACGTACCGACCACGCCTGGAGTTGCTTAACTCGGTCAATCACTTAGGATCAGCTCAAGTCCCTTGTGCCAGGTTATGTCAGTTATCAGTTTGCAAGAATTTATTTATTTATTGAAGTGAAAACTTCTTTAGCCACGTTGAGCGATTTTTGGTAGGGGAAAACTTATGGGTTCGCGTCAACCGTGACCTCGACATTCTTGACATGTATGACGTATTGCTCTTGCGCCAGACTAGCAACGCGCAGTATGCGGCGTCATATTATTATGCGTGTTTGAGTTTTGGGTGAGTAAAATCTTGACTTCGCGTCACCGACATCCTGTAACAGCAGTAAGTGAAGTTATGTTGACCATTTGATAAGTTTATTTTGTGTATACCTACTGTGATTGTTTTAACTGTGCTTTCGATAGTCATTATTTGAATTGATTAATCAAATTGTAGAATCACAGTACAGTATAATAGTGAGTACTCAATATACATGTACTTTACTTTATATGTTTGTGTAGAAAAATAAATGACAAAAACAAAGCATTTATCATCGAATATTTCCAACATTATTTGTTTTTTTTTTTCTTCAAAATTTTCATAATATAATTGTTTTGAATTTTCTAAGTCTAAGGACTGCCGAAAGAAGTGAAAATTATAAGTAAAAGCCTATTTGTTTATTATTATCTTAGCACAACGAGTCCCTAAACATAATCTACGTTCCTATATATAAAAAAACGTACTTATACATGCTACGTTAAGAATCAATGCTTTGAATAGCATGCTTAACGTACGATAATTATTGCATGTGTTGTGTATAGCAACTCGCCTCGCAACCAATTGAAAGCGCTTGCCAAATTCCTCGAACTCAATATTGGTTTGGCAAGCGGGCTGCAGTTTAGCTAAAAATGGTAAAAATGCAGTGGTAATAGGAAGTGTTGTCGACTCGCAATAAACTCGTGCTCGTAGTGAGCTGCTCGTAGGTTAAATACGCAGAAACAGTGTTCTCAAATACCAAGTCTTGGTTTGTTTTATATTTACGTTTTCTGTGGTGGAGTAGTAGTGTGTGTGTATGCGTGTGTGTGCGTGTGTGTGTGTGTTTGTGCCCTGCCAGGAGTTACTGGAATTTGGGAATACATAGACATAAATAGGTATAAATAGACAGTTAAAAAGTACGAGTTCACTTTTTATTTGCTTGGATGCATAAAAACTTGTTGATCTTATTTACACTCACATTATCCCTGAGAATGTCTTTAAGTTTTTTTTTTATGGAAATAACCGGCAATTGAGCTGACGATCCAACTGATGGTAAGTGGCTATCGTCGCCCATGGACATGAGCAACACCAAAGGCATCACTGATGTGTTGCTGGCCAAAAAAGAGAGAAGAAAAAGAAAGAAAGAACTGGCTCTCAAACCCCCAGGCGGAACACGACGAGTCGTTTGGCAGCTGACTCATGCTCAAGGGTTGTAGCTATCCAGGCGAACCCACGGAGAAATAATAATAGTAATAATGGTATTAATTAACAATTAAAATGCAATATAATCCTTCCAGGGGCCCTACCACCAGCGGGTCGGATTTAGTCGCCTCTTATGACACCCATCCAGCGTGGGATTGGGGTTAATATACTAAGCTGCCCCAATACGGTTTCAAATGGTTCAATATCGGATGGACTTTGAAGTTTTCGATGATCGAACTCGTTATTAAAAATAATTTACTTTAAAATAATTTGGTTAACAATTAATCATAAATGACAACTTAATTAGTAGTTACTTTATAAATAGTTATAAATAATATAGTTAATAATAAAGTAGGAATATACTGTGAAATGTTATGTTACAGTGACGGAAAATAAGCAGGCATCGCAAAAGTGATGCCTTTTACCTGACTTCTTACCATCAGGTGGTTCTTTTGCTCATTGGTTGCCAAAAAGTAAGATATTCCAAAAATTCCATGACTAGCTAGCTCAATGATATTTAAAAAATATCGATACGTTATGCCCTTACAAATCAACCAAAAAATCTGTTCCGAAAAGAGCAACCTGTGGCTACAACGCAAACACATTTATTTTTTGTTTCAGTACAACAATCATTACATTGGTAAATGACTTTTGACACCAACAAACGCGTGCAATCGTCTTCGTATGGAGAGAGCGACTAAGAGCAGAGCGGACAATTGCCGGTTCTTAACTTCTTACGCGCTTCATCATCACCGCGTTAGTGACATATCTACCTCTTTTTTACGTATAATATCATTGGACAAGGTTATTAAATTCCAACAGACACAATTAAATTCCTACAAGTACAGAAACCCGATTTCAAAGGATATACTTCAAAAGAACATTGCAATATGTATATCGAAATTTAATGAAGAATTTTTTTCATTTCATTACAATTCAAATAATATGCCAGTACATTTTGAAAACTGTTAACTCTGTCTAGTGACTTTTATTTGTGAGATATTTTACTATGACACGAGATTCGTCCATTGTACCTATATTATGAAAAAAATCTCGAAATTGATATAAATGTTTAATTTGGTTTTATTTTAAATCAAATCTGTGCCTCCTGTGTTGAGTGATCTGAGTTGAGTTGCCTTTTTGTGATTTTAACATAGAAATTTATAAAAAAAACTAGCTTCTACCCGCGACTTCGTCTGCGTGGACTTCAGAATTAGATCTTTAGAAGAATGAAGAGTATGATCAATAAAAGAAATGATAAAAAAAATATATGCTTGCCATTTTTTATTATACCACTTATCTTGAGGGAACGGTCTATCCCCGATATAAAATTTAAACTTAACTCACCAGTTTTAAACTTTACCACCATGGAACACGATCTATGCAACTGGGTCGAAATATCGGAATACAAAATAAATATCATAAGTACTCGTATTATAGTAAAATCTATCCCCGACATAAAAAGTACCCTATCCTTTAATGCGGGATATTAAATATCTGGGAGCCAAACTGAAACTAAATTCGTTTAGCAGTTTAAGCGTTAGTGAATAAGAAACATTCACATAATTTCATTTTAAAAATGGTTTAAAAACAACAACAAATATCTTTGAAATCAATTTCGTTATTTCCGTTCGTTCAGGTGTTACATAATTATTCGGTCTTCAAGATACACCACCAGGCCCTAAGTTTGGTCAATAATATGCTAGTTTTTCAATGTCAAAGTACAACCAACTATGTAATATTTTAAAAAAGTGTTTCCGTTATTGCCACCCAATCAGGAATTACATATTATTTTATCTCTAAGATCACTATGTGGCCCTAAGTCAATGATGAACTGGTTTTGCAATGTGAATCTTACCAACAACAACAGTCACCCATGTAATAACTGCTGTTATTATGTATATTTAGCACGCGCCTCATGGTATGGTGACGGGAGATCTTCTAGCGTATGCCACTCACATCTGGGACGAGGCCCTCGAGAAAAATAGGGAAGAGCTAGCAGTTTTTCTTGACATCTCGAAGGCCTTCGATTGGGTCTGGCATACCAACTTTGTGAGATTCAACGTCACAAAAACTCAAGCGTGTCAATTCACCGGCAAAAGAAGCCCTTACTCTTATAATAATATAATCTTGGCTCTTACTCTTATAATACGGGTGTCTTCAAGTGAAGGGAGAATAGGCTTTTAGTAAGTTAGTGCGCTTTACCACCCATACTTCATTCCCGCTTACCATCAGGTGGCTTTTTAGTCAAGCATTAGCTTATTTCACATAAAAGTTCCATTTTTTTTTACATAAAATAAGTGCTTGACAACAATCCCACCTGACGGTAAGTGGCGACGGAGTCCAAGATGGTGAATGCACTAACTTAATAAATGCCTATTCACTCTTTTCTTGAAGACACCTACATTGTAGTTGGACGGGAACACCCACGCAGGCAAACTATTCCAGTCCTTCGCGGCACGCAGTATGAAAGAAGGATTTGGATGTTTGGATGTTTGGATGTTTGGATGTTTGTGACTCAATCACGCAAAAACGGCTGAACGGATATGGATAAAATTTGGCACACGGATAGCTTTCAACCTAACTTACCAGATAGGCTACTTTTTATCCCGGAAAATATACCTGTTCCTGAGGGATAAGATAGTCATAGAAAAACAGTTTGCCGTTTTTCGTCACACTGACATGACAGATGAACGAAATAAAAATGGCCGAACTTCAATCAGCTGATTAAGTGATTAAGTTGTAATATGGTTAATTGTTTTTAATAACTAACAATATACCAACTGTGCGGAGATGCACATTGTGATAATTTTTATCATACAATGCGAGGTTTAGTAGCCATCGATCTTGTGTAAAATCAAATAAATCAACAAAACATTTTTTGTGAAAAACTAAGGCTGCTTACATACTAGCGTTTATAAAGCGCTTCATGCACCCAATGAGCAATCAATGAGTTACAAAAAATAATAATTTTACGATAAACAAAATAACTGGTAGCTTATCATTGAAGTATAAAGTAGTAAAGTACCAGAACAGACAGAGCGAACAAAATTTTTGTCGCGTCGGTAGATTCTATTTTTAAATCGAACGAATCCATTAAAAATTGAAGCCCACTGCAGCCAATTTATTTGGCTAAGCATAGTATTCGCTGTATCGGTTTTATGGGCCAGTAATAATACTTCAATGTAGCTTATCAAGTTTTTTCCTACCTTTCAATAAGAAGTGCTATCGAAGTATTTTAAGATATCGTATCAGGTTTAATTGATTGCAAAAGATCATCAAATTTGGTTTTTAACATTCGTAAATGTCTTTCTATTTTTTATATTTATAGTAAAAAAATAATTTTCCTGAACCGATTAAGCAAGTCATTATTAAAATGTCGGATGAGTGCGTACGTCTTTAAAATCCTAGTGCGGTTTTAGCCTAATGTCAAAATTGCTTTATTTTTCTATAGCTGTGCATGCGTTTAGGCCAGTAACTTTTGAATCACTGATTTTAGTCATGGATATATTACTCTAACTGGATACATAACTTCGTAGTTGTACCTGAAGATCGATGATGGCATAAAATAATGACCATTTTTGTATTGTGTCCATGTTATCTATAGTCCCAGGATATAATAAAATTATCTTTCGATTGTGATTTTTTATAATGGTTTAAAGACATCTAAGATGAAATTATAATATAGATGTAACATAATTGTGTACCTTAATTTTCAATTTACTCTTAATGCAATTATTTAAATTAGGTAATTTTGAAGAAATTCTTATAAAATGTATATTATTTCAATATTACAATTTTTGCCACCAGAAGAATTACATATAGAAAACATTTTGAAGAACCGTATCAAAATAGGACATAATTTTTCTAAGTGTGTACACCGTACAATTATGAAGGACAACCTCAATCCGGCCTGTGATTGGTCGAATGGTCATTCCGATATGACGTCATTGATCTTCAGGTACCTCTACAAAGTCTATGATCCAGACAGAGTAATATATCCATGATTTTAGTTAATACGAGTTAATTCTTTGTTTAAGAAGCAATTTGGATTATGCTTTTTTGTATAACATTGGGTATTTTGTCAAGTAAATTTGAAATTCAGTGAGGAGCTGATGATGGTATCTGGAGATAAAGAGTACTAAATATCTGGAGATAAAGGAACTCCTCAATGGTAGAAAAAAATAGGTAGAACGGTGTTTAAAGATATTTTGTTTTCGTTATCGTTGACATTGTGAAATCAGTTCTTCATTGATCAACTAAGGGTCTCATGACGTGTCTTGGAGAACAAATAGGTAACTCCTGAACGGGTGCAAATTACTTAACAGGAATAAAAAATATTTGTTTTTAGTAACGTTGACATTGCAAAACCAGTACATTAATGACCAACTTAAGGCCTGCTGGTGTACTTATCTTGGAGGCTAAATATGTAAATCTCGAACGGATGGGAATATCTGAACAAGATTTAAAAATATTTTTGTTAGTTGAAATTGCAAAGCCTCATCATTGAGCAACTTGAGCCTGATGGTGTATCTTGGGTAGGTACACAAAATAATTATGCCATGCCACTAAAACGCAGACGTGTCTGTTTACCGCAAAACGGAGCCTGTTCACCTTGGCTCCCACTTTCCGGAATGTATCCCTGGAATGCACCGACCGCCTACAGTTATTGGAAGTCGAAGTTTCCTCGAACCGCAACTATGAAAGGTTCATCGAATCCAAAGCTAAAGTGGCTGCAAGAAAACTTGGGGTCCTTGCAAGGGTGCGCCAGCACTTCTCACCGAGGCAGATTTTAACAATGTATATAAAGCTCAGGTTCGCCCATGTGTGGAGTACTGCTGTCACATTTGGGCCGGTGCCGCAAAATGTCACCTTTCAGCCTTAGATTCGATGGAGAGGCGTGCAATGAGGCTCATTAACGACCCAGACTTGGTGATAACCAACGTGCAAAGCCTCGCACACAGGCGTAGAGTAGCCAGCCTCTCGGCATTCTACAGGATGCATTTTGGAGATTGTGCTCAGGAATTGCACGAACTAATTCCCCCATCCCCGTTCCTCCATCGAACAACCCGTCGTACGGCAAGCATCCATATGTCGTCAATATCCCACCGCTGCGAACGGTGCGATACACGTCTTCTTTCATACTGCGTGCCGCGAAGGACTGGAATAGTTTGCCTGCGTGGGTGTTCCCGTCCAACTACAATGTAGGTGTCTTCAAGAAAAGAGTGAATAGGCATTTATTAAGTTAGTGCATTCACCATCTTGGACTCCGTCGCCACTTACCGTCAGGTGGGATTGTTGTCAAGCACTTATTTTATGTAAAAAAAAATGGAACTTTTATGTGAAATAAGCTAATGCTTGACTAAAAAGCCACCTGATGGTAAGCGGGAATGAAGTATGGGTGGTAAAGCGCACTAACTTACTAAAAGCCTATTCTCCCTTCACTTGAAGACACCCGTATTATAAGAGTAAGAGCCAAGATTATATTATTATAAGAGTAAGGGCTTCTTTTGCCGGTGAATTGACACGCTTGAGTTTTTGTGACGTTGAATCTCACAAAGTTGGTATGCCAGACCCAATCGAAGGCCTTCGAGATGTCAAGAAAAACTGCTAGCTCTTCCCTATTTTTCTCGAGGGCCTCGTCCCAGATGTGAGTGGCATACGCTAGAAGATCTCCCGTCGACCGGTTTCGGCGGAACCCGTACTGCCTGTCGCTAAGAACATCATTGTATTCTAGATATACCATGAGGCGCGTGCTAAATATACATAATAACAGCAGTTATTACATGGGTGACTGTTGTTGTTGGTAAGATTCACATTGCAAAACCAGTTCATCATTGACTTAGGGCCACATAGTGATCTTAGAGATAAAATAATATGTAATTCCTGATTGGATGGCAATAACGGAAACACTTTTTTAAAATATTACATAGTTGGTTGTACTTTGACATTGGAAAACTAGCATATTATTGACCAAACTTAGGGCCTGGTGGTGTATCTTGAAGACCGAATAATTATGTAACACCTGAACGAACGGAAATAACGAAATTGATTTCAAAGATATTTGTTGTTGTTTTTAAACCATTTTTAAAATGAAATTATGTGAATGTTTCTTATTCACTAACGCTTAAACTGCTAAACGAATTTAGTTTCAGTTTGGCTCCCAGATATTTAATATCCCGCATTAAAGGATAGGGTACTTTTTATGTCGGGGATAGATTTTACTATAATACGAGTACTTATGATATTTATTTTGTATTCCGATATTTCGACCCAGTTGCATAGATCGTGTTCCATGGTGGTAAAGTTTAAAACTGGTGAGTTAAGTTTAAATTTTATATCGGGGATAGACCGTTCCCTCAAGATAAGTGGTATAATAAAAAATGGCAAGCATATATTTTTTTTATCATTTCTTTTATTGATCATACTCTTCATTCTTCTAAAGATCTAATTCTGAAGTCCACGCAGACGAAGTCGCGGGTAGAAGCTAGTCCATTATATTTATGTGTAAGACGCTCCATCCAACCTTTAGTTCAAGCCACGAAGCCCTCTCGTCTGTCGCAAATCACATAGTTGGGTTCTTCAACTTTGAATTTGTTCGTGCAATGTCGCGCATCAAAGAGCTGGTTTCCGAAGGAAGCGTGCAGTAAACCACGTATTTAAGCGTAATATCTACATCTGCAAAATACGCTCTAAGAAGTATTTATTTATTTAAACTTTATTGAACCATACAAAATGTATAAGAACAAAAGGCGGACTTAATGCTAAAAGCATTCTCTGCCAGTCAACCTTTGGGTAGTGAGAAACAACGAAAGCGATCATATAAATACAATCGATCAATGATAGGCCTGATTGACATTGACCTTGATTCGTAGCCACTCATAAGATGTCGGAGAGCAACTTCGACCATTGAGAACGAAGATATTCATCGAATGTCACGTGGGTCACATGACCTCTTCAGGTAACTCTTCGAAGCGTGGCCTGCAGATTACTATAAGCTTCTTGGTCCAAGCCAACCTATATTGATTTTAATTGTTAATTAATACCATTATTACTATTATTATTTCTCCATGGGGTTCGCCTGGATAGCTACCACCCTTGAGCATGAGTCAGCCGCCAAACGACTCGTCGTGTTCCGGCTGAGGGCTTGAGAGCCAGTTCTTTCTTTCTTTTTCTTCACCCTTTCTTGGCCGGCAACGCATCAGTGATTCCTTTTGTGCTGCTGACATTCATGGGCGACGATACCAACTTACCATCATGTGGATCGTCAGCTCGTTTGCCGGCTATTCCATAAAAAATACCTCCAAGAAGATTATCAGTCATTTCGTTCTGTATCATCCAGTTTAACAGTTTTAGTTTAAGTATGCATAGTGGTAAAGTTTAATACTGCCTACCTCTCACCCACTATCTTCAATCAACCATAAAATAGTTTGTGTTTCAAAACTGCAGTGTATTAAAGCAATCCTTCATAAGGCTCCTTCATACCAGATGAGTTATAAGTTTATTTTTATAGCATATTTTATTAACTAGTAATCCGCATATTGCGCGTAAAATGAGACCCTTTTTTTACTTCGCAGTCGTATAACTCTGAACTAAGGTTATTAAAAGCAGATAAACCAAAGTTATATTACACGCCATAAGTGGTCTCCGAGGGATCACTAAGGGCCATCCTTTCATCCACCATTTAATTAAATTATTATACGACCTAATCGTAAAAGTAGGATGTTAAAAAGGGACATCCCTTGTGTCTTTTATATCTAATCGTAATTTTATTTTGTTTTGGCAATCAGCTTGTGAAATTTTATATGTAAGTTGGTACCTAATCGTATTTCGTTTTGCATTTTAGAAGTAAATAATAACTCAACAGGTTTATTAAGTTAAAAAAAAAGTATTTTGAGTATGTACTTATACACGTACATACGTCTCTGCAACATTGAACGAATTGATTATTTGATTAACTGATATATGCAATCAACACTACTTTAATTTAAATCTCCTGGACGAGTTACAGAGATACTTTTATGCAGCATGAAACTAACCATGTAATCAAACTGAACAAGTTCTTTAAACGTGGTAATACGATAACTTTGATGTCTTTCATCTGACGATCGCAGAACAAACCCATTAAATTTTCTTTCGTCATTCTCAATTCTTGTACGAAATGATAAATAATTCATCATTCCCGCCTTACTTAGCCTAAGTATGCCATATTTCACAGGCCCTTCCTTGGATGCGACATAAAATACAGCCGAGGTAATCCTATCCATCCATGATTTATATCAAAGAAGGGTCAATGTGGAAGATTTCATAAGCGATATATCATCGTTTCATATGCACAACTCTGAATAGACGTCGGTCCTTTGACAATACTTTTGTCTACTTTATTAACATCATTATTATTACTGGTATGGGAGACCGAGGTTTTGTCTTTTTGCCCTTTGGGGGTGTAATTCCTGATCCAGAGTTGGATGGATTTCAATTCTGGATTTAAATATCAAACAATTTCTGATTTTCTGTGGACCCATTATGTCGCGTTTGATTTATAAATCCTTTTTTTCTCTAATTCTTATGCTATGTCGTTCGAGCGGCGTAAGTACACTCGACTTGAGTAGGCCTTAATGGCGTCAATCAATTCGAGAGTAGCGTGGTGAAATAATAAAGAATGAACATTAAAAGTGAATAAAAAAAGAATAAACAAGTATTTGATGCAGTTTTTCTATAATTCAGGTGTTGTGATGCCATGACTGATTTGAGAGTTGATCACAATTATTTTTAATCTAAAAAGTATAAAGAAGTATGTCCACTTTACCGTACATCCTTACCATGTTAAGTATGTATCAGTTACGGAAAGCAGCTCTAATTTGCCCACTGCAATGGATCGACGGCGTGTCTATGCCACTGGTTCTCCAACCTAGCTAGGTACCTACCTAATGCACTTTGGAATTGGTAGTGTTTCGTTATGATATATTTTCCCCGGGAATTTTTCACGCTCAGTGCATGGTACGAAAATGCTGTTTAGTGTAAAGCGACATACTTTTCAATATGAATACAAGAATATTTTTTACTTGACACGTTTCTAGCACGGTCATAGTGTTGTACGATGTGAAGAGACTCCCTTAAAATTAATGTAGTATACGACCTTAGCCTAGTTGGTAGTGACCATGTTAGCGAATTTAGAGGTCTTGAGTTTGATTACTGGCTGAGGCATTTACTCAGCCGCGACAAAGGAAATCCTAGTGTGAGGTATGATTGTCTAAACTTTAATTTCTCTATTAATTCAATCATAATAATAATTATACAGGCTAAAATAATTAGTTTGGATGATAATGACTAGGTAGGTATATTAATTACCTGTTTGTAAACGTCACTTCAACCGTCCTATTATACTTATAATTAATTACGCTTGTAATTAACAACATAATGAACATCAAATAATAGATATCTATGGTCCATTTATTCAAGGTAAGAAAATTGCTCGCCTTTAGGTACTACAGCTTTCATTTAATATTTTGTAAAACTGTTGAACTGTCCAATAAAAAAAAATTTAGTACATAAATGACGTGGATTGGATTAGATTCAATACGTTTTGTAATAAATGACAAAAGCGTCATAAGAATATAGATAAATGCCACTGTAAGAATAATAACAGAAGTTCTATAAACACGCTGTGGGAATGCCTGTACATCTTAAAATAATTTTTAGAAATATTTCCCGATTGTTGTAAAAACTATAAGCTTAAAAAACTCAACCGTGTAGTTACGTGAGTCTTAATTGCAAACTTTACACTGCAGTTTTCATTCTTATAGCGCGTGGCGTCCGCTTACGGTAATTCTGGATTAATTCCCACAACTTTCCTTGAAACACTCCGTTCTACTTACAACTTTTACGTTGCGTCTGACAACATTGTTCCATTGAAAGTGGAAGTTTCAGTAACATTATTATAATAACCGCAAGTTAAATTTGTAACTTAATATAAACTTAATTAAGGCTTGTCCTTTAATTTTGTCACACTTGATTGGTAACATTATTGTTAATGAACATGGAGAAGTGATGAAAAATTTCAGAGATTAGTTGGAACAAACAGACCGACAGACAAAAATAGTAAAAAATGTTGTTTCGGTATATGTACAGTGTATACATCTAAATACACTTAGTAAAAAGCGGTTATTTTAATATTACAAAAAGACACTTCAATTTTATTTATTTGTATAGATTAGATATAAAACACTTTTCATCCATTAAACAGAAAGGTGAAGGTCGCGCCTACTTCGGATCTTAGACCATAATATATGCAAAACCTTTCCATATCAGATGAGCGAAGCCGAAGTGGATATGTTACCGACAAAACCCGATTTCAGGTTAAACTAGTTTGGCCTAGGCCAAACTAGTTTGGCTCCACACGATTAGGCAAAACTAGTTTCTCGTCAATAAGTTTGGCTTATGTTTAACTTACCACCAAATAAATCATTGTTAACCCAAAAGTAGTAAATGATCACCAAAATTAAAACAGCATTTTAATGTAAAATTATAACCAAAGATGGTAATTCATTTTTTGATTCACAAACAGGCTTCCGAACGTCTCCGGCGCTGCGGGAAGTGCAGCCCCTCCGCCCTTGCGTAACAAACTGCAGGCACTCCATGCTCGCCTACGCAGCTTCGGCTTTTTGGTCGCCTGCGGCGACCAGCCTCAGCCGCTTCAGCTCACATGGTGCCTGCAGTTGGTTACAGCGGGCGGGGGCTGCTCTCCCTCTGCGCCTCCGGGGTTTACATTCACTCTAGGGGTAGGGCAGACTAGTACCACGTGGGGTCGGGGTTGACTAAGTCGGTTTTGTAACCATTTCGACCTACATCTGGAAATTAAAAGAATCCCAAAGAAACAATATATCCTACGCGAGCAGTTAATTTGGTGTTCATTTACAATATTTGGTGTTAGAATACAATTTGAAGTGCAGTCGTGACTAAAATAGCTGTAATTTAAAAGGTTTAAAGCACAAAGATTTGTCGAATAAGTATAAATCCGTAACAATTCGGTTCTAATCAGTTTTAGACTGACGAGAAACTAGTTTTGCCTAATCGTGTCGTGCCAAACTAGTCTGGCTAGGCCAAACTAGTTTAACCTGAAATCGGGTTTTGCCGGTAACAGATATAAATATAACATGTGACACTATGCCACGCTTTTATTATTGCATGCAAATATTATGTCAACTTGCTTTATTTGTATGTTAAAATTCAAATAAATATATACAGGTTTATAAAATTATACTCGCGAAAATTACATTTCTTTTTGACCTCGACAAAACCCATTGTAAAGGAATACTGAATTCAGTATTTGAATAGTGTATAGTGCGATCGTAGTTCCAAGTTTCGAAGGTATCTCTTTGTGTTCGGCGCTTACCGTAATTTGTATCGTTAATATCCCTCAGATAGGACTTCTTGGCAGCCAGTCGGGCTGATTAGGCTAACGGGAGCCATAACTTGCACCGAGATTTGCAAACCGCATCAGACTCTCTGAGTGATTGCCTAATCTATGTCAATAAATCACTGCGAACTTCGCAGTTTGAGTGAAGATGAATGTGAAAACATTACTACATCTAATATATAAAATTTTCGTGTCACGGTGTTAGAAGTTGAACTCCTCCGAAACGGCTCGACCGATTTTCGTGAATCTTTGCGTACATATCGGCTAGGGTTGAGAATTGGACCACATCTATATTTTCATCCCCCTAAATTTTAAGGGTGGTCCACCCCTAAATTTTTTATTTTATTTTTTTAATCTTTTGACAGAACGAAGTCTGTCCAGGCAGCTAGTCTGATTTATAAAACAGTTATTTTATTTATACAAGTGTTCTTCCAGTGGTCAAATTACAACCATGATCTTTGTTAAAAGTTAGAGGAAGATGTTTTGATGATTTTTTTATTGCTAACGAGCTTGTAGGTAGCTACCAAATCGTACTAAAAGAAAGAAAATTGCCTGACAACCAGACGTTAATTCGATCACTAACATCTCTACATATTTAAATAGAAGTAAGTACTTGTAGTTAAAAAAAAATTGCGTTTATTCTCCTCCTTTTTGAAATACCTAGTTGTATAAGATTACAAAGTTTGGTACATGCTCAAATATATCTTTATTTTTTTAATAAATAGCCGGCAAACGAGCTGACGATCCACCTGATGGCAAGTGTCTATCGTCGACCATGGACATCAGCAACCAAAGGCATCACTGATGCGTTGCCGGCCAAGAAAAGAAGAAGAAAAAGAAAGAAACTTTATCTAAAATAATTAATTATACGTTTCATAATCATTATGTTCGGGATCATAATAACTTACTTCAACTCACTTAAACTCACTAAACTCATTTATCTTATTATATTGGGCTAACAATACGCATCTAACGATATCTTAATTATACAAATTAGTCACAAAGATTATACAAACATACGTTTATACAAAAATACGCGCGAAAAACACAACCTCTCCTTGTAGTAGGGTGAAAAGTCAAAATTAATACTCTCTCAGCAAACATGTACGCGTCACGTAAGTAGCTATTACTCGAATTTCCATGCTAACTACAGCTCGGGGCGAGGTGGGTACAGCTGGCAAAATACAAGATTCAATTTGCTGTTAATAGCTAATTTATTTCCCCTTCCTGACGGTAACACTCAAATTGCTTAATGATGTTATCTTAATTTTCTTGCTACTGGGATTTTTCGCTGAATCAGGTGTGATATCATTAGTCATTAGGTAATTATGTATTTATTGCACATTTAGGTCATTGTGTAGGTACTTGTCAGCCAGAATAAACAAACGGTTACTGCTAGATATTATCGTTCTTCTCTGTTCTTTCTTAACCGGTGACTGGTGCCTTTAGTTATGCTGATGTTCTTGGGCGACGACTTTACTCAATAGGCTCGCTGTTCAGACTGGTGGCACGAATATTCATAAATGAGATATCACAAATATACACACCGGTCATGAAACAGAATCTCGGCATTCATCGTCACTACCTACTAAGCTATGTATTCTCAATATGGAGATGACTAAAATAATATTAACATAATTTACCGAAGTAATATTAGCACGTAATTTACCTTATTAAACCCTGGCTCGTACGTGACGCTAATTAACTAAGACAAATTAATGTGTTTGTAGAAATAAAATTAACTCGAACCGTGCTCTTTATATCCATTTAATCAAGATCAACAAACACCTCAACACAAACAATAAAAAATAAATAAGAGTTCAATTTCCATGACAAAAATATTATAAGCAGTACAAATTGCTGAGTCGGCTTTCTAACAAACAAGTGCGTGTCAGGCCACGCGTAATGTAGGGTTCCGAAATAGTAAGTTTATCGACTATTACTCATTAACTACTTATGCTAACATAGCGGTGATAGTTTTCCTTGTAAATTCATCACATCACCTATTTTTGAGAATTTTTCACTTGTTCAACCAACCGTTTAGCCGGCAGAGGGAGGGGGGGACACTGAACTCTAACCAAAATTAGCACTTTAAAGCCAAATATTTCGCAAACGGAACCCTAATTCCGAAAATCGTCTTAGAAGACCCATAATATTGAAAGAACTTTTCAATGATACCCACGGATTTTAAACAGTTGTGTCCAGGATTACCATTTACGACACTTTTTTTTTTATAATCATTTAAGCAAAATACGTTTTTTCTCTTTTACAACACAGGCGATGGATTTTGTATACCACACACATACACACATTTTAATTTCTTTTTAGAGCCTTTTCAGAATATAGTCCTTAATTAACCACAGTTATGGTTTTATGACTAATAAAATATTTGTGCGTGACTTTGCATCAGTGTGAATCAACCCTACTCGAACTATAAGCTAATCTAAAGTATCGTGTACTACATATTTGAAAATTTAAACACAATATTCGATCCAAACACGAAGCGAATCAAATATTTGTGCCCAAACTTATGTCTACTGGGAATTAAACTTGGTGCAAAAGGCAATAGACGGGATTAGCTCTCAAGTCAGAGTGAAATGAATCGGAAAAAAATTGAACATGCATAGTTTTTCGTAAATCTGGTGGAGAAACGTTATGTGAAACGTTTTTTGTTTTTGAGCAATCGGAAAACGAACATTTCCCTTGATTGTTGCCATACTAACACGATGCCAGCCTTATTTATTAACCCTTATAACATAGGTAATAATAATCAAGGTAATATGCGAATTTACACGAAACAGCTTTATGTCTAAACAAATAAATCATGGGATTTATCCAGCGAGAGAAACTCAATTTAATGGGACTGTAGGTCCAGCGGCACGCGATAGGAAGCGATAAATTATTCCGACGTGGGCCCACTAATAAATAAGAATGAGGAGAATTAAAGAAGTGGGCACGTGGAGGCTCGATGACAAATGCTTCTGGGTTCCCGACGAAACTTGAAGCAAATCACAAGAGTAAAATTGCATACAGTGGTTCAAATTCATCCTACATAGTTATTTTTATTCTTACATATTTTCCACTGCTGAAGCGATATCGTAAAAAACACAGCTGATTTGATCTTATAGAGTTAAAATTGACTGAATCTCGTTTTACAAAACAAGATATGGTATTATTAGAGTTGTATTTACGAATAAGAAGTTAACGGGGACTTGGAAACGTGTTGTAAATTTAAAAAGATTCGGTAGTTAGTCTGCATTTACAAGATTCTATAGGATTTATTACCATATTATGTTTTAACCTATGCTTAACCTAACAGTGACTACAACACCCTACACCATAAGCAGGGGAAGTAACGATATCTTATTTTTGCTGTTTATGGGTCAATACTTAAAAACACCGCTTTCTAGTAAGAGACGTTGTAGTTCAATAACATATATTTTAGTAAGTACAACCCATATAAATAATTTTAGTAGTAAAATACTTCGCTATTCATAATAAAAAACTGATGTATTTGGTAAAAATTGGGCTAATAGAAATTGCTAGGCAGCGCTCCATACGTAGACAAACAACAAGTTACAAAAACCGAGAATTTTGTAAGAAACGCCTTCTGTACGAACATTTAGTCAAAATGAAATCTCGGAATACCCTCAAAGTTATTCCTGCCATCCGTTACATTTATTTGGGTCGAGAGTTTAATGAAAATGATAAAAATATTCAACAGCGTTGGCTTACTGTAGAACGTTTTCAATGTTAGGCTTATTATGAGTACCTTGTACATTTTCGTACGTTTGATAAAAGAGATATTTTGATAAACATCACGCATCTTTTTAAGTTAGGTTATAAACAGAAAAATATAGGTACAGCATCTATACTGAAACAACTGCTATAATTATGCACTAGCATTAAGCTCGCCATTTGTCCGTTAATATTTTTATATTGTGGTCAATAAAGTTTGCAGAAATAAATAAATAAATAAATAAATTATGTACGCAAATTGTGTACAAATACGTAAACAAAAAATAGGTACTTACACTGAAAAAAATTACTTTCAAGGATCATACTTTTCCTATAGTGAAACATGATCGGGTTATTGATATAAAAGGTTAAAAATGGTAATTTAACACATAATTTAACGTTTGTGGTCGATGCAGTTATGTATTCGTCAGATTTGCCAGCACAGTTCTCTAAAATATTTAGGTTCCTCATTTTATTTATTGTTTCTTACTTTACATACTTTTAAGTTTTCTTTTTGGAATATAATATTTTGGCACTCCATGAAATAAAAATAAAAGTAACAAGTATAATAATAATGATAATAATATAATAAATAATATATATATATTTTTTTATTTATTTATTTCCAGCAAATAAGTGTATATGTTCTACATTTCCATGTCTGCCAAACTGCAAGCCAGTTTATCGGCAACTGCACCAGTTTCTCATTTTACACTCCTATTATTACAATTTTTTATTTATATAATATGTATCTATATTATATATATAACATTATATAATTCTATACTTATGATTACTTATCTACTTATAATTTTATTACCGTATGCTAATATTACACTTCTTCTCATTTGTTCAATTTTCAGCCTGTTAACTTAATTAAAAATAATAACAATATATCCATACATAAACATATACATACATATACACATACATATCCATATATATATATACATACACACAATAATAATATATGTATATGTATATGTATTATTTTCACCTCTATGGACACAACGACAAATAGTGCTTCCGCAGCATGGTTTTTAGTTCTGCCTTAGATACGCTTTCGTCGTATATGTCCGCCACCTCATTACACAAAGTTGGGGTTATCCATTGACGCATTCGCCGACCAAAGTAATTTTTGACCATAGGTACAAAGTATTTCCTCCTTTGTGTAACTTGGCGCTTAGGCCGCGCAACTTTTTGGAGTTTCTTAAACGTTACAATACTATGCTGTTCTAATAAGATAGAGGACTTTACTTTTTTGTCTACTGCAGGAACAATTTTACAAATTTAAATAATTTTTCAAAGTCAAAGTCAAAGTCAAAATATTTTATTCATATAGGTATCACTGATACACTTATGCACGTCATCATTTTTTAATCTACCAGCTTTTCGGAAGGGTGCTTTGTCACGGAGGAGAAGAAAAGCCGAAAGAAACTCCTCGCACATCTTTTAAAAAAAAAATATTACAAAAAAGAAAATATTACAAAATATTTACTAATCTGAGCGGAACTGGTTGCAGAACTGGTCATTTCCATGCATCTTTGTCATTTAAATACTCGTCTATTCTATAATATCCCTTGCCTAACAATTGAGTTTTTACACGTTTTTTGAAAGATTCTATTGGCAAGTCACGTATTGATTTTGAAATTTTATTATAGAAATGTACACCAAGCCCCATGAAAGATCGCTGCACTTTACTTAGGCGGAACGAAGGCGTAACTAATTGATGCATTCTTCTTGTTTGGCGATTATGAATATCACAATTTTGTTTATACGCGCTTATATTCTTCCGTATAAAAACTACATTGCTAAATTTGCTTTCGTAATTGTTATCTACAGATTTTTTATTTTTAGTATCAACTAACATTTTTAAAAACCTAATCTGGAGAGATTTTATTTTATTTAAATAAGTTGGGAAGAAATGAAATATAATAATGAAATTTTACTGATTGGTTTGTCTGAATACTAATGTCATATAAAATATTTAACGAATCTTGTTCTGTAATAAAATCTTCCATTTGATTTTCCATTCTTATATCCTTTTCCTAGATTCTTAAGTATCTAAATATTTTTTCAAAACTAGCGTAATTTCAATGTGAGCGAGAGTTAAGTTTATAAATATATCGAAGTTAAACTGCGTCAGATGGTGCATCACTATAGCCTGCAAACTATAACAATTATTCCATTCAAATAATTTAAAATATTCTTCACTTTTCAATAAACGTCAAAATCGACAAAAATTGATATCTTTTATACACACAAAGGATCAGATTTCTAATTTCCGGTATTTTGATTAAAAATACGGAAAGTAGAATATCATACAATTTTATAATTACATTTTGTCTTGTGGATATCGTAGTAAATATAACAAGCTTTAAGGAGCCGAATCGTTAGCTTAGAAAAAAAATATTTTCCACACGCAATCAATCACACTCGTATACGTTTCTGATTGAATAAACTCATCAAAACCGTTAAAGCTGAGAGCAATATATTTTTTGAATCAGGCGCTTTCTTTCTTTATCGAAAGACAAATGCAGTGCCCCGGAAGCGACTAACCGACTACAATAATATGGACATGTCTCAATCATTATATTGCTTTATATGTGCTGACTTACTTATCACAAATAAACATTATGTTTTGGACTGGGCGTCAAACATTTTAACTTGTGATGAAATAAAAAAAATATCACAATCACATATAGCCTGTGTCACTCAAGAATAATGTAGCTTTCTATTGGTGAAGGAGTTTTTGAAATCGGTCCAGTAGTTTTTGAGTTTATTCATTACAAACATACAAAATCTTTCCTCTTTATAATATTAGAGTAGATAATCTCGTATCGTATCCACATTACTCCTACGAATGAGTTGTAACTTATGGTGAGAAAAATACGGCTGTTTTCTCGCGCAACGATTATTAATCAAAGGCGTTTGATAGAAGAAAAATATGATTTCCCCCCTAAGTAGAAGGTCGTCTCAATGTTAAAGTGACGCTCTGTACGTTATAAATGATGGCGAGGATGAAATGTACAGACAATTTATAGCTAATTTATGACGGTGTTGAAAGTTGTATTATGTTAAAATCTTATTTTTTATATTATTCACCATTATTGCTAAACTGCACAATTGTTCATACAGTGCGTGTAGGTATGTGTGTGCATCAATGTGCATGTGTGTGTGTTACGGTTACGCTTCCCGCTCACGTTCGATAATCGGTGACCGATTTTTTGTAGGAGAAAAATAGACGTACTGATAGCAATAGTGCAACTATTGTTGGACGTGGGAGCGTTACAATGTTTATAAAAGATTGAAGCACAAACATAGTATTATGAAAACATATAAATAAATTATTTATTTATATAAGCGATTTTACAATAGATAAAAATAAACATTAAATAAAAAGGTAATATACTTTTTAATTTAATTTCCATTTTATTGTGATCCAAAATTAAATTTCGATATTGAGTACTTAGTGTAGTCACGTCACTGGAGAATTGCAATGCACGCTGTCGCCCTCAATACACAAAATAATTTATAGGAAAGTAAAAAAAACATATTCTATTTCGCATCAAATCAAGTTTAAAATGAATATTGTTTCTGCTGAATATATTATTTACTAACGAGTATTACGAGTATATGAGGTCTCTCACAGATTACAAAACTGTGTTAATGTTTTGTC
Source organism: Thymelicus acteon (assembly GCA_951805285.1). Classification (NCBI taxonomy): domain Eukaryota; kingdom Metazoa; phylum Arthropoda; class Insecta; order Lepidoptera; family Hesperiidae; genus Thymelicus; species Thymelicus acteon. The sequence continues at coordinate 11,720,354 of OX638229.1, read as the reverse complement.
TTCTGGTTTATTGTACAGAACTGGAGCGTATATTTCAATACCGCTTTAATTGTGTTAAAAGCTTTCGTTCCAAGCTAACTCTAGTGGAATTATTGCGCAATGATATACTAACGGTTGAGAAAGAAAATAAACACAAAATGAAATGTAATGTTACTGTAGTTTGTGGAGACAAATAAACAAAGTGTTTCGTATATTTTATACCTATGGTCATACTAATATGTATTCTGAGCTATGGTATAATAATAATTCTTTGTTTGTCCGAATAAATTATTATTAAAAATACGAGTATTTTATGCGGTTTTTTAACACCGACAAAAAGAGGGGTGTTAAATATTTGACGAGTCTGTGTATCTGTGTGTCTGTGTATCTGTGTGTCTGTGTATTTGTGTGTTTTTGTATCTGTATGTCGGTCTGTGGCATCGTAGCTCTCAAACGGATGAACCGATTTTGGTCTAGGTATTTTTTGAAAGGTGACTTAATCGAGAGTGTTTTTAGCACAGACAGTATATTATATGTCTATGGTTTTTAGCTATGTTAAGTGTAAATAAAACTGTCAGGTTTTTTTTTAATTTTAATTTATAGTTATAAGATACACCAAGATTAACTAAACAGGTTTTATTGAATAATAATAAATAAAAATCCTATTACGGGAGACTGAGTGTGAAAACCTGTGTTAATTAATTTAATTATTTATAAAAATATTGTTGAAACCGGTACCTTTGTAAATAAATTAAAAATAATATTTTAATTTCTGTTACATGGCTGTCAAGCGCATAAATCGATCTCATGGTACTTCTTTTCGCTTACAGGATAACTATAGTAGGTTGTTTACAGTTTACACACTGGATCGGGAGTGAAAGTGGTGTAGCGAGGAACTGGTGCGAAGCTGGGTCGGTACCGATGTGGAAGTCTACACATTACCTTGGTTCGTAACGTCAGGACGGTCCGGACTGCCTTCACCGCATACATTCCTTAGTCCATAATAATACAAACAATACAAGAAAATCGGCTCCAGTTTGCCTCCGCCTCTTGTGTTTATGAATGAGCATTAACTTGTAAGGTAAAAAAAAATTTACTATAAACCGAATTTAGCCTTTGCGAGCAAAGGAGTTACAACTATGCGAACAAAAATAGTTTTATATGACTTTTTTAAATGTTTCGTGTTACCTAAGTGTCAGTCAACTAGTTCATTTGACTGGTGTCTGAGTTAAGTCCAAGTCAAGCAAGCAAGCAAGCAACAACCCATAATTGTCCCACTGCTGGGCTCGGGGTTTCCTCTCACAATGTGAGGGGTGTTAGGCCATAGTCTACCACGCTGGCCACGTGCGGATTGGTAGACTTCACACACCTTTGAGAACTTTATGGAGAAGTCTCCGGGGTGCAGGTTTCCTCACGATGTTTTCCTCCACCGAAGCAAGTGATACGTATCTTCTAATACAAACATATTTGAAAATTAGAAGTGCGTCCCAGGATTTGAACTCGGGCCCCTTCGTTTGGAGACCAACGTTCTAACCGCTAGGCTATCACTCACTACTGTACAGTCAACGTCAGTTCGCTAATATTATGTATAGTCGGCTGAATGAACATTGAATCAGAAAATTAAAACTGAGTTTTAAATTAAATTCGCATTGGCATAACGATTGCATTAATTACAGTTACAGTTTGCTGCATAATAAAACTGTAATTGCTGCACGTTAGATGCTCCTGAAACAGAAAATTGTAGCTTTAACAATGGGCTGGATTCCTTCGTTTTGTTCGAACTGCATTCTGTGGAACTACCCGAGGTTTCGGTAATTATTTTTAGAGGAAAGAGGGTAGAAATTAACATTTTGTTTGGTAATTTTGCCGGTTGTGACTATTTTGTTGTTATTATTATTATCCAATAGGAATAGGTAACATGTTTGTTAATTCATTCTCTATCACTGCATGTTCACTAACTACTACTCGATGAGATATACCTAGAGTTGACTAGATGACGATTTTATCAAGAGGATTATGGTTTAGCCAGCGCAATACATGTAAATAGATAATTGGACGAATTTATTATAAGACATCTAGACAACTATGGAAACTGTAACCCATAGGTTATAGAAAATATTCGTCACCAGGCTTTAAACTATTTCCATAATTGTGGAATAACGTAATAATTAGCCCAATGTTTTGGCCCAAAAACCGTGGTACTTTAGAATTCATAACATTAAATTTTTTATAAAGTTTGGTTCATGTCCCTATTTAGTATCACTTCAATTAAAATATTTTTCGCCATAATTTTAATACGGTATTAATTATTGGGAATACTCAGTAAATTTAATGTCTTATTATTCCTTAATGCCGTCGACAATATGGTAGAGCTCTTGGCTTTAAGCCCGTCTTTTAAACCATCTTTATCAGGTATAATAAAGAATAAACAAAGGAGCATAATTTTCTAAAACATTTTATATTCCATCTAATTTTATTAAGTAGAAGGTGGTTACTTAGAAGATAAAGTAAGATTCCGCGCGGGGATTCTACACAGAAAGAGTACACAAAAAGTCTAAAAGCTTTTTAGATAAAAACGTAACCCATCCACTCGCAAATATACAGTAACTGGGATTTATCGTAAAACAATGCAAGATTGTGGGTGCCAGAGTCGTAAATTTGGTCGCTTCACAAACATAAATACAGGCACAGCGTATATTTGTCGTGGTCCTTCCAGAATAATGGCTTTTAGCTGAACAATTAGGCTGTTTTATGGTTGACTATTTTACAGCAGAACTTCAATATAATAGAATGACGGGCTCATAAATAGCTGTTGTTAGTTTAAACCGTGACATGTTCGTATTATACGTCTGTAAAGCCATACTGAATTAACATTTAACTAAAGTAAAGTTAGATATTTAAGACAAATGTTTCTTATTTACGGTAACTCGGCGATGAAGTTAATGGACCGTAATGCAAACGAGGGGACCATTTAAGGAAAGACTAAATCCGGCCCGCTGGTGGTATGACCCCTCGACGGATTATATTAGTAATATTGATTTTAATTATTAATTAATACCATAAATTATTATTACTATTATTATTTCTCCTTGGGGTTCGCCTGGATAGCTACCACCCAGTCAGCCGCCAAATGACTCTCTTTTCAATATTTTCGTTTGAGTGGAGTTGAAGTGTTGTGTGCGAATACCTAGTGTTGATTCCCCGGTGGTTAGTCGCAAAGTGAAATGTGGTCTAGTAACTATAGGCCATTTACAGTGGCGGCCTTAGGGGGTGGCGAACAGGGCAACCGCCCGGGGCCTCGCGCTTGCAGGGGCCTCGCGCCATCACCCGAGTTAAAAAAAAATTTAGACAGCAAAACAGAAATATGATTGTATAACTTTAAGAACGGAACACCATAATATACAGTGAAATAACAATAAAAATCCATAACCTTTTGGTTATTTGACTATTTAAAACTATAAAATAAAATCTTATTATACTATTTGGCTTCGCTACCCAAGCCCCCTTTTTAAATTCAATATGCTATTTACTGTATTTTTAGGGTTCCTTACGAAAAACGTAAAACGGAACCCTTATAGGATCACTCATACGTCTGAGCGACCACCGTTCACAGTCAATTTACTCCGAAACTACTGGACCAAATAAGTTGAAATTTGGTACTCATGTACTTTTTTGTGACCCAAAGATGAAGGTGTAAATTAAACATCTGAATTTTGAAAAAAAAATACGGAATCAAATTTAAACAAAAACTGTTTTGCAAACCGTATCATCTTGTATGTCAAATGAAAGGGATTGTTGTAAGGATCTCAAATATAATTTTTTATAGTTCTACAATGGATGGTTTTAAAATTATTCAAGAAAGAACGAAAATTAAAGTCAAAAACTGACCATTCCACCCCTTATCTCCGAAACTTTACTTAAATATTACAGGATAACCTATAAGAAGTCTATAGTCTTAAAAAATGGCAAAAATAAATAAAAAACGATAGAAAAATAATGGTAAATACATAATCAACGTAGGGAACCCTCTCTAAGGGAGTTTAACTCGCACTTGTCAGGTTTATTTTGCACTTCCAGGAGTGAATTTTCTTTTTCTTGTGTTTATGAATGAATGTTCAATATCGCCAATTAAGATATTTTTTTCGCAAATACATAATTTCCCCGCTTGGCTGAGTATTAAAGTATACATATAACCTACCTTTAAGAGTTTTATATACATTTTTTTTTATTATTCGCCCGATTAATAACATCACAAATATAGATAGAATATAACAAAAATTAAAGGAAAAATAATTTACGGGCGATCTGAGGTCGGCCTTTGTATGTCCTAAACATACTGTAATTTTTTTTATTTAAAATATTTCTTTTTTTAACCTTAATTTTGACTTAATATCGAAAAAAAGTGGCCAAGTGCGAGTCGGATTCGCCCATGAAGGGTTCCGTAGCAGCAAGTAACATAATATAAAAGTCCTTGTAGTTCATTGTAACTTTGATCAATGTTTTTTGCGGTTTACGATTTATGACGTATTAAAAAAAAACATCATATATTTTTTTTAGTTTTATCATTCCCTTATTTTAGAAGTTACAGGGGGGGGGGGGACACATTTTACCACTTTGGAAGTGTCTCTCGCGCAAACTATTCAGTTTAGAAAAAAATTATATTAGAAACCTCAATATCATTTTTGAAGGCCTATCCATAGATACCCCACACGTATGGGTTTGATGAAAAAACATTTTTGAGTTTCAGTTCTAATAAAGTATGGGGAAACCCCAAAATTTATTGTTTTTTTTTCTATTTTTGTGTGAAAATCTTAATGCGGTTCACAGAATACATCTACTTACCAAGTTTCAATGGTATAGCTCTTATAGTTTCGGAAAAAAGTGGCTGTGACATACGGACGGACAGACAGACGGTGGGGTTTTTGTTCGTTGAAATCTCTACTTTCTGATGGTATCGATCATCCAGTACAAAGTTATTGGGGTAACGGGTAAAAATTCCGTGGGTGAATAATCAATCATCCCCTATTTTCGTACCTTTAGGGTGGGAATAAAATTTTCAAAAAAATATGGGACCAACTTCAAGATATACCCTATCCATTAAAAAAATAATCATCAAAATCGGACCACCCTGTGCCGATTGCTGCGTGATCATACATAAAAAAAATATAAGTGTCGAATTGAGAACCTCCTCCTTTTTTTTCGTCGGTTAAAAAACCAAAAACTTGGTTATTAGAATTTTTCATATAAATTTTGAAGTTATGTAAAAAAATACAAAAGTTGTGGACGTTTTTATTACCTACGAGTAATCGCCCTCGCTTTGCTTCGGTTTTCTTATTTTTTTACACCTTGGGTTACATTACTGGAGTTTTATTAAGGATTCCTAATATTTTTGAAAATATAATATAGCCTATGTTACTCGGGGATAGTGTAGCTTCCCAACAGTGAAAGAATTTTTGAAATCGGTTCAGTAGTTTCGGAGTCTATTCAATGCAAACAAAAAATCAAATCTTTCCTCTTTATATATTAGTATAGACAACTCGGCCATTTAACTTTTTTCCATAGCACTTGTAGTTTTGCCGGAAACCTAAACCGTTTTTTACCCTTAATCCCCACTCCCCCCACTTCCCGACCTCAAATCGCCCGTAAATTATTTTTCCTTTAATTTTTGTTATATTATCTTGCTTTTGCAATGGGTTTCATTCTACTATATTTTTTTTGGTTTCAAAAATTATCGGCACTTGTCTACATAGGGGGAGTCCCCCGAGTACCGGACACTTAAGGTTTTTAATAAACAAAAAATTGAATAATAAGTTTTTATTTCGATACTCAACATTTTAATTTAAAAAAATATATGTGACATTAAAATAAATCAAGAAAGATGAACATTGTGCATATTTTAGCCCCTTAAAATGGAATCAATCATAGGTTTAGTTTTTGGTTTCATTGAAATTTGGCACCTAGTACCGGACAAGTATAAATTCAAATCCATAAGACTAGACAAAACCTAGTGATTATGGGATTACAAATATTTAAAATTACACAATAATCTTACATTAATACTATGAATGTCTGAGCCATATAAACATTATAAAAATCTAAATAAATTAACAAAATTAAAAATAAATGACATGTCTTTTAACAACGAAAAATCAAATACAAAATAGTTTTTAATAAAATAATTCTTCATTTCAACATTGTATGTTGAATCTGTTACTGTCCGGACTTACGGGAATAACATACAGCATTATAGTTTCGGTTACCAATAAAGTTTATTAATAAATCCGCAAAAAAAGAATATCAATGTAAAGCGTACTTACCAATTATTAAATCAGAAGCACCACACACAATTAATTCGCTTTAAAAATAAAATCTATGACGTTTTCAATATTACTCGATGCAACAAATTACTGCGCAAAATGACTAAGGTGTAACCTGTAAAGGGTATCGAACGAAATTGACGCCTCCTGTGCGGCGGGGAGGATCTAACCGTTGAGTTTCACGTCTTTGATTACACGAATGTTATTATGAGCATTATTTCAAGTTTCGACGTCTTTTGTCCGGTACTAGCTGCTGTCCGGCGCTAGGGGGATTCCCCCTACAGATAATGACATCTTGTCTATTATTTTCCTGGGGCGTGACGTCACAAGCGGCGCCATGACACTGAAGCGTTTTGGTGTGAATTTTAGATTTATAAATTGAAATGTATTTATTTTATACTAAACCTTATTGTTTTGCGGAAATATGATATTCGTTGTAATTATAATAATATAAAATCCCAACAATATAGAACAGTATTTCAAAATCTGTCATCATGCCCATTTTACGGAACGCACAAAGGCCTCGCAAAGATTTGCCGCCCTGAGCCTCGCAAGGGCTAAGGCCGCCTCTGGCCATTTATATCCTACCAGTTGATTTATTTTATACTTATACATTTATTATAAGTTCACCAACGGTTGTTACAAAGGTTCTTACACATAAAAATATCCAGGTTTACATCCAATAAATGCACTTAAAGGCAAACAACAACCGATTCGAATAAAAAAGTAAAAATAACAAAAAAAATTACAACTAAAGCAACAATAATAACAAATTAAATGAAGAGAGTTTAATTTTACACTTGTTAATATGAATTGTATTTTTTTTTAATTTTCGTCTTAAAATTTATTCTGAAATTAACCGAAACTTACATATTCGATGTCGACTTCGTTACATACACTACACATAAAACTATAAAGCTTACGCCCCAACTCAGAGTCACTAACGGTTACTTTTTTGTGGTCAAGCCCTAACTTATTCTGTATAAAAAAAAACTTAAATATTTCCTTAGTACAGGATTTGTATGGAGATTCTTTACTAAAGATTAAAGTAACCGTTAGTGACTCTGAGTTGGGGCGTTAGTCAATCTTGAAATACGGAAGTTGGAACACATTAAGTTTCTCGAAGAACCTTAAGAAGCTTGAGGCGGTTCAACAGCTAACAGGGTTTGTTTGATAAAAAAAAAACATTTTGACGACCCTGTAACCTAGCTGGTAACGACCCGCCCTGCGAAGCGAGAGGGCCCGGGTTCGATTCCCGGCCGGGGAAGAGATTTATGTGACAAATAAATATTTGTACTCGGGTCATGGGTGTTATTGTAATGTGTTATACCTATGTGTAGTCCATGCCACGCGTGACACAGGTAAATAACCTACGGGGTTAAAGGGGTACGAGTGTTTAAGCGTTTATTTATTTATTTTATTTAAAAGCCATATAAAACTGTTAATGTGGATTTGGGACCATTACTTTTGTTCGGATAATTTTAGGTCTTCAGCCTAAGTACGGTTTATAGATCCCCTTAATCATATTACCGGTTCCCATGAAGCTATTCCTTTTTGCCAAGGAATACAATAATAATTAGCCTTTATATAGCCTTCCTCCTGAATGTGGCTATCATACAAAAATTCTAATCTGATTGGTTAGATTCCAGAGCACGTTCAAACGAACAAACAAACATACAAAAAACTCTTCTGCTTAAATATTCGTATACAAAAACTAGTACACAAACCATCGAACGATGAGAAATGGGGATTGTTCCCCTCGAACATCCAAACGACCCATTCTTTAACTGATTTTTTATTGCGTTTTCATTACTATAGATTTTTAGTTCTAGGTTCTCAAGACCAATCAATAAGACAATTCATAATTCCCGTGTCCATAAACGGTAACTTGGTTGTGCTTTTCTGGCAATAAAAAATACCAATTTTGTAAGAAGTTTCCATTCAATTCAGCAAATAACGAAGTAAATAACAATGGTTTTAAAAATCAGGTCACTCACACCTAAATAAACAAATCTTGTGGTGTCTATTGTTGTCTCGAATAATTTCGTTCCAGCCGCGCCTCTGAAAATATTTTTTCAGTGGTATTTCGCCCGCTGCAAATATTATTCGTGAGAGGTATTATTTTCGAAAAGAATTTCAGGCATTTTAAACACTTCGGAGAAAGAAAAGCAACGAAAATTTATGGCTTTCGATACCGCATAATAGTTTAATATAATAAAAAAAAATTCTTTGGTCGTAATTAATTTATTAATTAATGGTTTATTTTGATGCGTACTTATACATAATTATTTTATCAAGATTTAATTACGTAGTTGAATGTTTTTACCTCGTTATTGACAAGCTTGTGTTATCAATTAAATTACCCTTGGAATATTTCGACGGGAATGGAAAATTTCAAGCGTCTTGGATTGACTTATAAATTGACTATTAGTCGTTTCCAATATCTACAATTATCCTCAGATCAATTAGCTTAACTAGCAATTTTCAAAAGTAAAGAGTACCTACTTAGTTTATATTATTATTACATACTCCATACATTTAATATTTTATACATATTAACATTTAAATGACAGATGGATTTCTCTCCATTCGGCCCTGCTGATCTGTTCGATAAATCAATGAATTTTATATTAAGTAATATTTCAATTTGAAGTGAATCGTTTTAAGTAATTGAGAGAAATGAAAGTTTCATTGTGTTTTAAATTACGAACATAATTTCAATAACTCTCTTCGCTTAAAATAAAACCATTTCATAAATAATCGGAAGCGGTCTCGGATTTCTGAATGTTATTTCAATGTTTCACGACCCTGTAGCCTAGTTGGTAGAGATCCTGCCTGCGAAGCGAGGGGTCCCGGGTTCGATTCCCGGCCGGGGAAGAGATTTATGTGACAGATAAATATTAGTACTCGGGTCATGTGTGTTTGTAATGTGTTATACCTATGTGTAGTCCATGCCACGCGCGACACAGGTAAATAACCTACTGCGGGGGTATGAGTGTGTGTTTATTATAAAAAAAACAATAAAAGTGTGGTTTTATGAAACCACGATGCAAGTGACACTTTTTTCGGTTTGTAGGCATTTAACTAAAAATTTTTAGAAAATTATTCGATTTATACGATTAAAATTGCATTTCTAATCTTAACTTAATTATTGAAAAATGGGAATGATAATGGGAAATCAATAGTAGAAAAAATATTCAGTTATAAAATTTAATTTCAATTTGCGTATTACAGTACGGCATACATAATTAATAACAAAATCATTTAGGAGATAGACGCATTTTAAAAATTAAGAGCAATATTTATTTAAATCATTGAATCTCCATTATTATTCTTACTCCAGGGCCGGCTGTAATGCGACATGCGATAGATGGACGAAAAATTTTGGGGAATAAAAGTTTACTTCAAAAAAAAATTCAACGTGTTACGAGACAATGAAAAAATTATGACACCATTCACATCCTTGCTCGGCTTCAACCCATTACTGGCCCACTAGCACGGGGCTCTCCCCTTGAGGAGGCCTAGAGCATAATCCACCACGCTGCTCCAGTGCGGATTTGTGGAGGGGTTAGTGGCCAACCCAAGTGTCCTTAAGTTTCCATGCCGCCAGAGGGCCTCCAACATGATTTAAGGACTGTTATCTTACGATACAACCGGGACTGACGGCTTTACGTGTCCTCCGAAGCACGGAAGCGCTCAACAATTTTTTCACCACTAGCGGTCACCCATCCAACTACCGACCGCGCCCGCTGTTGCTTAACTTTGTCGATCACTTAGGATCAACATAAGCCGCCGGGTTATGAACGCAAATTCTTCCTTGCTAAAATTGTTAAATATTTATTATCATTTGACATTAAAACAATAAGTGAGCAATAAAAATCAAAGTGCAAAAAACACATGAAAACGAATGAAAACAACATTATGATCGTATATTAAAGGCAAAGGGATAAATTATGGTAATTTGTCATAAACGCAGATCTCATTTCGGCTGAAAGCGTTTCAAGCTGTGTTTATCAAAAGCATTTAGTACAATTTTATGAAAATACTTAATGATATCTCAATTTGGTATTGGTACGGGTGAGTCTAGATTGTGTAAAATTGTAACATAATATAACAAAACCGTAAAAATAAAAGTGCAATATAATATTTTATAACTGAAATCATTGTTTTTCCCTGCAGTTCACAATGTCATAACAGGTAACAGAACTAATAATATTAACTCATACCTTCATACCTCATATACTCATCTATCTATCAAATATCTTCAAACAAGCATTTCTTGTATAAATATCCTGAGTTTTAGTATGCTGAATGTAGTATGCTGTAATGAAGTATCCTGAAATTTAGTATGCAGGGGTTTTCGGGGGCGATAAAACGATCTAGCTAGGATTCATTTTTAGAAAATGTCATTGTATCCGTGTTTTCAGGCAATGAAAAACTGCTACAATAGACTCTTCTTTGACATCTATTGGCGAGTAGCAAAACTAAAGCTACTTCAGTAGATGGCGTCGTTTGATAAAAAAAATACCGAGCAAAACTCAGCCCAGTCATTCAGATAAAGAAAGGTAAGAAAGAACTGGCTCTCTAGCCAGGACACTCCAGCCGGAACACGATGAGTCGCTTGTTTACTGACTCAAGCTAGAGGGTGGTAGCTATTTAGGCGGACCCTACGGTGAAGTAATAATAATATTAAGAGACTCAATATTATGTCTTATATCCAGTGACGGATTAAAACTACTTGATGCCCTAAGCAATCCGCGCCTGTGGGCCTCCCTATCCGTATGTCAACTAAAAATCGAATCAAAAATCGAAAAAAAATTTGAATCGGTCTTTAAACCTTTACCGCCTAAAAACATGATACGTGATGCCCTAAGGACAGATTTTTTTGTGCTTCTTCTGGTGCCCCCCAGACGTGATGCCCTAAGCAATTGCTTAATTTGATTAAGGGTTAATCCGTCACTGCTTATATAAATAAAAGAACACTGAATTCCTGTATGTTTCTGGTAAAGCTATTTCTTTGAAGAACGTTAAAGATTACGAGTACTTAAATTGTTCCATTTAACTTAAGTGTTCGGTGCGGGAGCGGTTGCAAAGGTGTTTTACTGATAAGATGTGGTAAATCTTTTTAAATTTTAAAAGAATACAATATGTTTAGTGTTAAACTACAACGAAATAAAAATACTTCTTCACTTCGATTTTTTAAATGTATAACAATAATAACATTTATAAAAAAATTTGATTTAATTTAAATATGTATGTATGTATACTCGTAATATTAGAAACAAACAAAGAAAGAATAATATTTAATCACGGCTTACAACAGCACACCATCAAGGAAGTAAAACATAAAAATCTTAAAAGGAATAGAATAACAAAACAAAGAATTTAAATAAGTGAACAAAACATATTAAAAAAAGGTTTTGTTCACTAATTTAAAAATTCAAACGTTTAAATATTTAATACTCATTTGATTCCCGTAGTGATGCTTGACAACTGATTGGTGACAATCTGGATGAATATACCGTTCAAATAAAAAAGAAAACATTTTCCTATGCTTTTTATGTCAGTAATTTAAGGGTTATTTGCCACGACTCGAAATTCAGACTAACGCTTCCCGCCCACGTCCGATAATCGGTGACCGCTTTTTTGTAGGAGAAAAATAGAACGTACTGATAGCAATAGACGGTCAAAAAGTCGGTCAGAAATAATAAGGAATAAAAATCGGCCCGATTATCGGTCCTACAAAAAGACTGACGTGGGCGGGAAGCGTATCTCAGTACACAGAGTCAGTAGGGTGACAAAAACAAAGGCATAAGTATTAAAATAAAACAACGCTATGAATGTTTTAACCAGTCTCATAGCAAGCTCACTGCTCATTGGAAACCCTCAGTGGAAACCGCACTAAAGTCATAACGATACATCCTGCTCTTTCAATTGCTGTATTAACCCTCATTTAGCCCAATTTCGAGTTAATTATTCAGTCTTAATTTGTTTATGGTTGAAATTTTATTGCAAGTCATAAAATGTTGTTATTATTAAGGTTTATAGTGGGGGTCGGTACGCGGGACATAATTCCACTTAATAATGAATTAATCGCTATATTTTTGTGATACTTCTTAAGGGATTTACTGTGCTAAGGGTTGTACAAGTATACCACAACAACATTAACAACAAAGTATTATTAAAAGTGGCCAAAAAGCACAAAAAATCTAAAAAATATAAGCTTGTTTTTTCTTTAAACGAAAAAAGCAAGAAAAAGGTAAGCAGGTATTTTTTACCTATGTATGTATACATAATTACGTAAAAAGTGAAACTTTTTGACAACATACGAGTACCTAAGTTTTTTTCGAAGTATATCAAAGTTATTACAGTGAAACTTTTATTCTATCGCCCCAAAATTTTTCGTCCACCTATCGCATGTCGCATTACAGCCGGCCCTGGAGTAAGAATAATAATGGAGATTCAACGATTTAAATAAATATTGCTCTTAGTTTTTAATATGCGTCTCACGGACCTGAAAAAAGACGGACGTAACCTCGTCTAATAGAGAGTGAAGCATAGCAATGGCCGCCCGCTTACCATGTGTGCGTAATTTTTGATTCGCGATTGAAGCAGTGAAGTGTCAATGTATGGGTGTGTGTGAATAGAGAGTTGGTATTACTATGGGTGCTTCACTGAATTTGTTCTTGGAATTACGTCCGTCTTTTTTTAGGTCCGTGGTGCATCTATCATCTAAATGGTTGTATTAATTATGTATTCCGTACTCTAATACGCAAATTGAAATTAAATTTTGTAATTGAATATTTTGTCTACTATTGATTGCCATTATCATTCCCATTTTTCAATGTTTAACTTAAGATTAAAAACGCAATTTTAATACCCCTAAACTGAATAATTTTCTAAATTTTTTTAGTTAGATGCCTAGTTACAAACTGAAAAAAAGTTTCACTTGCATCGTGGATTCATAATATAACCACACTTTTTTCATTGATATTTCATTTTTGCGAAAAAATCTCTGTTTTTTGACATTTTTAGCATATTTTGAACTGAATTTACAAGAAAAACGATCACGGCTTGTTAGCATAAGTAGTTAATGAGTAATAGTCGATAAACTTACTACTTCGGAACCCTACATTGCGCGTGGCCTAACATGCACTTGCCCGGTTTTTTGTTCAGGAACCGTTTTAAATAAAACAATAAATGTCAGGTACTTCAAACGAGTATAGTAAGTAATAATACACTAAACAACACTGCATCAAAATCGGTTAAGTCTTTTCTGAGATTATCCTGTATCCAGAACAAAATACAAACTGTTGCGTTTGCAAATGTTAATAATAAATTATAGATGACAATATTCACCACGTAGGTTAACAGCCGAAATAGCTCAGTTGGGAGAGCGTTAGACTGAAGATCTAAAGGTCCCTGGTTCGATCCCGGGTTTCGGCATGAACCACGACGTTCTTTTATTTTATTTTTTATGTTATTATTTTTTATCTTATTCTTTTCAGTTAACAACAGTAGATTATGTATTCAAATGTACCCGATAATGACCAGCTAATCTGAATGAGACTAGAAAAAATATTCCCATGTGTCTTGTCAGTCTAACCGGAAACACTCGTTATTTTACTGGTGTCGCCACTCAGGTGTTGTAATTTTTTTATTGGTAAATAACTTGATATATTGGACCTATTTTTACTCGCGTTCAGAATATATGAAATTAGCGCGCCTCGTGACTCAACAGGAGCTAGGAACGTAATGTAAACTTGCACTTTGTTTCATAACACTAATCGATCAAAAATCCGCTTTGTTCCCACTGGTTCGCCTACTAATATTACAAATGTGCACGATTGTATGGATGTTTCTTTTCACGTAAAAACTACTGAACGGATTTTCATGAAATTTAGTAAACAGGTAGAACATGATCTGAAATAAAACATAATATGTATGTAGTTTACATACTGTCCCGAAAAACGCGAGCATAGAGCTAATTTCGTATTAAGCAGCTCCATGTTTTTGAAGTGAAAACTTCTTTAGCATCGTTGTCATTTGAAAGTCGATGAAACGAAAAAGGGACAGTAAAAAGAGACAGACACATAAATTCATAAGATTTAACGAGGGAGAAAATGAAATAGGAAGCATTATTTTATGTTCGTCTTACTTTAAAAGTGCTAAGTTGTATTCATAGATGGCGCGAGGAACAAGATAGAAGATTCGTTTTATTGCTGGTTAGATGGCGCTAGCTGCTCATTTTACTCTTCATATTCTGTTAAGAGATGGCGTTAGTTACCACTGTTTTATTTTTATTTAGTACAAAATAGTTTTTGAAATATAATTAAAACTGATACACGTTATTAAATTAATACTTTTATTTTTGAAGGTTTCACTTCTATCACGTGTGAATTGCACACATTTTAATTATAAGTCGAATAGTTACTCAATTCTTATTCTAGAATTTGAGTATAACTTCGAATATTAAGTTTCCATTTAAGTTTCCTCTGTACTAGCCCCCGGCCACGTAACAACCGAGACTAGACAATGTAACATTGAGTAGTTCCCAGTGATTTAACTTTCATAAGTTAATTAATATCGCTTCAGTTATTAGTCCAGCCACTGCAGTAGTATCTACATTAGTAGTGTGTCGTACATTATTGTTTTGTATAGTCTTGAATTTCAGACTTAAACTGAATGGATAGACACGGATTCTATATTTCTTAATAGAATTTTATGAACACCATGTGGGCTGGCTTCTGTCATCCCTTACAACACCCTAGAATGACAGCATGTCATTGGGGTCAGTAATACCTACCCAATACAGCAATAGATTTTAAGTCTAATGATTTACTATAATAATATGATGATATACTTAATTCACCTCGGCTTCTAGACTTAAATCACCTGGGTGCATTAGTGAATAAAGTCCACTAAAAATAAAATAGACTTAAGATGGGTGAATTAACTCAGGTGAATAAAGTCGAGCGCACCCTGTCGGTTAGAAAATCGGGTCTCAAGTTATACAAGTTTCATTTCTTTCTGTCCAAAATCGGAGAACCATCAGTTTCAAGGAATCATCAAATTCAGACATATATTTTATTTTAAAATGGCGGATAAAAACACACAGATAATATAACTTTTAACATTCCATATTTGCAATTTGGTTCCGAAACTCTATAGAGACAAAATTGACTTCTTATAAGAAACAAAAAGTCACATATGCGACTGTTACGTTACAAATACGCAGCGGAACGAAAGAAGCGTTCTAGAAGAAAATAAAATATCCAAAACCGTCGCAGACAAAGCCTTTACCCCTTCTCAGAGTGTTTGCTCAATGCTGGGATTTATTTCAAAACAATGTAAGATTATGGGTGCCGAGTCGTAAATCTGGTCTCTTCACATACATAAATATAACAGGCTCTGAATAAAATTGGATTTTAGACCCACTTTTAGGTCCTTTACATATTTGTTTAGGAGCATGGAACGTTACTGATAAAAAGTTAAATCATAAAATCATTTTGTAAATTTGGGTCACGTAGCAATATCAATTTTATAACTTACTTAAATCGCTGCTTAGTAAAGAATTTGTATGGTGAGTCTTTACTAAGGAGCGATTAAAGTAACGGTTAATGACTCTGAATTGGGGCGTTAGTGTCGATAAATGAATTACTTTGAAAATCACGGAGTGGTTCTTATATAATACTTTACCCTTAACAGAACCTTTGAGTATTGATTAAAACTTCATGCATTTTGTTGTTACACATTTTATCTTTCGTTGGATAATAAGTACAAAAATCTCAATGGTTTGATGCTAAAGAAAATCAAGTTTTTTATTTCTGTCTTCATTGTATCACCGTCTTCTTGCTTCTTGGGTATTCTCTCTTATTGTGGATTGACTAGTACATCTTGTTTGCCAAGTGTGGGAGGCAGGTTTCACATTACTTTTAACGCAATATGAAGGAGTTATTATGGAGAAGGTATTCTGTATAACTTTTTTTTATGGTTTTTTACAAATAGGCACAGTGAAAAAGGGTACTTAAAGCATTTGAACTCAAGTTGCCAATGTGGCAGTTTTAAGTTTTAAATTACTGAGAAAATTTTAATTCTTATATTAACAAGAAACATGAAAATGTATCATATACGCAGTGGCAGCCTTGTAGTTTGAACGCTTGTCTCCCGAACGCAGGGGCCCGAGTTCGAATCCAGCACACACCTCTAATTTTCAAAGCTTATGTGCGTATTCTAACTTAATTATCACTTCCGTGAAGGAAAACACCCGGAGGAAATTTGAACACCCAGTTATAGTTAATAGTATCAGGCGTTAATTTGCGGAAATTCATTGTTATTAAGTTAATATTAGTCTACTTTGCAACAATCCGCGGGTAACATGTATGATGGTATATACTTTTAAGACATGCGTGGCACCTTCCTCCCTTCCACATTTTGTGTCCGTGTGTCCGTGTCTTTACAATTTTGTGGGAGGGGGGGAGGTGCCACGCATGTCTTAAAGTATATACCATCATACATGTTACCCGCGGATTATAGCAAAGTAGATTAATAGTAACTTAATAACATCCGAGAGTTCTCTATGATGTTCTCTATGATGTTCTCAAAGATATGTGAAGTCTGCCAATTCGCACTTGGCCACACAGTACTCCTCACATTGTGAGCAAAAACCCAAGCCTACCGGTGGGAAAATTAAGGGTTGTCTATACTAATATCTATACTAATATATAAAGAGGAAAGATTTGATTTTTTGTTTGCATTGAATAGGCTCCGAAACGACTGAACCGATTTCAAAAATTCTTTCACTGTTGGGAAGCTACACCATCCCCGAGTAACATAGGCTATATTATATTTTCAAAAAAATTAGGGATCCTTAATAAAACTCCAATAATGTAACCCAAGGTGTAAAAAATAAGAAAACCGAAGCAAAGCGAGGGTAGTTACTCGTATTATTATAAAGAGGAAAGATTTGATTGTTTGCATTGAATAGGCTCCGAAACTACTGAACCGATTTGAAAAATTCTTTCACTGTTGGGAAGCTACACTATCCCCGGTTGAGATAGGCTATATTATATTTTCAAAAAAATTAGGGATCCTTAACAAAACTCCAATAATGTAACCCAAGGTGTAAAAAAATATGAAAACCGAAGCAAAGCGAGGGCAGTTACTCGAGTAATGGAAGGGTTGAATGAATGAAACTTACATTTAGATTTAGTTCTTAAATTTAATCTGTTTATATGCTACTTATTTATATTTTTATAGTAAACAGTCCGTGTGTTTATAATTTTATTATTAACCAAGTATTATCAATTTGACATCAAAAAATTGTATGACCATAATTTATTATTTCACATTCTTAGATATTTTTGACGTTGATTTAATTGCTTTTGTACATCTCTATAAAACGTAATCGATGAAACAAATATAAGTGATTCAATTCAAATGCTCCGCGCATTCTAAATTCGTAGCAAATTATCAGTAGCGAAATTAGCGATAACCGGAATTGGAAATTATGATACGAAGTTGCGAACAAGCATTGTAATGTATAAGCTCATGTGTAATATAATGCAAATTGAAATAGAACTAACTTCCCGAACATTATCATGACAAACGAGCGATTCACGTGGGGCGTGGCGGGATTGCTTATTTGCATAATTTGTGCTAATACATGGCCCACTTAATGGACACTGATACTTCCAATTGCTGTTTTAACCTGTGATATTACTCGTATTAGTCAATTGTAATTAGCTATCTAATGATGCGATGTAAATCTTTGTAAAGGCCTGGTTTTTGGATTCGTTGTTAAAGTGACCAAATTTTAAAAATTTAAAAGTAATGATTAAAAATTTGTTTATAATATTATTACATAGTTAAAATATCTATGGTTTAAAATTATCTCGGGTCTAACAGGGGATTAGCAAGATATCGGCTAGTTCACAATTCACATATGTATAGCTATTGTAAATGTCGTGTTAGTTTTTGTAAAACGTGATTATAATTGAGCATTTTTAATTAATTATACATAACGAGGTTCAAGTTTAGGAACATTACATGTCGGATAGTTCATACGATGACAAGATGAAAGTTTGTAGTTACATCACAATCCGGCCATGTGCGAGTCGGACTCATTGAACTCGAAGTCAATGCAATGTAGGTACTAAAGCAAAATAAATTATGACTGTTGTGAACCGATAAGGAATTCCCTCGTCGGAAGCCAATAAAAAAATATATTGTCATCGGATATAATTACAGCAGTATGTAAAATTTCAACTCCTTATGATACGAGTAAGTAGGTAAAGTTTATTAAGTTAGTATTAGTCTACTTTGCAACAATCCGTGGTTAACATGTATGATGATACATACTTTAAAACATGCGTGGCACCTTCCTCCCTCCCACAACGGAAACATGAACTACAATAATTAAAAGTATATACCAACATACATACCAGCACCAACACGTGTTTCGCCCCAAAACAGAGCATCATCAGGGGTAAGTTGACTCTGCGATGGTTAGTCGCAAGGTCAAGCGACTAAGTTTAGTTAAGCTTGCAAGATTTGGCCTACACAAAGGGGTAAGCTAAGTAAAACCATTTAAATTAAATCATTGAAGAAATTAAACCTTTGAAGAGAAGATCAATATCACACAATAATACGCGAAGTGTTTTATAAAGTGTTTATGACTTACCAGTTAAATACTTTATTACGATAATACATTTATACAATCAGCTTCAAGAGCTATAAACCCGACCACTCCAGAAATGTTTTGTGCATTTGATTGCGGGAATAAATTATTCATGATTTAAATAATTACGAGTGAATATTTTAGTGATGTTATTTGCAAAAAATCACAGCTTGTGTATTAATGGTAACTTAGGTAATTATGTTAGCTTTTGGTTCTTATCGAATGTAAAGAGTGATGCCAAGTGATGTAAAGTGTAATTAAAGGAGTGATGGGTAAGAAAATTCGCTTTTCAAGTGGTTCACAAATGACTACGTTAGTCACAGATATTAAATGTACATAAAAAAATGTCTGAATGTTTTGCTACATATAATAATTTTATAAACGTCAACATGCTCGTTGGTCTGTCTGTGTGTCAAGTTTCATCAAATATGCGCGTGGATGTTTAAACATATTCAAAACTTTTCAAACTTTCACATTTCCATGATTAGTAGAAGAAAGTAGGAGATAGTAGGAAACTTATGAGATTAATCTCGTTTTAAGGCGCGGTATGACTACGATTTAAAAACGTTGATTTCACTCACACAACCGCATATCTGCGTTAATCTAATGTTACATTTACGTGACGCTGAATAGGGTTCAAAATTGCAGAGCATATTTTTGCTAACAATGTAACTAGATTGCGAATAAACATTTAATTTGAGGGTTTTCCTTAGGTTATTCAAAATATACACATTAAATTCAATATCTGTCCGGTTTAAGTTTTAATAAAACCATATACGTATTATATTCTCAAAAAAAAAATGTTGTTACCGCTGAAAATACAGAGAACTTCGACGATTAAGTTTATTTTTGTATAGCAAATTACGATTTTTTATTGGGAATATCAAACAACTATTTAATATTCTATTCGGTTAACATTTTTCTTTAGACCTTTTTCTATGCTCTGTATTTTTTGCGTGCGATATTTTCATTGGGTTTCCTCGTACTCAAGCACCAAAGAAACCCAGTTTTGTGAATATTGAGATCACACCGCGCCTTAAGCGGTCGCCTCACCTCATCGTAAAGTGCGCGTCACTGAGATCGATCTCAATATCTTTTGCACTAAAGGTCTAAAGGGTGATGTCTCAAAGTCCTAAAGTCTGAGGCTATGCTGTTAAAGGAGTGATGGGTAAGAAAATTCGCTTTTCAAGTGGTTCAAAAATGACTATGATAGTCACAGCTGTAGCAGCTATGACAAAAATGTAAATTATTACATGGGCAGGGGAGCACCCATGCTAAGTTTTATAATATAAACATGTGTTACGCTCTTCTCTTTAGTTTAACTTTATTGTTTCATAAAGCTAGGTAGAAATTGTATTGAACAACAAGAAATCGTTAAATTATGAGTCATTTTTCGGTACACTCAAGTAAAACTTTTATTTTTAAACAGATACATTATGATAAATAAATATTTTATATGTTCACATCCTCAAATGAAAGCGGAAATTTATGGTTTATTATTTAGTTAAATCATGATATTAAACCTACAAATGTAATAACATCAGAATATAAAAACATAATATGTTGGGTAACGTTAAACCAAACGAACTTGATATTGATTTACGTCAAGTTGCTGCGTGAAAGGGGCGTAATTTTCTTAGACATCACTGCGCAATTTTTCAATTTAACACAATGTTTTATCGTGAATAGACTCGTTATCGTTTACCCTCTGAGCTTATTGCAAATCAAATTGCAGTCGGTAAAATAACTATGCATTTATATTTCTTAAGAACTTTTTTATAAAGGCAGCTACCAATTGCTTCTTTTATGTAAACGCTTATTATCATCATTCTTGACAAAAAAGTAACCGACTTCAGAATTGGGGATAACTCAAAAACTACTCGTCAGATCTTGCTCTTATGGACAACAAAATTAGGGACCACATGACAAACACTAGCTTTTGATTTAAAAAAAATCATCAAAATCGGTTCACCCAGTCGAAAGATCTGAGGTAACAAACGTAAAAAAAAATAAAAAATACAGTCGAATTGAATATCTCCTCCTTTTTTGAAGTTGATTAAAAACGTTTTTTATACATCTATACTTTTTGTAAGTAGGTATTTCGTGCGAGAAATAATTTTTACATAATTACCCGACTTCGCGACGAAATTTAAATGGGTCCCCACTGTAAGTCCTTCTATGGTGTAGTTGTTCAGTATTACTTTTAACAAAATTCTTAACTACTTTTTATCTTCTTAGTTTTTTTTACGCAGTCGGGTTTTTTTTTTAATTTTTTTAACAAAAAATCGGTGTTTTCTCATTACTTTCTATTTATCTTATTCGTCAAAGGTAAGGTGGTTAGTTGCCTCACGCGATATACATATGTAAACAATATGCGTAGAGAAATACGAGTATGTAATGATATCTATAAAATACGCAACCATTAAATGTTTTATAAATGGGCTAATCTGTGACAGAATAGAGAATAGATTAGGTACTCGTTCTTACGCTAACTTAAGGAAGGTACTTCCTAATATAAACCCACTCCACCTGCATTATTGCACTTCAATTTAATCCCATCGGACTTAAAGTTTGTGATAGCACACTTCTCCTCGAACTCCGTGGAAGCCTTGCGGTACCCTTTAATCGAATTTCGGTGAAACTTCTTGGGAACTTTTAAAATACGAGTCTGCAAAATTTTGTCCTTACCGAGTGTTGATACCAGCAAAACCGTCTGGAAAATAAAATCTGGTAGTTTTCCTCGAAAAGTTTACATTTAAACTGCTGATAGTTTTGTTAACTTATTATGGAACCACAGCTGGGCGTGAATTTACAAAAATAAGGAGTGTTTTCTACTACGTAATTACAATGATTGATTCTAAGTACGATTGTTGGAGATAAAGTTAGTTTACGTTATTCACCTTTTTTACTATATTTACAAGATGAATAACGTGTTCGCTATGTTGATACTGTAGCCTGAGTATTGTGCGTTGTTTGAGTGACGGTAATTGCTTACACGGTTAATATTACACAAGAAATGTTATGAGCAAAACGTCGGACTTGGGCAACAAGGAGAACGTACAACGGGTTAATCGTTTTCTTTACGTAAAATAACATTGCAGAGCTTGTTTGCAGCTTGTTCAAGAATATGTACTTTATACAGCCGAATAATGAATCCATATGATTTCATAACGAAAACACGGTGTGAAAATTGACATCTTCCTTGTACTTTTACGTCCAAAGGTACTTTTACGTACATATTATGGTACTCGAAATGTTAAAATCCCAACACATTACGTAAAGAGTTTTGAGCAAACAGTAATTCTGTGATGTCGAGAAATGTGAGCGAACAAATGAGAGTAATTTAACTTCAGCTACCTTGAGTTAGGTAACTTGGTTAGTATTTGTTTGACTTTAAAAAATAGCACATGTGTGTTTCGTGTAATTAGAATACTTCGAGATACCATTTCCTTCATATCCACATGGCTCATACCAACTCAAAAAATATACAGATTTAAAGAATTTAATTTGGAATAACTTTTTTTATTTATGAGACGAATGAAAATGTGATTACTTCCTAGAATTTGATAATTGTTAGCAACACTATCGAATGTTGTGAGTTTTTTATTCAAAAACATCGGGTTAGGTTTCTGGCCAGGAATATTAAATTTAAAAAATCAAATGATGCAGTTTTAATTTTCATCAAATTTGGCCCCGAGTCTCCTTTGACCAATTTTCGCTATTCCTCATAGTTTTGAATTTGGCCATCCACACCTACTTGAAAAATTTATCCTGTATATGTATTTATTTTTATAAATGCTGCGTAGGTAAATTATCTTCTACTAGATGGCGTCTAATATTTAACATTTGGTGGATCATATTAGTTGAGCAATGTTTGAAGACAATTATATTAAATGTTTGTTGCATTGAGTTTACAAAATGTTCATAAAGCATTAATTTGTTGTCTTACATAAATATTTAATTTGAAAGATTAGTAACTGAATTTGTGCTACAGAAAAATCAAGTCAAACCACGGTTCGCCGAAACGTATAATTAACTTTTTCCTACCAATATTTCCGTTAATCAATTCATATTTAACCTCGACCTAATTTACTTTGCGGTACGAGTATCGTAGCTAGTTCGTTACGCAAATCCCACAGCGAGCAATTAAATTTTATTTATTAACACGTATACACGATGCGCGTATACAATTTTTTTATAAGTTAAAAGTAAATTTTTGACTACAATCCCGCCGGATGGTAAGTGGCGATGTATTCTTACGTGGCAAAACGCACTTTATTGTTAACTTTCGTATGAAGTTTGATTTTTAAAACTTTTAAATTTTAGGCTATTATCATCTTAAGTAAGAGAAGGCTTCTTCAATTGTAGGTGTAATTAATACATTTTTCGTGTAATAATTTTATACGTCAATATATATCAGATCTAATTTCTTGAAGCACTTTTAATTGGTGTAATGATTTTTTTATAGCCTGAGTGGCTGACAAAAAAGCAGATGGGCCATGGCTGATGGTAAGTAGTCACCGTCGCCTATGAACATGAACAATACCAGAGGAATCGGCAGTGCATTGCCGGCCCTGAAGAAGAATTCTTTTTACACCTTTTTTGAAGAACCCCATGTCATAGCGCTCCGGGAATACCTCAGAAGGAAGCTCATTCCACAGCTTGCAAGTACGTGGCAAAAAAGATCGTAAGAATCGGATCTAGAGGTCCTCCACAGATCCAATCTGTGTGGATGAAACTTCAATCTTCGGCGACTAGTGCAATGATGGAAAGGTGAAGTAGGCATCAACTCAAACAATTCCTTGGAGCTCTACCGTTGTAAAGACGGTAGAACACACAGAGAGAACCGAGATCTCTTCTGAGGCTCAGGTGTTTTAACCTGTGAGTGACTCGTGGGTCGTTGACAACTCGGACCGCGTGGTTCGTATGGCGTCAAATGGGTTAAGCTGGTATTGCGGCGCCCCTGCCCAGAGGTGGGAGCAGTACTCCATGTGAGTGAATTTAAAAAATATGGATATTGCTGCTAAATCAAGTGCTCTCAGATGGTTAAACGCAGTTAAATTAAAGAGTAAAGTTAGAGCTTAGAGGATATTGATAGCTGGAATAGATGGCTAGGAGCTGGAGGTGGCTGGTTAATAAGGGAATAAAAATTGTAAAACGAAGGAGCGTGAGTAAATCATGAACGAGCTACAAAGAATAAATATGCAGGTACGTGGTGGCCGCCATATTGTTAATGTGATTAATGTACATTAAAATGTAATTTAACGAGGTCATTGACATTGACCGTTGTCTTCGTCACACGAACGTAGCACTCTCGTAGCTGTGCTACGGATGACTACGTGGGTTCTACGGTTCCAATCTACACTCTAATCAGATTCGGATCAGAATTACGTAAACATTGTTTTACCTAGCAACCACCAACAAACAGGTGCATGAAACTTTTGGTCGTATATAGTGCGTTTGAACTAAATCTGGAGTTCGCAAGTTGCGTTCCGTTCCACTCTTTATAATTTAATTTCTTTTTAAACATAATATTTATTTTGCAAAAGTTTAAAATAACACGGAACAGTTACGTATAAAATCGATATAGACTGTTTTAAAATACATAAACATAAATATAAAATGTTATTCGACTTTGTTTAATGAAATTAAACTTATAAATATTTGTATGCTCATGCATATTGAGTGGAATGAAATATCTGTATAATCTGTACAGTGCCATCTGTGAAGAACTTAATTGTGACGTGGCGAAAATTGGAACTAATGCCATGCCATTCATAACTTACTAATACGTCTCGAATTGCGCACTATGATTGGTCCAATGCGTCTGACAGCGCCCTCCTTAAAGTCATAGATAAGTTGATTTCACTGTATTTTGAAATATAATACGACCAAGTTGCAAACCATGTAAGCGCCATTATAGCTGTGAGGTTTTCGTAGTTATTTCTATTTATAGTCATAGGCAGGCAGACCTTAAAACAATAATTTTGTGCAAAGATTTGGAGTCGCTTCACGAAATTAAGGATATGCGAGCGTGAGTTATTCAATGATAAAAATTGTTTTAAGATGTTGGTTTTTACGTCGTTTTCTCTTAGTGTTTTGTTGTTATAGGTCAATAGTAAAATAATGAAGATGTCACAAACGTTATAATGATTATTTAGTTCTTTAATAGTTATTTGGTGTGCGAAATACAAATCAGTTTGTGAAAACCCTATAAAGAAATTTTAATGGTTTGTTGACAAGAATTCTGAAGGAGTTTGACTCAAGTATAGTTACTATGTAAGTCAAAAAGTCAAAATCTATTAACTAATTATAAACAAGCAGTAAATTTAATATTGTTGCAATGTATTTATATATGTATTTTTGTATGTATGTATTTATGTATGATTGTTTTTACGCTTGTATATATGTACAATATTTTTATGTATGTATGTTTGTAGTTCCTTCAAATACTTAATACACTATTTTATGTACACAGTCTCTGCCATCCTGACATGCCGTTCTCCAGTCTCAGGTCTGCTGGAAGAAATTTCATAAGAAATAAGCAGTTCCTTTGTACCATCCTTACTTGATGTTTTATCTGTACAATGTTTCTATGTGTGCATAAATTATTAAATAAATAAATAAAGTCATAAACTGGCGTAGCAGTTAATACCTACTCTTGATTATTACATAAATGTCAAATTATTATCATTTTTATGTTTCTCTGCAAAAGTAAAATCAGTAAAAAATATCACAGCGTCATAAAAGTATGAATATTTCACAAATGTGATTTTGTGTGCTCCGAGCACCAATTTCATTTAGGTACAAAGTTATTTGTACCTCTTGTTTCGTACAAAAGTCGTGTAATACCATGAGTAGGTAGGCTGCTTTATTTCCTTTCTAATAAATGCTAAAATGTATTTTACGCCTCCATTAGCGAGATGAGGACTTACTTTTAATATTCTCTGTTTCTGTTTTCTAGAGTATTTTTACGAAAAATTTTGTTCCAAGGTATTAGTGGAAATTGATTTGTTTTTCTGTCGGTATATCTGAATTGTTAAATATCAGTTGAGATGTAATAAAATGTTACGATTAGTTTATTATAAGTAGGCGTTACATTTGGGTGTTAATCTATTATTATAATAAAACTCAAAGGGCAAATTTTCTGTACATTGGATATTTTTTTAAAATTTCGATTAGGGGACACTTCAATAACGTTTTAGAGCACAAAAATATTTTTTTAGAATTATTGTTTGTCTGTCCGGGCATCAAATGAAAACCCTTGAACGGATCTCGATGAAAATTAGTAAAATTGTTACTAATACTCCGGGTCATATTTTAGAATACTTTTTATCCCGGAAAATTAAAAGGTTTCCCCGGGACCCGGGATGAAAGTTTCTATGAAATATTTTTAAAACATCAACCGATTTGCTTCAAATTTGTAACAAATGTTCCTTGCTTAAATTGGTGGAACACGTATTTTTCAGTTTATTTTTTTAAAATTTTGCAAATAAAAGAAAAAAAGTACAAATTAATGTGAATTCAAAACCCGCTCTTGGAGGAATACTTTGTGATTTTATCGTGGATTTCAGTATATAAACTACTTACTTACTTACTTACTTACTAAATATAAGTACCTTCAAATATTAAATTTTCTGCTGCAAGAGTTACAAATAAGATAAGAAACATAATTTCCGTATGTGAAGCCGCGGGCAATAGCTAGTTAATTAATAATTACGTAATTTTAATTTATTCAAAATAGTAATAATGAATCTTTGTACTCCGAGGTTGACGTAAACAGTGGCAGCACAGTTGATACTACAGCCAGTGTTTACGAACATATAATTTGTAAAATTGTTTTTGTTCATAATTAAGCATTAATCTTTAATTGTTTTTCACTATCTACTTGCCACTACTTCAATATTCTTAGTATTGATAGTGAATTTTATTTTAATTTTTAATTATTTTGAGTAGGGGGAGTAAGACGCTTCGTCCAAATCCTTGGAGTTCGGTGGTCTCTATAGTACCAGTATAGTTTTTGTCGACCAAAGCAACCCTTTTCACAAAAAATATATATGGTTTTTAAGAGTTTTTAAATAGGAAAAATTGTACAAGAAATCCTGCTTTATGACAGGGCTATAAATATAAACAATTTGCAGTCTCTCCTGGAACTATATTTTTCTTGGCCTGCGCCCAGCAGTCGATTATAGACCAGGATTTGGATGAAATTTTATCACGAAGTTATTTAGTGCACTCTATTAGAAGACATTTTTAAGCTGTAGGTATCTAAGTTACGTTAAATTGTGTAAATTATTTTGTACAAATTATACATACAATTATTACACATAATTTATTATATATTTTTTCTTATACAAAGTTTTGACTTTTAATAGCGCTCTTACTTTATTTTTATAAATGTCAATTGAAAAGACTGTTTTCACCAACTGTCAACTGCAAATCCTATTATCTATACTCTATACTAATATATAAAGAAGAAAGATTTGATTTTTTGTTTGCATTGAATAGGCTCCGAAACTACTGAACCGATTTGTAATATTCTTTCACTGTTGGAAAGCTACACTATACCTTAGTAACATAGGCTATATTAAATTTTCAAAAAAATTAGGGATCCTTAATAAAACTCCAATAATGTAACCCAAGGTGTAAAAAAAAATAAGAAAACCGAAGCAAAGCAAGGGCGGTTACTCGTTATATTATAAATGTGAAAGTTTGTGAAGATGTTTGGATGTTTGTTCCCCAATCACGCCACAACTACTGAACCGATTTGGCTGAAATTTGGAATGGAGATAGCCTATACCGAAGGCTATGGCGAAGCCGCGAGCAAAAGCTCGTTGGTAAATAAGTTATCGCTCAGTTAAATGACAGAAAGTATTAAATAAAACTAGCATTCTGCGGTTTTCCCGCGTTTTTTAGGATACTGATACCCTATATTATTCCAATCTACCTGTGATATTTAGTACATATTTGATAGAAATTTGGATAGATTAAAATATGTAAAACATGTCCGCACAATTTAAGTTTAATGTGAACATCGCCTAAACGCTAATGAAAGTCGCGGCTATATAATTAAGTTAACAAAAGTTTGCGACTTATTCGCAACTGCTAATGAACAAACTCGTTGCAAGTGCACAAAAGCGTGTCGAGACGTGTTCGAAATTACAAGGATTACGATAATATCCTCCTATATCCAAAGTTACTCATTTAATTTCTACCCTCAAAGAGTAAGATGATTGAGGCACTTAGCCACTTAAACCGGGTTTATTCCCCCGGAATTATGCTACAATACTGAGGTTTATAACTTCACAGAATTTTACGATCATCGAAGGGTATTGCTTGGATTTACCCTCATGTTATATCTACCTACGAACTACGTTTTTCTCTTAGTATCCTCTACATAACATTATTAAGCAATGGCAATATAAAATTGTTAAGATAATGGAAATATATCTAGCTGTTTCCCGGGTAGAATCCATAAGGATTTTATTTTTTATTTTTAAGGACTAAGGGCGCTTGAAAAGTATTAACTTGCATTGGTGAAAAAAGCAAGTACCGATGATGATTTCTTCGTGTTAAATTTTGTTGTTCAAGCATGTAAGGGGATTATAAAATTTCGTTGTCAACGCTTTTCCATACATACAAGTTTAAAATCCTATTATTATAAATGTAAAAGTTTGCGAGAATGTTACTCTTTAACGTAAAAACTACTCCTGAATATTTTTTATGAAATTTAGCACAGGGGTAAACAATGATCTAGAATAGTACTTAGGGTACTTATAATTCAGGAAAACGCGATAAAAGCCGCTGGCGGAGCATAGTTAAAAAATAAAAAAACAATAATTTGAGGAACTTTTTATATTCTTAGATATATATAAAATTCTCGTGTCACGGTTTTAGAAGTTGAACTCCTCCTAAACGGCTTGACCAATTTTCGTGAATCTTTGCGTGCATATTGGCTAGGGTTGAGAATCGGACAACGTCTATTTTTCATCCCCCTACCCCTAAAATTTTTTGGCAGAACAACGTTTGCCCGGTCAGCTAGTCATTTTATATTATTTCAATATACTTCCCCCCTTCCCTCTGAACATAGCTGTGATGTTATGAACAACTTTGGTAATATTAGGGTCAATTGACGTGGTAACCTCCATCCAGACGCATACAAGCTTAGTATTTCACACACATGCATAATTACATTACATTAGTGCTGTGAGTGTGGGCCCAACATAAAAGTCAACGACCACGGTAATATGAAAACTGGATCGTTTTATTTCACTGTTATTCGTGTTTCATTCCTTTCAGACAATAAGCTTTCTATTAATAGAAACATAATACCTGTGCGTGTTGTTTACAGATATTATTTGGTTAGTTGATACTTGTACCTTATTGAATACAAGATATTGCAAATCGTGATATTTATATCGCGTCTATTGACTGTATTTTAGCAAAGAAATTTAAAATATAGGGTACAAAATAACCCGTTCAAGTATAACTGTTAACAAACATGATTATTTGTGTACACGTGTTATTGTAGGTATCAGTCGTGAGAGTTAGTACACTTATTTATTTACATTTTATAATACCCTTAAAGCTAAGTGGTACAAAAGGTGGAACTAATGCTATATAAGCATTCTCTGCAAGTCGATATTTAGTAAATAATAAATAAATGATATTTATGATATATTTATGACAA
Source organism: Thymelicus acteon (assembly GCA_951805285.1). Taxonomy (NCBI): domain Eukaryota; kingdom Metazoa; phylum Arthropoda; class Insecta; order Lepidoptera; family Hesperiidae; genus Thymelicus; species Thymelicus acteon. The sequence continues at coordinate 11,690,689 of OX638229.1, read as the reverse complement.
ACCTTGGATCAACATACAGTATACCAACAATTAGTAAGAGATTATGAAATACGTGGTGCTAATTTTAAATCATTCGCATCACTATTTTTATGACTAAGCATCGTCTTCTCGTAAACATGAATTGGAATTATATATGACATTGCAGGAAACCATACCGTAGGAACAGTACAGAATAATGCGAAACAGTACCGAAAGCGAATAACAGGAATCCTTTAGGATACACAATAATTGGAAAGTGATCAAAAATTATATTTGCTCTTAAGCTACAAGTATATATAATGATTAATGATTAATTTACCGTGAATATATTACTTAAATTGATTTACTCTTGACAAATATTTTAATGAAAAGGGAGCTTGAAAAAAAATACAATACTGCTGTTAGTTCTGTTCAAGTAACCTGTGCAAAATAATATTGTAATTGATTTAGGTTTGTCGATTCTTTTCAACAGTTACAAAAGTTTATTAAACTGTTACTTTAAAATAAAAACACAAATCATTATTTTGTCGTATTATAATATTTTCTACTAGGCTTTAACCCATTAACGGCCTACTACTGAGCACGGGTCTCTCCTCTTGAAGAGGCCTAGAGCATACTCCACCACGCTGCTGCAGTGCGGATTGGTGGAGATTAGTATTTTCTATTAGTAAAGTTTAATCTTTCTACACTATTGCGGTACGATGTTTTTCAGTCGGTCTCCCTCTTTGTTCTCGGGTCACGGGTGTGTGAGATCTTATTTGTACATGTCTGAGTCACCAATGATATGAGAAATCTTAATGCGATGGTGCAAGTGTGTGAATCATTTTACCGATATATTAAACTAGAGTTAACTCGGCGCGGCGGCGTGTTCAAGGTACTACGGTAAAGTCAAAGTCAAAGTAAAAATATTTTATTCATATAGTTATCACTAATACACTTATGCACGATATCATTTTTTTAATCTACCAGCTTTTCGACAAGGTGCTTTGTCATGGAGGAGAAGAAAAGCGGTAAATAACTCCTCGGCTCATCTTTAAAAAAAAACAATGTGCCTAATGCACTGTTTTAGTGGTCTCAAACTATCTTCGCATTATTGCTTGTCAAATGAAAGAAGTTTGGGGCACTTAGGTTGGATGGTTTCAGTCTGTGACGGCCATAGGCAGGAATATTTTTGTGTTTTATATACGAGTATATATACATAAAATGTAATTTAGAATTAAATAAACACGTTTTTGTATAAATACATTTAACAAATTTTTGTAAGTTTGTGTAATAACAAAACAAACATTGACACTGACAAAGGAGTCATGGACTCAGGGATGGATGGTTTACATTGTGAAAGCTAAAGCTTGTATATTTATGGATTTGGGACACATCCCCAATTATTATACAAAGTAATTAGTCTTAAGCCAACCGTAACCAACTGTCCGGATAATGTCATAATATAATATCTTTATAAATACTTATAACATGTGTAAATGTAGGTACACTTTGATTTCTTACATAAATACGCTTAACAATGAGTACTATTTAACACGCTTTATATTAGCTTCACCTGTATGTATGTTTGTTTGTTTGTAACTTGTAACCGACTCATTTGGACTTGATTTTGACCCATTTCAAACAGTCAGATATCTTTCAAACTTCGTACACTTATCGAGGACCGATGACAATTCAATATTTAAAGAAAAAAAGAAAGAAAGAAAAAAAGCAAGAAGGAAAAAAACCTAAATTTTATTTCAAAAAATTAAACTAAAAAATAGAAAATAAATTTGAATTAATGCATGGTGTCAACTTCTTCTTCTTCTACTCAAGAAGGGATAAAATCTTAAAAAAAGCACCCCATGCTTTTTTAATAAAGACCGTTTATTTAACGTCTTAATCAGAGTGTACTCGTATAATAGGAAATATATTTATAAGTAATTATGTTGTTCATAAACCTTACAGTTTTGTTTAACTGTTTTATTTCCTCCTTCAACCTTTCCCCAGGGCCGATATTATGAAGTTATAGATAAGAAGATCCTTAGAATTCGTTCACGATTTCTTTGATTTGCTGGCTAGTAAATACACCCGAGAGATTATCAGAACATCGAATCATGCTGAAATCAGGGCAACATTCTTTAATAATTTACGAAATGTATTTACCTGTATGAAATCGTATCATATTCATTGGTTCGGGTGAGATTGGGTTCATCATTAATTCAAAAGGTCAACTCTGCCTACTCACTGGGTATAAAAGTCTGTACCTACACTTTTTCACCTGAGATCTAATATAATAATAAGGGAATATAATAATAAAAGTTTCTTTTAATTTCCTTATGTGAATTGGTCATGAAATTAAATGAAATCATAGTAAATTTAAAAAATAATTTTGCAGTGAATAAATAAAACAAAATATTTTACTGACAAAAATGCACTTTATTTTATAATCGGGATCATCTCATTCCTTAACTGTCCTGCAGCTAAGCTTAGATTTTACCTATCTATAGCTACCTAAGCTATATATATCTCAGTCTCTTACGTCTCTAGTATTTGCTGCAAGTTTTACTTAATTTAACACAGTACCTATATTACACTATAAGTACCAAAGATAAAAATAGTAGCGAAAGTAAACACAAAAAGAGTTGAATAAACTAAAATTCGTCGAAGGTTGATAGATTTTCAATTTGTTGCACATGAATTATTAATACCTGCTATCAAATATATCGGACGTACATAGTCATATATTTGGTTATATTCAGTGTGTTGTTCCCAGGTGCTCTATCTAACTACAATGTTTCCCACTAAAAGGAAATAAGATTATTTTTCAATAACAACGTATCCGGGAACAAGTTTCCCGTACAAAAAATAACTTCCAGCAATATTTATTCGTCCGACAATGTACTGTTGAAAGAAAAAACCTTTTTATCGCGTATGACACGTGTTTGAATTATTTATAATGTTTTGTAAATATGTTTGGAAAAACAACATTTTAATGTTGCAGTTGGCAATTTGTTTAGGTTAAAAATTTAAAATTCTGATGTCAGGTTGGCGGCAGTTCTTTTACACATTATTGGCGTTAGATCTGCATATTATTTTATGAGAACTGAAAACTGACGAGGACAAACTGTAGTTCGTAAAAATATATTAAATCAAGCAACAAGACCCTGGCTGAGATAGATTGATATAGAATGATTATTATAATTATTAAAAAGGGCAGTTAATCCATATTTAAATCCACGCTTTTCATGACCTTCCATTAGATAAAAATTTTTCTAGATGCCTGGAAGAGATCTCTACGTTACTGAAAAAAACACCATTGCATTAAATTCATAGTACTTTATTTTATTGCAATGTATGTAATATATTTCGGTGTGTTACTCAGTTGTGTTACTTAGTCCAATAAGCAAAACTGTAATAAAACTAAAATACCAGAGAACGAAAATGGCGCCATAAAACTTTTTACAAGACCATATGTCTCAGTAAGTCTTAGACAAAAGAATTCACCTCAAACGTAACGCACCTGCACCCACTATTCTCGGTTCGAAATCGGTAAGTAGGTCAATACTAAGACGAGTGGAAAACAATCCTCGAGATCAGGTGCAGGTACCGCTTGCTCGCTACTTAGAACTTTTGAGTGAGCCTTTTAAGTTTTAAGGTACATAGCACAGAAGAGATAATAGTACTTATAATAGTACATAGCCTTGTACCTAGAGACATAGGTATGTATATTTTATCATCGCGAACAACAGGCGATATATTTTTCATAGCAATTAGTGACGAGTAGAAACGTACTGTCTGATCTGATAGTAAGCTTCGTCTGTCTCCATTAATTTCAAACCAAAACACAACATAATATCAAACACAAATCGTTTTTTTTTATGGAAAATGGCTATCGTCGCCCATGGACATCAGCAACACCAAAGGCATAACCGATGCGTTGCCGGCCAAGAAAGGGAGAAGAAAAAGAAAGAAAGAACTGCCTCTCAAGCCTCCAGCCGGAACACGACGAGTCGTTTGGCGGCTGACTCATGCTCAAGGGTGGTAGCTATCCAGGCGAACCCCATGGAGAAATAATAATAGTAATAATGGTATTAATTAATAATTAAAATCAATATTACTAATATAATCCCTCGAGGGGTCCTACCACCAGCGGGCCGGATTTAGTCGCCTTTTACGACACCCATCCGGCGTGGGATTAGGGTTAGTATTCTAAGCCGCCCCAATACGGCGATTACACATTTACTGTATTTTTAAAATATAACAAAAATCAACAGTCTGTAATGTAACTCACAGCACGTATCCGATCGCTATTTAGTCGAAACTGAACAAAGCTGAATACTATAACAACTACGTTGAAGAGCAACAAAATTGAATTACAAAGACGTATGTATTATAACTACAAATACAGAGTATTTATTGATCTGTCTTCCCATCGGATCGCCGCCGGCTATGTGATATACGACTCGGATACGAAAGCAGAATCGTTCTTCGTCTTAAAGTACCTCCAGGAAGCTCGACTGTGAATAATCGCTTGAAGTCAAATTTTAAAACGTGGAATTCATTTGCATCTGTGTACACTGAACACTTAATTCCAGTTTAAAATGCCGTAAGGAAGTTTCCACGTACGAGAAATTCATAAATTAGACAACTCGAGTGTCGCATTTGCTCATTGAAATTCGTGTAGGTTAATGTTGAAATACTTAATTTCCATACAAGGTCTTTAACATAAGGAATTGTCTGATAAAAGTTGATTAAATACATTTTTAACAGACAAATCCTAAATAAAAGTTTGTAAAGCATCAAATGAACTTCAGCAAAATATTTTGTTACTTTTATTACACATTTTTTTTATATTTATTGATTAAGAATTATGTTGAGTTAGTTATATTGTGGTATTAATTATTGTTATCAGTTCAGATCTGGAAGTCGCTAGTCCCAATTCCAGAAAGCGGAATATACTCGTTTATGGCATTTACAACTTATTTGAAAAAAGAAATTGTTAGGTACCTTTAAAATATTCATACACAGATTATCGACATTTCTTATTTTTTACCTTTAAGGTAATATTTTCAAATCCAACACCCTAAAACAACTTCGACATAAAACTTAAATGCCGGTCTGTTATCTATAGTTGGGCAAAGGCCAAGAAAACTGCTTGTTACAGCTACTGTCCTAATATTTACCGTCGCCATCGGTGAATTATGCTTTAACAGTTTTGTAAAAGTCTGAGAATGACGTAGCGAATTTTTTGACTTTACACGGGTTTAAATTATCTTGAGTGAGACTCTTAGTAAGCTCGGGTCACGCGTGGAAAAGATCGAATCCCTATGCTATGTTCTTCTGTGGAATATTTTCATCTTTGTACTTCTGTTTGATTTACAAATAAAGGATTATAGTATTATACTGTGCTCTCTAAGAAACAGAAGAATATGTAGATGTAGTCACTATTGCAATAATATAATGAGATACTAAAGAAAAGTATAATATTTATTACGAGTTTGAATTCTAAGAAAGCAAAGTTTAAAAATCACTATGAAAGTAAATGTTTCGTCAACTACATATACCATTTTAAGTTTCTTAAGGTATTCTGTCATATAGTTTCATGGTTTTATCGATTTTGGAGCACTCATTATAAAAGAGGACATCTTTCACTTCTTGTTTGTTAAAAGGTTTCCTTCTGTTGTGATGAAAACCCATACCATGGAGAGTCGCGTGAGCTACTTCTGCTGGCAGCATACACTGAGGGGTTATTAGCACCAGCTGAAAGATGTTCAGGTTATTTGTAGTAATGTAGGGTGTTGTATAGTTTCCTCTCAATCTGGCGAGAGAACTACTGTTTTCAATCATGTTCCTCCAAAAAGACTTTTAGAGAATGAACTCCGCATGCAGTGTATGTTTTGTTGAGTAGCTTCGTCTGCAGACTTGTTTGAAATGTTCGGAATCGTGCTGCTCACGTTCTACGCGCGTATTACGACACGCTTCCTTATAAATGTTGTGATGTAAAGTAAATAACACACTCGGATTTTAGTTACGTAAGTAGGGCACGAAATTTAGCACCCGCACTACGCTCAGTCGTTACGCCGTGCAATAGTAGATACCTTTAGTCATACATCTTTGCAAGGTCAAAGGTGTAAAAAAGGACTATTTTGAGTGACTTTTAAGTGCGGGTCACACTGTGCTATAAAATAATATACGATACTTTTGACGTATGTAGTCTATTATTTTAAGGTATTTTGGGCGCTGCGCTCGAGTATTAACTTTACGCCCGTGCAATAATAGACCCACCGTGTATAAATTACCTACTGTAATATTATTTACTTACTCGTCTGCCATAGCGTTTTGAAAAAAATGGCATACAGCAGCTCTCTAACACATCTGAATAGTTATAAAAAAGATGCGTAAGGTTTTTTTTCTTAGATAACTCCAGTGGACTGTATTCTTTGAAGACCAGACAAGAACGCTCCTCCATATAATTGTGACCTTTCATGACTAGACTTCTTAGTCGTTTTGGACCTGAAAAATAATTATTACTTGGTTTAAATGTTGTGGTGATAATAGTGGTCGTTTCACGTGAAAATGGTTATTGCAGGGTACGCTAGTTACGCTACAAATTTATTACAGCCTACAGGCAGAGTTTCTTATGGATTATTTACTTTAAATTTTAAATTAAAGAGAAGTTTAATAGTAGGTAGTTAGTAGGGGTAACATTATAGAGTATCGGCTCAAAATACTACAAGAAATTATATTCACCTTATGTTTCAGAAGATATTCATGATGTCTCGTAATTTCACATGTGCTTCGAATAAGGAATTATCATGTATGAAAAATATATTTTTCACACTTATAATTAATTCTGTTTATATTTCACATGGACTAAAAAAGATTTACCTTACTACTCACTTGTTAACACAGGTTTCAACCACGCACTTACTATTCACTTATCATTCTAACCTTCAGTCCTCATAAGGTTTCAATTATAAGGTTCATATTATTTCAAGGTTGCTTTCCCTTCTGTTCGCTACGGGTCTTAATGACTAATTTTAATTTAAATTCCAGGAAGAACTTACTTAATGAATAGAAATTAAAAGTAAACGGTATGACCCCATCACTCCAATGACACAGCACAATAGACTCAATGTTCGTCCCTAAAATTAGGTCGAGGTTAATACTGAAATATTGTCGCCGGAAATTAATTAATTATTTCAACAAACCATTGTTTGATTTACAGTCCAATGAAATAATTACATTCGCATTATGTAGCAGAATAAATAAATTTATCACTTCGCGACTGATTCGAGATGACAGCCGACGGAAACGCAAACCCGGCATACTTTGTTCGGTGTGAAGTTATATTTTATTTTTATTTGTCGTATGAATGCTGCTGTAAATCAAATTTAACGGCCGAAGCCATAATTTTTTATGTATGTTTGCGGGAATACATTACGTGGTTGCTGAATTACATTCGTTTGGCAATAGCTTTATTGATACGGAGATTGTTTGTGTGAGGTTGTAAGATATTAAATTGTTTGCAAGCCTTATTACGATTTGAGATCTCGGAATATATTTCTATGCCTATGCTCGCAAAAGAAAATATTTATGTGCTTTTATTTTGGTCAAATCGATATCTTTAATTCCTTAAAATTTTACTGATTTTTTTTGAACTTTGAAAAATTACGTATTTTGGTTACTTTAAAGATTAGAATCTATTATTATTGCGTGCTATGTTGGTCTTTATCGGACAGCTCTTTGTTAACTGAAATTTCTAAGTCTGATATGTGTTAAGATTGTTTGCAACATAATACGCAGTTGTATATCAATGATAGTGTATTCAACTGTGTTATTATTTCATTACACTTCAGATTTGTTATCTTGTATTACCCACCTACACTTAAATATTGATATCTTTGGTATCTTCGGATAAATCGACTATTTTTGGTAATTCCAACACAATACATATTCATTGCCAATGAATTAATTACGTGACTAAGTTACGAATTATTGGCAGATAATTTTATTTTTTACCATATTTGCAGAGTAAGCTATTTACGTAGTACCTACACTATTAACCTAAAATAGAACAGCCCGTATTCAGAACACCTAGGTTTAAAAGTTAATGTTGATGACACTGGAAACGAGATCGTGGACTCGAATACAGTAAAAAACTTTCGTGTTTATGAACGAAGCATAATGAACAGAGCTGCTTTACTGAACTAAAAATGTTCCACTTTATATGTGAGGACATTTCAATTAATAACTTTTTTTATGGAAATAGCCGTCAAACGAGCTGACGATCCACGTGATGGTAAGTGGCTATCGTCGCCCATGAACATCAGCAACACCAAAGGCATCACTGATGCGTTACCGACCAAGAAAGAGAGAAGAAAAAGAAAGAAAGAAAGAAAGAAAGAACTGGCTCTCAAGGCGAACCCCATGGAAAATATAATAATAGTAATAATGATAATAATTAGCAAATAAAATCAATATTACCAACATAATCCGTACGAGGGGCCCTACCATCAGCGGGCCGGCCGATGCCCATCCGGCGTGGGATTGGGGTTAGTATTCTAAGCCCTAATACGGCAAAAAATTGTTTAATCACTTAAGACCTAAGACTATAACCATGCTTATAACCACGTTCGATCAACTTAGTATAGAAACTGCGAACGTGTTAAAAGTTTCGCACACAAGATTCTTCTGCAATTCGATTAAAGGGGACCGCCAGCCTTTACGGCAGAGTTTGAGAGGAGAGTGGTCTCAAAGAGTGGTAATATAAACTTGGTACTTACTAGTCCGAGGGGATTTTATAAGGACTGTATTATTGGAATATTATACAAGTATTTTAACAGCTTACCTGGCTGACGTTTTTCTGTAATTTATTTAACCTACAATAGCCACAGTTACATATTACAGTATTAAATAGTGACAGGAGTAGGACTTCTAAAGATTTGTTATTATCTATATTATTATTGAGTTATTAATATTTTATTATTTTAATATTTTACCTTTCTGTGAAGCATGCCTGGCTACCCTTGCTCGAGCCAGCCGCCAAACGATTCATTGTCTTCCAGTAGGGTGCTTGAGAGTTTGTTCTTTCATTATTTCTTCTTTAGACGACCCTGTAGCCTAGTTGGTAGCGACCCTACCTGCGAAGCGGGTTCGATTCCCGGCCGGGGCAGATATTTATGTGACAGATAAATATTTGTACTTGGGTCATGGGTGTTATTGTGATGTTTTATACGTGTCGTCCATGCCACCCGCGACAAAAAAGCTAGAGTAGTGAGATGCAATGAATTTTGCGTAGTGCAACTGCTTTACGCACTAGTTCATACAATAATCTACAACGAAACAATAATACATGGATCAATCTGTTCCACGACCAATTTGTTGAATAAAAAATTGAAAGCTACATTTTTTTACTTTTTTTTAGCTTACAACATATCGAGAGATTGTGAACGATTTGTATCCATCCCTTTTTTGCATCGTAGAACTTCAATCGGGCTCGTAATTGAAATACTGGACATATAAATTTTGCAATGTAAATCTTTCAAAAGAACCAATGACTTTTTATAGAAGCCGATTATTACAGTTACAATGCAGTAGCATGGTTGTGTAGCACATCCTATTTGAATACAATATTTGTTTTATAGTAATGCTCGGGACCCATTTAAACTTTACAGGGCTGCTTGCGAAAAAACAAACAAGATTTGATTGTTTCCCAACTGTTAATCCTTCTATGATTTAGTTGTTCAGTATTAATTTTAAAGACATTCTAAACTACTGGGCTTATTTTTTTCTTTTTAGTTTTTTTTTACGCAGTTGGTTTTTTTTTAATTAATTTTTTATTCTTTCTTTCTGTTCTTTCCTGGTCGGCAATTCATCTGTGATGCCTTTGGTGTTATTTAAACCCATGGGCGACGGTGCCCACTTACCATTAGGTGGATAGTAAGCTCGTTTGTCGAGTTACTTGTATAATATAAAAAAACTTGAGAGGTGTCAAGGGATACCCGGATGGAACGAAGTTCCTTGCAGCCAGTACTAGGATAGCAAAAACATGCAGCAAGTGTGCCAAAACAAATCTAAGGTATTAAATTTTTCATCGGCATAGCAATTGCTACTAGGTGAACAAAGCTATCCTAGTACTGACTGCAAGAAACGAAAATATCTGGCTTGCTTTCTATGTAAAAAAAAACTACGACGACAAAAAGTGTCGTTACAACTTTTCGTTACAAAATTTTCCGCCTAGCCCCCTTTCGCAACGCGCGATAGGGAACTTCGTTCCAATAAATCATATTTTGGAAGACATATCAGAAAGCAATAGAAAAATATTCTAGAATCATGTAACGAGAAAATAATGTACTGTCGGTGACTGTCGGCAATATCAATTATTTTCTGATATAATGAAATGTCTTTTACTATATTGTGCTTTTATAAAATGTGCGAGTAGATTATCTGTTCACTTGAAACTAATAGCTACATAATTTATTTTCTGATAAGATTTCGTAAAAGAAATCTATGAGAATTTTATCAATAGGTACTCCTTGTAAATGATGAATGAAATAATTTTGATATGATTAACAATATGTCATATATTGTTTAATTTTTTAATACATAGAGACAGATAATGAGTAACTTTCTTATTTTACCCAACTGCTAGGAGGGGTTTTTTTTCGCACGTATCTTGTATATAATCTCAACTAGCTATGAACATCTTAGAATCATATTGTGTTGATAAAAGTACCAACTCATTTAACTTTAAACCCGTTACTTGTGATCAAATTAAAAAAAAAATTCAATTCGATAAATATTAAAAAGTCAAGTGATATCTGGGGTCTTTCTACAGTTGTAATTAAATCAATTATCAACTCAATTGCCCCCCATTTAAGTTTTATTTTTAATAAATGTGTTGAAGATGGTATTTTTCCCAATCTTATGAAACATGGAAAAATAATACCGGTTTTTAAATCTGGAGATAAAAACGACCCTACAAATTTTAGACCAATATCCTTCTTACCAGCCCTCAGTAAAATTTTCGAAAAAATTATCTACAACCAACTACTATCACATTTTTCTACAAACAAATTATTTCATGTTAATCAGTTTGGTTTTTCAAAAGGGAAAAACACCACTGATGCAGGCATCGCACTTCTTAAACACATTTTTAATGCTTGGGAGGATAAGCATGATGCTATCGGTATATTCTGTGACCTCTCAAAGGCATTCGATTGTGTTGATCATAATATAATAATAAATAAACTTAGGCATTATGGTGTCTCAACACAATCAGTTAGTCTTATAAAATCTTATTTATCTGAACGTAGACAAAAAGTAGTTATTAATGGAATAGAGTCACCTGGAGTGCACATGACCATGGGTGTGCCCCAAGGATAAATATTAGGACCACTGCTATTTTTAATATATATCAATGATCTTCCTTATTTCACTCAGGACATGTGTGAAACGGTATTGTTTGCTGACGATACATCTTTAATTTTTACAGTAGTTAGGAGGAAAAAATGTTATGACGACGTAAATAATACTGTTTCGCAAGTATTACACTGGTTTACATGTAATAACTTGATGTTAAACGCGAAAAAAACTAAATGTGTCAGATTTGCCTTACCTAATGTGAAACATATCCCAGCTCAAATTGTCCTAAATAAGGAAGTATTAGAACTAGTAAATTCTACAACATTTCTCGGCATTACCATAGAATCTCGACTACAATGGGGTCCTTATATTGAAGCCTTGTCAGGGAGGCTCAGTTCCGCTGCTTATGCTGTTAAGAAAGTAAGTAACTGATGTAGAAACAGCAAGATTAGTTTATTACAGCTAATTTCATAGTATAATGTCCTACGGTCTGTTGTTATGGGGCTCAGCTGCAGATATTGAGTCAATATTTGTATAACAGAATAACAGTTCGCGCTATTTACAACCTCAGGCCTAGGGACTCTCTTAGAGAATTGTTTAAAGAAACAAATATACTAACTGTTATTTCACAATACATTTTGGACAATATTATGTATGTTAAAAAATACTTCGATACTTTTCTTAAAAAGAGTGATGTTCACAATATTAACACAAGAAATAAGGCTAGACTGATTGTGCCTAGTTTTAGACTCAGCAAAACTGGTGGCTCGTTCATGGGTAGATGTGTAAAAATCTAAAATAAAATCCCATTAGAATTAACAGAAATGCCATACTGTAAATTTAAAACTCATGTAAAAGGTATTCTCATGAAGAAAGCATATTACAAAGTTGATGAGTATTTAAATGACAAGACTGCTTGGACATGAGTTTTTTTTTATATTAAATATTGCAATAAGTAGAATTAAGTGCTGTCTGTAACTGTGAGTAGGATAAAAATTATCGCGGGAGTTTCTTGTCTCTTCTTCTTCCGGGACCACTCACGGTAGGGATTTGTTGAAGCGATGGCGTTGAGTGACTTTCGAAAAGTGTTTGTAACAAACCTACTTCGAATAAAATTAATTTCATTTCATAATATTCTTTATTACCTTGTATCTTTCAAACCGTTGAAGGGATTCGTATAATTAAGATATCGCTAGATTCATCTTGATAACCCAAGTGTTCTTAGAAAAGTGAAATTAAGAAAAAAACAAATCACAGCCACCATGGCTGTGAGATGTTTGAGGTTTGAAAAAATAAAATTAAATCGAATAATGTATTATGGGTATTAAATTAAGGACATAAGGATTTTTTGATTTTTGATTTTAAAACGGTATATTATAATATCTTTTATGTTAGCAGGCGGGTTTTTTAATTTTTAAATTAACTAGTTTCCTGTTTGTCTGGTTGGCTGGAATGTCTTGCATTCGCTTTTCCATTTGCGATATCATGATTTTTGTGAAAAACATAAATATATTTTTTAAATGTAAATAAAGTTACGAGAATATTTCAAAATGTTTTTAATTAGTAATATGATTACCTAAAACATAATAAGTGTGTATGGCTGTCCATCTCATCTATGCTTTATTAAAATTATAATAACTGCAAGCGTACAATTCAGACCAGATATTTTTGAGTCACGTTCATTGTGAAATATTTTAGCATTTATAAAATGTATCTATTTTTTGATCTTTTCTTTACTCTCTCCATAGATCATCTTCTCTAGCATACTTAGATAAATGAAAGATGATGATGAGAATAATGAAGCTTGGAAAGTTATCAATAATAGCCTTCTAGTGCAAAACTATTTATCATGATCACAGATACTGATTACTTCAAGGCAGATGCAGTTTGCTCGAGTCGGCTGCCAAAGGATTCCTCATGTTCTGGCTCAGAGTTTGAGAATCAGTTCTTTCTTTCTTTTCTGCCTTTTATATTACTGATGTCTAAGTGCGACGTTGACCACTTACTACCAGATAGTCTACTCGTTTGTCGTCTATTATATAAAAAGATTCGAATTTCGGGACGGTTTTGGGACGTAAAATTCAGTGCGGATTAATGAGTAGGTATTATTGGTTGTCATACAGCCATGAATGGCGCTGTACCTATAAATCCTCATTAGTACGTTTTACACGTTCCATCTTCTGATTGGTTCCAAGTAGCGCTGACGCTATACGTTGACAAATTGCACTATAGAAGTATGAATCAATATATTATTATTTTTATAAAAATAATGTATAGTTGAAGCGTTTGTAGCTATGAGAGGGTGCGTTGCGTGTCTTTACATTGAACATTAACTAGAAGTATAACCTACGTAAATTATACTTCCAAGTTTGAATAACTTATAACAGTGGTATCAATTTTAATGTTACATCGTCTGGGGTTCACAAGTGCTTTTCTCACCTCTCTCCAGCTTGTTAGTGCCGTAATTTGACGCTAGCGCACATCAGATCACAGCTAAGACGGCTTTTTTAGAACGGGTGATGAGTAAATTTTACTCCTAGTTACCAATACCATATTGTGTTATAGCAAAATTATTATTCTATTAAAATAATAATCTGTTTTAGTTAATTACGAAGGTAAAAATATATTTGACTGACTAGCTGACTCGGCGAACTTCGTATCGCCTAACAAACTTTTTTTTTAATAAAAGTAGCCTAAGTTACTCCTTGTTACATCAGCTATCTGCCAGTAAAAATCCCGTCAAAATCGGTCCAGCCATTTCATCGATTAGCCGGAATAAACAGACAGACAGATGGACAAAAATTATAAAAAATAATGTTTTGGTATATGTACCGTGTATGCATCCAAGTGCACTTGGTAAAAAGCGGTTATTTTAATATTACAAACAGACACTCCAGTTTTATTTATTTGTACAGATATATCAAGTGTGTGTGTTTTAAGTTTCTTCATTTGAGTAAATTTTACTCCTGGTTACTCTTAACGTAGGTTGAAATAAGTTTATCTATCTAGGGTTAAGATAACTATATTTGTCAAAATTTATCCCACACTAATTATTCGCGCGACTAAATAATTATGGAAAGCCAGTGACACTGAGATATATCGTTGTTCAAACCAACCTAAGCCGGGACTGTCCAATATGATAATAAAAATCCACTTATTTGAAATATGCTTCCCTCAAAAAAAAAATATCCATTCAGAATGAGCCGTAAGAAAGCATCGAAAAAGAAATGTATTAATATCTTAAAAAGAAATATAAGATACAATTTTAGTCTGGTGGAAGTCCGATATAATTACAAATCTATATCAAAGTGAGTGTCCCTTGAGAATCCTCAGTAGAGTGAAGACGGTACTCCAATCTGTCGTCGCGTCCACTCGAATAATCCCAGACTGTAAGCTCTTCTCTTGTATCAGTTTATTATATTTATAAGACTTCTCCGTAGGAACCAACCTGGTGTTACTAATTACACAAATTCTAAGTGGAAATAACAAAACCAGCTAGGCGCTAAGTCCAAGCAACAATATTTATGATGAGTACTAATGGGTTTCATTTTAGTGCCTGCAGAAATATGCTTGTACCGTGTGGTAAACTATGTAAATGACGAAGGTTGTATAAGCAAATGAATGTCCGTCGTTTAAAAAAGAAACGTGTTTTACATTTGATTACCATGATTAGTTAACTAACACTGAGTAAAAGACAGTTTTAAGATGTAATTGTATATATTTAACAAACCTTAAATAGAGCAAACTAATCTATGAGAGAATTTAGGCGTAACATCGTAAGAGCAATCGAACAGAAATATGGAAGTAAGATACTAATTAATTGTATTAAATAACGCATTTGAAAATGTTTGAAACGAAAATTAAACGACCAATATTTAACGAATAGCACTGTTCTGATTTTTATGTTGTATTTAAATTTATAAAGTGCCTTTGAACAAGCCTGTTAGGAGTGACAAGGGCACTCCGATTATGACAGAGGATACAAAAAGTGAGCGTTGAGTGACATTGCTCGCCATCATCTTTTCACAGTTAAATTGCCACTCGAGAATTTTCAGTTAATAACTTTTTAGCAAAATTAGCGTACTATCGCTAGGTATCTTACATTTTATTTATTGTGCGGCTTCTTCTCTATAGGTGTAATGTTTTTGTAACATACCAAGTTCGTCTATGCTTAAAATAGACTGTATGACATCTATATAACTAGATTTTGATCGAGAAAATAGTGAGAAAGCTATTACTCCTTCTCCTGCAGCCGAAAGGCGCTAATGGTTCACGGTTACCTTACGAATAGTCAGGTATTTAGAAAATGATGCTGTTATAACATTTTTGCGATTAAACTGGGTGTCACACATATTGCATTACTTAGTAAGGTGTATCCTGAAGGAAAGTTGGCTAGAATTCGAGTCGATGAACTCCTGACACTCATTTCCATAGAAGCTTGTAACCCTTGGCTTAGTCACTAATGACTAAATATTTCATTGATCTCCTAGTGTAACATGGTAAAAAACGCAAGCTTCCTCAATAACAAGGAAAATGATCTGCACCCATGACCCGAGTACAAATACCTAATTATCTGTAACTAGGCTACAAGATCGTGAAATGAGTAATAAGTCGTAATGAGTTAGAGATATTTCGTTCATTAACGTGTTTATTTTTTGTTGATCATAAATTAAAGTAATAAATACGACATACCATGAAAAAGTTGATCACATTATTACAACGCCAAATGCACTAAGCTTGGTGGTTAAAATTACGCCATTTCGAATAAGTAATTTTTTCGGTGTTTTACTAAAATATAGTATTTTTATATGCGCTTCTGTTTGAATCTTCCTAAAAATTGTTGTTAGTTTGAAATAAAAATACAATCCAAAAATCATATCACCAAATCATAACAGTTTACGTATGCGAATTTTGTTATGTTTGACTTCGAATATGCGTTTGCTAACGATCTGTTAAAATTCATCTATCGAATATCGGATATTTCGACAGGATGATAGTAGAGGAAAACTCGACCTTGTGTAAATTAATATTAGGCTCATTTCTCAATACGCTATAATTTACAACCAACATTGATCCTAATATTTAAACAGCGTATCGTACTTACAGCAAACAGCATAAATCTATAAAAGTCGAATCATTAATTCAGTTGCACACTCCGTCAGCTTGTTTAAGCTCGATAAATACATTTGAATCTCCAGTGAACGCGAATCTGATAGCGAGCTTCAAAATTGAATATTGATCGTTGTAAATGTAAACATTGTTAAGCTAATATGATGACTGACCTTCGTTGTTAAACTAAGCTCGACTGTCATGTGGAAATACGAATTTTCTGTATAATGTGATTGCAACAATGCCTAGTGGGCCGACGGGTATTTTGTTACGGCCGACGGGTACGAGTAGACACATTTACGTGTATTGTAACATGAATAAATATAATACAAGCTACATATTCAAACAAAATATTTTGAAATGTTTTTAACTTAATATATTAATATGTTAATAACAGTGTTATTGGTTTGTACACACGAGGTATTATTGTGCTTGGAGGACAAAACTCCCCGAAAGTGAAAAAAATAAATGATTCCTAAGACTCACCCGCATAAAATACGCGCGAAAATTATCAAAGATAATACCGCCCTTTCCGTTGATGTAGCTCAATGTCCTCGGAACTACGGGGATTATGAGATCATGTGTACGCGATACTGTCAGTTCCTCATATTTGTAGGTCAATACAGTTTTAACCTCGGTCAGTAGACTTAAGACACCTGGGTGAATTAACTCAGTTGGAAAAAGTCGATGGCACCAGTTGTAAGCGTTCTATTATACAGGGACAAAAGTACCTCAAGGATTATCCCTCGTCAGCGCAGGCCATATAACATGTAAACTCTCGTCCTGGTATGATGATATCTATGTAACTGAGTAGAATTATTGGTGTATAAATAGTATAATGTAAACAATAGGTACATGATGAATTAAGTGGTAAATTACAGTTTAAGATAATATTATGTATTTTTATGTCACAGTTGGCAAACGAGAAGTGTATAAAGATTCTTACTTACTTCTGTACTTCTACACGTGTTGCCAAAAATGGTATACGTGTGTGCGAATGTGTGCGTTTAAAATAAAAGTTTCAACTACTTTTTAAAGCATACACAAGCATAAGAATCCATTGACTGCCTGATAAATGGATGAAACTTGTACCTAAAAGTTTATCATCATACTAGATGTGCCCGCGACTTCGTTCGCGTGAGAGTTTTCCCCGCATAAATCCTGATCCCTTGGAAATTCTAGTATAAAACGAAGCCTTTTAGTAAACCGTAGGTAACCATAGCAACTAGTACACAATACAAAAGTTGCAGCGCTAAAATTCGGCAAAGTAGTTTATGACCCAAATATGTGGGACACCTTACTGAGAGTAGTCGGAGTGGAAAAGCGCAAATTTGTAAATGCAAATAATAAAACAGGGTGTGCTCTGAGCATGTTGGCAAAGTGCCCCGCATGTAGCGACTTAGGGAGTTCTTTCATTTATCAGTGTCGTATATCGTCGGTCAGGCATTGTTAGCAACCGGACAAATTGACAATACACTTTTACGACATTGGGAGATCTTATACTTTTCGAGGTATGTATTGGATTAAAATTTCATCATGGGAACATTTAAAATAGTCATATAATGCAGCAGCCGTATTAGGGCGGCTTCGAATACTAACCCCGATCCGTGCCTATCCGTACCAATACCTTAAGAATGGGTACCTAATTCCTTGTCGACGAAACAAAAAGTCGTAGCGTGGGAGCTAGTGCACTTAAATTATATGTCCAGGAATATACTACACTTCTTTTGCAACCCAGTATAATAATTTTTATCACAAAAACATATGCTGCGCGATTTTATAGAGGTATGTAGAGACACCCTTTGTTGATTATATTCAACTTTCCACCTTTTACTAGTTATGTCATACTTCAACTACTATCTATGTTTTAAAAACTGTTCTATGAATTTGTCAATAAAAATTCTAGTTTAACACGGCAAACGTCCCACTAAATAATTTCTGGATAGGGACACCTTAATTGCCTAGCGGTATGAAATATACTTTACGACCTATTTTTGCCTCCCAAATATTCACAAAAAAATGCTCAAAAATTGGTCGAGCCGTTTCGGAGGAGTGCGCCTACAAACACCGTGTCACGAGATATCAGAATAGGCATGATGACAGATGTTGAAATACTATTCTGTATTGTTGGGAAATTTAATCACAACATACATATATCATATTTCCACAACAAAGTATTTCCACAACTAAGTTAGTAGGTTTAATATAAAATAAATACACTTCAATTAAATTAATTAAAATTTAAAATTCGCATCAAAACACTACAAAGTCTCATGGCGTCACTTGTACGTCACGTCTCAGTAAAGTAATAGAAAAGATGTCATTGTCATTATTGTCATATTCGTTTGTTTACTGAGGCGTGACGTAATTCGCGCTGATTGAGACTGATTGGCGTTCAAGATGTCATGGCGGCTTGCCGTATTTTGCAGTTTTATTTTATCAAAATATTATGCATCTCGCTCATAATAATAAAATAAATGTGTGTTTCATTAAATAAATAAATGACTAGTGATTTTTGCTTACTCTCATCATGCCTATTATCTTAACTCACATTATGGGAATTTTCTCCTCTCTTTCAGGGCCAGTACCGTATCAGTGATATCATTGGTGTTACCGAAGTCCATGGGTGACGGTGACCACTTATCATCAGATTACGTGTCTTTTTGTTTGTCTACAATTACATAAAAAAACTGAAAGTTTTTGACGAGGTAACCTCTATTAAAACGATGAACACCGGGCGCACGCACGAAAAAATGTAGCGTTCCGCGAGCGAGAGAGCGGCAAAAGCGAGAGAGAAGCACGATCGGCTACGATCTGCGTATCGTAGCCGATGCCGTAGGCGATCGTAGTTGAGTGGAGCGGAGCGGAGCAGGGCGGGGAGGAGCGGAGCGGGGCGGAGCGGAGCGGAGCTTTGTCATGACGTTGTCACGTTAAACTATCGTTCGTAAACCGACTTTACAGACAACCATTTTTTTTTCAGGGTTACCTACAGGTAAAGTGGGTATGAATTTTTCTCGTCTACCTCATAGTGTGGGATATCACTGAAAAAGTCTTTCAAAAATATTATGGGTCTACAAAGACCTTTTTTTTATTTAGGGGTCCGTTTGTGAGACATTCGGCTTTAAAATGATAATTTTAGTTAGAGTGAGCCC
Organism: Thymelicus acteon; assembly: GCA_951805285.1. Classification (NCBI taxonomy): domain Eukaryota; kingdom Metazoa; phylum Arthropoda; class Insecta; order Lepidoptera; family Hesperiidae; genus Thymelicus; species Thymelicus acteon. The sequence continues at coordinate 11,671,100 of OX638229.1, read as the reverse complement.
CTTCTCACAAAATTTTATTGAAATAAATCAATTCAATTTAAAAGGAAAACTATCACGGCTAGTTTAGCATAAGTAGTTAATGAGTAGATAATAATCGATGAACTTACAACTACGGAACGCTACATTGCGCGTGGCCTGACACGCACTTGACCGGTTTCTTGTTTTAGTACTAACATCTTGTAAAACCTATCCAAGTTTTTAACCCTGCAACCGCCATAAAAAGCTACTACTACTAATACTAGGTGTCCTGCAACTAACTACTGATAATTTAAGGTCGTAGAATATAATTTAAAGTATTTTTAAGTATAACTCTTGACAAAAAATAATCAACTTCAAAATTAGTGATAACTCGCACCAGCATAAGCAGCAGCTTTCGATTAAAAAAAGAATCATCAAAATCGGTTCACCTAGTCGATAGTTCTGAGGTAACAAATATAAAAAAATACAGTCGAATTGAATACCTCCTTCTGTTCTGAAGTCGGTTAAAAATATACTTTATGCTCTTGTATTATCGCTACTTAGTTGCAGGACACCCCGTATACTGTTTTTATTATTTATTTATATTATATAATCCTAGACTTACCACCTAGTGATCTATATAATTGTTCTCCCAGAAGGAGTTGAGATGGGACTTTGTTGTCTATGGCGGGTTTTCTCCATCCCCCCCCGACACCTCGGGAAAAATCTGACATTTCACATTTTCAAGATGGCGGCCGCTCTGTGATTTTCAACTTTTTTGTTTATGGCTTTTTGCGGGATTTTTTTGGGGCGTTTCGACAAGTTTTGGGGTCGATATACGAAAACTTTAGAAAAAATTGAAAAAACAAGATGGCCGCCGAGATATTCGAGTTTGAATTTTTTCGATTTTAGAGGTCACTTTGCGGGGTCGCATCGGGGTGGTTTTTCAACTTTTTTTAAATATTTTTTTAGTGTTGCCTTGAATGTATCCTCAATTTTGATATTTCGGGTATATTTATTTTTTTCACAAGATGGCGGACGCGGTGGCGGCCATTTTGAAAAATGTACGAAAAACGACGTTTTTTGGGTGAATTTTTCTTCGGGTTGACAACATTTGAGCGGGTGTCTTTGTTACAGGCGGTTATGTAACTTGACCCAAAGTGTTGCCAGGTTGAGTTTTTTTTTCTTTTGTTGATACATTTTTTTGGACTTTTTATTCAAAAATATGAAAAGTAGAAGGAGCAATATTTTTAATCAAAATGTCACACGGGCAAGCGTGTCGTGGTCGTCGTAATGACATTTGACCATTTTCGTCGATGTCGACTGGCAACACTGGCTGCTGGAATTTTTTTTTCGTTTTACGAAAAGTCGAATTGATCTCCCAGAAGGAGTGGTGGGGGGTGAGTACAATGTATGGGAGAATTTTTGGTTTGCCTTCGTGTCTATGGGAAAAATCCGACCTTTCAAAAATCCAAGATGGCGGCCGAGTCGAAATGACCAACTTTTTTTTTCACTATGCACTTACCCGAGATTGGTGTCGTTTTCGGCTAATGTTAGAAAATGTGTTACGATGAAAATGGAAAAAAATAAAAAAACAAGATGGCCGCCGAGATATTTTACTTTAAAATTTTTCAATTTTGGAGGTGACTTTGCGGGGTCGGATTGCAATGGGTTTTCAACTTTTTTTCGCTTTTTTTTCTTAATTGCCTCGGGTCTATCCCCAATTTTGACGTTTGGGGTATATTTTTTTTTTCTTAAAGATGGCGGATCCCATGGCGGCCATTTTGCAAAATGTACAAAAAATTGCATTTTTTGAAGGAAAAAAATTTTAGGTTGGCAACATTTGAGGGGGTCACTTTGTATTGGGCGGTTATGAGGCTTGGTCTGAAGTGTTGCCAGGTTACGTTAATTTTTTTTTCATTCATACATTTTTGTGAACTTTCTATTCAAAAATATAAAAAGTAGAAGGAGAAACATTTTTAATCAAAAAAATGCACCAAAAAATTTCTCGTGGCCGTCGTAATGACATTTGACCATTTTCATCGAAATAAACTGGCAACACTGGCTGCTGGATTTTTTTTTCACGTTTTTTCACATTTCGAATAGCCCAGCCGAAAGTATCGGTGGGGGGTAATAAAAATGTTCAAAGAAGTTGCTTGACTATCTATGGTTATTATAGGAAAAATACGACCATTCGAAAATTCAAGATGGCGGCCGCTCGGCGATTGTCAACTTTTTGTTTACACTGAGCACCTACCCGACATTAGTATCGTTTTCGGCTAATCTTGGGGCGACTAATATGATAAAGTTGGAAAAAATTGAAAAAACAAGATGGCCGCCGAGATATTTTAGTTTGAAATTTTTCAATTTTAGAGGTGTCTTTGCGGGGTCGCATCGCGGTGGTATTTTAACATTTTTGCAATATTTTTACCTTATTGGCTTGGGTCTATCCTCAATTTTGACATTTTGGGTATATTTTTTTTTTCGACAAGATGGCGGACCCCGTGGCGGCCATTTTGTAAAATGTACGAAAAATTGCATTTTTTGGAGGAAAAAATTTGTAGGTTGGCAACGTTTGAGGGGGTCACTTTGTAAGGGGCGGTTGTGTAACTTGACTGAAAGTATTGCCAGGTTATGTTGATTTTTTTTTCATTCATACATTTTTGTGAACTTTCTATTCAAAAATGTAAAAAGTAGAAGGAGAAACATTTTTAATCAAAAAATTACACCACAAGATTTTTTGTGGGCGTCGTAATGACATTTGACCATTTTCATCTCAATCAACTGGCAACACTGGAGTCCAGAATTTTTTTCACTTTTCGAGTAATTGAGCCGAAACTATAGATCAAGGGTATGAAAAATATATGGGAGATATTTTTAAATTAAAATATTCGTTTTGGAAAAACTTTAAAATTTCAGTGTTGCCATACAAAAAATAATAATTTTCATACAAATTTATTTTTGAATCGTATATTTCGTTATTATAATGTATGGGGCATTTGTAGGTACTGACATTTTGTAAATTTTGGTGAAAAAAAAATTCAGTGTTGCCATATAAAAAATTATTATTTTCATACAAATGTATTCCTTTTTCGAATGTTTGAGGGTGTTGTCTCCTTTTGATGTCTTTATAATGTATGAGGCGTTTGCAGGTACTAAAGGGCCGGACACGTTGGTGTAACCAATATTTAGTGATGCCATACAAAAAATAATAATTTTGATACAAATGAATTTTTTGTATGTAATATTTCAGGCTTTTGTCTCCTTTTGATGTCATTAAAATGTTTACGACGTTTGTTGCTACTATTAGATCGGTCACATCCGTATTAACGTGTTTCAGTGTTGCCATAAAAATGAGAAACTTTCAGTGTTGCCATACAAAAACAAGTATTTTTCACAAAAATCTAATTCGAACATTTGGGACTGTTGTTTGCATTTGTTGTATGAGGCGTTTATAAGTGCAAATGCACATTATATGAGTGAAAAAAAAGTGTTGGCATACAAAAAAATATTTTACTGTTCAATCTGGGAAACAAAATTAACGTGAAAACATTCAAAATGTTGAAAAAAAATTCAATAACATTTTTTTAGTACTTCATACATTTTAGACATTCAAGACATTTGTTGTACCACTATAGTGTTGTTATTAATACCTACTGCTCTTGTCTGGAAGTGATTGACCGTTTCTTGACTCTCCTATCCGATAGTTTAGTTTGAACCCGTTTTTGTCATGTCGTCTGCCCTTTACTCCTTTCAATAGTTATTGTGTATAGACAAAATTAATTTTAAGTGTAATTACTTTTAAATCATAACTAAACTGTGAGAAATTCTTTACATGGTTAAGCCATGGATAAGCCTATTCTATTCTATAGCAGCAGTATTCAACACAACGACAGTGTACGGTTTGTTTGTAAATCGACTCGCATCTTTGTCTCATGACGAAAATCTCAAGTGTTGCCAGATCAATAAAAATATGCACATTTTTGCATTTGCATACGTACTAAAATTGCAGCTAAAAAAATAACATGTCATGCATGATGCAGAATATCAGTTTAAGTCAGTTTTATTGTTTTAAGCCTAAACAGATCTTCATAAATTATAGTTGAGAACCCTCTCAACCTCAGCATTAAAAGAAACTGCATCACACTCGTTCCATTCATTTAGAAGATACGATGCCACAAACAGACACACATATATATCAAAATTATAACACCCCTCTTTATGCTTCGGGGTTAAAATATATTGTACTAGCTTTTGCCCGCAGCTTCACTCGCTTGAATGACAGATTTCAACATTTTTTAGTTTTTACGAACCTTTCAGTGAGAGTCCTATCAAAATTGGTTCAGCCCATGGAATTTTGCGATAAAAAGTACCCTATGAGCTATTTCAGGTTATATTCTTTCCAAATTTGATCGAAATTCGTCCAGTGTTATTTGCGTGAAAGAGTAACTTTTAGGGGGTTAACAAAAATTATCTCTTAGTGCTCCCCTACACTCCCCAAGGAACATAATTATACATGCCAAAAGCTTCTTGCGCCCAGTAGCTTCGGCTGTGCGATTGTAAATTGTAATGTAATGTTACTACAAAACGGTCTTCAAATTTTTCCCTTACGACATTGCTTCTCACCACATTTCATTTTTCTTGATCAACCGGAACGTAAACTTAAGTCTTTAGTTAGGGGATAGGTTTTGATTAACTTGCGAGTGTCGAAAGAACTAAAAAATAAGCATAACAAAGAGTTTTATCATTGCGTTGACTTTTAAAAGCTTAATTTTTTCACAACTCTAAGGGATTGCACAGCAGACCTAAGAATTGGATATTATTTTTTAAATTAATACCTCCACGTATTCCTTAGTGAAAAGTTTTTGACAGACACACATACAGACAGACGGACCTTTTACTTCAAAAGCAAAAATAGAACGGAAAAGGACCCTAAAAATAATAATATAAAATATAAAAAAATATAAGCTACTGGCAGATACAATAAACATCCATACTAAAATATGCCCCTTATCCTGATAACAGGTCCATTCCGTTATAAAAATCGTCCTACTTTTAGATGCAGGTCATAAACTATCTGTGAGATAAATTTCATCCGAATCCGTTTAGCCGCATTAGCGTGACTGAATAAAGACATCCAAATTTTCACTATATATTTCACTGTATGTTCGTAGGATTTACATAATATCCAAGTAGGTGATAAGTATTACAGTATAATAAAACTACTTTTTACAATGTATGAAATAAAACTATGTACCTATTGTACCTATATATCAAAGTGCCATTCTTTAAGTAAGCTGAATTACAAGTCACATTATGATTTAATTGAGTACTTTTTTAGTCTTAATATAGGCCCTTAGAAAGGATTCAACTCCGAAATACATCACACATGGATGGAGTTGTTAAATTATGGACTGGTTGTTAAATAGTAACATTCCCAAAATTAAGGATTATTATAAATGCCTCACCACTGAGGCGTTCCACTCTTTATCTCTGGAACCCATCATCAGATCCTTCCTATATTAAAGGAGGACTTGGGTAGAGAATTTAGGGTACTGTAGTTGTAAGTTTGTCGACCATCACTAATTAACTATTTAAGCTAACATTTCCATGGGAGTTTTCCTTTGAAATTCATCATTTTAAATATTCTACTGCCGTGGTCACATGTCCAACATCGACCATTTCGCTGGCACTACCCGAAAAAACTTATAAAGATTTTATTTTACCACTTTGTAGTTTTGGTAAATAAGTATGTGTATCCATGCCAAATAACAGCTTTCTAGCGCTAAGGATCTCGGCGCTATACTGCGGACGGACGGAGAGGCGGACATGTAGAAACTATTATTATTTACTAGCTGACCCGGCGAACTTCGTATCGCCTAATGCTAAATAAATTATCGCGTAATGAATGTAGGTTTAACAAATCAGAGATCATTAAATTTCCTCTCCCTCTCCCCGCTCCATCTCCCATCTCCCTCTCCCCTTTCCCCTCTCCCTCTCCCCTCTCCCTCTCCCCTCTCCCTCTCCCCTCTCCCTCTCCCCTCTCCCTCTCCCCTCTCCCTCTCCCCTCTCCCTCTCCCCTCTCCCCTATACCTCACCTTCTCTCTCCTTACTCTGCCCCTCTCCATCTCTCTCCTTCTTACTCTGCCCGTCTCCATCTCTCCCGTCTCCTTCTCCCACTCCCTGTCTCTCTCTCTCCCTCTCGCTTTCCTCCCTCTCCCTTTCTCTCCTTCTTACTCTGCCCCTCTCCCTCTCTCCCATCTCCCTTTCCTGCTCCCTCTCTCTCCCACTTCCCGTTCGTCTCCCGCTCCCAGTCCCTCTCCCGCGCCCAGTCCCTCTCCCGCTTTCTGTCTCGCTCTTTCTCCCTCCCCGCTTTCTGCCCCTCTCCCTTTCCTTCTCCTCCCGCTCCTGGTCCTGTCTCGCTTCCTGTCCCTCTCCCCTCCCCCTCCCGTCAAAAAAAATAGTGTGAAGCCGAACATGTCGCAAAAAGACCCGTGAATCGAAAAATCGAAATTTCTCAGACCAATGAAATTTTTGAAAAAAAAAACTATTTTTTTATTTGTTCTTTTGTGGAAGAAAAAGGCACGCGCGCTGCTTTAGCAGCGCGCGCCCCACGCAAAACCTAGTTATATTATATAATCCTAGACTTACCACTGACTCACCTATACAATTGTTCTCCCAGAAAGAGTCGAAATAGAATGATGTTGTCTATGGCGGGTTTTCTCCATCCCCTCCAGTGAGTATGGGAAAAATCTGACATTTCACATTTTCAAGATGGCGGCCGCTCTGTGATTTTCAACTTTTTTGTTTATGGCTTTTTGCGGGATTTTTTTGGGGCATTTTGTAAAGTTTTGAGGGAGATTTACGAAAACTTGGGAAAAAATTTAAAAAACAAGATGGCCGCCGAGATATTCGAGTTTGAATTTTTTCGATTTCAGAGGTGATTTTGCGGGGTCGCATCGGGGTGGTTTTTCAACTTTTTTTCAATGTTTTTTGTGTATTCGTTTGATTGTATCCTCGATTTTGATATTTTGGGGATATTTATTTTTTCGACAAGATGGCGGACGCGGTGGCGGCCATTTTGAAAAATGTACGAAAAACGACGTTTTTTGGGTGAATTTTTCTTCGGGTTGGCAACATTTGAGCGGGTGTCTTTGTTCCTGGCGGTTATGTAACTTGACTCAAAGTGTTGCCAGGTTGAGTTTTTTTTTCTTTTGTTGGTACATTTTTTTGGACTTTTTATTCAAAAATGTGAAAAGTAGAAGGAGCAATATTTTTAATCAAAATCTCACACGGGCAAGCGTGTCGTGGTCGTCGTAATGACATTTGACCATTTTCGTCGATGTCGACTGGCAACACTGGCTGCTGGAATTTTTTTTTCGTTTTACGAAAAGTCGAATTGATCTCCCAGAAGGAGTGGTGGGGGGTGGGTACAATGTATGGGGGAATTTTTGGTTTGCCTCCGTGTCTATGGGAAAAATCCGACCTTTCAAAAATCCAAGATGGCGGCCGAGTCGAAATGACCAACTTTTTTTTTCACTATGCACTTACCCGAGATTGGTGTCGTTTTCGGCTAATGTTGGGAAATGTGTTACGATGAAATTGGAAAAAAATAAAAAAACAAGATGGCCGCCGAGATATTTTACTTTAAAATTTTTCAATTTTGGAGGTGACTTTGCGGGGTCGGATTGCAATGGGTTTTCAACTTTTTTTCGCTTTTTTTTCTTGATTGCCTCGGGTCTATCCCCAATTTTGACGTTTGGGGTATATTTTTTTTTTCTTAAAGATGGCGGATCCCATGGCGGCCATTTTGCAAAATGTACAAAAAATTGAATTTTTTGAGGTGAAAAATCTTGAGGTTGGCAACATTTGAGGGGGTCACTTTGTATCGGGCGGTTGTGGGGCTTAGTCTGAAGTGTTGCCAGGTTACGTTAATTTTTTTTTCATTCATACATTTTTGTGAACTTCCTATTCAAAAATATAAAAAGTAGAAGGAAAAACATTTTTAATCAAAAAATTTCACCAAAAAATTTTTCGTCGCCGTCGTAATGACATTTGACCATTTTCATCAAAATTTACTGGCAACACTGGCTGCTGGATTTTTTTTTCACGTTTTTTCACATTTCGAATAGCCCAGCCGAAAGTGTTTGTGGGGGGTAATAATAATGTATGGAAAAGTAGCTTGACTATATGTGGTTATTATAGGAAAAATACGACCATTCGAAAATTCAAGATGGCGGCCGCTCGGCGATTGTCAACTTTTTGTTTACACTGAGCACCTACCCGACATTGGTGTCGTTTTCGGCTAATCTTGGGATGACTAATACGAAAAAGTTGAAAAAAATTGAAAAAACAAGATGGCCGCCGAGATATTTTAGTTTGAAATTTTTCAATTTTCGAGGTGTCTTTGCGGGGTCGCATCGCGGTGGTGTTTTAACATTTTTGCGATATTTTTTCTCTGTTGGCTCTGGTCTATCCTCAATTTTGGACATGTTGGATATATTTTTTTTTTCTTAAAGATGGCGGATCCTATGGCGGCCATTTTGCAAAATGTACAAAAAATTGCATTTTTTGAGGTAAAAATTTTTGAGGTTGGCAATATTTGAGGGGATCACTTTGTATTGGGCGGTTGTGAGGCTTAGTCTGAAGTGTTGCCAGGTTACGTTAATTTTTTTTTCATTCATACATTTTTGTGAACTTTCTATTCAAAAATATAAAAAGTAGAAGGAGAAACATTTTTAATCAAAAAATTGCACCAAAAAATTTCTCGTGACCGTCGTAATGACATTTGACTATTTTCATCAAATTTAACTGGCAACACTGGCTGCTGGATTTTTTTTCACGTTTTTTCACATTTCGAATAGCCCAGCCGAAAGTATCGGTGGGGGGTAATAATAATGTATGGGAAAGTTGCTTGACTATCTATGGTTATTATAGGAAAAATACGACCATTCGAAAATTCAATATGGCGGCCGCTCGGTGATTGTCAACTTTTTGTTTACACTGAGCACCTACCCGACATTGGTATCGTTTTCGGCTAATCTTGGGACGCTTAATATGATGAAGTTGGAAAAAATTGAAAAAACAAGATGGCCGCCGAGATATTTTAGTTTGAAATTTTTCAATTTTAGAGGTGTCTTTGCGGGGTCGCATCGCGGTGGTATTTTAACATTTTTGCGATATTTTTACCTTATTGGCTTGGGTCTGTCCTCAATTTTGACATTTTGGGTATTTTTTTTTTTCGACAAGATGGCGGATCCCGTGGCGGCCATTTTGTAAAATGTACGAAAAATTGCATTTTTTGAAGGAAAAAATTTGTAGGTTGGCAACATTTGAGGGGGTCACTTTGTAAGGGGCGGTTGTGTAACTTGACTGAAAGTGTTGCCAGGTTACGTTGATTTTTTTTTCATTCATACATTTTTGTGAACTTTCTATTCAAAAATGTAAAAAGTAGAAGGAGAAACATTTTTAATCAAAAAATTACACCACAAGATTTTTTGTGGGCGTCGTAATGACATTTGACCATTTTCATCTCAATCAACTGGCAACACTGGAGTCCAGAATTTTTTTCACTTTTCGAGTAGTTGAGCCGAAACTATAGATCAAGGGTATAGAAAATGTATTGGAGATATTTTTAAATTAATATATTTGTTCTAGAAAAACTATAAAATTTCAGTGTTGCCATACAAAAAATAATAATTTTCATACAAATTTATTTTTGGATCGAATATTTCGTTATTATAATGTTTGGGGCGTTTGTAGGTACTAACATTTTGTACATTTTGGTGAAAAAAAAATTCAGTGTTGCCATATGAAAAATAATTATTTTCATACAAATGTATTCTTTTTTCGAATGTTTAAGGCTGTTGTCTCCATTTGATGGCTTTATAATGTATGAGGCGTTTGTACGTACTAAAGGACCGGACATGTCGGTGTAACCAATGTTTAGTGATGCCATACAAAAAATAATAATTTTCATGCAAATGAATTTTTGTAGGTAGTGTTTCAGGCTTTTGTCTCCTTTTTATGTCATTAAAATGTATACGACGTTTGTTGCTGCCGATAGATCGGTCACATCCGTGTAAATGTGTTTCATTGTTGCCATAAAAAATGAGAAACTTTCAGTGTTGCCATACAAAAAATTATAATTTTCATACAAATGTATTCTTTATTCGAATGTTTGAGGCTGTTGTCCGCATTTGATGTCTTTACAATGTAAGAGGCATTTGTAGGTACTAAGGGACCGGACACGTTGGTGTAACCAATAAATAGTGATGCCATACAAAAAATAATAATTTTCATACAAATTAATTTTTGAATGTAATATTTCAGGCTTGTCTCCTTTTGATGTCATTAAAATGTATACGACGTTTGTTGCTACTGACAGATCGCACATAAGTGTTTCAGTGTTGCTTTAAAAAATGACAAAATTTCAGTGTTGCCATACAAAAACAAGTATTTTTCATAAAAATCTATATTGAACTTTTCGGACTATTATTTGCATTTGATGTCTATAAAATGTATCAGGCGTTTATAGGTGCAAATAGATTGCACATAATATGTCTCTCCCTCTCCTTCTCCCTTTCCCTCTCCCTCTCCCTTTCCCTCTCCCTGTCCCACTCCCTCTCCTTCTCCCTCTCACTCTCCCTCTTGCTCTCGCTCTCCCTCCCTCTCGCTCTCCCTCTCCCTCTCCTGCTCCCGGTTCATTTTTCAAAATTTTTTTGGTTTTATCGAACCTTTCAGTGAAAGTACTATCAAAATTGGTTCAGTCCATAGAATTTCGTGATAAAAAGTATGCTATGAGCTATTTCAGATTATATTCTACCCGTTTACCAAATTTTATCGAAATCCGTCCAGTGTTATTTCCATGAAAGAGTAACAATCATGCCCCCCTTTTTTACCCCCTGGGGGGGGGATTTCACATAAATTATCTCTTACTGCTCCCCTACACTCCCCAAAGAACATACATGCCAAATTTCAACTTCTTGCGCCCAGTGGCTTCGGCGCGATTGATTGTAAATTGTAATGTAATGTTACTACAAAACGGTCTTCAAGTTTTTCTCTTAAGAAATTCCTTCTCACCACAATTCATTTCTCTTGATCAACGGGAACATAAACTTAAGTCTTCATGGGATGGGCTTTGATTACCTTGCGAATGTCTAAATAACTAAAAATAATAGGTCATAACAGAGAGTTTTATGATTGCGTTGACTTTTAAAAGCTTGATTTTTTTAGTACTCTAAGGGGTTTGCACAGCAGACCTAAGAATTGGATACTAAGTTACTGGCAGATACATTAAACATCCATACTAAAATATACCCCATATCCTGATAGAACAGATCCATCCCCGTTATAAAAAGTGTCCTACCTTTAGATGCAGGTCATAAACTATCTGTGAGACAAATTTCATCCTAATCTGTTTAGCCGTATTAGCGTGATTGAATAAAGACATTCAAATTTTCGCTATAATATATTGGTAGGATTACATGATCTCCAAGTACGTGATAATTATTTTACGATAATAAAACTACTTTTTAAAATGTATAAAATTTAACTATGTACCTTTATATCAAAGTGCCGTTCTTTAAATACGTTGAATTACAAGTCACAAGTACTTTTAAAAACAGAATATGATACACTTATTGTGAGACTGTTTACATTTTACGTGTTGATCTTTTTTAAGTCTTAATAAAGGTCCTTTGAAAGGATCCAACTCCAAAATATATCACACATGGATGGAGTTGTTAAACTATGGAATGGTTGTTCAATAGTAACATTCCCAAAAACGGATTATTATTGATACCTCACCACTGAGGTGTTCCACTCTTTATCTCTGGAACCCATCATCACATCCTTCCTATATAAAGGAGGACTCGGGTAGAGAATTTAGGGTACTAAGTTTATCGACTATCACTCATTAACTATTAAGCTAACATTGCCATGAGAGTTTTCCTTTCAAATTCATCATATTAAATATTCTACTGCCGTGGATATTCACATGTCCAACATCTACCATTTCGCTGGCACTACCCGAAAAAATTTATAAAGATTTTAGTTTACCACTTTTGATAAATAAGTATCAGTGTGTATTCATGCCAATCGCCAAATTACAGCTTTCTAGCGGTAAGGATCTTTGCGCTTTGCTGCGGACGGACGGAGAGACGGACATGAAGAAACTATTATTATTTACTAGCTGACCCGATGAATAGTGTTACTTTCAACTAAACTTTTATAGTTTTTGTTGGTTCATTAAATTCCCCCTCTCTCTCCCTCTCCCTGTCCAACTTCCTCTCTCCCTCTCCCTATCCCACTCCCTCTCTCTCTCCCTCTCCCTGTCCCACTCCCTCCCCCACTCCCTCTCCCTGTCCCACTCCCTCTCCTTCTCCCACTCTCTGTCCCTGTCCCTGTCTCACTCCCTCTCCTTACCTCCTCTCCCCCTCCCATCCGTAAAGCCCTCTGCAATAAACTCACTATATGCTTACATATTAATTTTCATATTTCTGAGTTTGAAAATGAGAAGTTCTAAAAAACTTGCAACCCCTTTATTTACCTCTTAAGGGCTGAAATTACAAAAAAAAACCTGTTACAGTTAATTTTTGATTTGATTGACACCTTTCTGAGTTAGAAAATGTCCATGTTGCGTACTAATTTATAACCTTTTATTATAGGGGATTAATTTTCAAAAAACAACTCTACAGTTACTTTTTGTTTCTAAGTATACGCTTACATAATTATAAATTTTCATATCTCTGAGTTCGGTATTGACGAAGTTCCGTACAAACTTACATCCCCTGGTTTTAACCATTTGGGGATGAATTTCCAAAAAAACCTGTGACAATAAATTTTTATTTCTAATAATAAGCTTATATAAATTTTCACATTACTGAGTTCAAAAATGACATAGTTTCTTAAATATTTACAACCCCTTCGTTTTATCTCCCTCCCGCTCTCCCTGTCTCTCTCCCTCTCACTCTCCCTCTCCCTCTCCTTTTCCCGCTCCCTGTCCCTTTCCCTCTCCCGCTCCCGCTTTACGTTCCTCTCACTCTCCCGCTCCTTCTCCCGCTTCACGTCCCTCTCCCGCTCCCAGTCCCTCTCCCACACCCTGTCCCTCTCCCATTTTCTGTCCCGCTCTTTCTCCCTCCCCGCTCCCTACCCCTCTCCTTCTCCCGTTCCCGGTCCCTCTCTCGCTTCCTGTCCCTCTCTCTCTCCCTTCAAAAAAATAGCGTGAAGCCAAACATGTCGCAAACAGACCCCTGAATCGAAAAATAAATTTCGCATGTCAATGATCTTTTTTAAAAAACGATTTATTTATTTTTCCTTTTGCGGAAGAAAAAGGCACGCGCGCTGCTTTAGCAGCGCGCGCCCCACGCAAAAACCTAGTCTATATATATAAAATTGAAAAGCGACACACCGCTGATTAAACAAAAAATCTCAGAAACTGCCGAACCGATTAAGATGAAATTTGGTAGGTAGATAGTTCCTGCTAAGGAGACGTCCACTAAGAACGGATTTTTGAAAATTCATCCCCTAAGGGGTACAAATAAGGGTTAGAAGTCACTTTCATACAAACCAACTTCGTCAGTTTTAGAGTTATAAATATGAAATTTTTTATGTTAGTTTATAGTAATAAACAAAAGTTAACTTTAACACATTTTTTTGGAAAATCATCCCTTAAAGGGTTAATTTCTTCAATTTAACTTAGTACGCAACTTTGTCATTTTTGAAGTTAAAAACATGAAAATTTATATATTAGTTCAAAATTAGAAACAAAATTTAAGGGTTATGTGTTTTTTTGGAAAATCAACCCCTAAAGGGTCGAATAAGGTTGTTCAAGTTTGTATGGGAACTTCGTCAGTTTTGAGGTTAGAAGGGTGAAAATTTGTATATAAGCTTATAGTTAGACAAAAAAAATAACTGTATCAATGTTTTCTCGAAATTCATCCCCTAAAAATAGGGGTTCGAAGTCTTTTACATATAAATTAGCTTCGTCAGTTTTAGAGTTATAAGTATGAATTTTTTTATGTATGTTTAAAGTAATAAACAAAAGTTAACTTCAACACATTTTTTTGGAAAATCATCCCTTAAAGGGTTAATTTCTTCAATTTAACTGAGTACGCAACTTCGTCAGTTTTGAAGTAAGAAGGGTGAAAATTTTTATATAAGCTTATAGTTAGACACAAAAAATAACTGTATTACTGTTTTCTCGAAATTCATCCCCTAAAAATAGGGGTTGGAAGTCTTTTACATATAAATCAGCTTCGTCAATTTTAGAGTAATAAATATGAAATTTTTTATGTATGTTTATAGTAGTAAACAAAAGTTAACTTCAACACATTTTTTTGGAAAATCATCCCTTAAAGGGTTAATTTCTTGCATGGAACTTAGTACGCAACTTCGTCATTTTTGAAGTTAAAAACATGAAAATGTATGTATTAGTTCAAGATTAAAAACAAAATTTAAAGGTTATGTGTTTTTTGGGAAAATCAACCCCTAAAGGGTTGTATAAGATTGTGGAATTTAGTATAGGAACTTCGTCAGTTTTGAAGTAAGAAGGGTGAAAATTTGTATATAAGCTTATAGTTAGACACAACAAATAACTGTATTATTGTTTTCTCGAAATTCATCCCCTAAAAATAGGGGTTAAAAGTCATTTACATACAAATCAACTTCGTCATTTTTAGAGCTATAAATATGAAAATTTTAATGTATGTTTGTTGTTATGAACAAAAGTTAAAATTTAGCTGAAAATCATCCCTTAAAGAGTTACTTTAGGGGATGGAACTTACTACGCAACTTCGTCATTTTTGAAGTTAAAAACATAAAAATTTGTATATTAGCTCAAGATTAGAAACAATCAATCAGTAATATGTTTTTCTGGAAAATTCTCCCTTGAAGGGTTAATTAATTAAGGGAGTGCAAGTTAGCATGGCAACTTCGTCAGTTTTGAAAAGGATGAAAATTTGTATATAAGCATTGTATTAGACACAAAAACTAACTGTATCACGGTTTTCTCGAAATTCATCCCCATAAAGGGTAATACTACAGTAAGTAAACTCAGTAATGTGAAAAAGTATATGTTAACTTATAATTAGAAACAAAAATAAATTGTAACAGGTTTTTTTGGAAATTCATCCACTAAGGGGTAAAACCAGGGATGTAAGTTTGTACGAAACTTCGTCAATATCGAACTCAGAAATGTGAAAATAAATCAAAAATTAACTGTAACAGGTTTTTTGGAATTTCATCCCCTAAGAGGTAAATAAAGAGGTTGCAAGTTTTTCTAGAACTTTGTCATTTTCAAACTCAGAAATATGAAAATTAATATGTAAGCTTATAGTGAGAAACAAAAAAAATTTGTAGAGGACTTTACGGACGGTAGGGAGGGGAGAGGGACAGGAAGTGAGAAAGGGACTGGGAACGGGAGAGGAACAGGGAGAGGGAGAGGGAGAGAGAGGGAGAGGGACAGGAAGTGGGAGAGGGCCGAGGAGCGGGAGATGGAGAGGGACAGGAAACGGGAGAGGGCCCGGGAGCGGGAGAAGGAGAGGGAGAGGGACAGGGAGCGGGAGAGGGAGCGGGACAGAAAGCGGGAGAAGGACCGAGTGCGAGAGAGGAACTGGAAGCGGGAGAGGGATAGGAAGCGGGAGAGGGACCGTGAACGGGCGAAGGAAAGGAACAGGGAGTGGGAGAGGGAGAGGGAGAGAGAGAGAGATAGTTTGAATGGGAGAGGGAGTGGGAGCGGGAGAGGGAGAGGGAGTGTAAGTGTCCGGATGGAAACAACAGAACCGTTTTTAAAGATATTTGTGCTGCATCGTAAAACCAGTTCATTATTGATCCATTTAGGATCTGGTGGTGTTACTTGGAGACAAGATATGTAACTCCTGGATGGATGGAAATAACGGAACCTTTTTGTTTTTTTTCTAATGATACTCAAGAGCCAGTTTTTCTGTACATTAAATAGGGGCACGTCAATAACGTGTTAGAACACCAAAAAATTTGTTTTTAAAATTAGTGTCTGTTTGTCTGTTCGGGCATTACATGAAAACCCTTGAACTGATTTCGACGGAAATTAGTTATGTTGTTCCTCATACTTTGGATCACGTTTTAAAAAACTTTTCGTCCCGATAAAATTAAAAGTTTTCACCGGAAACAAGATGAAACTTAGTGTGGAATATTTTGAAATATTAACGATTTTCTTTAAATTTGCAACGAACATTCCTCATTTAATTGATGAAATACATGTTTTCGAGTTTTTCTAAATTTTTCATGAAAAAGAAAAAACTAATATTATCTTTTAATGTTTATTTTTCAAAATTCGTTCCCGGAGGAATGATTTGTGATTATATCGTACGTTTCAATATATAAATTCCTAAATATAAGTACTTTAATATAAATTAACCTGTTTTTAAATTTTCTTCTGCAAGGGGTACAAAATATAATAAGCATAATTTCCGCATGCGAAGCTGCGGGCAACAGCTAGTAATATATATATCTGCGCTACTCAGGAAATGCACTTTTACGCATCCTGCACACAACCTGAAAATCTAAAATTGTGAATGCAAATATTAAAATGTGAAGTGTACGGTGGAATATCGTTGGCAAAGTGCCCGGTGTGAGGACTCCTATGTTTATTTCTAGAGCAGGCATTATCAATTCTTCCTCTATCATAAATATTTGAAATATTTCTATGTAATGATTCTGAAAATTAAAAGAAACAATGCCAAGTGAGTCGGACTAGCGCACCAAGGGTTCCGTAAGAACTCGTAGTAAGTTAATCTTGCGTTGGAAAATTGTCCTTCAAATACATCAACATAGGCCACGATCAAGTTACCAACTGCAAAAGTGCAAAATTAAGTAAATCTACTTTTTTTGTGATGTCATTATTGCAGAACGGTATTCGGATATTAAATAAATAAATAAACGGGAAGTACTATATGTGCTTTGATTCCTTTGCGAATATCAAAATAACTCAAACAATACGGCAGTAATGGCCGAATCTTTTGATTACGTTGACTTAGAACCTTGATTTTTCACAGCTCCGAGGAATTGTAAGTAAACCTAAGTATCCACAAGATCTTGACTGACTCACATGAGAGAAACTCAAATATGAAGACTCAGAATGTCTCGAACTGGCTTACGTTAGGGAAAGTTCATGTCAAGTAGTTCACTTCTAAAGACGAATAAAATAGAGAGTATATTAATACGGCTTCAGCAGTATATCAGTGTCTTAAAAATTTTGTTGTATTTTTATAATGATAAAGCTAGCTAATAAAGTTGGTTTTAGTAAAATTTATGTCATAAAACAATATTATATATTAAGTTTATATCAACAATGTTAAGAATCATCGATTATTATCATAGAATTCATATAGGTACATCATAAAATTCATACACCTTTGCCGAATAACGGAGCTGACCACCGTATGGTAAGTGGTCACTGCCAACTAAGAATATTATATACATATAACGCCGTTGATGCATAATATAACTCTTGCCAGTATCGCACTTTTGGTACAAAGGAAATAATCCGCTATTTGAAAGACCCCATATAATGTGCTGGGGGAATACTGATGAGGTAACTTACACGAGGCACATAAAACAATCAAAACAGCTAAATTCTACGAAAACCATGACTCCTCTCAAACTTGACTATGCATATTTGCTCCATTGCGTCAAAGAGTAGCTACGCGAACGTCTCAATGTGATTGAGTTAGTAACTTAGTTCTTCATTACATTGCGAGATCTGACAACTTTTCGCTTACTACATCGCAGAGTTATTGAATACAAAAGTTTGGAATGAGTTATATTAACTCGATTATTAAGTTATTTGTCACAAGAACAAACAAGTTAATAGAGTTACGTGTATTTAGTGAAATATTTTTTCAATTTCCCGGTACACAAAATCATTATAAAACCGGCCAAGTCCGTGTCAGGTCACGCGCAATGTAGGGTTACGTAGTTCGTCAACCATTACTTATTAAAACGTGATAGTTTTGCTTTTAAATTCATCATACATACTATTACCCTGAATTTTTCACAAGTCCCCCAAATTGTTATTTTTCTTTGTGAAAATAGTAAGCGAAAAGCCGAATATTAACAGACAGGGTGCAATTTTTCCGAGGGTACAGCAGCAAAATTTCGTCATTCGTTATGTATAGTTCACGGGCGACTTCTACTCGTATGTATTTTACATTGTAACTGTGGCATGAGTATTTCATATTTTTGTATTATGGGTATTCGGGTTTTAATTCTTAAATTTAGTTATATCTTGTTCACCAAAAATATTATGTTGATTCACGAAAATAATTTAGGTATGATGTGGTTGGTGCCAGCGACTTCGCCTTTTAGGTTCTAATATTTTCCCTAATTTTTTGAAAATCCTTTCATAATGCTTCCCTACGTTATGAAGAACTTCTGTACAAAGATTTATGCTTAAGGTTAAGGCATATAGCATATATTTATTACATAATATGTACCTGGGCGACCGAGCACTTCTATCTGCAATATTTTGCGTGAAAATACAAGGAAATCGAAGTCACTCATCTGGATAAATATCATATCTCATATCTTTGAGGCTTAGCTAGATCGACTTCTCGCTGCTGTAGACCCAATACTGCAGTTGTCATATACATACAAGCTATCTAATATATAAAAATCTCGTGTCACGGTGTTTGTGGTCGCACTCCTCCAAAACGGCTCGACCGATTTTTATAATTTTTTTTTGTGTATATTTGGTAAATATGAAAATAGATCGTGAAGTGTATTTCATACCGCTAGGTGATTAGGGTGTCTCTATCCAAAAAAATTTGGCAAAACAACGTTTGCCTAGTTAGCTTTTTTTAATATATATTTTTATATAGATAATCACAAATACATAAACGTCTGAATCATCTGAAAAACGTATAACTGGGATAAAATATACCCTATTCCTTTGTCCTGGATAATGACTATTTGTGTGTACAGCAGTCAGCAGTAAGATCGTGATGAGAAACCGTGATGATGAAATGAGGAAAAATGTATAAAAGGTAATTAAAAACTATTAATGATTGTTTCGTTTACTTACTGCTTGTGAATATAAAGGTGATCGCACATTTTGTTAGCAACGTACGCGCAGCACGCGCCGTACGCGCTTGGATAATCACAGCATTTTTTGAAATACGACGTGTACGGTGCGGGTGCAATGAGCGGGCTGTTGATTTCATACAACGAATTCTAAATGCGGTACGTGCTGCGCGTATGATGCTAATAAATGTGCTATCACCTTATGGATCATTCTAGAAGCAATGTAGCGACGGTTCACTGCTTTATGTAAACGCTTATACACTCATACCACCGCAGTAAGTTATTACCTGTGTCGTGGTTAGCATGGACGACACGTCATATAGGTAACGCATCACAATGACACCTATGACCCGAGTGCAAATATTTATCACATAAATATGTGCCCCGGCCGGAAATCGAACCCGGGACCCCTCACTTCGCAGGCAGGGTCGCTACCAACTAGGCTACAGGGTCGTCAATTATGTAAACTATTATGTAAACTACACCTAATACAAGATACGTGGCAGAGGGTAAACCACTGAATACCGTGAATGCCTCTCATGGTTAACCACAGTGAGTACACTTGTAGTGTGTAGTGTAGTTGTAGTGTGTAGTAGTGTATCCAATGATATTATCTTTGATGTTATTATGGTGTTTAGATACGAACAGTCGTGCACGGTACAAGTACCTAGCCGCCCTTAGGTTTGAGAAATCTTTAAACCGCACTCAAAACATGTTCGGATGGGATTTATTATTCTTTAGAATTTTGGAATTTGGGTCTTCATATTGAACTGAAAAATAGAAAATATGTAACGTTATCCTAAGCTACATAATATTGGTGTAAACCGAATCCAAATCCGTTATACTGCTTCTGATATAAGAGGGATTAAACTCAACATACAAAATTTCTAGAAATCGTTGTTTTGGAATATATTGCGTTTCTAAATAAACACCCACGTAACCCAAACTCAAACACACACACACACACACACACACACACTCACTCTCTCTCTCTCTCTGTTTTTCTCTTTCTAATACACACACAAATGTGTGTACATCTAAGTTATTATGAAGAGTTGACATACCCCGGGCTTAAATATGATAATCTAAATTTTACTAACAAAAAATAACCGACTTCAAAGTCTCAAAAACTACTATTCAGATCTCGTTTAAATTTATGTGGGACCACATGACAAGCACCTGCTTTCGATTAAAAAAAGAATCATCGAAATCGGTTGGCGTGATATTGAGTTATTCGTCAATTTGTCGCGCACATCTTAACACAAATTTACGACTTATGTGGTTTTCTCATGAATGCCATTGTCAGATCTCAATAAAATTTACGTGGTGGTCCCACATGACAGCCACCAGCTTTCGATTAAAAAAACAGTCATCAAAATCGGTTCGCCCAGTCCAAAGTTCTGAGGTAACAAACATTAAAAAAAAAATACAGTCGAATTGAGAACCTCCTCCTTTTTTGAAGTCGGTTAAAAATCGATTCTAAAGAACTTAAACTCCAAAAATATCATCAGCTGTTGGAGTACTTTTGAGATTAGAAGTAAGTAGCTACTAAGACGGACTATTTAATATTTTCCGTTTTACAACTTACAACTGCAGTACTAACAAAGGCAATTAAGTTTCCCGTATTACAACTATAGTCCAATGGTACTAAGACGGGAAATTTACCGATATTTCTATTGGTAGTAACATTAGTACCTAGTAACACTGGTAGTAAAACGGGCAACAAATCAAATGTTGTATATGGCTTGGCTTCAACCCATTTGGCCCACTACTGAGCACAGGTCTCTCCTCTTGAGGAGGCCTAGAGCATACTCCACCACGCTGCTCAAGTGCGGATTGGCCGAGGAAGGGATTGGGGAGGATGTCGTATATACCTAAACGTAAAATTATTGTTGATATTATTTAGGGGTAAGTATCTAGTTTTTGTGTGAATACACAATGTGACTAATCGTTTAGCAACTAAAACACTTTTATCTATTGATGTTTTGCTTCTCTTTCTCTACCGCTACCGCACGCTACAAAGAAATTCAATCATCTCTATAGCCTGTCGGTTACATAATGTTTTCTTGAAACGTTCTACACGCCGCATATAGTATGGTTAAGCCTTTGTCGGTCGTATAATTGAGTTCAAACTCATTACAGTGTTACCTAATGAGTTTCACAACATAACACAAAGGCAAGAACAACTTTACGTAGGTACTTAATTGCAAAGGGGGTGAGTTGTACGTGGGTGCAATTGATAATTTTGTATTTTAACATTTTCGTTTCAGGGAGTGCAAGCATTATCTACTTTCATACTTGCTGTTTATAGTTTGATGGGCTGATGGTAAGATGGTCTACCTGATAGTATTTAACTAGTTACGGTCGTCTATAGAAAATAAATTAAATTGAATTCGATTCACTTCGGGAAACCTATATGATATTATTGACCAAAAACTTACTGCAACTTGTACCGGTTACGACGTCACCCTCTCGATACACATAAATAGAGCTGCATGTCATACTAGTAAGTTATTTTCTCGTGGATGATGGGAGAAAATATAAAAACTGTTGTCAAGTAATGCTCGGGTGACTCTTGCTAGTGCTTCAAACAGAGAAACAAGTGTGAAATAGTTAAGATAAATAAGTGAAGTGTATGTGAAGTGAAATAAATATTTTATCAAGCAAAAGTGAAGTTGTGTTTAATTAACTCTGACCTACGACACCTTATACGACATAGAAACGACAATTATAACCATAGCTTAAACCGAAATTTGAAATAAAATAATAAAAGGTAAATGACGATAAAAAAAAAATGAAACGTGACTGAAATAACACAGTGATTTATTTCATACGCCGTAACGACCGACGTTTAGCGTGGGTGAGGTTTTCCCAACCTATTTAGTATGCAGATTCTAAGAATATGGCCATTAATAATAGTTCGGATTATTGTTCAATATTCGCTCCCAATATCCGGCTAGGACGATTTATGACGTAATGGTGTGTAACGAATTTTAAGATTAATCGAGAGATTTAAATCAATTTTTAAAATCTACAACAGGATGTAAAATGTAAAAGCATTGTAAATTTGGAGTAATAAGGACTCATCCATCCTTGAGGTAAGCCTTCCTAAGGCCTTTTGTCTCCGTATACGCATGAAATACGCTCAATTGTCGCTTGCTTGCAGCTTGCTTGCAGCTTGCTTGCAGCTTGCTTGCAGCTTGCTTGCAGCTTGCTTGCAGCTTGCTTGCAGCTTGCTTGCAGCTTGCTTGCAGCTTGCGTGCAGCTTGCTTGCAGCTTGCTTGCAGCTTGCTTGCAGCTTGCTTGCAGCTTGCGTGCAGCTTGCTTGCAGCTTGCTTGCAGCTTGCTTGCATCTTGCGTAGTAAAAATACAAAATCTGTCTACGGGGCGGCATCGTCGAGTTTGCCAATTACCTGTTTCATTATGCAGTTTGCTTGCAATCATCAAATGAAGCGAGACTCGTGGTAAAATCATCGGCGGATGCACAGTCTCGACACTCAATAGTAATGATGAGACACGTGGTTCTTATCACGGTGACATTGCTACAATGCTACAGTGGCGCTTTGCGGAAACAAAGGAAACTTTAATTACACAGGCCTGGAAGGATCAACTTATCAACTTGGAATAATTTTCTACAATATTTTAAACTCTAAATGTGTAAACCTCGTAGGATTGTTAAGTTGAAATGATGAAATATTTATCTAGGTTTTATCATAAACCTATATGTACATACTATACTAGACAGGCTGTTCAGTACTAAAAATTTGGACACCTACGTTGACACCATATGGTGTCAACACATTTTAGTCGGCTGCAAGCAAGCGAGACAAGTTTGGCAACCTTCAACAAAAACGTCAAAAATCAATTCACAAGAGAGTAGTTAGAGTAGTTATCATATTATCTTTATTACACAGGATATCCCATGGAATGTTGGTGTAAAGGGTTAATTCAGCACAAATTTTACCGACCTAGGCCTAATAATTCGATATAAGCTTTTATATCTTTAGCTTGAAATAAAACTCTCCTACTGATATTTATATAGTACTAGCTGTTGCCCGCAGCTTCGCATGCGGAAATTATTCTTATCATATTTGTACCCCTTGCAGAAGAAAATTTAAAAACAGATAAATTTATATTGAAGTACTTATATTTAGGAATTTATATACTGAAACGTACGATATAATCACAAATCATTTCTGCGGGAATGAATTTTGAAAAATAAACAACATTAGATAACATTAGTTTTTTCTTTTTCATGAAAAATTTTGAAAAACTCGAAAACATGTATTTCATCAATTAAATGAGGAATGTTTGTTGCAAATTTAAAGCAAATCGTTGATATTTCAAAATATTCCACACTAAGTTTCATCCTGTTTCCGGTGAAAACTTTTAATTTTATCGGGACGAATAGTTTTTTAAACCGTGATCCAAAGTATGAGGAACAACATAACTAATTTCCGTCGAAATCAGTTCAAGAGTTTTCATGTAATGCCCGAACAGACAAACAGATAGACAAACAGACAATAATTTTAAAAACAATTTTTTTGGTGTTCTAACACGTTATTGAAGAGCCCCTAACCGAAATTTTGAAAAATATTTAATGTACAGAAAAACTGGCTCTTGAGTTTCATTAAAAAAAAAACAAAAAGGTTCCGTTAATTCCATCCATCCAGGAGTTACATATCTTGTCTCCAAGTAACACCACCAGATCCTAAATGGATCAATGATGAACTGGTTTTACGATGTCAACATGAACAGTACAAATATCTTTAAAAACGGTTCTGTTGTTTCCATCCGGGCACTTACACTCCCTCTCCCTCTCCCGCTCCCATTCCTTCTCCCACTCAAACTCTCTCTCTCTCTCTTTCCCTCTCCCTCTCCCGCTCCCTGTCCCTTTCCTTCGCCCGTTCACGGTCCCTCTCCCGCTTCCAGTTTCTCTCTCGCACTCAGTCCCTCTCCCGCTTTCTGTCCCGCTCCCTCTCCCGCTTCCTGCCCCTGTCCCACTCATTCCTCTCCCGCTCCCTGTCCCTCTCCCTCTCCTTCTCCCGCTTCCGGACCCTCTCCCGTTTCCTGTCCCTCTCCCTCTCCCGCTCCCCGGCCCTCTCCCTCTTCCTGTCCCTCTCCCTCTCTCTCCCTCTCCCGCTACCTATTCCTCTCCCGTTCCCGGTCCCTCTCTCACTTCCTGTCCCTCTCCCCTCCCTCTATCGTCCGTAAAGTCCTCTACACAATTGTTTTCTTTCTCACTATAAGCTTATATATTAATTTTCATATTTCTGAGTTTGAAAATGACAAAGTTCTAGAAAAACTTGCAACCTCTTTATTAACCTCTTAGGGGATGAAATTCCAAAAAACCTGTTACAGTTAATTTTTGATTTATTTTCACATTTTTGAGTTCGATATTGACGAAGTTTCGTACAAACTTCCCCTGGTTTTGCCCCTAAGTGGATGAATTTCTAAAAAAACCTGTTACAATTAATTTTTGTTTCTAATTATATGTTAACATATACATTTTCACATTACTGAGTTTAAAATGACGTAGCTTCTTAAATATTATAACCCCTTAGTATTACCCTTTACGGGGATGAATTTCGAGAAAACCGTGACACAGTTAGTTTTTGTGTCTAACTATAAACTTACATACAAATTTTCATCCTTATTACTTCAAAAATGACGAAGTTGCGTAGTAAGTTCCATCCCCTAAAGTAACCTTTTAAAGGATGATTTTCAGCTCAATTTTATCTTTTGTTCATAACAATAAACATACATTAAAATTTTCATATTTATAACTCTAAAACTGACGAAGTTGATTTGTATGTAAATGACTTCTAACCCCTATTTTTAGGGGATGAATTTCGAGAAAACAGTAATATAGTTATTTTTTGTGTCTAACTGTAAGCTTATATACAAATTTTCACCCTCTTTACTTCAAAACTGACGAAGTTCCCATACTAACTTCCACAACCTTGTTCAACCCTTTAGGGGTTGATTTTCGCAATAAACACATAACCTTTAAATTTTGTTTCTAATTTTGCACTAATACATAAGTTTTCATGTTTTTAACTTCAAAAATGACGAAGTTCCGTACTAAGTTCCATCCAAGAAATTAACCCTTTAAGGGATGATTTTCCAAAAAAAAATTGTTGAAGTTAACTTTTGTTTATTACTATAAACATACATAAAAAATTTCGTATTTATAACTCTAAAACTGACGAAGCTGATTTATATGTAAAAGCCTTCCAACCCCTATTTTTAAGGGATGAATTTCGAGAAAACAGTGATGCAGTTATTTTTTTTGTCTAACTATAAGCTTATATACAAATTTTTACCCTTCTTACTTCAAAACTGACGAAGTTCCCATACTAAATTGCACAACCTTATTCAACCCTTTAGGGGTTGATTTTCCAAAAAAACACAACTTTTAAATTTCGTTTCTAATCTTGAACTAATATATAAATTTTCATGTTTTTAACTTCAAAAATGACGAAGTTGCGTACTAAGTTAAATTGAAGAAATTAACCCTTTAAGGGATGATTTTCTAAAAAAATGTGTTAAAGTTAACTTTTGTTTATTACTATAAACTTACATAAAAAATTTCAAATTTATAAATCTAAAACTGACAAAGTTGGTTTGTATGAAAGTGACTTCTAACCCGTATTTTTACCCCTTAGGGGATGAATTTCCAAAAATCCGTTCTTAGTGGACGTCTCCTTAGCAGAAACTATCTCCTTGCCAAATTTCATCTTAATCGGTTCGGTAGTTTCTGAGATTTTTTGTTTAATCAGCGGTGTGTCGCTTTTCAATTTTATATATATAGATGTTAGAAAGTTTAATAAATCAATATAATACTAATGGTAATATTTTTAACAAACACTAAATCGAAGATGAGTTGCCATTGTTCATATTTTTATATTTCGAGGTCATACAAGGTTCTCGCAAACGAGAAAATATAATGAGCTTACGAATAAACTTGGCGTTTTACGCTTGTTAGTCGCCGCTGCCGATGTTGATATTTTTCCGTCTATATAAAGTATTTTTTATTAAATCAACATCAACTGCTTTGAGCGATTCCGGCCGAGCGTATTTTTGCCAGTTACTTAATACATTTACCGGTAAAATATTTTCGCGATGTAGGCAGACGATGCCCTTAATGGCATCTAAAAAGGTGATGAAAAGTTTGTAAAATTTGTTTCAAGTAGCCCTAAGTAACACTTTTATTTTGGCGTGGGATGGTGAATATTCTTACTTGTTATGTGAATATTCTTACTTTACCTTTTTTACTTAGTTGTACTTTAATACTTTTTTTACATAAATTAAATAGTTCTTTTCACTTTGCGACGCGCTTATGGTCGTGACTCGACATGTAAAGATATTTTTTTCTAGTTCGTGTCAATTATGAATAATAAGAGTTTGAGTAGCTTTGAGTGTGGTGGTCGAGTTGTCAAGGTGGAGGAGGAATCGAGATGGATTGAATGCATGTTTTTAAATGGCCAGTAGACCAGGAAACGAGCCATTTGGTGCTCATGAACGCCCATAGCATTATACCTTTGTCTGTTTAAGAAAAATAATTAAAATGGCTCTGATAGAAACCAAACACATGAAATCAATTCCCGGATCCTTCTGAAAGATGTATCGTGGAAAGATGTAACAATAATGTGTCGCAGTGTGTGGCTTCTAAGGAATGCTTACACAATGAAGTTGTACAACCCAATCATTTTAAAAAGGCAGGACAGCTTGTAGATGTAGCTTGAACGCAACTTATACTTCGTCCACATGACGCCACTCGGATTTGGCACATGGGTCATTTTACTGTGGTAATTTGTCAGTGTAGTCTGATAATCTATCTATATAATATTAACTAACAGCCTTTTAAAGTCCACTGCTGGACATAGGCCTCTTCTAATTGCCGCCATTCCGATCGGTTCTGGGCGAAGGTCTGAATCCAGCGATTAGCTGC
Organism: Thymelicus acteon; assembly: GCA_951805285.1. Taxonomy (NCBI): domain Eukaryota; kingdom Metazoa; phylum Arthropoda; class Insecta; order Lepidoptera; family Hesperiidae; genus Thymelicus; species Thymelicus acteon. The sequence continues at coordinate 11,644,129 of OX638229.1, read as the reverse complement.
TGTCTTCTTTAGATCGGTCGTCAGTTTGCCTGGTCGGGGGGTGATATCTGACTATAAATTTTCAATTATTTGCTTTCCAATATTTTGAAATAATATTAACATATAATATTACATTATAATATATAATATTAAATATAATATAATATTACATTTGACACCTCGTAGCCTTATTCAATTTACAGCAGGGCGCGCCGTGGCGGCCCAGTTGCGTTTTAATTTGGGCCGCGGTTTCATATAATATGTAGGGGAATTCGTCTTCTGAATACTGATGAGATTTTTAATGAAAAGAAAGATACGTCATAAGTCCGTAGATTTATGGTCTGAATCTGAGATTTTGTAGGGAAAATCCTAAGATTGGAAAATTTATCGCATTTAATATGTCTTGCTGTAATGTAAACTAAGACCAAATGTTTTGAATATAAGATCCAAATTACTGTTGAATATTAGGTTGGGGTCGGCCTAAAATGACAATTTTTAACGTAGATTTAATGTAGCATTTAATTAAATAAGCTTTCAAAATAAATTACAGCTTACATTGAGATGTTAAAAATTATCTATACTAATATTATAAAGAGGAAAGATTTGATTGTTTGTTTGCATTGAACAGGCTCCGAAACTACTGAACCGATTTGAAAAATTCTTTCACTGTTGGGAAGCTACACTATCCCCGGGGGACACATGCTATATTATATTTTCAAAGAAATTAGGGATCCTTAATAAAACTCCAATAATGTAACTCAAGGTGTAAAAAAATAAGAAAACCGAAGCAAAGCAAGGACGGTTACTCGTAAACAATAAACAAACTAGACCCACTTGTTACCAACGTAACAAAAAAGCACAAGAGTAGTATTTTTTCCCATAATTGGCAGCTTCACTGAGTACTGAGTGGTGAGCTTCGCTTTACTGATTGTCAGTACAACATTCTTTCACGCAACAGGGAATTCTGATCTGGGGGCTATCGTCCCAACTCAGTGTCACTAACGGTTACTTAAATCGCTCCTTAGTAAAGAATCGCCATACAAATTGTATACTAAGGAGCGATTTAAATAACCGTTAGTGACTCTGAGTTCGTAAGAGTGTGAAGCTTTAAATATATATGACGTGTTAATATTTTTCAAGTAACCTCGTTGTATTTACAGCACATTTTTAAATCACGGGTTGGCACTTAGCTAGCGGCTATTCACAATCATAATAATATTTCTTCACTCGCCTGCATTTCACTATTTCATAACACAATCATGATTTAAATACAAGATACTTGTAGCTTGAACTTCACTAATCAAGCAATTTACTAAACGAGTTACAACGCTCAAGAGCCCGCATTAGCCCAGTAAAGGTAAGTTTAACGACTCCAACTTGTTCAGATCCGCTCTAGGCGCTGCAGTTTCGGGTTAATTTCACGTTAGTCTTGAACGGTTACTTGCGCAACCTTGTATCATATTGTATTTATAGTTGTTGTCTAATGAGCTTTGAATGAACTATTAATTACTATTCACATAGTAAGTAGGTGCGTATCTTAAGCATTTAGTTTAATAATACATTATTTTGTCGTTAACACTATATAATTCAAATTTATATCTTAGGAGTTAAAAGCATTCGCATGACAAAGAAATTTATAACACTCCGTGATAATTCTTTATTGTGCCTTTTTTACACCATGTGAAAATTCTTGACTTTGAGTTGCACGGCGTTTAGTAATAAATATTATTAGTTCAGGTCACACTGTGCTAACAAATAATATACGATATTCGTGACGTAGGTAAGCAATCTATTATTGCACGGTGTTTAGCACCGTCGATACGCTCACGCGCTTACATCCACACAATCGATACATCTAGGTATACAAATAAATGAAATTGGAGTGTCTGTTTGTAATATTAAAATAACTGCTTTTTACTAAGTGCATTTGGATACAAACATTTGGTATGGTACACGGTACATATACCAAAACAATATTTTTCACAATTTTTGTCTGTCTGTCTGTCTGTTTGTTTCGGCTAATCTCTAAAATGGCTGTTCCGACTTTGACGGGATTTTCACTGGCAGGAGTAACTTAGGCTACTTTTATTTTAGAAAAAAAAATATTTGTTAGACGATACGAAGTTCGCCGGGTCAGCTAGTAATACACTACTTTTACGCACCGTATCGTAATCCTGCTACCAATGAACTAGTATATTCGTTCACTGCCTGCTACACATACCTGTGGTAGTGATCAGCGACGCGGTCACTAAATGAAATTGGCAAAGATAAATTAATTAATTCACTAGATTTAATTCACAAACAATTAAGGAATCAAAAATGACTAAAACCCAAGACGAACGTTATTAAATACTGCTCTCACCAAAATTATCAATTTACCGATTGTGGATTACGAAGTTTTCGACCAATTTAATAGCCTGTCAAAGAAAATATAATCACAATGTAAGCGAAGAATTCCACATTACATTAGGCTACGTTCGCATTTTACGTGTGACTCGGCCACACTACACCATTGTGTAAGTGAATAAGATGAACGAGGGAAGTCTCCGCCGCGTGGCTCACGTATCGTGGAAATAAATTAACCGTGAACGTCGTTCCAATTACAAAATTCAATGAGATTTGTTTTAATTGGGATTTAATTTATCATGAAAATACGATTGCGATTCTGTTAAATGTAATAACTGAGTAATGTAAAATTAATTTACGCGAGGTCTAAATATAAATTTGTTTTTCTCTTATATAATACATCCACGTTTGTAGAGTTCTAAACCGCGGTTTCCTAACGGACCAACTACGTACGCACAACTAGTGGAACGGCACAACTAAGTATTCCCATCTTATCTACAATAAACTATAAACACAATAATGTTTTTTTATACGTTAGTAAATTATACATGCTTTTTATAATGCAATGGATTAACATACAACCTTAATTAATGCACTAAATTAAGTAGAACACTAAAATAACTAACTAACTAAAATAACTAAAATACTAAAATAGCCATGAATTCAATAGCGGTACATTTATTGATTCGGGTGGACGAAATATTTGTATACCTAAGGATTATTATGTCCGATGCGAGGCGAAGGTTTAGCCTTAAGTAGTGAATAATAAAGCCATAGGAGTAATGGGAATGTCGAAGCGAAATCGAGGATCAAAGACCAATTGGATAGTATTGAAAATGACTTTTTGAGCTGAAATCTGCAAATGACAAAGGATTCTGTCTCCCTCGATTACAGCGACTGAAGTTTGAGATCGCCTTAATTCATACCGATTCAGAAGAATTAAGAGTTCTTCGACAAAACCTGACGGTATTGAACAATGGAAAATTTTACAAGATTAATTTCCTCGTAGTTTAAAACTTTCGTCTTTAAAGATGTTGCTTGAAACCGTTTTTTCAGTAACGTACTTTTGGATACCTTTAATTACAATGTTTACTACTGAAACATCTACAAATATGACTGGTATGTACTGGTATATATTTGAGTTACGTAATGGGATGAATGATGTAAATAAAAACCTCTCTTGTAGGTAAACAGACAAACTGTTTAACACTACCAGTAAACCATTAGAAAGGGTTATAAAAATTGAGCTCGCTCTTTGTACTGTAAAGTGCAATCTGGTCAGATAAGGTAATTAAAAACACTGATCCTCAGTTGCCTTCCGAGTTTCCCTATTACAAAATAAAATTAATAATCAGATAAATAAATAATTGAGTTGTTCATTTAAAAAAAAATATATTTTAAATCTTTAACACAAATTATATTAATTGGCATTATTAAAAACGCTTAAAAACTATTTTTAATAGTAATAATAATGAATTAAAAATTGATAAAAGTTCAAAAAGAATCACGTGACTACAAACGCGCCAGATTTGGTCGCCATGTTAGTGACGTCATTTTGTTAAAGCAATTACACAGTGTTAGAAGCTTCTACGTGAATTGAGTAAAAATATCCAAAATTTAGTGCAAAAAGATATTCATACCACGTAATTTTATTGTAAATTTAAATGTTAAATGATTTATTCTTCATTAAATATTATAATAAAACTCTCTATTGATTGTACACACTAAATAAATTTAGATAAGGTTACACTGTTAACTGGTAAATCGTGTCTGGGAGAAATCAGGGCAGGGTGTTAGGGGTATAAATCAGGGTTGTATGATAAAATTATATTTCATTTATCATACAACTAGCTTCTACCCGCGACTTCGTCTACCTAAATTTCAGATATGGATCCTGAGAGAAGTGAAGAATGTGATTAATAAAAAAATGCACAATGCAATACTACAGAAATTCTATGCTAGTAGTAGGTACATACATATTATTATGATGACCCTATATCCTAGTTGATAGCGATTCGATCCAGCCTGCGAAGTGAGGGTCCCAGGTTCAATTCCCGGCCATATCTAGTAAAATGTGATAAATAATTATTTGTACTCGGGTCTTGGGTGTTATAGTGACGTGTTATTTGTGTTGACCATGCCACCCGCGACACAGGAAAACCTACTGCGGTGGTATGGGTCTGTACGCGATTTATACATAAAACTGGTTGGTCAATGATCACGACTCGTGTGGCGAATCGTTACCACTCCAGATCGCTAAGTCAAGGCGCCGGGTCCTGGTTTCGATTCGATGCGAGATGGTTTGAATGATTAGTTTTTATTTCTGTTCTTGGTCTGAGTGTGTGTCCTTGTGTTGTCTATGGCACCCACGACACTGGGTATCCTAGTATGGGGCTATGAGTGTGAAGCGTTTATTTATTTATTTATGTACCTACTGGTTTTACAATGTTAACGATAATATTATCTAATATCTTCAAACACGGTTCCGTTTTACTCTACCTACCATTGTTCTACCACGTGTTCCACTTTGTAGCCCCAGGACCCATCATCAGATCCTCATTGAATTTGAGTAGGATCAACGTTGCAAAATTCCTAACCTAATAAAATAAAACCATGAGTTGTTTTATAAAAAAACGGGCATGTGCGTGTCAGGCCACGGGCAATGTAAGGTTCCGAAGTAGTAAGTTTATCGACTATGACTCATACTTATGTTAACATAGCAGTGATAGTTTTCCTTGTAAATTCATCATATAAGTACCCTATTTTTGAGAATTTTTTCACTTGTCTAACTCCAACCGTTTAGTCAACAGTTGGGGGAGACACTTGACTGTAACCAAAATTAGCACTTTAAAGCCAAACATTTTGCAAACGGACCCCTAATTCCAAAAATGGTCTTACAAGACCCATAATATTTTAGGAAGACCTTTTCAACGATACCCCACACTATAGGGTACGCGACGAATAAAAAAATCATCCTCACGTTGCCTGTAGGGGAGGTACCCTGAAAAAAAATGTTTTTCAATATTTAATTCTACGATTCTGGAGTTTTAATAAATATGTATATCCATGCCAAATTACAGCTTTCTAGCAGTAAGGGTCTGGCCGCTTTGTTTCGGACAGACGGACGGACGGACGGACATGAAGAAACTATAAGGATTCCGATTTTATTTCGGAACCCTAAAAGCGAATCTATGAACGAAAACTAAAATTTTACCTCTTATTCCTCGGGAAAAGGTCACAGGTACACATTTAACATTATCTTTGGGGTGTTTTTTTTGTAGTTTTCACACGTAATGGTACAAAACAAGCACGATAACTTTTAAGGTTTAGCATTTTTGATATATTTATCAATATATTGACGATAATATCAAGATTTTATCAGTTAAAAGTCAAATCACAGTATCAGCTGTATGCTGCAATGAATAGCAATTAACAAAGTGACGTCACACGCGCGCTCGGTTCTATTCGGGAATTGTCGGCGTGTTTTCGGTGCTGGATTCAAAAACGTATTTTTGATTTGATGTAACTTTTAAATTATAGCGAATAAAAAAAACTAAAATAACTTTGTTATAAAACTTATATATGAACTTTCGATTTATAACAAAAAAAAAATTTAGGAAACAACTCAATTGCAAACTCGTGGGATGATTTTACGTATTTTCAAATTGTGAATGATTTTTGATGATGTTTGATTTCATAAACAAAATCTTTATTACAGAGAATAAAACTTTTTAAAGTTATACCAAGTACTAATATTTCTTCTGTGGTTATACCTAATATTAAACTACACTAACGGGTAAATAGAGACAACTACTTCTTTGATTTTTAGAGACATAGGCACTGCTAAATATAAGCTTATTTTTGACTACTACTTTTTTATTTAATTAATAATACTTTTAAATTAAGAGAACCTATTTCCGTAATGTACCTAATAGTTAATTTATTTATGAAAAATATGCTTCCGAATATTCTTATCTACTTTTAACACACAATTTCAAAATAAGAAATTTATTAATACATCCAAAAATGTATCTACACATATCCCTTGTGAATAAATTTACGCTACAGAAATATGCACATTCAACGCGAACAAAATTCAAACTACACTTTTCTTTACTTAGAGGTTAAATGTGAAGAAAATATAGGTAAAGTGACTATAGAATTCTGATTTTCTCGTATTTTATTAAGTGGCGGGCAGTTAATAAAATGAGAGAAAATCATAGTGCCATTTCTCTTGCGGACTTCAGTCGTTTATCACATGCATCTGTGCCGTGGGAAAAACGCTGCCTTTCGGAGGCTAAATGATACTGCAATATTTCCAGTACCTTCACATTCGTACGTTATTCAACGGTTTTATTTAGCTTACCCTATTTGTGTGTGGGTCAAATCTTGCAAGCCTACACACGCTACTAACTCAGAGTCACTAACGGTCACTTTAATTGCTCTTAGTAAAAAATCACCGTACTTTGTATACTTTGTATGGTGATTCTTTACTAAGGAGCGATTAAAGTAACCATTAGTGACTCTGAGTTAGGGCGTTAGACCTCATTTTCTAAGGAGCTGAAATTTTACATATTAGGCATTAATTATGCATAATGTATTTTTGTGACAAGCGTGACCTGATACTACACAGGTTTAACTCCTTAACGGGTAAAGCATAGTCACAATGTTTTTTCTTTAGTACATTGACACTAAAACACTGTACCTATTTACTTTTTTTAACTAATACGTTGTTTAGTTTATCATATTTAACATCACATGTGGATAAATTAATAATTCCTATTTCTTTAAAGAATATAAAGCAAGTTCAGAAAAGCTATTTATTTTACAGATATTCATTTTTATACCTAAATTGATACCCATGAAATACACATGGAATATGGGTTTTTAAGATACGAAAACATAGGAGAGGAAACTTAAATCAAAACAGACTTACCTTCAGGTCCCCGTCTGCATGTTTACCGGCAATTAGCATTAAAATTTGCCAACGTATATAAAATGGCGTTTTTCCCTTAAAATAAAATAACGCAAAAAATAACATGACAACGAAAATTCAAACGTATTTCATTCTTGACACAACGTGAAATGTATTCAAATTATTCTAGTTACTCTCCAGTAAAGACCTTCGTTATTCTCATTAGTGTATTTCGTTCCAGTGAATTCGTATATGTTTTCAGACGTAAAATTCTATAAATGGTAAATTACAGCGAATGTTGAGGATATAATCTGAAGCAGAGCCTAATCAAGTGCCTCTTATTTAAAATTACTTAAGTTGCATATCTTGTTTCATTCTCGTTTCATCATTTCTTGTTTCAGGTATAACATTAAGTACTAATTAAATCAAAAGAAAAATTAAAATATTACGAATTTTAAAGGAATAAAAATAAAATAGTGTCTTGGAGAAGTTTAACCAGGAATCTTTTAAATAAGGAGTTAATGAAGGTAACATGCTTGATGTAAGCGACGCAAATTATCTGGCACAAAATAATAGGACAGTTGACAATAAAAACGTAGATTTAAATAGAAATGAAAAAAACGACTAGGAAAAAAGTGTCAAGAGTTAGCTATCGGATTTTTAGTTTATTCTCTTCTGAGAGGGTTGTTTCTGTTATTATATTTTCTTTCAATTATTTTATTGTTTAATAATAATATACTGGTCTACAAATCTTGCTGATTTTAAATTTTTACTATTTCACCTCCTAAACCTATATCTACTTGTTTTGGGTATAACATTTTTTCACAGGGAAATTCACATCAACTTTTCGTAAATGTATGTAATAAGGCGAAAAAAAGCGTAATCAAGTACTCGTATATCATTAATTATGAATGTTCTATTTTCCTGAAAAGTAAAGTTACACTGGAACGTACGGAAGTACAACGGAAACCAATTGAAATGAAAGACTAATAAAAATATAAAAAAATGGTTTTCTGTAAAGCCGGTTTACGGACGGTAGTTTAACGTGACAAAGTCATGACAAAGCTCCGCTCCGCTTCGCCCCTCTCCGCTCCGCCCCGCTCCGCCCCGCTCCGCCCCGCTCCGCCCCGCTCCGCACCGCTCCGCCCCGCTCCGCCCCGCTCCGCACCGCTCCGCCCCGCTCCGCTCCGCTCCACTCAACTACGATCGCCTACGGCTCGCCTACGGCATCGGCTATGATACGCCGATCGTAGCCGATCGTGCCTCTCTCTCGCTTTTGCCGCTCTCTCGCTCGCGGAACGCTACATATTTTCGTGCGTGCGCCCGGCGTTCATCGTTTTAATAGACGTTATCACGTCAATAACTTAATTAGAGGACTGGAAAAATCTAACAAAGTATCAATTTTAAGACCAAATTAAATATATTATAAGCTGGACATAAAAAATAAAGTATGAAAAGAGAAGGTAATCAGATGTCACTTATAAGGGGTCAGTACATGTTGCATCTACGCCGAGGAATAAATAAATTAGAAGGGCGAGTTCCCATCGACCCTTCTCAACCCGAGCCCCAACAAATAGAACAATTTATGCATCCCTTTGTGGTGGACCTGTATATATTATTACGCAGCTAACGTACAGTTTCATGTAGCAAGCAAAGTACAGAAGTTAGTTTTATGAAATTAGATCGTTTTTCGCTTCTTTCACAGCTGTCAATATATTAGTGGCTGCTTTGGTAATATAAATGTATAACGCGATGATTATAACTAATTACCTATGCTCATATGTTTTTTTGCTTATGTCAAACTGCTTTGTATTGTTATTGTGTTTCGGCAGGAGGCTTGAGAGCCACTTCTTTCTTTTTCTTCTCTCTTTCTTATCCGGCAACGCCTCAGTGATGCCTTTGTTGTCACTGCAGATGTCCATGGGTGACGAAAATATTAGGTGGCTATGGCTATAGCCAACTTACTAAGATAAAATTACTAAGATATAACATACATTGTATATATTTTTGTACAAGGTAAAAATACAACTTACCATTGCTACGCATCACTTGCCAATTAGGTGACACACGATAACCTTTTCATACATTGATGTAGATAATAATAGAATACATTATTTGTAAAATTATTTAGTTTTACGTAATTTATTAAGCAGTCATTATGCGAATGATTTTATAATAAACCTATTAGCATTCACTGAATCACAAATAAGTGGATTACATTAAAATTTTTCACCACAATTGCTAAATCAGTTTGTGTGATTGTGAATAATATTTTAAAGATAAACTAATTCATTTGATTTGTCAATTGTATAATTACCTTGGAAAATGAGTTTAGTTAAATAAATTAAGTCAAAACCTATTAAATAGGTACGTGTGATTGTTCCAGGATTTTATTCACCATCTATACTCCATAGCAGATTCCTATGGATATCCTATTCCTATCCGTAGAATGTATTATTCGTTACAATGTTTGGCTGATTTTCAGCCATAGACATACCATGAACGGTGATACCTATCGTCACATTAAAATAACACAAGCCCAGTGAACATCAAAATGTTTTCGACTCCTGATTAGGTCAATGTTTTCAAAATGGATTTGGAAATAGGACGGTTGACGTCCAAATATCGTATTTAGAAGAGCTCATATCACATTCATAAGACTTCGACCCCGATTGGCCGGAATGCCAAATGAAATGACAGACTACTGACGGTGCGAATTACTGTCGCGTGTGCACTCCGGTACCTTTCGACCAACCTTACGACACGACATATCGTACAGTATATTAATAAATTTAAAACAACTAAAAAACACGCTTTTATAGAAAATCCAACTAAAAAAATAGAAAATAAATTTGAATTAAAGTCGTATAATTGTAAAAAAACCGTGGGGTGCTTTTAAAGATATTATCTCTTTTACTCATTGACACCATGCACTCCACGCTTTTATTACAATTATACGATTTTTAATTCAAATTTATTTTCAATTTTTTTTAGTTGGATTTTCTATAATAGCGTGTTTTTTTTTAGTTTTTTTTTTAACTATTATTTATTTTTTCATTTTTTAGTTTGATTTTTTGAAATGAAATTTAGTTTTTTTCTTTGTTTCTTTCTTTCTTTTTTTCTTTAAATAATAAATTTTCATAGATCCTCGATAAGTCTACGAAGTTTGAAAGAAATCTGACCGTTAAAAGCTAATATAAAGGGTGTAAATTTTTTTATTACTTACATTTATTACTTATACTCATAAGTAGGTATTACTTATAAGTATACATATATGTATTAATTTGATTTGGATAAGTTCTAACGTAGAAAGGAGACCAATACAAGACATATTCGGTTAGATAAAATCATAAAAATATTTACTGAGTAACTTCGAATGTTACAACAAGATAATCATTATATTTTACTAGTTTACAACTATTTTGGATAAAACATTATTGCTTGTAATAATATAATCTTATCATTGGAAGATATTCAAAAGGATTTACTTTATTTTTGCACAAAATCGCCTTGTAACATTATTTTAAATACTGTTAAATGATGAATATAATTACCTACTGGAATTTTTATCTACCTGAAGTCTGCCTAACTAGCTAGGTACCACCTTCTGGCTGGAGTCAGCCGCCAAAGCCTCGTCGTGTTATTTTTTTACTTATTCTCTCTTTCTCGGCCGGCAACACACCGGTGATGCTTTTGGTGTCACTGATGTCCATTGTTGACGAGAGCCACTTACCATCAGGTAGATCGTCCGTTTATTTGTCGGCTTTTTCCATAAAAAAATAGAAATATACATTGCATTTAATTCTGTAAGTATACTTAACGTTACAACTTCAAGTTGGAGAGTTACATCACACTTGTAGAATCTACACGTTACGTAGAAATACAAAGCAAATAAGGTAGTCTGAAAAGCCTCGCGAAAGTGATACAATAAACGCTTTGTTTCTGTCGGAGTGTGCGTCGTGTGGGACTTGGACAAATGTAGCGGTGCCGTGCCTCGACTCCGCGATGTTTTGTGTAACTTCATTTGTGTACCGTAATAAGCTACCATCACGTATTTGTTTATATTGCACGACGGTAGCGACACAGGAAATGTGGTAATATGTCATAGAAATACACAGGGACACATTACAGCGTTATTTCTATTGTTTCCTTTGGTAAAAATACTATCCAAGTTATGTTCGTACAACCCCAACTGCGCTTACTTATCCTTGATAAGCAACTGTCGTAGCAAAGATTAATTAAGCTTAGAAGCGTAATTGCATCTTTTGTTTTTTTAAGTGAATAGTAGAAAAATGAGAAGGACAGCCATGAGCTGTTGCTGACCAAGGAGAGTCACTAGTTATTTGTATTCAGCTAGCTCCTAGCATTTTTTTAAGTCATGAAAAATCTCTGGAGGACAATGGTAGGATACAATAATGGAATTTTGACGTTTTAGTAATAACTTTTGTTTGTCTTTTGAATTTTACCCTCAAAGAGGTCTGAAATATGAAATTACACTTGTTTTATTTTTGTACCACTAATTATATCGAGCCAATTATTTGTATTACTATGATCTCTCTTATCTCCTATCTCTGATCTTTTATTATGTTGAAGTAATTTTTGGCGGTATAAATGCCGTATTTGAAATATAATGTTATATCCATATTGATGTTGTGTAGCCCAGTATTGCACACAGCTCCTTTCCTCATAAACTGCGAGCATGTTCTGAGAGTACTTAAGAATTGCCGCTGGGGTGAGTTTTAAAGTGACTCTGAGTCGATCATATTTGCTATTCTGATATTCAATCCGTCCGTTAAATTAAATCTAAATTATATTATGAATATTAAGAATTTCTGAAGGAGACTTAGGAAGACGGAGGAAAAGCAAAATTTGTGATTTGAAGAGGATTCTTATTGTTCGAAAAATTAATAAATTATTCTTATAGCTAGAAAACTTGAACGGATTTTTGAAGCAATTTAGAAATTTAGCACAAGGGTTGACTGTGATATAGAAAAAGATTAAAAAAGCAGCTGGCGCAGTCGGATAAAAAGCAAAGCAATGGCAAGGCAAAGCTATGTAAAGTTTAACTAGTATACATTTAAAAATTAAAAACCCACCTGCTATCAGAAAAGCTATCGTGATATACCTTTTTGAAATCCTTATGGCGAACTCATTAATTTGATATCCATAATCGATTAATTTTTATTTTTTGAAGGTTCAAACAATAACATCTCACATCCACCATATTTGTTTTTTTTTTAATTTCACTTATCTAAAAACACTTGGGTTATCAAGACAAATCTAAGGATATTTTAATTACATAAATCCATCCAGCGGTTACACAGCGGAAACAATACACTTGACAAGCCTTCTATAACTTTGATTGTTTTTGGAATAAGGGTGTTAAAGGGGGTTGTTATAAACTCGTCAAATAGTAAACTCGCCAGATTTTTCAAACAACATTAGAATAATAATGAAATGATATTGTTTATTTTACATTGTTTAATAGCAAATCAGCCTCCACATAGCTGTTTGTAAACAGAGACAGTGTTTAAATTTAAATTATTACGGGTGATTCGGAACACACTGCGGACTAGACGGAGTGACCTTTTAACCGGACCGGATTATATTTTCGGGTTCTATTAGATTTGGATTTCATTCATACCCTTTTTATTACTTTTGGGAGTTAAACCTTGTTATTTACTATTTAATTGAAATGTACCTACATATATTTAGTAAATGTTTCTTTGAGTTTGAAAGTAATATAAGTTTTGATTAAATTACTTTTTCAATGAAACATTTTAAACAATGATTCCACTACCACTTTACAGATTTCCGAAATCGAATTTGTTCTGCCAAAAATAATAATATAATTGGAATGTATGTATGTATGTATGTAAATCTTTCAATTACAAGCCAATTACGTACAATATGTACAATCAAGAGCTAGAATTTTCTTTCTTCTCTCTTTTTTCTTGGGCCGCAAAATATCGCCAAAACAATTACCTGACTGGAATGAGAAGGATAAAAAAAAATACGAGTATGTTTTTGCATACAAACAATTATACCAAAATTTCGTGATATTATTATTTTATTTATTAAGATATTACATATTTTTGTTATATGCCAGTCTGTGATAAGGAAATAGATGATTTAAATGACACTAACGCATTGGAAAATGCCTGTAATGTTAGTGGTAATATTTTGGAATAAATAAATAAATAATAAATAAATGATCAAGAAGAACTTTTTGTTGGTACTGTAACAGTTACGTACTTCAAATGAACTTCAAGTTACAACAAACTTGAAAGCAACTTTGTTAGCATGGACATAATATTTGTAAGAGTATGTTTGTTCATTTCCCAAGAGTTATGGCTACAATCTAGTACTCTAAGACCTGAATAAATAGGCTATTTCTAAGCAAGCGCGCTCCGACATAGATGATACATTGTCGCGTTACGTCAGCTGGCATTATGATCGAAGGACCAACGTACCTATGTGCAATATTTCTTCATAAACGTTAATATCAAGGAGTTTTAAGAATGCTGGACCAGTCATAATCCTACTTCCTACTCATATTATAAATGAGAAAGTTTTTAAGGAAGGTATCGATGTTTCCCCCTATGCTCATAGTGCACCTTCCTGAACAAAGGACAATGTAGCGCCACATCCTTTGCTAGAGGTCTATCAGTTCAAACCGTGAAACCATTAATACGCTATTAATATTTTTAGTACTATTTCAAACCCAGTCGGATCGGAGGATCGCAGTCGGAGAACCAGTAGTCAGTGGCGTAGCGTTCGGAGGGGCCACGGCCCCTAGCAGCACATGAAGAGAGCGGCAAGCCACTCGACTTTAAAAAAAATAATATTATACATTAAAATTAATTATTTTTTATTTAAAATTTAATGTAAATTTTGTTATGAAAAAAAAAAACAAGAAAAGTGCATTTTTAATCAATAAAAAATATTTTAAATGATATGGGGGCGGTAAAAGATCATTGAGGGGCGGCAAATTTTCGATCGGCCCCGGGCGGCGGGTGCCCACGCTACACCACTGACAGTAATTACGGCCTTTTGCTTCCTTTTTGGTCGGCAATGCCTTGGTAATGTGTTTGGTATTGCTGATAACCTATACGTGGTTTGTCTGAGCAGTTATGTCGACCAGTTACATAAAAAATAAAAAGTCACAGTAAATACATAAAGTACCTACCTCATGCTGTTTATTCATAATACTGTTATGTTTTCTTATGTTCCCAAAATATATAATAATGTATTTCTCATCCATAACCAGTGAATCAAGTCGATGGGACGTTAAATATTCAAACATTCATAATCGAAGGAAAGGTCGTGTGGATTAGGCAAATGAAGGCAAACGATTTAGTTTTATTGGAAGTCGAGCAATATAGCTTTATTGGGTCAGATTTAGCAGATAGCAAACATTACCGTAGTTATAGTTTCATGAAAATCTTCCAAGACGATTTGTATTCGTCGATTCCTTGAGAATTTAGGGAACGTTTTAAAATTGTATGGCTAAAATATTGGCAGTTTTATTTTATGTAAAAATGCATTATGGAGATAATCTGTAAAGCGTGTTACGTAAATTAAAATAAACATTACACACACCACCATGCATTTGACATACAGACGCATAATATACTTACACAAAAGTGTGAATGTGATTATGAATTTACCTTTTGACACTTACGGTCGAATTTTAACCGCAGAGCGGGTTTCTAATTATTTTATTAAAGTTCTTAAGAAAGATAAGAAGCACCCTATCCCCTATTTGGGCACAACTTGTATCAGATGTTAAAAGTTTCTAGACTAGCCCAAAAATAGATGCCGTCATACTCGTAAATGTAAGTACATAATTATGTTGGTACTGCCTTTTTCATCAGACCTAATCTAGAAAGTTATAATCAAGTTTTGATCATATACAGATTTGACAAATAGGTAATAGCGTGGTCAGATAAATTCGAAGGACGCAATTTAATGCGCCGCTAAGTTAATTACCATTTAAATTGTTTTTCCGCGTATTTACATTACAAAGAGACGCTGGTCCCATGACGGTGGACAATAAATAAGAAAATAGGGTTCTTCAACTTGCGTTTATATTTATATGGACCCGTTTAATATGCGGGGTAAATCCGGGTTGTACAGGGTGTAAAGCTCCAGCAACCTTGACTTCAAGGCAACCTCTTCAGCTCTCTCAACATATTCGGTTAATAGAAGAGGCAAAGGTCACAGATTTTGGAACGAAGTTCCTTATCGCGCGTTGCGAAAGGGGGCTAGGCGGAAAAAAATGGGACGAAAAGTTGTAACGACACTTTTTGCCGTCGTTTATTAATTAAAGCGAGTTACTAGGCGACCAGAAGTCTTCGAGGGTGCGACAGTACAATCATAGTATGTGGCTGTCTTATTTACTCTTCGGTATTTAGCATAGGCGCAACAGGAATAGCTATATTACGATCATGCACATTGAGTTATTATTGCTATTTGTCTTGTCATGCCAATTAATATGCGGAAGAGCGACAGGGATAGAATAAATCTATCACT
The DNA here is from genome assembly GCA_951805285.1 of Thymelicus acteon. Classification (NCBI taxonomy): domain Eukaryota; kingdom Metazoa; phylum Arthropoda; class Insecta; order Lepidoptera; family Hesperiidae; genus Thymelicus; species Thymelicus acteon. The sequence goes on along the minus strand of OX638229.1, from coordinate 11,628,354 downwards.
GTCGCTCTGACAAGACACTTGTCAGAGTGGCTGTGTTTGATTTTTTGATAACATCTGGTGTTCTGTAAGAATTGTTATGATGTACTATTACAGTAATACATTACATACATATACTTACCTTTCTCACGTATCTCAATGCTGCGTATATTTAACGCGTAAATTTCAGAAGGTCCACTCCAGATGGGATGCTCAATTCCTGGAAGGAACAATTTCTAGGTCTAGCTAACTTTCAAGTGAAGGTCCTCACGATGTTTTCCTTTATCGAAGCATGTATGTATATCTAAATAATTTTTGGAATTATACCACAGAAGGTATACTTCTGTAGAAAAAAATGTGAGACAAAAATTTTTATGATGCGCGCGGAAACCGACAGCCAAAAAGTGACATTATGAAGTTAGCTGATAACTGCCTCTCAAGTTTTCATGTTACGCACACCGACAGCCAAAAAGCGACATGATGTAGTTAGCTGAAAACTGATCCCTCAAACAAAGAGTTGTGGCATACGGGATGAAATCTTTAGCTATTTTTGTTCTGTTACGCCAAAGAAATATAACTTCTTACGTGCGTACATAAGTAAACGCCCACGTTTTTTTAAAAAGGATTCTAACTCGAGTCCCTGCGTTCGGGAGACCAACGTTCGAACCGCTAGGCTATCACTGCAAGGATCCTCGGTTACTGCGAAATGCTGACTACCGGTATATTGTAAGGGTGTATTGTATAAGGCGGATCCGTGGGTCTCACAATACAAACCCTAGAACGGCCACGAAAACGACATGTATGGAAATACCTAAATGAAAGACTAGCGAGTTACCTGTGTGCCTTTTATTTCTTTAATCTGAGCCTGTGCACTCCAACTAAACAAAGGTATGCTGAAGGAGTCACTCGTCAGTCAGTACAGTATAGGGATTTGGCGTCTCCAGGGGGTGGTAACTAGTATACCTACTACAATTACAAAAGGGAATATTCAATTAAGGGGTAAAAGGGTACGTGTGTTCCGTCGCGTGAGTCGCGTAAGCGGTAGGCAGCACCGGGTTCGTCGCTGCAGCCGAGTCTACCGTTTCTACTCAGGTAAATGTTAGTATTTTCCACCACAATGATTACTTGTAAAACCCCGAAACTATATAAAATCCGAATCTTTCGGAACCGTTCTATCCGTATGTATTTTTCATCTGACAGATTTTTCTCGACTTTCATTTGTTCCGAATTCAAAAAGAGAAGACCATCGCCAGTAGCCTGCCAGTTCATTTTTACATACGATTGCTTACCTATTCCGAACAGCGGTCTACAATTTTTTTAAGTTGGTTCGGTCTTATTCGACGGCTTTACTAAACCTTAACTAAATAAAATATTCATTAATTCATGATTGGAATTCGATTAAATTTGGATAAATAACTTATTATTGAGAAACAAATTAAAGTTGCCGTGCACGTTGCGGAGACAGAACAGGAACAGCAAGGCTATTCTGTTTTTTAACTCGACAGCGGAATCCGCGATGAGTTTCAAAATTGAAGTTCGAATTCGAGACTCACTTCACTTCGCAAGTTCGTACTAGATTATTAGAGAATGACATATATGTATTCGGTAAGAATACCATACCGAGGCCATCTTTAGTCGGTTGAAGTTCGAGTTTGAGACTCACTTCACTTCGCAAGTGCGTACTAGATGATTAGAGTATGACATATCAAGATGATGCAAAGCTTTCGAGTCTCACTTGAGTGAGCTCCGATTTCGAGTTTGTATTTTAGAGAATAGCCCTACAGATGGAGGAACATCACAAGAGAGAGAATCATCATGGGCGAGGTCACAACTCACGACCCAGTATTGGGGAAACGGCGCAAGGAGGATAAAGGTAAAAAATAACTTAAAATAAATTTCCATCACAACTTTTTTCTCCAAATAAAACAATATGATATTTATAAACAATTTTATTGATAATCATATTATGTATTATTTACAACATTTATATTTAAGATACTTATTCGGGAGAGTATTTTATACACCAATCGTCATGTGTTATTCTACCAGGACACCAGATAACCTAAATAACTTACTATAATAATTATGTACATAACACTTCCCTAAAACTAAATAACGCTTATCACATAAATAAATTTAGCGAGTTTATTATGAATCAAAACAAAACTGATTATTTGTGAATTCTATTTGAAATTCCATCCATCCCATCCATCAGCCCTTAGAGGTCCACTGCTGGACATAGGCCTCCCCTAACTTGCGCCACTCTGACCGGTCCTGAGCCTTCTGAATCCAGCGGATGCCCGCTGTCTTCTTCAGATCGTCAGTCCACCTGGTCGGGGGGCGTCCTATGCTCCTTTTTTCCGAGACGTGAGCGCCATTCGAGGATCTTTCTTCCCCAACGGTTATCGGTCCTTCGAACTATGTGGCCAGCCCATTGCCACTTCAGCCGGCTAATTCTTTGAGCTATGTCGATTACCCTTGTTCGTCTACGGATCTCCTCATTTCTGATGCGATCACGTAGAGAAATACCGAGCATAGCCCTCTCCATAGCCCGCTGCGCAACTCTGAGCTTGTGGATAAGGGCAATAGTAAAGCACCACGTCTCGGATCCGTATGTCATCACTGGCAACACACACTGCTCGAACACCTTCGACTTCAGGCACTGAGGAAGTGTTTTGGACGACAAGATATGACGCAGTTTCCCGAACGCAGCCCATCCGAGTTGGATTCTACGAGTGACTTCTTTCTCGAAGTTGGACTTACCCATTTGGATCACTTGTCCCAGGTAATTGTATTCGTCTACAACTTCAAGAGCAGCGCCGTCAACAACAACCGGTACGGGTGTGACATGGACATTCGACATGATCTTCGTCTTGTCCATGTTCATCTTAAGACCCACCCGTTGTGAGGCGCTGTTCAAGTCCCCGAGCATTGTACCAAGTTCTTTCAGGGAACCCGCCAGGATGACTATATCGTCGGCATATCGCAAGTGTGTGATGTATTCGCCATTGATGTTAATGCCACGTCGTTTCCACTCCATCAGCTTGAACACATCTTCCAACGCAGCAGTGAACAGTTTTGGGGATATGACATCCCCTTGCCTGACACCTCTCTGCAGTTGGATGGGGTTCGTTGCTGTGTCGTGTACTCTGACGGACATGGTGGCAGATGAGTACAAACACTTCAACACCTCGATATACCGGTAGTCGATCCGGCACCGCTGGAGAGAATTTAGTACCGCCCAGGTCTCGATAGAATCAAAGGCTTTCTCATAGTCCACATAGGCAACACACAACGGCAGATTATACTCCTCGGTCTTTTGTATAATCTGCCGCAGTGTGAGTATATGGTCTATGGTGCTGTAGCCTTTTCGGAATCCTGCTTGTTCGGGGGGCTGGAAGTCGTCAAGCAAGTATTTGAAATTACTTTGCCAGCAACCAACGTGGGTATGTAGTAGAGTAGGTATGATTTAATTTTAATAATTGTTGATAAAAAATAACCGACTTCAACATTAAGGATAGAAAAGTATTCGTCAGATCTCGCTCAAAATGAAATGGAACCACGTGCTTGTTATGACAAGCACCAGCTTTTGAATATAAAAAAGAATCATCCAAATCGGTACATACAGTAAAAAGTTATGAGGTAACACATAAAAAAAATACAGTCGAATTGAGAACCTCCTCCTTTTTTTGAAGTCTGTTAAAAAGTAAAATGTACCTACTGAAACATTATCTTTGCGCTTTTGTGTGAGTTATCATAACGACATAATGAACACAAATATGAAATTTCACGTCTGTTATTATAGGTACAACGAGAAGTTTCTTCATAACAGAGGAAAAAGTTCTAATTCATATTGCAAGATTTGACCCATACGATATAATTATTACATGCTTACAAACCAATGAACAAAGCAAGATAAATAAAAGCTTGAAAATGAAGATATTAATGAAGAAACATTTTGTATATTATACAAAAACCGTGAGCAGGTGCTTTTATCGTTTAAAAATGTTAAATGCTCGCAATGATAATATAATATATGTATGTTACATATATGTTTGAAATAATACGTAATATAATAAAACTCAAAGAATTTACTGAAACAAAGTCATTTACCTAGATATTACCTACAGTACCACATCCAACATGGATTATTGATGATTATTTAAAATACAATCCTCGAAACTCATTATCTACCTTACAACAAATATACAAGATAAAACTCGGTAACTCTGTATTCTCACAAATATAACTTACAGCTGTAAGGCTATTCTGTTTTGTAACTCGACAGCGGAATCCGCGATGAGTGTTAAACTTCAAACGACTAAAGATAGGATTTTGACACTCATCGCGGATTCCGCTGTCAAGTTACAAAACAGAATAGCCTTGCTGATCTCACGGTAAGTACATAGAGGTATAATTGCGTTCTGTGTTTAACCTCACGCCATACACCCTAATAGCCAATACTAGGTATTTAAGTATATCACATAAATTCCAATAAGGAAAAAGGAAACGATAAATGAAGGTATAATTATGTATGTTTTACTTTGTAACTATTACAGTAAATTTACTTCTAAGAAACTCACAACTGAATCATCTATGAGTTGGGTCTGTGAGTTACAGAATTACCGTAGGTTTACGATACGCTGCAAAACTGATGTAGGTAACAACACACACTAATTTAATAAAACGGCTACGTCAATATTTACACTTACAACATTATAATACAAATTTATTGATATGTTGGTAGGTAATTAATTGTTTTTAGATGGCTGAAAGCGGTATCTCATAATCATTGAAAATTAAACTATTACACAGTTCATGTCTTTATTTAAAACGATGATATGGTTTCTACCATGGATATAATATTACTTTATCTGGATCACAGACTTTGTAGAGGTACCTGAAGACCGATGACGTCATATTGGAATGTCCATTCGACCAATCACTGGCCGGATTGAGGTTGTCCTTCAGAATTGTAGGGTGTCCACACTTAGAAAAACTATGTCCTATTTTGATATTATTCTTCAAAATATTTTCTATTGGTAATTTTTCTGGTGGTAAAAATTATTAAATTGAAATTTTGTTAAAATTTCTTCAAAATTACCGACTTTAAATTATTGCAATAAGAGTAAATTGAAAATTAAGGTAACAATTACGGAACATCTAGATGTTTTTTATATCATTATAAGAAATCACAATTGAAAGATATGTCCTGGGACTATAGATAACATGGACACAATACAACAAATTTAAAATTCCGTTATGACATCATCGATCTTCAGGTGAGGTACGAAGTCTGTGATCCAGATAGAGTAATATATCCATGATTTTTACCATTACATTACATACAATTAGTTGTGTAACAAGTTAGGTAGCGTTGTGCATCATCGTTTAATAGTTTATCTTATTACTATTTCTACATCGTAAGAATATATTTTTCTACCGGTCATAAATGTTTTATTTAGGGCCGGTGCTCACCTAAGTAGCGTGATATGCGATCTGGCGTGTAATTTGCTTGTAGGTTCGTACAATACGAGTATATAGAGCAACGATTATTTTACGGTCAGTCAATAATAGGTCTGGTAGTCGAATGGGTGACCACTAGTGGTAAAATTCCTTAAACGCTTCTGTGTTTTGAAGTTCTTCGGTTTTGGTTGTTAGCCTTGGTCGTTAGGCCATAACAGATAACTCCGAGTGATGCTAAATATAACTTCTTACATTTAATTTGGCCCGAAAAATACGGATTATTTAATACGTGAGGGTATGCTCTAGTCCTCCTAAATTGCAAGGAGTCCAAAGAAAGCCCTATAGTGAACCGTTAATGTGACCGGGGACAGACAGTCACGCTAAACACCTAAGCTCTTCTAACGTTAAAGTAAGAATATCGAAGCAATTTTAAAAGTTCAGCTGAATTCGTAATGAGAAGCCATTTTAGGTCGCATGACCTGACATGCCACACGGGATCTAGTCTATTAAATTTGCTTTGTACGTCCAGAGCAGTGCCATGTTACGCGCCAAATCACGCGTCACGCCTCATCGGTGACTTCGGGCCGTTTTTGAAACTTTATCCGTTTATTAGGCCATTCGGATGACTAGGTGATTAAAGCAGTTGCTTATACTATCACAATGATGCATCTATGTAGTCGTGTGAAAAAATATTTACAATGCAAATATACATTCTGTTATTTTATAACAGATTAAAAAAAATTAACACAACAGTTGCAGATACAATAATTATATGTTGTTTTTTTTTTTTATAAAAGCACAAGAGAAAAAAAGAAGATACGATGATTCTGGTGTTTAATATTATGATCTTTATCTTTTTATATTTATTAAAAAGCAACATTTTTAACTTCACTTTTCCTTTGCAATATTTATCATAAAACCTAGACAAAAATTTCATCATTTCAACTTAACAATCTCCGAGGACGATTTAGTGTTTAAATTATTGTAGAAAATTATTCCAGTTTTTATTAATGTGTTTGTTCCTAAATTTTGCTATCGCACTTAATGGATAACCAAACTATACCATTTTTCAAACTGCAACATTTGTAACTCTTTCTATTCTATCGTTTATATTAAATGTATTAATTAAAATACTTTGCTTCATAACGAATCTAGACATTTTCAGCCCATAGTCAGTATTTTGTGAGCAGTATCGGTAATTACTGTTTATCTACGGATTTCTTAATTTATTATTTGATTGAAATACTCACGGCACGTTACGCAAGTGAGATGTTGGATTTATTATTCCAATAATAAACTAAAAACGCGCGTTAAAAAATCACCTGTGACGTTTTTCGTCACCTTTTGTGTCACAAATTTTAAAATTTCATTCTCATAATTTTTTCCATTTGTTTCTTATCGCGCCTAAAGAAGTATAACTTCAATAAAAAGTCACGACTTTATGTTCAGACCATGGAATAAAGTACAGGGGAAATGACTCTGTCGTGCAAAAGTGACCGTCAAACTGCGTTAAATAGGTGGCGCCACGGTAGCAACAGAGTAAACGACTACGTAAACAGTTGAAGTTTGATATACAGGACTGTCACCGCTCATTTACATGCGCGTCTCGCGGACCGTCTCGTGGCGCGTCCGTAAGCCACGCCTCCTACGCGCGTGTGAACACCGCGCGGACGCTCGCGCGAGCCCCTTTGGCGCGCGCCTAAAAAACCGCTCCCGACGCGAGCCTGCGAACCACGGACGCGCCGCGGTCTGGTCCGCGAGCGCCCTGTACACACGCGCGCGTATGCACGCGTCTCGCGGATTGTCTCGTGGCTCGCGCGCGCGTGTAAATGGGACATCACTGTCTAACTTCAATCCGTCAACAACTGCTACATTCATACCATACCCTTTGCCTACGCTAGCGCCAATATACTATTTAAAGCTGGACACTTTGTCAACTTTCCCCCTATATTAGTCAGTTTTCCTTTACGTCTATCCTCCATGGTTCAGACGAATTATTCATTAAAAACTTTTTTATCTGTAAAACATTTTGAACCAGCCGACTTCCACACGTTACGAATTCGTTTGAATTTGGAATAGCGGTTGCGGTTGGTTTTTTCACATCAAACACAAAAGATGGGCCGTGTTTTTGCGGCCAGCGGAACTACAGATTCGCAACGGACAACTTGATTAAGTTTTGAATGAATACGCTAGCCAGTTTGAGCTTCCAAAAATATTTTTTTTATGCTATGTAGCATGGGCGCGTCTTCATTTATTTTTTGAGGAATAAACTTTTTAATCTTTACACTTTCAGTATTCTATTGACATTATTATTACTTTTTAAGGTTTTAAGCCGTGGTTTTAAGATAGTTATCCTTAAATGTTTGCCATTTCAATAGTTAATTGTAGCAAGTCTCGTTTGTTGTACAATTTTAAAATACAGTTTTTTATACATAAACCAATTAAAGATATGCTGTATTATTAGGAAGACAATTGTTTTGTTTTTATAACTATTCATAAGTTACATGTAAGTACATAATTTATTTTAACGACAGCAGAAGTATTGTAACTAAATCTACGAAGATTAAGTCACTTACGTATATTTATATTTTGGCTGAGTAATAACATCTGTATGGGTATGGACCAATACATGTATATTTTAATGTTACAAAGGAATATTTTTCTTATTCTACAGTCTAATCGATTATAAATAGCATCTTAAAATAATTTTATTAAATCGTAAATTGACACTGGCTGAATCCATTTATTGTTCGTATCTTATCATCTTCTATTTAGTGTTAGTAAATTAATTAAATAATGGTTATTAGTTATTAAGTTGATAGTTTTTAAGCAAATTCCTATGTAATATTTAAGGTGTGGTAAAATTGTGATTACAGCGAGGGTGGGGACAGGCAATGCTTGATGGGCCCTCGATCCCGTCGATTCCGCAGTCGGTAGCCAGTGGTTGTCGAGAACAGACTGCTCTATCACATTTTGCATTGTATCTAGACAAAATAATAAAAATATTAAATGCAAATTCAAAAAGTCCAATACCAAATTGTCAAACTTGTAAATTGTCAAAGACGATTATAAAAAACGAAAAAAGTGGAAGTTGTGTACTATTTCGAGTTTAATAAAAGCGTATAATCCGTAACGTGTTCCTATTTGTTTTTACAACTTTTATGCGATAACAATAATAGCTATCGTAACTTACCATACGTTGTCACATCCGGCGTAAAAAACTTTTGTTCAGCTGGCTGTAATGGTACCACAAAATCTGAAACAAAATGGAATTAGTTGCTTTTGGATAAACAATTAAATAAAAGCTCAACACATCCTTAACATGCTAGTGCAGTGAATCTTGTGAAACCTGTATCGCAGGATGGGAAAACACAATTGAGTCGTCACAAACGACCGTGACCAGATTTTTTGACGGACCTGACTGGGTATCTGTCTTTTTTATTTTTATAATTATTCTTAAGTTAATGATTGACTAAAATCACCTGATGGTAAGTAGCATCTTAGTCTTACGCCTCAACTCAGAGTCACTAACAGTTACTTAAATCACTCTTTAGTACAGAATTTGTATGGAGATTCTTTGCTAAGGAGAGATTAAAGAAACCGTTAGTGACTCTGAGTTGGGGCTTTAGGTGGTAAATTCTGCTACATTGCTTATCTCCGGCTATTTTAAACTTACTGAAAAATAACTTACGATGTGGCGTCGTATACTCTGTGGTTGTTGGCGGAGGTGTTGTTGTAGTTGTTGTCGTTGTTGTCGTCGTTGTTGTCGTTGTTGTCGTCGTTGTAGTAATTTTTATTTCTGTGAATAAAACTAAATATAATGCTGTATCCGAGTAAACTTTTCCATTAAATAATAACGAATTAGATATAAGTAATTACGAAATATACGAAAAATATAATGTATGCCGTCAAGATTACTTGTAATAATGAAGTAAAAGCTTATCTATTTCATAGAGGAAATAAAATGCACGTTGAACAAGTTCATACCATATAATCGCAAAGTTCCTTCCGCTTTACCAATCGTATTGGTCGAGACACAGGTGTAAGTGCCCGTGTCTTCGCTATTGAACTCCGATATAGTGAGCATTGTTCGTATCTGGTACGCAGAGATACGAAGTTCTTGAATTTCATGCTTCCCTCTGAAACAAAGGATGTTAGTGAACGTTACGGTGTTATAATATATCTATTAAAAGTTTAAAACACATAAAATGTTTGTACGGATGTCTTTCAAAGATTTGAAATCATCCAACCGATATGCCCCAATATTTTTTAATTTGAAAGGTAATAATGCGAAGATGGTTTGAGACCACTAAAACAATGCCTGAGACACATTTTACATTTTAGACTTTTCCCATACATTTTTTTTGCCTAGTAGCACACGCAGGGTATCCACTAGTTTAAAAATAAAATTATTAATACGTTCGTAAAATTAACAATTCTTTGGTGGGAATCAGTCAATACAGGAAAATATTTATTTTAGAGGGCAACTTTTTTCTATTTGGTTTTGGAGCTCTAAAGTCTGAATTTGAAAAAAGTAACCGACTTCAAAATAACTAAAAAAGTACTCGTCAGATCTAGCTCAAATTTAAGGAGGACCACATTATAAGCACCAGCTTTCGATTAAAAAAATGAATCATCAAAATCGGTTCACCCAGTCGAAAGTTATTATAAAAAATACAGTCGAATTGAATACTACCTCCTTTTTTGAAGTTGGTTAACAATGAAAATGTGTGTGCGTCTTTAATTAGTGTACGTAAACTTATTTTCGACATAATATTTGCGTATTAATTGAATTTTTTTTCATATTCTATTTTTTTTATTTTTCAAAATTTTTTCGACTTTAAAATACACTTTGTTGTTCTTGTGGTATAGTTGATTATATACAGCCGTGTGCTCATTTTATACATATAATACCATTGACCGCGAAGATAAAAAAAAACGGTTTACTTTTATCTTACCCCGTCTCATCGGCGATAAAGAAATTAACTTAAAACTATTACAAAACTATAAATCTCTATTCGAACAGAAAATATAACGATCTGACGTCGATCTCACCCAACAACTTCAACTTGCCAAATTTAAAATGAGCCAGGTCCAACCAAAAACACATGCATTATTCATTGAAGCCATTCCCAAAGGCTAAAGCTTCATAATGTGTGTAACACCAAACCATACTGGCTTGTTGCCACCGACACGTAGGGGCTCTGGTCCGATGATCAATGAGTTGAAATTTTATATTTATAGACATAATAGGTATTTGCTTATTACAGTTTTTACAAAATTATATTGTGGATTTTTTTTATTTGTTTTCACGATTTCATAAGTTTGCGTGATACCACTTCGCTGTACTGATCCGTAATTAGTTTCTTGGATCAAAATGGACGTAAAACATAAAATCCATTAAGAATCGCAATAACTAATGTATTTATAATGTTGAACGTTAATAATTCATTGTTGTATGTTTCTAGTCGCCTACTGAAATCGACTATAAAAAGTATCTGTTTCATGTTTGGCCGCTACTGTTTGACCAATTAACCCATTGTTATCGGCTATTTACATAAAATCACCAATTCCAAGAATAAAAGCAAGTCTTTGCTTATTAATGGTTTTAAGTATGTATAAGATAATTCTTGACAAAAAATAACAGACTTCAAAATTAAAGATAACTCAAAAATTACTCCTCATATCTCGCTCTTTAAATGAGACTACAATGACAAGCACCACTTTTCGAATATTATAAAAAAGCAATGATGTAACACAGATAAAAAAAAGAAAAAAATACAGTCGAATTGAGAACCTCCTCCTTTTTTTCAAAGTCAGTTAAAAACAGGTACTGTGTTGATATATAATATTTAACTAGCTGCCCGGACAGACTTCGTTCTGTGAAAAGTTTTTTTATTAAAACCTTCCATGTATCCTATCTTTCAAGTTGGATCAAACTGCACACGGTGAGCAAATTTGATTAAAATCGGTTAAGTAGTTTAGGACTCCATCGCGGACAAACAACGTGACATGTAATTTATATTTATTATATATTAAGATCTAATAATAACTGTATCAAAGTGATAGTTTCACACCGACGCGACGCGAAATTGAAAGCCGTCTGATGTTAAAATTATATTTGAGCTCTTGGAACTAAATAAATTAAATTAATCTTATTGCCTCAAAATATATAATTAACTGTGCTTGTAGTGCCAAAACTGTTTACGACAATTTCCAAGAATTAATTATTCTAAATTGGGAAAAGCTATCCCTAATTCAATTCTAAATCAACGAACGAACTCAAGATCGACACCCCTATTTATATGGCAAGAGATTTTTGATTCCACTAATTGAGCTGCGAGTTGCGACAGATGTACGAAAAACGACTATGAAAAAGAAGTCAAAATGGTCGTCGAGGCCAAAAGATTTCACATTCGTTATCGTGAGTTGCCAAAACCTGCTCGATATCGGTGATACTGCGTAAGTCACAAGTTTCACTGTCAACGGAAAAAGTGGCAAGCTAATAAGACAATAAAATAAAATACGTTATTGTTATGGAAATAATGCATCCGTTTTCCTACACTGGTATAAATTATACCTACAAATAATAACATTAGCTGTTTAGTAGGTACTACCTACGAAAAAAAACAAGAAAACTTCAAGGAGTACTTTTGAATGAATTGTATAATTTGCACTCGTCCAAGCAATAATCTATTCAAGCAATAATTATAATATTTGTTTCTTCATTGTAGTAGTTCCTACGAAAAAAAACTAAATTATTCAAGATACTACCGATAGGACCAAGCAGTAGGAACACGGAAAACTAGATAATTATTTTTTAGGATTATTGATACGGAATTTACGGGCGCGGTTACTTATATCGCTCCTTAGTACAGAATCACAATACAGATTGTGTATTAAGAAGCGATTTAAGTAACCGTTGAGTGATTCTGAGTGCGGTCGTTAATGCTTGTAGCACAAAATTCTGTCTTTTATTTCATCTCCTATCTTTAATCGTATTCAGTGGGAGAGCTATATAAATTGGTCGCGTACGGATTGCCAATCCGTACCGCTTGTTTTTCACTACAGCGCAACCACGTTGGATTTCGTTTTACGACGGATTTAAAACTACTCTGCCAACTAAAAGGATGCTCCGAGTATAGAACGATGGATTTTTGATATATGGATGTTCAGTTTCGGAGCTATTCAAATTGGAGTGTAAGGGGTACTATATCTTCAAGACCATTTGTTTTGAGCATCCTATTCAAAATAAAATTTAAATGGGTTTATTCTCGTGGATATTTTATCATTGCACTTTAATTAAAAACAACATAATAATGATGCAAAAATTTAGACACCATTTGAATAATAATAATAATAATAATAATAATGCATAGCTTCTATGTATATTACAGTTTGTAAATAAAGTACAACATATTTTAAGAATGTATCAATCGTTGGTGAGCCCAATAAAGAAAATAAAATAAAGAACATCTCTTCTTATTGAGATCCATGGGCTCTGTAATTAGAGAGGCTTCAAGGAAATTAATCTGAGAAATGATAACGACCCTGTAACCTAGTTGGTAGCGACCCTGCCTGCGAAGCCAGGAGTCTCGTGTTTGATTCGCGGCCCGGGCCGATATTTATGTGACAAATAAATATGTACATAATATGTCCTACTCGGGTCATGGGTGTTATTGTGATTTGTTATATGTGTGTGTGTAAGCGTTTTTTTTTAATAACTTACCCTGATAAAATCATCTCCTCTCCGCTCTTCAGCCAGTAGTTGATGGCAGGTGGGTAAGCCTCTACCACACACTCCAAGCTGGTCTGGGAACCAGTCGGCACGCCTATCACCTTCGACGCAATCAGAATCGAAGGTGCAACTGTTGTGGAAACAATAATTAGGTTAAGATCATAGTAATTTGATTCGTCGTAAATTGATCGTTATAGTAGCCGTACGGCGTACATCTCGCTGCACTCGTTGACATAAAGTGCAAGCAGGGCGAAGCATATTGCTCTCTTGCGCTCACTCCCACTTAGACCTAAGACCTAAGTTATACTATCTTATCCTATGAAAAAAAATATGAAAAAAATGAAAAATTAGTTTAGTGAAAAATAGTTATACTAAGTTCTCAAGGCTATGAAATAAGATGAGTTTCAAAATGTTACCGATAGGCTACTGAGAGTAAATGAGATAAAAGATACGTTTTTATCTTCAAATATTACGATGGTTGTTAATATATGTAATTATGAAGAAAAAATCAACATTCAATTTCATTTCTAACATTCCGTAATGTGGTTTCTAATAATTATAATCTTAAATAAAACAGGATAATGTTAAATAAATAAATCAGTAAGGAGTACCTAAATTCAACAAATAAGATGGATATTAAAAAAGTCGCAGGACCAGCATGTAAAACAACATTTATTTGTTAGCCTGCCCTCCTTTGATATGTGCGACATAAAAGTCGTCGTAAAATCGTACAATCCAGGTCATACTGAGAGGAAAAATATTCAATGTAATGAAAGCACCACACTTTTTACCTTTTCACCTTTAAGTGAATCGCGCTCGATAAATCGACAGTGCTTACGAGGCCTTAAGGTAAAAGCACTCAGGTAATATTTATAAACTCTGCCTTGGATTAATCGTTTCTTTTTATGTGCGCTACGTTTTATTGAAAAGTGGAATTTCGGTGAACTTGCACGAGTGTAATTAAAATAAAAAATTTCACATTATATAATAATATTCCTTAGGATACTCTGAGTACCTAGTAAAGACTCGGTACTCTTATAAAAGGACTTACATAAATACATTTTCCCATTACTTCTTTTTAAGTTTAATCTAAAATAAAAACCGGGCAAGTGCGTGTCAGGCGATGCGCAATGTAGGGTTCCAAAGTAGTAAGTTTATCGACTATTTCTCATTTAGAAAGAAAGAACTCAAAATGGGAATTCTTTTTTTCTTTCTATCACTCATTAACTAATTACGCTGACATAGCCGTGATAGTTTTCCTTGTAAATTCATCTTAAAACCTATTTTTGAGAATTTTTTCAATTGTCCAACTCCAACCGTTTAGCCAGCAGGGTGGGGGACACTTGACTCTAACCAAAATTAGCACTTTAAAGCCAAATATTTCGCAAACGGACCCCTAATTCCAAAAATGATCTAAGAAGACCCATAATACTTTTAGAAGACCTTTTTTAACGATACCCCACACTACGCGACGAATAATTATAAAAAAGGAGGTACCCTAAAAAAATGTTTTCAATTTTTTATTCTACGATTCTGGAGTTTTAATAAATATGTATATTCATGCCAAATTACAGCTTTCTAGCATTAAGGGTCTCGCGCTTTGCTTCGGACAGATGGACAGACGGACAGACGGACAGACGGACAGACGGACAGACGGACAGACGGACAAACGGACAGATGTACGGACGGACATGACGAAATTATAATGATTCCGATTTTACTTCGAAAGACTAAAACGGTTATAGTTCCTCCTCGTACATGGTTCTCTTTAATCTCGCTCCAACACTGATTCGATTACGAGTACTGGAATTGACTAGAACATGTGAAACGTTCACTTTTAGCGCAGTCGCTCGGCCTAATTGATCATCTATAATGGCTATGTTATTAACAAGTTATTAAGAAATAATTTTTAAACCTGTCTACGCTTCGTGGTTACCATAGCAACGAAGGTGGCTATGGCTATGTGAGCTATGCCGAATTATGAGCCAAAGCGCTTGATTTTAAATACGCTTGAATGTATCTACGCACTCTAGTTATGACTGATTGATGTATTGCGTTCGGGTTATTTTTTTATGTAACTAGCCAATGACAGATAAAAAGAGGTATCTAGCCTAGTAATCATTTGAACGAGCTAACATCAAATCGGTAATAAATTCCCAAGCAATATTTTATGGTAGGTACAGACAAATTATACTTACAATTTACATTAAGCATAATCCGTTTGCTGACAGAAGGCGGGACATCATTTGATGCTATGCAGAGGTAAGCTCCCATCTGCCTGCGTTCCACCTTCGATAGGTTCAACGAAGGTCCCATGAACATGTCCACTGCGAAATAAATCAAATTATTCTTTTGTTTTGTCTACTAACGGAAAGCAAACAAAACACCTAAAATTACATTGAACTATTATAGTTCACGAGCGTATAGAACCGACCAATGAACTGTAGCCAATTGGCTACAGTTTTCAGTGGGTTCAGTCGATTTTGTAAAGAGAACAGGGGCTCAATTTTGAAAACAGAAGATTTTTTACGAATACAATATCATTTTGGTTTGTGACCCTATAATCATCACAATCAATAAAATAACTTTTATTGTTAAAATATTTCATTTGAACGATTAATGATGTATGTACTTATATGAATGAAGGATACGTCGACTTGTGATATAAGATGATGGCAAAAATTTATGTGAAACAAATTAGTTATGCGGCCAAAATTTTGGCGTCATTTTGTATTTAGATATTGATACACAATATACATATTTTTGTTTAAACATTCTCATAATTTATCTTTAACTAAGTACTCGTAGCTATTCTGTTTTTATCTGTCGTGCTCGTGACCAAAGCACCGATCGAAATCATTTCATCGTTTAGTTAAAAATCTGACTTCCAGAAGGTGCTTGCTTAATATTATAACGTTCCTCACTATAATAATATTATCTAGGATCATAGAAAAACTTTTAAATTGTCTCCTGAATTATAATCAAAACAATATAACTTTCCAGACTCATTTTACGTAGGATTATTTGATGAATTAAATAATCATCTCGGATAAAATTCTGAGAGCAAGAAATGTTCAGTCAAAAAGTTTACTGAATATGTAAACAAATTCAATAAATGGTTTTTTTATAAAAATAGCCGGCCAAGAAAGAGGGAAGAAAAAGAAACAACTGTCCCTCAAGCCCCCAGCCGGAACACGAAGGTCGTTTGACCGGTGAGTCAAGTGAGAGGGTGGTAGCTATGGCCAGGCGGACCCCATGGAGAAATAATAAAAGTAATAATTACTAATTCATTTTATGAAATCAATATCTATACAAATAAATAAAATTGGAATGTCTGTTTGTAAAATTAAAATAACCGCTTTTTACTAAGTGTATTTGGATGTATACACGGTACATATGTTACCGGCAAAACCCGATTTCAGGTTAAACTAGTTTGGCCTAGGCAGACTAGTTTGGCGCGACACGATTAGGCAAAACTAGTTTCTCGTCAGTCTAAAACTGATTAGAACCGAATTGTTACGGATTTATATTTATTCGACAAATCTTTGTGCTTTAAACCTCTTAAATTACAGCTATTTTAGTCACGACTGCACTTAAAATTGTATTCGAACACCAAATGTAGTAAATGATCACCAAATTAACTGCTCGCGTATATATTGTTTCTTTTGGATTCTTTTAATTTCCAGATGTAGGTCGAAATGGTTACAAAACCGACTTAGTCAACCCCGACCCCACGTGGTACTAGTCTGCCCTACCCCTAGAGTGAATGTAAACCCCGGAGGCGCGGAGGGAGAGCAGCCCCCGCCCGCTGTAACCAACTGCAGGCACTTTTTGGCCTAGGCCAAACTAGTTTAACCTGAAATCGGGTTTTGCCGGTAACACATATACCAAAACAACATTTTTTACAATTTTTGTCTGTTTGTCTCTGTTTGTTCCGGCTAATCTCTGAAATGGCTGGACCGATTTTGACGGGACTTTCACTGGCAGATATCTGATGTAACAAGGAGTAAGTTAGGCTACTTTTATTTTAGAAAAAAATTAGTTAGGCGATATGAAGTTTGCCGGGTCAGCTAGTTACCAATATAATTCCTTCGAGGGGCTATTACCAGCGGGCCGGATTTTTCGTATTAGATTATGACAAGCTATAAATTTTTAACATAATATTTGTTTAAACCCGTTTCAAAAATTTTACATCACAAATGTGCTGTGAAGTTATTTCATCGAAAATTCTTTTACATCACGCTTTTACTCAAAGAGTTACAACAATTAATTATAATACAGTGGACCCGCGGTAATCCGGCCCCTGTCTAATCCGGCGCCCCCTGTAATCCGACACGCCTATCACTGTTGAGTGTACATAAAAATTGATTCTTTGATATGTAATTTGTCGGATTACAAGGTACTCTTATTCAAAAAATTCCGGACTATAGAGGGTCTTAGGCATGTAATAGTAGGCAGTACTCTATTATCCGACAAATTCGATAATCCGACATCGCCCTGCAAAATGTTTGTCAGATTACCGCGGGTCTACTGTATTCAATCACCATCGTTCGTCATATTTAAATTATTATTCGTTATTTAAATTATTATTCGTCATATTCCAAGTATTGATATGACGAAGGAATGTTACAGAAATTAATGAATTCCATGAAATAAACATGAAATACTTTAATTCAGCAAAAGCTTTATTTCAAAAGCTTCATGTTACTGCCTTCACCATGTTCTTGACGTTTATTTGATTACTATAATAAAATGTAAGTAGTATTTCCTTTTTGATGTCATTGAGGTTTTTGGAACGTTCTTAAATTGACACTCATGTAATATTAATTTATTTACTCAGTACTATAACCACAGAATAAATAATAGTACTAATAATAGGTACTATAACTATAATGCATTGAGTCAGAGATCTCCCGAATGTTCCTTACTCTTAAGTAAATTGACCATTGATTGTTTTTTAATTATTTTGGTAGGTTTCAGAAACATAGTACAATACAAAAAATGTGTCACCTTTATAAAACCTTAACAATGTTAATAATATGGGGGGATAAATTTAATCATTATAAATGTTATTACATAATATGATTTAAACAATATTATATAATATAAGTAGGCAATAGGTAGTTAATTGTCAAATAATTACGTTCAACTGTTAATTTCATGGCGCATAAATTATATTATCATTGTAGGTTAGTCAACGTAAGTTAGTTTCCCGTTGAGAAAAACTGAAACAGCTTAAGAACTTAAAATACTTGAGTCTATAAATAAGAAGCAATGCAGAAAATAAAGAAGAATACGCATTTGTTCTCTGTGCTACTTGTATTTTCATGAACAGTTGCATTTTATTTCTGTATTTATATTACAAAATAATATTTGTCAAAACTTTACATACTAGTTATACAAAATTATTTTCTTTTAGCATTTTTAATTGTATGAGTATTATCATATTAACATTTAAATAAATAAGAGTGGATCAAGATTTTCATTTGTTTAAGTTTAACATTTTTTTGACGTTTTCATTGTATCAATGTAGTGTTCATAAGAGCGATTTATAATTATGTTGTTTGTTTAATGAACGTGAACAATTTACCTCCGTCTCATTTCCGTAAAGATAAAGCATTTTACTGAAACGGTGACAGACTTAGAATATAACTTTATTGACTTCGACGTAATTATATGATTTTAAATTGAACATGATTTCGGAAATAACAGTGTCTGGATTATATTGTTATTCTGGTTAGTTATAAGATAGTTATAAAAGTTGAATTTTTATAAAATACTAGCTGACCCGGCGAACTTCGTATCGCTTAACAAACTATTTTTTTCTAAAATAAAAGTAGACAAGTTACTCCTTGTTGTATCAGCTATCTGCCAGTGAAAGTCACGTCAAAAGCGGTCCAGCCATTTCAGAGATTAGCCGGAACAAACAGACAGACAGTCAGACAAAAATTGTAAAAATGATGTTTTTGTAAATGTAGCGTGTAAACATCCAAATGCACTTAGTAAAAAGCGGTTATTTTAATATTACAAACAGACACTCCAATTTTATTTATTTGTATAGATGTATAGATATACATGTATAGATAAGAAAGATTAGTTATAAAATATGAAAGCAAGCACGTACCTTTGTGTAATTCACCGTGAACGTTCCTCAACTGAATGTGAGTGCCGTCTTCTCTCCTCCACAGGATTCTGGGTAGCGGCCGCCCGTCGGCTTTACACGAAATGCTGACATTAGTCCCTTCTCTTGCCACCAGATCCCCACTGGTACCTTCATCTACTATGTTTGGAGGAACTGAAACAAAAATATTACTACTAATCACTTTGTACGTGTTTAAAGCAAAAATGCCCCGTAAATATGCCTTTGCCGGCCTAGGATTAATTTCAAATCCCACCAAAAAGTTCTCACTGGTATTGTTCCAGTATTCAATATAAACAATAACTTCAAGCACTAAACAATAAAATTTATAAATAAACTAGCTGTTTCCCGCGATTTCCCCCGCGGTAATTTGTGGAAAATACTAACTAATGAAATATATGAATACATACTAAAATACATGTATACCCTATAGCCTTCCTATATAAATGGACTATCTAACACGAAAAGAATTTTCCAAATTAAACCAGTACTTCCTGAGATTAGCGCGTTCAACCAAACAAACTCTTCAGCTTTATAATATTAGTATAGATGTATTCCCAGAGTATTTTAACGTTACCTTAACGTTTATAGAATCCATCGGAATAAAACATTTATGATGAATTAAACGTTGTTTGGTGGATTAAAATGAGGCCTTATACTTAATTTATTTTCAGTCGAATTGCGTCGGTATTAAAACAATGGCGAGTGAACCGGCGTAAATTATACGTCATAGAATTGTTATTCTCCGCTAAAGGAATAAATTTTCACCGAAAATTTACTTTTTGCTCACTTTTTTCTCCTTCGTTGGACGAAATTGTACCTACATAAATCTTACGATACGGATCTTTTGATAAATATTTATGGGCTGATTTAAATTAATTAATGGAATTTCGTATGAAAACGAGATTTTCGGTTTGCGTTTCTTAATTACAATTTGTTGTTGACTTGTGTAAATATACAGTCGGATTTTTCAGATTTTCACCTCATCTCATTCTTTAAGTCATTTTAGCGTTTTTTGGCCAACTCAAGGCGAAATGGATTATCCATTCAAATTTTAATTTTAAGCAACAAAGTACAATACAAAAATACTTATAGGTATTTATTTGCTAATTATGTAAAATGAGGTATTTACTTTAATTTGAGCTATTGTTTCACCATACACACAAATATTGAATAACACTTAAATTAAATATTTAATATTCAATGAGGACAAAGTATTTAATTTTCCCTATTAGAACTTCTAAAAGGGACTAATATTTGTACGACAAACGGCTATTTATGGGAGAAAAGGGCGTATAAGACGAGTAAGTATCCCAGTAAAAGCTCATCGAACGAAGTATAGTAGGACAGTGAATTAATCGCAGCTCTCACGTCCGTCGTACAGCACATCGGCTATTTGTTCCGGATAGTACAATTTATCGTTCAGACATTTCGTCCGTGAGCACCGAACTGGGACCAATATCGGCACCAGCTTTAGAATTGAGTACCCCTTCGCTGAATCAGCGTTGTAGGTGATTGGTCTATAGTCTTAAATGGGTAAATAAATTATTAGACGTCACTATGGCTGCTCTGCTGCACATCAGCTATTAAATCCGTAGAACAGATTATTCGGGCATTTTAATCGTGAATGCGACTGATTAATTAACAATAAAAATCAATATTACCTATATAATCCCTCCGAGGGCCCTACCACCAGCGGGCCGGATTTAGTCGCCTTTTACGACACCCATCCAGCGTGGGATTGTTTTCTATGTACAAAAAACACCGGGCAAGTGCGTGTCAGACCACGCGCAATGTAGGGTTCCGAAATAGTAAGTTTATCGACTATTACTCATTAACTATTTATTCTAACATAGCTGTGATAGTTTTCCTTGTAAATTCATCATATAACCTATTTTTGAAAATTATTTCACTTGTCCAACTCCAACCATTTAGCCGGCAGGGGGGGCACTTAACTCTAACCAAAATTAGCACTTTAAAGCCTAATATTTCGCAAACGGACCCCTAATTCCAAAAATGGTCTTAGAAGACCCATCATATTTTTGAAATACCTTATCAACGATATCCCACACTATTATATAGGCGACGAATAAAAAATTCATCCCGACGTTACCTGAAGGGGAGGTACCCAGAAAAAAAATGTTTTTCAAATATTTTATTTTACGATTCTGGAGCTTTAATAAATATCTATATCCATGCTAAATTACAGCTTTCTAGCACTAAGGGTCTCGGCGCTTTGCTTCGGACAGACGGACGGACGGACGATTTCACTTCGGAACCCTAAAAATGTGACGAGATGCAGATTTCATAATTTTCTTCACTCTGAGAGTTCTCATATTAGAATTGAGATGATGATAATATTGGTTAAATTATTCGAATGAAAAAAAAATTACGTACCTAAACATCAGCCAATGAAATAAAATGATATTATGTTATTTTCAAAATATATTTGCTATACAAACTCTTTGTATGAAACAAAAATAAAATACAAACATTACATCAATACCAAAATATAGCAGAGTTATTCCTAGTTCCTACTAGTTCAACGTTTAGAACAAAATGTGCGAGCAGTAAATCAACGGAGATAGTCGGAACTACAACCCGGACGTGCGAGAACGACTATTAATTTGAATGCCTATCTATATACACAATGCCCCTTTGAGGTTTTCGTGATATCCATTTATGTTATACTAGCACACGACTATATTACTGCACGCGACTTTACCTGCGTTTTTTCGGGATAATACATAAGTGGAAGTAAAAGTTTGTAAGTGAGGATGTATGGATGTTTGTTACTCTTTCACGCAAAAACTATTGAACATATTTTGATGAAATTTTAGCACATAGATAGACCAACATCTGGAAAGACTTATAAGGTATAACTTACTATCCTGAAAAACGCGAGCATAGCCGCAAGCAGGGAGTTAGTTAACTACAAACTTTTCATGTCTTTTGCTCGTGGTGTTGCAAAGCCGAGATAGTAGAAATATTAATTATCCCACTTCGTTTGTGGATGGCAACACATTTATTATGTAACCTAATGTTAATGAACCAGGGTTGCCATTTACTAAAAGTAACAATATATAAGTAGCAATATTTCAAATTTTAAAGAAAACTTTTTCAATGTAAAAGCCTTTTTACCTTTTTTGTTAATACATAATGTAGTCGTTTGTATAGAAATATACTCGTAATTATATAGAGGAAATATAAAACCTGCTGTTATTGAATTCTGTTCAATACTAATATTAATATTTTAAAACAGACCCAAGCTTTACCCAAGCCTGCTCCTATACTATACTTATTATGAAAGCAGAATAAAGAATTCGGTCGAATATTTATGGTGCAATAAACTGTTATTTATTGATGTTAATTTTAGACTATTGTTAGTTTGAATTTTATTTATTTTGAGATTTTTATTCGGACTATATTTATTAGATCGTAATCAATGAATATGAAGAAAGTGGGTTTAAAAACTTTTACTTTGTTTTTATGATTAGGTATTGTTAATATCACACGATATACCTACTAGAGACAAAATAAGAAATTGACCTATTATCCCTATTCTAAATAAAAGTTAATTAAAATTAGACAATTCTCGGTATTAATATTTTTTGTTATGAATATTAATAAACAGCGATGCTAAATTTCATACAGTCCGACTTGTTAAAAGTTATGATAATTATTATTACCGTCTTTAAGACGCTTTATCTAATACACAAATACCTTTAAAAGCTTTTATGAAGATAATAATTTAAGACATATCCATAATTTCTAAACAAACAATTTATATCGTTATACTTACCTACATTAAAATTTGATATACGTACGCCCCAAGCACGAATGATTACTTAAATCGCTCCTTAGTACAGAATTTGTATGGTGATTCTTTACTAAGGAGCGATTTAAGTAACCATTAGTGACTGATTTGGGGCGTTAGTCATAAACCTAATGATAATAATTTTTGCCTTACCCAATACGTCTACACAGCCAATCTGTTTCTTCATTGTACTGGTGTTAATCTGACACATGTAGCACCCTCGGTCTTCCACTTTCAGGGGTCGGATGTGAAGCTGCCAGGACCCTGGCGAGTCGTTGGTGACGGCGTACCGTGAGCTGTGCGTCACCAGCCGAGTATGGAGAGTGAGGATGGTCTGATCATCAGCTCTGATCCACGCAACCTTGAAGAAATATTTGTATTAAATAACTGGTATTAGTTCGCGTTATATTTTTTACAGCTCTAATATGCTTGGTCTCATTCTAGCATAATTATGTGATTTTGAATCCATACATGTAAAACAAGACAGTCACTTAAAACAATCATAATTCTGCTGATATTCTCATGAAAGAGCATTTGGTATTTAGTTAGATAATTGTTTTTGATATTTATGTAAAGATAAGCAGTGACAAAGTTCGTTATGACTGCATTAACGTAAAAGACTCTTGTCTTAAAGGTCCCTTAAACCCTTAAACATAAAATTTTCATTCTCTTGTTCCTCTCAATATAAATGTGGTAGTCGGTGCATTGCGCACTAAATTCCCCTAAGTAAAGCGTCAGTCTGCAAAAAGTGGCCTTAATTCTACTCGTGTAGAGGACGGCAAAAGATAACGAGATTTAATTCAGTCGGTGATTTTAATTGGAAGAATCCTTTATATGTTGGAGAATTTCATAATACTAGAGATCCGTTCTGCGGTCAACATTCGACCGTCAGTGTTAAAGGCCTAAGGGTTACATCACATTGACATTTATGTATATTATGCGTGTGTGTATCAAATGGTAGTGTGTGTAATGTTTATTTTTTGTAATTTTATGTGTTTACGAGGAACCGCCCGCGCTTTGCTTCGGTTTTCTTATTTTTTTACACCTTGGGTTACATTACTGGAGTTTTATTATGGATCCCTAATTTTTTTGAAAATATAATATAGCCTATGCCACCCGGGGATAGTGTAGCTTCCGAACAGTGATAGAATTTTTCAAATCGGTTCAGTACTTTCGGAGCCTATTGTTACAAACTACTGGCAACACTACCAAGTAGATGGCGGCACATTATGAGTAGATTGATTATAATACTTCCTTAATTTCATATTTCATTATAATTTATTAAAAGAATATTATTAATGAACAATTATTTATTTTATACATATGTATTAATTATTTTGATTGATAAATGAATGTAAGATAAGTCATAATGAGATATTGTATTGACTCTGATTTTTCGATATAAGCGCATGTAACGTGGAGCTGAGATCATTCTGTGTAATAAAGCGTGTAAGGTGTTACTCTGCCCAAATATAGCCATACGTGAAGTATTTAAGTGTCCATTTTATTTCGGCCATCCAACCAACATCATAACATCTCAGAAGTTGGGATTCGAAAATGTCTGGGCCATATCGCAACGGTTTAGGCAAACGGAAGCGAAGTAACCCCGAATTTATAGTAAGTGATACGTGTAGTGCAAAAGATCAAGAATTTTTTTCTTCATCGCCGGATAAGGGTCGTACACAATTGAAGAAAAGGCGCGTGAGACCTACTGATGCTGAGGTTATCCCCGAGTTTCGCCCGGAGAAGAGCAGCAGTAACGTAAAAGGTTGGTTACATAAAATTGACCAACTTGGCGACGTCTACGGGTGGAACGACACAGATCGGCAATTTGTTATGCAGCTAAGGTTAAAGGGCGCGGCACGCGAGTGGTACGACGATCTAGATGACTATAACCTCACGTGGGATGAGTGGAAACATGCTCTGTTTGTTGCTTTTCCACGTTCGACTGATTATGTGGATAGACTTGAACAAATGCTGGCAAGAACGAAGCAAGATTCTGAGACCATGACGAAGTATTATCACGAGAAGCTGTCACTTCTAAAAAAATGTGGCATCGATGGTGAACGTGCGAATTCCTGCATAATACGAGGATTGCCAGCGGATTTGCGAGCCAATGCAAAGGCGTACTGCTGCGATACCCCTGAGCAACTTTACTTCGGTTATTTGTCTTCACTGGAGAATTATCGGCGATTGGATACTTCGTCCACTGCTGCTCGAGGAACATGGAGGAGAAGTGCGCCCAACACCGTGACGAACCAACATCAACTTCAACCCAGGGCGTGCTACGTGTGTCGTCAGCCGGGACACGAGGCTCGTGATTGCAGGATGCAGAAGCGCTGCGAGACGTGTCGACGCGTTGGACATACGACTGCTTCGTGTTGGTTTGCACCAGGAGCATCCCGACCACAAGACCAAAAGGTTAGCAATATTTTAAGCATTACATATATTTTTTCCGATATGTATAAAAGGATAGCATATGTGAATGGGCGCGAGGTAGTAGCGTACATTGATACTGGAAGTAAATTAAATATCCTGACAATCTCGAAGGCCAAGGGGTTACAAGTCGATATTCGACCTAGTTCTGTCACTATGACAGGCTTTGGGGGTAGTTGTGTTCAATCTCTTGGATCATGCTACATTTCTGTACTAATAGATAACCTAACTCTAAATGGAAGAGTGGAACTGACGGATTTTATAACTACAAACGTTGATTTAATAATCGGTCAAACAATGATTAACAATGATGGTGTCAGCTTGGTGACTACAGCTTCATCCGTACAGTTTGTTCCGAGTCAGACTGTTGATAGTGTACTCGCGGAATTAGATTTAAGGTCAACAGATTTTATTTTAAAGTATCCGCTTTATTTAAAATATAATGTGACGATACCCAAACAGAGTAGCCTATATGTTGAAGTGTTTATAAATTGTGAACAAAGCATTCAAGAGAGGCACACATTCTTGACGCGCACAGTGTGTTCGCAGGTTGGTGGAATGGCATATGTAATACCTTCAGTTATCATTAATCCGACGAACTGTTTCATCAAAGTCATAAATGTAGGTAACGACGATATTCTATGGGTCGCAGGGAGATTGTTAGCTAGGGCAGAGTTAGTATCGGTGCCAGTTAATCAAGATCCAAAAGTCTTAGCTGTAGATCGGTATCCGGTAAAGGACACGGTAAAAATTTGCTTAGCTGATTTAAACAAAGGACCTCTTAGTGATTGTGAAAATAATCAGTTATTAGAATTATTGAATAGATTTGGACATTCTTTTGCTAGGACCACTAACGAGTTAGGGTGTACAAATTTGATTAAAATGCATATTCGTACTATAACTGATAAGCCTGTATATTGTAAGCCTTATAGATTATCCTACAAAGAAAACGAGATCGTACAAGAAAAGATAGATGATCTTTTAGGAGCGGGTATAATAAGGAGATCTATGTCTGACTACGCCAGTCCGGTAGTACTTGTCAGGAAAAAGAGTGGAGATTACCGGCTTTGTGTGGACTACAGAGCATTAAATGCTAATACTATCAAAGATCGTCATCCTATACCACATATTGAAGACCAGGTTGCTAGACTGTCAGGTAAATATTTTTTTACTACACTCGACTTGGCCCAGGGATACTACCAAGTGCCTATTGATGAGGGGTCGATACATAAAACTGCATTTGTAACCCCTTCAGGTCAATACGAGTTTGTGAAGATGCCTTTCGGTCTTGCAAATGCGCCTGCGGTATTTTCTCGATTGATTCAGATGACACTTGGTAAGGTCGATCAAAATGTAGCTCTTTACTTAGATGACGTGATGATTCCGACGGTAACAGTCCAGGAGGGGTTAAAGTTGTTAGAAACTGTTTTAGAATTACTGCAGCGAGCTAATTTAAAGTTAAATTTAAGTAAATGTGCCTTTCTTAAAACCACTGCTACGTACTTAGGTCATGAGATTGCTGCCGGGACAATACAACCTGGGGAAGCAAAAATTAAATGTGTAGCAAATTATAAGCGCCCGCGTAATGTCCACGAGATAAGACAATTTATTGGTCTAACCTCCTATTTTAGAAAGTTTATATGTAACTTTGCACAAATTGCGCGTCCATTAACTGAACTCACCAGTTTGTTGAAACCTGAGCTCAACGTTTAGTTGAAAGACCGGTTTTAGGGATATACAATAGAGATTCTGTTACTGAGCTGCACACTGATGCGAGCAAAGCAGGGTTAGGCGGGATATTGCTGCAGTATCAAGAGGACGGTACGTTAAAACCGATAGCATACTTCAGTAGAATCACAAGTAATGAAGAAAAGCACTATCATAGTTATGAGCTTGAAACGCTGGCCGTCGTTGAATCCCTTAAAAGATTTCGTATTTATTTATTTGGCATAAAAGTTAAGGTTGTTACCGATTGCGCCGCATTAAGGACAACATTAGTAAAACGGGATTTAATCCCGCGCATAGCCCGTTGGTGGCTCACTATCCAAGACTTCGACCTTGACATAGAATATCGCCCAGGCGAAAGGATGAAGCATGCGGATGCTTTGAGCCGGAACCCGGCCACAAATGCTGTCCTTATGATAGATAATCCCGATTGGCTTGTCACTCTGCAAATGCAAGACGATAAAATTCAAAACATTGTAGCTCAACTCAATGAAAATTCAAAAATTAATTTATCTGTTGATTATGTTGTTAAACAGGGGATTTTGTTTAGGAAAACTATAGCAGGAGAGCGGTTCGTAATTCCAAAATTAGCTAAATACGGTCTATTACAAAAATATCATGATCAGATAGGCCACCCAGCGTTCGAGAAATGCGAAAAGCTCATAAAGCAACAATTTTGGTTTGAGGGTATGACGAGATTTATTCGGAAATACATTAATTCTTGTTTACAATGTGCATTTAATAAAGGCAACTATGGTCGTTCAGAAGGTGAATTAAATCCGATCAATAAGCCTGCGATACCAATGCATACATTACATGTAGACCACTTGGGTCCGTTTGTCAAGACTCGTAAAGGTAATGTATATATACTAGTAGTAATTGACGCTTTCACAAAGTTTGTATTTGCCCGCCCCGCTAAAAATTGTAGCTCACTTGAAACGATAAGATTGTTACGAGAGGTTATTATGCAATTTGGTTATCCAACTAGAATTATTACCGATAGAGGAAAAGCGTTCACAAGTAGGTATTTTAAAGAATTCTCCCAAGAAATGCAGTTCAAGCACGTATTAAATGCAATAGCCAGTCCGCGTTCTAATGGTCAGGTAGAACGCGTCAATCGCACCCTGCTCAATGGATTAAACACCATGTCTGAAAGTGAATGCACTTGGGACACCAAGCTTGACGACATCGTTTGGGGTATTAATAATTCGCCAAATTCAACAACTGGTCTTCCACCGTTTAATATTATGTTTGGTCATTCAAATTCTCGGTATCCGTCTTTTCCATCTGAGGCACCCAGTACCTCGCAATCGCAGCAACAACAACTACAAGAAAATAGACGAATTGCTAAAATACGTATAGACAGAAATATGACAGTGATGAAGTCAAGGTTTGATCGAAAACATAAGAAGTGTAGGAAATATAATGTGGGACAGCTAGTTTTATGGAGAGGAGGTATATCGAGGGACCCGACTTCTCGAGTTACGAAAAAGCTTAGTGGTTTATATACGGGGCCTTACAAAGTGCTTAAAGCAGATCATTCTATAGATAATTATACAATCTCTAGTATAAAGGGCATGAAGGGTTATAAGAAATTCAGCGCTGTCGTTAGGGGAGAAACGCTCCGACCGTATGTCACAGCCATGTCTGACAGTAACAGCTCAGGCAGCGATAGAGAGGTCGATAGGGACGATTTGATAGATCTTCTTGAAAGCTAAAAGCCATTGATAACTCTTAATACTGTGCGGGCCAGGCATATGTGGTTCTCACTCGCAGTTCAATGTATTGTATAGTGGTTAGAACAGAAATTACAGCTTTGATTACATTATATCTGTATTAGTCTTCTAGATGGAAAAATAAATGTGTACTCTTCGTAAATTACAACTGCAACATTTATTGTAACGTGCCAACTATGTGTATACTTATTAATAATTATTGTCATAATCTTTGTGCACAGATTTACTCGTAGATATTCAAGGTATTTATAATACATTTCTTTAAGTATTAACAGGATTTTACTGCTTCTGTTTCAAACATATTCCCTACTAGTATGTGTTTATCTTATTAACCATTAAATAATTCAAAATATTCACAAATACATAATGTAATACAATATTAATATTAAAGACTTTGTGACATAAAACAATGAGCAGGAATAACAAAAGAATAACAACAACAATAACAAAATAATTTAATAACAAATATTTCGCTAATAACATAGTCAACAGGAAATAATAAATAGGTACTTCATTGCATAAAGGCAACATTCTTGATAAAATAAATATTACA
Organism: Thymelicus acteon; assembly: GCA_951805285.1. Classification (NCBI taxonomy): domain Eukaryota; kingdom Metazoa; phylum Arthropoda; class Insecta; order Lepidoptera; family Hesperiidae; genus Thymelicus; species Thymelicus acteon. The sequence goes on along the minus strand of OX638229.1, from coordinate 11,598,768 downwards.
AGAACCTGTGTGAAAAAAAAAGGATGACTGTGTGCTGTGAACTGCTGTGTGACCAAGTTCAACTATACAACTACGCTTGAGTTCTGCTGTGTGAATACTAGTGAAGTTACTGTGTGATCCAATCTTCATTGCATAAAGGCAACATTCTTGATAAAATAAATATTATTAGAACCTGTGTGAAAAAAAAAAGATGACTGTGTGCTGTGAACTGCTGTGTGACCAAGTTCAACTATACAACTACGCTTGAGTTCTGCTGTGTGAATACTAGTGAAGTTACTGTGTGATCCAATCATATAAATCATAAGACGACTGTGTGAACATTATTACCTGTAGCTTTGTGATCAAGCAGGTACCTACATACATACTCAAAAGACGAATTAACTGTGTGTAATAGAACATAGATACCTACATACGAATTGATATCATTTTCTATATGTATGGAAAAGGGAATTATAGTGGAATAATATAAATAATAAACCCTAAAATATAAAAATGCTGTGTGATCAAGTTCATAATAAATATACCTACTAAATATTTAGCAAATTACCAACTGTGTAATAATATTTATATAATTACATAATAACATTAATAAATGTGAAGTTACTGCCGTAATATTCTTTTTCTGTTATAGAGCTTCATATCTACTACGCCGACTGAAGGGGGCAGCGTGGATCGCCGTGGGACACGGCTACAGCAGGATGGCCGAATGTTACAAACTACTGGCAACACTACCAAGTAGATGGCGGCACATTATGAGTAGATTGATTATAATACTTCCTTAATTTCATATTTCATTATAATTTATTAAAAGAATATTATTAATGAACAATTATTTATTTTATACATATGTATTAATTATTTTGATTGATAAATGAATGTAAGATAAGTCATAATGAGATATTGTATTGACTCTGATTTTTCGATATAAGCGCATGTAACGTGGAGCTGAGATCATTCTGTGTAATAAAGCGTGTAAGGTGTTACTCTGCCCAAATATAGCCATACGTGAAGTATTTAAGTGTCCATTTTATTTCGGCCATCCAACCAACATCATAACACTATTCAATGGAAACAAACAATCAAATTTTCCTCTTTATAATATTAGTATAGATAATGCTTATTATATAAAATTTTTAGCTTTCTGCACTCCTTCTGTATTGTAAACTAAATGTTCCAAATTTCATACTCCTCCGTCCGCGTAATTGTCATACATTGTCATGCTTACCCTTCACGTATTCGAATATTCTCAAAGACAGATTAGAAACATTACCTAATCGATTGTGTAATCAGGCTTCTTGAATGTTTTGAACTATAACACTTTTTCGGATTCCGTACGAAAAAACGAAAAATGGAACCCTTATAGGATCACTCGTGAGTCTGGGCGACAGCCGCTCGCAGCCAATTTACTTCGAAACTACTGCACCAAGTAAGTTGAAAGGTACTCAAGTACTTTTTTGTGACCCAAAGACGAAGGTATAAAGTAAACAACAGAATTTTGAAAAAAAAATACCGAAATCAAAATTATACAAAAACTGTTTTGCAAACCGTTGTGGTATGTCAAATGAAAGGGCTTTCAAATATATTGTCAAATGTAAGCCTCTTATGCTGAACGTACATGTTATCCGCATCGGGCTCTTATATGATTTCATACAAACGCGATGCGTCCAGCGCGGACGGTGCGGACAAATGTGCGTTCAGCATTAATGGTCCATGCATAATACCAAAGTCACCACCGAAGCATGTCGAAACAATAAACTCGGGATTAATAGAACTCCTTATTCTCCAAATTATACTGTTAATAGAACTCTTTATTCTCCAAATTATACTGCTCAAAGTCACTTTTATATTGAGTTACTAAACAGGATTTAGAAACAGCGTTATAACATATGCCTTATCATGCTTCATTACTATAGGCGTCGTTTAATAAGCTCTTTACATCGCTATAGAAAATCTAATAAAGAGTTCATACTAGTTTTAATGGATGTGAGTTGAGAGCACCTAGTGAACAGAGTGGATTAGGAGCTCAATCATTCATGTAGATGAGCATAAATTGAAAAGGGAAAATTTGCGCTCCCACAATTCACTTAAACTTTGAGCACCTAGCGCGTGTCAGATGCAAATGGTAATAATTTAAAAAGCGGCCAAGTGCGAGTCGGACTCGCTCATGAAGGGTTCCGTAGCAGCAAGTAACATAATACAAAAGTTCTTGTAGTTCGTTGTAACTTTCATCAATGTTTTTTGCGGTTTACGATTTATGACGTATTAAAAAAAAAACTTCTTACTAAATATCATTCAAACCAATTTTCGTTGGAAGTTTTCATGGTAATGTACATCCTATATTTTTTTTAGTTTTATCATTCTCTTATTTTAGAAGTTACAGGGGGGGGGGACACACATTTTACCACTTTGGAAGTGTCTCTCGCGCAAACTATTCAGTTTAGAAAAAAATGATATTAGAAACCTCAATATCATTTTTGAAGACCTATCCATAGATACCCCACACGTATGGGTTTGATGAAAAAAACATTTTTGAGTTTCAGTTCTAAGTATGGGGAACCCCCAAATATTTGTGTTTTTTTTCTATTTTTGTGTGAAAATCTTAATGCGGTTCACAGAATACATCTACTCACCAAGTTTCAACAGTATAGCTCTTATAGTTTCGGAAAAAAGTGGCTGTGACATACGGACGGACAGACAGACAGACAGACAGACAGACAGACAGACAGACAGACATGACGAATCTATAAGGGTTCCGTTTTTTGCCATTCGGCTACGGAACCCTAAAAAGAACAACATAAATAATTGTATAAACTTAGAACGTAAATAATATTTATCTAAACTTTTGTTATAAATATTATAGTGAATGTACAGACAGCAAGAATTCGGTATACAGGGCATGATACAATGAAATATAACAAAACACTACACCCTCATACAATGAAAAAGTTTAATACACATCATTATTTAAAAGTAAATAGTATTTCGTATTTATCTATGTTTTGGTACTCTGTCAAACTTGAGGTAATGGTCCGAGAAAGCGGTCCATCCTGTTAGAGGTTTGCAGTATATGGACATTGGTAGTTGGTTACCATTTACCATTAGGCGACAAGCAGACCCAGCTCTGCTCGTTACTTAAAAACATAAAGCATGAGTCACAAATATTATAAGTAGGTATCACATCGACTTCAATCGTATGTCTTACAATTTTATTATAATTTAAATTCGTAATACTTACTGTCAAAACGTATATTTTATAGTCTTAAAAAGACGTATCAAATCATAATAAGTAAAAAAACGTAATCTTGTAAGAGAATTATGGAATAATGCGAAGTAAAAGAAGAAAAGGAAAAGGAATCGGTAATTCGTAATGAGATAACCGTGAGATGCAAATGATTTTGACGGCTGGATGGACCCAAGCGCAAGCCAGCCGGATTGGAAATAAATTGGAGCAGACGCCAGATTTTGTACGGCCATTTAAAAATGACGTCCTAACTCGATTTAGTAATCACCATCGCACGTTTATTGTAGTCATTTGTGTACAAGTTAATGCTAACGAGAGTTTTTTTGCTTTCAATATTGTTTCCTATGTTTATCAAGTACCTACAGGTCTTTTTAGGGTTCCGTAGCCAAATGGCAAAAAACGGAACCCTTATAAATTCGTCATGACTGTCTGTCTGTCTGTCTGTCTGTCTGTCTGTCTGTCTGTCTGTCTGTCTGTCTGTCCGTCCGTATGTCACAGCCACTTTTCTCAGAAACTATAAGTACTATACAGTTGAAACTTGGTCAGTAGATGTATACCGTAAATCGCGTTAAGATTTTTACACAAAAATTGAAGAAAAACAGTAATTTTTGGGGGTTCCCCATACATAGAACTGAAACTCAAACTTTTTTTTTTCATCAAACCCATACGTGTGGGGTATCTATGGATAGGTCTTCAAAAATGATATTGAGGTTTCTAATATCATTTTTTTCTAAACTGAATAGTTTGCGCGAGAGACACTTCCAAAGTGGTAAAATGTGTGTCCCCCCCTGTAACTTCTATAATAAGAGAATGATAAAACTAAAAAAAATATATTATGTACATTACCGTGCAAACTTCCAACGAAAATTGATTTGAACGAGATCTAATAAGTACTTTTTTTAATACGTCATAAATCGTAAACCGCAAAAAACATCGATAAAAGTTACAATGAAGTACAAGAACTTTTATATTATGTTACTTGCTGTTACGGAACCCTTCATGGGCGAGTCCGACTCGCACTTGGCCGCTTTTTTGATTCTGATTTAATAACGATACACTTACGGACATCCAAATCAAATCTTGATTCTTCAAATCTTACTCACATTTGTTCGACGCACAATATTATTATGTAGTACTACTAAACCTTACCGTCAACTTTTTGAATATACAACTACCCAAACATTTCTTAAATTCTTCTAAACTCTGAACAAGTTAGCTACAAAGAAAAAAAAAGAAGATAAGGTCACTCAAGAGTTTTGTGAAGCTATAACTCATAATATGAAAAATGTTTCCTAAAACATTTTCAGATTGCAAAGTAGACTATATTTTTCTCCATTTCGGAATTACTGGTTCAAGATACTTATAGAATTCGCATCTTATTTGCTTGAGATACTTTCCTAAACAATATTTCAGTGAAATGTAAGTGAAGAAAAAATTCTTACTTAATAATATTAATATATTATTTCGCAAGAAATTTTTAGTATTTATCATTTTCTCTTCTTTTATCATTAAACTAGCAATTACCGATATCTTCATTCCCTTGTTTACCTTTATATGCCACTGGTATTGGAATAGCTACGAGTGACACCATGCATGAGTACCATCAGGATTAAATTAGGTTTGATGCATACCGCACTAACTCTCCAACATGGGAGACCTCAAGACAGGCGCTGTAGCCTGGTTTGTTCAAAGAGTTTTATTACAAGGCAAAGTTTGCAACCTTCTAGAATTTCATCTAGAACCAAGAAGTTTTATATCTATGTGCAAAACTCAGATTAAAGAACAAAAGGGTGCAAAATCGTTTCGTTTTGACAGTTAATTATCTATTAAGAATGTGCGTTCTTCCTCTTTAATTATTAACTTTATCATTGTAATTATTTTACCCACTGAGTAGTATTTAACCGTCGGTTCATCACTTAAGTACCGTTCAAAGCCAGTGAGTAGCACAAAAACATATCATCTGAACCAGCGCAAAAAGATAAGTACTAATTTATGAAAGCCGAGTGTCATCTATTGCGCGAGTAATTTGTGTCCTGCGAGTGACGTTTCAACATCATAATCCGATTTGAATTTCCCGCTAGAAAGGGCTTCAATAAAACATTAAATCGTCGCGAAACGGTGACAGTAAAAAATTTCAGAGTGAGCTAATTTTTTTTGTATATAAAGGCTAATGGCGCGAAAGACGTTTACTTCCGTCGCTTCAACGAGATATTATATACTGCTTCGTTGCAAGTAAAAATGTAGTTGTAATATTTTATCCTTGGTTAAAGAACAGCTCGTTTTCTTGTAGACGTAGCGATGGTAATTTATTTAGTGTCTTCTATTCTCTTTTGTTAGGAAAACTTTTTTAAATTACATTTTTGTTCAATTTATTGCTTGTACTGGAGATAATCAAAGAAGTCTATTATTTAGACATTTTCTATCTTGTTAAATAAAATTGTGTTATTCTCTTCTAGCAGTTTTTCTTGTATTTAACTTTGTAAGTCGCAGTATTCTGTAATAAAATATCGAAATGTTATAGTCATGGCGTAGTTTTACTCAGCATTACATTTCAATATTACCATCGATATTAGCAAAAAGGCCAATTCTGTTAGTATATTAAAAGTGGACTACCGCAATTACATAGACTAAGGGACGGGTAAACCACACTTTAAATTAATAAAATAGGTGCACTGCGGAACCCAAGCACACAATTAAATAAGCAGTACAACAAACCCGACTTTAACGAGACAGGAATGAATTCTAGCACCAGCTTCCGTGCTCTAACACTGAAATAATACTCGGTAAACTGTCCTGTGGATTAAGTTGCTCTATTAGAAACCCAGACATAATTATATTACCTAAGTCCGCAGTAAAAGTGTGTCTCAACTAAGAAATATCCAAAGAAGTAAGTAACGTATTTCCATGTCCGCAATTACTCAAATACTTTTTCACACAATACCAATAAATGCCTATAATCAAATCAATCTAAAGACTCGAAAATAAGAAAATCGCATTTTTTGTGCCTAAGGATTCCAAGGAAATATTTTTCGCTGTACCGCCATCAAGATTATGATTTATTTTCTTTCCCATTCCACATCACATTATGCTACAAAAAACGTTCCGTTTCTAGCCCTTGTTTAATATATTTCGTGAATCTCTTTGCCATCCCTCTTAAATTTACCGTGACTTATCTTATTTCCCCTATTTTCTTTTAGTCCGCTACACAATTTGAAGCTTAACACAAATGGAGTTGTAGTAATATTATTGCCCATGGTTGCCCCGCTGCTGGCTTCGGGCTTCTCTCACAATGTAATGGATAAAAACCATAGACAATTACCAGGGGAAATCAAGAATTTACAGAACTAAGAATATTATGGATTGCAGGTGCGAAGATTATTATCTTAAACACGCGCATAATTATTACGGAAGATCGCAATTCGTACCATAAATCAAAACAATATAGGTTTATCAAAGAAATATGTAGCTTTATGTACTTTTCTTTGGAGAACGTTTGAAAGGGCAATATTTTGTACCTTATTCCCCTACAATATGTAACTAGTCCAAGGAAGGTACTTCATCATTTTGCAGCGATTATTAAGACCCAACTCAAGCATTTTCATTGAGATTTCAAGACCCTACAACGGACGGTCTTATGTAGCTTTTGCAAGTCATCGGAATCACCCGTAAAACACAGTTTAAATGTCATTAGAGTGATCGATAGCCTCTGAAAGGAGGGTTGCTCGTTTGTCATGATGGAGGACACTAAATGGATCCTCTATAAACGAGAGTTATTTACGGACCACTCTGTAAACCGTGCAAAAACACGTGAAAAGAGTAAATCCACAGATAAAATGTTTGCTGGAGTTTCGCATTGAAAGATCATTAATTTTGTTTTCTTCGCGGCCGCGGCTAGCTCGTCTGAGCCTTTGCCTTATTGCAGCTGGTTACCCGCTGCTGAAAAATAAATGGTATCCTTCCCTGTTTCCCTGCTTTTCTTATTTCTTTATTAAAGTTTCTCAAGACTGTAAATTTTCACGCGTAATTAGACCTAATTAACATTTACCCATTTATAAAAATATTTTCGTATAATTAGCTGAGGTAACGAAGCTGCTTGCAAAGAGAAGGATTGTAAACAGATATTTATGTGTTTGGTACATTGAAGTATAACGTCACAGAACAGACATCTCGAACAAAATGTGTGTCCCGCCGGGAGGTTCTATTTTCAAAATTGAGCCTCCGTTCTCCTTTCACAATCAAATGAATCCATTGAAAATTGAAAACCGATCGGCGCCAATTCATTAGGACATACATTGTGTTCGCGGTGTCGGTTCTATATGCTAGTAATAATACTTCAATGGTGTGGTATATTTTTCTTGTACTACGACCGTAGTAGTCTGTGATTATATTCATAACATACACGTCATGTCCCACCCGTTTGCCAGCAGCACAACTGCATACAGTACAGTACGTCTTCAGTATTATAATCCTAGTCTTCATTATGTGCTTATATAGCTGCAAAACTCGAAATGTAGATAATAGATTTGCTTGAAGTTTTAACACAATATAAATCACGCTTGGAAGTTTTCTGCAACGCTAGCTTATGAGTCCGAGCATAAAACAATCGGAACACGGCCGCTCCCCAGGCTTCATGACTTAACCTAGTGGGAGGCCGCCTTTTGCTAAAATAATTATAGACTCGCAAAAGTTACATAGTTAGTTACATAAATAATGTTCTTAAGATTTTTTGTATTATCTACTTCGCTTCGGTATAGCAATGCCAGTAGTGCTCAAAAAAAAGTTGATGAGTTTTTCTATTGGACATATCAAATAATTTGTGAATCGATTGAAATAATATCAACATTTGGATGATATTTTCACTAATGTGTTGTACTAAGCATTTATTAGTACAAAACATTAGTGAAAATATCATCCAAATCGCAAAGTACAACCAACCATCAGGGAGCTCAAGTTGATGTGATGTTCATGATGTTCAAGTATTCCGTCTATTTTCGGTAGGAAGCCTGTAAAATACAAGTCACTTTTGCTGTTAACATAATATATTTTCTAGCTTGTAGCAAATACTCGTTGCCGGTGGAAGCTAGACACTGTTTATCATAATGGATGAAAGATATTTTCCGAGGAACAGGGCATTAGCATATAAGACGGAGGGTTTTTGAAATATCTTGAGTGCAGCCAACGGGATAAAATTATTAGGCGAAAGATTCACCTAGCGTTACTAATCGAGGTCATATTAACAACACATGCTTGTTTTATAATGAAAATGGTCCATACACGGACCTAAAAAAAGACGGACGTAATCCCAACAACAAATTCAGTGAAGCACCCATAGTAATACCAACTCTCTATTCGTACAAGTACACACACCCACACATTGACACCATATTGCTTCAATCGCGAATCAAAAATTACGCACACATGGTAAGCGGGCGGCCATTGCTATGCTTCACTCTCGATTAGACGAGGTTACGTCCGTCTTTTTTCAGGTCCGTGGGTCCATACTTTATATTGAGATCCGTTAGCACTGTAGTTTGGACTATAAAATGTTATCTACTTATGAATCAATATTACGTATCTTTGTTTACATATATTTGAAAGTAACAACAGTTTTTAATTAATCATAATCAAACTCATAATTTTTAAACTCAAATATCTTGATTAAATATTCCCAGTGAATCTTTCAATGCTTAAAGAAGTATAAAGCGTACTCGCACTACTCAAAGACTGTTGAGAAATGTACCTACATCATGACATTTAAAAAGTTTGTTAGAGCCCACGTTAAAAGTAACAAACTTATTTATACGATATGATCACTTATCTATACTAATATAAAAGAGGAAAGATTTGATTTTTTGTTTGCATTGAATAGGCTCCGAAACCACTGAACCGATTTCAAAAATTTTTTCACTGTTGGGAAGCTACACTATTCCCGAGTAACATAGGCTATATTATATTTTCAAAAAAAATAGGGATCCTTAATAAAACTCCAATAAGTTGTAAAAAAAAAACTTGAGAGGTGTCAAGGGACACCCGGATGGAACGAAGTTGCTTGCAGTCAATACTAAGTAGGATGGCAAAAACATGCAGCAAGTGTGCCACACTCGCTTGCATGTTTTTGCTATCCTAGTACTCTGGCTTGCTTTCTATGTAAAAAAAACTACGACGGCAAAAAGTGTCGTTACCGGCAAAAAGTGTCGTTACCAAATTTTCCACCTAGCCCCCTTTCGCAACGCGCGATAAGGAACTTCGTTCCAAAAATAAGAAAACCGAAGCAAAGTGAGGGCGGTTACTCGTATTAGCTAAATATATGAAATTTAAAGTCTATTTATAAACGATATTAGAAGCAAACATTTCACAGACTATAATTACAATTTATTGAATTGGAAACCATATTATAACCAGACAAGTTGGAACACACTTTAATGTACGACATAAGCAAATTAAATCTCGACTTTGGAACAAACTTTCGTGTGAGCGTATTTCATAGAAAATACAAGTTTTGCAAAGGTGCGAAGTTTAACCGCGTATAAGGATAACTCTTCAGTATGATAAACTGTAACGAATGGTTTAAGTTAGAACATAAGTAATTTAACAAGTATATTAATGGGATGTGAAGCGGTCAGTCTATTTGACAATCGTAAGAGATCTCTTATTGTTTACTTTGCCTAAATAGATTTCCTAAATATAAAAACAAAAAACCCGACTGCGTAAAAAAACTAAAAAGAAAAAAAAAGCCCAGTAGCTCGGAATGTTGTTAAAAGTAATACTACCGTGGTAGACATCATCTCGCGAGCTTGTTTCTCCAAATAAAATATTTGAGCATTGCCACTACGTATCATTGATCCCACACGTCGGAAGCCCCAGCTTCGCACAAAAATTAAAGGCCATTAAAATTGTACTAGCGACCCTACATGAGTTGGAGTGTGGAGCACAACTTCGAGTAGAAGAATCTCCAGAAACACAATATCTATTTGATTTTTTTTATCACAATTTGAAAGGTACATTAATCGAGATTGCTATATGGTAATTGGTAGGTGTTGGACATGTGAAAAGTAAATATGATAAATTTTACAGGAAATCTTAGGTTAGCATAAGTATGTAAATGAGCAATAATAGTCGGTGATCTTACAGCTACAGAACCTGATTTACGCGTGGCTTGATACACACTTGGCCAGTTCATTCCACAAGAATTCCATCGTATAATCGACAAGATTTTCCTTAAAAACGTAAACCGACACACAATTTTCTTTCTTTCTTTTTCTTCTCTCTTTCTTGGCCGGCAGCGCATCAGTGACGCCTTTGGTGTTGCTGATGGTCATGGGTGAAAATAGCCACTTATCATCAGGTAGATCGTCAGCTCGTTTGCCGGCTATTTCCATAAAAAAAAAATTCTTCTATCCTTTTTGTGGATTTTATTTTACCAAACCTTATACTATTTGATTATAGTCGCTATAACAAAAAATATTACGATTTGACCCGTGCCACTCACGATTTGTGAGTTTAAATTACGCCACATGAATAAATGTATTAGAAATGGGAGTTCTAATATCTCTCTGTTGTTGGCACGCGGCATGGCGCTGTCATATTCAATTTGTCCAGAATAAAATATTGGCGCAAATATTGTTACGAGATATAGTTTTTTCAATAATGTGACAGTAATAAATATAGATCTTTTGTCAAAAATAATATTTACGTCTTCGGCACCAATCCATTAGCGGCCCACGTACAAATAAATACCTACTCATAGTTGAGAAAGAATAATAATAATAACGCTTCACACTCATAGCCCCACAGTAGGATTCCCTGTGTCGTGGGCGCCATGGACAACACACAGAGACAAGAACACTCACACCTAGACCGAGAACAGAAATTCAAACTCATCATTCAAATTTGCGCCCCGCTAGGTATCGAACCCAGGACTCTTGGTGCGGCGATCCAGCATGTTAACCGTTGCTCCACACGGGTCATCAATAGTAGTGTACAGTCGGCAAAAGAATTAAGTGTGCAGGGCATGATTCTAAAACCTTCTGTAATTATTGATATTAGAGATTGTTAGATATATATTAATGTTAAATGACATCCTGTAAACGTAAGGTATGATTTTACATTGATAATAACGTAAACAATAATTATTTAATATTAAACATTACAGAGGCTTTTAGAATCCTGCCCTGCATACTTAATTATTTTGTCGACTGTACATGTTACTTTACAAAATAACGCTACTCTAGTATGGATTGATAGGGAGAGATCTAACTAATATTATTTTATCTAGTTAATTTAAGTACGCATAGTGGCAATAACGGTTCGCATAACAAATGCTGGTAAACTTTGCGAGTTTTGATATTTGGTCTATCACGATTCAATGTATTGTCACCGCAGCCTCATAAGCCAATTACAGTTCATGGTAAGTCATTGTTATTGCGTCAAAATATCTGAAATATCGACGTAATATCTGTTATCAGAACAACAAAATCCATATTGTTTTCATATATTTTTTTATATGAAACAGCATAAGCTATTAATAAATACTTAATCCTATCACTTTATACAACACTATAAAGTTTTTACAGTGTTTATTTTGCTATGTTATGTATATAAAATACCTCGTTACAATACTGCAGTTTGCTACCGGATTACTCGCTGCAATATGGATCAAGACTTTGTGGGTATTAAAGGATTATTGTATCCCGTTTCAATTCTGCTTTAAACCGTTTAGTTAGAGATTTCAAGCATTTCGTCATAATCTACAGAGCATGCAGCACGTTCTGAGCTGTATATAGAGATTTAGTAAGCTGTAAGCTAAATCAATGAATAGTTATTAATAATAATGAAGCTCTCATAGCTTGGTTTGTGATGGTTTGTGTCAAATGAGAGCATCTTGATCAGTAATGGCAAATTTTTTAAACTTCCGTGCTTAGGCTGCAAAGCCACACACATTTCAGCCACATATAATGCATATAAAAATAGGAAAAATACATAGTACATAGGTACTATTTTTTATATTTCTTTCTTCTCTATTTCTTGGCCGGCAACGCATTAGTCATGACTTTGGTGTCGTTACCCTTAGGTGGATTGTCAGCTCCTTTGCACAGCTATTTCCATAAAAATTTGTAATACATTAAATACGCTGCGCTGTATAAAAAAAAATCGTTCTACATTTCCTACAAAGAGAAGTTCTAGAGAAGATAATTTGAAATGAAGTGGCGTTTTAAGTGTTTGAAGCAAGTTGGAAGAAATAATTAGAATCCAATACTACTGGTGTACTGTTATCTTTCGTTTTACAGTTGAGATGCAGACGTTACGGCGCGTTAGTTAAGTATTATGTTTGTTTTGTATGCTAGGAATGTATTCTGTACATTCCCAGCATACAAAATAAACATTTTAAGTTACATTTTAAGTTCTAAACAGATCAAAGTTAGGGAATTGTATACTAAAAGATGACTATAACTAGAGCATTCTCCTCTTTGGAGTCCAAAACGATGTCATATTTTAGAAGGAGGATTGGTGGTCAATAATAATTAAGCAGAAAATTAATGAATGGTAAAAAAACTTTAAAAATAAACTTTTATTTAATTGCCCTAAAAAGAAGAAAATAAACTAAATTAAATCAAACCAAATAATTAAGTACATGTATTACACAATTCATTAAATGATATAAAGCTTGTCACGAGATTTACCTGTGTACTTAACTAGTCTTGCTTGATATAATTATGTAGGTACTTATTATAAGTAGGTAATTCTATGAAAGAAAATGTTTTCTATAAAATATGGATATCTTGCGACAAGCTTTTATATCATTAAATTGTGTAGTTAATATATGTACTAAATCGATTGGTTTGATTTAATTTGAAGTTTATTTTCTTCATTTTAGGGCAATTAAATAAAAGCTTGTTTTTAAAAAGTTTTTTTGACCATTAATTTATTTTTTATATTTTTAGTTAGTTTTCGTATTCTCCTGAGCCCGTACTAGTGCAGAAAAAATAACTAGTCAACCATCTTGGATGATCCGCTGATATTGGAATTAGAATGACGTCACATGGCTAAGCATGCATTGTCATCTATACTAATATATAAAGAGGAAAGATTTGATTTTTTGTTTGCATTGAATAGGCTCCGAAACTACTGAACCGATTTGAAAAATTCTTTCACCGTTGGGAAGCTACACTATCCCCGAGTAACATAGGCTATATTATATTTTCAAAAAAATTAGGGATCCTTAATAAAACTCCAATAAGTTGTAAGATTCCACCCGGAAAACATACTACATACATTGCAATTTAAATAAAAGCTTGTAAAAACACATTAAATCTTCAGCTTAACTGCTATCTACCAATAATAATTATTGTATTACAAAATTATCAACATTACTAAATGAAATTATCTACTTCATTATTTACTTTATTTAATTCAATGTTACTGTTGCAGAAGTACTAACACGATAACAAGAACAGAGAGAAGAGAATATAACGCGATGCTTCCTTTAATATTATTTCGTCCTTAATAAATCCACGCATAAGGTAAGCAAAAGTTTTTGCCACCAGCAGTGACCTATCCAATTACTGACTGCGCCTAAAATAGCTTAATTCGCTTGAACATTCATTCCTACGATCAACATAAATAAGCGGACTGGCTGAAAACGCTTTACTTAACTACAACATTAAAGTTAACTACGGCTGAAATTCAGTTGGTAACCTTCTCATTATCGTTATCGACACGGAAGCCAACCTATCAATTTTGTTTTTATCGTCTTATTTATAGGTATTAATTGGTGTATAAATTCTTATTTTCATTTTATTCTACTTTATTTTAAGGAAACTTCGTTTAATAATGTCATAAAAGTTCAATATTTTGGCAGTTGCCCATAAAAAATAAAAGCGGCCAAGTGCGAGTCGGACTCGCCTATGAAGGGTTCCGTACCAGCAAGTAACATAATATAAAAGTTCTTGTAGTTCGTTGTAACTTTGATCAATATTTTTTTGCGGTTTACGATTTATGACGTATTAAAAAAAACTACTTACTAGATCTCATTCAAACCAATTTTCGTTGGAAGTTTGCATGGTGATGTACATCATATATTTTTTTTAGTTTTATCATTCTCTTATTTTAGAAGTTACAGGGGGGGGGACACACATTTTACCACTTTGGAAGTGTCTCTCGCGCAAACCATTCAGTTTAGAAAAAAATTATATTAGAAACCTCAATATCATTTTTGAAGACCTATCCATAGATACCCCACACGTATGGGTTTGATGAAAAAAACATTTTTGAGTTTCAGTTCTATGTATGGGGAACCCCCAAAATTTATTGTTTCTTTCTATTTTTGTGTGAAAATGTTAATGCGGTTCACAGAATACATCTACTTACCAAGTTTCAACAGTATAGCTCTTATAGTTTCGGAAAAAAGTGGCTGTGACATACGGACGGACAGACAGACAGACAGACAGACAGACAGACAGACAGACAGACAGACAGACAGACAGACAGACAGACAGACAGACAGACATGACGAATCTATAAGGGTTCCGTTTTTTGCCATTCGGCTACGGAACCCTAAAAATTGAAATTCATTGAAATTCAGGCGTATTATTTTATGATGTTATTTTGATTTATTACGCTATTTTAAAAAAATACAACCGAATTGAGAGCCCTTTGAAATCGGTTACTAACAATACGTTATTGGTTCACATGTATTTCACATACATTATATTATAATAAATTCTAGTTTCCTGCCCTAAATTCTGTAAAGAAACTTCAACGTTACCTTTCACACTTCTCCGTGCGTGTAATTATCTCTAAAAGGGGTAACAATTTTTCACGTAAAGTCCACGTTTTTAGACGAATACTATTTGGTCAACAATCATAGTGTTTTTTTATCGTAATTTGTAATTTAAAAATAAAACTGCTACAAAATGAAAAGAATTTAAAAATAGATAATTATGTAATACAGAAAACAGTTAATCAATTAATATCTCTTCAACATTAATTATGTTTTTAAACTAATTTAAAAATGGGCTATGTTTATACACAATACCTTATAATCCCCAATGTCGGAGACAGAACAGGTAAGCACGGCTTCTCTGCCCAGCGCGACGGTAACGTTTTCAATGGGACCCACGAAATTGGGTTCCGTATCTCTCAGCGACACGGTAGGCCCCACTCGACTTAGTGGGGAGGTGGTCTGGTACCGCATGCTGCTTTTGACCACTGTAACAATAAAATACACATTATTTAGAATCCACAGTAGTTACTTTTATTTGTTAAGTGACAATTTTACTATCGACGCAGTGTGGTGACGAGATAAAAAAGCGGCCAAGTGCGAGTTGGACTCGCCAATGAAGGGTTCCGTAGCAGCAAGTAACATAATTTATAATTGAGTTGATTGAATGAAAGGTAAATTGCGGTTTACGATTCATGACGTATTAAAAAAACTAATTACTAGATCTCGTTCAAACCAATTTTCGGTGGAATTTTGCATAGTAATGTATATCATATATTTATATATTTTTGTTTTAATTTTATCATTCTCTTAATTTAGAAGTTACTAGGGGGGGGGGACTTTTACCACTTCTTATTGCGGTTCACAGAATACATCTACTTACCAAGTTTCAACAGTATCGTTCTTAGTTTCGGAAAATAGTGGCTGTGACATACGGACGGACAGACAGACAGACAAGACGAATCCATAAGGGTTCCGTTTTTTGCCAATTGGCTACGGAACCCTAAAAATAAAGTTTTCTTGTAACACTTAACTGTCACGTCTGCATGAGTATAGCACAAAACAATAAAGTATAGTAAAGCAAAGTAGAATATATCAGAAGAGATTAGTAGTAGTAAGAAGAGGCAAAAAGTGAGTCGCATCCCTTCATCATATATTATGTGTACAGCGAAGGATTAGAATAAATTGCCCGCGTAGTGTTTCCGCTCGATTATAACGTGTCTTCACGGCAAGAGTGAACAGGCTTTTACTAAGTTAGTGCGTTTTACCGTCCATGACTACATCGCCACTTACCTTCAGGTGGGATTGTAGTCAAGCATTAACTTATGATGTAAAAAGAAGTCTAAGTTAGTAAAACACCATTTACTATAGAAAAAAGCCGTGTCGTCGTAAAGAATTCACTTCTTGCGTGGGTATACTATAGTACCGTATCAAATCAAATGAAAAATCTTTATTCATATAGGAGCTTTGTCATATAGGAGAAGAAAAGCCCATTACGGCCAAAACTCCTCAGCACATCTCTCAAAAAAAAAGAAAAGTTACTTAATATGTTCTAACCTATGCGGAACTGGATGCGGCACTAATTTTCAGGCGTCTTTGTCATTAATATATTAATTTATATTATAGTATAGTATCCTTTGCCTACTACCTGAGATTTCACAGATCTCTTAAACATTTGAATAGGCAAATCACGTATTGACTAAGGTAATTTATTGAAAAAACGTACACCGAGTTCCATATAAGAACGTTGTACCCTATTTAGGCGAAAAGAAGACGTCACCAAATTAATTTCAATGAGATACTGCGACTACTATAATACGCGCACACTTTTTTATTTATTCTTTTATATTTACCTACGGATAATTATCAAAGTCTTATAACATTTTTTTTATGGAAATACTCGGCAAACGAGCTGACAATTCACTTGATGGTAAGTGGCTATCTTAGCCCAAGAACATCAGCAACACCAAAGACATCACCGATGCGTTGCTGGCCAAGAAAGTGAGAAGAAAAAGAAAGAAAGAACTGGCCTCAAGCCGCCAGCCGGAACACGACGAGTCGTTTAGTGGCTGACACATCTCAAGGGCTATCCAGGCGAACCCATGGAGAAATAATAATAGCAATAATGGTATTAATTAACAATTAAAATCAATATTACCAATACAATCCCTCCGAGGGCCCTACCACCAGCAGCGGGCCGGATTTAGTCGCCTCTTACGACACCCATCCGGCGTGCGATACTGGTTAGTATTCTACGCCGCAACCTCTAATAACAAAATAAAACCATCCGTTCTCCACCAAGAATGTTCCACCAGACTATAATAACTATCTTAAATATCGGTAGGAAATAGGTTCATGTATTCTCCACTGATCAATTAAATTAAATTAGATCTCTGCAGAATTATTAAATTTGATACGTGTAATTCTCGTAATTGAGACTGCATCTTGATATTGTATCTGGGCAACGGATCTGGTTATTTATAATTATGTATTATCATCTTATATGTATATTCATGTATCATCTGAACATGGATGTCCGTAAAAGTTGTTTAGTTCTTCTTCATGGCAATAAATTATATTATTGTTCTTAACCAAACCTATAATATATTGTTCCTAACTCATAAAACAAGGGAACAATCCAAGTTTCATATGCGTGTTCACCAGCCTATTTATGACTTAGAGTACTCTATATTCGTACGAGAGTAATTTTACGAAAAGTTTTGTGTAATAATTTTTCAATTATCATCCAGCTAGCGGCTGTATAATCCCAACAAAAGACAAGAAATTCGATAAAATTAAAACATTGTACGACCTCTTAAAACTAATTTCTTTTCAGATGCAGATAAAGATGATTGTAAGAAAAAATCTTTTGAACGAAGCCAGGGCACGTTATTAGTATTTAGGTATATCTACATTCTCATACAGTATAACACCAAATAAATAAATTCATCCCTAAATAAAAATTATCATTCCCATTTTTTTAAATGTCTAAACTTATTCTTTAGAAAATATACATTTTCTTTTAAATATGTTGTTAGTTATATCTTTTCATATCGACGACTTGCTTTATTTTCTACGTCATTGGAGCGCATATTGAGATAAGAAATAACGAGAGGTTATGAGAGGACTCTATTCCCATGAATTTCTTACACAGCACCAGTCTCTTTAAGATATATTTTATGCATTCCTTTGTTTAAGAAACACAGAAGAAAAACAAAAAGAAAACTAGATAGATAACAACGTTGCTTGTTAGATACTTTTACTTCTTATCTTATTATTTATTAGTTAATATCGGAAATCACTATTATAAATCTAAGAAAAGACTGTTCGAATTAAATTACTTTATTTTGTTGAATGTCGATTTCTATACCATACTCTTTACGATTTTATTTTAGCTAACGTAGGATTAAATCGATTTGCACTCACTAAAACGATTTGATGCCAATGCGATATCCGTCAAAGACTACCTTAATTAGCTAACAACCATTTTAAAAGAGGGACGGTACATGTTCAAAAAGATAAAATTTTACCGTCATAATTAGGACCGATAGATTAACCTGTAGTACACAGCCACGGACCTAAAAAAAAGACGGACGTAATCCCAAGAACAAATTCAGTGAAGCACCCATAGTAATACCAACTCTCTATTCGTACAAGTACACACACCCACACATTGACACTTCACTGCTTTAATCGCGAATCAAAAATTACGCACACATGGTAAGCGGGCGGCCATTGCTATGCTTCACTCTCGATTAGACGAGGTTTTACGTCCGTCTTTTTTTCAGGTCCGTGTACACAGCCAAGTAACCATAATATCTATCCTAAACAAAAAACAAAATCCTTACTACGAATTTTAGATACAAATTAACCTCTTTCAAACTAGAAAAAAAGTTAATTAGACAGAGTATGTACTAGCTGAGAAACTTAACAAGAAGCGAAACCAAATTACTGCAAACAAAGTAGTGATCTCTCTTGCAAATTAATGTAGCGCCACTTCCTGCATGCAAACTTCAGGCACGTGTATAAACAAGCCATTCTTTAGCTTGACTTTCGACTAGATCCTACGTTTGAAAATACGTTGTTACTAAACTGTATTTTTAATAGATACTAGCTGAACCGGCGAACTTCGTATCGCCTAACAAACTTTTTTCTAAATAATAAGTAGCTTAAGTTACTCCTTGTTACATCAGCTATCTGCCAGTGAAAGTCTCGTCAAAATTGGTTCAGCCATTTCAGAGATTAGCCGGAACAAACAGACAGACAAACAGACAAAAATTATGAAAAATGTTGTTTTGGTATATGTCCCGTGTATACATCCAAATGCACTTAGTAAAAAGCGGTTATTTTAATATTACAAACAGACAATACACTTCAATTTTATTTATTTCTATAGATATAGACTACGCTTTGCCCGCGTTTTCCAAATCACTGTCTGCCTGTGTGTAATTTTCATGAAAATCGGTCCAGCAGTTTTTGCGTGAAAGAATAACAAACATCATACCTACATCCTCACAAACTCTAGATTATAATATCAGTAGCAATGATATTATAATGTAAAAAAGAGGCAGATATGTCACTAGCACGCCGACGATGAAGAGCGCAAGAACAGGCAATTGACCATTCTGCTCGTAGTCGCTCTGTCAATACAAGACGATACGCACGAGTTTGTTGTTGTCAGAAGTGCTTTTTTTTGCAAATAGCCGGCAAACGAGCTGACGATCCACCTGATGGTAAGTGGCTATCGTCGCCCATGGACATCAGCAACAACAAAGGCATCACTGATGCGTTGCCGGCCAAGAAAGAGAAGAAAAAGAAAGAAAGAACTGGCTCTCAAGCCCCCAGTCGGAACACGACGAATCGTTTGGCGGCTGACTCATGCTCAAGGGTGGTAGCTATCCAGGCGAACTCCATGGAGAAATAATAATAGCAATAATGGTATTAATTAACAATTAAAATCAATATTACCAAAATAATCCCTCGAGGGGCCCTACCACCAGCGGGCCGGATTTAGTCGCCTCTTACAACATCCATCCAGCATGGGATTGGGGTAAGTATTCTAAGCCGCCTGTAGTGTTTAGAGGGTCAATAATACACACATTTTACTCTGTAATAGGTGAGGTAGGTATGCGTAAGACGCACGTCTGTACGCTGTACTCAGCTCGCAGTCTCGCTGCAGACTGGCCAGTGTTGCCCGCTGTACACATACACTACATCCCTTCTTTATTTTATAATAAATAATAACTGTTCGACAGCAATTAATATATTGCAAACATCGAGATAGATCTGACAATAATAAATTATTTAATATCCAACGTTTATTTTCTTTGTGTTATTCATTATCATTATTGTTGTACAACATGTGTTTCCCATTTCTGTACATCGTTTTCACCATCAAAACTCACACCACTATGTGAGCGCAGGGTTAAAGTTTGGTGGCAATCTGTTAGCCTCAGTTTGTTATTATTCATCGATATAATTATTTTCCTGTAGCCAATTTAGAATCTTGTAGCTCACTTTGTACTGTCCACATATGGTTTCCCTTTTTTCTTTAATTGAAACATAGACCTGCCAATTCCTGTCTCTCACAATACTGCCATTATTAGGATGAAAAGTATTTTAGTGGAAGTGATTGGAAGCTTCATAAAAAAAAATTGATCTTGTTCGCATAAGTCAAGTTGGAGATCTTATCTCGCATTTCACTAAATACAACTCTTGTAGATCATAATTATATTTTTAACAACGTGAAACGTAGCTTTGAAAGTAGATTAACCCAAGCCATTTACCACAGTCGTCTACTTCAGTTATCAAAAGTAACACCATAACTTCTGAAAAATCTCGTGGAAGTCCCTCTATTGTCACGGCTCTCCCGGCTGATATGCCATTGAGTGAATCATATGTGTGCAATATGCATCACCCATACACACCCCAAACTTCACTTCTTCAACTTCACAACTTTCTTTCTCGAGATGGAGACTGATCTCGTATCGTTCAGTATCATGATTACCTATTTATAGGTACTCGACTGGTACATGACTTACAGGTATTTCCCTAACGCTGTCTTGTTTTCTTCAAGACTAAGTGAGAACAAAACTCTTAAATTATTTATGGAAATAACTTATGCTATTTTGACCTATCGTGATATTACATTCCATTTTTTTTTGTACATCATTTATATTGAGGGTAGGTTACAAAATTTGAAGGTAATTCAAAATTTTCAACCGTTAATCTTAAGAATTTTGAGTCATTCAACTAGACATAATTCATGATGTCAATATAATATCTACAGTTCATACAACTCGCTCAGCGCATTATAAGAACTCAACTTTAAACAATTTTCCTACGTGACATTGTTATTTCCATCTCGTGTCACTAAGAAATTCAAACTATTGGCCAGCCATTCATTTAATGCCAAGCTATTTAATTCTACCACCAGTATTACACTGTGAAAGTCACAGGCACATTTTTGAGGTGCTTCATTTCATGGTAAGGGGTAAATGTTGAGAATCTTAGTCATTTAACAAGACTTAATTCATGATATCAATATAATTGTCTACAGTTCAAACAACTCACTCCGCGCATTATAAGGGTCAACTTTAAACAATTTTCCTATGTGACATTATTATTTCCATTTCTTGTCACTAAGGAATTCAAGCCATTGGCAACCCATTCATTTAATGCTAAGCTATTTGGTTCTACCAGTATTTACACTGTTAAAGTCACAGGGATATTTAGAATAGTACCAATAGAATCTCTAATAATCTTTAAAAAAATTGTTGCTTGTGAAACTACGATCACAGCTGACCAATTTATTGTATCTTTAATTATTATGCGAACTTGAGTATTCACTTCATTATCATAATACATGGTTCACTATCAGTTTAGTCAGTTAAGTTATGATTCTCTGGAAATTTGCGTAACCTTTGCTTCCCAGAGGAGTTTCCAATCGTTGACAAGCACTCTGTGTGAGAATGCTTTGTGAGTTGGTGGTCCTACGTGCACGGTTACACCCACTTACACATATGTACATTCGGCTTAGTGTTGTGGCCACTCTAGCTTCTAGATGGAGATCTAGTGCTTTCAACTTCCACAACATCAACGTCACTTTATACTTGATAGATCTGTAATACAGAAATATAAGACCAACGACGAGCCTCGGACTATACTGCTTTAGAGATAAATCTCTAAAGTTGCTACTTAGCACTGTCATTCGACACTTTTTTTTTTAGTATCCTTCTTAGTATCTTGGCTAAGTCTGACTTAAATAAATCGAACCACTTTGTTAACGCATACTCAATAATTTCAGTATGAACCTTGCCCTTGGTAGGTACTGTAATTGTATAATGTCGTGAAACGTATGGAAGCTGATTAAAATAACCTTTTGGTCATTAGCCATCACTTGCGTATTTATGTCGATTTTAACACCCAAGGTGTTGTCGTTCTGCAGATGGTTCAAGTTGTATGCAAGCCGGAAGCCAGAGTTATCTCACTGAGGGCCTATCATATTACATAGTAATAAGTTGTATCTACATAAAATACAACGTCGTGTTTTATTGAACTAGCCCCATATACCAAAATTCTATTTCTCAGTGTCTCATTGTCTCCTTACTATGGAGACAAAATCATAACTTTGACATATTTCCTTTATTTTTCGGCAGCTCAAAATATTACCATTTACATTGCAATGTAAAGATATTAGATGAAAATGCTACGATCTTCTGAGTCTCTAAGTGCTTATTGCCACATGGATGAACCTTTATTTTTCCAATAATAATAATATATCCAATAAATTATTGCGGACTAAAAATTACAAAAAAAAATGAATATAATGATCATAAAAGTCGAGTCCGTTACCATGAACCCATAACTGCTGTCGTTCGTCATCATGTGTCATAATCTGCACAAATATGTGATATGTTCACATAATACATATTATACTCGTCTGTAACGAATTATTATAAAATAATGAATCTTCAATGACGGAAGTATGTCATTGTACATTTCATACATGATCAGATTCAAATTTACTTCAAAAGAAGTTATGGAATGTTAACACATTAATGGAATAAAATACCAATAATCACTGTCTTACTTTTGATTCCTTACATAATACTTGAATCCTGATGCCAAATCATCTCTTCACTTGGTATTTGCGATTCATATTGATTAGGGTAATTTCCTGAAAACCTGCAATTTGTTATTTCATCCCACGATTTCATATCAGTGAAATATGGCCGATTATGATGGGAATCATCTTCATCAAAGATCTCAAATGGTGTCTCATGAATCATATCCAACAGACATCTGATATTCATAACTGCATATCCATAAAATATTAATTTGTAAATATTTGCAGCCACTGTGTATGCATGGCTTTTTTCTTATGTAACATTTACATGACTGCGTAGCCTTAAAACATTGATTTATAAATATTTGCGGGTACCGTATATGCATGGCTTTTTCTTATGAAACAGTTACACGACTGCGTAGCCTTAAAACATTGATTTATAAATATTTGCGGGTACCGTATATGCATGGCTTTTTTCTTATGAAACAGTTACATGACTGCGTAGCCTTAAAACATTGATTTATAAATATTTGCGGGTACCGTATATGCATGGCTTTTTTCTTATGAAACAGTTACATGACTGTGTAGCCTTAAAACATTGATTTATAAATATTTGCGGGCATCGTGTATGCATGGCTTTTTTCTTATGAAACAGTTACATGACTGTGTAGCCTTAAAACATTGATTTATAATTATTTGCGGGCACCGTGTATGCATGTCTTTTTTGTTATGAAACAGTTACATAACTGCGTAGCCTTAAAACATTAATTTATAATTGACAGTATACATATATTACGGTATATTATACATATACCACTTGTATACAGAATACATTACAGTATAATGTATAATGCTCATCACCTCGAATGACTTGCCATAGCAGCAATTCAATATATCGATTAGTTTGGCTTCTTCCTCAGAACTCCCAACTTCGTACCTTAATTTAATTTATGATAATTTTATTATGGTAAATACCCAATAAATTGAAAACTTTTTTCATTTATTTATGTTTTAGCTATAAAAGCGTTACAATATCTCTGACATTTTAGACGGGACTTTAGTATTCTCCATAGTACATCCATCCTTAAATTTTAATATACCTTTTAGGAAATACTCATTATGTTGAATAACTTTTGCAAACACTATATTTTAATGTCTTTTATAATTTGGCTGAACATAAAAATGTTCCACGTCACTTTACGCAGAACTTTGATTATTCTTCTCGAAACAGCCATCCTTGAGCCATTACGAAAATTTTTGAATGAAACAGTGAAATCGGTTAAGCTATCAAGAAATACTAAAGTTCATTTTTATTTATACAAACAAGAAGATAAGTATATATCAATAATAACGTGCTTCTTTCGAGCATTTTTTTTTTGTACACAAGGTATAGCATTCTCCTTACGAGTCTTGTTTAAATTTGCGTGCCCTTTTCAGGCCTTTTTGTACTCAAGGTACATTAACAAGCTCCTTACGAGTCTTGTTTAAATTTGCGTGCCCCTTACAGGCCTTTTTTGTACTCAAGGTACATTAAAAAGCTCCTTACGAGTCTTGTTTAAATTTGCGTGCCCCTTGCAGGCCTTATTGTACTCAAGGTACATAAACAAGCTCCTTACGAGTCTTGTTTCAATTTGCGTGCCTCTTGTAGGCCTTTTTGTACTCAAGGTACATTAACAAGCTCCTTACGAGTCTTGTTTCAAATTGCGTGCCCCTTGCAGGCCTTTTTGTACTCAAGGTACATTAACAAGCTCCTTACGAGTCTTTGTTTCAATGGCGTGCCCCTTGTAGGCCTTTTTGTACTCAATGTACAGTAACAAGCTCCTTACGAGTCTTGTTTCAATTTGCGTGCCTCTGTAGGCCTTTTTGTACTCAAGGTACATTAACAAGCTCCTTACGAGTCTTGTTTGAATTTGCGTGCCCAATCCGGACTTAATACTTGTAACGGGACAAGTGGGATAGACCCGTACAACCTGCGTGAACCTTGACGTAGTTACAATTATCAATATATTTAATTTAATATTGGCTTTAGCGATAAATATATTAACATATATAATGCTTCAATATTGCTACGTAATACGGATTTTAAGGTATGATAAACTTTTTATATATTACGTGCATATGCATAACACATTGTTTGTAGCTACTTTACAGGTTCTTCCTTAATATGGTTGTATAGGCAATGATCTTTAAGTGAACTGTATTGGCGTGACCATAATAATAATATTGAACTGCTAATTAATTAGCAAAATTACGTCTAAAACTTGTTTAGATAATCATAATCTTTTCAATTCATGGTAGAACGGTATTTGAATTATGAAAACATTAACCACAGCATTATATTAATAAGTGGGGTAGATTCTCAATCGTTTCTTTTCAAGTTATTGTAAGGGTAAAGTGGAGTTTCACGTTTTTATTAAATACCCACCAAATACAAAACAAAACTTAGGATATTGTTATTGCGATGCGGTAGCTTTATTTGAAATAAGAAACGAAATAAATTACTCTTTCACATACTACAATTTCCTACAGCAATATCATAGGAAAGGACAATGCCCATTTTACTATGGGGTTTGGGCCCACCCAAAAAGTTGTTATGTCCCAATGATTTTTATTTTATTTTGTAGCTTAATAATTATCTTTTTAAAATATCCAAACCATTTCCATTTATTCACCCAGGTTTAAAAGAAATCCTATTTTTTGTGTCCCTAAATTGAGCATATGCCTAAATGTGGTTTAAATTAATCTGTATTAGAGTAGTGGTTGGAGAGCCTGGCCTTCTGTTTAGGATCACTAGTTTGAGCCCTGGCGTTATAGAAAATTAAATATCACTTGATTTAATGGAAATAGGAAACCTACTGAGTTCAGTACTATACCGGAGTTTCACCTAATGCTCTTTATTATTATTATTTGTTCGAAATATTGTGTGTACTCGAATAATCTGTTACCTGGCAACATTGAAGCTCTGTTTGGTTCTGAGGTTTCATAGGCGGATATTTTAGATTCAGTAAAATAATTTTTTATTAAATGTTTCAATGCTAGGGTGAAGTAAACGCTGATATATAAATAAATAAATGTATAAAAATACAACTTTTTTTATTAAATAAATATAGTTGTGACACGATGCCATAAGGTGGGCCCGTCCATGGGCAATATCCTTTATGGTCTATTTGAAATAATTACTTGAGGCATGGCCCTTTGTGAACAAAATGATTTGCATGGCCTTTTAGTTTTGATGCTTAGATTTTCTGTACAAATATGGCAGTGGTACTTTAGTTGCCAAGTTCTTATTAAAACGTTAACACTCAAATAATTGTTACTTAAGTGCACGCTATTAGGTATCCCCACATACAAATTATGTGGTTGTAATGTAAAAATACACTTTACTTACTTAAATACGAATATAATAGAACACATATTCGTAAGGAATTTGCCTGCCCGAACATTGCATACGCAATCAAGGGCATTACTCCTTCTTTTTCTTCCAACATTTTTTTTGGTAATTCCTTATTAGTTTTTTCCGTCGTCGCCACTTGTAGTGTTTAGAGGGTCAATAATACACACATTTTACTCTGTAATAGGTGAGGTAGGTATGCGTAAGACGCACGTCTGTACGCTGTACTCAGCTCGCAGTCTCGCTGCAGACTGGCCAGTGTTGCCCGCTGTACACATACACTACACCGCCCCAATACGGCTACGTGCTTGACATTTGACATACAGCGTTAAAATGCCTTCGTGTATTATACCAATGTGATTGGTGTAGTGAAACAAACGATACGCCTGTGTTTTGTAGCTCTATTCGGAACAGATTTTTTGGTTGATTTGTAAGTGCATAACGTATCTATATTTTTAAATATCATTGATCAATAGGGATTAGTAAAATAGTTGGATATACATATATAAAAGGTCCACAACAATTGCATGCAAACTGCATGATGAAACTTAGGCAAGAGGCAAACGTGACGATACCGCTGTGTAAGCAGATTTCGTACATTTACTACGCGAGATGCAAGCAAGCAACAAATTGACAATAGCGTGCCTTTATAGTGCGTCCACGTGGATTGAAGGCCTAACTTACTAAGGTTGTGAATTAGGTAAAGCCGGGTGACCTCCAACAAAGGGACCTAACCTGTTTAATGGCTAGCACATCCGTCGAAAATGTGCTGTGAAATGTTATAAGGTCTTCCAATAACGTTGGGAATGGGGTAGCCAGTTAAAAAGTGCTGTACCTTTTTCTTCTCGTACCGGTAACGAGCCAAGTGCTATTTTTTATGTACCTAGGCGACAAACGAGTAACTCTGTACTAAGGAGCGTATTTGTATACGATTTTTAATTACAGAATTTGTATTGGGATTCTGTACTAAGGAAAGATTTAAGTAACCGTTAATTGACTCTAAGTGCGGCCGTCAGTATTCTAACAATATAGTCGGCACTAAAAAAATAGGTTTTATTGCACGGTAGTCACTTTTGTGATTCTAATGCATATGTGCATATCTTGTTCTAGAAGAATATAAAGTCTATAAATAGAAAAAGTATTTTAAAAATATTTATAAAGGAACTTTAACAGTCTGTGTTTGTGCTTATGGCCGCTGAGGATATTTCTGGTATCCCTAAGCGTGACAGTTTGATTATGATAAAGTTTAGAATAAACGAGAGGAGTTCTCTCATTTGGAGCTAAATCTAAGCGTATTACCAAGTCACCGTTATCATAAAAATCCATTGTCATTAGAACTGAAGCAATTTGCACAATTTCAACCGCGTAGGATAATATGGAGTGGTGATAATAAAAATCAGACTTGACCCATAGATATAAGTGCTAAAAAGTAAGAAAAAATTCTTGTAATAGTGTTGCGTTGTTTGTAATTATAATGTGGTTATTGTACAGTTTTGTATAGTATATATGTATACATCAAGATGGTAGCTTCGTTGGGAATTCCTCATTTATTTATCTAAATCCGCGAAAACTACCGAAGTAACGACGGAAATTCCTGCAAAATCCGTTTGGTACTTAACGAGATTAACGGGCACGGACGGGCACTCTCAGGGGATATTCCTTTATTCTTCTTTTACTTTGTTCTTTTATTAGTACACAGAGATGTACTCCCTAAGAATTATTGTTATTTGTCAGTTTCAAATCAGATTATGCACAAAAATTAAAAGTCATGTTTATATTCTTCTTAATAATTATCCTTGTTCTGTAAATGGCACAAACACATCATTTGTTAAACCAATCCTCTTTTACCTCAGATATAGCTAAGGTTTTCAACCTCCTTAACTAGAACCCTTATCAACCATGAAGTATTTTTCATGTCTCCGTGGTTAAAGAGTTAGATAAGGACAGATAGTTTTCATCTTGTCTGACATTGCGTCGGGATGCCCTCTGTATAACTGACTTTCACGAATTGCGGCAATCATTTACCTTCATTTATATGGTCATAAAAGTCAATAATATATCAAAGCTCCCAAATGCTCTCCGACTTCAGACACTATAATATTCTTCTTGTTTATCTAGTCATAACAGTAAAAAAAAACGATATATCTGTACATATATTTCACAAATAGTATTTTTTATACAGAATAATATAGATACAGAATAATAAGTTGTGGATAGTAAAGCGCACTAACTTAGTAAAAGCCTATTCACTCTTAACTTGAAGACACTAATAATAACCTAATATAATTATATTATTGACCTAATTCAATAATGTGCCCTCATTTCGCTTCCTGAAACCTGATCCTGTATCGAATTCTATAAACTTCATTATTATTGTTTTATACCTCATGTAAAAACTACATGAAAATCCCTGTGGTAGTTCTTGAGAATATGCCGCTCAAACGGACAGACTTTCCTTTTAAATGCGTTGATAAATTTATAAAACAATATATAAAACAATACATATAAAACAATTTTAAAACATACTATAAAACAACAGAAAATTCTGTCCGGTTATGTAAACGTAACCTTGAATCCTACAGCACTGCCGGGCGAAAATCTCGGCGCACAAAAAAATTTAAGCTGCTCATAAAGCGATTCAAAGTAGCATTATTTTTTATCTGCATTTCGCCAGGGCTTAAATCCTTCAGTGACGACGTCATAACAAATTTAATGGTAGGGAAAAGAATGTAACTCAGTCAACCGGCCTTTTTCTTTTTATAAATTGTTGACCCTTTTTATCGTCATCGGTCGGTCTAAGAAATGGCTTGAGGGAACTAGGTCCCATGTTTTTCCGACCGCTTCTAATCTCACCTCTGATTGCAATACGTTTCTTACGATTTTACGACACCATTACAGTTCCCCAAGAACTTGTGTGTTAAATTGCGGATACCAAATAACACCCGGGCTATTTCATTATCCAACTGCCCAAGAACCTTATTAATTTAGTTACATTTATTAGCGTAGTAAAACTGGAGAATGAAATAGTAGATGTAATGTTTGGGAAACAACTTGGATGAAGATATTATCTATATGTATAATATATGTACGAAAATACTAACAATAAGTAAATACTAGGCCTCTACTGAGTCATTTGTATTTTGGTCATTGGTCGTAATTATGCAAGGCTGTAATGCAATGCAATACAATGTAAGGCTGTCTCTACGTAATTGAGATTAAAACGTAATAAACCAAATGCGACCGTAATAGGTTAAAAGCATTTTACAATTTATGTCTAGGATTAGGTCAGCCAGTTAAAAACTCTACCGTTTGGATAATACCGTCTGAATAACGTTAAGTTATTGCTATTCACTTCAGTACTAGTTCCATTGTATTGCTTCTCTTACCATTGATTCAACATTGTTGCGGCATTATACATGATTATTATATTAAATCTAAGAAGAACTAAATGTTGCCTTGTACAAAAATTATCATCCTAAGATTTTTAGATAATTTAAAAAAATGTAGCGTTTATATTACCATTTATTATAACATGTTTGCCAAGTTATATCTAGATTGTTTGTTAAAATAATGATTCAAACATCATTTTAAATAGTTGTTATGATATTTTCCGCTGACGTAAAATGGAATAAAGGATAATAGTTTCACAAATATATTGTATATTTTTTATTTCTGTTGTAATTACGAATAACATGATAAAGATGGTTATTATAGTGTTATACATGCAAGTGTAAAGCATTACACAAATCAGTCTAATTAGTTTGAATCATTTATCATTAAGTTTAATGATTATATAATGTAAAACAAAACTTATAGAAAAAAGAAAAGTTACAGAAAAACCGTCATGAAAGTTTACAACATATAAAAAAAAACTATTAGTTATTGCTTATTTAATAAATTAGAGAATAATCCTATAAATTTCTGTGTGTGAACGTCATATTTTTGTATTGACTGCAATAACAAAGAACTAGAGAAGTGCTTGCCCATATTTTTCCTAATGTATCTTGACTTAGTACATTACTCAGAGGCATTAGACATCTTACCGCTTCCTCGAAGGTTTTCATGTAAGTTTTATGGAGTTTTATCTACGAAATAAATGTAAGCAGTGCTTATAAAAGCAAGGCTCATAAATCAAAATGTATATTTTTCCAAATACGAGTAGTATGATCTTAGGTACAACTGGCAAAGACCCAACAGAACAAGAAGGGTATCGACGACCCTGTTATCTAGCTGGTAGCGACGCTGCCTGCGAAGCGAAGAATCCCGGGTTCAATTCCCGGCCGGGGCAGATATTTATGTGATAGACAAATGTTTGTACTCGTGGGTGTTATAGTGATGTGTTAATTGTGTTGTAAATCCCACCAGCGACACAGGGAAACCTACTGCAGGGATATGAGTATGTAAACTTTATTTATTTATTTGTATCTACCACAGGAGAATCCTTTCAGTGATCCATCACGCTGTTCAAACATGTATTATTAAAAAAGTTGTGGTAATTCAACAGTCACAATTTCTGAAGTCGTCTAAAAGTTGCAAACAATTTGTATAATGCCATCTCAAAAGCTCAAACTAAAATTTCAAGAGAATATCGTGAATTTAGTCTTTATGAGTTTGTCTCGTATATAACTTTAAAGTGCTCTCGACTATGCTTAACTTAATTCAACACTTAAGATCAGGCCAACTTATTCAACTATGAAAGTATCGGTAGAAAGTGTAAGATAATAAGGCTGCTAATGTATATGGCAGGTACATTTATAACACTATTCTTCTATTCTCTTCTTATTAAAAATCATGATCTTCTTTGACAGATATTGCATCTCTAAACTTCTCTGTCCTCTGGAAACTTTACTAATTGTATCTTTCCACAAAGTCTTTCTTTGTTCCTTTTTCCCTCTCCTTTTGCGTTCATGTCGGACGTATTGTAATAGGGAGTTCAATTTGAATACCCGACTTAAAGTTCCAGGCAACCATTGAAAAACGAGCCTTCCAGTGTCTTTATTATTAGTTACGAGATCCAATTCCTTAATTAATAAAGTTCGGGGTCGACAGACGTTTCGCTACCGTTATGGATAAGGCCTTTATTATTCACTAGCTCTTTCTCCACTTCGGAAACCATATTTAATATCAATTCATAAGAAGATATTGTATATAGAAAGTACGTGCGTACCAAGATGAATATGGAAATTTAATGACCAACTCTTCGACTGATATTAACAATACTAATTTAAGCATAATCTCAAGGGTCATGGTTTAATACTGCTACTACAAATTACTTGTTTAATTAGTTCACTTCGACCCCAAAATTTGTCGCCCTTCAGTATATCGATATTGGTTTAACTTTGAGTAAGTAATTACTTACTAAAACCCGTTAAATTATCTGCATAATTTTGTTAAAAGTGACATTATCAGACAGTTAATATTAAAAAAAAACAACATTCAAAAACAATATTAAAAAAAAACAATATAATAAATATAAAAAAATCAGACAGATATGACATAATTGCTATGTTGATTTTACTTCAGTAGGCTTTTTTTTTAATAGCCACAATATAATTAGACTCTATCGTAAAATACTTCATAAGAATCACACGAATTCACGAAATCTTAGTATGGGAGTGAATAAGCGCTGTTCAATTGCTTTAATACTTTTACAATCTTTTTCCCTATTTTAATTTTCTTCGTATCGTATCTAAGCAGCTAAGCGTATACCAAAGTGAATACCCATTTAAAAATATCATTAACAAACAAAACGCGTACATTTATTTCTGAATCCGATCCCGTATCAATCAATGTAATGGTCGTCGATTTGATTTGGGCAAACTGCTCCCTAAGCGATGCTTGACAATTATATTTGGTTTGACCTTTTTGAATTGGAAAATCAGATGGGCAACAAATCGGAGTAAAAACCCAAACAACCAATTACACAGCAGATGCGTTTCTTAAATTCAATTAGTCGTTTATTTTTATGTATTTTTTACATTGAAGAATAAGGTAAAAGTTTGTACAACTAGTTCCGAAAAACATAAGGCGTGCGACAGATTGTATGATAAGAAAGAAATATAAAAATAGTATTCTATGATTAAAACACGAAGATTTAAAAAAAAACAGATGATTTTTGTGGTAGATGCACTGGTCATTCTGGTCAAGATGCGTACAAAACTGTGAGCGTTGTTTGAGCCAGGAAACAACATTGTATTTTAAAAAATTCGGTAAGACTTTCGAATCTCGAAATTAAAATTTCTCTCAGCGTAATGTCAGAGTGTACGGCGCGGGCGTTTAATCCTTTGAGCTATGTCAACGAAAATCTGTCCAATCAAACATTTTCCTCACTTTTTGTAATATTTTCGCACGGAAAAAAGTATGGTAATAGTAGTATTAACTAACAGTTAAAATCGCTCTGATAAGTGTCTTGTCAGAGCGACAGTGATAGATTTATTCTATCCCTGTCGCTCTTCCGCATATTAATTGGCATGACAAGAGAAATAGCAATAATAACTTAATGTGCATGATGGTAATATAGCTATACCTGTTGTGCCTATGCTAAATACCGAAGAGTAAATAAGACAGCCACATACTATCATTGCACAGTATTACTGATATCGCACCCTCGAACACTTTTGGTCGCCTAGTAACTCGCTTTAATTAATAAACAACGGAAAAAAGTGTCCCGGGGATATTTTTTTCCTGCTCACAGTTACAGATAGCACGTACTACAATCTATATTCATAAAACTCATGTCCAAGCAGTCTTGTCTTTAAAATAATCATCGAATTTGTAATATCCTTTCGTCATAAGAATGCTTTTAATATGAGTTTTAAATTTAAGGTAAGGCATTTCTGTAAATTTTGATGGAATTTTATTATAAATCAACGGTCAACGTCATCAGTATCTCAGGCTTCACTGACGAGTTGCCAGTCACTGAGCTACTTGTATTATTTTTCCTGAACAAATAAGATACATAATAATTTCATATCCACGTCTAAACGCTTGATGAATAGGCTATTATAACCAATGAACAACCCATTTATCACGCTAACTTGTCAAGCGTATGTAATGAGCGAATACCGGATTAAAGTACATAGTAACTGGCATCGTGTTTTATCATTAACATACTTGCATATGATATTAAATTCTTCAGTGTATACTACCTCTCTCAGTAGACGTTATTCCACTGAATATATCATTACTGAGACATTGACCAAGCAAGTGCTTGAAACAACGCACTAGCCAATTTAGCTCCAAACAAAATATCAAGTTGCAGGGAATCGTGGATACAGAACATTACTAGTATTTTATTCTTTTGTTCTCATTATTTATTGTCCACATCATTGATGCGTATAGATCGATGTCATTGGACAACGATGTCCACTTACAATCAGTGAGCTCATCTGTTCGTTTATTGACTACGAGTAACCGCCCTCGCTTTGCTTCAGTTTTCTTATTTTTTTACACCTTGGGTTACATTATTGGAGTTTTATTGAGGATCCCTAATTTTTTTATACCCCATTTACACGCGCGCGCGAGCCACGAGACAATGCGCGAGACGCGCGCGTGCGCGCGCGTGTGAACAGGGCGCTCGCGGACCAGACAGCGGCGCGTCTCGTGGCTCGCGGGCTCGCGGCGGGAGCGGTTTGTTAGGCGCGGCCAAAGGGGCTCGCGCGAGCGCTCGCGTGGTGTTCACACGCGCGTAGGGGGCGTGGCTTACGGACGCGCCACGAGACGATCCGCTACACGCGCGTGTAAATGAGCGGTTAGAAAATATTATATAGCGTATGTCACCCAAGAATAGTGTAGCTTCCCAACAGTGAAAGAATTTTTCAAATCGGTTCAGTAGTTTCGGAGCCTATTCAATGCAAACAAAAAATCAAATGTTTCCTCTTTATATACTAGTATAGATATAGATATACATTCCTCAGTACTCATAAATGCTCTCCTTCGCTTCGGAAACCTATGTATTAGTAGCCACACTAAAAATGTTTAAATGATCTTTAAACCTTCAAATTAACTCAAAGTTACGGTTTTATTATAGACAACCCTTTTGGCGTAATAGTTAACATGCCGGACTGCCATGCCAAGGGTCCGGGGTTCGATTCCCAGCGACGCGGAAATATGAATGATGACTTTGAATTTCTTGGTCAGGGTTTGTGTGCTCTTACCTTTGTGTGTTGTCCGTGACGCCCACGAAACAAGGAATCCTTGGGGCTATGATTGTGTATGGTTATATAACAAATGATATGATGAAAGTGATGCATTGTAAACAATAGCACTCTGATATTTATAAGCCGTTGTAATTGGAAGTTAATATCCTAACATTTGTCACAACATATGGACATTTTAGCAAACAACTGAACTGGTCACAACTATTGCCTCTGTTTTAGAGCTTTATCCCGAAATCTTGTGAACGTGCTGGCACTCGAAAGCGACGGAAAAGTTAAGAAAGTGAGAATGTAATTAATGCGGACCCGAATGGCCGAAACAAAATGAATGTTTGGGAACTAGAACAGGTGCATTTGTTTCGTAAGAAAGGAGATAAAATACTTCTCAGAAACTTGGTCACTTATACTGACTAGGCTATAAAATTAAACCAAATTGGGTTATGCAATATATTAGACTTAAAACTTTAATAAAATAAAAGATTATCATCAAAAATTGAAGGGTAAAATGGAGCATGAAAATATTTTATAGGCAATGCTGTCGTTGATAAAATTTACGCAACATTTTAGCTGCATAAAGAAATTAATCTATTATCAATATTTAACAAATGCTTAACCGATTTGAATACAGTTTTCATTATTGAATTAAAGAAAGCTTGAGGTAATACTCAGTACATATTTGTTTTAATTCAGTCTGTATACAAATAAAAAATAAAAACAATAGCTGCTAATAAAACACAACAATAATTTATTAAAATGTTTACAAATGTATCCTCATATAACAATTATGTTCAGAATAATAAACGTCTCAAATTGGCAGTAAGGCGAAAAAATAACTTTTTGAATAAACAAACTATAAAATTGAAAATTTTTCTCGTTTTAGTATATCGCTCACGGCTATGACAGCTACGAGAAAGAATTAGACGAGAAATAAACCATATTTTGCATTGTATTGTTTGATACTTTTTTCACTGCAATTTGTATCCATTTCTATCGCCGTAAAATATTATTGACAAGTTCTGCAAAATATTATTGTGACGCGGGTATTTTGTTCACTGTATCCGTAACAGTGTACCGTGTATTATCAAAACTGATGTAAGGGACATCCATAAATTACGTCACACTAATTTCATGACTTTTTGACCCCTCCCCGCCTTGTCACAGCTGGACACATTTGTGACCTTGAAATGAAATTTTACACCTAGAAATTATTAAATTAAAACAGCATTTCCGAAATAAGTTTTATTTCCATTAATTGTTTTTTAATATTTACCAATTATTCGATTTTGAAATGTGATCTCACGAAATTTGACCCCTCCCACCCCTTGTCACACAATGTCACACTACATCGACCCCGCTCATCGTCCGAGCGGTAGGACTTGGAGACCAGATCTACCCAGAAACGGGTACGGCTACAATAGATCAAATCTGGTCGCAGTGGCCCCTGGGACGGCTGTTCCAGGCTCGAAACTTCAAATAATAATAATAATGATACCTAAAAACTAACCCCCTTATCATAAAAACAAGCATACTTACAGATGGCTTATTAAGTATTTTGTTTCTTTCGCTTTTGTGAAAAACGACAAAGATAAAACATATTATAATGGTGCAATAGCTTAAATAGGTTTGTTAAGCGTTTATGAATAAGGCCGTAAGACTATAATAAACCTATGTAAGGTAAACCCTGTATAATTTACCCAACAAACATTATGTATCTTCAACTAAGGCACACAATGTAACAAGCGCGGTAAATAATTTCCAAAGCTAGTTGAATGGCCCATTATTTTCGATGAACAGGTCATCTATCACCGAGGCTTTCAACGGACGTAATGAGTGGTAGCCGACCCTTATATCCCATGGAAGCAGGTACGTTTTTGATTATATTTAGAAAACCTGCTAACAATAAATTGAGAAAATTCGGCAACGTGACTACCAAACTTGTGGTGTCTTGTATTAACACGCAAACATTAATCGTTTTGGTATAATATTTGGTAAGTAGGATCTATAATATTTATGATAACGAAAGATAATTATAACTTAATACCTATAATATATTATTATAAATAGATGTTTCGGGATACAAATTAATATATTTATGTACTATTATAGACAGATATTTCGGTATGTCTGTATGTATACCTGTCTGTGAATGCTTGTGATGTTTTTACTTTGATGTTACTTTTGAAGAAATCCGTAAATTATTTGTCTTACATAAGTTTACATTATTCTTTGTGACTCGGGTAATGAAATAATTTTATTGATCAATGATATTTACATTTTGTTTATACCTACTCAAGATAGACAAGATAGCTATTCATATAAGTATAACACAGAAAGTAGAAACAAAGGAATATAGTTGTTAAGATGTAAAATTTAAAAATAAGTCTTGCGTATCTATTTCTAACAAAAGACTACTAAAGACAATATCCCTTTCATATAACATCCGAACTGGTTTGATAGGACCATATTCATACAATGTTGCTTCAATCTATCTATTCATTCTGTACAAGGCACTGCTCTTAGTGTTTTGTGGCTGGGGTGGCATGTCTGAAAAGGCCTAGAGGCCCTAGAGCATTGTAAACCACGCTGCCCATCCATAAAATATTTATTAAAAAAACAAAAACCTGACAGTGTAAAAAACTAAAAAAAAAACAAGCTTCATCTTCTTGGCTACACGTTGGTGATGCCCCCGGTGTTGCTAATGTCCATGGGCGGCGGTGATCACTTACCATCAGGTGACCCGTCTGCTCGTTTGCCTACTAAAAGCATAAAAAAAAACAAGCACAGTAGTTCAGAATATTAAAAGTAATAGTGAACAACTAAACCATAGAAGGATTAACAGTCGGGACGTATTCTTCAACCAGTGAAATCTTTTGTGTTTTTTTCCCAAATAACCCTGTAAAATTTAAAAGTGTCAACCCTGTGGCGAATTTTAATTATTGTGATGTCTTTACTGCGCAAGGTTAAGACGAATCGATTGACGTACCTAAGAATCGTCAAAATCAGTCAACCCCTCTACAACCCCACATAGGAACACACATACATACATAGACTGATAAACACATTACCCTCCTTTGCATCGCGCAGTCCCCTCCTAAGACCCCTCATAAGGCTATTTAACGACAACTGGTACTGACACCTTAACATGGCCTCTCATGCCATCATGCTTCATGACGGACCTTGAACAGGCTTAAGTATTAAATTCTTCATGCGAAATCGCCAGCATAATCTAGTATGAGTAGATTACGTAGGTACATAATATTATAACTCCTAAAACTCCAAACGATAAAATATGACAGCTATTATTGTTTCATTCGTACGTATTGCGAATTGCGACGATAAATTCAATGTTTCGTGTGCTGTTTATATTGCGAGAAATTTAGAAGATATTATAGTCGTTTTCGCAACAATTCCAAAGAGTTCGTAGAACAAAAGATGATTTATTTCTGGCTTGTTTATTTCGGCTGTTGGCTTTAATAATTCAATTATTCTTGAAACTGAAACATCTTTCAGGTAATATTGGAAATAACATTTATTTATGGCTTTCTAACATTTATTAGGTAAAAGAACTTGAATTTAGTAAGTAAACTACGATGACGGCCTTTGACCTTTGCCCGTGTTACTACCATTGTTACTGTCGATAGTAATATCGGTAAATTTCCCTTTTTTACTACTGCAGTTGTAAGTTGTAAGAAGGGGGCATTATAAATAAAAGATATCAATGCTCTCTACGTGCGTAGGAGGTTACAATAATTATAATTATAATTATTATAAAATATTTAGAATAATAATTTATTAGTGAATGAATGTGAATTAAATATTAGTGAATAGTAATTTTGAAGTGTAGATATTATTAGTGCCATCGTTCCTCTTGGATCTTAATAACGGAGGATATACTGAGGAGATAGGAGGAGCATACTCCATCCAGCAATAAAAAATTGTTGTATTGTATAAATAATAAATTTACCACCGATTTTAACATTGTTGCAATGCCTATGTCGGAATAAATGTTTCTTTCTTTCTTTCATCACGCTGCTGACCAACTCAACTCTCTAGAGTTGAAACGTCTAAGTTTTCATGGCCCCTGAAGGCCTCGGGCATGGATGAACGACTAATATCTAATGACAACAAGCGGGACTGATCCAACTACTGACCGCACCCATATAAATAAATGAGTTAAACGTCCAAAAACGCCCAATTGAAAATATTAACAACCCTCGAACACGCAGGCAGATAATTAATAAAAACAATAGAGTTGATTTAATTTTAATGATGTCAATTACGTTATTCAACAAAATTATTGCAAATATTGTGAACGTATTTATTTTCAGCGTAATAACATCACTACATTGAAGCTATAAAATGACGGCAGAAATACCTATTGGAACGAAGCGCTAAATAGCTCAGGTCTTTACTTTTTTATCACTATCGATTCGAATTCCTTAAAACTACAAGCAGAAGTCAATTGGTATAATTCATAATATAGCATCTTATTAGGGTTCCGAAGTAAAATCGGAACCCTTATAGTTTCGTCATGTCCAAGATATGCGTATGGAATTACGTAAACGTAAAACAAGGCTTATACGACAGTAATTATTGAATTACCTAATCAGAATGTTCAATTTTACAATATACCTATTACCTAAAAAAAATGACGTTTCTTATTGGTTCTTCTTAACTGACTTCAAAAAATGAGGAGGTATTCAGTTTGTCGAGATTGAACGCGAACTTGCATCATCTTGATATGTCATTCTCTAATCATCTAGTACGCACTTGCGAAGTGAAGTGAGTCTCGAAAACCGAACTTCAATTTTGAAACTCATCGCGGATTCCGCTGTCGAGTTACAAAACAGAATAGCCTTGTTGAACAAGAGGTACATCGATTACTTACTGTTCGCTATGACATTTCACACTTTATTTAGTTTTCAATATACAATGAATCGGCTCTCGTGTTCCAATCAGTATGACCTAGTCTTAAATAACAATACCATAGTCATCGCTCACGATTATTTTTATTCCGATTCGAGAAATGGCTTTCGTTGTTTATTACCATCAGTAACGCTCGTTATATTTTTTCTGTCCGGACATCTGATCCGAATCACTTCGAGTACGGACATAGAAAAATATTATGAAACCCCGGGTTATTCCTTTTTTTATTTTTAAAGAAAATATTTCTTTATACAAAGGAAGTGATCTGAATTTCGCTACGCTACCATGGATGAAAGTTGGGTGGGTAATAGGTAATTGCAAAATATCAAGGGTCAACCCCCGACGCAAAAAGAGGGGTGTTATAATTGGTCCGGAGCCGTTGGTCCCAGTTAGTATCGTTAGATATAATCGTTGAATAATTTAGATGACAAAACAACATTGATGAAAACACATAAACACTACTTTAAGACACAACGACATGCAATGATATTTAAAATATATAGATACGTTACCTTACAAATCAATCAAAAAATCTGTTCCGAAAAGAGCTACAACATACCCGTTTATCATTTGTTTCACTACACCAATCCCATTGGTATAATACATGAAGGCATTTTAACGCTGTATGTCAAATTTCAAGCACTTCTGACAACAACAAAAGCGTGCGTATCGTCTTGTATTGACAGAGCGACAACGAGCCAGAACGGTCAATTGCCTGTTCTTCGCTCTTCATCGTTTTTACATTATAATATCATTGGTTTCATGGTTCAAAGTCGCACAAAAATTCAACGTTTCCTACCCGAGTTGTCTGTATTAATAATAATTACAGTCTTTGATGGTAGGAGTATATTACACAGGATAATTCATTCTGTCTGCTGACAAGATATCACGTATCCAACAAGCCATTTAGAGAGAAGGTTGATCACGTATTTAATTAGGACTGCGGTACTGATATCATCTTTCAAACACAGAACACTTCATAAAAACCGTAGAGAAATAATCTCATGACCAAATTTTAGCAAAATATCAAAAGTAACTCTTTACGATACATAGCTGGAAAAATACCGGTTGTTTACGCGTATCTTTTTGGATAAAATTTCTGGTTACTTACGTGGATATTATTAATTTTAATACTGATTAAATTGTGCTCAATTTTATTACTACCCAGCGACTTTCAAGAAGAAATATTATTGAATGATATTTTGTTGATTTCTAATCAATTAAACATTCAAAAAAAATTTTATCTATACTAATATATAAAGAGGAAAGATTTGATTATTTGTTTGCATTGAATAGGCTCCGAAACTACTGAACCGATTTCAAAAAATCTTTCACTGTTGGGAAGCTACACTATCCCCAAGTAACATAGGCTATATTATATTTAAAAAAAAATTAGGGATCCTTAATAAAACTCCAATAAGTTGTAAAAAAATAAGAAAACCGAAGCAAAGCGAGGGCGGTTACTCGTAAATGATAATTATGTTCGTAAACACTGGCTATAGTGACTGTGTTGCCACTGTTTATACCCACCTTGGAGTACAATGCAATATAATTGCAATTCAATTATAAAATTATCAATTATCCAAATTGTTGTATTCCAACATTTCCAACCTACTTGCTTGACTCAAGCACCATTGCGCTTCTATAATGATGAAGATCAGTTCATGAATATCAGCATTAAAAAAACGCGTCAAATAAATATAGCGAGCTTTTCTGTTCTAGATCTCCTTTGTTAGTAACAAACTCGTAATATTATTATGTAGCAGACATAACGCTTCATACAATATTTTCCGCTCATTAATAACCAACAACAACGAAAGAAATGATAAAGATATAGAATATCATCAACGACAGTTATTTCCAGCCGACAAACAGTATAATATAACTGGGGAAATGGCATGAGAGAAGTTATAATTATTATTCTTGTAGTTACTACTCATTACGGCGTGGACAGCTCATTTGCGACGTAATTTCCATAAAAAGAAATGAAATGACAACGTGTTATGACTTGCGCTATTAACGGAGTTAGTGACAATGTGACAATAGCCTGGGTAGGACTGGCAGGGTAATGACATAATCAAATTGTATCCCTATAACATCTGCGTTGGATCGAGGGGTTTGACTTCATACAATACGCACGAATACCCTTGATAATAGCGTAGATATAAAGCAGGGGTGGAGGGACAAGGTGATTTATTACACCTTAAACGGATTGTCTCCGTTGCATATTCCCTATATCGAAATGGATAGCTTTTGGGGCATTCGTTGTAACTATTTGAAATGGACTCCCATATTTTATAATTCAAATCTTTTACGCTGGAAGCGGCGTATGCTTTGTATTACTGAGATAAACCGTATTTTGAATGTAAAAGGAAATTCTCACGGTGAATTCATTTTAAAAATGAATTTTTATGATGAATGGGTGGTAGCATTTTCATCGCAATCTAATCCGTTCTGGGCTATTTTTCATATTCTGAGCACAAAAAATGTGGATTCGTTCACTTTGTTTTTTCATTGGAAAGAAGAGAATGAGGAAACTGGGACACGGTGAAATACTATAGCGAGGAATGAATAGTCACCTGGGTAAATCTTGGTAAACAAAAGTATTCGACTAAAGTTGCGAGAAATGAAACGTCATTGTACAAATTGTTTTAAAAAGCAAATTTCTTGCTTGATCCCTAATTCTGAAGGCATAAAAGGTTCTAGACAATAAATTTCTAGTTCATTAAAAACACCTTTTAAACTTTTTATGGAAAAAAAATTAATGGACTCCCTAAACAAACATTAATTTACTCATGTATCAAAATCATAAAAATAACTTTATTTTGCACCGCAAATAATTGCTTTTCCCACACCATATTTGATATTCTATCAGATAACTCAAATATTTAAGTTCATACTTATCATTCCCCATTACGGAATAAGCGTGACACTTAAATTTTATACAATGAGATCGTCAACAAAGTTGTGCGTCATCATTAATATCTGATGTATACGCTGCGAGAAATAATTACTCCTCTCTGAGCAATTTATTGACAACGGTATCTCCCCCATCAATACAGGGTTGACGGAACGCGAAATGTGCAAACAATTAGAAAAAGCTCTTTTTTTTCGTTCTTGTGGGGCGACCCACAATAGCACTTTATGGCAACGACAGCTCGGTTCCATTTAAACACGGCTGAACCCATTCTACTACTGCACTACACATCTGTTACTTTCACACTGCGGATAAATCACGCCGTAATAACCATAATGAAAGCGCACTACTGTCGTCGAGGACTGCGCTTGTTCAAATGTACGATGACGTATGGTATTTACGATATGTTTTATGTATCTGTTTTGCTTGTGAACGCTTCATTATCATATTTTTGGTGTAAACAATAATTGAATTAAATTCTCACATGCTATGAGCGTTTATTATTGCAAGCGGTATAGACCCTTACTCGTGTACTAATTAACTCAAAAACGGCTATAAATATTTGTCTACATATCAACATGCCTGAGAACTAACCTAGGTCTCCTTTCTCCTCCTAGGTCTCTTAGGTCTAATTTTTTAATCATTAATGAAAAGCAATGTAAATGTTTAGAGATTATATTAATTTTAATATAAATAATTAGAAATAACGTCGTCTATTCCTAACGCACAAAACACAATAAAAGAGATACTAGGGAATATATTATACCAAGAAAAGATGGAATTTTTCGATTATAACAAGAATAAGCGCAAAGTTGATACTTAGTAAAATCTTGTCACAAAAGGTTATTTCAAGCCTCTTGAATTTTCTAACAACAATGGTATCGCCTCTGTTATCACGAAAATTTTCGTGATTCGTTCAATAACGCTTCTTTGTAAGCATCTTTTGTAAGTATTGAAGTACGATCTGAAGTTCCATTTTTCTCCTAAATACAATAAGCACTCAAATCGAAGAGCTCGATGCACGATCCGCTCCCGCCCTAACCTATCCGATCTCATGCATTTAAATTCAGAATTAGTAAAAAGCTTTGCCCACAGACTGATTTTTCAATCGAAGGTAAGCAAACCATTCTTTTAAATTCTAATTCCAGTTTTATTGAAAACGTGATTGATTTAACGTTTCCCATTCCAGCGATTTGCGGGAAAGACGAGATACGTATTCTATTCGAATTTTTTTGTCAAAACAAAAAGTCGACGCGAAACTAATGTTGAAAACCGGAACCAAAATGTTTGGCTGTACACGAATAATTCGAACTATCGGCCGTAATTTAGAAAGTTTTATAGCTATGTCCTGCCCTACATTGTGTGGAAAGCTGTGTTCCGATCCGATGATCCGATAAAACTTGATTGAGTAGCAAATAAACGTATATCCAGTCAATATTTATGTTTGATTTCCTTTTCATACTTTTTTGTGCTCGTATTTCGATTGAAGATACGGAATAAGTGATATAAATGAAACATGAATGAAGTGATGAATGGAAGC
The DNA here is from genome assembly GCA_951805285.1 of Thymelicus acteon. NCBI lineage: Eukaryota > Metazoa > Arthropoda > Insecta > Lepidoptera > Hesperiidae > Thymelicus > Thymelicus acteon. The sequence goes on along the minus strand of OX638229.1, from coordinate 11,554,810 downwards.
GCCGGTGCCGAAGAAAAATAACCTGCGCCACTGCCTTTTCAGTTCAGTGGAATCGTTATAATATTCGAGTTAGAGAAATGGTGAAGTTTGATAAATATTTTATTTTCAAGCGGCTGGACAACATTAATCAGACTCCCCATACTTGTTTAGATAGCCAGGGGCTAGTGAGTGTTATTGCATTTTTCCGCTTGACAGGGGTCGTTTCGTGCGAACAATCAGAATACCTTTGCGGTCCACAAAGGTCGCGGTAAGACAACATAAATAATCTATCAGGAGACAACTCGCCGCAGCTCTGGGCGTTGGAAAAATGTATCTCCGACATAAAGGGCCGGGGACTCGGTTCGTTACGTTTTGTTACTCCCTGGGGCGTACCTCGCGTCCTACTGCAGTACAACATGAATGTTTTACACCGGCTTCGGCGTCACAAGTGTGATTTGTAACCACTAGTCAAACGTTTTTTGTTATATTGCTTCGAATTTTTTAACAAGTTGTAGAGTAAGAGAGTTAAGAAGTTATTAATTAATAATTATATAGGGTGGAATTGTTGATCATTATCATAAACATGAAAGTCACCAAAATAAAAGGTTTTAAAAGTAGTTTGTGGATCCTGAATGACTATAGGATTGGGGAAATAAAAGGCGTAATTAATGTCTTTGGTGTTACTAAATCTGTTCATTGGCAGCAAAATAACAGCAAATGTCCATTTATGTAAATCGTGACCTTACAATCGTTGAGTGTAACTTAAAATGAAATAATGAATCCATTAATACTCCTTCGCATTGCTTGGCAACAAATCTTACTTAGTGATAATGTTTACACTTTGCTTTAGGATTCATGATTCAACATTACTACATCTACTTTTATAACCTTTCCATTTGTAGCCAAAAGTAAACCAGGTTTAAGTTCCACATAACGCGATAAAGGCACGTTTATTGTTTTTTGTACCGGGCCAAGGTTTCGCACGAAGATTTCGTGTCGTGAACTTAACCCTCATTTTACGACCTCTATACGAAACGGGTGCCCGTGATATAGGTAATCTTTTGACGCAATTTAGAGTTGACAATCACTTTAATCTCAAGAGTAATGTAGAATTTTACAAAAAAAATGTATTAAAATTTAAGGGTGATTAAAAATACGAACTTATAGAATAGCGCTTGGTCCACGGCTTTGCCTACGTATTCCAGGATAATAAATCTTACGTATCTTTTTTCAGATCATGGTCTACATGTGTGCTACATTTTAAAACTCATATTAAAAGTATTCTTATGACGAAAGGATATTACAAATTATATGATTATTTTAAAGACAAGACTGCTTGGACATGAGTTTTATGAACAGATTGTAGTAGATGATAAGGGCTATCTGTAACTGTGAGCAGGAAAAAAACAACTCCGGTAGTTACTTGCTGCTTCTTCTCCCGGGCCCTCTCACAGTAGGGCCTTGTTGAAGCACTGGCGTAGCTTGCATGACTTTCAAAAAGTGTTTGTAAACAAACAGTGAGTGAATAGGCTTCTACTAAGTTAGTGTGCTTTACCATCCAAGGCTTCATTACTGCTTACCATCAGGTGGTTTTGTGGTCAAGCACTAACTTATTCGGTATAAAAAAAAAATCAATTTTAAATAAAAACATTTGATCTGATTTGATTTGATTTTATGAAAATCTGTTCAGTAGTTTATGTGTCAAAGAGTAACAAACATCTATACATCCTCACAAACTCACATTTATAATTAGCAGAAAGGAAGTAAGATTACGCAAGGGAGGGTCCAGTGCATTCATTTAATAACCAGAAGAGACGTATATGAATGTGTGTGCACTGAAAGACTTTTGAGGTTTAGATGAATAAATGTTTGAAGATTTTCCTCTTTACTTCCCAAAAACACCGGGTAAATTGTACATGTTCCTCTACTCACAAAAGAAACTTTAATAGAAACCCATTCCTTATTTCTTTATCATTTCCTGGCGATATTTAAGGAGAATTATCTGCGTTATTTATAGAACACACTTGACTCAAAGGATGGCGCGACGCGAAACATTTTTTATCTCGTTACTTTGTGGAACACATGCGTCAATTTTATAAATAAAAGATGTAGCGTACTCTGAACAAATATCAAATGGAAATGTCTTCATCCTCTTTTAGATTTGCTGTCACCGAATTGTTACTGCAGTGAATAAACATAAAAATTGATGAACATTCGAAATTTATGTTAATTTTTTTTATTTTCGTATTTATTTATTTATTTATTAGGTCTGCCAACAATTTTTACACGATAAAATGGGAATGAGCAAGTTTCAAAGATCTTTTTAACTACGTGCACAACCTATTACAGGCGAACACTGCATGCAAATTAGACTGTAGTTAATTGTATTTGTATAATAAAATTATAACCAAATTATTATTTTATTATAGCCTATTTTTGTTATTGTAGATATAAATCGAGATGTTTATTTTTTAAGGCAGCGTAAGTATAAAATTACTATTTATTTTAATTACATTTCATAATTTCTCACTTCAGCTCTTTAGTTAGGTAACTTGACTGTAAATATCTAGAGAGATTAGAAGATCAATAATTTATTAAAGCCAATTTATTGAGTTCGAAAAATACGTAATAGAAATATAATTACTCCATGGGAAATAAATATATTTCTATACGTCGACTCCGAGAAATAAACCTTTAATTTCATACGCTAAAAACAAATACACATTATCCTTAGAACAAAAGAACTTGTAATATCGGTCAACACTTGTCTTGATATATTTTACTCTTTCCAGGAAATGGATGCGGTCCCGTGGGATACGCTACCTAAGTTGGTAAGGAAAGGTACTTGATAATATATTTGTTCTTTATATGTAGTAACTGTTTTCTTGTATTTTGTAAAAAAATCGAGTATATGTGTTTACATGTGTGAATTACTATGTATGAAGTTAACTTTAGATCAGTTCCATTAAGACAAATAAACTCAAATGAAAATTGAAAAAAAAAACCGACAGTTTTATTTACACTAACATAGCTAAGAACACTCTCAATTAAGTCACCTTTCAGACAAAAAAAACTAGATCAAAATCGGTTCATCCGTTCGAGAGCTACGATGACATATAGGTAATCAGACAGACAGAGTTACAGACGCACGCGTCAAACTTATAACGTGCGCCCATCTCCTGCCGCCCGTGGATATCACACAAACCTTGAATAGTAGGAGAAACTGTTGTCGTTTTGTAGATCCTGTTAATGTCAATGATATTTAAAAAATATAGATACGTTATGCCCTGACAAATCAACCAAAAAATCTGTTCCGAAAAGAGCTACAACACACACACGTTTATCTTTTGTTTCACTACACCAATGAGATTGATATAATACACGAAGGCATTTTAACGCTGTATGTCAAATGTCAAGCACTTCTGACAACAACAAAATGCGTGCGTATTGACAGAGCGACTACGAGCAAAACGGTCAATTGCCTGTTCTTACGCTCTTCATCGTCGGCGCGTTAGTGATATATCTACCTCTTTTTACATTATAAATCATTGGTTAAGGGTAAGATGTTAATGAGAATATTAGTAGTTATTATTCGTTAGTAACCGGACTGTGAAAGTATGGTCTGCTAGCAAGTTATTCCTATTAGTAAATATTAGCAATCGTCCAGTTACTCGTAGTCGTTAATATTTGTCCCACTCGAAGTTGATCAGAAATACGTTGCTACCCCTGAGGACAGATAGAGGTCGCCTCGTATGTACTTATGTATGTGTAAATGGCAACTTAAACCCTTCCGACCGGAACACAATCTGCTATCATACAAAATACAAAAAATGTGTGGACGGATGTCCTCTATAGACTTTGAAAACATCCAATCGATATGCCCCAAAACGGTCTCATTTAAAAGGCAATAATAGAAGATGGTTTGAGACCACTAAACAATGCATTAAACACATTAAAAACATCAAGTCAAGAGTGAATAGGCTTCTACTAAGTTAGTGTGCTTTACCATCCAAGGCTTCATTACTGCTTACCATCAGGTGGTTTTGTGGTCAAGCACTAACTTATTCGGTATAAAAAAAAAAAAAAAAAAAAAAAAAAGGTCCATTGGTACAGTCGATTTTCCAATTTTCCCATATAATATATTTTTGCGTACTAGCGCACGCCGGGTATCCACTAGTTGCTTAATAAATGTGTTGTTATATTGCAAAAATAGGTGAGGGAGGGATACCGCCTCGGGCGAACCATATAGACTTAAGTATATATGTAGATTCTATCACCTACACACGCAAAACTTTTTTTGTATAGCTTAGGTACATTGCATTTTGAATAGTTTAATACAACTAATACATTAATACAATAAATCCATATACCAATTTTTGAATGCAGTTATTTAGGTATATAATAATATTTTATGTAAATCGCTTCATCTATTTCCACGATATTTCTTGATTCACCGAAAACATTAAACATTTATAACAACTTTGCAATGTTTTGCTAGTGTTTGCAATGCAAAGCGTTGCTAGTCGCGCCGTCGATTCCGAATCGATGAGGCAAGATGGTGAATAATACAAGACTGATTGGAAAACAGTAAGCCAGATCGATAGACATCCATAAACTTAAGCAACACCAGCTGTTACCCGCGACTTCGTCCGCGTGGTAATTAATATTAATAAATTTTTCATTGATCCTATTTTTTCTTTCTAAAATAAAAGTAGCACAAGTTACTCCTTCTTACATCAGCTATCTGCCAGTGAAAGTCCCGTCAAAATTGCTCCAGCCATTTCAGAGATTAGCCGGAACAAACAGACAGACAGACAGCGACAAAAATTGTAAAAAATGCTGTTTTGGTATATGTACCGTGTATACATCCAAATGCACTTCATAGCAAGCAGTTATTTTAATGTTACAAACAGACACTCCAATTTTAAATATTTCTATAGATGTATAGATAATGAAGGTATTAGATTCAAAGAGAAAATAATATTTGGATTTTTAGAATATATGCGATATTCGACGGGTTTAAATGGGCCTTAGGATTTACTTAAATCCTAGCAATTCCATCTGAGCGACAGTTAAAAAAGCGGCCAAGTGCGAGTCGGACTCGCCCATGAAGGGTTCCGTAGCGGCAAGTAACATGATATAAAAGTTCTTGTAGTTCGTTGTAACTTTGATCAATGTTTTTTGCGGTTTACGATTTTTGACGTATTAAAAAAAAAACTACTAAATAGATTTCATTCAAACCAATTTTCGTTGGAAGTTTGCTTGGTAATGTACATCATATATTTTTTTTAGTTTTATCATTCCCTTATTTTAGAAGTTACAGGGGGGGGACACACATTTTACCACTTTGGAAGTGTCTCTCGCGCAAACTATTCAGTTTAGAAAAGAATGATATTAGAAACCTTAATATCATTTTTGAAGACCTATCCATAGATACCCCACACGTATGGGTTTGATGAAAAAATCATTTTTGAGTTTCAGTTCTAAGTATGGGGAACCCCCAAAATTTATTGCTTTTTTTCTATTTTTGTGTGAAAATCTTAATGCGGTTCACAGAATACATCTACTTACCAAGTTTCAATGGTATAGCTCTTATAGTTTCGGAAAAAAGTGGCTGTGACATACGGACGGACAGACAGACAGACAGACAGACAGACAGACATGACGAATCCATAAGGGTTCCGTTTTTTGCCATTTGGCCACGGAACCCTAAAAATCTAAATATATTACTGTACTAAAATTGGAAAAATGTGTCTATGCTGTTTACACTTCCGGAGTTTTTGTGACTAAAATCAACCCTGGAAATGGCATTCAAGTTAAGATGGAGTTTAGAATGAGGTATCTTAATTAAATGCGTAATAATGCGTATTATACTCGTACATATAGTTTCAGGCCTGTCTAATGTAAATGTTAATCATTAAGGATTCGATAAAGTATTTCCTCTTCTGGAGTGAACTAATAAGTGTATCATGCATGCCATGTCATGCTTACTATAAAAATGTCATCGGAAATAATGCAATAATGTACATAATACTCTTGTCAACCGTAGGATATTTTAGTTTTGTACACCATACTAAATTATAATAATAAATAATAATAAATTCATTTATTTTCTCACCACAATATAGTCTTAACATTTTATATACTGTGGGAGACTGGTGCCTAAGCTAAGCTTTTGGCCTGTATTTCAGGACACCAGGCTTCCACCCAAAGTTTGACAAGTGCTTCTTTTGGACTACACAATGGCAAGGAGCAAGCAATTTATATTTTTACAATTTTAGTTATATCAACAAAGTACAACAAAAATTAATTATTACGGGAGGATTAGATACAGTAATTTGTGTATGTGTGTGCAGTTTGTGAGTGTGTGCATGTGTGCACGCGCGCGCGTGTGTGTGTGTCGTGTGTGTGTGTGTGTGTGTGTGTGTGCATGCGTATGGATAAGTGTGGTGCATGTGTGTGTTCGCGCGTGATTGTGTGATTTTGTTTTAATTATCTTTATATTTGATTGTTTTTATAGTATGCTGCTGGTAAGAATATGTTCGGTGTTGTCATAGTCTAGTTCTTGAAGCCAGGAGGAGATTTTATTTTTACAAAGGTATTTTGTGCAGTTATATATGTGTAGCTTTTTATTTGCTTTATTATACAGAGAGCAACCTAGGTGACAAAAGAAACGCTGTGAGAATTTAGTCGTGAGCTGTATCTTACGACAATCTGCGGGATTATAGTGTCTTTTGCCGCGGGATAGCGACGGATCATAGGTTAGTAATGTGTGTTGCCTCAATATGGTGTTTTGTATAAATAGTTGACGAACTGTCAATACTTTTGACTCTTTGTACAGGAGTGCTGTAGGGTAGCGGAAAGGTAAGGAGTAGGAGACTTTCAAGATAGCTCTTTGTGTTCTTTCGAGATGAATTAATCTTGATTTGGGCTGACCACCCCAGACGGTGATGCAGTATGTGAGAAGTGAGTGGGCTAGCGCGAAGTATACCGTTCTTTTTAAGTCCCTATCTGCCACATGACTCAGTGTTTTAAATACGTATATTAGTTTTCTTAGCCTACTATTTAACGTATTTATGTGTTCAGTAAAGCTTAGTGTGTTATCAATAATTACTCCTAGGTATTTGACAGTTTCGGTCTTTTGTAATTGAGGACAGTTACAAGATTTGTCGTTTGGATGGGGATACGAGTGAGCTACAATATTGTAGGGTGAATTGGTTGAGGTTAAGTCGTTGGTTTTCCACATAAATGATACGTATTTTGTTTTGTCAGTGTTAAGTGTTAGTACGTTATTTCGAAGCCAATTTGAGACTGTATTGAATCCCGATTGTGCATATGAGTATACCTCTTTCCACGTATCAGCGCTAAACAAGAGTGCGGTGTCATCTGCAAAGGTTATGATCTTACCCTTCGGTATAGTAAGTAGACCCAGTTCGTTGATATATATGAGGAATAGGGTCGGGGCTAGCACACTGCCCTGTGGTGTACCGTATGTAACAGTGCAGTCACTACTGATGTATTCGTCAATTTTAACGTACTGTGTGCGCCCACTTAGATAGTCCTCGAAGATCTCCAGCTGTTTCCCTCTGATGCCCATGTTCTCCATTTTTCGAATCAATATGGGTATGGATACCGTATCAAAGGCTTTGGCGAGGTCTAGAAATATTCCAAGGACTTTCTGCCCCCTATCCATCCGTGTAACGATATAATCAGTAAGTTCGTGTACAGCGTCAGCTGTTGATTTGCCAGATCGAAAGCCGTACTGAGAGTTAGAAAGTAGGTTATACTTTTCCAAATAAGAGATAAGTCGGTTATTTAATATGCGTTCGAGTATTTTGGACATGGCAGGTAAAACAGCAATGGGTCTGTAGTTAGTAATAAGGTTTCGATCTCCGTTCTTATATATTGGATGTATAATAGATTTTTTAAAGGGGTTTGGAAATTTACCTGTTGCAAGAGCAAGATTACAAATAAAAGTCAGGGGAGGAACAATTACGTCTTTATGATTTTTAAGGATATGAGATGATATTTTATCCCATCCAGTTGCACAATCATTACGAAGAGACATGAGAAGTCTTGAGACCTCATCCTCATCTGTCGGTAATATTGTCATGGAGTGTAGTGAAGTGTTATTGATGTGTGGGGTTGACTGAGTCTGTGCTCCTATAATCTTTTCAGCAAGTTTTTTACCCATATCAGCAAAACAATTATTAACTAAGTTCACGGAGAGCTCTGGATTATTCGATATTTTTAGCAAATCACGTGATGAATTATCTTTCTTTCTCGTCCTGTTGGTGATGTTGTTAATTGCGTTCCACAATTGTTTGGGGTTGTTACCAGCACTATTGATTTGGCTTTTATCGTATTCATTTTTGATATTTTTTAGCAATTTATTACAATAATTTCTATACCTAGTAAAAGATGTCTTGAGAATAAGGTTATCTGGCGATTTTTTAACTTTTTTATGTAGGTTGTCTCTGTGTCGGATACATCGTAGAAGACCTGGGGTTATCCACGGCTTGATAATTTTTTTGCGATTAGGTACTTTGATAGTTTTTGTATTTGACTCAATTAACTGATTGATAAGTCTGATCATGATTTCTGCCGCTGTGTGGGGATTTTTAGCCTTGTATACTTCACTGAAATCGAGGGCACGAATATCTGCATTTAGTTGTTTGTAGTCAGTTCGAGAAACTAGTTTTTTTGTTGCTGATTTGACTATTTTTTTGGCTAGGAAAAATAATATTGTTTCATGATCAGTAAGTGCTGAGTGTGCTACCAGAGTATAAGCGGGTAAACTGGATTTCAGCGCCAGATGATCGAGACATGCATTTTGCCGCGTTGGTAATGTATGAGCAGGTAGTAGTCCGTGTGAAGCTAGTAGGTTTAAATATGTGTGTTTAGCTGTGTCTTGGCATTGTTCATGGATATTAATGTTTATGTCTCCGGTAATAATAATATTGTTATAGTGAGAGATGTTTGTTAGAATAGTGTTAAGTGAATGTAGGAAATTAGTAATATCTCTATAGCTTGGCGGTCGATATATAACGAGTAGAATCGTATTGTAGTCTAATTTTAATTGTAAACAGTTAGCGTCTTGGAGATTGGGTTCCTCTACTAGCGGAGTAATATGTTGATGCACATACACGACTACGCCCTCGTTTTGTGTTTGGTTGTTTTTTGTGGTAAAGCAGTTATATCCTGACAAGACGGGGACGTTGTACGTATGGTGTAGCCAGCATTCTGTTAGTGTGATAACATCCCAGGTAACTTTCGTTCTAGCAAGAATAATATTTAAGCCTGATATATTTTTCGTAATACTTCTGATGTTTTGGTTTAAAATTTTGAGTGAAAGTTTAGGATTAACTTTAGATGGAACACAGTTGTCTAAATCGCAGGTCATTGATTCCGACACAGAGACCATGTCTATGTTATGTGTGTTACAATTATTAGATTGCATGTTATCGAATTTTGAATATATGATAATTCAGTGGTGCATTTTTGATGATGAATTTTATAAATGTGAAAGAATTATTATTAAAATTGAGAATGCCAGTAAAGGTATAGAAATATAGTTTTTTGAATGTGTTTAGTGTTTTTACTCTGTGTGTGTTAGTGTGTATGAATGTTGAATTTTTGTAGGTGTTGTCTGTCTGTAAACTTATCCTTGTGTGTAGTGTTAAAGCAAGGTTGATGTGTAATTGTAAATAGAGAATGTAGTTAGTAAGTAAGTCTATGTATAATTTTGAAGCGGCAATTAGAATATATATAAGCGTCTCCAAATTAAAACTAATTCGAAAAACTGTACATAATTTCAAGGAGGAAGTTATGACATATTCAAACTTATTTATCATATTTATATCAGGTATATATCTTGAGTGATTCTGTATGCATGAAACGCCATAATAGTACCCACTTAATATTATTTTTAATACTTTGGCAACGCATCGACTTGTGTAAGTTTTAGATACATAATAGTGATTAGTCAAATGTATGTCGTGTGCGTAAGTGTATGTAAGATATGTGTAGGATATAACGTAGGAAAAAATAGTTAGGCTTAGTATGAAGTTGTAGCGTACAAAGTAGGTTATTTTGTTAGGTTTGTACATTATTGTAGGTATTAGTTGTACGTAATAATAATATAAACAATAATAATATAATTGATACAAGATACAGAAAAAAATAGCTAGTCACATAGATAATTTGGATTGGAGTTTTATGAGGTCTTCTTCACTGTTTATACAAAGGGGTGGCGAATTTTCTTTTTCCTTTAGGTAGACTTTCCCGTATGATGTCCAAGAACTGTGGTACTGGTGGTCTTTGATGAATTCGCGAGTCAGGTAACGTAATCTTTTGGCCTTGGTTGTCAGTGATTCATCAATATAGATTGGGCGGGCAGCTCCTGGTAAGTCAATGTGTTGTGTATTTAGTCTATTCTGCGTATTATTCTTGTTATAGTTCTTACTTTTTTTTATTACGTTATCTTTAATAGCTGCCGTGGTAAACTTGACTACGATATGATTATTTGACTCAGTTTTTGATTTTAGACGATAAATATCAGATATGTCGGACTCGTCGATAGGTTGCTCAATTTTATTACACACCTTTTTTGCGATAATTTTTAAAAGGTCTTTATTTTCGGACGGTTGCTTCGGAATATTTCGCAACTCAATCATACACGTCCGTGCATTTCTCTCAAGAAGTTCAATTTTTGATTCAAGTGATTCAATTTTTTTTCTGCTTGATATGTTCTCATCTTCCAGACACCTCATTTTCTCGATGACTTCATCGTATTTTTGAGACAGAAAGTTCACACTATCCTGCAATGTTGAATTTTGTTCTTTTATTATATTAACCGATGCAATGAGCATATCAAAGTTGTTGTTTTGTTTGTTTTCTAGTGCGTGCAATACTGCCTTCATGTCCGTAATAGCGGTAATTATTTCAAATGATTCGTCGTCATCAAGCTTACGCCCTTTTTTTTCTATAATCTGAGGCTTACGCTTTGTTCTTCTCGTGGTAGTGCTATGTTCATGGCTTTCTTTTACAAGTTTATCAATTTGTGAGTCGGAACCACCGCAGATTGTCTCTGTAATTTGCAAATTAGTGCAAGACAACGTTTCTTCCGATGGAGTTCGCGGAGTCGATGCCATAATGCGAGTTGTAGGCCTATTTGATTATGTTTCCGTCGGGCCGTGCAGTTACCTGTTGCATCCACGGGTCGCAGTGAATTGAGGCGGGGTGGGGTGGGGTGCTGCTGAGGGCGGAGCTATGCGCTCGCGCAGAAACTAGTTAGGAGACGTTGCTGATATATATGTAATTATCTCACTCACTCTTTGACCATATCTCACTTATTCGCACTGATTTGTCATAACACGATTTAATATTACGAATTTTTAAATTGCACTAAAGCGAACACTTAACGCAGCACACGTCCGTACACCACGGAGCTCCGGGCGGAAGGCGATTATGGATACTAATACAACCATATAAATACAAGAAAATCATATGATTAGAAAAATAATAGTTCTAATTCACCTTCACGGACCTAAAAAAAGACGGACTTAATCCCAAGAACAAATTAAGTGAAACTCCCATAGTAATACCAACTCCCTATTCGTACAAGTACACACACTCTCACATTGACATTTCACTGCTTCAATCGCGAATCAAAAATTACGCACACATGGTAAGCGGGCGGCCATTGCTATGCTTCACTCTCGATTTAGACGAGGTTACGTCCGTCTTTTTTTCAGATCCGTGTTCACCTTATAAACCTTGTAAAACATTGTAAGTAAATAAGTAAGTTAGTGCGCTCACCATCCTGGACCACATCTCCACTTACCATCAGGTGGGATTGTTGTCAAGCATTAACTTATTGTAAGTAAAAAAAAAACAATTATAAGTTTATAAATTAATCTTACCTTTTGTGGTCTCCACGACGCAGTCAATCATCCAGAAGAGTAGTGTGAGGTAGACAGTCAACAGCATCTTGTTAGAAGGATAGGATAGAACGACTCTACGGGGTTTCATGTTTCCGTGACTGGGGAATCCCGTCTCGTGAACCCAAGAGCAACATTAGAATGCTGTTATTACATCGCGTAAAGAGATATTAATAGCACTGTTCACTGGTATTTAATAACATTGAATAACTTGTGAATTACTGGGGATAGTCATAAAGTTATTGATACGTTTATTTTTATTAAGAGCGATATGGAGATTTAATTTAAACTTTATTTGGAAATGAACTGCAATATTAAATTCATGTTCACTTATTAATCCTACATTTTTACATTGATATTATTTCCTCGAACATCAACGCTTTCCGGTTATCTGAAACAATAAAAAAACTCGTTAAACATATGCATCGAAAATGGTAATACATTTTAAGAGTTAATTTTTACATAACCATAGTACTTTATACTCAGACGAATTATTCTTACATCTGAGACTTTATATTATACCCGGCGTGTTCCACTATGCAAAAAAAATCTGATGAGAATGACAGATTAGTGTTTTTGAGTTGACGTTGACGTTGATATGCCTTACATCCAATGATGTTGTATGTATCTTTGCTTACATCATATTATCTTTACATAATTATTATCTTAAAATTTTGGTACATGAAAAGTGGAAAATCGACTTTATTCATGCACCGAATGTGCTTAAATGTATGTAGTGGTCTCAAACCACCTTCACATTATTGTCTTTCAAACGAAACCATTTTGAGGCATATATATCGGTGGGATGGTTTCAGAGTCTATACAGGACATCCGTACAAACATTTATTGTGTTTATATCTCGTAAGTTACCAGGTTGCTCTGCTCTGTTCCTAGTGAAATAGGGCAGTTGCCAGAACTTGAGGCGCTTCAATTAGTCTCACAAAGCTTAGAAATTCGTCTCGTTACTGTAGTTCTACCAGGCCATATTGTACATTCCTACACTGACCACTTTATAACCCCAAATGTGTTACCGCTAACTTAACGTTTCTACAATAATTTTTAAATATTAATATTTGAAACACAAAGAAAGAAAGAAATAACACTTTGTTTTTGGATTAATATTTTTTATGTTTTATTACGGTTTAGATGTAAAATTCAAAATTAAAATATTTTTATTCAAAATTGCTTTGGTTTACAAACTCTTTTTGAAAGTCATGCAATCTACGCCAATGCTTCAACAAGGCCTTATGAAGCAGTAAGAAACTATTTTTTTCCTACACACAGTTACAGATAGCGCTTATTACTACTTATGGCAATGTTTAATATATTATAATCAACGCAATCGAACGCCTTTTAGAGGTCACAGGATATACCGATAACATCATGCTTATTCTCCCAAGCATTAAAAATATGTTTGAGAAGTGCGATGCCTGTATCAGTGGTATTTTTCCCCTTCGAATTTCCGAACTGATTAATATGAAACAATTTGTTTGCACAAAAATGCGACAGTAGTTGGTTGTAGAATTTTTTTTCAAAAATTTTAGTAACGGCTGATAAGAGTTATTAATTTCCTATGTTTCATAAGATTTGGAAAAATACCATCATCAACACTTTTATCAAAAATAAAACTTAAATGGGGGGCAATTGAACTAATGATTGATTTAAATCACAGACATGTATACTTGTCTGTGATTTAAATAAAACTCTGCGTAGCATATGCTTAAGTCAGGGAGCAACCTCTTTGGTTCTACAACGATCGGCCGATACAGATGCTGTCATACGAGAAAAGTCATGAAGAAAAACTAAATATTTTGAATATGGAATATGTCAATCTATTTGTAACATATGTAGGGTAGGACCACAGAGTACTTAAGGACATTCTATGGCCTCTATGGGATTCTATGAAAGATCACGGAGTAGTAGAGATTGTTATTGACGTGAACGTTAGGAAAACTGGAAATATAATCATGGAGTAAAGTAAAAGGAATATTATTGAATAACCAATACCGTAGAATACACCTCTTCTGCTTCATATACATCTCTGACAAACATTATCTACGAATATTTTACGTGATGTTGAATCACTTCCTTTGGCTTCAATAAATAAACACACACTCATACCCCCGTAGTAGGTTTTTACCTGTGTCGCGGGTGGCATAGATGACATATACAACACAACACAATAACACCTATGACTAGAGTACAGATATTCCCCCTCCTCGTTTTGCAGACAGGGTGGCTATCAACTAGGCTACATGATCGTACATGGTCAATGGCTTCTTTATAGTGGGCTAAGCCGTATAACGTCGTTGCGACTTTAAGACCTATTATGTGTTTTGTGACACTTTTGGCAAAGTAACTTATTCACCAAATTCAAAATCGGCTATGTGCTTGCTATACAAAAGTTTATCGATTTTATCGATGTTCTCAATTTTCACATAAGAGGTCTTAAAGTCGCAACGATGATAAGCTATTAACATTTTCCAGATCAATATTATATAATCCCCGCGAAACCCGCTTTCAGTAAAGCAAACAAAATTATGAAATCCAGTTAATTATTCTAACAGCAACAATTTTGTTTTCATGGCATAAACTGAGTTTATTACCTACTGTTTTTATATTCTTCTTCCTGTTATCATAATAAAGTTTTGCAAGGTTATTTTGTTTGATTTCTGGAAGGTTTAATTTTTGTATAAATTTACCAATGTTTTTCTTCCAATTAGGGCTTGTTTCACTATCTTCAAGTAGAGTCCTGAATAAGCTATTCGCCGGTTAAAGTGACGTTAAAGTGTCATTTTACATACACGAAATGTCAACTTAACCAACGAATAGCTTACTTCGGACTTACTTGAAGATTGTGAAACAAGCCCTTATTCTGCTTGCTGAGACCATTAAGTACAAATTGAAACTATATCTACGATAATATACCTAATTTTAAATTGTTTTGTTCAACCAACGTTCTAACTTTTGACCAACGTTCTAACCGCTAGGCTATCACTGCTATACCTATACATCTACGTACTTCATACAAAGGGTGAGGCCAAACGAGCTGTCAATCGCTAAAATGAGTCGCGTGCATTCAGTTTCCCACTAAAGTCCTGTTTGTGCCATATGGCGACGCAAAATGAGTTGTGACTTTTGTATGAAACCGAATTTCGCGATTCATTTTACGCGACTCACAGGCCTCACAGCTCAAAGAAATACGCTGTTTGGCCTCACTCTTGGTGACCTCTTATTTGTATGTATGCCAGATGCAACATAGGAAACTTAGTAGGTATGGGGCGCAAGTATGAAAGTATTGTATTTACAAAGAATATCAGTAGGTAGGTAATTTCAATTCGCTCTATATGAGTGAACCATTTTGTAATTGAGTATTTTTTATAACATGACACTAAACTACATAATTCACGTTGAAGATCGCATTACGTTTAAATTAAACTGAAATATTTTTACTGTCGAAATTGTGCTCTATCTATTTTATTAACCAGTAGATTTATTTGTCAATGTGTCTTTGTGTAATTGTCTGACAAAGTTGTTTGTCACATGTTTCAGAGTCAATGTTCCGTCACACGGCGAAGAGATTCTCGACAGACATTCTAAGCAGAAATTCATTGTTGCCGTGAAGACTTTACTTAAGCATAAATATTGTGAATAAAGAGCGAATGGTGGTGTCGTTTGATGTTTTCCTGAATAAATAAGAACAGCGAATGGAGTTGTGAACTTTAATAGCAATTTTATCTGGATTGTGTTGAAACTCGATGGTAAAAGTTTAATGAATGAGGATTAAAGCTCGTTTAAAATTAACAATCACACTTATTTTTTTTGTTTTATGGAAATAGCCGGCAAACGAGCTGACGATCCACCTTAAGGTAAGTGGCTACCGTCGCCCATGGACATCAGCAACACCAAAGGCATCACTGATGCGTTGCCGGCCAAGAAACAGAGAAGAAAAAAAAAGAAAGAAATAACACGACGAGTCGTTTGGCAGCTGACTCATGCTCAAGGGTAGTAGTAGCTATCCAGGCGATCCCCATGGAGAAATAATAATAATGTTCTTTGAATTTCTTTCCTTCTTTCTTCCCTTCTTCTCTTTTGCTTCTTAGCCGGCAACGCATCGGTGACGCCTAAGGTGTTACTGATGTCTGTTGGCAACGGTGACCACTTACCATCGGGTTGTACGTCTACTCGTTTATCAGTTATTTCCATTTCTATTTATATGTAATGTATCTTATAAGCCGTTGTAATATGTAACTTCCTAAACTACATTATAATACATATTATAATTATTTATATCTCGAGAAAGGTGTAACATGTTATCCTAGCGAGAGTCCGATTACATCATTTATTTTTAAATAATTCATTCAAAAATAAAACATTCAGTTTAAATTAAGGTTTCATTCCTAAACTTAACCTTAGACAATTGAATAACTTTTATCAAAATCTATTTAACAACCACGTTTAACTTTGTCTAATAGGTGCCTAATCGAACAAAATAATTAACGATATAACTATAAAACATAAACACTATCATATTTCTGACACGTCTTCCATTTCTGTTTCAACGTGTACCAAAATAAAAGGAAACTGGAGAAACGCCTGCTATTCCCAAGGGAGCCATTCCACGTTGATATTCTTAGATATAATTAACTCTTTAATGTCCGGGGACATCTGTTTACGCCACTGCATCTGCTTCACGACGGCGTGACACGTGGACTTTATGTTTTGGAATATAAGGTTACTATTTGTTTAAACTTGAGTCACTCTTGAGTCAAACTACACGCGAGTAAAACGAAAATTAACACAAAAACAGTTGGTATGTGCTCGTTGTGTTAAATATATTTACGTCTAATCGGTTCTAAGATCAGTGGGTCAAATTTTTAACTTAATTATCTATCGAAATGAAATAGCTATTGGAATAAGTTGGTACTGATGATGTTTATCTCGAACTCCAAATATATTATTTGTTATTATAATTACATAAATATTATTGTACCATTCACAATTTGTTAATTTGTAATACTTACCCAGTCGGTCAGTCTGATATCATTCTGCATGTGGTATTTCAACTTTTTAGTCGGTATGAATAACAATCAGGTGATGTTTCTTTCCGTTGCATACTCGTAAAATCCTTTAATTATCCATACAGAAGTTTTGAAGTTATAGTTGATTGGTGGTAACCTTCTTTTTATATCCGTCCTTACATATCATACATATTAAACCATCACTGTTTACTTTGTAAACACTAAATAATGTGCTTGAAATTATTTAAACCATCGGTAAGTAGGTATATTTATTTACTTTATAAATTTTATTATTCATATCGCAAATAATAATTAATTGTAAACCTCTTTTGAAGTTATTTAAATAAATACTTATTATATGACATAGAGGCGAGTAAAGAAGTGGGCCTAGCTTGAAATTTTACAGCCAACAACTGTTCAGAGTGTAAACTTTTAATTAAAGGTAGCGTGTTTTCGGACTGTACTAAAAACATAGGTAACTTCTCTGTTGCTATTTTTTAAATCTGTAAAATATATTAATTCAAAAATGTGTATTTCCATTATATAGTTAATTAGATTTTACGTAATATTTGGAAGATAATAATATTATATAATTTTTTTTTGTTGTGTTTTGTCTGAGGGCTGGAGAGCTAATTCTTTCTTTCTTTTTCTTCTCTCTTTCTTAGCCGGCAACGCATCAGTGATACTCTTCAGCTCGTTTTTCTGCTATTTCCATAAAAAAAAAAACAATAGGTATATAACTTAAAATAATTTCGTCAAAACTTTTGTGAATAGAGCGTGGTTACTGAGGCATATGTTTTCCAAAGCAAAACAGGGAAAATATTATGATAATCTACGCTTATGTCAAAATATGAATCCCAATGATAATGATTCTTAGATTCTATGAAAAAACTTAATCGCATCATTTTTAAAACCTAACGTCAAGCAGCTTCATAAATATCTTAGCGTGTATATCATTAATCTGCTTCAGTCGTTTTCATCCGCAAAAATATTTTACCGCAAGAAGAAATATACACATTCCAGTTTAAGCACAATTATTTGCAAAATAGTAGCAAAGGAATATAAATTTCGTTCTTTAGCTATCTCGTTTAGCGAACATTCTAAATAACATTAACTTTTAAGTGGCATACGAGCACGAAATTACACAAACAATCCGAACCAGAAATTAGCGAGTGCATTCCTATTTGCAAATTAAAAGAGGAGCTTACGTTTTAGTAACCAGATCTCGTCCTAATTTACTATTCCGTTTGTCTTTGCGTCTTACTAAAAAAGGGGTACACGGTTTTAAATAGGCAAAGTAAAACTGTGTTTTCTCCGTACTGTGTTTTGCGCATGTAATTTTGCTAGCAATAGCTTATCGTGGGAAAATTAGGGCTAAAGTCTAAACAGTATCAGTTTCTATAATTTTTTTTGTTCGCTGGTATATTTCTGTTGGTATTTGTATTGTTTACAGTATTTTTGGTTAATTTGTATATTAGTAAAAACAGGCATACCTACATCCCTTTTTACTTGATACTTAAAATATTTTTACTAGCAATATCTGTCTTAGCTTATCTGAAGCGCTCATAGCCCGGCGGCTTGCGTCGATTTTAGGCGATCGACAAAGTTAAGCAACAGCGGGCGCGGTCGGTAGTTGGATGGATGACCGCTAGTGGCAAAAAAATCTTGAGCGCTTCCTTGCTTCGGAGGGCACGTAAAGCCGTCGGTCCCTGTTGTTATCATAAGATAACAGGCGTTAAGCCATGTCGGAGGCCTTCGGACGGCATGAAAACTTCCGACACTTGGGTTGGTCACTAACCCTTCCACCAATCCAATGTGGAGTATGCTCTAGGCCTCCTCACGAGGAGAGACCCGTGCCCAGTAGTGGGCCATTAATGGGTTGAAGGTAGCATCTGTCGTAGTAAAAAAGGCAAAAAAATTAAAATATCCTGTGTGCGTGTGTGGTTTTTCTTGTACATTTTCACTGTACCTATTTTGTTGCTAGAAAGAAATGTACCTTGCGAGATACACAATTTTAAAAAAGTACGCAAAATATTTTTTCTAGTTTCAGTGCCTGCTTTTCATAACAAATTCCCAGAACTTGAAATATTACCTGTTATTCCCGCACGAATTCATGATTTATTATTATAGTATTACAATTTATTTTGATAATTAATTCCACAGTTTATAAACTTCAAAGCTAAAATACACCGGCACAATGAATTTACTATATCGTGTCCATTATTATTACTCAACCCATCTCATTTGAACTAAACCAATTGCATTCGTCAATTTCTACAAATGTCGATTCTATTTTAGTGAATAATATCACTTAAATAAATGAAATGAAGCCAATATTACGGCATACGTTCCTAACTATAAAACAATATGTAGTATGATATATATAAAACACCAAACGTTAGCATTTGAAATCATCCAACCGATGTGCGCCAAATCGGTTTTATTTGAAAGGCAATAATACGAAGATGGTTTGAGACCATTAAACAATGCATTAGGCAAAAAAAAGTTAGAAAAAAAAAAAAAACCTTTTTTTTTAGCGCGTATGACTATGACTAGTCGGATCATGATTAGTAAAGCAACATTGCCGTTTTTAGGGTTCCGAAGAAAAATCGGAACCCTTTTAGTTTTGTCATATCCGTCCGTCTGCCATCCGAAGCCCTAGTTAGTGTTAGAAAGCTGTAACTTCGGAACCCTACATTGCGCGTGGCCTGACACGCACTTGCCCGGTTTGTTGTTTTTGTGTTTATTGCTGCTTTTGCGTTGCTCGTTTTACGAGGTAAAAAATAAAATAAGGCATCCATGTCATTTGTAAATTACAAAAAAAGATTCCTTTAAATACATTAGTGGGACAAAATACTTAAGATTTTCCCATGTCCAAACTCACGCTGGAAACAATAATTCTTTCCGAATGCCTCATTCCTGTGGCGCCCTGAATAATCGACCAGAATTATTCTTTGTTTACAAAACTGTGCAGCATAAATTGGAACAGTCTACTAATCTTAATGACGACTTTACGGTTGTACACAAGAATCAAAACATAAAACCATCGAATTCTTTGATGTGAACAGCGCAATGAAAATAGACACGCGTAAAATTAAATGGATACTAATCTTGGCTGGTTGTAGACTTTAGCAGTGAGTCGCCATTCGCTAATGGGTGTTTCTTTATTAGCCGGTGTGTTGCACTTGTACGGCTTTCATTTGTTCTCTGCACATTCCTAAGGTTGGTAGAGAATGCTGTTTAGTATTAAGGCCGCCTTTTGTACCACTTATTTGCTAAGGGTCCTGGGTGAATAAAGCATAAATAAATAAATTATGCAGTGATACGACACCGGCACGATATATTATAATTGTTATCATTCCGTGAAACCTGAGTAGCTACTCCCTAACTGCAGTTACCCGTCGTGTTCCAGCTAGGGGTTGACAGCCACATCTATTCTTCATTCTACTCTATGAAACAACGTATCCAATTGGTTCCATTCATATTATAGTTAATTAGATAATTTTTATACTTGTTGCGTATCAAGGGACGTAATTATACGAAGTAATAATATATTCTTAGGATAGTATATTTCTAAAGAAATGTGTTTCATGTGACTTATGTATTAGGAATAAGATCATCTCTGTCTTATGAATTTAGATAGTAGCTATCTATAAGTTCGTTTCCAATATTAAATAATGGGTCGGTATATTTTTTTTACAACAAATTATAAAATATGTGTTGAATGTTTTAAATATTAGCAATTGATTGATTTCTAACGAATACCAAAACACGTATGCTACAACACTATGTTGAGGGTTAATAAGTTTAATAATAATGATTAATAAGACAATTGTAATAATAATATTATTCTTTTCTACTTAAAAACATACTAATGAAGCTTTATCTTTGAAGCTCAATTATATTTCTATAAAGAAAACGAAATTGACTTTGGACATCATAATAAGATTAAAAGCTGAAAAGTAGTAACTATATTATAAAATCATCCGGTATGGATTATTGCTTCTTTTTATGAAAGAATATATTTCCAAATTGGTCCCACAGTTATCAAAATTGAGCTCTGATGATGGAAGCTATGAGAGATTCAGGAAACTCTTCAGATGTTCTAGATATACAATAATATACATTATGTCGATTTTGATATATCATGTTTTTTTATGACTGTTTCTTTGATGTAATTTTATTTTAAATCATATTTTCACCATTGCTTTTTAGTTTAAGATATCTACAAGCAATCAGCACACGATGTTGCAGTGTTCTGTTAATAAAAACGGGCTGCACTCAACTCGCTTTTGTTTTGTAGCGCAGTTCGACAGCCCTGGTAATCTACAATTGCAAATTCAAATATATACTAAGCCATGTTTATAATAAGTTTTTATACAAATGTATACTGCAGTATGTACTGTTAATCCTCGACGATAATAAAACAGTAATTTTTTACTAATTCTCCTAATGTTATACATTTTATTCTACTAATCTATGTATGTCTTTCATGAAATTTTGCACACAGTTAGATGATAATCAGGAATAACGTATAGGATACATAACCCGGAATCCGGATAACCCGGAAAACACGGGCAATGCCACGGATAGATCACTAACACCCCAACTCAGAGTTACTAACGGTTACTTAAATTGCTCCTTAGTACAGAATTTTTATGGTGATTCTTTACTAAAGAGCGATTAAAGTAACCGTTCGTGACTCTGCTGGGGTGTAATCTATACTAATATTATAAAGAGGAAAGATTTGATTGTTTATTTGCATTGAATAGGCTCCGAAACTACTGAACCGATTAAAAAATTCTTTCACTGTTGGGAAGCTACACTATACCCGGGTGATATAGGCTATAATTATATTTTCAAAAAATTAAAAGGATTCCTTAGTAAAACTCTCAATAAAGTAACCCAAGATGTAAAAAAATAAGAAAACCGAAACAAAGCGAGGGTGGTTACTCGTTGATTATAATTTCCTAGTAATTTAATCTGCAATAATTAAGTCATCCTTATCCTATCATTCTACTCGTATATGGAAGTACGTCGCCACTGTACAAGTAAGCTGTTCCTTTGATCTATCCAACAAACGATCCAATCAACTCTGATGTATTACAAATTAATTATGAATTGACTTTGAACAGTGACAAGGAACTATGTATTTCAAAATTTGAAGAGACAAAAATAGTACTACCAAAGTTCACTTCTAGGCTTTATTTGTTTACAATTTTAAGAAAAGAAAAAACATTGCAAACAGCTTTTTTATCGCTTTAAGTGCAGTGGCATATTATAGTACCAACGTTAAATTTTATCGTAAGTAATTCATAAATAATTCATACATCCCGTGGGAGACGTGTCAATAAAAAGCCGGGATAGTCGTAAAATTTGGCGAATTACGCCCAACCTCCCTAAGGATATTTTTCCAATATGACGCAATATAAAATTTCCATAATTAAATTAGCCGGTTATTAAAATCAGATCTATGAATTGGGTTATTTACTAGGCGTTTTCAGCAATTTACGTGTTTCGGGTGTTTTATCGAAGCAATTTATTATTTTCAATATTTTTAGGTTTTCTCTTATAACATTAACATACAACGGACACTCAGTATATAAAGCGTAATATTTACATATCTTATCATAATATTAATATCATTCTAGATTATACTCTGGTTCTTAATCGTCTTAATTCTTAAACTTCGATTTAATCATCACTTTATGTCATAACCTCAATCACTTCAACCATCTTAAGCTCCACCAATCCGCACTGGAGCAGCGTAGTGGAGTATGCTATAGGCCTCCTCAAGAGGAGAGACCCATGTTCAGTACTGTGTAGTGGGCCATTAATTTGTAACTATTGGACATGGAATTCGTCTCACAAAGTGAGGAGTACACGGTACAGCCCACCACGCTATCCAAGTGCAAATTGCCAGACTTCACACACCTTTGAGAAGCGTGTGAAAAACTCAGGTGATGTTTTTTTGATGTCCTCGTGATGTTTTTCCTAAGCAAGGGTGCTTCGTTGAAAAAATTAATTAATACAGAAGATAATCAAGTCGAACTCAGGTCACATTAAAATACTGCCTCTAGTTTAATACTTTCGGGCCTAAATTAAAACATTATTTTCAAAATGACACGGACAATTATGTGTACGATGTCGATTATAAATTAATGTAATATATCGCATAATAAAACATGTCAATAGCAAATAGTACAAGATTAATAAATATCAATCCGTTACTCGATGAAGCCATATCAGATGAAAATGGTGTCGCTAATTGCAACAATTTCACAGTTAATTAATAATATCAGGTTTTCGTCCTCGTCCAAAATTATAGACCTATCCATTCGCAATTTCCACGCTAACGATTTGTAATGAGAATAATTATCTCGATCGATAACCACGGCTGGCAATTGACATATTTTTCTTCTTATTCTTCTATTGTTTTTACATGTCCAATACCTACCATTTAGCTAGCAGGAGGGAGACATTTGACTCTAACAAAAATTATGTTACCTTTAACGATTGTTAATTTTTAACGATATTTTACCTGTAAGGGAGGTGCCTTGAAAAACATTTTATTAAATTTGTACTAATCTATACTATAATATATAAAGAGGAAAGATTTGATTTTTTGTTTGCATTGAATAGGCTCCGAAACTACTGAACCGATTTGAAAAATTCTTTCACTGTTGGAAAGCTACACTATCCCCGAGTAACATAAGCTATATTATATTTTCAAAAAATTTGGGATCCTTAAAAAACTCCAATAATGTAACCCAAGGTGTAAAAAAATAAAAAAACCGAAGCAAAGCGAGGGCGGTTACTCGTAATAAATAATTATGAATTACGACTTTGTACTAATAATAAATAATTATGTATATGTTACCGGATACCTGTATAATTCAGCATTCTATACAATACCTAGGCAATGTATAGAATATCTAAAACGTTCAGGTAACGTTTTCAATATTATTTATTTCATACTTAGCCCAGGCATTCTATACAATACTCCATGCGTAGTTGGTAATGTGTGTAAAAGACGGTTCTCTGCCTTTTCGCCGAAAATTGTTTGGCCGATTATCACTTGCCAACTAACGTTTCGCAGAATTTTATTTCGCCGAATAATCATTTGCCAACTTATCACATTTTTTTTTTAATTTCCCAACCTAACAGTTGCCAACTGTACTAATAATGACACTTTTCAAAAGGCCAACTTTCAAGTAGCGAATGTTTCAGTTAGAGTAATATTCATTTGGTTGTATATTGTTTATAAATCTAGGTTTGTAAATTTGCGGTTCTTGTTATCTTTATTTATTAATTTATTTATTTATTATAGGATTACCAACATAAGATACAGTTACATCATTTGCAATACAAGTTGTTACTTATCATATTAAATCTTACTGTTCCTACAATTACAGGTAACCACAGCATGCTTTGCAAATAGTCATCTTCCGGTGACATATGCACTTTTAGGGAGAATTTAGGGGTTTTTGATACATAAAAAGGCTTCCAAACATCTCCGGCGCTGCGGGAAGTGCAGCCCCTCCGCCCTTGCGTAACAAACTGCAGGCAATCCATGCTCGCCTGCACAGCTTCGGCTCACATGGTGCCTGCAGTTTCTTACAGCGGGCGGGGGCTGCTCTCCCTCCGCGCCTCCGGGGTTTACATTCACTCTAGGGGTAGGGCAGACTAGTACCACGTGGGGTCGGGGTTGACTAAGTCGGTTCTGTCACCAATTTTGAAAAATCCGAAGCTGCGTAGGCGAGCAGTGTAGTGTAGGAGCCATTAGACTGCATCTCTCCTTACCATCAAGTGTGATTTCGGTCAAGCATTAATTTAAAATGTATAAAAAAATATCTATTCATGCAGGTTATAATTTGTTTTGAGTGTGTTTTTAAGTAAATTCTTAATTCTAACCTCCATCCAAGTTGACTATACATACCCAAATCTAACTTTATTCATTGCCGGTGGACCTGCAGGTATTCTGTACAGTAGTTGGGAAACGTATACATTACCTAGGCAAACTATGTAATGGTGATAATATTCATATAATTTAATACATTGCCAAAACGACCCAGGTATTATACACATTTCCTAGGAATTGTGTTGAATACCAGCATTATACAGATATCCGGTAACATATATACTATAATTATATATATTTGGCATGGATGTACCTACGTATATCCATGCCAAATTACAGCTTTCTAGTACTAAGGGTCTCGGCGCTATGCTAAGGACGGATATGACGAAACTATAAAGATTCCGTTTTGACTATGGAACCCTAAAAAGGTGCCAAATAAGAGAAGTAAAAACGTTTATAAACTATATTTCGCGAAGCGAGTTTCGTTAGAATGTCTGTAACTGCAAATATTCACAATTATTATTGTACAATTGCAAATTGTAGATCTACTCACACAATTTAAGACGAAAGTTACGAACACAAATGAAGTTGAAACCATTTAAAATTCTTATCACAAGTGCGCCGCCTTTATACAACCCCCTCTGTCCTGCCTAATTAATTTTGCTCCCTTTACTTTCACAGGCATACTTTCTCTTCTGATTATTCTAATATAAATTAAATTAAGCATTTTATTAAAGTTTGTCTTTGACAGTTATAATGTTTAACTAAAATACTGACGACTATCCATATTTATAACTAGGCGTAGGAGCATTCTTTTTTTTTTTTTTTTTTTTTTTTTTACACTAATAAGTTAATGCTTGACCACAATCCCACCTGATGGTAAGTGGAGATGTGGTCCAAGATGGTGAGCACATTAACTTAGTAAAAGCCTATTCACTCTTTTCTTGAAAACATCCACGTCATAGACTGGCGGGAACGCCGACGCAGGCAAGTTATTCCAGTCCTTCGCGGTGCGTATAACGAATGACGAGGCAAACCGCGTCGTTCGTACCGGCGGGATGTTCACGACAAAAGGATGGATACCCGCCGTGCGTCGTGTCGTTCGATGGAGAAACGGAGATGGGGGAATTATCTCAAACAATTCCTGCGCACACTCTCCGAAATGTGCCCTGTAGAAAACCGAGAGACTGGCTACTCTGCGCCTGTGCTCGAGGCTTTGAAGATTGGTCTCAACCAAAACTGGGTCACCAATGAGCCTCTTCGCACGTCTCTCCATCGAGTCCAAAGCAGAAAGGTGACATTTGGCTGCGCCTGCCCAAATGTGCGAACAGTACTCCACACACGGCCGAACCTGAGCTTTGTACAAGGTTAAGAGTTGCCTAGGTGTGAAGTACCGTTGTACCTTTGCAAGGACACCAAGTTTCCTTGCAGCAGCCTTAGCCTTGGTCTCGATGAACCGCCCAAAGTTGAGTTTCGAGGATATCTCTACTCCTAATAACTGAAGGCAGTCGGTATAATCCAAGGACACATCCCGAAAAGTAGGAGCCAAGGTGAACGGGCTCTTCTTGGCGGTAAATAGACACGTCTGCGTTTTAGTGGCGTTGAATCTCACAAGATTGGCTTCGCCCCATTCGGACACAGCCCGAAGTGTGAGATTCACACGAGCCACCATGGCCTCTCTTTCAGACTGAATTTCGTCCCGACTGGCCCTGGAACTTGGTACGTATCTCTCTACCACTGTGCTATCGTCTGCGTACCCATAGATACCGGGCATAAGCAGATCATTTATATGTAGCAGAAATAGAGTGGCGGAGAGAACGGACCCCTGAGGAACTCCAGCATTTGTAGTCATCGTCTCCGATGAACAACCATCGACTACAACGCGGAAAGACCGGTCGCTCAGGAAGTCTTTTACCCAGTCAATAAGGCCAGGGGATATGCCGTAAGTTGGAAGCTTGCTTAGAAGGCTAGCGTGCCAGACCTTATCAAAGGCCTTCGAGACGTCAAGGGAGACAGCAAGTGCCTCCCCATTTTTCTCGAGGGCCTCGCCCCATATATGTGTGGCATACGCTAGAAGATCTCCTGTTGATCGGTTTCGGCGGAACCCGTACTGCCGATCGCTAAGGAGATCATTCTGTTCAAGGTATGCCATGAGGCGCCTATTCAATATACGTTCCATAATCTTGCAGATTATGGAGGTAATTGAGATAGGCCGATAGTTGGCGGGGTCAGCACGGCTACCTTTCTTGGGCACGGGCTGCACGTTGGCAAGCTTCCAGGATTTAGGCACTGATCCAGTCTCAATTGAGAGGCGGAACAGACGTGTCAATACAGGAGACAACTCGGGTGCACATTTCTTGATCACTATCGCTGGAATACCATCCGGTCCGCTGGCTTTATTCACGTCCAGACACCGCAAGGTTTTAAGGACTTCTTTGTTTGTAATACGGATCTCCGGCATAGAGATACCGCAATGAGTCAACTGAGGTGGTACGTTATTGCTGACATCCAGACGCGAATTCTCAGCAAAAAGAAATGCGAATAAGTTCGCTTTCTCCTTAGCCGTATGAGCCAGGGAACCATCCGGTTTTAGCAGCGGAGGCAGCGTAGGCCGACAGAAATTATTCTCGACCGCTTTGGCGAGAGACCAAAAAACTCTACTACCGGACGGTTGGGTACAGAGTTTTTCGCCGATGTTAGTAATGCGGACGGAATTTGCCTTCTGTAATGCCTTTTTGTATGACTTGGCGGCTTGATTAAAAGCTTTCTTCTTAGCGCTGACGTCCGGAGCTTTGCGGCTTCGAGCATCCACCCAGGCTAAGTACGCTGAATGTTTGTGTTGCTCAGCTTGCTCACATTCAGCGGTAAACCATGGGCGAGCTTTGCCACCGATGGGTACATCAGAAAAAGGGATAAAATACTCCATCGCTTGACGTACCACATCGGTTATAGCATCCGCGCAGCTCGACGGATCGTCAGAAGAGAAGCAAAGCTGCCGCCAAGGATAAGACGCGAAGAAGTGTCGCATCTCATCCCAATCTGCTGACTTGTATCGCCACATTCGTCGGTTACCACGGGGCTCGCAGTCCGGAGGGGAATATGTCGATACAGATTTCACCAGACAGTGATCAGAAGTTCCCAACGGGGAGGAAACCTGAATATCATACCTGTCTGGATCAGTTGTCAGCAGAAGGTCTAGGCAGTTGGCCGTGTGGCTATCGATATCGGGCACCCGTGTCGCTTGCCTTACCAGCTGAGAGAGTCCAAGCGTCAAGGCAAAATTCCACGCTTCTCTCCCAGCATGGTCGGTTTTCTGGTATGGGAACAGCCAGTCTTGATGACAGGCGTTAAAGTCCCCCAGAAAAACCAGCTGCGCTATGGGGTGCCGATGTAAAGCCATATCAGCTGCCTCGCTGAGATGTTGGAACAGACGAGTTGTCTCCTGGTCACCACTGTGCGATCGGTAGACACAGGAATATAGGATCTTGTCCGCACCTGTGTCTACCAAAACCCAAATTGTGGAGAGAGTGGGGTCTTCAAGATGGCGGAGACGCTGGCAGCAGATGTCGTTGCGGGCATACACACAGACTCCGGCGCGAGGGTGAAAATTATGCTCTAATGTGTATCCTGGGTAGTCGAGGTATGCCGCGCTCAATGGACATCTAATCTGCGTCTCCGTCAAAAAGAGCAGGTGCGGCTTAGCAGTCTCAAGGTGGTGGTGGACTGCAGTGAGATTGGAGTGCAGCCCACGGATATTTGTGAACTGCACTTGGAGTGAGGGGACGTGCAACCGCTGTAAAAAACTTTTTCCCTTGCTCTTTTTTTTCATTTTACATTTTGGAGTGAATAGGATGGGAGATGGCAGTTGAACAAGGCGTCACGTTGCTGACCAAGCGACGGTATCAGGATCGCTGCGTCATTGGGGGCTTAGTCTGGAGACCGCGGGGACGCCCGAACCCCCCCGGAGATCGCCATCAGGTCCCCTCATCCGGTCGCCAACCGGCTTGATGGAGCCACTCCGGGATTTTTCGCAGTTGGCGGGGCAGCCTTTCGTGGGTGGCTTTCCCACTACTTGGGCCCCCTACTGACTACGGTCGGCCAGCGGTGCACCGTGCTTCGGATCCCGCTGCCCTCCGCGACTAAGCTCCCGACACAGCAAAAACCAATCCGTCACAGCCGGTCCGCTAACGCAACGCAACTGTTCAGACCCATCTCCCATTCGGCTTCACCAGACATCATGCCGGAACACGACGAATCGTTTGGCGGCATGGCTTTGTCCAGTGGGTGGTAACTGAAAGCCGGCAGCCGATGTTATGGCCTACCACCAGAGTTGCTGCTCGTTTAGCACTACCCAGGGGACACGTGTAGGGTAATCATGTCTTCAAGTAACTTCCTACGGACGCGAGCAGCTCGTCCCCCAAAGCATTCGTCGCAGAGTAGAAATTACTTTCAAACTTTCAGCATTATTTTAAAGTGATCTCCTTAATAAGTGTTGACATTCATAAAACTCATCTCGTCAGATCTTAAATCACGTTTCCTCCTCTTATTTTCTTAGTTCATTAGTCTATACTTATAATATAAAGAGGAAAAATTTGATTGTTTGTTTGCATTGAATAGGCTCGAAAACTACTGAACCGATTTGAAAAATTATTTCACTGTTGGGAAGCTACACTGTCCGCGGGTGACATAGGCTATATTTAAAAAAAAATTAGGAATCCTTAATAAAACTCCAATATGTAGCCCAAGGTGTAAAAAAAAATAAGAAAACCGAAGCAAAGCGAGGGCGGTTACTCGTATTACAATTAAATGCCTAGTGAAAATATTACGAGAAAGCTTTCTCAATGTTCGATATTCTCCGTGCTGTTCACAAATACATATGTATGAAATCAAATAAATAAAACCAACCCACAGTTAAAGTCCTCTTAAATGCAAGTTTCTTTTCTGATCAACTTTTTTTCAAAACAGTATGTATGTAACCGATATCACTCAGCTAAACATATTATAAAACGGGTTAGACTTGGACCCAACATGTTGAATTCATTTCTAATTCATGACAGCAAACTGTGCGTGGGTAATTTGTATGGGAACAAAGCATACCCTATCTCGGCCTTTATGGACGAAAAGATATGTGCTCGTTACGATGTTAATGAATTAAGAGGTTATTCATCCAGCCGATTAATTAGACATATTACATTTGATTAAATTTAAATTACTTCGTTCATAATGCATATACCTTTGTCTCTAAAGGACACATCTGTGTATCACTAATGTTAAGAACTAACGCTCTGCCCGCAGGTTTGCCTGCGTTTTCCGGGACAATATGTACCGTACAACTAATTTCAGATTATAGTCTACCTACGTGCTAAATTTCATGAAAATCCGTGCAGTAGTTTTTTCGTGAAAGAGTAACAATCCTCACAAACTTTAATAAAATTAAGTCAATGATATTTAAAAAATATAGAGGCGTTATGCCCTCACAAATCTATACAATCTATACAAATAAATAAAATTTGAGTGTCTCTTTGTAATATTAAAATAACAGCTTTTTACTAAGTGCATTTGGATGTATGGACGGGTACATATACCAAAACAAGATTTTTTTTAAATTTTGTCTGTCTGTCTGTCTGTCGGTATGTCTGTCTGTTTGTTCCGGCTAATCTCTGAAATGACTGGAACGATTTTGACGGGACTTTCACTGGCAGATAGCTGATGTAACAAGGAGTAACTTAGGCTACTTTTATTTTAGGAAAAAAATAGTTTGTTAGGCGATACGAAATTCGCCGGGTCAGCTAGTCAACCATAAAATCTGTTCCGAAAAGAGCTACACACACACACACGTTTATCTTTTGTTTCATTACACCAATTACATTGGTATAATACACGAAGGCATTTTAACGCTGTATGTCAAATGTCAAACACTTCTGAAACAACAAAAGCGTGCGTGTCATCTTGTATTGACAGAGCGACTACGAGCAGAATGGTCAATTGCCTGTTCTTACGCTCTTCATCGTTGGCGCGCTAGAGACATATCTACCTCTTTTTTACAGTGTAATATCATTGTATTAAGTAGGATAGGTTTGGCTTTGACGAAGAAAAATAATTCGTTGTTTTACTCTAACAAAACTAAAGTAGTAATGTTCCCAGTTACATTGGTTTGCATAGTTATATTACATATTTAATATAATTTTACGAGGACTACGCGAAATGTGGCCCGGCTGATAAACTGCCCCATAATAGCTAAAGGCACTCAAGACAGGTAAGCAATAATATATTCTAAAACAAAGATCCCGATGAATTAAGAATCTCCTCCTTTTTGGAAGTCAGTTAAAAACATTTAATAATGTTTTGATAAAATATGGCACATAAATAAAATATGGCACATAAATATTCTAACAAAAAGGAATATTTCGATTTTATATAATGATGATGATAATGTAATTATGATAACATTTTAACTTCAAAAAAGGAGGAGGTATTCAATTCTACTGTATTTTTTTATGTTTGTTACCTCAGAACTTTCAACTGGGTGAACCGATTTTGATAATTCTTTTTTTAATCGAATGATGGTGCTTTTTATGTGTTTCCACATAAATTTGAGCTAGATCTGACGAGTAGTTCTTGAGTTACTTTGAATTCGGTTATTTCTTTCTTGGTAAATTTCAGTTTATATTACTCTTTGTGCTACTTGTTTCCAGAACTTTCACCAATACTTGTTAGTTTAATATATACAATTCTATACAGTCCACTGTGTCAGATATTATACGGGGCAAACATTTAGTAATATTATCAGTTGCGAAACAAGACTCTTGAACCTCCCACTCGGACATAACTTCAAATAGTAACAATCTCCAAGTACCCTCGTCAGGAATAATCCTTTACATGTTGCTGGGATTCCTCAGATACTTACAATATCAAAATCATTCAACAAGATACTCGAACAAGTTTCTCCATACCATATCGTACTCACTTCCTCGTAATAAATATGTTGGTTGGCATTAGTCGTATGTTATCCTGCTAACATAATTGAAAAAGTTTTGACAAGGGTTAACTGGTCTGCAGACTCTTGCCGTAAATTACTCTATTTATCTCCTTTTATGTATTATCAACGTGTTTGTCCCTTGTAATTACAGGATTATGATACTCGTATTTGTGAGTTGTAATACTGGGTCTGAATACAAATCTTATCAACGAATCTTTCTAGTCATAAAAGGAGAAATTTTCTATTTTTTTTGAAAACTATCTTTTTAACTCTTATACTTAGTTATTAATAAAATCTAATGTATGTTATTTTAAACCGACTTCAAAAAAGGAGGAGGTATTCAATTCGACTGTATTTTTTTAATTTTTCATGTTTGTTACCTCAGAAATTTTGAATGGGTGAAGTGATTTTGATGATTCTTTTTTAATAAAAATCTAGAGCTTGTCATGTGGCACTTTAATTTGAGCGAGATCTGACCAGTAGTTTTTGAGTTATCCCTAATTTTGAAGTCGGTTATTTTTTGACAAGAATTATTTTATAAGGGCTTGTTTCACAATCTTCAAGTAGAGTCCTGAATAAGCTATTCGCCGGTTAAAGTGACGTTAAAGTGTCATTTTACATACACGAAATGTCAAATTAACCAACGAATAGCTTACTTCGGACTTACTTGAAGATTGTGAAACAATCCCTAAGTGTCATTATAAATTTTATAATGACATGAATTATTATAATTAAAACCAAATGGTATTTTAAAAGAAAAAATTCAACTAAATGACATTTTATGGGCATGTGATGAATTTTTTAAAATCTTTATTTGTTTATGGGGTTAATATGGTTACATGACCTGTTAAGTTGAATAGAAATAAATGACAAGAAGAATGATATGGATACGAATGTGAGTGGACAAAGGGGACGAGGACGGTCTAAGAAAAGATATATGGATTGTGCGTGAGACGCTACGAAAGATAAGGGAGTCTATGTAGAAGCGATGGCTGTTAATGGAAGAGAAGAACGCTAACCTCACATAAAACTATGAGATGGGAAAGAGGTTGATTATGAAATAAATTTTAGTATTGTGTAATCGTTATTACATTTTCAAACATAATTTGTTATTGCATAATCTGTTTAATCTTAACATTTGCAAGTAACGTAATGTAACGCGCATATCTATATATCGAGCTGCAGTTTGATTTATCATCCGCCGTTTTAAATAAAATTGTTATGATGTGCCCTAAAAAGTTATAAATAATTAAATACATAAATAAATAATACGCCGGTTATTTTTAATCGGATGTGTTTCTTTCTCATACCATACATAAACATGTATTTTGTCATTGCTATTGATATTTAATAATTTATACATTCCAGTAACATTTTATATTATTCTCTTGGTTTATGTTTTTATAATTAGCTGCTTGGGAAAAAAGCAACAAGATATGATTGGTTGAAGAATGGATCCCAACTGTTAATCCTTCTATGGTGTAGTTGTTGAGTATTACTTTTTAACCGACTTCAAAAAAAGGAGGAGGTTCTCAATTCGACTGTATTTTTTTTTATGTTCGTTACCTCAGAACTTTGGACTGGGCGAACCGATTTTGATGATTCTTTTTTTTATCAAAAGCGGGTGGCTGTCATGTGGTCCCATATAAATTTTATTGAGATCTGACAATGGCATCCATGATAAAACCATATAAGTCTTAAATTTGTATTAACAAAGCGCGACAAATGGACGAATAACTCAATATCACGCCAACCGATTTCGATGATTCTTTTTTTAATCAAAAGCAGGTGCTTGTCACGTAATCCCACATAAATTTAAACGAGATCTGACAAGTAGTTTTAGAGTAACTTTGAAGTCGGTTATTTTTTGTTAGTAAAATTTAGAACACAATATTGTGTATTAGACTGTTTTTTTATTTTTAGTTTTTTTACGCAGACGGGTTTTTTGTTTTTTTTTTAATTATTTTTTAAAGTGAAACGAAGTTTTTCTCCCTGTATCGCATGTCGTATTACAGCTGGCCCTGGAGTAAGAATAATAATGGAGATTCAATGATTTAAATAAATATTGCTCTTAGTTTTTAATATGCGTATATCATGTAAATGATTGTATTAATTATGTATTCCGTAGGTACTCTAATACGCAAATAGAAATTAAATTTTATAATTAAATATTTTGTCTACTATTGATTTCCCATCGTCATTCCCATTTTTCAGTAATTAAGTTAAGATTAAAAACGCAAATTTAATATACCATATGTCGAATAATTTTCTTAAAAATATTCACTTGCATCGTGGTTTCATAAAACCACACAATTAATTTCATTTTATTTCGTGTGATGTACAGAACTCTCAAAACGTATAAGATAATAATCTTCTTTGAGCTGATTTGGAAGGCTAAATAAATCTCATTTGATATTTAATGGTATTTACATAGAAGAAAATCAAAGGATTTAACGTTCAAAGAATAATGAATTATGTTGGTAAAGGACGGCTCTAGTTGAGTTTGCGGTTACTTTTACACTTTTATCGTATTATGACGAGAATATGTTTAGATTTTCTGTATTTTAACACCATTTCTCGGCATCTTGGCCTGCCGTATAAACAGATCTTGAGTTCGAATTCTGTATTCACTTTGCTGTATTTTCATTTATACGTGGCATAACAGATAGATCTTATACATATATAAAATTCTCGTGTCACGGTGTTAGAAGCTGAACTCCTCCGAAACGGCTCGACCGACTTTTGTCAATCTTTGCGTGCATATCGGCTAGGGTTGGAATCGGACATCTATTTTTCATCCCCCTACTCCTAAAAATTGTTTGGCAGAACAACGTTTGCCCGGTCAGCTAGTATTATTATAAAATGGATGGAGACATTTAAACGTGCTATTTTATGTACTCTTGGCAGTCTTATTTTTATATGTCTGTGCCAGCAATAGCATTATGACGATACAAAGAATCCTTGATGTGCCTGTAGATACGGTTCGAAGCATCGGCCTGTGGTATCGATACCAAGTACTCGTGCGGTATCGATGGGTAAGGTATCGATACCCAAAAAGTATCGGCCCTGAAGTACCGATACTACTCAGTACCGAGTACTTGCGAGAATCACATTAGGAGCTAAAAAAAAGTCATCAAGAGAAATAAAGGCCAGATGACCTTTTTTTTAGTCCGAAAGCTGAACCGATAAATATATTGGCAGTACTGGACACGGCCCACAGTAATGTACACGGCCGTCTAAAAACTTGTATTGACAACTGAAAAGTACTCAGTATTATTAAAAATACTCGATACCGACGTTTCATATGAGTACTTGCGAGTGAATACCAGGTAAGAGTATCGAGTACTCAGTATCGAGTATTGCGAACAAAAGTATCAATATCTACTTAGTATCGAAAGTATCGTTCGATCCCTACGTGTAGTATATGTGCGTGATACGGTGTGATAGTCAATTAAACCAACAAATAGAAAGTAGGTATGTTTTAAATGCTATAATAGTCTAGTCAACGAATTCATTTTCGAAAAAAAAAATACCGATAAAGGTCCTAAAATATAAATTATACCTCTTTGGATACGGAATGAGGAGTAGAAAAATTTATCGAAATATTTTTCAGCACATAAACATTAGCAATTGTTATAAACAATTAAATATAAACAAAAGAAGGCCTTCAATTTTTAGTTAATAACTCAAAAAATATCAATATATATAAGAAATAGAAAAAGATTCTGAAAGAAGAGGAGATTTACAATCGGTAAATCTAAACTCCCCTAACTCTTTCTTCATTATTTATTACTTTAATTTAATCCTGAAAATAGGTCTGCGCGCTCCCTTTATGGCATCAACGCATTGACTCTGAAAACAGCACAACAAATGAAATGAAAACATTTCATTGGTAATGTACAAAAAAAATATAGCGTTATATATTTTTTTCATTAAGTAAATTATAGTGTTATCTTGACACTTCAAATAATAAAGTCCATTTAGAAAAAAATATTATTTTAATTTTTATAAAAGACAGACTATTGTTAACTAACGGTTTTTTTCGACCTCCATTTCCAACATATTATGTTAAAATTTTAATGTTGGCCTAAAAAAAATATACGGGTATCTTAAGTCATCGAGAGCTGAAGACATTTTACTATAATACGGGTACTCACGATATTTATTTTGTACACCGACCCATGTGACCATGATCCATGGCAACTGGGTCGAAGTATGAGTGAAGAAAATAAATATCCTGGGTACCCGTATTATAGTAAAAAATGTGTTCAGCCCATTATATTTGACTTATATTTAATGTTATAATATATATTGT
This sequence comes from Thymelicus acteon, assembly GCA_951805285.1. NCBI lineage: Eukaryota > Metazoa > Arthropoda > Insecta > Lepidoptera > Hesperiidae > Thymelicus > Thymelicus acteon. Next base: position 11,518,713 of record OX638229.1, on the reverse strand, counting down.
TATTCCCATTATATTTGAATTATATGTGACTTATATTTAAAATTTATACAAACTTCCACATTTATGACATTGGTAGGATGGATTATTGTGTCTTTGTTCGCGACAGTACGGTAAGTGTGGTGAAATTATATTGACAGCGCATTGCGGCAGTGTTGGTCATTAAAGTCGCGTTTCTACCGATATTGCATTTCTCCGTGATGAATACGAGCATTAAGTAGGCGGTTTATGCATTCGGTGAAAAATTCGATTACGAATATCATCGGTACGTACTCAATAATATGTGTACTTATACATTTCTTAATGTTTCATTTAATATGCAAAGGTTAATTTAAAATGGGATATATTTTGTGTATTTTATTTTTCTTTTAATATTTTATTATGGTAAGTGGTGACACTCTCACATATTTGTAGCAATAAGGGAATCACCGATGCGTTACAGGCAAAAATAGAATGGTGAAAGCACTTTAGCACTGTAACGGAAACACACAGTTTAATTCTGAAGTATTTACTTCTAAAATTATGAATACTTAAATAATTATAAGAATTACTTTAATAATTCATAGTTTAGCATTGTATCGTATTTTATCGATATAGTCACTATTACCAGGTTTCAGGATTTTTTATCTCCAAAAAAAATATGTTGTATCATTTTCTTATTGCTACCAGTTGATACAGTTCTGCATAGTTTAGAAATATTTTCTTTCGCCCTTTCATATCGTCAATGGTTAAGTACCTTGCCGAAGCGGTGGCAGAAGCAAAAAAATATTTTCGATAAAACAGTGAAAACAGTTCGAAAAAAGTGAACAATAACGACGCAACCGCTTGGAAATTCATATAAAATAATTTTCAGCTAACAATGTTACATTAATGAACATTTTTTATCGCCTAGTTATCTACGTTCCAAATGGCTGTAGGTACTTACAGAGCGAGCCCTTTGTAGTTTTAACGCTTTTATAGTTTTTAATACGCTTTTATTTAAAGTTCTCTACATTCTATTAACAAAAAAATATCGTTATTGTTGCATATTTCTCTAGCTGATCCTTCAAACGAGAAAAGTAAAAAAAAATACTGATTTATAGACTAATATATTATTTATACTGATTTATAGACTAATATATTTATTTATTAATTTACAATCTTACCAAATTCTTTGGACAGGAAATAAATTGTTCCTAATCTTATGAATCTCTGCTTGTGTAAATAAAATCTTCTGCAAAAACTATCGCGAGGAGGGAGTCTCATCAGAACTTCTCACTTCGAACGTGCCTTAGGCTATTATTACTTATTATTATTATTTTTATCTTTAGACGTTATTACGTCTTTAGACGTTAAGCCATGTCAAAGGCCTATGAGTAGCACAAAAACTTCCAATATTCGCAATCGATCCAGAACAATATGGTAAAGAAATCCTAAATAAATATCTCCATCCTGAGTTAACGACACGGAAGACCGGTTCTTTACAGCGCCTCTTAAAGATTGAAGCTCGCTAAAATAGTAGTAGTTATCTACTTTAAAGTGTCGGCCATTGAATCGAATTTCAATTCTGGAAAGAAGCTCGCAATCCGCACTGTAGAGCACCAGCTGTATTCATCGAACCGTCGGTCTCATAAACAATTTTCTCCGATACCAATATCGATTCCAAGGGGATTGAAATGAAAACACTCCAATGTAGGTTGCAGAAACTTCTTGTTTACTTGTTCTGATTAGGATTTTTTGATTGCCGTTTACAGGAACCTCCATCTGGTCTGTGGAAGATTTGGAGTGGTTTTGACGGTAGTTTGAATGGCGCATTGTTCCATTTTGTAACTCAAGCACAAGCCAATCAAATAGTTTCGGAGCAATAATTTTGTTTGTTAGTTGTGTAATTTGATTCTACACATGTATCATGCTCAGTTACCGTTACCAATACCAATAAGGATCGTTACCTGATATTTAATAGATATTAATAATCGTGTAATGGAGATTGTCAGTCACTTCACAGTAAGAGCTACATAGTAATGATAATAATTATGATAGTAAATGGTCATTGCATTTACCTATGTTCGCATGCAAAGACGTCACCAACGATTTAGCTAATGGTTAACGTCTCTCCAGGATTAATCTCAAAAGCATTATTTTAAAAGGATATACAAGGGGGAAACTTCATACCTACCTATTGGCAATCTGTATCAACCAACACAATTTGAAAAAAAGAAATGTGGAGCTAGTTGTACATAATTAAGTCATAAAGATAAGTAATAAAATGACTAAAATACATTATTTTTAGGCAGGTAAATCTTGCAATTTGAGCAGCCCAGAAACCCGCAAACTGATGAAGCTAACGTTAAAGTCTTTTCGTGTAGTAGTATGCCACGTGCCATATAGGGTTAAACTAGAAGGAAGTAACTCTTCAACCATAAATCATTATTTTATTCATCGAATTCGTAACCGTTCTATTGCGAAACTGTCCTCAAAACGGAAAGAGTAAAACCGTATTTCATCGCACTGACTTGATTTACCTACTTAGTAAAATTCAACATTATAAGTATAAATTCAACGATATATATACATTTATATATATACAACGATATATATATATTATCGTGGATATCGCACAAATACAATATCTTTATTTCAGTGCTCTTGGCTCCATGGTAGTAAATATAGCTAGCTATCTATCGCACACTTTACTTTAAGTTTGTTATTTTAGTTATTTTATTTTTTTAAAGAAAAGATGGATAGATTGTGTTACAGATGATATGAAAGATAAGAGAGTGTAAAGATGACGGCTGATAGAGAAGTGTGGAAGAGGAAATCATATTGCGCCAACCCCAAATAAAATTGGGAAATGGGCAGGATGATGATGAATATGTTGTTTTAGTTTTCAAGGCACATAATTAGACATGTATTAAATTTCCTTCAAAATTAGAAAGACCAGCTCTGCTTGGTCTTCGGACTCCAGCAAAATGCTGAACGGGGTCCTTTTCTTAAAGGGTATTAAAGATAAATGGTATAGTTCAATGGTTTTGTCATTCTATTTGTTTATATCAATAGCCGACAAACGAGCAATCGGCCAGCGTATTGTAGGGGAGAGGTGTGTCAATTGTAGCGATGGGGCAATTGTAACACTTGGGTTTTAAATACATTTATTGGCTAAAAGCAGTAGCTCATGGTCGCAATCGAAACTCAATAGCGTGCCGACCGAACCGATAGTTTTGAAAATACGTTTTGTAACACGAGGACTTAATCTCAATAGTTATGTACATTTTTTTACTTACGTGTTTGCTAAAACGTAACGTATTAGCGTACCTACATAACTTACCTACATACTAAATACTATGTACTCGTAGTAGCGAGTTGTACGTAAGTGATAATTCCGTCTCTTGTGTATAATCAATTACATACATATAATCACAAACATAAATATAATCAATATTTGCATTTTTGTATATTGAATACTTCTAATCGTGCATAGTAAAGAATATTGCATTGTATTGTATTGCATTGTGCTATATACTTACTATTGATCTCATGTACGATAATACGAGTATTGATGGTGTAAGGCGTCACCTATTGATTATGATGAAACTCTTCATTTCTAAGCTGATACCAAAACCTACTTTTTCAAAATGCAAGGTTACTTGATAGCATGTTTAATTCATTAGGTATACCTAGTTGGTACTGTTCTTAACTAGAATTTTATTAGAATTCTGTCACTATCAAGAAAGAAGATGAGTAAAGAAAAATTAAGTTTTAAAGAACTTCGGTTCTAAAGAACCCGATAAAAATTCTTTAAAATCCGTTGCAACTTGGGAAAGATACTCATATATTTTTTAATAAATATTATTAATATAATATTTTAATAATTAAATATTAATATAACATTTTTTAATTATTTCTACACTAATAAACTAAATTAGTAACACATTTACAACAATTACAAAAAAATATAATACCGTTGTCTAAAACAATAATTAAAAGAAAACGGAAATTTATTAACTCATCTATAAATTTGATAAAATTAAAAACTGAATTAAAACAGAAAACTTTTGACATTAATGAATAAATATCTAATGAAACAAGAAATATTAATAATTAGCAATGAGATTAACTATATTTTTAAGGAAGGATAAACATTCCGTGATCAAAAAAGCAATTAAGATTATACGTATATTTTGGTTGCTTATAAAAGTCCCAACTCATTATTTCGGCTCTGGCTGCTTCAATAATAAGATAAAATATGTACAACTAAATCTAAATAGAGGTTCATTATTTTGGTAGGTAACAAGTGGGGAATGAACTTAAAAAAAACTTCAATAGTAATAATTGTAATCCTACTTTTAATATTTCCATAGTTTTAAAAACCAACAAGTATTTTAACAATAAAGTTACACTCTAAAAATAAATCTTTTAAATTATTTAATTTAGAAATAGATAATTCAAAATAAATTAAACAAAAATGCAAATTTCCCTTCATAAACTTCTTTTCAATGTAAAGCAACTAAACCGCAAGCATCTTTTATCCGTTTGAAAAGTTTGTACTTACTTGAAACTTGCTTCAAAATCCCAAAGCATATCTAAACTTAGCACAATATACCCGCGCTATCACTCACAAAACAAAACACAATATTCCCAAGATATACTCGTTAACACTTAATTTTTCAGTCAGTTTTAGTTTTCGTCACGTAACACAGACGATATGCAAGCTAGATACGTGCCAGCTTCCTCGCGATCGAGAGACATCTAAAAAATCTGAGTCCTGTAAGCTTATTGCCATACCGTTTCACGTTAAAGCTTCAATCCTACTAACAAGCAACGAATTTTGAACTGTATCTTGTCGCATTAAAGTTGAAATTCAATTCTTAGTTACGACGTTTCGGATCCCATCGCACAGATAGGGGAAGCACAGATGCTGCGCGCATGCGATTCAGGGGTCTACTCACACAAACAAATAATATTACGTTTGTTGGTTTGTGTAAATGGATAGAAGACATTACACTGGTTGAGTTGGTGTCGGTCACTATTGTTCGAAGTAAGTGTTCGTTCGAATCTCCCCTGGAGGCAAATCTCGACTTTTCTTGTAGAAAACTGTGGGTTGTTGGCTTTAGATTTTTTCTGCCGCGATTCCTCGGCGAAACAATTAAATTGATTTCTTTCTACCCTTAACTGCTATTTTGTTCCTGACTAAGGTTGAATTAATTATACACTAATCTTAAACACAAAATATGAAGAATTTTCAATTTTCAATAAATTAAAATATAAATCCAAAGCAATTAAATGATTTAAATTCCATTGTATAAATTTCTGTTAAAATGCCTACAAATTAACATTGAAATTTATACTGATAACATGTATAATTTTACAATTTAACCAAAAACGTCGTAAAGCTGTTACTATAAATAAACGCGGCTCTCGGTAGTGACATTTATGACCAAAAATGTATGAAACGTATCGGAACAGCGTTTTATGTCTATTTATTAGACTAGAGATCCAACTGTGCGTGCATTGTATTTGCATCATAAACTTTATCTTTTTAATTTTTTTGCCATCTTTATCCACGCTGATAAAATAATTGATGGCTATCAATGAGCGTAGATGTTTTTTTTTTCTTAATTGTAAGGCCCGTTTTACTGAACTGATCTTCAGATCTTTATGAACCCATTTAGTTTGATGCTAACACAAGTAAAATCATATGACTATGTCTGAATTCAGTTTCCGAAAAATTAAATTTTTATGTTTAAGAACTTTATAGCACAAAACTTAGTACGTACTTAACTTCAGTTTTTTATTTTCCACTACATGCCTGCCTAACTCGCTCCTTTTATTTTTTATCAATGAAAAATACTTTTTACAGAACATTTCCAGATTAGTTTCTAGTGCACAATAAAGTGTAATCTATTTAACTATATATCTATCAGATTGTTTGTCTGTAGGTATTGGGATATCGTGATTGAGCCGAATGGTTCAACAACAGTATACGCATACGATTTGCAAATATGAATAACAATTAGGGGAAATCCGGTGGTTACTACATACAAGTACTCGTACCAACTGTTGTTTGTATAACTGAATTCTCAATCGTCGACTAATCTTGCGTTTTAAATCGGTAACGCAACGCAACTCATCCGTTACACCTAAATACAATTACCGTCACTTCAGTCGGTAATCATTTATTTGGGTTACGAATTTATCGGCCGCTTTGTTTGTTTGGGACCCAAATTTTTAAGCCGTCAAACTTTGAGTGAAGAATGAGATTTTTGAGCGATTCAATTTGTTCAAACAATGCTTTATTTTCAGCGAGGTGGATATTAGTTAACCGTAGCGAACAAAAAAACTTTAGAGACTCATTGATGATGCCTTAGCATATAATTTCACATAAAATTACCTTCTATAAAAGTTTATGTTCTTTATGATTTTCCTAAGACTAGATTACTTATGCAAAAACTTGATAATAGACTACATACGCCAATTCAGAAGAATTTTCTTGACAACGCACCTATACGAAACGTGTCTCCAACTTTCTTTATCATCAAAAGTCGTGTAGGAAAGTTCACAACTTTATCGAATGGAATAGAACTTGAAAGAAGATTATAAAGCAATATCAAACGTCAGGATCACACCATTCTTTATTCGGCTAGCTTAGTCAACATGTCCGAGAGTTCTTAGATTCGCCAGAAAGATTCGCTTTAAACTGTACTTTAAGTTTAATTATAATTATTATCCTACATGATTGTTTATTAAAATTTGACGCAAGAATTTATATTATTTTCAATCTTAGGTTTGAGTAAAATCGTCTCATTTTTGTGAAATAGTTATAAAAAATTTTGAAAATAAGAAATTTCATTCATGGTTTTACAGTAAATAAAATTGTGCTGTTATAAAGACACATATGAGTCCTGTGATGGAGTAAAATTGTTTGACTAACTATTAAATTAAATGATAAATTATTCAAAGTAGATTCAGTATGTAGGTACATTGTATAATAATATGTACATGCGACTAAATATCAAACGTCCCTTTAGCCAAAGCTAACTCTCAGGTGGATTCAAAAGCTTTGATTATACGTTTACAAAAGTCCTGCTCGATTTTCACCGAACTTGTTTAATTAAAGTTCTCGCACTCTTTTCCCTTTTGACGGAGAAATAATCCCTAACTCAGAATAAGGGATCTGTAGATACGTCATTGTTGATATCAGCCCTTAGCTGTGATAGTGATCGCATTGATGGGTAGATAAAGTAAATTTTTTATTAACTAGCTGTGCCCGCAACTTCGGTCGCGTGGGAGTTTTCCCCCGTAATTCCTAAATTCGTGAGAATTCCAGGATAAAAATAGCCTGTATGTAGCTTTTGTATCTTCCCGTCCTCCTCTATCTTCCCATGAAAGTCTCATTTAAATCGGTTCAGCCATTCCAGAAATTAACCTGGACAAACAGGTAGACAAATAAACAGACAAAAATTAAAAAAAAATGTTTTAGTATCATGTAATTACTTGAAAAAACATTTATTTTAAAATCACAAACAGACACTTCAATTTTATTTATATGGATATACTACTATTAGTCTAAGTACTTACTTGGCAAAATTTTTTAATGTTATTGTTTATATAATACGATAAAGTATTACGTATAGTATATACGACTTTTACATAATATTATATTGAATATATTTGCATGAACATGGAACGTATTACATTAGATCATGTTTTGCCATTTCCAGTTTCAAATTAGAAAATAAATATTCACTTATATGTAAACTAATATTACACCAGATTTTTAAACTTATTGTCTATATGTCTATAACTTTATTCCCAATCATCTCAAAAATGGCTTAACCAATTTTAAAACGGTTTTCACTGAAGTATAAATTTTAGAAGGATGGGGGGTAAGGTTTCATCGAATATTTGTATGGTGAAGCGAAACGAAAGTAGTTACTACTTAATTATACAAGTAAAAACATTATTTAAATAATAAAAAAATATAATATTAATAAGCCTTTACACACTCTCGGTACTTATTGCTCTCAAATATTTATGCAGTGTAAAATTTTATCATTTTAAATTGTGACCTGATTTCAGAAAAATAGTCTAGCATTTCGTTAAATATTCCCAAGCGAATGTAGTGAAACAGCATATAAATATAATATGATTTACAGACTCTTTTTTAAACGCAGACTTCTCATTGAAAGAAGGTTTTCTTTATGAACTTTTAATTCAGAATAAGCGTTTCGATTACAGAAAAAGTCATTAGAAAGAAAGAAAGAAAGAAAGAACATTCATTAGTCAAGCCTACCTACCGACTAGGAATATAAGTGTATTAAAACTATAAATAGATTGAATTATTATTCATATTTTATTATATCCATCAACTGCATTCAACAATATTTAAACGCTTAAAAAGGCTAAGATAATCCTAAGACAGTGGTACATTTTGCTGAAGTACGGATGATATAGTAGAAAGTCGATCCTGCTTTGGAAGGAAAATGATAACGTCCAGTTTAACTTCGAAAGTTCTGAGTTTTTAACATTATAATCACGTCAGGGTCATCCTTTTAATAAAATAATATCTCCCATCAGGCGAGGTGACATGCCTTTGAAGTGACCGATTGACTTACTCGGAACGTTCTATGAATGCTATCATTTTTTTAAAAAAACTTCATAGCTTGATTCAGGTCAGCGGTAAGTCAACGTAATGAGGTATTGTGCAATTTCGCCACAATCATTAGCAACCCGAACCCGAGAAGGTTTGCATAATGGTTAAAGAGTTCCATTCTCTACGCTGGGACTTCTTCACCACGTGACTTGTATTAATTAATTTAAATCTAATATATTGTATTGCATTCTCACGGGAGATCAATGGTACCTATGTGAAAAGTTTTATAAGAATCACTTCAATAGACTCCCACGGATGTTCAATGAATATATTATGATAAATAAATAATAGTTAAAAAAAAACCTAAAAAACACGCTTTTATAGAAAATCCAACTAAAAAAATAGGAAATAAGATTGAATTCAGAATCGTGTAATTGTGATAAAAGCGTGGGGTGCTTTTAACGATATTATCCCTTCTACTCATTGACACCATGCACCCCACGATTCTCTATAAAAGCGTGTTTTTAGTTTTTTTTTTAACTATTATTTATTTTTTCATTTTTAGTTTGATTTTTTGAAATGAAATTTAGGTTTTTTTTTCTTTATTTCTTTCTTTTTTTCTTTAAATATTTAATTGTCATCGATCCTCGATGTATACGAAGTTTGAAAGAAATCTGACCGTTTAAAGCTAATATAAAGCGTGTAATTAGGTTTCTTTCTTTCTTTATGTTCTTTAAATATTGAATTGTCATCGGTCCTTAATAGGTATGCCAAATTTTGAGTTAATCCGACGTTTTGAAGGGGGTCAAAATCATGTTTAAAGATTCCGTTACATACATACTAACACACATCTGAAGCTAATAAAAGCGTATTAATGATCATATAAGCCAGCTAAAAACAAAATACAACGTTAAGTACATTTTATAAACCTTAACTAAAGATCACAGGTGCATTTTCTGTTTGTCGGATTATAATGATGTCAATCGTTATTACCTTGATTTTATAATTCAAACGATTCAGGACTATTTTATAGCTTCAAAAAAGAGATCATTAATTCGATATATATGACAACCTATAGCCTAACCTAATCGTTGACAAACCCTAATTTATAATCCCATACTTCTGACTTCTGTTTTTTTTTTTATTTTTACTATAACTTTTACACTACAGATAATTTTCAATAGTCATTCCTATCGAAGCCGGTCGATATATTCCCTGTTCGAGGAACGGTGGGCCAAGTTTTCGTACTCGGTATTTGCTTTCTGTTCGAGCAGAAGTTTCAATATGGCAGAAACTATTCTTGCATCCGCATTATTACGAGTGGAACCCTCCTATGCTATAAGTTTGTCGGTCGAGTTATTTATCAACAATCGGCCGATATATTTATGTAGATTATATATTACTTACGAATTATTTCTATATTATACGTCCCTGTATCCTATTTGTTAGCGAACCTGCCTGCGAAGCGAGGGGTCCCGAGTTCGATTCCCGGCCGGGGCAGATATTTATGTGTCAGGTAAATATTGGTACTCGGGTCATGGGTGTTATTGTGATGTGTTGTAAGTGTCGTCCATGACACTCGCGACATAGGTGAAAACCTACTGCGGGGGTATGAGTGTGTAAGCGTTTATTTATTTATTTATTTATTTATATACCTATTATCAAAAGGACTTTCGTTACCAAAGTCTATCAACCCAAGGATCGTTTTAAGAACTACAGCTTCGACATTTTGATTTGATATGTAATTATCAACTTGATTGTACTCATAGTCTAATAAATGTTTCTTCTGGGAGTACGATTTTACGACAACTACGTACGTACGACTTTGATAATACATACTTATTATATTAATGAAGAAAAATAAATAAATTATGTACTGAAAACAAAAAAAAGTTTAGGGGTATATATTAATAAAATTGTTATAGCTCTCCATCAATCATTTACGGACATTTTTTAATAAATCTATCTCTATTTATTCATAACTAGTGGATAACCGGCGTGTTCCACTACGCTAAAAACTGTTTTGATGAGAATGACAGATCAGTGTTTCAGTTTTTGTGTTAACGTTGACTTTGATGCATTATATTATCTTCAATTTTTGTATGGGAAAAGTGGAAAATCGACTTACCAATAGATCGAATGTGCCACTGCATTTTTTTAGTGCTCTCAAACCGCTTTTGGATTGTTGACTTTCAAATGAAAACATTCTGAGGCATATCGGTTGAATGGTTTCAGGGTGTATAAAGGACATTCGTACAAACATTTTTGAGTTTTATATGTACGTATAGAAGATCTCTGGATTAGTTAACGTTAATACACGTATTAAAAATTGACAGCTGATAGCTAACGAACTTCTGGATATTGGATGGATAGATTATGAGAACTCCTTTTTTCGAACCGACTACAAAAAAGAGGGAGGTATTAAATTCGGCTATATTTTTTTATGTTTTTTACCTCAGAACTTTCGACTGGGTGAACCGATTTTGATGTTTTTTATCAAAAGCTGGTGCTTGTCATGTGGTCCCACTTAAAGAGTAATTTTTGGGTTATCCCTAATTTTTAAGTCTGTTATTTTTATTTTTGTCAAGAATGATTCTTTATCTATGTCTCCTCTTCATGTATATAGACAAGTATGTTCCTTAGCATATGTGCATTAAATACTGCTATTGTAGTATTGCAATAAGTTCTTGCCTATCAGATTCTGAACCCCGCCGTTGGGAATAACTGGACGTAAGTTATTGCAAATGTAAACAGTTTCTCGCTGTATTCGCTTGTCTGGAATTATATCTATGCATAAAAAGCAAAAGCAACAACCCATAATTGTCCCACTGCTGGGCTCGGGGTATCCTCTCACAATGTGAGGGGTACAGGCCATAGTCTACCACGCTGGCCAAGTGCGGATTGGTAGACTTCACACACCTTTGAGAACTTTATGGAGAACTCTCCGGTGTGCAGGTTTCCTCACGATGTTTTCCTTCACCGAAGCAAGTGATAATTAACTTGTAATACGCACATAATATTTGAAAATTAGAGGTGCGTGCCAGGATTTGAACTCGGGCCCCTTCGTTCGGGAGACCAACGTTCTAACCACTAGGCTATCACATATCTTAGCGCACGGTACTTATATCTATGCATAAAGCTGTTAAATCTAGCAGTATTAACACAAATTACAGTAATAGGTATACCGTTTCTTTTTTCATTTAAGACACTACTCGTGATCTGGTTGGGGGATTGAGAGTTACCACATTCATTTTTCTTTCTTTGTTATCTTTTAAAGTGAAACTTTTATTCTATCGCCCCAAAATTTTTCGTCTATCTATCGCATGTCGCATTACAGCCGGCCCTGGAGTAAGAATAATTATGGAGATTCAATTATTTAAATAAATATTGCTTTTAGTTTTTAATATGCGTCTATCATCTAAATGATTGATGAATTATGTATTAATTATGTACCTATTCCGTACTCTAATACGCAAATTGAAATTAAATTTTATAATTCAATATTTTGTCTGCTTTTGATTTCCCATTTTCCAATAATTAAGTTAAGATTGAAACGCAATATTAATACCCTAAATCGAATAATTTTCTAAAATTTTTTTGTTAATTGCCTACAAACCGAAAAAAAATTCACTTACATCGTGGTTTCTTAAAACCACCTTTTATGTTTTTTTCTTTTCTTTCTTGATCAGTAAACCATTGGTGGCATCGTTGGTTTTGATGGTGTCTATAGGCAATGGAAACAACAACTTATCACTTTAATAACCTAATTCTTACCCACTAAAATGAAGACAGAGTTACACTTTTTCATATTCTGAAAAGAGATCAGATTCTAAAATTAGAATGCTTACGCATAGTTGTAATAAAGTTATATCACAGTGTACGGCATACTATCGTCCTATACATCGCAAATACATTAAAAGTAATCAAAATACAGCAAACTTCGTAAAGTTCACGGTTAGTCAACTCGCACAAAATTCGTCCCAGCAGTTTGTTTACAACTTAGGTAATATAACTTCTTCCAAACTAGTTATCATAGAAATAAACCATGTCAATCACTCGTGCAAACTCCTATGTCTGTTAATCCGTGGGATATAACCTGTTTATCCAGACTTGCAAGTAAACAAGATGTCACTTCAGAATGGGCGCGTGTCTAACAGGGTAAGTAAGTTTTAAAAGATAAATTGTGCTTCTAACAACTTCACCCGCTTCTCCTTCAATAAGTTTGCCTTGTTATTGATTATTATAGAATAAGAAGCTTACTACGCTGTTATAGCTTGCAATGTGGGACTGTTATAAGAATTTGAAAAAGGATTTAGAGATTTATTTCATAAAAACGCTTTTGTGTTCTGTACTACAAACGTGTCGATACTTTTTTATCACCTCCGAGTTTTAGATTATGTTGTGAATTTGTTTTATATTTTGGGAGAAATATTAAAACTCAATATACGGCTGTGATTTGTATTTTGTAATCTATTAAATCATAATCTTTACGTTTAAAATTTTAATATAATATGGAAATCTTACGTTAAAATTAAGTACATTGTTTACTTTAAAACCTAAAAGAGTTTAATGTTCATAAGTTTCGTACAAAAATCCTCCCTGACTTATTTTACAACTAACAAACCCGCCCTCGTTTCACCTCAGGAAAAATGGTCCTTTAGTTTGCATAAAGAATAGCACCTACTTCCTCTCATAGTAGCAAGACAGAATATTAGAACCGCACTGCAATGAGAGAGCACACAGACAGACCGATAAACAACAAGTTTCAAAACTCATGATTTAGTTTTGGTTTCCTGCAAAAAGTACTATATAAGACTTGTAAAGAGCTATTTATTAATTACAGAAGGACACCTATATTTTATTTATTCGAATAGATAAATTACAATAAAAAAAATCATGTCTTTGCGATTATAATATGATTGCCGTATAAATCTGATTCAGCCTTGACGGGTTTTCATTTCACTAAAAATAAATATCATGGTTTCTTTTATTGTGTAATTGAAAATAGCCTCAAATATAACAAAATACATCTAAACAATAGCAGTGCGTTATAGAAATTCGTTTGTCCCCGGTTCTGCAGACCGTTTTCATATTGTAGAAATTTATTTCAAATCCCACGTTACAATATTCAGCAGCGACTATAAACAATTACCGCTTTGTCACCACTGGCATACAGGTGGAAATGTTCTTATTTCATGCTCACTGTGAATTATTATTATATGAATGTATTACGGAATAGAGCAAAATAACGAATTGTACCACCTGATCCATTTCAAGTACCTACCTATAATTTACATCTGAATTCTGGGAAATATTTTAAATTGAAATAAAAAAATTCTTATTGGGTACAGTTTTGATACATGAATTAACTATTTTCATATTCAGGAGATAACTGAAGTATTTTTGACGTGATAACATCTATTAAAACGATGAACGCCGGGCGCAAGCACGAAAAAATGTAGCGTTCCGGGAGCGAGAGAGCGGCAAAAGCGAGAGAGAGGCTACGATCGGCGTATCGTAGCCGATGCCGTAGGCGAGCCGTAGGCGAGCCGTAGGCGATCGTAGTTGAGTGGAGCGGAGCGGAGCGGGGCGGGGTGGAGCGGAGCGGGGCGGGGTGGAGTGGAGCGGAGCGGAGCAGGGCGGAGCGGAGCGGTGCTTTGTCATGACGTTGTCACGTTAAACTACCGTCCGTAAACCGACATTACAGACAACCATTTTTTTGTTACGTATCTAAATTTGAATGCATGTCACATTTTGTCACAAACAGTTACTATAAACAGAAAAACATCAGAATTACCCTATACGGCTAAGTACAACTAAGTTCGGATGTTTTTTTCCATAATTCTATTTGAGTAAATTGAACCAATAAATTAAAGCAATAAATATTTTAGATATTTCCACACGCGCCATCTCTTTATAGCCTCTTTACTCACGCCACGCGCAAGACATTGTTAGTATCTTCTTCACCAGGAACACAATACGGGAGTATACGATTAATTTAATAATTTATGTCAAAAGTGACTTTGTTGATGGCCTGACCCTTCAAAGGGTATAAGTAATTTCCTTAACTTTGGTAAAGTTCGATAAGAACTTAGTCACGACGTTACAGCTTGTTTGAACAGAACCTTTACAAACTTATTACTTTTAAACTCTTTTTCTTTTAAATACGACACACTTCATATTGTGGTTTAGCGACTTCGAATCTTACAGCCAAATATATAAACATTATGATTGTACAACACTAATTAATGATTTACATCAATCCCACCTGATGATAAGTAACGATGAAATCCAAGATGGTAAGCGCAATTACTCAGTAAAAGCCTATTCACTCTCCTCTTGAAGACACCCACTAGGTGAGACTTCATGGGCAACCATTTCATGTCTTTCGCGGCGCGCATAACGAAAGACGAGGCTGCGTCGTACACATTTGCGGTACATATATTTCCTTTGACCCGATGTGTGATTAATTCCCGACATTGTTTTAGTACATCACAACAATTTCTAAATGCCGATCACTGCGGGAAAGTTTGATTAGAGTGTCAAACTAGCCAATGTATGTGGATACGAGTACCTAGAACAAATACAAAGTTTCTTAACTGTATTTCGTCCAAAATTGATATTTCGTTTGGTCTCAATTCCAAAATTTTGATGAAGATTGGGTTTGTTATCAACTATGTACATATTATTATTTAAAATTAAAGCTCCTGTCAAAAGCATTATAGATCTCAATATTTCCTATTACAAAACATGATCTTTTAATTAAAAACAAAAGTTCTTGGGCATTATATTTAATTGTCGTAAAAGTTTCAAACATTTTATTTATCTACCGACCTCACCACCTTTTTGCGGATATGAATTGTATAAACGGTCGAGTAATTTTCTGACGATTCAACAACCCCGTTCTCCTAAAATAAAGCCTCGACAGTAATTTTAGTAAATATGATACATTACGCCTTCTTAAATAGAAACCCATGAGGATTATATTGTCCGTTTGAAAATGAAGTTATTATGAGCAAAATCCTGAGCAAAGACTAGCAACGTATAAAAGGTGATTCTGAATGCGACCGAAATTAAAGTACGGTGAAGATTAGATACGAAAGCAGTAATTACGCTCGCTGCATTCTTACCTCTGACTGAACATAAATTATGGAGTTGCAATAAAATTATCTTGTAAAAGCACATAGTTTAACGCTAATGATTATCATACCTCATAAAGATAATTTAAATGATTTGCGTGAAATATGATACTTTCATGTAGGATGTAAATAATCTGACAACAAAGTTAATAAGAATAAAATTGTTAATAGCGGACGCTCGTAAAATATATTGGTAAAAAGATATACGAGTACATAGAAAGAAAAATAAAAAATTTTTGAAAACTTATACATCTATACTTCCCCCTTCCTTCTCGGATCTCGTGGCGAACAGACGTGTCACTCGTTGCAAAAAATTTATTATAGTCTATAAACTTACATTAAATAGCTGAAATAAATAGCTAAATCAATTTAAGTAAAACTTAACTCGGATAGTGTGTACCAGTGCTGAATATAAGTGCATAGTAATATCGTGATATTAGCAAGAAAACGTAAGTCATTCTTTGCTTTACGCTGCGCGAACGCTGAGACGTGTTGCGGCGGCGACCACCCGCTCGTCACTGTCTTATCTCTAACGGAGGCGCGTGCATTAGCTAACTGCCGCTGCACTGTTACCATGCACCGCACCCCACCTAATACCCAACCTGCTACGCTCGCATCATCCACACCGAACGAGTTGCACCGTCACTCGTCTGAACCAAACCTAAGTGCTGTAAACGTTGAATTGAGACAATGTGAAGCGGATCTTCCGACGAAATCCCTCCGTCGTAGCAAAAAGAAACGTTCAGACACTGGAGATGATGTCAAAATTAATGTATTTATGCAGGAAATAAGACATATGTGTGAGGAACTTAAGAACCATCAAGAAAAACAAATTGACAAATTATTTTCAGCAGTTGAAGACATTCGATCCTCAGTTGAATTTCTGACACAAAAGTATGACACTCTCTTGGATAGATTTGTAAAATTGGAATCGGACCGGAATGATGACGCTAAGTACATTAAATCGCTGGAGGATAAATTGGAGAATCTTGAGCGGGGTGCCAGATCAACCTGCCTGGAGATAAGAAATATCCCTGTCAAAAAGTCCGAAAACAAGGGCGATCTTCTAAGGGTAGTAGCCAATTTGGGTAGTGCAATTCAAGTGGAGATACAACCGCACGAAGTAAAAGATGTGTACCGAATTAATTTTGATTAACATTAATTTTGATTAACATTAATTAAGATTGACATTAATTTTGACATCATCTCCAGTGTCTGAACGTTTCTTTTTGCTACGACGGAGGGATTTCGTCGGAAGATCCGCTTCACATTGTCTCAATTCAACGTTTACAGCACTTAGGTTTGGTTCAGACGAGTGACGGTGCAACTCGTTCGGTGTGGATGATGCGAGCGTAGCAGGTTGGGTATTAGGTGGGGTGCGGTGCATGGTAACAGTGCAGCGGCAGTTAGCTAATGCACGCGCCTCCGTTAGAGATAAGACAGTGACGAGCGGGTGGTCGCCGCCGCAACACGTCTCAGCGTTCGCGCAGCGTAAAGCAAAGAATGACTTACGTTTTCTTGCTAATATCACGATATTACTATGCACTTATATTTGTCGACCCTGTAGCCTAGTTGGTAGCGACCCTGCCTGCGAAGCGAGGGGTCCCGGGTTCGATTCCCGGCCGGGGCAGATATTTATGTGACAGATAAATATTTGTGCTTGGGTCATGGGTGTGATTGTGATGTGTTATATGTGTCGTCCATGCCACCTGCGACACAGGTAATAACCTGCTGCGGGGGTGTGAGTGTGTTAGCGTTTATTTATTTATTTATTTATTTACCGAATAAAAACAGCCAAAGAGGACAACAAAACGATAATTGTAGATCTCTGCAGTAATATTCTAAAAGAGAAAGTAATTGATTCGCTGCGTAAATTTAATAAATACAACAATGGCTCTAATAAGTTGTCCACTGAACATTTGAAACTATCTGGACCCTCTAAGCCAGTATTCATTTCCGAAAATCTTACCTCACGTATGAAACGAGTCTACTTCTTAACCAGAGACTTTGCAAAAACAAATGGTTTTAAATACTGCTGGCTATCACATGGTAAAATTCTTCTTAGAAAAAAGGAAGGTGATTCATTTATCAGAATAAATTCCGAAATGGACCTGGATAACCTCAAAAAGCGAATATGACTATCCTCAATGCCCGTCAGCCAATGTATTTTATGGATACTGCTTACTAAGGCATTATTTACAGCTACACAACTTAGTCTACAGCTATTTAATTTATGTTTCATATGTAACACTTTCTTTCATTTAAGTAACACTTTCTTACACACACATTTTCCATATAAACACACACACATTTCTTGCACACACATAAACTACATACAGAGATATTACAAGTTTCTTTATTTTCTAGATCTAGCTTCTGTTAAAATTAATTCAATTTATATTCACCATCAGCATTATGTTTCAGATTCAGTCACATTTCATCGAACCTATGTCCTCACAGTTTATGTTCCTACGTTTATTTTTTATCGGTTAAATTATGGATGACATCCTATCATTAAATAAGGACATTGAGCAGTTTTCAGTATCCAAGTCGTATCTGTGTTTACCAGAAGAATCGGGAATATATATAGAAAACGGCAATACATTTTTCAAAATACTTCATTTAAATATTCGGAGCATAAATTGCAACTTCAATAGCTTATTGGTTCTAATACATAGAATTAAGTTTCACCTTGATGTTGTTATTTTATCGGAATGCTGGCTAAGTAAATGTCCTACCATACCGTGCTTAGATGGATTTGTATCTTACTCTTCTACTTTCTTAAATCAAAATGAGGGTGTTGTAGCATATGTAAGATCCGACCTAAAGTGCTCAGTAGACAGTACAAATATCAATGAAGCAAACAGTATTATTTTGAAATTCCCCGATGAAACTGTTGTGTTGGCCTTGTATAGATCTCCGTCCTATAAAGATGTAAATGTTTTCCTAAATAGTCTTGATAACGCACTTAGTAATCTCACCAATTTTAAAAATATTATCATAGTTGGAGATATAAATATTAATATAATGCCCGGTAACAATGACTTAAATACAGATAATTATCTCGATCTCCTTGCATCCCATGGTCTGCTCCCTGCCCACCTGCTACCAACTAGACTAAACAACTGCTTGGACCACATTATTTTTAAATCTTCTAATTGTGCTACCACGCTTGTCCTAGATGTAGATATTACTGATCACGCCCCTCTTTTATTTTTCTGTGATACTAAAGTTAAATCACAATCTGCTAATCGTACAGCTGTTCGACTTAATATAAATAATATTGTAACCCAAATTAAACAGTCCGATTTCTCCGTCATCCAAACCTCGTCGGATCCAGAGCAAGCTGCTAATACCCTTGTAAAAATAATTTCTGATGCCATTAATAAAAACTCACATACTGTTAATATCCCTAGTAAAAAACGAATCATAAAACCTTGGATAACTCCTGGGCTTCTGAGATGCATTCGCCATAGAGACAGTTTGTACCGTAAATACAAAAAACACCCGAATGATTTATCACTGAAGACAACGTTTACCAGGTACCGTAACTTTTGTAATAATTTATTGAAAAAATTGAAACGACTATATGAACGAAATGAGTTTCAGAGGGCCAATAAAAATCCATCTAAAACGTGGAAGCTAATCAAGAATATTGCAAATATTAAATTTGATAAAGCCTATCCCACTGATTTACTTAATCTTTGTGACACACCTTCAGCATCAGTAGATAGAGTGAACAATTTTTTCGCAAATGTAGGCAAGAGTCTCGCAGAAAAAATAAATCAGCCATCAATACAGGAAGTAAATAAATTTTGTCCTCCCACATCACCGCGATTAAAATCTATGTCCATACTTAGTGCGGATCAGAAAGAGGTTGAACTCATTATAGCTAATCTAAAAACCCAATGTGCTCCTGGTTGGGATCACATACCCACCTCTGTAATTAAAGCTGCCTCTCATACCTTGGTCCCAATTCTCACCCATTTATTTAACCTTTGTCTAGCCCTTGGTATTTTCCCACAAGCTTTCAAAAAGGCATTAGTTCACCCTATATATAAAAATGGAGACAGAAGCAGTGTCACGAACTACAGGCCAATATCTGTGCTTTCGACTTTATCAAAGATTTTTGAGAAGATTTTGAATAAAAGACTAGTTAACTACCTGACCGAAAACAATATCCTTTCGGAAAATCAATTTGGTTTTAGAGCCGGTAAATCAACAGAGGATGCTGTTTTGACACTGACTGATAAAATTGTTCATAACTTCAATAACTCACTAAATACCTTAGGTATATTCTTAGACCTTTCTAAAGCCTTTGACACTGTTTCTGTCCCAAAGTTACTAAATAAGCTCGAGCAAATAGGTATAAGAGGTCTTGCCTTGGACATTTTTAATAGCTACCTCTCTAATCGTACGCAATCGGTTGTTATTGGAAATCTTACTAGTACTATAGAATCGGTAACATATGGAGTCCCTCAAGGTAGTATCCTTGGACCTACCCTCTTTTTAATCTACATGAATGATCTGTGTTCGCTGCGTCTTCCAAATTGTAATATTATCAGTTATGCCGATGATACAGCTCTTATTGTAAGTGGCAAGAATTGGGATGAAGTTTGTGCAAATTCTGAATCTGCTATTAATGTAGTTACAAAATGGTTGAATTGGAACCTTCTTAGCCTCAATACTAGCAAAACAAAGTATGTAACATTTGCCTCAAACACTTCTCTCCAACCACCTACTACATTTACAGTTCGCGCCCATACATGTAGTGACTTGGACTCTGCATGCGCGTGTTCCGCTCTCGAAAGAACTTCCTGTATCAAATACCTTGGCGTACTGTTGGATAGTTCCTTATCATGGAAACAGCATATTGATTCTGTTTCTACACGCATACGAAAACTCATGTTCGTCTTTAAAAATATAAGGAATGTGGTTGATTCTGAATGCCTAAAAATGGTTTATTATGCACTTGTACAATCCATACTATCTTACTGCATAACTTGCTGGGGTGGTGCTCCTAAAACGACAATGTTACGGATTGAGAGAGCACAAAGGGCCATCCTAAAAGTTATGCTTAAAAAACCTATTTTTTATCCTACCATTAAATTGTACTCGCATTGTAAGTTACTTACTGTTCGCCAATTATTTATTATACAAACAATTCTACGCAAGCACTCAGAACTATCCTATAGACCAGATATAGTCCGTATAAAACGCAAAACTCAGGCTCATATGGTGTGTTCAATAAAACACTGGCGCACAGCCATAGCGAAACGTCACTATTGTTATTTAGGTAGTGCACTCTATAACAAAATTAATAAATGCCTTGATATCTATCCGCTCACGTCTAACTTGTGTAAAACCAAATGTTTAAAATGGCTTTTAACACTTTCTTATGATGAAACGGAAGAACTTGTAAAGTCTTTTAATTAAAAACAAATCACACACACACACACACACACACACACAAACACACACACATACTGACACACTAACACATTACTTCTCACACATTAATCTAATCACTAACGCAGACATTTCATCTATATAATCTATTTTACTATCTTGTGCATATTGAAATCTGTGAATATAGTGGAACTCAGTGTTACTGGAGGGCGTTGATCACTGCAACACAGTTTTTAACTATCGCAGGATCATCGTTATCATATGTTTATTGTAACCATGTTATTAAGAAGCAAATAAAGTTTATTATACTAATATATAAAGAGGAAAGATTTGATTTTTTGTTTGCATTGAATAGGCTCCGAAAATACTGAACCGATTTCAAAAATTCTTTCACTGTTAGAAAGCTACACTATCCCCGAGTAACATACGCTATATTATATTTTCAAAAAAATTAGGGATCCTTAATAAAACTCCAATAATGTAACCCAAGGTGTAAAAAAATAAGAAAACCGAAGCAAAGCGAGGGCGGTTACTCGTATATGATATACAGATATGATG
This sequence comes from Thymelicus acteon, assembly GCA_951805285.1. Lineage (NCBI taxonomy): Eukaryota > Metazoa > Arthropoda > Insecta > Lepidoptera > Hesperiidae > Thymelicus > Thymelicus acteon. Next base: position 11,497,041 of record OX638229.1, on the reverse strand, counting down.
GTCTGCAGAGATATGAGAAGCTGTCAAAATTTTTATCATAAGGTATTTAATTTAGATGAGTTGTTGGATAGTGTACCCAAAACTTGGATCATCAAAGAAGCAATTAAAAGTATCATTTTACTTCATAAAGCTTCATAACTTGTTAAACTAGTCCTCATTAATAAAGTTTCCACAAACAAATGGCGTGCATGATAATTTTATTGGTCTCCGCAAAAGTAGTTAAAATTTTAACTGAACAATTAGCACGCTAGGAGTGAAGATTAAAAAGTTATCAATGACTAGTGAGAAGTATTGAAATTGATTTAATATATTAAGTATCGCTATTTTTTATATCCTGGAAGGCTGAAGAAAACCAGTTTTAGACGTATGGAACGGCTTACAATAATAACTCCAATCCCATGCCATATGAGAGTCGTAACAGGCGACTAAATCCGACCCACTGCCTGGTAGGACCCCTCTGAAGGATTATACTTGTAATATGGATTTTTATAGTTCATTAAAAGTTTTATTACGAGATAACCTTAACCTCTTCACTTTGATAGAGAAGATCTATAAATAAATAAATAAATAACGCCACACACTCATAGCCCCACACTAGGATTCCCTGTGTCGTGGGTGCCATGGACAACACACTAGACAAGGACATTCACACCCAGACCGAGAACAGAAATTCAAACTCATCATTCTTTCCGCCTCGCTGGGAATGGAACCCAGGACCGATGGCGGCGATCCGGCATGATAACCATTGCGCCACACGGGTCGTCTATGCCCGGCAATTGGGAATTTAGAGATATAATAATTAGTAAATCAACGGATATCTTCGGTGTTATTTATGATCAGCGGTGGCGGTAACTGCTAACTACATAGTATCAACTTATTTATCGGCTATTTACCTACATAAAAAGACTGTAAGAGATTTGTCAACGTTCACTTAAATAGCTTTGTGGACTATGACCTCCAAGTTGATACCAAAAGACGAAAGTGCCTCCAAGAAGATGAGATATCTATAATCAGTCCAATAAAGTTTAATTTGAGTTCTGATAATAATAATTGACCAGTTTTCATAACAAGATAACATTTATTGTAATGAAAAGCTATTTCAAAACGTTATTCGCTCGGTAGCTTTAATGTAGGCAACTGGCAACATCTACGGAGATAACGATAAAAACTTTAAAAGTATACTGAAATTGTGTACTGACTCCGAAAGTAGTATAACTGATTAAAGTCGTTTAAAAAGTCCTTTTTGTTCAGCGTTCAGATCGGTTTAGATACTTTGTTCTTGAGCACTTTTGAAAATAAAAGATCGATTGGCTACCATTGTCGACAATCGTTTTGTGCGGGTTGAATCGTTAAAAGCGTCATTTAAATACTTGCTTTTAATTAAATGGTATTTAAATATCGTAAATGTGTTGATAATGTAAATGTTTACTGTATATTTAATTTATATTAACTTAATTGTAATAAATGAAATGAAATGATAATTGAAATGAAAATCATAGTTTCCTCGATTTTTAGAACTTATTCGATAAGTTCTAAAAAATCCATGAAAATAAAGTTAATAATTCTTGACAATAAATAACCGATTCAAAATTAGGGATAACTCAAAAACTTCTCGTCAGATCTCGCTCAATTTTAAATGGGACCACATAACAAGCACCAGCTTTCGAATATATAGATAATGATTTATCAAAATCGGTACACCCAGTAAAAAGTTACGATGTATCACATAAATTTAAGTGAGATCTGACAAGTAGTTTAAGAGTTATTCCTAATTTTGAAGTGTTATTTTTTAAAAGAATTATTTTTCTTCTTTCTTGGCCAACGACACTTTGTTGATTCCTTTGGTGTTACTAATATCCAAGGGCGACGGAGATCTCTTACCATCAAGTTAGTCTGCTAGTATTTTGTCTGATTAAACATAAAAAATCCAGTTCCTTCCCTAGAAAAACGGATTTGGAGATTCCCCCTCGATAAAAAAGGCTTCTCATTATAATAACAAAACTATCATCGTAATTTTTCTTTTATCTTCAATATGTAGTCTCATGGAATATTTTTTATGTGATACGTTAACCTCCTCACTGAGCACTTGGCTCGAGTCCAATTTGACCCCAAGCCTAATATGTTATGAAGGAGTTTTACAACTTAAGTCTTTATCATTAGGATATTTCGTAATAGTTTGTAAACGAGTATGAAGAAAGTTTAAATTATAAGATCTTTTATTGTTTTGTTATGTGTAAGTTAACGTTGCCCGCCGCTGCAGCCTGTTTATTTAAGACGAGTAACCGCCCTCGCTTTGCTTCGGTTTTCTTATTTTTTTACACCTTGGGTTACATTATTGGAGTTTTATTAAGGATCCCTAATTTTTTTGAAAATATAGTATATCCTATGTTACTCGGGGATAGTGTAGCTTCCTAACAGTGAAAGAATTTTTCAAATCGGTTCAGTAGTTTCAGAGCCTATTCAATGCAAACAAAAAATCAAATCTTTCCTCTTTATATATTAGTATAGAAGAGAAGCGTTTAGTGGCTTATAACTTTACGACTTACCTATGTCAATTACTCGTCCTTCAAATTCAGCAATATAAAACGTTTTCCGCTAATATAAAAATATTGACCCAGACGTTTTATTTCTTACTTTTATACGATTACGTCACTTTAAGCTTTGAAATTTTATATTTGCTTTCAGCCGGACTACAATCCTTCCTGATGGTATGCTTAACAGTTACGGTAGGGTAGACAAATATGAATTTTAAGTTTAAGGATGACAGGTTCTATTTTTAACCGTCTTCAAAAAAGGAGGAGGTATTAAATTCGACTGTTTTTTATGTTTGTTACCTCAGAACTTTCGACTGGGTGTACCGATTTTGACGATTATTTTTTTAATCGAAAGCTAGTGGTGCTTGTCATGTGACTCCACTTAAATTTGAGCTGGATCTGACGAGTAGTTTTTGAGTTATTTTGAAGTCAGTTATTTTTTTCTTGATAAAATTCTGATTATTTGGGTCAGTGGTGGTTTGAAAAGAGTTCCATGCTAGGCAAAATTAATCATTTACCGTTACAGTATTAGGACAAACACAGCGATTGCCAAACATCATGATGGCCAGTATCTGTCTTTCGACTCGGAGTGGACCTCCTCTCACAATAACCTTTAATTGTGAGTAAAGGTTTATAACGCTTGACAAACGAGTAGTCAAATACACCAGTAATTTTCAGTCGGTAAGGTATTAAGAGAGAATAAATAAAGTACTGGCCTTCAAGTAGATCAATCCGTTGACCCATAAACGTTCGAAAGCCAATCGTAAGGTTTTCAAATGTATTTTTAACCTAACCTAACGCCCTAACTCAGAGTCACTAACGGTTACTTTAATCGCTCCTTAGTAAAGAATCACCATACAAATTATGCACTAAGGAGCGATTTAAGTAAACGTTAGGGACTCTGAGTTAGGGCGTAAGTCTAATTTTTAAAAGTCGACTCTGTAGAATATTACTATTCTATAAGGAGTAGTTTGATTGTATAAACATAATTATATAGAACAAATAGCTCATAAGTTGGTCTAAAATTGTTACTTAGCAAATAACGGCGACAGAGAGGCAAAAATAGCGAGCTACAAACTTCGTAAAGAAGTTTACCGCTGCACTTTGTTGCGTTGGTTCAACAATTTAGAACAGATTTCGTAGTTACGAGCGCTCTGACAAATATAGATAGCTGATGTTCTTCTCTTCAAAATTATTATTAAGTTTTATATCATTTTTAGGACTCTATAGTAGGGCCTTATAGTTTCATCATGCCCGTCCATCCGTCGCGTCCGTCCTTTTGTCCGTCTGTCCATCCGTCCAGCTGACGGCTAGCCGTCTGCAGCATAGCGCAAACCCTTAGTAATTTGGCATGGCTATAAAAATTATTAAAAACTATAAAGTGATATTTATACGTATATAACGTGCAGGGGAGGTTGGCTTGGACTGAATATGGAGCTCCTTACATTAAATCAGATCCTTACATCAGAAAACTCGCCCCATATCTAGGATTTTTCTTCGTATCGTTAATTCAATGCATCTACAAAAATTGCAAATTTTAATTTTATACATTGCAGTCAGTGGCTTATCTCACTTTGCATAATATTCTTCACAAACGGTGAAGATTATCGCTTAGGCGACGGCGACGTCTGGACGTATCTGGAAGACGTGGAGATTGATTTTTTAATCATTAACTACTTAAAAGTTTCTAACTAATTCTACTTAAATCACTATTTTGTGTTGATGTCGTATATCCGTAAATGTAGTTACAAATGTGCATCAAATTAATATCTAAATAAAGTTCACCAAGGTGATTATGGTTTCATTAAAAATGTATGTATAAAATAGATAACAAAACTGAACTAAATCTACATTTCAATCTATACCTACTTGGTTTTTTAGACTGATCCTATTTATTAAACAATCTTAGACGGTCTTTTTATCGTTATTTGTAATAAAAAATAAGGCAGACACAAAATTAAAAGAATTAAAATATAAATCATCATTTAATACCAAAACTAATTTATGTTTACTATTAATTATTTATTTAAACTACTCTACAAATAATTCTTGTCTAATAAAACAGACTATAAGTAACGTTACGTTAAAATCATAATCGTAATCACCATAAATGTTTTTGAGGCAAAGAGCAAAAGTGTAGTTTCATTTTACAATGCTTATCAACAAGGGGAACGACGTTCATATAAATTCAACCCGCGAAGTGTATTATATAATATAATATTATTGCGTATTATTTTAAATTTATACATAGTCAGTAGGACCTTATCTGCACACTTTGCATAATATTTACACGTGCCGGTTCTAATATTGCGCCGCTGATTATCATGGCATAAGCCGAAGTCTTGCTAAGCTTGGAGCAACTTCATTGGATATTATTTCAGCAGCGCTTGGAAAAATAATGTGACAAAACAAAATGAAAGAATTTTGCATGGTAAAATCACATTACAAGATGTGAAATTGTCTACTGGCGTCTAGAGTAAAACATGTCACCGAAACTCATTTCAAAATGTCATTTCAAAAACTGATTTAAACTAAAAAACTTGGTTTTAATACTGTCCTAACTCGTTTTTCATTGTATGGAAAACTCGTTTATATTAGCTTTATGTATTTCATTTATACCCGTCTTATGCATTGCGTAAGCCCAGACAAAGAAGCTAGATCGAAGAACAATTTACTCGTGCCCTAACTCCGATATTTAAAGTCCTTGTAACTATGTTTATATAACTTCGTAAGTCGAAAGCTACAAGGAATGTCTTTTCCAACTTTTAATAAAACATCCTTTTCTCGTTTGTGAGTTCCTTTTAGTTTATTCGGGCATTTCGAGAATTTAGGAGGGACTGGATACAACATTTTTAGTTTAGGGCAATTGTAACCGCTAGGAGCAATGGAAAATAAGGTTTTCCATACACGTTCCACATGAAACATACCTTGGTATTGGTACTTATTGAGGATATCAGATAAGTTATCTGTTAGTATCAGATACGAAAAAGCGGTTGCGCAAAAATAAAATAGTTTTTTTTGCCACCTGCAAACATCTTTAGATCCAACCTATAAACTACTCAAACAGTGTGATAAAAGACCATAAATCTTAAAAGGCCAAGTGCAGATAGACATCACACACATTTGAAATCATCTCGTCATTCTAATTTCAACTTTCATTCTTCCTTCTTTCATCTTTATTTTTACAAAGTAAATGAAAACTTCTAATAGGCACATTAATTATAGTTGCATTACTTATTATAAGTACAATTATTTCTTCTGTGGTTGCGTACAGGATTCCTTTACTTAGGTATATTTTGAAATGTTTTAACGCAGTTTCATTTCGATGTTTATTGATGGTCAGTGAAGCCAATGGTGTTGCTGATCCACATACTGCAGTAACCATTTACTTCATGGATGGTATCAGCCAACATACGGATACTATTGATATAACAACAACAAAAGTAGGTACGTTTACGGCTTGCCTTAGGCATTCCTGCAAAGCTCAGGAAGAATTATGCCTCATATTTTAAAGAGAAAGGCGGGAATTCGCATCCATATGTTTGTTCAGACGATTAAATTGTGCCATTATACCACTTTGCTTAAATCTTGCATATATGCATTTTTAGACATTCAGGCATTGGGAAATTTGGAAATTGAGAGATTTAATTCAATATGTATTGATTCATTCAATATTTATTTTAAAACGGATTGGATCTTGCTTCCTTCAGGAATCATAATCCACGTTCACAGCGCAGTCGAATTCTACAGAAAAAGCTTCTTTCAAGATCCCAGTTGGAATAGATACAAACCGATCCCAGTCGGGACGATTTGTATTTTATGTTGAGGCAAAGCGACAACAGCAACGGGTCATAATAATTGTTTTAATTGTTGAAATTGTCTTTATGCGATAGGCAAAACAATTTACACAAGTCTTAACAGCTTTTTCAATTTAAAAGACAAATAACACCAATTACTCAAATTGCTGTAATTTCTTCGGTAACTCGGAAAACATTAAAAGCAGAATAGTAAAACCAAAAATCAGGTTACATCATTTAAATTTAAAAAAGACGAGCCTGATGTGTATGTGAACTCCACTTCCCATGAGCTATGGTCACTGACGTATTAGCTAAGGAGCCATCCATAAATTACGTCACACTAATTTCATGACTTTTTGACCCCTCCCCCGTCTTTGTCACAGCTGGTCACACTTGTGAGACCACCCCCTTAGTGTGACGTCACATGTTATGTAATTTTACACCTACAAAATATTAAATTAAAACAGCAGTTCTGAAATAAGTTTTATTTCCATCGATATTTCACCATTATTTCGATTTTGAAATCTGACGTCACGAAACTTAGCCCTCTCCCACCCCTTGTCACACAACGTCACACTACATCCCCACCCCCTAACGAGTGACGTAATTTATGGATGGCCCCTAAACCGATTTACGGCCTCTCCTCTTGAGGATGCCTAGAGCATAAGTATGCTCTACTGAAATAGGTACTCAACCGCGCTGCTCCAGTGCCTAATGAGTAAAAGGATTACATATCGGAGGTTTTTAAACAACGCATTGCTGGTCTGAAAGGAAGTATTAGTTGTGTCCACTACCGCAACTGAAACACCAAAAATAAAATAACGATGGATTTGAGGAGATCAGTGTCTAGTCAAGGCACCGACATATATAGAGTAGACGGCGCATGTACCTCGAATTGTATAAAAACTAAGCTTGTCACTTTTTTTGACACAATGTTTTGTCACAAGAATATTTTAGTGATTCATATACCTCATCCTAGCAATATCAATACGAAACCGATTTCTTACCGATTCTCGATATCGATAACGGATTATAATCAGTCTGGTTGGTTGTTATTGTATAGGACAGTGCTGAATAAAACCAAATAAATAATTTTATTTTGTTATTGTTTTCATATATCATTGGGGTAATGCACCAATTAGTAACGCCATTTTACCGTCTTTCTAAAGTGCAGCGATCTTTTATGGGGCTTGGTGTACAGTTCTATAATAAAATCCCGAAGTTAATACGTGATTTGCCAGTGGAATTGTTTAAGAAACATGTAAAATCTCAGCTTTTAGACAAAGGTCACTATACTGTAGATGAGGACTTAAATGACAAAGACGCATGGAAATGACCAGCTCTGCAACCAGTTCCGTACAAGCTAGTGATATTTTTTGTAATAAATATACCAATGTATTTTTATTTTTAAAAGATGTGCTGAGGAGTATCTTTACGGCTTTTCTTCTGCTCCATGACAAAGCACCTTTGCGAAAAGCTGGTTGATTAAAAAAATGACGTGCATAAGTGTATCAATGATACCTATATGAATAAATGATTTTGAATTTGAATATTAAATTATTATTCATATTAAAATTATAAACACGTTTCAAAAATATAAACAAACAGATCAATTTTTATTCTACGACTTTGTAGTTTTACTGCCAGTCTCAATAATGTACTAACAGATGGAAGACTGTGGATAGGGCTACCATTAGTATGTTATCTGTCATATTTGTCAATTTTTGCGTCTGAAAAATTGACAAGTATGACAGATAACATACTAATGGTAGCCCTATCCACAGTCTTCCATCTGTTAGTACATTATTGAGACCGGCCGTTAGTAAATATGTACATCCATGCCAAATTACACCTTTCTAGCTCTTACGTTCAGAGCACTATGTTGCGAGTGGACGGACGGACGGGCGAACAGACATGACGAAACTATAAAAAAATTACACTTACCTTTGGAATAAAATTTTTGTTTTAAATATATATCTATGAGAATATATTTATTCGTCGGTTCTCAAAATCGATTAGAATCGAGACAAGACTGGGCAAATGAAAAACACTATATACTATATTTGACCGAAAAACGACAATATTGACAGTACTACGAAGTAAAGCGTTGCTTAGCAACGATTGATAGTAACGATTGTTGTACTTTCATTGCGTGTTCCAACAAAGAAGCCCTACAATTTTGTGACCAAAATGAGCAATGTATTGTGTAGTATGTAGTGCATACTCAGTAATTGCTCATCATTGTAAAACATGGTAAAAGCACAAGAAACATTAAATTAATTTATTTTAAATAGATAGGAACACAATTTTATAAAGAAATTACTTAGCGATGACTGAAAATGTTTTATTTATTTTTCCTTATTTATTTGTAGATTTTCTACAGTTCATAACATTAAAATCAGGTATTTTTCGTTATTTCAGTTGACATCTGTTGCCAATAGCAATGAAAGGTCGACTAAATGACACGGCGCGGCGGCGCCTAATTAGGATTTCAAATCCTAGTTGTCCCACGTGAAATGTATGAACTTGCCCCATCTACTCTAGGTATATAGGTCTGTGAGTCAAGCAGTATTCCACTAGGTGGTACAGAATCTAGCGACCTCCATAGGTCTAGACTGCTTAACCTCGTTCATTGTTTAGTTACCATGTTAGGTTGTACCATGAACAGGAAGACTGGATGAGCAAATAGATCTACTAATATGAATAAGGAGTATTTATGTGACAGAAATGTTTTTTAATCGATTTCAAAAAAAGGAGGAGGTTCTCAATTCGACTGTATTTTTTTATGTTTGTTACCTTATAACTTTCGACTGGGTGAACCAATTTTGATGATTTTTTAATCGAAAGCTGATGCTTGTCATTTGGTCCCACTTAAATTTTATTGAGATCTGACAATGACGTCCATGAGAAAACCATATAAGTCTTAAATTTGTATTAAGTATGTGCGCAACAAATGGGCAGGGCCTGATTAACCCTTAGGCTAATTAGGCTGCAGCCTAGGGCGCGAGGATCGGGGGGGCGCGCTAAAATCGTGTCTTCGCATGCACTAATCTAGCATCACTACATCTACCCTACACATTTCAACTAGACCGAGACAGTCTAGTCCCTAGAGACGAGTCCCTGATTTTAACAATAAATTTTGAAATTTTAAAAAGCGCGCATAAAACAAACACTGACTTGTTACTCGAATCGATCGGTGGTCGAGCGAGTGGGTGAGCTGGCAACGGAGTGCCACTTGCTAGGCACTCAGTGCCTAGTGCGCGTTTTGATTAATCCGCCTCGCAATAATGTTCGGTTTATATGTAATAAGTAGTTAATTAAATTTTAAGTAAATTAATACGTGTAAAGTTGTAAACGGACAATTTAGTAGTTAAAATTTAGAAATCAAGTAGACAAGTAATTTAGATTTTTTTCTATTTTCTGTTAAGTAGGTGGGCGGGGTTTATCACTTAACACGTTTGGACCATTGAACTATTTTTAATAGCGTATAGAATAGACACCGCGAACATCGGGTTCGGGGGTGTGCATTGCACTTATCACCGGTAAGAAAACGAAAAGAAAATATTAACTTAAATCAACTAAAACAAATTTAATTAAATTATTGTGCAATGTTCCCACCATTTTTTAATGAAAAAATCATAAGGAACGTTTGAACTTGGCAAGCCACTAGCGTGTTAATGGACTAAATAAGCTTGCTTACGCGCTGTCCTACGTGGGCGAATCAACGCGAACGCGAAGCGACGCGGCGCGAAGCAAAAATAACAAACAGTCGAGATGTATTGAAGTGTCCTACGTGACCTTTTGGTCACGTAGAGGGCGATGCGGTGTCCTACGTGGGGACACGGTGTTAGGCTTGCCGTCTTGGTTCGGCAAGTGTCATACAAAGTTACTCTATGGCAAGTGTGCAAACGAGGCTTCTAGTTTGAAAAGAGAACAGAGGGCAAGCCGGCGGTGGAACACACATTTTGTTTGAGGTGTCTTTTCTATATACAGGGTGGATTTTTGAGACGGGTCAGTAAGGGCGGGTACCTTAACCAATTATAGTTACAGGAAAACGTTCCTACGAGACTATCCATAAGTTTTTAAGATATTCTGAACTGCATTCACAGATTTTTGAGAAAATGTACGGTTAGCGAAAAAAGTGCTAAAATCAAAAAAAAAATTTATGCGTATCGATCCTACTTCGTATGGAAATCAAAATACTCTATGGGACCATTTAAGGTATAAGCACTAGAAATGTCAGAAAACGCTAAAAACATTTTTCATACACTTTGTAATGAAAAACGATAAATCAACTCCTAATATTCTTTATTGCCAAACAATCCTGACAAGTGTCTTGTCAGAGCGACAGTGGTATATTTATTCTATCACTGTCGCTCTTCCGCATATTAATTGGCATGACAAGAGAAATAGCAATAATAACTTAATGTGCATGATCGTAATATAGATATCCCTGTTGTGCCTATGCAAAATACTGAAGAGTAAATAAGACAGCCACATACTATGATTGTACAGTATCACTGATGTCGCACCCTCGAACACTTCTGGTCGCCTAGTACTCGCTTTAATTAATAAACGACGGCAAAAAGTGTCGTTACAATTTTTCCTCTTAATTTTTTCTGTCTAGCCCCCTTTCGCAACGCGCGATAAGGAACTTCGTTCTAATAATCTTCACTTATACGCGCGGTTCTGTGACACCGTGTCCTACGTGGGCGATTCAACGCGAATGCGATCGCGAAGCGATCCGATGCGAATTTAGTGCGACGCGGAGCGAAGCGGCGCCTCTGTCCAACGTGCACGCGAATTGTCACTTCACCGCCAGTCGCCACTGACATACGCTGCCCCGCTGAAGTTCGCGCGAAAATATCAAACCAACTGTTTGCGTTCGCTTCAAGCCGCGCCGCACCGCAACGCCCTCTACGTTCTTTTGGTCACGTAGGACACTTCAATACATCTCGACTGTTTGTTATTTTCGCTTCGCACCGCGTCGCTTCGCGTTCGCGTTGATTCGCCCACGTAACACCGTGTCCTATGTGGGCGAATCAACGCGAACGCAATCGCGAAGCGATCCGATACGAATTCAGTGCGATGCGGATCGAAGCAGCGACTCTGTCCTACGTGCGCGCGAATTGTCACTTCACCGCCACCGACATACGCCGCGCCGCTGAAGTTCGCGCGAAAATATCAAACCAACTGATCGCGTTCGCTTCAAATCGCGCCGCACCGCAACGCCCCCTACGTGCTTTTGGTCACGTAGGACACTTCAATACATCTCGAGTGTTTGTTATTTTTGCTTCGCGCCGTGTCGCTTCGCGTTTGCGTTGATTCGCCCACGTAGGACAGCGCGTTAGTGTTTCCGTGTTTTTTTAATGAGGTACTTTGCCTTTATGTACGATCAGCTTAAAAATGGTTTGCCACCCTAAGGTTGAATGTCATGCAGATTAAAGGACAACGTTAGTTTCGCTTGCAGATCGATCTGAAAACTTTTATGAACCATCTTAAAATTTTCACACTACTACTATACTCACTACTTTTTTGGCGGGGGCGCGTCCTCATAATTAGCCTAGGGCGGTCAGATCTCTTGATCAGTCGCTGCAAATGGGCGAATAACTCAATATCACGCCAACTGATTTCGATGATTCTTTTTTTAATCGAAAGTAGGTGCTTGTCATGTAGTCCCACATAAATTTGAACGAGATCTGACAAGAAGTTTTTGAGTAACTTTGAAGTCGGTTTTTTTTTGTTAGTAAAATTTAGATTATGTGAAATAAATAAATCTAGGTAACTACCACTTGTCTCGGATCGTTTTTATTTGTATGTAACATAGAATCGAAGTTAATAAATAATCGTCCAAATCGATTGTATTTTGTTTCAGTATAAAACACAAATGTATTTATCTTCTTTAAAAAATCATGGCAATTCAAAAGTTATTTAACTTTCCATAATTGCTTCAAAACAGAAAAATAATTGTTCGTAATTCGAGTGAAAAACCCCAATGTAAGGCTAACGATTTTATAATGTAGGTATAAATAGGGTTGACACGAAATATTACAATGATTAATTCAAAAAAATATTTCCATCTTAATATACTATAAGAATTTCTTTATATTATTTAAATGGGTTTTATACAGAGTTGGAAAAGATAAAAATAAAAAATAAAAAGAGCATTGGAAAAAAATTCTTAGAGATTATAGCTATAGTTCACATTACAATTCATGGTAGTTATTTCATTTTTACAAAGTTATGTCTGATATAATGTAGGTTTTGTAACGGTGTAGAAATATAAAAAAAATTAAATATATTTATTATCAAGAATCACACAAAAATATAGGAGTATAAAGTCTTTTAAAATTGACAGCCCTGTATTTAACTTACACTTAAATATGGCTTCAACAGAAATAACACTCCACAAAGATACAAGTGTCAAACATCAGAACTACTATTTCATATTTGCTATCACTAATATTTACTATCACCATATATAGTACTGTTATTTCTTCTGTGCTATCACTAACTATTTATTTCTAAAATGCATCATTTGCCAGTCTTTGACGAAATCCTCAACCAGACAAAAGTGAATTTTTGGCTTATAGGCATTCCTTTTTACAGTTCTAAAATTAGTTTGCGATTTTATATTATTTTATTTTGCTTAAGTTTAACAGCCTTACAGGAAGTGGGATTTTTTATCTCAGAGTCATCGGCTGAAAATTTTCTCACTTTGACTCAGTTAGCCCCCTGTACTTGTGTTGGTATTCTATCAATTATAAAAATAATTATCTTGGCTTTAAAAAGAGAAAAAGTATTCAAACTCGTAGACGGCCTTAGGAGTTTATATAACGATATATCTAAAGATGCTGAAAAGATAAACCACGTTCAACGAAACTTTATATTCCTTAAATACTTAACTAAGTATTATTATATTCTCAACGGAATTCTCATTTCTGTATATAACTTTTCAACGTTGATTATTATTTTATATCATTATACAGAGACTAAACAAGTGAATTTCATTTTGCCTTATGCACTTTATATACCATTTTCTACAGACATCTGGGCTACTTGGTCTGCAGTATACATTCACTCCATATTGAGTGGTAAGGTTAAAAAGCATTTATTTATTTAATCTTTTTTGCACCTTACATTATGTTTACGAACAAAAGGCGGACTTAATGCTAAAAGCATTCTCTCCCAGTCAACCTTTGGGATGTGGGAATACTACGAAGACGGTATAAAAAGAGATATATAATGCAACAAATATAATACAATTATATTATAATATTATTTTTCTTTTTTTTTGTCAAAGAATAAATCTTACCTTTGTACCATTTCTACGTGGACATAAGACTAAATTATAAGTTAGTATTGACTGTAATTAGCTCTTCAAAATAGTACTAATACTACTCGTATAGTCGCTAAAAATCGGCTTATGTCTGTGAGGCTGACCTATACATAGTGACAGATCTCTGTCAAAGGCTAGATAGCTGGGCAATTGCTGCGTGATAGAAATCTTCATCTCTTATACTTTTTCTAGACCCAATCCTCAAAGGTTTGAATATCAATTTTTGCTGTTTTATCTCACGAAGGCAAGTTGCTCAATTTATGGCTAGAATGCATTATCATATTGTTCTACTAGCTGAACCTGCAGACGTTGTTCTGCAACATGCCATTTTTTTCTAAAATAAAAGAAGCCTAAGTTACTCCTTGTCACATCAGCCAGTGAAAGTCCCGTCAAAATGGGTCCAGCCATTTCAGAGATTAGCCGAAACAAACAGACAGAAGGCAGACAGACAAAAATTTTAAAAAATGTTGTTTTGGTATACCTATGTACCGTGTATACATCCAAATGCACTTAGTAAAAAGCGGTTATTTTAATATTACAAACAGAGGCTCCGATTTTATTTATTTGTATAGGCATATCTTGAGTACTCAGTACTTCCTTTATTGCCGTCACTGCGTCAAAAAATACTTTGACTCATTACAGTCCTCATTTTCGTGGTCTTACCTAATAGGAACGATTCTTGTATTGCAGGGTTCATCTGTGTTTTATTCTATACAACAGTGGATGCTCTTTATTATAATTTATCAACGAACATTTCAAGTCAATTCACGCTCATAAGTACTGAAATTATAAAACTAAATGGCAGTAATTCCTCATTGTTGAATGATCTTGTGAAAAGACATCAATATATTTTGGAGTAAGTAGAGTTTATAGTATGTTGATAGTGTTGACATGACATTTTTTTAAGAACTTTTTTAATTTCTCAAAATATATCCATGTCAGTATATTTAATTTAATACGCGATTATGTTGCGGCAACAAAGCTTAGCAATCAGATGTTATTCTAATGTATAAATTATTCATGAAACTTTGATTTAACTTAAGGAATTAATTGTTCATTTTAAACATAAATAAACGGTTAGTGGATCTGCAAATTTTTTTTAAAGTAAATAGCCAATAAACACGCAGATGGCATAGTCTTCGTCGCCCAAGACTATAAGTAAAACCATAGTCATCACCTATGCTGTTTCTGCCAAGAAGGAAAAGAGAACAAAGAAAAAACAATTGACTCTCAAGTATTCCAAAGATAATATAAGAAATATCAATTACGAAGCTGGAAACTGGATATGAACCCCTAAAGAATACTATAATTATTTTCTGTAGAATCTAAGATCTAAATATTATTTAAATACGATAACATTGTTGATTTTTAGCTTATCCGAAGACTTAGAAGACATTTTCACAGCTATAAACTTGTTCAACGTTCTGGTGGGCACTTTAGAAATATGTGCACTTGGATTTAATTTAGTGGTAAGTAGATTTTTAGGGTTCCATAGCCGAATGGCAAAAAACGGAACCCTTATGGATTCTTCATGTCTGTCTGTCTGTCTGTCTGTCTGTCTGTCTGTCTGTCTGTCTGTCTGTCCGTCCGTATGTCACAGCCACTTTTTTCCGAAACTATAAGAACTATACTGTTGAAACTTGGTAAGTAGATGTATTCTGTGAACCGCATTAAGATTTTCATACAAAAATAGAAAAAAAAAAACAATAAATTTTGGGGGCTCCCCATACTTAGAACTGAAACTCAAAAATGTTTTTTTCATCAAACCCATACGTGTGGGGTATCTATGGATAGGTCTTCAAAAATGATATTGAGGTTTCTAATGAAATTTTTTTCTAAACTGAATAGTTTGCGCGAGAGACACTTCCAAAGTGGTAAAATGTGTCCCCCCCCCCCCGTAACTTCTAAAATAAAAGAATGATAAAACTAAAAAAATATATGATGTACATTACCATGCAAACTTCCAACGAAAATTGGTTTGAATGAGATCTAGTAAGTAATTTTTTTTTAATACGTCATAAATCGTAAACCGCAAAAAACATTATCAAAGTTACAACGAACTACAAGAACTTTTATATTATGTTACTTGCTGTTACGGAACCCTTCATGGGCGTGTCCAACTCGCACTTGGCCGCTTTTTTAACGATTAGGAGAGAAAGTTGCTTTAGGTTATGGGTATTAAACTTACGTATCCGAGACGAAGCCGGGTTACTGAGTATGATATTTTAATTGAGATTTATTTGAAAAAAGAGTATAATATTTTAATTGAAATGGTTTCAAATATTTTCATTTAAATATTTTCGTTGTTCGTAAAAGCATTGATAACTATCAAAGACCAGACAAATTTTGTTTTTTATATTTTGAAGACAGATTCAATTCCAGCTTATATGAAGTAAGGAGACTAGAAAAGCCTTACAACATATTTTTTTAGTTTTAACCATTGAGGTATAAGTACACATAGAGAAGACATCTCAAACAAAATGTGTCCCCGCCGGGAGGTTCTATTTTCAAAATTGAGCCCCCGTTCTCCTTTCAAAATCGAATGGATTCGCCATTGGACATTGAAGCCACGCGGCGCCAATTCATTGGAACATACATTGTGTTCGCGGTGTCTGTTCTATACGCTAATAATAATACTTCAATGGTTTTAACAGGCTTTTATTATAAAATTAACAATAATTCAATTTAAGTATTGTAAATCCTTATTATCATTATGGTTTCAGATGGGAAAGTGGACGGAAATACCAGGAGTGGTGTTATTTTTATTCTCAGTATTGCTACAAATTTTCATGATGAGTGTTTTCGGAGACAATATCATTAGAGAGGTAATTATATGTCATTCAAGTGATTTATATGTAAATAGCTGTAGGATCTGCAGACAAACCAACTGAAAGTATTTACCTTACCTTCAGTGGTCAACTTCAGTGTCACCGTTGCTCATGGAAGTCAACACCCAAAAACCTGGATACAGATCCTGTGACATTGGATGAATATCTGCACCCTGTTATTGGTCAAAGTAACGCACTGATATAATACCCTACGAGTGGTTCCGAGTAGCCAACGTCAGTCAGGCCAATGATTGGTCGAAATTGTTCATCCAATGTGAATGATCCGTCTCCAGGTACTTTTTCGATGCTTGCCGTCCAGATATAGTTATATGTATATAAAATTTTAGACAACACTTAAAACATCACTGACGCGTTGCCGGCAGAAAGATGGACCCGGGGACCCGCATTACATTCTTTCAAAGAGATATCAGCTGCAATCCATCATGATGGATTAGTTAACTCTTAACCGCTGAGCGGGTCTCTAATTACAATAAAATAATAAACTTGGTATACATATAGAAACTACTGCAGTCTTATCGCTGAGAGCGACCAGACAGCGACTAGAAAAAGAGTAAAGAAAATGTAGATTTATGGGTACACCCTGTACATAATAAGGAGGAAAACAAAAGGAAAAAAAGCGGCCAAGTGCGAGTTGGACTCGCCCATGAAGGGTTCCGTAGCAGCAAGTAACATAATAAAAAAGTTCTTGTAGTTCGTTGTAACTTTGATCAATGTTTTTTGCGGTTTGAGATTTATGACGTATTAAAAAAAACTACTTACTAGATCTCATTCAAACCAATTTTCGTTGGAAGTTTGCATGGTAATGTACATCATATATTTTTTTTAGTTTTATCATTCTCTTATTAGAAACCTCAATATCATTTTTGAAGACCTATCCATAGATACCCCACACGTATGGGTTTGATGAAAAAAACATTTTTGAGTTTCAGTTCTAAGTATGGGGAACCCCCAAAATTTATTGTTATTTTCTATTTTTGTGTGAAAATCTTAATGCGGTTCACAGAATACATCTACTTACCAAGTTTCAACAGTATAGCTCTTATAGTTTCGGAAAAAAGTGGCTGTGACATACGGACGGACAGACAGACAGACAGACAGACAGACATGACGAATCTATAAGGGTTCCGTTTTGTGCCATTCGGCTACGGAACCCTAAAAAGCATTGGTAAGTATTATTTATTTTATAAGATCTTAATATTTTCAGAGTAGAAAAATTGGTGATGCTGCTTTCTTTTGCAAATGGTACACAATGGATCTTAGATCACAAAAATGTATATTCCAGTTAATTCAAAGGTAAGTTTCTAAAGTAACAGTTTGTTATTAAATAAATATTATCTGATATTCATTGATCTCATATCACCATATTATAACCACTTAGGTTCACCCAAACACAAGTAATTAATATAGCTTGGTTACTATATATTCATTTTTTCCTTTTTCGGCGACACATCGGTAATGTCTTTAGTAAACTGGCATCCATTGGCAACGGTAGTGACCATCAGGTATACCGTCAGCAGGTTTATCGGCAAGTTATGTAAAAATTAACATTATATCTGGGGAGTTTCTTTCGCGTTTTTTCTCGTCTTTAATAAGGTATCGTTTCGAAATGATGGTATATTGAAATGATTTTACGTTAATAAGTTAATTGCTTAATCGTTCCATATACTAGATAGATTATGTATAATACATAGATTTGTGTTTGAGTCATAGATTCGTTCAAACGCTCAGAATAAAAAAGATATTTTAAAAATACATAAAAGTCATTTTCGTACAATTTGTCTTTGACTGATATTTGTAAATTACATTCATGCAGCCGCTCGATAGGAATATGAATGGTGATTGCTCCGTTCTCGCAATATATACATTCATTTATTCGAAACCCCGTATAAGTCGAATGAAATGAATAGTTCGTGAAAAGGGTACCTTTAAAACCTCAAAAACTAACTAGCTAGCACTAGCTCGAAATATTTATATATGCGATCATCGAAACGAGATAAAACTGACTTGTACTAATAAAACATTAGGACAGTTTTTGATTAGTACCCCAGTCCTGTTCTATCGGATATTATAATTGCAATTTAATAATGATAGTCAAAATCAATTGAGATTTTTTGGTATGGGGGCATGAGTAACACATATTTGGCTCAAAAATGTGGAAATATAATCTTGAATTACTTTGTAGGTCATCTTGAACAAAAAATAAGCGGATTTTCCTTTAAATTTCTTATGACGCGATGTTGACGTCTTGTGGGCTCGGCCCAATAAAACGACGATATTTCACAATTATTTTAATCACACTTTCCATTATATTTATCACAAAATAAGTTATCACTAAAATCACAGACTTCAGCAGAGAAGTAACCTTTGCCTCGTGTTTGCATGCGACCATCCAGGTCGACTGTCGAATGGCGAATGTTCCGATTCCTCAGTTCTATGCTCTAACGTCGACATCAATGTCGTCAATATGCTCACTAGCGCCACCAAGTGGCGACTGATGATAGTAGTATATTTTAGTCAATACCATACTTATATTCACAATAGTACAAAATAATAGCCCCAAGGATACTTTACACTGTAATAATAGAAAGCACGCTAACAGCTCGGCCATCTGACTTTTCGTACGTCCTCGTACGTGATACACATTATATTTTGCATTCAATACTGTACAATCATCATCTAAACGTGCTCTCCATCAAAGTTTTAAACAATCCAAGAAATTATGATAAATGCTAATGTTGTTATGCCTGTATCTATATGAAAATGAGTTTTCATAAATATATTGATCACAACTGTGTTATTAATCAAAACTAATAGATCTTAATAATAGTGTTACAAGAACAATTAATTACTATCCTTCTCAAATAAATTTTTGAGCCTTCGAAAAAAAAATTAAATATAACATGATCAAATCGATATCATACACTTGATATAATTCTTAATCTTAATTAAATCTTTAAGAAAAATCTTGATCGATATCATAATATACATCTATAAAAATCTTTATTTCGTAAGAACGGTCATTTATATTATAATTGTTATTTCGATATTCATTTTCGTTTTCAGGTTCAATAGGTACTTTATACTTTCAACTTAATGACTTTCATCGTAATCATCTACAATGTTCAATATGTAAAAATGTAAAATTTTTAATGAGTATTCTATGAAGTAAACTTTGCACACTATTCTGCTAAGATCTAATATTAGGGTCATATTAACTGAATAATGGGAAATAACAATATTTCAAATTTTCTTTCAATCAAGCAAAAAAATTGACTATTAATAACGAAAGTTGTGTATTATTATAACTACGGATATTTCAACCTTGTTACATGAATCGATGATCATACCGAAGCTATATAGTTAATTCTCCACACAGTGGCTACTCGACCCAGAAAAACCTTTCATAACATCTATAAAATGGCTTAATAAGTCTATAATAATTATTATTGTTAGAGCTACCTACTATCAAACCTTTACGGTTGCGGTACGTGTTCAAATCGCCAGCTACCTTGCCGCGTGGGACGTCTTCATGCGTCGGTCATGCTCCTTACTTGGCTCTCTTCTCTGATCAGATCCATCTCTCAATTCATACTTGGCCGCGATGGGGAGTGTCGCTCAAGCTCACCACACCGTCCGTCACGACCAAGCTTTTCCACTTGGTTCACTAAACCCGACCGTTGCTCAGGCTCATCGCTCGGACTGTCATTTTGGCAGCTCCTCAGACGTCGCTCTTGCTCACCGTCTGAGAAATTCAGTGAACCATATCATCATTGTGGTGATATCGCATACGCGTCGGTCGTCGCTCAAGCTCACCGCCGAAACGTATCTCAGTTTTCTCACCGTTGCTCTAGCTCTCCGGTGGTGACAATAAATGTATCGTTTCATCAAATATTGTCTGTTTCATATGGTCCTGAATAGTATTAGTCATATCGTCTAGTCTCATGTCGTCTTGTTTCATATCGTCTTGTCTCATACCGTCTTGTCTCATACCGCCTTGTCTCATACCGTCTTGTCTCATACCGTCTTGTCTCATACCGTCTTGTCTCATACCGTCTTGTCTCATACCGTCTTGTCTCATATCGTCTTGTCTCATATCGTCTTGTCTCATATCGTCTTGTTTCATATAGTCTTGTCTCATATCGTCTTGTCTCATATCGTCGTGTCTCATATAGTCTTGTCTCTTGTCGTCTTGTCTCTTATCGTCTTGTCTCTTATCGTCTTGTCATTTCATTGCCTCCATCATTTTATTTCAAATTATATTATTCATTTCTTTCCATTTCAATTAATGCAATTCAATCAATGCATTTCAATTTACTTCATTTCGATTAGCTTCATTTCAATGAGCTTAATTTCAGTTAACTTCATTTCAATTAGCTTCGATTCAACTCGATTCGATCTAGTTCGATTCGATTCAACTCGATTCAAACCAGTCCGATTCGATTCAATTCAATTCGATTCAATTCAATTCGATTCAATTCAGTTCGATTCAATTCGATTCAATTCAATTCAATTCGATTCAATTCAATTCGATTCAACTCGATTGGATTCTACTCGATTCGATTCAATTCGATTCGATTCAGCTCGACTCGATTGAATTCGATTCGATCAATCTCGATTTGATTCAAGTTGATTCAATTCAACTCGATTCAATTCAGTTCTTGCATTTTTTTGCCAGAGCTTTCTGGTGCCGGTGGGTCTTCAAGTGTTTCATCGATTCAAGTTGATTCAATTCGACTCGATTCAATTCACTTCCTGCATGTTCTTTACCAGAGATTTCAGGTGTCGGTGGGTCTTCAGTTACTTCATCATTTTTCATCGAATTTCATCAGAATCGTGGTTTTCATCAGTGTTGTCTCTGTACCCCCCGACGCTGATGTTATGATACATCAATCAATCTGAAACTTATAAATACTGTATAAGTGCAAATTCATACACCAACGCAAATAGACATAAGTCATAATGACTCCATGATATAATATCGTCACGTCATTATTTAGGAATCAGGGTATATGTTTATCATTAAAAAGGTGTAAGTGTTAAACTATATTCTGTCTAGGGTTGCCACCCTTACTATATTATATAGTATCGTGCTATATTTCAGTCAATTGTACTATACTCGTATGTTATAGAAAAATAATATAGTACGAATAATACTATATTTTCATCGGTAATTCAGTTGTCGAGCTTTTGTTTTTTACTGTGAACGGAACGCATTCACGTCGTTCGTTGCTCACACGTCACGGCAAGTAAACGTCAACTTCAAATTAACCGTTCTTGTGCATTATTTACTATGTACTATTTTAAAATTAATAAGATTTTGTTAACTCAAGCTAAGACTTTATTAGTCAAATACACATGGAAAAGAAATAAGTACTAAAAATAAATGTGTACTATTTTTTTTTCAATTTCCGAATAGTACTACATTTTTTCAAATTTTTTTTGAAAAAAATACTATTTTACCTTCAAAAAAAATAGGTGGCAGCCCTAATTCTGTCAGTCCAGTCTCCAGCAACGTCAGAAATAAAGCAACTAAAAATCAATAGTATATTCCTATATTTATGACTTATATCAGGAGATTAAGAATAAGTGACCGCTTATGTAACAAAAGAAATCTATTCTTCAGATAAAATGTTTCTAGTACGGTGCTACGTACTCTTGTTTGCATAATAATATCAATCAATAAATATAATTCTTAAAATTCCATCACTTTCAATGCTCGAAAAATTAACTCCAATACATCAAATCAATCCAATAAAATGGTTCGTGTCAATATGTATTCATCACTCCTTTGAATAATCGCTTCATTATGGGGAAAAATAACCCTCAACTCCTGTAAGAAAATCTGTACTGCCTGTCTGTACCGTCCACCGGGACAGTAATAGCCCGTTAAGTAAGTCTAATAATTTTAGTTTACCAGGTTTTATAATCGCATTCCAAGGGAAAAGGATATCAATATGATATTATGACATATAATACCATAATATGAAGTACCTAGACATGGATATTTCTATGATGAATTCCCTCTTCGACTGCAAGTCACTAAATAATTATGATCATCAAATAAATCTATGTAAATAATTCGTTGATATACATACATTAATATTATTAACGGATATGTTAATATTATTAACGGATGTTGCGTTGCGTATTTCCATTCTATTCACATTGGCTTTGAAGCCTGTTTGATGCCTCAAAGTTTCATAGCAGAAAAACATTACACATATAAATCCATATTCCATCACATTGGACAATAATCGCAATGTTTAAACTCAATTTCTATGTCTCTAACAGTTTGCCCGATGCTCTGCGAATCGCTCTTATTGTTAAATGCCATCTGTTGGGTCAATGCAACTCTTCAAACTAGAACTAAGCATATACATTCACAAAATTTCATTGGAGTCGGTTCGATAGAGTAGGAAGATGAAATTCATGTCATGTCTATATTTTTTTTTTGTTTACAAGCCGTATTTTTTTCTACGGTCTACCGCCTGTCGTGCCAGACATCCTAGGTTTAATTTCAGTGAAGCGTACATATAAATAAGTTTGCATTTCTGGTATCAGTCCGTCCAAGGTACTCATTACACACATTACACATACTACTATGGGGCTATGAGTGTGTTAGCATTATAAAATATCACTAATGTCTTTACATTACCTTGTAACTCCTCGGAAGAGCAGTGCACGCACTTAGGGTACATCTCATGTGTGATTAGACTGCATAATTAAATCAATTACCGTAGAATCCCGACCGTAGTCCGGCAATCTCTTGTCACAAAGAAATCTGTAATCATAATATATACATGGTTTAGTTAATCTCAGTCATTATCGTTTTCCAGTTGTTTGAATCCGTTGGGTTGTCAATTATACGTATTGTACCGCCGCCGTAGAGTGAGCACGATAAACATCGCGGCATCGCCATGACCAAACGCCATATAAACAATACTTGTAACATCAAACGGGAATCACCAAAATATTTCGGAGTAGCCATCTAAGCTCGTATTTGGTGTGCAACGCACAGAGGCCATTATAATAACCGAATTAATCGAGTGCGGTAGTCATTTAAGTGTGCATTCATTGTATCTTATTCTGCAATGTACCTACCTTTACGGTAATGTTCCTTATGACAACTGACAATAGCAATAGTTACTTAAATCACATATGTAGATATCACAAGAAACCATCTCAAATAACCCTCTTGCTTGCTGTAATTTGTTAGATACGAGTAGAACATGATCTAAACGACTCACCTGCTTGCTAACATAAATACAAAAAGAAATGTATTACCACAGAATAGATAATAGTACTACATGTCTTACCTCAACAACCCGTTATTTTATAACAAGCTTTTATTTCGTTTCAACACTTTCAACTATCTGGTGTCTAATCAAATCCTGTAAGTTAAGGTTGACTTGACTTACTTCCCAGTGTCCAATTGATCTGAAATGCGGCACAAGCGATTGGTTAACGTGACTGTATAATGCAAGCACACCACAAACTCCGTGACACGAGATTTCTGTTAGATTTTTATTTAGATATTATATTATGTATTAAATAAAATCGAGCTCGTCTATTGTGCATAATATCATGACTCGAGAAGATCCATTACGGAGTAGCATCAAAATTCAAAAATTAAATTCAAAATCATTTATCCATGTAGATATCACTGATACACTTAATGCACGTCATTTTTCTTTCTTATCCACCAACAATTCGGAAAGATACTTTGATGCCAGCAAAAGATTTTTGTGTAACTACCCGATTTCATTTGTGACAATTGTTTTATGAGAAACTAGCGGATACCCGGCGTGTTCCGCTAGGCTAAAGATTGTATAAAGGAAAAGTCGGAAATCGAAAATGTGCTAATGCTTAATAATCATTTAATGGTCTCAAACCATCTTTGCTGCGTTTCAAATGAAACCATTCTGAAGTTAGAAAGATCAGTTGAATAGTTTCAAAGTATATAGAAGACATCCGTACAAGCATTTTTTTGCGGTTTATATAATATTAATATATATAAATCACGTGTCACGCCGTCCGTCCGCAACGGACTCCCAATCAAATCACATCGTGTGCAGTTTGATCCAACCTGAAAGATAGGATAGCGTACATCTCAAAATAATAAAAAAAACTTTGACAGAACGGAGTCCGTCCTGGCAGCCAGTATATAGATAGAGTTGACCCACCACTTGGTTAAATTTAGCTCAACAAAATAAAGCAAAACGATCTCAAAGTCAAGGAGACTCAATAACGACAGAATAATTGTATTGTCCATCTCCTAATTTACCATCACGTCCATCTCTTCAGAGTATCATCAAGTTGAAACTACCATACACATACTATTGCATTGGGTGACCTCTTTAGCTAATACTCAAGTAATAAAAAAAAATCCTGTAAGAAATATCTTGGTGTTTATTTAATCTTTGGCTTCCAAAATTCTTACATTGCATTACAGTACCCATTTAACTATTAGGTTGATAATTGATGTATTCGCGGGACATGGAGGGAGCTCAAGCGCGTTGTTGGCCGTGGAGTGAAGGAAACTTTACTCTATCAAGGACGCCACGTCATAGTGGAGCAATATTTCAGCTTCGGATGCAAGTTTCACAGTACGTTTATCATTCAATTTGACTCGGTGACGTATTGATTCGGTAGATAATATGGTAATAAGAGGTAGGCTTTTGCAATATCAGTTCTAGCTAATAAAGATTACTTAATAACCTGGAAGTTTTATTATTTTTCTTTTCTTCATTTTTATAAAAGGTTCATCGCATTCTCGCGAAGTATCCATAAATTACGTTGATAGGCGGGCGAGGAGATCAGGCCTTCATTATAACGAAAATACGGTGTAGATTCAAAAGGCACTCCTTTACTGATTACAAAATCAACAATTACTAGTTATAATATTAACGGATTACTAGGATACGGAACGATTACTTTTTAACCAACGTTCCACCTGAAAACGTGGGGCCCGTGCGCAAGTTCCTTATACCTTAGCTGCTCAATAATAACTAACTATTCAATGGCCGTCACATACATAAAGCATCTTTAGTACACTTTTCATTTAGTTTATTGTTTTTCTATTTATATACCCGTATATGATCAACTGCACACAATAAAATCTTTTATCTTTCAACTCGCATCCGATATCGGACAGACAAAAAGATTGAAGAGCGAGCGCAAATTAGAAAAAAAAATAATCATTTTTGTTTTTAATTTTTCTAATTTCGACACGGGTCATCCGAAGAAGAAAAAAAAATTCTCACGTTTTTATTTCACCTCACGTCTTTGTGGCGTGGCTAGACATTCAAAAATAATGACTTAGTACTCCATTTTCCTAAATTCAGCACGTGTCATCAGGAAAATAAACAAATTACTCACGTTTTGATCTGTTTGGGGCGTGGCGAGAGATTTTTCTATCTGTCCATCCCTGCTTCTGAACTGTGGGCTCGGCCCAATAAAACGACGATATTTCACAATTATTTTAATCACACTTTCCATTATATTTATCACAAAATAAGTTATCACTAAAATCACAGACTTCAGCAGAGAAGTAACCTTTGCCTCGTGTTTGCATGCGACCATCCAGGTCGACTGTCGAATGGCGAATGTTCCGATTCCTCAGTTCTATGCTCTAACGTCGACATCAATGTCGTCAATATGCTCACTAGCGCCACCAAGTGGCGACTGATGATAGTAGTATATTTTAGTCAATACCATACTTATATTCACAATAGTACAAAATAATAGCCCCAAGGATACTTTACACTGTAATAATAGAAAGCACGCTAACAGTCTCTACCATTACTAAATTAAAAAACCTATAACATAAATTTATTTGTAAACCTCAGTAGGTTGTTAAAATTTTATTTTCTTAGCCGTTAATTAACAACAAAGTGCACGCAGGAACAATTCACTTTCAACATTGTTGCGGATGCTTGGAGCCTTTACTAGAATTAATTTGATGTTTTTTCTTTGTACCTGTAACTTTCTGGTTAGATAAAAGTTTCACTCTAGTTGCATTGTTTTAATGAATACCTTTCGTAATAAAAAAATTAACTAATTTTAGTGAAGAAGTAATTAAATTACAACCGCTATGCCAAGTGTTACAAAACTTTTCAGAACATTGCAGACATTCACTTTATATAACGTATAAACAAACTTGCATGTGTGAGACAGATCTAATAACTCGCTAATAAAATATATTATTATATTGTTACAGATCTTCAAAACCTCAGACTTTGACCGCATATAAATTCTCTAAAATTTCTTATGAAAGTTTTATTAAGGTAAAATAAAATACAATGTTTTTGGTTATAAAAAACTGAGTGCGTAAACCTACATATGGAAGTGACAGTGGTATGCTCAATTGTCTTTGCAAGTCGAAAAATGAGCAGACGAGCTTCTAGATGGTAAGTGGTCACTCATGCACACCAGCAAAACAAAAAGCAGCACCGAAGCATTTCCGGAGAAAAAGAGAGAAGAAAGAAAGAAACAATTCCGTCTCTATTAACCATCAAGTAGATAAACTTAACATAACATAGGAATTAAAAAAAACCGAAAGTCTGAAACAATAAATGTACATTTTGTGCCAAAATTTTGTGAGATTAACAGCTAAGAAGACGAATATACAACACAGTCAGGGTAGCCTCATCATCATCATAGGCTCATCTAAATTATTTACTACTAGCTGACCCGGCGAACTTCGTATCGTCTAACAAACTACTTTTTTTCTAAAATAAAAGTAGCCTAAATTACTCCTTGTTACATCAGCTATCTGCCAGTGAAAGTTCCGTCAAAATCGGTCCAGCCATTTCAGGAATTAGCCGGAACAAACAGACAGACAGACAGACAAAAATTGTAAAAATGTTGTTTTGGTATATGTACCGTGTATACATCCAAATGCACTTAGTAAAAAGCGGTTATTTTAATATTACAAACATACACTCCAATTTTATTTATTTGTATAGATATAGATATATTGTAATTGGGAATCATTTTGTAACTGTTGATTTTTTTCAGATAATTAGCAGGTCTTGGTCATATTTTACAATCCTTAGAACAGTCTACAGACCCCCTGGAGAGATTGCTAATTAAATTTCCCTAATGATATGGAGGAAGCGCTCATAATATTTTGAACCGATTTAATTTTTTACTGACCAGAAGATTATAGAAGTCTTCAGAAGATTTTTAGATATTTCCACTATTAAGGAATTAAAAGTAAAATGATAATAATTACTTCCTTTTCTTTCACCTATATCTTTCCATCACTAAAACCAAAAATCCAATTGTTATTGTATTTTATTTTATTTCGAAAAAGTATATTTTTTAATTTTTTTAAACAATCATATTTTTAATACCATCTATTATTTTCCAATATTGAATAATAAGTCGGAATCACTTATTATAATATTCTGACTTCTATATGATTGGTACAAAGCCACAATGAGAGAAAATGGGAAT
Source organism: Thymelicus acteon (assembly GCA_951805285.1). Classification (NCBI taxonomy): domain Eukaryota; kingdom Metazoa; phylum Arthropoda; class Insecta; order Lepidoptera; family Hesperiidae; genus Thymelicus; species Thymelicus acteon. The sequence goes on along the minus strand of OX638229.1, from coordinate 11,469,062 downwards.
ATTCCTTGTTAATTTTACCACAGAAGAAATAATAGTACTCATAATATTTTACTATTATACTTCGATGTTGCATCCTCAAGATTTAAATAACCATGTAGTTGTCCTTCGAGACACTGCATCGTCACACATTTGGAGTATATGAAAATAAAACAATAATAAGAGTCAAATATTTAGTCTGTGTAGTTGCCATCACATCACTATTGTATATACCCAGCCCTAAAACGTCATTCGTTTTTCGTGTGCTGCATCGTCGTTAGTGTCATTACTTATAAATAATTTAAATAATTTTATAATAACATTAAAAACTCGTGCTTTGGATTATTTTGGTTCATATATAATAGGCGGAAAACATGAGAAAAGAATAAGTGAAACTGAATCAGAAATAAATGAAGATATGCAATCTTCGCAATGGAATTCAAGTTTGGTTGTCTAATATCTGACGAATTATTGTACGTTATGATTACTTGAAATGTTAGTAATTCAATAAATCTTGATATCCTAAAATGTTAAATCTGATTCCAAACACGGAATCTTTTATTATTTCATATTATTTGATACAAAAGAAAAATTTTTTTCCTGAGTGATGACTGATGACACGTGATGTCATGTCATTCGAAAAGTACTTACTATTATTTTGTCCACCAACCTTGTCGTAGTAGCCTGTAACCTGTTGACTTGCCAGTTCAGTTACCTTGTTTCATAAAGTGGTAATACGCGATATTATCCAGGAACAAAAATATCTTACTTTCTTAATGTGGTGTCACGAGATGGCATCCTGAAAGTAAATCACACACTTAACAGGCCTTGCACTATACTATCCAGAAACAAGAATATCTTACTTTCTTAATGTGGTGACACGTGATGGCACCCGAAAGTAAACCACAGGCTTACCAGGCCTTGTGTTATATTATCCTGAAACATAAATAATACATATGTTACTTTCTTAATGTGGTGACACGAGATGTCATCCGAAAGTAAATCACATAAGTACCTAGTTTTGCAGCATCGTATTTCCATTCGGAAACACCGATATGTCCTGCGGGAAAGGCGGCCATTATAATATATTTGAGGCAGATGAACCAGCACTCCTCAAAATACCAGAGAAAATCCTAGCTATGCCAGGGGAAGCTAAGAAACTGGAACAGTAACCACGGAGCAGAATTAGAGAAGCTGATTAAATCTCTGAACATTGGGAAAATCCTCCAGGGTTGGCTAAATACGAAGATAAAAAGTAAAATGTACTAAAGATATAGAGATAAACGACTAGTCAGATAGACTAAGCAACAACAATATCAAAAAGATATCTAAAAGCCATAGGAGTAACATTTTGCTACTACGACGGACAGTCAATTGCTGCACCGAGGAGGAACACCAGGGGGGACAATTCGTTGGAACTGACATCATGCTGATGTCTTACCGCCATCTATGCAACTTGAGGGCGCTGATGGCGCATCGAAATTTATTTACAAAAATCATGTAATAAGTGGAGCACTCTTTACCCCTTATATTAATATATTCCTTGAGGAATAACTACACGACGCAGCTGCGGGCTCAAGCGCCGCCGCCGCCTGCCGCGACCCCTCGTGACCGCCAAGCAGACCAGAGACGCAGTTGGAGGTACCAAATTCCAGCCGTACACAATTTCATTGTAATAATTGGTGAGCAAACCCACTGAACTATCCTATGTATGAGGATAACAGATCCTCTTAAGTCATTTTTCTTACTCGAACAATGGAAACAATAAACCCACCATGTTCAAATCGGAAACAAATAATTTCAATAACATTACATTGACATTATTTTTGTATTTGAGTGTTTTGTCATACCTGTTCATTTATTTCTCTGATACTCTTAGCATCCAAGAACTCAGTGCCTCTCTTTAGATTCATTTTGTATCTGAACCGAATAAATAGTGTGCATAGTTACCCATACACCGTCGCCAGATGGCTGATATAAATGCGAACATTTAAAGAAGCCTTTCTTAATACTTACTCACAGATCACCAAGAAATCCCAACCTCAGCTCTACTCCATATTATGTTTTTACAAACTTTTAAAAACATAATAGTCATAATTTAAGTAACAACTGTATGTACTACAGTATTAGTATACCTTGACAATATATTTTTTGTATTGGAGATAATTATGTTATGACATACTAGCGCTTTGGCCGCGACTTTGCCCGTGTTTGCCGGGACAATAAGTGGACATATCTGGCCCAGATCATGGTCTGGCTATGTGCTAGGTTTCATGAAAATCCTTTTAGAAGTTATAGCGTGAAAGAGTAATAAACATCCATACAGACTTTCACGTTTGTAGTATTAGTGGGGTGCAATAATACAAAATGTATATTTGGTAAAACTAAGATTTATTAAAATCCAGCCTAATGCGAGTCGGACTCGCGCGCCGAGGGCTATGTACAAATGTATAATAATAATAATAATGATACTTTATTTCAGACTGATTCTGATGATTATAGAACCGAACATTACTGGTGTATTCTGAACTGAGTAACAAACATAACGTTGCAGTTGAAAAGCTGTCGCCTTCACATGTTACTGTGTTCGATTTACGCATTTTCTCCGTTACTTATGCTATAAAATAGTCTTGCTTTGCTTCTACCAAATTTCATGGTTTGAGATCAACGGGAAGAACGTTACAGGTTTTGCTTCCCTTGCAAGTGCCATAATTAAAAAGAAAAAAAAAATTATGTATATCGCATTAACGCCGCGCTGTAGTTTTTTGGTTGTGCTGACATAGAATAGAAGCTTGATTTTGAAGGGATTGCAGACCTCAGTATTTTATATTAATTATATTTATATAATGGACATTAATTACATTGGATATCGATAATAATTATGATATTAATTTTATCCACTCGTCCCTGGGAAAAACGGCATTGATAGACAGACAGACAAGCAGGTTCCGCTTTTTTCCTGTTGAGGAACGGAACTCTAAAAAATCTATAAAAATCCGAAAATTTTAAGGGAAATTTTAGGTTCACTTATCTACTGCTGCATGCTCCGTTCTTGCTAAGGATTGTTAATACACCAAACAGAACGCGAGACATACTCGTATATATGTCTTTAGCCTTATCAAGATGAAGTATGGTAGTCTGATACTTTTTGATTTGAACAGATGGTATAATATACTGACTTCCCCCTTACAGAGTGGATACACCTTGAAATGGAGTGATTAGGGGTCAGTGAAAAAACAATCACATTAAATTATTTACAGTGGCTCGCAGCCTTTTTAGAGATGCAATCTTGTGGTAAAACTTGCAAGAATATAAATGTTTAGCTCGGTATCGATGCCACCACTGCCATCTCAGAAATATATTGAATGGTATCAGATTTCCTCATCTCAATGAAATTATTAGACTATTACTAGACCAGATTGGTTAGTGAGATGTCGATTTATTTGCATCGCATCGTTTTTTCTTATTCCTCTAAATAGAAAATGTAACAGAACTTAGCGTCTGCAGTTTTATCCGACAAACCTTCTCAAGGGATACCCCAAATGATAAACCAGTAGGTGTATTCCATATCAAAATCCTCAATTTCTTATCAAAAATACGCTTAGCCAGTATAACGTAATATACTTATTAAAAGATTTGGTTTGAATTCTGTTTGTCATTAAAAGACATCCAGAACTGCATTGTTTCATATTACATATTATATGCTTTTATGCAAAGCAATTCAAATTCATTATTTGCGTAAATAAAGATACCTACAACAGTTGATCAATATAAACATAAAATCGTCTTATTTTACCTTGTCAGTTTGGATTATTTTCTTATTCTTAAACGATATGTTACAGAAAGTAATAAACTACTTTACAAATTCCCACCAGTCAGCCCTATATCAGAATCTGTTGTTAATTAGACATTGGTAACGATAATTTTTTTATTGTATTACAAGCTTTTTCAAACTTGTCTTTAAGATTAAAACAAGGTTAACAAAATATCTTTTAACCCAAATCTTACTTTATCCTATTTGGCTCAACGTTATTCTAATGAGAATTTATCAATGAAATTCAAAAAGTTTTAACTTTCATCACGTTGTCTACCGGGCAACGTGTGCAAATATTATTTGTTATTAATTGGTTATCTCACTCCAATAAAAAATTGTAAAATTTTTAAAATTCAGTAGCACGTAGACTATTTCTAGTTGTTCCGAAATTCTGTCGACACAGGCAAAAATTTATGTACTTTCTGCTAAAAAGCCTTTCCACAATACTTCGCAGAGCACAAGCCGAATAGATTCGATGGAACCGATGGATCAGACAAATATTGTGCGATAGCGGCGTGAACGTGACCGTACTCACGGCACACAGTACCTGCCACGCTCCTATACCTGCAGCAAGCTGGATTGAACTTTTGAAATGCCACTTGTCGGACAAGAAACTCCTCGTCTCCTCGCCGAAAAATCCTATAACCAACCTATTGTCAATATCGGGGAGTATAAATCCTTTTGCTGAAATTGTGTTTGGTATTAAGTAATAGTATGTACCTAATGCCTAAATTATAAATCCTATAAATTTTGGACGAAAGAGGTTATTTAACACTTGATAAAAATTTCACTTTATTTGTGCGGTTTTATACACTACATTCTGCAACATCCTCTAAACATCTACATGGTTATTTAAATCTTGAGGATGCAACATCGAAGTATAATTTAAAGGTTGAAAGAACTTACCTGTAAGTGAATTTCAACCGGGATTATACGAGATGTTGCATCCGAAGAGATTTAAACTCCCGCCCACCCGGTGGTACACGTGCTAGCGCTCAAAAGCACTACAGTTTGCCACCCCATGTATGGTTGCAGAATGACCAACTAGGACGAAACTCTAAACTGAATGACGTTTTAGGGCTGGGTATATACAATAGTGATGTGATGGCAACTACACAGACTAAATATTTGACTCTTATTATTGTTTTATTTTCATATACTCCAAATGTGTGACGATGCAGTGTCTCGAAGGACAACTACATGGTTATTTAAATCTCTTCGGATGCAACATCTCGTATAATCCCGGTTGAAATTCACTTACAGGTAAGTTCTTTCAACCTTTAAATTATAGTTATTCAAAATATTAAAATCGTAATTTTATGTTACACGTTCAGAAACTACATTTTGAATTTTAACGCAGTAAACGGTTATTATTGAATTTAAAACGTGTCAGAAAATAAGGTAGGTGTGAAAATGTGAAAGAGAATGTACAATGAGCGTTTGCCACGTTTATTTTCAACTTATATAATTTCTGTTTGTCACCATTTGTACTGACACGAAAATTACTTCTTTTACACATTAAATGGTTTATAGGGTTGGAATATCATTTTTGAATGAATAATTTTTTGATTACGAATTACAGAAACAGTACGTTATACCTTCTTGCCAAATATGATATTGCATGCATTGAAGTATTATTACTAGCGTATAGAACAGACACCGCGAACACAATGTATGTTCCAATGAATTGGCGCCGCGCGGCTTCAATGTCCAATGGATTCGTTCGATTTTGAAAGGAGAACAGGGACTTAATTTTGAAAATAGAACCTCCCGGCGGGGACACACATTTTGTTTGAGATGACTTCTCTATGTATTATACCTTAATGATTGCATGTCACTTTTTCGATTAATGATCTTATGAAAGTATTTACTCGTATCTTTTTACAAACCTTTGTACTGAACTGACACATTTTTTGTGAAATCGATAAATATTGAAATAATTTTCACTTTAAATTGTATAGACATAAAAATAATATATCTATAACAATGTAGGTAATAAGGAGAATGAAATTATTCGGAGCGCAGTAATAGTGGCTTCAGGCAGTAGAGTATAATAGCCGCTGCAGAGAAATAACTTACCACTTCTTTTAGAGTGGAGGTTCTATTCAATTGTATACACTTCATATCAGAATACAATTTTAACTCGTTCTCATGTTATACTCACTATATATTATAAATAACTTGCTTAAATCAGTTTCAAAGCAAAAAGCAAAGCAGCAACCCATAATTGTCCCACTGCTGGGCTCGGGGTCTCCTCTCACAACGTGAGGGGTACAGGCCATAGTCTACCACGCTGGCCAAGTGCGGATTGGTAGACTTCACACACCTTCGAGAACTTTATGGAGAACTCTCCGGTGTGCAGGTTTCCTCACGATGTTTTCCTTCACCGAAGCAAGTGATAATTAACTTCTAATACGCACATAATATTTGAAAATTAGAGGTGCGTGCCAGGATTTGAACTCGGGCCCCTCTGTTCGAGAGACCAACGTTCTAACCGCTAGGCTATCACTGCTGTACTAAATCAGTTTAAAGGCTGATTTTTTTAAGTGTGTTATGAGAAGAGTCTATTGTGATATTTTTTTTGTTTCTCATAATTATTAAAATATGAACTGACCTAAAATATATTAAGATACTTAATATATTAAGATTAGATTAGAGATTAAAATATATTAAGATACTTAATATATTTTATTTCAAGAAATGCAATTATAAACCATATTATTTTTTGTGCTAGTTTTTCACAGTGCCAACCCTGCCGCTTCACTTACTCAATATATAAGTTGATCATTCCAACTAAATCGTCTTGTATCATAAGTTCAGTCTGAACCATTAGTTACCTTTAAAGCTTTTCAAATAAACCAGTCATTCGTTCTGAGAGCGAAATGGACATTCCTTCCTTTGACGAAATATTCAGTCAAATAAAAATGAATTTTTGGCTCTCGGGAATACCTTTTGAATCTCCAAAAATTACACTGAGATTCTATTTTTTAGTATTTTCCATTTCGGTTACTGCGGTGTGTGAGATTGCATTTTTTGTTTCTAAGATATCAGCTGAAAATCTTATTGTATTGACGCAGCTGGCGCCTTGTATTTGTATCGGAATTTTAGCGAGCTTAAAAATTGTTGTCATTTCTACTAAGCGACTTAAAATATTTAAGTTGACTAATTGCCTTAGTCAGATGTATAAAGATATTATCGCTGATGACATCAAAAGAGAACTCGTGAAACGGGAATTTGTGTTTCTCAAACATCTTATAAAGTACTTCTATGTTCTGAATGCCGTACTTATTTCGGTGTATAACTTCTCTACATTGGTTATTATATTTTATCGTTATATTACTACTAATAAAATTATTTTCATCTTGCCGTACGCTGTAATAGTACCTTTTGCCACGAATACATGGCCCACATGGTTGGTTGTATATCTACATTCTATTGCAAGTGGTAAGAGTTTAAAGTTACTTATTGTCTTCAAGATTCAGCCGTTATTGATTCATTTTAGTTTTTGTGTATTTAGTTGACAAAATAAACTAACGATAATAAGTGGTCCCGTCGTCCAAGGTTATCACTAACACCAAAGGCATCACCAATGGGTTAATATAAACTTTTTATCGTTTTGTCAAAACGTTACTTAACCTTAAAAAAAATATTGTTTTAATTTTTTGAACATAATGCCAACCCAATGCTTTTACCCAACGAGCAATGTACTTAGAACTGGTAAAATATTTTTCTCCCGCTATGGCTCAAAAATAACCTTAGAAACCGTACGTAGAGCAACAAATTTAAAAACTGTGCCTAAATTTAAATTAAGTCAATCTACGCTTCATATTCTGTCCTTTTTTTCTGGCCACAAATTAGAAATTAAATTTTCGTATAGTCACATATGAAATATTATAGGTAACCTACACGAATAGATAGATTATTGGTAATCACGACAGAGCATGAACGTAATAGAAACGAAAAGTAAACCGAAAATTTAAAAATAACTAGGTATGTTTAAAACATAATTAAACTTTAAAAGTGGCATTACAGGTTTTATTTGCGTGCTTTACTTCACAACGGTCGACTCATTATATTTTGTAACGACAACCCACGTTGCTACCCATTTCACACTGCTCACTAATGAGATTATAAACAACAAGGGACATAAAGCTGATTTCCTTAATGATATCGTTAAGCGTCACCAGCATATTTTAAGGTAAGTTATTTGGTAACAAAATAAAAATATTTTTGTAACGCTTGAATTGAGACTTTTTGTGTCGGTTGCACTTTTTTGATATTTTTCAATTTCCGTATCTATATGATTACAGAAAAAATGGACTATTTTATGCAAATTCATGGAGAGATTACTTTAGTCTTACCTTATTACTTTCAGTTTATCTGAAGATTTGGAAGACATTTTCTCAGCACCCAACTTATTTAATGTATTGGTGGGTTCCCTTGAAATCTGCGCGCTTGTCTTTACATTAACAGTAAGCAAAACTATGATTTAATGAGTAACTTTTACATTTACTCTTTATAATACTTACTAATACTTACAGGAGTTGTTTATGATTTAAATAGATTTCATTTTCCTCTTTCATCGAAACAAAGAAACTGTTTTAGTGTTGATTCGCACATACAAAAATGCCATCAAAAACAAAACTTGTAAAAAAAACCAAGTCTCGCAACTCAGTTCTTCTACCGTAAAAAGTTGTGAGATCCATGTAATACCAAGTCGGTTAATTTATTCAGTTCCTACTTAAGGGTCCTTCTGTCTTAAGTTATTACGTAATTAGCTAACCTAACAAGTAACAACATCTTAAATAGTGACCATATTATCAATATTAAAAATCTTTTATGTTTTAAATAAATAGATCGACTTTACCATCGCATGAAAACACAATATATCTCACAAGTAATACCTACATATAATATTAAATTTGATAGTTTTTTCTTGATCTATACACTACACACTAATTGTGTTCCAAATTTGAAGCCTCTATGTCCGCTAGAAGTGCCTTAGAGTTTTGATGATCGGTCAGTCAGTCAGTGAGTGACGAAATTAAGAAACTTTGACTAGTTATAATTCTTAAACTACTGGTTCAAATTGAATGAAATTTGAAATGTATCGTTTTTATACAATGCCTGCTTGTTTACTAAAAATTCAGGCTTCTAGCTTTATCTACAACGAAGTTATAGGGGGTCGAAAATGGCCTGAATTGCTTCGAGAAAAGGATGGTACGGCCGTGCCGCTTTTTTGCTCGACTTGGCGGGGGCATTGCCGTGCCCCCAGATATATTTTTAGATACTTAGGTATTAATGTTATACATATATTTTTTTATGAAAAATAGCTAAATGGATGGTTAATTAAAGGCTATAGATGACCATGGACGACAGGAACACCAAAGGCATCACTGATGTGTTGGTGGCCAAGAAAGAGTAAAGAAAAAGAAAAAAACATTTTTCACAGATGGCTGATTGGTCGGAACTTCCTGGTGCGATACTCTTTTTATTCTCCGTTGTCCTCCAAATATTCATGATGAGTTTTTTTGGAGAAAAAATTATAAGGGAGGTACGTAATATTATCTCTATTTATTTTCTTCTTCTCCATGACAAAGCACCCTTCCGAAAAGCTGGTAGATTAAAAAATGACGTGCATAAGTGTATCAGTGATACCTATATGAATAAAAGATTTTGATTTGAATTTGATTTGATCTAAAACTGTTGTTTAGTTACTCAATGGCACATATGTTATTTATCGGGAGTTCATAAAATGGTTACGTTATCAGCAAGCCTCCGGCGTTGCCGTTGGCTGATGGTCGCTTCTAAATAATTTTAGTAATAGCCTAACGTTTTAAACGAACACGAGGGCTAATACGAATCCTCTATACACCTCCGAGTAAGTAATGTATTGGAAGTTAATTATAACTTGCTTCCGTGAAGGATATTATTTTGAAGAAACCTACATATATATAGAGTGTTCTGAAAGACCTACGTAGTCTACCAAGCAACTTGGCCTGCGTGGTGGAATATGACCCGTAAGTCACGTTGTGAAAGGAGACCCGAACCGTGGTACAGTTTTGACTTGTGCTGTTGATAAAGAAACATTTAAATAATGGTAGATATTATTTCCAGAGCAGCAATATTGGCGAAGCTGTGTATTCATGTAACTGGTATAACATGGACCAAAGATCTAAGAAGACAATACTGCAATTAATGCAGAGGTAATAACGTCCACGATTGTGTAATTAAAACTGAATCAAGCTATTTACTTCTTAAGAAATATTTACAAAGCTATTTGAATCGTTAAAACATTGGAAACAAAACAAAAGCGATTCTTATACCTCAAACTATTCTTATAGAACTACAGTCTTTTGTGAAGTGGAGCGTATGGTTTTGGTCAAAACTATCCCAAATATTACTGGCAACAAACATTCATCAAAAGCTAACTCAGTATTCATTAAAATATTTCAATACAACGGAATTAATAAGCATGGTAGTAATATTTACTGGCGCACGGCAGCTAAATATTAGGTACTACCGTTCTGTCGTCCATCAACAACCATAATTAATAATAATTAACGTTTTAGATCTTCCAGAGCACAAAGGTTGACCGCATATAAATTCTCTACCATTTCTTATGAAAGCTTTATTAAGGTGAGAATCTTCTCTTAAATATTTTGGCTGGTTAATTATTTTCTTATCCAAGAAATGAACAGTAGGATTCATAGACTGTAAGTGGTCATTTCCATCAGTGATTAATTATATTAATATCAACGTTATAGAGTAATTATAATCAGTGAATTACCCATTAATTAATATTAATTTCAATTGATCCTAGAAGGCGGGTGGGAGCTTGCCTGTCAATTAAACAGTCGTCACTTAAGTATAAGTTATTGCTTATGGTATAGAATCTACGAGTATACTACTCGTATAGATATTGAAGCCGTAAAAGAACTTCCGATCAATAAATAAAGAATTAAAGAAATTCCGAATAGTGCGTGGCGGACAATTGCATAATCACTTACATTATTTTTCAGATAATAAGCACATCCTGGTCCTATTTCACTATTTTGAAAACTGTTTATAAGTCACCAGAAGCGATTAATCAGTAGAAGAGTCACCACTAATCACAAGAAAGAGCAATCATTGTAAACTCGAATTGTTACATAATATAATTACATAATTCCTATCATAATAGTGCTTATAGTAATAAACATCATTATCGATATCGATATAGTATCGATCACTTCACAGCCAACTATGGTTATAAGAAAAAAAAAATCACTACAGATCACAAATATTTCATTTTTCTTGTTTAAAAAATATATCTTTTAAAACAAAAACATTCTTCTGGGTTTCACTACTCTGTTTTTGAAAATAACTTCAACGCTCAAATTAAAGGTTTAAAAGATACAGGTTTATATTAGTCATTAAATTAATAATGTTCGTTATTTCCAACTCATTAACCCGAAACTTGAGTTCTAATTCGGTTATCCTACTTTCCTCTTAATTTATCAACTTTTCTATATTTTACTCATTTCATTACGTCAGTGTTAGAATGGTATTATGGAATTATGACCATGTAGATTTAAAATTTGCTTAATTAAATGAAATCCCTTCCTTATCCCCAAAAATCCCCAAAATATAAAATTGATTTGTAAGTAGGTACACATCACAGGTAGAATAACATTTTTTTATGCAATACAGAATTTTAATTTTGACAAATGAATGCTTGACAACAATCAAAAATACTTCCGATTGCTACTGATAGGTTCTTTCATTCATTTTTATCATTCATATCTGATTAACTTCATATAAAAGTCTGTTTGTCTTTAGAATTTGTATATTTAATTTATCAAAAAAGCCCAGACTATTAATAATAATTTTAAGCAACTTCAAATCTGTTCATAGAAAATGTTAACGATAGCGCATACGGAGGCACGGACGGGACGGGAACGGGCACGCACGTATATTTAAGCCCCGTCCACGTCCCGTCCCCGTTCCATCCACGTTGTGTACGCAGCGACCTTAAAATGGATAAATTCTTCCGGTATTCACTCTGAACAACCCAGAACTGAAACAAGAAACAACAAAATTACACATTTTACACAGTTAATGACTGTAAAATCTTTAACATCTAAATCTTTAACTATCTTTATATTCTTTAACTATATTATAATCTTAATCTTTAACTAAGTTAGTGTCATCCCATCGTCCTTATTCTTTCCAAATCATATCACCAATGACGGAGTTCTGAGATAACAAACATAAATAAATATTATACATAAATAAAACAAAAAAAAAAACCACTAGGTATCAATATTTCTATCATGTATTTTAATCTAAGTATCATCTTTTTCTCCTTTTGTATACTCTTACCACCTTCGCTGTTCTCTGTTTAAACTAAAGGTTGACTGGCAGAAAATTCTTATAGCATTTTAAGTACACCTTTTGTACCACTTAGCTTTAAGGGTACAATAAAGTGTAATTAAATAAATAAACCACCTCCTTTTATAAAGTTGGATAATGATTAACCAAACTTACCCAGTCTTATTAATGATACCATTTCCCATGGCTAAACGGCTTCCACGACACGTGTTTAGTGAAACCTGAAGAGGGTTGGAGCACTGATTTCCCAACAAATGGTTATATCTCACAGTAGCAACAAACAATTGCCAAGCGCGGTTATGTTCGCAGAAACTGGTCAAACAGCCGGGCTGGGACATACCACCGTTGGGGAAGAAATCCACATCACCAACTGGCAATCCCAAGCCATGGCCTGATGGTCCCCCATCAGTATGGATAACCTCTACATATCGCGCGTCATCCTCGTTCAATCTTGCTGGGTTGGCGGTCCATAGAGGGCCTGATGGGTCTAAACCTGTAACAAAATGTCATAATATGACATTATTAATTGCCTTTAGATATATTATAAAGGCAACGTAACTTTGAGAGTTAAGCAGTTAAAACAATTTAACTGATTCTAAATATCAGCGTATAATACAATATCATGAGCATAATCCTAAAAAAACTGCATGCCATAAGTTTCATAAAGGTAAATGTGAAAGTCTATATTACGCCCTCCAAACTGAGATACGGAAATTGATGGAGAGTTAAGTCCAATGCATACGTAACAGGTTTTTTCCCGTACGGGACGGGATTCCGCTGCGTATACATATATACGTTTTCTATGAAAAGATGTTGCGAAAACTTCACGTCCCGTCCCTTACGAGAAAAAACCCGTTACGTATGCATTGGGCTTTAGTTATCAATCTAAATGTTGGAAGTATGTATGTAACGGTAGAAACCGGAAGCGGCTCTTCGTCCCGTCCGTGGTATGTGTAATTTTTTTTACATTAGCAGTCGTCCACCCTGAGTTTTAAATCTAACAATAAGTTATTGGGCACAGGCCATTTTATGAGTATACATTTAAATTCATTATGAAGCTGACTGTACCTACCAGTTATACGGGAGACTTGGCCATCGAGTTCCCTTCCAGCAAAACCAACGGCATGAGCGCCCAGATTGAATCCAACCAAGTGCATGGAGCTGTAGGGGGCGTCGGTGACCTCGTGTAGGAACTGAAGGAACTGACCAATTCCCCTACCAACAAACGGAGTTGAAGCGCTTGCGGTAACAAAGTCTTGCAAGGCGACTATTGTCCAGTCCACGACTATAACGTTCACATCAGCTGTCTCTAGAAATGCTGAAACGTATAATATTTTTTGCTGTTACATGACAAATTAAAAAAAAAAAAGTGGAATGGACTAAGCGGGTTTATTTCTGACATACTTAAAATTATTTTTGGGTATAAAAACAATATTGCTTAAACATAAAATTATTATGTTGCGTAATCTTAATTATCGTGTCTCATAAACTTTATTTAAAAATTTAATACTTTTTAGTCACTGCTTACGCCCACTTAAGATTCAGTACGTAAGGAATTGGAAATTAAGGATTATTACCGTCTCTAATAGAATTGCTCATTGTTAACAACTGGTTAACCAGCCATCCATGAACAATTACTACAGTGGGTACTTCAGGATTAAAGTTTGACTCGACGATTGACTCTTTATCAACCAGAATTTCTTCAGTTGTTGGGTTACTTCTGTAAAGAAAAAAAATAAACCATATTTTTTGATAAAACTTTCCTCGTAATAGATATATTTTCTCGCACTTATCTAGTGATTATGTAAGTACCTTACTTTTAATTACGTACAGTAATTTGATTAATTGAGATTTAGAGACTTTGTGATATTCATCGTAATCAATTTTTAAAATTGCAGTGATGATCATTCAGTCATCGCAGACATTGCAGTTTATTAAACCACCTTATGTTACGGAACGCTGAACTACTTATTCCAATTATCGACCATATGGAGAAGAAACCTAAGAACCCGCTAGTTAGATGACTATCCCTCTCAAAAGCTTTTATTTAATTTATCTCCAGAAGTATTCTAATGTTAGATCATATTCACGGTCTAATGATGAAGCTGCAAGCTGGCTACGATAAAGACGTATTTTTAGTCTTTAATACTATAATAATAATTATCTATATAAAACTCTCAGCCAGTAAATGATAACATATCAGCAAAATAACGGTGATGCATTTGGTGTATTTGAATAAACAAAAATTTAAAAATTAAAAATGCTACTAAGATTGGAACCCAAGTTTGACATTCAGGAGGTTCTAACCACAAGGATAAATCACATTACATCATACCTGGTGTACAGAAAATATCTATTGGTTGTGGGATTGTTAAATTCTTCAAGAATCTCCTGATTAGGTTCGGAGTCTAAATCCACTTCATGTACGAGTCCATCATCATCTTCAATTTGGATAAACCTCGGGTATTCTTGAGGCAATACACCATCATCCAAAGGGATTCCGGATGCATAGTACACTGTAAATTGTATACACGTTTGTTATTCAATGTTATTTGGAAGTTAATTAACATAATTAAGTAAAATGTCACACCTGCTATCCACAATGATAACAATACCGAAGTTTTCATGATTCAGTGACAAAAAAACAACTGATTTGAGATTGAGCATTCTGTATATTTATACAGAAGATAGTCATCGATCTTTATTATGCGATAATGCTACATGTAATTAGTTTTACATGTGGGGTCAAATTCCACTGCAACTTACTGCGTTCATGAAGTTTGTTTGTCTTTTTACCTGACTGCGATAAGGGTTATGTTTTTCGCGCGTATCTTGTATGTTTGCATGTAAATTCATGTAATATTATTTATTACCTCATATCTTCCAAATCGTCAAATTTATTTATATAATTAAGATATCGTTAGATTTGTCTTAACAACTCAAGTGTCTTTAGGTAAGTGAAATTAAAACAAAACAAATATGATGGCTGTAAGATGCCATTGTTTAAAGTATCAAAAAATAAAAATAAATTGAATAGTGCAATATGGGTATCAAATTAAAGAGCTCATCATAAGGATTTGAAAAAGATATATCATGCTAGTTTTTTTTTTATACCAGCCGGGGTTTATTAATGTCCATTTCCTTTGAAAGAAATAGGCCTAGCCCCAATAATTTGGGTCATATTGTAATTGGTCTTATGTATTCCTTATATATTAATTTGTTTTGATATTGAATATGTTATTATATTCACTTCAGTTTATTTATTTTAATTGTATATTATTCCAGAAAACAGAACTATTAAATAATGTTACATGAATATTTATGAATTATATTACAGTTAATAGTATCAGGCGTTACTTTGCGGAAATCCATTGTTATTAAGTTAGTATTAGTCTACTTTGCAACAATCCGCGGATAACTTGTATGATGGTATATACTTTAAGACATGCGTGGCACCTCCCTCCCTCCCACAACGGAAACATGCGTGCCACGCATGTCTTAAAGTATATACCATCATACAAGTTATCCGCGGATTGTTGCAAAGTAGACTAATACTAACTTAATAATTATATTATAATTATACCTAAAGCTTACAAAGGATTTCTTTTAGACAACCCAACAAGATAAAGGAAACACAACTGGGAGAATTTGGAAAGGGTATGTTATAGATGATGTATTTCAGATGGTCATTTCCCTGGCTGTGGAGCAAAAGATGGGAAGCTGGGAAAGACAAAGTTTTTCTAAATAACAAGCAAGTAAATATTTATTATTAAGCCTTGATTGTATATGTACGAGTATAATAGGGCACTTGATATTTTTAAACCTTCCGCGACCTAGGGAATCCTAGTAAAGGTGGTGAGTATAAGACTTCTACTTCACGATTTCTTGGTATGGTTGTTCAAGTTCATCTAAATAATGTCTAAGTGTGAACTATGAGTTTTTTTTATGTATGTGGGTTCCGAGTGCAAAATCCAAGTGAGTGATGTATTTTGTACAGTCATTCTAATGCTATGTACCTTAGCCGTTAGACCGCATGCTAAACATTAGCAATAAAAATAGAATAGAAGACTTCGTAGCCCAGTTGATAGGTACCCTGCTGCCATTGAGCAATCCCAAGATCAATTCTTGACCCGGGCATATAACTATTTCTCGAATCGAGGCTCGTGAGTAATACTGCTTTAAGATTTTAAAATCGTTTAATGTAATGGTGTTTTAATTAACTTGGTTTTTAACTGTACTGTTAAAGCTTTAAATTAAATTTTCATATTTTGTTAACCCAAAAAAGGAAATGAAAGTAATTAAGTTTCCTAAATATAAGTTCGATAAACATTTTAAAAGAGATTTGTAATAAAACTATGTGAAAATATAAACGCAGCTTTAATAATTTAATATCTTATAAACTTCAAGTTTAAAATGGATATCTTCGTCCTGTGTTGACTCTGTACATGCCAGTTCTGAAAATAAAAAACATCTTAAGAAATTTCAAAATGTACAAATTTTTTCGTACAAAATCAAAGTTGAAATCATTTTATTCATGTATTTGTATGATTATCTGTACTTTGCATATAATACCTATTTCAGTTTTTCAAAAAAACTTACATTATTAAAGTTACAAGTGGCAATGAATCTGATAAACATACCCCCATTTGTTTAAGATACTGTTCCCCATATGAAACTGTCTTCCACGGCAATTGTTAGTAGTAATTTGAAGACTACTGGTACACTCATTGCCGATGAGATGATTTCGAGTCACCGTGGAGGAAAAGAGTTCCCAGGATCGGTTATGATCACAAATACCAGTATAACAGCCAGGCTGATTGGTGCCACCATTTGGGAAGAAGTCAGCGTTACCCAAAGGTGAGCCATAACCAAGACCACTAGCTGTATTACCATCAGTGTGAATACCCTCGACGTAAACACCGTCAGTATGACGTAATCTGTTGTCATTACGACTCCATAGAGGACCTGCTGGGTCCAACCCTTTAAGGAAACAAAATCGATATTAAACATCAGGAAAGACTTATACTTAATACTTCAGAAATAACAAGTGAACAACAACTTATAGAATTAATTGAAACCAAACGAGAGAAAGACGAAGAAAAAATAATTCGTTATAACTGAACTTGGCGCCTTCCTCGGTTCGTTACTTATTTAGAGCAAAGCGGATTAATGAATAATGCGAGAATGATTTAAATTGAGTTTTTACATAATGTTTAAATACTCACTCAAAGATATAGAAGGCAAAAAAGTAGAATCATATGATTATTGGTTTGAATGATCAGTTGTAATGATGATAAATTAATATTGACGTAAATTGAATTATTTGTACCGTAATCTCAGTTTAAAGATATGGTATGTTGTAATGGCATACATAATAATTATTATCGAATAATCCTTAACCGTACCAGGATCTTACTAAAGCTAATCTAGAAAGTAAGTAGATAAGTTACAAAAATTATTTTACCACGTCCTGAGATATGCATGCAGCAAAACGAGCTATTGGGCAATAGTTTTCATAGTCATTAATTATCTACCATTATTACGCAATGATAGCCTAGCGGTTAGAACGTTGGTCTCCCGAACAGAGAGACCTGAGCTCAAATCCTGGCTCGCACCGCTAATTTTATGTAGTGCGTATTAAGTGCATATTAAAAGTTAATTATCACTTGCTTCGGTGAAGGCAAACATCGTGAGGAAACCTGCACACCGGAGAAATCTTAAAATAAAGTTTTTAAAGATGTGTGAAGTCTACCAATGCGCATTTGGCCAGCATGGTAGACTATGGCCTGTACCCCCTTACATTGTGAGAGGAGACTCCGAGCCTAGCAGTGAGACAATTATGGTTGTTGCTTTGCTTTGCTTTGCTATCTATCACTACGATTGATTACTAAGACCGTCTCTGGAGAAAACTATCAGGATACACGAATACCGACTTACAGGTAATTTTAAATTTCAAAACTCAACAAAACTGGATCAGAGATCATGTAAATTGTTATTTTATACATAAAAATCCAAAATTTTTAGAAATTCTAATTTTTCCTCTCACCCGTTACTCGTGCCACGCGACCTCCTAACTCCCGACCAGCATTCCCAACAAGATGAGCACCCAAACTGAATCCTATTAAATGCATTGTATTGAAAGGAGCGCCAGTAACTCGGTTTAAGAATGCTAGAAACTGCCCAAGACCACGTCCCACAGCAGGCACACCTCTTACTGCAGTCGGGTAGTCGGTAATAGCAAGTCTTCGCCAATCAATTATAATGATATTCGCTTCTCCTTGTCTAAGGTATGCTGAAATTTACAGAACACGTCTAAATGGCTCATTTCAGGTACAAATGTTTATTAGAAGATAGTTTACTGTTTGATATTTTTCTTTTTACAGCGTACGATTTTACGTAGATACATAATACTATCACTCACCATCTCTAATAGTAGGATTAAGTGCAGTTTTCTGGTTGCTCAACCAACCGTGAGCTATAACCACTGTTTGATGGTTTCGGTTGAAATTTGACGAAGTAATGGAGTTAGGATTGTTGATGATTAATGTCTGAGGTGAAGTCGGATTGCGCCTGCAAATGTACCAAGTTAATAGTTCATAAACTAAATAAAAGATTTTATAATGCCATTGTATAATAGGAACTGAAGAAAAAATATTGTGACCGTGCTGTTTAACCGTTAAAGACTTGCCTCGTCTGGAGCCAACCCTAAAAGTCATGCTTATCATAAAATTAATTGTCACTGGAACCATAGCAATATGCAAAATTTCAACTTCGTAGGATGAAAGGAAGTAGTTCTAATTCAGATTGGAAGATTTAACCCAAACAAACAGGACGAGTTAAATAAAACCGTTTAAAAATATAATCCCGGACACTTGAATTTTTGAGTTGGTAACAAATTTTGCACTTATGAACCATAATATTGAAAGTCAAGTTTATAAGATAATAACAAAAAATAACCGACTTCAAAGTCTCAAAAACTACTTTTCAGATCTCGTTCAAATTTATGTGGGACCACATGACAAGCACCTGCTTTCGATTAAAAAAAGAATCATCGAAATCGGTTGGCGTGATATTCAGTTATTCGTTAATTTGTCGCGCACATCTTAACACAAATTTACGACTTATGTGGTTTTCTCATGGATGCCATTGTCAGATCTCAATAAAATTTATGTGGGACTACATGACAGCCACCAGCTTTCGATTAAAAAAACAATCATCAAAATCGGTTCGCCCAGTCCAAAGTTCTGAGTTAACAAACATAAAAAAAAAACAGTCGAATTGAGAACCTCCTCCTTTTTTTGAAGTCGGTCAAAAAGTAATGATTTACTTTAAATCCTTCAATGTCTTATTTTAACAGATTGCTGTAATACCTCGTGTACAGTAGGTAAATGTTATTGGCAGGGTTCCTATTGATCTCGTCCAAGAGCTCCATATCGGGCTCGGCCTCTAGATCCACTTGGTGCATCACGCCATCGCCGTCCGGGAACTCAATGAACCGCTCGTACTGACGCTCCCCCACATGTTCTGCTAGCGGAACCGCAAGCGTGGCGTACACTACAAATAAATTAAAGAAATCAAAAATATGTTGATGCTTGAAAATGCTCCAAAAATATTATATAAGCTTTGCATAAAAACCCTGTAAAGAAAAGAAACAGAGGAATACTAAGAAAACTTTGTTGTTTTGACGTCAAAATCGTAATTACTTCGATTCTCTCTCCAGGATAAACTGATTTTGATTTCATATTGTAAGTAATAAAGTTAAGGTTTTTTTTTATTAAGCGTTCTCCATAATACAAAATCTCTTGATAAAAATATTATTACGCAATTTAATTTTTTATTTGAGTTCCGGATGGCCCCAGTCAAGTGTCTCAGTACAATTTTTAAATATTCAATATTATAGTGTATAGAATATACTGGTGAAACATACCGGCCACGACGAGGAAAATCAATAGAGACGTTTTCATCTTGTCTTATCCCTTTTTGAAAATACTTTAAAATTTATTAAGTAACATTATTTATACTTACGTAGGATAAGCATAACCTGATAATACCTAATCCTTATCATTAATCATTCATTATGGATATTTGGTTCTTAAATTTGAATCAATCTCGAATGTGCTAAAAATGCTATCTCGCTGAGAATAAATTTTGTATGTGTGGCCAGAAGCATGTACCTTAAAATGAATATCCGCTTTGTTACAAACGAGACTGTCCAGGCATTCATTACTTTGCCTGCTGACTCCTTTGTGTATTAATAATAAATGTTTGTTTTTTTAATAATTCCTATATATCGTTATTACTATAATTATTTCTTCGCCTGGATAGCAACCACTTTCTTGCTTAAGTCAGCCGCCAAACGACATAGTATGAGAGCTACTGAAACATCTGACTAACCCGTTTCCCAGAGAGCTAGAATTTTTTTAAATGATGTTTTATTATCAAACAAGAAAGTACCGTTCTGGTAGGCTACTCGCGGTTGCGTCATCATCACTTAATTTTTTGAAAATACAAAAAAAATATTCTTTTTTAACCTTCTCCCACAAGGCTACAGTTTTAATAGGTTGTAATTTACAGTGTAAAAAAGATTTAAGAGTAAAAGATTTAAGTGTAAAAAAATTGCCAACCCATTTTGAGGGTTGCAAGTATGTGCCAGAACAGAGCAAAGTTGTCATCAAAGCCTTAGGAATTTAAAATTTAAGCAGGTTATGAATTGCACTCCCGATGACAACTTTGCTTTGTTCTGGAACATACTTGTAACCCTCAAAATGGGTTGGCAATTTTGTTTTACACTTAATCACATCTAAATTATAACCTATTAAAATTGTGGCCTTGTGGGAGAAGGCTAAAAAAAAGAATATTTTTTTGAAAAACTTAAGGGATCAAAACGCAACCGCGAGATGCCTGTCAGAACGGTAATTTCTTATTTGACTGATAATAAAATATCATTTAAAAAAATGAGCTCTGTGGTAAACGGGTTAGTTAGATAGTTAAGTAGGTAGCTCTTAGACTAACAAGTTGTGCTCTAGCTGGAGGTAAGAGTCATTTCTTTCTTTCTTTTTGTTCTTTCTTTCTTGGCCGTCAACGCATTAGTGATGCTTTTGGTGTCGCTGATGTCTATAGGCGACGATAGCCACCATCAAATGGATCGTCAGCTCGTTTATGGGCTATTTCCATAAAAAAAAGAACCTGATTGTATACAATATGTTAGAATATTTTTACGCCATTCATGACCCAGGGACTTTATTTTCTAGTGTAGTAGTGTTGAGATTTCATGTTGCATAAGTAAATTTTAAAGTAAATCGTTTAGGACAGGTAAAAAAACCTGTTAACCTGTTTTATTAAAAAATAAAACAATGTAAGATCTCTCAGGCAGTTTTAATAAAAACATTATCTATATAAATAAAAATGAATGTTGCTAAGCGCAAAACTCCAGAATGGCTTGACCAATTCTAATATTTTTTTTGTATGTTCCTTAAGGCACACGGAAGGTATGAATAATAAAAAAAAAACTTTTGACAGAACGAAGTCTGTCCGGACAGCTAGTTCTTAATAATGAATAAAATTTAAAACGGATATCTTCTTCCTGTGTTGACTCTGAATATACCAAATCTGAAACAAAAAAAAAACTTTAAAATGTCGAAAATTTGTTCTACACAACGAAGCTCAACATTATTATTCCATGTTAGTTTGTCGGTATTTATTAATACTTTGTAAATCAATATTTTGCTTTTCGTTTAGTAATGGTTAGAGAGGTAATAAAAAACCTACGAAAAAGTTGTCCATTTTGTATGTAAAAATCTAAACTTATTTAAAGTTTATAGAGGAAAGTTTTGATTTTTGATTTATTTATTTGCTTGTTTATTTGTTTGCTTGTTTGCTTCTTTGTTTGTTTGTTTGTTTGTTATGGATAAACTCAAAAACTACTGAATAGATTCAAAAATTCTTTCACAAATAGAATGAATAGATCTATATGAAAAACCAAAGCATGCAAACCCTTCACATATAAAATGGTTAGCTAGAATATGACATTTATTGCGATAAAGAACCCAGTTCCGTTATGTAAGTAATTTACATAACTTTAAAACTACCAATGATAAAATTAATACAGAAAGAATAAACAAACCCAAATTTTCCCAGTGTACTGTTGCCCATATGAAATTGTCTTCCACGGCAATTGTTTAGGCTCATCTGAAGAATGCTAGAGCACTCATTGGCAATGAGATGGTTGTGAGTGACTGTGGCAGCAAACAATTCGAAGGCTCGATTATGATCGCAAACACCAGTCCAACAGCCAGGCTGGTTTGTGCCACCATTAGGGAAGAAGTCAGCGTCAGCCAAAGGTGAGCCAATACCAAGACCAGTGGCAGGGTTGCCATCAGTGTGAATAGCTTCAACGTAGTAGCCATGAGTTTCACGTAGTCTGTTATTATTAAGATTCCACAGAGGACCAGCTGGGTCCAACCCTTTAATAAATAAAATTCATAAGATATTAGAAAAGAAAATTAACTGTAACTTCAAGAAACAAACAGTACATTACGATACGATGCGTAAATTGGTCTATTATTGGATGGGCGTAACAGACAGTTACTAATCGGCTAATAAACAGAAGTGAAAACTAATTGAGCAGTGACGTGAGAAAACTTTAAAATTCAGTAATTAAACAAAAGACTAACAATAAAAATCCAACCGAAAGTGAAATTCAAGCATATGTTATCTTTTAATGATAATCAATTAAGTTACTGACGTTAATTCAATTGTTATCGTAATCTCTGAATCTGACATTGCAATGAACACTTGTAATATGATACAATCATCAATCAATGTAAAGATAAGTTTTGTCGTTATTCTAAACAAATGAATATTTAATAATCCATCCTAGATAGTACCTACATGTTGATAAGCTATACAAAAACTTATCTTACAATATCATGAACATAATTAATTATATAGTTATTGTAATCGGATTCCTAAAAAAATATTGCTATTACTCAATGTCATACAATTAAACGAACAAACAGTCGTGAGGTGCGTCAATACTCTAATTTTTATTATTATACTAGCTTTTGCCCGTGGCTTCGGCCGTGGTAAAGTGGTTTTGAAACGAAATATTTGATTGATAAAAGACGGTAGGATTAGGATTATTAGTTATCAATAGATGTAATATTAGGATTAGGATACATAATACTATTATGTATATTAGATGATGCCCGTGACTTCGCGCGCGTACATATCGATTTTTTTATAAATCCCGCGGAAACCCTGAACTTTTCCGGGAAAAGTAGCCCATGTGTTAATCCAGTGTATAGGCTATTTCCATTCCAAATTTCAGTCAAATCGGTTTAGTAGTTGTGGTTGGTAGTTGTGATTGAGGAACAAACATCCCAACATCCAAACATCTTATATCATATTAATAGGACATCACTCGACTAGTCAATTCGATATAAAATATCGTTTAGCTTTATCTCCAGATAAATTTCCTGTACTAAAATGTGTCAAAATGATTAAATGAAAGGTTTGGAAATAAAACAGCCAAACAGTTTCATAACAGTTTGAGATGCCTGCCTCATTAATATACCTATTACTCAAAATATTTAGTATTTATAAGTCTAAGCTAAAACTATTCCTCATATTTCCTCTCACCTGTTACTCTTGCCACACGACCTCCCAACTCCCGACCAGCATTTCCAACAAGATGAGCACCCAGACTGAATCCCACTAAATGCATTGTTTCGAAAGAAGCGCCAGTAA
Source organism: Thymelicus acteon (assembly GCA_951805285.1). Taxonomy (NCBI): domain Eukaryota; kingdom Metazoa; phylum Arthropoda; class Insecta; order Lepidoptera; family Hesperiidae; genus Thymelicus; species Thymelicus acteon. The sequence continues at coordinate 11,445,151 of OX638229.1, read as the reverse complement.
CTCGGTTTAAGAATGCTAGAAACAGTCCAAGACCACGACCTACGGCTGGTACACCCCTTACTGCAGTTACATAGTCGGAAACAGCAAGTCTTCTCCAATCAAGTGTAATGACATTCGCTTCTTCTTTTCCAAGATATGCTGAAATTTCAAAGGAAGTCTAATCTAGATCATCAAATTTTAGTCTAATATCGTTTAATATATATTATTACGTTTATAGTTATTTATACAGCAGCGTCAAGAAGCGGACAAGCCCTGTGTTGGTAAATTATCACATCTTCATCATTCATACAAGGATTCAATGGCCCTCCAATAGTCCGTAGCATGACGTTGACCCATAATTTTAGTCCATCTAATCCTGTGCTCATGGCCCGGCAACGCGGCGGTTTGCGTTGATCCTATGTGATCGACAAAGTTAAGCAACAGCGGGCGCGGTCGGTAGTTGGATGGGTGATCGTTAGTGGCAAAAATTTCTTGAGCGCTGTGAGAGCTTCGGAGGGCACGTTAAGCCGTCGGTCCCGGTTGTTATCATAAGATAACCGTCGTTAAGCCATGTCGGAGGCCCTCGGGCGGTTTGAAAACTTCCGACACTCGGGTTGGCCTTTAACTCCTCCACCAATCCGCACTGGAGCAGCGTGGTGGAGTATGCTCTAGGCCTCCTCAAAAACAGAGATTCGTGTTCAGTAGTGGGCCAGTAATGGGTTGAAGCCAATCCTGTGCTATCAGCATACATCATAACAATGGATAAATTTTATGTTCACCCAAAAATCCTTAAATTTTAATATCGGAATTTAGCTCCCCTAAGTCTTAGGACTCATTTGAATATTTCAATAAATTAGTCACTATATGTTTAGGACCGTGACTAGAAACTCCCAAATATAGATTAAGAAAACGCAACATGTATTAATATAGTAGTTAAATAATGTACATAATTTTACTGATTTTTTTATTCATAACCTTGGACTCTGCGTCAATTTTACTTACCATCTCTTATTAGAGGATTCATAGCATTATTATGGCTGCCCAGCCAACCGTGAACTACCACTACTGTTTGATGGTTTGGGTCGAAATTTGACGAAGTAATAGAGTAAGCATTGTTCATAATTAATGGCTGAGGTGTCGTCGGGTTCCGTCTGCAAAATTATTAACACCTTTTGGTTTAAGGGCATCTGCTGACTATACTGAACCATACATCATTGTGCTTGAAATGTGTCAGAAAAAAAAATGTTGTTTCTATTGCCAAATATGAAACTATTCTGGTAAACCGATCAAGATCTTCACGTATCATACATGGAGCGTCAAAAATTGCGCTTAGTAGAACGTACCGGATTTCTATCTGAGCTTAATACATTCAAAGCACGATCATGGTATGGTATGCTGTGGGAAGACCCCTTTGCACTACTTCCAAGTTCATGTTTATACATATTTACAATACTCCATTAATCTTCAACTGGAATAGATATCACCAATACCTCGTGAATAAAAGGTACATATTGTTGGCAGGATTCCTATTGATCTCGTCCAAGAGCTCCACATCGGGCTCGGCCTCTAGATCCACTTGGTGCATCATGCCATCGCCGTCCGGGAACTCAATGAACCGCTCGTACTGACGCTCCCCCACATTGTGCGTTACCGGGACCGTAAGCGCGTTGTACACTACAAGTAAAAATAGAACAAGAAGAAAATAAATCCACAATTTGTTGATAAAATTTTCCTAAAATATACGGGCTGTGTGGTTTACAATAAAACCGCATTAATTGGAAATGCTAATGCTAAAATTGTAAAAATGTGTTACTAAGTACGTTAATTTTCTTTTTATTGTTAAAATGCCTAACGATACATGTGTGTGTAAAAATAAATATCCTAATAACATACCGGCCACGACGAGGAAAATCAATAGAGACGTTTTCATCTTGGCTCGTCACCTTTTGATAATACTATAAATAATTTTATTTAACATTATTTATATACTTGTGAAGAAAACGAATTAGTGATAATGATAATGAACACGTACGAAGCTATGGTACGTGTTATCATTTATCATTCATCATTATATTAGGTTCTTGAAAATCAATATTAAATTACTAAAGAATAGATCTCACTGAAAACGATGACGATGATCACCGAAGACGATGGCTACAAATGCCGGAGTTCCTCAGGGGTGCGTTCTCTCTGCCACTCTATTTCTGCTACATATAAATGACCTGCTTATGCCCGGTATCTATGGGTACGCAGACGATAGCACAGTGGTAGAGAGATACCTACCAAGTTCCAGGGCCAGTCGGGACGAAATTCAGTCTGAAAGAGAGGCCATGGTGGCTCGTGTGAATCTGACACTTCGGGCTGTGTCCGAGTGGGGCGAAGCCAATCTTGTGAGATTCAACGCCACTAAAACGCAGACGTGTCTATTCACCGCCAAGAAGAGCCCGTTCACCTTGGCTCCTACTTTTCGGAATGTGTCCTTGGATTATACCGACTGCCTTCAGTTGTTAGGAGTAGAGATATCCTCGAAACTCAACTTTGGGCGGTTCATCGAGACCAAAGCTAAGGCTGCTGCAAGGAAACTTGGTGTCCTTGCAAGGGTGCGACGGTACTTCACACCCAGGCAACTCTTAAGCTTGTACAAAGCTCAGGTTCGGCCGTGTGTGGAGTACTGTTCGCACATTTGGGCAGGCGCAGCCAAATGTCACCTTTCTGCTTTGGACTCGATGGAGAGGCGTGCGAAGAGGCTCATTGGTGACCCAGATTTGGTTGAGACCAATCTTCAAAGCCTCGAGCACAGGCGCAAAGTAGCCAGCCTCTCGGTTTTCTACAGGGCACATTTCGGAGAGTGTGCGCAGGAATTGTTTGAGATAATTCCCCCATCTCCGTTTCTCCATCGAACGACACGACGCACGGCGGGTATCCATCCTTTCGTCGTGAACATCCCGCCGGTACGGACGACGCGGTTTGCCTCGTCATTCGTTATACGCACCGCGAAGGACTGGAATAACTTGCCTGCGTCGGCGTTCCCGCCAGCCTACGACGTGGATGTCTTCAAGAAAAGAGTGAATAGGCTTTTTCTAAGTTAATGTGCTCAGCATCTTGGACCACATCTACACTTACCATCAGGTGGGATTGTGGTCAAGCATTAACTTATTCGTGTAAAAAAAAAAAAAAAAAAAAAAAATAAGAAAAGATAATGACGTTACTGACGCACAGTAGTCCAGAATTCGTTCGAAGCCATGGAGCATAGAATGGTAGAAGGAGGGCCATCTCATATGAGGGGAAAGTTGAAAAAGTGTCCAGCTGTTTACTGAAAATAGAGGTTCCAATAATAGCCATTTCACAATGGCGCTAGTATGTGAAAAACAGATATATGAACATGGCTGTTGTAGACGCAGTGAAATTTGCTAAGTTATGCCACCCGTAATGAATGGCGCTAGTGTCTGAAAAATAGATATTCAAACATAGCTGTTTTTATGGACACTTTTTCATACACAGAGATGGCCCTCCTTCTACTCTATACTCCATGTTCGAAACCTCGGTTCTACAGGCTATGAAGTTCATGATATGAACGTCACAGCGGTATATCTATTCTCAAGGAGATAATATACACCCCATACCGTACACTTATAACCCGCACTAGGATTCCCTATGACGTAACTCGTGGACCTCGTAGGTATTCCTACGACCTGAGATCCGTTTTCTCAAATTCTCTCATTATCTCTTTCACAAACGTCTGCCCTGGAGGGGAATCGAACCCGGGAACCTTCTTTTCGCAGACCATGTACTGGATGCATGCTATGCCAAGTTACCAGTAAACAGTTTCAAGAAGTTTTCTTGATATTTTTCATCGATAGTTTTTCTGAATACCCGCGATTCCAGAACCAATATTCGGGATAAATCACAGATGTTCTTCAGATGAAAGTCATTTTGCCAGCGATATGTTAGACCTGTTTCACATTTTAGGTTTGACTTGTACAGAATTCAATTTGTTTTTATTTTTGTTAGAAAGATTACTTGTTCGAGAATATAAAACATTTTGGACTTTTCTCCTTATGAATCAATTTCCATATAAAGCCATGCCAAATTTATATGCAGTACAATCAAAGATTCGAAATAAATACATAAATAGTTGTGTTTAAGTACTCTATGATTCGAGAAGTTAACGCCTAATTCACTATAGGTTTACTTCTCTTCGTGAACCAGTGACATAATAGTCCAGTGCCGATAGCTCTAAAAACGGTAAAAAGTGGAAGAGAATATAACGAAAATTATAGGAAAAATAAATTACGGGCGATCTGAGGTCGGGAAGTGGGGGGAGGGGGGTTTAAGGGTAAAAAACGGTTTATCTCGATTTCCGGAAAAACTACAAGTCCTATTGAAAAAAGTTAAATAGCAAAGTTGTAGGTAATAAAAAGATCTACAACTTTTGTATTTACTATTTTTTACATAACCTCAAAATGTATGTGAAAAAATCAAAAAACAACGTTTTTTGTTTTTTATTTTTATGTTTTACAAAAAAATTCTTTTATCACGAAATTTGGTGAAAACTTACCTTTGTATGTCCTTAACATACTGTAATTTTTTTGATTCAAAAATATATATTTTTTCACCTTACTTTGACCTTATATCGAAAAAGCACCCTTATTTTCAGTCGAAAAATCTCACGTCAAAATATCAGATTTTAAAAAAAAATCGGTGGTCTTTTTGTTCGTTGGAATTTCTACTTTCTAATGGTATATAAAAAACTATACACTACTATGGTAAATGTTCTCAGAAAATGCAATGTAACGACAACTATTTTCGCAAAAAAAATTCGGATTCCATTGATTGCATATGAGATACCAAAAAACATGCGAAAATAGTTGTCGTTTCATTGCATTTTCTGAGAACATTTATAATAGTAGTGTATAGTTTTTATAAACCATTAGAAACTAGAGATTCCAGCGAACAAAAAAACCACCGACTTTTTGAAAAAAGCATGGCAAAAGTGTAAATACAAAAGTTCTACATCTTTTTATTACCTACAACTTTGCTATTTAACTTTTTTCAATAGGACTTGTAGTTTTTCCGGAAATCGAGATAAACCGTTTTTTACCCTTGAAGCCTCCCTCCTCCCCACTTCCCGACCTCAGATCGCCCGAATTTATTTTTCCTATAATTTCCGTTATATTCTCTTGCTTTTGTAATGGGTTTCATCCTACTATAATTTTTTTTTCGTTTCAAAAATTATCGGCACTGGTCTCTAAACGTTTACGTGTTTAGTGATTTGGGAGGAATAAAATACAGATTTTGTTAAATCGATTGATATATTTCTTGCCATTATACTCGTGAAAAATATTCCTGTTACGGCTTCTTAAAATGGATAGCGATTACCCGTGTTTACTCTGAACATGCCAGATCTGAAAAACAAATTTCATAATTAGTAACAAATCCTGTCATAATGGCCACAGAAACACACTTTAAAATATTTTTATCCGATTAGGAAGTATTGAATGCGTAATAATAATAATATTATCAGTTTGTGATGCTATCGGTGGCACAAGGTTTTTGCTGAATAAAGTAATTTCAAATATATTATGTAGGTATTCTTTTTCAAATGAAAGGCATAGTAAATAAATACAAAGTTACTTCTCCATCAATAATCATGAGACAGACTGTTGCTTTTATATTAGACTTTTCCATGTTGGCAATCATATAAAACAAATTACAATGATTGGGTGGCGACTTGGATAGGGTTATGGAAAAAAATATCTATACTCAAAAATAGTCTGATCCCTAAAGGATCCGTAAACTAACTTCCCCTGCACATTATGCACATTCCTGACGAACGTGTCTTTAACTTACTTTTTGCATCTTGTAAGCTATGTTATTGGCAATAAGAAAATTTAATATCAGGTTGTTTCTTAACTACCAACTACGAAATCCCAGGGAAATCCAAGATTGAAGATAATCCAGGGTATCTAGTACATCTTATAATCACACAAAAAATCAGCATGACAATGCTTACCCAGTCTTGGTTAATATATTGTTGCCCATGTGTAGTTCCGCGCCCCGACAAGTGTTCGCTGCAATTTGTGTAGTGGTCGTACAGCGTCTTCCAACTAAATGGTTACGAGTAATAGTTGATGCGAAATATTCAAAAGCCCGGTTATGATTGCATAGACGGGTCGAACATCCTGGCTGTGAGATACCGCCGTTAGGGAAAAAGTCGGCGTCACCGATAGCAGAACCAATGCCAAGATCATCTCCATCGGTGTGAATAGCCTCAACGTAGACGCCATCGCGACGACTTAAGCGATTTGAATTAATGTTCCACAGAGGGCCAGCGGGGTCCAATCCTGAAAGTTATTAATGAAATACGAAGAATTAATAAATGTCATTCATGCATCTTATGAGCATTCAAACACTACCTAAGGCCTGCAGCTACGCACATGTTAAATTCAGCAAAGTCAGGCGGCAAAATCAAATATGTGTGGATATAATAATTATGTTTGACAAAGACTCGCTCCGCATACGTCAATCCTAACGAAAGCTGAAGTGTGCCGAGCCGACTCAAATATACAGGTGTCCAGCAACTAACCAGCGATAATTTAAGGCCATGAAATGTACTTAATTTTACTGTAATTTTTTAAGTTTTTTTTATTATTTTAGTAGCTTAAACTACTGTGCCGAAAGACTTCGATTTCGCTGGACTTAAAAGTCCCATAGATGTGAAAAATCTATCTATTATTTTAAACGTAATAATACCATCTATTCATTACAAAAAAAATTGGATGAAGTTTCAAGTTATAAAGGTCATAAAAAAATATAACTCAATGTAGTGAAAATTTTCACTAGTTTTTTTAATGTGTTTTCTAACATACTTGAAATACTAGCACATTAACCCACCTTTTTAGTACATATGCATTAATTAACAAGGATATTATGTACAAAATGACATCAAAATTATTGTTCTAAGTTGCAAGACTGGTGACTTATTGCTGTTTGAATATAATCCTTACGCGAGTGTCCATACAACTTGCGTAGCTACGTGCTGATTTGAAAAAAAAAGATGGTTAGACCCCGACATTTGGGTATTTTTGTCAATAAAATTAGGTATATTTCATGCCTTTAAATTATCGCTAGTTGGTTGCTGGACACACTGTACATATAAGAATTTCGAACGTAGTAGTATGTGTACGTTGCCGATCGGCTTAAGCCGAATATGAATAGTGATTGCTTCGGATTAAGTTTGTTGTACGATGAGTACCCGAACCACTACCGAATTGAATGTGCAGCACAGAATATATGTTTAGCACCCCTATCGGACTTCAATTCACTGCGCTGAACGGGCTTCTGATCCTGATTGAGTAGGTTGGCAGATAGATAAATAGATAATATCTGACCCTGTATTGGGTGAATTGATTTTACTCACCAGTAATACGTGCTGCTCGGCCTCCCAATTCTCTGCCAGCATTGCCAACGACATGGGCTCCCAAGCTGAAGCCTATTAAGTGCATAGATGTGAAAGGGGCATTGGTAGTTCGACTGAGAAACGCGAGGAACTGACCCAAGCCCCTCCCAACAGCTGGAACACCTCGAACGGCCGTCGCGTAGTCCGACGAAGCAACTCTTCTCCAGTCCATGCTAATAACGTTTACGTCAGCGCTATTAAGGACAGCTGAAATATTTATATCAATCAACTGGTGTTTTTCTGAAGCGAATCGCTTGGTAATAATGGGATGGATGACGGGCGTGTTTGCCGTAAATAAGGCAGATGAATGGTAGTGACGTATTTAGTCACCCTCCAACAAAAATCTGCGTCTTTAAAGGTTCAAGGTTAAGCCACTTAAGATGTAAATTCGGCTTTCTTTGTGGTGAGTTGTATCAAAAATATTGACATGATGATAATATTAAGTATTGACATGTTGATATTGGTGATGGTAATCGTTTACAAACACTCGTGGGTATGCAAAATATGAACAAAAATTTATGTATTCCACAGTACTGACCCCGTCTTATCGTAGGGTTAGGTTCGGTATTCTGGTTGCTAAGCCATCCGTGGGCAATCACAATGGTTGGCACTTGAGCATTGAAGTTGGAACGAGTGATTGAATTAGCATTATTCATCTCCAGGGTCTGAGATCTACTTGGATTACGTCTGCGAAAAAAAAACAAAAACAAAATCTCCGGGACCAACAGGAATGAACAATGGACTCTGTCCACCGGAATCCTTAAGCACTGCAATCTAATCTAGATTAGCGTTTGATATAATTTATTAAGTAAGACTTTCTTCATTTGGATTGACTGCTAATCCGTTCAAAAACTTGGAACAGCAAAATAAACTCCATTCTTCTTAAATTACAAGAAGACTCACTCAAATCTTGCAAAGCAAAATTCCTACAAATTACCACGAGGTTTACGTTTAAGCCATTACAATTAATTTAATAATCGGAGTGTTCCAGCACTTAAAATGCATATTGATTAAAATATTAGTACCTTGTGAACAGGAAGTATCGATTACTGTCATCTCTTGCGATTTCGTTTAAAAGTTCATGGTCAGGTTCAGCCTCAAGGTCTACTAAATGCATTTCATTATCACCACCTGGGATCTCCATGAAACGAGGGTACTTATGTTCTGCTACTGTTTCATCTTCTGCGGGTACCGCAGACACGGTGAAAACTACAAAAATCAAGACTCCATACTTAGCACAATTAAAAGGAGTAAGAAGGTTCCTGAGGCAAGTGCCCCAGGTGACTGAGGAAGTACATAATTATAAGTTAAAGTAAGAGGCCATCCATAAATTACGTCACATTGGGGGGGGGGGGGGGGTCGATATAGTGTGACATTGTGTGACAAGGAGTGGGAGAGGGTTGTGACGAAGAAGTTTTGTGCGGTCACATTTCAACATCGAATAACTGGTATGTATAGGTAAATATTTAAAAAAAATATGGAAATAAAACTTATTTCGGAACTGCTGTTTTAATTTAATAATTTCTAGGTGTAAAATTTCATAATATGTGACGTCACACTAGGGGGGGAGGTCTGTAACAAGGACGGGGGGAGGGGTCAAAAAGTCATGAAATTAGTGTGACGTAATTTATGGATGGCCCCTAAGATATAAAAATAACTGTACCATATTGTATTAGTCACATTGGAGAAGGGAAGATTTATTTTTTTCGTTATTGTTGGAATTACATATACTTTGAACGAAATACTTAGTTACGAATTACGTCTTTGAATATATGTGCTAAAGTGTTTCTTTTATTGTATTACAATTCGAATTACCACGATTCGTCATTATTATGAACAATAATTAATAAACATTAATTATTGTTTACGACTAATAACGATTTGTTTCTATAAAGTGCACTTTAATCTAAAAAGCCTATGGTTTTAATATTGCACTGAAAATGTTAAAGTTACATACCCGTAAAACCAAATAAAAGCAGCACGATGGCTCGCATGTTTAATTGGCAAAATGTGTTGTTAAAACTGGCCACTTTTGTCGAATTGTTTGTGTATAAGTCGCGATAAACATGAATTAAACAAGATTTCATATCTTTATCATTATCTAAATATTTGTTGACATCACATCGTCATAGAAACTCGATCGAAATTGTATAAAATATTTAAGGCTTCGTTCCTAAAGGCATACCTAAAGGGGCCCATAAGGCCCGGTGCACATCGCGGCACGGCATGCCGGCATCCCTCGGCATTACTGCCCACTAAAACTGACGGCATTTTCTGCAGCGTCCGTAGGCCTACACAATTCTGAGGCTTGTGGTGTTTCAGCAAGAATAAAAATTTGTATGTGCGGACAGTATTATTCAGGAAAGTAAACGCTAATGCGTTTATTAGATGCGAAGCTAATATTTCGCTACTATTATGTATCTACTATTGTCTTCTGTAACTTCGCTTCAGTAACGGGTGCCTATATGTTGCTATTAATTTACATTGCTCTTCATTTATTTTAGGCATTGCATGAAAAAATTATTTTTGTCATAATTTTTGTATCTCTATAAATTAGAAAGATAAAGTAATCAATTTTAAATAATAATATTATAGAATAATGAACGAATACTTACATAACTACTGACGACACTATACCTAAGTAAGTACCTACAAGTCAACAGATCTACCTGTGCTAGATGCGCACTATTGACATTTTTCAGAATGTTTACTGAATAAGTTCAATAACTTTTATTGATATTTTTCATCTGCAGTTCCTCAGGAATACACGATTTCACAACTACATTTGGGATAAGTAAGTTGCTGCACAGAATTTATTCAAGTTCAATGAAAGTCAGGCAAAGTGCTAGCAAATCACGTTGTGCAAAGCATGCAAGAGCATTTTGGCAACGTGATAGAAGACCCATTTCTTCTTCTTGTTATTACTTTTTAAGATACTTAGAGACATAGGATTGATCAATATTATTCAGTATAATATAATAAACAAGAACAATCTTTTATTATTTTGATTAGTAGCTCACTGATAACGAGAAAATAAAACGCTAATTTGTTATGTAAATCGATTGTAATATTTCTTGCCATTGTAGTACTTGTGGAATATAAAATTCTTCTGGGGGCTGTTTAAATTAGTAATGAATGAAGCGCTCATACCACGGCAGCTTGTGTCTATGTTATCCATAGTTGAACTTTGAACAATGATATTTAAAAAATATAGATACGTTACGCCCTTACAAATCAACTAAAAATCAGCAGGGCTATTCAGTTTTGTAACTTGACAGCGGATTCCGCGATGAGTGTCAAAATTGAAGTTCGAGTCCGAGATCTTGATATGTGATTCTCGAATCATTTGGTACGCACTTGCGAAGTGAAGGGAGTCTCGAACTCAAACGTCAAACGACTAAAGATGGCCTCGCCTCGGTATGAATAAACGAATCGGTAAAATTAAATAAATAATTGAACACAAATAAACGAGCCATGGTATTTATTAGTACCTAATAACTAAAATATAACAAAATTAACTTATTTTTATTTCAAAAATCTTTAGTTTACTCGAGAACGCGATAGCTCTTGACTAACTCTTCGTTTGACAATTGGACACGAGCTTCGACGGTGACGTAATTCGATGATCGAGAATAATAAATATGTCATCCTCTAATCATCTAGTACGGCACTTGCGAAGTGAAGTGATCTTAGAACTCGAACGTCAATTTTGAAACTCCGCTGTCAAGTTACAAAAGAGAATAGCCTTCCTGTTTCGAAAAGAGCTACAACACACACACGTTTGTCTTTTGTTTCACTACACCAATCACATAGATATAATACACGAAGGCATTTTGACGCTGTATATCAAATATCAAGCACTTCTGACAACAACAAAAGCGTGCGTATTGTCTTGTATTGACAGAGCAACTACGAGCAGAACGGGCAATTGCCTGTTCTTACGCTCTTCATCATCGGTGCGCTAGTGACATATTTACCTCTTTTTTACATTATAATATCACTGTAGTTGAATGGGTGACCGCTAGAGGCAATCATTTCTTGAGTGTTTCAGAGCTTTAAAGGACATGTAAAGCCATCTCTCCCAGTTGTTACTGTAAGATAACAGTCGTTAAGTCATATAGACGACCTTTGGAGTGACTCCCGACTCTTGTGTTGGCCACTAACCCCACCACCAATCTGCATTGGAGCAGCGTGGTGGAGTATACTTTGGGCCTCCTCAAGAAGTGTTTATCAGTAATCCGCGCTCATTAGTAAGCCGTTATTAATGCATTAAAGCCAAAATCGATAAACCAAATAAATAAGCCAGACCTAAAAAACAAACCAATTTAAGATAAGTAAATCCTATCATGATAATTATGACCACAAACACATAATAATCTTCTTAAAATATTTATTAAATATCTGATAAGATGATTGATTCATCAACAATCATAAGGTATTTATGACTTTTAGATAGTAAAGATTTTAAATATTTTTTATTTGGACTTCAACCTATTAATGGCCCACTACTGGGCACGGGTCTCTCCTCTTGAGGAGGCCTAGAGCATACTCCACCACGCTGCTCCAGTGCGGATTGGTGGAGGGGTTAGTGACCAACCCGAGTGTCGGAAGTTTTCAAACCGCCCGAGGGCCTCCGACATGGCTTAACTACTGTTATCCTATGATACCAACCGGGACCGGCGGGAATTTACTTGCCCTCCGGAGCATGGAAACGCTTAAAAAAATTTTGCCACTAGCGGTCACCCATCCATCTACCGACCGCGCCCGTTGTTGCTTAACTTTGTCGATCACAGAGGATCGACGCAAGCCGCTGGACTATGAGCGCTTCACTTTTTACTTAATTAAATTTTAATGTTAAATCTTCTACCACCTAGTTTTCGGTATTTCATTGTTGCCCATATTAAGCAGTACCGGGCTATGACATGTGTTCATCGGAACTTGAGTAGCTACTGCTGGTACACCGCCATCCGACTACATAGTTACGAATGACGGTAGCTTTTACCTACCTCATTTTTTTTATAAATCCAATAAAAGTGGTAAACTTCTCCATCACACGCACGACAATCTAAAGCAGAATATTTCAAAATATCCCCGCATTTATTTCAAAATCTTCACATTTTTTATGTTTCTTGGACGAGTGTAAAAAATATACATGTGCCAATGAATGATTGATCAATGATTGATCAATGATGAATCAATGATTGATCATTTCAACTTTTTTTGTTAATCAGCCATTAAAATTATTTTAAAGTTCTATCATCTTTCTTGATCGACTTGTATGTAATTACAGGCTATTGGTTTTAATATAAGAGCAGTTTTAAATTCGACTAGCATTTTTGAGGACATCTATCGTATTTGACATGAAATTATATTTTCGTTCTAGTTTCGTTAGTTATTTTCGGATTTCTTTCACGCTAATTATGGTCTATAGACCCCTAAAAAGTCTATTAGGGGCATTTTTTTTACATGTCATCCTATCTTTTTTTTTATCAATGATTGATCATTTCAACTGTTTTTGTTAATGAGCCATTAAAATTATTTTAAATTTCTATCATCTTTCTTTATCGGCAACGCATCGATGATGACTTTGGTGTCGCTGATATCCATAGGCGACGGCTACAACCGTGAATCGTCAGTTGACTAGTTAGGAATATAAGAAAGGACTTTCTAACGTAGTTAAATAGTAATAGATGATTTTTCTTAAAATATTTGTGACGAGTAAACGCCCTCGCTTTGCTTCGGTTTTCTTATTTTTTTACACCTTTGGTTACGTTATTGGAGTTTATTATATTTAAATAAAATTGGGATTCATTTTTTTTAAATATAATATAGCCTATATCACCCGGAGATAGTGTAGCTTCCCAACAGTGAAAGAATTTTTCAAATCGGTTCAGTAGTTTCGGAGCCTTTCAATGCAAACAATCAAATCTCTCCTCTTTATTTATTTATTTATTTATTTAACCTTTATTGACCACAATAAAATATTACGGTACAAATAGCGAGCTTAATGCTCAATGCATTCTCTACCAGCTAACCATTGGCCAAAATAGAAATGCGCAAAAGGCGGTTTGGGAATATTTATAATATAATCTTTATTAAATACTATCTAGTATAGATGTGTCTCTAACTTTACATTTAAAATGATACATGTTCAACACTAATAGCATTTTGAAGTTATGATTCAGTGAACGAAACATCAAATTAGGTATGTGTCTAATGTAATTAAAAAGCTTTAGGGTCAAAACTTAAATGAAAATCAAACCAATTGATGTATTATTCACTTTAATATCTTAGACACTGAACCTTTTTATGGTATGTAAATTATTACAGGTACAAATTTATTTGCATTTCATGAAATCAATAATGTCATTAAACTTTTTTAGATAATTTTCTTAGATAGTAATAATAAAATGAATTTTAAGAAATCAGTGAATGTAGGTATTCCTTGGAAATATAGTTGCGGAAAATATTTCATTCAGGTTTTAAAACGGATGACGGCGACCAGTGTCCAATCTGAATAAGCCAGATCTGAAAAATAAATGAAATAATTAAACAATGCCTTCATAATAATATTACCTCAATACATAATCAAACTAACATCAATGCAACGTTGGCATGCAGCGTATCGGTGATGCCTTAGGTATTGCTAATGTCCATGAGCAACGATAGCCACTTACCTACCATCAGGTGTTCCTCAGGGAATTTGCCGGCTATTTCCATTAAAAAAAATCAAGTCATAAAAATCTACGACAAATATATTTTTTCCGAGAGTTATTTCACTAACAGTGGTAAAAGCTTATTTACGCCACCATGTTGTTAGAACATTCTGTGGCATTTTGAATTTCTCAGGATAACTCTTTATTGTCAAACAATACCTACAAATAGCCTTAATATTGTCATCAAACAATATAAATCTCCATTAGAGTTTCGGCTAGATTATTAGGCCAAACGAAATTGCTATTAATGTGTTGGGAACACAAAATGGTATGACCACCCATATAAATTAAACCTTATTTTTCCTTACCCACGCTTAGTGAGGATATCGTTTCCCATATGCAATTGTTCGCCACGGCATGTGTTCATTGAAACTTGAGTAGAGCTGGTGCATCGTCTTCCCACTAAGTGGTTACGAGAGACAGTTGCGGCGAATAGTTCCCAAGCGCGGTTGTGGTTGCATAAACCGGTAACACATCCTGGCTGTGAGTTACCACCATTGGGGAAGAAGTCAGCGTCAGCTACAGCGGATCCAATGCCAAGACCACCAATGCCTCCGTCGGTGTGAATAGCCTCAACGTAAACACCATCACGGGGACGTAATCGGTTTGAATTAGTGTTCCATAGAGGACCAGCGGGGTCCAATCCTGAAAGAAAACGTGTGCTTAATTCTTATGTCGATAGTACTTCATCATAAAATAATTTTGCTTCATACTGCTAGTAGTAACAGCACAAGATTTTAAACTTAACTCATCGTGGACTGAACACATTTTACGATAATACGAGTACGATATTTATTTTGTATTCCGATATTTCGACCCAGCTGCATAGATCGTGGTCACGGATGAACTGACCGTTCATGAGTACTCGTATTATCGTAAAATGAGTAACAGCACAAGCATATCCTGATGGTCAACTTTATACCGTTGCCTCACCACGGATTAATGGTTCATCAATTACACTTAGGATTGAAATAAGAAACTCAAAATTTGGCTCCTATGTGGCTTAAACTATCGCAGTTTCTGCAGTCAGTAGATAACAACACAGGTCGACAGTTTAATGAGCTCTACGAAGAAATCAATTCAGTTACCAAAATTGCAAGTTTTCAGACTTACTGTGCTTCTTTGTTTATTAAAAATATATTTTCCAAATACATAGGATAATTTGGATGAAAGCAACAGAATATCTAAGTACCTACCAGTGATACGTGCTACTCTGCCTCCCAATTCTCTGCCAGCATTACCAACGATGTGGGCTCCCAAGCTGAACCCAACCAAGTGCATTGTTGTGAAAGGAGTATTGGTGACTTGATTGAGGAAAGCGAGGAACTGACCAAGTCCTTTTCCAACAGCTGGAACACCTCGAACGGCTGTCGCATAGTCCATCGCAGCCAGCCTTCTCCAGTCCATGACAATAACATTGGAATCACTCCTATCGAGGACAGCTGAAATATTTTTCAAAAGCAATCAGCTTAGCAGCAAACAATTCTAAAGAAACTGAGTTTAATAATAGCTGGACTAGAGCATTTTAATGTCCAAATTTTAATAAATCAATATTCACAAACACACAACACAACATTGATCTAACATGGTTATCATGGTCAGTGATTATGAATCCGCGTTCTTCTTTATCACTGATGATGTGTCGATCATGACTGTTACCTCCATGTGTAGAGGCAACAGTGATCATTAACAAATTTGTTTCGTTTGTTCATTTGCAATCCTTTAATCTTAAAAAAACACTGTACTGACCACTTGTTATTTCAGGGTTGAGGTCGCGATTCTGATTGCCATACCATCCGTGGACGATCACGACGGTTTGCACGGCAGGGTTAAAGTTGGAACGACTGATGGAATTGGCGTTATTCATCTCCAGGGCCTGAGATCTCCTTGGATTCCGTCTGTAGGAAATAATAGCAAGGGATAAAATAACATTACCTTAGTTGACGAATACTATAGCCTCAAACTGCAAAGTAAGCTTTATTCCTGTCAAAATATAAGGAAAAATTCTTTCTGCATTTCGTTGCTAATTAGTTTTAAGACATTACAAATCTTCAAACGATATGTCCGTATTTAGAGATAGATTGATTCAGGATAGATAGACTCAGGATTGCTACTTAAGACATTACAAATCATCAAACTCTTTGATTACTTAAGATTCGTTATAATTATCAATTAATTGTTACCTAGTAAACAAGAAGTATCGATTGTTATTCGGATTCCTGACAACATCGTTTAAGACGTCAAAGTCGGGTTCAGCCTCAAACTCTTCCACGGGTGCCGCAGATACGGCGAACACTAAAAAATATGGTTAATGCATAAGGTACTAGCAAAAATTGGTATTAATAATAAAGTAAATATAAGAAAAAAAACACCTGAAAAAAGACATAGCCTTATAGCCCACGCATAGAGACGTTCCGTACTAGTTCCGTCCACCTGTGGTTCATCTACAGTCGTTAAAGGCTCGTTCCTTTAAATACATATCCAATAATACTGACTTTTGATAAATATGAGACCGATCTCGAAGTTTATCCTATCAAATAAAAAATCATTTTCCAGAAAGACAGGGAAGAAAAAGAAAAACATCGGTTGGTAAATGACGGAGTTCTGAGGTAATAAACTTTAAAAAAAAACAACTGAATAGGGAACGGTCTCCTCCTTTTTTCGGTTTAAACTCTGTTAAAATCTCAGATCACTTTGTCTGTACATTTATTATGTTTCCAAAATTTCGATTAGCGAGCACTTAAATTACGAGTTTCAAGTCAAAAACATTTTTTCTGTCTCTCTTTCTCTTTGTTTGTTTGGTTGTCCGGGCATGCCACGAAATCGACTTCGATGTGACCGATGAATCTAATTAGAATTATAAATATAATACTCTTCCATGATTACTTAATATATAGAAACTATGCCACAAAGTTGCAAAAGTATTCAATGCACCCATATTCTAAAATCACTCCAACTATAAAACCAGATAACAGTTAAGAGATATTTCTGACCAGTAGGTACTGTCAAGTACTAACTGCACACGAAAACCAATATATGAAAATTTACTTACCCGCGAAACCGAGAAGCAGTAAGGAAAGTCGCATGTTTAATTTGCTAAATGTATTGCGAAAACTGTTCACTTTTCTCGAACATTTCGTATTTAAATCCTATTTTTGTTTGATAATCGTACATTAATTAAGATTTCATATCGTTCAGATAGTTATCTTATATACCTGCGTATATTACCTGCGTATATATACCTGCGCATATTATATATCTGCGTATATATACCTATTCCTAATTTGTTTGTTTAGTAAATAATAAATTTGATCAAAAGTAGTCAGAATAAAAGTATGTAACACAGAATTTTGTAATTTCCTTTTTTTATCCTCCACAGCATGGGTCCCTTCTTAAAACTGGCCAACTCAAGTGTTCAAGTTTTATGCTGCTATGTTTTATGGGTATAAAATTAAAAATATTAACAAAAAAAATTTTTGCACGTTAATTTTCTTAATGTAGCATTGTTTTTTTAAGGAGCATAAAGTGCTATGCGATAAAAGTAAGCAAAAAATGGTGGAAGGATAAATTGGAAGAATGGCAAATTATTCGCGTTTCTTTATTGTTTTTAGGGTTCCGAAGTAAAATCGGAACCCTTATAGTTTCGTCGTGTCCGTCCGTCCGTCTGTCCGTCTGTCCGTTTTTCCGAAGCGAAGCGGCAAGACCCTTAGAGCTGGAAAGCTGTTTGGCATGGATATATGAATCTTTTATTAAAACTCCAGAATTATAGAATAAAATAATAAAAAACTTTTTTTTCACGGTACCTCCTCAGATATTGTGGGGATGAATTTTTATTCGTCGCGTACCGTATAGTGTGGAGTATCATTGAAAATGTCTTCTAAAAATGTCAGGCGTCTTCTAAGACCATTTTTGGATTTAGGGGTCCGTTTGCCAAATATTTGGCTTTAAAATGCTAATTTTGGTTAGAGTCAAGTGTCCCCCCCCCCTGCTGGCTAAACGGTTGAAGTAAGACAAATGAAAAAATTCTCAAAAAGAATTTATATTATGAATTTACAAGATAACTATCATGGCTATGTTAGCATAAGCAATTAGTCTTAGTCGATATACTTACCTACTACTTCGGAACCCTACATTGCGCGTGGCCTGACACGCACTTGCCCGGTTTTATTTTTACTTGATTGTGAAACTTACAATTAAAGGTTACACAATAACAAATTCGACTTTTTTAAAATAAAGCCAAAGTTTGCTCAAAACAGTTATATTTACCACTTGTGATTACATAATGCTTTAACTAAACATTTGTATCATATTAAATAAAATATATTTTTTTCGTATTCCATCAGTAAGGATACACTGCTTTTGTGTTGAGTCTGTACACTCCGGTTCTGTAACAAGAGACAGTAAATATTGTTTTCAATCAATCAAAAATCATTACAAAATTAATTATCTATACTATTCAGTTAGGCAAAAAAAATTGACTCTAAAAACTTACCCAGTTTTTTTCAAGTCATTATTTCCCATAGGTAATGACCGCCCGCGACACAAGCCCACTTCTAACTTAGAAACACTAGGGCACTGATGTCCAACAAGTTTATTTGGATGTCTATTGACCGTGGCAGCGTAGAGTTCGTATGATCGGTAATGATTGCAGACCACGTTAAGAGAAGTAATGCAGCCAGGCTGTGAACTGCCTCCGTTGGGAAAGAAATCGGTATCGCCGACTTCCATCTTAATCCCTAATCCCCCAGCATTGGTATGTATGACTTCAACATAACGTGCATCCGTGCTGCGTAATCTCTGGTGGTTATTATACCATAAAGGTCCGGCAGGGTCAAGAGCTGTAAGACAATGGCATGGTAAATTAATATTGAATTACTACATTTCTGTTTTATATTTTTTAATTGCAACTTTCGGTTTCGTAGCAGACAGTGTCAAACAGCCAGATGTATATAAGTTTCCTGTCGTCTTTTCCATAATGCCTTTGATTATTTGGGGACAGGCCTCTTGATACTAAAAGGCAGCACTAATGTGATTCCTGTCAAGACGAAAGCAAACTTGCTCATTGTGGTTTCCGGACACAACCAAAACTGGTAAAAAAATCTAGGTTCCACAAACACGGTACAGTTGCCTTCTCCACAAGGCTGAATAGAGCGATATACCCTAAACAGGTGGTGTCGTAGAATTTTATTGGAATGTATTCACCAGGGTTAATTCACCCAGGTGTCTGAAGTCTACTGAATTTATGCACTCACCTGTAATACGAGCAACTTTTCCATTGAGTTGTCTCCCTGCGTTACCCACAACGTGACCTCCAAGACTGAAACCGATTAAATGCACCAGGTCGTACGGCATGCCTGTCGTCTTGTTGAGAAAGGACAGGAACAGTCCCAGACCACGACCTACGGACGGTACCCCGCTGACTGATGTTAGGTAACCCACTTGGGAATATCTGCTCCAGTCCAGGAAGATTACATTGACGTCATCATCGTTTAATAATGCTAGAACAATATTATGTAACATGGTTAATTTGCTTCCTGTTCTACACTATACTTATTATGATGAGAGATATTATGAGTATAAGTGTGGATTTATGTTTTGAAACTACTCGATATTCGAAAATTTGTAACTTATAACACCGCGGACACAAAAAATTTTTGGATGCAAATGAGTACTCACGTTTTTTGTATTATATACCGATATTTCAATCAGGTTACGAGCGGTGTAACTGGGTCGAAATATCGGTAAAATATACAAAAATCGTGAGTACTATTACACATCATTTTGAAGTAAATACCAGACGAGCCACATGGTAATTTTTTTTTTTGAAATTATAATATAACCTATGTCACCTGGGGATAGTGTAGCTTCCCAACAGTGAAAGATTTGTTCAAATCGGTTCAGTAATTTCGGAGCCTATTCAATGCAAACAAAAAATCAAATCTTTCCTTTTTATAATATTAGTATAGATAAACGGGGTTTTCCGTAAAAAAATTATTTTACATTATTATATCTTTATTCGCCGGGCTGAGATATGTCAAGCTCACCTGCGTGTTTTAAAAGATTAGATAATATAATAATAAGCGCTCATAGTTGTGCACAGTGGTGGGCCATTAATGGGTTGTAGTCAGGTAATAATTCATTTGTATAAAAAAAAGCAAAGCAGCAACCCATAATTATCCCACTGCTGGGTCTCCTGGTCTCCTCTCACAACGTGAAGGGTACAGGCCATAGTCTACCACGCTAGCCAAGTGCGGATTGGTAGACTTCACACATCTTTGAGAACTTTATGGAGTTTCCTCACGATGTTTTCCTTCAAGAAGCAAGTGATAATTAACTTCTAATACGCACATAATATTTGAAAATTAGAGGTGCGTGCCAGGATTTGAACTCGGGCCCCTCTGTTCGAGAGACCAACGTTCTAACCGCTAGGCTATCACTGCTATATTCATTTGTATATCCTACCCTAAATATAACACTGATACAAAATACCAGGAAATGTATTCCTTAGGATATTGTCACGATAACTCGCTTTCGTATATGGTTTCTCTTATTGCGCAAGAAGTTATTTGATTCAATCGATCATTTTCTCTGACACAAGCCTTTGGACAATGCGCGTTTCACAAACCTTGTTATTTACTGTTTCAGTAAAATTTTGAACACTTGTATTGTTCATTGCCTTTATTCATTCTTCAGTATCGATATACCAAACTACTTCGTGACCAAAGGGATCCTTTGTAGCCTCAGGTGTTTGTAGTATACCGAGGGTGCTAAACGCCGTGCATTAATGGTAAACTTAAAGTCACGAATTTTCCTTTTTGTAACTTTACGCACGGAAAAGCGAGACCCAAGTAAGCGTTTATATCCCAATTTGTTATAACATGATACAATTTAGTTTTTACGTAAATTACATATTCTGACAAATTACATTGTATTTAACACCATGATATCCTGGCGGTAGTGATAATGACTATAGCTAAATGACAAATCCTGGCATTAGATGCAACTATTGATTCAAGAAGAGCCTAGGGTCGTCAGACTTAGCTCATTTTCTGACGGAAAAAATATATACAATAGAACAAAGGAATAAAGTGAACCTTATTCCAGAGGCTAGCAATGTAATTTGCTCGCAGGGACTGTTACAGAAGTGTCAAATGAAACAACTTTGCTTCGTGGTTTGCTGTAAGAGTTTTTTTTTAAGTCTGGCAATAAATACCGCCCATAGAATGTGTCTGGCACTTTCAATTTCAAATTGTTCACAATATTCCCTTCAACATATGTAAGAATCAGTCATCAGACTGTAAGTAAAGTGAGTCCAATTTTTTCGTAGCTTTAGCAACCGATTCCTGCGAATTGGCTTAAGTTAGCTGATAGTTATACGTTTACTGTACACATTAATACTAATGTATTGTATAAATATTTTGTCCATCAGGAAATAAGTAAAATCTGGCGGCGCTGGGCTCTCGGAATAAATAGAAAACATGTAGAGCGAGATGCAACACTCTTAAAAGGTTCGCTAGAAAGTCAGCACAAAAACAATTAGTACTCACCATTTCTGAGTGTAGGATTTATCGGACTATACCTATTTTCCAGCCAACCATGAACCACTACGGCAGTCGGCACCCTCGGATTGAAGTTCGATGATGTCACCGATTCTACGTCACCATACTTTAATATTTCTCCTTGATGACGGTTACGTCTGTAAAAGAACAAAATCATGCAACTGATTTGAAAATATTGCATTTATCATTATGAACTGAATAAGTGCGTAACATTCTACTCTTTTGAGAACATTTATGG
Organism: Thymelicus acteon; assembly: GCA_951805285.1. NCBI lineage: Eukaryota > Metazoa > Arthropoda > Insecta > Lepidoptera > Hesperiidae > Thymelicus > Thymelicus acteon. The sequence continues at coordinate 11,423,200 of OX638229.1, read as the reverse complement.
AGAATTATCACTTCACCGAAGCAAGTATTCATTTTATTTAAAAGGTACCGACGTTAAGACTACTCGGCAATTGCTTAGTCTAAATAATTTTATAATATAACTAGCTTCCACCCGCGACTTCGTCTGCGTAGACTTGAGAATTAGTAATTAAAAAAGATCCCGGTCAAATGCGAGTTTTTTTGCACCCAGAGTTTTGTACAAACTTACAGAACCGAACATAAGAGCAATATTAAATGATTCAGTGACAAACTTAACTTTGCCGTACGTAAAACTGTCGTTCCCATACATGGACATAGCGATCAATTAACCAAGTAGGTACAAATAAGTTTAAGTTTTTTTTCCTGAGAAAATAGGGTCTATAGACAGACAGACGGACAACGAAGTGATCCTATAAGGGTTTTTTCTTTTGAGGAACAAAACCCTAAAAACACATAAAACCAGTCCAAACAATAATTATAACCTGTAAACCCTACTTTTAAACTAAATTATACCCTTGACCTAAAGAAGCAGATCCATCTCCGACCCTCGAACGACCCGATCCCAACGATCATGCACCCTGTTCCAAAGAACAGATACATATATTTCATATCCCGCATCAAAATGCGGGATATGAAATATACGAGTATGTATCTGTGAGTCATTCAGCTAAATCCATTTAGCCGCTTTAGCGAGGGTAAAAAAATTATCTTAATACACGTTAAAGAAATATTAATGGGATTTTATATATGTACACCATCAGATCCTGAATTGGTCAATGTTGTACTGGTTTTTTAGGTCAACTTTACCAACAACAAATTTTGAACTGTTATTCCCACCCATTTAGAAGTTACATATTCTGTCTCTAAGATACACCATCAGACTGGTTTTATAATGTCAATATGAACAACTTAAACTATCTCTAAAAACGGTTCTATTAATTCCGTCAATTCAGGAATTACATATTTAGTCTCCAACACAAACTATGGTCTTACATAATTATTTGTTTTCTATTCTAACATTCAGGATGAATTGGTCAATGATGGACTGGTTTCACTATATCGACTTTATCAACAGCAAATATCTTTAAACACGGTTACGTTATTTTCGGCCGTTCAGGATTTACATAATTGTTCTGGAAGATACACCATCATACCGAATTACCAGATCATTTTGACTATTAATTTTAACTTTTTTATACTCTGGACCAAATAATTAAAAAACATGAAACATATCCTACGAACAGTATTTTATAGTATTTTATACTCAGATTCTTATGAATCTTGGAGATTTGGTTTAAGTTTTATAACTTAAACCAAATCTTCAATCCAAAATGTCTTCCGCATTTTCACACATTCTGGGATTAAAACTCCAACATTATGAAACATTTCAGTCTTCTTATTCATTGAATAGTATTTGTATTTACAAAGTTTTACCCAGCTAGCTTTATTTATATCGGTACAAATGGTAGAGCACCTAAAATCAATGACCAAAAATAATAATAAAAAAATATATAGAAGATTAAATTTTTCATTCCATCAAGTTTAAAGACATCGTTATTAGTTTATTTGGTAGAACTAACAATTAAGATATACTGAGATAAATAAAGACAACTGAAAAAAAAACAAACAGTTTTACTTTGACTAAACCTCCCCGAAATTAAACCAGGACATTGTAGGAGTTGGAGATAATAAATGACAGTTTAATTCAGACTACTGGAATATTGGACTGCTCCTATTTATTAACAGACGTCGACAAATTTTTACACGTAAGTAATAACAGCCAAAGCTAACCTTATCGAATTCTTCTTCCATTTGAATTACGTAGTGTTTTCTTGGGACTACTTCTCCCTTCTTTTCGACTTACTGTGTGTTTTTATCTGATCAAGTAATAATGTCTGTAAGAAAGTCCCCATGCTGCTCACCAGATCACGCAAATTGCCACCGCCGCTCTGTCTCCATGATCGGATCAGGTGGTTTAGCAGTGAGGTGTACCATGTCAGGTTTCTTGGTCGATGTTTGATCGCGCCAACCACGGGCTCCATAAGTCGCTCAGGGACGTTTCACCCCTCCACACTTGACTGCCTGAGAGCTAAACGCTTCTGCGGGAAGAGTCAAAAGAGCCCCCCGACTATCCGGGGAGTTTCGCAACCGCGGTACCAGCTAGATTTACGGTAATTAAAGGATCCCCTACCCGACAGCAGGGCCGCCTCTCAACCGGCAGACTCTAGTTCTCTTGAGTTTATTCCTGAATGACTTTGGGATTTCTAAGTGTAACTTTCAACTACGCAAGGTCGAGTTTTTCGTCCAAGAACCTGGCCGAAATGCCAGACGTATATATTATACCTATAAAACGTTTCAGAAGAAACTCATTGTTTAAACTGCTTCGCCGTTTGTGGACTAAACAGCGTGCCTGCATTACCATAAGATTAGTTTATTTTGACGGCTCTATTATCATATCTGACCACTATTATCATATTTGACGGCTCTATTATCATATCTGTCACCATACTCGATACATCTTAATTCTAAGCTCTGCCATATCATAAACAACTCTAAACTTGATGTAATGAAAATTTAATCATCTTAGTAATTTATAATTTTTCTCATTCTTCTTTACTTTCTTGGATGGCAACGCATAGGTGATGCCTTTAGTTTGATCCCGGACGACGCTTTTAGTCATCCATGGAGGACGTAATTATTGTATTGCACTTACGTCCGGTCATAATTAGCCTATGCGGAGCCGGCTTGGTACGCACTGACCAGTAGGTGACAGCGCGTCTTTTCATTGTATACAACGTCAGAACGCAGCCATAGGAAACTGCTCGTGTATATGTATATTGTAATGTTGTTTTTAAATCTGTAATTACAATGTATACACGAATTTTGCGTATTAATCGTGTATAGTTTGTATTGTAGATGCTCGCGTCTTCATTCCCAACTATACTACACTTTGTCATAAATGTCGATGGAACCCCGCTTCGCGGGGTCCCTATTTACGCGTAAAAAAAATTATACGAACCTAACCTAACCCATTTCGTTTTGGGTTCCTGTATCTTTTTTTATTGCGGGGGGTTACGCCCCCCGAGCCCCCTTGTAACAGGGCTTCCCCCCCCTTCCCCCTTTAGGCTCCGCCCCCCACTCCCTCTGTTACGGGGGTTCCGATACACACACTATTAGTCCGTATGCGTAATGGCGCTGCACATTATGGATCAAGATATACTTCTACGTTACTACGAAGTATTTGCGTACTGCTCTTGTATGGATTAGAAGAACTTAGTACAAAAGTTATTTCCAATCTATACGTGGTTAGTTTCATACCCTTGCGTTCTGGCCTTGTACAGAACAAAACGCGGTGACAGCAGTAGATGATTATTCGCAAATATTTTAATTTCTTACTTATTGTGATAAATATCTAAAGGAATTTTATTTTATTATTATGTACATTCTATGTGCCTATTCCTACATCACAATAAGAAAATCTTAATTGTAATACTTCGTCAAAAGTTAAGATTTTTATTTATCTACATAAAAAAAAAAACATTATTTGATAATATTATTATCATTAAGCGCTCTTACACACGAGCAGCACGTTGCAGTCGACAGAAGCAACTGCAACCGTCGACGCTTGCAATCGACACACCGACAGCAGCCGACAGCAGGCCAACTGCATTCGACTGCAGTCGAACTGCAGGCGTAAAAGCGCTAACTCTGACCCACACCGTCATACAGCGAATTGAATAATAGGAATCTCATAGCACAATCTAACACAATGTAGTTATATATGTTATTGATTGAGTTGGGTAACTAATTTCTTAAAACCCCAATGTTTTAAATATTGTAAATATATGTATAGTTACACATTAATTTCAGTTAAAGATTTACTGACTCGTTCTCAGACCTACTTACATTTTTTAATTATGGCTTCTCGTTACCTAACCTGACATCTGTTGTTGATTAGCAGAACTAATTCACTGCAAAAACATAAATTAAAAAAATATGTACACATTGATTTTTTTAAAGAAATAACGAATATTTCCGATACTATACAGTCGCTTTTATCCTTCTATCGGGTACTTTCACAATTTCTTGCTGTTATGTGGCGTATCAAAAAGTCCTATTTATTGAAATCTGGGTTTTTAAGCGACGTATCACAATAAAATGTACACCAGATTTTAAGTTAGACCACCAGCAACACAACTGTGAAAACCGCATTCAATTTCATCCAGTAGTTTTGGCGTGATGCGGTGTCAAACATACAGACAGACAAGATTTTTAAAAATGACAGATTTGCAATCTGTTGCTCCTATTGAGTCCCATGATATCAAATTTTCTTAAATATCTTCAATGTACAGACATTATCGAGTTACTGTTTTATAATATATATAGACTAGCTGACCGGGCAAACGTTGTTCTGCCAAAAAAATTTTAGGGGTAGGGGGATGAAAAATAGATGTCCGATTCTCAACCCTAGCCGATATGCACGCAAAGATTCACAAAAATCGGTCGAGCCGTTTCGGAGAAGTTCAACTTCTAACACCGTGACACGAGAATTTTATATATAAGATTTTTAAGCGGATTTTGGTATCACTGAAAGGTATTGAAACTTTTCCAACCGTTTACAAACCTCAAACAAGATTAGGAAAGGCATCACGATATCAGTAGATATGTGTTAGATTCCATATAACTTTAAAAACCTGCGATTGTCGAACACTGCACTAAGTCCCTTACTTACCTATACACTTTGTAGTAGGTACGTGTTTGTTCAAAAGCGGATGTGTTTGAAACGTGAATTGTCTACGCGAAACTTATCTCCTAGCTAGTGGGATTCAGTGGAGTATTCAAATAACTTCTCAGGTATATTTTGGTACTATTAAAAGCAGAACGGAAAGCGTTAAATGACTCATACATAATTACGGACTAATAATATATCGCATAATGCGATTCGCATTATACCGTTAATATACTGGTCTTAGGTAAGTTTAAAAGCCATTTAGAAAATTATTATTTTGTTTAAAATATAAATTAAATATTTATCGTAATATCGTAATCTAAATAAAAAAAAATGTTTTTACTATGTACACAGAGCAAAAGAGATCAGCAAGGCTATTCTGTTTTGTAACTTGACAGCGGAATCCGCGATGAGTGTCAAAACTGAAGTTCGAGTTCGAGACTCACTTCACTTCGCAAGTGCGTACTAGATGATTAGAGAATGACATAATACCGAGGCCATCTTTAGTCGTTTGACGTTCGAGTTTGAGACTTCGCAAGTGCGTACTAGATGATTAGAGGATGACATATCAAGATCTCGAACTCGAACTTCAATTTTGAAACTCATCGTGGATTCCGCTGTCGAGTTAGAAAACAGAATAGCCTTGCAGTAAATGCACCGCACACTAGCAAACGAAATGTGTGCGTAATGCGGAAGAGTGTATTACATATACATACCTGGTGTACAGCAGGAATAAATCACGTTCCGGCTTTGCGTCGATTTTCTCCTGAACGGTGTCATTAGGCTCCTCTAGATTTAATATCTCTAGCCATGCTTCAGCATTAATGGAGACATCCGCAATCGCTGGTGAAAACAACAGTGCTAAAACAAGATAAACATCATCGTATTATTGTCATCGTCATACATAATAATAAAACTGTAACGGATACACGTCTGTACATGGAATGTATTTGAAAAAAAAAATCTTAGTGGGGTACTTATTAACGCATTTGATTCCATTCCATGTTTTTAGGGTTCCGAAGTAAAATAAACTATTACGGCTATTTTAGCATGAGTAGTTAATGAGTAATAGTCGATAAACTTACTACTTCGGAACCGTACATTGCGCGTGGCCTGACACGCACTTGCCCGGTTTTTCTCTATTTGCTTATGCATTTGATCCAGCTAATCTCAGAAGTGGCTTAAGCGTTAGATTAGATAAGTTTATAACATTAAGCGTGGTAAGTTTAATATCTTGCTAAACAATGGTAGCAATGCTTAGTATGGACGTCATAACATCAAAGGCATTGCCGTCGTCGCTGGTCACTGGTCAAGAAGGAAAGAAGAGCCTACCTATTATGCCGCGTTTTCACAATACGAGTACGCTCGGATCAACTCGGATGACTACTCGTATCATCGGCATCCGATCAGAGTTGACTCGGACATTGTTCTATTCGTACGAGCTCACTCTTATAAAATAATATAAATAAAATGGCGTCAAATGAAAATAACAAAGCGTTTGATTTGAAAAAAAAATGGATTAAGCGTGATACGGTGAATTTTCTGGAATTATATGAAGAAGAAGAAGTTTTGTGGAATATAAGATTAAAAAATTATAAAAATAAGGATGCTAGGAACGCAGCAATACAGCGAATTATAAGGAATATGGCTTTAGACGGACTTACTACACAAGACATAAACACAAAAATTAAAAACATACGAAGTACGTATTCACAAGAGAATTTGAAGATAAAAAAAGCATTAGGTACTGGATCTGGGGCTGATGACATATACACATCGAGTCTGCCATGGTTTGACATATAGGGATTGCAATCCGGAAAACCGAATCCGGTAATCCGGCCGGATCCGGCGTTTTTTACGCATACCGGATCCGGTGAAATTTGCCAAATTTTTCTTTTGGTTGGTTTCTTTCTCCTTTCATGCTCTTGTACTTCAACCATTAACATATTATTATCTGCTACTACTTCTATACCTTGCAGCAGAAGATTAGTGGTCATCTTGAAAACTGATGCGTTAAGACTAATATTTCAGGGAGACAATAATGACACTCGGATGATATTGAACTCGTAACGTGTACACCACATTCCGAGTGCACTCCTATACGACCTAACTCTTACGAGTACACTCGGTCCAAGCGCACTCGTATTGTGAAAACGCGGCTTTACAGGTTATCTGATACTGCAACCTGCCGCTTAGTATCGTTTTATTATATACTTGCTGACCCGGCGAACTTCGTATCGCCTAACAAACATTTTTTTTTCTAAAATAAAAGTAGCCTAAGTTACTCCTTGTTACATCAGCTATCTGCCAGTGAAAGTCCCATCAAAATCGGTCAAGCCATTTCAGAGACACTCCAATTTTATTTATTTGTATATATTTTACAGAATAAACTGCTATTAAACTGTTCTATGGTATGTTGGCCACGACTAATGCACATTTGAAACACCGGGGAGTTTCCGTACTGTAACCCTATCAATATCTAGGACGTTGGCAGGTAGCAGATTGGAGATTGGCTTCAAAACCAAAGAAAATGTTTTACGTAATTTTAAATCCTTGAATTAAATTATTACTTTTTTAACAATAACCATTTATTGATTCAGATATAAGTAATTACATTTTTACGATGGCATGAATCCGTTTTTAAAATCAATAAAGAGAAATGGAGTTTTAAATAAAATCGTTCAGTGTCTCTCGCGAACGTGAAAAGTTTAGGTAATTTAAATAAAATATTGGCAAAAGTTCAACTCATGCGCCATTCCGTGCTGGAAATTTGATTTTGAAAAGAAATTCGTCTTCTTCGAGATGTTGTTAGGCGAAAAAGAATCTTGGCATCTTCAACTGCTGGAAAACTTAGATTTGTTACAGAGAATTAAAAACTTATATTCTCAATCATTCATTTACTTCTTCATCGGTTCATTCCCAGTGTCTCGGCAACCATAATCATATACAAAGTACCAAATAATATATAGGGGAAGGTCGGTTAATTTGAACCACTTTTTTCAACTGCAGATATTGCGTATAATTTTAAGTATTTTAAACAATGTTTTTACATGGAATGAAACAAAATTTAATTAGTATTATATTTATTAAATAATAATCAGCTTGGCATTTGTATATTTCTTAAAATTCAAGAAAATGTGAGATCGTGCCTTAAGTCCAAATTAACCAACCAGTTCAATAAATTGGATCATGCGATTGTTAAATTAGACTTCAGCATAAAAGAAACAAAAAGTACAAAATATTTTTATAATAAAATTATGGATGGCACGTTGCAAATCTTTAGGTTTCCATTTATAACACATATTTATTTTATTGCATATGAAGGGTTGACGAAAAAGCAGACGGCCACCTGATAAGTAAGTGGTCACCGCCGTATCCCGTCTCCTGCGAGAATTAGAAAGTACAGATTCTCCACGAATCAAATCGGTGTAGATGAAACTTCAATCTTCGGCGAGTGGTGCAATGACGAAAAACCTACTTCACGTAGGCATCAAGTCAAACAATTCCTCGGAGCACTCACCGTTGTAAAGTCGGTAGAAAACGCAGAGAGAACCGATATTTTTATTTCACGGGTTTGAACTCGTTAAGTCGTTAACCAAGTTAAGTCGACCACACTACAAGACTTGCTCTTGAGAGTCTCGACTTCAGATACAAGTTTAATACTACTATCCGCCACTTGCAACTGAGAGGCATTAGCATAGACCCTTGGGGTTTTCCAGCATATATGGGTTCCATATCTGAGCCGTTGACTACGATCTTGATATATTTCTCAGATAGAAAACTAGCTACCCAAGTGCATAACCTCTTAGGGAGACCGTCAGATGGTAAATTTGTGAGATGATCCCTGTGCCAGATCCGGTCAAAGGCCTTAGCGATATCTACGCGAACTGCCAGAGCTACCCCGTTGCGATCAAGAGCCTGAACCCACCGGTGCGTAAGATAAACTACCATCTGCAAAAACGAACAATAGTTAGGTAAATTGGACCGGTCCATTTTATCAAACTGCATGTGGTCCATTTTAACGAACCATACAACTTTGCAAGAAAACCCACACAACCAAAACAAAACCTGTTAAAGCCTACAAACGTTGATCACCAGTTGATTGCTTGTAAATAACGGATATACAAACATTTAAGAAAATAAAAGCTTACCTTTCATTTAATTAAGCCCTTAGCACAACAACTCAAAAATTACGTTGAAATTACAAATTGTTTTTTACAAATTAAAAAAGTCATTTCATTTAATGTCGGATTCAAAATGGTCAGTTGTTGTACAATGAAGTTAGTTGTGCATCATTTGGTGTAGTCGTTTTATAAATAGATATACATACGTAAAATAACTACTACACAAATTTTTGACGGTGGTCCAAAATAGAGAGCGGTCCAATATACCCGACTTTCCCCTATTTTATCCTGCACCATCCACGATACGCACCTGAAAACCTTCGTTCACAAAATTGTACTTTATAATTGTTAGGCTAAGGATTCGTTGGAACAAATATATCTACTTGTTCATACAACTCTTGTATGTAAATAATCTAAAAAATTAAGATGACTATAACTTGAGACTTCGCTTTGTCGTTATTTATACTTTGCACTAGTTTCGAAAAGCCGTTAATGTTAGCACAGACATGACACATTTCAATAGGTTTTCAAAGAATATATTTTTATTAAATTATTAAGTAGGTAACGAGGTATTTTTATACGTATTTTTTACTCTTTATTGTCATTTTGTAGTTTTCGTAAGTTTTCGATTCGACTTTTTTAAAGTTTTTATATCTCAAGATGCTCCATCACTTCGAAAGTACCCTCTCCTAATTTTTAACAAGCGAAAGAAATCGGTTACTTTACAGAAATCGCTAAACAAGTTTCCTGTGAAGTCGAGGAAACAGGAGTACGACTAAAAGCGTCTGTAATTGACCAGACCAGCTATCGAATTCTCTCAAGATCTTCAACTTGTGATAAGTTTAAATTGGCTCTGTTGTCCATTCTGAGTTAATAAACTTACAGCTGAATGTAAAGTAACAAACAGCCGTTGTGTATCTATCTCGACGTAATTACTTACCTCAAAGCTGTTCGGATTTTCAAGCTATTTATATTATAAAAGTATTTCATGATAAAGGTTTAAGGGTATAGGATAAATTTGAAAAATATGAAGTAATTTTTGAGTAATGTTACTATTTGTAAAAAAGTAAGGATCATATTTCCTGGATGGATGGCGTATTAAACATCGCTGGTTTTACAAACAAAGGAATTTGGGTCTATCCCACTAGTCCCATTGAGTTGTTCCGAGATGGTAACATTTTTATTTTCATGGTTATTACAATGAGAAGTGAGTCAATTCGCTTCTAAGAGAAGATTGTACCGTTGTGAAAAAAATACCTTAATTTTGTTGAAGTTGTAGGTATACATTAGGTTGTAGGTATACAGGAAGTTACATAACTGCTATCAACCACTGGTACACATTACAAATATTATGCACATGAAACTCCAGTAACCATTTAATTTGGATTACATAAAGGACTTCACCCTTGTCCGTCTGCCTGACGCGGCATGATGGAATGGCGTAACCGATGTCAGTTGATAGTATGATAATAGCGTTGTAAGATTTGGATAGAAATCCTAAATGCCGTTTTCAGTTTCCTTTGAACTTTGCATTAACAGACAGGGTTATAATTACAATACATATATTGCGTTTTACTGTATTCAGTGGATTCTACTCATTAACGTCATACTGCAAGGCACGAGGAAATCTCTTCACAACTGAAGAGGTCTCCACCACGCTGTTCCAGTGCGAATTGGTGGAGGGTTTAGTTGCCCCAATAGTTTGTATGCCGCTCAAAGGCCGATAACAATCAAGACGTATTTGCATCCGCTCCGAAACACAAAAACACAAATGAAATTTTGTCATTAGTCATTAATTACAAAGAAGGAGCAAATAAGGGATCAAAATAGTAATATTTTAAACAACAATTAGCTGTTCGAAAAACAAGCGTAAATAATAAATAAACTCTGACTTCTACTAGTGAAAAATATAGTCTGCTACGGAATCATTTGTACTAGCGCTTAAAAGGATCATTACATGAAGTTATCTGTACGGTCTTGATTTATGACTAATATATTTACCCCAGAGCCATTAGTTGCAACGTTTGCCTGAGAAGATTAATATTTAGCTTTAATCTCTTAGCGGTCCACTATGAGCCACTGAACTCTTGTAGTAGTTGTAGGTAAAAACCCAGACGCAAAACGAAAAGTAGGTAGATATCTATTAGGTAAATTATGGATGTTGGTCTACAGACTGCGCCAATTATGGATGTTGGCTGTCGGTTGGGATTTTAAAAGACGATATGCTGTGTTTAATATATTTATTGAAGAAAATAGAATATAAAATAAAACTTTAATCCTAACTTATCCAATCCTAACTAACTGGTCTGAATTACTGATTGAGTAAGAGCACCAGCAGCGGAGGCGACTGCTTGCTTCGACGATTCGGGCAAAAGCGTCGTGTGGTGAAGATGCTTGCGCGAGGCGTCGCTGGTCCGTGGGTGGCCGTAGTCTTCCAAGAAGCAGCTGATGCTGCGTAAGGCTCCCCGAGCGCGTGAATGTTACACGGGTTGCTGTTGTCTTTCGAGAAGCAGCTGATGTTACGCAAGGCTCCCCGAGCGTTTGAATGTTACGCTATGACGTAGGGGGTGTGAGGGCCGTATAACAGGAATAATTTTAGCTGTTATCTGTTTGTCTGTGGCATCGTCGCTCATAAACGGATTAATCGAATGAGCTATTGACAACCTTTTGATATCAATAAAAAATTTGGAAATTAATTTTGAAGATGGAATGAAGATGGAAATACGAAATGTAATGGTGAGGCCAAACGTGCGTATTTTTTAACTGTTTCATTTGGTTGCTATGATAACAAATAGACTTTTGAATTAACTAATAAATTCGGTTAAATTTCTACTTTCGTTGATATAGTAGATATACGCCACAGCTGACCGTGCTTGAACTAAAGGCGTTTCTTCATATAAATTGAACTGAGTTTTTAGCATTTGCGTGTCATAAATTATCATAAAAACAGTTCTATACCGCTGGGTTTTATAAGCCATTGAGATCTATAACCATAAAACCACCAATACTTTAGGGACTTCGTTTGCACATCGAGACGTTCGTGAGAGGGTGATGACACTCCAACCCATCCTCAACATTGGTAGCTCTTGCCTTGTCGAATACGAATCGTCACATAATGAGGCCGTGAATAACACTCGTTCTCACAACTCCTTACTACGCGTTTGATATGAACCTACATATCCACGCAAGGGATTATAGACACTACCCTGCTAGCTTTAGTCATTATTTTGGCGTGTTTAAGAAAGCGAAGATTCTTAAGATCGCTGTTTGATATTCTGAAAACATTTGAGAAATGACAGGGAATACCGTATACTCCTGTTCATGTAACGCTTATCGTTTACAGCTTTTAATGAAAACCCACAATTTCGATATTACGCATTCTGTAAGTCATCCCAAGGTTCGTAAGTAATTTCGTTCTTTGTTATAACCGTACCCAATACTAAACTCGAATCGAGTTACAAAGCTCTAATAACATCGAAAATTCGCAAGACTTTCAAGCATCCATTGGTAAAGATAAGTATTTCCCTTTGCAATCGAAGTAAACGTTTGATGTCTTGTGATACTTCAACGTCTAAAGGTAAATTTACTAAACGTTTACCGAACTGCTGCCAAAGAATAAACATAAAGCAGAACATCTACTTTTCCATGCAGCTATTTCATAATATATTATCATTTCGATTTACTTTAAAAAAATTATAAAGCAATTAAAAGCATGGAATCAAACCCTTGAAACTTAACATCATAAGAATATCTGAATGTCATCATATAAATGATCAATCAATCTTTTTTATTTATTTGTGTAGGTACTAGAGAAACAACATGGAAGGTATATATAAAAATAAATAGGCTTTTACTAAGTTAGTGCGTTTTACCATCCATGATTACATCGCCACTTACCATCAGGTGGGATTGTAGTCAAGCATTAACTTATCTATACTAATATAAAAAGAGGAAAGATTTGATTTTTTGTTTGCATTGAATAAGCTCCGAAACTACTGAACCGATTTGAAAAATTCTTTCACTGTTGGGAAGCTACACTATCCCCGAGTAACATAGGCTATATTATATTTTCAAAAAAATTAGGGATCCTTAATAAAACTCCAATAATGTAACCCAAGGTGTAAAAAATAAGAAAACCGAAGCATAGCGAGGGCGGCTACTACATAGTATGGTATAAAAAAATAAGTTTATTCGATGTTACATTAGAAAATTTGAATACGTGGATACGAATTCGATTGGTACCGGCACCGAAGTATTATAAATGCATAGATACCATTCGTGCCGCACTATCCTATCCAAATAAACCAGATTCTATTAATAATAAAGGAAGCGCCAGGGATATTGGCAAACTCTTTGCAGTTTGTCACTGCGGTGGTGAATGTTTTTAGGGTTCCGTAGCCGAATGGCAAAAAACGGAACGCTTATAGATTCGTCATGTCTGTCTGTCTGTCTGTCTGTCTGTCTGTCTGTCTGTCCGTCCGTATGTCACAGCCATTTTTTTCCGAAACTATAAGAGCTATACTGTTGAAACTTGGTAAGTAGATGTATTCTGTGAACCGCATTAAGATTTTCATACAAAAATAGAAAAAAACCAATAAATTTTGGGGGTTCCCCATACTTAGAACTGAAACTCAAAAATGTTTTTTTCATCAAACCCATACGTGTGGGGTATCTATGGATAGGTCTTCAAAAATGATATTGAGGTTTCCAGCATCATTTTTTTCTAAACTGAACAGTTTGCGCGAGAGACACTTCCAAAGTGGTAAAATGTGTGTCCCCCCCCTGTAACTTCTAAAATAAGGGAATGATAAAACTAAAAAAAATATATGATGTACATTACCAAGCAAACTTCCAACGAAAATTGATTTGAATGAGATCTAATAAGTAGTTTTTTTTTAATACGTCATAAATCGTAAACCGCAAAAAACATTGATCAAAGTTACAACGAACTACAAGAACTTTTATATTATGTTACTTGCTGCTACGGAACCCTTCATGGGCGAGTCCGACTCGCACTTGACCGCTTTTACTAGTAGGTACTCGTAAGCACTGCCGTCTTTTTAAGTATTCATTGTAGCCAATTGATGCAATATATCCATCCACTGAACCAACCTCCAACGAATCTTGATTGGCCGGCAATGCGTCGGTGATTCCTACTGTTGTTAAAAAGAACTTTATATATTATGTCAACGTTAAACTGTAAATACGTTAGAATATAATCTATTTTGCGAGATTGTAAAGTGTCGTAAAATTGTAAGCCGTAACATCCATCCATCCATTTATCAGCCTTTGGAAATCCACTGCTGGACATAGGCCTCTCCTAACAAGCGCCACTCTGACCGGTCCTGAGCCTTCTGAATCCAGCGGATACCTGTCCACTGTCCTCTTCAGGTTGTTAGTCCACCTGGTCTGGAGGCGTCCTGTACATAACATACTGCTTACTGCAGGCACCTGCGGCGACCAGCCTCAGGCGCTTCGGCTCACATGGTGCCTGTTGTTTGTTACGCAAGGGCAGGGGCTGCTCTTCCTCCATGTCTCCGGGGTTTGCATTCAGTCTAGGGGTAGGGCAGACTAGTACCACGTGGGGTCGGGGTTGACTAAGTCGGTTCTGACACGAATTTAACTCAAAGTCATTATTCAAATTTCTGCCTCGTTGGGAATCGAACCCAGGACCCTTGGCGCGGCGACCCGGAATAGTTACCATCACGCCACACAGGTCGTCTAGTATAGGTATAAAAAGTTCTTGGTTGCTAATGTCCCACAGAGTACTTTGTTATGTAATGTCCTTAGGCGGTGATAATTAGTTACCATCAGGTGACCCGTCTGCCCCTTGGCTGCTCAGGAAAAGAAGAGGATACATTTTTATTCCTTTTATTATTTACTTAAATAATTGTGCAATTTTCGAAAAAAACTAGTAAATCGATTTTTAAGCGGTTATCACTTTATTCTATATTGGGAAAAATTAAGGCCTAACTGAAATATTGATAATAGTTGTTTCAATAGCTTGAGTTGAATATAAAGGGAGTTATTACGTAATAACTAAGTATGTTAACGCAGGAATAAAGATGAAGTTGTAGAAGTTTTATGTAATAAGAAGTTTATAGCCATTGTAATAATTCAGTTTGTTTCTAATTTACAGAATTATAAAAACCAAAACCTTAAAATTATAAACGAGAATCTGAAAAAAATGGATAACAATAATATTGTTACGGGCGCGTGTTTTTTTAACACAAGAAATAAATTTCCCGAAGCGACGAAGGGCCGCCCTCTCGCTCTGATTATGCTTATATTTTCATTTTCATAATAAAAGAATAAAGATCATGATACATAATATTATTCTTATGTTTGTTATAATTCATAATTTTTAGACTTCAACCTTGATCGCTGAACTATAATGTAAGTAATATAAAACTTTTTTTTGGGCGGTAGGTGCACAAAAAGTCAACAGTTGTTTCTCAGATTAAAATTAATACTTTAATGTTTTAACTCTTAAACATTAATTATTTCGTGTATAATAGTTAGATTACTTACAGTTCTCTGTAATAAGTGATAAAACACTGCTTTTAATGCTTTAATATAGTTTATTTTGTGCACTGTCCCACTGGTTAACCTCAATACACGAACTGTCACTTCAAGATACATAAGTTCTTCACTCATAAATTTCAAATGGCCAATTACGATACCATGGTGGAAACACAGCAGGCCCTGGAAGCCAAGCTAATGAAGAAGATGTCTGAATTTGAGCACCAACTCAAAACGGCAGCTCCACAGTCTAACGTAACTGTCAACCGTCTTCAACAGGAATTCCAAGAGTTCAAGACAGAGGTGAATTCCATTTTTGGTTTGCTTCGTAAACAAATCTCAGAGTTTTCAAGAAACTTGGATACACTGGAAATGAGGCACCGCAGAAAGTATTTGCTATTTACTGGCATTCCTGAAGACATTCAAGGTAATCTGTCCGAGCATATGGCAAATCTCTTCATTACTAAACTAAATATTTCTGAGTTCACAAGCAATCAGATCAAAGCATGCAATCGTCTGGGAAGGTTTACTAAGGACAAATGCAGAGCGGTGCTGGTTCGTTTCACAGATTTTTCACTCAAGTCTCTCATCTGGAGTAAAAAAGCAAATCTCAAAGGCACTTCCATTGTAATGTCAGAGTTCCTTACGCAAAAACAACAGTCACTTTTTGCTCTGGCCCGCAAGCGTCTAGGTATTCGGAACTGTTGGACTCTAGGCGGTAACATCATCGTCAAGCTCCAAGATGGCACACGACACCGTATTCATACAGAGACAGAGCTCGCAGCGATTGCTGGTGACCTTGCGACCCCTGCAGCGGAGTGTGCTGAGTCGAGTGAGACCTCCTCCAAGGGCACAGTTAACTCTGATCGAGATCCAAAGAGTAAAAGGACGGCTAGGCTGAAGAAATAGTATGTCCCAATTTAGTTATTTCCATCAGTTTTGTTACCATTTAGCTCAGCCTTTTAACATAATATTATATTAGGCTTATTACGTATGTTTTTTGTTATTCTTGTATAATGGTTTGCGAGATAAAAACTTTTTCACTTGTTCTTAATATTACCCTCTTATTCAGCATTATTTGTTTTTTCAAGTCAAGATGTTATTTTCTTTACAATTTTGTTGAATGTCACTGAAAGAATACTGCCATAAGCATGACATTACATTGACAACGACCACAGAGTAGATATAGACTATTTGTATTGTTAATGTGTCATTGATTACTATCGAAATACCGGTATCGTTTTTATTTTAATAATGTTAAACATCGTTAATCGGTTTGAGTCACAATGTAACTACTAACTACTATTTTGTGATGTAACTCGATGTAATGTGTTTGTATCTTTCCGTTTGTGTATTTAATTCTTGCTGTTGAGTTTGTATGGGTAAACTCTATGTTGTTTTTTTTCTGTTTTTTTTTTGTTGTTATTTGCCAGTTACAACCGGTGGGACAGTACAATGCATTGTATTATAGTATTAGTATTTTGTTATATTATAACATATTTTTAATTTATTTACATATATAATAGTATTTTTATAATTTATTTATATTGGGATGTCCGATGATAATGATTCTTTTCATTCTGCTCTTGATTTTAGTTTACCTTCTAGTTCTACTGAGGATTCTTTCCATGAACCTGAGACGCTGTGTAATTTACTGAACATTACTTTTACTGACTGTCGTAATACCTTTAACATCTGTCACATCAATGCGCAGAGTATTCCTGCTCATCATTCTGAGCTGCTGGACTGTTTTAGTTCATCTTCAGTACACGCCATTCTTGTCTCAGAAAGCTGGTTGAAACCCTCTCTCCTGACATTACATTATAGTTTGCCTGGCTTTGTACTGATTAGGAATGACCGTACTGGTAAGGGAGGCGGTGGCGTAGCTATCTATCTTCGACACGACATACCATACTCCATCATTGCCTCGTCCCCTTCGGAGTACTCGGCGTCAGCCGAATATCTTTTTCTGGAAATTCAGTTTAGGCATTCCAAAGTTGTTGTTGGTGTTGTTTATTGTCCTCCTACTCTCAATTACTTCTCCAGCTTAGAAACGGTTTTGGAGCCACTGTGCTCTGATTACACGCATCTCATAATTATGGGTGACTTTAACACTGACCTTCTCAAAGCTTCCCCTCAGACTTCCAAGCTTCTTAGTGTCCTATCCTCTGTTAACCTCTCCATCCTCCCTTCCAGCCCTACCCATCATAATCCTGACTCTCCTGATACCTGGCTCGATTTATCCATCACCTCCTCACCTCACCTGGTATCAAATCATGGTCAGTTGTCTGCTCCTGGGTTTTCGCACCATGACCTAATTTTCCTTGCTTACAAATTGCGACCACCAAAGACTAAACCTGAAACAGTCTTAATGCGTAACTTTGCAAAAATAGATCTTGCTGCACTAAAACGCGACGCATCAAGCATTGACTTTTCGCCGGTGTTTGCTGCATCTTCAGTCGATGAGAAAGTGACGCAACTCAATGACCTTATCTTAAAATTATTTGACGCACATGCACCGGTCAAATCAATTAGGCTGAAACGACCACCTGCTCCGTGGATTACCAGGGGAGTACGAATGGCGATGACACGACGTGACAGAGCCTTTAGACGATTTAAGCGTGATCGGTGTGATGAGACCTGGTGTGCCTATAAATTTGCGCGAAACCGATGTAATCAGATGGTAAGAGCAGCGAAGCGCAGCTATTTCTTTGACAATCTATCAAACTCTTCACCGGCTTGTATGTGGAAATTTTTAAATACTCTTGGCATAGGAAAACCACCTCCTCAGTCACACTCATTGCCATTTTCCCTCTGTGAACTAAACGTGCACTTTGCCGCTGCTCCTTCCCTTAGTCCTTTAATCAAATCTCGTACTCTCTTAGAAATTAGTTCCTCAGCCATTCATAATCCTATCCCGTTCTCCTTTTCCTTCTCAAACATTTCGATTGCTGATACCCGTAAATTCT
Source organism: Thymelicus acteon (assembly GCA_951805285.1). NCBI lineage: Eukaryota > Metazoa > Arthropoda > Insecta > Lepidoptera > Hesperiidae > Thymelicus > Thymelicus acteon. Next base: position 11,404,878 of record OX638229.1, on the reverse strand, counting down.
TATCCTCTATTAAATCTAAAGCAGTGGGCTGTGACGATGTGAGTCGTAGTATGATTTTTCTTATCTTGGATGTTCTTCTTCCCATTATCACTCACATCATTAATTTCTCTCTGTTGACTGGGGAATTCCCAAGTGTCTGGCGGAAAGCATTTGTAATTCCACTTCCGAAAATTGCTAACCCTAGTCAACTTCATAACTTTAGACCTATATCTATCTTACCTTTTCTCTCTAAGCCTCTTGAAGCTATCGTTCATAAGCAATTGTCTGATTATATATTTAAATGTGATGGTCTTTCTGAATTTCAATCTGGCTTTCGTCCAGGTCACAGTACCCACACTGCTCTTCTTAAGGTGACTGAAGATATACGCGAGGGAATGGAGAATAGACTACTCACCGTTCTTGTTCTTGTTGACTTCTCTAACGCGTTCAATATGGTCGATCACGATCTTCTTCTCGCGTTACTTCATCGCCTTAACTTTTCTTCCACTACACTTAAATGGTTTTGCTCGTACCTAAGTGGTCGTCAACAAGCGGTTCGTATCGGTCGAAACTCTTCGGATTGGTGCGAGCTCTCTTCTGGCGTACCGCAAGGCGGAATTTTATCACCTCTATTATTCTCCATCTTTATTAACTCCTTATCTTCCTTGCTTCGCTGCTCTTACCATTTCTATGCTGATGATTTACAAATTTACGCCCAGGCAGAAGCTCAGTCTATTGATAACGCTATTACTAGTATAAATAATGATTTAAAATCCGTTGCGACCTGGTCGAGTAAATTTGGCATTAAAGTTAACCCTGACAAATGTCAGGCTATAGTCATAGGTAGTAGTCATCAGTTATGTAAAGTCGATCTTGGTTATGTCACACCGGTCAAGTTTGATGGTTCCATTATTTCGTTTTCTCCGTCTGTAAAATCTTTGGGGCTATATTACGATTCACATCTGAGTTGGAGTTGTCACATTCGCGAAGTTTGTCGGTCTGTTACTGCCAAACTTTGTGCTCTCAATCGGCTCAGAAATTTTCTACCAGTCAAGGTGAAAATTGTCTTGGTGCAAGCTCTCATTTTCCCCTTAATTGATTATGGTGATGCGTGTATGAGTGATCTTAACGAGGACCTGCTCAACAAACTGGACCGTCTTATCAATAATAGTATCCGCTTCATTTTCTGTCTACGAAAATTCGATCATGTTTCTTCCTACCGGACCCAACTTAAATGGCTTCCGATTAGACAGCGTAGACATATGAGGATACTTTCCACTCTCTTTTCTATCTTACGTAACGATCTTTCGCCAGCGTATCTGAAACGAATGTTTCAGTTCCTGAGCGACACCCACGAGCGGCAGCTTCGCTCGTTCGAAACACTGTCCCTCTCTATTCCTCTTCACCGCTCAGGCTTCCTATCTAACTCTTTTTCTGTTCAAGCCGCTCGGCTTTGGAATGCACTACCTGAAGATCTCCGAAAGCCTGTCAGTAAATTAACTTTTAAAAAGAATCTCTTCAGACACCTGCTTAGGTAGGTAAATAGGTACCTCAATAAAGCGTTTCTTTATTATCCCAATTTTATATTATATTTATATAGTATGTTTATATATATGTATGCATATATATTATTTTTATTTTATATATGTATTATAATTGAACATATTTATGTATTAATTTGTATAACTAGTTTTATATATATATATATATATATATATATATATATATATATATATAGGTATTTTCATATATATTTTATTTTATGTTAAGTACCCTTTTAGTATAAGTTTTTGTTTTTCTCTCCAGTATTTTTACGAAACCGCCACTGATGTTTCTCTTACTTCCCGAAGGTTGACTGGTAGAGAATGCTTCTAGCATTAAGTCCGCCTTTGTACCTCTTACATTGTTGTAAGGTTCAAAAGTTTAAATAAATAAAAATAAATAAATATAAAAATTTTTTTTGAAAGGCTTTATAGTAAAACTTTATTCTAAAACTATCTTTACATTATTGTAAAGATAGTTTTAGACCACTAAAACAATGCATTATGCACATTCCATCCATTCATGTAGTCTACTTACTTTTGGATAAAAAAAATGACTTTAAAAACAAATAAACAATTATTTTTTGCGTAGTAGCACACGCTGTTTTGTTTCTTTTGACATATTTTGTTAAACAGGTGTTAATTATAAATATTATATATTGTATTGTATAAATATTATATATTGTATTGTAATATTGTATATATTATATATACAATCCCTCGTAACCCTACTAGCAGGATAAAAGGAGGAACAAGACCAAACACCCCCCAATTACCTGAAAATTAAAATTAACGTTTTCCTTATCCATCGAGTAACACCGGATAGTAACGAGAAATACCGTAAGGAACTCCTTTAATTTCTGAGAACAACGCAAACTGCTGTAAAGTTAGAACATAAAGCCAAATTTGATTAAATTGTTATCTACATTATAACTCCGCAGTCTTGAGAAAACTCCAGTTTATGTACAAATAATTTTAAAGTCAACCAACAACTGCTTTGGTTTATCACTTGCAGGATAATAACCACACCTTGTTGTTTGCATAAAGTTTTGGTTAAGTATTAAGGAGCGTAATGGATTTCGTCCTTTACAAATAAACCTTTCTGTTTATTGTTCCTTTTCCTTTAATTAGTAGTTCCTTTTTCGTTTATTTTATACTAGCTGACCCGGCGAACTTCGTATCGCCTAACAAACTATTTTTTGTCTAAAATAAAAGTAGCCTAAGTTACTCCTTGTTATATCAGCTATCTGCCAGTGAAAGTCCCGTCAAAATCGGTCCAGCCATTTCAGAGATTAGCTGGAACAAACAGACAGACAGACAGAGAGACAAAAATTGTAAAAAATGTTGTTTTGGTATATGTACCGTGTATACATCCAAATGCACTTAGTAAAAAGCGGTTATTTTAATATTACAGACACTCCAATTTTATGTATTTGTATAGTCTAGTGTTTTTCTATTGAGGAGCCGAGAACATACTCCACCCCACCATTCCGGTGCGGATTGTTGGAGAGGATAGCGGTCAGCCCAAGTGTCGGAAATTTTATCTCACGATAATAACCGGAACCGGCGTCTTTACGTGCCCTCCGAAGCACGGAAACGATCAAGAAACTGACCCATCCAACTACCGACCACGCCCGCTGTACTTTAACTCGGTTATTTATCTATAATAAGCTGCTGGGTTCTCGATTACGTAGCCTGTAAACATTCCATCGATAAAATATTTAGATATCAACTCCTAAAATCTTAATTGAATTGAATCAGCTAATTCATTTTAATAAAATCGATATCGTCTATTGCGTACATTTTAATCTCATTAAGTTTAACTTAATTATCATTAACTATCTCCAGATAAGACAGTTTACGTTACTAAATTCACGTAATAATAACCTTCAATGATTTGTTTTGATACTGTTTCAAGTATTAAAAAACTAAAGTAAAGCATTGTACAAATCCTAGGGAACTGTTGTTTATAATCGAACCTACGAACAAGACAGTAACGTAGTGCTCTTGAACTAAATCTGCAGTTGGGCGTAATGTTGGTAGCATTGAAATGAGTTTCTTTTATATCTCAAGTTCATCAAGTTCATCACAGGTAATAACGATATATATTACGAAACAATATAAAACACTATGGGCTTGTTTCACAATCTTCAAGTAAGTCCGAAGTAAGCTATTCGTTGGTTAAGTTGACATTTCGTGTATGTAAAATGACACTTTAACGTCACTTTAACCGGCGAATAGCTTATTCAGGACTCTACTTGAAGATGGTGAAACAAGCCCTATATATAATATAACATTTTAATATAGTTAATAGTATCAGGCGTTACTTTGCGGAAATCCATTGTTATTAAGTTAGTATTAGTCTACTTTGCAACAATCCGCGGATAACATGTATGATGGTATATACTTCAAGACATGCGTGGCACCTCCCTCCCTCCCACAACGGAAACATGCACTACACTAATTAAAAGTATATACCAACATACATACCAGCACCAACACGTGTTTCGCCCCGAAACGGAGCATCATCAGGGTAAGTTGACTCTACGATGGTTAGTCGCAAAGTGAACATCGTTCACTGAGCGTGGCGTATTTATACCCTACTCGCCCACTGGTTATCTAATGACGTTGTTGATAATTAGTGATTCACGCCGGCAGAAACCGGGTCTGACATAATCTGGTGATTATTACTGTCGAAAATCCTCAGTAAAGGCGAGTTGGATACATTAATTTGTTCATTCAGCAGTTACACGTTACCGGGAACATATGGCCGCATATAGGAATGGTCACGCGGATAAGTCTAACTTCGCTAAACATTTAATAGAATCAGGTCACAGTTTAACTAGTAACCATACATACAATATATTACATAAATCGGAAAAGGGTTTTAAATTAAATATACTAGAGCAGTTAGAAATAATAAAACATAATAATAACCCAAGTTTTACACTGCTGAATGAACAAATTAATGTATCCAACTCGCCTTTACTGAGGATTTTCGACAGTAATAATCACCAGATTATGTCAGACCCGGTTTCTGCCGGCGTGAATCACTAATTATCAACAACGTCATTAGATAACCAGTGGGCGAGTAGGGTATAAATACGCCACGCTCAGTGAACGATGTTCACTTTGCGACTAACCATCGTAGAGTCAACTTACCCTGATGATGCTCCGTTTCGGGGCGAAACACGTGTTGGTGCTGGTATGTATGTTGGTATATACTTTTAATTAGTGTAGTGCATGTTTCCGTTGTGGGAGGGAGGGAGGTGCCACGCATGTCTTGAAGTATATACCATCATACATGTTATCCGCGGATTGTTGCAAAGTAGACTAATACTAACTTAATAACATTTTAATTTTTTAAATGGTTCTTCAAATATAAAAGCCACTTTTTCAATGATATCAACATTACGCCCAACTGCAGATTTAGTTCAAGAGTACTATACACTATATAGATGCCTATGTATTGCTAATGTCAGTAGCAATGATGCCAATAGGGATTGCAATCCGGAAAACCGGATCCGGTAATCCGGCCGGATCCGGCGTTTTTTACGCATACCGGATCCGGTAAAATTTACCGGATCCGGCGACCGGATCCGGTTACGCAAATTTTTGACAAAATAACCATCCTATTGTTGGTGTAGATGCTGTAAATGCCTGGTATAGATGTTGTAATTAATCTAGCATGGCATTCCGGTATTCCTAACGTTCAATAAGGATTGTATGTGCAACACAAATTACTGAATGGATAATCTGTAAGTTAAAAAAGTGTGAAATTATGTTCTCGTTAGTATTACTTCTTGTTTATAATTTGTAATATTTGCCCTAAATGGATGTAGCTGTAAGCTGTAGATGTATTTCAATTGATGCGCGATAACACTACAACAGAAAAACGCCCTTAAACATATTATTATGAAGAAGTATAGTAGTATACATGTACACTTGTTATTGGCTCCCTTCTTAAAGAAAATAAAGAAAAACAAATATAGCAATTGATATATGCGTATTTTTTAGAAGATAAGTTGTATTGACAATCTGTTTTACTTCTAACTAAAATTATTTTCGGACTGTTTACATCCAGATGCAGGTATAATATAGGGTGGCGCAAGAGTCATCATTACCCTATCGGAAGATGCTATATTTTTTTCAAATGGCGGTAAATATCAGTTTTGCTGTGACATTTGTGTAGAAAACAGATACAAAATAAACGTCAATAAGACATGAATTGCTATACTCCTCAAAAACGCGGAGTAATCATAATAATCTCTCGTTTTTCATCATTAATTGCACTAGCCGGCAAGATCGCCCGTTTTAACCGCTTTAGACTTATTTTGGGTTCTTGGTGGGGTTTCTTGAAGTTACGAGCTTATGTCAACAAGCCTTAGATTCTTGAAGCCCTCAAAGATAATAGCGGCATCCACTTGGCTGATATCATTTTTCTACTTAATGAAAACAAATATTTAGACATGAAATAAACACAATCCAATAGCATAACTAAAGTTTTTCATTTATAAAAAAAATACAGTCAAAGAACATCAGGTGGCAACTTGTACGCCACCCTATATGATAATGTAGCTGAACCGTAGCCACTTCGCTGGGCGTCAAACATTTTTACTCCTGATGAAGTAAGAAAAAACATATTATTAATCACAGTAAAATATAGCCTATCTTACTAAGGAATAATGTATCTTTTTATTGGTGTAAATTTTTTTGGAATTACTCCAATAGTTTTTGAGTATATCCATTATAAAAAATAAATAAAATATCAAAATTTTCCTCTTAATAATATTAAGATGATTATCATTAGGTGCTACGGCTTTATTACGGCTCACATTTGCGTTCCTTTATAATCCAAAAAAAATATTACCTCAAAAATAGTCTATATTGGAACGAGAAGGAAAAATTCTGATCACGTGATCAATCCGGTCGGATCCGGCCGGATCCGGCCGGACTGGTGAAAATCCGGTAAAATCCGGCCGGATTGAAAATGACACCGGATTGCAATCCCTAGATGCCAACTTACTTTCAGATCAATTGGTCTGCTAGTTACATAAAAAAATCTAGTAATATTTCCCGAAACGAAAAGAAGCATGTTTAGTATAGGAGAGTAATCCCTACTCTCGTAATAATTAACTGTAATAAAAAAGGGTGCGTGTACTTTTGTACGCGCGTGAGAAGTTATACTTCTTTGACATAATTAAATAAATATTTAATTTAATAACGTGTATCAGTTTCAATTTTCTTTTAAAAACTATTTTTGTACTAAATAAAAATAAAAATAAAAACAAGAAACATTAATCATAAATTCGTCATTCTCGACGACCGATTGAACTTCCACCGTCATATCAGTTATCAAAATATTCAAGTCACTAATATAATAGAATATTACTTGTGATATACGGCGTAATATACGGCGTTGTTCATGAACCTGAGTCACGCTGTTGAGACTCTGTGAGATTTTTACAAGTAATAACATTAAATTTTAAAACAGGTAAAGATAGTAAGAAGTTAGGGCCATCTATCCAGTGCTTTCATACCCCCTCCATGGTAGCGCAAACGTTTAACGCAACCTTTTTGCAAGTCGCATAAGAAGTTTAACTTCAACAACCGTAAAACGACGCGGCAGTAAAAACAGCTATTATTGAATAGGTTACTTAAGTTCTGTTCATTAACGTTCTCGGTTAAAAGCCTTTTAAGACTAGCGTTAAGCTGACCCAGATATTGAAGTCACAAGTTGTCAATGCAATGAGCATAACTTTCTTAAATGTGGTGTACTTGTAGCTGGGCAAAAGAAATTTGCTTACGAGGTATGAAAGGCTGCGTATTGCGTTTCTTAAATAAAAACGTAGGGCTTTTGATAAATGAGTCTGTAATTTTACAGCTATTTCAAAAAACTTTTTAAGTAAGTACCTATGCCGAAAACATGTATTTATTTCGTTCTTTCGAAGTGTAATTTTTTGAAGATTTCACTTCTATAACGTAAATCCGATTCTATCACATAAAAAATAGTTTGACCCGGCGAACTTCGTATCGCCTAACAAACCCTTTTTTTTCTAAAATAAAAGTAGCCTAAGTTACCCCTTGTTACATCAGCTATCTGCCAGTGAAAGTCCCGTCAAATTCGGTCCAGCCATTTCAGAGATTATCCGGAACAAACAGACAGACAGACAAAAATTGACAAAAATTGACAAAAATGTTGTTTTGGTATATGTACCGTGTATACATCCAAACGCACTTAGTAAAAAGCGGTTATTTTAATATTACAAACAGACACTCCAATTTTATTTATTTGTATAGATGTATAGATAGCTAGATGTATAGATAGTACGAGTATAACACCTGATAAAAATAAAATTAGTTACCCAGTTGAGGCAAGAAGGTTGAACTAATGAACCTTGAAGGTTGAGGTAAATAATAAAGGCATACATTTCCCGTAACAAGAGCGGGTTACGATAGTATATATAAATAATCTACGAAGAAACTCCTCCCTATCAACATCCTATTATTTTATCTGATGATAAATTATATGGCTCGCTCGAGTAATGGAGACGTACAGTGACGCTGGTAAGAAGATTGATCGATGCCGTTAATCGCTCTTAGCACTTAACTTGAAGGTTGAGGTAATAATCGAATTTCTCTTGCCTGCAATCCCTTCTTTACGGCCACCAACCAGCTACCAAATATAATTATTATATATCGTGTGGTACATTGTACATTTAGATGCAATAGTTTTTTCATTTAAAAGTATTATTTGAAAACGATTTAATTATTTTATTGCCAATTATTTCAAATTATAATAAAATATAGGCATTGTAATAAAAAGGAACAATTTTATAATTTCGTTTCAATCAGTTTAGATTATTGCACTTATACATACTATGTTTCATTTACCTGAGTAATTAGAAACGAAGAAGCTATAGCTAGATAACAAATCAAAAGACATTTTTAGGGTTCCAAAGTAAAATCGGAACGAAACAATTTTTTTCAGGGTATCTCCCCTACAAATAACGTGAGGATGAATTTTTTATTCGTCACGTACCCTACCCTATAGTGTGTGGTATCGTTGAAAAGGTCTTCCAAAATCAAAAAAAATATTTTGATTTTTAAAGTTCTAATTTTGGTTAAAGCACAGAAGAAATAATAGATAAAGTCAAGTGACCCGGCTGGCTAAACGGTTGGAGTTGAACAGGTGAAAAATTCGCAATAAGTAGGTTATATGATGAATTTACAAAGTAAACTATCCCGGCTATGTTAGCATACTTACTACTTCGTAACCCTACATTGCGTGTGGCCTGACACGCACTTGCCTGGTTTTTTACCTCATATTTAATTAAAGAAAAGAGCTTCCACACCATTATTATGTGATAACTGTTTTTAATGGTTAATTAATAAAAAATATTACACATTATAATTATCTAAATAATTATAATTAAAACACAATTTTTTTTTTTTAATTATTCTAGTAAATTAGATGTGTTTGATAAACAACTTTATTATTACGTGGGTAGTTTCAAGTGAGTGGTTTCATATATCAAAGGCGTTTACGCTCACGATTCCTTGAATATTGAAATTAATTATATTAGAGACCCTTGGACCGTTTTATAAGAAGAACAGAGTAGTTATTGTTAATAAATTAACAGAAAATTGTATTAAATACACAAAATAGACTAATGTAAAACTCAATTTTGCTAGATCAGGCTTCCTGAAAATCAGGAAATAAAACATACATTTTTTATGTAAACAGCCGACCATCAGTCACCTTATGGGGTGGGCCACTATACTTATAAATTGTCGTGAAATAATGATAATGATGATGGCAGCGTTTTCAATAATGAATGAATAGCGCCATATCATTGCAAGCATTGCATTGGACAAGCAGAATTTTTCCGAAGCTAAGCGAGGGGGGGGATTTGTTAGTATTAGCTAAAATAGGCTAGATGCTGTGCACTAAATGAAAACAAAATCCTAACAAGCCACATATCTATGGGGCCAAGGGGTTAAAATAAATACACTAAAGGGATTTACGGTGTGTACGAGCGATCAATATCTAACCGGCGTGACGAACCGGTCCATTATACGGAGACACAGGAAGCCGCACGATTTATCGCGACCCCGGCAGAGATACAACGTTGACAGGAAAAGTTTAAAGGGATTTCGTCAGGACTTCCTACAGTATGTACGTGATTTATGGTATACCATTACAATTTTTATTTCTTGCTGTAATACAAGAGAAAGAAGGTACTCTTCTCTTTCATAATTCAATGTACAAAACAGGATATTTGCAAGACGTTTCTCAGTTCGTTTTATTCTAGCACAAATAATGATGTAGTAGATAAATATTAATTGTGCTCGAATCATAGTTATTATGTTATTTAATTACGCACGTTCATATCACCTGCCATAGAGGTTCCTACGGTGGGTTCAATTTTCTTTATGAAACATTTAGATCTTTTGGTGTGTTGGCCGCGTTTGGTGTGTTGTTAATTAGTTAGCTTTCTGTGTTAAATAGTATTTGATATTTCACAGCGAATTTTTTTTATTATTTTTCCATTTACGCTTTGAGGCTAACTTCTAACGTAAAGCAAGTAAAGAAGATACCTAAGTCAATTACATTCTCATAATAAAAGTCATGTAATTATTCTAATTTTTCCTCACATTTTACGCAGCAAATTTTTTGACAAATTACGATTCATGAAAGAACAAAAAGCCAGCTAAGGTTATCGACCTTTTGTTTGAAATGCGTAGCTTGATATAAAGTCCGCTGAAATAAATTGCAAGAAGACCGAGAACCAAGAACCAACAGAGAAAGATGAAGAACGAACCAACAAAGCTTGAGATATTAAAATTGTCGTCATAAAACATTTTCGCTGAACAACTGCGATAAAGCAGATCGCAACTATTCTTCCGAAAAAGTCGTAAGCAACAAGCTCGTAAAGTAGGACATTAAGTTTGATTAAATGTCTTCCCCACTTGACCGCGGCCTTGTTATATAAAAACTATTACAGCGAGTAAAAGTTATTTCTCGAAATTACGTTCACTGTCATCATGCCTTCGTGCCGAATGTATCGTATTGTTTCACGGTGAAGTGATAAGCGACGTGAGTTAACTGAATCTATTTAGTTCTGCTTGTTTGTATTGCAATTTTATTGATAGTTTAATTTAATAACACTATGATTTCGCGGATGCCATCTTCACAACAATATTAAATTACCGTTGTGTTTGAAAAAAGTAACAAGACTTTATGTCTGATAATATCTTAACTTTATATTTATGTAAGTAGAATATTCATACTTACCACCATTATATTAGGTAAGTTTTTTGAACCTTAATCCCTATCCGGACACCTATTCAGTTGATTAATTAAAATTAAAGATCTTAAACCGTATATTTTTTGCATTGCTAGAATTGAATCAGATAATCTTTATTCATCGAACTTACCAAAATATTTCGAATCATTTAACTCGCTCCTCGTATCTCGGTCGTGGTAAAGCAAGTCACTTTACCCGCTGAACTGGTATTTGCAAGAGTTTTTGTCACATTTTACTCTAGCAGAAGTCCGAAATCTGTTGTATTAGTAAAGTAATTTGTCCCGGGTTCGCTCGTAGCGGACGAACTTTTCTAATCTAAACTGTTGGCCCGGTCCCGTTCAATCTTCGTGAAAACTCGTTCAGTACACTCACACTCTTACCATCGATGAAAATGGCGGATTCCCGGTTTGTATCACTGTCAAGAAAAGAGTTGCTCGTACGTTCTGATAGGACCACTGAACTTTTTGTCTCAAAGTTAGATTCCTAGAATTTGATTCATCAACGCAGATAATGTAAATAATATTTTTGGGCTAATGTAGTAACTTTCGTATTCGTATTTGTTTTTATTTTTACCAGACTGCGCGACCCTCCGGTATTGTGTTTATCAGTCTATGTATGTATGTCTCTATGTGTGTTCCTATGTGGGATTGTAGAGACCAAACAGGTTAAGCAATTTTGATGATTTTTACGTCAATCGATTCGTTTTAACCTTGCTAGTGTCACTAAAGATATGACAATAATTAAATTTCACCACAGGGACAACCAGACGCCATATTGTCTAAATGAAAAAAAATCGCCAAACTACGTCAAGTGGGGTATCACTGAATAAGTATTCTGATTCTCTCAAATGATCAAAACGGATTTTAAGGTTCCTTTCATCATTTTTCATTTTAAGTGACAGTTTAGAATATTATGTATTAATGATTTAAAATTGGTCAAACAACCATTCTCATTCATTCACTAACTTCCTTAATGAAATGACAACATAGCGAAAAAAGAAGTCCTAACTAAAACGCGTAAAAAAAATTAAAAAAAACAAAACCGACTGCGTAAAAAAAACTAAAAAGAAAAAAAACAAGCCCAGTAAATCAGAATTATCAGAATGTTGTTAAAAATAATACTGAACAACTACAACATAGAATGATTAACAGTCGGAACCCATTTATATTTTACAGGGTTGCTTGGGAAAAAAGGAAACAAGATATGACTGGTTGTAGAATGGGCCCCGACTGTTAATCCTTGTATGGTGTAGTTGTTCAGTATGAGATACTTTTAACTACATTTTGAACTACTGGGCTTGATTTTTCTTTTTCGCTTTTTTACGCAGCCGGGTTTTTTGTTTTTTTTTTATCTTCAACTTTGTATGCTAAACTTAACCAAATTCGAGCTCTCTCAGTATCCTAATATTTCTTTAGAATAATAATCATGAATATTAATCCTAAATTATTAGATATAGGCAAATTAACAAATACCTTAGAAATTAAAATTTAAAACCTTAATGTATTATTACTTAATTTAATAGACTCCGCATTAGAGCGTTATTCTGTTTCTAATATCACAAATCAAACTTACAGCTGATTCAGCGGTGAGTTTATTATAACGATAACTATTATGGTTATTCTAACTAACCATTTACTACGACATTATCGTCATCACAAAATATAATAGTTTCCCTTCTGGGTTCGAGCTCCTCACACAATATGGCAAAATCGCCACGTTAACCAAATGCGAAAAGGCAAAGTTCATACGCACGTACTCGCTTTATTAATACAGAATCGATTCCACATTGAAATCGAAATTCACGAGCATAATTTTGATGTCAACGGTCGAATTCCTATTAATGGAAACCAAAATTCAGTTTCAAGCTTAAAGGAGATAATAGTCGTGGTATATCCAAACGGGAAATTAACTAATGTTCCAGTATTATCGCCAAGTAACCCGTTGTAATTGGAATCAAAGTTCATTTGGAACACAAGGGAATCAGATAACCAAAACATGTTGCAGGAATATCTATACATAGGTACTTAATTATGCATCTAATAATTGAATAAGGTTTTTTGTTTTCTTTGCATCTCATATATTTTAACTTCTCTTTGTAATTAATCATGCACTCATTAGAAGAATTCGTTTCATTTAGATCAACTTTAGAAACGATAAATTACACACGTTAAAGCAGATGATTGATAAGACAATCTTCAAGGCAACAAGGTTATAAATATCATTAAAATTTTCACTTATTCTCTCCGCTTTCTTAGCTGGAAATGATTGTGATGCCTTTGACATCTACAACACGGCCGACGTATCTTGGCGCGTCTGAATATAGGCTTTGCGAACTTCAGCGCATGTAAGACAGAGATAGCAACACGAACATGCTAACGTGTGACTGAGACATAATGCGCCGCGTACCGAGCATTGCCGAATTATGTTACTGCGCAGCCTTCTGCGCGCAGTTCAGACGCGCCAAGATACGCCGGCCGTACTACACGTACCTATACTAATTTCCATAGGCAACGGTTACCACTTACCATCAGGTACATAGCTCAACTGCACCTATGTCGGCTACGTCCTAACTAAAAACCTTACGCCACTGTAATAAACTCTTTACAAAATTTTAATAACATAATAGGTACTTCATTATTCGCGATTTCATTCATATTAAATTGATTAATGTTACACAAAAAGGAAAAACCGTCTTGAAAATAATTTTAGAACGGGAAAATTTTGCTGCGTCTAAGTTAATTTTGAGCTATTTCCATTACAGCAAATTAATTGCGATTTCATTTTCTAGTCTTTGATATGAAAAAATACTTGAACTATTTTAATTAATAAACTGAACTTATTTTAAAATATGGATATAATTATTATATCTTAACCAGTCAATGTTAAAGTCTTGACGAACCTTAATACCTATATAAAAATACAAAATCACCATTATATAGCGTTCTTGTTATTTGAAGTAAAAAAGAATAAAATAATTTAATAAAAGATGCACACACTCTATGTCTCCAGAAATTTGTTTAAGTAATTCTTATACATAACAAAGCCCAACCCATTTAAAAGATAACATTGTATTGACCCATTTCACCAATCCACACCGGAGCAGCGTGATGTATGCTCTAGGCCTCCTCAAGAGGAGAGACAAGACATCCTCAGTAGAGGGCCATATATGGGTCTACGCAGTCCCCTCTTTCCCACTGGGCACTCTGGGCTCGCACCCAGGGCCCCGTGATCGATAGGGGCCCCCTAGTTCCTGCCAGATCACTAAACGATAACCGATATTTATTACCGAAAAACTTTTTTAATTGGAATAAATCGAACATAAATTATTGACTACAATACCAATTTGCTTATTAGCTTTTGCATAAATCTAGAGGCTTGCTTATCTACTTCCTTTGTTTATTCTTACAAAATAGTGTTCTGACAAGGTCATAGGGGCCCCCATTATTCTAATATGTTCAGGGTCTCCAGTAGGTTAAAGACGGCTTTGGGTCTACGAGTGTTTTATTCAAAGAGGAATGCTAATGTTTTTGGTAAAGGTATCTAATGATCTTGCTTTTTCAATCAATACAAAACATATCTTCTATATTCTATCAAATACATCATGCTGTCCCCAATTCCCGATATTACGAAATAAAATGCAATAAGATATCATAGAAAGGATACGAAACAGATGCTGCAGCGGTAATGATCGAACGCTTTTGTTTGTCGTGTTGTAAAACCGATCATCTGACCCTGAGGTTCATGGATTTTTTGAAGTTATACTTCTTATGCGACTTGCAAAAAGGTTGCGTTAAACGTTTGCGCTACCATGGAGGGGGCATGAAAGCACTAAATAGATGGCGCTAGCTTCTTATTATCTTTACCTCTTTTAATAAAATTTAATGTTATTACTTATACAAATCTCACAGAGTCTCAACAGCGTGATTCAGGTTCATGAACAACGCCATCTAGTCTGCACTTGTTTATTTTTATTTAGTACAAAAATAGTTTTTGAAACATAATTAAAACTGATACACGTTATTAAATTAAATATTTATTTAATTATGTCAAAAAAGTATAACTTCTCACGCGCGTACAAAAGTACACACACCCTTTTTTATGTAACTAGAAACTTTCATTGAAACGTATCAATTCCTCAGTTCTAATGCTGCTACCCGTGGTAAACTTAACGATATGTACCCATGTCATGGTTGTGCTGCTAATATTATTAACTTTTTATCAAAATAACCGTAAACTTAACTTCTAGAAAACAACAGACATATTTTACTATAGTACGAGTACTCACGAAATTTATTTTATTTTGTACTCCGATATTTGGATAAAATAAATATCGTGAGTACTCATATTATAGTAAAATGTGTTCAGTCCACGATGAGTTGAGTTTAAAATCTTGTAATACAATAGAATAATTATTAAAACATATTTTATAAACCTATTTTCTACCAGATTTCATCCATCATGTTTTATGGAGTCCTCTGAAGGGATAATCTCCTAAAATTTATGTTCTTGCACATATCCGGCCACATTTTACTAAAATCCTTCAAATAAGCGCCGCGACAGGCGCGAAGAACAAAAAGCCGTAAAAAAGGCAGTTTCGGCCGCTTAATATTAAATTTCCCGCTAGGCTCATCTTTATCGACATAAGCCATGTGTCGCATCGTCTGTTGCTAGCAAGTAAAATAAATAACTCAATAGAGGGCAGCATCGTCAATCTCAAGTCGTCGAATAACTTTTTTTTAAAAATTACAATCATAGATTAAATTTTAAAAATGACATAGTATTTGAAAAAAAATGGTTGTCAGTAAAGTCGGTTTACGGACGGTAGTTTAACGTGACAACGTCATGACAAAGCTCCGCTCCGCTCCGCTCCACTCAACTACGATAGCCTACGGCTCGCCTACGCCATCGGCTACGATACGCCGATCGTAGCCGATCGTGCCTCTCTCTCGCTTTTGCCGCTCTCTCGCTCGCGGAACGCTACATTTTTTCGTGCGCCCGGCGTTCATCGTTTTAATAGACGTTATCATGTCAAAAACGATGATTAAGCCTAGATAAATATTTACATAAATACTACGTCTATGATTAAAATATGAAGTGGATCTAACACAAAGATCGATTTACGAATAAGCTAACCCAAAACACCATAATAAAACTTCAACATGTACAAGAAAGATTTTTTAACGACAGACTTATCGACGATCCGTATCGGCCTTGGCCAGATTGAGCTGATCATAATGTTGTTGTGGAAAATAGACCAGACCAGGCGATAGTGTATCGCGTACCCATTAATAGTGATGCAAATGATGGTCTTACGAGAGAAAGGGATTAATGTGTCACAGGTGCTTAAGATGTCTCGCGTCGTTCCAGCGACGGTAATTGTCTCGTGTTTATACACGCAAATTAATGTTTCTCATAACACTTACAGACATTAGAACGAAAATTCATTACAGTTGATTCAAATTTCAAGCACGTCTGACGCGTACATTAAACTTACTTAGCAGTAGGAATAATTTCATTAATGCTGTCTGTAGAAAATGTTTCATTATTAATAATGGTAGTCGGTTAATTGCAGTAGTAGTAAATGTAAACAATACTTATGATGTATATGTAGATTATAAATAAAAAAATAATATTCTGGGCACAGATCTCCCCTCATAATTGAGGAGATCTAGCCCTTGCTCCACCATACTGCTTCAAGTGATTGCTGAAAGGGCGACTGGCTAACACAAATGTCGTAAGTTCTTTGACGGCTACAATAGGCATGATGAAAGTAAGTAAAAATTACTAAAATTATGTATTTATTTAATGAAACTCAAATACAAAACACGCATTTATTGTATATTTATTGTATATTGTATTGTTCATATGAACAAGATTAATAATATTTTGATAAAATAAAACTACAAAATACGGCAAGCCGCCATGATATCTTGAACGCCAATCTCAATCAGCGTGAATTATGTCACGCCTCAGTTAACAAACGAATATGTCAATACTGACAATGACATCTTGTCTATTACTTTCCTGAGGTGTGACGTCACAAGCGACGCCATAACACTTTGAAGTGTTTTGGTGCGAATTTGAAACTTTTAAATTGAAGTGTTTTTATTTTATACTAAACCTTATTATGTTACGGAAATATGATATAACATAAGGCTCAGGACCGGTCAGAGTGGCGCAAGTTAGGGGAGGCCTATGTCCACCAGTGGACCTTTAAAGGTGATGGATGGATGGATGATGATATATTTGCCAACAATATATAACAGTATTTCAACATTTTTCATCATGCCTATTACAACCGGGACACATGACTTATGACAGCTTAAAAAAAGATTATTCTTACTCCTCTCAGGGGGAACGAAATATTGCAAGATTGCCAAACACAGAAAACTACAAACAAATATT
This sequence comes from Thymelicus acteon, assembly GCA_951805285.1. Classification (NCBI taxonomy): domain Eukaryota; kingdom Metazoa; phylum Arthropoda; class Insecta; order Lepidoptera; family Hesperiidae; genus Thymelicus; species Thymelicus acteon. Next base: position 11,387,642 of record OX638229.1, on the reverse strand, counting down.
CAATGAATATCAATTGAAGAGTCTAGAAATTCTGTTTGTTTTTGAATATTATTATCATCTGATAATTAATTTTGATTTGTTAATTCTCTCCTTATCAAAATACACATGATCGCATGCCAAAAACAACATAATCAACTCACTTATGATGAATAGTGATATTATAATCGATGCTTAACTTATTCTCTAAAGCACGGAACCGTATAAATTTGCCACTAACTGTCACGCATCCAATTTTCAATCATGCTGCTCAAATTATTCGATCAGCTGCGATTGACATTGTTATTGACACTTCGGGCTATAGCATTGTGTTAGGAATTAATAGACTTTTTATAATTCTGAACTTAATTAAGATATTTTTAATGTTAGTCTACATGCTGTATAAAACAATGCGAGGAGATTTTTCGTGCATAATTATTTATAACTAAGAAACAAAATAAAACTGAATGAGATAGTCTTTGAAATTAGTCTGTCATCAGCCGCTACATCTAAAATAGTTTTGGTGAAACAAAACAATCCTTACAACATGAACATCGAAGTCGAAACTCGTTAGGGAGTCTTTATCGAAACTTTTTCCGGCAAAAGAGTGTGGGGAACCAAATGCTGATAGTCAGAAACTTGACGCGCTACGTGATCCTTTTGACACAAGTTTCTCATTGAACCCGGCCTTTGGCGTTTCATCCTTTTTTCATTCCGAAGGCCGATCAGAACCAATTACGAAGCTAAGTTTGAGGAAGCTTGGTATTTAAGATCAGTTAAGTTTCTTCGTATTTATTTGTTCTTAAGTAAAATCATCTATCTCAACTGGAGGATTTTATGTATCTCAACCAATGATATTGTATGTATAAATCTCAGTCATGTGTTTGTAAATTTAATTAATAAAATTCTAACAAAACATAAAATATTATGACAAAAAAATACAACAAAACCTTTACTTGACTTAACGTTACAATTCCGTCTCATGAAAACCACTGAACAGATTTAGACGTCTATATTAATGGCAAAATAAAATATTAGAGGCTTATAAGACAAATAAATTCGTATGAAAATACTGTTATGAAAATATGTGGGTATTTTTGTAGCTAGTAAGTGTTTTTAATCTATAAATGGATATTGAGCTGATTCTGGACATTCCATAAAATGATTGCAAAATCATACAACTATTGATTCTATGTTATAAATTTAGATATTGATATGATAATAATTTATGTTCATTATTTAAAAAACGCGATAAATGGTTTATTTTTGAACGCTTTAACATCAGAAGTAAAAAGAGACAGTTATATTTTACACAAAAGTCACCTTTTCCTTATAATAGCCGAAGGTAATTCTTTATTATCTATTACTCATGACTGACTCAAATTTTAAGCTAAGCATAGTATATAAAATTTTATAACAAAATCTTTACTACAGTGATATTATTGCTTACTTTTCTTAGTGAAATAAAAAACCTTTTAATAGAAAACTTAAAACTTATGTTGAATTTTATTTACCAAACTCATATTGACAACTTTAAATACAAACTCTGAGGTGGGGTGTAAGTGTTTTTGCTAATACATTTCTTCTATCGAAGGCATGAAATTTTCGGGTACCTGTGATTCCTCTACTACTTGACGTTTTTTAAACTGAGGTATAATTGTTCCACCCGTTTCTTTATTCTTGATGGGAAAATTCATTTCATTATTCCTTTTTTCTTTATTACTGGTTTTGTTTGTATTTCGCTTCTCTGAAAATATTAATTGAGCTTCAAGAGAATTGCAAGAATAAGTTTCTGTTACTCTGTATACACGACACTTAGACACGGGTGCCTCGGTTTGATTTTGTAAATCGAGCAATATTGGCGTTATTGTTTCTTTCACCTTCAGAGCATATACTTTTCCTTCGTTACTGTACTTTGTGACAGAAACTGACTTGTTATTCTTACTTTTCTTAGCTTTTGATTTCTTACTTTTTTTTACAGTTTTAACGTCCGTATCGGTTCCCAAGTTTCGTTTATTTCTATGTGTTGTATTTTCTTCAATATTATCGATCTCGTTGGGGATATCGTTAGTTTTAATATTTATCTCTGTGGCATGTGTATGAATCTTATGCGCTTTTATAGATAACTCCATGCAGCCATGACATTCCTTACACATCGGATTCATAAAAACAGACTGCAGGTCACTAACTATATTATTGTTAGAAGATAAGTTGAACTTTGTAACGTATTTTGTTTCGAATAATTGCTTTTCATCTTTAAATTTGTTGTTAGCTAAATCACTGACTGATGCAATTTTTCGTGAAGATTTTCCTACAAGCAGAACAAGGTATCAAAACAAAATGCAAATCAAACAATTTACGTTAACTCTTTATAAAAGCATAACAAAGCAAAATTCTAATCATTAATTTATATGATAAATTCAAATACTCCTAAAAACATAAAATGTATGCTAATGAATCTGCTAACAAAATTTGAGCGTCAGAAAATTTTAATTAAGTTCAGGCAGATTGAGTAACATAAACAAGAAAACCCCGGGGAAAGTGAATCAAAACAAAGCATCTCACCTAAAGCTTGTGGCAGGAGCGCTACGAGAGCACACAAAAACATCGGACTCATTAGTCCCATTTGCAGCGTCGCTCTGAAGGTGTCTCTACAGCTGCCGACAATCTCCTTACAAAAGTGCACTAACAAGCTTCGTTACGGCGCCGCGCAGTTTTATAAAACGCACACCGTATTGCTCACGCCGACGCGCGACGCCTCGCTTCGTTAAAATCTCTGGATCTCTAGTCTTCTAGATTATTCTAAATTAGTACTGCTTCGACTTATAAAAGTTGTCCTATATAACCACGATGTTATTAGGAAATACGTTGCAACTGATTAAGGATTCTCACTAGGTTTAACGCTCTACTAAGGCGAGAGACGGAACTTATATGGCATTATTCAGTATGTGTTCCAGTGTTTAGTCAACTTCGTGTGTTTACATTTGGCTACCCCAATGTGACAAACAGATGTTTGATCACCTTCGCTTCCGATTCGAAGCAATTGTGCTCTCGTACTCGCTTTAAATGTTTGAGTTTCATCGGTAATTATAGTATTTCAAATAAACGATCATCTTGTATAATTTTCGTAGTGTGTCATGGTTGCCACAAATATGCACAAAATGTGACAACGCATACATATCTGCTGAACTGCACCTGGAAATCCTTATTTGACATAATATGTACATACATCTCACCTTCTCAAACTTTCAAATTTGTAATATTAAAAGTAATTGGATGGTAGGATAATAATACATTATTTCCTTTATTGTTAGACAACTGTCTACCTTCGTACAAAAAATAAATGCACACTCACCAGTTAACGTTATTCAAGTTTTAAGACGAATGTTCTCTTTCACGTAAGCCTCAATAAAATTACCATAAAATGTTAGGGCAGAGTACTCGAGCAAAAAGCGTCTGAAGTTCGTTTTGTAAGTTCCACCGTTACTCACCAAGATGTGACTTTTATGACGGTATCTGCTTTTGGTTATTTGTAACTCGCGTCACTTAAGACAATGTGCAATTGTTTCGATGTATGAATAAAAAAGTATGTTACGAGTCTGAGGGGATATAATATTCTTTAATTTTCTTTGCCCCTGTATTTTTAAAGTTTACGATGTTAAATATTCAGTGAGTACTATTTCTGCACTATTCTAATATTCGGTATAAATTGGAGCGGATCGTTTTTGTATGTTTTTTAAACATAAAATTAACGATTGACTGTTAAATTAAAACAATTTGAACATCTGTTTAAGTTTATAACATTAAACGAAATATTATTAATTAACGGACATAATATAAAACTCAGAATGGAGGATCCCCTACCAAAAATGTTATTTATTTAAGTAAGATTTATATTTTTACGATGCCTAAAGGGCCCTTCTATAAGTCCGAAAAAAGTATTCATTAAGAAAAAATTTATTAGGGGCGCAACCACTGTAGGGTTAAACTATTATTGGATATACTGGACCCGATGTCACTACCCTCAGTAAAACCGAATAATTAGATACGTGTGTAATTCGTTGATAATTTCTTCAATATAATTATCAGAAACGAAATTGCCAATAGCCACTTACGAGGAAAATGAGCATGCAACCACACAACATTAATATGCAAATCGGAATAAATTACAGAAATTTTCGAAGAGATTAATGTACAGTTTAATTACGCTGCATTGTAAATAAAACCCGCGGTTTTAATTGGAAGTGGTCGAAAAGTTTCCAATTTTCTGACTGTGGTTAGCTTACAAGGTACCTGTTTAATTTTAATAATAGATGCTCACACTTCGAACATGCAGTATACGCATAGATGTCGGTAACAGCCAAGGACTGAGAAGAAATTGTGTGAACGACACCAGAGTTAAATAAATTGGGTAAAGTGTATTTTCGGGTAAAGTATAGTAACGCGTACTAGGTACTACTTTAAGGGGTCATTTATTAATTAGGTAAGGGTCTAGAGGGGAGCGGGGGGTACTCAAAATCTCTACATGCATGCACCTTGGATGCATGGACGGACGGGGTAAAACCATTCTTACGTCATATTTTTTGAAGTCAAAATACAAATAATAAGACGTTACTAATAATAAGAAGTTTGCTTTAACCAAATTATGAGTTTTAGTGCAATTCGTTTATTTCGAAAACCAGGTAAAATCGTAAGTAAAAAGGCGAACCACATAAGTTTCCTCACATTTCACAAGTTTCACCATAAAACACAAGTTTCACCACACAAGTTTCACCATTCCACGCGAGTTTCACCACACATGTTTCACAACACCACATAAGTGCAATTAATCCTTTTTTAAAACCAGGTAAAATTTTCAGGGAATCCGAGAAATATTATATTGTGTATTATATACATTGTGTGTTATATTAGATACATGGGGTTAGGGGGGGTCATATATGGTACAAGTTGTCCTTGCGTAATTAATGAATGGCCCCTTAAGCCGGCGATAATTTGTATGAAAATGCATAGATTCAATCACACTTGCAACATTTTTTAGTCCGAATGTGCGATGACAAATGTCGCAGCAACATTATTCCCACTAATTATATTATGGCTATCGCAGATATGAATTGATCCTAACCGCTTTTGAAAAATTTCATAAACCTTTATGTGCTTCGGAGGGTACGTTACCTATTAATTCTGATTTATTTTTATTATTAGTTAAGCCGTATTACTTCGCCGCAGGACTTCGGGCAACTTTTAAACTAATTAAAGTAATTCTTATTTTGATATACTATCAATAGTTAACGCTCTTAAAAGTTGAATAAACTAAACGGGTAACCATTAAAAAGTTTAATTTTGCATAACAATGAATTTTTATATCGGTTGACGACCCTGTATTAAAGCGAGATTTTTATAACTCCATTAAAAACTATTTGAAAGCTTGAAAATTGCTTTGACGTGAGAATTTGCTGGAAAAGCCCATGTGTTTCAGCGATTGAGGTAATCAATGAGGTGCTATTTGCGTGGAACAGGCACCAGCATTTGTGTTCTGCTAACCACACGGGCTCAGTAAACTCATTTAACTGTTCGCAATTTTAAATGCAACTTTATTTGTTTAAACTGACGAATTAAAAAGAGACAGGTACATATTTCTAGTAACCAAAAACCAGTTAAAATTAAACATGCTTTTTTGTAAGCTATTTATGAATTTATAACGTATTTAATGTTTTCATATATATTTTTTTCTTTGGTAAAATAAATTACGGTGATAATTTAAATTCTCATATCCACAAATGTCCCACTGCTGGGCCCCATTACTATTATCCCTCACAATTAAAAAGTAATGTCTGTCAAGACCTAGACGCGTATCCAGTCTTACTCTGTTAAAAACATTATAGTATAGAGTAGTTAAAGGTTTCCTTTCCTCACGATAATTTTCTTCATCAATCAAGTGGGTGAATATCAAATCGGCATATTTTACGTGTCCAGGTTGAGAATCAAGGTGCAAAATGATAGAATGTTTCTAATTTTTTTTATATAGTAAACTACGTAATTTCTTTTAATTGGGGCCACATTGTTTTTTTAAATATATGTGTATATGTTACCGGATATCTGTATAATTCAGCATTCTATACAATACCTAGGCAATGTATAGAATATCTAAAACGTTCAGGTAACGTTTTGAATATTATTTATTTCATACTTAGCCCAGGCATTCTATACAATACTCCATGCGTAGTTGGTAATGTGTGTAAAAGACGGTTCTCTAAGCTGCCTTTTCGCCGAAAATTGTTTGGCCGCTTATCACTTGCCAACTAACGTTTCGCAGAATTTTATTTCGCCAAATAATTATTTGCCAACTTATCACATTTTTTTTTTTAAATTTCCCAACCTAACAGATGCCAACTGTACGTTTGGTCTGCCTTTTATAATGACACTTTTCAAAAGGCCAACTTTCAAGTAGCGAATGTTTCAGTTTGAGTAATATTCATTTGGTTGTATATCTATACTCTATACTAATATATAAAGAGGAAAGATTTGATTTTTTGTTTGCATTGAATAGGCTCCGAAACTACTGAATCGATTTCAAAAATTATTTCACTGTTGGGAAGCTACACTATCCCCGAGTAACATGGGCTATATTATATTTCAAAAAAATTAGGGATCCTTAATAAAACTCCAATAATGTGACCCAAGGGGTAAAAAAATAAGAAAACCGAAGCAAAGCGAGGGCGGTTACTCGTTGTTTATAAACCTAGGTTTGTAAATTTGCGGTTCTTGTTATCTTTATTTATTTATTTATTTATTTATTATAGGATTACCAACATAAGATACAGTTTCATCATTTGCAATACAAGTTGTTACTTATCATATTAAATCTTACTGTTCCTACAATTACAGGTAACCACAGCATGCTTTGCAAATAGTCATCTTCCGGTGAAATATGCACTTTTAGGGAGAATTTAGGGGTTTTTGATACATAAAAAGGCTTCCAAACATCTCCGGCGCTGCGGGAAGTGCAGCCCCTCCGCCCTTGCGTAACAAACTGCAGGCACTCCATGCTCGCCTACGCAGCTTCGGCTTTTTGGTCGCCTGCGGCGACCAGCCTCAGCCGCTTCGGCTCACATGGTGCCTGCAGTTTGTTACAGCGGGCGGGGGCTGCTCTCCCTCCGCGCCTCCGGGGTTTACATTCACTCTAGGAGTAGGGCAGACTAGTACCACGTGGGATCGGGGTTGACTAAGTCGGTTCTGTCATCAATTTTGAAAAATCCGAAGCTGCGTAGGCGAGCAGTGTAGTGTAGGAGCCATTAGACTGCATCTCTCCTTACCATCAAGTGTGATTTCGATCAAGCATTAATTTAAAATGTATAAAAAAATATCTATTCATGCAGGTTATAATTTGTTTTGAGTGTGTTTTTAAGTAAATTCTTAATTCCAACCTCCATCCAAGTTGACTATACATACCCAAATCTAACTTTATTCATTGCCGGTGGACCTGCAGGTATTCTGTACAGTAGTTGGGAAACGTATACATTACCTAGGCAAACTATGTAATGGTGATAATATTCATATAATTTAATACATTGCCAAAACGACCCAGGTATTATACACATTTCCTAGGAATTGTGTTGAATACCAGCATTATACAGATATCCGGTAACATATATACAAAATCAGCATAAAAAAATGCCTTAAAATTCAAGAATGGTGGTATGTCCCAGCTCCATTTTTTGATATAATTTCATTCACCACAGTGACAATTGATGTTAAAATAAAAAATATATAATTTCGTTAGTATACGCATAAGACACATTATCTAAAAATGACTAAACCATATTATAAAATCTTATTTAACATCACAGGATACTCGATCAAAGTTTGTCCAAGAAAAAACCAAAATCTTGGGTGCACTTGTTCAACCTACTAAAACATGAACTTTGTTGCGTATGCGATCATTTAAGTTTTATTATTCGCATGGCACAGTTGTGTGGTAACGTTTTAGTGTAACGGATATATGATTAGAGCTGTGACTTCCCTCCAAAACAAAAGTACCCGCTTGGGTGGCACAGGGGGACAAGAATTGTTCAATTTTTGGTGGATCGATTTGCTGTTTATTTTAAAGTGCTTTTATAGTAAGCTACACGTTAATTGTAGTGATTTGGATTACGCATAAAACAGTTATATACATTTAATTGTAATTTAAAACCCCTATTTTTAAAGATTTTTTTTATGCATGGTTCCAAGTTTGGTGGCTCAATTTTGGTGGCTTTGGTGGCGTTTATGCGTGACTAAAATTTAAAACGAGCCACTTGAGCGAAACTAGAGCTTCAAAGTGTTCGCCAGGGATCTGTCTATTGGGCAAAGTCAGCTTACGAGGTAGAAGACAGATTCCAGCACCATGGTTTCGCCGAAATCTGAAGTTCTGAGAGACGTTCGTATGCCTCCTCTCAAGCTCCAGCTGCCTGCGAGGACAATAACAAGCAAGCTAAATTGACCCGACACTACACACAGGATATCCCGGACGCCGCCTGTACGAGTATAAGATAAGAGAGGCTCTCAAACAGCTTAAAAAGAAAAACGCTCCGGGAAATGACGGATTCACAACAGCTGATGGGAAACCTCTACTAATGACGCTCCAATAGCTGTTCGTTTCCGTCATCAATACTGGAACTACCCTGGAAGCGTGCAGCAGAACTGTGGTGACTCTGTTCTTAAAGAAGTGCCAAAAAGCCCTTTTGAAGAACTAAAGGCCCATTGCATTTCTGAACCACGTTTGTAAGCCGTTTGCGAGGGTGCTCACAAATCGCATGGCAGGTTTGATGACTTCCAGCCTCCCGAACAAGCAGGATTCCGAAAGGCTACAGAACCAAGGACCATAATATACACACACTGAGGCAGATTATACAAAAGACCAAGGAGTATAATCTGTTGTTACGTGTTGCTTATGTAGACTATGAGAAAGACTTTGATTCTATCGGTATCAGTATTGGTACTTAATTCTATATCGAGGTGTTGAAGTGTTTGTAATTATCAGGTACCATTTCCGTCAGAGTATACGACACAGCTGCGGACCCTATTCAACTGCAGAGAAGTGTCAGGCAAGGGGACGTCATATCTCCTAAACTGTTCACTGCTGCGTTGGAAGACGTGTTCAGGCTGATGGAATGGAAACAACGTGGCATCATCGTGGTCAATGGAGACATCACACACTTGCGATATGCCGATGATATAGTCATTCTGGCGAGATCTTGAGGAACTTGGTAAAATGATAGGGGAATTGAACAGCGCCACAATCGGTAGGTCTTAACAACTGACTGGACAAGACTAACTGGACAAGATGAAAATCATGTCCAATGTCCATATCATATATGTATGTACGTCCAACTTCGAGAAATAAGTCACTCGTAGAATTCAACACGATTGGGATGCGTTCGGGAAACTGCATCATATCTTGTCGGCCAAAACACTATCTCAGTACCTGAAGTCGAAGGTGTTCAAGCAGTGTGTGTAGCCAGTGATGACATACGGCTCCGAGACATCGTGATTTATTACTATTGGCCTTATTTATAAGTTCAAAGTCACACAGAGGACGGAGAGAGAGAGAGAGAGCGGATGGAGAGAGCTATGCTCGGTATTTCTGTACGTGAACGAATCAGAAATGACGTAGACGAACAATAATAACTGACATGACATGACAAAGATGCATGGAAATGACCAGTTCTGCAACCAGTTCCGCTCAGATTAGTAAATATTTTTGTAATATTTTTTTTAAAAGATGTGCGAGGAGTTTCTTTCGGCTTTTCTTCTCCTCCATGACAAAGCACCTTTCCGAAAAGCTGGTAGATAAAAAAATGATGACGTGCATAAGTGTATCAGTGATACCTATAATTATGAATAAAATATTTTGACTTTGACTTTGACTTTGACATAGCTCATCGAGTACGCCGGCTGAAGCGGCAATGGGCTGACCACATAATTCGAAGGACCGATGACCATTGAGGAAGAGTTCCTCGAATGGCGCCCAATTCTTGGAAAAGGGAGCATTGGAAGCCCCCCAACCAAGTGGACTGACGACCTGAAGAAGACAGCAGGCACCCGCTGGATTCAGAAGGCACAGGACTGGTCAGAGAGGCGCAAGTTAGGGGAGGCCTGTGTCCAGCAGTGGATCTCCAAGGGCTGATGGATTGATAGATGTTAAATAATAATATCTATATTTTTTAATAATAGAGAGTTTTATAAAACGATGAAAGTGATTGATAATTCCCGAGAATTCGTGATATTAGCCACTTTGAGCTTTATTTAATTGATTTTAGAGCCTATGTTCCAGAAAAATCCAATTTTGGTGTCACTGATTTTCAATTTTGGTGGGTACTTTCGATTTTGGTGGGCGATTTTCAATTCTGGTGGCCACACTAGACTTTGAACTTAAATATCTCAAAAAGTTATCCACATATTCTCATACCTCTTGAAGGTTCTTCTAGCTTAGACTTTCTATTCTTATACCAGGTCCTCATTTTTCACGAAAACTGAATTCACCCAAGTGATAATTAATCCTTTTATTAACATGTCTATAGGTATTATTATCCGCGTCCCAATTCAGGCAAAGCCACGTCATGTAAAAACACTAGGCCATAAATAAACTTTTATTATTAAAAAGGGTACAAAATCCCAACAATAACGTGCAATCAGGTACTATATAAATAAGGTAAAAACATTAAAATATTTTCAAACTAAAATAAACCTTTAAATAATGCAATATTTGCATTATCTCGTATGGTTAAACAGTCTACACGTAACGATGCATCCATCCGGATATCAACATTTAAACATAACCATAATATCAACGCAAACACAATAGCGATCGCCAACGGGGAAGTCAAACATTCCATTGTCGAATACAGGAGTAAGTCGAGTGTAAACTCAGAAGGTAAACAACATACATACCCATAGCTACGAGTAAATACTAACGCCAAAACAACATTGTAATGTCGGCAATCAGATAGCACATGAAACAATTTGATAGAATAATCAAAACTTAAGTGAAAATTTTCTCAGAAATCTTCCATTCTTTTTCATGTTTGTTGTCGGCCTCTTGCATATTATTAACTAGCGATTTGGGCGCGGCTTAGTCCCCCCTTTTCGGAATCGTAAGTACCTCAGACAGTACCGGATTAACCACGTAGCAAGAGTAGCAATTGCTACAGGCCCCGCGCGAAAGGGGGCCCCACATATTTAAACTTTTGTACTTGTCAGAGCCTAGCAAGGCCTATTTACTAGACTATATTATATTACCCACAAAATTATAACCTATAGAGGCTATAGAGTAATAAACGTACTGAGTATTGAATTTTTTTTACCACTTTATACTTAAGAACCCATAGTAGATCAAAGGCCCTTTGAAAGAATTTGCTACGGGCCCCGCGCATGCTTAATCCGGCACTGACCTCAGATCTAATTCTAAATCATGGTCTACCTATGTACTAAACATGAAAATCCGATTCCTGTTTATAAATATTGCTTATATTTTCTAGTATCCATTATGAATTATATAAAATTTATTTATTTTATCTTAAAAAATATATTTCCATGCTACTTTCACGGACGTAAAAAAAACGGACGTAATCCCAAGAACAAATTCAGTGAAGCACCCATAGGAATACCAACTCTGTATTCGTACAAGTACACACACCCACACATTGACACCATACGGGTACGAATTTGACACCATCGCGAATCAAAAATTACAAAATTACGCACACATGTTAAGCGAGCTGTCAGCTGTCAGCTTCACTCTCGATTAGACAAGGTTACGTCCGTTTTTTTTTATGTCCGTGGCTACTTTATATTTAAGAGATTTTTGATTTTATCAACAAAAAAAGGCTTGCTCCATAATTAAAATCGAGATGCTACGAAAATAATGTCGGCGATAGCACGGCAAAAATGTTTGCGTTTTGTGAAACAAAACAGAGGGTGACGAAGCTTGTTATTCTTGTTAGAGATATCTTCTGTTCTAAAGCAGCAAGCAGAACAAACGAGTCCATCTCCTTTGCTTCGCTGTTTACTCCGAGGTACGAATGTTTACTGACATTTTGCTTTTATGAAGATCATAACTGACTGTGTTACTTAAATCAGATGAAAAGTCAAATTTAGTTACGAGTACGAATCTTATCGAACGTTTTTAGTGAATTGATATCAAAAGGTGTTGGTTTTAAAATATTATTTTGGAATTTAAGTCTTTATATTATAAATTGTATGACTTTCTAATGCATATTTCATTATAATTGGCTTTCCGCACTCCTCGTGCCAAATTTCATACTCCTCCGTCCATGTAATTTTTGTAAAAAGGGGTACAAAGTTCTTGCATTACGTATTAATATAATAATGACATTATTAGTTCAACTTGAGCATGAGTCAGCCGCCAAACGACTCGTTGTGTTCCGGCTGGGGGCTTGAGAGCCAGTTCTTTCTTTCTTTTTCTCATCTCTTTCTTAGCCGGCAACGCATCAGTGACGCCTTTGGTGTAGCTGATGTCCATGGGCGACGATAGCCACCATCAAGTGGATCTTCAGTTCGTTTGCCGATTATTTCCATTAAAAAAAACTTGTAAACCAAATTGTGTGAACGGAACTGAGATCGACGGCTTAATGTGGCCTCAGACCGCATGATAATTATTGCGACTAGCGAACCTCCATCTCAGTAACGACAACAACGCACGATTTACCTTAATTCGACTGATTAGTTAACTAACCTATCCATGTGAAAGTTTGTTTGTTTGCATGTTTGTTATTCAATCATGCGAAAACAGCTGAACTGATTTAGTACACGCATAGTTTATAACCTGGATTAAAAAGATTTTTTATCTTGGAAAATGGAACTTTTCCCGAGGGATAGATGTATTATTTAGACAGAGGGTTTGTTAACAGTTCATAAATCAGTAATAATCAAAACATGATATTTTTTTTACTATTTTCAGGAACCAATGTACTATTTAGTAGTAATAATAAATTAAATTTTCTAACTCTTAATTAACTGTCTTGAGCCAATTCTGGCCCAACGACACGCGCAAAGCCGTGGTATTTTCCATATCAATAGTCGTCAAAGAAACAAACAGCCAGACTTAATGAAAATAAATAATTAACAATGAATGAGTTACAACAAAGACATTTAACGCGTTATCGGTCAAAGGAAACTTGCTTATTGACATTATGTTATCCGTATAGACGTAAATTATTGATGTTACGCCCAAACAGACATGTTCCAAGCGTGTTCGAGTATTTTATTGGTAACAGCAAGTAACAAGGAAGAAGAGGCATAACAAGTAACAAAATATAATGATGGGAACCAATCCAATTATATTGATATCAACGGAATAAAAGACAATCTTCTCCAGTAAAATGTCAAACATACCGGAATTTCCGGTGTTTGATGAATTTATGGGTTCGCAGTGAAGAAAAGAGTGCAGACTAACTTATCGGAGATTATGGATAGAAATTAGAAAGATTATTGCAAATGGCCGTTAATTTTCATGAACACATTTACGTATTTGCATCTATTCCGGTTGCACCACGATTGTAATGGATTTTTTCATGGATTTTCTATTAAAGTGAACCTAAAAGCGGATAGAGATCCATCGATGGATTTTCATAATGAATTTTAATGGATATCGTGGTATAACCTAGGGAAACTGTACATAGATATTTGTAACTGTACGCAATTCGATCGCCACATATAAGCTATTCAAGTTTCTCTGACATAGATAAACTCTCCCTTTGTGTGTAGATATGGAATATGAAGTCGAAGCTATGAGGAACCTCTGCGCTATTTCAGCCTTCGAAATCCTTTAGATTCGTACATTGTTATACAACACTCGTATAACCCAATGTTTGTAGTGCCTTAGTTTGTTCTACCTCTTCCTACCACTACTCTACTCACAGACAGTTCAAATTTCTAATAAATTTTGTTTTAAGTTATACACTTATTTGAAATTGATAATAATTATTATTTGCTTCGGGGAAGAGAAAACTTTATAAGTAATTGTATGCTTGATAATTCTCCTTTTTTTAATTATTTACGTAACTTGCTTTGCTTTAATTATTTACGTAAATCATGCTTGATGCAAATAATATTTCATAATTTTATAATTCATTAATACATACGAAAGCTACTCAACATTTTCGAAACGTAAAATTAAAACCTTACGTAAATTCAATTAATTTTTGGAGCTTCGCAACTAAAAATAAAGCAAGCCAGATAATAACGGCTCATTAAAAGAAAAAATCTTTATGCTGAAATACTGAAGGCTTTATTGAAAGTTTACATTTTATAATTAAGCTAATAGTAGAGAATTCAAACTAGAAACGACCTTCGCCAATCTGTTTAATGGATGAAAAGTGTTCTATATCCAATTTTGTATACTAAAAATATATCGCGGCTATGCCCGCGTTTTCCATGATAATAATTACCCTACATCTTATTCCAGGTAAGCATCGTATTCCAGGTTAAAGCAGTGATAGCCTAGGGGTTAGAACGTTGGACTCCCGAACGCAGGGACTCGAGTTCAAATCCTGGCTCGTACCTCAAATTTTCAAATATTATGTGCGTATTACAAGTTATTTATCACTTGCTTCGGTGAAGGAAAACATCGTGAGGAAACCTGCACACCGGAGAGTTCTCCATAAATTTCTCAAAGGTGTGTGAAGTCTACCAATCCGCACTTGGCCAGCGTGGTAGACTATGGCCAGTACCCTCACATTGTGAGAGGAGACCTCGAGCCCAGCAGTGAGACGATTATGGGTTGTTGCTTTTATTCCAGGTCATCGTCCAGATGTGTGCTAAATTTCATGACAATCCGTTCAGCAGCTTTCTTTATTATACTCGTAAATGTTATCTATATATATTATAAAACAGTAACTCGATAATGTCTGTACATTGAAGATATTTAAGAAAATTTGATATCAGGGGACTCAATAGGAGCAATAGATTGCAAATCTGTCATTTCTAAAAATCTTGTCTGTCTGTATGTTTGACACCGCATCACGCCAAAACTACTGGATGAAATTGAATGCGGTTTTCACAGTTGTGTTGCTGGTAGTCTAACTTAAAATCTGGTGTACGTTTTATTGTGATACGTCACTTAAAAGTCGAGATATCAATTAATAGGACTTTTTGATACGCCACATAACAGCAAGAAATTGTGAAAGTACCCAATAGAGCGATAGAAAAGACTGTTTAGTATCGGAAATATTCGTTATTTCTTAAAAAATCAGTGTGTACATATATTTTTTTTTAATTTATGATTTTCCAATGAATTACTTCTGCTAATCTACAACAGATGTCAGTTTAGGTAACTAAGTAAGTCTGAGAACAAGACATAAAGCTATTATACCGTGAATAAATCTTTTATTGAAATAAATGTGTACCTATTTAAAATATTTAAAATAAATAAATAAACGCTTACACACTCACACCCCCGCAGTAGGTTTTAATCTGTGTCACAGGTGGCATGGACGACACGTAACACATCGCAGTAACACCCATGACCCGAGTACAAATATTTATCTGTCACATAAATATCTGCCCCAGCAGGGAATCGAACCCGGGACCCCTTGCTTCGCAGGCAGGGTCGCTACCAACTAGACCACAGGGTCGTCAAACATTGGGGTTTTAATTAAATTTACTCATTAGACATAACTAAGTTAGATTTTGTTATCGGATTAATATAGATTGACTGTATGATGGTGTGGATCAGAATTAACGATAATATCTATTATGACACAATTTAGTAATTTACCATATAATGTTTTTTTTTGTAAATAAATAAAAATCTTCAATTCTGACAAAATATTATCTGTATAATTTAGATTTCCTTACTGTAATATAGAAATAGGCACATAGGAGATAATAATAAAAATACAATTCCTTTACATATTTAATAATCAAAATGAGTAAGAAATAAAAATATTTGCGAATAAGCATCTGCTGCTGTCACCTACTGGTCAATGACTACCAAAACGGCCGGCATAGGCAAAGGGCAATGTCCATTTTCGGCTATTCGTGGACAGCATGCTCAAAAATAAATAATTACACGAAAAAATATATTTTGTTTTTTAACTTATACACCCGATTTATTTTTGTATCAATTTACTTTTTTAAAATAATATGTTTAATTCATCATTCTACTGATTTAACACTTCCTATTGTCACATACGCAGAGTAGTTAGCAACATTATTCCTATAACGATAATAAAAACGATATATCGATGTTATTTCGAAGTTTTAATTCTCACGACAAAAAGTTAAGTTTGGTAAGGTACACGTATAAAAAGCAATAAACTATAAATAAGGTATTATTTTTACTAGTATAACATACTATTTTATGTACGTTGCTTTTATAATAATTCACGTTAGTGAACAATATATCGATGTTTTGCAAACATGCTCGAATCGATGCATTGTTTGCATCCCCAACTGACAGTTGGCAACTGTCAATCGTTGGACATATCACATAGTAATCAAACTAATCAACGTAGAACTTTCAAGTCGCATTCGCTTTGTTTTTTGCATAGTGGATACTTTCGTCTGTGTTTTTCATCATTAATATTATTTACTTTGGCTTACGAAAATGGATTTGAACCCTGGTATATTATTTATAATATATTGTATGAAAATGATTTATACATGGCAGAGATGCTATAAACAATATTGTTGCAACTGCATTGTGGGCCGCAGAACAGTAGGTTGGTCATAGGTGTGCTCATGTAATGACTGTTATTTGGTTTCTGAGCTGGGCAAGGTACAGAGATGATATAAATGCACCAGCCCAGTTCTTGGACAATATATTAATAACATACGAGTCAGATTAATAAACAAAAATGTCAAGGAGATTGTGCGTTTTCTTTAAAATACCTACAAAATATTTATTCAAATAACCAGTATAATAAACATCTGGTTACAAAACAATTATTATTTTCGTTTTTAAACTGAGTAAAGGTATTAAGCCTATATAATATTTATGTTGAAATGTGGTGTTCACTGATAGCCAAATGTCCATACAAAGTGGACATTGTCCTTTTATGACCGGACGTAAGTGCAATACAAATAAGTAAAAATTTTTTGAATTTGCGAATAGCCACGTAAGAGCAGACGAGTCACCTGATTGTAAATGGTCACCGTTTTCCATAGAAGAATGAGTGCGTCGTCGGTGATCAGACTTAAAGGCATCATCCATGCGTTGTCATCCAAGAAAGAAAATAAAAGAAAGAAAAAATAATAAATTATCAAAATGATTGAATTTCCATTCTATAAAGTTTAGAGACAGTTGTTTATGATGTAGCAAAGCTTTTAATTAAGATATATCGAGCTATATAAATAGTAGTAAAAATAAACTAATCACACGCTGTCTTATCCATAAGCTTTGAAGTAGTTAAAAACAATAAGTTTCTTTTGAAACGTTTTTCAGGAATAATATATACTTCTGGCATTTGGACCAGGTTCTTGGGCGAAAAGCTCGGCCTTACGTAGTTGGAAGTTACACTTAAATACCCCAGAGTTATTCAGGAATAAATTCAGGAGAATAGAGTCTTTCGGTTGAGAGGCGGGCCCTGCTATTGCGTAGGGGATCCTTTCATTACCATAAATCTAGCTGGTGTCGCGGTTGCGAAACCCCCCAGATGATCGGGGGCCTCTTCTGACTTCTGAATTTCCACAGAAGCGTTTAACTCTCAGGCATTCAAGTGTAGGGGCGAGACGTCCCTGAGCGACTCCCGTGGCCCGTGGTCGGTGCGATCAAACACTGACCGAAAAACCTAATAATATAGTACATCTTAGGTACCTGCTAAACCACCCGATTTACGTGATCTGGTATACAGAATGGGGACCGTCTTACAGACATTATTACTTGGTCAGATAAACATAATCCTAACACACATTAAGTCAAAAAGAAGGAAGAAGTAGTGCCAAGAAAACACTTAAGTAATTCAAATGGAAGAAGAATTCGATTAGGTTAGATTTGGCTGTTTATACTTACGTGGAAAACATTATCGACATCTATGAATAAATAGGAGCAGTCCAGTATTTCAGTACTTGGATTATTTTTTCCAATCCAATGATATATATAACTCATACAATAACTCAATAACTCAATTTCGCCAAGATGGAGTTTTAGTATTATTGCCTTTCCAGTGACGATACTGACATTATAAACCAGTACATCGTTGACCGATTCAGGGTGTAGTCGTGTATCTTAGAGATAGAATATTACTCCCAGAATGTTAGGTACTCTAGAATGGGTGGGAATAACTTAACGTTTTTAAGAATATTTGTTGTTGGTAACACGTTAACATCAGTACAACGTTAACCAATTCAGGATCTAATGGTATACGTGTATATAAAATCTCACTAATATTTCTTAAATTAAGATAATTTTTTCGGTAGAAATTTGGATCCCAGTTATTTCATATCCCGCATTAAAATAGGTTGCATGTTCGAGGCTCGGGGATCGATCTACTCCTTTAGGAAAAGGGGTATAATAATTTAGCATGGAAGTTGTGTTTACAGGTTATAATTATTATTTTGACTGCTTTTATGTATGTGCTACCTACAACATAGAATTTTTGTATATTTTTTTAGGGTATTGTTCTTCAAAAGAAAAAACATCCCTTATAGGATTATTTCGTTGTCTGTCTGTCTGTCTGTCTGTCTGTCTGTCTGTCTGTCTGTCAACCTTATTATCTTAGTAATGCGTGGAGGCATAATTCCAAACAAACTTAAATAAGTTTAAGTTTTTGTTTAATTGATTGAATAATAGTATTTGGTTAATTGATCGCTATGTCCATGTATGGAAACGAAAGTTTTCCAGCGGCAAAGTTAAGTTTGTTACTGAATGATTTAACATTGCTCTTATTTTCGGTGCCGTCGACTTTGCCTTCACCTGAGTTAATTCACACAGGTGTCTTAAGTTTACTTTTAGTAGACTTTATTCACCTATGCAGCCAGGTGATTCGGTTCTGTAAGTTTGGACAGAACCCTAGGTGCGCAACTCTAACTCGCATTTGGCCGGGATCTTTTTTGATTACTAATTCTCCTCAAGTCCACGCAGACGAAGTCGCGGGTAGAAGCTAGTTTATTATAAAGTTATTTTTTTTACACAAATAAGTTAATGCTTGACCACAATCCCGCCTGATGGTAAGTAAAATATAAATAATATACGATTACGTGTCACATTGTTTGCCGCGATGGACACCTAAACTACTAACCGATTTTAATCAAATTTGCACACCGTGTGCAGCTTGATCCAACTTGAAAGATAGGATAGCTTACATCTCAAGGTTTTAATAAAAAAAAACTTTTGACAGAACGAAGTATGTCCCGGCAGCTAGTAATATATAGATATATACCAAAGAGTATAAAGATAAATACTTTTTACGCTTCACGCTTGCAAAAACTGGATAAATGTTGATGAAACTTTACTTTGAAATTGTTTATCAGTTAAATAACACAAGCTAATATTTACTACGGAAAAATTCTGAGAACTGAAAGTACAAACTGTATATTATACGAATTGTATAAATACGCACTCCTAAAAAATATTTTTTTTACAAAGCGAAGTGAGCACAGATCCGATCTCTACGAAACTTTAGAGGATCACCAGGGCTAATTTGAAGATTGGTCGAAAATTTCATAAAAATTGGCCCAAGCGATTTGGAATCGGTAGAGAACACACTTATAGACAAAACTGTATAATAAAAGTAAGGTCAACAAAATAACAAAAAAGCTTTTGCGGGAATAGCGAATAATGTAATAAAGTATAATATGATTTATAATATATAATAGGATTGAAAGAATCAACAAACAAATCCCCGACCCTGTAATTAGTTATGAAAGTTCGAGAGGTTACGGTCGACTTCAATAAGAAACTTGTCCAAAGGATCACGCTATATTCCTATATCTATAGTGAATTACCCGCTCTTGTTTCCAGGTAGGGATATTGACAAAGTATAACGAGCTCTGATTTTGAGTGGTTGAAAAGAGTTATCAGACCATACTATCTAAACGATTACCAAAGTAGACCAGCTAGGTGATCTTATCTCAAAGTTGCTGACCCCCTAATTTAATAAGTCTCTTTAAAATGATCTCCTTAAATTATATCAAAATATACTACTGGGTAATGAGCCTGAAATGTAAGTTGATGTGAGAAATGTAAGTTGGAGTAATATAATATATAATAAGGATATAGTAATATAATAAGGATAATACGGAAGCCGTTAAGTGTGCATAGCAAGATGATAAATAAAATCACACCACTAAGCTACCAGCTACCTTTCTAGAGCATCATTCGAAATGCACAAAATGACGAAAGCATACTAATGTTTTGAAATAATCGCTGTTATTATATTATGTTGTTGTTATATAACACTACTGTTACTCTTGTATTACACTTAGGGCTTGTTTCACAATCTTCAAGTAGAGTCCTGAATAAGCTATTCGCCGGTTAAAGTGACGTTAAAGTGTCATTTTACATACACGAAATGTCAACTTAACCAACGAATAGCTTACTTCGGACTTACTTGAAGATTGTGAAACAAGCCCTTACTGTTGTTATATTAAAAAATGTATTTATCGCATTATGCTCAAAGAGATTTAGAGTTGAATTAAATTAATTTCCCGTGGGCTAGTCTGGCTCATTCCGCTTATCAGCAGGTTTGGTGCTAGTTTTATTTGCGTTAAAGCAACCTGCATTTCCATATTATTTTTATTTTTATTTATGCAGTCGCGCTCGCTGTATTTTTACTGTCATAAGGTTAAACATTCGTATGCAAGACTTTTATGTGAAAGTCCTAAATTTTCAGATTGTGGTAATTGTACTTAGACAATAAAAGTAACGACTAAAAATCTATTAACTTATCCTTTTCGTGCGTAATTCCGTATGAAAAGCATCTAAAATGATAAAAGTAGAGAGACATCAAACCAAGGTAAAAACTTCCACCTATATAACTATATCAATAACTAACTAATAAAGGCTTTTTGTGCTACATTACTAAATTTTGCAATTAAAAGATACCCAGATGTCTTATTGATATAATATCTCTTACGTTTTACCTAGACCAATGCTAGTTGGTCTACGAACAAAAAGAAGTGCCACCAACTGAGTCCAAAGTTGATATGGCGCCTTTACAGCATTCACTGCTTAATTGTTTTTCTTCGTATTTTTGCTGCCGTGTAAAGGATGAATTCAATTCGTTCGTCTATTATGTGTATTATGTATATTATGTAATTATGTATATTCTCAGATCAAAATAATTTAATCCGTCTATATACCAGGTACGATCCATGACAACTTAATTCCATGTAAGTAAGAAAAATCAGCCACAGACTATATCGTTTAATACAAACGAACCTAACGCGAATAAATAGCCTCATGGCGCCTGATAAAATGAGAAAAGAATTTATGGCTATCTCGGAAAATGCATGTTGGCTGGAACCTCTTTAGAATAGAAGGCGTTCTTTAACGCTTTGTTATTTGTTACGTTTAGTATTTACGATCGACGTGTCCTATCAGGAAAGTACAATGGGTAAGTCTTATTAACCTGAAAGGATATATTCAAGAATGTCGTGAAGGAAATACGTAAAAATTTGTTAACATTTGCAAAAGGTGACAGAAGGCCTCATCTAATATATAAAATTCTCGTGTCGTCGAAACGGCTCGACCGATTTTCGTGAATCTTTGCGTGCATATCGGCTAGGGTTGAGAATCGGACAACATCTATTTTTCTTCCCCCTACCCCTAAAAAATTTTTGGCAGAACAACATATATTCCGAAATAGCGCTCTGCACGCGGTTTTGCTCGGTTTTCCGGGATTTAAATATCCTAAACCTTATTTCAGATGATGGTCTACTTGTGTGCTAAATATTAGCAATAAAATATTAGCAATTTTTGCGTGAAAGAGTAACAAACATCCACACATCTTCACAAACTTTCACATCTACCTATATGTATAAGTATATGTCGGCGTAGTCTCAAATAAGTTCGTATAATCTATGAAATTAAGAAATAGAAGAACTGTCATTGCGGTAGACAGATGGGTAGGATCGCGGAATCGAAGTAAAACAAAATAACGTTGAATTGATGAAACCGGGTGTTATCAGGCAATAAACGTAGAGTATCCTTGTGCCTGTCGAACTGTGTGTTTTATTTAGTATCCTGGCAGTCCTGACATATAACTAGTGAAGTGCTCTTTGATACATGGTTTATAGAGATGATCTGAACATACGAAATCATACACTCCAACCCAGCTTTGTACGATATATATATAAAATACAAAAATGTTTGTACGGATGTCCTTGACTTTGAAACCATCCAACCGATATTCCTCTAAGTGGTTTCATTTGAAAGACAATAATGCGAAGATGGTATGAGACCACTAAAACAATGCATTACAATGCAATACATTCCATACAAAAAAACAAACGTGTACTTATCGCACCCTTAGAATGAGAGTGACCTAACTCAAAAATTGGAATTTGTGGGAAATGAGAAAGAAAGTTTTCAGTAAAGTATATATCGATGAATACGAAAGAGCGATCACTGAAAGTGACCGATTATTAGGTTGTCCTTTTCTTACTCATAATTTGAGCTCTTTTTCATTACATGTTTTATGGGTACGCATTTTAAGGTAAGTTTATAGCATAAACAGAAATTACAGGAATTTTGAGTTAGGTCACTTTCATTTTAAGGGTGCGTTATGTACGCGTGAGAAGTAATACTTCTTTGGCATCAAAAAAAACAATTTCAAAGAAAACAATTAAAAAAAAACCACTTCAAAAAAAAATTAAATAAACAATATTAATTATTAATTATTATATTATATTGTTTATTTAATTATATATTAATCTAAATAATTAGTAAATAAAAAAATCAGAAAAATTTCAAAAAAACAATATCCTAACAATATTAAAAAAACAATATAATAAATCTAATAATAATCATTTTTTCATAACGTGCGTCACCTTTTGTGTCAATTGTAACAAATCTTAAAATTTCACTCTCATCATTTTTTCCATTTATTTCATAACGGGCCTAAAGAAGTATAACTTAAAAAATTGCGTAGTAGCACACGCCGGGTATCCACTAGTTTATAATATTAGTAGGATTTGATGACCATGTAGCTCATCTGCAGTTGCAATTTACAATTGAGTTTTGACAGAGCATCAAATAAGCCCTCCCGAAAGAATCTTCTCCTATGACTTCAGTCTTAAGTCAGATCTCGAGAAATATTATCTGTTTTAATGTCGATGAGCCACAGTTAAACTTCGCGATGGGCCATCGAATTAGCATCGCGCAGCTATTACACGGCCACTAGAGGGCTCTCCTATTAAAATACAACCAATTCAGGGGCTGATATTAAAATCTCTGTACTTAATGTGAGTATGGACCTTTTGAAGTCACGAATAGGAATTGTAGAAATTTTCTTTACTACATAACATTTTAACCATGACATTATTACTGCTGATAACTAGGCTACAACTTATGGCTGATCATTCAAATTCAGCAATTAATACACTTTATGTAGGTGTAAATTGTCCACACACAAAAATACAGAGACAGGATTTTTAAATGGAGATTACAAAAATACAAAAAAGTTTATTATATCTTACACACATTACAATAATTGAACCACCAATTGGAAGAAGGGAATAAATCCAAAAAACAAAAATGGAGATAATCAAAAAAAACTTTATAACTTTTTACTTGCAACTTATAGACTCATGTGATATTAATGAATAATGAAGAAAATACAAATTCTGATTTACTTGTTATTAGACCTGGCTGAAATATATAATATTCATTTATATAACTTTATGTAAATGTGTTGGATTTATTCCCTTCTTCCGATTTATCATATATTATATACAAAATAATTTGAAATAATAGACAAAATAATGACAAAAACTATTTATTTATTTAAAAAAATGTAAAGACACTCTATTATTCGTCTATTTCCTCACTTTCGGATCTCGTCGTTGGCCAGGTAAGAATAATATTGTAAAAATCTTTGAATTCATCAGGTATATATTGTATTATTTTTTTATATCGTTCATTTTTTTTTCATTTATGGGTATTTTAGTAGCATATGCATCAGATTCTGGTAGCGCTACGTCTTAAGAATGTAAAAATGTAGAAAAGTGATTTTTCAAAAAGTGGCGTTTATTCCCTTCTTCCAATTGGTGGTTCAATTATAATCTTATCTTATACAGAAGGTATCTTTGTAGGCTTCCGAAGAAAAAAAATCGGTACCTTTATAGTTTCGTCATGTCCGTCCGAAGCAAAGCGCCGATATACATATTTATTTTAGTTGTATTAATTGTGATGTAATTTGTGTGAGATCTGGCACGGAAACTAAGCCAAGCCTTTTCATTTTAATTTTTCAAATCATTCCCTTGCAAAATTATTCATAAAGTTTTATAATGTACCAAAAAAGCTCACAATCAGATTAATTGTAAGAGTAATAAAATCTGTATGAATGGGTACGTACACACACAGTGAATGTGGGTGTGTGGGTGTGTGTGTGAAGT
The DNA here is from genome assembly GCA_951805285.1 of Thymelicus acteon. Taxonomy (NCBI): domain Eukaryota; kingdom Metazoa; phylum Arthropoda; class Insecta; order Lepidoptera; family Hesperiidae; genus Thymelicus; species Thymelicus acteon. The sequence goes on along the minus strand of OX638229.1, from coordinate 11,363,111 downwards.
GTGGTAATATTTGAAGACGAAGCTTGCTTTTTATTCTCATACCCGTTTATAATATTTGTCGCAGATAGGTGGTCCAGAAAATAATAAACTGTGGGCGTTTTCATCATTTTGCTTAGAAACCCATTGAAACACATGTTTTACACTTGCTACTAATTTAGTAGGCAATTACTACTGATACACATGGCTCTGAACAGATTACTATGTCGCTCGAATAACATAACCAATCGCTAATGGAACGCGGTGAAGTCGGATTTACATCGCGGTGCGGCATTCAGGGTAACCAACCATAATTCACACCTCGCATTGCACACTCACAGCCATCCCGGCTCCACAACTTGCCCGCGCCTCTCGCGCTTATTAAAACCCGTGTGATAAATCCGCCAATCGCTGGCACTAAGACCTATCTCATCAGAAGCGAACCATCACAGCCGCATGGGTGCTACTCTTCGCAAAGGGTATGACTGTGCATAGAAAACAGTCCACGTGCACTTCTCGCTGGCTCCGGCATAACGCGCTACTGACTGGTCAACACACGCAATACCTGCTCGATCGCAGTCCATCAGTACACACTGTACCCAGTTGTGCTCTCCATAAAGTAAACGTTGTGCAATGCTAATGCAAATTAAACTCGGCCATAATAACGACGTTCTACTTTATCGTCCTGTTACGTCCTGAGACTGTAAGAAGTCCTGCTGACTCGTATGACTGAGTCAGCGATCTCTCGTTCAGTCCCAGTTCCCACCTTGATCCATTCGTCAGTCTACGTCTAAACTTCATCAGGAACGGTTGCCTCCAGATCCGTGCTGATCTGAATAATTGTTTTTTTTAAAAAGCCTCCCTTAATCCTCCCCGTAACATTTTGGTGGCAGCGGTAAAAGATCTTTAAAGATTCGGAAATCCCCAGTAACCCAGGCACCGTTTCTGTAGACTCGCCCCGAATCCCAAAATCCGGATTTTCTAATGTCCGTGTGTGAAACTGTGAAATTGTGGTGAAAACTGTGAAAAGCGTATAACGTTATACCTACCGTGACAACTATCCTCGCTGTGTCCTCGCTGTGTCCTCGCCGTGTCCTCGCCGTGTCCTCGCCGTGTCCTCGCCGTGTCCTCGCCGTGTCCTCGCTGTGTCCTGGCCTGTTCGTGTCGTGATCCTGTGAAACTTACCTGCGATATCCTGACTGCGTCTGATGTAAACCTGTGGAGAAAATTACTTACCTGCTGACTGCAACGACTTACCTGTTCTTGCCGTTGTCCTCGACGTATCCTGGTTCCAGCTCTGGTTCCCGTTATCCTGAAAAAGAAGTGTCATCCTATAAAGAAAGGAATCATAAACGACGAAGAAATTATACAACGGAATGTATTCGACGGACGTCGTCTTCTTATCGGTCGCCCACGCATTATTGATGCAGTAAGTCTTTGGTCATTGTTTTGTCTAGGCTGAGATATTTAGAGTTCAGTATTAAACTATTGTAAACCCTTAGTCGCTACTTGTAACTTATTCCTATAATTAAATTTCGAAATTAAAAATCAGAACTAACACGTAAATTTTAATACTACGTTAATTTATTATTTCTAAATGCCTAAAGTGGAAGATAAAAAACTTACTATTGAAATTCCTTTACCGGAACAGGTTACAAGCGACAATTTAACGAAGTCACCTGTTCTTTCTCCTCGTTTAACTAGGAAAGCTGCTGCAGCCCTCGCAATGGCCGAAATCGATTTAAATATCCTATTCAAATTTATTAAGCCTTACGATGGTAACAGAGAAACCCTAAACTCGTTTGTTGTTAATTGCGATAACGCTTTTGAAATTGCGTCGGAAAATCAGAAACCCATTTTACTCAAATATATCCTAAGCCAGTTAAATGGTAAAGCGGAGATTGCTTGCTCTATAAAGGAGTTTACATCCTGGGAACAGTTGAAAGAATTTTTAAAGACCCAATTTAGTGAACGCAAGCACTACTCGCATTTGCTTGCCGATCTCCAGGAGAGCAAACAAGGTCCGCAAGATAATGTTAGGCAATATGCATTGCGCATGGAAACTTACCTTTCGCAGTTATTAACAGAAATATCATTATCGACCTCTAAGGCCAAGGAAATACCTGGCCGTACAGCAGCTATGGAGGACCTCGCTCTCCATCACTTTGTTATGGGCCTCCATCCTCGGATCTCTAACATTGTCAGATGTAATGGCCCCAAAACATTGAATGAGGCCATTAACCTTGCAATCTCGGAAGAGCGCATACAGCAGACACTATACAGACGTCCACAGGCCGAACAAAAACCTTCTAGCAATAATATTAATAAATTCAAGGCAGGTCCTTCAAGGCCAAATACTTACACAGCTCCTTCTATACCTAAACTCTCCAATTTCGCACCACAAAATCCTAATAATTTCTGTAGATATTGCAAAACCCCTGGACACGATATTTCAATGTGCAAAAAACGAGAGTTCAATAATAACCGTTTCAAAGTCCAACAAAATCAAACTCCTTATAGACCACCTCCACGTGTCCATTTTGTCCAAGAACCTTATGAGGAGGATGGTCACGATGAAGTTGATACCCAACTCGAACCTTTAAACGAGTAGAAGTCTCGTCATGGTGTCGTCCGAGACGTTACGTAAAAATCGGCACCGAATCTAAATCTATACATCCAAGGGACCACTCGGGTAACCAGCCCCCAATAAGCGCCCTATCCTCAAAATCAAGGGACCACACGGGTAACCAGCCCCAAATAAGCGCCCTATCCTCAAATCCAAGGGTCCACTCGGGTAACCAGCCCCCAATAAGCGCCCTATCCTCAAAATCAAGGGACCACACGGGTAACCAGCCCCAAATAAGCGCCCTATCCTCAAATCCAAGGGTCCACTCGGGTAACCAGCCCCCAATAAGCGCCCTATCCTCAAAACCAAGGGACCACATGGGTAACCAGCCCCAGATAAGCGCCCTATCCTCAAATCCAAGGGACCACACGGGTAACCAGCCCCAAACAAGTGCCCTATCCTTAAAACCAAGGGACCACGCGGGTAACCAGCCCCAAACAAGTGCCCTATACTTAAAACCAAGGGACCACACGGGTAACCAGCCCCAAATAAGTGCCCTATCCTCAGAACCAAGGGACCACACGGGTAACCAGCCCCAAATAAGTGCCCTATCCTCAGAACCAAGGGACCACACGGGTAACCAGCCCCGGACAAGTGTCCTATCCTCAAGACCCAATAAGGATAACAAGGAAGTCTATGAAATAAATATAGATACATCTAAGAGATTATTACCCCATGTGTTACTAGATTCACAAGCCTCAGATATACCTCTCTCCTTACTGGTAGACTCGGGCTCTGCTATATGTCTACTAAAAGAATCCTGTATCCATAAAACCCAAAATTAAATAAAGAGCCCATAAAACTCAAAGGTATAGACCCTGGAGATGAACCAACACAAACTGAAGGTCATTTCCAATTGAAACTCAAATTAGACAAAAATAAATCTATCTCATTCAAGTTCCATGTCGTAAGGGACATTAACCTACCCTACGACGGTATTATAGGTACAGACCTCCTAACTGCATTCGGCTGTAAAATCGATTATACTAATGATATCTTGAAAATAGACAAATTAGATGTTAAATTACATTTCTCTGAACCTTTTTATGTTATCCCTCCACGCAGCGAAGCTGTTATAGAGTGCTCTGTCCAGGAAACTAATCTCAAAGAAGGTATCGTTACCGATCAACATTTATCTGATAACATTTTAATATCCAATTGTATCGTTAAAGTCAAGAATAATAATCGTATTAATCTAACAGTCGCAAATACTTCAGAAACCTATATAAATGTAAAAACGAATTTAAAATTAAACATAGAACCTTTGTCATCTGATTGTTTCCCAATTAATATGAACATCCAAGAAACATATCATCGAACTAATGAAGTAATAAAATCATTAAGAACTGATCATCTTAACCTAGAAGAGAAAAATGCTCTAATAGAACTTTGTTCCCAATATTCAGATATCTTTCATTTACCTAAAGATCAATTAACCCACACTTCTGCTCTTGAACACCAAATTAAAACGAATAGTGATATTCCTATTCATACTAAGTCCTATAGATTCCCAGAGTGTCACAAGACAGAAGTGGAGACTCAAATCAACAAAATGTTAGATCAGAACATCATAGAACCTTCATCCTCTCCTTGGAGCTCACCAATTTGGATAGTTCCTAAGAAATTAGATTCCCAGGGCCAACGCAAATGGCGAATTGTCATAGATTATAGAAAACTGAATGACATTACCATTGGAGAAACATATCCTATCCCGCAGATATCCGAGATTCTTGATCAGCTAGGGAACAGCAAATACTTTACTACCTTAGACCTCGCTTCTGGTTTTCACCAGATTCTCATCTCCCCGGAAGACGCTCCTAAAACGGCGTTCTCGGTACCTCAAGGACATTATCAGTTCAACAGGATGCCGTTTGGGCTTAAGAATGCCCCATCCACTTTTCAGAAGCTCATGAACACCTGCCTTTCTGGTCTTCAGGGTACTCGTTGCTTTGTATATCTCGACGATATTGTCATTTATTCTCACGACTTAACTACTCATATCCTTAACCTAAAAGCTGTTTTTGATAGGATTCGTAACTTTAATCTAAAACTTCAACCTGAAAAGTGCGAATTCCTGCGCAAGGAAGTTGTTTACCTTGGACACATAATTAACGAAAAGGGTGTTCAACCAAATCCCGACAAGGTAAAGGCGGTGACTGATTTTCCCATTCCTCAGTCTCCTAAAGACGTAAAATCATTTTTAGGCCTTGTGTCATATTACAGACGTTTTATACAAGATTTTTCCAAATTAGCCAGACCTTTAACAAACTTGCTTAAAAAGGATGTACCTTTCAAATGGGAAAACGCACAGCAATTATCCTTCGAAACCCTTAAAAACAAGCTTGTCTCTTCCCCAATATTATCGTATCCAGATTTTACTCAACCATTCCTACTCACCTGTGATGCCTCTAATTATGCGATATCCGCTATCTTATCCCAGGGTACAATAGGCCAAGACCGACCTATTGCATTCGCATCCCGGACTCTAAATAAAGCAGAGTGTAACTACAGCGTAACAGAAAAGGAGTGCCTCGCCATAATATTCGGCACTAAAGTATTCCGTCCTTATCTCTATGGTAACCGTTTCACGATCCTGACGGATCATAAGCCCCTGGAATGGCTTTTTAGCTGCAAAGATCCCGGTTCAAGACTTATCCGTTGGCGACTCAAACTGGAAGAGTTTGAATATAATATTAAATATAAAAAGGGTAAAATAAACGCCAATGCCGATGCTCTATCACGGTTTCCCGTCAATCCAGTCCAACCCGATCGAGGAGTAGAAAGGGGGCAGGAAGGAGGGTTAGATAGGGATCTCATGGATCTCTTAATATCGCCACCCTCATTCAACTCTGAGGAACTCAATCTTGATTCCCTAGATCCTCTCGCCCCCAATCCTGGTGATATTTTACCCTTACCTGAAATAGAAATCCCTAACTTACCTGATGTAGAGCCATCTCCTGATATCCTTAATGCTCCTGGAAAAGAAATTCACGACTTACCCGACGTAGAGCCGTCACCCAATATTCCTAACAATCCTGGAATAGAGATCCTCGACTTACCTGACGTAGAGCCGTCACCCAATATTCCTAACAATCCTGGAATAGAGATCCTCGACTTACCTGATGTAGAGCCGTCGCCCAATGTCCTTATTGATCCTGAAATGGAAATTCATAACTTACCTGACGATGATTATTCTTCCTTCCTGAAGAAAATGTCCAATAAAGACATTACTTTCAATACAATTATCCAAGAACATAACGAAGATATAACAAAATCAAAATATAAAGTTATTATTTTACCCACTTCCATAGACTTAGACGAATCCAACCCCTTTGTACAAAACGTTATCGACAATATACCCAATAATTCGGAAATCATTAATAAAGAAAGAAACCTTCATTCTTTTATCTCTTTCACACATGAAAACAAGACATATTATCTCCTCTTTTTCAAAGTTCATCACTTCGATAATTCCCCTTATGGAGATATTTATAAAAGCCTTAAATCTATCAGAAATGAATTGATCGTTAACCTTGATTTGAATTCTACACATGATATCGCTGTAACAGATTTCAAAAATCCATTCGATACTCACCAGTTCGTCAAAATCTACAACATGCTCCTTTATCTTTTTAATAATACAAATATTAACGTGCACATATACAAGGGAATAATTATATATCCATCCTTGTCCGAAATTCCAAAAATACTCAAGGAAAACCATAATATCCCAATTGCCGGACACCTTGGTAGTAATCGAATGCTTAAGCGGATCCAGGAGACCTTTTACTGGAGAAATATGCGCAGCGATATAGAATCCTTCGTGAAGAGATGTCCACAATGTCAAACTAATAAAGCTCTTAGGCAAATAAATCGTGCTCCCATGCAAATTACGAGCACATCAACCCAACCTTGTCAACGCATATCCTTGGATGTTGTCGGTCCGTTACCCGAGGCGGGACCTGCAAAATTAAAATACATATTAACAATACAGGATGATCTTACAAAATTCTCCTCAGCTTATCCGATTCGCAGTATCACAGCAGAAGAGACGAGTGAGTGTCTTCTTCATTATATTTCTATATTCGGTATCCCAAAGACGATCCTCACGGACCAGGGAACCAACTTCACTTCAGAACTCTTTAAGAAAACCTGCGAATTCCTTAAGATAAAGAATTTGTGGTCCTCTCCTTATCATCCACAGACCCAGGGTGCTCTCGAAAGAAGTCACTCTACACTAAAAGAGTACCTTAGATCTTTCGTTGACGAAGAGCAATCAAATTGGCCACGGTATGTTTACACGGCCATGCTCACTTACAACACGACTATCCATTCCACAACACACTTTACACCCCACGAACTAATGTTCGGAAATAAACCTTTGATTCCAAGCTCAATTTATGAGGAAGTTCCTGGAGCTACATACCCTGATTATGTCCGGATGCTTCAAAGTAGATTGAAGTATTCACGAGAGAAAGCCTTGGACTTTATTAGAAGATCCAAGGAATCATCCAAAACCTATTATGACAATCATACACGCCCAGTTAGATACAAAATTGGTGATTATGTATACCTGAAAAACCACTTGAGAATGCGTAAAGCACTCTCACCCACCTGGAAAGGACCCTATAAAGTGGTAAAGATAAACGGTAATAACACACTTACCTTGCTTATTAATCGACGTCATGTTACACACCACTTTGACCAAGTGAAATTAGCCGAAGTAAACCTATAATTTTAATTAAACTTAAGAATAGGATATATTCATTTTATCAACTAAAATTTAATAATATAAATTAATTATAATTATGATAATGAAAATTATAACCTTATATTACCTTATATAAAATCTTATACTTACCTTATACTGATCTTATACTTACCTTATACCAACCTTATACTTACCTTATACCGACCTTATACTTACCTTATACCGACCTTATACTTACCTTATACCGACCTTATACTTACGTTATACTGACCTTATACTTACCTTATACCGACCTTATACTTACCTTATACCGACCTTATACTTACCTTATACTGACCTTATATTTACCCTATACCGACCTTATATTTACCTTATACCTACCTTATACTTAAGGTAGTTATCTGAAACATAACATAGATTAAGATAGAATAGGATAAGAACAGAATAGGATAAGAATAGAATAGTCAAGAAGAAAGAAATGAGAGATCGAATATATAGAATAGATAGAATAGAGTAAAAATAGAGTAAAGTAAAATATAATTATTTTATATTTTATATTATTATTTTATATTATTATACATATCTACTTACCTTTTATTATATTATTTGCAGCTCAGTTCAAGGTCATCAAGATTTCATCCAGCCGATAACATCAAGTTCGGGGTTGTACTATGACTATTTGGGGACGTTAAAGATTAATAGCGTTGAGTTAAACATTATATTACCTGTAGACATTTCCCATTTCTATCCACACTTGCAGAATATTGAAACAACCTTGGATGTAACCAGACAACTATGTAATCAAACTAGAATAACACAAATTGACACAGAATGCAATAGTAAGCTACAACCGTTATTAGCGCGATTCAAGGATGCGAGAAGAGATTTCGCATCCATCTCACATCTAGTTGATACTAGATTTAAACGTAGTGCTTGGATAAGTGGGATAGGTACAATCTTAAAACACATTTTTGGTTCATTGGATGAAAACGACGGATTGAAATATGATGAGGCTATAAAATCTTTACAAAATAATGAAAAACAGTTGGCTTCGTTGATGAAAGAGAACATTTTGATCACTTCGTCAACATTGACCTATTATAATGACACCCTACATAAAATTAAGGATAATGAAATTAATCTAAATAAAGCTATTGATAAGCTTTCAATAAGTGTCGGCAACATTACGGAAGTAACTAATGGTTTAAGAATACTCGCAGACGTTAACCAAATACTTGGTATTTTAGAATCCTCAATACTCACCCTTTCTTTTCAATTAGAGGATATAGTTAACGCTATCCTATTCAGCAGTCAAAATATTTTGCACCCTGCAATAATAACGCCGAAACAGTTATATGAAGAGCTTATTAATAACTACAGACACTTACCCAGCGATCTTGAACTACCCGTTTCCTTAGATATAAATTCTATACATCTTATTTTAAGAATCTCTAGGTTAATATGTTATTATGTTAATGATAAGATTATTTTTGTACTACAAGTGCCTTTAGTTAACATAAAAGAATATGTACTATTTCACAACGTCGCACTGCCGACGCCATATGAACCGGCCAGCCCAAATTCTTTTAGCTTAATTTTACCCGATAACAAATACATAGCAATGACCAAAGACAAATCCCACTATTGTGTTTTCGATAGCTTAGAAATCTGTAAATCTGTGACGCCCGGAATCTTTCTTTGTGATGTTGAAAATGTGTATCCTACCGACGCGAAAACTACTTGTGAAAGTGAGTTATTAGCGAAAGTTATTAGTGAAAAACCAGTACAGTGTGAAACGAAAATTATATCCGGAAAACTCGATATTTGGAAACAACTAATAAACAATAAGTGGATTTACATACAATCAGAACCTAATAAGATATCAATTGACTGTCTGAACACTAAGCTATTTGAAATTAATATTTTGGGTACCGGAATACTTACCATCCCTAAAGATTGCACAGCTTATTGTAAAAGCGCTACGCTAATACCCAAACATGATGTCATTAATATTACCTCACCTATTAACCATTTTCCAGAGTTCAATCTGATCAACGACACCTGTTGTAATTTGCCTAAGTTAAATAAAATAGTAAATAGTGTGCCTCCTGTTTATCTGCATAATGTAGATCTCGACGATTTTAATTCTAAACACAAAACTAAAATAAATTCAATCTTGAATAATCTACAAAATTTTGAAAAGGAACACACACCGCACATAATTAAATATGGGACACACTATTCAATCACTTTAATTATAATATCAATAATTGTATCTCTGCTCCTATCATATTCAATTTATAATAAATTATGTAAATCTGGTGGCAACCAACCCTTCCAATTAAAATTTAATATAAATAAATCACCCCCACAACCTAATCCTGCCCTAGAACTAACAGAAGTAGAAGAAGCTGAAGCCCTACCAAGTAAATCCCCTGCTCCACTCAGGACCAGAATCTAAGACCCCCCGACACTCCTAAATATCCAGACACTTTGGAGTGTTTCAACCCCAAAGTCTCCTCTAAAAGGGGGAGGTGTTACGTCCTGAGACTGTAAGAAGTCCTGCTGACTCGTATGACTGAGTCAGCGATCTCTCGTTCAGTCCCAGTTCCCACCTTGATCCATTCGTCAGTCTACGTCTAAACTTCATCAGGAACGGTTGCCTCCAGATCCGTGCTGATCTGAATAATTGTTTTTTTTAAAAAGCCTCCCTTAATCCTCCCCGTAACAGTCCGCTCAGCTCGCTGGCTGTCTAAAGAGTGCCCGCTGCCGGTTGGCAAGTCAATAGCTGTCCTCTGTGACCCCCGCCACCGCGTGTATTCAAATGACAGTAGACAATTTGCACGGTGCTGCCATCTTCAACTTCCGAATACACCCAAGCTAGTTCCAGCTTGACGTTCCATTTTAATGATTTGAAATTACTGATTTCCGACACGGCCATCATGACAGGCCCCACGTCCTCGTGGGTGCTTTGTGATCCCATACTCGCGATAGTGTACAAACACATGAACAAGCTTGTGAGCTCTTGAATCGGAACGCTGTATACATCATAGAGTAAATTCACTATCATGGTTAATCTGTAACAAGAAAACAAACAAAAGTATCTCTTTAGCTCGGCCTTTCCTGATCTATTGGAAAGCTACTTGATCATCGAGGCATTAAATTTCTATAACCATATCTAAATTGTTGAGGGTCAGCGTTGACCCTGGCCCCTGATCAGAGTAGAACGTAATGGTCTTTTAGCATCTATTGGTCGACGCATCCACTGAGCCTGCGCTCGTGAAAAAAAGAATCGTCAGCATCGAATCACATTAGGGCTGTACAGTTATCGTCTTAAGCCAACTAGGTGGTAGCTAGTGGTAGCTAAGCCCATGCATCGAGGTAATTGCGTAAATATTTCGAGTACTTCACAAGTACTAAAATAGCTCATAATAAATGAGTTAATTCGTAAAATTGAAATATTCTACCAAAAAAATGTCTGACTCAATAATTTGTGATGTCAATATAATGTGTGATTTTCAAACAATTCGTTCCACGCATCATTAAAAACCAACCGAAAACAATGTCACTCTGTCAAGTTATTTTCACCTTGTATGACTAAATTGACTAAGGTATTTGAATTTCACCAAAAAATTATTTCAACATTGAACGAATATTCAACCAAAATTTACACTTAACGTAGTTACTTCATAGTCGTGGTCAAAGAACGACTAAGTAAGCTGATAATTTCAAAAATAAAAATAAAAAATTAATGGTGTAATTCCCCCAGAAAACGTCTCTGGTTTCTTCCAAAATCAGACTTCTATCAAAGTTGACTGCGTACCGCGTTCCTCAGGACAATAAATAATTTCCGCAACAAAAAAAAAATAGGTAGCTTACTCTTTGCATTACCATTGAATGCTTACATTGGATAAAATTCAACAAAGCAACAATTAATTTCAATAAGATTCATTCAAATAGTTACTCTATGAATTTTAGAACTCAATACCGATTGATTACTATTACTGTGACCTCTCACTATATGGTAAACCAGCAAATCAATTGTCGAAGAAAGTGAAAGGCATCTCCAGGATACAACCAACAAATTATTATTTTCCAATTTGGTTTGTACACTGAAATTGACTACATAATAAAATAAAATAAAAACTAGACCTTACGCGACCAATATACGTGTACGTTCACCACCCTTACGAGTGTTTACTCGAATTTTTTTTTTAAGAAAATTACGTAGGTAGCCCGTTTAAGCGTAACACTGCGGCAAAAGAGTACCTACCTGCTGAAGTAAAACGTTATTACTGTGAAATGCAGATCACCTGTTTCAAACAGTCTTTCTGAACTAGCTGAGAAGGTAGTGACAGCTATACAATAGCGTTCCCCATGATAATATGTGATACGACCACAATAATATTCCCTTGCCAAAGAACCAGCTTACTGCAGCATAGCTGTTAATGAATTTTGTAAGTCATTTTAATTGAGTTACTTTGCGATGGGTACATTTTATATCACGTCAATCAGTTGACTGTTTAATCTGTGAGCAATTACAGGTTTCAGTAGCAGTGAATATTGAGAAAAGGGTTCCTTTATTTAATTCCTTATCTATCATAAAGTGCATACTATAATTTGATATTGTCACTAAGAAAAGATGTGTTAATTTTAGTAATATTTAAGCACTTTAACTTTTACCTAATATAATTATCACACACAAAGATCATGGTGCATCTGACGGAACTAGCAACTAGCCATGGTACGTTTCTACTTTGACGAGGTTAGGTATCTTAAAATCAAAAAAAAACTGCAACTATTAAATTTTCTCACTATGTCATCCTGTCTGTCTTAAAGATAATTCAAAAACAGCACAACTCTTCAGTAAAGTAATAATTATCTTTAGATGTTTCTTGTAAGTAACAAGACGTCTATTTTTCACTCATTTGGTGCCAGTTACTCAATGTTGGGTGAGCAAAGACCAGTGACCTTTGTTACCAGATCCTTTGTTACCAGAAATCGTCAAGTATCCAAACCCAGGTAACTATCAAATATCAAATGCGAAATCGCATAATTATCAGAAACTCGACAAGGAATAATTATTGTTTAGTTAAGCCACAAAGAAAAGAAACAACACAGATCACCTGTTATAATCATGTCATCGTCTCTGATGGTAATTGCAAGCCATAGTGCAAGAAGCCGGATACGCTCCCAACAGTATCACTATCAACAAACGCTACCTGCATTGATGCCCGGTATCATTACGCCGCAATCGCAATGATAGCCTCTTGGTTATTTCCAAGCTTGCATGTCCATACAACAGTCACTGTCACTTAGTTTATCTGAAACACACAAAAAAAAACAACGACAAGACACGAAATTTCTAAATGTTATTTTTATGAACTGAGGGTAGACGATAAATTAAATAATAACAAGATGTTAGAAAACAGAAAATTCTTTATCTCATTTACAGAACGCTTCTAGTGTCACAAAACAATATACTTGCACTGATTTTGAATAACTCTGTTGGCGCAAATTAATAATAACTACGATGAAAGATACTGTGCAAAGACTTTATAACACTTCGTTGAATCAAGCACAAATGAAGTGAAACGATTTGTTGTTTACGCACACCTCCACTTTAAACACTTTCACCTCCACTTTAAACTCTTTCCGATCAGTCCTATTTTCAGGAAAACCTAGATGCTACAAGAAGCACAATATTTTTATTAAAATCAAATTCACGAGACCTTAACTTTGTACATTCTGTCAAGTGTTTTTACAGTTCAAGATGACGGCACCATTTACACTGGAAGTCAAGATATTACACAAAAATACTATCGGATGTTCTGATTCTGCTTAGTGATACCTTTTATTATTTTGTCGCTTGCAGTCATCGAATAGAAATTTAAATAAAATGTAATTCAGTAAGGGTAATTAAATTAAACAAATGAGAACAAAAATGCCATCCATGTGGGGGATTGCACTATCGCAATAGCTTGTTATCTCTTTCACCTAAGGTAACTATTTTTTTGTAAAGTGTGCGCCGTTTAGAAAATAACTTTTCTTTTAATACACCCGGTTACTCGGTAACTCGGCACCATACTCAGCAAAAGAAACGTATGATCCTGGTGCTATGTAACGCGCCACAAAGACGCCACGGATATGACAACCAGGCGTTGCCTGGACACTGAGACCAGTGTTGGCCAGGAGTTCAGGCAGATAATAAGGAAAGCTGTTGCCAACGCGTCAGTCAACGAGGATGTTCATCAAGCATCTGTTCGTGATAAATGAAGACTGTTCGCTACGAGATAACATGCTGGCTGCAGGAGCTTACCAATAATAATAATAATGAAATAAAAATGCCATACCGAATCGCTGTCTTACTTTCCTTACGTTTATAACCTCAAACGAATCCTTATTTCGCATGTTCGCCGTCCACTGTTTGTAATATCATATCAAGATAGCCATCTGAAAAACCTGAAATTCGGATTCATTATCCCACGATCTGATGTCGCAGATAGGTGGTCCAGAAAATAATAAACTGTGGGCGTTTTCATCATTTTACTTAGAAACCCATTGAAACACATGTTTTACACTTGCTACTAATTTAGTAGGCAATTACTACTGATACACATGGCTCTGAACAGATTACTATGTCGCTCGAATAACATAACCAATCGCTAATGGAACGCGGTGAAGTCGGATTTACATCGCGGTGCGGCATTCAGGGTAACCAACCATAATTCACACGTCGCATTGCACACTCACAGCCATCCCGGCTCCACAACTTGCCCGCGCCTCTCGCGCTTATTAAAACCCGTGTGATAAATCCGCCAATCGCTGGCACTAAGACCTATCTCATCAGAAGCGAACCATCACAGCCGCATGGGTGCTACTCTTCGCAAAGGGTATGACTGTGCATAGAAAACAGTCCACGTGCACTTCTCGCTGGCTCCGGCATAACGCGCTACTGACTGGTCAACACACGCAATACCTGCTCGATCGCAGTCCATCAGTACACACTGTACCCAGTTGTGCTCTCCATAAAGTAAACGTTGTGCAATGCTAATGCAAATTAAACTCGGCCATAATAACGACGTTCTACTTTATCGTCCGCTCAGCTCGCTGGCTGTCTAAAGAGTGCCCGCTGCCGGTTGGCAAGTCAATAGCTGTCCTCTGTGACCCCCGCCACCGCGTGTATTCAAATGACAGTAGACAATTTGCACGGTGCTGCCATCTTCAACTTCCGAATACACCCAAGCTAGTTCCAGCTTGACGTTCCATTTTAATGATTTGAAATTACTGATTTCCGACATATTTATATTGGCAAATATTTTAATAAATAAAGTAAATCATTCAAGCGCTCATAAGTCTACAATACATTTAAAATATTCTAAATAAATACGTGAAAGTGAAATTATAGAAAATTGCCAGTAACTCGTATCGTCGTTTGTTACACGCAATACTTACAAATAGGGAATATTGTACACCTAATGTCCCCGTTATCATAACCACGTCTACAAAATTGTGTATTTTATTTACCAAGCTTTTCTATTTCTCCAAAAGTAGAGAGAGAGTCCTTTTCTTCGAATCTTTTCCAAGACCTATGATGTGAAATATATCAGATACATATTTTATCTTTAACAATTACCGATTATGATAATTGTGAAATACAAGGTAAGAAATTAAATTTTACCAAAATAAATAATCAGCTTCAAAGAAATTTCGTATTCGAATATATATTTTTTTTTATACGGAAATAGCCGGCAAACGATCTGACGATCAACCTGATGGTAAGTAGCTATCGTCGCCCATGAACATCAGCAACACGAAAGGCATCACTGATGCGTTGCCAGCCGAGAAAGAGAGAAGAAAAAGAAAGAAAGAATATATCTTTTCAAATGTTTTTTTTTTTCAAATCGGTTGTTCTTTCTCTTTCTTTTTCTTTCTTCCTCGGTTGGCAACGCAACAATGTTGTGTTTGGTGTTCCTGATTTCCATGGTCAAGGATGGCCACTTACTATCAGGTCAATCGCCAACTCGTTTGTCAGGTCAGGTAGTAACCATAAAGCTAAATCAACTACATAATTATCTCACAACTGCGCTCGGATATCTTCTCACATTATGCCATTACTCAACGCATTAAAAATATACATTGGTAAATATATTTTTACATTTTTACATACTTTCGAACACAATAAAAATTTAAATTAATGATCCAAGATTGGAACCCAGGCCTACATATGCGGGAAACCAATATAGATTCATACATACATACGTAGTAGTAACGCTGCCTAACGAACTCTCTTTTACACACTTCAACCCGCACGTATTTCCTAGATATTCCAATTTATACGAGGATAAAATTTACGTCGACTGTGCTTTAATCCTCTGAAATAAATTGTGATGAGGTATGAAACCTTTGAGCTGTGGCTTGTCACCGCGTAGACTCGATTCGTAAATAATGATTCAGTCAAAGGTACCTCGTTAACTGGTAGTAAATTATCTTAGAGTACAATTTCAAATAGCTATTCAAGATCGTATTTTGCTACCCAAAAACAACTTTATATTTTGTAAGCGAAAACAAATTGCATCAAAATATTTAGATTAAACTGACCATATTATATATAATTATATATATTTTTAAAATCGAAAGCCTTTTGATATCGTTTGCAAACACACATTGAGAATAAATAGTGTAGTTTAGCTGATTTGGACCTAAATTGGTGACCCCGACAAATATAATATTGCAAGATCCTGATTTCTATATCTAATACCTACCTAATACCTATATAATACGAGCAATTCTTGTAAACCTATATATAATCTGAATCTCGGAAACGGCTTCAACGATTTTCATGAAATTTAGTATGCAGGGGGTTTCGAGGGCGATAAATCGATCTAATTTGGATTTATTTTTAGAAAATGTCGTTTTATCCGTGTTTTCAGACAATAAAAAACTGCTACAATAGACTCTTCCTGACATCTATTGGCAAGTAGCAACACTAAAGCTACTTCAGTAGATGGCGTTGTTAAGCAACACACGATTTACCAAAAAAAAATACCCAGGAAAACTCGGTCATCCAGATATTTTTACCCTGGTTAATAGTGGTAAACGTATACCTCTAATTAACACTTTATCTGTAAGAAATATGTGTAAAATCTGATGAGGATACTGAGCATTCCGGAACAAAGAGATTAATAAGTCAGAAGTCATGTCAAGTTTCGGGTTGACTCTGGTCAACGCAACCCTCGGCTAAATTACAACTATTCATCATATCCTAAATCATTGCCAGTTGGAGCCGACAAGTGATAAAGCGTTAATTAATATTCATCTCCTGGATTATTTCATATGAACATCAGTCCATCACGTTTATTTCATTTTATTACGGATAGAAGTATTAGGAGGAGAATCGTTTATATTTTAACTTGTTCATTTAGCCCTTCTAAGAAATAAATAAGACCCATAATCCTTGTCGAGGACCGATGACAATTCAATATTTAAAGAAAAAACTATTATTTAGTTTATTTTAGTTTTGTATTGACAAAAAAGTAAGAAGCTTTTTTGTAAGTGTTGCGTGCATTAGATAAGTGTGTGAGTAGTGTGTGTGTGTGTGTGTGTGTGTGTGTGTGTGTGTGTGTGTGTGTGTGTGTGTGTGTGATGGATGATTTTAAAAAAATTCCTAAAAGCATAGATATTTAGTCAGTTATAGTTATTTGAATTATTGTAAAAAAATACTCCAGTGCAACATTCTGGCTCCATCTTACAAAATAGAAAAAAACTCAGAAATGCATGTATGCCTTATTTTGTGTGCAGAAAAGGTTTTTGTAAGCTTAAAACCAATTGACCCATTTTTTTTCTTTTCCCATACAAATTTTCATAGCAAATTACCAAGGAAGCCTTTGATATGAAATCCTAAAAAAAGCCTTTTCTTTAAGTTGAAGATTTTTTAATATCCTATTAAAAGTCCTGTTAAAATTCGTTCAGTGGTTTGAAAGGTTAGCCGGGACAAACAAACAGAGAGAATTAAAAAAAAAACTAGTTTTTCGGTTTTAGTATCTAGGTAGTAGTAGTGCTAGTATCGATTTACAACTTGAAAAAATCGATGAAAATCGAAAAAGTTTTATTTAGCAAGCACATAGGTAATTTTGAATTTGGTGAATATAATTATTACGATGGAAACGTCGTACACACATGAGCATTTTTGAATTCGATAGTGCTTCAAAATGCAGAATCATTTGACGTCAAAAAGTGATTCTGTCAAAAGTGGGACATAACACATAAGAGGTCTTAAAGTCGCAACGACGATATATTAAATCATTTCCACGGACCAGCTAGTATATAAAAATCTAGCTATTTGCCCGCGGTTTTGTCCACGATTTTCCGGATTAAAAAGTACCTATTAGTCAATACTTTTATTGCATAAATATATAGTGACATGGTACATAATACAGTCACATATCACATCCTACGCAATAATAAGCCAGGGTGTTGCAATTTTATGGGTGGTGGACCAATTTATTTTATTTCATTTCCAAATATTATATGTTCCAATTTAAATTAAATCGAGTAAATTTAATTAAATTATGTTTCATTAAGTTATAGTTATAATCATTAAACCATATCAAATTTATTGTTTGATTATGGTATTGTAGTTACAATAATTGTATAGGAGTTTTTAATGTCAATTTCTGATTGTCAGCTGACCTACTCTATACAAATCAACAACCTACTCTATATAAATACCTGTGTGATAAACATGAAAATTCGTTCGGTAGTTTTGCTTGAAAGAGAGAAGAAAACGAGAGAATCATCCATACATCCTCACAAATAAACTTTCACATTTATATTAGTTATAGGATAAGTAATTTTTAATTACTTCACTCCAAAATAACAATGAACTTGTCGAATAAACTTCAAAGTGATTGAAAACAAGTAAACGGGAAACCTACAATTTCATCCATTGTTTTAAGACTCATTGGACCAAACTATTCCACTCTGAAAGTTATAAATGGAGACTACATAAATCAAGTATTAGTGGAGTACCGTTCTGCTTCTGTCAGGTTAAACTTAGTAAACAACTAAATCGCTTTCCAATACTCTCCCTTTCGAGCGTGTTAAAATTTTGGTGCTGGCTGTCTGGTTAGACTAAAGTAATTTGACGGAATTTTTAAGGTTCTGGGTTTGGTCATCGCTGCCCATAATTTTTATTTCATAACACAAAGTATCATTCACCTAATTTAAATTCTGTATCAAGAAAAAATGTGAAGCGCTCATAGCCCGGCGGCTTGCGTCGATCCTATGTGATCGACAAAGTTAAGTAACAGCGGACGCGGTCGGTAGTTGGATGAGTGACCGCTAGTGGCAAAAATTTCTTGAGCGTTTCCGTGCTTTGGAGGGCACGTAAAGCTGTCGGTACCAGTTGTAATCATAAGATAATAGTCGTTAAGCCAAGTCGGAGGCCCTCGGGCGGTTTGAAAACTTCCGACACTCGGGTTGGCCTCCACCAATCCGCACTGGAGCAGCGTGGTGGAGTATGCTCTAGGTCTCTTCAAGAAGAGAGACCCGTGCCCAGAAGTGGGCCATTAATGGGTTGAAGCCAGCCAGCCAGCCATCAATAAAAAATCAGTTGTAGATGATAGATGCACAGAGATTTACCATTTTAAATGATCACTGACTTTGTAATCGTCAGTTTGGCTCAGCGCTCTATTTGGTTGAATGGATTTGCTATTTAGGCCCATAGTCCAAAGATAGGAATGTGCGGTCACTCTTGCGTTTAATACATTTCCTGTGATGTGGCATGACATAAATTAAGTACTGCTTGGTTTAGTAGAGTAGTCCTCTAAGCGTCTTTATTTTCGTATCCTTGGCGACTTATAAAAGAGTAAGAAACTCTTCTGTACGATGCGCAGACCATGATTGGCTTTTCGCAAATAAAAGTCCCCCACGGCAAGTGCGTACTAGATGATTAGAGAATGACATATCAAGATGATGCAAGTTCGCTTTCGAGTCTCACTTGAGTGAGCTTCGATTTCGAGTTTGTATTTTAGAGAATAGCCCTCCAGGTCTGGTCAAAATTACAGTTTGAAAGTTCCATTAAAATAAGCGTTTCACTATAAAACACAAGCTATTCATATGTCTGTTGTTGCATATTGTTGTGTATGTTGGCCATTTTTAATTAATTTCCGAAGAGTCATTGTGATTCACGATGCAGGTTGAAATACTAAAAGAAAATTGAAATTTTAATCACCCTGCGTTAATCACAGTGATTGCATTTCCCGCTTAATGACTTGAAATATAATTTGCATAACCTGGATCTACGTACTGGATCTGCGCTTTCCTCGTATCACGACATGAATAAAATTAAAACTCATTTGCACGAAACTCAATCGAACTTTAATTCCGATCCCCCTTTGTTCGTTTCAATCACGACTTTTAATTTGACATTTCATCGTGTTTTTCATAAAATACTCGCGTAAACTATGCGAATATTGTAAATACCATTCCATCCGCATCAAGCGTCGAGAGGCTCATTAACGTAACGAGATGGAATTGAAAAGTTAATTTATTTTCTCATTTCATTTCTGTACTTTTAACTTTATTGAAACATTTCAATTGCAATATTTTATATCGAATTTCCTTTTAGACTCGACATAAACAATAACGATAATTTCCATCGTAAACGGCTGTAAAGCATTGCGTTGCATTGTGCATGCGAATGATAGCTACTAAATTTTGTACAATTTGACGAGAAAAGCTACTGAGGAAGCAGAATTTCTTTGTAGTCTTTTCTATTATAAGTAGATTATATCAAATCCTTCCTTACTTGCACCACGCAGCCTTTGAGGTCCCTTTCTAAAACATATTCAAAACATTCGATTCCTACTTTCTACCTGAAACGTAATTATTATTAGTAACTTTGACAAATACATTACACCAACGAATCCTAATCCCATATCGCTATACAATCAAAGGTGTCATTTCACATGTACGAAGTTTTCCGAGCGTGGATAATAGCAGATATTGGGATAAATAAATACGGTTTTCCTCCGGGCTTTCATTGTAGCCGGGCTCAAGCTCTGACGAATTACTGTCCGAGTATAATCTGTACGAATAACGTCCCACTCAACTCGTGGTATTCACGAAGGATAATCCTTTCCATTTTTTCGAGTGCTATGAAAACGTGTCAAGTTCACACCTGCGAATGTTTGTCCACTTCCATTTCTGTATAACGTTGCCATAGAGATAGGATTTTATTTGTTGAGCCGTTCGAGTGACTGATTTTCAACGTAACCTTCGTAGGATTACAAGTACATTTTATCGTAATGTTTTCTTTTACAATAAATTATATTATCCAGATTTGTCATCGCAATCCGTAAAAAAATTTCAGGGCTAGGTCTCTTTGAAGAGTTTTATTTAGATATCATAAAAGTACTATTATTTCTTCTGTGATATCATACTGAATAAATTAAAAATGACAGACTTTGCGCACTTTCAATAACAATATTAATGGCTGGTTTGTCAGCAATGCTGTAGCATTTTCCAAACGTGACATAAAACTGTAATGTAAAGTAAATCATGTAATTTAATTAACGAAGCGACACATACAATTTTGTACCTGTGAAAAATCAATGCACCCAAAAAGGATGTTGTTTTTAGGATTCCGTACGAAAAAACCAAAACCGGAACCCTTATAGGATCACTCGTGCGTCTGGGCGACCGCCGTTCACAACCAATTTACTCCGAAAGTACGGGACCAAATGAGTTAAAATTTGGACTTTTTTGTGAACCAAAGACGAAGGTATAAAGTAAACAACTGAATTTTGAAAAAAAAAATTAAACGAAATCTAAATTAAACAAAAACTTTTTTGCAAACCGTATCATGTGCTTGTTGTAAGGATCTCAAATATATTTTTGTTATTATTCTACAATGGATGGTTTTAAAATTATTCAAGAAAGAACGAAAATTAAAGCCAAAAATTGACCATTCTCACCTTATCTCCGAAACTGCTGACGCTAGAATTTTACAAAAAATACAGATAGCAGGTCTTTACTTAAGTATTACAAGAAAACCTAAAAGAAATCGATGGTATTAAAAAAACGGCAAAAATAAATAAAATAGAAAAATAACGGTAAATACATAATAAAAATTAACGTACGGAACCCTCTCCAAGCGAGTTTAACTCGCACTTTTCAAGTTTAGTTATAATTCTTACTTATGCACAGAGTATTTAAAACTACTTACTTATGTCTTATTCAAGACATATGAATGTGTTTAATACTGCTTTGACCAGTTTGACTAATCAATGAAAATAGTAGCTTTTTTCAATTGCCATCTCATGCAATGCTACAAGTTAGCAATCACATAACACAATTACCAGACGCCGGCCGAAGCCATTTCGCTGTAACCGAAACCAGACCTCTACAATAGAGCCAGTATCGAAACTCGATACACAAAATATGTCAAAGCGCTGATATATGACACGTCACCTGGTGCAATTGTGACGAAGCGTAGTGGAATTCACCTGTGCCTCGTCAAAGGCTGACGTACTGGAAATGAAATGTCAAAACGTGGTGCAAAGCATTTCATGTTCAGAAAATATGACGCTTTGTTTTATAGAATAACAAAGGTAGCCGCTTTTGTTACAGAAATTGCATTGTGACATCTGTTTCTTGGTATTCTTTATCGTGATTTATAATTTTAGGAAGAATGGCTGGGATCGGGTGGCATGTTAGCGAGTCTCTACTCTGAGAGGGCTATTAAATTAAAATTAATTTAATTATTAATTTTATTAGGGACTAGCTGACCCGGCGAACTTCGTATCGCCTAACAACAATTTTTACTAAAATAAAAGTAGTCTAAGTTACTCCTTGTAACATCAGCTATCTGCTAGTGAAAAACCCGTCAAAATCGGTCCAGCCATTTCAGAGATTAGCCGGAACAAACAGACAGACAGACAGACAGACAAAAATTGTAAAAAATGTTGTTTTGGTATATGTACCGTGTATACATCCAAATGCACTTAGTAAAAAGCGGTTATTTTAATATTACAAACAGACACTCCAATTTTATTTATTTGTATAGATAAAACTATAAGGCTTCCGACTAGGCAAGCAACGCTTGTGTAATCCCGCTAGTATAACTGATTTATTTTTGTTACTAGTGTCTCTTATCAGTAACAAAACACGGTTTATTGATATCATGTCCATTCGCTATCAGATGCTTCGTTTGTCCGTCCGTCCGTCCAATATACTTTAAGACGTATAACACCTTAAATAACGTGCACTACGGACTAACTGTACAATAGCCATAAATACAATATCGATGCATTTCCATCCGACACAGAGCATCGTGATGTTAAATTGTATCTATGAATGCTATCTGCTTTGCAGTAGATTAAATTGTAACCTAATGAAAATAGATTTCCGCCCAATAAAGCCTAATAAATCAAAGAGTTTGCCGGCTAAGGTGGCAATGAACCGGCCATATAAAATAAGTAGGTACTTTACTTATCGGCCGGTGAACTGAACACATGAAGAAGTCAGCGATTATCTGGTGGGCTCATTATAGGTCAAATGCATGTTAGAGGAGGATTTTACCAGAAGTGGACTTAGAAAGGCTGATTTTTGTACCAACCAATACTTAACAGTTATTTCAATATGTATCTGATGGTATAGTATCCAACCGAAGTTTAGTTACCAATGCAGCTCAAAGATATTCGTAACTAATCCAAACAGATAAGGCCTAATCGAGGCCGGACTTAACCGATCAATTGGGTAAGTAAAAAGCTGCGGAGTGAGATAGATCACCCCATTCGTAAGCGTCGACGGCCCAAGCTCCTTCAAACCGAAAACAAGGTTACCAGGAACATTCTTCACGGAATTAGCACGATTTATGGCGAATATTTGATTTGGTATAAAACAAACAATAACAAAACATATGAGCAGCTGTCGATTTTGTCATACTCAAAATTCAACTTACGTTTATCTGTGGGCGCAGTAGCTGATAGATTGACTTAAAATTACTTTTTATTTAATGTTTTTTATTGATTATCATCCTAAATTAATCTTAGTTAAATATGTTGCATAAAAACGTCATCTAAAACTAGTTTATACTACAAGTAATTTATAGTAGTAACAAATTGACTTTCCTTACATTAATTCCTTCTCCGTTCCATATTCTTTAATCCATTAGCTTATTTCATGCAAGCACAAGGCTTTCGTTTGATAAGCTCTGTATTGTGATGCACCTGTGTCTTGACAAGAATGTGGTACTGATGTAAAGACCCATGATACATTCGACTATTATTTTGTACAGTTACTAATATAGGTACAAAGTAGTCGAAATAAAAATAATAAAATACTTTAAAAATACTTATAAAAACAAACTTTTAAAATGACGTATAGTGCTGTTGGCCGCTGAGGAACTCCCTCGTCCAAAGTCAACACTGAACGTACTCATAGTATCGGGTCACCAATATCATAAAAACGCATTTTCATCGAATCAGTTTGAGAAATTTCAACTCCGTATGATGAGAGAAAGTAGAGAACTACTTCCTACTCCTTCTACTGAATTAGAATTCATCTTGCAAGATTTGACCCATAAAATTACTTTGTAACAAATCAACGAATAAAGCAAGTTAAATAAATGCTCGCAAAAACAAAATTGACTAAAAATCTTTTAATCGTAAGACTTAATCTAAGTCATTTCTTATAATCTTTATAGAACTGAAACTGACTCCCTTGTCGCTTTAGAAGTAGTGTGTTTGCCTTAAAAAACTAAGTTTCGAGAATCACCATTGCAAAAGTTCTTAAAAGTAGAATATTTTCTGTTGGGTTTCTTAATAACTTCCATCAGCTAATGTTGCTATGAGACGTTGGGCATTGCGCATTTCATTGCAAGCATCGTAACAAGACGACTGACGCCGCGACGCTATGAGAATTTCAATTCCCAAACTTTATTAATCACTTGTATACTACCTATCGGTCTAAACATCAGAAAGGTATTCATTTAATTTTTATTTTTAACGAAGCATAATTTAAAACGCTGGTACGGCACGATTAAGAGAAAACAGTTATTTCCGAAACATAATTGCTACTTGTGGTTTTAGAAGATTATCCAAACTACCAAAAAGGGCTAGTATGAAACGAGACTGGCTAAAATGCAGCTAAATATTCAGGCACAAAATTTCACAAGCACACTTAATAAGAGTACGCCGGCAGTGCCAGCACGACTGAATAGCTTTCACTAAAGAGAGAGAAATTTCCTCATAAAGCTCATGTGAGCATACTTTTTCATTAGAATCTCTTAACTGGCGTAGAAAAGCAAAATGCAATACCAAACGTTTACGATACACAAATACTTAAGCTTTGGCGCATTTTTAAGTTATTTTAACAATGTATCAGCATATATACTATTTGTATGAGTTAACAATTGTTTAAACAGTATCGTCAAAGTAGAGTAAACAAAATTTAATTTCTCAGCAGATGTAATTAATTGCTAACATTTCTATTAAACTCCCACAAAGAAGACTCCAGGTTACCAAGATATAGCAAATATTTATATCAAACTTCAGTTGTAAAACCTCAAAATATCTAAAATTAATGACTGCAGAAAACATCTGAGCGCAGAAAATGAGCTTGAGTATGTTGTTGAACATCGTGAACAAAAGACACATTCAAATAACTTACTACAAAGTGCTCACAAATGACAATGTTAAAATTTATAGCGAAACTTGTTTTCCACCAATTTCCACGCTAACTTTAAAATGACATTTGAATGTCTCGACTCTTATCTACGTCGTGGAAAGTTTCTAAATTACAATTTTAGAATTTACGAGTTCAAAAAAGGTTATTCTCGGGAGGGCGCCATATATCACAAGTTTCGTCAGTGTATGCCACGCCACGAGTTGCACAACCGATGAGAAATTAATAGTTGTTTGCTCTTCCTTCCGACTGCTTTAATTGCCTTCACTTACCGGCTAGTGTGAACCGCAACTTGATAAGTTAATAGTTGAAGCTAAGTTGAATATACAGCGGCTGCACTTCGAATATTATATATGTATATAATAATACATTTTTATTTTTATTTATAGCTACACAACCATGTTTTAAATCTATACATCCGTGTATAAGAATATAAAACTCTATAAGTATTGCTGAATTAATCTGCCAGTTTTATTCTTCCTCATCTTCTATATCTACATCTATATCTGTACTCTGTACAAATAAATACAATTGGAGTGTCTGCTTTTAATATTAAAATAACGGCTTTTTACTAAGTGCATTTGGATGTATACCTACACGGTACATATACATATATGGTCTGTCTGTCTGTCTGTTTGTTCCGGCTAAGGGGCCATCCATAAATTACGTCACACGTTAGGGTGGAGGGAGGGGGTCGATGAAGTGTGACATTGTGTGACAAGGGGTGGGAGGGGTCCTAAATTTCGTGACGTCACATTTCAAACTTGAATAATTGGTATGTATAGATAAATATTAAAAAACAATTAATTCCAAAATAAAACTTATTTTGGAACTGCTGTTTTAATTTAATAATTTTTAGGTGTAAAATTTCATAATATGTGACGTCACACTAGGGGGGGAGGTCTCACAAATGTGACCAGCTGTGACAAGGGGGGGGAGGGGTCAAAAAGTCATGAAATTAGTGTGACGTAATTTATGGATGGCCCCTAATCTCTGAAATGGCTGGACCGATTTCGACGGGACTTTCATTGGCAGATAGCTGATGTAACAAGGAGTAACTTAAGCTACTTTTATCTTAGAAAAAAAATAGTTTATTAGGCGATACGAAGTTCGCCGGGTCAGGTAGTCTGAAATAAATTCACTTTTCCTTTTTTATCTATGGCTACTTCAAATTACATTGAAACCTATAGCTTTCCATCTGTTGGAAGATTTTGCCTCAATTAGCTACTACTACCAAGTTTATTATTAGTTTTATTTCGAATTTAAATGTTTGCAATGTTTGCGAATTAAACCATTTCCAT
The DNA here is from genome assembly GCA_951805285.1 of Thymelicus acteon. NCBI lineage: Eukaryota > Metazoa > Arthropoda > Insecta > Lepidoptera > Hesperiidae > Thymelicus > Thymelicus acteon. The sequence continues at coordinate 11,336,806 of OX638229.1, read as the reverse complement.
GAACAGAAAATGCATTTTTTTGAACGCTTCCTCCTCCTCGCGTCGTTGTCCTCACTGCTAATGGTCGTGACCCCCCCCCCCCCCCCACGGATCACCTTCTCTTTGACGACGTTGCGCCATCGGTTCCTGTTATCGGCTGCGTGTATGGCCTCATAAACTTTGCTACCCAATGTAGTGCGGATTTGGTCTGTCAAGTGGATTGGGCTTCTTCCTCGAGGTGTTTTCCCTTCGATCTTGCCTGTGTCGACAAGAACGCTTTCCTGTGTATAGTGAAAACACAAACTATCCCCAGACTAGAATTCCATTCGTTACGACCAACATGGGCATTATGAACATTGAACCGCAACACCCAATAACAAACGTTCTTCAAACAATCTTTTAGGCAAAGGGCTACCCGGACCGGGAATCGAACACGCTTCGCAGGTAAGGTCACCACCAATTACGGAGTCGTCAATGATTATGGCGTAAACTTGGACGATATACTAATATATAATACGAGTAACCGCCTTCGCTTTGCTTCGGTTTTCTTATTTTTTTACACCTTGGGTTACATTATTGGAGTTTTATTAAGGACCCCTAATTTTTTTGAAAATATAATATAGCCTATGTTACTCGGGGATAGTGTAGCTTCCCAACAGTGAAAGAATTTTTCAAATCGGTTCAGTAGTTTCGGAGCCTATTCAATGCAAACAAAAAATCAAATCTTTCCTCTTTATATATTAGTATAGATAATATATAATACGGTTACTGAATGATTATACAACGTGGGATATTTTCATGAATATACATAATATGTATAGCTTGCGTGTAATAAAATACAGGCTCCGAAACATGTCATGTAACATCGTGAGAGATTTACTGCGCCCAGAGTAATGAAACCTAAGTTGCTACTTTCTTTTAGCCATTAAGGGTGAATTTTGCTTGAAGAGGAGAATGATTTATTTTTATTATGATGTAAATCATACCAAGTACTTTAAGTTATGGAACATGAAGTTTTAAAGTTATGTTACATGAATCTGACACTTATCGAGAATTAATGATACTTCGTATTAATATGTAATTTAAATTAATTCTGGGGTTTGTATATTTCACTGTATATGTATAAAAATAAAACTGGTCAAGTGCGTGTCAGCCACATGCAATGTAGGGTTGCGTAGTTGTAAGTACAGTTAGGTTAGATTAAGTAGTTAATGAGTAATAGATGATAGTTTTCCTTTTAAATTCATAATATACTACTACCGTGATTTTTTTTCACACGTCGAACACAGGTGACAGGGGGAGGAGACATTTGACTCTAACAAAAATTAGCACTCTCAAAGCCGAATACTTCACAATCGGATTCCGGAATCGCAAAATAGTCTTTGCAGACTCGTAATATTATTGAAAGACCTCACCCTTATGATAAGTTTTCTAATTCAAAATCAAATATCGTTTATTGATGTTGGTACAGTACGGCCGCTGTATCTTGGCGCGTCTGAACTTCGCGCAGAAGGCTGCGCAGTAATATAATTCGCCAATACTCGATACGCGGTGTATTGTGTCTCAGTCATACGTTAGCATATTCGTGTTGCGATCTCTGTCTTACATGCGCTAAAGTTCGCAAAGCCTATGTTCAGACGCGCCAAGATACAGCGGCCGAACTGTAAGTAAGGTAATTAATAAGATACTGACACTGAGAGGAAGGGAGGGAATTGCCACGCATGGCTGAAGGTATACCATCATACCTACATTGACCTTGTGGATTGTTAAAAAGTTACTTAAATGAATTTCTACTTATACTTAACTAGCTGACCCGGCAAATTTCGTATCGCCTAACAAACTATTATTTTTTCTAAAATAAAAGTAGCCTAAGTTGCTCCTTGTTACATCAACTATCTGCGAAAGTGAAGTGAAAGTCCCGTCAAAATCGCCATTTCAGAGATTAGCCAGAACAAACAGACAGACAGATAGACAAAAAATGTAAACAAATTTTTTTTGGTATATGTACCGTGTGTACATCCAAATGCACTTAGTAAAGAGCGGTTATTTTAATATTACAAACACACTCCAATTTTATTTATTTGTATGTATGTATAGAGTATAGATGTATAGAATATGTATAGATTGCCTTTTAGTGTGGCTGTGACACTATGGAGCCGCCTGTGTGTATAAGTAGCCTTATTTCTGTTGGCTTAATTGTATTTTTAATAAAATTATATAACGGTCCAGCCAGAGCATTAGTAATGACTTTCAATAGCCCCTTTTTACACAAAACGCAGAATCCTCGAGAGCGCCCATTGACCCTCAGAGCTTTGAAGTGAGTTAATTAAATTCTGCTGCTTATATTACAAAGAAAATTAACGTAAGGCTACCAGAATAATGCGTATTGGCAAACAGAAACCCTAAATGCTTTTAGATTTTACGTTACAAAGAAGTTGTTAAGCACGGATTTACAGACCCTGTTTAAATGGTACGAAATTCAAGAGGAGGTAATACAAGCTTTTTGTTACTCGTTCTGCCCGCGGCGTTGCCCACGTTTTCCGAAATAATAAGTACCTTATGTCCTATTGGCCTAACTGAGTGCTAAATTTCATGAAAATCCGTTTAGTAATTTTTGCGTGAAAGAGAAAGAAACATCCATACAAACTATCATATTTATAACACTATAGTAGGACTAATTAGTCGAATCACAGTGCGTCTTATTAACCGACTTCAAAAAGGAGGAGGTATTCAATTCAACTGTATTTTTTTATGTTTGTTACCTCAGAACTTTCGACTGGGTGAACCGATTTTGATGATTATTTTTTTAATCCAACGTTGGTACTTGTCATGTGATCCCACTTGAAATTGAGCGAGATCTGACGAGTAGTTTTTGAGTAATCCCTAAGTTTGAAGTCGGTTATTTTTTGTCAAGAATTATGTTTCTAACTACTTATGTTACTAACGACTAATTATTCTGTTGGCCCATAAGTTAATAAGAATTGTAAATATACCTAACTTGTTGTTGTACCGTAAAAAAAGAGAAAATATTTATATTGTAAAGACATTATTTTGCATCTATGCGGATTCCCTGTGTTTCGGATGAGTAGTACTCTCGCGGTCCGAATTTAAATAATTGTGGCATAGCTGTTACGTATTTTATTGATCGCAATAAATTAAATGATAGTTTATACGTACTTGTTTTATTTTTATTTATTTCTATTTAGGAGTATATGAAAATTTTACACGTAAAAGGAGTGTAAAATAAAATATTTTTATTAAATATGCGTTAAAATATATTGCGTTAAAATTTGCTTGAGAGCCAGTTCTTTCTTTCTTTTTCTTCTCTCTTTCTTGGCCGTCAACGCATCAGTGATGCCTTTGCATTTGCAACACCAAAGGATTCCATGGGCGACGATAGCCACTTACCATCAGGTGGATCGTCAGCTCGTTTGCCAGCTGTTTCCATAAAAATATCAAACAAAAATAAACATTACACACACTACCGTGTTATGCACACGGTACTATTGAACCTCTCCCTTCTACACACGACGGATATAGAAGCATTATTTCAAAAATTCCATTATGGTTGCTAATTAGCCGACCCCAGTAATTTGCACAATGTAGCGTCATCCTTTGTAACGGACATTAAGAGACCCATATCACGTTTCTTTGTCTGTACAATTCAAAGTAAACTCATCCACAAAACAAATTAATTTTAGCTCTAGAACAAATGTTGGCTCGTTCGACCCAAAAATTGTTGTCTCCGAGTAATTCCAAATAAGTTTGGATGTACCCAAGCTTCGTAGACGACGTGGAGTATTTTATTGAGCTGGAAAATCCATTAACATACACGATGTCCACTAAAAATCCATCCATAATACATTTGGACCGGAACAGTTTCCTCCTGGTTAAAAGTTGTTTAACTGTGCGGGTTAACAGAACCTTACCCAGGTGTTTACTAGGTGATCTATTCCTACTAGGCCGTGATTCATAAAATATCTGTAAAATATTAATTCTTGATTCATTCAACTTTTGTGGCAACTTGATTGCGCTTCCTTAATATAATTCCTTAATATTATTTTTTAATAATTCCTTAATATTATTTTTTTACTATTAGGACAATTTACATTCTACATAATATTATACAGGGTGGAAATAAAAGACGGTAGTTGGAGGAAAAGTACCCTGAATATTGTTGATGGCAAATAAGTAATATTGGATTCAAAGATTTTTGAAAAATCACCTGCTTGAGCCGGGAATCGAAGCAGTGAAATGTGAAAAATAAAAAAATCCTGTTTTTTTGATTTTGTATTTGATTTGGTATAAAACAAACAATAACAAAACATATGAGCAGCTGTCGATTTTGTCATACTCAAAATTCAACTTACGTTTATCTGTGGGCGCAGTAGCTGATAGATTGACTTAAAATTACTTTTTATTTAATGTTTTTTATTGATTATCATCCTAAATTAATCTTAGTTAAATATGTTGCATAAAAACGTCATCTAAAACTAGTTTATACTACAAGTAATTTATAGTAGTAACAAATTGACTTTCCTTACATTAATTCCTTCTCCGTTCCATATTCTTTAATCCATTAGCTTATTTCATGCAAGCACAAGGCTTTCGTTTGATAAGCTCTGTATTGTGATGCACCTGTGTCTTGACAAGAATGTGGTACTGATGTAAAGACCCATGATACATTCGACTATTATTTTGTACAGTTACTAATATAGGTACAAAGTAGTCGAAATAAAAATAATAAAATACTTTAAAAATACTTATAAAAACAAACTTTTAAAATGACGTATAGTGCTGTTGGCCGCTGAGGAACTCCCTCGTCCAAAGTCAACACTGAACGTACTCATAGTATCGGGTCACCAATATCATAAAAACGCATTTTCATCGAATCAGTTTGAGAAATTTCAACTCCGTATGATGAGAGAAAGTAGAGAACTACTTCCTACTCCTTCTACTGAATTAGAATTCATCTTGCAAGATTTGACCCATAAAATTACTTTGTAACAAATCAACGAATAAAGCAAGTTAAATAAATGCTCGCAAAAACAAAATTGACTAAAAATCTTTTAATCGTAAGACTTAATCTAAGTCATTTCTTATAATCTTTATAGAACTGAAACTGACTCCCTTGTCGCTTTAGAAGTAGTGTGTTTGCCTTAAAAAACTAAGTTTCGAGAATCACCATTGCAAAAGTTCTTAAAAGTAGAATATTTTCTGTTGGGTTTCTTAATAACTTCCATCAGCTAATGTTGCTATGAGACGTTGGGCATTGCGCATTTCATTGCAAGCATCGTAACAAGACGACTGACGCCGCGACGCTATGAGAATTTCAATTCCCAAACTTTATTAATCACTTGTATACTACCTATCGGTCTAAACATCAGAAAGGTATTCATTTAATTTTTATTTTTAACGAAGCATAATTTAAAACGCTGGTACGGCACGATTAAGAGAAAACAGTTATTTCCGAAACATAATTGCTACTTGTGGTTTTAGAAGATTATCCAAACTACCAAAAAGGGCTAGTATGAAACGAGACTGGCTAAAATGCAGCTAAATATTCAGGCACAAAATTTCACAAGCACACTTAATAAGAGTACGCCGGCAGTGCCAGCACGACTGAATAGCTTTCACTAAAGAGAGAGAAATTTCCTCATAAAGCTCATGTGAGCATACTTTTTCATTAGAATCTCTTAACTGGCGTAGAAAAGCAAAATGCAATACCAAACGTTTACGATACACAAATACTTAAGCTTTGGCGCATTTTTAAGTTATTTTAACAATGTATCAGCATATATACTATTTGTATGAGTTAACAATTGTTTAAACAGTATCGTCAAAGTAGAGTAAACAAAATTTAATTTCTCAGCAGATGTAATTAATTGCTAACATTTCTATTAAACTCCCACAAAGAAGACTCCAGGTTACCAAGATATAGCAAATATTTATATCAAACTTCAGTTGTAAAACCTCAAAATATCTAAAATTAATGACTGCAGAAAACATCTGAGCGCAGAAAATGAGCTTGAGTATGTTGTTGAACATCGTGAACAAAAGACACATTCAAATAACTTACTACAAAGTGCTCACAAATGACAATGTTAAAATTTATAGCGAAACTTGTTTTCCACCAATTTCCACGCTAACTTTAAAATGACATTTGAATGTCTCGACTCTTATCTACGTCGTGGAAAGTTTCTAAATTACAATTTTAGAATTTACGAGTTCAAAAAAGGTTATTCTCGGGAGGGCGCCATATATCACAAGTTTCGTCAGTGTATGCCACGCCACGAGTTGCACAACCGATGAGAAATTAATAGTTGTTTGCTCTTCCTTCCGACTGCTTTAATTGCCTTCACTTACCGGCTAGTGTGAACCGCAACTTGATAAGTTAATAGTTGAAGCTAAGTTGAATATACAGCGGCTGCACTTCGAATATTATATATGTATATAATAATACATTTTTATTTTTATTTATAGCTACACAACCATGTTTTAAATCTATACATCCGTGTATAAGAATATAAAACTCTATAAGTATTGCTGAATTAATCTGCCAGTTTTATTCTTCCTCATCTTCTATATCTACATCTATATCTGTACTCTGTACAAATAAATACAATTGGAGTGTCTGCTTTTAATATTAAAATAACGGCTTTTTACTAAGTGCATTTGGATGTATACCTACACGGTACATATACATATATGGTCTGTCTGTCTGTCTGTTTGTTCCGGCTAAGGGGCCATCCATAAATTACGTCACACGTTAGGGTGGAGGGAGGGGGTCGATGAAGTGTGACATTGTGTGACAAGGGGTGGGAGGGGTCCTAAATTTCGTGACGTCACATTTCAAACTTGAATAATTGGTATGTATAGATAAATATTAAAAAACAATTAATTCCAAAATAAAACTTATTTTGGAACTGCTGTTTTAATTTAATAATTTTTAGGTGTAAAATTTCATAATATGTGACGTCACACTAGGGGGGGAGGTCTCACAAATGTGACCAGCTGTGACAAGGGGGGGGAGGGGTCAAAAAGTCATGAAATTAGTGTGACGTAATTTATGGATGGCCCCTAATCTCTGAAATGGCTGGACCGATTTCGACGGGACTTTCATTGGCAGATAGCTGATGTAACAAGGAGTAACTTAAGCTACTTTTATCTTAGAAAAAAAATAGTTTATTAGGCGATACGAAGTTCGCCGGGTCAGGTAGTCTGAAATAAATTCACTTTTCCTTTTTTATCTATGGCTACTTCAAATTACATTGAAACCTATAGCTTTCCATCTGTTGGAAGATTTTGCCTCAATTAGCTACTACTACCAAGTTTATTATTAGTTTTATTTCGAATTTAAATGTTTGCAATGTTTGCGAATTAAACCATTTCCATGAACAGAAAATGCATTTTTTTGAACGCTTCCTCCTCCTCGCGTCGTTGTCCTCACTGCTAATGGTCGTGACCCCCCCCCCCCCCCCACGGATCACCTTCTCTTTGACGACGTTGCGCCATCGGTTCCTGTTATCGGCTGCGTGTATGGCCTCATAAACTTTGCTACCCAATGTAGTGCGGATTTGGTCTGTCAAGTGGATTGGGCTTCTTCCTCGAGGTGTTTTCCCTTCGATCTTGCCTGTGTCGACAAGAACGCTTTCCTGTGTATAGTGAAAACACAAACTATCCCCAGACTAGAATTCCATTCGTTACGACCAACATGGGCATTATGAACATTGAACCGCAACACCCAATAACAAACGTTCTTCAAACAATCTTTTAGGCAAAGGGCTACCCGGACCGGGAATCGAACACGCTTCGCAGGTAAGGTCACCACCAATTACGGAGTCGTCAATGATTATGGCGTAAACTTGGACGATATACTAATATATAATACGAGTAACCGCCTTCGCTTTGCTTCGGTTTTCTTATTTTTTTACACCTTGGGTTACATTATTGGAGTTTTATTAAGGACCCCTAATTTTTTTGAAAATATAATATAGCCTATGTTACTCGGGGATAGTGTAGCTTCCCAACAGTGAAAGAATTTTTCAAATCGGTTCAGTAGTTTCGGAGCCTATTCAATGCAAACAAAAAATCAAATCTTTCCTCTTTATATATTAGTATAGATAATATATAATACGGTTACTGAATGATTATACAACGTGGGATATTTTCATGAATATACATAATATGTATAGCTTGCGTGTAATAAAATACAGGCTCCGAAACATGTCATGTAACATCGTGAGAGATTTACTGCGCCCAGAGTAATGAAACCTAAGTTGCTACTTTCTTTTAGCCATTAAGGGTGAATTTTGCTTGAAGAGGAGAATGATTTATTTTTATTATGATGTAAATCATACCAAGTACTTTAAGTTATGGAACATGAAGTTTTAAAGTTATGTTACATGAATCTGACACTTATCGAGAATTAATGATACTTCGTATTAATATGTAATTTAAATTAATTCTGGGGTTTGTATATTTCACTGTATATGTATAAAAATAAAACTGGTCAAGTGCGTGTCAGCCACATGCAATGTAGGGTTGCGTAGTTGTAAGTACAGTTAGGTTAGATTAAGTAGTTAATGAGTAATAGATGATAGTTTTCCTTTTAAATTCATAATATACTACTACCGTGATTTTTTTTCACACGTCGAACACAGGTGACAGGGGGAGGAGACATTTGACTCTAACAAAAATTAGCACTCTCAAAGCCGAATACTTCACAATCGGATTCCGGAATCGCAAAATAGTCTTTGCAGACTCGTAATATTATTGAAAGACCTCACCCTTATGATAAGTTTTCTAATTCAAAATCAAATATCGTTTATTGATGTTGGTACAGTACGGCCGCTGTATCTTGGCGCGTCTGAACTTCGCGCAGAAGGCTGCGCAGTAATATAATTCGCCAATACTCGATACGCGGTGTATTGTGTCTCAGTCATACGTTAGCATATTCGTGTTGCGATCTCTGTCTTACATGCGCTAAAGTTCGCAAAGCCTATGTTCAGACGCGCCAAGATACAGCGGCCGAACTGTAAGTAAGGTAATTAATAAGATACTGACACTGAGAGGAAGGGAGGGAATTGCCACGCATGGCTGAAGGTATACCATCATACCTACATTGACCTTGTGGATTGTTAAAAAGTTACTTAAATGAATTTCTACTTATACTTAACTAGCTGACCCGGCAAATTTCGTATCGCCTAACAAACTATTATTTTTTCTAAAATAAAAGTAGCCTAAGTTGCTCCTTGTTACATCAACTATCTGCGAAAGTGAAGTGAAAGTCCCGTCAAAATCGCCATTTCAGAGATTAGCCAGAACAAACAGACAGACAGATAGACAAAAAATGTAAACAAAATTTTTTTGGTATATGTACCGTGTGTACATCCAAATGCACTTAGTAAAGAGCGGTTATTTTAATATTACAAACACACTCCAATTTTATTTATTTGTATGTATGTATAGAGTATAGATGTATAGAATATGTATAGATTGCCTTTTAGTGTGGCTGTGACACTATGGAGCCGCCTGTGTGTATAAGTAGCCTTATTTCTGTTGGCTTAATTGTATTTTTAATAAAATTATATAACGGTCCAGCCAGAGCATTAGTAATGACTTTCAATAGCCCCTTTTTACACAAAACGCAGAATCCTCGAGAGCGCCCATTGACCCTCAGAGCTTTGAAGTGAGTTAATTAAATTCTGCTGCTTATATTACAAAGAAAATTAACGTAAGGCTACCAGAATAATGCGTATTGGCAAACAGAAACCCTAAATGCTTTTAGATTTTACGTTACAAAGAAGTTGTTAAGCACGGATTTACAGACCCTGTTTAAATGGTACGAAATTCAAGAGGAGGTAATACAAGCTTTTTGTTACTCGTTCTGCCCGCGGCGTTGCCCACGTTTTCCGAAATAATAAGTACCTTATGTCCTATTGGCCTAACTGAGTGCTAAATTTCATGAAAATCCGTTTAGTAATTTTTGCGTGAAAGAGAAAGAAACATCCATACAAACTATCATATTTATAACACTATAGTAGGACTAATTAGTCGAATCACAGTGCGTCTTATTAACCGACTTCAAAAAGGAGGAGGTATTCAATTCAACTGTATTTTTTTATGTTTGTTACCTCAGAACTTTCGACTGGGTGAACCGATTTTGATGATTATTTTTTTAATCCAACGTTGGTACTTGTCATGTGATCCCACTTGAAATTGAGCGAGATCTGACGAGTAGTTTTTGAGTAATCCCTAAGTTTGAAGTCGGTTATTTTTTGTCAAGAATTATGTTTCTAACTACTTATGTTACTAACGACTAATTATTCTGTTGGCCCATAAGTTAATAAGAATTGTAAATATACCTAACTTGTTGTTGTACCGTAAAAAAAGAGAAAATATTTATATTGTAAAGACATTATTTTGCATCTATGCGGATTCCCTGTGTTTCGGATGAGTAGTACTCTCGCGGTCCGAATTTAAATAATTGTGGCATAGCTGTTACGTATTTTATTGATCGCAATAAATTAAATGATAGTTTATACGTACTTGTTTTATTTTTATTTATTTCTATTTAGGAGTATATGAAAATTTTACACGTAAAAGGAGTGTAAAATAAAATATTTTTATTAAATATGCGTTAAAATATATTGCGTTAAAATTTGCTTGAGAGCCAGTTCTTTCTTTCTTTTTCTTCTCTCTTTCTTGGCCGTCAACGCATCAGTGATGCCTTTGCATTTGCAACACCAAAGGATTCCATGGGCGACGATAGCCACTTACCATCAGGTGGATCGTCAGCTCGTTTGCCAGCTGTTTCCATAAAAATATCAAACAAAAATAAACATTACACACACTACCGTGTTATGCACACGGTACTATTGAACCTCTCCCTTCTACACACGACGGATATAGAAGCATTATTTCAAAAATTCCATTATGGTTGCTAATTAGCCGACCCCAGTAATTTGCACAATGTAGCGTCATCCTTTGTAACGGACATTAAGAGACCCATATCACGTTTCTTTGTCTGTACAATTCAAAGTAAACTCATCCACAAAACAAATTAATTTTAGCTCTAGAACAAATGTTGGCTCGTTCGACCCAAAAATTGTTGTCTCCGAGTAATTCCAAATAAGTTTGGATGTACCCAAGCTTCGTAGACGACGTGGAGTATTTTATTGAGCTGGAAAATCCATTAACATACACGATGTCCACTAAAAATCCATCCATAATACATTTGGACCGGAACAGTTTCCTCCTGGTTAAAAGTTGTTTAACTGTGCGGGTTAACAGAACCTTACCCAGGTGTTTACTAGGTGATCTATTCCTACTAGGCCGTGATTCATAAAATATCTGTAAAATATTAATTCTTGATTCATTCAACTTTTGTGGCAACTTGATTGCGCTTCCTTAATATAATTCCTTAATATTATTTTTTAATAATTCCTTAATATTATTTTTTTACTATTAGGACAATTTACATTCTACATAATATTATACAGGGTGGAAATAAAAGACGGTAGTTGGAGGAAAAGTACCCTGAATATTGTTGATGGCAAATAAGTAATATTGGATTCAAAGATTTTTGAAAAATCACCTGCTTGAGCCGGGAATCGAAGCAGTGAAATGTGAAAAATAAAAAAATCCTGTTTTTTATGATACCAGCCGATAGGGTCATTCATAAGGATCAATTTCTTTTGAGCAATATGCATTTCCTGTATATCAATAACTTTTAATAAAACGTTGATTTAAATTCAAATGGAGCCTTATATATGAAGCTAAGCTTAAAAAACTTCAGGAGCTGATGAAGAACAGCTTCTTCTTAAAGCCAACTATATAGGAAAAACAAAATAAAATAATTCATTTTACAGTGAGTCTATATGTCAGCGCGGCAATCTTAAATAGATCAGATCAGATTGGGATTTTTCCTACAAATTTGAATTCTGACTCTGTGATCTTTGTTGCTTTATAGCGTAGAAGTAAGCCTGATTTTTTTATGGAAATAGCCGACAAACGAGCTGACGATCCACCTGATGGTAAGTGGCCATCGTCGCCCATGGACATCAGCAACACTAAAGGCATCACTGATGCGCTGCCGGCCAAAAAAGAGAGAAAAAAAAAGGAAGAAAGAACTGGCTCTCAAGCCCCCAGCCGGAACACGACGAGTCGTTTGGCGGCTGACTCATGCTCAAGGGTGATAGCTATCCAGGCAAACCCCATGGAGAAATAATAATAGTAATAATGGTATTAATTAACAATTAAAATCAATATAATCCCTCGAGGGGCCCTACCACCAGCGGACCAGATTTAGTCGCCCTTTACGACACCCATCCGGCGTGGGATTGGGGTTAGTATTCTAAGCCGCCCCAATACGGCAATAACTGATACTGATACTTTAATAATAATCTAAATTTTACTAACAAAAAATAACCGACTTCAAAGTCTCAAAAACTACTTTTCAGATCTCGTTCAAATTTATGTGGGACCACATGACAAGCACCTGCTTTCGATTAAAAAAAGAATCATCGAAATCGGTTGGCGTGATATTGAGTTATTCGTCAATTTGTCGCGCACATCTTAACACAAATTTACGACTTATGTGGTTTTCTCATGGATGCCATTGTCAGATCTCAAAAAAAAATATGTGGGACCACATGACAGCCACCAGCTTTCGATTAAAAAAACAATCATCAAAATCGGTTCGCCCAGTCCAAAGTTCTGAGGTAACAAACATAAAAAAAAAATACAGTCGAATTGAGAACATCCTCCTTTTTTTGAAGTCGGTTAAAATACCTGAAAATAATGAAGTCACGACACTCTTTCGTTCTTACCAATTAGACCACACATTGTTTACATAATAGAACTTACGTACATTGTTGACAAATACATAATAATATATGTTAATTTATCAGTACCAAGGCTTATGTTTACGATGTCGTGACGACTAGATGAACAATAGCAATGTAATATTGTCTTGTAAGCCTCTTCTATCTATGCATACCAAGGTTTCACAACTTGCTAGAAAAGAGTAAACGGTGCATCAGACGGCCACTGTCACCACTGTTAATGGTATCGAAAACTTTACAAGTGAAAAGCAATTAATCTTTTCCTTAACTAACTTTTAAAACTTGCAACCATATATTAGTCGGAAGACGGTTGCTAGTTTGAAAAAAGTACTACCCTCAGCAATCACCTGTAGCAGTGATAGCCTAGCGGTTAGAACGTTGGTCTCCCGAACGAAGGGGCGCGAGTTCAAACCCTGGCACGCACCTCTAATTTTCAAATATTATGTGCGTATTAGAAGTTAATTATCACTTGCTTCGGTGAAGGAAAACATCGTGAGGAAACCTGCACACCGGAGAGTTCTCCATAAAGTTCTCAAAGGTGTGTGAAGTCTACAATCCGCACTTGGCCAGCGTGGTAGACTATGGCCTAATACCCCTCACATTGTGAGAGGAGACCCCGAGTCCAGCAGTGGGACAATTATGGGTTGTTGCTTTGCTTTGCTTTTTTACTACCCTCGCAAGAGTGTCAAATGTTTAATAAGGTATTTATAGTAGGATTATACTAAAGGTGTCTGCCTGTAATTACGACGTGACGTTGAGTCCAATATCTCAGATCTAGAATTAGTGTTACTATCTTAATAACTATGATAGAAAACTTTCGGCAAATTGAATGAAAATTGCATTTTAAATTGCATTTCAGATGTCCAATCGACGAAATGTTCTTAGGAAAAATTTTCTACGGAAAAACTGAAGTTGTGATGAAAAAAGTTTTTCCGATTTCAGTACACAACTTTATAAGACGATATTCGCGATATGAGTTTGTTAAGAACAAGAAAACACTGTACGCCACTCGTATCAAAACATTTTTTATAATTCTGTCGCTTCATAATCAATATCGTTTCCTAAAAATATATTTGATTTTAATTATATTGTTAATGTTTGTTTTGTGACAATATTATTATTAAATCTACATCAGTACATGAAATATCCTTGTTTCTGATTTTATTGAATTGTGATATCAAATCATCTAGGTAGATAGATGATTTTGTTTATTCTCTGGAAACAAACTCTTTATGTATGATGAATCATACCGTACAACTTAAATTAGGGCCTAAGAATAATCAACGAATTGTGATTTAGTATTTTCTGAAATATATTTGATATCTGTATCAAGCTAGACGATTTCAGATATCAACCCGTATTGAGGCGGCTTAGAATACTAACCCCAATCCCACGCCGGATGGATGTCGAAAGAGGCGACTAAATCCGGCCCGCTAGCTGATTGTAGGGCCCCTCAAGATATTGGTAATATTGATTTTAATTGTTAATTAATACCATTATTACTATTATTATTTCTCCATGGGGTTCGCCTGGATAGCTACCACCCTTGAGCATGAGTCAGCTGCCAAACGACTCATCGTGTTCCGGCTGGGGGCTTGAGAGCCAGTTCTTTCTTTCTTTTTCTTCTCTCTTTCTTGGCCGGCAACGCATCAGTGCCTTTGGTGTTGGTGACGTCCATGAGCGACGATAGCCACTTACCATCAGGTGGATCGTCAGCTCGTTTGCCGGCTATTTTCATAAAAAAAGACTTTTTCATCATTGCAATAAAGTTCTAACTTCTCCGACAAAGCCACTGAGGACTGTTGCAGGAGGACTGCTAACAAAATTAAATATATTAAGACAACATACAAATGTTTGTCCTTAATCCTTCAGTAATTAATATTAATGATGTAGTAATGGTGTAAAGCATTAAGTAGGTACTAAGATTTTTGTCTTACTTTTGATGAAAAAACGTCTTACGGCCGCACTCAGAGTCACTTAATGGTTACTTAAATCGCTCCTTAGTACAGAATTTGTTTTGTAATTCTGTACGGAGCGATTTAAGTAAACGTTAGGTGACTCTCAGTGCAGTCGTTAGTTTATCATTTTCCTGTTTTTACAGTAAAATACCAATTATTTAATGTTAGGTATCAAACATTACCAAGTAGTTACCTTGACCTAATTTTAGACTGGTACTTATAATTCATACTTTTAAGTATTGGTAAGGAAAATATGTTTAAAAATGTTTTAAATGTATGCAGTTATTTTGTACGAAGATAGAATGTTCGATCGAAATGCAATTATACAATATTACTATGCAAGTCCAATCGAACGCTGCTGGCGGCACTAACTTCAAGACTTGGAGAAGTTCACCCACAGTAAGGTCAATAAGTTTATTTCAACGATTTTACATTCAAGAGTCGAATCTAATTTATGAATCAGTTTAAAGTTCACGTCGGTTTCTTCGTGAAAGACAGTCGATTTATGGTTCGGGATTATTGTGGTTACGACCAATATGTCAGTTGCACGAAGTAGTATAGACGGAAAGTGCTCCAATTCGTCTTTTAATAGACATGTGATGAAACTTTTGGTGGATTTTGGTGCTTTTTTAATATTGTTAAACAATGAGTTGTTCTGACGTCTCCATTTTCACTAAACCGTCAACTGTGTTTTTTCTTGGCATCATTAAATTTTACCGCACAAATGAGAACACGCTCAAATATTGCTTTAATTTTGGGACACCCATTAGAATTATTTACTTGACTCATATAACTTTCTTCTTTATTTTCTACTAGGCACTGAATAAATAAACATGATGATTATGAATACAATTTACGTTGACATCACAGATTTACAAAAGCCTGACAGTCGATAGGTAATTTTTAACAGGCGACTTTTGTTCAACTGGCTAGAGGAACAAAAGAGATGAGCAATTATGGATATGCTAATATGGGTTTTAACAAGCAACGATATTCGTAGGATATTTTTACCCGTGAAAGCATTTCTGTTAGCGAGCTGTTTGCCGGCTTAAAAACTCGTAATTAGCTCCACTCACACAAGGTTTTTGAACCTTAGGTTTTCGTTTTTCAGCAAAAAATTCAAAGTTGGTTTTAAATTTTAATGCATCGTTCGTACTATTCTATAAAAGTAAGTTTTAAATTTTAAGAACTCTGTATAGAGTATTTTTGCACGAAGACTGTGTATTGTTCAATGGACAAAGATGGACAGTAAGTTTTGTTTAATTTTATCAGTCGTAATGTCGATGAAGATGACAAAGATGTTGACGACGATGTCGATTATACTGACGATAATGAGGACGATGACTAAAATAATGATCACAAAAACGAAGACTCATAAATCAAAGTAATGGGATCTATTGAATTCTGCTAACATTAAGACTAAAGGTTAATGATCTAAATTTTCAAACCTCATCTAAAACTTCTAAGCATAAGCGCTATACCTATATCTATAACTGAACACAGGAGCGCACAAAGTGGATACCAAATCTGAATTACAATATCATCGTCTCTCATTGTCTATTTAACTAAAATCTGTAGTGAGCCAGCTAGAAGTAGGAGCTGAGGTAGCTTGAATATCTCAAGCGTATCACGACGAAGCCCAACTGCAGTGTATCCAGAGACACTATCTGCCACTACGTCACACCCCGAGCGATTTGCATAAAGCGGCGCGGACATCGCGTTGGCGGCGCTTCAGCTTGTACCTCATTAGCATAACTGCTCAATTATTTTGTGCGGAATAGTCGCTTTACAGACAAATTTTGGTTTTCGCTCCGCACTCTATCGAGCGTCCGGCTGGGCTGCGGCTGGCGTGGTTTATTATTATAACGTTACCTCTGGACGTAATGTTGAATCAAAAAGCTACAATAATCACTACGGCTTAAAATAACGGCGATGTTTAAAATCGATTGATCCGTCTTATGTGCTTCATGACTACTAGTTATTATGAACGGTGTCATGTTTGAACTAACTAAAGCTTAGTTTGTTACGCCGAGACGATAGGTTATGGCTATGCTAAAATACGCTAGGTGGCGTCAAGATATGAACAGTGTAACAACAATCATGCATCAGTGACGCCAACCACAGTATGGAAGGTTTAACCTACGGTATTATACAGATAAAGTTTAGGTAACTTTATCGTATTGTCACATTATGTTTTCAACTATGATAACGGGAATCCTGATATTTATAGGTAAATGTGGACCAGCTTAATATTAACGTAAAATTAAAATGGAAATCTTTCTAAACTTTTAATGTCTTTTTAAATTTAATTTCATATTTGTAAATTTTTCTTCATTTAAACAGCTAGATCATTGACCCGGTCACATATTTTTATAATACTACAAAATATATCGCATCAATGCAGACTTGAGCTACAATACAACTTTATTTGAATTCAAGAAAGTCTCGGAAAATATCACAATATTCATCTCACTTCCCGGTGCAAGAATGAAAAATTATCAAATACTTTAGATATGGAAACCTTACTTCGAAGAAAAAAGTGAAGAAATATCTGTAAAAAAAATCAAATCTAATATGAATTGTATCGTATTGAACTGTTATGGTGTGTCCTGATCAGACGAATGCGCCGCTCGCGAGCCGTTCGCAACCTGTGCACCCGCTACTCGCGTGCGATTACTGCCTACGTTTGATGCGCGTCTCTAGCGCAACTTACGGGAAGGCTGGGGTTGAGCACGCGACTAACACGCGTGCAGCTTGAGCGCAGATTCCCATAGTTGTGAATATGCTTCCGAAGCTGTTGGACCTTATGACGGGGGCAGCACGCGCGCAGGTCGGAAGCGGCTCGCGTGCAACGCATACGAAGCGCATTCGCCAGATCTGTACGCACTTTAAAATACAACAATTTTGATTAAAAATCGCATTCTAAATTTCAAATTCTTGTGTCATAAATAATGTGTAGATTTTTTTTGTGTACAAAGCAGAAGTCATTCGTGAAATTCCTCAAGTTCCCAAAAGATGTGGTGGATATACCCCAATTTCGTGGATGATTGTACAAAATACTTAAACATTGTACAGTGACGTCGTGACATAAAATTTCGTACATATTTTTGTCGAAATGAAACAAATTTCAATTTGAACGAAACGAGCCAGCCTCATCACAGTTTGGAGGTCGCGAGCACTAAAGACGCATGCTCAGAGGCAGTTTCAAGGCAGTTTCAAAAATGGCTTCCTTGAAAGACGGTTACATGTTTCGCTATGATCGAGAGCTACATTATGAAAATTGCCTCCTCGTCGTAAACTGTTATTGTATGCGAAGTGGGTGTCGTCGCAAACACGGCTTAGAACACGTCTCAATTTATGCAGGCTCTCATCAGCTCATACCCAAGCTTAACCATCATACAAGTTAATTGTAAAACTAAGTCCTGTAATGCTTTTGTAGCTAACGTGAGATGTTTACTAAAATATACCGCATCATGGTATACTAACTCGCTTAGATTCGGGATAAAAATAAATCTTACTTTTTTAGATTTTCAGATATTCATTAACAAGACAAGTGGTTTAACGATTTCTTGAGGAACGTATTGATTAATCATGTTGCAGACTGATCACTTACCATCACGATGTATGTATGTACGCATTTATCAACTGCTACAATAGAAAATTAAAAATTAAAAAATAACCATTATGGAATTCCCTCGTCTGGAGCCAACCCTGAAAGTATTATTAGGTCATGCTTAACTTAAAAATTAAAATGTGTTCAATTTACACGTGGTAGAAGTGAAACCTTCAAAAATTTTGGTTTCAAGATAATGAGACGAATGTAAAACTTCGGAAAGACTTTAATAGTAGGTTTTAGTAATCATATCAGATCATAGTGATGCAAAGTTAAAAAATAAAAATAAAACAGTGGTAACTAACGCCATCTCTTAACATAATATGAAGAGTAAAATAAGCAGCTAGCGCCATCTATCCAGCAATAACACGAATCTTCTGTCCGGTTCCTCGCTCCATCTATGAATACAACTTAGCACTTTTTAAAGTAACACAAAGAGAACCACGAACATAAGAAGCACTTTATAATGCTTCCTATCTCATTTTCTCCCACGTTAAATCTTATGAATTAATTTATGTGTCTGTCTCTTTTTACTGTCGCTTTTTCGTTTCATCAACTTTCAAATCACAACGATGCTAAAGAAGTTTTCACTTCAAAAATCCGCTTGCTATCAAAAAACCTATCATGATATACCTTTTTGAAATCCTTATGGTGAGCTCTTAAATTTGACACCCATATTACATTATTAAATTTATTTTTATTTTTTGATACTTCAAACAATGGCATCTCACAGCTACCATATTTTTTTTATTTCACTTATCTAAGAACATTTGGGTTATCAAGACGAATCTAACGATATCTTAATTATATAAATCCGTTCAGCGGTTTGGAAGATACGAGGTAATAAAAAATATTACACACATACAAACAAACACACATACCATAGCTATGACACATACATACATACATGATACGCGCGAATAATCTAAATTTTACTAACAAAAAATAACCGACTTCAAAGTTACTCTAAAACTACTTGTGAGATCTCGTTCAAATTTACATATGTGAGATTACGTGATAAGCACCTGCTTTTGATTAAAAAAAGAATCATCGAAATCGGTTGGCGTGATATTGAGTTATTCGTTCATTTGTCGCACATACTTAATACAAATTTAAGACTTCTATGGTTTTATCATGGATGCCATTGTCAGATCTCAATAAAATTTATATGGAACCACATGACAACCACCAGCTTTCGATTAAAAAAAGAATCATTCAAATCGGTTCGCCCAGTCCAAAGTTCTGAGGTAACGAACATTAAAAAAAATACAGTCGAATTGAGAACCTCCTCCTTTTTTTGAAGTCCGTTAAAAACATAACCCTTCCTTGGCAGTCGGGTAAAAAGTTATTCTCGTACTATACAAACGCCTTAACGATTGACATAATTTACAAAAATATTGTAGCCTTATATTTCACGAATAGTGAAGCTTTGGATTAGATAGAATACTTAAGTCGGTTCGATAGTTTCAACGTTTACCCTCTGCATAAAGACAGAAAATTATCTATATTCTATATATATTATAAAACAGTAACTCGATAATGTCTGTACATTGAAGATATTTAAGAAAATTTGATATCAGGGGACTCAATAGGAGCAATAGATTGCAAATCTGTCATTTTTAAAAATCTTGTCTGTCTGTATGTTTGACACCGCATCACGCCAAAACTACTGGATGAAATTGAATGCGGTTTTCACAGTTGTGTTGCTGGTGGTCTAACTTAAAATCTGGTGTACGTTTTATTGTGATACGTCGCTTAAAAGCCGAGATATCAATAAATAGGACTTTTTGATACGCCACATAAAGGCAAGAAATTGTGAAAGTACCGGATAGAGGGATAGAAAAGACTGTTTAGTATCGGAAATATTCGTTATTTCTTTAAAAAATCAGTGTGTACATCTTTTTTTTTAATTTATGATTTTGCAGTGAATTAGTTCTGCTAATCGACAACAGATGTCAGTTTAGGTAACTAAGTAGGTCTGAGAACAAGATATAAAGCTATTATACCGTGAATAAATCTTTTATTGAAATTAATGTGTACCTATTTAAAATAAATGAATATGTAAATAAAAAATAAATAAACGCTTACACACTCATACCCCCCGCAGTAGGTTTAAGTCTGTGTCGAAGGTGGCATGGACGACACGTAACACATCACTGTAACACCCATGACCCAAGTACAAATATTTATCTGTCACATAAATATCTGCACCAGCCGGGAATCGAACCCGGGACCCCTTACTTCGCAGGCAGGGTCGCTACCAACTAGGCTACAGGGTCGTCAAACATTGGGATTTTAATTAAATTTACTTATTAGACATAACTAGGTTAGATTTTGCTATCGGATTAATATAGATTCACTGTATGATGGTGTGGATCAGAGTTAACGATAATATCTATTATGACACAATTAAGTAAATTTACCATAAAATGTTTTTTTTTTTGTAAATAAATAAAAATCTTAAATTCCGACAAAATATTATCTGTATAATTTAGATTTCCTTACTGTAATGTAGAAATAGGCACATAGGAGATAATAATAAAAATACAAATCCTTTACATATTTAATAATCAAAAAGAGGAAGAAATTAAAATATTTGCGAATAACCCTCTACTGCTGTCACCTACTGGTCAGTGACTACCAAGACGGCCGGCATAGGCAAATTTTATGATCGGACGTAAGTGCAATACAAATAACTAAAATACTTTTGAATTTGCGAATAGCCACGTAAGAGCAGACGAGTCACGTGATTGTAAATGGTCACCGTTTTCCATAGAAGAATGAGTGCGTCGTCCGTGATCAGAGTTAAAGGCATCATCCATGCGTTGTCACCCAAGAAAGAAAATAAAAGAAAGAAAAAATAATAAATTATCAAGGTGATTGAATTTCCATTCTATAAAGTTTAGAGACAGTTGTTTATGATGTAGCAAAGCTTTTAATTAAGATATATCGAGCTATATACATAGTAGTAAAAATAAACTAATAACACGCTGTCTTATCCACAAACTTTGGATGTAGGTAATAACAATAAGTTTCTTTTGAAACGTTTTCCAGGAATAATATATACTTCTGGCATTTGGACTATGTTCTTGGGCGAAAAGCTCGGCCTTACGTAGTTGGAAGTTCCACTTAAAAACCCCAGAGTTATTCAGGAATAAATTCAGGAGAATAGAGTCTTCCGGCTGAGAGGCGGGCCCTGCTATTGCGTAGAGGATCCTTTTATTACCATCCAATCTAGCTGGTGTCGCGGTTGCGAAACCCCCCAGATGATCGGGGGCCTCTTCTGACTTCTAAATTCCCACAGAAGCGTCTAACTCTCAGGCATTCAAGTGTAGAGGGGCGAGACGTCCCTGAGCGACTTCTGTGGCCCGTGGTCGGTGCGATCAAACATTGACCGAAAAACCTAATAATAGTACCATATTATCTCAGGTACCTGCTAAACCACCCGATATACGTGATTTGGTGAACAGAATAGGGACCGTCTTACAGACATTATTACTTGGTCAGATAAAAACAAAAAAAAAACTTAATCTTAACACACGTTAAGTCAAAAAGAAGGAAGAAGTAGTGCCAAGAAAACACTTAAGTAATTCAAATGGAAGAAGAATTCGATTAGGTTACATTTGGCTGTTTATACTTACGTGGAAAACATTGTCGACATCTATGAATAAATAGGAGCAGTCCAGTATTCCAGTACTTGGATTATTTTTTCCAATCCAACGATGTATATAACTCATTTTCGCCAAAATGGAGCTTTAGTATTATTGCCTTTCCAGTGACGACACTGACATTATAAAACCAGTACATCGTTGACCGATTCAGGGTGTAGTCGTGTATCTTACAGATAGAATATTACTCCCAGAATGTTACTCTAGAATGGGTGGGAATAACTTAACGTTTTTAAGAATATTTGTTGTTGGTAACGTTGACATTGCAAAAACAACGTTGACCAATTCAGGATCTAATGGTGTACATGTATATAAAATCTCACAAATATTTCTTAAATTAAGATAATTTTTAGGTAGAAATTTGGCTCCCAGTTATTTCATATCCTGCATTAAAAAATAGGTTTCATGTTCGTCGGGATTGGGTCGTTCGAGTTCGAGGCTCGGGGATGCATCTACTCCTTTAGGAAAAGGGGTATAATAATTTAGTATGGAAGTTGTGTTTACAGGTTATAATTATTATTTTGACTGCTTTTATGTATCTACCTACTACATAGAATTTTTGTATATATATTTTTTAGGGTATTGTTCTTCAAAAGAAAAAACATATCCCTTATAGGATCATTTCGCTGTCTGTCTGTCTAACAGTCGACCTTATTATCTTAGTAATGCGTGGAGGTATAATTCCAAACAAACTTAAATAAGTTTAAGTTTTCAGTTAATTGATTGAAAATAGTATTTGGTTAATTGATCGCTATGTCCATGTATGAGAACGACAGTTTTCCGGCGGCAAAGTTAAGTTTGTTACTGAATGATTTAACATTGCTCTTATGTTCGGTGCCGTCGACTTTGCCTTCACCTAAGTTAATTCACCCAGGTGTCTTAAGTTTACTTTTAGTAGACTTTATTCACCTATGCAGCCAGGTGATTTGGTTCTGTAAGTTTGGACAGAACCCTCGGTGCGCAACTCTAACTCGCATTTGGCCGGGATCTTTTTTGATTACTAATTCTCCTCAAGTCCACGCAGACGAAGTCGCGGGTAGAAGCTAGTTATTCATAAATTTCTGTAACAGAAAAACTAGGGTAAATAGAGTATCTGAAGTGTGATGCAGCCATGATACAACCCCCTAATATCATTAATATGAGACTATAATGTACTGACACATTACCTACTGCAGAAGTCTTAAAAATAATTCCACAAACATTTCAGTTTGCGGTCAAACGTGTAAACAAAACCGGAATCCGCATACGAGTAAAACATCTGGTTGTTTTATATAAATGTTATTACATCAAGCTTTGGCGCTAATCCATGAGCCATGAAGAGAAGTGAGGGCAGTTTAGTGGTCAGATAAACAAAATAATTAACCGTTTATAGCCGACCCGCGGGACCGGAGCAGCGGTGCCAGCCAGCTTTATGTAAATGCAACGCCGCGGGCGACCGTGTGATCCATGTTTTACTTCCTATTATGAGAGAACTCTTTTATATTTTAGAATTTTTTTGCAATTTTCTACTTGAGAGGATTCTTACGTAACGTTTTAATTACGTAAGAAATAATAGTAGTGAATAATGAAATCATTAATAGAGTTTTTATCGACGAGCCATCTGAGTGCTCACAGTCGCCCATGGACATCAGCAACAACTACTAATGGCTTCACCAATAAGCATTGGCAATAAAAGGAAAGAGACACTAGAAATCAACTGTAAAGAGTCCACTTGATAATTATTATTATTATATAATTATTATGATATTTATAATTATTTATCTTTAAAAACGTCTAAGTGACGCCAGTAACTCGTTAATTGAAGTCAGTCTTATTTACACTTGCACTAGTCTTAGTAATCAAACTGTAACTTCACGCCACACGACCGATATACCTACTCGTAGAAACTAAGCTGTTGCTTAGTTAGCACCAGATAAACTTCAAACAAACTAGATCCAGAGTCTTCCATTGTATAATTGTTAAAACAAACTAATTGACCCCGCTGTGGTCAAACTCCAGCAAGACTACTGCAGTTAGCTCCGTCCGTGGATTTGAACGGCCAAATTGAATAGTGAAATCACTGTCTTATGTTCCTACTTTAGATATAGAAATGTGCAAGGGTCTACTAATTTTATTCTTCTTTAAAAAGAAGATGGAACTGGCAGGTTTTATCAATTACGCTCATATTTTTTTCATTTCAACAAAATTACATTCCTATAAAGAACGATCCTCATTATGATTCGCCGTATTAATATATATCTTGTAACATTTCGTAAACTTATTAACGTTTTTAAAAGAAGAATTATAAGAAAATTAGCTATACAGAAATTTCACGTTTTTACAAAGATGACGCAAATATAAATAAGAAGCTTAACTTAAGATGGAAGTCTGGAAAGTTCTGAAAGTTAGCAAACAGACGTTTTAAGCATATCATGGTCGAAAATTCAGAAGAAATTCCAACCGCATAAACACTAAACCGTAACAAGATTTTTTCATTTGCTGAGCACGAGAAGTGTTTTTAATTTACGTTAAAAAGACAAAGAACTTTGTTCAGGTATTTCTTTGTACATTTTCTTAAGTTATTTTCTTTTTCGAACATTCGAGTTCCGATACGAAACGTATTGTTCGAGCTGCGGAGAAACTACGCAAAATAGACCACGTCTTTCGATCTCCATACAGTTTATGTACCGAAGTTCAGTCCATGCCAATGAGCTATTGTTTGATACTGCAATATTAATTAATTATCGAGGGAAGTTGAAACACAAACTTTCATAGCTTAACATAAGTTATAAGATAAGTAAGCTTTCACAGGGAAGATGGAAGTAAAGGGACCACACGGACGTAGCCCGAGACGGACCAGGTCAAAGAGGCGTTTGACATCCCCATCTACAGTGCTTACCACACAGCGGAGAACCGGCAAAGATGGAGAAACATCACAAAGAAGGTTTTATCAGACTGGACCCACGAACCTCAGTAATGAAGAAACGACCCAAGGAGGAGGAGGAAGTAAGGTTTTATTACAGAAGCCAAATAATTATTTTTAAACGAAACAAATTAATGTTTCCACACAATATAAATTACATTTAGTCGTAAGTTGTAAAATCAGAGCAAAGATGAAAACGTAAGATAATACAAAGCCCTTTTGTAACCTTTTCCAACCAAAACGATTCAGTGCAGTCGACGGATTTTCCTTAGAGCGCCTATCTGTATTATAGTAATCCCTTTTATCTCCGCTTTCACATATCACGTTTGCTCGACAAAAAGTCACCCTTTCAATGGAATTTGCATGTGAATAGCAGCCACGAATCTCGGTGTTAGTGACGCCCGAGAATTTAAAAATTACTCAACGATCTATGTTAATTCACGAATTATCCTTTGTCCATCGATCCCATCTAGAAATGTACTCTTGGACAAAGGCTTTCCTTTGTTTAAGACAGTGGACTAATTGCCTTTTCACGGAGTTTATCGATTACCCGTTTCAATAATCTATTTATCCATAATCTCAGGAAAAGTTTGTAGGAAAAGTCAATCTCTTGTGATCGTGCCACTTCAGCCGTCAACTGTGTTTGATGTTTCGAATCCTGTCTCGAAGTGTAGTATAGATATCATTAACGTGGTAGTATCATATAACTGTAGATCTATAGCACGCTAAGTTTTAGTACAGAATAGATAATAGTACCTACTACGTATTTTAGTTTTCAAGTAAACTCAAAAATGGATGACCGCGTCTCGGATCCTAGTTCTCCTATAATAACTACCCAATTCTTAATTCTTGTATAATATATGTATAGGGTAAAAGCCGTATAGTTGTCCAACTTTTCGAAAAATCTCTTTTGTCAAAAAATATGTACGTTGTAAGAATAATGCAACCTGTATATCAACACCTAGGTCTTTAATCTATTATATTAGCCTATTTTTGTGGCCATAATCAACAATGATTTTGAGTAAATCGTGCTTTATTTGACCTCTCAAAAAAAAGATAGTTGCCTACTTTAGCGGATAGTAGCCTAATGTTAAAAATGCTTCGGAATTGCCCCTAGAGCGACTATCCGCAAAATAAACTAGGGCGACTATCCTTTTCGATACGGATACTTGCCCTTTTTATTTGCAAAATAAATAAAAGCTATTCAGCAATAAAACATAATAAACAGTGTAATTTAAAGTTTAAGGCGTGCTAAAAAAAACAATAAGTGGACTAAAATCACAATCAGTAATAAAAACATTCAATAGAAATTACTTACCAATATCATTTTAACGCCTGTCGAAGTACAAAACGTGTGCGTCTATACTGACGGTTTCCATAATACTTATGTCTGCGGGTAAGGTAAAAGCCAGCGTGGTAGACTGACTATGGCCTAATACCCCCTCAAATTATGAGAAGAGACCCCGAGCCCAGCAGTGGGACAGTTATGGGTTGTTGCTTTTGCTTTGCTTTATGTCTGCGGGAAGATATACAATCATAGTAAAGTGCTAACGCCATAAACATCCTTGACATAGTGAATTCAAAACTGAAGCAAGTATCCCACTGACGCAACTATCCGGCTTTTACCCTTTTATAAAATTGAAGTGGACTAACACGAAACTGACTTAACACGAAATTTCAAAATCTATTTAACCTATGCAGATTAAATTGGCAGGGAGATAAGATGTAGAAGATTTTACCTAAGATTAGGGTTTTTGTAACTTCATCCCATAAGAGGTAAAAAATAGGGGATGGAAATTTGCACAGTGTGGGTGGAAATCATTATCATTCCAAAATGGGATGCGCACAGTTGATAGAATAACATAAGTTCTTACGATCATTTGACCTAATGCCATTTAATATACTTTTTTTAGTATCACGATCAAATAATTAATGATATAATTTCATATTTCTAATTGACATTTATCTAATGGACGTTTTATTTAATGCACATTTGAACTAATATACAATTAGTATAATATGAAGTACTATAATATTCAAATTCATATATTTCTGGTAAATTCCAAATTCATTTGTCTTTTTAAATTAAATAAGGCTTAAATAGATGTTATCGTAGAGAAATATCAACGTCAATTAATATTGCATTGCTGCGGTTAGCTTTCTGATTTAAATGTTTTAATTATGAAAGTTCAAATTCAATTGTTTATTATTGAGTAATCATAACATGGTGTTTCAGAAGAAAGTAGTTTGTAAAAATCCATTTATGAATAAAGAAGAAGTAATTTGTAAAAATCCATTTATGGGACTGGTAAAATCATATTGGTAGGGTAAAAAGTTAAGAGAACAAAAAGAACGAGAAGAATGAGCCGAAAAATGAGAATTTTTTGTAGACAAACAAAAGCTTACATTATATCCTGACACTAGTATACCGTACAATTAGGGATAACATTATAATAAATTAATTGTAAGTTACAAGCAAATATAATTTTTTCCTTATTGTTAAATTAAAACCTTTTTTATTATAAACCTTCCTAAAATAACCAAAATTACGATAATATTACCCTGTCATGTCTATCGCTTTTTCTGTGTATTTTTGCTACTCTAATGGCTATAATAAACGAATGCGCATGTTATGTCAGCGGTTGTATTCTGTGTTGTATCATTAATCGGGCTAGTTAATGATAATTATCCTCGATGCGGTCACCATCATCATTACTACTGTTGCCTGAAATATCGTTATAAGTAACAATAGTCATGAATATATAGCTCCAGTTCGTTCATGATTTATTCGGTTTTGTTTTGGACTCACGTGATGATATCGTTTTGAAAGTAGGTATATACTTTTGTGTAAATTTTTGTATTATAACTAGCGCTATCCCCACGTTTTCCGGGATAATAAGTACCCTATATGTTATGCCAGGTCATATATCCTATAATCATACTAATATTATAAATGTGAATGTAAGTTTGTTTGTTACGCTTGCACGCGCTACTTCACCGATTAGGCTGAAATTTGGAATGGAGATAACCTATACTATACCCTGGATTAAAACATAAGCTACTTTTTATCCCGGAAAAGTTCAAGATTCCCGCGGGATTTGTAAAAATCGATCTCTACCACAGGCGAAGCCGCGGACAATAGCTAGTAATATTACAAATGTAAAAGTTTGTGAAGATGTTTGAATGTTTGTTCCTCAATCACGCCACAACTACTTTACAGATTCGGCTTAAATTGGGAATGGAGATTGCCTATATCCTGGATTAACACATAGGCTACATTTTATCCCGAAAAAGTTCAGGGTTTTCGCGGGATTTGTAAAAAATCGATATCCACGCACGCGACGCCACGGGCATATAAATGTAAATTAATTTATTAAAAATTTCGTTTCGAAACCACTCTTCCGCGGCCGCGGGCGATGCCGCGGGCAAAAGCTAGTTATATTCGTATATTAATCGGTTCAGTAGTTTTTGCGTTAAAGAGTAACAAACATCCATACAAGGTTTCACATTTATAATATTAGTAGAATTGTATAATAAGGATTTATATAGTATTTTATTTTATAAATACTCTCTATACCTAATTAGAGATAGATATCTAATTTGGTGAGCGCACTAACTTAGTAAAAAGCCTTTCTTGAAGACTCCCTCAAGACGTCCGATTTTTTTTTAAGCACCTGCTCCTCAGCTCGTGGGCCGCCACGCCATGCCCCTCCACATCTACGCGGGTTTACATTACACTCTAGGGGACAGACTACGTGGAGTCGGTTTTGCAGCGATTTGTTTCTGTCACGAACGTTTACATTCGGCCAAACGATAAATTTTTGGAATTTTCCAAAAATATAAAATACAAACATGTAGAATTCTAAATTATATTAAGTAACGTCGTTACTCATAGATTTTGAATATTATAGTACCTCTTAATATACTAATTGTATATTAGTTCAAATGTGCATTATATAACAATAGGAAATATGAAATTATATCAATTAATCGTTATATAATTTGATCGTTATACTAAAAAAGTATATTAATAGGCATTAGATCAAATGATCGTTAGTACTTCTGTTATTCTTGTATTCTTCATGACGTTATACTTATCTTATTTTGAAGTCCGTTATTTTTTGTCAAAAATTATACATTTTCAGTGCCACCATAAATTACAGTAGAAAGTATCGAAGTACCTTGGTGTACAACATTGTACGGAAAGTTGTTAACTGTTTGTTTTCCACCTGAATGTTTCTGGATCGCCCGCAGATACGATCAGTGCACTGGAAGTTTATTAGCGCTTGCGTGCTGGCGTAACGCGGGCAAGGCGGCTAACTTCTGTGTAAACAGCAGCCAAGCGTACTTGTACTACAATAAAAACTAGTAAAGTAAGGAATAATTTAAACTTTGAAGCATTACTAATTAGTTCTTAAAACATTCGAAAATTTGTTCTTTGAATTGCTGTAAAATCCAACTAAAATGGGGTTTGGTGATGTTGTACCAGAGCATAAATAAGGACCCCAGTGATATCTGGCCCCTTGCTATTAATAATTAATGAAATTAATTGGTATAAAATTGAACTATTTAGTTATAAACATAAGGAATGCTTTCATTTAATTTTGTTACTCATTTCTTACCTAAGTTATCTACATGGAATTTAACTTATTGTTAATAAACTTACAATTGGTTTAGGCGCAAAATGTCCTTTTCGCGAAATGTCCGGCGGACGCAAAATGTCCTATTCGCAGAATGTCCGATTCGCAAAATGTCCTTTTCTCAGAATGTCCTTTTCTTAAAATGTCCTTTTCGCATAATGTCCGATCGTAGGCGCGTTATGAAATTAAGTAACCTAATCTCGCAAGACAATGTTACCATGTTGTTTTTAGATATCTATTCTAAATACTCTTTATTAAAAAATAAAACTATAATAATTTATATTGCACACCATTTTATTAAAATGACTATCAAAGAGAAAAACATCTTGGCGTATTCATTCTTCTCTAGCGCGTAAAACTGTTTTAGCCTTCCCCACTCATACATTTTGCTCAGTTTCTCCACGCTCAAACTGTATTGTATGCAGTGAGAACTCAATCACACAGAAACGGTAACGTCTTTGCTCACTTCTCAAAATGCACAAACTTTGCACAAGAACTTTGAAAGTTTCGGTACGGCGAACGCAAGAAACTT
Source organism: Thymelicus acteon (assembly GCA_951805285.1). Classification (NCBI taxonomy): domain Eukaryota; kingdom Metazoa; phylum Arthropoda; class Insecta; order Lepidoptera; family Hesperiidae; genus Thymelicus; species Thymelicus acteon. Next base: position 11,306,666 of record OX638229.1, on the reverse strand, counting down.
TGCCGGGCCATATTCTAAACAAATATGTACGAGTTTGCAGAATGCCGCTTTTCGTGCATTGTTTATCTGTGTAGCAATATTAGTCGAATGTATTTATGGATTATTCGCAAAAGGACAGATAAGGACAGATTGTCAACATTACGAAATACACGTATCTGGCCGAAAATATATATACTTATGATAAAACTGTAACCGGAAGTAGTTTTAATTTAAAAAGTATGTGTAGCACGTAATTAGAGGTAATTTTAAATTACCCTATTTAAAAACGAATATACCTATGTGTCGGCCGGATCACATTTTATTCGCAGGATAACTTTGGTCAAATTTGGTCAATATTGGTCATAATTATAATGAAATAAACAAATAATACTATATAATAATACTGAGGGGATAATATAAGCATAATAATTCAATTCAAAAATCATTTATTACAAATTTTCGGCGTCATGCGTCAGTAAATAAAAATAATTAAGAAATAAAATAGGTAACACTAATTGTGACAATATCACACAATCTTAATTGTAAGTTTACGAAGGTTCTAAATGCGCCCTAGTCTGAGAAGAAGCCCACACCCACAACAAACTCAGCTCAATAGTATTTGATTATTAACAAGCATAATTATAATTTTGTATGTGTCGGCGAGGCCATGAATCTCCAGTGAAGGTCCAGGGACGGACCTCTTTATTCTACAACGCTTGTCCGATGCAGAGGCTGGCATTAAAGAAATGTCATTAAAGAATTTTCAATAATGGAGAACAGATGATTATTAATTACGTATAAGTACCTTGGAATATGTGAACGTTAGAACTGGAAGTATATCATGGTGCAAAGTAAAAGGAATATTATTATATAACCAATAACGTAGAATACCCCTTCTGTTTTATAGGTATTAATATATTATGCAATATAATTTCAAACGCCGCAAATAAACCTCAAACTTCAAATTACCTAAATATCTACTTAATTCTCTTTTTGATCTTATTAAAGCGACGATTCGATTTGCCTTTCCAATTTCTATTAGAAAACAATTTCTAAGAATCCTAACTACGCAATTAAGAATGAATTGGTACGTACTTACATTTTGTTATTTTTTTAGATCTCAAATACACTTATGTCGAATCCACTGGACCGATTTGACAATTCTGTGGATATGGGTAATGGTGTATGGTTTTCGAATAAATATATTTTTATTTTTAAATACATGAACTTAACAATTAGTGCTCTCGTTCTAACAGATCATTCTATCTCTTCCTTAAATTTATAGACCTGAGATAAATAACTATAGACCTTGCTAGACGTATTGCATCACCGGTTTTTTCGATACTACGTCGTGCCATGCCGTTCGTTGATACAACGCCGTGTCGTGATGCATGTACGATGCTTCTATGTGTTACGTTGCGATGATGAGTTATATCAAGTTGCACTTTTTTTATATAAACATGATTAAATGATGTTCAAGGTCTTCATAACATGAAATACCTGTATTACCCTTTTCTATTAACATGACTTCCTTTTAAGTAGTACTATTGTTATGCAAGCTAATTCTAAAGTGGACTAAGTTAGAACGTCAGATTAAAGTACAAAAGGGATTAGAACTTAGAACGCGAGTCTTTTACCTGAATTATGCTCTCATTTCAAACGTATGTTACTATTACCCAAACCTTTTAGGATACGATCCTGCAAGATATAAATCGCGTCTACTTAGTTACCTTACAACTCACCCTAACTGACTTGTGTTTGAGTTATATTTGTTGGAGGGCGCAAAGCTGCTTAAACGAGGGTGCCAGCTAAGTGTTTTAGAGACGGCGCTCGCTAAGACTTCTCAAGTCGAATCAGTCATTATTATTCTGGAGAACGAGCTGCGGGTACACACCTGCGCGCGTTACCTACAAATAACCATGTAAACCTGACAAATTGTATCACATTCATATTGGTCACGGAGGCGCTGTTGCGGAGCGGCCAAAAAATAAATGTGAACGGAGAAAAGTTGAACATTTCGTCGCTTTACATGCAATTTTGAGCGTTAAAAGATTCTTCATGAATGTAGATTTGTCACCTGATTTTGTATGTGAATAGAAGACTAATGAGTGGACAAGCCATCTTATAGAAGTCACCATCGCAAATACGTATCAACAACACCAAAGTCATCATCGTTGCATTGCTATTAGTATGCTATTAGTAAATAAGTTGCTAAGAAAAAGATCAAAGCAACAAAGTAGGAGCCTCAATCCAAAAGGTTAAAAAAAACCTATCCATTATTAGCACTCGACAAAAATGTATACAAACGCCATATTTCCATAGAAATTGAAGCGTTCAACAACGCTTGATTAAAGCACTAAGCGAGACCGGAGAGTGCAGGAAGGTGAAGCTTTTCATAAAACCCATCTGTTACTGTTTGCCAACACATTCAAGTGTACGGTAATAGCTTTTGCGTTTCGGTTTAAAGGTGAGGAGTGTGAAGTTGGCACAAATACAGAAGGGACATTGAACTTCCACGAGTAAAATAATAGCTTTTTTTATATGGATGGTATGAATGGTTGGTGATGTTTTCATCTGGATTCTAGGTTTAGTGATGTTTGTTGGAAAGAAAGAAAGAAAGGAAAACGTTTATTCCTGTGCCAGGTCACACCCGAACATAAATATCAAAAAAAATTTACAAACAGACAAAAAATAGAAAAACAAAGATAAATATTTCCGACAACATTGGTCTGTAACGCTCGAATGTGTCCACAATCACACCCACTATATATTTGAATCTGTTACACATCCATCCATCCATCAGCCTTTGTAGGTCCACTACTGGACATAGGCCTCCCCTAACTCGCGCCACTCTGACCGGTCCTGAGCCTTCTGAATCCAGCGGATGACCGCTGTCTTCTTGAGGTCGTCAGTTCACCTGGTCGTCCATCTGTTACACAATCTATTTGAATCTATGACGAAAATTTTACTACAAACTAGATGATTACTTTAAGGCAGTCTTGGCTTGGACATTAATTTCATAATAAGTGATCTCTAGGGAAAAAACCTCAGTGGTTTCTTATGGTTTTTTCTCCCGGAACCACTCACCGAAGAGATTTGCTGAAGCAATGTCGTAATTTGACGTTCGAAAAGTGTTTGTACAGAACCTAATTCGAATAAAATATATTTCACTTAATGCATTTATATTTATCGATCATTACGATTGTAACCGATTAGTTATAGTAATCGACTTCAAATAAAGGAGAAGGTTCTCAACCTGGTTGTATTTTTTATATTTGAAAGGATATTATTCCAGATCAGCCCCATATTTATCAACATTTATTTCTGAATCCCCTAGTCAGAGAATTTGCTTCGGAAGTCTATTTCCAAACGTGCTTGTATAAATAACAAAATTCATGGACTGTAATACTCGTAGGTGCATAAAGCAAACAAACAAGAATTACTAACGCTTTGATAAAACTTTCATCCTACCGTGGATCTCTCATCCTGCAGGAGCAAAACCATTTACCGGAATGAAAACTAGCTATCCTGGATAGAGATCCACAGTATAAATTACAAATGTGTATGTAGACCTTTATATCGATAATAAAGCATTTTATAAAATACACTGCTTGTTCGAAATTAACGTCAGTCATAAACGCGGTTTTTTTCTCTTTCCTGAGCTACTTCCCGGAAGCTCTGTAGTTTTGTACGTAAAGTCACTGTAGTCCTTTGACCATCGGTACTTGGGAAGCAATGCCAAAAATTTCCGCTTCCGTGCATAAGACACGTAAAGCCTTAAGTTCCGATCATCATCAAGTATTAGTATCATAAAGACTTCCGACACCTGGCTTGGCCACTAAGCCCTCCACTATTCCACATTGGGGCATCAAGGCAGGTAGAGTATACAGTATACCTATTCCCGTGCCCTAGGAGCCAGATTACGATGATTAAACATTTAAAATGTAAGCGAGTTTATTTTACCTAGCCGTCAAGTTGCCTATGTCAGTGAATAAGTGAGAAGGTATGCTCAAGTGTAGTACCTAAGTTATTAATGGTTAATGGCGGCTATCACATCGCGGCTTAACACTTTAAGTGCGGTCGGATCTGTCCGTAACTTCGCTAAATTATGCACCTTACAGCGTCGACAAATTACTGTCGTTTTGAATTAAGCGTTGTCCCAAGCTTTTATGCGTAGGTAGGACCTACTTACACAGCCTTGGGTTTTAAACAAAGAGGCCTTTGAACGTAATTAGTTCATTATTCTCTTACTCGCTTGTTCTGAAGGTGACTTGATAGGATGTCAAACGTTTCACGTTACAGAAACGGTAAATTAGCAAGCGTAAAATTAATCTGATTCGCACTCTGTAAACTGGCTGTAGAGCGAGGTTTTTAAAAACATTCAAGTTTTAATTGTTGTTCATATGGTAATAGTAAAAGTATGCATCCTAGGTTATAGTTTAGGAACAGAAGGCTTTTTCATTGTGTGTGTAGTTTCGGACACAGGGATTGTAAAATATCCATTTTTAGGGTTCCGTAGCCGAATGGCAAAAATCGGAACCCTAATGGATTCGTCATGTCTGTCTGTCTGTCTGTCTGTCCGTCCGTATGTCACAGCCACTTTTTTCCGAAACTATAAGAGCTATACAATTGAAACTTGGTCAGTAGATGTATTCTGTGAACCGCATTAAGATTTTCACACAAAAATAGAAAAAATACAATAAATTTTGGGGGTTCCCCATACTTAGAACTGAAACTCAAAAATGTTTTTTTCATCAAACCCATACGTGTATCTATACGGGGTATCTATGGATAGGTCTTCAAAAATGATATTGAGGTTTCTAATATCATTTTTTTCTAAACTGAATAGTTTGCGCGAGAGACACTTCCAAAGTGGTAAAATGTGTGTCCCCCCCCCCCTGTAACTTCTAAAATAAGGGAATGATAAAACTAAAAAAAATATATTATGTACATTACCAAGCAAACTTCCAACGAAAATTGGTTTTAATGAGATCTAGTAAGTAGTTTTTTTTAATACGTCATAAATCGTAAACCGCAAAAAACATTGATCAAAGTTATAACGAACTACAAGAACTTTTATATTATGTTACTTGCTGCTACGGAACCCTTCATGGGCGAGTCTGACTCGCACTTGGCCGCTTTTGTTTCATGTCTTTCCAATGATAGAATTGTAAGTTATAAAAAACATATGTACTAAAAATTAGGGTACTACAGTAATACATAGTTTGTAGCACTGAATGAGGTGCGGCATGTGGGTGGCAGGAGGCAGCTCTGCAAGCGTGGGCTTGTGTATATTTAAATATTTAGCAAGCTAGTTTCAAGCATGAGTTGACGTTTCGTTTAATTATAAAACAAAAATTAACGTTAGAGTGGGCGCGTTTGGAGAATTTTACCGCCATTGTTAAGAAAACACTAGCACCAGAAGTTCACTCTTTTTAGTAGGTGCCTACTTTTGTAGTCGACCCTTGCAGAAAATTTAAATCTGATCAGTGCGTGGGATGCCTCAGAAGAAGAAAGTTGTTACCATCAGGTGTTGCCCGGCGGCAATCTGCTATACGCGCGCCAACTCACGTATGTACAAATGTAATACTGTGATGTACAAAATTGAAATAAATATATTTTTGCTTATTTTTTGCTCGTGTTTTGTGCTTGACATAGGTATGTTATTATTATTGCATAATGTGTACATTGATGGTTGTTGTTTTTAAACCGTAAAGAGATTATAATTATGATGATGTCATTTCCTTCTTTTTGACACTGTTATTAGAAACGTCAATATTATTCAGGTATTTTTTTATTTTTAGGTTAAAAAAAACAAAATGGACTACAAAAATCTGCAAATTTTTTGTTAATAGAAGAGGCATCTGACTTTGAGGAAGCGAGCAAAAATGGTGTTATAGATGCGTAAAGTTGCTGTACCTACAACGACCATGGCATCTACTTTTTTTAACATTATTACGCTAAAGCATATCCTATAATAAATTAGGAAAAGTCATTATTTTATTATTTTTTCCGAATTTTTATGTAGGGTAGGTTAAAACTTAAAACAACTAAAAATATTAAAATTATGGTACTTTTCCCAAATGTTACTCATATAAATGGGTCCTTAAAGAGTTTTTAATAAATGTGTTTATTTTATGTGATTTACATCGTCATTTATTACATCCCGAAAATAGAAATTGATTAAATAATAGGGTTCCTTTTTTTAAATTTATATTGAATATGAGCGGCAAAATGCTCCCACGCGCCTTTTGACGTTACACAAAATAGCACGCCCACTCTAGGGTTAAGTATTAAAATGTTGGGCTATTTAACTCTGTACTATTTCACATGGAAGATTAACTCCATAGAGCTACTTAGTTCACATAATATGAAATGTGAACTTTCTATGTACGGATCCGTAATAAATTCGATTGACCTGTTCCCTTAAACTTTTCTTTAGATCCATAAAGAACATAAAGGACGCCATGGCAAATATTGCGTGACTCATGTGTGATATTCAAACAGTTTGAATATACCATTTTCCAAAATAACAATGGGCTTTTTATTGGATTAATCAATGTTGTTTGTTTATTAATTGGTATTTTTAATTTAACAATATTATTAGTACCGTTAAAGAATAACATTAATTATAATTCTAAACAAACTTTAAGCGTGCGTAATTAAGTCATTAACTCTACTCAGTTATAAAATTATTGATTACACAGTACCAAGTAATTAAGTGCATAGCTTAGTTCATTCGGTTAGAACTGGTGGTATCAAAATACTTTGAGCGTCGTTCTTACAATAAAATACGCTTTGAAGCTTTATAATGTTTCTGATATAAAGTCACGTTTTGGATATAGTTTTATGAATAGCAATATTCGAATTCGGGAGCGGGTCGTCTCAGGCAAGTTGTCTGCAATACGCTGTTATATTCGAATCTAGATTTTCATCGCACTGCACATATCGAAGATTTAATAAAATCCCCGGCATGCCGCATCTTAGTCTCGCCTGGTTACCTCCCTACACGTCCGTTTTATTTTTATTCCATCTGATGCATTTTAACATTAAAATCGCGTATTACTCTGCATTTTATAGGTCGATTTAAATTTTCAACCCGTATAAAATTGGTGGAGCGTGTAACATCTGTACTTGAGTGCGGAGTCGCGGTAGATGTTTGGTCTATAATTTCACGGATCAAGCTCAAAGCTTTCCTTAGTGAGATCGATTTATTCAAATTAAAAATTCTTAATCATTTAATAATGTAGGTACTATGTCAGTACACTTATGAACGTATTTTTTTATTCTACCAATTTGGAAAGGTATTTTGTTATGGAGGAGATGAAATTGCGAAAGAATTGAAATTAACCTAGTATTTATTTTTACCCCCGACAAAAAAGAGTGGTGTTATACATAAGTTTGACATATCTGTGTATCTGTATGTCTGTCTGTCTGTAGCATCGCAACTACCAAACGGATGAACCGATTCTGATCTAGTTTTTTTTGTCTGAAAGGTGACTTAATCGAGTGTTCTTAGCTATGTTTAGTGTGAATAAAATTATCGGGGGTTTTTAAATTTTTAATTTAAGATTATGACAAATGTAATCGTTATACATATCAGGTTAACCATACATATTGACATAACATTATTTCGTATAATGGTGTAACTGCTGTATCCACTGTAATTCTGTTTTGTGAGTAAATCGTCGCAATGGTACCGATTCCACATGTTTGTAAGTTAAGAAGAAGTACTTAACTTACAAAAAATAAACGAACTTAAACTAACGAATAAACGAACAGATCTTGATAATAAGTGTAACGTTACATACTAAAACTAAGACATAATAAAAACTATCCATGCATCTATGCCTTTGTGAAAAATTTCGACTCGTATTCGGTACATTATACTACGATACGATTCAATAAAATACAGGTAAGCCTATAGGCTTGGTATCCGGATATTATGATCCTTCGATAACGACCTTATGCTCTACTCTGATAAGAAGCTGCCAATCCATTTGCATAATCCCTTGGGTATTTCATAGGCTGTTTCGGGTACTTCACAAAACTCCTAGGGAGCTCACCTTACGCTTACGTAGAATAGTGCAATAAGGACGACTAGTTAAGATACTTATGGTTGATTTGAATTAAAATTATGCCGCACCTCTTATTTTTGCACTTTTAGTAATCTAAATTTTACTAACAAAAAATAACCGACTTAAAAATTACTCAAAAAGTACTCATCAGATCTCGCTCAAATTTATGTGGCACCACATGACAATCACCTACTTTCGATTAAAAAAAGAATCATCAAAATCAGTTCACCCAGTCCAAGTTTTGAGGTAACAAACATAAAAAATACAGTCGAATTGAGAACCTCCTCCTTTTTTTGAAGTCGTTTAAAATTAATTATTACTCATGTGAAGGAGGATGTTGTGTGAAAACCTGCACTCTTAAGAACATTTTATGAGGGAGTTTATATCCCATTTGAACTTTTAAGGTAAGGTTTCTAGGATAGCATGTATATAAGGATATAAAGCCGTCGTACTACGATACTTGTAAGCTTTGGAGGAGGTTTATAACCTACATTGGATTTAAAATAAAATAGCAATTTTTAGTACTTCTACTAATGTATAAATGTCCTATATACTTCGATATTTAAATCTCATTTAGAATATACATAGATCCTACTGCAAAGAAGATAGTATAAAATCAAGACGTGATTAGAATTCAGAGCGCTGTTGAAGCTGGGCGCGAGACATCCGTTCTATTGTGTTGCTGAAATATAAGGATGAAGGCATTTTTAAAGAAAATATCGAAAGAGTATTTTCACAATACTTTCATAGAACTAGGTATTTTCAGTTTCTTAATGTAACCCGCAATAATTAATAACTATAGGTACCACAACCGTACGTCAATCTAGCTGACAAGCCACCTGGTAATATCGTCTCCGTCGGCCTAAATATGGATTGTTGCCATTTATTTATATGTATATACCTTTAATGTAAAACTACATACAACAATATTGCCTTTCGATTGTAACCGAACGGATAATGAACCAACAAGTACATTCTGCTAACGGAAATTCGACAAATGCTTCAGATACCGACAACTCCGACAAGTGGGGAGACAGTAGGTCTCCAATGCAAGCAAGGAACAAGAATTAATTAAATCTAATATTTTAATTCAGATAATGCTTAATTATGATAATGCTTGATAACAATCCTTCTTAATGATGAGTGGCAATGAAATACAAGATGATAAAGTGTAGAAATTAAGATAGAAACTATCTTAGTGGTTTTCTACTACAAATATAGTTGTTTTAGTTTGTCCGTGAATGTATCTTTATTGTACCTTTGCTTTTTTACCATCACATGCCCATAACCAACACACATTAAAGTTTAGTTTCATAGTTGTCTCTGTATTTATATTAAAACATTGCATATTTACACTACATCCTAAATAATGAAAATGGGTCAGCACATTTTCATATTCTTACAAGGTTTCCGTCTCGACGAATTCCTATTACGCATTCTTATTTTTATATAGACGAGTACATTTTATAAACTTCGCCGCAACAATGGGTAGTAACTACGTCTCAGAATATAATTTGTAGAACGCCACCCGTTGGATACAAACTTAGTGCCTGAACTATACCGTCACGTTTTCTACTGAAACTTTACCATTCGCAAAGTAAAATAACTCAAGACAATGTACAAAGAAATACCTGAGTTAGCCGCTGTCTTTTAACTTAAATTAAAATTATCCTTTTCCCTCGGCAAGTGAAAAAAATCCGGGCGAAATGCGTGTCTTAAATGAAACTCGTTTCTTTCTAAGCATTCAGAGAATGGGTAGGCGTAAAATGTAAGACTTTTTCAACTTCTGTTGCTGTTTTACAGAATTGGAGGGAGTGTTATCGTCTTCTAACTTTAAATTTTAGTATACATAAACGTTTATGCTTTAATGTAAATTAGGTTTTCACTCTAGTGTCATATATCAATTTAATAATATCAATTTAATTTATAATCTATGAATTAAAATTTTATCTTTTATATATCTATCTGTATATATTGAAGATACCTTGAACAATAGAACCGTTTTTTTATATCTTTTAAGTTAATGCTTGACTACTATCCCACCTGATGGTAAGTGGTGATGTAGTCATGGGCTTTTTAGTCATGTTTCCGATTCCAAATCTGTTTTTATTATTTCCAATAGGTATATTTGACTGTTAATACACGTATGGTTTGACTTAAATTTGGGTCCTCGATATTGCCTAGAATTTGTTTTATAAAAGTTTGCTAGAACCGGAGTTATAGCTCAATATCTCCGTGGAATCAACAAATCCTACTCGTGACATTTATGGAACACAGAATTAAAAACTCGCCCATGACCGATTAATTTGGTCATTCTTTGTAAGTTAAAATTAAATTTCAATTTATTATTCATTTAAAATGTTTCTATTAAAATTTATTAAGCATGCTATTGTATTTGTAAGTTATTAAATGAGACTATTTCGTCTACTTTAAATCATGCATTTGGTACGAGAAACGTAATTAATATCGACGCTAGAAAGCAAACACGTAGTAACCCGCAAAGATCAAATTGTTCTTCAAAGCCGATAAACTTTTTGATTTCTCGAAAAAAATCATAACTTCTCTTACTAAACAAAGAAAAATTCATAAGTTCTCTACTTTTCGGCTCTAATGAACAATTTGATATTTGCGGGTTACTGTTTGCTTTCTAGCGTCGATATAATGTACCGCCGCGTTTATTTTATATGTCACTGTACAGTTCTTACCTAACATCATATTATTCAGTTCGAAACACAATACAAACTCATTGAAATCAAGAGATCTGAGGGTAAAATCTGACCAAACTTTCAATTACCTCTTCAATCGTAATTTATCCCATTAGTTTCAGGAGCTTCTTGTTAAGAGGAAGCTCTAGATGGTCGTAGTACTTCCTCATTCAGTTTCCTCTGCTTTGAAATAGAATAACCTCTGTAATAATATGGAGAGCAATAAACGGAGATAGACTACACATAAATGAGTAAACTGTCACTATATTTCAACCCATCCCTTTCAAGCATCCCTTGAGGCACTTGGGCTAATAACGAGTCATTATTTTCGGGGAAAACATATTGGGCGATTGCTCAATGAACTCAGTATATATTATTATGTGTTAGCTGAAGTATCTGTAGATCTCGCCTTGAAAACAATTTTTGGAAATAAATTTGGAAAAATATATTGTAATTAACTAAGAAACTTTTTTTTGTAAATTTATCGAATGTCTTTTATTATACTGCGCAACAGTGAAGCCTAGTAAACTGTTGGATATGATTTTACATTTATTTTTATTTATTATTTTTAATACACCTACTGCGGACCAGTGTGTGCTAGTATATATTTTTGAATTTATATTTCTTATGCGACTTACAAAAAGGTTGCGTTAAACGTTTGCACTATGGAGGGGGCGATTTTTTTTCTAAAATTAAAAACATTAAAATGCTCTAGTGTAAAGTTGTCAACATGTCGCTTGGTAAATTTTGCTTTTCAAGCGTCGATATGTTATATGTGTAGGTATGTATACAATGAACCTGTATGTATAGAACTGATGTTGACACAAATAATAATTACAATCGATACTAAAGGATCATCAAAAGCAAGCATTGCAAAGTGTTGCAAAATACACTTTTATTGTTCTTCGACACCGCAAAGTGAATTTTTCATTACCAAACTCCTCTCGAGTTTTCACTAAAAGCCTTCATTATCCCACCCCTGTTTGTACACGCGTCGAACGCCAAATACGACGACAGTCTTCGCCAATGTACTCGTATTTGAATTTCGACGCGATTGTACCTCGCACAGGCTTATTGGATGCAAAGCTTTTATTAGCCGATTGTAGACGAGACTACAGGCAAATTAGCTTTTTTATCTATGTGTGTGTGATATTGAATACTACGCGAATTCAGTTGTCTCTGAATTTAATTAAAGTTCGTTCGATTAAGTTCGACTTTGCGTACTCAATAAAGTTCAACCAAACGGTTGTATTAAATACCATCAACATGGTTAATATCATTCCGTCTCTCAATATTATTTAGTGGTGCTTCATTAATGAATTACAGAACTCAAAGTTTTGTAGTAATTACATCGGTTGGAAGTTGAAACTAATCTAGATGTCATGAAGACAGCTCTTTAACCACCAATGTTATTGAATGCCGCTGGCAGACGTCGATGTGTTCTTGTGCAACCTTTGCAGTCTAAATGAGGTTTTGGCAGTGACTGCTACACAGATCTATTGAGTTTTTGATGTCTTCGGTGACATTTTTTAAGATTTAGTGACCAAAAAAAATAGGGACTTTTCAAAAATCAATGTTAGTTACATACATAACGTATTGTTTTATTTATTAAACTAGCATCTTCCATTTTTACCCTTTGGGTACGAAACCCTAAAAAGTGTACAGTCAAAAGTACAGAACTGAGTGGGAAAATGAAGAAGAGTTCTCAAAACTTCAAAAACAAGGAAGATGAGTCAGTTATTAACGAGGAAATTATTCAGCTGATTGAATTTTGAATTTTTGTATTGAATTATGTGTAATAAAGTTTTTAATTGGTTATTTATTTCTTTTTATTTTAGTGACTTCTTGTGACTAATTTTTGTCGGCTTTTCTTCAAATCTAGTGACTTTAGATGGTGATTGCTTTTTTCCTAAGGCAACACTGGGTTTTGGGCTTACTTATTCGAATAAATCTTGCCATTTCAATGTGAGGCTTTAATTTTGTTGAATTTGAAGGTTCGTTTACTTTGTTCGTTTGTTCCTTTACTTTGTTGATACTATAAAAAAAGATCATGACCATGAAGACCGATCAAAACGCTTATGGCAATATCTATTTATCTAAAGATAACTTGTTTAGAATTTCTACAAGACTTGGTCGTTTATGATGCTTAACGGCTATTAACACCTAGCTTAACTGCCAGTTTAATAATTAAAACTTAACATTCGAGGGAAATATGCAAAGCCAATGGAATTTCTATGACCATTGATAGCCTCTAGGCGACAAAGACGTCTTACTGAATAGGACGGTCTTATCATCGGACAGCAGCGCTGCCGTGAATATTAACTCGGTGACAGAATCGGGAACTCTCGGGTTACAGCTTGAATGCTGACGGTTAACCCCTGGAACTTGATTGCCTCTAGGTCTGCCGTGGTTCTTAGAACTACAACTTTGATTATTCTAACTGCTCTCAGATGATTCCTGATTCTTAATGTTAAGTTCTTAAGCATAAGATCGAAGCTTGATTTTATTTCTACACACAAACCGCCGGGCTAAGACTTACACATATTTGATTTTTGATGAAAATTTTGGTTTCGTAAACTTATTATATTATATAATTTATTTTAAACGAAAGTGGTCAATTATAAATTTATGTCAGAAAGAGCAAGTGCCGATGATATTTATTTACCTACTTGAAATATCATCACTACGGGTCATTAAGCTGAGTGTGTAAACACGTAAACACGTAAATAGGTATTGTTAAGAGCAATCACAATATAAAAGCCGGTCAAACGAGCATCGGCCTGCTATTGTATAGAGTTCAATTTTAACACCAATTTATATCTGTTTAATTTTAATCAAAATTGGTGACGAGCCGAATAATAAATTAGTTAAATTAACAATAGATTAATCTAAATAATAATTTAATTATAATATTCTTCAAAGTGCTTATCCGTATCTGTAATATCGAAATAAAAATACACTTAAAATGTACGCTCTTATTTATATTTAGGTACACTACATTCATTTATATAAAAGGGTCAGAAACTAGCAGATTATTAATTAATTAATGCGACAAAATTATCTCAGTAACGAACATATTAAAAAAGAGGACGATTCAGCTCGAGTGACAAACATGACAACTGAAAAGATCAATGTTTTATTACCTACTCGTAAATTTAATTATGATTCTGATACCAAAGTTTCATTTATGTTCATACGTACAGCTTTATTCGCTTTATGACGAACTGAAATCCAACTTCCTCATTATAAATGAAAAAACTTGTATGTTTGTCACTCAATCACTCAAAATCGGCTAAATAAGTCAATTTGGTACAATCACGTCTATAAGAAACAGCGAGATCAAAGATATCATTTTTTTAATACTTTTAAAAACTAGCTTTTGAAATTTTGAGTTTGTACTTTTGGCCGCTGAGGAGTTCCCTCGTGTGGAGCCAACCCTGGGCGTAGTATCAGGTCACTATTATCATAAAAATGCATTATCATTCGGAACCAGTTTAATTTTGTGAAATATCAAATCTGTGTGCGGAAGTAGATAGTTCTAATTCAACTAACATGCTTACAAACAGTGAACGAAATATTAGTTCATTGCTTACAAACAAACAAACGAACGAAAGCAAGTTAAAGCTTGTAATAATTAAATGTGGAGGTTCTATACAGAGGTTAGTGTATCTACAAGCTTTAAAATGGTCCATTATTATTTAATTCATACTTAGTTACTTCGTTTCTAATAGAAAAAAGGTTTTTAAATCAAATCAAGGAACCCTGTTAAAATCTCCAGGGATCTGTTTATTCCATTAGTTAATGTCATTTACTTCGAGCTATTAGGATTAGGGAAAGAGCCAAGATATATCTTTGTTTGTACATCAGCAACAACACCGTCAAAACAATATGTTGTTTTGTGGTAATTGTGTTAAATACTCTGTAGTCGGTATACCGTTAGATATATTATATTCTATGAAGAAACTACCAGCAATCGATAATTTAAAAAAGCGGCCAAGTGTGAGTCGGACTCGCCCATGAAGGGTTCCGTAGCGGCAAGTAACATAATATATAAGTTCTTGTAGTTCGTTGTAACTTTGATCAATGTTTTTTGCGGTTTACGATTTATGACGTATTAAAAAAAACTACTTACTAGATCTCATTCAAACCAATTTTCGTTGGACGTTTGCTTAATAATGTACATCATATATTTTTTTTAGTTTTATCATTCCCTTATTTTAGAAGTTACAGGGGGGGGACACACATTTTACCACTTTGGAAGTGTCTCTCGCGCAAACTATTCAGTTTAGAAAAAAATGATATTAGAAACCTCAATATCATTTTTGAAGACCTATCCATAGATACCCCACACGTATGGGTTTGATGAAAAAACATTTTTGAGTTTCAGTTCTAAGTATGGGGACCCCCAAAGTTTATTGTATTTTTTCTATTTTTGTGTGAAAATCTTAATGCGGTTCACAGAATACATCTACTTACCAAGTTTCAATGGTATAGCTCTTATAGTTTCGGAAAAAAGTGGCTGTGACATACGGACGGACAGACAGACAGACAGACAGACAGACGGACAGACAGACATGACGAATCCATAAGGGTTCCGTTTTTTGCCATTTGGCTACGGAACCCTAAAAAGTCCGCCTTAAAAATGTTGAAATTAAGTATGTATTTTTAACCAAATTCATAAAAAGGAAGTGGTTCGCAATTAATTTTTTTATAATTTTTCAAAACTCCGTAATTTAAGAACCCATAAAGGCATATATGTATACTACATGCCCATTTTTAGCGTTCTGAAATAAAATCGGAACCCTTATAGTTTCATCATGTTCGTCCGTCCGTCTGTCCATCCATCCGTCTGTCCGTCTGTCCGTCCGTACGACTGTCTGTCTGAAGCAAAGTGCCGAGACCCTTAGTGCTAGAAAACTGTAATTTGGCTGGGATATATGTACATATTTATTAAAACTCCAGAATCGGAGAATAAAATATTGAAAAACAATTTTTTTACCTGCTTTAGGGTACCTCCCCTAGAGGTAACGTGAGAATGAATTTTTATTCGTTGCGTACCCTATAGTATAAGGTAGCGTTGAAAAGGTCTTCCAAACACATTATGGGTCTTCTAAAACCATTTTTAGAATTAGGGGTCCGTTTGCGAAATATTTGGCTTTAAAGTGCAAATTTTAATTAGTCAAGTGTCCCTCTTGCTGGCTAAACGGTTAGAGTTTGACACGTGAAAAAATTCTCAAAATTAGATGATGAATTTACAAGGAAAACTATCGCGGCTATGTTGGCATAAGCGTAGCATGTAGGTGATATTACTGATATCCATGGGCGACAGTCACTGCTTATCATCAGGTACATGTAGCTCGTCTGTTCGTTTGACGGCTATTTTATTAAATAAGACGTAGATAATGTTCACAATATAAGTTGCCAAGTATAAACAAAATCTGTTTATTCGTGCACAAATAAGCTAACACAGAGACAGAGACAGCCAGGCAGGCAAAATTAAAACAAAATTTTCTATTTACTATATAGATCCATAAGATAAGTCTTTAAGATAACAAATCCTGTCTCAAAATAATTAGCAGGATGCATTGCGAGCAGAAGAATGAAATGAATGACGAAATAAATTACGAAATTACAATTTAATTTGAATTAAACAAATCTGGAAATAATTCTTGCGTTTGAAGTGAGTAATTAACAACAGGTGGGATAAAAATAATGAAGATGTCATGACTCGAGCAATCAATTATTTAACTTCTAAAATGTTTATTAAATTAAAAAGTGAAGACACTCTATTATTTGACTATGTTTATAAACGAACGTAATTACGAAATTGATCCTTTTGTACCATTCGATGCATTAACGATGGAATGTTTTTAATAGCAATTGTTCATTAATCCGATTATTACGAAATAAAAGCTCATTTATGAGATATCTACAAAAGCTTTAAAACAAATATATGAATGTACCGAATTACGTGCTGTTTTACATAATTGTGATAATTACGTTATTTTAAATGTCATTTACAAAACTTCGTGTAATTAAGTTTTTCTTTTGCCTTTTTTGTAGTTGATATAAAAAAACAAATCACCAACCAATAATTGTCCCACTGCTGGGGTCGGGGTCTCTTCTCACAATGTGAGGGGGATACAGGCCATAGTCCACCACGCTGGCCAAGTGCGGATTGGTAGATTTAACACACCTTTGAGGATTTTATGGTAAACTCTCCGGTGTGCAGGTTTCCTCACGATGTTTTCTTTCATCGAAGCAAGTGATAATTAACTTGTAATACGCACATAATATTTGAAAATTAGAGGTGCGTGCCAGGATTAGAACTCGGGCCCTGCGTTCGAGAGACCAACGTTCTAACCGCTAGGCTATCACTGCTATGTATTACACTATGCACTGTACGTAGTTAATATAATTTATTTTAATTATGCGTCATTATATTGGCTTCAACCCATTAATGGCCCACGACTGAGCGCGATTCTCTCTTGAGGAGGCCTAGAACATACTTCACCACGCTGCTCCATTGCGGATTGGTGCAGGTTTGGAGGTAGACTATATATACTATACAACCCTATCGATATAGTAACTTTGGTAACTTTCAACAAAATAATACATTCCGTTAAGGAAATAAGTCTCCAGAAGGTTGCCAGAAATAAAATATTCAGTTATCTTTATTTATGTAACATTCATTTTATTGTCATCTAAGAAAAATGTAACATGTCTCTCTCTTTTTAAATTTTTTAAATGGTACTCAAATTGGCCCTAGGGCCAATGCGATGACATTATTCAACGCAACGAATTTTCCTTTTTAAATAGTTGACTTGAATAAAAATGGATTATTATGCAAATTAATAACGTGTTGCAATTAATTATGTTCATGTAAATTGTTTAATCGAATCCAAAGAGGAAACTTTCGCGAGCGAAGAGGGTCCAATTATCAAATCCAATTAAGTATTCCATTTATCACAATTTGTCTTAAACTAGCAACCCCACCTTGTTTTACATTGGGCATCATCTGTATAGAATCCAGTAGGCAAAAAATTCACGTTGACTAAATTTTCAAGTTTTGCAGCAACAAGCAGCAACAACAATACTTTTTATATGTATATTAGTAATATTTAAAAATTACATTCTAGTTTACGATTTGACTCCTGCGGGCAGCGCTAATGGGACTTAAAACATTAGAATCTTAGAAGGAGAAGCAGAGCCCATCGATAGAATTTACTAAGCTTATCTAAAGCTTCTACCGTCGTTGAGTAGGATGCAGCACTACCAGAGAATGTTGACTTGTTCTCAAAGATTGACCTTACACCTCAAATAATATTTATTCACGGAACAAGAATATTTTTGGATGTACATGTCGACGAGTAGTCGTTCGGTTGTCTGCTATTTACTTTATAAAATACCAATAAAATATTATCGGTTTCGAGAACTGAATGATCTATTCAGAGTGATATGCAATTTTGCCAAACGAATATATGTTGTACTGCAGTACGTAGTTCGAATCTATACGGCAATGAAATTACCAGCAATCTGTCGCAAACAATGGGTGGTCTGATTACAGACCTGCGGAAATATGGCAAATAAATTTAAAGCTCAATTTTATTGCTAGCAAATATTCGTTAACATGTTTCTTTCATTATGTTTTTGTACGTTTGTATTAAAACTGTTTCGAGTTTAAGCACATTGTTGGCTTAAGAAAACGTTTACTACAATGTTGTTGCATCCCTTGATGCTATGAATGTTCACTCGTAATCACTTACTATATGGATGATCTATCTAATCACTGGCTCAAACATGCCTTTGTAAACAAAAAGCCATCCATAAAGTTATGTGAGTTTGAATATATTTTTTGGCAATAAAAAAAAGTAAAAATAATATTCAAATAGAGTTCGCAAAATTAGAATTCAGAATCATATTCAAAAACTATTATTATTTTTCGTTCTGATTTAAATCACACATACGTAATCTGCTAAAACAAAACAAGTGCAGTTAAATTTTAGTTTGCAAATAAACTCAACCACCAACAATCTACCAAAATAGTTTACGATTTAAGCACAGTTAAGTAAAACATGCAGAAAATTTAACGCAATGCGCCCATGATAAATATAATGGTAAATGGTAACAAAGATATCAATATACAGTGTAATATATAAATTAACAAATACTTACCCTATATTGGCTGCATATCTTTAACGAGTAACCGCCGTCGCTTTGCTTCGGTTTTCTTATTTTTTTACACCTTGGGTTACATTATTGGAGTTTTATTAAGGACTCCTAATTTTTTTGAAAATGTAATATAGCCTATGTTACTCGGGGATAGTGTAGCTTTCTAACAGTGTAAGAATTTTTGAAATCGGTTTAGTAGTTTCGGAGCCTATTCAATGCAAACAAAAAATCAAATCTTTCCTCTTTATATATGTATTAGTATAGATTACTACCCATCAAATATCACTCTGAAGGAAAACATTGTAAAGAAACCTATTTACCCGAGAGTCTTCCGTAATATTTTTAAATGGATGTGTTTGCTCATCCGTATAAATCAACACTTCCTAAATTATCCCCAGAGGAGAACCGAACCCAGGGAGAAAAACAGGTATTATTAGATGTGGTTTCGCTAATTTACCTTCATTTGAGAAAGAATGATTCTATTATCTAATATATAAAATTCTCGTGTCACGCTTTTTTGAAGTTGAACTCCTCCGAAACGGCTCGACCAATTTTCGTGAATCTTTGCGTGCATATCGGCTAGTGTGGAGAATCGGACAATATCTATTTTTCATCCCCCTACCCCTAAAAATTTTTTGGCAGAACAACGTTTGCCCGGTCAGCTAGTATTATATAATCCTAGACTTGCCACCTAGTGAACTATATAATTGATCTCCCAGATGGAGCAGAGATACAACTTTATTGTCTACGGCGGGTTTTCTCCGTTCGTCCCTCCCCCAAACCGGCAAAAAGGCATAAACTTTTTTGTTTATGCCTTTTTGCCGGATATATTTTGGGGAAGTTGATTCGTCTCAACTTTAAGTTTTAATCCATATGTGAAGACAAGAAAATGGAACGAGATAGAAGGATGATAAGATAATTCCAACATTAGTGAGCGCGCTTCCATAAGACGTGGCGTGACAGTATAAATAGCCATAATTCGATCCAGTACTGCTCCTAAGAGACTCGTATGTTATCGCGGTACTGCGCAATGCTGGCGAACTTAACAGTCCGTGAAATACATGTGTTGGTAATAAATATTTCTCCATTAGACGAAAATATATTTATTAAACAAAAGAGAGTTAAAGAATTATTTATGCTGTAAATCGATAAGTTAAAACCAAAAACGTGTTCAGTCATTCCTAAGTGATTGAGTTAAAACGTAGTCAATAGTTGGTTGAGTGACCGCTAGTGGCAATATTTCATGAGGTTGCGGTGAACGTCGAGCGGTCGGCCTCGATGGTTATCTGATGATAACAGCGAACTTCACTATGGATGGCTATTAGGTTGAATCCTAAACACAGTAAAGTACTTCATGCCTAAGCACAGATTGATGCTCCATAAGGCACAAATTCGACCACACATGGAGTACTGCTCTCATCTTTGGGCCGGAGCCCCAGCTGGCCAAGTGGACACGTTTGACCGAATCCAACGACGAGCCATTCGTCTTGTTGACGATCCAAAGCTTACAGACGAATTAGAATCGCTTGACGAGAGACGTAGGCTCGCTATGCGTATTGTACCGTCTGTATAACGGGGAGTGTTCTGAAGAACTGTTTGATTTAATACCTGCGGTTGATTTCCGTCACCGCACATCACGTACCAGGTTCCATCAACACCACCTAAACACCTGGCATTCGTCCACAGTTCGGTTTTCACGTAATTTTCTGCCACGGACATGTAAACTGTGGAACGAACTTCCTGCATCGGTGTTCCCGCTAAGCTATGACATGGGGTCCTTGAAGAAGGGGATCTTTTCTTTTCTTCGAGGCCGGCAACGCATTAGTGACGCCCCTAATGTTGCTAATGTCTATGGGCGACGGTGATCACTTACCATCAGGTGACCCGTCTGCTCGTTTTCCTGCTTAAGGCATAAAAAAAATTAATAACATCGTGTGATGAAATTTGTGTGCAATTTTGAAAATGATATTGTTTTTGGTCCAATAAATAAACCTCACATTGTTAAATGTCAATCAACAACCTCGTCCTTGTTCTCTACTATAGGTTGTAGTATGTGCCTACACACCACCTTGCGGTTACCTATGACAACAATAAGCTAACTAAGCATTGCATTGCAGTGAAATATCTCACGGGATACGTAATCTACATAGTTGCCGACGATACCAATAAATCATCCAAATTAATTGGCTAGGTTATGCTAATAGTCTAACAAACAAAGGATCTCGATATTAACCTACTAACGCTGGATATTCCGTTAAATGAACCTTGCTATTCTAATAATTCGTTGAGTATTCACTTAATATCCTTGATCGCTATTAGCCGAACAAACATTTAGTGGTTCGTTTGTATCAAGAAGCTTTGGCTACGGAAAATAGCCATTTAGATTTGGTATCGTATTACCAAAGGTCAAACATAGATGACCTTGCTGTTCCAAGGTTTTCTCTAACAAGTCCTCATACCCTACTTCTTTGTTTCTCGTACAAAATATCTCACAAAGGAAAAAACAAACTGCCGGGAATAAATTGTTTTTCAAATTTATTCCAAGCATTTATATTATAATGATATTTATTATTCTTGCGTAAAGTGGACCAAAGTATCCGTATCGATTCAAAATAAAACATTGTTTTAAATATGTGTGTTTTCGTTCCATCGACATGGCACTGCATTTGATCTTTAGTCATAGTATTTAAATTTAAGCATGTTGTTATATCAGTTGTAGTGCCCTGTTTTGCGAAATAAATGTTTTTCTTTCTTTCTTTCTTTCTTTCTTTCTTTCTTTCTTTCTAATTCAAAATTACAAAGTTATTTCCGCAAAACATTAAGTAATTGTCGAATTTATTTCTCGATAATTCTCATAATATTCTGTAGAGCGAATAAATTAATGCTATTGTATCAAGCGTTTGTAACATGCTCCGTCGCTTCTGACTATCCATTTAAACAGGATTTACTACAGAGTTTGTGAACCCATTGTTTATATCTTAAACAGTACGAGTACGAGTGTTGAATAGACAGCATCACGGGGGTTACGTTTATAGAGCTCTCGACAATTGGAACTAAGCTTCGAGTGGGAGTATGTTATCATAGGAACAAGGACCTTCTCAATAATGACTTAATTTATTACGAACTCCATAAATCCATTCATCCTGACTCGTACCCTCGGTGGTAAAAAGGCATAAGATGAAAATTGCAATTTTACACGAAAATATCTGTAATTAGTCAAAGGAATTTACAATACGATTTCTTGCACAAAACCGACAAGATTAATGACAAAAATTTGAAAAAATTTCGCATATGCAGCTTTTGTCCCTCTTTCCAATCATATTAATAACTAAAATTCAAAGTAACACGACTTATTTTTTCCACTAAGGTCGCGCTGTATCCTACTTGGTAACGACCCTGCCTGTAAACCGAGGGATCCCGGGTTCGATTCCCAGCCGGGGCAGATATTTATGTGACAGATAAATATTTGTACTCGGGTCATAGGTGTTATTGTGATGTGTTATATGCGTCGTCTATGCCACCCGCGACACAGGGAAACCTACTGCGGGGGTATGAGTGTGTAAACTAGCGCTATGCGTTTAAATAAGAATTAATTTCTCAATAAAACTGTATGAATATGTTAAAAGAGATTCTTGATCAGGACTTTAGGGAGTAGACTTACTTTGACTATGAGATTTTATACGTATCAAGTAAATATAAGGAATAGTACTATAGGATCGGGTTTATATTGATTATTTTTCCGACCCAAATATCGACCAATAGAATTGCACCATTCGACGTCACGTGGTACAACCTACATGGTATTATACTGATAATTTTTTGAAAATTTTCTCTGGTAGTTGCTATATATAAAAAACAAAACATGATCCAGTCAAATTAACCACACGTCAAACTGACAGGTTGAATTCAATTGTGAAAATTGGAGATTTTGCATGAAAATGAGTCGATTTGGAGTTTGTTCTCTGTCCACCATCGATAAAATTCTATTGGCCGACATTTGGGTCGGAAAAATAATCCCCCGAATACCACACGAGCTTCAAAATTATCTGGCATTTCCCTCAAGGTTCCCTGCAAACAAATAAAATCGTCAAGTTTTTCAGGAAAAATCACTCGCGCTTCGCGCTCGTGATTTTTTAACCTGAAAAACTTGACTCCTTCATTTGTTTGCAATGAACCTATCGGGAAATACCCGATAATTTTGAAGCTCTTGTGGTATTATAAGTGAAAATTTTAATTCGAAATACGAATCTAGACGGTTCAGTCGCAAAGTGGAATTTTCTAATATTATGATGTAAAGTTGAACTATTTGAAACGTTATTTTAAACATGATTAAACTAAAGATTCCGGCTGTCTCTCGTTTTTACTGTTCGGAAGTAAAATCGGGTGTAATTTTTTTTCAGGGTACCTATCTACAGGTAACGTGAGGATGAATTTTTTATTCGTCGCGTACCCTATAGTGTGGGGTATCGTTGAAAAGGTCGTCAAAAACTATTTTGGGCCTTTAAAGACCTTTTCATGAATTAGGGGTCCGTTTGCAAAATATTTGGCTTTAAAATGCTAATTTTGGTTAGAGTCAAGTGTCTCCCCCCCCCCCTCCGCCTGCTGGCTAAGGCTGCTGGAGTAAGGACAAGTGAAAAAATTCTCAAAAATTGGTTATATGATGAACTAATTGACCCGGCGAACTTCGTATCGCCTAAAAAACAAATTTTTGGAACGAAGTTCCTTATCGCGCATTACGAAAGGGGGCTAGACGGAAAAAATTAAGAGGAAAAAGTTGTAACGACACTTTTTGCCGTCGTTACAACTCGTGCGGCGTCGTTACAAGTCGGCACATGTTTCTCTGTCTGTCTCTCTCTCTCTCTCTTATAGAAAGCAAGCCAGATATTTTCGTTTCGTCTTTCTATTTATTAGTGAAGGAATTGTAATAAAATTTTATTTACCTTTAGTTTATAAAGATTTCTGTAATATTTTCTTAGAAACATTTATTAATATGCTCATTACTATTATACAAAATATTATATAAATCATTATAAACTAAAGAGAAGGTAAATAAAATTTTATTACAATTCCTTCACTAATTAATCGAAAGGAACTTCGTTCCATCCGGGTGTCCCTTGACACCTCTCATTTTTTTCTAAAATAAAAGTAGCCTAAGTTACTCCTCGCTACATCAGCTATCTGCCACTAAAAGTCCCATCAAAATCGGTCCAGCCTTTTCAGAGATGAGCCGGAACAAACAGACAGACAGACAGACAAAAATTGTAAAAAATGTTGTTTTGGTATATGCACCGTGTATACATCCAAATGCACTTAGTAAAAAGCGGTTATTTTAATATTGCAAACAGACACTTGAATTTTATTTATTTGTATATAGATGTATATAGATTTACAAGGAAAATCACGGCTATGTCAGCATAAGTAGTTAATGAGTAATAGTCGTTATACTTACTACTTCGGAACCCTACATTGTGCGTGGCCTGACAGGCACTTGCCCGGTTTTTAATATTCCTCAGATGGCATGACATTTAAATATATACCTAAAATCATTAATATCTTCAGGCGAATTTTTGTAATATTCCGATAACATTTAAATAATCGCTTCTATTTATATTGTAGTCACACAATGAAAGTAAATTAATTTATTTTTATTTCCTTTGGATTAAAATTAATTTATGTGATAAGCATTAAACAAGAATCAGTAATTGGATTGTTTTGCAAAGGTCTTATTCCATTGCAACATTTACTGAATCAAAAGCCTCGTGTAGTTCAGCGCATCATCCATTCATCCAATAGCCTCAGTTAATACGCGGATTGGTTCGTGCCGTTTTATGGAAAAGCATGACGTGATACAGAGGAGCGATGGATTTCACAGTTGGACGCTTCTCTCGCGAGACAAGTCCGTGCAATCCTAGCGGGGTGGAATGATCATGTGTTGCGCATGGCCGTGCTCGCATGCCGCCTGCCTGCAACATTTGAATGTGTATTGTGAGAGAATTAACAACAATCGATCGACTCATCATCGATCGACTCATCGGTGAACTGTGAGCCAGATTAGCTGGTTTATGGTGCTGTATTCTTTTGGAACGTCCTTTAGCCTATACTTAAATGATTATGATTCTGAAGCTTCCAGAATAAATTATTTTATTGAAAGCTTTTGTGCGTCAAAACCTATTTGCATTCAGAATTTCACTTAAAATTGCAGAGCCAGATGAAACTTAACTTTCACTTGGCCGGTTCTTGGTTGATATTTTATCTGTGATCATTTGCCAAAACAAAACGAAATGTTAACAAGCGAGTCATGTTTTTATCCTACTTAATGTAATTATTGTCATGTTATTTGCCCTTATAGTCCTTAAATCCGTTTGTCGCCCCTTATAGTTCATTCCGCATACTAATTGATTAATACGTTCAGTTATAATTATTAACTAGCTTTTACCCACGGCTTCGCCCGCGTGTTCAAAGGGACCTAACAATGAGATGTTTAACATGCATGACACATTCCTGGTGCAAGAATAAATAAATAACAGTTCAAATTTAAAAGATACTAAGAGGAACCAACTGTAAAACCTATGACCCTCTTTAACCTTCCTATAAATAGATAGTTATGTCAATTAATATGGAAGTATAGAAGTATAGATAAGTACGCAAAAAGTAGCCTACGTTACTCTCCAGCCTCCTAACATCGCTCCGTTATGACGTGAAAGAAGGACAAACGAACAAACACACTTTCGCATTTATAATATTAGTATGGATTAGTATGGAAGTAACTTAAAATAAGTAATAACTTTTATACTCCTTAAGTTGGTTTAGGTGCAAAATGTCCCATTCGTCCTAACAACAAAAACACAACCCTGATTCCTTGGTATTCACATCAAACAACAATGAAAACGAATACAAAATTTAACAGCTTCAACGCAAAGGAAGTGACATTGCGCCGTTGAACACGAAATTCGGTGAAAATCATCGATTGGCGCTACACCGCGTGTTGTGCGTCAGAATCATGATCGTTGAGCATCGGAGACTGTTCCGCACTATCGGTGACTAATGCGACATGCAGCCCGATAACCGCATCACACCAAATGCGAGTTTCGTGTTTGTTCTAAGCGATAGGGACAGAAACTAAGTCTTCATGTATGTAAAGTGTATTGTCAGTTCTAAGTTTTATGTTCTCCGAGTTGGAGATAAGCGACTTCGCAAGCGGTTTTTCTTTAGTTATGTGTATTACACATTAATTTGAATGAATCCATCACATAGACGAAAGGGACGAGAACGAACAAAGAAAAGATGGATGGATTGTGTTACAGATTATAAGAAAGATAAGAGAATTAGTGTAAAGAAGACGGCTGATAGGGAAGTGTGGAAAAGGAAAACATATTGCGCTGACCCCAAATAAAATTGGGAAATGGGCAGGATGATGATGATGATGTGTATTACACTTTAATCAATTGCGAATTGGTGGGATAGTTTACTTATGCTCGACTACAATCCTACCTAGTAAGTAGCGATATAGTGGGTGTTATTGGCTGTACTTAGGTGGTAATTGAATGAATAACCATCCATGAATACCAATGAATAATAAATGTCAGATTATATCGGTTACGAGCCTGTGTTAAATACTAAAAACCTTACAGGATGAGTTAAAAGTATAGTTAGTTATTTATTATTTATTTATTCACGAGTACTGCATTGTAGATCGATACCTTTGATACATGAACATTTAAAACAAGCTTTGGTTTGCACGTTGTAGGTAATTTGAACACGATATTAATATTTGCTCCAAACAGGAACATGACTGCAGCGGTATATTTCCCCTGGGCCATCTCGATTGATTAAAAGGTGTGTACTTACCGGTCCGGTGTAAAGATTTGTGATTGCTGCTTTGATTATTAAATATGCATAACTATTCTTATCATCATTATTGTATTTTTACCCGACTGCCAAGGAAAGGTTATGTTTTTCACGCGTATCTTGTATGTATGTGTAATATTATTTATTACCTTGTATCTTCCAAACCGCTGAACGGATTTATATAATTAAGATATCGTTAGATTCGTCTTGATAACCAAAGTGTTCTTACTGTTACTTGACTGTTAATCCTTCTATGGTGTAGTTGTTCAGTATTACTTTTAACAACATTCTGAACTACTTGACTTGTGGTTTTCTTTATAATTTACTTTACGCAGTCATTGAGATACATACATAGAGGAGACATCTCAAACAAAATGTGTGTTCCACCGCCGGCTTGCCCTCCATTCTCTTTTCAAACTAGAAGCCTCGTTTGCACACTTGCCATAGAGTAACTTTGTATATGACACTTGCCGAACCAAGACGGCAACCTAAGCAAGTTTATATATTCCATTAACACGCTAGTGGCTTGCCAAGTTCAAACGCTCCTTATGATTTTTTATTCCAAAATGGCGGGAACATTGCACAATAATTTAATTAAATTCGTTTTAGTTCATTTAAGTTAATATTTTGTTTTCTTACCGATGATAAAGTGATACCATTATCTTTTTTGTTTTTTGTCGTGCAATTGTGATACGTTCTTATTACGCATGACGGCATTTTTTCAGTTTTTTCATAAACAATTTTGGCATGCGGCCGCCATGAGCGCAGCCGAGTGACAGCCGAGTGACAGAATGAAATGCAGCCGGCCGGCTGCAATGCACACCCCCGAACCCGATGTTCGCGGTGTCTATTCTATACGCTAGTAATACTAGTTCAATGTACGCAGTCGGGTTTTTTGTCATTTTAAATATATTTTTTTATAACTGTGTTTCTCGAAATTAAAACATTGAATGAACGGAAAAAAAGTATTTTTTTCTTAAATTGTATTTTTTATGCATTAAAAAAATATTATTTCATTTTTCAAGGATTATGATATAAAATTAAAATAGATTAATTTAAGCAAATTTCGTGAAAGCTGAGTAAATATGTAATTTATATAAAAGCAGTATAAGAACAGCTTACTCCTTGGGTTGGCTTCATTAAGAATTCAAAGAAACCGCAGTTGGCTTTTATTCGTGGCCTTTGTTTATTTTGGCCATTCATCCTTGCGTGCCCTGATGACATTAATTATCTAGCAGAGAGCGAAAACCTTTATTGGTACGTTTCGACTATGTAGGATAATACCTTCTCAAAACATATTTTCTGTTACTTTATGGATTTAATGCAGATTTGCTTTATTAACAAGAGTGGCCAAAACGTGTATTACGGAGTTTATTTGCCTCATTACCTGTTGAAAATTTAAATATTGATTTACCTAATTATTATGGGTGTGTTCTAAATTTTCTCGAAAAAAGGCGAGGGTGCATTTTACTTTTTTGTTTTAATGTAAGCTAATTACGATCTTTATCATTCTGTCTAACACAGTTAATTTTAATTTATTGATTATGCATCTATTGTAGATTTTGCACATACTAAATATTACACATTAATCAAGTTACTTTCCATTTGACCGAACTTGAGCATTTGCTTTCTTTCATTGCAAAGTAGTTAACAAAAAACTATTAAAAATCAATTTACACCTGATCTTGTCGAGAGGGGATTGTCCAATGGAAATCCATTGGTTCACACGAAGGTCACATGCATCAAAATATTGACATTTGATTAAGGACATTAATCATCCGCTCTCAACCCACATGTGACGTCACTGAACGTAAATCATTCCCAAGTGCATTCTATCATCATTAACTGTTGCTTGAATATATTGTCTTTAGTTAATAGGTGGCACAGAGAAACTATTCCGAAGGAAATTTAATGCTAATTAAATAAAACTGATCAAGTGTGAATTGGAGTCAATAACGTGGCACCGTAAAATTAGGCAGAAAAAAACATAGTTCTTTTATTAATCTACTTTTATCTTAGACTTTGTTTTACTTTTGTAATATATTTTGTTGTCTAAGGCACCTCCAGTCAAATCTTTACTTTTTCACATTTTTATTTCAAAATTCACTTACCTACGTTTCAAAAATTGTACATACAATTCATTTACTTTTGTATGACAAAGAAATTTAATTCATTTAAGTCATAGATAAATACCTATGACGTTAAATTGAGTACTTAGGTACCAGTCAGATATTAAGATAGTTTCCTCGTGAAAATTCCTTTAGTGTTTAAAAAATATGATTTCCACAAACATCAAAAAACTTAGAGAAGCTGAAGCTCAACAAAATATTAATCTAAAAACCTATAAATTTTCATTCAAAAACTCCGCTAAAGATTCCACAAACAATATCGTCTTGAAAAGAGCAGCCGAAGTAAAATGTAAGATACAAAACTATGACGAAATGGAATGGACTTGGTTTCAAACTTACTTGGAGTGAAGGCTAAAGTCAGTAGGAACCATTTTGTTCCCTGGTTGAAATAATCTTCCAGTCTAAGATGGATCTGCATTGCAAATATGTCCAATTGTATTACGAAGTACGGCTGCCGAGAGAATTTAATTCACCATAATGCGTTTTTAAGTTATACACAACAACCGACTTCTCCCAAGAGTCGGTTGTAAACGCTGAATTATGCATCTGAATGTAGATTTTCACGGACTGTTTTCAATTCTGACTTTGTAGAATTATAATTCCTTGTTGTTATTATAATTTACTTCTGTCTAATGATACCTTGTATCCCAGTAACATTAGAAACTACATAAACTGCTTGTATTTCATTTATCAAGGTAACCCTATAGGTCGATAACTTTCAAAGATGCGAGTGTTTCATTTACCATATTAAAATACACTTTTTGAGAGCTGTAGTAAAAAATGTTGGACTATATTAATTGACGTTGTATTTTGAATAAATTTTATTCTGGATGCTTTTAATATGTAGGTATTAAAAGGTCCTATTGAGTCTTAGCACCTTTTTCATATTTGATGTAAATATTTGAGGCGTTTTTTCAGGTAAGGCTAGTAAGTGATTTGAAAATTACCCTGTATAAAGCATAAAAATTCTGAAAATTCGGACGAAGGAAAATAGGGAGCCACTTGGGTAAAAATCAAAATTCAGAAATATGATTCTTTTAATATCAAACAATAGTTGTTCAGCTTTAATCAAACATTTTGGAGGCGTTGCGCTTTATAATTCAATGAACTTGTATAAGATCCTAATAAGCTTGAATGTTTTATTATTGCAGTAGCACAATATATAACCTTTTGAGTATAAGAAGCAATTTATTCGGCTATTTAAACTAAATCTTTAAAAAGCATAGCGAGAACGGTTAAATATTAATTCAAAAAAACTTATTCTGCATTTTCTTCCTCATTAAAATCCGTTAAAAGGTCAATACAGAGTTTTTTTAATCTGGAGAATCAGAGACTGCCGTCATGCTATTTTGTAGTCCTGACTCCCGTTCCCAACTAGTTGAAATTATTAAATGCTTGCTCCATTTTACTGGTGCTAGTAGAATGGAGTTTATTTAATTTAAGTGTTCTCATTCATGAAAAATTTTATGAAGACTGCATAATTTATTTATAAGTTACCTAAATAAAACGTAGTAATGTATCCTTGCTCTCACTCAAGTGAAGGCATTAATGAGGTACTTCATTTAGAGGCGACTTGACCGACACATAAGGCCTGCTTTCCATCAATACTGAGAGGCGGTAACGTGCAGAAACAAGCGAGTATAAGATTTCCCCTCCGCTTCTCTCCGCCGAATGGATTGGAATCGATATTATTTTTTTAGGCTACTAATCGACAAATAAGTACAGGAGCCACCTGATGATAAATGATCACCGTATAGACGCCAACTACAATAGCACCATTCTTGCAGTGTCGGCCAAGAAAGAAGAGAAACTTGAGACAGAAATAAACTTGACAAGTGCGAGTTAAACTCGCTTGGAGAGGGTTCCGTACGTTGATTATATATTTACCGTTATTTATCTATTTTATTTATTTGTGCCGTTTTTTAAGACCATAGATTTTTATAGGTTTTCCTGGAATATTTAATTCTAGCGTCAGGAGTTTCGTAGATAAGGGAGGGGGTGGGGAAAATGGTCAATTTTTGGCTTTAATTTTCATTCTTTCTTGAATAATTTTAAAACTATCTATTGTAGAATTATAACAAAAATATATTTGAGATCCTTACAACAAGCCTTTTCATTTGACATCACACGATACGGTTTGCAAATCAGTTTTTGTTAAATTTTGATTTCGTTAAAATTTTTTTTTTCAAAATTCAATTTTTTATAATTGTTGCATGAACACCTAATTAAACATTTTAGCCTTTAAAGTTTCAGATTTAAGACGTCAAAAACAAAATATCTATGCCATAATAATTATAATCTCATTTGTGAGAATCTGCATAAGAAATACTCCGTGGTGACTTACAAACTCCAAACAAGAGTATCTCGTAGCCCGACAACTTTAAACTCTTGATGTGTGCGAATCCTTTTCACCTGAAAGTAACCTCAAGTATTTACTTTTCCAACAGAAACGCATGTAAATATTACAAGGATAAAAGAGGTCACGTAAGTGAATGGTCTTTTTCCCTTTCACCTTAAGTTTGTTTGTTGCATTCTACGAGTTTCCGTTGCTCCAACATATTTTGTGCAACATGAGTTGGATTCTGATTTTAGAACCAATTCCTTTCAGGAAAATGCTAATCCTTTATACTCTGACTTGTGTTTGTCTGATGAAAATGTTCCATTGAAAATATTCAGCGAGTACCTACTGGATGCTTTACATGAAATTTTTTATTTATCTGTGTATAGATACTAACGCCCCAACTCAGAGTCACTTAGTACATAATAATATGTATGGTGATATTTATTAAGGAGTGATTAAAGTAACCGTTAGTGACTCTGAGTTAGGGCGGACATGTATTTTTATTTGAAGTTTCGAATAATCTGTTCTTTAAATTGCTGTTAAGTTTTATCAATAGCGTATTTGTGGTAGTTTAATTTGAAATCAGATTAGAAATACAGAGTATTGCGATAACTACCCTGTGTTAGTAACCGCCATGAAGGGAGCAAGCATTAAACAGACAAATTTGTTCTCGACCATTGAACGTCTTTACGTCCGATTACGTCTGTGCCAACAGGAGGAACATGTGTGTGTTTACCTAAGTGTATGTGACCGTTTATTAGTAAAGCATTGGTCAAAGCTGCTTGCTCTACAGACAGAACATCAAATAACGTTAACATCGATATTACTAAACGTATCAGAATGAGTTCCATGTCAAATGCAGCTAAAATCGACCCTTAATACTCGTATATGTATGATCATGAAATATTGATGAATATGAATATCAAATTTTATACATGATTCGATATTGATTAGAACATTATGATTAAAGTTAATTAACAAACACCCGTATTAATGGGTCCGTGATTATAGCGCTAATCTGAATAATTAATAAATCTATTGACGTCAGTCTATCAACTATCATGTGATGGATATTAATACTAAGAATTTACGCATTTTTGACGTATAACTTACTGTCCAACTTGTTTCCCAATTTTATTGTGGGTAAACTTGTGATTGAAAATGTTTACCACACTAACTCGCTATTAATATTTATTTATTTAAGGTTACCTCTTATTATCTAACTAATCTAATATCTAAAATTTGTATTAATGCAAGTATAGGTTAACACAACATGTTAGATTATGGAAAGTGTTAAAGCTAGAAAGAGAAAGGTTTCATCCGGGAAGTCAGAGGCTCGGTACATTCTTGAATCTAAGCCAACCTTGGTGAACTAGTCCCTTGGGTGAACTAGTCCTAACTCTTCGCAAAAGATTCTTCTCAGCTGAGCCTTTCCAAGCTCGCTCCTTTGTCCGTGTGAAGCTGTAAAGGCCGATAGGGACAACAGCAACTATAACCCATCCTACTGAGATTATAAATGTGAAAGTTTGGGAAGATGTTTCTTGTTATTTCACGCCAAAACTACTGAACGGATCTTCATGAAATTAAGCACACGCGTAGACCATGATCTGGAATAAGACATGGGATACTTGTTATCCCGGAAAAAGCAAGCAAAGCCGCGGGCAGAGCACTAGTCGAAAATAATTACTGACCCTTTTTCGTTTCATCGAATTTCAAATGACAATGATGCTAATGAAGTTTTCACTACATCTTAATTACGTCTCATAACGATTATACATATAACACAGATATAAGTAACACAGCAGAATACAAATTAAACGAATGGAAGTCAAGACTCCGGAAACTATTTTCCCTTTTAACGCATCGATTTCAAATTATTGTGCTCTTACACAAAATTCTATTGATATAGGTCCACGAATAACTCGTGCTATGGGTAGGTGATTCTAAAAATCCTCTAGACAAGATAGGTTCCATTGAAAATGTAGAATTATTCCATTCAAGAAGTGTGCTTTAGATTCAGTGCACGACCGACGCTCGGCTCGGCGTCGAACGTGCACTTTATTGTATTGTCGCCCCAATCCCTACATACTCGCCTAAAACCAGATTTAAGTGACAATAGAACGTTTTAAGTATAAGTGAGATCTACTTGAATGTCTCCTTGAAAGTTGATTTTATCGGAATCAGGTGAAGGCTATATCTAATCTTACTTTCTAGGTTTACTTTCTTCCTTGAATAATTTTTTTTCAAAACGTTTACGTTAGTGACAGAAACGAATCGCTGTAAAACCGACTCCACGTAGTCTTGTTTGCCCTACCCCTAGAGTGTAATGTAAACCCGCGTAGGCGCGGAGGGGCGAGGCGGCCCGCGAGCTAAGGAGCAGGTGGTTTTAATGCTCGCCGCAGCAGCTGAGGCTGGCCGGCGCAGCCGCTAGGGGTTAGCTAGGGGTAGGGCAAACAAGACTACGTGGAGTCGGTTTTACAGCGATTCGTTTCTGTCACTAACGTAAACGTTTTGAAAAAAAATTATTCAAGGAAGAAAGTAAACCTAAAATTTTTATGTATGGAAAAATGTTAAATTGTTATTGATCAAAAAATAAGAAATACAAAAAAGTTATAAAAAAGCATAAAATTGTTTCTGTTTTTAATAAAATCTTTAAATCTTTTAAACAAGAAAAATTGCAATTCGAGGAATTATCATTCGATGAATTGCCATTCGATGACAGTTCATCGAATGGCAGTCCATTTGATGAATCGCCATTCGATGATTGCCATTCGATGAAATGACATTCGATGAAATGACATTCGATGAAATAACATTCGATGAAATAACATTCGATGAAATGACATTCGATGAAATGACATTCGATGAAATGACATTCGATGAAATGATATTCGATGAAATGACATTCGACTAAATGTAATTCGATTAATTGTCATGCGATTAAATGGTTGTTCTACGTAATGCTATTCGAAGAAATGTCAATCGATGACTTGGTTGTTCTACGTTTTGTAATTCGACGAAATATTTTTTCGATGTATTGTGTTCGGCGAATTGTAATTCGATGAAATGTTTTCGATGATTTTTCCGCAGACGAGCTATCCAGGCGAACCCCATGGAAAAATAATAATAGTAACAATGGTATTAATTAACAATCAAAATCAATCAATCATTATCTTTCTTCTTCTTCTTTTCAGCTGGAATGGATACATATCTCAGAATGTAAACTTCAATTACCCACAATATATCGATGACAGAACCTACTATATCAAAATTTGCAAAAAAGATCTCATTTTTATCAAATATACAAAACAGCTCATTAAATTTTACTGATCCCACAATCACAAAAACATTAATGAACCTAATTCTAATATTCTCTGAAGTTTGCGCAAACGGTCGAACGATCGAAATTCAAATATTAATTAGAAAATACATCTTTAGTTTCTAGAGTATTCCTTCGGCTATCTGGCGACACAGATTGCCCCAAAGGCGGTCTTAATTAACCGGAGCTCAATTATTAATTCTCAGATTCAGTAATTGAAGGAATACCATCGTCCGTCCCTACCCTTAACGGAGGGTGGGTGAATCGCCTGTCAATTAATCCCTGACTCACCGGGCTTACAATGTTCGGCGCCCAAGCTTTATAACAATATTTTGGGTAACTGATGATTTACAATAGACACTTCAAGATTTTTGGCTTTGTAAATAGTTTTGAGAGAGAGCACCATTGAATTAAGTATCTATACTTAATCTCAGATTCAGCATTATAATAAACCAGTACCTACTTTGTTTGAATGTAGTCCAGTTCGAAAATGATGTGCGTCATTAATTTAAGTCAGATATATGTATGTAGAAATTATATAACTCTCGCTTCCATCAATACTACTGCTTTTAATTGATATGCAATTTCTAGCTAGCCTATTTCTTTTTTCCCAAATTTTTCATATTCTCTACTGACTAGACTGTAACTTGTGTACATCAATGTTCTATCACAATTATTTTAGGTATTTGTAAATTGTAAAATCAAGATCCATTCTTTCATCAAATCCTGTCTTCAGTATTGACGGCCAAGCTTAATGGCTTTGGATGTTGTCGAATGCAATAATTATTAACTTAAATTAATCAACTTACATAAAGGAGTTAGAACTCTGCTCGAAAGTTTCGTGACACCTGACGGCCTCTGAGACTTTAACGATTGGTGACTTGTATTTGAGGATAACGATAATGCCAAGCAGATATCTATGAAGTTCTCGAACTACCCTCCAAGCACTTTAATAATAAATTATTCCGTCTGCTACTCGTCTTCACTCTGGGATCGCCTGAGAAATGCTATAACTGTCTAATTTTATAAATGACGCTAACGAACGTTATTAGTCAGATGAAAAAACAGGGGGTTTGTAAAGATTTAAACATGCAACGACCCTTAAGAAAAACCCTTTTGGAAATTTATTTTGTCATTTAAAAGAATATGCTTCCAGATTGGTCCCATGTTTATCAAAATTCAGATCTGATGATGGGATTTATAAAATCCATAAGATAAGGGAACTTCTCAAACACAAAAGGTATTGCAGATGGTGATTTTTATACAGTGCTCCTTATAGAACGCTATTTCGTCGAGGTAGTTATATTTTACCCTTCGTTTAACCTTTGATAAATAATTTAACCTTTGTTACTTAGAGCCAGAGGGTCTGCTTGTCTTTGAAGCTCCCTGCTCATACATACCTAGTGCTCCAGGAATATCTCAGAAAATACAAAAGAAATATATATCACGACACTAAGTATTTTTATACAGTGTAAAAGCAAATGTATAAAGGTATCACCTGTTATTTATGAGTTACAGGGTATTGTATTCTGGAAAATGAACGCTTTGTTCTGCCGCTGAATGTTTCTGAATCACCTGCAGATAAAATCAGCGCTTTTTGTGCTGGATTTTTATGGTGGCCGCGAACTTCCGTGTAAAACAGCAAAGAGGCTCGTATTTGTGTTCGTGTAGAAGCGGTTAATTTACTAATTGTTGAGTAAAATAACTATTATTAACTTTAACTCTTATTATAGTAACTATTATTCGTTAAAGAATGAGAAATACGTTCATATTCAATTTCTAAAAAGGAGGAGGTTATCAATTCGTCGCGTAGGAATTTAATTTATTTTTTGAAGTTTTACTTCTTTTGGCGCGTTTGGAAAAAAATATGAGAGTAAAATTTTTACGATGCATGCGCACACTGACAGCCAAAAAACTGCATGATGAAATTAACTGATAACTGTCTCTCAAGTTTTCGTGTTAAGATGCGCGTGTACACCGACAGCCAAAAAGCGACATGATGAAGTTTGATGATAATTGATTCCTTTTACAAACAAAGAGTTATAACAAACAAAGGCATACGGGATGAGATTTTTAGCTATTTTTATTCTATTACGCCAACGAAGTATAATTTCTTACGTGCGTTGGATTAAATTTTTTCCCACGCAAGAATTTCGCCATGGATCTGAATAAATAGTAATATGACGGGGCAAGGTCCGGACTAAATGCAGGATGTGGTAGGAGTTCAATACCAAGTTCTTCGATCTTATTCCGCGTAACTTTCGCAGTATGTGGTTTAGCATCACTGTCTTGTTGTAAGAGAACCCGTTTTCGGTTAACTAAACCTGGATATTTCTCCGACAAAACCTCATAAATTCGCATCAGCTGTCCACTATACACCTCAGCATTGATAGCTCGACCATCTGGAATGATTTTGAAGTACACTAAGCCTTTACAATTCCACCAGACACACAACAAGACTTTCCGCTCGAATCGACCTCTCTTTGCGACGGGTTCTGGTAATTGTCCTTTGTCTAACCACTGATTTTCCATGTTCGAGTTGTTTAGATAAATCCATTTTCCTTCGGCAGGGCAAGAAGCTGTTTAGACACCTCTACTCGGCGTTTCGCTAAAATCTCGGTTAATTTTTTAGACAACTTTTTTAAATCTTACCTAATGATTTTAAATGGCGATATAAGGTATCTTTAGAAGATCCAAGGGAGTCTGATAATCGGCGAGTGCTGGTACTGGGTTGGATTTCTACTGCTTCCCTTGTAACCTCAGTATCCCACGCAGGTGGACGACTTGAGCGCGAACGTTCTTAAAGCATCAAATCTCCACTATTAAAACGATTAAACTAACGTTGTGCCGTTCGCTCATTAAATGTGTCTTCCCCTTCAATTTCACATATTTTCCTTGCTCCCATGGCTGCTTTAAACTTTTGTTTCCATTAATGTCTTAACAATACACGAATTTCATATTTATCGCACTCCATACTATTTATTATAAAAACCTACTGCGTCATCAAAAAAGCGGCCAAGTGCGAGTCGGACTCGCCCATGAAGGGTTCCGTAGCAGCAAGTAACATAATATAAAAGTTCTTGTAGTTTGTTGTAACTTTGATCAATGTTTTTTGCGGTTTACGATTTATGACGTATTAAAAAAAACTACTTACTAGATCTCATTCAAACCAATTTTCGTTGGAAGTTTGCATGGTAATGTACATCATGTATTTTTTTTAGTTTTATCATTCTCTTATTTTAGAAGTTACAGGGGGGGGGACACACATTTTACCACTTTGGAAGTGTCTCTCGCGCAAACTATTCAGTTTAGAAAAAAATGATATTAGAAACCTCAATATCATTTTTGAAGACCTATCCATAGATACCCCACACGTATGGGTTTGATGAAAAAAACATTTTTGAGTTTCAGTTCTAAGTATGAGGAACCCCCAAAATTTATTGTTTTTTTCTATTTATGTGTGAAAATCTTAATGCGGTTCACAGAATACATCTACTTACCAAGTTTCAATGGTATAGCTCTTATAGTTTCGGAAAAAAGTGGCTGTGACATACGGACGGACAGACAGACAGACAGACAGACAGACAGACAGACAGACAGACAGACAGACATGACGAATCCATAAGGGTTCCGTTTTTTGCCATTCGGCTACGGAACCCTAATAAACAAAGAGAGAATGATTAAAAGAAAGTAAAGCAATTGTACTCTTCATAGAATTAGATACTAGTCTTAATAAGTTACGACATGTTTAAATTGAGGCGTAGGAATTTTCACATATGAAAAGCGACATTACTTAAGGGACACCCCAATATTTGTAATTTAACATTTCTAAATAAATAAAATCTTGTAGGTAATAATAACAACAAATTATTCCTTCCCGGAAGTTTATTTACTATCAACCTGAGATATACCACAAACAATTATTGTTGTACAACAATCTTGGGCCTCTGTCAATACTACAATAGAATTAATCAGCATTAGGCTGCTTGTACAAACACTCCGAACATAACTTGCAATAGGATGTGTATTCGAAAATTCTACTAAGTGACGTAATGAAGTAGGAAAATCGATACACATGTCATTTTTGGCATATACGACTTCAAATGTTAGGTACTTATTTTTATCAATTTTGCAAATCATAAGATTAAAAGTAAAATATGGGGTTTGTATTTATGGAGTATATTATTTAAAACCTATCTACGTCTAAATATGTATTGATTGCAATAGCAAAGAAAAGCATACTTTATTGACTTCCAAACTATTTTTTGTCTGCTAGTACCTACGCAGAAAGAAATCAATTTAGCAGGATTACAATTTATTTAGATATTCAATAAATTAATGATAATTAAGTATTAATTATGTTTATTTTCACACCGCCGCACTAGGAATGCTTTTGTCGTGGGTGGCAACTAGTCTGTGGTGGCAAGGACAAAGCAAATAAGACAGCAGTAACATTCATCATCCGAAAATAAACATTTTCTGTCATGTAAATGACCAAGTACCCCAGATAATCGAGCCTGGAAATACGCGCTTCGCAGCCTGAGTCAGGCCACAAGTTGTTTTTAGGCTGCAAGGCAATGAGGTCCTAAAATGGAAAAAGGTTCCTAATTGACAAAGTAGAAGCGAACAAAACCCATTCCGATGGAAAAAATGGGAAAACAAATCAATTTGTTACAACGGAAAACAAAACCAGATGTGTAAACAAAATCTATTTTTCCATTCACAATCCAGTACCCATTAGCCTGTAAACCTTAAAACCCGCATAGCCTAATTTCTTTCCACGTTCGGGAGTCTCGAAAAGTCGTTCCGCAAAGTAATTGCTTATGAGTGGGAGCGGATAAACGGAACGAGTTCCACTCTACGGGGACTCGTAAAATGGACTCAGGGGCTTGCATTTAATTAATACGACTAGCCGAGTACGTGAGCGCCGCCGCTCCGAATGAAATCGCTTTTGACCACCGAACTGACTCCTCGTACCGAAAAACTTTAAATGACGAGTCAAAAGGCCGGAATTTTACGTCAAAGCGAATAGGCCAAACATCGATGTACAGCTTTTTGTGTTAAATGACCCTACATTTTTCAAAGGCGTTTTCATACGTTAAATATTTTCGCAACTTGTCCAGAACTCAACTAGACAGCGAATCTGAAGTAAATGGAAATATTACATCTTTCATGTGGTCATCTATATCTATATCTATATCTATCACGTATATTACATACGTGAAGAGAAAACTTTTGTATATTTGGTATCATTAGTACCTAATTATGGTGATATAAATGCCAAATTAAAAATAACTGAGGTCATGTCGTTGTATTGGACGCTTGATCCCAGCTGAGGTCTTAATAAGAGCCAGTACTTTCGTTTTTCTTTCTTCTCTCTTAGCAGGCAATGCATCAATGATGCCTTTGATGTTACTGATGTCCATGGGCGAAACCCACTTGAGTACCATAAGCAAAAACAGCAGAAACGAACTCCGCGAAACATTTTTTTACTAAGCAAGATTTAATACACTAACACATGACTAAATAAAAGCGTTAAAATACACCAAAATTCCACAAACTACGAGTATATTTCAACTTTATCCAGATAACTCCTATATTTCCGGAGTAAAATCAAACTGTCCTATTCCTGGAAATCCTGCTTTATTATCTTCAGATACAGAAATAAATAAATAAATAAGTAAATAAATAAATAAATAACGCCACACACTCTTAGCCCCACACTAGGATTCCCTGTGTCGTGGGTGCCATGGACAACACACATAGACAAGGACATTCACACGCAGACCGAGAATAGAAATTCAAAGTCATCATTCAAATTTCTGCCTCGCTGGGAATCGAACCCAGGACCCTTGGTGCGGCGATCCGGCATGGTAACCTTTGTGCCACACGGGTCGTCAATACACTGACAGAGCATCAAACATTATCTTACATGGCTCTTTTTACGTCGGGTGTTGAAAATAAAGGTCATTTAATTAAAGACGGAACAAAAAGACACCAATAATAGAAGACAGAGCACGATTACAAAACGACTTTTGTGTCACCAAGTCACCAACTAGACAAAATCAATACAGAGCTGTTACAACATACTATTTTGATTTTATTTTATGTACTTATGGGAATAGAATTAAAAGCTAGGAATACAGTTAATATCCATGTTGACCTATTCATTTTATCGACATAATATTGTAGTTTAAGTTATGCACTAAGTAATTAACCGTAAAGTTTTTCAAGGCAATGAAGAAGAGAAGACAAGAATGGTTAACACACGTCTCAGAAAATTTGTTTGCTTTACTATTAAACTAAATAAAATAAGATGCCTTAACTGTCTTTTTTATAGTGATTATATTAGACTTACTGCATCAGTCATAAAAATTGGGTCAACATTTCCGTAGAAAAACACAAAAATCACTTTTTTGGTATTGAGTAAATTAAGATTAAGGCCAAAATTCTTAAATTAAAATTTGAAAACCCCTCGACAGATTTATTTACACTAAAAATAGCTAAGAACACTCTCGATTAGGTTACCTTTCAAGCAAATAAACTAGATTAAAATTGGTACATTCTTTTAGGAGCTACGATGCCACAGACAGACATACAAATCCACAGACAGACACACATATACACGGATAAACAGACACGTCAAACTTATAACACCACTCATTTTGCGTCGAGGGTTAACAACCCTATCACCACAGAATATACAATATACATGCATTAGGTATAGCCTTAAATATACCTTTAAGTAAACCCTTATTTCATACTTCATAATACAGAACAAAGAGAAAACAGCCTCGATCACAATGTAAACGTTTTTTCAAAGTTACCCTTTATGTTAGGATGATTGAAATCTTCA
The DNA here is from genome assembly GCA_951805285.1 of Thymelicus acteon. Taxonomy (NCBI): domain Eukaryota; kingdom Metazoa; phylum Arthropoda; class Insecta; order Lepidoptera; family Hesperiidae; genus Thymelicus; species Thymelicus acteon. The sequence continues at coordinate 11,265,239 of OX638229.1, read as the reverse complement.
ATATAATCTTTGAAGTAGCGACCGAGTTTCCTCAATAAGTAGATTTGGGATCCCTTATGAACCCTCCGGTTTTTCTTTCTTGTAGAGCCCTTTAGGGTCGCACAGATCAAAAATATGTCATGGTTAACTAATAGCAGCAACAAGTATTTCTTAATTCAGATGATCATCAGATTATCTACAGAAGTCGAAATATTTGGCGTAATAAGACTAAGGTGTTATCTACTGATGTTCGTGACCTTCATGGGCGACGCTTACCACTTACCATCAGGTGAAATGTCTGCTCGTTTGTAGGTTAATTCCAAAAAAAGGTGGTATTATCATCTTTGAATATATAAGTATTTTTTAGGATCGACGTCGGTTTGCAAATTGCGAATTCATTAAATAATTGTACCTACGCTCACCCTGAGTTTCCTTCTGTTTTATTTTTCGTTCTTGTTAAGAGTCTCTTGTTCAAAGTCGTTCAATGAAAGCGTTTAGAAATACAAATAAAAAAATTAAGCGGTTCGTAGTCGAGTTTGTGACGAAAGCATTAACTGCAAAAAAAGCAAGTGTCTTTTTACTATTATGAATTGTGTGCTAAGAACGACAAACATTCACATGCACTTTATTTTAAAAATGGTAAATGGTTTTATAGAATTAAAATATGAAAAACTGGCCAAGTGCGTGTCAGACCACGCCCAAAGTAGAATTCCCTAGCTGTAAATTCACCAACTATTACTCAGTTATCCGGCGTAGTTTTTCTTTTAAATTCAGCATAATTATTATCTTAACCATTTAGCTGGGAGCCTGGGGAGGGGGCTACATGAGAAGCAGAGAGGTTTCGCAAACAACCAATCAAAAATCGTTATTTCTATATACTTCTTCTCTGTCTGCGTGAAGCTATAAAGGCCGCTAGGGCCAACAGCTACTCCATTCGAAAAAATCTACTTCTGTCTGCTTAAGTGCTTACACGAAGTTAGCTAAGCCTAAGGATTTCTGTACTCATCGGTCATCGCTGCTTTGGTGGAAACTGGTCCTAACTAAGCCTGTGACAATACACCTACATAATATTATGTACTACGAGTAACCGCCCTCGCTTTGCTTCGGTTTTTTTAATTTTTTACACCTTGGGTTACATTATTGGAGTTTTATTAAGAAACCCTATGTTTTTTAATATAACATAGCCTATGTCGGCTATGTCACCCGGGGATGGTGTAGCTTCCCAACAGTGAAAGAATTTTCCCAATTTGTAGTTTCGAGCCTATTCAATGCAAACAAACAATCAAATCTTTCCTCTGTATAATATTAGTATAGATTGTCTTCTGTGATAATATTAATTGCAACATTTAATTTATGTTACCACAATTCATCTACACAACGTTTACGTGCACATGGCATTTTTGAAACTAATTATTTCATGACAATAAAAAATAACTGTCGTAACTTTTACTTCGCTCGTGCAATTTTCGTGTAAACAAAAATACCTCGATTTTTCGGATGCCAGCTGACATGCCGATAATGATGTGTTCTGGGAATTTATTCACGAAAACTGCGAAAATATTCATTTGTTTTTCCGTGCGTAATAATAATTTGTTTTTGCACGGAATAACTAATTTTATTAAATCAAATTTTAAGGGCTTGTTTCACAATCTTCAAGTAAGTCCGAAGTAAGCTATTCGTTGGTTAAGTTTACATTTCGTGTATGTAAAATGACACTTTAACGTCACTTTAACCGGCGAATAGCTTATTCAGGACTCTACTTGAAGATGGTGAAACAAGCCCTAAGACTATTATACTGACATTTAATCCAAGTTACCTAATTTGTAAAATCACATCATTTATGCACTATCTTCTCTTAAATTCTATTTTATTCTATGAATTCTGGCAGGAGTCCTTAAATCCTTGCGAATTAGGTTATTTTGAATTTGACTTTTTTATTGGTAAATAATATAGAAATACTATATCTGACTTCAAAAGACTCCCACGCTATATTTTAATATTTATTTGATTTCTCTTTTTAGACAATTTTGACATTATTTGGTTTTCTTTTAATAATAACATTCTTTATATTTTTTTAGTTACGTAAGTTTTGAATTCGGATCAATGTTCCAATAGTATGTCTTAATAAAATATTATAAAATACAAAACCCAAGCGAACAAGTAAAATATACATATTTTGACTAAATATTTTTTACTAAATTACTAAATTGAGTAGCAGTGATAGCCTAGCGGTTAGAACGTTGGTCTCAATTTTCAAATATTATGTGCGTATTAGAAGTTAATTATCACTTGCTTCGGTGAAGGAAAACATCGTGAAGAAACCTGCACACCGGAGAGTTCTCCATAAAGTTCTCAAAGGTGTGTGAAGTCTACCAAACCGCACTTGGCCAGCGTGCCGTAGTCCACTATGGCCTAATACCCCTCACATTGTGAGAGGAGACCCCAAGCCCAGCAGTGGGACAATTATGGGTTGTTGCTTTCCTTTTTTACTAAATTGAAATAATTTTTGACAACGATTCAAATATGAAAACACTTACCAATATACAGGAAGGTCTCGAAACTGTAGATCATAGCTGATGTCTTAGAAGCCTATTTTCTAATTGTTCGGGAGCCGAAGCAAAACGCTTCTAGACTGTACACGAATGAAACTGATTTACAATGTCAATTTCTAAGCTTATACATATTTTAGTCTAACCTTAGATACGTGGTGCCAATCAAAACAGGACAGAGTATCATGGAGTTGCCATTGGTGTTTGATGTGCGCTACATTACAAGTGACGGAAGTTTTCTCGCTTATTGTTATGGCCTTTTAAGTAGGAGTAGATAAAGCATACAGTTTTTTTTATGTTTATTTTTTTATGATGATCCACCTGATGGTAAGTGGCTATGGTCACCCATGGACATCAGCAACATCAAAGGCATCACTGTTGCGTTGCCGGCCAAGAAAGAGAAAAGAAAAAGAAAGAAAGAACTGGCTCTCAAGCCTCCAGCTGGAACACGACGAGTCATTTGGCGGCTGACTCATACTCAAGGGTGGTAGCTATCCAGGCGAACGCGATGGAGAAATAATAATAGTACTTATGGTATTAATTAACAATAATTAAGATCACTATTACCAATATAACCCCTCCGAAGGGCCCTAATTGGGATAAAAAATATCCAACCTTCATTCCATGAAATTATTTTAAGCATTTGTACTGTAAATAATTAAATAAAAAAATTAGAAGTCAAAACGATAGTTTTCTGAAGCCATATAGTTCTCTCGTGAAATAATTTCGATTTGTGAAAATAGGTTCGATTTGCAACTTTAGGTGAGTAGTAATAGTACCTATTACAATACCTCGTTGCAAAGTTTTGATCATTTTCATTAAAATAGAAGAGTTGGAATTAAAATAAGTACCTATCTAGTAACTGCCTATTATAGTTGGTATCTCCAAACCACTCTATGTTCTTGGCAAATAGATAAATTGTACCTATTCATTACTACTTTACATCTAAGAGTATACATTCCTTCATACATTCATGATGATCAATTGTTATTATAATAATGTATTGTAATTATTATAGTATTATTCTGACAATACAAATGCAAGAATATTGTTACGTCCCAAACAGCTGCTATAGATTAGCTATATCAATGGTTTACGTATTGCGTGACCTTAACGTTTTTCTGATCACAACAATATCACAATAGCTTCATGATCACAACAATAACAATAACGCGCACACACGTATACACATACACACACACACACACACATGCACTTACACACTAAAATAAAGGTGTTAATAATGAGACTAACGCCCCAACTCAGTCACTGATGGTTACTTAAATAGCTCTTTAGTACAGATTTTGTATGGTGATTCTTTACTAAGGAGCGATTAAAGTAACCGTTAGTGACTCTGAGTTTGGGCGTTAGTTTATGATTCAATCTACTGCTTTGTTGTTTGGTTTTTGTTTAATTTATATTTAGTATTTTTGTTTTATGGTGGATATTTTTGTTAAAAATTAAGGGAGCCGGGGATGTCTGAGCTATACTCCCGTCCACCAACAAAAGCATAGGGAGTGGCTTAAAAACAGCGCTACATTGGACCATCGTACTATGTCAGCATTGTCAGCCTAATCTGAGCCACTTCCGTTTGCCCATCACTAACTTTTTTGTGTAATTTTTAAACTTTGTGTGTGGCAATAAATATTTTTTATTTTTGTTATTAACTATTAAGATTTGCCCCATAAATAATGTATTTTGTAATATTTTATTATTATTTTGCCTGTATACATTGTTACATTAGGATATATAAGGGTATATAAGGGAACATCAATACTGGTCTTATGTCAACCATAATATAAACAGTTTTATACATTGAAATATTATTACCAGGGTATAGAACCGACACCGCGAACACGAAATTTGTCCCAATGAATTGGCGCAGATGGGCTTCAATTATTTTCAATGGATTCGTTCGAGTTTGAAAGAACGGAGGCTCAATTTTGAAAATAGAACCTTCCGGCGCGACACAAATTTTGTTCGCTATGTCTGTTCTGGTACTTTAGTACAATATACTTCCATAGACTTAAATATACACCGTGTTCCTGACTTTGTGCACGAACTTCGGCCTGTTATTCAGACCATTAAATTGGTCATCTTTCGTTATGGATTCAATAATGAAATTTTAATTTTTTTTTATTTTTCATTTTCATACAAACTAAATACTTGAACGTAAATTGCCTAATGTGTAATCTCTTTACGCAAGCTGGCAACGCCGCATTATGATTGATATGAAACTTTGACATTAGTAAACTTTTATTGACGTTAACAATTATTTCTCATCGATTTTGCTGTCTGTGCGACCAGTGACATTAACAAAACCAAATAGGTAATAATACTAGTTCGAAAAGTTTTACGATGTTTGTTTACTTTAAGGCCCATTTAGACGGAGAGTTTCTAGTATCTATCGTACACTACTATCACTGGTAATAATCAACATAACATTATTATATCAAATGTTTACATACAGGAAAGAACTAAATTCTCATCTACGATTATCTCATATGACATTCGTAACTTATTGATCAAGGCGATAATTTCCTACGTCTATTTAGGTACAAATTGTACGTAAGATTACTTACGACAATCTCGACTTGTATTCGACTCACATTTTTCAAATTCATACGTGTATCATACAAGACGGTTGAAAACGTTTTGAGTGCGAAATTTGTCATTGGAGTAAAGTTTACAATCAATATTCCATTGCGAGGAAATTGTCGTCAAATAGCGAGAGGTGTAAATGTAAGAAAGATTTTTTTATTAATTCGATCGTGGCTTCTTCGAGACGAGAAGCTCTCCGTCTAAATGGGCCTTTATTGACAAGTCAAGCCAATAATGACATGACATTTAAAATGAAACAAGTATAGTTTGAATGATTATGACCGTACTGAGCGGCAACATAGCACAAATAAAGACCCTTTTACAATGTACACCCAGATTAAATGGAATTACCAATAACTTAAAAACTAAGCTTTATAATGCACTAGTACCTGTATAAGATATGTTTAGTAAATGCTATATAATCATTTGGTAAAGTTTGTGCACAACGTCAAAAACACCCGGTATAGACGGGCTCTTCCGAACAAAATCCGTGTCACATTTTTCAAGCAGTTTTCATACTCTGTAACAGCGCTTCGTTCGGTCAAGTTTGGTTCAAGATGGCGGATATCAAATATTTTTGACTAAATAATTTTTAAAAATGTAAGTTAAATATAGTTATTTACTAATTATAATTTAAATATACTCAAATAAAGTTCAAACGTAAATAATGAAGAAGTTTTAACTATGCACAATAAACAATATGCATTAGTGTTCTTGAACGGTCGGTTTTTCAAAAATGACATCTACTTGTCTCGCTTGCTCGCAGCCGACTAAAATGCGTTGGCACCATTTGGTGTCAACCTAGGTGTCCAAACTTTTAGTACTGAACAGCCTGTCTAGGATAGTATGTATATATGTTACCGGATATCTGTATAATGCTGGTATTCAACACAATTCCTAGGAAATGTGTATAATACCTGGGTCGTTTTGGCAATGTATTAAATTATATGAATATTACCACCATTACATAGTTTGCCTAGGTAATGTATACGTTTCCCAACTACTGTACAGAATACCTGCAGGTCCACCGGCAATGAATAAAGTTAGATTTGGGTATGTATAGTCAACTTGGATGGAGGTTGGAATTAAGAATTTAGTTAAAAACACACTCAAAACAAATTATAACCTGCATGAATAGATATTTTTTTATACATTTTAAATTAATGCTTGACCGAAATCAGACTTGATGGTAAGGAGAGATGCAGTCTAATGGCTCCTACACTACACTGCTCGCCTACGCAGCTTCGGATTTTTCAAAATTGGTGACAGAACCGACTTAGTCAACCCCGACCCCACGTGGTACTAGTCTGCCCTACCCCTAGAGTGAATGTAAACCCCGGAGGCGCGGAGGGAGAGCAGCCCCCGCCCGCTGTAACCAACTGCAGGCACCATGTGAGCCGAAGCGGCTGAGGCTGGTCGCCGCAGGCGACCAAAAAGCCGAAGCTGCGTAGGCGAGCATGGAGTGCCTGCAGTTTGTTACGCAAGGGCGGAGGGGCTGCACTTCCCGCAGCGCCGGAGATGTTTGGAAGCCTTTTTATGTATCAAAAACCCCTAAATTCTCCCTAAAAGTGCATATGTCACCGGAAGATGACTATTTGCAAAGCATGCTGTGGTTACCTGTAATTGTAGGAATAGAAAGATTTAATATGATAAGTAACAACTTGTATTGCAAATGATGAAACTGTATCTTATGTTGGTAATGCTATAATAAATAAATAAATAAATAAATAAATAAATAAATAAATAAATAAATAAATAAATAAAGATAACAAGAACCGCATATTTACAAACCTAGGTTTATAAACAATATACAACCAAATGAATATTACTCTAACTGAAACATTCGCTACTTGAAAGTTGGCCTTTTGAAAAGTGTCATTATAAAAGGCAGACCAAACGTACAGTTGGCAACTGTTAGGTTGGGAAATTAAAAAAAAAATGTGATAAGTTGGCAAATGATTATTCGGCGAAATAAAATTCTGCGAAACGTTAGTTGGCAAGTGATAATCGGCCAAACAATTTTCGGCGAAAAGGCAGCTTAATAGAGAACCGTCTTTTACACACATTACCAACTACGCATGGAGTATTGTATAGAATGCCTGGGCTAAGTATGAAATAAATAATATTCAAAACGTTACCTGAACGTTTTAGATATTCTATACATTGCCTAGGTATTGTATAGAATGCTGAATTATACAGATATCCGGTAACATATACATATAATATGTAGGTCTATGTATACTTCAATGGTTTTATAACATGATTGTTTAATTGTTTCTTATTAACAAACATTCAGATCAAAATATTGGTCCTAAATTAACTTGTCAGTCATGTCAGTCATCTAGTGGGTACCTATGTACATTTGACTATTGTCGAGCAAAGTCCAAGTCTAAGTGTGCCTTATAGATCTCACCCTTACGCTCCAACTCAGGTCTCAGAGTCACTAAAGGTTACTTAAATCGCTCCAAGTACAGAATTTGTATGCTGATTCTTTACTAAGGAGCAATTAAAGTAACCGTAGTGACTCTGGGGCATTTGTATATAAGCTACGACTCCGGTACACGATCCCTATAATAAGTTACTATCTATGGATGATATAGCGATTAAGTACGGTTTTCCCTGTCTTACTTTACTTTTCACGTGTTCAGCTCAGTTTTTACGTTTTACGTTTCAGTTCTATGGATAACCACTAGCTATATAATAGCTGTTTTTTATTGTGCTTTGGGTCAAATTCGTCATATTTGTCATTTTTAACACGCGACTTGGTAAATAATAAATACAGGAATCCAAACACAAAAAATATATTTACACATCGTAGTATCTGCCTATCTGTGCCGCTCGCTATTGGCCACAATATTTAGTTCAAAAACGCTAAATAAATCCTACAGGCAGCAACAAATTCAATTCCCATGGGACACGAAGCTGAATATGAATGAGTACTGACACTGACTTACTGAGTTTTGGGCATGATGTATGTATGTAGGTATAGCTATAACCTACGTGAATGATGACTGCACACTAGCCCAATCTATACTAATATTATGACGGCGATTATTTTTGTTTGTACCGAATGAGCTCTTGAAGTACTGGACCGATTTTGAAAATTTTTATACCAAGAGAATGCTCTTGATTTTAGAATTTTATTAAAAAAGTCTTAGGGGATGGACAAAAACCGAAACAGGGCGAGGGTGGCTACTAATATAATATACTTACCTACCTACGATGGCCAACAAGATGAGTCCATCTTGTTCAGAATCTTTTGAATCAGTATCTAAATCGCACTTATACGTTGTAAAGTTACATGGAGATGAATAACTTATTGTTATCTTTAACGTTAACTTTTCCAACTTCTAGCACACATAGGTCATACGGATCGAAAGCACTCAGTGCGGCCATTTGTAACCTGCTCATTTTTCCAATACTTCACTCGAATAGCGAGCAAGAACGAACGGCGAAATTGAAGTGTCTGTTCGATGGGAACAATAATAATTTCTAAAATGAAAAATTCCGAACATTGCCGACGCTGGATGTCGAAAACGTCACATCATTCTACGAAATTGCACGGGGCGCCTAATTTGTATTCAAGAACTCTTCAGGGCATATTTGTTCATCGGTTGGAGCGAGACTCGGCGAGAAGCGCAAGTGACGAATGTCGAATGACGTAGGGTGACTGAGTACGGCAATCACTGCAGTGGCCGCCATAATGAATAAAGAAATTACCTCGATATTAGTTTTCAACACACTAATCGGAAAATATTGATCTTATTTTACTATAATACGAGTACTCACGATATTTATTTTGTATTCCGATATTTCGACCCAGTTGCATGGATCAACTTTCCGTCTAGATAGACTTATGTACTAGTGTCAAATGTCACCTGTCATCCTGTCAAAAGTTTCTCCGCGCCACCGCAGTTCATCCGTGACCACGATCCATGCAACTGGGTCGAAATATCGGAATACAAAATAAATATCGTGAGTACTCGTATTATAGTAAAATGTGTTCAGTCCACGATGATTTAAGTTTAAAATCTAATATTGATCTTGTTTTGCCGATTATGAAAAATAGAAAAACTTGCAGCACACGAAATGTCAATTCTCTCCGTGGGAATCAAAATCAGACTGTATAGATTTGGGTTCAATCATATTATAAGTTCCTGAAATCTATTCCTACCAATCAGGAAATAAATAAAACAATTAACAGTAAAACAGTTGGTGTAATATAAATTATCAGAAAAATAAACGAAGAACCACGTATAAGCTTAATATTTTGAAACACCACAGAAATTCTGGATTCCTGGATATAACGACCGCTACATTCAATTCACGTACAATAAATAAGCATCTCTATATTACGAAACAGGAAAATAACGCACGCCAAAACCAGAGCATTACGTACCTGGCTTTTTCTCACGATCAAATTTTTATTTTATGGTTCCTTACACAGACTATGCTTTCTCTTCTAAAATTATTTTTAGTTTTATTCGTAACAGATGAAAATTATTATTAAAAATAAAATAAAAAACTTGAAAAGCTACAGCAAGATATCTAGAAATACCAAGAAATTATTTATTTTTGCAATCATACAATGACACATTTCTCGAATAAATAAAGAAAAGAAATATAATAAATTAATAATTATAATAATTTATTTAACACTCGTTGCGTTAAGTTGCAGGCGATCATAATTATTATAGGTAACTATTTCAGCAGTTAGTTATAACTAATTTATGGATCCGCACTACACTCGTGTACTAATGGAGGCCATTTTTTATGGAAATAGCCGGCAAACGAGCTGACGATCTACCTTATGGTAAGTGGCTATCGTCGCCCATGAACATCAGCAACACCAAGGCATCACTGATGCGTTGCCGGCCAAGAAATGAAAAGAAAAAGAAAGAAAGAATTGGCTCTCAAGCCCCCAGCCGGAACACGATGAGTCGTTTGGCGGCTGACTCATGCTCAAGGGTGGCTCATGCTCAAGCTATCCAGGCGAACCCCATAAAGAAATAATAATAGTAATAATGGTATTAATTAACAATTAAAATCAATATTACCAATATAATCCTTCGATGGGCGCTACCACCAGCGTGCCGGATTTAGTCGCCTCTTACGACACCCATCCGGCGTGGGATTGGGGTTAGTATTCTAAGCCGCCCCAATACGGCTAATACATATAAGTACACTAATACGGCCATACACGATCAAGTGTACTTGTCAAGTCTGCAGTTTGACTTCGCCTTCGCTTGACGCGGCATCCAGTGTGCATGAGATAGCTATATGGCCAGATTTTATTTATTTATTTATTTATTTAATTAGTACGGTAAACACCAATTATTATCAGATCTCTATGCCGTGGCCATACAGTATACACGATCAAGTTTACTGAATGCCGCGTCAAGTCAAACTGCAGACTTGCTTGACAAGTACACTTGATCGTGTATGGCCTCCATTACAAAGGGAGTCCTTTGTGGCGGGTAGCATAGACAAACAAATGATATCAAATACAATATGTATTTGTAATTGTACAAATGACATCAAATACAAATATGGTATTTGATGTCATCATCAAATACAAATATGATATTTATGTCATCATCAAATATTGTAGTCATTAAAAATTTGTAATCATCAAATAAATATTTTGATTTTGATGTAATTTGTTTTTCTATGCTATCCGCACATTTTTATTGAATGACAAATAAGTTTATTAATTTATAAATTTTTATTGAATCACAAATAAGTATGTAGGTAAGTAAAACCCCAACGCTTGTCTACTTGCTTTACTTCAGTCGGCGATTCCCAACTTGGAGCATATAGTTGTACCAACTGAGCTGCATGGTTTTATATGACTTTAATTTTTTCTTATTATTAAATATCCGAACAAAAATAACGGTTATCATTATTAATGATAACTTTAGGTATATTCCATCTAACCAGTTCACATTTGTACATTTGAAGTCAAAGTCTAAGTACGGTTTATACATCTCATCCAGACATCGGAAACCCAAGGATAAAATAATCTTCATAAAGCCTTACTTCGGAAATCTAAACCGCAACAACGCGATTTGTGTAAATGTCCCCAGACAGAACTAAGTGGGGCGTTTTGGTAAACAAATGGTAATATTTGATGAAACACTTATTTTTATTATTATAATAACCTTTTGTAATCTTAGACTCGACGTAGGGGTTATAGAAGCGAAACAAGATTCTCGGCTCGACGTAATGGGACTCGACGTAAAGGGAACCAGTCTTTGTTTTCAAGGGCAGTAGAGAAGATATTCAAAACATACCCCTTACTGATAGTAGTACAACAATTAAAGGGCTGATGCGTGGCCGAACAAAACTCCATGTTTTCTGGTCGAGGCATACATTTATATCTAGTGGTCCCTGGTTTTCGGATTCTGACTGTTCGTATTTTCTTTATTATGTGAATATTCGCTATCTAGTGCACAGGTATATCTTACACAAAAATCATTTTACACATTTTTATTATAAGTACTTGATTCGACCAATTAGGTACCATTCTCCTTGTAATTCGCTAATTGATGTTTATAATAAAGAACCTTACGCCTCAACTCAGAGTCACTAACGGTTAATTTAATCGCTCCTTAGTAATTAATCAACATACAAATTCTGTACTAAGGAACGATTTAAGTAACCATTAGTGACTCTGAGTTGGGGCGTTAGACCCATAAAGGACCTCAAAGAAAAAAAATTACAAAGAAATCTCACAATCACCCTTTTTGGTCTTGAAATACTCTTATAAACTGAAAATCTGTAAGTACTAACCTACATACTTTCAGTACCCGGCGCTTATAAAAGCCAACCCGAGTACTTCAATCCACCTGTTTCGTACCTATCTCTTGAAAAACGGCGCTTCTATATCTAGTAGGTAAGTATTACAGCTAAGGTGCCTCGAAATCCATTATTATCTAAAAAGTTTTATACAAATAAGTAAGGACATCTAATTTTACGCATTGATGACATCCATAATCCACATCTACGAATGTAAAACCGATGCATTCTTGCCTCAAAGACCCACGTTACAATCGAACGGTAATACTGATGTATTTAATTTATTTTATTCAGGATAAAAACAGCGTTAATTACTAATCAATTTACAAAACTTAACGTATACCAATTACAGTTATCCACATCTTACTTATAACGTAAGTTAACGTTACTGATGCGGTCAAATAATTCCTACTGTGTTCCTACAATCCGCAACAATTCTAGAGTTAATCTCATCTTTCTAGGATCCGCGCAAGATACCACCTTTTAGGTCACATAATTTTAACAGTTCGTTCTTTCTTTCTTTTTCTTCTCTCTTTCTTGGCCGGCAAGGCATCAGTGTTGCCTTTGGTGTTGCTGATGTCCATGGGTCCATGAGATAACGCGGTAATGCCGTCATTACTGACATGGTTGACTGGCAGAGAATGCTTTTAGCATTAAGTCCGCCTTTTGTTCTTATACATTTGTATGGTACAATAAAGACTCAATAAATAAATAAATATAATTCTATCGTCAGTTTTTGACGATATAAACAAAGTTGTCAGTCAAAAAAAAACATAACCCTTCCTTGGCAGTCGGGTAAGAAGTCATATATGACATCTTTGGAGCACAATCGACAATTTATAATACACGAGTAACCGCCCTCGCTTTTCTTCGGTTTTCTTATTTTTTTACACCTTGGGTTACATTATTGGAGTTTTACTAAGGATCCCTAATTTTTTGAAAATATAATATAGCCTATGTTACTCGGGGATAGTGTAGCTTCCCAACAGTGAAAGAATTTTTGAAATCGGTCCAGTAGTTTCGGAGCCTATTCAATGCAAACAAAAAATCAAATCTTTCCTCTTTATATATTAGTATAAGATATATAACTATATATTATATAGATATATAACTATTATAAGAGATACGATAATGCGGGTCTTCCAGTTCTTTATCTGTCAGCATTGGCTCTTTGCATATGAAGTACCAGTATAAATCAGTAAAAGCATCCTGAACATTTAGAACTTCATAAAAACATCCAATTTCACATCATTCCGTTTTCCCATTGAAGTAGCCATCAAAAAACTTACCGAAACACATTACCCCAGTCCTGACGCTGGAACTAAAATGGCCCCTCGAAATGCACAATGCAAGCAAAATATGCCACAGAAGGAGACTCGAGGTGCAGTGCCACTCATGACAATTGCCTGCCGATTGTATTTTTCTCTTTCATCCAGTTTTCAACTGCAAATCCAGATGTGCTTAGAAATTGATGACTTTCAGCGTTCCTCATATCGAAATAGGTACTGCAAGAAATTGATAAATATATTTGTTTACTATAAGATAAGATGGATAGACTAACCTAACCAGATTAATGGTCATCGTCGCCCATGAATATCAGTAATACCAATGCGTTGCCGGCCATGAAAGAAAAGAAAAAGAAGGAAAGAAAGATCTTATAAATCCATTATTGATTGTAAACATAGTACCTAGTGTTTCCGTATCGATCAATAAGAGAAAATTTTATTTTCTCTCCTGGGTCTTTTCTTTCGGTCTCTTTTCAGACCAAGATGAGTTTTAATATTATGTACTCCACCACGCTATGTATAAATCAATAAATTTTTGCAATAGGTAATGAATGAAATAATAACTATTGGCAATTTTCAATATTTTATTATTTTTATATGATACCTACCTACAGAATTTTTTTTTCGAATCCAACTCACACTTGGCCGACTTCTTTACCCTTTTGTGATGAACGCAACTCTTTAAACTTGAACTCTTTGTAATCGTCCTTTGAAGCTTAAATACACCCCAAAAGTAAATATAAGGTTTGAGTTTTGAAATTTAAAACAGTTTGTGTAATTAAAGGTTTTTTCATGACTCTTGTAATGTGACGGAATCTACTGGAATGGAATTCTTCATGCACCACAGGCACACTTTTGTGCCTGTTACAAATTATCACTTGGTTTCATTTGGTGAAGCTAAACATCGTGAAGAAACATGTCATATTAGGGCAACCTAGAATACTGATCCCAAATTAACTGATGGAACTTCAACGGTACCCTTTAAGTTTTAGTTGATTCTCTTGCGAGTGTCAAAATATACGACATAAACAGTCGTATAATTTTAATTGCGTTGATTTACTTTGATATTATCACAGCTCCAAGAGACTGCAGACTTGATTAACGAATATTGATTTCAACTTGATACTTTCACGCGTTCCTAAGAAAAAGAGAGTTAGACAGACGGACAAAAAAGTAAACCTTCCTTTCGTTTCTTTTGAGATACCTTAAAAAAAACTCTTTTAATATAATTTCAATGGATCCAAACAATACAACGAATTAGAAGAATGGTGTGCTGCTTTCGTTAATTTCATTTTAAATTGTATAATAGTTCCAAGACTTCCAAGTCAGTCAAAGAGCCATTAGGTATACCCGCGCCACTTTCGCGGAACAACTCCCTTGAAGATAATTTATTTTGCCAAACGACTCCTTTCAGACAAATGGAGTCGTTGGCGTGTCTCCCGCAGTAGATGCCTCACTCATTTTCCTTCAGCCATTCAATAGGAGCAATTGATAAAATAAAAGAGATGCTTATTATATTAACCCTCTGCCAACAGATAGACTCCCAGTGTTTTGTGGCTTCGCAATAGCTTCTGTTTCTATTAAGTGCTTGGCTTTATTATTTTATGTTAGTCTTCAAATGACTGCATTACCTAGTCATTCAATTTTCATGTGTTTATTTATTTCGTAAAATAAGCTATTACCGAGTGATAAAGACAGATTATCAGAAAAATTAATAAAATAGTAGATCGTGTTTGAGATCATGAGGCACATGAGTATTAACTTTATTAGCAACATGTAGGTAGGTATACATACCTACTAGTATGTACCTACATATTTCCTATTCAAATAACTGATGGATCTCCTAATAGAATTGGAAGTTATTAGCGTAACAGCACTGCTATGGTCTTCATAACTCTATATATGCTACGATCGTTTCAGTACGTATTCGAATTCATAACAAGGTAATTCTTAGATGAACAAAGATTACAGATATAGCTCGCAGAATTAATCGCCTAAGTGGAAACGAACAGCGTATATTGCTCGAACAATCGATAGCATAATTATTGGGTAAGAAAGGATCTAGAACAGACCCAGTTTGAGGTGTGCAGTACAATCGTAATTATAGAAATGAGGTCATCGTAAAATTTTCTTTCTTACTTAGCGCAATTTCTTATCCCTATGTCTTATCGTCTTACCATCCAAGTAGAGGATCCTTGGATGAATAATTAGCACATAACATAAAATAACTAGTAATTTAACAATTTTAAGAAATATGTGCCCAGGTAGTGGCAGCTCTAGGATTTTTATTTGGAGGAGGGGAGGGGGCTTGTATCAGCTGAGGAAATAAAATGTACCTTTTTTAAATGTCACGGGTGGAAGTATATGATTTGAGGGGGGACTTATGCCTCCTATGGGGATAGGGGGCACAAGTCCCCCCTCAAATCATATATACTTCCATCCGTGACATTTAAGAGGAGAGAGCCCCCCCCCCCCTACCCTCCCCCACATGGTAAACAGAATCTCGACCAACAGAATGACCGGGTTTTCAACGCCACAGGAAGTAAAATATGTACCTATGACACAAACATTTATGATACAAATCTATATCAAATTTGACCTTTCTACCAGCTCTAACCACCAAAGTAATTATCGCAATAAACTTCTAGTGTATTGGGAGCATCGTCCAATATTCATGTCGATGTAGATTATATCTGGATTGCTCATCAGGGCTACCAACATGCTAAAGTTAATTTGTAAGTATTAATTAATTTATTAGTACATTCTTTGTGCCCAGAAATGAAATAAGTTTTGTAAGGACTTAACTAAAAATTAACAAAATTAATCACTTTGCTCCATTGTTACGAAATTTTCAGGTGAAGCCTTTCACATCAAATTCTGCATACAATCAGTTGCAGAAGTCGAAAGCAGAAAATATAGAGTTTCATAATAATCATATTATCTCATCAAAAAAAATTTGGTGCCTATATTTCTAAATTTTCCTATAACACCCAACAAGGTACCAAGTGAAATTTTCATACGTAAGTAGATTTAATTAGGTACCAGGTTACCTACAGTTTTTACAAAGACAAAAATGTTCTTTTTTTTCTTTTTTTTTTATAATAAACGCTAACACACTCATACCCCCGCAGTAGGTTATTACCTGTGTCGCGGGTGGCATGGATGACATATATAACACATCACAATCACACCCATGACCCGAGTACAAATATTTATCTGTCACATAAATATCTGCCCCGGCCGGGAATCGAACCCGAGACCCCTCGCTTCGCAGGCAGGGTCGCTACCAACTAGGCTACAGAGTCGTCAAATGTTACTGGTAAATTAGAATAGTTTACGTGAAACCTGTAAAATTTTATTGAACTCTAAGAAAAATGGCGGTGATTCACAGACGGTGAAGGGTTTCTCAATAACCATTAAATCTTTGCAGGCTATGGCAACCCTACAAGGGAAGGTTATTAGAAGGCCGGAAACAAATCACAGTTACCTACGTGTTCCCGATAACCCCCAATAGTTATGCAAATTGACGTATGCTATAGGGCTTACTTGCCACAATAAATAAGTCAGATCATAAGTATTATTATTTTCATAATATACACATTACTGCATATCGTAGAATTTTACGATTACCCTCTAACAGCACTGTAATTTTGCCACTTTTACACAATGATATTTAAAAAAATATAGATACGTTATGCCCTTACAAATCAACCAAAATATCTGTTCCGAAAAGAGCTACAACACACACGTTAATGTTTTGTTTCACTACACCAATCACATTGGTATAATACACGAAGGCATTTTAACGCTGTATGTCAAATGTCAAGCACTTGTGATAACAACAAGTGTGTATCATCTTGTATTGACAGAGCGACTACGAGCAGAACGGTCAATTGCCTGTTCTTAGTTCTTACACTCTTCATCGTCGGCGCGCTAGTGACACATCTACTTCTTTTAACATTACAATATCATTGCTTTTACATTATGCTTTTGTTTGCGTGTAGTGTATACGTGTCTTACAGTGTAAGAATCATCTGTACACAGTTTCATGCATCTACAGACAGGTCTACTGTTTCAGGCTGTATGTTATCAGTAATTCTCGCCATAGTCAAGTATCTATGTTAATTCTAAAATACCATAATTTGGGTGTCAAAGTCTCAAGCTGCACGTCTGCAAGGATATGAAAATATAATTAAATATAATAGCATACGAATATTATCTAGTCTTTTAGTAATTTTTGCGCAACACCCGATTTCAGGTTTGTCTCTGAACTCCTGACAGCTATCCTTACAGCTTTAAAATGCTACTTCACGTCCCTTAATCATCATTATGTACCCTGTTTTTAAACTATTATAGTCGTATCGTATACGTACATTTTAAAGTAACTGCCAGTTTATTTCATGCATACAAAATAGTAGCTTTACATTCGCCGATCTCCTGGTCGTGTTTTGTAATTTGGCGAGCGCTCAAAATACATTGTTTGAGCGTGTATGCCAATTTTCATCGTATTATCGAAAATTTTAGTGTACTTGCTGCAGTCAATCTCGCGTATTTCATCTTAATGGGTCGTAAGCACTGCAATACACTTCATGATAGGATCGTAAATAAGAATCTTGGAGCCACATTTTCATACTTTTGTCAACAAACACTCTTTATAAATCTGAATGAATATTATTATGTATGTGAAATGATGCACCTGTCAGATGTTGTCTACTTAAATCTAACCAACCAAATAAAGCATTAAGAGCTTTTCATGTATTTGAGTATACAAATCTTTACAAGAAACAATAACGTACTTAAAAGAACAGTCTTCGATAAATATATGTATAATATTTCTTATCTTATCTTCGATAAACATATGATATCTAGCCGTAGTCGTATCTACCTAGCCGTATTGGGGCGGCTTAGAATACTAACCCCAATCCCACGCCGGATGGGTGTCGTAAAAGTCGACTAAATCCGGCCCGCTGGTGGTAAGGCCCCTCGAGGGATTATATTGGTAATATTGATTTTAATTGTTAATGAATAACATTATTACTATTATTATTTCTCCATGGGGTTCGCCTGGATAGCTGACCCTTGAGCATGAGCCAGCCGCCAAACGACTCGTCGTGTTCCGGCTGGGGGCTTGAGAGCCAGTTCTTTCTTTCTTTTTCCTCTCTCATTCTTGGCCGGCAACGCATCGGTGATGCCTTTGGTGTTGCTGATGTCCATGGGCGACGATAGCCACTTACCATCAGGTAGATCGTCAGCTCGTTTGCCGGCTATTTCCATAAAAATAAAATGTAATATATAAAAATCTCATGTCACGGTGTTTGTGGTTGCACTCCTCCGAAACGGCTCCGATTTTTATCATTTTTTGTGTATATTTGATAGATATGAATAGGAATAGAATAGGTCGTAAAGTATATTTCATACTGCTAGGTGATTAGGGTGTCCTATCCAGAATTTTTTTTGGCAAAACAACGTTTGCCGATTCAGCTAGTTAAAATATATTTTCTCATGGATCGGATCATTAGAACTACATTTTAATAAATATGGGACTGATCTGTTAATAAATGCCAAAAAGTCTAAGGTAATAAAACTTTAAATAAAACTTTACAAGTGCGAGTTAAACTTGTGTGGTTCCGTACGTCGAGTATGTATTCATCGTTATGTTTCTATTTTATCTAGTTTTGTCGTTTTTTTTTAAACCATAGACTTCTTATTAATTTTCCTGTAATATTCTAAAGAACTATTCTCTGTATTTTTTCAAAATTCCAGCTTCAGTAGTTTCGGAGATAAGGGGGGGGAATGGTAAATTTTTGGCTTTAATTTTCGTTCTTTCTTGAATAATTTACAAACTATTCATTGTAGAACTATAACAAAAATATATTTGAGATCCTTACAAGAAGCTTGAAGATATTTGATGTATGACACAATACGGTTAGCAAAACAGTTTTTGTTAAATATTGATTTTGTTAAAAAAAATCAAAATTCAGTTATTTACTACCTTCGTCTTTGGGTCATAAAAAGTACATGAATACCAAATTTCAACTCAAATTTTAAGTAGTTTTGGAGTAAATTGACTGTAAAAGGCGGACAGACACACGAGTGACCCTACAAAGGTTCTGTTTTTAATTTTTTCGTACGGAACCCCAAAAATAAAACAACTGAATTGAAAACAGGATGTTCTCCTTTCTTGAAGTCACTTAAAAAAAGAAAACTACCAACAGAGAAAGCCAATTGATGACAAAAACCAGGCAGACAAAGTGCTGTCGAGATTAAACTAGGCGATACAGGCAGAGCCCAGTCATCTCCAACAAAAGGTTCTTGACGCTATTACCTTGTCATTTGTTCAGCTAAATAGACTACGAGCTGGAGTTGGCTTGAACTCAGTAATGGACAGGCACAGGTACCTCCGGTTGGAAATTGCTTCATGGGCTAATTACCTCCCATTCAATAAGAAAAATAGGGCCAGTCTATGAAACTGCACTTCCTAACACGCTTTTACAGACACGATAAGTTCTTTGAAACTTAATTGTCTTGTGACAAAATATGCAATTATATTATTAGCAGGTATCTAAAATTATTACTGAAATATATAGCAACAAAGTACAGTCCGTAACACGTCGATGAAATACGACCGCATTGAAGTTGGCTGGCAACTATCCCCGTATTTCTCTATTACGAGTCCCAAACGTTACTCAAGTTTCGGAAGGACAACCTGAACTTAAATTATCAAAGCAGCTTCTATGTATTACAAAGTTATCAATTCAGTAAGGACACAATAGGCGTGTAAGATATATGGTATAGCCCTTAACATTGGAAGCGACGCTAGAAGTCTATAACATGCTTAATTTTTGGTAGTTGCCCGTGTAAGGATACACTCAATAACAGCTGTACAATATTATACAAACCATTCGACCTTTTCACTCGTTTACCATTCACTCAAACGTCTACTACATACATTGCATTCGATCCCATCATTCGTGCCACAGTGCCACACTCGTTCATTCATTAAAAAAAGATCGCGAAGACGACAACCGAAAAGCATTCTCTGGCTGGCGGTGCTCATGGCAAAACAGTAACAGTAAGAGTAAAGGCCAAGCTGTGTTGGAACGAGTACCCTCGCTGGATCATTTTGATTGTTCAGGTTTGTACAATACATACTTTGTATGGTTACACTTATATGATAACATACTAATATCATTATATTCATTATGTATACGTATTTCATGTAAGTTCTGCTGCCTGACGAATAGAAGATTTGTTAAATATCAACTTTGTTTTATTCATTTCTTCTTCATCCTTTCACCCATAACTCATGAAACTATGCACCTGCCAACTCTAAATGATATTGATATCGACCTTCAGGTTCTACAGACCTACACGTACTACAGTAAGATGTCGGCAATAATCGTTTTCTTTATTTACTTATACAAAAAAAATTGTGTGTGTCAGCTCCGACGTACGACTGCAGTTTACTCCTTGCGAACTATTATGAAATATTTAGATTAGTAAATGAGGGTAAATGAACGCATTTTTGACGTGATAACGTCTATTAAAACGATGAACGCCGGGCGCACGCACGAAAAAATGTAGCGTTCCGCGAGCGAGAGAGCGGCAAAAGCGAGAGAGAGGCACGATCGGCTACGATGGGCGTATCCTAGCCGATGCCGTAGGCGAGCCATAGGCGATCGTAGTTGAGTGGAGCGGAGCGGGGCGGGGCGGAGCGGAGCTTTGTCATAACGTTGTCACGTTAAACTACCGTCCGTAAACCGACTTTACAGACAACCATTTTTTATATTACTGAAAGCATGCTTGATACATTATTTATAGGTATTAATTATATAATTTATATTCATCAAAATACATTACATAGTCATGGAAACATAACGAGAGTATTCTGTGGTGGGGGTGCGCAAGATAAGTTGCATTGCACACGAACATAACGCATAACGTAACGGAGAAAATTTGATTTTACTCCCCATAAATTTTAATACCCCGGGCTTATAATTGAGTTGTTCATTTAAAAAAAAATATTTTTTTTAATATATTTTAAATCTTTAACACAAATTATATTAATTGGCATTGTTAAAAACTCTTAAAAACTATTTTTAATATTAATAATAATGAATTAAAAATTCATAAAAGTTCAAAAAGAATCACGTGACTACAAACGCGCCAGATTTGGTCGCCATGTTAGTGACGTCATTTTGTTAAAGCAATTACACAGTGTTAGAAGCTTCTACGTGAATTGAGTAAAAATATCCGGAATTTAGTGCAAAAAGATATTCATACCACGTAATTTTATTGTAAATTTAAATGTTAAATGATTTATTCTTTATTAAATATTATAATAAAACTCTCTATTGATTGTACACACTAAATAAATTTAGATAAGGTTACACTGTTAACTGGTAAATCGTGTCTGGGAGAAATCAGGGCAGGGTGTTAGGGGTATAAATCAGGGTTGTATGATAAAATTATATTTCATTTATCATACAACTAGCTTCTACCCGCGACTTCGTCTACCTAAATTTCAGATAATGGATCCTGAGAGAAGTGAAGACTGTGATTAATAAAAAAATGCACAATGCAATACTACAGAAATTCTATGCTAGTAGTAGGTACATACATATGATGACCCTATAGCCTAGTTGATAGAGTTTCGATCCAGCCTGCGAAGTGAGGGTCCCAGGTTCAATTCCCAGCCATATCTAATAAAATGTGACAAATAATTATTTGTACTCGGGTCTTGGGTGTTATAGTGACGTGTTATTTGTGTTGACCATGCCACCCGCGACACAGGAAAACCTACTGCGGTGGTATGGGTCTGTACGCGCTTTATACATAAAACTGGTACAATATATATTTTTTTTTGTCTCCGAAATACGCCAAGTTGGTCAATGATCACGACTCGTGTGGCGAATCGTTACCACTCCAGATCGCTAAGTCAAGGGTCCTGGTTTCGATTCGATGCGAGGTGGATGCTGCGAGATGGTTTGAATGATTAGTTTGTATTTCTGTTCTTGGTCTGAGTGTGTGTCCTTGTGTTGTCTATGGCACCCACGACACTGGGTATCCTAGTATGGGGCTATGAGTGTGAAGCGTTTATTTATTTATTTATTTATGTACCTACTGGTTTTACAATGTTAACGATAATATTATTATCTAATATCTTCAAACACGGTTCCGTTTTACTCTACCTACCATTGTTCTACCACGTGTTCCACTTTGTAGCCCCAGGACCCATCATCAGATCCTCATTGAATTTGAGTAGGATCAACGTTGCAAAATTCCTAACCTAATAAAATAAAACCATGAGTTGTTTTATAAAAAAACGGGCATGTGCGTGTCAGGCCACGGGCAATGTAAGATTCCGAAGTAGTAAGTTTATCGACTATGACTCATACTTATGTTAACATAGAAGTGATAGTTTTCCTTGTAAATTCATCATATAAGTACCCTATTTTTGAGAATTTTTTCACTTGTCTAACTCCAACCGTTTAGTCAACAGTTGGGGGGGACACTTGACTGTAACCAAAATTAGCACTTTAAAGCCAAACATTTTGCAAACGGACCCCTAATTCCAAAAATGGTCTTACAAGACCCATAATATTTTTGGAAGACCTTTTCAACGATACTCCACACTATAGGGTAGGCGACGAATAAAAAAATCATCCTCACGTTGCCTGTACGGGAGGTACCCTGAAAAAAAATGTTTTTCAATATTTAATTCCACGATTCTGGAGTTTTAATAAATATGTATATCCATGCCAAATTACAGCTTTCTAGCACTAAGGGTCTGGCCGCTTTGCTTTGGACAGACGGACGGACGGATGGACGGACAGACGGACAGACGGATAGACAGACAGTCGGACAGACGGACGGACAGACGGACATGACGAAACTATAAGGATTCCGATTTTACTTCGGAACCCTAAAAACGAATCTATGAACGAAAACTAAAATTTTACCTCTTATTCCTCGGGAAAAGGTCACAGGTACACATTTAACATTATCTTTGGGGTGTTTTTTTTGTAGTTTTCACACGTAATAGTACAAAACAAGCACGATAACTTTTAAGGTTTAGCATTTTTGATATATGTATTTATCAATATATTGACGATAATATCAAGATTTTATCAGTTAAAGTTAAAGTCAAATCACAGTATCAGCTGTATGCTGCAATGAATAGCAATTAACAAAGTGACGTCACACGCGCGCTCGGTTCTATTCGGGAATTGTCGGCGTGTTTTCGGTACTGGATTCAAAAACGTATTTTTGATTTGATGTAACTTTTAAATTATAGCGAATAAAAAAAAACTAAAATAACTTTGTTATAAAACTTATATATGAACTTTCCATTTATAACAAAAAAAAATTTTAGGAAACAACTCAATTATATGAAAATCGATTTTTAAGGAGTAAACTCGAAAAACTAATTCCTTAAATCAGACAAGGTAGTGAGTATTTTCCATTTTTCTTTAGCCGATCATTTTTGCCCTTACACAGCGTTTAGTCACGGAAGCATGGCGTCATGTACACAAATAAATCCTTCCTAAAACAGTTACGCGGCGAGATGAGATACGACGGTCATAAAGTTGGCAATAATGCTCGTATTTCTCCGTTACGAGCCCCCGACGGACACACCCGAGTTTGGACACTTGAACAAATCCCTTAACCGTGTGAAAGATTTTGTACCTGAATCCCTTCGCTTTGAAATAAAATAAGATTTTCCCGGTTTCTGGTGATAAAACCATGGAAACGCATACCGATTGATCAACGAAATTAAAATTAATTAAAACACAAACTGAATTGTAATAAGTATTTGTATATAAATAATAATGAAAATAACATATTGAGTTAATATTATTCTAGTTTGTAATACAAATATTTACTAACCCAGTATTAGCCAAACCTATTTACTATGTTTCTAATTATTAACGTAAAACTATGAATGTAGTTTACTTTTAGTACTCCAAAGGCAAACTTATTGAAACGATGGTACTAAGTGTATAATTAAGTAATTTGATTAATTTCAGCCTTAAGTTTTCTAAACAAAAGTGCTGCCAAACATGATAAACAAACATTTACTAATCAAATTAAATCTGGTCTCCAAAATATAGATGAGCGTTAACATGTTAATTTTTAAATCATTTTGACACCTTATATTATTAACATTTTGAAATTGACATTAAAATTTTTGACACTGATCCCAATTGAATATAATTAAAATGATATAATAAGTAATTTATTAGGAAAATTTAACTGTTCAACATTTTTAATTTTAATAATTTTAAAAGTATTGTTGTATATGTATTTGACACTATTGCATACCATACGTGGTTGAATGTATTGGTCTTCTACGAGTATACTTATAACACCTATGTAAAACATGTACCTACTATTGTTTCTTCTATGGTGAAAGTACATTCTGGCAATAAAATGATTTGATTTGATTTGATGAACTGTAAGAACTTTTAGATCTTTGGTTTGGCTAAGATTAACTGTAGACTTGTAGACTAGATGAGTTCCAGATGGTTCCAGTGGTTTGTCAAAGGACGACTACGTAATGTAACAACTTCTGCAATAAGTTATTTCAGTGCGATTGCGGACTTGTGATTGAATGCATGTTTCTTCTGCCTCATTGCAGAATCCCCCACTTTTCCCAGTTGCTCTTAACATTAATCTGTGTCGCCCTTATTTATACAAATAATTTATTGTTGAGCAAAATCCAGCGAACAATTTGACCAGAACTCGTAGAGATATAACTAAAAAAAATATACCAATTTTCACTGTAACAGCTCCAGCCGCCTCGCCGCCTTTGATTGACAGTTGCGGTCGGTTGATGTGTCCCATACACGTTCCTATCTAGTGTTTTTGGAGGTTTGGACGCAATTTGATTCCAGCTAGTATTTTCGGAAGTTTGAAAACAATTTAATTGCTGCAGGTATATAATTTAAAGACCGCTGTAAAAGATCTTCCTATTCTAGGCCTTTATTAAGAGACCCACGCATTTTGTATGTACTCGAAAATTATAAGTATGTACTTGTAGATTTTTTTTTTATTCTTTACTTGCAACTTCTCCATTTCTAATACATAGCTTCAAATGATTACGGTATTCTTACTAGCTTATTATTGAGTATTTCCATTCAATCCAATCAATGCCTTTGTGGCTTACGTGTCAAGTTTCCGTATTGCGATCGCGATCAATTTCAATACCGAACTTGTCAAGATTCACTCCCTGATATGGAGATAATACATTGTATATTACAGAATTTCGGAAGTAGGGTTTCGTCATCTTAACATAAATAGGTATAACTTAGAAAAGTAGTTAACTGACTGATGTCAGCACGCGAAAGATTTGAGAAAAACTTAGTTGCTATCTGCTAGTCTGTGCGTTCGTTCTAGCAAATCACATTAACGGCTGAACTACGAGTTTAACTAATGGATTGTAGAAAACTTGGGGTAGCGTATAGTAGGTAGGTACTTATTAAGTAATTTTATTTTAATCGGTTTACAACAATGAATTTCGTTCACTGGTTTACAATTAAAAAAAATTAAAATGTGTGCAATTCACACGTGGTAGAAGTGAAACCTTAAAAAATAAAGGTATTAATTTAATAACGTGTATCAGTTTTAATTACCTTCCAAAAACTATTTTCTACTAAACATAAACGTGTACTTGTTTATGTACGCGCGTGAGAAGTTATACTTCTTTGGCATCATTAAAATAAATATTTAACACTAGCTAACTTCGTATCGCCTAATAATCAGTGATTCATGTACTTTGTTGTTACTTTTTTTATAGTTTTGGTAGGTTTAACAAATCAAAGACCATTAAATTCGCACTCCCTCATTTTCCCCCACGTTAAATCTTATAACTTTATGCCTGTCTCTTTTTACTGTCCCTTTTTCGTTTCATCGAATTTCAAATGACAATGGTGTTAAAGAAGTTTTCACTTCAAAAGATGATCATATACTCATTCAAAAAAACCAGTCTAAATATTTCTCATACGGTGGACACCAAAACATTAGTTCAGCAAAGTGAAGCGGGAGCAGTTACCTACTCATGCTAGTTTCACAATAAATATTCAGTACCTAGGTACGTACGTGTAAATTAAGTGTTAGGTCTATTGTTTGATTCACAATACCCATAGTTCTCCATTATCGGCATTATCCTGACGACCAGGCGACCGTTTGCCGGGTCTATAAATAAACACGTTACAATATACGTAAAAATATGGACCTAATGTCATAGTGTGAATTTTTAGGGTTCCTTAGTTTTGTTTGATTTTTTTGTGTAGGTACCTAGGTTAAATATGTATAGATAATAGGCATGATGACTGATTTTGAAATACTGTTCTTTATGGTTGGGAAATATATTATAATTACAACGTATATCATATTTTCGCAAAAAAATAAGGTTTAGTATAAAATAAACACATTTCAAATTATAAGTTTAAAATTCGCACCAAAACGCTTCACACTGTCATGGCGTGGTGGTGACGTCATGCCTCAGGAAAACAAAAGACGATACGTCATTTTTAGTATGGTGATATTCATTTGTTTTAAGACGTGTGACGTAATTTGCGCTAATTGAGACTGACTGGCGCTGGCGTTTTAGCCAAGATGGCGGCTTGCCGTATTTTGTAGTTTCATTTTATCAATAATATTGTTTAGCTCGCTAATAATAATACGATAAATGCGTGTTTTGTAAATTTGTAATCCATTAATAGAGTTTCATTAAATAAATACATAATTTTAGTGATTTTTACTTACTGTCATCATGCCTATTGTCTAACACAATTCTTAAAAAATATGATTAGACACCATACCTGCATACAGACCGTAATATCCAAATTATAATCGGTATCTAATTGTTAATTTTCTATTTATAATAATTACTTTTCATTATATACCTATACATGCACATCATAATTTTAATGAAAATTTGTCACTTACTATGTAGTCAGTTTTATATTTTGCTAGCCATAATTTAATCCTCAATTTCCAACTAAAAAAACGACCCAAAAACAGAACATCCCACGCTGACGTTGATTCAAACTTGACCGCTGATTTTATCACATCTGATATCCTACCCAGCGAAAAGTAGAATAGATTTTATGTCCCCAACTACGCAAGCTCATCCCTATTAAAAGGTAAAAGTTTATGTGATAACAAACAATGCTTTCCGGCTTTCAAGTTAATGGAAATTTACGTGAACCAAATTTGAAAATAAGTCGTCCTAACGGCGGAGGAAATCTGTTTCGCTTACCTGCAAGATCCCCTTATATGCGTCTGCGATGCAGACGTATACTTAAATATAGAGTAATTGTTTCTGAAGAACACTCACGATTAACCATAGAAAGATTACATAAAGATTACTTGAACCTACGTTAACATTAACCATGAGTAAAAGTCATGTTTACTCCAATGAAGAAAATTAATGAAACACTTGATATAGCAGTCAAATATAATTTTATTTTAGTAATTAAGTACTAAAACAGATTATTATTTTCATTAAGTTTTCCAATAACATAGTAAATATGTAATTTAATTATAACAAAGCTCTGTAAATAAACATTGACTTCAGTAGGAACTATATACTCATAAAAAGTGGTGCAATCAAACTGAAAATCCTAAAATATTGAGGCATTTTAAAAAACAAAGTTTAATAGTTAAAGATATAGTTAGTTTACAGAGATAAATACTTACTTTTCAAACTTATTATTTTATCGTCGTATAAATGCCTGAAGGTTTTCACACAAATATTAATATGACGCCTGCGAAGTAATCGTAGCTATTGAAATATTTTGTAGTGAAATCTCCATACCAAATTTCCCAGACAAGGAAGGGGGCTAAAACTCCCGGATGCTCTTAGAGCTCTTATAGGCCCATGGACCTCCAATTTAATCCTGACAATTTGATACCACGTGTAGGTAATACGTGCAAGGTGGTACGATCCTGTAAACCAGTAAAGCTGTAAAACTGTAAACCTGAACTGTGAAATGTTTTAGCGTATTTGGACTGCAGTGTCAGAGAGCCAATAGGTATGTACCTAATAAGCAGGTCTCCCACTTCCTTCGTGACTGAAAACACTCTAGGGATATGTTTACTAATATAACACTCTGGGTCTTCTGTGTCACAAAACACTGGACCATTAACAAACGTGTGTGTCGTGAAATGTTAGACAAAATATACCTCATATTTTTGAGGAACATACCTCAGTACCTGCTTATGTAGAACCAGAGCCTGCGTTAGGGGGGGGGCGTGGTGGGGGGACGGACTAGGGCGCCAAATTTGAAAGGGCGCTACATTTCGGGTGAGGAGCAAAAAAAAGAAAAAATAAATTTTAAAATTTAATATGTGGACGCCACAATATTCTTGCCTAGGGAGTCAGTGGCTCTAACGCCAGCACTGTGTAGAACTTACAAGCTAACAACATACTGCACCGGTGCCTTCTGTACGCAATACCCCCTAGCTCGTCCCGGGGGAAGAAACTCACGCCCAGTGCGCAGGTGAGCTATTCATCTCCCTGCAGTCGTAATATTCTCCATCCGCAGATTCGATGAATAAATCTCAGAAATCCGGAACGAACGATCGCCACAAGAACGTAGTTATCTACAACTTAGTAGTCGACGAGTTTTTAACTTTGAATTTTGATAAGAACCAATAACTTCAAGATGCATTTTCAAAAATTGAGATTCCAGTCTAGAGTTTTGAGGCTTTATAAAGCCAGAGAGAACTAAGTAATCCTATTTTTTATTCACTATAAACTCTCTAAAATGTATAACAACATTCTATAGCGTATAAAATTAGGTGTTTTATTTTAAAAAAAATTATAAGACAATCTACTACCTATATAAACATTTAGCTAATGATTGATAAAACCTACCAAAAATTCCTCTCCCATTACAATTAAAACAATTCGTAGAGGCGTTTCGCCACCGAGCTCATTCAACATCTGTAATGGCGTTCCCGGCATTCAATCTTTGAGATCCCTTGCTTTGTTTTAACGATGATTATTATTTCTCGTATTTCCGATCGAAACATTCTAATATTTCCAATAGTCCTCCCTAAGTTATCTGAAATACTGATGCAATATACTCGTATCTGTATATGAAATTAATAGAAACGAGAGGTTTTTAATGGGGCCGTTTATCTGTATGTAAAATAATATAATATCGCATTTTTATTATATCTCATGACATCCCTCCTTCGAAGGGTGCATTAATAATAGATCCGGCAGCTATAAAATAAGCAATATGGAAGGGCATTGGTAGCATAAGAGATGCCGACCCTGCCTTTATAATAATAAAATAATAAACACTACACTCATAGCCCCACACTAGGTTTCAGTGTCTTAGGACAACACACAAAGCCAAGAACACGCACACCCAGACCAAAAACAGAAATTGAAACTCATCATTCAAACTTCTGCCTCTCTGGGGATCGAACCCAGGACCCTTCGAATGGCGGTCCGGTATCGGATCTGGCGAACACATTCTTGTCTATATTGTCTGTATTGTTTCTTATCTATGTTATCTGTATTACAAAGTGTCTATGTAAGATACTCTCTATGAAAAGATTGTCTATGTTTTCTAAGTAAGACTAAGCTAAGAGAGACCTTCAAGATTTTCTCCAAAACACATTTTGTAACCTATACCTACTTGTACAGCAATATTAGAATGTTTGCCATGACAAACCTAACTCATCGATGCATATATCCCACAGAATCATTATGCCACGCAGGAAGTTTTTGCCCAGACTGAGAATCAAACCCGGGATCTTTTAAGTACGAGTATGTTATTTTAACCAATTCACATAAATTGTAATCCTGAAGCAACTTAGTTGGTCCAGACTTCCACATTTATGAGGTGTCAGAGGTGCCTTGTAATTGCTATCAAAAGTAACTTTTTGTACGGGTTGAATGGCAATTTATTTAGCACAAAGGTTGGTGAAAATTGTATTCAGTAATATAAAAACAGTATAATTTATTTGCATTTATTACAATAATCTACATTACATTAATACTACATAACTACTTAGGCTTGGCTTGCAAATTTGATAATTTTGTTGGATCAAATTTGTATGTTTTCTGTACAGGTCCCTTGCCTGCTTTTGTAAATATCATTTCATCAACTCGTTGCCTCTCCGCCAGGTCTCTAGATATTTTAATGTTAGTCCATGAATCTTTGGCACCCTCGACAAAACCTTTCTTCTTTATTGGCAAAGAATCCGGTGAATACTTTTGCAACTTTGGTATCTTGAAGTACTCTCGCACCGCTGGCACTTTTAGCAGACCAACTTGGCATAAGGAAATAAAGTTACTGGAACACCAGTAAACTAATATGGCTCCGGGGAAGTTGATTGTAAAAGGCAACATGATGACTGGAATGGCACGCAGGAAGTACCTCATTAGCTGCATGTTTTGTGCCTCGAGGCGCCCTCCATCAACTCCCAATTCTATTGTCGCCCACATGGTGGCACTGGTTATTAGAGGAAGCAAGTAAAATTGATCAGGTACAGTCAAATCTACAAACCAAAATAACCCACCAGTCATCATACTCTCAACTGGACAATTGGCCATGCCCCTCAAGCCTATAAAGAAGGAAATAAATAAGGGAGCTTGTGCTAATGGCACCAAGGCATTCTTAAGGGGATTTAGCCCCTTTTCCTTCATAAACAACACCATCTCTTGAGCGTATCGTGCAGCTTCTAGCTGGTTACCAGTTTGTCTAGCTTGTGTCATTTTCAGTTGCAGTGTCTGGATTTGAGGTAAGTAGTTATTCATAACAGCAGTGTTTCTCTGTGACATGATTACTAAAGGAAACATAACCAGTCTTACGACTACTGTGCCTATGAGGATTGCTCCCCACCACGGGACGTCGAGAGTAACATGGAGATACTCAAAGCAATTCTGCACCATACCGACAGGAGTCCATCCACCGAGCCCTAAGCTCGCAAACGTTGGTTCACCGTTCGCCGCTAATGTTTGAACGGCTTCGGTCAACGCCGAAGGATCTGGCACAGGCGGCGGCTCTGGTATATTATCTACTAAAGGAGTAGTTTTACCAACATCCGTTAAACCAGTCGACGCAAATCTCACTGTCCCGGCAGAGGAATAAAAGTAATATACTTTTGCTTTCTTAACCTCAATTTTCTTCCCATGTAACAAGTTTATAACACCACAACCGCGGCCATGCCTAGTCAATAATTTAAACATTTTCGTTTAATTTATGACTACTATCAATGGGGAAATATAAATATTTTACACAATAATAATCCAAATAAATTATTATGAAATCTAGCCCCACACATCAGTCAACAAGGAATTTGACATTTTTGCGTAAGATAAGATTTGATTTTGACAGAATTGCTGACACTGACAGCCTTGAACAAAAACTTCAGCTAGAAATGCTCCACATAATAGGTACTTTGCTCTATGGTACACACTGGGCGACACCGGTGACCGGCCTAACGAAAGTAACGAATGAAGAATATTCGGCATTGGCTACGTACCTAATACGTTCGTTCAGTCGTATGATATCAACATAGATGTATTACCAATAGATTTACATGAGACAGAGTATTTACGTTTCTTTGAGGTTATTATAAAAGAAAAATAAGAAGCCCAGAATAGTATTACCCACAAGCGTACATAAACTTACATAGTTAAAATTACTATAATTTTCTGCGAAAAACAAACTGCTTACAAATGCTTAAAGAACTCTTCATCTCTCTTTACTCTTGATCGGCCACGGTGACGGGGACAAAAAATAATATTTTTGTCTGTCTCTCACGTAGATTTTGTAACTGGCGATCCTCTCACTCTGTCATATGTTGGGGAGAATCTATTGGTTCTAATCTATGAGATAAACTAGATGGTTGGTTGAACCGTGGATATATTACACTATCTGGATCACGGACTTTGTAGAGTGGTACCTGAATATCAATGACGTCATAACAGAATGACCATTTGACCAATCACAGCCCGGATTGAGATTGGTAGGGTGTCCACACTTAGAAACTAATGCCGCGTTATTCATAAATTCTTTATGCTCATTCACTTGATATTTACTACCTCTTGAATTGCGTCCAATGATTGGTCCAAATGGCCCAATGCGTCCGACAGCGCCCTCCCTCAATTCACATTTCCCAGATAAGTTGGTTTCACTGTACCGCTTCGAAGCTTAGTCTATTATTTATGGTATATTTAAACGTATTGCGTCACTTCTGTCACTGTCATTTTTTCAAATGTCACTAATTTGTCAAATTGATTGGTGGAACTGAAAAATCCGCGTTCCGCATGTGTTTTGAATTGAATATTTTGATCATCAAATTATTTTCCAAACATAGTCAAAAAATGTTTGAATTGTAACAACGTAAAAGTTGAAAGTTAGAAAACCTTGTCTACATACATAAAATTATGGCTCATATATCTTATCCATTCAAAAAAACCAACAAGGCTGTGTATCAAAAGCCCGCTTCAGTTCTTACCGAAGATTCATTATACTGGAAAAAGTTAGGGGTAAGTAAAAGTAAAGAATATGTTAAGATTGTTTATGTGTTATTAAGATGCTCCTTCACAGTAGACTTTATTAAAGACCCCATCCGGAAAAGTTTATCTAACCTCATAAGATATCTTAGGGTATCCTATAGACTGGCATCCTAAAAAAAGGTAAAAGGTCGAGTCTTGGGTTCGGGTCTTTAGTAACGTTTAGTTGTATCTAAGCTTCTAATAATTTTATTAAACTGAGATGTGAACTATTATTGTTGTATTACACATAATTACATAAATTTTTTGCTACTTGTTCAGTATTTTAGCAATTTTATCATTACCATTCCAGCAACCAGTCCTGGTCAAGGAGTTTGGTGCCATAGACTACCTAGATTTCAGTCCTGTGGAGCCTCATTACTTTGCTGCAACATGTTCCGTTAGAGTACAGGTAGGTGATATGTAAAATGGCCTTTTTACAGTTACATATTTTTATTACCCTTTAACACAAGCTCAAACACCCTGTAGTGATACCTGTAGAATTGTGGAGGCTAATATTACACTCTAGCATCCTGCTCTCGTGTCACTTAATGGCCAATACTATAAGCGTGAGGAGTTGCTATAAATTTATTATGCCCCCTGAAAGGCAAGTTTTAATTGCCCTCAAAAGGTTTAAAATAAATATAATATTTAGCCACAATTAGCTCAACTCTCTAGTTGTGTGCTTAATATTGGTTAACTTAGTCTTCATACAATGATAATGGTTTAAAAGTATAACATTCAAAGCTCTTGGTATAAATAAAATTGTATTTAGCATCCTGTCATTTCCAGGTTTATGACCCAATCACAAAAGTTGTGGTGAAAAACATATCAAAGTTTGTGGAGGCAGCATATGGAGCATCATTCAGAAGTGATGGTCGGCTCATTATTTCTGGCAGTGAGGAAGGAGCAGTTAAACTCTTTGATGTCCAATCTAAAAATGTCCTCAGAGTATTCACAGGACATACTGGTGCTGTAAGTAATTGTAATCACTCAAGAGTTACTAAAAAATTGTTTAACTATGAAAATAATTTTATTAACATAATTATTTCATTACTTATTAAATTAAGAATTTTTTTGACCCAATATAATATTTTAAAAATGCAACATACATTCAAGATTTACTCTTATTATTTCTACTTATTTTATTTTATTATAAAATAAATTTGTTTCCATAATTTTATTATTATGCTAGTTTATTTAGTTTGTTTTTAAATTTTGTCAAAAATAGTTTAAACAAATTTACTTTTAATCTGTTACAGGTTCACAGAACATACTTCACTAAAGATCAAGTTAAAGTACTAAGTTTTTCAGATGATAAATCAGTTAGCTTATGGGACATTGCTACGGAAGAAAAAATTGCAAACTTTTCTGAACATACAGATTACATAAGAGCTGGAGCTCCCAGTCCCATTTCACCAGAAATCATTTTATCTGGGAGCTATGATCATACAGTAAAATTGTATGATTGCAGAACTAATGAAACAGCTATGACAGTAAACCATGGTAGTCCAGTAGAATCTACTCTGTTTTTACCATCAGGAGGTATATTTATCAGTGCAGGAGGTACTGAAATCAAAGTATGGGACATATTCAATGGTGGAAAACTCCTAGCCAATATTTCTCACCACCACAAGACTGTGACAACCTTAAGACTCGCTAGTAACAACAGCCGGCTCATGTCAGCTTCATTAGATAGACATGTTAAAATATATGACATATCAACATTTAAACCTGTTCATAATATTGATTTTCCTAATGCAATTCTTAGTATGGCGATTTCAGAGAGTGATGATATATTAGCCGTTGGAATGGTTGATGGAGTCATTTCGATAAGGAAAAGAGATCAACCTGCCAATAAACAGCAAGACAGGATGTTATTTAAATTTATACCAGATCATGTTCAAGTAAATGATACTAGTGGAGTAGATCTTGAGGTTAAAAAGGAAAAAGTGGATAAAGGTTCTGAAGCTGACAAATTCCTCAGAAAAATGGAATTTAGTAAAGCTTTGGGAATTGTTTTGAAACCCTATACTGCAACAAAGTTTCCTGAAAAAACTGTAGCTCTCATACAAGAATTGCAAAGAAGAAAAGTTTTACATATAGCAATGTATGATCTGTCTGATAAAAATATAGGAGCTTTGTTGAGATTTTTCAAAAAGAATCTGGGCGAAACAAGGTTTACCCGAGAAGTGATTGATGCAGCAAATGTGTTTGTAGATGTTTTTGAAAATCAATTGAAAACATTCTCAGAAGAGAATTTAAGGCTCTACAACTCATTACAAGAAGAAATAAATGATGAGATTGATGTATGTAAGAAGGTTTGTGAATTGGAAGGTGCTATTGGTCTTTTACTTGCTGGTGCACAAGTAGGTTCAAATACAGATACATTAGAATTAAATACTTTAGCACCATCAATGAAAGCTCAGAAAGATATAGTTATTGATGTATAATTACATACAATAAATATTTTTAAACAATACAAGTATTTTTAATAATAATACCCATAATCACAAAATATTTATTTATTTGTTTAACCTTTTAATGCAACCACTATAATACTAAGGAGTACAATGAGTGAACTTAATGCCTGATGGCATTCTTAAACTATTCAACTCTGGGAGCAAGCGAGAAGATGTAGAAGGTGTATACAATGTCAGATAAAAATAATAAGAATAAGTAATTAGTCTTTTTAAAAATATGATACCAAATAGATACTTTTTACTTAAAGCTGTTTTTGCATCCATAAAATACTATATAATCATAGACAAAGTTTTATAGAGCAGAATCCATAGACACAGTATAGCAAGTCTATGGCAGTGTTTCTATAACTCGATTAATATTAATTACATATTGATATATAGTCTGTAAACCGTAACAAGTGGCAACCCTGACTACACCGACCGACGTAAAATAAAAGTGTAAGTTCACTTCAAGGGTTTCATGTTTTTACTGTCTTGGTTTTATAAATAATTTCTTCTACATGTGTTAATTTTCTTCTAGTAAATGGGATATAAATAACAGTGAATTTTACGTTTTGGTGGTGTGTTACTTTTTGTATGAAGCTATGGTAGCCAAGCAGGTTATAATTTATAATTAATCTCAAATAACTCCGTGTTGTTACTGGTTTACCGATTGTTAATTATTAAGGTTTGAGTTGAATTTGTTTCGTAGATGTGCTCGTACAGAAGTCACGTTTAGTTTGCAATCATGGATGAGCGGAGAGTGGCAGATTACTTCGTAGTAGCTGGTTTGCCAGAAGAACCAGAGTTATTGGACGATTCCGATTCTGGACATCTCAAAGGATACAGTACTAAGCCTCCAATCACCGATATCAGTAAGTAAAGTCTTGTAATCATAATTACTTAATTATATAAACAGCAAACTAAAAAAATTAAACAAAAACACATGTTATTTTTGCTCATTGTTTACTGCTGCTATAACACATACTGTCAACCTATCATCCTGCCTATGAGCCCATTAGAGTAACATTGTCTTAAAAAAAATTACTTCTCATCAACTCAAACAACATTAAATTTCATCAAAGTAGTTAGTCGAAGAAAATTCTGAAAATTTAGAATAGACCTCTTATGTTATTTTATTTGTATTACAAATGTGATGTGATTACAAAAACTATTTGCTTTGAATGGCAGTGAAAAGAAGTATATAAATTTCATCCTGCCAGAAGTTAACAGTATTTACATTTGATACAAAGTTAATAGAAATTTCTTTTCATAATTATGAACTAAGCTTTTGACGGTGGTAAATTTAAAAGCAGCTCTTCTCTATGTCATTTCAAGTTTGGACAAATAAAATTGGTTTAAAGATAAAATCAATTTTTTAGACAAGTCTTAATTAGTAAACAAACTTACAGTATCTTTTTGTCTTTATTTAAAAATAAGGCATGCGTAAGGTGACAAAAATTTAAGTATGTATGATCATTTAACATACAAGTTTCTATTTACTACAAGATATTTATTTTTTAAACTAATATTTCAATTAAAAGTTGTGCCAAAATTGTTACCAAATAAGACTCATCTAAAATAATTATAGTATAAAAACCCGACTGCATTAAAAACATGACATAAAATATAGCTTTTGAAATCCTCATGATGAGCTCTTTAATTTAATACCCATATTGCAGTATTCAATTAATTTTTATTTTTTGTTATCCCAAACTCATCTCACAGCCACTTGATTTGTTTTTTTTTTATATTTTTGCTTATCTAAGAATACTTGGGCTGTCAAGTCACATCTAACAATATCTTAATTATATAAATCGATACAGGGGTTTGGAAGATATAAGGTAATAAAGAATGCTACACACATAAGATATGTGTGAAAAACATAACTTTTGCTTGGCAGTCGGGTAAAAATGGAGCATCATTGATGTTTGGCTATTTTTAGGACATCATTAGTGGACAAATAAAGGAAGTAAAATATTAAGCTTGTGAAGTATGCAGTTTGTAATCTATTTAATTGATTCTCTAGGCCACATTTAGTTGTCAGTTTGTCAGTGACTTAATTATTATGCTGCACCCATAGTATCTGCATACTAATTTGACGGACTCATTGAATAAATATAATGTGTATTTACCTCATTAAGTGTAGGAATGCTTAAGAGTTTAACAAACATCACTAACAATAAAGTTTGTTTAAATTTATTTACAGTTTTAAGTCCTTGAACTTATTTTAAAATTGTGTTTTCATACAAGTAACTGATAAGGTTGTTTTGTTTGTATATTACTGATATAATGTTTTAAACAAATTTAGATTGATAGAGTGACATGCAAGACATAATTATTTAAGTAAAAAAAAATCAACTCATAAACACAGTATCATTATTTAAATTTTATTAATTACTAGCTGTTGCCCGCAGCTTCGCACAAGGAAATTATGCTTATACCACCCTTTTGGATGGATGAGTCGAATCCATAATTCGACGGACCACTTTGACAACTCAAATGCACAAATGTTGCCAGGACATAGACATTGCTGTTCTTATCGACATTATGAAAATGTTGTTATCGATATTTTGCATAACTTTGAAAATAAAATTAAATCTTTCTTAATGCATTTTTGTTAGTAAAATGTGACAAAATTTTGTTTAAATTAAATTGTTTAAATTAATTATCTTTACTGATTTTAGCTGGCATCGAATGTTAACTAAGTTTTCCGTTACACGCCTAAACAAAAAGTTTTTCCAATGCTCACTTTCTCGGTGATCAAGTTAGTGTCGACACTGAAATATCAACACTTACCCCTCACCATTAATTTTATGCAATAGATAGCAATTAGTATTTGTAGTGCTTAGGTACTAGTGCTATTTATAGTGTTCCACTAGCTGACCCGGCGAACTACGTATATCGCCTAACAAACTGTTTTTTTTCTAAAATAAAAGTAGCCTAAGTTACTCCTTGTTACATAAGCTATCTGCCAGTGAAAGTCCCGTCAAAATCGGTCTAGCCATTTCAGAGATTAGCCGGAACAAACAGACAGACAGACAGACAGACAAAAATTGTAAAAAATGTTGTTTTGGTATATGTACCGTGTATTATGATACACGGTCCAACTGCACATCCAAATGCACTTAGTAAAAAGCGGTTATTTAAATATTACAAACAGACACTTCAATTTTATTTATTTGTATACATGTATAGATTATTATTATATCAAAGTATTAAATTTAACATTTGAAACATATTGCTATTAATGAGTTCTTAGCAAACTAGCAGTATCATTGGTACATGGACATATTACATTTAAAAGATCATATTCCAGGAATCAATTGTCTATTAATAATAGAGGCTGTGGTTTGGCATCAAGTTTCCCTACAGCTGGCTGTCTTGGACATTGTTCGTAGCCAACTCTAAACACTATAAACTCACTTACAAGAAGTAACGTAATTTATTATTGTTCCTTTTTTATATTATTGTGTGAATTTCACTGTATAATAAGTGTTTGTTTTACTTCACAAATAAAAAAGATATGCCAGTTTAAAAAAAAAAGCTTAATTTTGTTTATTTATTTTTATTGACAAATGACAAATGTAACAGAGTGTGTAAGAGACAAATGTAAAATTTCGGGAAGATGATAATTGTAGGTTTTAGTAATAAACAGTGATGCAAAGTTAGATGATTATTTTACACGAGTAACCGCCCTCGCTTTGCTTCGGTTTTCTTATTTTTTTACACCTTGGGTTACATTATTGAAGTCTTATTAAGGATCCCTAATTTTTTTGAAAATATAATATAGTTACTTGCAGGGTTGGAAAAAATCATGATTTTTTTAAAAAATCGAAAAAATCACGATTTTTTTAAAAAATCCCAATTAATCACGATTTTTTTGATTTTTTGATTTTATTTTAAAATATTTTTGCGCAAAACAGAACGCGCCCTCAAGGGATTGCGCGGATACAGCGCGGGGATTTCTCTTTTGTCTGACATGTGAATGCCAAGCAAATGTGCAAAAGCAAGTGAATGCAAATTCTAAATTTGTTTTTAGGGTTCCGAAGTAAAATCAGAACCTTTATAGTTTCGTCAAAGTCGTCGTCCGTCCATCTGTCCGAAGCAAAGCGCCGAAACCCTTAATGCTAGAAAGCTGTACTTGACACGGATATACATTATAAATTATTAAAACTCCAGAATTGTAGAAAAAAATATTGAAAAACATTTTTTTTCAGGGTACCTCCCCTACAGCTGTAACGTGAGGATGATTTGTATCGTTGTTGAGTGGGGTATCGTTCAAAAGGTCTTTCAAAAATGTTATGGGTCTTTAAGAACATTTTTGGAATTAGGGGTCCGTTTGTGAAATATTTGCCTTTAAAGTGCAAATTTTGCTTAGAGTCAAGTGGGACCAGGAGGGGACCCCCCCTGTCGGCTAAACGGTTGGAGTTGGACAAGTGAAAAAATTCTCCAAAATATGTAGATTATATGATGAATTTATAAGGAAAACTATCACGGCTATGTTTTGTTAACATAATTGCCGTCCTCAAACTAAAAGGCGGTTAAGTGACAAAAACAGTTTTTGAGGTAGAGCCAAAAAACTCAGGATTATTTTGAAATCGTTCTAGTGATTCTCTATAAAACAATTGTTAATGTTGTCATACTATGTCAAACTCAAAAGATATGTATATTTTTGAACTTAAATATTAATAAAGGTCAAAAAATATCAAAACTGTTAATAAAGTAAAAATTTACCAGATGACATTTAGCCGCCTTTTAGCTTGAGGACGGCAGATAAGTATTTAGTTAATAAGTAGGTATTAGTCGATAAACGTACTACTTCGGAACCCTACAGTGCGCGTGGCCTGATATGCATTTCCCCTGGTTTTTATATGTGGATTTCTGTGAAAGAAAATGAAATTACACATTTTTGATTAAATCATTGATTTTTATTGAAAAAATCATTTGATTTAAATCGTGATTTAAATCATGATTTAAATCAAAATGATTTATTCATGCCAACCCTGGTTACTTGGGGATAGTGTAGCTTCCCAACAGTGAAAGAATTTTTGAAATCGGTTCAGTAGTTTGGGAGCCTATTCAATGCAAACAAAAAATCAAATCTTTCCTCTTTATAGGTATATTAGTATAGATTTTATTGGTATACACATATCACATCTATTTATTCCGACTCAGAGCTTACATTTTCGATAAATGATACAATAGGCTTATGGTAACTGCATAAAGTATGAAATGCTCCCTTCCGCTCTACCTTATCCCCCCCCCCCCTACCCCTACCCCTGTACAATGCTTCCTATCTCACTTTAGAATTTATGTGTCTGTCTCTTTTTACTGGACAGTTTCGTTTTCGCTCATATATGTTAGAAAATTTGTAACATATTATTATGCCAAATATTATCATTATCTTATCAATAGTTCTCCTGGTATGTGGTGCCCAAACGAAAAAGAACAAAAAAAAATGTTTCAGCCTTTTTTCTACCATCATTTGGGTTCGATAACCTGCACACAAAGTTATTGTTTTATTTTATTTTATCTCGTTGCTGAGAAAGACACGGCGCGTTCATGTTAACGATAATATTATAAAATATGACTTTGTGACTATGTTGACTACATTTGAATATTGCTTTTACCATTAAGGGTGGAACAACACTTTAGTATGAAACCGAATATAGCGTGCATTTCGCGACTCAAAGCACAAAAAATACGTTCGTTTGGCCTCAGCCTCACTGCTGGCTAAACGGTTGTACTTGGACAAGTGAAAAAATTCTCAAAAATAGGTTATATGAACAAGGAAAACTATCATGGCTATGTTAACGTAAGTGGTTAATGAGCAATAGTCGATAAACTTACTACTTCGGAACCCTACATTGCGCGTGGCCTGATACGCGCTTGCCCGGTTTTTTTACTAATTTTACTGGCTCCGAAATGTTGTTCACGTATTGGAGACCAATTTTATTATTACTTCTTCCCTACTTAATATTCAAGAATATCATGTTCGTCGTATGTAACATTGACATATTTTTTTCTGTGAAAGCCCGTCAAGCGTAAGTTTATAAGTGCAGGCCTTGCGTCGATTCGTAACTTAATAAGCGAAACTAGTCCGAGCGCATTAAGTAGGGCGGCCGGCTCATTCATAGAAACTGGTCAATGGTACATGTAGAATTACTTTTATAGGATACCTATAACTATGCTCGTATTATCGCTATAATTCTTCTAAACGGCTATACGCAATAAAATAACTATCAAAATGAGGATAAAAAAGTGTGTGTGTACCTACTTATGTATCCACGTAAGAAATTATATGTATTTCTTTGGCATAACAGAACAACAATAGCTAAA
The DNA here is from genome assembly GCA_951805285.1 of Thymelicus acteon. Taxonomy (NCBI): domain Eukaryota; kingdom Metazoa; phylum Arthropoda; class Insecta; order Lepidoptera; family Hesperiidae; genus Thymelicus; species Thymelicus acteon. Next base: position 11,223,694 of record OX638229.1, on the reverse strand, counting down.
GATGGCATCCCGTAAGTATTCTACAACTCTTTTTTCAGGGTTTGAAATTATCAACATAAATATGCATCTTGATAATTATCGTGATAATAATTGCCAAGATAAATATTGGATAATTATCCGATAATTATACGATCCGATCGGATAATTATCGGGTAATTATCAAACATATAATATAATAAACTTTTCAATCCTTACAACACCCGGTATTTGGCTATCTATCTGCCTATCATCATTTATGATGTAAGAATAAAATAAACATACATACGCCCTAACTCAGAGTCACTAACGGTTAATTCGCTCCTTAGTACAGAATTTGTATGGCGATTCGTTACTAAGGAGCGATTTAAGTAACCGTTAGTGACTCTGAGTTCAAGGTAATATTTAATTTTACAACTTTCTAGCACTAAGGGTCTCGGCGCGCTTTGCTTCGGATAGATGGACAGACAGACGGACAGACGGATGGACGGATATGACGAAACTATAATGGTTCTGATTTTACTTCGGAACCCTAAAAAGGTACAAAATCTTGCAAACAAAATAGAATAAGCTTAATAATCAATCAAGTTACTACCATCCTAGTCAATGAGAGGTAAATTTATCCTCATCCTCCTCAACTGCATGGCATGGAGATTAACCGTGTAAAATTTAAGAGAGGCAGATTATATTTATCAAAGATAATTATCAGCATATATTCATCATGATAATTATCGCTTTGAACCCTGCTTTGTTTGTAAAAGGAATCAGTTATCAGCTAACTTCATCATGTCGCTTTTTGGCAGTCAGTGTGCGCGCAAATCGTAAAAATTTTACGTATAATTTTTTACGAATACTTCAAGTTCGAATTAGTTTTTTAATATTTTTTTTTCTTCATCGGAGGTATAATAGACCGCAATTAATAATTATGCTAAGTGCAGATTTTTATGCACTATTTGAGATTCGACTCTATGGTTATTTATGTTATACTCGTATTACAGAAGAAATAATAGTACTTAAGTTATATTATAATTTTATGACAAAATTTTCATATTTTTTCGTAATTGTATTAAGTGCTTGAGAATTATGTCCCTCTTTACATTTACTATAATACGGGTAGGTACTAATAGGTAAAAATCTTGTATAACAAACTGAACATTTTTTTATACTCCCTGTGCTAAGTGTTACTTATACCAGTTTGTGCATATAGCGGATTTTGGCTTGACAACGACGATAATATCTAATCTGATATCATTGCAGTTATTGAATCAGTAAGATATGAAAAACATCGTATTCTTAGAATGACTGAATTATTTATAAACGCTCACCATTATGATTCACTAAAAATCAGAGAATTAGAGGATTCAGAAGATCAAACCATAATCCATCCTTACCTAAAGATACGCTTTATTTATTGTTTAAAGTTAAAACCAATAAAATTACTTGCAATGGTTTTTGCAAGTACCGCGTAACATAGAAACTTTATTTTGTAGGACCATAGTAACAGCGCGGCAGCGTAGTAACAGCGTTGTACATTGTAACAAAGACAAACTTATACTTACCTTCCTACATAATGTAGACCATGTACATTTATACTGAAGAGTAAAGGTCTTTTGTGTCGAAGTATTTCCTTATTTTCTAAAGCCATAGCTTTGTTATAGTGGTTCTTGTGATGTCTTTTTTGTACGCTTTGATCCAGTGAATTTACTCTGACGCGATTCACGTTTCCTATTTGGTTGTAGTTATTATGTTTGGAACTTTGGTTCGCTTAAGATTAAATAGGTACGTTTTATGTTGAGAAACACCAAAGACAAGTCGATCCTCTTAGTTGAATGATCTGATCACTGAAGAACTTGATTTTTTGAAGTAGGGTTTATATTGAATGGATTTAGTTTTAAATGATTTACAAACCTCCTTACGCGACCTAAATTTTCTGTGGTTGCGGCTTGGGGTTTCCGGAATACTCACTAATTTCATCAAAAACATAAATGTGAAATGAGAGCCAAGTTCAAAAAAAAGAATTTAGATCTATTAAATGGGTGCCAAGTTCTGTGTAGAAAATCTTAAATTTTTTATCACAACAGCATGTAATTCAAGCTCTACATTTGACTTTGCTAGTTTTCATGTACCTACAGGCTATATTATATTTGTATAATTATCTTCGTTATGTCTGTTAAATGAATCACAGCTCCAAAAATACGCTCGTTATAAAAACTTAGGGTGAGGCCCACCCTAAGTTTCGGTTTTGGTTTCGGCCGAAACCGGAACTAAGGCCGAAAGTTCGGTTTCGGTTTCGGCTGAAAAACCAGTTTCGGCCGGACTCTAGTCTACCTTGATAACAAATATCAAGTTTCTAGATCATCTGGAAGTAGGTTAGGTTTTTGATCCTATGTCAGTGAGTCAGTCACTAAAATGCGGATTTTTAAACGTTTATCAATAACTGTTTGAGTTACATTTATGAAATTTTGAATTCCAAAAAGCTAAGGAGTTTTAATAAATGTACCAAATTTTATGTACATATGTAGGTTAAAAGTCTCGAGTTGAGATGGGGTCAAAAGTAGCTCGAAATGGTTCGTGTAATATTACACACATCGCTACGTCACCAGTTCTTTTGCTTCTAACTTGGCTGGACACGCTGCCGCGTGTCTAGATAATATTTAGACCCAGTGGGTAATTGTCCCCTATTCTCATCCCCGTATGAGGTGTAATAGTGTCATTTTGTCTTATTCCACCGTATCGCCGCGAGGCCCGAGGGCAAGCAAGGTAAACTACAACTCTAGTTATGATAACACTGACTACCAATTACAAATAATTTTAAGGAAAATATCATAGTCATATATGTACATATATAAAATACCTACGAAGCGCTTGTAATTATCTTGGCAGCTTGTTTGTTTCATTTGTAAGTATTCGACCGTGAGTGACCAAGTACAGCAACTACGGACGCGATCGGTAGTCGATTGGATGACATCTAGAGGCTGCATTTTCTTGAGCGCTTTGCGTCTTTCAGAGGGCAAGTTAGCAAGTTCTGCAGCTCTAGACAACTTTTGACAGCGTTCACGCTATCCAATAAAATCCTTAAAAAAAAAATATTTAAAAAAAACCTGACAGTAAAATAAACTCAAAAGAATACTGAACAACTACACTATAGAAGGATTAACAGTCGGAGCTCATTCTTCAACAGTATTTTCAGGATATGATAAACTTTCGGATATATTTAAAAGATAAAGTTATACTTCTTTAACATAATTAAATAAATGTTTAATTTAATAACGTGTATCAGTTTTAATTATCTTTCAAAAACTATTTTTGTACTTACTAAATAAAAATAAAAATAAAAACAAGAAACATTAATCATAAATTCGTCATTCTCGACGACCGATTGAACTTCCACCGTCATATTATCAGTTATCAAAATATTCAAGTCACTAATATAATATTACTTGTGTACTAAGTACCTATGTTTACACAAGTACAAATTAGATGGCGTTGTTCATGAACCTGAATCACGCTGTTGAGACTCTGTGAGATTTGTATAAGTAATAAAATTAAATTTTAAAAGAAGTAAAGATAATAAGAAGCTAGGGCCATCTATCCAGTGCTTTCATACCCCCTCCATGGTAGCGCAAACGTTTCACGCAACCTTTTTGCAAGTCGCATAAGAAGTACAACTTCAAAAATGTTACATGTTAATGTTAATTTTTTTATTTATTATTCGTTTTTGCCACTTTGCATTTAGAATATTTTATAATATTAAATATTTAGAATAGATAGGTACAGAGATGTAACTTATCTAAGATACAAGTATCTGAAATACAGATACAAGATACAAAATACGTATTTTCATCTTGTATCTACAATACTTTTTTTAAATTCATTTCGTATCTTGTATTTAAATACCTTTTGTTGGGTATCTTAGTATTTTGTAGATACTATGTTTGCTAAAATACTTTTAGTAATAGTGTACTCATATATAATATAGTACTCAGTAATAGTTTAATACTTGTTATTGGCAGAATCACTGTACGGCTAAAAGCGGGATCGAAGTGTAATAAAAATATATAATAACTATTATGTTGTCATAAAATGTAATATTACGTTTGCGCGATCAAACGATAAAATAAACTTTAATTAAATAATTACTTTTAAGCTATTGCATAGCTTTTATCGCGGGCATGAGCGCGGCGAGCGAATCAAGAAAAACCGTGATGTCTGACAAATTGTCAGACAACTTGTCAAAGCGGCAGTGATGGATTTGTTCTATCACTGTCGCTCTTCCGCATATTGATTGGCATGACGGGAGAAATGGCAATAATAGCTTAATGTGCATGATCGTGATATGGACGTCCTTGTTGTGTCTATGCTAAATAACAAAGAGTGAATAAGATCGCACATACTGTGGCATGTGCGGTGTCACTGATGTCGCATTCTCGAAGACTGTGCGCCTAGTACTCGCTTTAATTAATTGCTACTAGATGAACAAATCCGATGAGAAATTTAATACCCCAGCTTTGCTTTGGCATACTTGCTTGCATGTTTTTAGTATCCTAGTACTGACTGCAAGTGGGGTCAGGTTTTATTTCGCAACAAATGCTATGCAATAGCTTTACCGCGGCAGTCCCCGAGTGTCACACGTTTTTTTAACAAAAAAATAAACCAACGAAAAAAACTGAAAAGCGAAAAATAAGCCATTTAGTATTATAAATTAAGATCCTAAATTAACAGTAAATAAATAATTTTGAGACGGAGCTACACAAACAAGCAAAATTCATTACATAAAGCTCATTTTATGAGGGCAGCGGCATGCGATGCACACGGCAGCAGCAGCGCGGCGCACATCTTTTCGCCATTTTGAAGCGGTGCCAAACAGATGAAAAATCATCTGTGTGGCACCGCTTCAAAATTATTTATTTATTGTTATTTTAAGATCTTAATTTATAATACTAAATGGTTTATTTTATTTATCACTTTTCAGTTTTTTTTTTCGTTGGTTCAATTTTTTGTTAAAAAGTAATTATTTTTTAATTTTTAGTATATTTATATATATACGTGTCGAATTGAGAACCTCCTTTTTTTTCGTCAGTTAAAAAACGTTGTTTTTTTACAAAAGTATTTTATCTATAAAAAGTATTTAAAAGATACGTATTTTGTATCTAGTATTTCAGATACCATTCCAGAAAGTTATTTGCATCTGGTATCTGAAATACTTTATTTTAAAGTATTTTGTATTTTGTATTCCAAATACTTTATTTAAGGTATCTTGTACATCACTGGATAGGTAGAATTGTCTAGCACTAACATTCTCACTATGAAATGTGTTTAAAATTTGACAAATGAAAATAAAGTAAAGCCGGCCATGTGTTGGTGGCCTGTATCTTTGTTGTATGAATGAATTCATGAGCTCTCAACTTGTAGGGTCCTCTCCTCTGATCGTTCGTGTCATATTTTTATAATATAAACGCTTTCATCTTTTATACTCGTTCTGCCATTAGTAAGTCGTGTAGGGCTTCCACTCGTTTGGTTATTAAGGCAGGATAAAGTGCGGATGTTGAATATATCACGTTTTGTATTTTTTAATTATGAACAGCTGTTTGATGATAATGATGATGATAACACTTTTTTAGGGTTCCGAAGTAAAATCGGAACCCTTATTGTTTCGTCATGTCCGTCCGTCCGTCTGTCCGTCCGTCCGTCCGTCTGTCCGTCCGTCCGTCCGTCCGTCCGTCCGTCTGTCCGTCCGTCCGTCCGTCCGTCCGTTCGTTCGTCTGTCTGTCCCTCTGTCCGAAGCAAAGCGCCGAGACCCGTAGTGCTAGAAAGCTGTAATTTGGCATTGATATACATATTTATTAAAACTCTAGAATCGTAGAATAAAATATTGAAAAACATTTTTTTTCAGGGTATCTCCCCTACGAGTAACATGAGGATGAATTTTTTATTCGCCGCGTACCCTACGAGTATATGTGGGGTATTGTTGTTAAGGTCTTTCAAAAATATAATGCGTCTTCTTAGACCATTTTTGGAATTAGGTGTCCGCTTGCGAAATATCTGGCTTTAAAGTGCTAATTTTGGTTAGAGTCAAGTGTCCCCTCTCCCTGCCGGCTAAACGGTTGGAGTTGGACAAGTGAAAAAATTCTGAAAAATAGGTTATATGATAAATTTACAAGGAACACTATCACGGCTATGTTAGCATAAATAGTTAATGACTAATAGTCGATAAACTTACTACTTCGGAACCCTAACTTAATAAAAAGTTTAAAGAACTCATGTTTTTTCTTGAGATTTAAGTTTTTCATGTGGTAACCCTATGTGTACAGTTATTTATTGAAGCCTTGATCGACAATTGACCTCAACGTGATTCATGTTTAAATGTTCCCGATACTACTGATGAATGAACTGATAAGTTCATTGGCACAAACCGCTTCTCGGGCCGCGCGTGAGCATTCCGCTCAATTAATGTAGATAGGTAATTAATGAACTCGCACTATAATAGAAATAACGCTAATAGATGTTGAAAAATGTATGGTTCATACGATTTTATATTAATTGATAATAAAAACCGCTTAAACGATCATCTAAATACCTATCGAGTCATAGTCATATTTGAACAAAACAAGTTCATCATAATTATAATATATTTATCAAAAAAAAATTGGAGATACTCTTTCGTCTCGTATAAGTAAATAACACTTAATAAGCACTTAATTCAGAACGTCGATCGAAATATGTAGATGTTTCTTTTCAAAAAGTCGTATGTATGGTTTTAACCATACATAAATTCAAGAACCTAGCGGTAGTTTGCGACTTGCCACTCATAATATGTAGTAGCCTTACTGACATAAATAAATAATAGATTCATCCGTAGGTGTAGCCCGCATAAATCAGTCCATCTTCACAATTATGATAACATCTCAAGGTTTGTTATTTTACATCCACAGTGTAAGTGCCAACGTAGGTGCTTCAGTAATGGGATAGTAATTTTAATGCTGCGTATTGCGTCCACATTTTCTAACAGAGATATTGGTTATATTTTCTTAATAGGGACATTAGAATAAAAAAGATACAATAAAGAAATATATCAAATATTCCTTGGATTTATTATTGATTATATTTAACTTTTAAACGATATGATTACTATGACTAGCTGTTGCCCGCAGCTTCGCACGCGGAAGTTATGCTTATCATATTTATCCCCTTTTTCACCTCCTTGGAGGTTGAATTTTGAAAAATCTTTACTTAGCAGATGCCTACATAATAAGAGGAATACGTGTACGAAATTTTAAGTTTCTAGCCCTAAGAGCTTGGCCTGTGCGTTGATACATCAGTCAATCACTTTTGCCTTTTATATATATAGATAGATAGTTTTATTATTATTATTGTAGTATATTAAAATAACATTATATAAGAACTCTATTGAAATAATAAATTTATAGTTATGTATAGATACATTTCTTTATTATTATTATTATTATGTTATTATTGCAGCGTATTATCCCGTCTAATAAAATTATTGTTACCACCTACCACAACTTCTCACCTACACCATGGGTTGACTGGCAGAGAATGCCCCATGGCATTAAGTTCGCCCTTTGTAGGCCTAGCTTGTTGGTTTTACACTAAAGTTTATAAATAAATAGATAGATGATTAGAATTAGATTAGAAGGGGAACCTAAAAAATTTTAATAAATGCCGTAAGATCTCTATGGGCTGCGGTGAGCAATTATTACAATCGCATCGTTCGAAATAAATTGCTTAGATTTTCTAGACTACTTAAAACGTTTACTTTCAGGTGTGATCTTCCCCGGTTTAAACGAAACGGTGCCTAATGGCTACGAGCTAGTGGAACTGACGCCGACTGGCTTGTCTGCGGACCTGAACCATGGCTCTATACGATCAGAGGAGTGCTTTCTGTGCATACGGCGTGGAAGAGATCGACCGCCACTCGTTGATATCGGTAAGTTATCGTTTTAATGTAAAGTAGATGTTCTTATGCCGTCGGTTGTTCTCATTATAAAGAACTTTACCGGAACAGTGATAACATAACTGTAAATTTTAAAATCTTTCGACACTTATTTTCACCAAAAAAAAGAGCTGTTGAGCTTGAAACGCCTGAACAGATCTTCATAAATTGTAGCTAAAAACTATCTCGATCACGTCAGGTTTCAAATAAAAAAACCACGTAACAATAGGTCCATTCGTTTAGGAGGGACGATGCCACGAACAGACATAGACACGTCAAACTTGTAACACCCCTCTTTTTGCGTCGAGGGTATGCATACATGTACATATACGAGTATTATTTAAAAAAATACATTGGTCGTCTCAATATCATTGACTATGACAGGATGTGTATCAGTGAGCGAATGACCGAATTAGGTACCTACCTATGTCGACACAATTCAGTTTGTTGAGTTAACGTGTGAGTTTGAATAACAGGTTAAACCCGAATTGGAATCATGTGAGATAGGATACCCTACCTAATGTAAATGTATCGACATAATATTTTAAGGTTATATAGAATAAAAAATTGTTTGTATCAGCTCCGACTCAAAACTGGAGTTTAACGCCATCTAGTTTAGAATCGTCAAATCAGTAACAACGGATGATGAAAAATGATGATGATGTTTTACATCATCAGAATAGGATGTAAAAAGATTATTATTATCATTAGATGGCGTTGTTATTAATCAGCCATCCAACGCCATCTAGATTCTGTGTTACGAATTACAAACATAACGCATAACGTAACGAAGAAAGTTTGAATTTACATATGAAAATCGATTCTAAAGGACAAACTCATGTTTTTTTATTAACTATTCAGTATCTTATATCAATATTGAAATAATCACGTATAGTGTGTTAAAAGTATTTTTCCAATAAGGATAAAGATGCTAGAAACATGTACTGAAGCACCTTATACCGGTTAACCCCACACCTATTGGGTGCTTCCCTGCTCGTTGGAGTATTACGCTTATCATTCAACTAACCTTAAAACCTTAATGTTGGTAGCACTTACTCTAATTTTAGCGGAAAGATTAAGAATTTTAATACGGTGGATGTCTTTACATAAGTGATACACATTCTGACCCAGGACGGCTGAACTGAAAGGGTCCTCCGAAGCATTGAGGTGCATATAAAAAAATGCCACTAGCTGTTGCCAATCGACACACGTAGTTATAACAAAAACTGATACCGATACACAGAAGTGCCACCCAAGTAATATAGTTAAGTACAAAATATAATATATAAAATTGCAAATAAAACTGTATTACATTGAAAACATTGTATTATGTTTTCACTGTAATAACTGAGGTTATGGACAACATTATCAAAAGCAGCTACCAGTTTATGCGTTCACTCTTTAAGGGCTAACTGCATTTAAACTGAAAACCACAGCATTCTCCTGTGTTCATTAAACGAACTTTCAACGGTTATTAAAAAAATTCAATACACAATAATGTTCGTAAATAAACGCTGCAAGTTCGAAGAGGTCAAGGGAAGTAGGTAATATCGCGTCATCAGGAAATGAGTTCGAGAGTGGGCAGACGGAATTGTTCTATGGAGATAAACGTGTTTATTAACTTTTATGTACCAGATATACAGATTTACAGAAACGCTTAGTGTCGCCGTGTATCCATCGTAAGTTTGACCTAGTTAAGCGACAATTCCGATTTTATAACCGCTGGTGCCAAATTTTTTATAAGCACCTCATTGCTTCGGATGACCCTTTTAAGCCGTGCTACGTCAGTTTCTAAATTTTTCCTGAAATTAATAGCAGTGGTTGGGTCATGACAGTCGATTTAACCCACCATGAAATCTTACGTTACGCTTGATATCTGAAATCGTAACGTACGTCTCATCTCATCTCTATTTTCTATTGGACGTTTATGTAACGCGGAAATAAATCGAAACAAACCATTGTAAAGATAATTTCATTAACAAGTCTTTATGCAAACATAGAATCTATACCACCTGTTACAGGTGTTAAAATATTTTAAAACGGACGCATAATTAACACGGTAATGTTTATTTTAGGTGATTGATACTGTTTTGAATTACGTTATAAGGCTTAGGTTTTTTACCGAGCCGAGTTTAATACCAATTGAAATTACGTTCCAGAATTAAAGGATCACTCGACCTAATCTTCAGCAAGTTACACTCAAAAGACAGTTAGTACTCCATAGATAGAACATATACTTACAGTGCGACCAACTTATCTGTGAAGTGGCGAAAATTGGAACTAATGCCGCCCCATTCATAAGTTCTTTGTGTTCATTCGTTGACATTTACTACGTCTCGAATTGCGTCCAATGATTGGTCCAATGCGTCTGACAGCGCCCTCCGTCAATTCACAGATAAGTTGGAGGCACTGTACTTACTTTAGAAAATGTACTTTCTCAACGGTAATAAAACTAAGGATTCAATACGACTCGGTCAATTGTGCTCTAAGTTATAATAAAATTCGAAATCACAATAAATGTGTAGCTTGTTGCATAATACATCTCCTACATTCAAATTCAAAACCATTGTTTGCTTCTACCACCGCTTCGGAAAGGTTCTTTACCACAGAAGAAACAGCGCAAATAAAAATCTTCTAACAGACAATAGTCTTTCTAGGTGAAAACGGGTACATGGTCCCGTACAATCATGGTCCCGGCGAGACTTACAAAAACAAAAATCGTTGGCATCTCAAATCCAATACTCCGTTTGTGATAGTAAGTAAACTATCGCATGACCTCTCCTAACCTTATTTTCAGGTGTGATGTACGACGGCCGGGAACGTCTGATGACGGATGCGGAGATGGTTCTCAAGTCAGTGGGTGGCAGGATAGCCAACGTGAACAACTCCTCAGCTAAAACCTTCATCACATACAGGCGGGCGCATGTCGGAGCGCCTTGTAACGCACTCGTCGTAGTGGACATATGCGTGATCATTGCCAGTAGAGGGGAGACGCCACCACATGCCTTTTGTATGATTGCCAAGAACCTCAATAAAGGTAATCTATACTAATATTATTAAGGAAACTTTTTTTTGTATTTTGGCGCATAGAACCGAATAGGCTCAAAAACTACTGGACATGGAATGAAAAAATTGCTGACAATATTTAGTTTGAAATAGTAACAGCTACAGAATCAGTTAACTGATTCATAATGATGATGTGGTAATTATGTAGAATGTACTTGCTCAAATGATGATTACAATGTCTACTGTATTCAAGATAAAAATATATTAGGTTCAACGTTTGAACTCATACATTATTGACTACAATGTAATATCAGTCATTATGTACAACTAGTAATGCAGTCTCGCTTTGCTTCTGAAGTCTTTTTATTCATTATATTTTCAACTGATTGTATCTTTTTAATTTTTATTAGAGGTCTGTTTCGTAAGATAAAAAGCATAATTCATACCAAATCGTTAAAAATAGAATGAAAACATTTCAGGTTTTAACCTGTTATAATCTTTAATTATGTCAATTATCTATTGCTAAACCTGTTTAATGGTTTCCACAAGATGAATATTAACTGATAGAGAGACCTACTCGTAAAAGCGTCCGAGATAAAAATATATATTTTAAGTACAGTTTTGATCCTGTTACAGTTATTATTGGTATTTAAAGTTTAAGTTCTTTTAAATTGCAGGGTTAATGGGCAGCGACGTGTTTCTCTGCTACAAGAAGTCAATGAACCGTCCGCCGCTAATAGCTTACAAGCCAGAAGTACTTTTTAGGTAAGTACAATATTACAACAATAGAATACCAATACACTTTGACTATTACAAATATTTTTTTAAGAAATCGATACAATAGTTCTTACTATAATAATATGATTTTATAGACTTATTGTATTGTTAAAGGCAATCTTATGTAGGGAAAAAAATCTGAAAATGTAGATGAGATAATACGAGACTAAACCACAATATTTTTGGCATGTGTAATAGTCAAATAAAAGAGCATTGTTTCATAAGGAAATAATTATCTGAATTAACACTGTGTTAACGTAACACTTTCTCTGTATGATTCAGTAATTAACACTTCTGTTCACAGACCAATGTAAAAAAGTAGAAGAAATTCATCCATGTTTAATGTTTTTGTTTTAATGTACATAGTTGTCATATGTGACTATTAGAGATTATTTGAGCAATAAATAAAATTAAAATTTATAAAAACATACCAAAATTAAAACATACATACAGTGTTAGTAGGTTTGAAATGTTCATTATTATTATTTTGAATCTTATCATATTATGAAGTTATACAAACTCTACTGACTATTAAAAACATTTTATTCCCATAATATCTTAAAATTCGCTATTAAATAAAAGAAGACTAAAATTTCTGTCATGATTTTATGTGTATTTATATGTATTATGTTTTTATTATAGCAATTAATTTTATATTCGACACTCATACAAATAGTTATAGATTTATCAAGAATGTTTGTAATAAATGCCGATAAAATAAAATAAAATAAAAAAGCCTTTTATTTCTTGCATCATTTCATTACAGTTTTTGAAATTTGGTTGATTTCATTGATTTGAATTGATTTGAAAATTAAAATTAAATTTTTGTAACAAGAATACAATAACATTATCAAACTTAAAATAAATTATAAAATTATGACAAATTAATAATGAAATTAATGTTTTTTTTTAATGTCATATTATTGTACAATATTTATCATGGTATTTGAATAACATTCATAGTTGTCAATAAAGCTAATTAATAACATAATTAATTACAAAATTTAAAATAAATATAATAAATGCCGATAATCACATTCAAAGTTTACGTTGCATATCTACTTTTTAAGTATTCTGTGTCATCTCCGCGCCCACTAAATGGTACATACACATTTGATGTATGTACATTATCAAAAGTGTGAAATTCTTTGATATAAAATTCAAACATTACCAGGTACGATTTGAGTACGGATTTATCAATCTAGGCGTAGTTTGACGACACAAGATATCATTGATATGGAAATTACGCAATTCTTATCTGATTACAATATATGTCATGAGTGTAATCAATATGAGCGATGATGTCAACGGAATTCCTAGTAAAATAAAATCTAGTAAAGTACAACATGCTAGGAAGTTTAATTAGGGGTCTATGCCCTTTGTTCTGTCCTTATGGTCAATATGAAACCTTCACAAATATCAATAACCTTTTTAGAAAAAAAAAATAGAACTAGTTCATTCTTACTTTTTCTTCTTTCTTTCTTGGCCGGCAACGTAACAATGATGCATTTGGTGTTGGATGTTCATGGATGACGATAGCTACTTACCATCAGGTGGAACGTCAGCTCGTTTGCCGGCTATTTCCATTAAAAAAAGTTGCTTTACCAATCCATGAGGAATTACTCCGGTGGTATGAATGTGTAAACATATTTTGTATAAGTGTGTATGTTTTCGATTGTTTGGTTTTCAAAGGTATCCTCTAACGGAGAGGCGGAGCCTGGCGTTCCCGACGTCAGTGCCACTGTTCTGCCTGCCCATGGGAGCCACGTTGGAGCTGTGGCCCAACAACGCGGCCATGCCCAAACCAGTCTTCTCCACTTTTGTTCTCACCGTCGCCGATGCCACAGATAAGGTGTGATTTGTTATTGTAAACAGATTATTGTATATGTTGCACAGGTTTGAGCTAATGAGTTAGTGCATATGAATTAAGAATGTAATGAGAATGAAATCTTAACTGTTGTGAACATTTCATATTACCGTCCAATAGAATCGTATTCACAAATTTTACTGACGAGAAGTATAAAATTTCTTAATTTTTTTTTTATTTAACTAGTCGAACACAACTAGAGGCCCGACTCTAAAAATAAATACATATAAAATAAATAAAAAATTGTGATGTAATAATATTTATATGACAATCTTATTTGTAGTCTTTCCATCATATGATTTGCTGGATAACTTACTGAAGATTACAGATATCATCATTATCATATCGATGCTAGAAAGCAAACACCTAATAACCTGCAAATATAAATTGTTCATTAGAGCCGAAAAACTTTTAGATCTCTCGAAAATAATTCATAAATTATCTATTTAGTACAGAAGTTATGAATTTTTCTCTGTTTTAGTAGAGATGTTATGATTTTTTTTCGAGAAATCAAAAAGTTTATCGGCTCTGATTAACAATTTGATATTTGCAGGTTACTACGTGTTTGTTTTCTAGCGTCGATATTAAACCATTCAATAATTCCCAGGTATACGGGTCAGCGGTAACATTCTACGAGTCGTACCCGCACTCGCAGATAACGGAATACCAAGCGGAACAGCTCGGCTGGCGGGCGGGCGCGTCGCACGCTACGCACGGCTTGCACGCAAACAAGTGCGTGTGTCTACTGTCAAGATGGCCGTTCAGTGATACGTTTGAACGGTGGCTGCTTTACATACTGGTAGGTTGTTGTAGGAGATCCAATGTGTATTAATATAATCATAGTTTCACTGGCTCGACAATGCCCACGTATTTTATTATGGCACCTCACTCTAGTACGTCTGCGCCATTCGGCTTCCGCCATGACAGTGACCACAGAGTACGTAACCACTTCGTAAGTGACAGACATTGATATTTGGTGAGTTTAAACACAAGGTCCAAAAAAAACACACTCATAGCCCCACACTAGGATTCCCTGTGTCGTAGGTGCCACGGACAACACATAGTGACAAGAACACTCACACCCAGACCGAGAACAGACATTTAAACTCCTAGTTCAAATTTCTGCCTCGCTGGGAATCGAACCCAGGACCCTTGATGCGGCGATCTGGCATGGTAACCATTGCGCCACATGGGTCGTCAATAAGACATACAAGACGTCAATAAGATATACAACCTGTTTTATTTTAAGTCAATGACTTGAAGAGTTAGACCGTAGCATAGACAAAGATCTGCATATCTACATTCTTTGGCAAAGATCTATGGATAACTGATATTCTATTCTTTACGCGTTTAACAATACCACAAAGTGGCAACTTGGTAAGTAGGGTAGCATTTTTAGGATTATTGACGATAAGTTTCATTGTATAATAAAATTTGGAATTTATAATAATTTTTTATATTACAGGAAATGTCATGGAGCAAGGAGCCCTTAAGTATACCCATAGAAAGGTATATCGTCCATTTGTTAGAAGAAGTGCCTTTTCCCGATCCACGGATATTGTTACAGGTGCACTGTCAACTTTTATATTGTAGAACATTATGTTCCAGATAGGTCTCATATTTATCAAAAGTCAGTTGTGATAATGAGACTGAAATCGAGCAAATCCTCAAATGCTATAGGTACATGTTACGATCTAACGCCCCAACTCAGAGTCACTAACGGTTACTTAAATTTTTTGTATAATACGGGTACTCACGATATATATTTTAGACGCCGATATTTCGACCCAGTTGCAGGGATCGTCTAGCCGTGACCACGATAGCTGCAACTGGGTCGAAATATCGGCGTCTTAAAATATATATCGTGAGTACCCGTATTATACTAAAATGTGTTCAGTTCACGATGAGTTAAGTTTAAAATCATGGGTTACTTAAATCTCTCCTTAGTAAAGAATCTCCATACAAATTCTGTACTAAGGAGGGATTTAAGTAACCGTTAATGACTCTGAGCTGGGGCGTTAATATGTGATTAATGAGGACTATTTATTTGAAGTTGATTATTTGTTTTTAAATCCCGACGCAAAATGAGGGGTATTATAAGATTGACGTATCTGTGTGTCTGTCTGTGGCATCATAGCTCCTAAACAAATTAACCTATATGTGATTTTCTTGCTTGAAAGCTAACGTGAACGAGGTGGTTCTTATTATCAGCTCTTTTTTGGTGAAAATAAAAGTGTAGGAGATCCGATGTGTATTAATATAATTGTAGTTTCACTGGCTCGACAATCCCCACGTATTTTATTATGGTACCTCACTGTCGTACGTACGCGCCATTCGGCTTCTGCCATGTCAGTGACCACAGAGTACGTAACCACTTCGTAAGTGACAGTGGCAGTTGCCATTTAATACAGAGACACACGAGACAGTGTATGTATGCTATCGGACATACACTACAAAAAGTGTCGGGGATTTTAAAATTTTGAAGTTTACAATAACATTTATTGTCTACAGCTATCTCCCACAAACCCGCACGACCGCGTGATAGTGACGCGCCGCGACGACCAGCCGCTGGTCCGCAGCGGCGCCGGCTTCCGCCAGCTGCTGCTCAACCTGGCGCCAGACAACTGCCTGCTGCTGCTCGCGCTCGCCATCACCGAGCAGAAGATACTGATCCACTCGCTCAGGTGAGACGGCTGTTTATAACTAAACTTTAGCCGCATTGACGACCCTGTAGCCTAGTTGGTAGCGACTCTGCCTGCGAAGCGAGGGGTTCTCGGGTTCGAATCCCGGCCGGGACATATTTATGTGACAGATAAATATTTGTACTCGGGTCATGGGAGTTATTTTGATGTGTTATATGTGTAGTCCATGCCACCCGCGATACAGGTAATAACTTACTGCGGGGGTTTGAGTGTGTTAGCGTTTAGCGTTAACGTTTATTGGAGAGGCTTGGATGTCTGTAATTAAACGTTTACCGGTGTAGGTGCCACAAAAGATGACAGAATCCTTCCACAACTGTTCCCTGTTATTTCTTAAAAATATATTGGAAGCGCAAACTTGCACGTTTATCCATAAACTATGCCAAATTATGAAAATTATTAATTAGGCACACTAACAAATTACTTATTTGTCGTTTGCAATATTGAAAGACAAGATGATTGTTGGTGTGATTAAAGACTACTTTAGATTGGTAACTTAGATAGGTTCACTTATTTAGTTCGTATAAGGAAAACGGTGTGTCGCTTATGATGGTTTATTCGCAACTAATTTGAACTGAACTGCAATTTATTCTGCACACATTGAACGAATATACTATAGAATAAGCCTCTCAGTACATTCTAACGTTAAATATCGGCACCAAAACTCACACAAATACGAAGTATACATACACAAACCACTCACTACGGTATACAAACTCATCAATTGGTCTATTGCAAGTAGTTGTAGAACCATGCGAAATCGCCAAACGGGATTGGTTCACGGCATGACCCGATCACGGCAATTGGTTCGCGCGTCAGTGCACTGTCTAATGCGTTGTCGCATTGTCAGTCAGGTCGTCAGTTAAATAGAAAAAATAAGAAAGTTAAATGGATTTTTGTAGTTTTAGATTTCGGTATACTTACACGTGAAATGTGATTCCACGATCCTCGGAACCCTTGGAACGATGATCTGTATGATTTCTGCACCATTTCACAACACATGAAGGCATTTTGAAACCAAATTTTTATATAAATCTTGTTTATGACACTTTAAAGTCAACGACCGTCCAAACGAGTGACACCGAACTGACTGATTCGCGTTTTGGTTGAGTTTATAAGCCCCGCCCACCGCGGTTGAGTTTTCGTTGCGCTATTTTGAGGCATCAAAGATGCTTCCATACGTATATTAGTTCATTGTCTGCACACATGTACATGATTGCATCAACAATGATATTTATTAAAAAAATGTTTGCCTGGTCTACCCCAAACATTTCAATGGTCCTGTTAGATTAAATTATCTAACATGATAAGTAAATAATCTTAATTTGGTTTTTCATTGTCAACTTTAAATCATTAATATTATATTTTTTATATGGCATCACTAAATAGAGAGAGATAAAATTTGTAATAGCAACTCTCGCCCCTTCCGATTTCAACTGTGTTCGGCTGCGTACGCGCTCCTCATATAAAAATTGTAAAATAAGTCTTAATAAAGTAATATCGCAAATATCACGCCAGCTTTTTATTCCTACAGGTCCTGTCAGTAATCAGTAACTCAGCACAATAATTGTGTCAGTAATTGAGTTGTATTATTTCCCAGGCCGGACACTCTAACAGCAGTCTCCGAAGCAGTATCAAGTCTCCTGTTTCCTTTCAAATGGCAATGTCCTTATATACCACTATGTCCATTAGGTAAATAGATTATAAATATTTAAGTAAACAAGTAAGTAACCACATAATAAACTTTCAATAAGTAAAGTATTTGTTTCATAGTTCATTCAGCAATAAATTACATTCGCATTTAATGAAAAAATAACACTGTAAAACTTTTTTTTTGACACCTCATTTTGTATCTCTTAAACTTATTAATTTTTTATTGCATTTTAAAAGGAAGTAACACAAATAATATTACATAATAATAATATAGTATTGCATTTACACAAATACTATTAAAAGTTAAATAAAATGATCAACAGGTTTAGCCGAAGTTCTTCACGCGCCGTTGCCATACTTGATCGGCGTTGACTCGAGGTTCTTCGATCTGTATGAACCCCCGCCTGACGTCACTTGCGTTGATCTAGATACTAATAATATTACAGTGAGTTACACTTGATAATAATAGAAATAATGATCTTTTATGATATCAGCCAGAAAACAAGCCAAAAGTATTATTTTATGATGTGGAAAGGAAGTAAAAATAATTATGGTTGGCTCTCTGATGGATAAAATTAAATAAAATACTAATACTGTTTGTCTAAAAGTTAATTATTTATTTTTATAGTAATCAGTGCATAGTTCACTTACTTTGTATCTAAAACATTTTTGTTTTATTTTATTTAAGACATTGTTATTTCCAACAACCATAATTTATATCATAACGTACATAATATAATATCACTATCGTATTATTATATCCTTAATCTTGTAACTTGTTGCTTGTAGATTTGTGAATCCCAGCGCCACATATCCCTCAAGTTATTGCCAAAACGTCAAGCGAGGGTTCTACGACAGACTTTAGAGCAGCTATTTGCTGAAATTCGACCGGGAATGTTGGGTAAGTAAAATCACATAATTTTTTTATGTATGATAGGGACCAAAAGCCAAGGTTTGATGTTCAAAGCAGATTATTACTCTGCAGAAATAGATTTTCTTTTCATAAAACGTGTGTTTGTAGTTTCGTACACAATAAAATGTTTGTTTTATATCAATAATTAGGTAATAATTTGGCCACGTAAATGATAAATGCTTGGATATAAGGTCATTATGTTTGTGTACATTTTTATAAGGTTATGGAATCCAAATTATTTTAACGTTTATGAAAATTATGTTATTATGTCTATAATACTTTCATAATATGTTTTTTTTTCATTCTACAGCTTCACCCGTCCACCGTTCTAGTGAAAATAAATATAACGGAGAACCTACAACAAGTTTAGATAGGGATTTTCAAAAGAGAAAAAAAGAGGTATGTTCTTATTTTAATTTTGAACATTGAATATTTGATTTTATATCAATTTGTTCCCTTGACAACTTTCATTTTACATATACAGAGATTAGCCGGAACAAACAGACAGACAGACAGACAGTAGCGACCCTGCCTGCGAAGCGAGGGGGTCCCGGGTTCGATTCCTAGCCGGGGCAGATATTTATGTTTAACCACATAGATACTTGATTGAATATGCACTAATAAAATGATCTGCTATGAAGTGTCATATTGTTAAAGGGTTACTTCAAATTGACACAGTTTAATATTAAAAAAAAATGTAATACTCCATATTTTAATACAATTTTTTTTCCAACTTTACCAAATTGCAGGCTCATACATACCTGAAATATTTTTAAAAAAGCACAAAGGTCATTTATGAATAATGTATACATATACACAATTAACATATTCACCTATTAATATATTGTATTACTTATGTTCCAGCAAGCATTAGAATTGAAGATCCAAGAAGCGTTTCTACGGTTTATGGCGGTGACGTTACAAGGATATCGTAGCTACCTCATACCTATAACAAAAGCGCCCACCGTCGGTACCACGGACCCACACGCATTGTTTCATATGGACGCGTTTCTCAGATCACGAGATAAGGTGAGTCTGTGGTTATTAATCTTCTAATATATAAAATTCTCGTGTCACGGTGTTAGAAGTTGAACTCCTCCGAAACAGCTCAACCGATTTTCGTGAATCTTAGCGTGCATATCGGCTAGGGTGGAGAATCGGACAACATGTATATTTCATCCCCCTAAATGTTAAGGGTGGTCCATTCCTAAATTTTTTTTTTATTTTTTTGACATTTTTTTTTTGTTTTTATTTTTTTATGATACAGCATACAAAAATAGTAATATAAAAAAAAACTTTTGACAGAACGAAGTCTGTCGGGGCAGCTAGTAAATAAATAAAATAAATAAGTAAATAAACGCTTACACACTCTATTGATAGTTAATTGAGACAGATGGTGTAAAAGTTTTAATTGTATTTTTATTTTACGTTAACGTTAATTTTAACGGCTGTGATGGAATGCGCCTTAGCGCTAGCTCGTCCGCAGACGTGGCTAACAGAATTAAAATCCTTTGACGTGGCGAAGTAACCGCCACCCGATTTATTGCTTAACGTGTAAGCTTTACGCATAAGGGCACACACCTTTTAGCGCGCTAATTGTTGGCCACATCTGCGTAATGTCATTCTTAACGCGTTAGGACGCAGGTGTAGCACAAACATCAGAATAACTTATGAAAGGCGTAACAACAACGAGAGAATTTGCGCAAACGTACTACTTATTTCTTGAAGAATTGTCTTCCAGCAGCTCTGTGAGGAGATAGTCATTTGATGGTACACAAAATTAATAATTATATTTTATTCCACAGACACACCAACGCTTCTACGCTCTTATGATGCGCACGCAGATGTTCACACGTTTCATAGAGG
Source organism: Thymelicus acteon (assembly GCA_951805285.1). Taxonomy (NCBI): domain Eukaryota; kingdom Metazoa; phylum Arthropoda; class Insecta; order Lepidoptera; family Hesperiidae; genus Thymelicus; species Thymelicus acteon. The sequence goes on along the minus strand of OX638229.1, from coordinate 11,202,983 downwards.
AGCGCTCGTTCGTGTGCGACGCGGACCAGGGGCTAACGTTCTTCGACGAGTGCACCGAACGCGTAGCCAGCGATGGCCCACTATTGGCCATGGACCCCGCCAACTCATCCGAGAGGACCGTGTTCGTGCTGCCACCTGATCCGCCGGATCCAGGTGAGCTATGATATTGTGAAAATGAATTTCACTTGACATGATCAGGACAAATTCAGGTTTGAGTAGTTTGTTTCAAACTAACAGTGATTAGGACAAAATAAGAGTGAAAATAAAATTTGCCTTGTTTCCACACTTATTCCCTCATATATTCTCAGAATACAGTAGTAATGAAGATACTGATGATAAGATCTCATATAAAAAAAATAACTGCTGGCACTAGAAACGAAACTGTAGCCTTATTTATTTTCGAGCCGTTGACGATGTTTCCTATTGGCGTAAAAATTAATGTCTATACTTCAATCTCCTGACTATTCGCAGAGACGACGTACACATACGAGAAGTTCACGCTGGACGCGGCGCTAGTGTCGCGCTGCGGGCAGACGACGCGCGGCGCGGTGCGCGCGCTGCCGGCGGCCGCGCTCGCGTCGGCCGAGTCGCTGGCGGACGCGTCGCCCATGGCGCGCCGGACTAAACAGGAGATCGCCGCTGCACAGAGGTATAATACTGACTGACAGTCTCACGTCCCAACTCAGAGTCACTAACGGTTACTTAAATCGCACTTTAACAGAGAATCTGTATGGTGATTCTTTACTAAGGAGCGATTTAAGTAACCCTTAGTGACTCTGAGTTGGGGTGTCAGATACGGTATACGAAAAAATACCATCATCTGTTATTTGATGATGACAAATTTACGGGTATATAATATGTGGATTGATAAATTGCAAGTAAGTTGCCTACCTAAATCAGGAGCTATTACTTCTCAAAATTCGATCCTTGTAAGTGCCACTATCGAGTGGTGTAATAGGGTGGGTTGTTTTTCCAGAATCAACTGTTTCGGTTCCTAGCTAGGTATATTCATTTTTCAAAAATCCAATGATGCAGTTTTAGTTTTCATCAAAATCGGATTCAAAGTCTTTTAAGCACTTTTAGCTTTATGAGTACTTGAACTATTCATCCTGTATACAATAGTAAGGAAACCTATATCTTATCTAACCTTACCTTACCTTACAGGCTAGCCCGCAAAGCGAGTCTGTCCCCGGAGGCGTGGGCGAAGTGTCTGTTGGGAGCGTGCTACTCGCTGTACTTCCTCGCGCTGCCGTGCCGACTGACTCTATACCGCGGCAAGGAGCACACGGCGCTGCGGGTCGCGTTCGAGTTGCTGGAGCGAGCCACCAAGCTTCGGGTGCCGTGTGATGAGGTGAGATTGTTTTTGAGGATGTATTATGTGTTTGTGCGTACGGGCTAGAGTGCGTGCGTTCATGTTTAAGTTCAAACGTTCGTGTATACGTTTTTCGTATATGATTGTGTATGCGTGTGCGTGTGTGTGTGTGCATTCCCTAAATGTGAAAGAGAGATAAAGGGAGATAAAATATAAAAAAAGTTACTGAATAGTTATTACTTGGACTTTCAAGAAAATTAACCCCTTGATTCAATAACTAAAAAATAAATTAATAATATTCATAGCCATTATTCAGTAAAATTACAATATAAGGAAAGGGATAACTTAGCGCTCCTGATTCTGAAGAAAAATTATGATGAAAATCGTTTTTATTCTACTAGGTATGCTACAGAGTAATGATGCAGCTGTGCGGGATCTATTCTCTGCCAGTGTTGGCCGTACAGCTGTTGTTTCTGATGAAGAGGGCGGGGCTACAGCCTAACGCACTCACCTACGGATACTACAATCGATGCGTGCTTGAAGCCACGTGGCCAACGGATATGCCCAGGTGAGGTGATAATAATAAAATAATTATTTATTTATTTACATGTTTATGTCACCTCTTAAAAAGAAGAAATAAAGGTCAAACTTAATGCCTAATGGCATTGTCCACCAGTCTACCCTGGGTGGATGTGGAAATAGCTGATGGCAGGTGTCAACACGAAATATATATACTCTAGAATAATTACTAAAATCTGCAGAATAAGTAATTTTATAACAAGAATTATGTAGTAATTTTAACCGTAACAATATATTTAACATGTAAGTACAATCCACGACGAGTTTATCGAAACGGATAAGTGTATGAATACTGGCAAATTAACCAAGAATTTGCCAAGTTTTGCGTTATATACATGTTTATAGATAAAGACGTTCATAAAAAATTTGATTTAAAACCTTGTTTTTAATCTGTTAAGATACAGAAAATGTCCACAACGTTAAATTCGTATTTTACAGATACTACAACGTGTTTTGTTTTGTCGGTCATTGAGCACTTTCGACCCTTGAGCTGAACATAATAATTATGTGTACTTGTAATGCAATAATTAGTGTTAATAATGATCATATTTTCACATCCGCAGCGGATCCCAGCTGCTATGGAACAAGCTTCGCATCGCGGTGGTGGGCGCGGCGTTGTTCCGGAAGGCGGGAGCGCAGCGGGCGGCCAGAGGGGACAGATCTGGACAGACCGTATCTGGTATACCGATGTTTTATTTACGTATACTATGTTGTCTGTTGGTAAACGTTAGTGGATTTAGCAATGTGTTTTTCGGCTAGATTTTATAGTTACTTGAGATACTGACGAGAAAATGGTAGTGATGACAATACATAGAGAATTTTGAAGAAAGGAGTGAATAGACTTTTACTTTCCTTACTTTTAAGTCAAAACAGATGGCATAGTGGTCATATTAAGTAATCAATGAGACACGCAATTAACAATTTTAGCTTTTGAAATATAAACGTGTCATGTCATAACTAAACTTACGTCCCAACTCAGAGTCACTAACGGTTACTTAAACAGCTCTTTAGTATAGAATTTGTATGGTGATTCTTTACTAAGGAGCGATTAAAGTAACCATTTGTGACTCTGAATTGGGGCGTTAATTATGTACTGTGTCATTTAATTATGTTATTACTGTAAGCAGGTGGTACGTTACCGCGGGTGCGGACGGCGGGCGGCGGCGAGGGCTCAGAACTGGCGGCACTAGCTCTGGCAGAGCCCGCGCGGAGCAGGTCTAGTTTGGACTCAGGTAACTCAGGACTCAAATTCAAATTCAAATCAATTTATTGTGGAATATAGGTACACAGGTATGTTACATAGGTAAATTATCCGGTCCATTTCTTTAGACGAGTCCTATTCAGTAAACAATCATACGCCCCAACTCAGAGTCAAATCACTCCTTAATAAAAAATCACCATACAAATTCTGTACTTGCATTTGTAATTTAAAAATGAAACAGACACAAACTTAAAGGATTTTAATATACATATCATTTAATGCCAAAACTAACTTCTGTGTAATTTTAACTATTTTTTAACTAATCTAAATTTATATTTTCATAAAAAGTTGTGGCTACTAGTTTTATGTGACTAAAAATAAAGGAGTATATAATATCATTATGTCCCAGCGTGCGGTCGCGAAGCCGAAGCGAGCGCGAACGCATTCGACGCGCTGTGTCGCCGCGGAAACATCGTGCGGACGGCGCCCGTGCGGCCGCGCGCGCACGCCATCTCCGCCGCCGCAGGGATACTTATAACTGGTGAATATTGTACAACCAACGTTGTTGTTGTCATTAGGCGCCAATTGCTCCAGCAAATAATACGCTCAATCAGGCTCACGACAGACTGAACTTATTTTCGTGTCATCTGAATGAATTCGCAAAGGTGATATTATATTTATTATTATGTTATATATTATAATACATAAAGTTACTTATTATTTAGTTTAAGATTATTTTTAAAAAGTTTTGTATGTGATTTAATTGTTTTAAAGTTTAAGTAATAAGGCCACTCTGTCGCATTGAGTTTTTCATCTGTAATGATAGATGTGTGTTATGAATAAATAAATAGAAAATAAATCTTCATTGTCATCATCGTCTTCGTTTTAAACGCTTTAATTTAGCTTATCTTGTTTGTATGATTAAAATCATGCACATTGTGCGCAAGACGCCCGTACAGCCGCGCGCGCATATTAATTATTAATGAAGATATTGAAAATGTATGCTAGTAGAAATTAAGTATGTATATAAAACCCAAATTATAAATATTATATTATAAATAAAATATTATTTAACTTATTTTTTTATGGTTTTATCCATTTGAAGGTTTACCGTCGGACCCCGATTTAACCGGATCAACGAGGCCAAGGAGTAACTCCTTGGGCAGTGAAGAACCGGAGCCCACGATACCCATCGCAGAAAAGAGACAAGTACTTAACATATTATTATACTATATTTAGTGTATAAACTATAGCTGTGACATTACACTGTTGATTCACCAATTTTTGGGGTCCCTATGATTTCTGTTTACTGTTAATTATTTTTTCAATGGAATATAGCTTAAAATTTCCTTAAAAAGTAGTGCCAATACCAATTGCTTACTAAATAATTCTCGCCTTAAAGCGGACTCTACCTACATGCACGGTTATAAGAAAATATTGCATTAAAAGTTACATTGATTTTAGATAAACTATTAGATAAACCTACATTGATTTTCAGAGTTACCCAAGTTAACTGTACTAAGCTGACTATATACTGTAATCTTTATGAATTTACAGTGTACATACATACAAAAAAACAATCATTTTGTTTCAGACGATCCACGTGAGTCCCGACAGCCCGTCGGATCTTCGCATTCTGACACGGTCAGAGAGTTTTGCGGGCGATGCACAGATTGTACAAAATCTACAGAGGCTATCCTTTGGCAGTGGTTAGTAGCTGTTTATGTGGCTTGGTGTACTTTATACAAAAATTACCTAAGTTAGTACGTGATTTATTTTTGGAAATGTTTCCAGGTACATCAAATCCTAAATCACGGTGTTCGAGAACTTTAAGTTTTCCCGAAGAGCCGGAAAAGGAAGCAGCTGCTACGGAAATGTTGGAGACATCCAAATCATCCCCTCTAAAGTATGTACAAATTTACTAAATTATCAAGGTTCAAGATTTAACGGTAAAGCTTTACTATGTATTGGATGTATACTTATTTAGTTTGACGAATAGAGGAGTCGTAATTTAACTATGATAATCTTAATATATATAAATTACGTGTCACGTTGCTTGTCCGCGATGGACTCCTAAAGTACTTAACAGATTTTAATCAAATTTGCACACCGTGTGCAATTTGATCCAACTTGAAAGATTCAAATATTTTGGTTTCAAGATAATGAGACGAATGTAAAATTTCGGGAAGACGATAATTGGTAGGTTTTAGTAATGATCATAGTGATGCAAAGAAAACAATGGTAACTAACGCCATCTCTTAACTAATATGAAGAGTAAAATGAGCAGCTAGCGCCATCTATCCAGCAATAAAACGAATCTTTTATCTTGTTCCTCGCGCTATCTATGAATACAACTTAGCACTTTTTAAAGTAACACAAAAAGAACCACGAACATAAGAAACACTGTATAATGCTTCCTATCTTATTTTCTCCCACGTTAAATCTTATGAATTTATGTGTCTGTCTCTTTTTACTGTCGCTTTTTCGTTTCATCGACTTTCAAATCACAATATAAGCTAACTATATACCTACATCATATGCTAACTCCTTACAGACTATCACCCCGAACTCCAGTCCTATCAGACGACCCCCTGGGTGCTCTTAGCCAGCCGCTGGTTGAAGAAGCAGTGGCCGCGGCCGAGGAGCCGCCGGCGCCCAAACACGAGCTGTCCGTCAGCCCCAAGCTGTTCCACAGGCGGTCCGGCTCCTTCCAGGAAGATGTTCCGCCCGAGGAACACCATGGGTATACACCTTCCTTGACTGGTGTTGTAGTCCATTTTAAACGAGTCGTATGTGGTATAATAATCTTAGTGTCTTTTTATCGCTAAAAATGCCGATACAAAATAAAAAGAATTTAAACCCAGATACTCATTTAAATTTATAACTTATTTCTGTTAAAATAATTTCAAGTAATATTTCGAAAAAAATTAGTGCCAAGATTGTTTACCAAATAAGTGTCGTCTAAAAATGGAATTTACTTGTTTCAGGGACTAATTCGTTATACATTGATATATGAAACAATATTGTTATACAGCAAAGCAAACTACACATTTTTAGTACAGTACGGCCGACGTATCTTGGCGCGTCTGAACTTGGCGCAGAAGGCTGCGCAGTAAAATAATTCGGCAATGCTCGGTACGCGGCGTATTATGTCTCAGTCACACGTTAGCATGTTCGTGTCGCTATCTCTGTCTTACATGCGCTAAAGTTCGCAAAGCCTATGTTCAGACGCGCCAAGATACAGCGGCCGTACTGTAACTATGTATCACATTTGTGTTCTATCAATGACGGAATGAGCTTGCAATAAATCCTTACGTAGCGATAACAATATTGTTCTGAACTTATTGTTGTTACTATAGTGTGCAAATCACAAAACAATAGTTTATTTGTTATGTATGTGTATCTATCAATGTATAACGAATTTTGTCTGAATTTTAAAAAAAGTAAGACCTTACTGTACCTGTAGTACATATGTCATCGCCAATCTCTATGAATTCTCTAAAATGTTTCTTGGATTGTCGTCAAACATAAGTAATTTTTTTTTACAATACTTATTTGTAAAAAAATTGTACCCTATATTAGGGGCCAACCATAAATTACGTCGTAATATCCATAAATAATGGAAATACAACTTATTTTGGAACAGCTGTTTTAATTTAATAATTCTAGGTGTAAAAGTTCATAATATGTGACGTCACACTAGGGGGGAGAGGTCTCACAAATGTGACCGGCTGTGACAAGGTGGGGGAGGGGTCAAAAAGTCATGAAATTATTGTGACGTAATTTATAGATGGCCCCTTTTATTAATACTGAGTGACAAGTAGTATCACCCTATGTAGATAAAGTGTTTGTCCGCCCCATCCAAGTGCCCTCCTTTGACTCACGAAAAAATATTAAACAACAATTTTGTTTATTACTCTCGCTTGAAAATATTCTGTAAAACTACCTTTTCCACAAATCAAATACTTGTTAATTATATTTTTTAATGTTTTTTTTAAACATTAAAGTGGGTAATAATTAAATTTATTACCATGCAAACATTCACTACAAAAACAGGTACAATACAAGTAGTATCTCGTCATGGACAAGTATTATATCCTTCTGATCAGTGTTCAAGTAGTCCCCTAGCTCCCCCTGACAGTGCGCCCGCTAACCCCCAGTAGGCTAGCCCCACACATCCCCCGTTCGGGATAACCTCGATAGTTTCCTGTCGGCAGGAAACTGCATAGGAGTGAGACCGTGCCCGCTGGGACCGTGTCTTCCAGCCTCGTCAGCCTCGGGAACACGCTCAAGATTAGCTTCGGGTGAGTAGTCTGTAGTAGCCAAGAACTTTATAATATAACTGGACGCCAATCCTCGAAGATAAAGATGGATGACGTAACGTTGGATGACCTGACCTCTTCGAAGATTGGCGTCCAGTTATACTATAAAGTTCTTGGTAGCAGTATTTTTTGTGGAAATAGCCGGCAAACTAGCTGATCAGGTGAGATTATTCATAAGTTTCAACTTAATAAGTACAAAAAAGTCATCGCCTTGAGAGATGTATAAAGAAAATCAACGATGAACTAGATGAGTATAGAACCGGCTAGTAAGTAACTCTATCAATACTGCAATCGAAACAGAAATATGGTTGAGTTTAGTAAGATGATTATAGCTTGAAGATACCAATACTAGACTTACTATCTGACTTAATTATACTAGAGTAATACCTCACCTCATACTTTTCATGCATTAAAAAAACCACATGGATGTATTACCATACAAGGTGAAGCAATACAAAATGGCAATACAAAACATATCTCCAGAGATGTTATGTGTTCATTACATACATAGAATAACCAACTTCAAAAATGAAACAAAACTGTCATTTTAACATCATTTTGCTGCATGTGTAAAGATGTTCAATAAAACGATTTCTAATGACTTTAAACTTATATCATCGCGGACACTAAACATTTAATGCAGTCGTATACACGCATTCGTATCCACGAATCGTGCATTGCATTTAAAAACGAAAACATAAAAAAAGTTTCAGTCCATAGAAAAAACCGTATCATTCACTATGTTTTTAATTAACTGGCAAGACTTGTTTTTCTTTTATTTATATATCAATTATATGCAATATTAATAGTTATGATTTCAATTACCAATTAGCACTAAAAGCATGTTTTCAACGTTATTGATTTCCGTACATTATTATAGACGATTTCATTATAGCATATAGCAGTGTTATTTTTTTCAAAACAATTGTACCACCATTGTTCAGATAAACTTTTTTCTATGTTCTAATTTAACGTCTAGTTTGTTTTAAATTATTTGAAATATTTTCTTTACTAATGCTGTAGTTACGAGTTTAATATGTGACGTTTAATATGTGACGAGTTTACAACAACCCATGAAAAGATGTGTTAACATTTTAATAATATATGATATTAATATTGCCTTGAGTTAAAAGACAAAATGGTAGTACAATAGTTAGTCACCCACATTGTTTGCAATTTAGTTGCACCATTCACATGACGCCAGTGCTAGCTTGTCTGTTCCCCTAGACGGTATTCGCCCGCGCGACTCTCGTTGAGAAAGGAAAACATGAAAATCGGCAAAGCCATGATCGAGAATTACTTCAGGTAAGCGTTGGGTTCAGTACAATTGAACTTTATGTCGGTGATGGTTAAAAGTTAACATTCACAGTATAATTACAATTATCGGTGAAGGTTTTTGAGAGGTATTTAAATCGATTCGATGGATAGCAATAACTTTCCGTGAATTAATAAATTTATTTATTGTAATTGGTTTTTTTTGGAAGTAGAATTAATTAATAATAATAATAAACGCTTACACGCTCATACCTCCGCAGTAGGTTTTTACCTGTGTCGCGGGTGACATGAGCGACACATATAACACATCACAATAACACCCATGACCCGAGTAAAAATATTTATGTATCTGTCACATAAATATCTTCCCCGGCCGGGAATCGAACCCGAGACCCCTCGCTTCGCAGGCAGGGTCGCTACCAACTAAGTTGCAGGTTCGTTTAACGTTTCATTATTGTTCTGTTAATAAGAATTCGTTGGTTATGGGAAATACTTCTGAACTTATACTTGAGTCAAACTCGTATCAGAATTCTTGTCAACAAATCATTAAAATTCCTTTATAGGGTTTTCACAAACTGATTTGTATTTCGCACACCAAATAACTATTAAAGAACGAAATCATCATTATAACGTTTGTGACAACTTCATTATTTTAATATTGACCTATAACAACAACACACTAAGAGAAAACGACGTAAAAACCAACATCTTAAAACAATTTTCAACATGAATAACTCACGCTCGCACATCCTTAATTTCGTGAAGCGACTTCAAACCTTTGTAGAAACTTATTGTTTTGAGGCCGGCCTACCTATGACTATAAATAGAAATGACTACGAAAACCTCACAGCTATAATGGCGCTTACATGCTTTGCAACTTGGTCGTATTATATTTCGAAATACAGTGAAATCAACTTATCTGTGACTATAAGGAGGGCGCTGCCGGACGCATTGGACCAATCATAGTGCGCATAGTAGTAATTTATGAATGGGATGGCATTAGTTCCAATTTTCGCCACGTCACAAATAAGTTCTTGAGAGATGGCACTGTACAGATTATACAGATATTTCATTCCACTCAATATGCATGAGCATAAAATTATTTATAAGTTAAATTTCATTAAACAAAGCCGAATAACATTTTATATTTATGTTTATGTATTTTAAAACAGTCTATATCGATTTTATACGTAACTATTCCGTGTTATTTTAAACTTTTGCAAAATAAATATTATGTTAAAAAAGAAATTAAATTATAAAGAGTGGAACGGAACGCGACTTGCGAACTCCAGATTTAGTTCAAACGTACTTTATACGACCAAAAGTTTCATGCACCTGTTTGTTTGTGGTTGCTAGGCAACACAGTGCTTATGTAAATTCTGATTCGAATGTGAATATAGTGTAGTAAATCCATTTGGACTATGTATTTGTAACTAACGAGTCATATCATTTGTAATTAACAGCCAGCCATAACGCACAACATATTTAACATCAGCTATAGTCAAAATTATCTAAGATGCCCATAATGACACCTGCCATTTATTAATACGAACAAAATTTGTATGGGCGTCTTTGAGCGAAATGGAATAATCATTTACTTGACATGAATAGTTGGATACTTACGGACAAAGGATTTTGCCAAAATTTGTTAAAAATCCCTATTCATTTTCATTGGCGTTAATTATAAATCATATTATACGTTTATTCTATTAAAAATCGCGTCAGATCATAATTTATGCAAAATTAAAAAAAAATATATATCGTCGAAACAATGTTATGTGAAGAGGGCTAAATCTAAACTGACGTAAAGTGATTGACGGCTTGAAATTGTTTATACAACCAAACATAATCGATACATTACTATAATCGAAATTTTAAAATGAAAATTGAATTATTTAATTACATTTTCCATTATGTATGGGCACTTTGTCATCCATGGAAAGTAACTACAGATAATATATTATATGTAATTAGGTAGCTAAGGTTAAAACTTTTTGCGGTAAACATTTTTTTTCCAACAAAATAATGATTATCTATACATGAGTCTTACGAAGTAAACAAGATTTTATTCACTATAGTTTTTCCCTGACGCTCATAATACGAGTATGTCAAAATATTATTATGAAACTGAGCGGATGAGTTCATTCTATCATGATCTATGTATCTTTCTCTTTTCTCTTTCTTGGCCGGCAATGCACCAGTGATGCTTTTGGTGTTGCTGATGTTCATGGGCGACGACAGCCACTTACCATCAGGCGGATTGTCAGCTTGTTTGCCGGCTCGGCAATTTCCGTGCATAACTAGCAGCATGTGTTGTTAGGAAGAAACAATAAAAGAATATTTTATTGGAGTCGTAAATAGGTACATATTGAGAAAACGCGGTACGAGATAGCTCAATCGAGGTAGTAGGTAGGTACCTAAATGTTATGGTTTATAGTTTACAATTTAATTTTCGAATCGATTAGAAGGTCTCACAATTTTGAATCGATTTGTTGCAAAAATTGGTTTCTTTCGTGAACCGATTTTTTTGTACATTTCTAGTGTCACTGTGATGGCAAACGACAAATTGGGCTTCTTAGTTCGTGTTGACTATAGTAACCGACACACAACATGTTACATGGTTTTATTTTGCATGTTTTAAAGCTTATTATCCTGATTATTTTTGTTTTATGTGCACTGTTGTTTATAACGTATGTGTTAATTTAATTATTATAAAGCAACATATTATAATTAAGATCTTTGGTAGAACGGTTGAGGGTTTTGAGTTCAATTCCCAGTTGTAACTTATTTGTGCATGTCCAATCGTCCATTCGACTCGTAACGTCTTGTATCATTTATTTATATATAATATTATTTTAGCCCAACAAGCATAGCGGGTAAGAAGTCGAATGAGCTTCTCCAAAGTGGACTGAGCAGTCTCAAGTCAGCGGCTACTAGTATGGCGAAAAAGTTTGACGAAATGAAGGAGGTTATATCGGCTAACTCACCGGTGAAAGGCGCTATCGGTAACGCTACGAGCGCGTTGTCCAGTCTCATCGTGCCAGATGATGATCCGTCGGACGGGTCGTCGGAGATCAACCCTGATGGTGAGTTATGAATGAATGAATGAATGAATGAAGCTTGAACTTCGAACGTTACGGGCGTTTTTGTTGGGTCAAACCATTGTAAGTGGAGATGTGTACAGTGATGGTACAGTGTTAAGCTGAAAACATACTGTCAGCCGCGGCTGACGGACGCGGCTGATAAGTGTGCACAGTCTTTTCAGACGTGGCTTGCGGACGCGTTCAACGCCTATTCCACAAAGAACTGTAGACGAAGAAACATGTCGAGTAGTGAAAGTGAGGCCGATTTTCTTGAATTAACGGCGGCTGAGTTAAGAGATGAACGTCGGTATAAACTTTATTTAAGAATGAATGCGGACCGATTTAATTTTTTGCTAAGTTTAATCGAAAATGACATTGAAAAAGAATTAACACAGTTTAATTTAATTTTAATTCATAATTATTTAGTGATTCCCTGTTGCGAACGCACTCAATAATTCGTTCGTCCATTTTTAGTAGATACGTACGTTCAAGCTCTCGCGTAGTCCGAATCCTTCTATGTGCCGGACGCGTCCCGCACCCTATGCATACTATGAAATACCGTCCGCGGACGTTTTCGGCTGACAAAAACATCCAGCGCGCCAGATACCTCTCGGACGTCCGAACGCCTCAAGGTCACGTCCGTGACTTACGTCCGATAGTTTGCACAGCCCAGTGTACATTCATTAACTTTACTTAACATTAACTTTAGGCACAGACATAAAAAGAAGGTTCGATTTTCGATTTGTATGGAATATTTTATTAGAACTCAAAATGTATATAGGTACATATGTCTGTATGTTACTTAACGGATTTCTCCTATAGGTCTCTAGCTAACTATCGCATAGCTTTAAGTTAACTAGTTTTCACCTGGTCAGACCATACCAAAAACTTATAATTATTCGTCAAACAGGAGAAAAAGGGTTGCAACTGTTTTCTTTTAAATATATTTTTTTAATATCGTTTACAGAATGGCCGGGTGGCGTAGGGTTCCGGCGCGCGTCCAGCGACGCTGAGCTCGCGTGCTCCATGGAGCGCGGCTCGCTCGCCACGCTACTGTCGCATCTACCCGACAACCTCTACCCACCGTTGACGGTATGATAACAAGAAGGATTTGTGTCTAGTCACGTATAACAATTACTTTTGATTCTGAAAATAGGTTTTTTTAATAGTACGATGTTTAGATGTCATTAACGCGCCAAAATTAGATTTTATAAATAATATTTGAAAAATATTAGAAATTTAAAATAATTATATGATAATTATTAAAGTCGTAAAATGTTTATCACTTTGGGTGGATTCAACTGAACATTATCAATAATATTATCATTATTATTGTTAGTGTAACTCGAATAAATAGTTGACGAAAGAATGATATTTATTGAAAACCAAGAGAAACAAAAGTTTGCAAGCACACAAAGATTTTATCCCCAATATGTCAACGTCGTTACCATATTAACTTTCATTCAATTTTATGCAATGGGAGAAGCCACACGGTGCGGTGCGGTCGCGGCGCGGCACCGGAGCGATGTCGCTGCGGTGTTCTGCATATAAAAATCAATGATATGGCAGACGGTGCGTTCCGCCGCCGCACCGCAGGCACACCGCACTTCGACCGAGACGCGAGGTGCCGTACTGCGGCGCCGCATACCCCATGTGTACAGTGGTGCGGCAAAATGTTTGCGGTGCGGCGCCGCACCGCACCGTGTGGCTTCTCCGTAAGGCAGGCTGGACTGTCCCTACATGACGCACTGCTGTGGGCTGCATGCCTCCAGCAGTTGCTATTTAAATTAATTTAGTTTTTAGTATTAGTTTTAATCTTAAGGTTACTAACACACCTAGATTAAGTAGTACTAACAAATGAGACTGAGTTTCTTGAAATAAAAAATATTATTATATTATTATTATTATTATTATTATTATTATTATTATTATTATTATTATTATTATTATTATTATTATTATTTATTGGTTGGATGACTTCAATAGATGCTTTTATAATGAAAAAACCTTGCCTATACATTTACCCCCTTCATAAAAACAAGCAAAGATAAAGAAGGCTTATGAAATGTTTGGTTTCTTTCCCTTTTATGAAAAACGATAAAGACAAAACATATTATAACAGTGCAATTGCTCAAATAGGTTTATTAAGCGTTTATGAAAAAGGCCGTTAGTTTACACTTAGCAACGTGCTCACGTTACGTACAGGACGCAGACGCGAAGCAACCGAACGTGACGGTCCGCGTGCACATGACGTCGTGCTCGCAGTGCCACCAGTGCCTCGCGCTGTTGTACGACGAGGACATCATGGCGGGCTGGGCGGCCGACGACTCCAACCTCAACACGCGCTGCACGGCGTGCGGCCGGCATACTGTGCCGCTGTTGTCTATACAGGTACTGTTATAATAGTGGCATAGTAAGGGGCCATCCATAAATTACGTCACACGTTAGGGAGGAGGGCGGGGGTCGATGTAGTGTGACATTGTGTGACAAGGGGTGGGAGGGGGTCCTAAATTTCGTGACGTCACATTTCAATCGAATAATTGGTATGTATAGGTAAATATTTAATAACTTTTACGTGTAAAATTTCATATCATGTGACGTCACACTAGGGGAGGAGGTCTCACAAATGTGACCAGCTGTGACAAGGAGAGGGGGAGGGGTCAAAAAGTCATGAAATTAGTGTGACGTAATTTATGGATGACCCCTAATAGAACGTATCGGTCCCGTGCACATGGCGTGCGTTTTGTTTAGAGGGACGTATTGATAGGATATGATATGTGACAGCGGTAACGTTCTCAATGTAAATAGAGTTTAATGTTTTGGCAGGATTTTTTTTCAATTCTAGCACCATTTTGAGAGTATAAATGAAAATGGCGAAAGATTAGTATTGTGCGTTTCGCCGGAGACGGTGAAACATACGAATATGCGCGATTTTATGTGATTTCTGTAAAATTTCTATTTGTTTTACTCCGTCCAATGCTTAGTGTATTGAATACGTCGTGTGTTCTATTACAGGTGTTCCGGACGGACCAAGTGCAAGTTGAGAATTTGAGTGTGCCTTATTTGAATCCCTTGGTGCTGAGGAAAGAGTTTGAATCTATATTAGGTTAGTAAAAGGTTCTTTATTCATTATTTCACTGTTTTTGTAATTAATGTGATAATGCATTCAGGAGGCAGTGCAGGTCCATCCCACTAGTCCCGTTGAGTTGTTCCATGAGAGAACAACTGGCACTGTTTAGCATATCTGAGTCCCACTTATCCTTTATGACAGAAATTCATAGAAAATAATTTGTTCATTCTCATTATTTCCGTGGTGTTGACTTCAAAAATAGATTTTTGATTTAAAAAATATGTCTTTAACGAAGTCTAAGAATTTGACAAAGAGACTTCTAGCATTAAAATCTGAGTTTCAATAGTTCGATGGGACAAATGAGACTCAGATGTGCTAAACGGGACTAGTGGGACAGACCCAGCTCTGCATATCTATGTCTAAATATACAGCTATGTATTTTTTTTATTCTTCAATGGGGTGTAAAACTTTTCAACAAACGAAGCCCGAGCTATAGATAATATTATTAAGAAATAGAGATAGAATAACAAAAACTCTAAAACAATTTAAACAGTAGCCAAAGTCAAGTATAAACAAACCGTTGGTCCCCAGGCAGGGAAGGCGACGCGTGCCTCGCGGAGCCGCAGTTCGTGGAGTCGCACCCCATAGTGTACTGGAACCTGGTGTGGTTCCTGGAGCGCGCCAACATCGACAACCACCTGCCGGACTTGCTGTGCCCCGACTTCTGCGCCGAGCCGCAGCCCGACCAGGATAAAACCCGTGAGTTATATTATATTCGTAGTAATAATCGTTGAACTATGGAACCCTTTATTGCGCGCATGAGCGTATCATGGCCGATTTTATCAGAAACTAGCTGACCCGGCGAACTTCGTATCGCTTAACAAACTATTCTTTTTTTTTCTAAAATAAAAATAGCTTAAGTTACTCCTTGTGCAGCTATCTGCCAGTGAAAGTCCGATCAAAATCGGTCCAGCCATTTCAGAGATTAGCCGGAACAAACAAACAGACAGAGAGACAAAAACTGTAAAAAATGTTGTTTTAATATTACAAACAGACATTCCAATTTTATTTATTTGTATAGATTATTTTTTTATTATCTAATAATCTTAAATTAAAATTTAAAAACCCCTGATAGTTTTAATTAAACATAGTTAGCTATAGCTATGTTAACACTCTCGATTAAGTCACCTTCACCAATAAAAACTAGATCAAAATCGGTGCATCCGTTTGGCAGCTACCATGCCACATACATACCTACAGATCCACAGATACACAGCCACGTCTTAACTTATGACACCAGTCTTTTTTCGTGGATGGTTAATAATATAAACATTTGTTCCAGTGTCAGGCCGTTGTTTCGTCCAGTGTGCATGGGAGGGGGGGCGCGCGGGCGAGGGCGAGGCGGCGCTGCACCGCGCGTGGCGCGCGCGACGCACGCGGGCGCGCTCGCGACAGCTGCGCGCGCTGCTGCTGACGGATCATGACGAGCGGGCGCATAACTCGTGAGTACAGTTTTTTCGAATGAATGGTTGGTGTTGGCCCTAGTGGAATTTACAGCTTCACTCGGACTGGTGGGCGAGCCCGGAGAGGCTCAGCCGAGAAGACATATTTGCGAGGTGGGAGTAATACTTCCACACCTCGAGAAGTAGGAGCATGCAAACTCAACGTCACCCTCTGGGGTTCGGACCTATACTTAGGACGTCACCACTAAAGTGTAGGCTTTTACAGGGTGATGGTGAGAATTTGTGATAGTTGGCAAGAACTAGATACTATATTTATTTCAGATCAAAAGATAAGACGTACACATTGCTATTAAGAAATAATTTTATGCAAATAACTTTAAAAATGTTAAAATATATTTGCATAATAGCAAAATTATTTTAACGAAATTAAAGGACAAAAAAGTATATTGTATAAAAAATATTAAAAAAAGTCCTCTCCGGCGGGGAATCGAACCCCGGTCTCCCGCGTGACAGGCGGGGATACTGACCACTATACTACCGAAGACTTGTAACGTAGTGTCGAAATTAAAGATTTGTTTGTAAGGCCCTCTATTTAATGATATTTATTCCTAACCGTTTCACTAGAATCCAAGGTTTCATGACGAATATATTATCCGTTTCGCGAGTCTTCCTTTCACAACCCCATTCCACGAGTTTTATATTAGTAAAAAACAAACTTACAGGGTCTTTTTGTCGTAATTTGTAATTTAAAATAAGCATAAATGAAAATAATTTAAGAATAAATTGTCATTTAATGCTTGAACAAATTTCTATTTACTATTACTTATTTCAAACCAATATTTCAGTAAAAAGTATTGCCATGACTGTTTACCTGATAAGATTAATCTAAAAAGCATTTTTTTGTTTTATTTTAATTATAAATGAACGCTTGACTACAAGATGATAAGCGGCGATGTAGTATTGGGTGGTAAGACGCACAAACTTAGTAAAAGCCATTGTAGTATAATGTCATACAACAGACATCTCGAACAAAATGTGTCCCGCCGGGAGGTTCTATTTTTAAAATTGAGGCTCCTTCTTTCAAAATCGAACGACTCCATTAAAAATTTAAGCCGATCGGCGCCAATTCATTGGGACATACATTGTGTTCGCGGTGTCGGTTCTATATGACATTAATAATACTTCAATGGTAAAAGCCTCTTTGTTGTTGTTGCAATATTGATTGTTTATTCCAGTGTGATGCTAGCGGTGTTGGATGGGTTATTGAGCAACGACCTGACGGACGCGATCCGCAAGCTCGCGGCGTGGCGGGAGTCCACGGCCGGCGCCAACAAGCGATACCATTCCTATTACAGGTAAATATTTTATACTGACCCTTGTTTATGAATAATTTTAAACATATGTTAATTTGTAATATTAACTTCATTTAAAAATCTGTTTGCCACTGACAACGTTTTGGTTCTGTGGCTGCGTCCATAGATTCATATTTTTGATTGACCGTTGTCTCTTCCTAAACTTCCTGTCTAGAACTAAAACCTGTTAAATGTGTGTTGCTGTAACAGTGCCCAAAAATAATCTCAATAAAATACAGTTCACTTTTCAATACGCATGATTTGTATTAACAACGCTCTTTCCGTGGCTTTGCCTGCGTTTTTCGGGATAATAAGTACCCTGTGACTTATTCCAGATCAACCGATCTACATGTTTTAAATTTCGTGAAAAGTTATTAACAGTTTCATACCAACCCATTACTTAGTAAGGCCCCTTACATGATGTTACTAATCCTACAAGCGTTTCGGCAACTATGCTATGGAGAAGAATTTGCATCGATTGCCTATTCAAATTCCCAGAGACATCCTGTTCCTCGCGATGGCAGCGATGGGCGAACAGAACATCGACTTCGCGGCGTTACAGCGCGAATATACGCGTGCGCTCGAACAACTCGGCACGGAGGCGCGCGCGCATGACCTGCCGCCGTCGCCCACCGCGCTCTGCTGCCGGCACTACTTCAAGCGGCTTCGGCTCACCCCGGACTGATGCTGTTTGCACCTTTTAATACAATGCGGTAGGAGAGAGCGTGTTTGATGGCAGCCCGTACACTGATTTAATTGACGGTATTAGAAACAGCAGATGTATTGCTACCCTTGAACTGAGATGAATGTCTTACTACCACGGACGTAAAAAAAGAACGGACATAACCTTGTCTAATTGAGAGTGAAGCATAGCAATGACAGCTCGCTTACCATGTGTGCGTAATTTTGTCATTTTTGATTCGCGATGGTGTCAATGTCATAGCAGTATGGTGTCAATGTGTGGGTGTGTGTACTTGTACGATAGAGAGTTGGTATTACTATGGGTGCTTCACTGAATTTGTTGTTGGGATTACGTCCGTCTTTTTTTTACGTCCGTGATTACTACTAAGTAATTACCACCAATATTCAAAAGACTTGCGGCTAAGCATGCTTCGTATTACTTCTTCCTGAAACTGTTCTTACAGCTCTTCAATGTTCACTTTTAATGCATCACGTCGTTTTAAATTATTATTTCGAAGATTACTAATATACAAATACAAATAAACGATGCATCATAACGCGTGCAAAAGGTTGCAATTTTAATAAAATTTTGTTCTAGAAATGTATACAATATTAAAGAATATTAATGAATGTAATTATTGCAATAAATTATTCGATCAAAACGTTCGGAGGATTTCGTAATCATGAATTTTAATTTTTAAAAGAATTCATATGCGCTTACAATGTGTCGCCTTTGGAATAAGTTTCCAATTTAAATATCACAAAAAATGCCATCCTAACAATTAAATATAATAATGATTGTAATGAAGTATTTTCTAGAACTATTTTTTCGGCAAAATTGTTCGTCAATCTGTGTGCGAAATTGAAAAATCATTACCGATTAATTATGTTAATTGTTAATAATTGATACCATGTTTTTTGTTAAATGCCTATTATGTTGGTGTTGAGATAAATCAAATACGAATGATATCTCGCTCAAAATACTATTGTCGGATATTTACAACTTGTCAGACTGGACATAATCTTGATATTAGACGGTCTCATCAATTTGAATTGGCCAAAAATATGTTCAACGTTTTTTAGGCACTGGTGTATTGATTTTTAATTAGTTTAGTATCGGCGCGCATGTGCAGCCAGCAATAGCTTTGCAATATATGAGCTACAATGCCGTCCTTTTTAATTTTATATATCAAAATTAGTACTATACTGTAATGTTCTTACTATTATCGATATGAATTATAACCTCCCGTCCTTTCTCGGGAACAATGATTCACTACGAACTTTTAAAGATATAAGTTATTTAAAATTATTCCCGTGTGAATGTACTAAATTATGGTAGCTACGAAATAGTAGTTAATGTAAAAAGTATTTGCACTCGTGTGATTCGAGGTGAAAATGGCCTAATGTGTAATAAAATATTATCGCACCCTCAGAATAAAAGTGACCTAACTCAAAATTCCTGTAATTTCTGTTTTTGCTATAAACTTACCTTAAAATCCGTACCCTAAAACCCTGTGATGAAAAAGAGCTCGAATTATGAGTAAGAAAAGGACAACATAATAATCGGTCACTTTCATTGATCGCTCTATTCATCGATATATACTTTTTTGAAAACTTTCTTGCTCATTTCCCACAAATTGCAATTTTTGAGTTAGATCACTCTCATTCTAAGGGTGCGTATATGATTATGCCCCAATCGTAACTTTGTTGTCTAGCTGTAGATTTAGTGGCGATGTATGAAACTATTATTTCAGCTTTCATTTGTATTATTAGAATTTCCATTGTTTTCATTATTTGCATAGGTTTTTACATATCTATATATTTCAGTTATTTTGTATCGTGAAATTTGTGATTTGATTAGCTAATGTGAGTACATTATGTGTGTGTAATACGTATATGCAATACAGCAATATGTTTTGATGGCAATAGGGTTGCTATTTAGAAAATAAAACGCTAAAATTGTTTACTATATTATATTTGGTGTTATCGCGTCACAAATATAATAGCGGCTCTACATTTACGTCACATTCGAGTCTGTAATTCATCAAAATTTGACCTTGCGGGGTTTATAGAGCCGTCATGTTAATTTGGCATATCCATTAGTTCATTAGAATTGCTGGTGCTAACGCTAATATTGGAAATTGACCATAAACCTCGATTTGTACATAAATAAATTGTTTAGAGTTAGGTTAAGGTCAGTGAATGCAATCGGCACCGGATTGTGAATTGTGATTTATAATGTAGTTATTCTTAAACGAATATGGTTTGGTTTGAGTAAGTCACGTGTTATGTTTGAATAAAACTGTGCATGCACAATATAATGACTTGAAACATTCCAATAAATAATTTTTATAAATATTTAAATATATTAATATATATTTAAATATATTTATTGTTTGTTATAGTTATTACATTTGTGCATACAGGGAATACTAGTATTGTTGTTTGTGGATTGTGTATGAGGGTTTCGGTTGAAGCGATAGATAACGCGCCCTAAGAATCTGAATTATTGTAACGAATGTGACTGCCAAATTTAAAGTATTTGATAATGTGTCAACATACTACTATTATACTCGTAGATACAATACAACGTTAGTTACATAAATTATTTACTTGTGATATAATCATCAATTCTTTTAATTTCTTTCTTCAGTCCATTATTTATGAAAACATACATCACTTGGTGATTTTGATTTTGTAATGGAAAGCAATAATATTATAATAATGAAGGGCCTAATGTTTGTGAAAATATATCTCATAGACTTTGTATATTTTTCTGAGGGTAATTGACATAGTTTACAGGTAGATAAATTTTACTTCAACTGTACAATTCTGGTATACAGAAAACAATACTCACATCACTAATAACATACATATATCTATATCTTGGTGGATTCATGTAAGTTACAAAATACTTTAATGGCAAAGTAATACAATATTTATTTCAACTAACTCTATTTTAAAGCCGTTAATAGCAATGTTAATAGGTTTGTGAAATCAGCTGTATTCTGATTGTTATGCTCATAAGATAAGAGACTAGTCTTGACCAGATTTTCGCCCCAGTTTTTTGTTCTACACTGGATTCTCAGTTGTAAGCAATTAACATGAATTTTATAAACAGAATTTAATTGAAGATTCATTGTAGGAGAGAGACCACTGCCCATTTTATATGAGAACTGCATGCTTAAAATTAGTTCAAGAAACATACATTGTTATTTCTGTTTTATAAAATAAACTGCTTTAAAATGAGTGGAATTGTGTAAAACGTACCAACCAGACTAACCTGTAGTCTAAATCATTATCCAAGTTGTATATTCGCTCTCATAGTATATGATGCAATGTCGGTAGATGTTATAATAGCGTAAGCCTCTATAATTATCTTATTTTATCCCTAGCGCCCCAGGTGATCAGTAAAGCCATATTTTTTGTTATGTACAATGATTGATAGTCGTTCAGATGTATTTTTATAATGATATATTAAATGCTATATTATTATTGTTTATTACAAAATGATCAAAGTTTTGGTTAAAGTGTATATCCCGCAAGATAATGTTAATAAATATTAAAATGCAATAATTTGTCATTATGATGATGTATTTACATTGAATTTCAGTCAATGAAATTTAATGTTATTGGATTGAAATTAATAATTTTATTGTAATGGACAAGTATAATGAAATACATATAATTTTTTATAAAATAAAAAACACAAGGCTTCAACTGAGCTTGTTTTATTTGACACTTTTATAAACAACTTTCTAATTTTTGGTCATACCTATAACTCTATACAAAAATCTTCCATCATCATCATAGAAACAATCATTTATTTTGTATGTTGCACCTTTTTTATAAGATTTTCTTGGAATTCTTATTCTTTCTGGATAATTACCATCCGTGAATAAACTATTATTACTCTCCTTATACTTTGTTAGTTCTGTACTTTCTTTGTGACTCTCTTCATTAAATAGTTCTATCTCTTTTATGTCTTCTTTAACATTAGTTGGTTGTACAGTAACTGTGTCTAACATCATTTTATCAGGTAAATTGACTGTACCTCCACTTTCTATTCTCCTCTTGATTCTCGTTGTAAGCTCATCTAGTGTTGTTCTTTTACTATCTTTCTTTATATTCACTTTATCTTCTTCTACATGACTATCACTATTCTCTTCATACTGTGTTTGTTCAGACTTAGTTTCACTTTCTTTTGCACACCTTTGAATAATTCTTGCAAATTCTCCAAGTTTCTCTTCTTGTGTCATTTCATCTTTAATTGATTTTCTATTCAATGGTGGTATTGATCTATCGGAGAATTTCAGGAATTTTTCTCTAAGATCTTCAGGTATAGGCAGTGTTCCATCTTTCAGCTCTCTCCAATTTCTCATGGCTGATTCATCATGCCGGGCTATACGCTGCTCACTGGCAGGTTTCCACGGGAATTTAAGGAGTTTCTGAAAGTTACAAAGGATACTTTTTATAGATTATCATAAATTATAGAAAGATAATATAAATTGAAATTATCGCAGAATATGATTAGACAACCATAAAAGTGCGTTTATTCCCACTTGTCCTGTTTAGTCCTGTTGACAGTACTAGTGGGAAAAAAATTCCCACTAGTTCTGTGAGCTGTAAGACCTTGACACCCGATTTTATTGCCACCTGACATGTGGAATAGTTCTGTTACAGTAACAAAAAAATTGTTTGAATTGTTTATTTGTGTCTCATGAGTAAATTAAATGAAAATTTTATGAAGCACAATGCAGATTACAGATTTAAATGCTACTGAAGAAGTTGGAATAAATAGCCAGTGAGTATAAACACTGAGTTTTGGATATCAGAGCAAGTTCTCCATAATCAAATCATTAGTCCACTGGGCACTGGACTAAATTGATATTTACAGTGAAATAAATTTATGAAAAATGAAGTTTCATAACATACTAATTTTGATGTGAAATTTTAGGGACCAAGAAAGAACTTACTATTACTATGGCAATATTATTTCACAAAGTGACATTAGTTTGTGTCAATTTGATCCAGTGGATTAGTGATTTGACTATAAATGTAAGTGAATATGAATGAGTGTGTGATTTTGGTATCCTAATAAAGTAGAATCCAGTTTGGACATCTTGTAATGCATAAATGTTGCCAGAACATAGGTGTCGCTGCTCTCATCAATATTATAAAAAGTTACATAATACTTTTGTTTGACTGAAACCGGGTCAACTCTAGCTTATTGTTAGTTTCTTAATAGTAATGTTACTGTATTTTGCTAACATTAAAACCATGTATTAAAACTACATGACTTCATAGTCTTTGTAGCATTTTTGTTGAACCTACAGAAACTATAGGGTTTACCTTAGCTACATTTGCTGTTACTGGGAAGCTCTCTGCTATTTTTTCTGGTGTCCATTCATCTGGATGCTCAGTGGCCAGGTGGCGGATTTGTTCCTTCTCACTCCATGTCAAAAGATTAGGCATATTCTCCTTGAAGTATTTATTCTTGACGATGTGATGGCGTAACTCATGCTTTCCAATATTTGCTTCTTTTAAATGATCATCATATGCTTTTCCTACCTATAAATATTAAAGCATTAAGTTCATGTATTGTTAAATTCAATAGTTGAAATAACATGTTCACTATAACTCGACCGAAATATCTGTGGACCTGGCTCAATGACGTCATGCAAACTGGAGCGATAGCAAAGAAAATCGAGATTAAAAATATTATTTTGATTTGTGTGTATCTACTTTTTTCCACTTTTATACAACTTTTAGATCAATCTGTACTTTATAGGGTTCCGTAGTAAGAGCCGTGTTTTTTTCATTTTCAAAGAATTGGATTACTTTGAGCACTAAATTCCGCTCTGCACTATGTATTGTCCTACCCATCTTTCAACACTAAATAATAATAAACAACAAAAAACAATAAACAATAATGCGATTACGAAGCAAGAATAATACACATGCGTCGGCGCTTGTTTTGGCAACGGTACTGGATAGGCGAAAACAGGGTGAGGTCCGAGGAAGCGGGAGCGGCATCGAATTCCAGCGAGGTCCACAGATATTTCGGGCGAGTTATATCTACAATAAAATTATTATTGTTGGTGCCTACACTATATTCACATTCGAATCAGAATTTATATAAGCACTGTGTTGCCTAGCAACCACAAACAAACAGGTGCATGAAACTTTTGGTCGTATAAAGTACGTTTGAACTAAATCTGGAGTTCGCAAGTCGCGTTCCGTTCCACTCTTTGTAATTTTATTTTATTTTTAAACATAATATTTATTTTGCAAAAGTTTAAAATAACACGGAATAGTTACGTATAAAATCGATATAGACTGTTTTAAAATACATAAACATAAATATAAAATGTTATTCGGCTTTGTTTAATGAAATTTAACTTATAAATAATTTTATGCTCATGCATATTGAGTGGAATGAAATATCTGTATAATCTGTACAGTGCCATCTCTCAAGAACTTATTTGTGACGTGGCGAAAATTGGAACTAATGCCATCCCATTCATAAATTACTACTATGCGCACTATGATTGGTCCAATGCGTCCGGCAGCGCCCTCCTTATAGTCACAGATAAGTTGATTTCACTGTATTTCGAAATATAATACGACCAAGTTGCAAAGCACGTAAGCGCCATTATAGCTGTGAGGTTTTCGTAGTCATTTCTATTTATAGTCATAGGTAGGCCGGCCTCAAAACAATACGTTTCTACAAAGGTTTGAAGTCGCTTCACGAAATTAAGGATGTGCGAGCGTGAGTTATTCATGACGAAAATTGTTTTAAGATGTTGGTTTTTACGTCGTTTTCTCTTAGTGTGTTGTTGTTATAGGTCAATAGTAAAATAATGAAGTTGTCACAAACGTTGTAATGATTATTTCGTTCTTTAATAGTTATTTGGTGTGCGAAATACAAATCAGTTTGTGAAAACCCTATAAAGGAATTTTTACGATTTATTGACAAGTATTCTGATACGAGTTTGACTCAAGTATAGATGCCTGTTAGTGTCCAGCTCTGGCAAAATAGTAAGTGTAATAGTAAATAAAAGCAAACTGACAATTTATATTTTGTTGAAAAGGTGATGGTTTATAGATGTGAAGCAGATCTCATAGTCTTTTTCATTTAAAAAACTTTCTAGAACTCGATTTCGTGATTACCAACATAACCTATACTGTGTATTTTATTTAATGACTTCCTATCACCGTCTACTCTTACTTACATTAAAAAAAGTACTATCAGATTGTTCAATGAATTCTTCTGCATCGTTGTCCTGGACTTTGAATCCATCTTCCTGGAAAGCCTTTATTCGTTTGTCTAAGCCGGGGTTGGGTCCAACTTTTGTTGGTCGAGCACGTAAATTTCTAACAACAATTTTATCGCATACATAGTAAATTCTACGTAAATTTATGGCAAACATATCGAATCTTTGATGTTTTAAAACTTAGTTATTATTTTGTTAAACTGTTTTGCAGTTTGCACAATTTTTTGACACTCCAATGATCCAAGATCCAATCACCAATGACATTAATTAGCCACAATAATCTCCATCACTCTAATGTCAATTGTCAGTTTGCTTTGACAGTTTTTAATTTTGACGTTGGCAAATATAGATATAAAACAAATAACCGGTATTTACGTTTCGGTAGTAGTATAAATAAATAAAGGGAAATAAAACGTATTTTTTTATGGACAAAGTCGACAAACGATCCACCCGATGGCAAGTGACTATCGTCGCCCATGGACATCAGAGACACCGACAGCATCACGGCCGGAACACGGCGAGTCGTTTGGCTGCTGACTCACATAAGGTACTATCCAGGCGGACTCCACGAAAATATAATAATAGCAATAATCATATTACGAAGTATAATATAATCCCTCCCAGGGGCCTTACCAACAGCGAGCGGGATTAAGTCACCTTTTACGTACACCTACAAGCAAACTACAAGTACACCTTTTTACTGTGGTGGAATATTCTAAGCGGACCCAATAGGGCTAAATACTGAATTGAATTAAAGGAATAAAAATGTGATCTACGATAAAAACAAAAAACAGTAGATATCTACGAATGTAAATACTGGCTTTCTTCATAACACGAACTTAAGGGAACCCCGATAACCATTTACAAAACAATGTCATTAACAAATTTAGCGACCCTCATGTGGACCTATCCTAGTTGTTTTTTATGAAAGGGGATAAGACCCTTTTGAAGGACTACAGGCCCATTGCACTTCTGAGCCACGTTTATAAGCTGTTTTCGAGAGTGCTCACAAATCGCTTGCACGCAGGCTTGACGACTTCCAGCCTCCCGAACAAGCAGGATTCCGGAAAGGCTACAGTACCATGGACCACACACACACACTGCGGCAGAATATACAGAAGACCGAGGAGTATAATCTGCCGCTATGTGTTGCCTAAGTGAACTATGAGAAAGCCTTTGATTCTATCGAGACCTGGGCAGTACTAAATTCTCTTCAGCGGTGCCGGATCGACTACCGGTATATCGAAGTGTTGAAGTGTTTATACACATCAGCTACCATGACCGTCAGAGTACACAGCAACGAACCCCATCCAACTGCAGAGAGGTGTAAGGCAAGGGGACGTCTTATCCCCGAAACTGTTTACCGCTGCGTTGGAAGACGTGTTCAAGCTGATGGAGTGGAAACGACGTGGCATTAACATCAATGGTGAATACATCACAAACCTGCGATATGCCGATGATATAGTCATCCTGGCTGGATCCATGGAGGAACTTGGTACAATGCTCGGGGACTTGAACAGCGCCTCACAACGGGTGGGTCTTAAGATGAACATGGATAAGACGAAAATTATGTCAAATGTCCATGTCACACCCGTACCGGTTGTTGTTGATGGCGCTGTTCTCGAAGTTGTAGACGAGTAAATTTTCCTGGGACAAGTGATCCAAATGAGTAAGTCCAACTTCGAGAAAGAAGTCACTCGTAGAATCCAACTCGGATGGGCTGCGTTCGGGAAACTACGTCATATCTTGTCGTCCAAAAAATTACCTCAGTGCCTGAAGTCGAAGGTGTTCGAGCAGTGCGTGTTGCCAGTGACGACATACGGATCCGAGACGTGGTGCTTCACTATTGACTTAATGCATAAGCTTAGAGTCGCCCAGCGGGCTATGGAACGAGCTATGCTCGGTATTTCTCTACGCGATCGAATCAGAAATGATGAAATCCGTAGACGAACGAGGGTGACCGACATAGCTCCGAGAATTAGTAGGCTGAAGTAGCAATGAGCTGGCCACATAGTTCGAAGGACCGATAACCGTTGGGGAAGAAAGGTCCTCGAATGGAGACCACGCCTCGGTAAAA
This sequence comes from Thymelicus acteon, assembly GCA_951805285.1. Classification (NCBI taxonomy): domain Eukaryota; kingdom Metazoa; phylum Arthropoda; class Insecta; order Lepidoptera; family Hesperiidae; genus Thymelicus; species Thymelicus acteon. Next base: position 11,175,291 of record OX638229.1, on the reverse strand, counting down.
GGAGCACAGGACGCCCCCCGACCAGGTGGACCGACGACCTGAAGAAGACAGCGGGTATCCGCTGGATTCAGAAGGCTCAGGACCAGTCTGAGTGGCGTAGATTAGGGGAGGCCTATGTCCAGCAGTGGACCTCAAAGGGCTGATGGATGGATGGATGGACGGATGGACCTAGCCTGTGTTATTTACAAACTTTTTAAATAGGTTGCATGTGGCATATCAATTGCCAAGTAAAAATGCCTACCGTTTGCATTCGCACCCTTGAAACGAAGACTTAAAAGAGCGCTTTGGTTAAAAAATATTTGCAGGTCAAGTGTACCTATTTTCTGTAGCCCGTATGTGTAATTTGCCTGTTGTGAAAATCCAATTAGAATGGTCCGCACTGGGTTTGGAAGCCTGCTTATGGCTCAACAATTATTATTATATCGGATCACGCAATGACCAGTCTGTCGAATGGCTGTGATTTTATCGGCGTCGGCCAGCCAGACAAACAGTACCTACAAACATTTAGTTTGCGGTAGAGACCAACAACGCGCGCGCGTTTCTTAAAAAATATTTTTACGTTGCGTCTGAACAAAACGTCGAAGTTAAAATAGTTATCAAGTGCATTAGTGAATACAAAATCCTAGTAAGTTTAGTTTTATTTTGCCAGCTTAATAATCCAGATGTATTATTATTATTATCATAACGGAGTAAACATGGAAAAAATATGAAGTAATTATTTAGATAACAAATATTTAATTATTTTTAGACTATTGTCTAATGGAACCAGAAAACCCTAATCAAAAAATATTAATTTAATACAATAAAACAGTACAATCATCGCGCACTAAACTTAATTTTATTATCTGAAAGATATTTTTGTACTGATGGTTCAAAGGTGCAAAAAAATGGGTTTATTCTCCATAACTTTTTAATTTTTGTGCCCAATTAAAAATAACATTTTTATTTACATTGTCAAGGAATGACAAAAAAGTTATGCAAATTATTAAGTAATGTGAAGAGATGGTGAAGCAGTGGTGTTGCACGACATAGTAGAGATGTGGTGGTGAAAATGATAAAACTGGTATTGAAGTACCATGACATTGTGTATAACTTCTGATTGACATAACATTACAAGAATAATATTAATTAGTAAGAATAGAATCTACCAAACAGAATTATAATATTATGTGGAAAACCAGTTCAATTACGTATTTTAAAATTAGGTCTTTTTAACAATGATTTAATTTATTAATTAGATTGTAAATACATCATAAAACGGGGTTACACTACACTGGACTTCGGAGTATGATTAAACGGGTACGGGTACTTACGATATTTATTTTTAAAATCATATAAACATAATAGATTATTACTTTTTGCACACCTATGGCGGCAGAGTAACTTGTACAATGTAGACCACTTGATAAGCACCACTATGTTCTTGCAAAATAAATGATTACTTATTTATGATTAACAGAATAAAACCCATTGAAATAATCAGCACAAACTTTTTCGTTTACGATAACGTTCTACAAACTAAAACAATAGAGAGGAAGTTGCGACGTGATAAGGAATATAAAATTGTTTTGTTTTGGTTGCTTCACCATGTCATGCGTTGGTTACTTGCTAATGTACGAGTTACTCAATGCAAGGATATCGAAATATCCTCCATGCCTCATCGTAACATGAATAAGGTTCATAAAAAAAATGGTGAAGTCAGAATTGGAATCGCTTTCATATGGTTCCGTAGAGTAATTAATAGATTACGGGAAAAATAAGACAGTAAAAATAAGAAAACTAGTGGCTTAACCACAATGCCAATTAGGTGTCTGGGCAGACGGCCACGCAGCAATGACCATAACATTACTTTCTCCTGACGCGGACGGCACTTTATTTATTGTAAAGGTAAATAAACTGGAAATTATGTATTTAACCAGTTTTATTACTTATGTAAGACTTAATCCTGAACATAATTAATCCATTGCGATTCAGAAGAATTAGTAGTTGGTTTTCCGACCTACATTTTGATATATTTTGCCTATATAAGTAAATTCAAAAGGTCAAAAACACACAGTCCAACTTGTTCGAATCTCCTTTCACAATTAAAGGGGCTAAGGCCTCGATAACGTTGACCAAATGAGGATTGACAGATAACACATAGATTAGGTACTATTAGATGATTAGATAATGTTCTTTTTTCTTTCTTTTTTTCTCTCTTTCTTGGCCGGCAACGCATCAGTGATGCCTTTAGTGTTGTTGATGTTCATGGGCGACGATAGCCACTTACCATCAGGTGCATCGTGGCTCTAGCCGTTTTTTTCATCGTCAACTCGTTTGCCGACTATTTCCAAAAAAATTTTTGTCCCGACAAATCCCGACTTTTTGAAGTTTTGTTCAGATATTTCAGTCTTGCCATCTGGCAACCCTAGCAACAATAGCCACTTACCATCAGGTGCCGTTTACCAGCTATTTCCATAAAAAATATGAAGAAGATGACGAAGAAAGTATTCTCAGCTGGGCTGCAGCCAGTCTAATTGCGGTAATCAGGATTAAGTAGTGTTTATTTATTTATTTACTTAAAATTCATTTACCCAAAAGATATCATGGTAAAATAATTCATTCTCTACCAGCTCTACATTAGGCCGAAGTTTGGGGACAGAATGCAGGAAGAACAGTATTATGATTTTAACTGCTAATTAATACCATTACCTTATTGGAATACTGGGATACCATTACCTTAGAATACTAATCCCAATCCCACGCTGGATGGGTGTCTTAAGAGGTGCTGGTGGTAGAGCCCTCGGAGGGATTATATTGGTAATATTGATTTTAATTGCTAATTACTATTATTATTTCTCCATGGGGTTCGCCTAGATAGCTACCACCCTTAAGCATGAGTCAGCCGCAAAACGTCTCGTCGTGTTCCGGCTCCCCCAGTCGTAACTGAGAGCCAGTTATTTCTTTCTTTTTCTTCTGTCTTTCTTGGCCGGCAACGCATCAGTGATGCCTTTGGTGTTGCTGATGTCCATGCGCGACGATAGCCGCTTGCCATCAGGTGGATCAGCTCGTTTGCCGACTAATTCCATAAAAAAATTATCTATCTAAATATGGGTATGGTCAATCCGCAATGGAGCAGCCTGGTGGAATATGCTCTAGGCCTTCTCAAGAGGAGAGACCCGTCCTAAGTAGTGGGCCAATAATAGGTTGAAGCCAAAGCCATCTATATTTGTACAATTTATTTGAGATGATGATATATTGTATCGTATCTGAGAGTAAAATTTTACAAATTACTTTACATAGCTGTACTTAATATATGTATATTTAACTGATTGAGCAAAGCTACAACAAAACTGGTTAACAGTTATAAAAACTGCTTTTGAGTGGAGAAAGTTTCTTGCATTCTAAAATGAAAGCCTCATGCCATGCCTTTTAAAGAACGTTGAAGTATGAGGAAGATTAAATGCTTATAAGAATAAGAATACATGAAAAATATGCACGAATCATCTACGAGTATTAATTATCTAATATATTATACGCTGATCGATCGATCTATTAAATCTCACTGCAACCTGTCTACAGCATTAGATAGAAATAATCCCTATAATAATCCTCCCTTGATAATGTCAGCCGCCAAACGACTCGTCGTGTTCCGGCTGAGAGTTCTTTCTTTCTTTTTCTTCTCTCTTGGCCGGCAACGCATCAGTGATGCCTTTGGTGTTGCTGATCTTCATCGGCGACGATGGCCACTTACAATAAGGTGGATCGTCAGCTATTTCCATTAATAATAAAATAAAAAAAGCAGTCTCAAAAACTACTACACGGATTTTTATACCGTTTTTACCAATTTATCCCGATCATTATGTTTCCGTGGAATGATTTGGACTTTATAAAGGTTTTGTGGAATTGTTCGCACTTCGTCGGATTCGCAAAAGGTCGGATTCGCATTTCGTCGGAATACAGTTGAGAAGAAAAACAGTAGCACTGGGTATATTTGCAAAATCAAAATGTATTTATGTGCCTCCCTATACATACAACATCATTGGTTTTGTGTAAATACATAGCTAAAAAATGACGATTAATTTTGTAGTCGTGAAATATATGCCAAATTGGGATTGGCAGCCCGCGCTGCAGTGTTGCGTGAAAATTTTTATAATTTAACTACGTATATATAACCTTTTTATTGGAATGCTACAACATAATAATATACAAGAAAATTCAAGAAATAATGCAAGCTGAAAGCAACAAAACAGTGTCTTAAATTTTGAAAGGCATAGACTGGTATGTTTGAACTTTTAGATAAAGTTATATATATGTAGATAGTACCTATCTATTATAATAATGCGGAAATATTTAGGTATGCAGTTCCTTGCTAGCATAGGCAGCATAGGTAATAAAATAAAAACACTTAGGTACCTACTCAGATTAGAGAATAAAATAACCTTTTATTCTTTAATCTGAGGGTACCTAATATGTAGGTACCTAACCGGTACCGGTAACAGATAATAATGCAAAGTAGCTCTATTCTCGATGTTATAGGTAGTAGGTCAATCCTTTGAAATGTGTAAATTTTTCCTTATCCTATCACAGGTGATTACAACTCAAAATATTTATCTTAATGATTAGCTTTTTAGCAGCAATTAAGTAGAATGGGCTAGGTCTCAAGTAGCTAAAGAGTTTGATACTAGCCAGCGCGTTTGCCTTGACTCCGTTCTACGCGTTGCAATACTTCGGCAACTCCTCGATTGGGCCAATAAACCGCCGATAAATAATAATAACATCTAATAATCCTTTTGGTCTAACCAATAATTTAACGCAGTACCTTCTACTAGGGTTGTCAGATGGTCCGGATTCGTCTGGTTTGTTCCGACATTTTACATTATGTCCAGAGTCTCGACAAAATACAAAATGTCCCGACAATTCACTCGATTCAACAGAACGAGTTTGCCGCACGCGCTCTAGCCGTATTTTTTTTTTCGTCGTCAGATCGTTTGCCGGCTATTTCCAAAAAAAAAATTTTCTCCCGACAAATCCCGATTTTTTTAAGTTTTGTCCAGATATTTCAGTCTTGCCATCTGGCAACCCTACCTTCTGCAGATATTTTGAATACATTCCATATTGATTAGCAAGTTAGTAAAATCCAGTGGGTAAAGTACCTGTACTTTTTGTTTCCACCACGAGACTTATTTGCAATAATTTGTTACCTATGTCTAAAACTAGACAAGTAGTCTAGTAAGCGCAATCGCGGATGTTCTTTCTAAATAGTGATCCAGTGAGAGATCTCAGTGCCGGATTTATTCCCAAGGAAAAACTAGTATGTGCGTAGGGGCGCGAAGTTAAGTGGGGCGCGTCGATATTGTAGTTTTTTTTAGTGGAATATGCGTCGACAACGATAAGGCTCGCCGCAGACGGGCTTCACGCCACAGCCACAAACGCCGCCACGAGAAGCTAGAAGCGGCTACAAAGGTAGCTTATGCGCGCGACAGCCACTTGTGGCCGGTGGTTGACACTTGCGGTCAGTGGCTGCTACTTTTTTTAACCCATGCATGCAGTATGACAATGGACTCGGACGAAGAAGGTTTAATTGCGCTGCTTCTGATAAAAAAACGTCGTCGTAGAAGACGAAACCGTAGTTATTGGATACATCCAATTTTAACAAACGTAAAATTATTATTAGTATATTATTAGTATTCGAAAAATTTCCTACAAACAATTCACAGATTTCTTCCCAGGCCTTCACTTTTTCTCCCCTATTACTGTAACTATCACTTTTTGAATCCCAAATCGCACGACGGGATTGAATCTCTGATATGAATAATTCTATATCCATATTTATTTAAATGAACAACCAACTATAATACGTGCGTGCGTTGCCTCCGACTTGAACAGAACAGGTTAACTGAGGTAAGGGAGAGAGGGGTAGGGAATCGCACGAGTGGCTTGTGACGGCGTTTTGTGTCGGCGTTTAGTGGCCGGTGCGGGCCACAAGAAGTGAGCAGCGACGATTTGTAGCGTGTGGCGGCCACCGGCGTCAACCGTGTGCGGCGAGTCCGTATAAAATGTATGAAAACTACAGGAAATATGCCGGTGGCGTCGTTTTGTGGTTGTGGCCTGAAGCCCGTGTGCGGCGACACTAAGCTCTACGGGGCGCTCGGGTAGGTAGTAGTCGGGGAAAGGGGTGACAGGCGAGCTTCTTTTTTAATACGCTTAATAAGAGGGTGCATGGTGCATGACTTTAAACTTTTAAAGTGCTAATTCCGGTTCGAGTCAAGTGCTGCTGGCTAAACGGTTGGAGTTGGTCAAGTAAAAAAATCTCAAAAATAGGTTACATGAATAATTTACAAGGAAAACTATCACGGCTATGTTAGCATAAGTAGTTAATGAGTAATAATCGATACACTTACTACTTCGGAACCCTACATTGCGCGTGGCCTGACACGCACTTGCCCAGTTTTATTTTATCAGCCACCGTGGTGTTTCAAATGGAAACAACAAAAAAGCAATCTACGTCGGAGTATGACCACACGTATGACCCGTTTGACGTAGTTGAGTAGGGGAAGGGGGGGCATGACGGGGTCGCGGGGCACGACGGGGCCACCCACAAAAACAAGTAACGACGAACACTAGACGTTTGCTGTTTTCACTAATAGATGACCATTTTGTATCAATCTTTAATCCAATCGTGAATGGCGACTAGTCTGCACGCGTTTGGTTTTTATGAAAATAAACTTGTTGCGACGTTTTTTCATCTAATTTTCAGTGAATACGAAAACACATGTAAAAAGGTAAGTGTTTTTATTACTATTATTGTCTATTTTTGTGTTTTTCTAAAGATATTATTTATTGATATATTTTGAACAAAATCACTTTAACTATTATTCATTTTTTTTGTCAATTATTTCAAATAATGTTACGTGTGGGCAAAACAAATAACGGGGCCATGGCTATGGGGCACGATGGGGTACCCCATTGTACCACGTAACTACTGTCCCCATTTTGCCCCTCTTATGTAAGATATTCTAAAGGAATTATGTGAACATTTGATAATAGAATTTTCATTTTGTTTTAGATATTAAAAATGGTACGAAAGTACAAAAAGAAAATTTTGAGAGGCAGAACTTGCTCTGTAGAACGCATGAAACAGGCTATTGATGCTGTTTTAAGCAGAACAGTAAGCTACAGAAACCTCAAACGGACGAAAAAGTATTGAATAAAACCTCGAAAAAACAAAACATCGATAAAGCTCACTCTGATATATTCAAAACGTAGACGAGGATACTTTATGCATGTATTGACGATAACCATACATTAAACTACCTATATTTGAAGTCTGCGGAGGGTTGGGTGGCCTGCCAGCTATGTAGACGTTTGTGTCATACAGCCTGTGCTGGTGTTGACGACGAGAACCCAAAAGAAATCCACATCTGCACATATTGTGAATAAAATAACCATGTACCCCATACTACCCCACCCCAGGGGCACAATGGGGTTTTCATAAGGGTTTCGTAAAATTAAAATTACAACATTATTTGATTAGTTGCTTCGCCAAATTCTATGCCAAATGATAGCCTAATATGTAACCAAAGTGCTATGATTAGTGTTAATTACTTAATATATTTTGTTTATTCTTTTATTGGCTATTTTCCTTAACGTCCCCGTTATGCCCCCCCTTCCCCTAGGTAGATAGATACCTAACTAATACCGAAGGTGATGTTTTTACCTATCATTTAACAGAAAGCAAAAAAGAAACATTTGTTCCTACGACGGCTGAGATCATTTCAATTTATGTTAGTAAAACACGCCTAACCAGCAATATCTATTATAACAGAGTCAACGTCCTGTTTGAGGTACTGAACCAGTACTGCACCCTAATAATGTACTGAACCATTTGTAGAACACGATACCAGACCCTCTTTCCCACTGGGCACTCTGGGCACGTGTCCAGGGCCCTGAGATAGATAGGGGCCCCCTAGTTCCTGCCAGATCACTTAACGATAACCGATATTTATTACCGAATTTTTTTTTTAATTCGAATAAATCGAACCTAAATTATTGACTACAATACCAATTTCCTTATAAGCTTTTGCATAAATCTAGAGGCTTTGCCTGTCTACTTTCTTTGTTTATCCTAACAAAATAGTGTTCTGACAAAGTCATAGGGGCCCTATTATCCTAATATGCCCAAGGGCCTCCAGTAGGATAAAGATGGCCTTGCACTATACAAGTAACTCGGTATATAATTATTTCTGGGATTCACGTTGTTTTTATATCTACTATAAAATAATGCCTAAAATTATTCATTCAGAAAAGTATATTGGCGATTATTCTTCGGAGCATTTTGAACAACATCACGAGGCACGACGTAAACGGTAAAACCCAACCGCAAAAAAAAAAACAAAAAAAATGTTCAGACGTGATCTTAATACCAAGTAGTAATTTTATTACCAACAATAATATACTTCACGGTTATTTTCAAAACCCTCGCCTCTTGAATTTTTATTGGCTACCTACACAGCTTACAAAAGTTTTCTTTTTTTCTTCTCTCTTTCTTGTCCGGCAATGTATCAGTGATGCCTTTGGTGTCGCCGATATCCATTGGCGACGATAGCCATTTTATTACTATCAGGTGGATTTTCACTTTTAGCTCGTTTATCGGCTATTTCCATAAAAAAATATTGTTAAAAACATTGAAGTATAATGTCATAGAACAGACATCTCGAACAAAATGTGTGTCCCGCCGGGAGATTCTATTTTCAAAATTGAGCCCCCGTTCTCCTTTCAAAATCGAACGAATTCATTGAAAAATAAAGCCGATCGGCGCCAATTCATTGGGACATACACTGTGTTCGCGGTGTCGGTGTTATAAGTAAGATATTTATAACCTATAATTTCGTAATGCACTTTTGGTGTGAATAAATATTGTTTACCATCTTCAGTTTTTTGTGGTTTTCACGGCCATGTATGTGTGTCGAACACTTTAAATATTTACTAATAGGTATTAGGTACATAGATACGGATGTTTAGATTTTGCTTCCTGTTTATGTAGAGTTAGTAAAATATTTTTCTGTACAAGGATATCTTTTGGGGAAATTTTGTTTGTAGATACTTAAATATTTAAAAAAAAATAATAAATAAATAAATAACGCTTCACACTCATAGTCCCACACTAGGATTCCCTGTGTCGTGGGTGCCATGGACAACACACTAGACAAGGACATTCACACCCAGACCGAGAACAGAAATTCAAACTCATCATTCAAATTTCCGCCTCGCTGGGAATCGAACCCAGGACCCTCGGTGCGGCGATCCGGCATGGTAACCATTGCGCCACATTAGTCGTCATGTAAAACTTATGCTTTATTAAAGCCAACAGAGCTTTTAATAACATTATAAAGGTGGTTCTTAAGTTCTGCAAACGAACACTAACAATAATAAATCGTTAGATATAGTTCGCAGTATTCAGGCCAGAATCTTTGGATAAGATACAGAATTGCTCGAGATTAAAACCATACTGAGGTAAAAAGGGAATGAATTAGGACAATACTTATGCATATGTTACCGGATATCTATATAATTCAGCATTCTATACAATACCTAGGCAATGTATAGAATATCTAAAACGTTCAGGTAACGTTTTGAATATTATTTATTTCATACTTAGCCCAGGCATTCTATACAATACTCCATGCGTAGTTGGTAATGTGTGTAAAAGACGGTTCTCTGCCTTTTCGCCGAAAATTGTTTGGCCGATTATCACTTGCCAACTAACGTTTCGCAGAATTTTATTTCGCCGAATAATCATTTGCCAACTTATCACATTTTTTTTTAAATTTCCCAACCTAACAGTTGCCAACTGTACGTTTGGTCTGCCTTTTATAATGACACTTTTCAAAAGGCCAACTTTCAAGTAGCGAATGTTTCAGTTAGAGTATTATTCATTTGGTTGTATATTGTTTATAAACCTAGGTTTGTAAATTTGCGGTTCTTGTTATCTTTATTTATTTATTTATTTATTATAGGATTACCAACATAAGATACAGTTTCATCATTTGCAATACAAGTTGTTACTTATCATATTAAATCTTACTGTTCTTACAATTACAGGTAACCATAGCATGCTTTGCAAATAGTCATCTTCCGGTGACATATGCACTTTTAGGGAGAATTTAGGGGTTTTTGATACATAAAAAGGCTTCCAAACATCTCCAGCGCTGCGGGAAGTGCAGCCCCTCCGCCCTTGCGTAACAAACTGCAGGCACTCCATGCTCGCCTGCGCAGCTTCGGCTTTTTGGTCGCCTGCGGCGACCAGCCTCAGCCGCTTCGGCTCACATGGTGCTTTCAGTTTGTTACAGCGAGCGGGGGCTGCTCTCCCTCCGCGCCTCCGGGGTTTACATTCACTCTAGGGGTAGGGCAGACTAGTACCACGTGGGGTCGGGGTTGACTAAGTCGGTTCTGTCACCAATTTTGAAAAATCCGAAGCTGCATAGGCGAGCAGTGTAGTGTAGGAGCCATTAGACTGCATCTCTCCTTACTATCAAGTGTGATTTCGGTCAAGCATTAATTTAAAATGTATAAAAAATATCTATTCATGCAGGCTATAATTTGTTTTGAGTGTGTTTTTAAGTAAATTCTTAATTCCAACCTCCATCCAAGTTGACTACACATACCCAAATCTAACTTTATTCATTGCCGGTGGACCTGCAGGTATTCTGTACAGTAGTTGGGAAACGTATACATTACCTAGGCAAACTGGTGATAATATTCATATAATTTAATACATTGCCAAAACGACCCAGGTATTATACACATTTCCTAGGAATTGTGTTGAATACCAGCATTATACAGATATCCGGTAACACATACACTAAACCCTGACTAAAATGGCAACCACTAATGTCAAAGTTAGAAATAATGATACCAGCTAAATTTCTGCGATCTACTTTTCCGGTTTATTGAATCGTAAACTACCTATGTCGTAAGAATTGTGACATATTAGATTAGAAGCGACACTCATATCTATCTGGATATTTAATATTCGGCTAAATAGTATCAAAATTTGCTGTATAACGAGTGTAACCATAACCAAATACTGGTTCTTGTAATAATAACTTTTAAATTCAGTTAGTAAGGGTAAATATATTATGGATATATGTATCATATGGTTGCTTAAACTTATTTTTATACTAGTTTCAATAATCATACAAATAGTCGACCCACCTTAAAAGCTGCGAATATTTTTCCGATTTACTTTCTGGTTTATGGGCATCACTATTTAATTTGCACCCGAAACTGGTCACCCATGAAACGTCAACTTAGCCTCTAAGATTTGTGAATGGACTATAAGTATGAACTAACAGAAAACAGCAACATAAAATTTGATGAATTATGAACTATAATAATATAATTTCATTAAAATTTTCTGCCACTCTAGGAATCGAACCCCAAAACCCTTCGAACCATTGTACCACAAGGGTCCTCAGTTTCGTATTCATTTTTACATTTCTGAGTTCAAATATGATGAAGTTCCTTAAACATTTACAACACCTTAGTTTTACCCCTTAGGGGACGAATTTCCAAAAATCCAATAGCCTATGACACTCACAAATAATGTGGCTTTCTATAGATAAAATAATTTTCTAAATCGGTTCGGTAGATCCAGAGATTACCGTCAACATCACAAACTCACAAACTTTACCTCTTTATAATAATAGTATAAAAGTATAGATTATGAAGTTTATTATGATTTCAAAGATCCAGCCCCTTAATTGTATTGTGATTCTCGACAGACGACCCTGTAGCCTAGTTGTTAACGACCCTGCCTGCGAAGCGAGGGGTCCCGGGTTCGATTCCCGGCCGGGGCAGATATTTATGTGGCAGATAAATATTTGTACTCGGGTCATGGGTGTTATTGTGATGTGTTATGTGTAGTCCATGCCACCCGCGACACAGGTAATAACCTACTGCGGGCGTATGAGTATGTTAGCGTTTATTTATTTATTTATTTATTTATTTATTTATTCTCTGATAAGGAGCGATTTAAGTAACAGTTAGACTCTGAGTTGGGGCGTTAGAATCTTGCCGAAAATCTAACAGGTTACTAACGATTTTGAGTCTATCCTACTATTTGTTTTTCCATCTGTCCTTTAGACATTAAGTACATTTTATGTTTAGACAATACATATTAATACTATATGAAGAATTAACGACACAATGGATTTCCTTAACAACGTTTGTGCTACGTGATGACTTTATATAGCTATTATATCATTATATATCATTAAATATGTTTTATTCATTCACTGAGCAGTGCAGGTTATGTCACGATCAGACGTTTGAAGATCAGATTATACATAACTTCATGAGTAATATCTTGTGTTTTGCTTTAGAGGCCAGCTGTTACGAAAATCCTCTGCTGACGAAAGGTAGGAAGGTTTTCCTTACCGCTACAAGCAACATTGGAACTATTGGAAGTACAATGTTCAGGGAATTATAATCTGAGTACTGTATTTAATGAACTACAGTACAAGTGCAAATATAAGCTATTAAAAGGTCTTTCGGAAAAAAATCTGCCCATAGAAACTTTGGCTCTATTTTTCGAATGTTAGTGTAAGGACTTCTTTCAATGTTTTTTTATTTCATTTGAAATCAGAAAATGTTGTTAACCTGTACACCATCACCTACTACATGTATTCATTTGTCTCACCTGTTACTAAAAAAAAAACCGGGCAAATCTTGTAATCAATCGGGAAATCATATAACCTATAACCCATTATTGAGAATTTTTTCACTAGTCCAACTCCAACGTTTAGCCGGCAGGGCGGGGGGACACTTGACTCTAACCAAAATTAGCACTTTAAAGCCAAATACTTCACAAAGGGCCCCTAATTCCAAAAATTGTCTTTAGAAGACCCATAATACCCCTGTTTTGTTTCGTATTGCTTTTATTTTATTTATTGCTTTTAAGATTAAGCATCTTGTTTTTTTTTCTTCTCTTGATAAATTATTTAAATCTATGCTTTTTAAAGTCGTAAATAAATATTTTTTCTTTCTTTCTTTCTAATATTTTTAAAAGACCTCTTCAACGATACCCCACACTATAGGGTACGCGACAAATAAAAAATGTATCCTCACGTTACCTCTAGGGGAGGTACCCTGAAAAATATATCCATGCCAAATTACAGCTTTCTGGCACTAAGGGTCTCGGCGCTTTGCTTCGGACAGACGAACGGACAGACGGACGGACGGATGGACGGACGGACAAGACGAAACTAAGGATTTCGATTTTACTTCGGAACCCTAAAAGCTAAATAAAATGTTCAAGTTTTATTTAAGGTCTAAGTTTAAGGTCTATGTTTTATTAAGGTGATAGAGGCATTGCCTCCAAAGCCTCATCCAATAAAGTACCTCATCTGTATGCAACACAGGCCCCAACACTGTTTGTAACCCAGAATGTCAAGGAACATCAAGTGTCAAATCAAAATGTTAAGAAACATGTCAAGGCTTCGCGACGAGTACAGCTTTATTTGAACGGCATTTATCCATCCATCCAGTCTTCGATTGACACATTTGATCTGAGAGGTTGTTTGTTTGTCTGCTCACACGAATGTTGCGATTTTTCTGCAAAACAGTAATTGTGATTCTATGCGATTATTGTGGTAATTGATGGCCATTAAACAACGCAACAGAAAGTTGGCAAATCAAATTATTCGGCTATAACAGATGATTTGATTACGTAGACAATTACAACATGCGTGTAATTATTATTTCATTATACTCGTATGTTTTTGCATTAAAATTTTATTAATGTTTCAAAATAATGAATGCTTTATTTCCTAACTAACTTTACTAGCTGGTCTATCGGGTTTGAATGTCAATTAGGGGCCTGGGTTCGAATCCTACAAGTTTACCTACCTGCCCTACCTCTAGCTTTTCAAAGTAGATACGCACAACGCACAATGCACATTGCGCATAACGTAATATTACTTATTTTGTATTCAGAGAAATATTCCAAGAATACTGTCTACCTGATAGGTAGATTTTCATATTATTCTTAAATGTCAATGATAATGTGAAGTCTGAATCGCTGTGACTCTACCTAAATATATAAAGTGTTTCTACATTGTGGTTTTACCAGATGCCTTAGTTTTTTGTTTTAACAAATGAACGTTCTTATTTACAATTCTTTAAAAGTTATATCTGTTTTAAGGATGAGCATGCTGCCATAACTATTTATTTATTCTACTCGAGTACAAGGACTTCAGTACTCCACACAACGCCGATGACATACAACATAACACAATTATGTATTTTATTAGTTTTAAAGTTTCTACGTTGTACACTATACATTATGATAGCACTTAAATTAAAATAAAAAAAAACCCTCAGTTTAATAAAGAACTTCTTTCTTTAAAAGAATCCCAGACTTTCCCCATAATATGACGTATGTTTTAGTGGGTAGGATCTAGATCTTGACTTATACAGAAGTGATAGCCTAGCGGTTAGAACGTTGGTGTCTGGAACGAAGGGGCCCGAGTTTAAATCCTGGCACGCACCTCTAATATTCAAATATTATCTGCGTATTAGAAGTTAATTAACACTTGCTTCGGTGAAGGAAAACATCGTGAGGAAACCTGCACACCGGAGAGTTCTCCATAAAGTTCTCAAAGCTGTGTGAAGTTTACCAATTCGCACTTGGCCAGCGTGGTAGACTACGGCCTATACCCCTCACATTGTGAGAGGAGAACCCGAGCCCAGCAGTGGGACAAATATGGGTTGTTGCTTTGCTTTTACTTTATGGACATCTTACCTTATATTCCTAGGAATACAGTGACACAGAATATTCCTTATAGATGATCTTTTTCACGTTCACAAGAACACAAAACAATCGAAGGCGAAATTGATTATGTCAAACCCTTTCCAATGTAATTTTGGGTACAAATATTACACTTACGAGTATTGTACATTTGTAATGCAGATCGCGATTAGAAACCCAATTGTCATAATTAGATCTACTTAAGTACATACCTGTATACCTGTACTTTATGCCTTAAAAAGTAATCTTTGATAACAATACGAAACCAGAAAAATTCTCACAGTATTACATTTAACCATACGTTTGGTTGCATGCTCGGCTTTGCGTGTTATTTCTACAACCAATTCCAACTCAAGGTATAATTATTTCGCACGCAAGCAATTAATTACAATTAATAATTATGGCGATTGTTGAACCCGTGCTAATCGAATCAGAATACGACAGGATTGGAATATTTTTTAGTCTATGTACCTATGTACCTATTGGAATAACATAAGTAAGGAATGGCTAACTCGTTTCTAACCTCCATGCCGAAAACTGATTGTCGTTTATGTCGAGATACAAAAAGTTTCACGTGAGAGTAATTAATTCAAGTACCTATATAGAGACGCGATATGGAGTAGGTTATCAAAACCTCTGAATAGCCTTTAGATAAGACTGGAATTGAGTTCCTGAAGGACCTAATCCAAAACAATAAATAAATTATTCAGTTTTTCAGTAAGTACCTATTTCTGAATTCTGAATATAATTTAGTTTTAACGCTACCGAACTGTTAGCAAACTTGTATGAAGTAGCTTTTTTACGGCATGAGGTAACGTGTTATTAATGTTACAGAGAAGCTTTTATGTTAATGTTATGAGTGTGTATTTTTTACTGCCTAGTTTTTTTTAAATAAATCCAAAAAGTTAGCCAGCTTACTCTAACTCCACAAACAAAAAAAAACCTGTCGATAAATACTACTTATATGCGCAGAAACATAGTAATATATGTACCTACCTACTTGATGAAGCTCATATTAATAGGTACGTACGTAACGTCAATATTTGATCAAAATGGTGTAGATAACTAAATTTTTACTTGAATAACATAGGGTCATTTCGCCTGTTCGCGTCCATTTAGTGCAGTTGGCAAGTTGGACGGCGATAATAAAAATGTCCCAGCACTAATTTCTATGAAAAATTTATGTAATGTATTCATTATATAGTCTATTTTAAGATCAACTTTCAGTTTTATTAGAAACATCTTGTGTTTTCTTTTTAAATAGATAAATTTCAGAATTAGGCGTTTTACCCACTTTGCGTCCACAAAATCCAAATTGCGTCCACCCGTGGACCATTTAGAGTCCAGCAGCTTAGAAAAGGAATATAGGGGTGATATTTTGAATAACTTGTAAAGAAAGATTGTATTTTAATAATTTCTTTATTTAAGAATATAAATATAAAAAAAATCAACATTATTATCATTAAAAAAAGCACTTAAAAAATTAAAAATAAATCTTCTCAACATTGGTTGTATCGATTTATTAATCTCTCGAATTTCATTTAACGCTTTCTTTAAATCTTCTTCTGTGTATGTTCTTTTAAGCTTATTGCATAGCTTTTATCGCGGGCTTGAGCGCGGCGAGCGAATCAAGAAAAACCGTAACGAAATAAAAGGTTACACCGCCCACTTGCACTCAGTACTAGGATAGCAAAAACATGCAAGCAAGTGTGCCAAAACAAAGCTGGGTTATTAAATTTCTCATCGGATTTGTTCACCTAGTAGCAATTAATTAAAGCGAGTACTAGGCGCACAGAAGTCTTCGAGGATGCGACATCAGTGATACTGTACAGGCCATAGTATAGTGCGGTCTTATTTACTCTTCGGTATTTTACATAAGGCACAACAGTGATGTCTATATTACGATCATGCACATTAGGTTATTATTGCTGTTTCTCTTGTCATGCCGATTAATATGCGGAGGAGCGACAGTGGTAGAGTGAATCTATCACTGCCGCTCTGACAAGTTGTCAGAGCGCTCTGACATCACTTGTCAGAGTGATGTCAGAGCGGCAGTGATGGATTTGTTCTATCACTGTCGCTCTTCCGCATATTGATTGTCATGACGGGAGAAATGGCAATAATAGCTTAATATGCATGATCGTGATATTGACGTCCCTATTGTGCCTATGCTAAATATCGAAGAGTGAATAAGATCGCACTGATGTCGCATCCTCTAAGACTTCTGTGCGCCTAGTACTCGCTTTAATTAATTGCTACTAGGTGAACAAATCCGATGAGAAATTTAATAACCCCAGCTTTGTTTTGGCACACTTGCTTGCATGTTTTTGCTATCCTAGTACTGACTGCAAGTGGGGGGTATGAGGTTTTATTTTGCAACAAATGATATGCAATAGCTTTACCGCGGCAGTCCCCGAGTGCCACACGTTTTTTTTTCCTTCTTCTTTCTTGTCTCCGAAGAACTCATCTTAAATAAAAAAAAATAAGAATGAAAGAAATTACTCATTTCAATTAAAAAAATTGAATTATAAATACGTAGTCTTAATAAAAAATGTACAATAATAATAAAAAATACATTTTAAATTATTTTTACAAGCAAGTATTTAACGAAAACTGTGGACGCAATTTGGTTTATTATTATCCCCTGTAGGTATAGTTTGCGTCCATTGCGGACGCAAAGTGGAAGTTTTGTAAAATTCGATGTAGTAATTCGCGTCCACCTTATTTTATTCGTTAAATATAAAAAACATAAGGAAATTCATAATTAATATTATTCCTTTTTTCATCATAAAAGTGTAGAAACAGCTATGTATCCTAAAATTCACATAAAACAATAAAACACTTACCATCAAACGCACCGCTGCACACTAATTTTTATCTAAATATCCCGCCCATACGCGCTTCTTGTTGAACAGCCGAGACTAACTATTTTTTCTAAACGGGATTGGTTTGACGCACAGAACTTTTGTCCATGTGTGCGTGCCTCTTATCCATTGAAGTATAAGCGGTAATGACTTTTCGTTTGATTGGTGTGTTAGTTAACTTATTTTCTAGGATTTTTAAAGGGAGATCCGCAAAATGGACGCGAATTGGGCGATAGACGCGAACAGGCGAACTTACCCTAGTCAATTTCCTTATGTCACAAATTGATCTGAGATCACAAGAGCGTGGAGTTTAATATGTATGCCGGTGGTGGTATGCGTATGCGTCGTAAATCGTAATCATTGACAGGTATGTGTCTACAATTCTACATAACAACAAATAAATCTGGTTCTAGCTTAGTACTAGTACTAGTACCTGCTAGGTACCTACTGGTAGACAAACGAATAAAATAATCATACTTACAGCCAGAGCCGGCGTTAGGGAGGGGCGAGGTGGGGGGTGCCGCATTTGGAGGGGCGCCACATTTGGGGTGAGCAAAAAAAAGGAAAAATAAAATTCTTAATAAACGTTCCCATTGGTTTGGTAAAAAATTTTTGAAGCAAAAAAACTCGATTTTTATATTCTTATGTGGGCGCCACAATATTCTTGCCTAGGGCGTCAGTAGCTCTAATGCCGGCACTGCTTACAGGCAATAAATTGCTCTTATGTGACTAGATTTACAATGCTTATTAATAATTATAAGTACGAGTAGGTACCTACTTAGGTTTATAGGCACATTCAAAACTCTAGGTAGGTATTATCTAGGTACCTCTTTACTTCTGTGAAGATTGAAGGGACCTATAGCCTATACTCCAGTCACATTAGGTTTGGACTCGTTGTTGAGTTCAGACGACAACTCCTCGACTAATTACATTCCAGTCTACAGACATGAAATTTTATATACCTATCTACGCAACTACGCATAAGTACCTAGGTCTATAGTTCGGTCTAAACTCCACCATAACGTAACAGCCGTACAGGGATGGCTTCATACCAAAAATCTTGTGAGAGGCCAACAGAACAATATGTTAAAAGCTTGTTTTTAAAAGTCTTTAAAATAAGTACTAGCTGACTCTGCAAACGTTGTTCTGCTAAAAAAAATCTGGATAAAGACACCTTAATCATCTAGCGGTATGAATATGAAACATACATACTTTACGACCTATTATCATATCTACCAAATATACACAAAAAAAATCATAAAAATCAGTCAAACCGTTTCGAAAGAGTTCGACCAGAAATAGCGTGACCAAAGATTTTTATATATTAGATGAATTTTTATCAAATATAATTTAGTAAGCATTATTTAGGTATGGGAAAAGTCCAAATTTTAGATGTCCTCGAGGCATATGACGCAAGTTTAACGTTGGACATTAAATTCGATCTTTTCTAAATGTTCTTGACCCATAGCGATATCACAGTGCGTTCTGAGATCATTCAACCTGCGCTAATTATTTTAACGCAATATTTAAATAACTACCTACAGTAATTTATTTCATCAGCAACAAATAGGTATATCACAATCACCTGAGATCGACCAAGAAACATCCCTCCTGATTCCTGAAGTCCGTTACATAGGTAAATCCTGGGAATCTATCCGCACTGCAGGCACTGCCAAATATGCTATGGAGCTATACGGTCTTTGTATTATGAACTAATATTATCCACATAATGCGTTTTTTTCGAGCAAACAAGGCTCATAGAAAAGAATACCCATAATCAAGGCCGTCTTTACTTTACCTACTGGAGGCCCTGGGCATATTCGGATAAAGGGGCCCCAATGGCTTTGTCAAAACACGATTTTGTTAGAATAAAGAAAGAAAGTAGATAAGCAAGCCTCTAGATTTATGCAAAGGCTAAAAATCAAATTGGTATTGAAGTCAGTAATTTAGGTTCGATTTATTGGAATTAAAAAAGTTTTTCGGTAATAAATCCTTTATCGATTATCGTTTAGTGATCTGGCAGAACCTAGGGGGCCCCTATCGATCACGGGCCCCTGGGTACGTGCCCAGTGTGCTCAGTGGGAAGGAGGAGTCTGCCCATAATAATGATGAATTAATGTTCTTGTTTCAGCACCATGCCTGACCAAGATGCCGAATACCTGACTGAGCTCGTGCCAATCAAACAATGGCTGAGCAAGCAGCCACATTTACCCCAAGATATCGGTAAGTTAAACCTTAATTAATAATATCAACTAAAACAAACACATAGCATGCATGTGTACATAGTAATTTAAACCGTATAAAAAGTATAAAATACATTAAATAAAAAAAATCAAAAAAAAATATGAATCAAAGTTTTATTTGAAATGTTCCATGTTGACAATTTTTCTCACCTCTATTTCCGTATTTTTTCGAAATATGGGTCAAATACGGTGACAGTCCCGTATACATATACGAGACGTATGGCAACCCTACTTATGGTTTAAAGGTCGAAATGGTGATGTTAGGCCAATTTAATAAGATCATTGATATTTCTGTCACGTTTTTTATATTTTTCAAAACTACAAAAGAATAGAAATCAGACAATCTTCTATCCGACACGATTATCTACATGCAAGTTACTTAACAACTTGCAGATAACTTTACTATGTGATGCTGTGCAAGTAGAGTTATAGATATGGATATGCAATGTATGTTTAAGTACTTATCTACGTTATGTACTATCGCAATAGAAAAGTTAAGTAAATAAACACTCACGTCTTATTACTCACGAACGATGGGAGTGTATTGAGTATTCTAAGTTTCATCACAACTTGCGTCACTGTACACGAAATATTGCGTCAAATTGAATATTCAATACGAGACGTATCGAGTTCAACGAACCAAAGAAGTATCATTTTTCGCACTGTTGCAACGCATCAAAGGTCATCTAAGAAATATCGATATAAGTAATCATACATCTAGAAAATGAAATCGTTAAGTAATACCTAAGTAATGTAGACATAATATGAGGCTAACCTCGGTAATATAATCTTTCAGACCCATTAAATAATTTTACGTCTAAGTAATAACCTTGCGAAAGACTTGTCTTGCAGATAAACAGTGTCGATTTGGCAATTTATAAAAGTACTTGAAAGAAATTGCACCTCAGTTAACTATGCAGCTTTAAATATTTCTAAATTATAATAATCACATTTGTCATACGCAAATGGCCACCGTCGTCGCTCATGATGTCCATGAGCAACACCTTTGCATATCAGCCTTATCAATCTCTCTTGCTCATGATGAAGTCAACAGGTTTACTCAACAAAATCTCCTCTCCACAGAGGATGTCCTACTCTTACGGTTCTATACCAGCTGCGGGAAGAATCTAGAGCGTATCAAGCGGACCATGGACTTATTCTTCACCATCCGGTCCACGGCACCCGAGCTCTTCTGCAAGAGAGATCCCTGGTCCGCTGAGATTAGACGCGTTTTTGAAATCACGTATGTATTTTTAGTTCCCCAAATGTATAAAGTTAGAAGCAGAGTAGAACAGAACATAGAAAACATTCATGTAGAACATATAAGACTTTTATTGTATTTCCATAAAAATAAGTAAGTTTATGTACAGTCGGCCGCAGATGTAGCTTAACATTTTAGTACCTTGTCACATTACATTTCTTGAATTTGTCATAGATGTTTTTTCATTTTTACAAGAGGGTGAATTTGGTAGACGGTAAAATATTCAGACTTCAATCGGAAAAAATGTAAATTTTGAATATAATTTTTCTTTTTCATTCCCTCAGGGACATGCTACCACTTCCAAACAAAACGAAAGAAAATTACAAAGTGTTCATCTATCGCCTGAACAACCCTGACTTGGACATGTTCAACTTCACGGAAGCTGTGAAGACTTTCTTTATGCTCGCTGACACCAGGCTCACAGAAGAAGACGATATTCCTTCAGGGGAAATCCCGATCTTCGATTCGGCTAATGTTTCCCTGAAATTCATTGGAAAAGTCAACCTGTCCGTACTGAGGAAATACATGGTGTACACACAGGTGAGTTAAGTTACGTTACTAAATTGACATTTCCAACTTCTAGGACCTTTTCAACATTCAAAATTTTCCAAAAAAAATCATTTACTTTTGTCAGTGGCCAATCTGCAGCGGGATTCATATTTTTAACAAAAGTGTGACCAACGAAGATAATCTTAGATGAGAAACAATTAATCTTATTTTTGAGATTCAGATCTAATGAGTTTATTCATTAGTGTCCTAGTAAAACGGCAGATATTTAATCCATCTAATCGGTTTATTTCCACAACTTTATAACCATCCATCATGTAATATTCCAGTCAATAATCTAGTTAAAAACAATTATTGCAAACGCATCTATTTTAAATCCGCTCATTTTTGTATGCTAAAGTTCAAAGCTTAAGTGCTTTCAAAATTATAATTTCACAATGTTTAAAAATAAACAATATTATATTTTTTTATGGATGGACAAATCTTTCTCTCTCGGGATTAGAAGATAATAAATTCAAATTGATATTACAATTAATAAATTAAGTGTCTATTTTGATGTATAATATGTTTATTTCGCTATTCATCAAGACGTAGAAAGACAAGAAAAAAGTTACGGAAAGCAATGATTACGAGTAGAATACGAATTTGTTATAAGTACAAATGTACATAATTCTTGACAAAAATAACCGACTTCAAAATTAGGGATAACTCAAAAACTACTTATCAGTAGCTCGAGCACGAATATTTGCGAGAAAGTATTCGTATGGTTAACGTAAGCAATTTGTCAAATTTGTATGGCATTTTAGTACCATTTACGTACGATAGGGGCGCTTTTGAAAAAATGCCATACAAATTGCTTACGTTAACCATACGAATACTTTCTCGCAAATATTCGTGCTCGAGCTACTGATCTCGCTCAAATTTCAGTGGGACCATATAACAAGCACCAGCTTTCGGTTGAAAAAAGAATAATTAAAAGTGGTTCACCCAGTCAAAAGTTCTGAGGTAACAAACAAAAAAAAAATACATTCAAATTAAATACCTCCTCCTTTTTTGAAGTCGGTTAAAAAGGTCTTATTTTATTTACAAGCCTCGTTTGTTTGATATTATTAGTATAATAAAATACCCATAGTACCTACCTACTTCATGCACTTTTCGGTCAATATTTAATACATATTTGTTTTTGACATCCATCCGTATAGCACCTATCCGCAGTCATGCGGCTGATGATTGTTGAAATGATGAGTAATGATAAAATAATAACTAATAGAGTGAACCTTAGACCATTTATCATTATATAACCATTCGTTAATTTTTTGAGTTTTATGAGAAATTAAACAAAGCCGAATAACATTTTATTTATGTTTATGTATTTTGAAACAGACTAGGTATATCGATTTTATATGTAACTATTCCTTGTTATTTCAAACTATTGCAAATTATATAATATAGGATTTGAAAGATCGAATTTATAAGAGCGGAACGGATCGCGGCTAGCTGTTCTTACCGGGTCTCCACAGATGTTATAATATTAAAGTAGCCGTGAATTGTTAAACGACAAAAAGTTTCATGCACCTGGTTGTTTTTGGTTGCTTGGCAACAGTTTGTTTACATTTATTCCACATCGAGTTTGAACGGAGTATAGGTCTAATTACAACTAGTTACATATCGTATGTATATTTTTTATATTATTCTAAATAAATTATGGCTACTTACATAAATATTATTGGTAAGTATAATACATACCTACGTATATGTAGGTACATCCTACATAATACTACTACTAAAGAAATTGTTACATTTAGGATCTTGCGGTATTTATCCTCATTTTTATCCTCATAATTCCTAACATGATTTGGATGAAACCGGTATGTTTGGTAGGTAGTAGGGCTTTTATCGAATATTCCAATATTCGAATAATTCGAATAATAAATTCGCTCAAATATTCGAATACAAGAATCGAATATTCGAATATTCGATCAATTTCTACAAAACCTAACTCAACACCAAATTCGGATTCCAATGTGCACAAAATAGTCAAAATACAATTTTAAAGTTAGCGCCGTGGTGCGTAACCTTAAAAATGTCGTTTTGGGCGGTGAGAGTACGCAATTTTTCAAAATATGGAAATGTTCGGACTTCGGGAATACCTGGGACGTCGGTCGGTGTCGCGTTGCGTTTGTAACCGGCATTGGCGTTTTACATCACTTGCATAGAGTAACTTTGTATATACGGGATTAGAGGTCTATCTCTGCGCGAATTATGAGAAATATGGAAAGAGTTGCCCTCGGGAAATATGATTCGGAACTTCGGAGTAAATACTCAAAGCTATGATACGTAGGTGACGTAGTGACAGGGGCGTAGCTACCACAAGAAGCCTACTTAGAAGCCAACTTAGCCTTGGCTTCCAAATGACGCAGATACTGCACATCACTCGAGATGTCAACTCCCAGAATCTTACTCTTACTCAACACTTTTAGTGACAGTGAGCGCGGTACCCTGGAATTGAGGTGCTATGACAAATGGGGTTTTGGGTTGAACTCAACTTAATTAAGTTGACCCCATTGTCATTGATATGCAGAATGAACAGCGTAGGACATATCCTTAGGGAACACCAGCATTTTATAGGTTTCATATATAAGCAACAACCATCTACTACGACCTTGATATGTCGCTCAGATAGAACTGGCTACCCAATTGCATAACCTCTCACAGCGACCGTAAGATGGTAACTTCGTGAGACCCCCCTGTGCCAGGCCCGGTCACAGGCCTTAGCGAAATCTAGGCTGACTGCCAGTACTTCCCTGTTGCGATCAAGAGCCTGACGGTGCCTACAGGTGCGTAATATAAATTAGATGATCACCAGCTGAATGAACGTGGCGAAAACCGTATTGTCGATCACAGATCAGCTGATGATCTTCCAGATATGCCAGGAGCTACATGTTAATCACGCGCTCCATTACCGTTGCAAGCAGGGAAGTTATAGCTATAGGCCTGTAGTTAGCCGGGTCACTGAGATCGCCCATTTTGGGGATGGGATAAACGAGGGCAACCTTTCTACGATTTTTTCGAACCAGGGCAAAAACTTGATAGTGGCATCCCTCTCTCCAGCCTTTGAGATACTTTAAAAAACTCACAAATAAATAATAGTTGGTATTTTTCGTAAATGGGACAATAAGAACCCTTTTTTAACAAAATTTGTTCTCCCAACCAGACTTCCGTATGCAAGTTTTTTATTTTTAATCCTACTATATTATGATTTCGGCGCTCCCTGAAACTACCACCCGGGGCGGGTGCCCCGGTTTGCCTCCCTCCCCTAGATCCGGAGCTGGAGTCAACTTGGGAGCACACGTCTTTAACACCACTGTCTGGTCCTCTCATCTTCTTGGTATCAAGTGGCTATAAAGAGCTCTCTGACAGACTTTTGGGAAAAAGTATATCATTCAACGAGCTCTCACACTGCAGGATGTTAGGCGGTGTGATCCCTCTATCTATCTCAAGAGTTGAGTTGGCGGCAGAAAGCATGCCAAGAAGTTTGGCTTTCCCCTTTGCCATATGGACCACGGAGTCGCCCGCTTTACGTAGTTGTGGAAGAGATGACTGACAAAAGTTACCCTCGGCAGCTTGAGCTAGCGACCAGAATTCTCGACTACCAGAGGGGTAATCGACCATTCGCTCGCCAATTTTGCCGATGAACTTTGCCTTAATTTTAGCCATTTGCTTCTTTGCTGACCGGTAGACAGCGTTGAGCTTTGTATTAAGCCCTGGGGTGGATAGATACATAAGCGTGCACGCGGATGACCAGGCCTGGCAAGTGGCGTGCTTTTGGTTAGATGCCGAGATACAGGGACTGCTATACCAGAGCTGGTTTTTACCACCGATGGATATGACAGATTTACGATTAAAACATGCCCTGTCGTATCACATTGGCTACGGAGTCTGTCGGAAATAGGGATTGCAATCCGGTGTCATTTTCAATCCGGCCGGATTTTACCGGATTTTCGCCAATCCGGTCGGATCCGTCCGGATCCGGCCGGATTGGTCACGGGATCAGAATTTTCCTTCTCATTCCAATATAGACTGTTTTTATGGTAATCAAAGAAAGTGCATTGTATTATAAAAAAATGCCAATGCATTAAGACAAAAGTAAATGCAACTAAGATGTAATAAATACTCGCACGGGTCAAGTCAGGTAATGTTGATAGTAGCTAATAACGATTATCTATACTTATTATTAGTAGGAAAGTTTTGATTTTTTTTGTAATGGATAAACTCAAAAACTATTGGACCAATTTCAAAAATTCTTACAAAAATTAAATCTACATTTTTCCTTACTGAGATAGGCTCTATATTTTATTATTATAATTATTATTTTTTATTTCATCACAAGTAAAAATATTTGACGCCCAGCGGTACGGTTCAGCTAGTAGGTATATTATTTATTATATTTATTTATTACGAGCAACCCACCCTCGCTTTGCTTCGGTTTTCTTATTTTTTTACACCTTTGGGTTACGTTATTGGAGTTTTATTAAGGATCTCTAATTTTTTTGAAAATATAATATAGCCTATGTTACTTGGGGATAGTGTAGCTTCCCAACAGTGAAAGAATTTTTGAAATCGGTTCAGTAGTTTCGGAGCCTATTCAATGCAACCAAAAAAAATAAATCTTTCCTCTTTATATTAGTATAGATTATATTTATTCAAAAAATGTATCAATATGTATACTTTTTCTCTTTATTTTCTTTAAGGATGGAGCCAATACAGGCGTTCATGTATACAATTACACATCTTTAGATGTATAAGGAGGGTTTTTCTGTTGTCAGGTCACATCAATTGAAGTACATCTATAGCTTAGTACCGATATATCGAGATGTTGAAGTGTGTATACAAATAGGCCACCATGTCAGTTCGATTACACGACTGAAGCACGAACCCCTTCCAATTGCAGAGGGGGTCAGATAAGGGGACGTTATTTCCCCGAAACTGTTCACCGCTGCTTTGGAAGATGTGTTCAAGCTTATGGAGCGGAAAGGGCTCGGCGTTAACATCAATCAATCATCAATGGTGAACACTTCACATACCTTCGATTTGCCGACGATATAGTGATCCTGGTGGGATCGCTGGAGGACCTCAGTACTATGCTAGGGGACCTGAACAATGCCTCACAACGGGTGGGTCTTAAGATAAACATGGACAAGACAAAAATCATGTCTATGTCCACGTCACACTCGTTCCGGTAGTTCTTGATGATGAGATCTAGATGGGTAAGTCCAACTTCGAGAAAGAGGTCACTCGAAGAATCCAACTCGACTGGGCAGCGTTCGGGAAATAACGACATCTCTTTTTATCCAAAATTCCTCAGTGCCTGAAGTCGAAAGTGTTCGAGCAATGTGTTGCCATTGTTAACATATGTATCCGAGACGTAGTCTTTTACTGTTGGCCTCATTCGAAGGCTCAAATTCACACAGCGCGCTATGGAACGAGCTATGTTAAGTATTTCACTACGTGATAAGATTCGTAACGGTGAAGTCCGTAGGCAAACAAAAGTTACCGACATAGCTCGCAGAGTTAGCCGGCTGAAGTGGCAATGGGCAGGCCACATCGTTCGAAGTCTCAGAAAAAGGAGCACTGGTCGCATCCCGACCAGGTGGACTTATGACCTAAAGAAGACAGCGTGAAGCCGCTGGATTCAGAGGGCCCAGGACCGGTCGGAATGGCGCTAATTAAGGGAGGCCTATGTCCAGCAGTGGAGTTTAAAAGGCTGATAGATAGATAGATATAGCTTACACCTACATACATTAAGGGCAAATATTACAAATTATAGACAAGAAGTAATATTAATGAAAATATTATAATTTCATACTTTTATAACTTTCTTTTAATTTTTTATCCATTCAGTAAGTGTTGTACTTACTTATGTTACATCCCTATTGAACGTTAGTAATACTCGATTGCAATACTAGATTAATTGCAACATCTATACCAGGCATTCATAGCATCTACACTAGCAACAGGGTGATTATTTTGCCAAAAATTGGCGTAACCGGATCCGGTCACCGGATCCGGCAATTTCCACCGGATCCGGTATGCGTAAAAAACGCCGGATCCGGCCGGATTACCGGATCCGGTTTTCCGGATTGCAATCCCTAGTCGGAAACGAAACAGAGCTGCCTCCAGGGTAAAATTTTCGAGTATTGACTGTATGTGGTTTATTAATCGAAATAAGTAAGTAGACATATTATACTTGTTTTAATTTACGCGCGCTTTTTTTATTTCTTTTGAGAAAGATCTTTACTCTCGAATCGAGAGGGCCCCCCAGCAAAATTTTGATATAGGGCCCCGCAAGGGCTAGTTACGCCACTGCGTAGTGATTAAGTACTCTCTAGCTATGGCTGGCTACCTTGGTATATTTGAAAATTCACAAAAACTCATAAAGTTAGATAAATTAACGATATCATCAAACTTGGTATTTTTATTTTCCTTAAAAACCATTTTTTAGAGACAACCAACTAATTATTTATGGAAACTACTGTACTTGCAAATAATATTGTACTTACAAATTGTACTTGCAAATTACGTGATTATTAACACGTATATACGGATAAACACGTCATTATTAGTTTTTTTTTGATATTCGAATAATATTCGAATATTCGAATAGTTCCCAAAAAAATTTCGAATATTCGAATATAAATTGTATCGAATATTTGGAAGCCCTAGTAGGTAGGTAATAATTGGCCGAAGTTTTGAATAAATCAACACAAAACTTGAGTGGATCAAAATCAGCATAAAATTTAATTATCCATAAAATAGACTGATACAAATAAACACGGTCGCGCGTCATATCCCCCGTATATTAGATTATTATCTGCGTAGGTATTTTAATAGTTTCTCTTCTGATGGTTTTTTTGATAACATAATTAAAACTTTAGTAGTACCTATAATATTATTATCAGGAAATTATGAGAAAATAATTCTACTCGTAAACGTATGATTACGGAAAAGAAAGTTTGTTTTCTTTATATGATAATTAATGCAAAACTGAGCACGTCCTCACGAATAAAATGATTTTAGAAATAACTAACTTTTGCCTGCGGCTTTGTCCACGCGTAGGTACGTTTACTTCGAAACAATTTTGCCCTGTGTCATACTCATTATCACTCATATAATCATATCATACATACTATTATCGATCGCTAATGTAACTAAAAATATTTTGTTCTCTGATCATGGGTGTTAGTTTTAGATTACAGTAACTACGTAAATAACAAATACTTTCCATTTTATGGTATTTCAACCTTGATTCTTAACTATTACACGCGAGTACTCTCTCTGGTTGAGTAAACTTGTTAAGCCTGACTTGAAACGTGTTTGAACTCGCATTAGTCGCATTGGAACTGGCACACGTGCTTTGGCAATCTAGGCATACCGCACACATTTAGCTCCATAGGGTTGTCAACCGTCTGAATTTGTGCGGACGTCTCTGGATTTATCCGGATATTAAAAATACTCAACACAAAAATTTTAAATAAACAAAGTAAGTCCTATTTATTAAGCTTCAAATTTTTATTTTACTTTAAATTCCAATAAATTTTTTCCTTCGTCATCTTACCAAAGGTTATCTGGAAGAAATCGCTATTTAGCGATAAGGTAGACTTTTGTGCATAAATTATATATTATATTAATAATAATATTTTAAAGCTTTTCTAGCGTTGTAAATTTGGTGTGCAATAAAGTGTAATAAATAAACAAGTAAATTCAATAACTGTAACTAAAACGTCAGTTTGTCTGGTCGTTTATAGAAATGTTCGGATTTGTTAGGTTTTATTATAATAATTAATAACCCGGACTTTTTTTGAGATGGCAACCCTACTTTATATCGGTAGATGCCTTTCGTTCAATTTGGTAACTGATTTTCGTAACCGAATCAACCATTTTGATATTGAATATCAGCTGATACGTTTAACTCGCACTTGTCAAGTTTATTTCTATGTTACTATCCTATTTTTGCCATACATACGTGATAATATATCAAATATAACTTTGTAATTTGGCTTAATTTTATTTTTATTTTCCAGGAGGCCATCCCAATTCGGCTGAAGCAAGTGCACGTCATCAACGCCCCCTCCTACATCAGCAAGATATACGCGCTTTGCAAACCCTTCCTCAAGTCAGAAGTCGCCAAATTGGTATGTTATTTATTAAAGACTAGCAACCCCTCCTTTCCTTGCAAATTCATCATAAACTAATTTTTGAGTTTTTTTTTTACTTGTCCAACTCCAACCGTTTAACTGGCAGAGGGGGGGACACTTGACTCTAACCAAAATTAGCACTTTAAAACTAAATATTTCGCAAACCGACCCCTAATTCCAAAAATGGTTTTTTTGAAAGACCCTTTCAACGATACCTCACACTACAGGTTACGTGGCGAATAAAAAAAAATCGTCATTTTACCTGTAGGGGAGATAATACAGCTTTCTAGCACTAAGGGTCCATCCATAAATTACGTCACACTAATTTCATGACTTTTTGACCCCTCCCCCGCTTCTTGTCACGGCTGGTCACATTTGTGAGACCTCCCCCCTAGTGTAACGTCACATATTATGAAATTTTACACCTAGAAATTATTAAATTAAAACAGCATAACTTCCGAAATAACTGTTATTTCCATTAATTGTATTTAAATATTTACCTATACATATCTACCAATTATTCGATTTTGAAATGTGACGTCACGAAATGTAGGACCCCCTCCCACCCCTTGTCACACTACATCGACCCCCCCCCCCTTCCTAACGTGTGACGTAATTTATGGATGACCCCTAAGGGTCTCGGCACTTTGCTTTGGACAGACAAACGGACAGACAGACGGACGGACCGACGAACGGACGGACATAACAAAACTATAAGGATTCCGATCTGACTTCGGAACCCTAAAAAACAAACGATAAATGTTACGGCTAGTTAAATTTACATTCAGACATTCAGTCTAGGTACGTAAAAATCTAAATCGATTAAGCTATTGGTATAGCTATTAACGTAAACAACATAAGACAAATTCTAAAAATCATTGTAATGGAATCTATTAAATCTGTAACGTTTAAATAACCGATATTTACTTAATATATAATAATAATAATAAAAATAAACGCTTACACACTCATACCCCCGCAGTAGGTTTATACCTGTGTCGCGGGTGGCATGGACTACACATATACAACATCACCATGACACCCATGACCCGAGCACAAATATTTATCTGTCACACAAATATCTGCTCCGGCCAGGAATCGAACCCGGGACCCCTCGCTTCGCAGGCAAATTAAAATAAATAATGATATCTTTTTCTTTGCAGATAAAGTTCCATGAACCGAATTCAGACACCTTGTACAAGGATGTGCCGCAAGAGTTATTGCCGACGGAATACGGAGGCCAGGCCGGCTCCATAGACCAGATCAAACGGTATTGGATCAAACGGATTGAGGCTAAGAGGTAAGGATTGTCCAATAATGCTCATTCCAAATGTTTTAACTAATAAACCTCGACGAACTTTGTCGCGTAAACCAGGACGGACCGCGCGCCGCCGTACCAAAGGGTCTTGGGTTCGATTCTCACCGAGGCGAAAATTTGAATGATGAGTTTAAGTTTCCATTCTTGGTCTGGGTGTCTGACGTGTTCTTTTTTATGAAAATAGCCGACAAATGAGCTGACGATGCACGTGATGGTAAGTGGCATTCGTCGTCTATGAACATCAGCAACGCCAAAGGCATCACTGATGCGTTGCCGGCCAAGGAAGAAAGAAGAAAAATAAAAAAAGAAAGAACTGGCTCTCAAGCCCCCAGCCGGAACACGAAGAGTCGTTGGCGGTTGAATCATGCTCAAGGGTGGTAGCTATCCAGCTATTCTTGGTGGTAGCTATTCTTGTCTTTGAGTGTTGTCCATGACACCTACTACACGGAGATTCCTAGCGTGAGTCTATGAGTGTGTAGCGTTATTAATTTATTTAAAGAATTAAAACAAATAAAGAAGACAGAAGAATAAATAGAGGTATCTCAGTTCTCACACGCATGGCACTGGGATTCCCCGTATCGCGTGCGGCGTGAATGAAACAAATAAGAAATATCACTAATATTCCACTAGCCGTGATGTGTCGTTAAGAGAGAAGCACCAGAACTTCTATCCCTAGGCCTGTATATAGAGCTTCGTCCGTTATTCAGCAGTTGACAAATTCGCTTAGACTTAAAAATGAACCCCAAGAACTATAAATATCTATTCAAATATTTAAATTATGTAAGGACCAGGCGACACGGTTACTTTGAGTCCAAGTATTATAATTTTAAGCGTGCGACATTAAAATTCTACACTCGCAAGCTCTTTTGTTGCGAAGTAAAATTATAATAAGAATATAAGCTGGTCAATTGCGATACAAATTACAATAGTCACAATACTCACAATACACACGAGGGTCACACATAATGAACACACGTTATTTACGGCCTGTGTTGTGTTCATGAGTGTAACCGTGTAACGCAACTTATATTACTCCTTGTGTCCAGTCTTTGTGGACACATTTCACGGCAAGGCAATTAACTACAATAGTCGTAATTGTGTAGAAAACTGGTGCTTAACACCAAAATGTTGATTAAGAGAACCGAAAGTAATTAGGTAGTATATTATGGTTGTTACCTAAACATAATAATATAGAAATAATACTTCGCATTAGTATGAAGTTTGATTTCAATCTATACAGTCCAAGATTACCAGGAAAGTTTTTCAGGTGTTCAGCTAAAGCCAAATGACCCTGATACTGAACTGATATCCCGCGAAAAAATTTACATATAGACAGATAGACACCATTCCAACTCTATTTTTAATCCCAGCCTCACTAGAATAGCGTAAGTATTTTCAACAACAGTATGAGAAGCCCGGCTAGCTCAGTCGGTAGAGCATGAGACTCTTAATCTCAGGGTCGTGGGTTCGAGCCCCACGTTGGGCGCTATATTTTTATTATCAAACATGTTTAATCCCACGTGACTCCTTATAAATATTTTGAGGATCTGGATCACAAGCCCGGCTAGCTCAGTCGGTAGAGCATGAGACTCTTAATCTCAGGGTCGTGGGTTCGAGCCCCACGTTGGGCGCTATATTTTTATTATCAAACATGTTTAATCCCACGTGACTCCTTATAAATATTTTGAGGATCTGGATCACAAGCCCGGCTAGCTCAGTCGGTAGAGCATGAGACTCTTAATCTCAGGGTCGTGGGTTCGAGCCCCACGTTGGGCGCTATATTTTTATTATCAAACATGTTTAATCCCACGGGACTCGTTATAAATATTTTGAGGATCTGGATCACAAGCCCGGCTAGCTCAGTCGGTAGAGCATGAGACTCTTAATCTCAGGGTCGTGGGTTCGAGCCCCACGTTGGGCGCTATATTTTTATTATCAAACATGTTTAATCCCACGGGACTCGTTATAAATATTTTGAGGATCTGGATCACAAGCCCGGCTAGCTCAGTCGGTAGAGCATGAGACTCTTAATCTCAGGGTCGTGGGTTCGAGCCCCACGTTGGGCGCTATATTTTTATTATCAAACATGTTTAATCCCACGGGACTCGTTATAAATATTTTGAGGATCTGGATCACAAGCCCGGCTAGCTCAGTCGGTAGAGCATGAGACTCTTAATCTCAGGGTCGTGGGTTCGAGCCCCACGTTGGGCGCTATATTTTTATCATCAAACATATTTGGTCCCACGGGACTCCTTATATATTTTGAGGATCTGGATCACAAGCTCGGCTAGCTCAGTCGGTAGAGCATGAGACTCTTAATCTCAGGGTCGTGGGTTTGAGCCCACGTTGGGCGCCATTTTATTGTTAAACAACATTTATGTCCGTAATAAAATGTTGCAGAGATTTATGAGTTAATGACTCAAGCGTGCATTGCAATGATGCTAATGCTGCCTATGTGGTAATGTACTAATAATGTATAATGATTTAATTTTTTCAGAAACTGGTTCCTAGCTAACGACGACAACTGGAAGGTGACCGAGTCTCTCCGGCCCAGCGGGTGTCAGGATGAACGGGCTAACAAGATAAGAGACTTGCCGGGAACTTTCCGCTCTCTCGCTTTGGACTAGTGATCTTAGTGCAGCTATACTATTCGGGAAGTTAATCGAAGTTAGACCAAGACGAGCGAGTAGAGAGCCATTTCGAATAACTTCGAATAACTTCCTCGCCTCGCGCGGCTTCTGATCATTTTCGATTTTTGCGGCGCGTCGTTTGACGCAGTCGCACAAGGCTTGAACGCCAAAGTAATTACTAATTACATACCTCGTATTCGGGTTACTTCGGCGTGAAACTTTGACGAGTAGTATAGTGTAGTATAGTGGACGAAAAATAGTAATTACGTACCCTGTTGTGTATTAAGTTGGTTCACTCACAGTCACACTCAAAATTTTATTGTGATATGAACTGAGTAAATAAAGTTATTTGATAAAAAGAACAGTTTTATGAAATTAAAACGTTTATAATTAAATTTTAAGTTCGTTTATTTCGATGCAAGATTATCTTGAATTTTATTATTTGACGCCAAGTATGTAGTGTTTAAGTACTTACCTACTCTGTGGGTTCAATTGCATATAATTAAGTTCTCATCCAATTTCAAACAAAGCATTTAAATACGAAATTAAATGTCAAATTTGCAATATTTAATAAATAGTTACCTACGAAGAAAACTAGAGTTTAACTAGTTAAGTATTTTTACCCGACTGCGCGACGCAAAGAGGGTAATGTGTTTATAAGTCTATACATGTCTATATACATAGTTTTGCCAGATATACTGTTACAACCTTGTTTAATTTAAGTACTGAATACTAGCGAGAAATGTTGCGATTGATTACGAATGAGGAAATTTTGCACTATCTTAAAATAAATAAATAATTGATATTGTGTCATTTAATAAAAAATGAGTGGACGTTAAAATAAGACACACACGGGTTATTAAGTTGCACTACTACAGCTATGCAGCTTGAGGTTTTTAAATTGCTGAAAATTTGAAAAATAACTCATGGATTTTTTTTATCGTACTATCAAATAATTCCCTGAAATTTCGAGCTTCGAAAACCGTAGAAGAAGCGCCCAACCTTGCACGGTTAGAACGCCAGCGATCACCAAAGAGTTACAGGCGCGAATTAAACGAATTCCCGTCCGGAAGCAAAAAATTTTAGCTCTTCAGGTAGGGTTAAGAAAAACTACCATCAAATGAATGTTAAATGAAGACCTTGTACCCAGAGCTTATCGACGACACATAGGGAATTTTCGTAATGAACCTCCAAAAAAATTAAGGCTCGAGAGATGACCAGCTTTGTTAAGAAGGTACGCGAGAAAAAAAACCGCCAAATTCTTATTTCAAACGAAAAAATTTTTGGCATTGAAGAAAGTTACAAAATACAAAGTGATAAAATATTATGCCCACGTGAACAAAGAAGCAACCAGGCGTATGCCGATAATCAAGCGTGGGCATTATCCTGCGTCAATCATAGTTTGACTTGGAGTCTCATATTCGGGCTCATCTGTGATATTTCTCTGTGAAAAAGAAGTGAAGCCCAGTATTTTTGAGTATCAAAATACTGTCCTTGCAAAGGTTGTGAAACATCCTCTTCAAAAAATTATCGAAAATCCACAATAAGTATTCCAATAAGATTCAGCGCCAGATCATCAGAAAGCAGGATACAAAACTGGCTGATTGGTCATAAAATTTACTTTATAGAGCACAACGAGGGGCCCTCTTAAAGCACAGACTTACATCCGTTGGAAACAAAATATGGCAACAATGAAAACAGAAAGCATGCGCTAAATCTCACCAAAATTTGAAGTTTCTGAAAGCATCCATGATTAAAGCAGTGGCTGATATAGATACGAACATTGTACATGCTACGATTGACGACTGGCCTAAGAGGTTGAGGCCCTACATTCAAAACCAGAGAGGGTATTTTGAATAAGCTAAACAAAACTTTAATTAACATTTAACTACCTTTGTTTTTATATAATTAATTTATAGATATCTTAATTCCAAAAAAATATATTTAGTGAAGTGTTTGTAACAGTATTTATGGCTAGACTAGGTATGTATGTGTGTGTTCCTATGTAGGGTTGTAGAGACCCAACGGGTTGACCGATTTTGATGATTCTTACGTCAATCGATTATTCTTAACTCGCAAGCGAGTTCACTAAAAACATAACAATAATTAAAATTCACCACAGAGACAACCACACGCCATTTTGTCTAAATGAAAAAAAAAATCGACGAACTACGTCAAGTGGGGTATCGCTGAATAGGTATTCAAAAATGATTTTAGGTTCCGCCCCACGGACCTGAAAAAAAGACGGACGTAACCTCGTCTAATCGAGAGTGAAGCATAGCAATTTTTGATTCGCGATTGACGCCGTATGGTGTCAATGTGTGGGTGTGTGTACTTGTACGAATAGAGAGTTTGTATTACTATGGGTGCTTCGCTGAATTTGTTGTTGGGATTACGTCCATATTTTTTTTTGGGTCCGTGTTCCTCCCATAATTTTTCATTTTAATTGACGGTTTAGGATATACATATAACGATTTTAAATTGGTTAAAGAACCATTCTCGTTAATTTACTGACTTCCTTAATGAAATGACAACATTGTGAATTTTACCGTATAATCCTAATCAAGAAGTCAATGAATCCTAACTAAAAAGTGTAAAAGAAAAAAAAAGGAAAAACAAAAAACCCGACTGTTAATCCTTCTATGGTGTAGTTGTTCAATAGGTATTACTTTTAACAACATTCTGAATATTCTGAACTACTGGGCTTGTTTTTTTCTTTTTAGTTTTTTTACGCAGTCGGGTTTTTTGTTTTGTTTTTTTAATTATTTTTTACATAATATTGTAGGTAATAATATTATTTGAATAGATGTAAGTTTTGGTGGGTCATTGTGATATTTTCTTATTAATTAATAATTAATTACCTATGTAAGTAATCTATAATGTCACACGTTTGAAATATTTTGTAAGTTTGTATACAGACATACATAGATAGAATTTATACTTAAATATATATTTTGATATTAAAAATTTTCATCTAGTTTTATTTTATAAATAGGCAGACCAATACCTACTTCATAAGAGTACTCATAGTGTATAATAATATGGAACGCTGTGGTACGAATATAACAATGGAATATGATAGAAAAGATACCAAATAAAATTTTATTTTATTATGGGGTTAATGGGGTTCCATCCATCCTTGTGCCCAAAATCTAAATTTACCTGATGTGTTGCACCGTGATAACCGTGGTGGGTAGGGAAAAATATTAATTTTAAAATGTTAGCAAACAACATTTGTATGATACCAGCGTTTTTATTAATAAAAAGTTAAATTAATTTAATTTAATAATTTCGACAATAGTATTTTTGCCTTCCTATGTAAATTCGGAAAATTACCTATGAGAAATCGAATAGCTGGATGTATTATATTTACCGAAAAAGAAGCATTGTAGAAGCAACCGAAAATTGTAGAAGTGGAAAAGATAGGTAAATACGCATCAGAACATATGAAACTCTACACATCACACATATTAATTAAATTACACTGCAGCACTGTCACAGACACGCGCGTTCCCGACTATAAAGATAAACTAGATAGACTTAAATAAAACGTAATAATAATCTATACAAATAAATAAAATTGGAGTGTCTGTTTATAAAGTTAATAACCACTACTAAGTGCATATACACGGTAAATATACCAAAACAACATTTTTTACAATTTTTGTGTCTGTCTGTCTGTTTGTTTCGGCTAATCTCTGAAATGGCTGGAACGATTTTGACGGAACTTTCACTGGTAGATAGATGATGTAATAAGGAGTAACTCAGGATTCTAGAAAAATCATAGCAACGTCTGCCGGGTCCGCTCTTAAATAACTAAGGTAAATATTAAATTATGTTATTAATCTATCGCTAAAGTTCTAAACGATCCGCTCATTGCATTGCCGACGGTGTTGCCCTTCGTCTTCATCTTCAGGTCAGCTCTCCACATGTTATCGTTTAGGTACATTTTCCTGAAATTAGTTAATTACTATTTTTATTGAGTTTTTTAAGCTAACTAATATGTGTTCGTGGCTGCGATAAGTTATTTTATTAGTTAATATTGATTACTTAGCAAGATCATTTTTTTCTTTGTAATCTCAAGGAATTTCAATTTTTTCAAAGGGATCCAAATTTCATCAAAATCGTGCTAAGTTCATCGTTTGCCGGCTATTTCCATAAAAAAATACATGCATGTAAGTATATAGAAATTTGCTCATTCAATAGTATAGGATTTATTTAATTCTAACTCATCTTAATTTTTACCCTGTTATGTCAGACAAATGTCATACCTTACAATTTAAAAAGCGTAAGTACCCGTGTCATAGTAAAATGGTTAGCATTACCTACCTTTCAGTGGTAATTTTATCCACCCATCTTTTACTCTGTTTGACCATGCTGGGGGCGTCGCCACCGTACTCCTGGGGCAGGTACTGCTTGTCTATCACCTTGTGGAGGCTCTCCGAGTCTGAGTAGAAGGTTATCTAGAAAAAAGATGATAATGAAAAATGTGGCGTCATGCAGGATCTCCGCCGTTCGAAGGGTCCTGGGTTCGATTCCAAGCGAGCAGAAGCGGGGCAGAAATTTTAATGATGAGTTTCAATTTCTATTCTCTGTATGAGCGTGTGTGTGTCTTTGTGTGTTCAGAATCCTAGTGTGGCCAACGATATTTATAAATATTATAAACGAGTAACTGCCCTCGCTTTGCTTCGGTTTTCTTATTTTTTTACACCTCGGGTTACATTATTGGAGTTTTATTAAGGATCCCTAATTTTTTTGAAAATATAGCCTATGTTACTCGGGAATAGTGTAGCTTCCCAACTGTGAAAGAATTTTTGAAATCGGTTCAGTAGTTTCGGAACCTATTCAATGCAAACAAAAAATCAAATATTTCCTCTTTATATATTAGTATAGAAGTATAGATAAAAGTTTTTTTAAACTATTACTTATTTGTCTACACATTTGACGGCTATTTGCAAAATACAAAATAGGTAGATTGGTAAACTTACTATATCACAGATTTCAGCAGGCAAAGCTGGTTTTACTAGCGCATATAGTTTTTCATAGTAAGAAGGCGCGTTAATGCCATATATTTTTTTAACTCGCACAGGCATTCCTTCCTGGAATAAATAATTACAACTTTTTTATAACACGAAACAAGAAATTCTGTAAACGGTTTATTCTTATTCTTAATTTATTAATTTAAACATACCAGCAACAAAACATACAAACAGATAATTTACATCTTAGGAAACAAATCATTCAAATAAACCAAACTGAAAATCATCCAAGTTATATTAAGTATAAGCTATTAGATATAAATAGGAATATATTACAACAATGTCGGTTTTTCAAAGAGATGCTTATACAATGTATTTTTACATAATATATTAATTGCAAGTATGTATTTCCCCTAATTAATTTGATCTTGAACTTGCCAGAGATAATGACATACAATTTCCGCCCTTTATTTTGTGCAACATTGTTTAAGTAGTATAACCTGCTTCACATTATTATTTTACGACATAAATTAATACACAAGTTTCTTACCTGTTTATTTAAATTAAGTATCTAAAGTCTTTGTACTCGTATGTCTCTTTCCTACGTTATATTGATGTTGTTAAAAAAACTGATTTTCAATTTCCATATTTTCCATGCTTCCTTTACATAATTATTATCATTTACAAGTAACACGGTGCTTTCTATAGGTACGTACCTATCTACGACACTTTTACTGTTGAAAAGTGACATATTTTTGTGAATGTAAAGATAATAAAGATTATTATACTAGGTCAGTATTTGTAAAAGTTGTCTTTGTGTTTCTATTACTTAATTTTAAAAATTAATCAAATACTTACTAACAAGAAAAGTAAGAAATCCCTAAAGTACATTATGTTTACTTTAGGAACCATTCTTAAAGAAAAGCTCTTTAGGTCCAGGATGATGATATGACCTTCTGGGAAGTGAGCATGGGTCTTTATCCAGATGTCAGCCATCATGCAAAAGCTCTTCAGCAGGCCATAGAAATCAAACTTTTCCAGAGTTGGGTCATCCAATTGATGAATCAA
This sequence comes from Thymelicus acteon, assembly GCA_951805285.1. Classification (NCBI taxonomy): domain Eukaryota; kingdom Metazoa; phylum Arthropoda; class Insecta; order Lepidoptera; family Hesperiidae; genus Thymelicus; species Thymelicus acteon. The sequence continues at coordinate 11,135,435 of OX638229.1, read as the reverse complement.
GATTTCTGAATCGTCTGCTTTGAATGAGCTGACACTCCTGTAAAGCAATGGGTATTTCAATTTATTTTAGTTTAAAAAATATATTTGTTATTTTCACTAAACTATTGAAAAGTTTCTAATTAATTGTTTTTATTTACCTACGAATTTTATGCACCATTGCAATAAAAATTATAAAAGTAAACCCAGTCATATCTACATATCTATATTTTTATATCAGAGGACCGGCAGCCTAAGCTCCGGGGGCCTCATGTCAATTTTGAGCTCTGATTTTGAATAAAAAATTTAATATTCTTCATCCGAAAGGAAAGAAAAAAAGATAACTTATTGATTTTTCGTAATTCCTCTCGCGTCTTTTTTTGCAAATAAAACGATGCCACCCGGAGCGTATCAATACATATGGGTAGGTAGTCTATGGTTTAATATTATATCATAGCATATTGTGTTCAAAGACTTTATGGATAAGTAGGTACTTAATATTCCAACCAAATATGTTTAAATAAATAGACTATTGTTGAAAGATTCCATGTAAGGTTTTGATGATTACACATCAGATATGGGAACATAGACGACATAATTCGAGACAAATATTTTAATAAGAAAACTATTATAATTATGCGATTAAAAGACAACGTGATTTTCATATAATTGAGTACATAATGTGTCAGTGCATTTTATTATCTAGCCCACAAGAAGTTTTAAGGTGCCATACCGACATTGTTTTGCCGAAATTCTACTAGTTTTTGTACTAACATTATTATTGTATGAAGCAATAAACAAAACCTGTATTACTAGATAGTATACGAATGTACTAAACCTAAGAACATAATTTTATTTGATAGCACACAGTGACATGAGACGTTGCGTTAGGTATTTGGCTATAAAACTATAGATATGATACTATAGATAAATACTTATTTAAGCATTTCATATCCTAACAAGACTAACAAGAGACTCCAACCGTACTTAGATCACGCTTTACCGTGCGTAATGTCACAGTAAATAATTGTTACTCGTACCGTGGTAATGTGGCCCCGTTTTTCACAGTACGAAAACGCGACATGGAGTTTCTCTAACGTTTAGTTTCAGCGTAAACCTTATCTCACCACTTTACGCATCATATCGTAATGTCTTAAGTATTAGTTGCATAAACTATTCCTAGTTAGTGACTAGTGTGTCTGTGTAGTGACGACTATACTATTCGCTACGTAGTATGTAATCTAAGGGGCTCATCTTATTCCATTCAGCTTTCTCGTCATTCATAGGAACAATGATTTGCTATGCTGGAGATCGGGGTAAGAAACAGATTAATTTACGTGACATTTTGTATCTTTTACATCCGTACCAATATAAATTGGTAGGAAATAGTTACTTATCATGGAACCAGAAAAATATCTAGCTCTAGAATTAGATAAAATTAATTAGGAACCAAACCTGTTTCTTTAACTAAGAACCAAGATTTCCAGAGAAGTCAGGAAAATTCCTGTCACCTGGTAACAATAGTCTTTGGCGTGTGGATGTATAGGAATGGTTGAGAATATGACATGTACAATGTACATATTGTACATAGGTACGGATTACAGGTACTCACGTGACTGAGAAAGATCTCTGTATTTTATCTGCTAATGGATCTCTGTTTGTATAAATTTCCGTGAATTGACTACGCGTAGTGCAAAATCGATCAATGCATTTCTTAGTGCGTTCCAAACTTCCATAACAGCTGTGCAAGAACTTCTTTATCACAAAATCATCTGAAAGTAAATTTGAATGACGAATTAGCTGTTTTAAATTATTAATTTATTGGTATCTACTTAATATTCTTTTATTAATTTTTAAATTCATATTATGTATCTTTATCTCAATATGTAATTCAATCACCACAATAAAAATATAGTAAACTTACCCATATCCTTAGGCAAATGAGGTTCCTTGTCCAGCCATTCGCGGATGGTTTTTACATCTTGATTAATATCTTGCGGCATCTAGTGTTAAAAGAATAGTCAATAAATCTATAGTAATCATTATAAAACAAAATGTAATATTTGTGACATTAGTTTGCTATATAAACGATACATACGAATACATACGTACGACATTATTTTTAGATAGGTACGAAAAATGACGAACGCCTGTTATATCAAGAAGTTTTTTTTATTATTAATTAACAGGATGTTTATGCATTCTTCAATTATAAGGCTGTGATTAAAGTGAATAGGTATTACAGATTGAAATCTTGCCTTCTTATCTTCTTTCTTCGTTAATTAACTAAAATAACTTTTAGGTAGGTACCTACCTATTTATACATTTCGTCATAATTAGTTGTACACACACATGTATAAATGATGATGATGATACCTCAGAGCCGATTTCGGCTACAGCGATGCTTCGGGACTCTCTCTAAGTCTGAGTGACCGGGTTCAGATGGTCAGCTCTCTGGTGGGCTCTCCAGTGACTTATGTATCCTATTTTGGCCGTGAATGTACGATTAAATAGGTACACGTGAGCACACTATTGACGGAGCTTACGTTCGTCCATGTATAAATAAACAAGATAACGTGTAATTTAATGTCTAATTGCATTCTCTACTCGGACGAACACATTCAGTGACCTTAGTGACGTACAATTTTTATATTGTTTTATTAGTGTCAATCAAATGCATCTTATGCCTACGCAGCACAGTACAACGTATAGTACGGAGTAGGTGCTAGGTAGGTACTCACTGTAAACTAAGTATAGACAATAGAAAGATCTACGAATGATTATGTTTTCTATCAGCTAAAGTCTACCATTAGTATTCTCAAAGTGATTGTTTGGCTAAAACACTTTCAATAGTCAGTACTTACCTTGTCAGTACGAATACGAATACGGAAGATAAGTAAGTAGGCAAGAAGATAAGCAATGCATCCTTTTTTAACAGACATTAAGTTCTTGTTATGGAAATTGTTCCATGTATGGCTTTTAGAAAAATAAATCTAGAGAATTGGCAATATTCGAGTTTATTGCCGACTAGCTATTTTTTTTTTCTAAACTAAAAGTAGCCTAAGTTACTCCTCGTTACATCAGCTATCTGCCAGTGAAAGTCCCGTCAAAATCGGTCCAGCCATTTCAGAGATAGTCGGAACAAACAGACAGACAGACAGACAAAAATTGTAAAAAAAATGTTTTGGTATATGTACCGTGTTTACATCCAAATGCACTGAGTAAAAAGCGGTTATTTTAATATTACAAACAGACACTTCAATTTTATTTATTTGTATAGATGTATAGATGTGACGCTTAATGTGAGTAAGAAATACTACAACATGGTTCTATTTTTCGATATGTCCAGTGCTTTTGACTTTATAAGTGATCTTTTAAAAAATGTGGAATTAGAGGACTAGCTCATAATTGGCATAGAAATTATCTGAGTGGAGTCCCACAGGGGAGCATACTTGGGCCACTTTTTTTTCCGGAAGTATAAACTGACAGTTCTCTTCTTTGGGGGATTCCAAGGGGAAAAATCGGGGGATGTGAGTAATTTTAGAACTCAGGAACGTGAAAATTTATACGTAAGCTTATTGTTAAAAACAAAAATTAAATTTAATGTTTTTTTATAAATTTAACCCTGGACGGGTAATCAAGGGAATTTTGTTCAAAACTTTGTTATTCAGGAAGCTAGAAAGTTTGAAAGTTTATACATGATCTTATGTTTGGAAATAAAAGTTAATCGTTACACATTTTTTTGGCCTTTTTTGTTTACCTATATATTCGAAGTCTTCGGACGATACAAGCTGTGGCATTTGTTGAGCACTCGAGCAGTTTCAAACTCATGAATATATGTGATGTTATGTAGGTAGTTAGGTACACACTTGTGATAAGTAGGTACGTCATTGTTTACTTACGTTATTATCGATTGAAAAATATGCTTTATTGAAGAAAAGTAATAACAAAAGAAACATGCATCCTTAATAAATTTCGAGGACAGGATCATTATTTGTAGTTGAGGCCTTTGGCTTTTCGCAAAGAAACTTGCGAATCAACTACACTGCAAAATTGCAAAAGCCGGCAGTTTGAGATGGAAAATTTTCCTGTGACGTCACACTACGCGTTTGTTTTGGTATGAAATAAAATGAAAAGCAAATCGTTTGAATTTGAAAGATTTCAAAAAATCTTCTGCTGTAGGTAATAAATTCTTCCATTTCATTTTCGATTCCTTTATCCCTTTAGCAGTATTCTTTCTTAAGATTTTTAATATTTTTCAAATTTCTCTTAGTATTTTACAAAACTTATTTTTTCTTATTAATGTCATCGAAATCATCGAAAATTGCCATCTCTTACAATTTGTTATTAGTACAAAATTACATCCGATAAAAAACCGAACCCATTCAGCATCAACTGCGTTTTTGTCTATTTGTTTCGTGTCCGTTTTTCCTAACTGAAAACTGGTTTAATTTGGAGGATAAATAAGAAAAATAAACGCTTAACAAAAAATAACCGACTTCATAATTAAGGATAACTCAAAAACTACTCGTTAGATCTCGCTCAAATTTAAATGAGATCACATGACAAGCTTTTGATTAAAAAAAGAATCATCAAAATCGGTTCACACAGTCGAAAGTTCTGAGGTAACAAACATAAAAAATACAGTCGAATTGAATACCTCCTCCTTCTTTGAAGTCGGTCAAAAAGATGAATACGTAATAATTGACCATTATTTTCAACCTATGTCTTACAGGAAAACTATATAGAAATCCTCATACTCATATTTTATAATTTTAGTTATGAAAAATTACGAGCTAGTTAGGAAAAAATATGAAATTAAGAACCTCAAAATTAAAGTTTTTTTTTTTTTATGTAAAGAAAATATAAATAAAATTGGGACAAATATACAATACCTACCTAATAGACTAGGTTTTCCTTTGTATATATCACTTTCACAGCTATTGCAAAAATAAAATGACATGACTCAAATAGATGAAATACGAATTATGCTCACCTTGTCTAAAAATTGATGATCGTGGAGGACGGTAGCGAAATAGGTTATTGTTATTTCGCAATTAAATATTCCTAATGTAAACACCAGTGTGAGCAGAACTTTACCGAGCGGCGTCGCAGACCAAACTAAAACTGATATAAGAATCTTACGGACGTATTAGCGTGTTTTATGATTGAATTGAACTATTTGAAGCATGATCAAGGACTACAGCTGCCACATAGACACTTGACATATTGTCCCACTATTGAGACCCGTGTCTCTCCTCTTGAGAAGGCCTAGAGTATACTTCACAACGCTGATCCAGTGCGGATTGGTGGAGAGGAAATAGACTATATTATGCGTAGACACAATACTCGCTTATCTTCTGGAAGAACCAAGCGTTCAAGTGCCTCGCACGTAGCATTGCCAGCTGGCAAGACTGAAACATCTGGACAAAACTTCAAAAAAGCGGGATTCATCGGGATATTTTGTATTTTGTCGGGCCTTGTACTTATATTTTGTCGGGACTTGCCTGGACATCATGTGAAATGTCTGGACAATCCAGACGAATCTCGACCATCTGGAACCCCGCTCGCACGACTCCGTCCCTTGATTCGTGCAATAAAATAGCAATAAGACTGTCATAACACTGTCATTGATCAACAGTAAACCGAAACGAGGCGAGCAAGCGTAATTTATTTGACGTGAATTTCTGCAATCTCGTCTTCGCTCGACCTGAACTTTGATCAATTTCGCGAATAGTGTGGTCTAAGCTACATTACAGTTGAACAGTTACAAATTAACATACCTACTAGACTAGATACTAGGCTAGAGAGTAGACCACTGCATAGATACTAAAATACCGGGTTGACGTCAAGCCTATGCGTCAAGCATACCAAATCACCAACTAGCTTACATTAACGACTTGGCATTAACAAAAGGACAACCAAAAGAGACTAGATTTTAAACTCCTTGAACTTGGCACCCACATAATTATCATAATAATTTGTAACTACGAGTAAGGTACTGCCACGGACGTAAAAAAAGAACGGACGTAACCTTGTCTAATCGAGAGTGAAGCTGACAGCTGACAGCTCGCTTACCATGTGTGCGTAATTATGTAATTTTTGATTCGCGATGGTGTCAATGTCATATCAGGATGGTGTCAATGTGTGGGTGTGTGTACTTGTACGAATACAGAGTTGGTATTACTATGCGTGCTTCACTGAACTTGTTCTTAGGATTACGTCCGTCTTTTTTTTACGTCCGTGGGTACTGCTAGTTATTGTCAGGATGACAATAACATAGGTGTACCAGGGTGAATTTCCCAAGTGCATTTTTGAGACGGCGAGGTTGAAAATTAATGTGTGGAGGTAAACTACAATTATGCATAATTTTACATAGGTAGTTTAAATAGTGATCTACATGATAGTAAAGTATTCAGATGTATTTAATACATAGATTCTTAATAAAAAAATATCTAAGACCTAAAATCTAATTCCGGTGTACTGTCCGACCTCCATTTATTTATATATTTTATAAATTTAATTTTTTTTGGTAAATAAATTTTATTAAAAAGGAATGTTTTTTTAGAAATACATTAAATAACACAACTAATATATATTTACGGAGTAATTTAAGATAGTGCAACAGCTCTTAAAACATCTTTTAAAAATGTCCTACAAAAAAAAGCAATACCGGTGGCGCATTTTGTATACTTCATTACTTGTTACGACACGATTTGGAAGACACCTTACTGGTTCTCCCCGCACCGTTCAGTTGTGCTCTTGCAAACTGCGTGTTAGGATGACCGATTGGCTGCGTAATTTTCCTGCCAAACACGTAAGTACTCACTGCGGTGGCGCAGGAATACAAAATCATCCAATTCCGATGTCATGTATATTAGTAAAAGTACAAAGCAGATTATCAAGAAATTTTATGGAGGCTTCCATTAAAGGTTTTCAGCCATAACTGTGAAATAAAAGTTAACCTGTGAATAACGGTGTTCTTTAAAATTCAAGTTTTGATTCTAATTCTAAGACCGGTGGCCTAATCTCGGTGGCTCCGGTGGCAAACCAAAGCGCATAGGGACGTGTATAGACTAGTGCCGATAATTTTTGAAACGAAAAAAATAATCGTAGGATGAAACCCATTGCAAAAGGAAGAGAATATAACGAAAATTAAAGGAAAAATAATTTACGAGCGATCTGAGGTCGGAAAGTGGGTAAAAAGGGTAAAAAATAGTTTATCTCAATTTCCGACAAAACTACAAGTCCTATAGAAAAAAGTTAAATAGCAATGTTGTAAGTAATAAAAAGTTCTACAACTTTTTTATTTACACTTTTTTAACATAACCTCAAAATTTATGTGAAAAATTCAAATAACCTAGTTTTTGGTTTTTTATTTTTATCTTTTACAAAAATTTTTTTTTTCACGAAATTTGGTGAAAATGAAATGACAACTATTTTCGCAAAAAATTTTCGGATTCGAGTTTTTAATTTTTTTGTCAATTACAATTTTGTACAATTTTGAGCTATTTATTAACATTTACACTTTAATCAATCGAAAAACGTAAGATTCCATGTTACTTTGTTAGACAAAAAAATTACAAATCCATAAAACATAAAGATTGCAAAAAACATGCGAAATAGTTGTCGTTTCATTGCATTTTCGGAGAACATTTACCATAGTAGTTTATAGAGTAGTTAGTAGTTTATAGTTTTTTATATACCATTAGAAAGTAGAGATTCCAACGAACAAAAATCTCACCAATTTTTTTTAAATTAGTAGATATTTTGACGTGACAATTTTCGATTGAAAATTAGGTTGCTTTTTCGATATAAAGTCAAAATAAGGTGAAAAAAGAAATATTTTAAATCAAAAAATTACAGTATGTTAAGGACATACAAAGGTAAGTTTTCACTAAATCTCGTGATTTTTTTTTATAAAAGATTAAAATAAAAAACCAAAAACTTGGTTATTTGAATTTTTCACATTTTTGAGGTTATGTAAAAAAGTGTAAATACAAAAGTTTTAGATCTATTACCTACTATAGATTTTTTACCTACAACTTTGCCATTTAACTTTTTCCATAGGACTTGTAGTGTTGCTGGAAATCGAGATAAACCGTTTTTTACCCTTAAACCCCCCCTCCTCCCTCCCGACCTCAGATCGCCCGTAAAGTATTTTTCCTTTAATTTTTGTTATATCCTCTTCCTTTTGCAATGGATTTCATCCTACTATAATTTTTTTTTCACTTTTTACCGTTTTTGAAGCTATCGGCACTGGTCTAATAGGCCACAGAAACACAAGCGTGTCTAATCACCGCTTAAAGGAGTCCGTTCATCTAGACTCCTACTCTTCAAAATGTATCTTTAAAGTATTAAAATATGATCTTGCCTTTATTATTTCTCATTGGCATAATCAATTTCGGTGGATCAGATTCTAATTCCAGTGGTCCTAATTTTGGTGGCATTTGATGATGTAATTTGAAAATATCTCCGGAACTAATAATTTTTTTTCGATCTCTACTATGTGACTAATTATTACTACTATTTACATATTACTTATGCCAAATAAAATGTATTAGAAACAGCAGGTTTAAATTTAATCAATTTCGATGGCTTGAATTTTAATTCCGGTGGTCCATTAATAATTTCGGTGGCATTTGATAATTTCAGAAAGCACTTCAAGTGTTCATACTTAGTTCGATACTCCGGTACTGGATAGATTCTGGATTGGTAGTGGCGTAGCGCGGGGGGGGGCATGGCCCCGGGCGGCACATGAAGAGAGGGCGCGCGCGGGCGTCAAGCCACTCGATTTTTTAATAAAAATGAAAAAATACATTAAAACTAAATATTTTTTATTTAAATTTTAACGTGAATTGTGCTATGAAAAAAAAACAAGAAAGGTCCATTTTTGATTTGGATGTGGATTGGGAAGATTGTTATTGCAAACACTGCAACGAAGACAAGGGAACGTAACGTCACGTCAGGTCAACTCAAAGTCTCTAAACATTATTGGCTCATCATGACCTCCAAATCTCTTAATGAGCTATCTCAAACTGAATATTATTTTTGTTATAATAATTTCGATATAAAAATGTGCTTGAGTCTAGTTTTTACCTTAGGCATATGCATACCTCATGTTATTATCGATAAAAAAGTCAAAACAAAAAGTAGTAGGTACAAAATATTTACAAAAAATCTAGTTTTTCGGTATGATGCGCGTATGTTTTCTGTTAATACGCTAATAAACTGCTTCCTTACCAAGGCCGCCTTTAACCTATTTGAGGCCCTGGGCCTATTAGGATAATGGGGCCCCTATGACTTTGATAGAACACTATTTTTATGTTAGAATAAACAAAGAAAGTAGATAAGCAAGCTTCTAGATTTATTTTTAATGATTTATCTAAGCATTCTTTTAAATCGGAAAGCCTAATTTTTGGGTAAAAATAGAGAAGCTTCGTGCGTGCAAAACCTAATAAGCAAAATGGTATTGTAGTCAGTAATTTAGGTTCATTTATTCGAATAAAAAAAAAAATTCGGTACCTAATATAATATCGGTTATCGTTTAGTGATTGAATGATTATTATTAGTGATTAGTTATTAGTGATTATTATTAGTGATAGTAATTGAATGATTATTATTAGTGATCTGGCAGAAACTAGGGGGCCCCTATCGATCACGAGGCCCTGGGCACGTGCCCATAGTGCCCAGTGGGAAAGAGGGGTCTGTTCCTAACCTAATGATTTACACGGACTTGTTCATAATTAATTGTTCAGAAATTTTAAAATGATAAAAAATAATAGTAGGTATCTAGCTACTGATCTATATAGGTACCTCGCCCTGTCTTCACTGAGGAAATTTAATTCTTTTACCCATCCAATAATCATAGTTCCCCGCCGATGTTACTCGTAGAGCGATTGAAGTAAAAGTAACTCTAGGAGGAAGAACTAAACTTAGATATAACTTACAAGAACATTGTGTTGTGTCATGTGTGACTCCTTTTCATGATTCATTTGACTCTCACACAAACCAGACAATGATTGGTAGTGTTATATCATTGCGGACACTAAACATTTTAAATGCAACGGGTACTCACAATTCGAGAGAGTCTCCAATCACCATCGCTATTATAAAATATGAATCATTAGTACCCGTTGCATTTGAAATTATCGAAAGTCTACCGAGGATATAAAAAATGTTGTTTTGGTATATGTACCGTGTAATATCCAAATGCACTTAGTAAAAAGCGGTTATTTTAATATTACAAACAGACACTCCAATTTTATTTATTTGTATGTGTAGAGTAAGTATAGATATATAGATGTGAAAGTTTGTAACGATGAATACACACGGGTAGACTATAAATCGGAATAACATACAGGGTATAGGGTGATAGCCACTTACCATCAGGTGGATCGTCTGCTCGTTTGCCGGCTATTTCCATAAAAAAGAAGGTGTCGCGAATGCGAACCATAAATAGAGCTATAGAGTTTTTACGTACTCTGTGGACTTTGGATCAATGTGTTTAAGCCGTGAAGCTATTCATGGTTTAAGCACTCTGTGTTTGGGTTTTGACATATATATTGTCAATAAGTTTTTCAGGAGGAATGAAATTTTTCCATACACGAGGTTTTTAAATGTGAGAAAAGTAATAGGTATTGTTTCATAGCAGTTATATCAGTGCGCACAATAACAGATTATTGTGATTGTTGTGTCTCAGTTACCGATGAGTCGGAAAGCCTGTTTGCAAGCAGTATTCAGAATCAGTTCAGTATAGGCGGAATGGGCGTGGCCAGTAACGGGGAGTCAGGCGGCCGGTTCACGAACATGATCCACACTCAGATATAAATAGATGGGCCAGTAACAGATTCATATCAGATGCGAGGCATGGGGTGACTATAGGGGAGGTTCTGGAGGTCAATTTGGGAATCAGCCCTCAGTCAGTTGTTGTTCAGGTGGTACTCAGGTTGAACCGGCCCAGTGTTGAATATGAGTGGGGAGGGCAGAACAGAACATAGGTATAATATTATTGTACTGTCAGGAATATATATATGTTACCGGCAAAACCCGATTTCAGGTTAAACTAGTTTGGCCTAGGCCAGACTAGTTTGGCGCGACACGATTAGGCAAAACTAGTTTCTCGTCAGTCTAAACCTGATTAAAACCGAATTGTTACGGATTTATACTTATTCGACAAATCTTTGTGCTTTAAACCTCTTAAATTACAGCTATTTTAGTCACGACTGCACTTCAAATTGTATTCAAACACCAAATGTAGTAAATGATCACCAAATTAACTGCTCGCGTATATATTGTTTCTTTTGGATTCTTTTAATTTCCAGATGTAGGTCGAAATGGTTACAAAACCGACTTAGTCAACCCCGACCCCACGTGGTACTAGTCTGCCCTACCCCTAGAGTGAATGTAAACCCCGGAGGCGCGGAGGGAGAGCAGCCCCCGCCCGCTGTAACCAACTGCAGGCACCATGTGAGCCGAAGCGGCTGAGGCTGGTCGCCGCAGGCGACCAAAAAGCCGAAGCTGCGTAGGCGAGCATGGAGTGCCTGCAGTTTGTTACGCAAGGGCGGAGGGGCTGCACTTCCCGCAGCGCCGGAGACGTTCGGAAGCCTGTTTGTGAATCAAAAAATGAATTACCATCTTTGGTTATAATTTTACATTAAAATGCTGTTTTAATTTTGGTGATCATTTACTGCTTTTGGGTTAACAATGATTTATTTGGTGGTAAGTTAAACATAAGCCAAACTTATTGACGAGAAACTAGTTTTGCCTAATCGTGTCGCGACAAACTAGTCTGGCCTAGGCCAAACTAGTTTAACCTGAAATCGGGTTTTGCCGGTAACATATATATGGTTTGTATAGATGTTGTATTCAGCACAGACTTTCGCCAGGTATCTTCTAACTTTAAGTAATTGGCGACACAGGGTACTTACTATCCCGGAAACGCAGGTAAAACCGAGGACGGAGCGCTAGTCAAAATATAAATTGAAAACAAAAAGAGGATACCAATAAATAATAATTTATTGTCCTTTTAACCAACTAATCACATTTAGGTATATCACACAGTTCCTATTTTATATTAAGTACAGTACGGCCGACGTAACTTCGCGCAGAAGGCTGCAGCAGCGCATTTCGGCAATGCTCGCTACGCGGTGTATTAACGTCTCAGTCACACGTTAGCATGTTCGTGTCTCTATCTCTGTCTTACATGCGCTATAGTTCGCAAAGCCTATTCAGACGCGCCAAGATACGTCGGCCGTATTGTAGTCATCACCGTAACCGGTCTATGGTTTCAAAATGTAAATTAGTACAATTTATACAGAATTTTTAAGATTCTAAAATAATCTTTCCACAGAAAACTCAATCAACTAACTTTAATGAAATGCAAATAAAAGCAATGTTTAGATACATCTAGTTCAGTGAATATAATTTTGTGTGCACTATAAATCGTTTGACACGCAATTTTCTTGTTTATTATAATCACTTTGGTCTATTTATACATTACATGTAATAAGATCGATAGACATTCCAAACTTAGGGATAGCAATCAACCACAGTCATCCACTAAATGTCTTATTATTGGTAAATGAAAATAATATTTTAACAATAGAATTTGGTAACCATTTCAAAGATTTAATTAAAATGCATGCTTAAGATGCTTAACTAATAGGAATAAAACTTGGTCCATTTGGCTTTATTTAGTCTGGATATTTTGTATGGTTTATCTACATAAAACCTCAAATTCAATTTTTAAATAAGACTTCCATGTTTTATATGTTAACAACATAGACCTATACGTATGTTAACAAATACTTTTTGAAAGTCAAACTACGCCATCTTGTGATATACTTATTAGAGATCGTAATCTGGTAGATAATCAGAATAATAATTATAATTATGCTCGCAAGTCGCAACACACCATTAATTTTGAACCCTGTGTATTATTATTTATTATAATATTAAAATTATATTATAAAATAATAATTATACTTATATACATACTAACATCAACATCACAGACTTGGTAACAAAAATAAATCTTAATGTGTACAAAAAGGACGTCACAAATTAAAAATAAAACCTTAGTCTATGGCTAGAGAGCGGAATGAATCAATTTCAGTGGCGGTTTCGATCTTGTGTTTTCCTTTCTTGTCAGCCGCCGTCCACCTGTCCTGGACCATTAGTAATTCTCTGAAAAAAAAAGAAATATTAAACGTTTTTTAAATTGAGATTTTTTTTATTACAAATGTGATTTGAAAAATGAACGAAGCTTAGTTTCAATTTATTATCAAATTATTTAGCTGACCCAGTGAACTTCGTATCGCCTTAGAATGTAACTAATCAGAGATCATTAAAATCGGTACAGTAAAGACGCATTACTATTAAATTTTGTTTCTAATCTTGAGCTAATAGATCAATTTTCATGTTTTTAACTTCAAAAATGACAAAGTTGCGTACTAACTTCCATCCCCTAAATTAACTCTTTAAGGGATGATATTCCAAAAAAATGTGTTAAAATTAACTTTCACTTATAACATTTATAACTTTAAAACTGAAGAAGTTGGTTTGTATGAAAGTGAATTACGCTAGTAATAATACTTCAATGCTTCCAACCGCTATTTTTACCCGATAACCTATGTTACTCAGGAATAATGTGGCATTATAACTGTGAAAGAATTTTTAAAATCGGTTCAGTAGTTTTTGAGTTTATTCGTTGCAAACAAACAATGAAATCTTTCCTCTTTATAATATTAGTATAGATATTTCTGTAAAAAAACATGATGAGGCAAAAAAGCGTGTTTATATATTCTTATTGTTACAGAAATGTTAGTCAAGTCTGCCAACTCGCTTAGGTCATAATCATAACACAATACATTATCAGTGTTATGTTAACCAAAGGCGATGAAAATTTAAGGAGTATTCCTATAGGTACAATGTTTACTTGGCTGCAGGCTGTTGCCATGAAAAATACAAATAGAATAAATAAGATTACATTAAAGAAAATCTTATAATAATATTTAAATCAAAAATATTTACCTATTTTTTATTATTTTCTCTTTTGCCAATTTGCCTAACTCTTCCATAGGAGGCTGTGTACCTCCAAAATCTTGTGGCAAATCTTCTTTATCCAAATACTTGTAAAGCGTATTTGACTTCGGCGGATGGAAATGTACCTGTAATGATAAATGCATATTAAAATAACACTTTGTAATCAAACAACAAAAACACGCACGTTCTAGGACTCCCTGTTTCAAGATGTTGGATTACCATACACTATAACACATCACTAGGTTAGGGTGAGATTTATAAACCGTACTTAGGCTTTGCTTAGGCTTAAAATTATGGTCCTAAATCAACCTTAACATTAGTCGCTTTTTATGACTTTTTATTTTTTTTTTATTAACAAATATCCGAAGAAAAAACTTGTGTTTGTCAGCTCCGACGCACGACTGGAGTTTAACGCCATCTAGTTCGCAATCGTCAAATCAATAACAAGATTATTATTATCATAAGATGGTGTTGTTACTATTATATTATAGGTATTTCTTGGCTGGCAACGCATCAGTGATGCTTTTGGTGTTGCTGATGTCCATGGGCGACGATAGCTACTTACCATCAGTTGGATCGTCAGCTCGTTTGCCGGCTATTTCCACAAAAAAAATTATCTACGTTACGACTTACGACGACGACGATGATGATAATCATGATGATGATGTTACACATCATCAGAATAGGATGTAACAAGATTATCATTATCATTAGATGCCGTTGTTACTGATCAGTAGATTCTGTGTTACGAATTACAAATATAACGCATAACGCAAATTACGCATAACGTAACGGAGAAAGTTTGATTTTACTCCTCATAAAATTTCATACCGTGGGCTTAAATATGAAAATCGATTCTAAAAGGGTTAAAGTCAAATAATGGTTCAAAATAGAGCCGCTTTATATGACTTTTTTCGTATTTACGAAGTGTAAGTCATCTAGTATATTGTTACGTCCTACTAGTGGGTGGGTTCGTAAAGGATACCACTGATGTTGCCAAAGAGTACTTTATTTCACTCACAAGGTGGTACAATACTACTACACACTAACACTAATACTAACAACCGCGTAAGAGTCACTCACTCGTTCACGAACGCGAAACACCCTCTTACTATCGCCCTGATCACGTATTGACCCGTCTGGAGTCCCAAACCTGACTCCCTTATCGCTCGTATCGCTGTTATCGCTTCGATCGTTCCGAACTGGTATCCCGAACTGGAATCCCCCACCACGACCAATTCGCGTCCTTTTATAGGTGGCCGAACTTAACTCGCGGGCCTTCGAGAAGGTTCCGCGCTAATCCAGATAATTAAACAAAACACAGTCATAAAAGTTAGCATCAAGGTCAAGACACAAAGGAACGAAGGTCATTCGCCCGGAATACAATAGTGCAATAAAACGATTAAAGACGTCTTCGACAATTTAGGGTTCCATTTTTCCGTACGGGGTTCCGTGGTTCGTAACACTGCCCCCTCCTTAATCATGCTCGTCCCAAGCATCATTTGACCCGTGATACGGAACCAACCGATCGACGCGAACAATCTTCAGCTTCCCTCCTTCTCCTTGCCTGTCCTGCTCCGCGCTCGACTTCCTCCTCGCCAGCCCGGCCCTCCTGCGGTACTTGCAGAATCGCTGGTGCACGGACCAGAACCGTCCCCACATGGTTCTACACATTCGCGCCTCCGTGACGATCAGCTTGGCTGCCTCCGTGAACCACTGTATCGCCTCCATCCACAGCGCGCTGGCCCTATCATAGGTCCCTCCAAAGGCCTCAAAGAACGGGACCCTCTCGATCCTGAAGGACACGCCGTGGAACAACAGCTGGCGCGCTGTATACATCGCCACGATCACCATTGCGCTTACGCCTCTCTTTTTCACAGCACTATTAAAATCCATAAACGTGGGGAAGGGCATGCCCTCCCCGCACCACTGCAACAGCTGCTTGAAGCGCGTGCGGTACCTGATGTCGGCCTGCATCTTCCCGATCAGCGCCGAGTATGCGCTACACACCATGCCCCTCTTCACGATGCCGTTCACCGCCGACAAGTTCTTCACGTACTCAAACTTATTCGAGGGATGGTCCTCAACCTTCCCGGCGCCGGTATCGCGCAGGTCCCGCTCGGCGTCGTACTTGAGATCGTTGAAACCAGACGCCCAGATGGCGCGCCTGCGACCCTTCAGGTAGCTCTCGAGGATGATGCCCGCTGTAGCGCGGGCCTTGCCCACGTCGGCACCGTCGCTGATGAGAAACCCAGGCCTTGACCCATCAGACAGCAGGTGTTCGTGCGCCTGCGACGCGCACACCACGGCCTCCAGTTGCAGCGCGGACGGCAGCCCGGCACGGATGGTGTCGTCGGGCAGGCTCAGCTCGGCCGGCTCCACCGATGATAGCGACGCTGCTACCACCACCGGATCCGAGTGCCCATGGCCCAGTCCCAGCTCCGCCGGTACCCAATCCGCACATGTCTCGGTCACGCCCATCTTCCTGTCATCGACATCTTCCCTAGTACACTGACTGTCCTCCTTACTTCCGAGACCGTCCTCTTCACTCTCAGGCCTCTCCTCCTTACTCTCCTCAACCGCCGCCATAGCCGCGCGGTCGGCCGCTGACCGCGGTGGCATCACCCCGGCCGCGCCACCATCGCCTCCTTCCTCGCTCACGCGCCGTGACGCCTGCGACACGACTGCGATCTTCGCCACTCCGACGTCCAAGGCCCCCAATATGTCGTCCTTCAGGGACTGGCGCAGGTTGTTCTCCAGGGACTGGAAGGCTGCACGCTGCTCCTCCCTCAGTGACTGGATAGCCCCCAGCAGAACCGACAGGTCCAGTCCTCCTGGAGCAGTCACAGTAGCAGAAGCAGGGGCAGGAACTGTCGCGGTCACCACTCGTGCGGCTGCCGTGGTCTCCGAACCCGCAGCCGTGGTGGTCATCACCTCCGCCGTCGTCGTGGTCGTCGTTCCCGCAGTCGTCGTTTCCGCCGCCTGGCGTCGCGTACGTACACCTTCTTCAGCCTCCCTCGGGGTCAGTGGCATCCCCATTTCTGACACCAATTGTTACGTCCTACTAGTGGGTGGGTTCGTAAAGGATACCACTGATGTTGCCGAAGAGTACTTTATTTCACTCACAAGGTGGTACAATACTACTACACACTAACACTAATACTAACAACCGCGTAAGAGTCACTCACTCGTTCACGAACGCGAAACACCCTCTTACTATCGCCCTGATCGTATTGACCCGTCTGGAGTCCCAAACCTGACTCCCTTATCGCTCGTATCGCTGTTATCGCTTCGATCGTTCCGAACTGGTATCCCGAACTGGAATCCCCCACCACGACCAATTCGCGTCCTTTTATAGGTGGCCGAACTTAACTCGCGGGCCTTCGAGAAGGTTCCGCGCTAATCCAGATAATTAAACAAAACACAGTCATAAAAGTTAGCATCAAGGTCAAGACACAAAGGAACGAAGGTCATTCGCCCGGAATACAATAGTGCAATAAAACGATTAAAGACGTCTTCGACAATTTAGGGTTCCATTTTTCCGTACGGGGTTCCGTGGTTCGTAACAATATTTTAAATGTTGTCCGAGCAAAGTCCAAGTCTAAGTTCACTTTATAGATCTCCGCCCTAACACTCCAGACCCGAGAATAAACATTTGTCGTTTAGATATGTCAGCTCCAGTTGGGAACCGAACCATTACCACCTGGGCTATATAGGGCTGTCAATATTGTACTGATTTCTATGTTAACCGTTAACCCAGCATTATGTTACTTGAGTACAAGTACAACACTGCAGCCGAAACATTTAGGTAACGAATCATTTCTTCATGATTCAATGTAATGGGTCTTTAAACGAGCAGACGGAGCTGTGGTATTTCAACGTCGCCCATGGACAGGAACACAACAGTAACACCAATGGCAAGAAGAGTGAATAAATAAAAAAAGAAAGAGTGAATAAAGAACTGGCTCTCAAGTTTCCAGCTGCAGTCGTTTAAAAACTATTATGTAGTTAAATAATATGTTTTATTCACCAGTTCCGTTATTTCCTTCTTCAACATCGGCTTCATGAGCGCGAACAGTTTGTCGATGAATGGCGGCGCGTTCACTATGTGCACCTGCTTCAGTCTGATAGGAAGAGCTTCCTAGAATACAATTTAGAACTAGTTAATATATGGATGTTTCTCCGCCAATCCGCACTGGAGCAGCGTGGTGAAGTACGTATGTTCTAGGCCTCCTCAAGAGGAGAGACCCGTGCTCAGTAGTGGGCCAATAATGGGTTGAAGCCATTACATGTATGCCAAAAGTAAAATCAGGATTGACTGATTCCAATATACAAATACTACTTCCTCAGTTTGTCACCTATCTACTATTTTACAAATTTTTTGTCTGATACATGACGTACCTAAATGATTAAGAAACTGGTTTCAACTGATGTCCTTAACTTCTTAGAGACAAATTTTCCTGTTCGCATTCAATTATTCTTTAGAGCCGTAGTATTTTTATGCTATCAAATACACTTTTAATATTCCAAGCAATTAATATATTAAGAATCATGAGAAAATATAAAGCTATTCAGAAATTTTACCGCTTAAAATTGCGTAATTTAATTGGGTAGGTAGCATTTACAGATGAAGGTCTGAAGCCAATTGTAAATCTTGTCTTATGTAAGATTGAGTTATGCAATTAGTGCGGTAAAATAAAGAATGGTGACAAGTGGAAAAATTTCTTGGGTCCATTTGGCTCTTAATTTCGGTTGTTATTGTCCGACGATGAACATAAGTAAAAAAAAAATATTTACCTGTTCGTACTTCATTAGTTTTCTCGCGACAGACATATTGAATTTGGTTAGGAACTTGAGAGATATATCCTTAACATCCATGATGACGACATCAGCGTCGCACAGACTGTCGTCAGTGAGGAACCACATGTCAGTCACCAGGAAGAAGAGCTTCGCGTCTCTGACGTAATCGTAGTTATCAAGACCGGGGTCGTTCAACTGATATATCCAGAGACAACGGTTGCCTGAGATCTTTAGTTGCGCTAAATTACTGAAAAGAATATAACACAGATCATGAATAACAATAAAAGACGCTTACACACTCATACCCCTCAGTAGGTTTCGCTGTGACGCGGGTGGCATGGACAACACAAATATGACACTATTATAACACCCATAACCAAATATTAATCTGTCACATAAATATCTGCCCCGGCTAGGAATCGAACCCGGAGCCCTTCGCTTCGCAGGCAGGGTCGCTAGCAACAAGGCTACGAGGTCGTCGAGATGATTTTATTGGACTCGTGTGGTCTAATTAAAGGTCGAGTGTCAATTGCAGTAAACAAATTACATAGGAGTAGATATATCAGAGTCAGACGACCTGTCTGTCGTGCGTCCAACGAAACAAGATAAATCTTCAAGTACCTTACCTTACTAGTAAACACTAGTAAAGTAACTTACCTTAGTAACTGATTAATATTCCGGCCCTTTTATATCGCATGTAAAAACTAATAATTGCAAGTTGAAAAAGCCAATCAAAATTAATACGGGGGCACAAGATCAAAATCGGCTGATAAAAAACAAAATGACATAAATCACATTGTGAAAATATATTTTATAGCAAAGTACCTAATTGACGACATTAGATAGTTTTGTTATAAAAGTATTTTTAGAATCATGTGAAGAATCTTATTTATTTACAATTACTTATAGGTACAGTTGCTGATGATAATATTGTGGATGATTTGGATATAAAATATTTTAAACTTTTGATGTTTTGTTTTTATCTCATTTGGTTGGACCCAGTATAAAAACGCTTATTGAATAATTGATTATGCCTAATTGATGGAACTCATGGACAATGCTATCGTAATTTCAAACACTTGTCTAATAATACTAAATTCGAAAATATCTGCCTGCCTTCACTTAAGAGTAAAATTTTTCGAATAAAACAATCCCTTGTTGACACTGTTAAAAGTAACGCTGGTAGCTGAACCCAATCCCCACGTGAATGACGCCCTTGAAGATTGTAAGAAAAAGTAGGTCGCACGGCAACCGAGGGCCGATGGTGCCAACATTGAGTAATACCTGAATAAGTTTGCGACAAACATTGAGCAAACCATCTAAGGTAATCATTTTATTATGGTTGATATGCCGGGCGAAACCAATTCCGTAGTCTGAGTAGCAAGCGACTCTGTAAGCTCTTAAAGTTACAGTATTTAGAGAAAATATTATCTAGTTATAATGAGTAAAACGCTTAAGTTTGGATTTTAAGAGTAAATAACTAATCCATAAACCCAAGAAATCCCAAGTAAAACCAAAAATCTTCCCGTTCCGCAAAATTAACTCAAATTCCACGCTAATTTTGCTATTTACAACATCTTATGGTCAATGAACATCAAATAAATAACTTACGTTATGCTTAAAGCTTTCTGTATTGGTGGTGACAGAGGATCTCTGTTGTTGATGAGGTCAGGTATGGAGGTCCTGATCGTGAAAAATAATTCAGCTGCCGTCTTCGCTTTTTCCAGATCATAGTAACAGCTGTGAGCGAAGCGGAGGAGTAACCCATCATCTGGAAAAGGGAATGTACTGTTTAGTGTGAATATCTTTGTTAAAATTCTGTTTTTTTTACCGACTTCAAAAAAAGGAGGTTCTAAATTCGATCTGTATTTTTAAAGTGACAACTTCTTTAGCATCGTTGTAATTTGAAAGTCGATGAAACGAAAATGGGACAGTAAAAAGAGACAGACACATAAATTCATAAGATTTAACGTGGGAGAAAATGAGATAGGAAGTATTGTACAGGGGGAGGGAAGGGGGAGGGGGAGGGGACGTAAACAGGAGGATACACTGATTATTAGGTGATTCGAAGTTCGCGAAGACAGCTATAGTGTTAAATATTTATTTAATGATGCCAAAGAAGTGTAACTTCTCACGCGCGTACATAAGTACACGTTTATGTTTAGTAGAAAATAGTTTTTGAAAGATAATTAAAACTGATACACGTTATTAAATTAATGCCTTTATTTTTGAAGGTTTCACTTCTACCACGTGTGAATTGCACACTTTTTTTCATGTGTTACCTCATAACTTTTTACTGGGTGTACCGATTTTGTTAATTATTTTTATATTCGAAAGCTGGTGCTTGTCATGTGGTCCCGTTTTTTGAACGAGATCTGACGAGTAGTTTCGAGTTATCCTACTACTACGTTGATGATGTTCTCATTTTATTATTGGTTCGAAGACTGTTTCTTTGAAGTCGGTTATTTTTTTGCTAAAAGTTATTTAGAGGTTATCTTGAAATTAAATAACAAAAAATATAACTTTATGCTAAATGTCATGACATGATGTATATTCGTGTACCCCTACGGTTTATAAGCCGTGAGCCGTGACGGTCGACAAAGCAAAATAATTATGGCTTGTTTCTGCAACTGTGGCTATTTTTACGATTCCGGAATAGTCATGCCACGTAAAACACCTTAGTATAATTTAGAAAATATGCATGGTAACGTAATCATCATTTTAATTAGGTATGTGTACCTACCTAACTACAATAGATAATTACTCTGCTTTTAAACCCCCGACGAGAACATTTACAGTCGAATTTTGACCGCAGAACGGGTCTCTATAGTCCGTCCACAAATCTTAGAGACTAAATTGACGTTACATGGGTGACCAGTTTCGGGTGATCGTGATTCGTAACGATGAAATCCGTAGGCGAACAAAAGTTACCGACATAGTGCGTAGAGTTAACCGGCTGAAGTGGCAATGGGCAGGCCACATCGTTCGAAGGACAGATAACCGATGGGATCGCAAAGTGCTCGAATGGCGGCCACGTCTCGGTAAAAGCACAGTAAAGATATATTGTGGTAAAAGAAGCACTGGTCGCCCCCCGACCAGGTGGACTGATGACCTAATAAAGACGGCGGGAAGCCGCTGGATTCAGAGGGCCCAGGACCGGTCGGAGTGGCGCCAATTAGAGGAGGCCTATGTCCAACAGTGGACTTTAAAAGGCTGCTAGATAGAGATAGATAGATGTACAAAATTCAAAGAAAGAAAAACATACGGAAAGTTGTGTCAGTAACGTTTCACCGGTTATTGGTCGTCACTGTACTCTTATTAGGTAGATACCTATTGTGTTTCACTCGGACAATGGCTGCTGCATAGGAGAACAGTCAATGAGAATTGATTGATGAAACAATTATGTATCGTTCGCGTTCCTGTCGCAATTATTGCAAAATGGGCGCTACTGTCTACCACTTCTTGTTTAATTTTTCCCAACACTACGCTACTAATACATACAGACACACAGTAGGTACCTACTTGCTTCTTTGTTGGTCGGCAACGAATCGGTGATAACTTTGGTGGTACCGATGTCGGGATGACGGGTAAGCATTTACTTGGCTCGTCTGTTCGTCGGTCGGTTCGTAGTGTATCATTAATGGCCATAAATAGTGTCTAAATCATTAAGGGCTTGTTTCACAATCTTCAACTAAGTCCGAAGTAAGCTATTCGTTGGTTAAGTTGACATTTAGTGTATGTAAAATGACACTTTAACGTCACTTTAACCGGCGAATAGCTTATTCAGGACTCTACTTGAAGATTGTGAAACAAGCCCTAAATGTGACGTTATTGACAAAATTACTTGGAATCGATTTTTCTATCACTTCCAGTTTTCCCTGAACCTGAATGACGAGTACCTTGTCTATTGCAGTTCTTATCCTTAGTTATTGCAGGTACTAAAATCGATCATTTGTTGCTATTCCATCGTCGTATCCTCAAAATAAGGAAACCAAAAAAAATAATTCACGAAAAAAGCTACAACACAAAAACACAATCCTCTACGTCTTTAAACTTTCCACAGAAAACGGAAAATTTTCGTGGATACATCTACTAAAAGAAAACATCATCGGCTTTTAAATCGGTTAGGTCAGGGTCAGGGTAAGGTATTGTTTATTTACTTTTTATTTTGCTTTCGTTATCTTTCGTTTATATCGAGAACTGCCTAATTATCATGTGGATGTGGACTTTTATAACTGACAAACATGCTTAGGTTATCAATCTTGTAGACCTCGTAGCTCTTGTTTCCAATTGGCCATTTCAATTGGCCATGTCTGTTTAGTATTACTATTTTGGGATGTAAGGGGCTCATACCTATCCTCCTGCCCAAACTCTCCTCTGTCCAAGACCCCTTCTTGTAAAAGTCATCCGTTACTAAAGTACCCTGTTGTAAAATAGAAGAGGTAATGCCCCATTGTAAGTGGTTACCCAGCCTAACTAGCGCGTACCCTTTTAAAAAAATAACTTAATAATAATAACGGGGGTCTTATCTTTTAGTGATGTACTTACATCTAACTCGTATACATTTAAAAATAAAAAACCCACCTGCTATCAAAAAAGACTTTGACAACCCTGTAGCCTAGTTGGTAGTGACCTTGCCTGCGAAGCGAGGGGTCCCGGGTTCGATTCCCGGCTGGGGCAGATATTTATGTGACAGATAAATTTTTGTACTCGGGTCATGGGTGTTATAATGTGTAGTCCATGCCACCTGCGACACAGGCGTTTGCAGATTATACAAAATCATAAAGACTATAGAAGGTTAAAATTAATGAGCTAAATTACTTAATTCACCTTCATAAACAAAACAACAGTAATAAACGCTAACATTGAAATAAGGTTAAACGGAGAGCGTTTTATGTTAAAATCCAAACAATATCCTAATAATATTATCAATTGGTAGGTTACTCTATGGTTCAAGTCTACACAAAGGTCATGCCTATGCCTTTTTGACCAACTACAAAGTCTCATGTTTTTTGTCTATTTACAGTTGGATAATCAATAATGAAATGTTACGTAAATGTTATGAATTGTGTTATAATGTGCTCCTATGCCTAGAAAGATTTTTATTGTAATCAGCCTCCTGATTATAGAGAAAATTAATATGGTAGCCTTCCATTTACGCATGTCAGGGTGTATGTTCTGAATTGTTTGTTTTTCTGTAGTTTTATTCAAAGTTTAAACCTATATTTATGTATACCTACATGACTTTGTATACAGGGTGTTTGGTAGAGGGTCTGACAAACCAAGTGGGCGTGTTCGGGGACCCATTTGGAGAATACAAGTTGGCCAAAAAAAATCCCTGACCCTCTATTTTTTTTAAAGATTTTTTTGTTAATTTTTCGGTTTTACCCGAAATTGTACCTATTTACCACCATAACATTTTTAAAATCTGTTTTAGACTAGATGTTTTTACTTTAGTTTAGTCTTTGATACATCTTTAGACGCACGCAAAGAAAAATTAGATAGAATTAGAGCTAACTAACTGGTGTAGAGATCATACAGTGAAAAAATAAAAATAAATTTTACATCAAAGTTCAACTTACAATGATTTAAAAAAAACCACTAGCAATTCTGGAGGTCATATGCGTTTAAAAACTTCTCTATTTATTACTTATTACGATAACATAATAATTGGTATAATACTTACCAGCTTGTTGAGTAAAGATAAGATTCAAAGTACCTAACCATAACAAAAAACAAATGTGTTATCTACATAGTCATCTTTCTTTTATTGTTATAAAGTCAGTAATAAAATCAGAGACTAAAGTAAAGTAAAAACATCTAGTCTAAAACAGATTTTAAAAATGTTATGATGGTAATTTGGTAAATAGGTACAATTTCGGTTAAAACCGAAAAATTAACAAAAAAAATCTTTAAAAAAAATAGAGCATCAGGAATTTTTTCGCCAACGTGTATTCTCCAAATGGGTCCCCGAACACGCCCACTTGGTTTGTCGGACCCTCTACCAAACACCCTGTATAATTGAACCGATTTCAATTGTGTAAAAAATATGATCAAAAGGATTATATAAAAACTACGTCCGCTTCATTATTCATAGTACCCAAGTCTCTTCATTACTTTGTCGAATGCACAGTACGGCCGACGTATCTTGGCCCGTCTGAATTTCGCGCAGAAGGCTGCGCAGTAACATACTCGTAATTCGGCAATGCTTGGTACGCGGCGTATTGTCTCAGTCACACGTTAGCAAGTTCGTGTCGCTATCTCTGTCTTACATGCGCTAAAGTTCACAGAGCCTATGTTCAGACGCGCCAAGATACGACGGCCGTACTGTACTTTCCGACGTAATATTCAAACGTGATTATAAAAAAACCGGGCAACAACACGTGCCTCGCTCTTTGTCACTTGTTATCTCTCTACTTTGTTGGATCATGCAATGATTATAGCATCGCTTTAATAACTGGTAATTTGCCATAATTACTAGAATTAAGCATTTTTGGATCATGATTAAATTGTTTAGCATCATCACGAAAAATAAATATCCCTATTGGGATCTGTTCTCTTAAAATAAAGGACATTGATAATATCAGATTATGAGAGCCAAAACAGCCTAAACTAGATTTTCTTTTTGCTTGAAAAAATCGTAAAAATGTATTATTTTGGTAGAACCAGAATGGCTCAACCATGATTAATAGATATACACTAATTAGGTCACACTGATTCTATTAAAATAATCAATTTTAACTACATATTTAAAAAAAAATCAAAAACTTGGAACTGTATATAAAAACTTTGTCATGCTGTTTGAGCTCTTATGACCACTACGCATCAGTACGGCATCAGCTATATTAAGAAGAATTATGACGTCTGAAGCTTCAAGAAAATAGTGAATAATAAAATTATGCTTTTGCTTAGTGCGTTCACCATCTTAAACTTCATCGACTCCATTTACCATGAGATAGTGGTTAAGTATTAAGTAATTTTAAGCAAAAAATTAAGATATTTTATAATAACCCAAGTTCTTCGGGAGATGAGGCTGACTATTGAGCCAGTCCCTCATTTGCACCACGGAGTTGGCCGCTTCTTCAGCATTCTTCCCGTTCTGCATGTTTCAGGTTGTCTGTCTGTAAACACATACATAAATAACGTCAAACTTAGCATTTTTAATCGACACTGTTGGAATTTAGATAAGTATATAAATTATAGATTAGATAGTATATTCCCAAGTCCCAAATGTTGATAAAATATCACAGACTTTCAGTTTTTTACTATTTTTCTGATGAAGTGTAGTTCACACATACAACTATTATTTTTAACTATTATTTTGGATTTATTTATTAGATTTGAAATGCAAAAACAACTAAAAAATTTGAAATATTGCTATGGGAATAAAAAATCATACTATTATTATAAATGTGAATGTAAGTTTGTTTGTTACGCTTTCACGCGAAAACTACTAAACCGATTAGGCTGAAATTTGGAATGGAGATAGCCTATACCCTGGATTAAATCATAGGCTACTTTTTATCCCGGAAAAGTTCAGGGTTCCCGCGGGATTTAAAAAACCGATCTCTACCACGGATGAAGCCGCGGGCAACAGCTAGTATTGTATAATTGAATGTATTCGAACAGTTGTGACTGCATGATTATACAGTTTATACATTTTTGTTTATACATGTTTATACATTTCCATTATGTCAAGGCCAGCGGAGAAAACTGTTGGAGAAGCCTGTTCATTGAATACATCAGATTTTAATGATGACTGGTAACTAATAATAGTATTATTTATAACATTTGTGTTACACGTACCTACAATTAATAATATATAAATTACGTGTCACGTTGTTTGTCCGCGACTCCTAAACTACTTAACCGATTTTAATATTTGCACACCGTGTGCAGTTTGATCCAACTTGAAAGATAGGATAGCTTAGGTACATCTCAAAAAGAAGAACTTTTGACAGAACGAAGTCTGTCCGAGCAGCTAGTTATTATACCGTGTTAAACTAGTTTTACGTCTTTAATCACGAATAACCAGTTTAAATACACCTACAGCTATTATTTATATTGGCCTTGCACGACTGGTTTATGATATTGCGAATAAAAAAAAATCAGCTAATCATAAGGTAAGATATGATATTGAAAGATTAAAATATAATTTAAGGGTAACTTTTCTAACAAACAAATATCAAAAAGATCTTTATATCCAACCTTTTCAGATATTAAGTCCAAAGTTTAATTTAAATTCGTTTTTATTGCCGTCATTTTTATTCGTAGGTCGCCGCGAAATAAAAAGCCAGTTTTATAAGAATAATTTTGAACTTTTAGGATTTCATACCGCCTGACAGGTAACCAAAACTCAGAACAAAGTGATTCTTTACTAAGGAGCGATTTAAGTAACCGTTAGTGACTTTGAGTTGGGAGGTAATTGAACTAAATTTTAAACAACAATGTATATGTTACCGGATATCTGTATAATGCTGGTATTCAACACAATTCCTAGGAAATGTGTATAATACCTGGGTCGTTTTGGCAATGTATTAAATTATATGAATATTATCACCATTACATAGTTTGCCTAGGTAATGTATACGTTTCCCAACTACTGTACAGAATACCTGCAGGTCCACCGGCAATGAATAAAGTTAGATTTGGGTATGTAAAGTCAACTTGGATGGAGGTTGGAATTAAGAATTTACTTAAAACACACTCAAAACAAATTATAACCTGCATGAATAGATATTTTTTTATACATTTTAAATTAATGCTTGACCGAAATCACACTTGATGGTAAGGAGAGATGCAGTCTAATGGCTCCTACACTACACTGCTCGCCTACGCAGCTTCGGATTTTTCAAAATTGGTGACAGAACCGACTTAGTCAACCCCGACCCCACGTGGTACTAGTCTGCCCTACCCCTAGAGTGAATGTAAACCCCGGAGGCGCGGAGGGAGAGCAGCCCCCGCCCGCTGTAACAAACTGCAGGCACCATGTGAGCCGAAGCGGCTGAGGCTGGTCGCCGCAGGCGACCAAAAAGCCGAAGCTGCGTAGGCGAGCATGGAGTGCCTGCAGTTTGTTACGCAAGGGCGGAGGGGCTGCACTTCCCGCAGCGCCGGAGATGTTTGGAAGCCTTTTTATGTATCAAAAACCCCTAAATTCTCCCTAAAAGTGCATATGTCACCGGAAGATGACTATTTGCAAAGCATGATGTAGTTACCTGTAATTGTAGGAACAGTAAGATTTAATATGATAAGTAACAACTTGTATTGCAAATGATGAAACTGTATCTTATGTTGGTAATCCTATAATAAATAAATAAATAAATAAAGATAACAAGAACCGCAAATTTACAAACCTAGGTTTATAAACAATATACAACCAAATGAATATTACTCTAACTGAAACATTCGCTACTTGAAAGTTGGCCTTTTGAAAAATGTCATTATAAAAGGCAGACCAAATGTACAGTTGGCAACTGTTAGGAACTGTTAAAAAAAATGTGATAAGTTGGCAAATGATTATTCGGCGAAATAAAATTCTGCGAAATGTTAGTTGGCAAGTGATAATCGGCCAAACAATTTTCGGCGAAAAGGCAGCTTAGAGAACCGTCTTTTACACACATTACCAACTACGCATGGAGTATTGTATAGAATACCTGGGCTAAGTATGAAATAAATAATATTCAAAACGTTACCTGAACGTTTTAGATATTCTATACATTGCCTAGGTATTGTATAGAATGCTGAATTATACAGATATCCGGTAACATATATATTATGCATTATATTAGATACTCACTATAATACATGTTATTAGTGTTATTACTCGTATTTGTTACATCATAATATTATGTCAGGTCAACAAATAAGCGGATATAGGCACAGACATGTCATTGTATACATGTCTGTGCCTATATCCGCTACATCATATATCATGTACAGTGGCGGCCTTAGGGGGTGGCGAACAGGGCAACCGCCCGGGGCCTCGCGCTTGCAGGGGCCTCGCGCCATCACCAGAATTAAAAAAAATTTTAGACAGCAAAACAAAAATATGATTGTATAACTTTAAGAACGGAATACCATAATATACAGTGAAATAACAATAAAAATACCTAACCTTTTGGTTATTTGACTGTTTGAAACTATAAAATTAAATCTTATTATACTATCTGGCTTCGCTACCCAAGCCCCTTTTTTAAATTCAATATGCTATTTTACAGTATTTTTAGGGTTCCGTACGAAAAACGAAAAACGGAACCCTTATAGGATCACTCATACGTCTGGGCGACCACCGTTCACAGTCAATTTACTCCGAAACTACTGGACCAAATAAGTTGTTTGGTACTCATGTACTTTTTTGTGACCCAAAGCTGAAGGTGTAAATTAAACATCTGAATTTTGAAAAAATAAATACGGAATCAAATTTAAACAAAAAGTGTTTTGCAAACCGTATCAACTTGTATGTCAAATGAAAGGAATTGTTGTAAGGATCTCAAATATATTTTTAAATTATTAATATTATTCAAGAAAGAACGAAAATTAAAGTCAAAAACTGACCATTCCACCCCTTATTTACTTAAATGTTACAGTCTATAGTTTTAAAAAACGGCAAAAATAGATAAAATACGATAGAAAAATAATGGTAAATACATAATCAACGTAGGGAACCCTCTCTAAGCGAGTTTAACTCGCACTTGTCAGGTTTATTTTGCACTTCCAGGAGTGAATTTTCTTTTTCTTGTGTTTATGAATGAATGTTCAATATCGCCAGTTAAGATATTTTTTTCGCAAATACATAATTTCCCCGCTTGGCTGAGTATTAAAGTATACATATAACCTACCTTTAAGAGTTTTATGTACATTTTTTTTAGGGTTCCGTAGCCGAATGGCAAAAAACGGAACCCTTATGGATTCGTCATGTCTGTCTGTCTGTCTGTCTGTCTGTCTGTCTGTCTGTCTGTCTGTCTGTCTGTCTGTCCGTCCGTATGTGTCACAGCCACTTTTTTCCGAAACTATAAGAGCTACACTGTTGAAACTTGTAAATGTTTTTTTCATCAAACCCATACGTGTGGGGTATCTATGGATAGGTATTCAAAAATGATATTGAGGTTTCTAATGTCATTTTTTTCTAAACTGAATAGTTTGCGCGAGAGACACTTCCAAAGTGGTAAAATGTGTGTCCCCCCCCTGTAACTTCTAAAATAAGAGAATGATAAAACTAAAAAAAATATATGATGTACATTACCATGAAAACTTCCAACGAAAATTGGTTTGAATGATATTTAGTAAGTAGTTTTTTTTAATACGTCATAAATCGTAAACCGCAAAAAACATTGATCAAAGTTACAACGAACTACAAGAACTTTTATATTATGTTACTTGCTGCTACGGAACCCTTCATGGGCGAGTCCAACTCGCACTTGGCCGCTTTTTAGGGTTCCGTAGCCGAATGGCAAAAAACGGAACCCTTATAGATTCGTCATGTCTGTCTGTCTGTCTGTCTGTCTGTCTGTCTGTCTGTCCGTCCGTATGTCACAGCCACTTTTCTCCGGAACTATAAGAGCTATACTGTTGAACCTTGGTGAGTAGATGTATTCTGTGAACCGCATTAAGATTTTCATAGAAAAATAGAACAAAAACAATAAATTTTGGGGGTTCCCCATACTTAGAACTCAAACTCAAAAATGTTTTTTTCATCAAACCCATACGTGTGGGGTATCTATGGATAGGTCTTCAAAAATGATATTGAGGTTTTTAATATCATTTTTTTCTAAATTGAATAGTTTGCGCGAGAGACACTTCCAAAGTGGTAAAATGTGTGTCCCCCCCCCCCCTGTAACTTCTAAAATAAGAGAATGATAAAACTAAAAAAATTATATGATGTACATTACCGTGCAAACTTCCAACGAAAATTGATTTGAACGAGATCAAGTAAGTAGTTTTTTTTTAATACGTCATAAATCGTAAACCGCAAAAAACATCGATCAAAGTTACAATGAAGTACAAGAACTTTTTTATTATGTTACTTGCTGCTACGGAACCCTTCATGGGCGAGTCCGACTCGCACTTGGCCGCTTTTTTATTTATTATTCGCCCGATTAATAACATCACAAAAGAAAACAGCTTCAATACGACCTACGTGGGCCCGTGTTTAAATATGTGAAAAATGAAGTTCAGGAAACCTCTAAAAACCCAACACAGGCTAAAAGTGATACATAGCAATCTAATAATTACTAAATCCACGAGCGTGCGAGGTTTGAAAAAGTATTTGCACAGGCAGTAGTAATATGGCCGAATATCGTGGCATAAGGTACTCGTGGCGTTCGCCCATGCTTGGTCTGCACTTTCCGCTTTCTATTAGGGCAGTCATTGTGGTTGGCCACAATTAAAAAAAAATTCAAATCAAATCTTAACACACAATTGGCATGATGACAGTAAGTTAAAATCACCAAAAATTATGTATTTATTTAATGAAACCTTATTAATGGATTACAAAATACGGTAAGCCTCCATGATATCTTAAACGTCAATCAGTCTCAATCTGCGCGAATTACGTCACGCTTCTATAAACAAACGAATATGACCATTAGACCAGTGCCGATAGCTTTAAAAACGGTAAAAAGTGAAAAAAAATTATAGTAGGATGAAACCCATTGCAAAAGAGAATATAACAAAAATTAAAGGAAAAATAATTTACGGGCGATCTGAGGTCGGCCTTTGTATGTCCTAAACATACTGTAATTTTTTTGATTTAAAATATTTCTTTTTTTAACCTTAATTTTGACTTAATATCGAAAAAGCACCCTAATTTTCAATTGAAAATTCTCACGTCAAAATATCTGTTTTCTTTAAAAAATCGGTGGGATTTTTGTTCGTTGAAATCTCTACTTTCTGATGGCATCGATCATCCAGTACAAAGTATTTGGGGTTACGGGTAAAAATTCTGTGGGTGAATAATCAATCATCCCCTATTTTCGTACCTTTAGGGTGGGAATAAAATTTTCAAAAAAATATGGGACCAACTTCAAGATATAACCTATCCATTAAAAAAAGAATCATCAAAATCGGACCACCCTGTGCCGATTGCTGCGTGATCATACATAAAAAAATACGTGTCGAATTGAGAACCTTTTTTTTTCGTCGGTTAAAAAACCAAAAACTTGGTTTAATTAGAATTTTTCACATAAATTTTGAGGTTATGTAAAAAAGTCTAAATACAAAAGTTGTGGACGTTTTTATTACCTACAATTCGGCCATTTAACTTTTTTCCATAGCACTTGTAGTGTTGCGGGAAATCGAGATACCTATACCGTTTTTTACCCTTAATCCCCCCTCCCCGCACTTCCCGACCTCAAATCGCCCGTAAATTATTTTTGCTTTAATTTTTGTTATATTCTCTTGCTTTTGCAATGGGTTTCATTCTACTATATTTTTTTTGGTTTCAAAAATTATCGGCACTTGTCTACATACAGATAATGACATCTTGTCTATTATTTTCCTGAGGCGTGACGTCACAAGCGGCGCCATGGCACTGAAGCGTTTTGGTATGAATTTTAGACTTATAAATTGAAATGTATTTATTTTATACTAAACCTTATTGTTTTGCGGAAATATGATATGCGTAGTAATTATAATAATATAAAATCCCAACAATATAGAACAGTATTTCAAAATCTGTCATCATGCCCATTTTACGAAACGCACAAAGGCCTCGCAAAGATTTGCTGCCCTGAGCCTCGCAAGGGCTAAGGCCGCCTCTGATCATGTATACATGTCTGTGGATATAGGTAAATATCAGGACAAAAATGATATTATCTAAGTATTAGCAAATTATAATTATCGTTTTTTGCTTTATCAGTACTAAGGACGCTTAGTGCAAAAACTGATAAAGAAAATAACAAATCACAAAATATTTTTCCATCGTGCTTGTGTAGCATCGTGCACCGTGCTCATGTTCTGAATAATAGTCGAGAGAGTCCCTAATATTGCTTTATCGATAGACCTTTCTGTCACTTTTCCAGTCGCAGGTCTGCTGGAAGAAATTTCGTAAGAGATAAGCAGAACCTTTGTACAATGTATCTGTTATTTGTTGTCTTTTTAATTCTTATGTGTACATGAACAATAAATAAATAAATTTGTATTTTCTAAAGCCAAATTGTTGTTGAGTAAGGATCTTGTTTTGTTCTAGAAAATTGTACAAGGGCGTGTAAATTGCTTTTTCAAATATTTTTGAGAAAACTGAGGAGTGCTACTGGTCTATAGTTATTTATATCAGTTATATTTCCTTTTTTAAACAGTGGTTTAATTATGAATGTTTTTAGTATGTTTGGAAACGCTCCATGTTCTATACAAAGGTTGAATATACTCGTATGAGACAGAATGTGTGCAATAACACAATTAAGCGCATCTTTTAACCTCCATTTCCATAGTATTTTTTGTTGGCGTGGATATCCATCTAGGTTTTGTATTGGTCATAAGCTTACATTTTCTAATTGGAAAACAGAGGTCGTACATTAATTTAAACATCTCGTGAAAGTAGTTAAATGCAATATGGGTCATTAGTTTCATATACTTACTTCTTGAAAAAATATTTGTTTCAAATCTATGACATCTATAGGTACAAATAAATAAAATTGGAGTGTCTGTTTCTTGTAATATTAAAATAACCGCTTTTTACTAAGTGCATTTGGATGTATACACGGTACATAAACCAAAACAACATTTTTTAAAATTTTTGTTTGTCTTGTGTGAAATGGCTGGACCAATTTTGACGGGACTTTTACTGGCAGATAGCTGATGTAACAAGGAGTAACTTAAGCTACTTTTATTTTAGAAAAAAAAAGTTTGTTAGGCGATACGAAGTTCGCCGGGTCAGCTAGTAGATGATGAGTGTTTGATTTGACTTGACATTCAAAAACTTCAAAGTTAATCAATATTAAATAATTAGGTAAAGGTATTTGTACACTTAACTTTAATTTTCCGTAAACTGACTTTCACCCCAACTCAGACAGTTGTACAGAATCACAAAAATTCACTCTCAAAGTCAGTTTACGGACAATTAAAGTTAAGTATAGTCCTGATGACAAGCGTCAAAATCCCCCAGAAGAGAGAGCCGTAGGGTACTGACGAAGAGAAGTCTATATTAT
This sequence comes from Thymelicus acteon, assembly GCA_951805285.1. Classification (NCBI taxonomy): domain Eukaryota; kingdom Metazoa; phylum Arthropoda; class Insecta; order Lepidoptera; family Hesperiidae; genus Thymelicus; species Thymelicus acteon. Next base: position 11,101,470 of record OX638229.1, on the reverse strand, counting down.
AATAATTAAAATAATTACTTTCTTGACAAATTATGAGATCAGAACGGCCAGCGAGCGAATGAGCATCTCGGGAATTAGCCACTACGACCGACTAACCTATCGTTAATCCAACAATTTATTGTGGTTAAATTTACCTTAATCAATTGCCAGTAATTGTTTGTTATGAACAAGTAAACGAATCATAATAATTAATAATGTAGTAGATACCTACCTACGTAATCCAACTGCGGCATTAGGGCCGACGCCCACTCGCTGCACGGCCGCGGCATGGTAAGGGATTTTTATGCGACGAATAGAAATAAGAAATTAAATAAGATGAAATAAGATATTGAAATTTCAATGATAGGTACAAAAACAAAGCTGCGGTATGCTTAGCGATGCTTATTCATGCCGTGTCGGCAGCCTTGGGAGTGTCTCGGCATCCCTCAGCATGCTTTGGTAGCCTTCGGGACGCCAAGGCAAGGTGGGGCGAGCCGGTAGTGCCCGCGCCCCGCGTTGTTCTTCATTAGCAGCGACGTTCTTAATCATAATATAATATTTGTAACTTGTGTAATACGTGTAGCAGTAGAACGACAACGCTACGACTTTTCGGAAGAAGAATTACGACTATAGTGAAAAAAGACTATGTACGAGCACGATGTAGCGAGGGTAAGCTTCCCTCGAGGACGTCTTGGCGTGCCTGAGGAATCCGTGGCATGCCTAAGGATACCGCGGCATGTGCGCTTGCATGTAAGCATGCCGAAGGATCCCTTGCCGTGCCATGTCGTCAGTGGGCGCCGGCCCTAAGTGTGAGTTTTATTTGCAAAAATATACCGGACTAGCTACCATGACATAATAATTCTCGACGGGTGTAAAGTAAAAAGAGTTATATACAAAACAGCTACTTTTAAGTAGATCGCTTAATAGGAAAAAAATGCTCCTATTTTGTTATTTTTAAACCAAGTTTGTTGAAATGTTTATAAGCACTTAGTTATTGAATAAGGTATCCCTGTGTATATTTAATTTTTACTAATATGTGGCAAGTGGCAACTGTGTTAACTACCACTTAGCCGTTTCTACATTGAAATTAAATAATAAGGATTAAGGGAAAAAAATTCAAAAGTTTCAGTAAATATAAAAAATAAATAATTTACATAAAATGTAGTTCTTAACTTTGACTATGAACATGTTCAGAACATAATTGGGCAGATGTCTTTTTCTACACTATACAAGCAAAACCAAACGAATAAGATTGCGGCCGGCGAAGAACGTATCATCTGACTGATAACACATAAAACACATTACGAATGTCCGCGCACCACGCGTGTTGCGCGCACACACGACCGGCATGCGGCAGTGCAGTAGATATAATACTCATCTACACTACATCGTGTGCAATTTTACAAAACAGCAGTAGTTGTCTGCTTTAACTATTAAAAGTGCAACAAATAAGGCAATATCTGTAATTTTTTTGCCATGTTGTGGAATATATTTGAAGTAAGTTTATTACCGCAATAATAAGAAAATCGCAAAATTGCAGATAACCTTTTTTACTTTGCACGGGTCTATCTATGAGATTAAGGACACAAAAAACATATTCAACAATTCACAAATCGATTACCTTGATGATCCGTATCTACCTGAACCGCAAATCATGGTAAAATATTTATATGTATCTACTATAACTAGCGCCCTGCCCGCATTTCCGGGATAGTAAGTACCCCATTGTACTTTATCTAGCGCTCTGCCCGCATTTTCCGGGATAGTAAGTACCCCATGTCTTATCCATCATCATGATGGTTTCATCATCATCATGATTTTCCTTTGAGTTAATTTAATGAAAATCCATTCAGTCGTATTCGCTTAAAAGAGTAAAAATAACACTTTCACATTTACAACATTACTATAGTAGGATTATTCGGATACGGTAATCGTGAGTACCGATGCGTTAAATACTGTCTCTCTCCGTATACTTTTGGTCATACGACGCGCCGTGACGCAAAAATTAAATGACGTGTTGTTATTGCTATAAAACCGACATACGTCATTTAATTAAAAGCCAATTACCCAAACCAAAAATATAAAACTATTAATTTTATCAGTACAATTAAAAGTTCTATCTTGATTCGTGACACCAGTGACCCAGTAAAATGTCTATCAAAATTTTCCTATTAGAAAACTTAACAATTTCTCATAATTTTATGGAATATCAATATACAAAACATGATAAAGCTGACAGAGTAGGCAGGCAGCCAAATCTTGTGGCCAGTCACGTAAAATGCTACGCTTCGAGCACAATAGAACCTAGATACTTCCTCGACATCAATATACAAATTATTATAAACGTCCCTCTGTTCGCTCATACGTCTAATGAATTAAATGGATCGCAACTCACATAATGTCTTCAGTGCAGCTGCACTCTTTGTATCGATGTTTTGTATTTTCCGAGGCACTCGTATTCGTTTATCAAACGGTTATCTGAAACACGTCTAGAAACGGTCCCGCGCTCTCGTTCACTGACTGACATGGTGTACTTGTTGAAGCTAACACTACGAGGTAAACTGTCCTCTCTCTGCGTATACGCCGGAAAAATACTACAAAACAAAACGACAGCAGCTCGTACGATTTATAAACACAGTGTTTTGAACTCAATAGAACCTTATTATAACGAAGCTTCAGTACTTACACGTAAACGCGCTATTTCTACTTCTTTGTCCGTATTTGTATCAAATAACTTTATTATAACGAAGCTTCAGTAAACGCGCTATTTCTGTTTCTTTGATGGATGTAAATTTATAAAGTATCAAATTATATTATGTCATCATAACTCTACGCTAGTTCAGTAGTTTTTTGTTAATATTCGGCAAAATGACAGATGAATCACCTTTAGGAAAAGTTACCGTCGCGTCGCACCGCACGTAGACATCTGAATCTAGAGGTGTAGCCTAAAGGAGACGTTGACCCACCTCACATACATTTTTCTGATTTTACGGTGATTTTAGAAAGATTAACACCGGCCAACTTGCCACCATATGACTGAGTACCGTTGAGATTAAACTGAATGGTACAGAACACAATAAAATGAACTCTGACATGGAAACCAAAATATTTATCACTACATTCCATTGTTTTATTCAAATCAGATAATACGTTTAAGCCTAATAGTCTTCATGTTATTTTTCACCGTTCTAAAAATGTAAGACCAATCAAGAACCAATAATGACATTTTTGCTAAAATACCAGTAGATCACCGAATGATTTTTGGAGTTTAACTCCTTTAGAATCGATTTTCATATTTAAGCCCACAGTATGAAATTTTATGAGGAGTAAAATCAAACTTTCTCCGTTACATTATGCGTCATGTCTATAATTCGTAACACAGAATCTAGATATCGTCGGATGGCTGATCAGTCACAACGCCATCTAATGATTAAGATAAAAAAAACGCGTACACACTCATACCCCGCAGTAGGTTTTCACCTGTGTCGCGGGTTGCATGGACAACACATATAACACATCACAACAACACCCATGACTCGAGTACAAATATTTATGTCTCATAAATATCTGCCCCGACCGGGAATCGAACCCGGGACCCCTCGCTTTGCAGACAGGGTCGCTACCAACTAGGTTACAGGGTCGTCAAGATAATAATAATCTTGGCACATGCTATTCTGATGATGTGAAACATCATCATCATCCGTTGTTACTGATTTGACGATTGCAAACTAGATGGCGTTAAACTCCAGTCGTACGTCTGAGCTGAGCTAACACACACATTTTTTTTTTAATAATAAAATAATTTACTAAAATTTCAGGATCAGGCGAGCACGGGGGATGCGAGTTTCTGAGCTACAATTGGTTGCAAGACCCACTTGCCCATAAATCCCATAATGCCCATTGACTTAATACGCGGCTTGCGAGATTAGGAGCCATACTTCCAGGAGTTTCAGCCTTCCAGAGCCTTTTTGAGGGATTGACTCTATCAATTAGCGATTAAAATTTGGACGAAAAAATGATTCATAACAATGTTTAAATTTATACCTACCATTGATTAGGGGCCATCCATAAATTACGTCACACGTTAGGGGGGGGGGGGGGGGGTCGATGAAGTGTGACATTGTGTGACAAGGGGTGGGAGGGGGTCCTAAATTTCGTGACGTCACATTTCAAAATCGAATAATTGGTATGTATAGGTAAAAATTTAAAAAAATAATGGAAATAAAACATATTTCAGAACTGCGGTTTTAGTTTAATAATTTTTAGATGTAAAATTTCATAATATGTGACGTCACACTGGGGGGGGAGGTCTCACAAATGTGACCAGCTGTGACAAAGGGGGGGCAGGGGTCAAAGTCATGAAATTAATGTGACGTAATTTATGGATGGCCCCTTACTAGAATTTTATGGAAATACTAGCTGACTCGGCAAACGTTGTTCTGCCAAATTTTTCTGAATATGGATACCCTAATCACTTAGCGGTATGAAATACATATATTTTACGACCTTTTGTCATATCTACCAAATATACCCAAAATAAATGATAAAAATCGGTCGAGTCGTTTCAGAGGAGTGCGAACACAAACACCGTGACACGAGATTTTATATAATACTAGCTGACCCGGCGAACTTCGTATCGCCTAACAAACTTTTTTCTAAAATAAAAAGTAACCTAAGTTACCCTTGTTTCATCAGCTATCTGCCAGTGAAAGTCCCGTCAAAATCGGTCCAGCCATTTCAGAGATTAGCCGGAATAAACAGACAGACATACAAAAATTGTGAAAAATGTTGTTTTTGTATATGTATCGTGTATACATTCAAATGCACTTAGTAAAAAGCGCCAAGCGGTTATTTTTATATTACAAACAGACACTCCAATTTTATTTATTTGTATGGATTAGATAAAATTCGTAGATATACTTAATATATAAAATAGCATATAAAATAGGGCAAGCAGCTCTTGACCTGAACCCGAAAATTCGTCGATCAACAGATTTTATATGTCACAACCTTCATAAACATAAACACAATACATAAATAGAGTTTAAAATACTCGAAAAATTCGGCAAACTGCAAAACCATCAAATCGAATACATAAATTTTATCAACTTCAATGCAAGTTTATAAATAGCCGACAAACGAGCTGAAGACGCGACGCGGCTAGACCGCGTGCGGCAAACGCTTTCTGTTGAATCGAGTGAATTGTCAGGACATTTTGTATTTTGTCGGGACTCTGGACATCATATGAAATGTCGGACAATCCAGACAAACCGACCATCTGACAACCCTACGTGTAACCCTAACTCTGTAGTCTATATTATCAGTAGTGACCTTTTACGAGACTGATAAATATTTTTTTCTTGAGCTAGGACAGTTGCCTCCATGTTACCCTCAATATAGGTAATTCAGGGCACGTTTTGGGTAGAGCAAGAGAAGCGGTCACCAGGTGGCAAACGATGGCAAGCAAGAGTGGCAACCACTCTTGCTTGTGTCAGCCGCCAAACGAATCGTCGTGTTCCGGCTGTGGGGTGGAGAGCCATTTCTTTCTTTCTTTCTGTTTCTTAGCCGACAACGCATCAGTGAAGCCATTGGTGTCGTTGATGTCCATGGACGACAGTTGCCATCGTGTGAATCTCCAGCTCGTTTGTCGACTATTTCCATAAAAAAAATAGGGCAGTAGGTACCTCAGACCAATAAAAAAGAGGATTATCATTGTGTTGGTATCACGTCAACACAGTGAACTAATTAAAATTACCATCATCAAACATGGGTATGTGAACCGGCTCGCGATTCAGCTCAATGAGCTGAAAGAGTCAAAGAGCCGTTCGAGCCGTACGAGTCGTTCGAGCCGTTGGAGCCGTTCGAGTCGAGTGAGCCGAAAGCGGAATGAACGCAGCGCAGCGACGTGACGGTATATTATCTTAGTCGACTGGCACTGTACAGGTCAGGTTTAGGTACAGCTCGCAGCTCGCGCGCAATCTGAATTCTGATTCACTCTTGAGCTGAAACGTGAGCCGGTCAAGCTGTTGTTGAGCTGCAGCTCAACAGCTCAAGATCGTGTGAGCTGAATATTTGAGTCGGTTTAGATCTGAGCTGAGTTACCCATCTCTAACTATCATACCGTTAGTCAATAATGTTTTGCAATTTCAATTACAACAACAATAAATATCTTTAAACACGAATCAGTTATTCCCTACCATAGCGGAGTTACACTCTTTATCCTAACTCATCGTCCTCAAATTATACGAGTAGAACAAAATCTGAGCCATTCTCCCTATATTTAAATAGGGCCAAGTTGACGAAATTCCCAACACAATAAAACAAGAATCACTATCGTCACGCCGAAAATAACGAATCTATAATAATGGAATCTATGAACTAAAACTAAATTGAACCACTAAAAATAACTTATCCCTCGGGATCAGGAACAAATACATTTCTTGGGATGAAAAGTATCCTATGGTCGAATCCATAATTCGACGGACCACTTTGACCACCACTTTTCTTATCGACATTATGAAAATGTTTTATCTATATTTTGCGTGACTTTTAAAATCAAATTAACTCTATGTTATTGCATTTTTCGTAATTAAAATGTGACAATTTTGTTTAAATTAAATACAACTTGATTTTAGCTGGCATCGAATCATTAAACGGAAGAAATTTTGATTAGTTATGAAGTACAAATACATTAATTGCGCACTATTTAAGGTTTTCCATTAAAAGTCTTAACAAACGTTCTTTCACCACTTTCTCGGAGAGTCAAGCGTCGACACTGAAATATCGACACTTGCCTCTTTTCTTTTCTGCAATAGGTAGCAACTAGTGTTGTTAAAAGGCTCGAGCCTCCCGGTTCATCATCCGTTGTTACTGATTTGATGATTGCAAACTAGATGGCGTTAAACTCCAGTCGTGCGTCGGAGCTGACACACACATTTTTTTTATTATATAGTAAAAATATTTGTATCAAACTTTCATAAATAACCCAATTTAGTATACCTATTGAAACAAAATTATGTTTATTACACCTTATAGGATATTAAATTATGCGTTTCGATTGACTGCTAAGTAAATAAAGCTTGAGCTTCGACTCGAGTCTTCACTTGAAGACTCTTGAGCCTTTATGGCTCAAGCCTTCAAGACTCGTGAACCCTTATAGCTCGAGCTTTGAAGACTCAGAGCTAGAGTCCGGGACTCGAAGCTCATTTTTCTCAACTTTAGTAGCAACACTCTATTTGTCAAAGTGGCCCGTCGAATTAAGGATTCTACAATATTGCCTTTAATCTAGGATTTCTAGGTTTTAAACTGTGTGCCAAATTTCATGTATTTCGGATCAAAAAACTAAATTGTAATTTTTATCCCTCAGGAACAGAACTATTCCTCGGGATGAAAAGGTAACCTCTCTTTGAATCTAGGTTTTAAACTATCGCCAAATATCTATGTGCGACCTGCCGTTTTTGCGTGATTAAACGAAAAACATCAAAACTTTTACCTTAGACTTCTACCTTCTCTTATTTAATTCTATAACCTACACGTCTAAATTCATGAATCATAATTCCTACACGCTACCTACTAATATCTCCTTCACCTATTCGGTTCGGCGGGTTCGGCGCTTAAAAACTCCAACAGGGTCTACTGATACGTCAATCAAATTTAAAAATGTAGGTGTTGAATAATCCAAAGAAAACACATTCCTACTCTTCTCACACCGCTTTATAAATGCCGCTTAAATGCACACGGAAACCTCGTCGAGTTACAATGATAACTCGGAAATAAGTCGAAAACTGATAATTTATTTATTTCAATCATGGAAGATAGAGTAGAAGGAAGGCCATCTCTATATATGAAAAATGTCCGTAAAAACTCGTCCAATTACGGATGGCGCTGTGGTGCGGTCTACAACAGCTATGTTCACGGAACATAGTGTTTGTGTTCCGTGGCTATGTTCGAATATCTATTTGGCGTACATTAGCGCCTTTCATTACGGGTGGCATAACTCGGCAAACTTCACTCCGTCAACAGCCATGTTCATATATCTATTTGTCACACACTAGTGCCGTTCGGAAATAGCATTATTGGAACCTCCATTTTCTATAAACCACATGAACACTATACTTAATGAAAACTTCATATTAACGCCATGTGCGAGAACACTACTACATGCACAGCTATGTGTGCGTGACCTGTCACCGCCAAGACGGGGGAGCGTGCGCCGGCCAATCAGCTAATGCACCGGCGCCCGCTCGGGTACAAACCGGTTCAGTAAGTGGGCAAGTTCTGCAGCCTAAGCCTAATTCACGTAAGTTAACAAGTTCGATTGCAGTGCAGTTGCAGTGACGTTCCGATCAAAATAACACTTTCCGTATTCTCTTAGCTTTCGCGAGCGCTGTCAAACACGCTCACGTCACGCGAGCGCTTGTCAAACACGCTCACGTCACAAAAAGGTATTCTGTTGATGCGCGTCAAGATAGCGTGTTTCCGATCGCAGTTTGAGGGTATTCTCATAAACTTCTCGGTGCGAGTTTTTATGCAGTTTTGTTGACGCTTTTGTTTTTTAATGGAAACATAATAAATTGTATTTGATTAATTAACCCATTTAGACCTACCGTATCACATACGGTACACCACAAATAATAAATTATTGTTGAGTACCCTCGATAACAATTTGTTTACATCTATGTTGCATGTCAAGTGAAGGTTATAAACAATACTACAAAAACAGCTTTGTTGTGGTAGTTGGCTTCGAAAGGTGTCTACATATTTTTTTTCTAGTGCATTATTCGTTACTGTTTCAAGATCTCACCAAAACGGCAAGATTTATTTATTTTGCACGAAAAATCTTGTATTTTTTTTATTTACAGTAAAAATAGACCCCAATCCACCAATATAAGAAATAAGTATATTATTTTTTTATTTATTATGATAAAAATTTTAGTCATGAAATGTAGTGTATCGTATTTGGTACAGTAGGCTCATACACATCACATTTTTATTTCGAGTGTTTATTTTTCAATGACATCGGGACACTTTTAAAAGGCGAAGAATTCGGAAATATATATGGAGGAAATACATTTTATTACTTCCACCTTCAAATGCAAATGAGGATTTGACAGATGAAGATTCTGGAGAAGAAGACAGCGTTCAAATTGATAACCTACCACCGAGCTTACTAAGAACAGAAGCAAAGCTATATCAATCAAGTTCACAAATCGAAGCAGACGATTTAAGAGATCAATCAGAAGGTTTTCCAGCTGCAGAAGATCCAGAACTATGCAAGCCTCTGCATAAAATAATTGTTTCACAACCACATTTTATGCACCAGCATAAGCAAAATAAGGTAGGAGTTGATCTGTTCTTAACAAACTTATAGCCCCACAATAAATTCCCTATGTCGTGGGTGCCATGGACAACACACAAAGACAAGAAGACTGACACCTAGACCAATAACAGAAATTCAAACGCATCATTGAAACTGCCTCGCTAGAAATCGAACCCAGGACTCTTGGAGCGGCGATTTGGCAAGGTAACCATTGCGCCACGCGGGTCTTTAGTCTTCTTTCTTCTTTTTTCGTTGTCTTTCAGATCAAAACATATCGACGCTCAGAACAAGCATTCGCGGTAATCTTTGATTCGCAGCAAAAATGATACATGCCCCTTATTTTGCACTGTATTGATACCTATGACTCTATAGAACGCCTGGTTAATTTTTATATACATATAACGGTGGCAGTATGGATGTCCTAACATTCAGACGCCGTGTATCTATTGCACTTATCGAATCGAATAGGATGTGGAGCAAACCCAAGTTCAAGTCGACCATCGTCACTGACTAGGGATACTAGAATCGATGAGGAAGGACAGTATGACATGAAACACCCTCAAGATAAAAGAACGAGATATGGTCTATGACATCAATTGTGCCCTGCAAGATGCGTTAAGTGCGATATTTGTCTACACGTTGAGTGTATTATTGATTATCACACAAAAAATACTTATATATTCTTAATTTATTTTATTTTTTTTATCAACAAAGACAACTATAACTTTATTCCGGTTTTTGTGAGTTTTGTGTGTCTATAAGCCTACTGCATCACATATGATACGCCTCTTTTCAGCACCCTCCCCCCCTGAAAGAATTTTTTTCATATTTTTCTTGTATTGTATGATAGGCTTTAATAAGATAAATCTAGGAAAAAGCATTTGATTTTGAATAAAATAGTTTCAGGTCTAAATGGGTTAATAAGTTTATTTGTTCTCTCATATGACCACACTAACACAGAGTACTAAATAGCCGAAGAAAAGTTTGGCAGGCGCGCAGGATGCGTGCAGGAGAAGTGAAGTTCACGCGCAGTTTGCGTGCAGTTGACGCGCAGTTCAAAAATTACGAGAATACGGTTTAGACGCTAAACTTCAACTTGATTCCAGCGTCACTGCAACTTAATCGATGCGTCTTAAAGTTACGTGAATTAGGCTTCAGGTGTGCCAGCGGTGGCGGCAACACGAGCGAATTGTGACGAAGTATTGTTTTTAAAGATGCCAAACTGTTGAACTGTTTGTTTAAAAACATAATGAGAAGAAAACCAAAGAGATTTCTTTTTTGTATATCCAAAGGTATAGGTGTTTTGACAGGTAATAATTGCTTATGCTTATGCGTTCACATGCTTATGCTTACTGAAGAAGTATTTAGTTACGAAGTAGGTACTTAATATCCAAAACAATTAAAGTGGTGATAAGGTTATTAATAATTATTCTTAACGTATATTGGCGTAAGTATTATTGTTCGTTTCCTGTTAGTTTTTGACGTGATAACGTCTATTAAAACGATGAACGCCGGGCGCACACACGAAAAAATGTAGCGTTCCGCAAGCGAGAGAGCGGCAAAAGCAAGAGAGAGGCACTATCGGCGTATCGTAGCCGATGCCGTAGGCGATCGTAGTTGAGTGGAGTTGAGCGAAGCGGCGCGGAGTGGAGCGGAGTGGGGTGGAGTGGAATGGGGCGGAGCGGAGCGGGCCAGAACGGAGCGGAGCTTTGTCATGACGTTGTCACGTTAAACTACCGTCCGTAAACCGACTTTACAGACAACCATTTTTCCTTATTTTATCAGATTGCTTTACCCTGCTTACTTATACTGTTTAAATAAAATATTTTGATTCGAATGTTTTTTTTTCATTTCTAACAATAAAGTGTAAGTACCTACTTAATATTAAACAAACTGTTACAAAGTCAACCATCTTTCCAAGCTACACACTACTACGTTTTTAATATATCAAAATTTGGAAACGTAATAAATGTCCACTGTCAACAACTGTCCATCCGTCTGTCCGTCTGTACTCATTGCTGACTCTCGCTTGATACGCACTTGCCCGTTTTATTTTTATTTTGACTAACCGAGTGACAACCCTATAAAAGTAGGTAAGAATATTTTGTGTCTGTTATGAAGTTTTCATTCTGTTTGTTATCTATTCATGTGCCATAAACAGCGACACTATATTAACTTCCCTTCGAGATGGCCTTCCTTCTACCTCAATACTCCATGATTTCAATTTGAAAAAGACCACAGACTAGTTAGATGAAAAAAACTAATAGCACAGACTAGTTAATAGCGAAGTGCAGGCTTATGTGGAAAACACATGTCATTTCAAAAACTTTATTTACCAATACAATATATATATGAGGTATTCTTTGTCAACTAGTGACCCCCCTTTGCCCAAAATTGGTTTGATCTTTAAGAGGTCTGCCAGGGCTTAAATGAAAGGTATTAATCTCTAGTTTTTAATGCCGATGGGCATTTGTAGTGAATATACACTCTAGATCCAATATGGCCGCCTAAGCCACGTGACTGACCTTTTTCTTTACACAAATCGTATATAAAAGTAGCTGCATAATACCAATAGGGGTTTACAAAGGCTTAAATGAAAGGTCTTGACTCCCACTTTCAAAAGCCGCGAGGTGTCAGTTTTTTTGCGACCCTTAAATTCAAAATGGCGGCCTTAATCACGTGAAATATGCATTTTTTTAGTAAAATCAAAAGAAAAAAACTTTATTGGTCGTAATTTTGTCTCAAACTTGCTTGTACTATTGTTTTTCAACAAATAAACATCAATCGTATGAAAAGTTTTTTCTGGAAATGCTATTTTCGCCCTATAAAGGACAATTAAAACATCATATGACCGGATATGGCAAATGTGCTGTTTCAAAAGATCGTCAAAGACATTTTTATGAAAACTAAGTGTAGTCTAAGGGGTAAGGCTACTTGCTCTTTCCGATGCACATATTTACGACTTCCGGTTACAACCGGAAGTGGGCCATACAAACCGGAAGTCTATTTTTTAAATAAAAAATGGTACTTTTTGGAACAGATTTAGATTGTTCATCTAAAAATACGCTTCTTCTTTTTGAAAATTTTTTTTCGGAAATGGAAATTTCGCCCTCTATAGGACTATTAAAACATCATATGACCGCATATGGCAAAATGCTCTTTCAAAATATCCCCAAAGAAAATTTTATGAAAATCAAGTTTACTCTAAGGGTTAAAGTATCGGAAAGAGCAAGTAGCCTTACCCCTTAGACTACACTTAGTTTTCATAAAAATGTCTTTGACGATCTTTTGAAACAGCACATTTGCCATATCCGGTCATATGATGTTTTAATTGTCCTATAGAGGGCGAAAATAGCATTTCCAGAAAAAACTTTTCATACGATTGATGTTTATTTGTTGAAAAACAATAGTTCAAGCAAGTTTGAGACAAAATTAGGACCAACAAAGTTTTTTTCTTTTGATTTTACTGAAAAAACGCATATGTCACGTGATTAAGACCGCCATTTTGAATTTAAGGGTCGCAAAAAAATTGACACCTCACGGCTGAAAGTGGGAGTCAAGACCTTTCATTTATGCCTTTGTAAACCCCTATTGGTAATGTGCAGCTACTTTTATATACGATTTAGTGTAAAGAAAAAGGTCAGTCACGTGGCTTAGGCGGCCATATTAGATCTACAGTGTATATTCACTACAAATGCCCATCGGCATTAAAAACTAGAGATTAATACCTTTCATTTAAGCCCTGGTAGACCTCTTAAAGATCAAACCAATTTTGGGCAAGGGGGGGTCACTAGTTGATAAAGAATACCTCATATATATATATATATATATAAATATACAGAAATATATATTACGAAATATTATTAAACATTGCATTTTATAATAACATTTAAATGGAAAATCCTATTCCAAAATAACAACATTGCGGCCAACTGCAGACTTGCTTGAAACCATGGATATATTACTCTAACTGGATTTTACTGGATACATTACTTCGTAGACCTGAAGAAGGATGACTGATGACGTCACAACAGATTGACCATTTTTTTATTGTGTCCGTGTTATATTCCTATAGAATATAAGGATATTCCATTCGATTGTTTTAAAATATTTTATAAGTGCGGTGCATTTCAAATAAAAGAAATGTACCATAGTAAAAAAATATGTGTGCAATTCACAAGTCAAATCAAACCTAATGTTTTTATTCAAAATTGGTTTGGTTTACAAACACTTTTTGAAAGTCATGCTAGCTATGCCAATGGTTCAACAAGGCCCTACTGTGAGAGGGCCCGGGAGAAGAAGCAGCAAGAAACTACCGGGGATGTTTTTTTCCTGCTCACAGTTACAGATAGCACTTATCATCTACTACAATCTATATTCATAAAACTCATGTCCAAGCAGGCTTGTCTTTAAAATAATCATCTAATTTGTAATATCCATTCGTCATAAATATGCTTTTAATATAAGTTTTTTGTACATTTCGAAGGAATTTTATTATAAATCTTTACACATGTACCCATGAATGAGCCACGTGATAGAAGTGAAACGTTCAAAAATTTTGGTTTCAATATAATGAGACGAATGTAAAATTTCGGGAAAATGATAATTGTAGGTTTTAGTAATGATCATAGTGATGCAAAGAAAACAGTGGTAACTAACGCCATCTCTTAACACAATATGAGGAGTAAAATGAGCAGCTAGCGCCATCTATCCAGCAATAAAACAAATTTTCTATCTTGTTCCTCGCGCCATCTATGAATACAACTTAGCACTTTTTAAAGTAAAGATCAATGCATAATTATGTAACGGGTTTTTTACCGTACGGGACGGAACGTGAAGTTTTGAAACATCTTTTCATAGAAAATGTGATGTTCATAGAAATAGTGCATACGCAGCGGCATCCCGTACGGGACGGGAACTGGGCATGCACGTATATTTATACCCCGTACCCGTCCCGTACGGGGTAAAAACACGTTACGTATGCATCGACCTTAACACAAAGTACTACGAACATAAGAAACACTGTATTATGCTTCCTATCTCATTTTATCCCACGTTAGATCTTATGAATTTATGATTCTGTCTCTTTTTCGTTTCATCGACTTTCAAATCGCAACAATGCTAAAGAAGTTTTCACTTCAAAAATATTGTATTATTATATTATCACCTTATACAAAAATAATTATAATAATAACATCAGTTTTCATGACATTAGGATAATTTTGAAGAAATTATAATGTGTTAATTCATGTGTTAATAATGTGAAATCTCAGCTAGTAAGGAAAGAATGCTATAGTATAAATTAATATATTAATGTCAAAGACGCCTGGAAGTAAATTCCGCATTCCACGTAGGTTAGAACATAATATATTGTGTAACTTTTCATTATTTTAAAAGATGTACTGAGGAGTTTCTTTACGGCTTTTCTTCTCCTCCATGACAAAGCATCCTTCCAAAAAGTTGGTAGATTAAAAAATGACGTGCATAAGTGTATCAGTGATATTTATATAAGTAAAGATTTTGATTTCATTTGATTCAATATTATATTTTTTTACCACCAGAAAAATTATTAGAAAACATTTTGAAGAACCATATCAAAATAGGACATAATTTTTCTAAGCAAGTGTGGCCACCTACAATTATGAATGACCACCTCAATCCGGCCTGTGATTGGTCGAATAGTCATTCCGTTGTGACGTCATCCAGTACCTCTACTAAGTTATGTATCCAGTTAGATTAATTTAACCATGGCCTGGTTGTGTTGCACGACTGTGAGGCACAGATTACCCATCTGTGAGATTACAGGTATTACGTTGTCAACGTTAAATTATTTACAATATTATGGTTTAAACTGAACGCACCATTACAAATTATTTTATTACTCAAGAATTCTCATTAATTTGTTAAAATAGCGTGCAAAACCAATATTCACAAAACACTGACTGTAAAATATAAAAATTAAAAATTTATGGAACCAATTTTTTATAGTTCTAAAACATTAGTCATAGTACTTAGTAGATTTATTTTTTCAAATAGCAACACAGTGAGGTACAAGTTTGCGCATGCGCCGAATGGCGATATTTCAGTGAATAATCTTTGAACTAATATTTTTTAACTATGAAATTTTGTTGTTAGATGGTATTTATTTAGGTAAACTTTGGACTAATTATATTCTTCAAATTGAACTTGTTACTAATTCATCTATAGCTGCATGGTTTATAAAGTGTAAAGTGTACCATTGGTGGCCATTACAAACCCTAAACTTTTTATCAGGGCAAATGTCCATTTGATGTTTCGGCGACGTTGTGAGGCTAATCAAAAATTACGCTGGGTGCTTTTACTTGTTAGTGGTTTAATTTTGATAATGTGCTGCAAAATACATTAATCTGTAAAACCCAAATCACTGTTAAAGACCTTAACGATTCGTGCCGACAGTTAATTTTATTAGAGTTGACTTCCCACATCGCAATAGAACTGTCAGTTTTTAGGATTTCCCATTTGTTTTTCGAATTATGTCGATAAATGCTGATTATCCATTTAATTATTTCCAGCCGCAGCCCGAACTGATAACTGATACTCATCACAGTCAGTGTTGAAGTGTCACCTACATTGGTTGTTACTCATCAATGAGCATAACATTGGCACAGCGACCTATAATCTATCTCGGCGTTTTTCCGATTGAATTTCATCAAAATTAACACTCTGGACTGTTGCCCTAAAAAAGAACAGTTATCGTTCACTTATAAATTTTCCGTTACAATTTTCACGCTAGATTTGCTGACAAGTCGCCGCAACATTCCCCAAATCGGATTCGCGTTCGCAGTGTATGTACAACAAAAATGATTTTAAGATAAATTCTACAGAGTGTACCAAGTGTTTGTAGTGTGAAAAGTGATAAAATCGTGTAGTGTACAGTGTGGTGAGGTCAAGTTTTGTATGAAGTGGCATGGCGAGCGTGCGCGACTGTGTGCCTTGCTGGAGGCTGTGGTGACATGGACTGCAGCTGCCCCGACTGACAGAGGGCTCCGGGAGTGATCTGGTGTGTCAGGCCAGTGCCTGCACTCAACCACTAGTATTATGAATAAGCGAGACAACAGCAAGGACAAGGAACGTCAAAGTGACGATAAAAGGACATCCACGTAAGATATTTTTCATATTTACTAACCTAAACTATGTAGATTTTAAGTTTCTGTGTATTGCGGCTAACTAGCTAACTTATATGCCCAGTCACACGATGTAGTGCTAAATAGGCCCAATGCAGTATTCACGTTTCTTACATTCTGCTATATTGTTTATAATGTTTTAAAGTGCATGCCTCCAAAGTATTCATAATAAGTGCGGTACATTACAACCTGTCCAGTATTTAACAGTAAATAATTATGCTTGTTTTGGGGATGTTACACATTACAATGAATACATATTTTATAATGTAACAATAAAAAATTCAATGTGATACCACTTTTCAATAGAAGTTCTAACTAAAGTTAGGTATGATTATTGTTTATAAAAATTATAAAACCCTATGAACTCAGTTATAACCAATACCACAATAAAATTTTAGCTTACATTGTATCATTCACCAGCATTTAAATAGCTACTCAATGATCAAATTGTAATGATGATCTGGTCTCAAATCATTACATTTCACAGTAGGATAGTGTTTCTCAAGTAACTTTATATTTACTGAAATACCAACATCGAATTATTTAAAAATGTTAAAGTTTAAATTTTTTCAAAGTTTATTCTGCACTTGTTTAGTTTTATGTTTAGCTGGTTTAAAAGTTAAATGACACAATAAACAATATGTTGAGGTGAATGATTTGTTTATTACCAACTTACACTCTACAAAACTGAATGATGTTTTATCCTATTAATATTATAAATGTGAAAGTTTGTGAAGATGTTTGTATGTTTGTTCCTCAATCACGCCACAACTACCTTATCAATTTGGCTGAAATTTGAAAAGGAGATTGGCTATACCCTGGATTAACACATCTACTTTTTATCCTGGAAAAGTTCAGGGTTCCCGTGGGATTTGTAATAAATCGAAAGCTAGTAGATAAATAAATAATTGATATGAGTAACTGTTATTAATTTATATGCTGGCAATTTTGCAATACCTTTTCTAACAATAAGATTTATTATCTATACTAATATTATAAAGAGGGAAGATTTGATTGTTTGTTTGCATTGAATAGGCTCTGAAACTACTGAACCGATTTGAAAAATTCCTTCACTGTTGGGAAGCTACACTATCCCCGGGTGACATAGGCTATATTATATTTTCAAAAAAATTAGGGATTTTTAATAAAACTCCAATAATGTAACCCAAGTGTAAAAAAATAAGAAAACTGAAGCAAAGCGAGGGTGGCTACTCGTATTATCTAAGCTTTTCTTCTCATTAAATTACAAAAACGGACTTTCATGTGTTTGTGTATTTTATGTGTTTTGTTTGTTATGTGTAGCTTTCATGTGTTTGTGTATTTTGTAAAAGAATAAGATAGAAAATTTAAAATTTTGAGAAAGTATGTATTGAGTTCCAGTTCTTAGTCACAAGAATATTAAATTCCACTTAAAATGTAGATATTATGCATTACTAAAATGATAATACAACCAAATAGTATCTTATAAATAAATACAATCAAATGGTATATTATAAAGACTATATTTAAATAGGTAGATTTAAAATTTCATTCCCTTTATATCCATCAATTTCATGTGTTACAGATATACCTAATTCTTTTTGTAATTTTTTATACATTTCCTATTAATTTTACCAAAGTTATGCATTTTAATAGATTATAACCTTATTATTATATTCCATAGAAAGCAAGTATTCAACTAAGTGGAAGTTCTAAAATCACTTACTAATTCCGAATAGCAGCTTATAGTTATGCAGCACTTGACTAATAACCAGATCTAACACCCACTCGCAGGTAAAATCACTCTTGAGGCTTCATACATTAATTTTGATCACGGTCTTTTTTGGTGGCAGAGTTCATTACCTGCTACTCTGATTCTATAAACACTTCTGTGATTTTTCTAATATGCTTTGATTGCAGTCTAGTATAGCCAGTAAATAAAGACCTATTCTTTTGTTAGCCAATGCTCACGATCAAGTTGTCTATATTATGTTTGATCACCAGCTTCTGATTTTAAAAAATCAAAACATTTTTGGGTAAGCTATATTAGAAATTGAAATTCAATTGTCTGATTCAAACTCAATCATATTATTATTGACTTTAATGAATCACAACTGTAAACATCTTCTATCTCCCACAATACCCTTGATAACATTTCTTATTAAAAACAGAACTTGCTTATCTTCAATACATGCCTACAGTGCAATGTGTGTCCAATGCAAATATAGGTAGCTTGCTTGATTCAATGCTTTCACAACTTTAAATTGTATTTTGTATTTGAAAATTCGCAATTTCAGTTATGTAACAGAAATTGATGTGTTGGATAGGTTAAGTTTCTATGTTTAAGACACAATTTGAGTGAAGTTTTGTTCAGAATCAAGGGTGCTATGATGTGACGTATTTACCAGTGATTTATTGATATTTATTAAAATTCTGAGCAATTTATACAATCAGGATGATTAAAATAGACCTATGCAAGATGCTTAACATTTTATCTATGGGTTACAATGCATAGAAAGTTGTGAGTATTGAAGTACTTGTTAAGCAACTGGGTAGATTACATTGTTTCTTAACCTAACTTGTGAGAACAATGCTCTCCATTTAGCAGGCTTATTTATCTAGTTCTTGCCTGTGTTATGACCAAAATACTAGCATGTGGCATTGTATTTAACAACACCATTAAATAAATTGCTTACTAGAAGTTTGGAAGGTCTCCAATTATGGTAATATCTGAGTAATTAAAGTTGGATTCTGCTTAATGCTATACCTTTAAGGAATATAATTTGCTAATGAAGACTAAATGTATTGACTGAGTGACATATTTACTAAAACCTTAAATGAATAGGTTTAGTTGAAAATGTTGAAATAAAAGATTTTTGTTGAATTTGTAAATTTATACAATTATAATAATAATTATAGAATTTATGTTTATTATTTGTACCAAAAATAATGTACAAGTGGGACATATAATTGTTATGTTCCAAGCTTCTGGTAAGTGCACTGGGACTTTCACTTTTAGACTCAATGCCAATAACGGTTGGTATGATTCACTGCAGTCAGTGTTCATTCAAATATGGCAGGCTACACTTTGTTCTTACATAAAAAAGACATATTTCAGTAATTACTACTTAGTTAATCAAATGCTCAATTAGTAATGTTGGAAATTAGAATGTTAAGTAGTAAATTAGCTTCATGAGAATATTTAATTGCAGTTATTGTAGTCAGGAACTGGCTGTATTTCCATTCTCTAATAGATTTCTGTTTTGATAATATTATAATGAGATGGTTGTTAATATACAGCTCATAAAAGATTTTAATGTGTTGCAGCTATTTCTGTTTGTGTTCCTCATAAACTAGTAATTTATCATTAAATAATTAGATATATAATTTCCTGTATAAATCAATGTTATTTTAACCAATTTTTGTTTTTTAAGATTTTTTTTTCATATATTATTCTTTCTCCTTAAGGTATATCATAGTATATTTTAAAGTTGTCTGCAGAATTTTATTTACATACAAAATTAATTAAAAATAGAGAGCATAAATACTCTATGAACTCAAAATTTTCTGCTTATTTTTTTTTTTAACTTTTTTATGGAAATAGCCGGAAATGAGCATACGATCTACCTGATGGTAAGTGGCTATCGTCGCCCAAGGACATCAGCAACACCAATGCGTTGCCGGCCAAGAAAAAAAGAAGAAAAAGAAAGGTGGTGGTGTCAATGAGTAGAAAGGATAATATCTTAAAAAGCACCCTACGCTTTTAATTCACGATTCTTAATTCAAATTTATTTTCTATTTTTTAGTTGGACTTTGTATAAAAGCGTGTTTTTTAGTTTTTTTAACTATTATTTATTTTTTCATTTTGTAGTTTGATTTTTTTTAACCCTAGAGTGGGCGCGCTATTTTTTGTAACGTCAGTGGGCGCGTTCGGAGCATTTTGCCGTTCGTATTCAATATTAATTTTAAACAGGAAGCCTATTACTTAATTAATTTCTATTTTCAGGATTTAATAAATGACAATGTTAGTCACATGAAATCAATATATTTATTGAAAAATTGTTTAAGGACCCATTTATATGAGTAATATTTAGAACGAGTACCATTAATTTTAATATTTTTAGTAGGTTTAACCTAGGGTAGGTTAAAACTACTAAAAATTTGGAAAAAATAACAAATTGTTGACTTTTTCTTATTTATAGGATATGCTTTAGCCTAATAATGTTCAAAAAAGTAGATGCCATGCTCGTTGCACAGCAACTTTACGCATCTATAAAGCCAAATTCCTCTTCTAGTCATGAAAAAAAAATTAAACTTTTTTTGTGAACCATTTTTCTGTCTTTTTTAAATCTAAAAATAAAAATAAAAATCTGAATAATATTAATATTTCAAATAACAGAGTCAAAAAGAACGAAATTACGTCATCATAATTATAATCTCTTTACGGCTTAAAAACAACGACCAACACATGTACACATTATGCAATCATAATAACATACCTACCTCAACCACAAAACACCATAAAAATAAGCAAAAATATCATTATTTCAATTTTTTACACCTGAGTATTACAAAATTTGTACATACGTGAGTAGGCGCGCGTAAAGCAAATTGCCGCCGGGCATCACCTGATGGTAAAAACCTTCCTCTCCTGGGGCATCCCGCGCACTGATCGGGTTAAAATTTTCGGCAAGGGTCGGCTACAAAAATAGGGGCAGCTACTAAAAAGAGCCAACTTCTGGTGCCAGTATTTTTAAAAATATGAACGGTTTTTTAACAATGGCGGCAAAATGCTCCAATCGCGCCCACTCTAGGGTTAATAAAATTTAGGTTTTTTTCTTTCTTTCTTTTTTCTTTAAATATTGAATTGTCATCGGTCCTCGATAAATCTACGAACTTTGAAAGAAATCTGATCATTTAAAGTGTGTCAAAATCAAGTCCAAAGGAGTCGGTTACAAGTTACAAACAAAAAAACAAACATAGATACAGGTGAAACTAAGTAAAGCGTGTAAAAAAAAGGAATGTTTTTCGTGTGCCGAAGAGGCCGTAGCCGCTTACGTAGTCGATATTTCGGACCTATCCGATCAAGACTGGCAAAAGTGGTTTAATAGTTGGTTTAGGCAAATGGAACTTTGCATAGAGAATGAAGGAGAGTATTTCGAAAAAATGGAAAATAAATATTGTTAATATCTTGTATAGTTTTTTCTTGTCTCAAAACTTATCGAGTTACCTACGTAGAATCAAATGTTATGTGTGGCTTTCTCATAGTCCATATAGACAACACAAACAGCAAATAAAACTCCTCGGTCTTCTGTATAATTTGCCGCAGTGTGTGTATATGGTCAATGGTGCTGTAGCCTTTTCGGAATCCTGCTTGTTCGGGAGGCTGGAAGTCGTCAAGCCTGCGTGCAATGCGATATGTGAGCACCCTCGAAAACAGCTTATAAACGTGGCTCAGAAATGCAATGGGCCTGTAGTTCTTCAAAAGGACTTCATCGCCCTTCTTGAAAAGAGTCACCACACCTCCACTCCATGCTTCCGGGGTAGTCCCAGTATGGATGACGGTATCAAACAGTTTTTGGAGCACCAATAGGAGGGGTTTCCCCCCAGCTCTGAGCAACTCTGTAGTGATAGCATCATCTCTCCTTATTGTTTTTAAGCTATTTGAGAGCCTCTCTAATCTCATACAGGCTGACGTCCGAGATATCCGCCGTGTAGTGTCGGGTCAGTTAACTCTCTTGTCGCTCTCCTCGCCGGGAGCTGGAGCTTGAGAGGAGGCATACAACCGTCCGTAGTATCTCTCAGTTTCTCTCAGAACTTCGGGTTTCGACGAAACTATGGAGCCGGACTAGGTCTTCAACCTCGTGAACCGACTTTGCCCAATAGCAGATCTCTGGCGAACACTTTAGAGCCCTGGTTTCTTTCTATTGACATGCTCCCGACTTGCACAGTGTTGTTGACGAGGGACTTCTGGACGAGAAACCCGACACCACCTTGGGACAGGTGTTCACCCTCCCGGTGATAAAACAAGTTCCCAGATTTGAGTATTATCGTATCCTCCCCCTGTCTTCGGTCTTCAGATAAACCCACAATACTCCAGTTTAACTTGTTTATCTCTTCTTCCAGCTATTTCACCTTGTCGTCGGCCCTCAGTGTCCTGGTGTTGTATGTTGCCAGGTGCAAAAATCTTCGTTTAGATTGGTAGCCCAATCTCTGTCGGCGATTCTTAGCACCCCCTGCCCTGCCATTACCATGACCGCTACCGTAGTCAGGAATAGCGGAGCTGCCGGGGACTGAGGACCGGGGCTTGGTTTTGGCTGTCATAGGGGGGGTTAAGCCATTAGTCACCATGCTGTTGCGTGCGTGTTGGTAACCGCAGTATCCTATTACATAGTCGCCTTTTACGACATCCCAGGATAGGTAGGAGTGGTGCTATTAGTAAATTAATGTGTATGCATGCAGGATATAAAAGTTTAATTTAATATAAATTTATAAATTAGCTGCAGTTCAAATTAATTGTTGTTGTGGATGATTGATAGACAAAAACACCTGAGAACTTTAAAGAATACAATAATATAACTAGAGCAAACTCGTTAACCAGGTTGTGGCTACAGCAAAGTAGCTAGGATGTAGGTACAGTCCGTTTTTAGGGTTCCGAAGTAAAATCGGAACCCTTATAGTTACGTCATGTCCGTCCGTCCGTCCGTTCCGAGGCATAGCGCCGAGACCCTTAGTGCTAGAAAGCTGTAATTTGGCATGGATATACATATTTATTAAAACTCCAAAATCGTAGAATAAAATATTTTTTTCAGGGTATCCTCCCCTACAGGTAACGTGAGGATAAAATTTTTTTCGTTACGTACCCCGTAGTGTGGGGTATCGTTGAAAAGGTAAAATTATTATGGGTCTTTTAAGACCATTTTTGGATTTAGGTTATCGTTTGCGAAATATTTGGCTTTAAAGTGCTAATTTCGGTTAGAGTCAAGTGTACCCCCTGCCGGCTAAACGGTTGGAGTTGGACAAGTTAAAAAATTCTCAAAAATAGGTCATATGATGAATTTACTACGAGGACAACTATCACTTCTATATTAGCATAAGTAGTTAATAAGTAATAGTGGATAAACTTACTACTTCGGAAGTCGGAACCCTACGTTGCTCATGGCTTGACACGCACTTGCCCGGTTTTTCATACTTGTCTTATTTACTAAACAATCTTACACTGTCCTAATTAGTAATTTTAAGAAAGTCAGGTTCAACATGATAACAATTTAAAAAGAAAAAACATCTTTCATTATAAATGGTGTCTATTTTCAATTAAATTATTTTTGAGACTAATATCTTTAAAATTAAAATCAATAAAAAGTAGTATCAAGATTATTTCACAAAAATAAGTATGAAAAACAGACACGTAGTTGATGTATTTAAATTATACTGATGGACAAATAAACTATATCATACATATAATTACATAAGATTAAAATTTATAGTTACTTACCTGGTAAAACCATTATTACGTGTTGCAAACAGTTTTGCATCCATTTCTAATCAACCTTTTAACAAGATTCTGCAGTATTTTCTTCCATTCTTCTGTTACTGCTGATCTCCACATATTATTATGCTCAATCGTATTAAGGTCATAGCTACAAGCTGGCAAGTCCATGGTGTGAATTTCGGCGACACCAATACGCTAACCGTGCGTTATCATGCATTAAGATACAGTATTCTACAATAAATTTACAATTGGGTGCCATATGATGTTGCAAAATCATGGTTTTATAAAAGGGTGCCGTTAAATTTTTATTACCGCCCCTTTGTTGAACCTTGTCGATGAAAACCAATTTGCCTTCTTCCATAGAAATGTTCTCTGCGTAACCATCGACGACCTACGGGCGACGTCTAAATACGTATAAAACACCTTTTTTGCAACATTGAAGTTATTGGTCCCTAAGACGACGTTGGCCCCTCCTGCGATCATAATTCATGCGCATCTTACATATTAATTCTGCACTCGTCCGAGAACATAACTGTAAATTTTAATTTTTTTAAATTCCCTTGACTGATTTTAATTGTTAATTTAATACTATTATTACTATTATTATTTCTCCATGGGGTCACCGCACAATCAGCCGCCAAACGACTCGTCGTGTTCCGGCTGGGGGCTTGAGAGCCAGTTCATTCTCTCTTTTTCTTCTGTCCTTCTTGGCCGGCAACGCATCAGTGATGCCTTTGGTGTTGCTGATGTCCATGGGTGACGATAGCCACTTACCATCAGGTGGATCGTCAGCTCGTTTGCCGGCTATTTCCATAAAAAAAAACTTATGTTTTTCACCTAAAAGAGGTGATGACCTTGAAACGCCTGAACAGATGTTCATGAACTGTAGCCAAGAAGCATCTCGATTACATCAGCTTTGAACTAAATAAACCGCACATTATTGGTCAATTCGTTTAGGAGCTACGATGCCACGAAGAGACATACACTTCAAACTTATACCACCCCTCTTTTTGCGCCTGGCATTAAAAACGAACCTCGATTGGCCATCAGTCTAAGCTTGCTGTTGACCAATATAAGTTGAGCTTGTCTGTGAGCTGCAGTCAAACGCGTGGGCCGTTTACTGGTCTGAAAGTAATAATGTAAAAGTCTTCCCACAATTTAATGCAGTTTATTTGTCCGCCAGTATTTTACAAATTCATTTCTTCTATGTATAACATATTCATGTCTATATCACTTAGGATGACAAAGTAAAACCTTTAGTTTATGAATATTTCCTTAGCTTTTTTAATATTCCTTTGCTATGTAAATAATAGATGGAAATACGTCCTAGGCAATTTGTTGTATTCATAACAAGCGTGGATGTTAACAAGTTACAATTGATTTCTTAATTACTGCCGCGTAGATTGGACTGACTTAGTACGGTTACTGATTGGGCGTGTTTGCGGCTTGTATAAGCTCGTTTTTCTATTTTTATTGAGATGATGATGTTATTTATTGGGATAGGTAAAGATTAATTTACTTAATTTAACAAATAAACTTTATAGCTTGTATCTTAACTAAGTACTTACTTAAATAATGACAGAATATTTTTATTTAATTAATATCTCAACCTTATAAAAAGGTAGGTATAATTATTTTATATATGTGGTTTAACGTAAACTGTGGCCTTCCAAGAGTTAACTAACAAAACTAAAATAAATAATCTGTGAAGTTGATTTTCCATGATGCGACAATTGGCTATAATCTGATTTATATTGGTTTGTCTGTCGTCGTAACGTCAGACGAATGAGTAACGTGTCATTCTTCAGATATGGGCCTAATGCAGTTATACTCAACGTGCGGCCCGCCAGGCTTTTATAGTTGGCCCATCTGAGGTTACGTTATTTTATAATAATCGCGAAAACCTAAAAATCAATGGCAATTTTTTTATTTCTTTGTTTTGCGGCCTGCCACAGCATGACTAACACGTGTTTGTGGCCCGTATGAATTGAAAGGTTGATTACCACTGGCCTAACATAACTAATTATCGCAAGAGAGCCACCCAGTACTAAGTAGCGCCTTGTCCGGATTGGCGCTAGTGACCGGTCTTAACCTTATTCAAACAAAATTACTATTGAGCAAAAAGTTTTTATTACGAACAAGTGTTTTAATATTAATGAAAGGCTTCCTTACTTCCTTTACCGGTTTGATGAGTATCGCTATCAAAATCTTAATTAGCTGCGATACAAATATCGTAAATAATTGTTTGGTTTTAATGAACATTATATGGTTAAGTAACAGCAAATCCCATTCGGGTAACCTCACGTCCTCATGATTAGTCATGACGATTTTACGATTGCTTCGGTAATTTTAAGTGTTCATTATTCCTATTGCATTGTGCCTACATTAACTGATTAAAGTATGCAAATAATGTGTTTAAATATATGTAAGTACAAATGTTAGGTATAAGTATGTGGACGTGGAAAAGATACAATATGTAAATTTATCGTAACGTAGGTTCTAACTAATCATGTTTTTTTTTTAATATTTGCTTTTATTTATTTAAGTAGTTTCTACACTACTACGGCATACGACTACGGCAGTTAAAACCTTAATAATATAATAATAAATAATATAATAATTAGAGATGGGCCGACTACACACCGACTAGTCGGGAAAGCCGACTATTCGGCATGTTTTTTAGTCGGCCAATAGTCGGCGACTAGTCGGCAAAAATCGCCGAATATTCGGCATTAATTTTCGCTTCTAAAAAATAAAGGAAATGAAGAAAATTACAAAATTATAGAATTAGCATAACAAGATTTATTTTAATAATTAATTTACAAAAATTGTTCTCAATAACTTTGCAAAACCAGAACATCATTGACCATGTTACGGTCATATGCCTTGGAGACATAATATTTAACTCCTCACTGGATGGGAATGATTGATCCATATTCAAAGATATAATATGTCGCTGCTAATAATAATATTCCAAAACCAGTGACCATTTCAAATCCTGATGATATGTTTTGGAAACAAAATATTATGTAACTTGAAACTTTGCACAAAAAATCTTGAGGAAAATTTTTATGTAAGTTAACTCAAATTATGTCAATAATTATGCGAATATTTGTAACATCACTAGTATGTGGCAATAATAATTTACAAGTTGACCTGGTACTTTTATTTGTACTTAGTCATATTTTCGATTTAATTTATTTTTAATAGTATTTTAATTTTATTGGAATAAGCTAAAGTAATTTATGGTGAAAAAACGTCAGACTTTCAGGTTTATCAGGAAGGAATCGATTCCTTTTCTTTTCATAAATATTTGACCAAAGTAAGGTTGATCGGCATTGACGACTAGTCGGCCGAATAGTCGGCAATTTTCTCACCGATTAGTCGGCTAGTCGGCTGATCGGCAAAACCCATAGTCGGCCCATCACTAATAATAATATTATTTATGTGTATTAAACCTAGTAACAAAATCTTATTTTTGATAATATTTATACCACCCCACTAGTAACCGCCCTCGCTTTGCTTCGGTTTTCGTATAGAACCCCCATTGTTTTTTTAAATAAAATATATCATATGTTACTCAGAAAGAAATCGGCTTTCTATTAGTGAAATAATTTTTGAAATTGGTCCTGTGTTTGAATTTATCCATTAAAAAAAATCAAAACTGCTCTCTTTATAATATTAACCACATTATCTCGTTCATGGATGAAGGCGTGAAAACCAAATCTGAGGATTTTTAAGCACTATTTCTTTTCTAAAATAATCTATGATTGTATTTAATTAAATTTCATACAAAGAAATAATAATTTTTAGTAAAAAAACCTAGTACATTGATATTTTTATAAAGTGCACTTTTATGACGCGTTGTTAATCCAAGTATCGCCGGCAATTTTTATTACTAACCAACACTTTTACCCAAAGTTTTTGAATGCGTTGTAATGGGCATTATCATAACAAAATGATAAAATCATTTGATTGTATTGTATTCTTTGATAACTTATTGTTACTCATATCGCTTTGTATGCCAGTCAGATAGGCGTTATCTTTTATGAATTCTGTATCGCTTCGCGAAACGAAGCGATTATCCTATTAATAATAATCATTTTTTGCTTTCGAAGCACACACGAAAAGTTGTATTATTCATAATAAATGTTATTTTTTCGTTCCGGATGGTTTTTCTTTAGTAAGAATTTTATTGATTTTTATATAAAAAAAATTGTACCATAGTTTTAATATTGTCCTTATCAAACGAAATCAGTTACGTTTTATCGGTGACATACCTAATTTGTTCACGGAATAACGACTTGTTGTTTTGTCTATACTTGAGTCAAACTCGTATCAGAATACTTGTCAACAAATCGTAAAAATTCCTTTATAGGGTTTTCACAAACTGATTTGTATTTCGCACACCAACTAACTAATAAAGAACGAAATAATCATTATAACGTTTGTGACAACTTCATTATTTTAATATTGACCTATAACAACAACACACTAAGAGAAAACGACGTAAAAACCAACATCTTAAAACAATTTTCGTCATGAATAACTCACGCTCGCACATCCTTAATTTCGTGAAGCGACTTCAAACCTTTGTAGAAACTTATTGTTTTGAGGCCGGCCTACCTATGACTATAAATAGAAATGACTACGAAAACCTCACAGCTATAATGGCGCTTACATGCTTTGCAACTTGGTCGTATTATATTTCGAAATACAGTGAAATCAACTTATCTGTGACTATAAGGAGGGCGCTGCCGGACGCATTGGACCAATCATAGTGCGCATAGTAGTAATTTATGAATGGGAGGCATTAGTTCCAATTTTCGCCACGTCACAAATAAGTTCTTGAGAGATGGCACTGTACAGATTATACAGATATTTCATTCCACTCAATATGCATGAGCATAAAATTATTTATAAGTTAAATTTCATTAAACAAAGCCGAATAACATTTTATATTTATGTTTATGTATTTTAAAACAGTCTATATCGATTTTATACGTAACTATTCCGTGTTATTTTAAACTTTTGCAAAATAAATATTATGTTTAAAAATAAAATAAAATTATAAAGAGTGGAACGGAACGCGACTTGCGAACTCCAGATTTAGTTCAAACGTACTTTATACGACCAAAAGTTTCATGCACCTGTTTGTTTGTGGTTGCTAGGCAACACAGTGCTTATGTAAATTCTGATTCGAATGTGAATATAGTGTAGCTACTGTTATGGGCCCGGAGTATTATTTTTTCAGGTTTTTTTTTCTCTCTTTATCCACATACGATCCACAGTACATACAAGTTATTTAAGTAAATACAGAGACTAATTAATTATACATTCCTAAAAAATGTTTTGTTTTCCTAACACAGCAGTGTATAACGAATAAGTCTGAATGTATCAAAATGTCGCTCTAACTAAAGCATGTCTCACATTGTTGCAGCGCGACCGGTGCGGTGGGCGGGGGGCGGGGTGTGGGTGTCAGCAACGCGATGCACACGTCGCGGCAGTCCGTCACCTCGTCCTCGGGTGTCCTTATGGTAGGACCCAACTTCCGAGTCGGCAAGAAGATAGGATGCGGCAACTTCGGGGAACTCAGGCTCGGTGAGGCGCTAGCTTTATTTTTATACAGCTATACGCAACTTACGCACACATCCTTACAGTTTATGACGCGGATGTCATGGACATTCTGCAACGGCAACAAAGTTAAATTATATGTTATCTATGAGGCTACATGTAGCTTACCTTACCATCCGCTTGGTTAACGAAATCCATCCATATCCAAACTTATCCATTTAACCATTCATGTGAACTAAGCAGGTGGACCGCGACCACCGCCTGATTATAATTTTATCAACATGAGAGATTACCGTAACTTTGTCCAATGAAATCTGCGCTATCGGAACTATCCAGAATTGTTTTACCATCTGTACCTATTATAGACTGGACAGTACCATCGAGAAGGATGAGAATAACCCGGAACTTTAGATCAATGGGGTTTCCAGGTCATCTGATTGGTCAGGTCAGGGGCAAGAATATAACAAAAAAAATGGTGATAAATAAATAGGGGCCATTTACTCGTTTTCTGAATCGATTGACCTCTCTAAAAGTCACTTCAGCAAGGTTAGTGCCATTAACGGAACCCCTGCGTGTAACCTTGGCATTCCTTAGATAAGATATTGTGGTTTTTGATAACGTTCAGCTCAATAATTAGGACTTAAGGTCTGCTGGACAATCAACTTAATTTGACGTTGCGATGCAATGTTATGTAGAAGACAGTATCCAAAAAAGATGTGCCGAATTATTTTGCTGACTATACCTTCAAGAGTAGAAGGCGCAATAAAAGATTAAACATTTAAAGTCGCATAACATACATACAAATGAGATAATTCCCTTAATTTCTATAGTCCCAGATGGAAATTATCGATTCAATGTGCACTGTGTTCGCATATTAATCGGATTTTAACGAATTTAATATGTATCAGCATAAAGGTGACGGCTAATAGGTAAGAATGGAAGGGACATTTTGAGCCTATCGTAAATAGAATTGGGAAACGGGCAGGGTGATGATAATGATTCGATTAGCCTCCAAAATATTTGTTCGATATTCGACAACTCTAGTTTTTAGGCCATTTTGACGAAATTAATAAAACACTTATTGTTATTACAGTTGTCGCATTTATGACACTTTTGCTTTTCATTAGCAAACAAAACAGTTTTAAATATGCACTATAACAATTTTATTTGCCATAAACTTCATCCATTGTTTGTCATATCGCGTTTCTTGGAAGTTCTCATTGTGCTCGTTTTGGAGAAATCTTGTCGACATAGTCATCGAGTACGTCGGTATGGGCAACTGAGAAACACCTATTGATAAAATCGAAACTGTAATAATATAAACTATCTTCTATCTCTAAATAATGATATGGCAATCAACAATAGGTTCGAGGTTCCGATGAACTAATATTGCTTAATAAAAATAAAAGTGAGTGCTTCTAACATCTGAACTAAGCTGTCAATCTACTTTTTTTTTTGGAACATTACCACGCAGATGTCAGCTAGTCCAAATCTTGCATAATATTTGTAACACTGTAACAAACTAAGAATAATTTTGTTCAATTATGTGGAACTTTTGGACAACATCAATTCAACACAATACATAATCATAAAAAAGTTGTTAGTAAACATTTAATTTCCGTTAAGATTAAAACCGTCTGTTATGTGAAAAGCAAATCGAATAACAAATTAAACACATACAAATAAAACTGCGGTGTAAATAAGATTCTCTAACCTTAGACGAGAACAATTAGAGCGCGGAGTGCGGACAGATTGGCCGTGTACTCGTACGAGCACGGTTTAAGTGTGCAACGCCGAATGTAAAATGTATTCAAATTAAAATAATAATCACTGGAAATATTTTTCAGCTCGCGTGTTTTTCGCCGCATGTAGATCACCCGTCAACTACCTGTGACTTCCAATAGCACACTTTGCATTCTTAAGTTAAAAATAAAATCGATACCAAATCCTTGGTACTATTATACGCGACAAAAAAAGAGGGGTGTCATAAGTTTTACGCGTAGACTGTGTATCTGTGGATCTGTATGTCTGTCTACATGTCTGTGTCATCGTAGCGCCCAAACGGATGTTTGATCTAGTTTTTTTTGTTTGTAAGGTGACCTAATCGAGTAATTCTTAGATATCTTTAGCCTAGGGTACCCTAGACGTGAGACATATCTGTTACAGCAGTGTCGGATAATGGGGCAATCTATCCTTCCTCCGATCATCGCCAGGATTTAGTAGCCGATATGAGTGTTGTTTATGTAACTAGCCGAGAAACTAGCAGACAGGTCACCTGGTGGTAAGTGGCCATCTTCGTCCATGAACATCAGTAAAACCCAAGGCATGCTTTGAGTTTGAGTAAGACTTTGGTAAATAGATAGACGACACGACTTTTTAAAACTTTCAGGCTATTTGCATTTGAATGCATAATGCGAAATTAATTACAATGATTTTTAAGTGTGAGGTAAAAAATAGGGAAAAACTTACCATAATTTAATATTATTACTTAATAAACTTTAAGAAGGAAGTTATTATTTTTATGAAGCTAATATAAATTTACAGGAATTTTAAATAAGTGCCGTCATACGATCATATCCGCATAATGTCGACCTTGTATCTTAGTTGATTTGATAGTGAACCTGCTTGAGCGAAGTGTCCCAAGTTCGATGACCGGCTGAGGTAGTCGTTTATGTAACGGATTAATGTTTGTTCTCGGGTATTGGTTTTATGAGGACGTATTAATCTTGTATGTCCGCACAACCGCCGTCAAGGTAATCCTATTGCGAGTGTATGAGTACGTAATCTTTATTGTAGTTGTTTATGTTGGAAATAATGACAAATTAATTATTGAATGAATGAATAATTGTATGAAATATATGATTTGCAGTCATTTTGACTAAAGAACAATTAACCTTAGTTAGCATGCAAATTATTCTATTTAATTAGTAAATTAAACCTGAGAATACAAATGAGTGTAAATAATATTCGTTGTGACATGTAACTGTGATGGACATAATTATCTTTTAAAACTACACTTTTCATACGAGATTGAATACTCGTCTTCGTAGCAGGTAAAAGTGGACACGCTAACAAAGACCTTTCCATAATAATGGAAGACTTATGACTCATTCTCTGACTGTCAGTTAGATTTCGCTGAAGTGGCGAGGAGGCTTAGGTATCGGAGGCCTTCGGATGTATCTAAAAATAGTTGTTATTTTGTAGATATACCAAATGAATTGGTGTGGTCAATATTGAAATGGTTATTTGAATAGATAATTATAACTAGATCTGTTGCTATGAGTATAGAAATATTTATAATTATTTGGATCGTATTTTTTTTTTTAGAATTTGAAGCAACTTTTTAGAGTGTCATTGCTTACCTCAGTAGCAATTGTGACGGTAACTGCGACAATTTATCACTTTAAATGATTTTATTTTTGTAATGAAATGAAATAAATCATTAAAATAATATATATGGATATTAATCTATTAACGTAATCCTTGCAATTTATATGTACTTGAAAACAATCTATCGTCATTATATTGATCAGGATGAGAAATGTGAGGTGATGTTGACCTTACGATTGGTAAACCTTGTTACCAGTACGGTAAGGTTTCTTTTTGTGTGTAAACACGTGCTTATATGGCTGCATGTGTCAATTGGATTCGCGTACACGTCACTGGAAATGACATTACTGGGGGCACGTGCGTGATGATAACCGCACGGCTGTGTTCTATGATTTCATCCCCGAAATTTAATTACAGTAATCTAAGACACGAAAATAGATATGAGCAATGAGTGCCCAATATGTTATTATTGATATTAGAATGGTTATTGGTTAGTCGTGTTATTGTTATTGTTTTGGTTGCTGAAATTATGATATTGTTGCAGCCGGATATTTCTTATTCGCTGTTTACTGGTCTGTTTATTAACGATCAGTTCTGTGGTGTCAAGGAAAAACGAGATGAGTCACAAAATTGAATTTTTCACTACGGGCAAAATAAGAAAACAACTCATACGTTTTATTACAAAATTGTAATTTTCTTAATGTTAAATTTTATTAGTGGCACTTTTAGTATTTATTTAAACAATAGTTAGTGATAAGAGGTTTTTACTTGAAAAAATAATAAAAAATAATCTTTTATATTAAAAATAATTGACATGGCCCATTTTGCCTTAACGAGAAAAAATAACAAAAAATGAGATTTAATTACATATCTCGTTAATACATAGCAAATGTTGCAAATTTAAACATGAAAAAGCATGTAAAAAACTGTCAAAATGAATCATTTTAGAGATCGTTCAATTCTTCTAAGTCAGGATCCACTTCATGGCTGCTTGAATTGGTGTCTAAATTCTTATAAAATTCATGGCAATCACTATCGCTCAAATGAAGAATACTAAGATCTTTTTTCTTTTCCTGGCTTATAGGCAATGGTTTTTCGTAACATTTCTGGGGATTTAACGATTTCGCCACCCATCACGTCTTGTTTCTTGCGGGGGCGAAAAGCGGCCCATTGAGAGCCGCTTTGCTAAGTTAAATGTAAGAGGAGGAATGGATGGTAAGGTAGATGAAGTATGTCAGATGATGGATGAACGATGCATAGATATTCTGTGCATGAACAAAACCAAGAGGAAAGGATGTGGACACCACGGTTCATGGTACCTAAACGGTATACTGGTCGGGAGTCCCCCAAACCAGCTGAGGCTGTCAGGGAGTTGGTGTGATTCTTTCCTCTCGAATAGTTGAATGTGTGATGGAGCATGAATGTGTAAGCTCAAGACTCCTCTGGATTAGGTTTAAAGTCGGACTCACTCGCTTGTTTATCCTTGGGGTCTATGCACCGACGGATCTGCGCGGAGGTGGGTCATTACAAGCCCAAAAAGAGAGAGGAATTTTGGGTCTTGAATGAATGCGGAGAAAATGAACGGATCGTGATGTTAGGGGACTTTAATGGGTGGGTTGGAGTAAAGCGTGATGGGTATAAAGGAGTTCTGGGTACGTTTGGGAACGAGAGAGTGAATGACAATGGGAGAAGCCTGCTTGAAGTATGCTTGGAATGGAATCTTTGCGTGGCCAGCACAATGTTTGACCCCAAAAAGATCCATTTGTATACAAGAGATGAGGGCGAGTCTAGAAGTATGATTGATTTTGTAATAGTGGATGAAAGACTGAGGAAGAAAGTGCTAGACACTCGGGCATACCGCGGTGTAGGCCTCGACACAGACCACTTCCTGGTCATGAATGCGTGGCCTCTTTAAACGGTGGCGACACCGAGGGGCCGAGCCTACGAGTGTTTTGGACAGAATAAAATGGAAAATCTACAAGAAAAGAAAAGAAAGACGAGTATGTAGAGAAACTGAAAGAAAGTTTTAAAGGCATAGAAGAGATACGTGTGATTGAAGATTTGTTGGAGACATTTAAGAAAGGGGTCTTGAATGTTGCTATTGAGGTATGCGGAGTAGCTAAAAGAAGGAAAGGAAGAAGGAACTATAATGTGTGGATGGATAAAGATGTACAAAGGGCTGTGCAAGAAAAGAAGAAAGCGTGGTTAGCAACAAAAGCTAACCAAAAAGTTCAAAAGGCAACGGATAAATGGATAAAAGGATGAACGGGGCATACGCTGAATAGTTCAATATCGAAAAAGGTGTTAGACAGGGATGTGTAGCGTCACCGTGTCTGTTTAATCTGTTCATGAACAATTGCTTGACAGATTTAAAAGATAATGAAAATGGGTTGAGAATGAATGAGTTACTCGTCAAATGTTTTCTCTCTATGCTGATGACCAAGTATTACTTGCGTCTTTGGCCGAGGAGTTGCAGAAGATGGTAACTGCTATGAGTGGAGGTTTTGTTAGAAAGGGAATGAAGATGAATGTAAAGGAGACGAAAGTGAAGGAGTTTACAAGAGATGAGGCAGTGACAGACTGCAATATCGTGATTGAAGATGAACAAATTGAAAAGGTGAATGAGTTTGTGTATCTGGGTTCAAAGTTTATAAGAGATGGAAAGTGTGAGAGTGATATTGAAAGAAGAGTTAATGCAGGAAACATGGTGACTGGAGCTTTGCACTCCTTTATGAACAGTCGGAAGGTGTCTAACAAGGCGGCGTTAATTCTTTTCACATTAATGTGAAGCAACACTTATAATGCAATAAAACTAATTTTAAACACAATTTCTCTAAAGAGCAACACACGACGAGTCCACGCACACGTCACAATTGATGCAAAATATCGTCGCGTATTGTAGGTACGAGTCGAGTGTAGACTCATCTCACTATGCATAACTGAATTTTTGTCGGTAAAAGGCACTATTCTGAGATAACTCGATTGAACTCTCTTTACTTATTTAAACATTTTGATATTATGACTAGTCCCTTTATGTACGTAGGGGTGTGAGACTAAAATATACAATTTACTGACTTATTTCCTTATTGCCGTGACACATGTTAATGTTTTGAACTAATAGGTTTAAAAATCTATTTTTTCAAATTCTTTGACTCATCTCCTTTTTCCTTGACACCACAGAGTTTATTTTTTTTATTACTTACCTATCTCTGATAAACGATAGGCTTCTAGGAGTATAGATCAATTTTCCAGGTATGACGTGCTGTATCATTAAATTTGTCTATTGAGAGTTGAGACGCAAAAATGCATATAACAGTAGTATATAATAGAGAAATTCATTCTTCAGTTACTACTGAAGTATGATATCATATCATTACTGACCTCTACAGTAAATTATAAGTAATACTCTCCCTTCAGGAAGAGCTCATAAGGCATTAAGCCATCCCCTTGCATCGGGAGGATTTCCCTTCCGCAGTTATTAGTAATAATGACCCCTCATAACCTGGCCGATTTTCAAAAGAAGGAAATCCCCGTAGAGATAAAAATAACTGAAGCTCATTTCGCTGAACAAAAGAAAATACATATAATTTTATAATTCTCGTATGATTATTGTTAACTTCTTATTTCCGTCACCAATTTGCACTGGATCGGCCTGGTGGAATAAGTTCTAGGCCTCCTCAGGACTTTATGACAGACTTTTGCCGTGTAGTGTGCTACTAATGGGTACTTAAGATTTCTTGACTCATAAGGTAACGTTCGACGAAGGCGGAAAATAGTAAGAATCAGTTTAGCCCAGGGACGCGTTGTTATTCGATTAAATCGCGCACGTGCAAATTGTCAAAAGAGCATTTGAGATACACGCAGCGTCTCGAGAGCCTTCAGATTATCGGCCAAAAGCGTGTCGCACATGCGTCCATTCGGCATTTCGCAGTCCGCACCCGACATTTCGCGTCACGTCACGCTACTGTGTCAGTTACGGATGTTATGGTACACGCGTGAATCGTGTATCTGCGTACGGTAGAATGATTTAAAATTTATAGAACACGACGACATACCTGGGCTAGGGTATTGCTTCATCTGTTTAAGAATGAGGAATGGGGCATTTAACGAATAGTTCGGGAACGAATAGATCCAATGTCCAGTAACCTTAAATGAGTGAGGTAAAAGAACATACTTAATTGGCTAGGTAACTGAGGATGCAGGATTTCACATATCTTTGAGAACATTATGGAGCTTCCCTCTACCGCGCTCATTTGAAAAATTCAAGGTGCGTGCAGAATGCAATCTCGGCTCCCATGCAGCTGACCTATATTCAAACAACTAGGCCACTGGTACACAGACATGCACATCTTTTGAACTTAGTAATAACGGGACACGTTGGTAGCTTAAGGAAGTTTTGCATAATATGCTAAAACCGTATACCACTTCGGAGCTTCCTTTTTTGCCTTACGTTATACCTCACCTGACGTATTAAAAATGTATTGATTTGGTCCTTGCTTATATTCACAGAAGCACTCAGTATAAAGAAGTCTTTTTATGGTAATTAGAAAGAAAGTTTTAGTATCGGAAAAAATTGCTCGGAATATATCGGATATATCGGAAATAAAAGCTGATAACTGAAAGCAGAATAATTTATACCTATTATTTTGTTCAACACCAAACTATCGTAATTATACAAATTTTATGTAACATCACTTTGCAAGATATTAAGCCATTAGTTATTCAACTCGTATCCCAATTATTTTTATCCGCATTTAAGGGAACACAGCAATATTACACGACCGCGCCTGATAATTTAGCCACCCTGAGCCAAAGGGACTAGCTATCAGCGCACCCAAAATATTTAATGGTTTTTAACATACTAAAAAGTTATCTGCCAGCCATTGGCGTTAAAAGGAATTTGTGTCATTAAAGTTTAATATGTCACTTTGCTTTTTGAGTAGATTAGTTTGAAGATGATGGTATTCATGTCACTTTTAATTGACAGTATAGCCATTCCTGTTTGTTCATTCATACTGTCGCTCTTGTAATTCATTTCTAAGAGGTATTTGGTGATGTATTATTGGATATGCTAAATTGATGCATTACAACCAACTCTCAAACGAACATTTTGTATCATCCATCCATCCAGCCTTTGGAGGTCTACTGCTGAATATAGGCTTCCTTGCGCCACTTTGACCGGTCCTGAGTCTTCTGAATCCAGCGGATCAGCGGTCAGTCCACCTGGGCGGGGGACGTCTTATGCTTTTTTTCCGAGACGTGTGCGCCATTGGAGGACATTTTGTATATTCATGTAAAAATTGCTAATCTGGCCGGAAATTAAACCATAGCAGGTTCACTATTAATTGGACTTCAGGGTCGTACAAGGTGGCGATAAGTGCTATTTGCCGCCTGACGTCAGAGGAATGATAGCATGCTTCCATATCGAAGCATCATGCCATCATATCATATCATCATCAATATATCGTACATATAACAATACCATAACTGATCGACATTTATTTCAGATTATTATAGTATAGATAATCTCGGATTAACCGATTTCGATGCAGTCACTGATATATAGTAGGTAGCCTAGTTGGTAGCGACGCTGCTTGCGAAGCGAAGGGTCCCGGGTTCGATTCCCGGCTGGGGCAGATATTTATGTGACAGATAAATATTTGTATTTGGGTCAGTTCACAAATAAAGATGTGGATTTAAAAATCTTGTCTAAACATTTTTTCTATGCATAGGTGTACCGACGCGAAAGGCAGGTAATCTTGAAACAATAAAATTGTGTAGAAAACATATTGTTCTTTGTTGTAGGCAGTAGTGATGTCTACTGTCTAGCGGAAAAGTCTACTCCATTGCGGATTTATGCAGTATCCGTTGTAGCAACCCAACTGTTATGTCATGGCGGAATTCGGTTCACGTGTCAGTCGCATTGATTTTCCTTTGTGTTCTCAGAGGTTTTGCAGTGTTTGAAACTAATGGTGTTTCAGTCAATAGGGTGTGAAAGCACCTAACGTAGTCCGCATTGACCGACTGACCGACTTTAACGAGTTGATGTGCTCTTAACACCGGCTGTTCTTAATATCTACTGTTCACTTTTTTCCTTGGTTGGCTGGAAATGTACATGAATTCCCGTCTGCAACGTTTTGTATTTCCTTTGAAGTGTAGCATTAAATCTCGTGTCTTTCATGCCAAGAGATTATATTGGAATGTAGGGAAAAAACATTTTTGTCCCTTAAAAATGACCTGCAGATTTCTTATGATTTCTAAGTTCACATGCTGTTGAGATTATGGAAAAATCAAAGATCTGGATTTTCTCCCAGAACCTTCATGTCGGAGAACAATAAAACGGTTTAGGCGCAAAATGTCCGATTCGCATAATGTCCGATCGCCCTATTCGCAAAATGTCCGATTCGCAGAATGTCCGATTCGCAAAATGTCCTTTTCTCAAAATGTCCTTTTCGCATAATGTCCGAATTCGCAAAATGTCCTTTTCACTTATCATTAGGGGCCACCGTCCATTTTTTTTTCCCGTTTGTTTTTTTAATATTGTTTTTCTTAATATTGTTTTTTTAATGCTTTTTTTTCTAAATATTAATTTTTTAATTTTGTTTTTTTTTTTTTTTAATTTAATTACGTTGTTTTTTGAATATTGTTTTTTTTTATTTATTTTTTTGAATATTGTTTTTTGAAAAAAAATGTTTTTTTTTTTGTTTTTTTTTTTGTTTTGAAATTTCTTTGATATTTTTTTTTGTTTTTTGAATTTTTTTTTAAGTTTTTCCTTTTTTTTTTGCTTTTTTGAATTTTTTTTTAATTTCCTTTTTGTTTTTTTAATTGTTTTGAATTTTTTTTTGAAAATTTTTTGATTTCTTTTTTGAATATTGTTTCTTTTATTTCTTTTTTAAATATTGTTTTTTTTAAAAAAATTGTTTCTTTTTGGATTTTTTTTTTGCTTTTTTTGAAATTTCTTTGATTTTTTTTGTTTATTTTTTGATTTTTTTTGCAATTTTTTTAACATTGCAATTTGGAAGTTTTTTTTATTTAATATACATATAAATCACATTCACAACACGTACATACACATACACGGACACCGACGGAATCAAACCTCGTACGCTCTGGCGTTATACGTCACACTGTGACGTCATATTACCCCTACCCCTAAAAATTTTTTGGGAGAACAACGTTTGCCCGGTCAGCTAGTAATAAATATAATAATAAATCATTTATTCAAAACGAGCGTTTTTAAAAACGCGCGAGACGTTTTTCGTGACCGTCGTTTTTGTTTCACCGACCGTGTTACAAATCTTAAATTTCACTCTCATATTTTTTTTCCATTTATTTCATAACGCGCCTACGATCGGACATTATGCGAAAAGGACATTTTGAGAAAAGGACATTCTGAGAAAAGGACATTTTGCGAATCGGACATTCTGCGAATAGGACATTTTGCGTCCGCCGGACATTTCGCGAATCGGACATTTTGCGCCTAAACCAATAAAACCACTAGGCTGTCACTACATACATAGATTATATAGAGGGTTATGTTAACGTAAAAGTGTATTTAGGTCTGTGCACAGGCACACAGCAGAATAGTATAGTGACGAGTTTGACGTCTTTTCCTCACTTGCATTGTTGAGGAGATTATGGAAAAATTAAAGATCTGGATTTTTTCCCAGAACCTTCTTGTCGCAAAACAATAAAACCACTAGGCTGTCACTACATACATAGATTATATAGAGGGTTATGTTAACGTAAAAGTGTATTTAGGTCTGTGCACAGGCACACAGCAGAATAGTATAGTGACGAGTTTGACGTCTTTTCCTCACTTGTATCGTCGCATCACCGCGCACTGCAGATCTAACCTTGCAGTGATTGAAAGGCCACTTATAGGACTCCTAGATCCTTCCTCGTGTTCCGCAACGGAGACTTAAACAGATGCAAAACAAAGGATAATTTACTCTGCCTTGACAAGGACGTGGTATTACGATGAAGGCTTTGCCTTTGAATCGACTAATTGTAACTAAATAATCTTTAACTATGTTTATTTTTGTAACTCAATAGAGCCTGTTTTGTTGGTTGGCGTGACACATTTCGTGTGAATTTTTTTATTGTTGAGCTACGGAATGAGGTTAGCTATTAGTTATGACGTCATTGTATCAGAAACTTTGTTTATATTGAATGTCGTGTTAGCAACAATATATTATGTAAGAAATACGCTATTGTCATGATTTTTAAGATGTTTGTATAATATAATGTTTGTATAATATAGGTAACATACATTACGTGTAAGATCCGCCTAAAATTATCGTTTAAAAGTATCCATTCGTTCATTTCAGCATTTTGTAGAAAAATAATGTCGCGTATATACTTCATTTTTTGAATTTGCATTTATTACCTGCCATAAACATGGAATGTGCTCTTTAAATCCTGGATCAATTGGCAAATACAATAGTAACCTTAAGTTTTGTTACCTTTAACTTGCATACAATGAATTGTAGCAAGATGCAAGGCAACCGATGCAAAACCTATTGATAAAGTATGCGACCAGACCAGTAATAACTCCGGTGCTCTCGGAAAAGCCCACATTCCTCAACGCCCGTTTAAACCACGATAGCTATCTACCTTTCCCTACAGATCAACCGGTCAATAGTAAAAAATCAATTTGTTGTGAGCACTAGTGAGTACGAGTGTAGGCATGCCTTTATCTTTTTGTGATAATTAAGATACGGACGGTTGAGATGGTTCTGTGACAACTTGCTTTATATGTGATTGTATTCAACTACCACATTAAAGTTATTTACGAACAGTAGGGTTAAACAAAATGTCATAATTAAACCAATTATTTGTGTTTACAGAGTGAATTTTACAAGTGGTCGTTGGCTAAATCGGAATCTATGAGAAATAGCGCAGTGCTCAAAAGAGTCTCAGGGTCGATTATGATGAAAATTAAAACTCCATCATTAGACTTTTGAAAAAACAATTTTCCTAGCCAGGAATCGAACCCGTTGATTAAGAAAAAAAACACACCCTGTATTATTACAGCATTAGATACGACTCGAATTCTGGGAAGTAATAACATAGGTACGGCAAACGTAAGGAAAATTGGATTTTAAGAAACTGCTTCATTTTTAACCGACTTCAAAAAAGTAGGAGGTATTCAATTCGACTGTATTTTTTCATGTTTGTTACCTCAGAACTTTTGACTGGGTGAACCGAATTTGATGATTCTTTTTTTAATCGAAAGCTGGTGCTTGTAATGTGGTCCCACTTAAAGAGCTAGATCTGACGAGTAGTTTTTGAGTTATTTTGAAGTCGGTTTTTTTTTTGTAAAATTCAGATAATAAACACTTTCATTCAGCTTACCCTGTTTGTGAGGCAAATCTGGCAAGTTGAATCGGATTTAGATAACTCTTTAATTTTGGCCTTCTTAAAGGTAAGCGCAAGTTTTCTTCAATAGACCAGCGGAAGGTCAAAACCACTTTTCCTTGAAACAAACTAGCGGAGAGCCAAGGGCAAGTTTTTCCTAAAACAAGCGATCGAAATGACAAGGTTAACGGTTCCTTAAAACAAATCTGCTAAAGAACAAGCGAGGAAAAACCAAATGTTTATTTGCATTATACAATGTACAGTTCAAGGGATTATTTTCAAGAAAATATTCCAATATTAAAAATTATTCAATGAACAGAATTCTCTATCAACTAAATCTAAATTACCCCGGCTACCATCTACCAATTTGAATGCGTTTTGGGGATGTTATTTCTACGTATTTGTAAGTTTCCGTCCTGATAATCAATTTTGTCGTAGACTAAAAAATAATGGATTCCTGTCACGCCTATAGTTTGCTTAATGTTAGAGTCCGACCGAAACTGGTTTTTCAGCCGAAACCGAAACCGAAACCGAACCTTCGGCCTTAGTTCCAGTTTCGGCCGAAACCGAAACCGAAACCGAAACTTAGAGTGAGGCCAAACGAGCGTTTTTTTGGAGCTGTGAGTCACGTGAAATGAGCTGGTTTCATACAAAAGTTCAAATTGAATTGTTTGGAATTTATATTATATGCGATTTTACGATTTACGCTATTTTACGCAACGCACAGCTCAAAAAATATGCTTGTTTGGCCACACCCTTAAGGTATTTTTTGAGCTGCTCATTTGTAGACTCAACAAAAAAAAGTAGGGTAAAGGAACCGAATTGTTGAAATTTTACAAAGGGCATTTTTTGACATTTGGCAGGTCAACCCTCAAGCTATCTGTCCGCTAACGTAGATCCACTACTTACGGGATACCCTATATATAGGTACATATATACTGAAGTACCTATAGGTATTTCAGTACCTATAGGTGTTGAAATATAGCGTGTTTTTTACACATTTGTATAGTAGTACGTGCCTTGAGTTCGATAAACTTATATCTTAATACATAGACGGCAAAAACTCGAAAAAAATGTACTTATGAATGGGCGCTGTTTTAACCCCCGACGAAAAAGAGGGGTGTTATAAGTTTGACGTGTCTGTGTATCTGATGTATGTCTGTGCATCGTCGCTCCCATACGGAGAAACGAAGGTGACTAAATCGAAAGTGTTCTTAGCTATGTTTAGTGTATATCAAACTGTCGGGCCTCACTCAATAAATGTAAATATAGGCGAAATTTACATAACGTAATTTATTTGTGAACCGTTTGAAATAAAACGAACACTAAATGTTAATCCAGGCTCACTACAATATGTATAAGTCAGTGAAAACTGCAGCTAAATCTGTTAAGCCGTTCCTGAGATTAGCCGGAACAAACGCACAGACAAATAAACAAAAAATAATTTTTATTTAATCTATTATGGCTAATACATACCCCTATTAAAAGTTTTACTCAAATATTACAGTTACAGTTTCATTATATGGCTATGACGATGATGGTATATACCTACAGACAGTTAAATGGTGTTAGATAAGATGAAAAAAAAAAACAATAAAATTAAAGTCCTATGCTCAACATAGGCCTATGCAAATGAGCGCCAAAGCTCCCTGTCAATTAATTAATGAACAAATAAAATAAACTTGTTAAATTAATGACTTCACTTGAAAAGTCAGTGCCCACGAGTTAGCCGCGAATTTAGCACGACGACGAAATTACGCACGACAATTCACGAACACAGAGTTTCGGTTTCGGTTTCGGCCAAATTTTGCCAAAACCGAAACCGAAACCGAAACTAGATTTTTTGGCCGAAACTGGCCGAAACCGAAACCGAAACCGAAACTTCGGTCGGTCTCTACAGTTAATGTACCTCGAGCGCCTTTAATTTTAAATGAAAGTCATCGGTTACCACAAATTGATGTTGTGTGACATTTGCGAATAAACGTAAACCTTTTGTTCCGACTTTACCTTTAATTTTTCAGACAAACCTTATAAAATAGGTACCGCTAACTCTGACAGACGAAAAACATTATATTTCACTAGTTTCTTATGCAACGTAGGTTAACACTTAAAAGGAATTTCCAAAAAATCTTAATGCCCTTAGATTGTGTATCCTATTAGCATGAACCTTTCCTAATCTTTAAATTAACCTTTCAGTATCATGTATTAGTGAGTGCAAACAAAGGTCAATATTGGGGAAATATATATATTTATTTATTTATTTATTCATTCAAAGTAGTGAATAGAAATTTTATAGTTGAATATAATCAGCCCTGAATTATTTAATAATGATAAGTAATTATCTAGCTGATGTTTTTTTACCGACTTCAAAAAAGGAGGAAGTATTCAATTCGACTGTATTTTTTTATGTTTGTTACCTATGTTTGATGATTCTTTTTAAATCGAAAGTTGGTGCTTGTCATGTGGTCCCACTTAAATTTGAGCGAGATCTGACGTCCTCTAAAGTCCTGTTTGTACCACACACCGACGCAAAATGAGTTCGGACTTTCATACAAGCAGAATTAGATCACGCGACGCACAGCTCAAAAAAAATACGTTCGTTTGTCCTCACCCTAAAAGTCGTCATATTTTACACGGTGAATGAGTTTGTTCAAGTGTTTCGATA
This sequence comes from Thymelicus acteon, assembly GCA_951805285.1. Lineage (NCBI taxonomy): Eukaryota > Metazoa > Arthropoda > Insecta > Lepidoptera > Hesperiidae > Thymelicus > Thymelicus acteon. The sequence goes on along the minus strand of OX638229.1, from coordinate 11,056,609 downwards.
CTTTCGATACACCGACGAGACGATACTGTCAACAAACAAAAGCCTTCAAAGCTAAAAACTGAAGATGGCAGAAAAAACAACAATCGTATTGCGCTATAAATAACGCCACTCTGATTCTGTGGCCGCTAGTGCCGCTACCCGTTGAGAATAAAGTTCTATTCTATCGCAAATTGAGACTTCAGAACAGAGGACATACATACCAAATCAAATCAAATCAAATCAAATCAAAATCTTTTATTCATATAGGTATCACTGATACACTTATGCACGTCATTTTTTAATCTACCAGCTTTTCGGAAAGGTGCTTTGTCATAGAGGAGAAGAAAAACCGAAAGAAACTCCTCGCACATCTTTTAAAATCATGAAAAGTTACATAATATCTTCTAACCTACGCGGAACTGGATGCGGCACTAACTTCCAGGCGTCTTTGTCATTAATATATTCATTTATGCTATAGTATCCTTTGCCTAGTAGCTGAGATTTCACATATCTCTTAACCTTAAAATACATTAAAATATATTGCCTATACAATAAAATATATTACCTTAAAATATATTGGATCGTTAGCGAATTTTGTTGCTTTTATACCAGCTTATGGTGCGTATACCACGTAGAAAGTAATAGTACCGGTTGATAATACACTCCAGTAGATAAATTCTCAATGGTGAACATTACGAGCCTTGTCCTTATAAAAGAAAAAAAATCTCAATTTTCCAAAGGAAGCGGAAACAGATTCTCGCATGACCAGTTTTAATGCTAAATATCGCATAAACCAAGTTATTGATAATACTGGCATAGGCTTTATATTTCGATGTAAAGGATTATGCCCATGTGAAGTACTTATGATGTTACACAGAACTCAGAAGACTTCTGTAGAACTATAGCTGTATTCCTCTCTTCTGAGGTCTATGGTAGATATTTTGATCCCAATGAGCTAATTTCGTACTGCACTGAGCACTTCTTGCCTCCGCTTCGATTCCCGTCCGGGGCATATGACAGTAAATGTTGTTCTCGAGTCCTGTTTGTGATGTCATTTGTATGTTTCATGCCACCCAACGGGACCCACATAGGAATGTTATTGCAAGGGTTAACGCTCTTACTATTTCTTTAATGGTTAAACACAATTATTTGGATATAAAGGCGTTTTTGGTCAAGCTTGTTTGAAATTCTATAATTTATAATTACGCCAAACATTGAACATGTAAATTTATCATATGATTTAATGCTCGAGGGATTAAGCAGGAGACATGTACACTCAGAATACCTAATGAGGTCAAATTGAATGTGAGTCATCGAATAAAAAGCGGAATTTTATTTCGAAATCCTGTTCGAGACGAGGCGACTCACAATGAGTTTTTTATAATATCCGTAGCATGGTTTCAAATTAGGTATTAATTTCCAGTCTGCGGTCAGGGTTCGAATCCGGGGTACTTAACATTAATAAACAATAGCTTTTAAAATTGTTGCCATGAAGTTTAAAAACATTAATACAATGTTTTTTATTTGCTTATTTTAATGGCGATAATTATTTTTAATATTTATAAAGTCCAGGAGATTTTGTCAGGATTTACTCCTATTATTTTATTATACATGTATTATGTACTACGTATTTTGTTAATGGTGAATTAACAACATATTACCTACTTGTAAACATCGGGGGGTGTTACTTTACTTATCCCTTCCCTGCTCCAAACAGCAATTGAAACCTTATCGGAAACTATCAGGCGACATAAGGAACTGCTGTCACTCAAATATTCACTGAGACCAGATATTTTATCTATTTTAGATTCCTGTAATACAAATAAAATACATAATAAATATTTCAATACCATACATAGAAAATATTGAACCAAAGTAAACATTGTATAATTTATCACTAAAACTGATTCAACAAACACTGAATGATTAGTACCTTTATTTATTTGATTTCATCCAAGTTGTTTACACCCAATCGTTCAAAGTCACTGCTCCAAACTGATTATTAACATCACCAAACATAATTTTGATGCCACTTGGTAGTTATCGTCCATCGTAAAGATGGCCGCGGCCGTTATCTATTGGATGTACTCGAATTTCAATAGGTTATCTTATCGATTGACAAATTAAACAAAACGAGATTATTTATCAGGATTTGCCTTGGAACTATTAGCAGGATATGGGGCTTTTCATAATAGACAGAGAAAGGAGAGAAGACGTGAAGGAGAGTAATCAAAGACGCCTGGACCGCACTGTAGGACACTCTGCTCCAAGTCTCAGGATTTTTTTTTGAAGATCTGACAAAAAAAGACGGGCTACTTGATGGTAACTCACCGTCACGTTGCCTATGGCCACGACCTCACTAACGCACCAACAAAGTCGCCAAGGCAACACCCGCCAAGCTAAAGTGAGGCCCACGGTCCTCGGTTATTGGTGTAGTCGAGTGTCATTGACAATGAAGTGCCAACTGCTAAGTCCTTCGATTGACTTAACGACTGTTATTTAACGATAACATAACTAAACACTTAGGTATAATAGGTAAAGATGTTGGCATATTTGTCCTTCCACCATGTGTTACTGTTGTACGGATTAAGACGAAACATGGCAAACAGATAGTCCTTGTCTAGGATAAGAACTTAGGATATATTTTATCCCAGTTGTTCCCCTGGGATGATTTTGATGTTTATATGCTTGTGATTTCGAAACCACTCCTCCGCGGGCTAAACAGGCGCCAACTTATAGAAATATATTTCGATAACAGGTTATTTAAATTATTTGTATTGTTATTATAAACCTATATCCGGCGTCTATTAATACATATAAGATTGGGTCACCTTATGTCGGTCGTCATACACGTGTCGCGATAGATGAAAGAGGATTTGAGACTTGAGAGTTTACACTTGACGATCCAGTTATGTTGGCACGGAAAATGTTTCATGTGAAAACTCGGACATTAGAATTTATACGGAAGGTGGCATTTGTTCTGGAATCTGGATATTTAAGTTAACCATTGTAAAAAAAAAATAAGAATTGTTAGTTAATATAGAAATCATTAATGACTTCTCTAGAGCTGCGCTATGGAAACTTACTATGATTATTCATTACAATCTTGCTTAAATCCGTGAAATCGTTGAAAGAAATACACGATAACGAAATACTCTACACTACATAAAGTCGATAATTTTAAAGTAACAAAACTAATAATCTTGCGTACAGACACAGAATGTAGGGAAACCCGTTCGAGGGACCACATGCAGATGATTTTGTCCGCCGTCCGTCGGTCGGCACAAGCTGTCTTGCTATACGGAAAATCAAAAGTAATTAATACAACAGTTGGTCGCTGAATAATTAAACGATCATTTTGTAATGAATAGTTAATAAATGTTTATAAGTAGCGAACCGACAACAGTGGATCTGGTGTTAAAACAACAACTGTGGAATTATTCAACCTTTATGACATTATTATTATTACAAGTATTTTTATCTTTCTAGGAAGCCTACCTGGCTACGGCCATCTTGTTTTCGAACGACTTGTCGTGTTCAGGCTGCGGGCTTACAAGTTCTTTCTTTCTCTTTTTGGTCGGCGACGCATCGGTAGTCTCCGTCGTCTATGAACATATACGTATTACCAATACGTTGCCGCCGTTACGTTGCTGCCTTCCTTTTTTCTGACCCACATTATTTCTGACTCTCCAACACTCTGAACAAAACACTTATTTAATCCCTCCTGGCGGTCGAGTCTATCCTCGTACGTTGTTCACCGCGAGCAGGGGATTTTAGGTTCTAGTATGGTTGGAACCCCTTATTAAACTCCAAAACCTACCTCACGTTAATCGGGAGGTTGTGCCGATTTTAAGGATATCTAGTTTCTCCATTACAAACTGATAAATGCCGCAACATTAATAATTCAACAGCACTATTTTTAGTCTATTGAACTGAGCTATTAAGAACGTTTTTTGTGCTCAGTCGTGTATCTTCCTATCAACCGTCATAACGATTGTATTTTTTTTTTCACAGGAAAAAATCTCTACAACAATGAACATGTAGCGATTAAGATGGAGCCTATGAAGTCCAAGGCTCCACAACTTCACTTAGAATACCGATTTTACAAGTTACTAGGTACACATGGTGAGTATACCATATCACATCATTTAATATTACCACTGATCATTATAATATAATATCGTATATTGGAAAGACTATACTTGATATGGCGCCACCATGCGGATTCCCTTGGAAACTTTTTTTTATTGTTTTTTTTTTATAACTTCAGTTCATTCACAGATTTATTGAGCGAAACAATGTGATCAGCGCCAAAACACCTCAGTCAATCAGTCAGTCCGTTAGTTAATCAATCAAATATCAAATTAATGATGATAGTCTTTCCAATCTATTTATGTTGTCAGTGATGTATAGTAAATAATAATAAATAATTAAGTTCAATATAATGACATAAGTTGCATACGTGCAATAATTTTATTCATCTCAATCGGTCATTGATCTGATGTAGATATTTGAAGATAATTATTAATATATGTGTGATCAGAAGCTACAAATTGAACAGCAGCTAGGAAGTGAACAACCAACTATGTATTATTTAAAATATTCCTTTAGTATCGGTTTTAAACATCTAAAGGAGTATATCTATCTATAGCTATATTGGTCATGCAATACTTTGTAGCGGATGATAATGTAAAATTAGATTTTCCCCGTACAAGACAAAATAATGTCAATGTATGACGCAGAATATGTGAAGAACTTTGGGTCAAAAAATCCTTTGCTAATTAATGATTTTCTCGACATTCGTTGAAATTGAATTAGTTAATCCTCGATGCTTAATATTTTGGCACACTGAACAACACAGGACTAATCCTCCAACTGTGTGTGTGTGTGTGTATGTTTTAACGTCATAAATAACTAATAATCGTCATGAATACGTATCTGTATACCGAAAGCAGTTTATCTTTTCTCGTCAAAATTTATGGAGTAAAAAAATAAATTAAACGTCGACTATTATATTTGTTAATTATTTTATACGATTCAACATTATTTTCAATATGAAATAGTTTTGCGCGACAAAAGTTCCGGTATACGGATACTAGTTTTAAACAATCCAATTTGGTCAGAGGGCATACCGAAAGTATTCTACCTGGGCACATGCGGTGGTCGCTACAACGCTATGGTCATGGAGTTGTTAGGTCCATCCCTAGAGGACCTGTTCGTGCATTGCGGACGGAGGTTCAGACTCAAGACGGTTCTTATGATCGCGATGCAACTTGTGAGTCGGGGATCTATTGTAATAAACCTCGTATCGTAAGGAACAGTAGTTTTGTTGTTGCGAGGAAAGATATGTAAGTGTAAACGGCCCTTTAGTTCGTATTGTAGGCCTGATTGTACGTTTGTTGGATTATTTCACTTTCTCATTATGTAGCTTTGCTATTCATAGAAGGCGTAAAAAGCGTAGTCTAGATACCGTCATTATTTTCGTCTTTATTATCTTATACTTGGTTATAATAATTGACGACTATGACAATATTATTATACCAGTATATTGCCAACGTAAAACTTAAGTAAAAATTATATCAGTTAATAAAGAGAATTCTGTTTAAACTGCAACAGTCAGTAATCAAACAAAACATTGAGGTATGGTGTTTAATTGTTTATAGAGGTAATGATGAAGCAATCTCGTATTATTATAGTAACTAGTTTGTTCTTAAAGGGTTGTTTACATTTTTTTATCTTATCCCGTGGCGAGATTTAGTGATCGTCGAGTTTGGCACAACACCGCGGCCGATATTCAATGCTACGTTGTGAAATGCAACTGCCGTGCTCATGACGTTGTTGGCTCTCCCGATTATGTCGACAAACTATAAAGTAGAAATATATTTTCCGTTTTTTTTACGAAGCAATGCTCTCGCGCGCCTTTTTTCCGTTTGACTAATATTGTTGACTTAAGTAAATAAAATATCGGCTCCTGTGTTGTGCCCTGAAGGTGCGACCGAGAGCAATGCTCGTATTACGTCACGTGAGTACTAAAGTCTTTTGTCTCTTTCCTCCTCTCTCCTACCCCTTACTCCCTGGGTCCTATAGCGCCGTCGACAGCTGAGGGGATCCCTGAAGTGTACTACTTTGGCCCCTGCGGTAAATACAATGCGTTGGTCATGGAATTGTTGGGGCCATCGCTCGAAGATCTGTTCGACTTGTGCGGCCGTCGTTTCTCTTTAAAGACTGTGTTGATGATCGCTATGCAGCTGGTATGTATCTTATTTTGCTTACTTACAAAACTTCGTGGTACTTTCCGAATGACAAAGGTCAAAATCAGTACTGATTTGCGATGACATTATAATGGTTAGAATTGTGGCTTTGAACTGATATATGCTAATTATAATTAGCATTAATTGGCAATCTATTGTACGTTGTCTAAACTTTAACAATAATGGTTAATTTAACAATATTACTAATAATAGCAGTCTCGCCACAAATCAGCAGTCTTTGATCTATGATATTCGGAATTACCATGCTTATCTGTTTCCTCCTGATAAATAATATTAATAAGTGTATTAAATTTGTTTAGTTAGATAGTAAATCTAGACGTAATCCTTCAATCGTAATTATCAGAGTGTAACTGTATCAGTAGATTATGTTGAACTTGGATACTTGCGAATTGATGCTAATAATATGCTCTGTATAGTTTGTTATCCGGTCTTTCGAACAAAACAATAATGCTTGGCCAATCTACGTATTCCATCTTCGAGTTCCCACACATGAATGCTCTCCTTCAAATTACTGAGTCACGTTCGTTCTTTATCTGTAGAATGTCCAAATGCTTGCTTTAGCCTATTAGCGGCCCAATGCAAGGTCTTTTTTTATAGTTGAGGAAGTTACACCGTATTCTAGGAGATTACTGACCAACTCGAGTGTCGGAAGTTCTAATACCATCCGAATACCGATAACCTAACAATTGACATTTGACAATGCTATCTAATGAAACAAACATTTGACTGCTGAAGTACAGTTTATTGAGCGTAGCATCGCTTCTGTGCTCATGTAATTCAGCCATAGCCATCCAAATCACGACCGCACCCGAAATAGCTTAATTCGGACGATCACTGATTAACTTAATACCGTCGGGCCATCAGGCTTCGCTCTTCCAAATATTTTACTTAATTCCTTTACGAGTAATTGCATTAAATTATGTGCAGGTCAATTCGTTAACATTGTGACAAATAAAAATTACTTTATAGCGATCCCTGTTGACACGCGCAATTGGAGAGGCGTGTTGGCTAATCGATTGCCTCTGTTTCAGTTACATCGTATCGAATATGTTCACACGAGACATCTAATATATAGAGATGTGAAACCGGAGAATTTTTTAATAGGTAGATCTGCAACTAAAAGGGAAAAAATCATTCACATCATTGGTAAGTATTATGACATTATATTTCCAAAAGTACAAAAGCTTTTATACAGTTGTTTTTCGCATGAGGATTCCTTGTGGATACAATTATGATAATGATTGAAACATCACCAATAAGCCATCTTTAATATGGGGACGAGAAAGCTTAAATAAAATTCATCTTGTCACATAAATATATTTGATCCGGTTTAACCCGGGTCAAACAATAACAACAAACTTTGCTATACTGGCCATTTCAAATGATTGACAGCGTTAAACTGCTATCAAGCTATTGCGTTAAGTAGCCGTGTTAAACAATGTCACGAATAAAATATGTTGTTATCAAATAACAGTACGATATCTGTTACGTCCATGGACTTATTATACATGCGACAACGATAAAGTCTAATAAAATACGTCACCACAATACATACAAAAAGCATAAATAATACTCGCAGTAATTCTATATGCACGACTGGTACGTCTGCGGTTGAAATGTGTCACCGTATGAAATTATCATGCGAGTACAAGTATCTCTAGCTGTGTGTACCTTGTTTGCAGATTTCGGTTTGGCCAAAGAATATATAGACTTAGAGACAAACAAACACATACCATATCGGGAGCACAAGTCACTCACCGGGACTGCGAGATACATGTCAATAAATACACATTTAGGAAAAGGTAATTGCTTCGTTATATTATCTGTTTGATTGACCGATTTACGGTAGAGTACTTAGGCGCTCTACAAACGTGTTTCCCATGTCGGACACTGACAACTGTCGGTAGTGTCGATTGACTATATTAGATTATATTCGTCTGATATTATGACAATTACCTTATAAAAGTAATTTGAATTTCGTATTTTAATTATTTACTTATTCTGTTTTATCCATTTTTTTTAATCCAACCTATCCACCTCTTTGTCTGTTCGATAATATGTCCATTACACCGATAGATGTTTTTCTGAATTGATATGTCACTTAGGTAAAAAATACGTATGAGATGCATAATGTTTCTTTACTTAAATCTTAATTTGAATGGGTACACCCATTACTGTTATTCTTATTACGAAGTCTTTCTTCGAGGTTTTTTATTTTATGAAAATCTAATTTTTAGGACAGTGTTGATCGATATTCACTAACACTCCTTTTTAAGATTAATACATCTGTACCGATTTACCTGTACTAGAATACTACATATTAATTGTAATAAATAGGAGTATAATGTACTTTCTAGGTGGAAGTTGTTATATAGAAATAAAATATAATTTAACTAGCAGTTCCACTTAACATCAGGTGAACTTCATGTAATTTCTAACTAATAAAGGAAAATGTGACGCCATTCGATGTTTAATTGAAGCAATCAGAAATCATTGTGTCTGTTTGTAGATGATATCATCGATTACGTACACTGTATGTGAACATTGGACACAAGTTTGTAAAGAGCCTAAGTAGCAATAGAAAAAATGTGAAATCCATTTCATCATTAAACATAGTTGTTTTGCTTTATATTAATATTTTTTATATCATCATATAATAAGATATATTAATAATGTAACATTTAATAAAGTCTAAGCTTTGCTCTTTTATTATTTTATAGCAAGCTGTGACCTGAACCCGCACTTAAGTTACGCTTTTTCGTGCATAAAATAACCCTTTTTTTTATACAATGCGAAAACGCGTGTGGGTTATTAAGTGCGGGATAAGGTCAGAATTGGCTAAAATTTGCATTCGATACCCGTGACTTAGTAGTACGACTTATGTTGGGTGCTTACTTTATGCATTGTATCGTAATGTACTATTTTAAAGGTGAATGTGATACCTGCATATTTATTGGCATTACTTTATCTCTTTGACTCTTAATTTATTAAAAATGTTTCATGAACAAAGCTTATAAATCCATAAATAACTATGGGGCCATCCATAAATTACGTCACACGTTAGGGCGGAGGAGGGGGGGGGGGGTCGATGAAGTGTGACATTGTGTGACTAGGGTGGGAGGGGGTCCTAAATTTCGTTAAGTCACATTTCAAAATCAAATAATTGGTATGTATAGGTAAATATTAAAAAACAGTTAATGGAAATAAAACTTATTCCGGAACTGCTGTTTTAATTTAATAATTTCTAGGTGTAAAACTTCATAATATGTGACGTCACACTAGGGAGAGGTCTCACAAATGTGACCAGCTGTGTCAAGGAGAGGGGAGGGGTCAAAAAGTCATGAAATTAGTGTGACGTAATTTATGGATGGCCGCTAATATGTAACACGTACCTTTTTTAATGTATACTTTTGTGGTGATTTTCAGAACAATCTAGACGCGACGACCTAGAAGCTCTTGGGCATATGTTTATGTATTTTTTACGTGGTTCCTTACCCTGGCAGGGTTTAAAAGCTGATACACTCAAAGAAAGATACCAAAAAATCGGCGATACCAAACGAGCTACGCCAATTGAGGTATGTGGATAGTTATTTTTAACAGTAATGCTAGAAAAAATCTTGATACGATACGAAAAACAGCATTGGACGGCAGTGACAGCACATATAATGGTGTTGTAGGGTACTTACAAGCCTGTGTAACTACCGCCCTTATAATACATTGACTTATATTATATAGACAGGCTGTTCAGTACTTACATTTTGTTCACCTGTGTTGACCCCAACTGGGGCCAACTCAGTTTAGTCTGTTGCGAGCAAGCTACACAAGTAAATGTCACGTTAGAAAAACTCCGACTGTTCAAAAACACTTAATAACGTATTATTGTTTATTGAGCACAGTTAAAACGTTCTCATTATTTACGTTTGAACTTTATTTCACTTTATTTAATCATAATTGGTAAGTAACTATATTTTTATTTACAGTCTTAAAAATTATTTAGTGTCAAATATTTAATACCGACATCTTGAACCAAACTTGACAGACAGAACGAACACAGAGTACTTAATCACTACGGAACAGGGTTGCCAGACGTCGCGGAGTGAGAGATCGTACGGTGGGTAAATAAAAGTCGTATTTCCTAAGATGGCTCCAGAAAAAAAATAGTACGATTCATTTAATGTAGGTACTAAAACTTTAATTAGTTTTAGATGGCGGTCTACAAAACGAAATTGAAAGAAAAGTAATAAGTAAAACTATAAATTAAAATAAAATCTTCTTATCTTTATATATGTTACCGGATATCTGTATAATTCAGCATTCTATACAATACCTAGGCAATGTATAGAATATCTAAAACGTTCAGGTAACGTATTGAATATTATTTATTTCATTCTTAGCCCAGGCATTCTATACAATACTCCATGCGTAGTTGGTAATGTGTGTAAAAGACGGTTCTCTGCCTTTTCGCCGAAAATTGTTTGGCCGATTATCACTTGCCAACTAACGTTTCGCAGAATTTTATTTAGCCGAATAATCATTTGCCAACTTATCACATATTTTTTTTATTTCCCAACCTAACAGTTGCCAACTGTACGTTTGGTCTGCCTTTTATAATGACACTTTTCAAAAGGCCAACTTTCAAGTAGCGAATGTTTCAGTTAGAGTAATATTCATTTAGTTGTATATTGTTTATAAACCTAGGTTTGTAAATTTGCGGTTCTTGTTATCTTCCGGTGACATATGCACTTTTAGGGAGAATTTAGGGGTTTTTGATACACAAAAAGGCTTCCAAACGTCTCCGGCGCTGCGGGAAGTGCAGCCCCTGCGCCCTTGCATAACAAACTGCAGGCACTCCATACTCGCCTACGCAGCTTCGGCTTTTTGGTCGTCTGCGGCGACCAGCCTCAGCCGCTTTGGCTCACATGTTGCCTGCAGTTGGTTACAGCGGGCGGGGGCTGCTCTCCCTCCGCGCCTCCGGGGTTTACATTCACTCTAGGGGTAGGGCAGACTAGTACCATGTGGGGTCGGGGTTGACTAAGTCGGTTCTGTCACCAATTTTGAAAAATCCGAAGCTGCGTAGGCGAGCAGTGTAGTGTAGGAGTCATTAGACTGCATCTCTCCTTACCATCAAGTAAGTGTGATTTCGGTCAAGCATTAATTTAAAATGTATAAAAAAATATCTATTCATGCAGGTTACAATTTGTTTTGAGTGTGTTTTTAAGTAAATTCTTAATTCTAACCTCCATCCAAGTTGACTACACATACCCAAATCTAACTTTATTCATTGCCGGTGGACCTGCAGGTATTCTGTATAGTAGTTGGGAAACGTATACAATACCTAGGCAAACTATGTAATGGTGAATAATATTCATATAATTCAATACATTGCCAAAACGACCCAGGTATTATACACATTTCCTAGGAATTGTGTTGAATACCTGCATTACACAGATATCCGGTAACATATATATAAATTACATGTCACGTTGTTTGTCCGCGATAGACTCCTAAACTACTTAACCGATTTTAATCAAAGGGCTTCCAACATTTTTGTATGGAACCTGGCATACCTACAAGTCCGCCATTTTGAAAAAACCTCGATTCGGCGGCCAGTGATGAAACATGTGTCAATCGATAGAGCAAATGATTACGATCAAAAAGTATACAGTGATGAAATGTCGTAAGTGGTATACTTTCTGAGATATTTGAGTTCAAACCCGTAGAAAAATAAAGTAAAAAACTTTGTTTCGGCGGATATTGATAAAATATGTGTCAATCGATAGACTAAGTGATTACGATCAAAAAGTATCAAGTGATACAATGTCATAAGTTATATACTTTCTGAGATATTTGATTTCAAAACCGTAGGAAAATAAAGTAAAAAAACTTCGATATACCTATCTTCAGCTTACGTAAATATGACCACATTTCCCAGTTTGATTCCTAACTTAAATGGCTACCAATTCGACACAGGTGAAACTTCAGAATTCTCTCAACATTTTATGCTATTTTGAATAATGTGTCTTCTCCTGTTTATTTAAAGGAAACCCATAGCACTGATTATTTCGGGAATTCCTTTGCAATACTGTTCTGGAACTCCTTGCTTGTAGACATCAAAAGACTACCAAAAGTTCCTTCAAGAATCACGTCCGGCAGCACTACCTGAAGCAATTAGAATGTCCTCGCCCGTGGTCTTCAACCACATGTTATATACGTAGTTATAAATATTTATGTACTTAATATATAATATAATATGTATATATGTAAATATGAATAAATATGTATTTATTTAGTTTTGTTAATGATATTGTGATATTTTATATGTATATAGTTATAGTGTTGATCCACTAATAAATAAAAAAGACAATTAATTACCAATGTTTTATTTTTCTACGGGTTTGAACTCAAATATCTCAGAAAGTATATCACTTACGACATTTTATCACTGAATACTTTTTGATTAAAATCACTTAGTCTATCGATTGACATATTTTACATCACTGGCCGCCGAATCGAGGTTTTTTCAAAATTGCGGACTTGTAGGTATGCCAACTAGGTTCATTGCCCTTTGCACACCGTGTGCAGTTTGATCCAACTTGAAAGATAGGATAGCTTACATCTCAATGTATAGTCGCAATATTATTATATTGCAATTTTTTTTTTTGATAGAACGAAGTCTGTCCGGGCAGCTAGTTATAATATAAATTTACATAATAACATACAAAATTATAAATATAGAAATATCGGGACATAGGTAATTATAATGTGCGCCATCTATTGATAAATCTATGAACCTATAATAATTATATCATGAACCTATTATACTCGTACATAATTTTCTAACAATGCATACAAATACATATTTAAATTATTAATGTTTACTTACGATGTTAAAAAAATATATAGTAGTCACTCCGAGATGAACTGGAAAAAGGCATAAATCGTATGATTGTCGCCATGGATATAATTATAACTTTTAACTGGATACATAACTTCGAGGTACTTGAAGACAGATGACGTCACAACGGAATGACTATTTGACCAATCGCAGACCGGATTGAGATTATCCTTCATAATTGTGGGGTGTTATGTCCTATTTTCCAAATGTTTTCTAATAATTTTTCTGGTGGTAAAAAAATATATTATTGTATTAACACATTTTATTATAATTTCTTCAAAATTGTCCTTACGTCATGAAAACGGATGTTGAATGTGATAATGAAATGAAACAATGTAATTTATTACGGTACATTTCTTTTATTTTAAGTGCACAACACTTATAAAAAAAATTTAACACAGCTGAATGATATCCTGGGATTACAGATAACACAATGAATGGATGAACACAATGGTCATTCCGTTATGACGTAATTAATCCTCAGGTACCTCTACAAAGTAATCCAGACAGAGTAATATATCCATGGTATATGTCCAGTTATAGTAATGTATCCATGATCTCTTTCGGAGTAGGGTGTTGGCAACACTGGGCGCATAGTGACTCTGTGATTGAGTTCTCTGTGGCACGAAAGCGTGACACGAAATTCCTTAGAAACAGCGCGTCCATATAATATAAGTCAATGTTATAATATAATTTAAACGTGAACTATTCGAAATTACTGTTGTTTCTCTTATGCAATGCTTCGTGTAACACAGTGGTCAATTTCTGTTATAAAAATATGTTATTACTGACTCTTATAGCTCTTTTTCAAGAATGTATAATATAATGTAATAATAAATAATCTATAATATAATTTAAGTAAATCTAAATATAATCTGACTAAACTAGGAATGTAATAAAAACAACAGATGTGACTTTTTGAGTTAGTTCCTCCATGACAAAGCACCTTTTCAGAATGATGATAGATTAAAAATAATGACGTACAAAAATGTATCAGTGATACCTATGTATATAAATTATTTTGATTTGGTTTGATTTGACAGTTGCTATGCAACTTGAGGATTATTGTTAGATTAAAGAAAGGCTCAAATGTACGAACCTTTGCTATTACTATGTAGATTACTATGTACCATACCAGTAATAAAGTCAAAAACTTAACAAGTATCTATCATTCAGTCATGCTTCTATGAATCAGATAATGACATTAGTACAAATATCAAACTATCTAATCATATCATTTCGATAAATAAACCCTATTATATCTGCTGCTCAAGTGCCCTTAAAATTCCGCCTAGTGAAGAGTGGTTGGCATGTGACTTTTAGTCCAAGTTGTGTTAACACTGACTTAACATTATTTAAAACTTAAACTAGCTTAATCCTGCAGTTAAGGTTTTTGTAATCAGTTGTACTAGTTTTTTAGTAAATATATTGAGGAAATTCCGAAAAATTACCTAGTAGTAGGTTCCATAATAGTATGTTTGTTAAATCTTCAAAAAATTAATTAATATGTATTTCCTTACATACATACAAAAGACACATTTGGGGTGAAGGGCAAAAAAAAAGGAAAAATAAAATGCTTAACAAACATTCCCATTGGTTCAGTAAAAAAAATTTCGAGCAAAAAAAAAAGCTCGATTTTTATATTCTTATGTGGGCGCCACAATATTCTTGCCTAGGGCGTCAGTGACTAACGCCGGCACTGTCTGCAGACCTCAGCCAGGTATAAAGAACCAGTTGGCTGCAAGATTCACATTGGATTATTTATTCTGATGACTATGGAGGATATATTATGATGATTTATTGATATCTATTTATTATTATATATTGATATCTATTTTCTGATGATTTATTATTGGAGGACTTATACTGATGACAATGCATTTTTGTGATAAGAATGACCTGACACTCCGGTTTGGCTCCGACCGAGGGAAACAGCGCAGTAACATAATTTTTTGCTTTAGTACATTGATACTATAAAAGTGTGTATTTAGTTTCTGAATCTGAAATCTGATTGCGGTCGTTTCCGTCAAGAGTATCGACTGCAGCTGCTCATCACACCGCGTTTTTTGTCGCCAGTAGTTAGTACTGTAAATTCTGACCCAATAAACGTTTTCTTTCTACTCTTTTCTAGTTTTTAAACTATTAACTAGTTTTATTTATTAACAAAAGAACCGCCTGTCTATAAACACGATTCAAGCGACACGCACATGACCGCAGGTGCTCTGCGAGGGTCACCCCGAGGAACTCGCGACGTACCTCCGCTACGTGAGGCGGTTGGACTTCTTCGAGACGCCAGACTACGACCAGCTACGCCGCATGTTCCGCGACCTGTTCGAGCGGCGCGGGTACGTCGACGACGGCGAATTCGACTGGACCGGCAAGACCATGGTAAACAACTCTGTCGCTTAGCGCTTGCGGTGCTGTCGGTTAGCGCTTTCGGACCTGTCTGTTAGATTTGTTACTTGGATGTTCGCGGAGCGATTCGATCACCCGAATTATCTCTTAGTATGTAATTGTCATGACCACGCCCCTTTTAGAGCGCTAACTGTTCGCCACGTTTACGATGCCTAAACGAATGGGAGCTTACAGTTGAGTTGGGTTGTGCATTTTAAATTTAATTTCAATAATATTCCTCATGGCGAAATCGCTCCGTGAATTCCTGAGGTTCAATTTGATCGTGTTTCTATGTCAGTTGCACTTAATAACCGACTAATACATAATTGTGAAGGTGTATTTGAACTTCATGAGAGATACATTAGAAATTTTCTTACAAGATTATTAAACTTTTGAACTGCTATAATCCGTATTTAGTTTTAATGCACCTTATCACTTATGTCGCTTAATATTTATGAATAGTAAAAACTTTTAAGCATGCTTTACTGTTACATACAGTCCTGCAAATATGATAAGGCATTGTTAATTTAAACAATGTGTCGCTTAGACTAGTTAACTCTGTTTGCAATCATACATTTTTGTTGCTTGCCTATATTCACCCACTTAACAGCCATAAATATGCATGTCCTTTTTTGTGCATCATACAAACAAATTATTTGAATAAAATACGCAACAAAATATATAATGTAAATACAAGCCAACAATAGACTGTATAATTTTAGAATTATTTTTGTTTTATATTTTAAAAATGAAAGTGCTATCCGGTCCTTTTCGTTGTGTGTTATCATTTTAACGTAGAATCAAAGATAATTTAATTAGAACTTATTTACTTTAATTCATTATATAGACTCGCACAAAACAATCTTTATACTTTTTAAATATTTCAAGTGTTTAATAAGAAAGAATGGTTGTCGATATGGAATATCGCAAAAAAGCGACATCACAACATATTTTATTCTGTATGCTCAATGGTCCTGTGGAATAAGTTTTATGCACTTGACATAATGTGATAATATTTAAATATTTTATACATGAAATACTCATACTTCGTTTTAAACCAATTTTGAGTTAGGTCCTATACAGTGCTCGTAATGTATGACTCCTCAAAGTTTCAAGGCACGCTAGTTTAAATAAAATTTTATTTCATACTTAGTTTTTTTGTCTTCGATAGAAACTCCTTATTTTTAAATGATTGTTTTCTATCTCTTAGTTCTATTGTAGAAGCTAAATATTTATTATTTTTGTTAACTGATAAAATAAAAATTAACGTAACATCTAATCGTGTTTCTGTGTAGTTTGTTTATAAGAATTCACTGTAACTGTAACAGTTTAATAAAATATAGAAATGAGTTTTCATTACCAATAGTACAAAAAGCACCCTTAGAATGAGAGTGACCTAACTCAAAAATACAATTTGTGGGAAATGAGCAAGAAAGTTTTCAAAAAAGTATATATCGATGAATAGAGCGATCAATGAAACTGACCGATTATTAGGTTGTCCTTTTCTTACTCATAATTCGAGCTCTTTTTCATCACAGGGTTTTAGGGTACGCATTTTAAGGTAAGTTTATAGCAAAAACAGAAATTACAGGAATTTTGAGTTAGGTCACTTTCATTCTAAGGGTGCGAAAAGAGAACTTAAATAATAAATTGCTTTGTGCAATAAACTTTATAACCGGTTTTTAAAGTTAAACCGATTTGAATTGATGTTCATTGCTCAACACAGATAACATACTTTATGTTTCATAGTCATATACTCATACCATACATACATGCATATAAATGTTTCGTATACTTTTAACCGTTTAGGATTATGCTAACCACAATACCTTTAAGCAACTCATATACTTTCTGTATATTATCATCTACGATTTGCTAGATTAAAAACATATTAAGTTTTTACAAAATTCAGTCGAAAATCAGATCTTAGCATATAATTTTTTGTAACTAGTGGGTTCTCTGCTTCTTTCTGTCGGCACCGTTAAAAAATTTAAAACTAAAATAAGATTATTAAGTATAAGCTAGTACTCATGTCTATTAAGTATTCCTGATCCACATTGTTAATCATTTTTCACCCACTAATCCGCACTGGAGCAGCGTGGTCGAGTATGCTCTAGTCCTCCTCAAAAGACCCGTGCCCAGTTGTAGGCCATTAATATAATTAATGAGTTGAAGCCAAGTGTGTGATAGTAAAAAAATCTTTAGAAATATTTTAAAATTAAGTTCGTTACATTTCTACCCTATAAAACAACATATTAAAATAATCTCATACTAAAACACATACATACAAAATATTCACTTGATTTATGTTTTAGTTAAGTTGCTTCTTAACTTGTGTTATACAGAATTGTTTTCGGTTCGCTTACTAAACGCATGTCCTAATTTGCGTGCATGCACACCGCTTTTCGCACGGACAGAGCGAATCAAACAAGAATATGCGTGTATTGCGCAACGCTCCGCCCTCTGACGTTGTTAAAAATAAATCTGACAAGGTTAGTTATATAGTTTTATATCAGTGTAGTTAGTCGTTTATTAATTGCTAGATGGTAATTAATTAGTAATTATTGAAGTAAATTTCTGCATCGACGAAGTGGTAATAAAATATGCAACGTTTTATCTTCACGGTTTGAGTATAGCACTACAACATCATCATCAGATAATCAAAGTAAAAAAAAAACAGCTTTTATGTAATGCGAATGACGTTACGTCATACAGAAGTTTCACTGGTTTTTTTTTTGTGTGGTATTACCCTAGCTAGAGGGACATATGTAACGCTGTTTCTTATCGTTAAATGATTTATATTTTTGGACATACCCAATGTTTTCGGTTTTGTGAAAGAACCCGCTTGAGCAAAGTCTAGAATATTATTCTTATGGTATTTCGCTTGAATTCACCGGCGCAATTCGTGAACCTTGTATTGTGAATAGGCAAGAGAGGGTGTAAAAGTAAGGGAGGGTGGGAAATTTGAAAGGTATTCTGGAGATCTTTCAGGGTGTGTGGGATTTCCACTCGTTGAAACTCCATGGGCTATGGGTGTATAGAAACCATTATGGCTGTAGTGTATACCTCATACCAAGCGCATGGGTCTACTAGAAATTATGGTGAACTTTTTTGTTATGGAAGATTTAAAAAAAAAATGAGCTTCCTTCTCCCAGAACTTTCTTGACACTTGCAGTTTGCACATGTGCAATGTTTTAAGCATTATATTAAATTAAATCATTTATTGTTAACACAAAACACCGTAAGCCGACGAGACTTGAAAGAAAATATACAATAATTCCTGTTTAAGTAACTAGGATTTGTTCCATCAAAAACCTTTTATATGTGTTTTGTACTTATTAACAGTAGTATTACTAGTGCTAAATTATATTGCTCAAATCCTGTAGATTAATTCCTTAGTCTTAACGAAATTACATTGCATTAGGAATGTACAGGTAGGTTTGCATAAAACTATTTAATTCTTGTACAGAGTCCTACACATTCAGTAGCCGATAGACCGAGGTAGAAGTTAAGTTTATTAAAGTAGTAGGTATGTAGTAACCCCTAATTTTAGGATTTTATAGAAACTCCTGAAACAGCGTAATTCAGATAACATTGTGTTTCGCTGTAGGTATAGGGTACGGCCAATGAGATTGAATTGGTTCCATCCCCGTCTTCGGTAAGAAATATACTTGTGGTCGGTCACTATTACAACCTATGACGTATTTGAGATTGGGGGTCACAAATCACAATGTCCACTTTGTCAGGTGGCTTATAATATCTGCGTGTATGTTAGGTATAATAAAAATAAATAATCTAGTTAATAAATGACTAGTGCTCTTTGTATCTATTTATAACAATTGTGTTGTAATGTTTAAATTAAAAAAGATAGACGTAAAAGAAATCTTAATTTATTTGTTATGTTAAACTAACATGAACAATGTGAATTTTCCAGTCTACGCCGGTGGGTTCGATCCAAACTGGACACGAAGTCATCGTGTCACCGAATCGCGACAGACATCAGCCATTTCATAAGGTTTGTAAAATTATGTAAACATTTACTCACAAATAAACTCACTTAAAACCGGGTTGAATGGATAGCTTGGCGGGGCACGAAGACAACACGCTACGCTAAGTGTAGCGTGGCAGTTTCCATATGACATCTCCTATTTTGTCATAGTAACACATAGACCTATATGTATACTATACTAGACAGGTTGTTCAGTACTAAAAGTTTCAACACCTACGTTGACATCATATGGCGCCAACGCATTATAGTCAGCTGCGAGCAAGCGAGACAAGTAGATGTCATTTTCGAAAAACCCCGACCGTTCAAGAACACATAATAACGCATATTGTTTATTGTGCACACTTTTCATTATTTACGTTTGAACTTTGAGTTTATTTAAATCATAATTGGTAAATAACTATATTTTTACTTACATTTTTAAAAATTATTCAGTGCAAAATATTTGGTATCCGCCATCTTAAACCGAACTTGACCGAACGAAGCGCTGTCACAGAGTATGAAAAATGCTTGAAAAATATGACACGGGTTTTGTTCGGAGCAGCCCGTCTATATATTTAAGTCTATGTAGTAACACGCCAAGAACACGCGACGTGATATCACGCCCCGCCATGCTCTATCTGAAAAAGATCGTTATCGACAAAGCGTTAAAGGCTTCTTGTCGCTGGTGGTTTACTGCCACGAATTAAGGCAGCAACGACAATCTTTTTTTTTATTTGACAAGATATAGTAGTTCTCAAGTATTCGGTTTTTAATTATTATGACATTATAAAATCAATTCACTCAATAATTATTTCAGAATTACAAAAGTTCTGATAGTATAAGAATATGTCATATAATATCTTCTTTATTCTTATTGTGTGCTTGTTATTTTTATTGTACGTGTTACTTACAATTTTCATTTTTGTTGTTAGATATATATTTTTTTTGGAATCATTAGTTTGGAAATATCATTCAGACTACTAACATGACTATTTTTCAAAGTTTATTAGTTTAAATAAATTAAACAGTTATTTTTTATGACGTAAAATAATGTTTTCTTTGGTATTTTTTTGTTATGTAGATCTTCACTGAAACTTTTAATGTTAACTAATGAAGGCCATACACGATCAAGTATACTTGTAAAATTTGCAGTGGACTTGACGCGGCATCCAGTATACTTGATCGTCTATGGCCACGGTATAGCTATCTGGCCATAAAGCTACTCGTATCTCTTGCACACTGGATGCCGCGTCAAGTCAAACTGCAAACTTGACAAGTACACTTGAACGTGTATGGCCTCCATAAAATTGATGTACGTAACATCATTTACGTACCTAGTGGTTTGAAATACAACTATACTCCATGCGATTTGCAGCCGAAACAAATGTAAACAAACGATTAAAATCGTTTTCTAGTATTTTCACTAACTGACTTGAATTTGTACACCAAATGCGTTTTATTTAGACAAACTACTCACTAAAACAAAATAGTACATTATGTTAAAAGTTTCAAATCGCTTCTTGGAAATAACATTGTCATTGCAAAGTGTTTGAATGATGACAGTGTTATTTAATTTTGTTTGTTTCCACATTTACTCGGAATTTATAATTGCTATCGATCAATATGTATTTATTTAAGGATTCATAAATACCTTAATGAGTAGTTTGTCTAAATAAAACGCATTTAGTGTACAAATTCATGTCAGTTGGTAAAAAATCCTATAAAACGATTTTAATGGTTTGTTTACATTTGTTTCGACTGCAAATCGCATGGAGTATAGGTACAGAATAGGCAAAATGAATAGACAAACTGACGTTATTTTTTGTTGTAGCAGGATGATTTGTGTGATTATATGATTGGTTTAAATGAGGACGATGAAGCGGCGCTAATAATCGAGGTTTGGCCCTCACCCTGTGTGTTTTGTTCACTAGTTCGCTAAACCTTGCCATCCGCAAACTCCATTCATTTCAATTTCCATACCTGTTTGTTGTATTTTGTGTTTGATGTTGCCATTTACAAATAAATGTTTTTTTGTTTTTTTTTGTTGGGCGATTTATTGATCTCATATTTGTACTGTTTTTAGTTAGTCTGTGATTTTTTGTTAGTATGATTTTTTATTTATTACATTTGGTAGAATAAAAAAAATACGACTACATGACTTTGAATTATTTTTGCATAATGAAAACCATTCAACCAATCATTTTGTGTCTGATACTGTTGGTTTTGCTATTTTTGTTTATTGGAGATATTGATACCTAGATTTATCTCTGAATGGTTTTCTTGTTTAATTAACTATCTAATTTCTTACAATAAAAACCATTCAATACTTGTGGGTTTTGAAAGTTTTCCGAAATAACAAGGACATATTAATATTTTTGGATTATGAATAAAATGATCGCTTCGACGTAGGTTTGTTTGTTCTTGCTAGTTAACCCTTTTTGTGAGGTTTGCCGCTACACACCGACTGTTCTTGGTGTATGCTTGAGTGAATTTTGAATACGTTTGAATACGTTCTGGTCTCATGATACACTGGTATGAAGTCCTTGTGATTTGTGATACATTGAGATCTATGTTTGCCTCGTCTCATAACAAATTCTAGTGTTAAATCGATTTTAACTTGTTTGTGGTAGATGCTAAAGTTGTTATTGTTTTAAAAATATTTTTTTTTATTTGTTTGTTTTCAATCTAAAATTGTGATAACCAGATCACTTAGCCATTTTACTAATAATAGTCTATAAATTTCTTTATTTCCGAAAAAAATAAAAATAAGATCAATGTATCGTTTGGAACCTATTGTGGATAAGGACTAAAAAGTGTAGAAATAGTTATCCCATTAAATATCTCTATTACTCTTATGCATATAATTTAGAACTTTTAAGATTTGATTCTGTCTCTTTCATATGAAAATAGAAAATAGGCAAGTTGATTTCTACTCCATAGCCACTGTATAATCTAATCTAAAACTAATAATTAAAAATATATTATAATTCAGTATTCGCGATGACAAAGATTTTAAGCGCCTAAAAATTGGACTTTTATGGACCCAATACAAGTTATCACCATCGATATTTCAGGGCGCTGTCAAGGATTCAGGCACGGGAGGGACTGCAAATACTGGTGGCAATTGGCCCCACAGCGGCAAGGCTACGCCCCTCACTACGGGGCACCTCACGCCCGCGGACAGACACGGATCCGTACAGGTTTGTGCCCTATGGTGCCTATTGCCATTTGTTAATGTATCGCTCGTCAAACTTTTGGCATTTTTGGTCTCTTGACAGGGCGTTGAATAAATGTGAAGGCATATAAAATTTTAATAAACATTAAAAAATCACATAGGGCAACACTCTAATCTAAAATAGGGTAAGTCGGGGAAAAGATTTTTCCGCGATGGACTCCTAAACTACTTAATCGATTTTAATCAAATTTGTACACCGTGTGCAGTTTGATCCAACTTGAAAAGTAGAATAGCTTAAGGCACACAGAAGGTTTTAATAAAAAAAAAAACTTGATAGAACGAAATCTGTCCGGGCAGCTAGTATACATACTATATTATGCCCTTACTCATGTATGTCATAATATATTATGCCCTTACTCTATTACTGATAAGAATGGTGCCCTGTCTGATTTTTAAGAGTTTATTAAAATTAGACATGTCTTCACATTTATCCCAAAAAACAATAAGCAATTTGAAAGTTTTGAAAGTCATACGAAGCGAAGTAGATCAGATTGGCTACAAAGTTTGACGCGAAGTAGACGCTTGGTTCTATTAGCATTTTGTGTTCTATGGTCTATTTATTTTCTTATAGATAAAGCAAAATATTATTTTTTTATTATATTTTTTGGTATCATATAAAATGCCCACTTACTCGTAAATAATTCTTCAAATTCAATATATTAAGATACATCAAGAGATTCATTTTTGTGTTGTAGTTGTATATTAAACTAAAAGAGAAAAAATACAACACTTACCCAAACTGAAAATACATAAATTAATAGCAAAATATTTTCGTATCACATTTGAAAATGTTTGCATGTATTGTTATTGCTATTCGCATTTATTTTGGTTTTTGTGTCACATCATTTTTAATCTGTCGTGGATGTATATTGGTGTATTTATTTTTTAGCTGTTGAAGAATAAGCATTTTCGGTATGTGAAATTTCCCGGATCGGTTTCAACGGTCAGTTGTAAACATTTTGCGGCAATCATTGTGTGACTGTCTGCATGTCGCTTCGATTTACGCTCTTGAAAATACCTTTTATAACTTAGCACTAAGTGTTATGAGCACTGCCAATATTCATTCATTCGTAATACCAAAAAATTTTGCTAATTTTAAGGCTTCTTGAATTTAACTGTGTGAACAGCCTGTTGCTATTAACATAAAGATTATGTCACTACAATACGAATATAGCTATATTTTAATGAATAGAGAGTACGAATCTATTATTTTCGAAATAATTAGTTAAGTATATCTACTAAGTATCAAGTGATAGAAACGTAATAAGTTCCTAATCGACCTAGTTAGGAACAGCGTGTGCAGTCGGTCGTTTCTCGAGCGCTTTCGTGCATCGGAGGGCACGTAAGACCGTCGGTCCCGGTTGTTATCGTAAGATAACAGTCGTCAAACTATGTCGAAGATTCGAAGGCCTTCCAGCAGCATGAAAAACTTTCGCCACTTGGGTTGGCCACTAACCCCTCCAACGATCCGCACTGGAGCAGCGTGGTGGAGTATGCACTAAGTCTCCTCTAGAGGAGTGATCAGTGCTCATTAGTAGGCCATAAATGGACGTAGTTTCTGAAAAACGTTCCAATCCACACTCATGTTGAAATTGAATTAATACTTATATATATTATATATACTTAATAATACTTATATATAGTAAGCATACTAAGTAAGGAAGTATTATTAAGTATTAATACTTAAGTATTAATTCAATTTCAACATGAGTGTGGATTGGAACGTTTTTCAGAAACTACGTCCAAATAATGTTGAAGCCTTTATATCTTGAAGCCTTAACATATATTACATTGTATGTCGTTGCTATAGTATTCCACAAATGTAATTTCTGCGTGATTTCGTGATACTTTCATGTTCATACAGTTGGGTTTTGTCTTTCAATACGTCAAGCAGCAATGAAAAAATCCACCCCACATCATTAGCGACATCGGCGTCGTACAATATACATATTGTAGATATGTGGAATGCTTGACGCTTCGCATCCCACTATTCCTGCTTATGGTTTTTACGCAACGCGTGTAAAGTAGCTTGATCTGATCAATACAAAAAAGTACTAAGTTTAGTTACCAATGACGCCTTGGTGCAGACATTGAGAACAAACAGGCTATGTTATATCGCTTATAACGTCACTTGCGCTACATTTAGGGTACGGAATAAATTGTTAGATATCTCGGAATAAAATCACTGCTGATTCCGTCGTCAGGCCATCGGGTATATGTTGTGGTTAATTTAACAATTTATTTACTACTTGTTACGATAGAAATTACTCCAACTTTTAACATTTATTTTATTTGGATTTAGCTTAATTATTGCCATTAATTGATTAAATGTATTAAATTAATTAACCATAATTACCATTGAAACGGTCTGATTGCGAAATTAGCAGAATATTAATATGAGCGGTTTGAAAAATACCTTGCTGCTTTTGGTGTTATCGAAATAAAATTTTCCTTAAATATACAAGAAATTTCTCAAATCAGAGTATAGTTTTAAACCAAGGTTACTTTGACTACATAATTCTGGCAATAATTATATGATATTAATCTGTTTCTCAAAATAATATTTTAAATTTTGATGATTATGCATATAGATTATTAATGTTAATGTTTTTGAAATCTGTTATATATTTTAATTCTTGATTTCATTATGTAGTCATTAAATTAAAAGTTATTGCCAAAAAACTACATGCAAGTCGGATCAAGGTGACCTGATTTTAAAAATAATACAATAAATATCTGAATATTGTCGGAATAATTAAATGGAGTGTTGCTTCGCTGCTATATTTAACAGTTAGTGTAAGATGGCCGAGTGAAATATGCATATTGTTTGATGTTTGCTAAGTCTGCTGCTAATACTAAAAATAATTAATGTCTCAAATGCAAGGATTCTCCAATTTTCATTACGGCTTTTGTGTGATCGCTAAAAACACCTTTTGATGTTTGCTAACTCTGCTGCTAATACTAAAAATAATTAATGTCTCAAATTCAAGGAGTCTCCAATTTTCATTACGGCTTTTGTGTGATCGCTAAAAACACCTTATTTATTAATAGCATGTCTATAAATTCTCACAGTTGAGAAATAAAAACAAATATAATATTAATAGAGTGCTCGGTGCTTTATATTTATAAAACATCATTTAATGAAGATACAGAAAGATAAAAATATTTATTCGTAAACACAATTATTACCAAACTTTGTGGTAGTTATTGTATTAATTATGAATATGTTATCTATACTAATATATAAAGAGGAAAGATTTGATTTTTTGTTTGCATTGAATAGGTTCCGAAACTACTGAACCGATTTCAAAAATTCTTTCACCGTTGGGAAGCTACACTATCCCCGAGTAACATAGGCTATATTATATTTTCAAAAAAATTAGGGATCCTTAATAAAACTCCAATAAGGTGTGAAAAACTAAGAAAACCGAAGCAAAGCGAGGGCGGTTAGTCGTACGTAATATTTTCGATAACAAAGTTCAAATTGAGTCACAATTGTAAGCCACAAGATATGTAATCTCCTTGACAACGTTTTACCAGAGTAGCTTATTTTTTTCTCATCAGCTGATCAGCTTTGTACTATGTGTAATCTTAAGTACTGTATGTTTTACATTCATTTGCCCCAATTAATTATACCGTACATAAATATTGTTACATTTATTTAGTAACATGTGTACAGAGTTTGTCATTGTATAGAAGCATGTTATTGAACACTGAATCTGACAGATTGTCCCCCAATGCCCGCAGGTGGTCAGCTCGACGAACGGCGAGCTGGGCGCGGACGACCCCACGGCGGGGCACAGTAATACCCCCATCACGCAGCCACACCACGAGGTTGATGTTGTCGACGACACCAAGTCAGTGTTCCAACTGTATGCATTGTTCTTTTATTTATTATTTTTTTATAATTATTATTTGCTCTCTTTGCCGATTATCGAGCGATCCGATCGACTCGATACTCCGAATCGATGTCGATGTCAACAAGCCAAGTAAGTGCATGAATAGTCTTTTTATTGTCAATAAAAACAATTTGTTATGTTTTTTTTTTATTAATTTATTTTTTACACTATTTGCTCTGGTTCCCGCGTCGAGCTTTTCATCTAATCTATACTGCAACGCATCCTTACTGATTCATTCCGATCCTGTTATTGAGGCGAGTTATCGACGAATGAATGTATGTATTGTTTTTTTTTATTATTATTATTTTTCTTATCGCCGCTTGTCAATGTTTTGCATAAAATCGCGGTGGTGTAAATTAACTAGCTAATTTTATAATTTATGTTAAAAACATATATAGTCAAAAGTACAATCTGAGTGGTAATCATATCATAGTAATGGTGATGTGTATCAACATCCAAGGTAACCATAAGTTTTAAATACTTTAGTGAACTTTGTAGAAAATTCCTACGTTAGAAGTTTTACCTAAGCAATTGATAATTAAATTACTCTGTTAAACATATTTTAATTTAAAGCAAAATCATTTGTATTCTTCTGTGTAATTTATCCATTGTTACTTAAAATGTAACATATGGCACTGTATCTACTGGTCAGCAGGCAGACTATGTAAATCGTCATGTAGGCAATCCGTCTATTCCAGATGCTGTTGTTTCTTCAAACGTAAAAAGAAGAAGTGCGCAGCGCGCGCGGGCAAGTGACGCGCGCGCCTTCTGCAAGCCACGCCCCCCACACCGTACACTGAGGCCCTCGCTGTACACTACGGCCCACAATGTACACTATGGCTCACACTGTACACTATGACCCACAAAGTACACTATGTCCCACGATGTACACTATGGTCCACACTGTACAATATGGCTCACAATGTACACTACGGCCCACATGTTCCATTGTTTCTTCACTCACACGTGCTATACTCGAACTGAGATCGTCGATCAGGATCGCTGTCTAATACTAAGTAGCTTAAGTATTGTCTTCGGAGCGAATGCTTTTACACTATTGACGCTGATTTGAACGCGATCTCGAGGAATCGAGTGATCGTATAACGAGTGATTTGTGATATCGATTTTGGAATTTGTACACGGTTTAAGTGTTGAACTTTTAGGTTTACTAACGCAAGGAATGCGTTCGGTTACTATTGATGTTTTAATTTGATTGTAATTTAATTAATGCGTCAATAGTGTAAGTGTTTGTTCGCGATCAATAGTGTTGTGCTGTTGAACGGGTTTTGAAGTTTCGTGTAATGCATTCGTATGTTTTCAATTACGTAACATAAAATTCGATGTTCTTAAAGCGAAAATAAAACAGCGTCCTAAATTATAAATGATATACTTACGTGGATACTTTAGTATTTACCGAGTATACAAGTATGTTACACACAAAACCATATGAATGTATTACATGTTACTATACCAAGCAATGGTGCAAAATTTTTGAAAACAACTAAATTATATTTTAACTCAACCTCTTGGAATAAAATGGCCATAGAACTAACAATAAGTAAATTGTATGTTTGAGATAAAAGAAAAACTCTCCGTTCCACTAGTATTACTATAGTGCTATCATCTTTTGGTAAGAAGACGCTATTAAGAATGTAACAAATAATAACGTATTGCAATTTTAAAATTGTCATAATTTAAACCATGTTATTCGAAGAGGTTGAGAGCAAACTTAGACCGAATCATTGCAACCTGTTTTAACATTTTAGTAAATATCATTGCAGTTATATGAAACAATGAACGTGAAATGTATGTCGGAACAATGTATCATACCTTGTAATGACAGGGAATACCTAGTACGAGTGATTGAAATGTATACCAAGATATATACCCTTTAACAGAATACCGTTCAATACTACATAATACAAATAGACGCTTCCATATATCCTTAATGTTACAGCTATGTGTCTTACAAAAATATAATAATATTATTATATTATAACAATATTCAGTTGCATCAGAAGCCGTCGGAAATATCCAAAATTTAATTTACTTCATTGCTTTTTAGGGTTCCGAAGAAAAATCGATACCCTTATAGTTTTGTCATGTCCGTCCGTCTGTCTGTCCGAAGCGCCTTCACTCTTATTGCTAGAAAGCTGTAATTTGGCATGAATTTACATATTTATTAAAACTTCAAAATCGTAGAATAAAATATAGAAAAAAAATTGCGGAGTAACATAGGCATGAATTTTTTTCGTCGCGTACCCCATTGTGTCGAGTATTGTTGAAAACATCTTTAAAAAATATGGGTTTGCTATAAACATTTTGCAACTAAACGGTTGGAGTTGGACAAGTGAAAATATTATACAAAAATAGGTTGTATGATGAATTTACAAGGAAAACTATCACGGCTATGTTAGCATAAGTAGTTAATGAGTAATAGTCGATAAACTTACTACAGTGCGACCAACTTATCTGTCTGAACTGAGGGAGGGCGCTGTCGAACGCATTGGACCAATCACTGGGACGCAATTCGAGACGTAGTAAATGTCAATGTCATTCATTGACATTAACACAAAGAACATAAGAATGGGGCAGCATTAGTTCCAATTTTCGCCATTTCACAGATAAGTTGGGCGCACTGTACTTCGGAACCCTACATTGCGCGTGGCCTGACACGCACTTGCCCAGTTTTTTAATACAGTTATTATTTTAGTTAAATAATTATAAACAGTTTCTATTTAATGTTCAATGAATTCAAAATTATTTCAATTATTGTTACATTGCTTGTATACGATTATTTAATTTGAAACACTGCATTAAATGTACAATATTGCTCAGGAAGGAAGCCTCATGATGTATTTAATTAGCTGATTAGTGGGACTTTCGCCGCAAATTCAATGGCTTCCATAATACAACATGACATTCAGGCTTTAATAAATGTTATAGAATATATTTAAAAACGTTAAATTAAAACATTCATTGTGTTTGTGGATGAATTATGCTTTCCGTTATTATCTTGCAACCTGGAATTGAAAGTAGATCACGGCTAATTACGTTTCTTTACAAAGTTTATTTTTTTATCTGAAACTTAAAATGTTCAAAAGTAATAGAAAATTTATATACTACAGTTGTACGTTAAACATTTTATCGAAGCTGTGCTACTGATAAGTTAGTTATACGAGTTCATGTTTGAATTTATTACAATGTTGCTCAAACATTTGGCGAACGATTCAACGACAAGTTTCCTCGTCTTGTTACTACTGGCAGTAGTAGACACGGACGACCGCATGCATTTACTATTACTAGTGTTCGTCAATGGTCGGGAATCGACCTAACATTATCGACAAATTCAGGAAAATATTTCAATTTTCTCTTTTACCACAAAACTTGTAGCTACTCAACAAAACACTGTTGACAATCAGAGGAATTTTACTAAACTGTTTTGTCTTAACCTATTTATATTTAGATACAGAAATGGGGTTATAGCATTGGAAGAGATTTACAAAAGTTGACTCGTACTAAGCAGTTGTATTCGTACGTCACGGCGCGGCGGCGTACTGTCCGTACCGCCGTGACGTCATAGAGCAATAGTTTACAATACGTGGGCGGTGCGGTTGGCAGTACATGTTTGTGTTCCCGTCCGTAGTGAATTACGTTTCATTTCATCGACCCTAACTATTTATTATTCGTCTTCGGACACGAGATTACGTTTACCTCATGGAAGTGCATCCGCCGTCACTCGCATCGATTGTGTCCATTCCAACTCATCGTCGAACAAAACCGAAGGTAGCGTTAGATTACATTAAACATACAGTACGGCCGCTGTATCTTGGCGCGTCTGAACATAGGCTTTGCGAACTTTAGCGCATGTAAGACAGAGATGGCAACACGAACATGCTAACATGTGACTGAGACATAATACACCGCGTATCGAGTATTGGCGAATGAATTATGTTACTGCGCAGCCTTCTGCGCGAAGTTAGACGCGCCAAGATACAGCGACCGAACTGTACATTATCATAAACATCTAGTTATGAATACTTACTGAGTAGTTGTATATCGCTTTGTCCCATTTATTAGTGACGCGGTGAATATTATTTTTAAGTTCTGTGAATTCTTATAGTTTCTGTGAGTGCAGTGTAATTATATGATTTTGTTACGTAAGTAATGAATTACCATAACATAGAGGATCGTGACTATACTAAGTTTGTGTGTTGTTGAACTCGTGGTACCGGCGGCCGGGCGCTGAACGGAGCGGCTTTACATGATTTTCGGTTCAGTTTTTGTTCAGCATGATGATTACAGTGCCATCAACTTATCTGTGAATTGACGGAGGGCGCTGTCGGACGCATTGGACCAATCATTGGACGCAATTCGAGACGTAGTAAATGTCAATGAATGAACACAAAGAACTTATGAATGTGGCGGCATTAGTTCCAATTTTCGCCATTTTACATATAACTTGGTGGCACTGTATTATTGAATTCCGCAGCTCAAAATTACAGCATTTTTCTCTGAGCTATTATACAGATAATTATTACTATAAATTAACCGTGTCATGGTAAATTCATCATGATGAATGATAATTATCATGGTAAAAATCATAATGAATTGTAATTATTTTGCTATATTTAATCAGTATCAAAAACACAATTTACCATAATATTTATCTAGATAATAGTCTCATCACAGAATCAGCAGTAATTTTCAGCGATAGGTTTAATATTTATCATGCACGTTGTGGCGGCAATCTGTGTGATTGTGTGCGTATTGTGGTGACATGATGCAAATTGTTTGGACGAACTGTGATATGCTCGTGGCTACTTAAATAAATCGTATCATTAGTTTACACGGTAGGTTTACGATGGATTGTAACTTTGCAGTTTCCCGATGTCGGAAGCCAAGTGACGCTCAACGCCCCGGCTGTCATATGCATATTCTAGGAATAATTTTATTTAGTCATTGTCTATATAAGTTCGATCGTGCGAGAAATGAGTATGGTAACATTATTTAATTGGCTCCGTTCCTATAGTGATGCCACGTACTTTCCTATCTTTATTTATGCCTATATAATTATAGTTTTAGTGAATAAATCGAGTATACATGTAGTCTGGCGATTTAATGCAATAATACGATAAAAAACTAACGTTACTCCAGTACATGTATGTAAGCTAGGACGACGCTGTCGGTCCGAGGCGAGGACGACGTCAATGTTATATATTAACGTGCAATAATTTATGTAGAAATTCATTACAATAGTTTAAAAGTATATTTTGTTTCAATCGGCGTCCCCCGTCAGTCAGTAGGGCCTCAAGACTGATCGATACATTTCACTCCTTGTACAAAGCGCGTGGCCCGATACTAATGTCAATTTATATCGAATCGGTTTTGTTTCAATATCGTTAGTCTTACGGTACGATATCATTTTAATAATAGACTTACGATCGCCGAGTAAGGTAGCGGCCGCGGCTTCGACCGAGCGGCCAGTTCCAAGGTATTGAGTGTTGTTTTTGAAGAATTTTAGTATTTTCGAGTCGCTCGGGGCCTCGCCGCTCTGTGATAGACTGAGTGACGTCACGCTCGCGGCTGCATAGTGTATAAACTGTACAGCTAGGAAACACATTTGTATATTTTTGCTTGGATGGCCAGGTTCGATGGAGGTTGTATTGACGGAGGCTAGTGGAAGGTGAGCGCCCGTCTACTGAAGCTGAGATATTTCAGGCGGCAATAATCAGTTTGCTGCTTTATTAGCCGAGAAGTCGGGTCAATAGACGGGAACGACTGGGTAAAACAAGTAGAGAATAAAAGTCGTAAGTTGGTGGGTTTTGATCGACCGATGCTACGGCGAGTTCGGTTATTGCGAGGTGCGATGGCATTTTTTGTAAGGTATTTCGAATTAGTCACGGATAAGTAATTAGTCATCACAAAATTGTATTCCCCGCATTAGATCTTGTTCGTTTGGCTGAGTGAGTTTAAAAGTGTTTTTGAAATAAAAAACAGATTGTTGTATCGTTTTCATATTTTTAGAAAAAATATAGAAAATGCGGATGTCGTCGATGTATAAACTGGAAGTGCGAGATCCCGAGGAGTTTTTGATAAATTATTGTAAACAAATCGAAAGTATTCTCTCGTTGAATAGATTATTAATTCTTATTGTACAATCATTGCAGTATAATCGAATGTACTAAGCGTTAAGTCATGATTAATACCATAGTTGTACCTAATTGTTATTTTCTATTTGCTAGATAGAATAATCAAATTAGATTGGATATTGAAATTTTAAAGTCAAATTGTGTGATCTCTGAATACGATACGAAAGGTTGGAAGGTCTGTGTGCGTTTAAATGTAACGAGTATTGTGTGAGGTCTGTGGCCGCGTGCGTCGCGGCGGCAGCAGCGGCAAGCGGCATGGTCTAGCTTCATCGTCACACTCAACATTATGGCACCGTTTTATTACGTTTCGTACTTGGAATAAAATAGCTGATGTAAATGTTGGAGAGTATTTATTGAGAAGGCTGCACCGCGGTGCGAGGGCCCGCGAATCGTGCTCTTAATACTGTACTGTGTAGTTTAAT
Source organism: Thymelicus acteon (assembly GCA_951805285.1). Taxonomy (NCBI): domain Eukaryota; kingdom Metazoa; phylum Arthropoda; class Insecta; order Lepidoptera; family Hesperiidae; genus Thymelicus; species Thymelicus acteon. The sequence continues at coordinate 11,023,373 of OX638229.1, read as the reverse complement.
TATAATTTGGAAATTTCGCTTACTAAGTAAGTAATGTTCAGTCAGTCGGCTTACGGACGCACGAGGAGTTTTTGGGCTATAGTTATTATTAACTTTATGTATTATAATACATGATGCTTTTGAAACTGAATTGAATTCTTATCGTTAAGTATAAAAATAAATATTCATTATAATAGAAACAGTTCTGTGTTTATTTTTTGTAACATGTAAAATTTGCGTACGCAATTTGACTTGTATTCAGTTAAGGTCACAACCTGTTTTCAAAAATACGAAAATATTTGTTAACTCATAATTAAATAAAGCTTATTATAAGATATTCGTTTTATTAATTGTATTACTCGACTTAAAAATCTATTATTTACTTACTGCGAACTACAATTCATATTACATTTCATTTTGTTTAGCCCCACAAGTTACAAACCGCCTGATGGTAAGTGTAAACTACATTATCGGAAGAGAAACAAAAAGCAATATAGGAATGACACCACCACTTCGGTTCCAATATTCTATCTATCCCCAGCTACACAGCTAAGAATCCGCGTAGCTAAGTTTCTTCATCTCCACGGTATTTGAATGGTGGTAGGACGTATTTACCAGGTGGGCGGATTTACCTATACCCTATACAAGGTGTCCCGTAAGTAGTGGATCAAGCGATAGCGAAGGAGACAGCTTCAGGGTTGACCTACCATATGTCAAAAAACCGGGCAAGTGCGTGTCAGGCCACGCGCAATGTGGGTCCCGAAGTAGTACGTTTATCAACTATTTCTCATTAACTACTTATGCTAACATAGTGATAGTTATTCTTGTATATTCATCTTATAATCTTTTTTTGAGAATTTTTGCACTTGTCCTATTCCAACAGTTTAGCCGGCAAGGGAGGGGGACACTACTATCCAAAATTGGCACTTCAAAGCCAAATACATCGCAAACGTACCCCTAAAAATCCAGAAATGGTCTTAGGAGCCCCTTAATATTTTTGAAAGACCTTTTCAACGATACCCCACTATGGGGTACGCTACGAAAAAAATTATTCTTACGTTACCTGTAGGGGAGGTACCCTGAAAAAAATATTTCTGAATATTTTTATTCTACGATTTTGGAGTTTTAATAAATATGTATATCCATATCGATTTACAGCTTTCTAGCACTAAGGTCTCGGCGTTATGCCTCGGACAGACGGACGGGCGGACGGACATAACGAAACTATAGGGCTCCTATTTTACTTCGGAACCCTAATAATGACTTGTAAAAATGTCACCGTTTTCGAGATTTTGATTTCGAATTTCTTTTTTTTAATTCGAAAATTCGGCTCCTTTACCCTACTTTTCCCTGTCGAGTCCACAAATGAGCAGATATTTTGATTTATTTCCTAAGATATCTCAGATAGTTGCTTTACAATAAAATTATCACTAGGAATGTAATTTTATTGAAATGATTCAAATCACTCTTTTGATACTAAACACTTAGTAAAAAGCAATTTTCGTTATTTGTATAGATATAGACATATTGTTACTTCATTCATAAACTTACTGAGTCAAGCCAGTAAAAGACAAATTATATTCTTACAATTTATTCCAAATAACATTCACAAATCATATCCAACAAGCCCATATTACAGAAACAATCCAAATTATGCGAAGGAATAAAAATAGGGGCTTAATTCTAAAAATAACTTAAATCAAATTCTACTTACGATGAAGATCAGTACTTACAGATAATTGCACCAACTTGTAATTAAAATGCTTAAAAATAACTTATACTATTGCGAAATCTATACCTAATAAAGTAATAAAATAAATTTTAATGAATTTCTCAATTAATATATTAATTTTGCCTTTTCATATAAATAAATGAACATTTTTCTGGAAACTTCGTATTTTACTAACAATATAATACTTAACCTAAAACAATTAAGCAGGGCTGTCACTTCACTTATTTAATAGTTAAAAAGTTATTTCGACAGAATAATTGAAAATGGTCTTTAATAACTAACAAATTGCAGTTCAAGTTTAATAAAAGTAATTTTTGAAATAGATTGAAGCATTTTATTATTATTTATCATTGAACAAAAGATAATTGATAAATAAATTTAACTAGTATTCTGAAGTTGGGCAACCCACTTAACTGGCAGCTACCTGACGCCCAACGAACATTTCATTGCTCGAGACAACCCAAATCTCAGCTACAACCAATTCAAATATAACATTGCTAATTCTCTAATATAAGGAATATAATTGTATAGAACACGATAACAAAATATTCATCTGTGTAAAATCATATTAAAATAATATATGAAGGAAAAACTATAACAAGATTGTAAAAGAAAAGTATTTATGGAACTTAGATTTGATTAAGAGCGTTGACTACGAAACTCTTTACCTCGCTGATGTTTCTGGTATCATAGTCGGATACCTCCTCGACGAGAATGTCTTCGTTCTTCACGGGTATGGGAGGGAACGCGCCCAGTAACTCTCCCAACTTCCCAGCGGTCGCTAATAACGTCTTGGTCCAAGCGCCGTCGTTGTTCATTAGATTATCAATTTTCGAGTCTAAGGAGTATCCGTTGGCATAGTTTTCATTCTTGATGATGGGAGCGAGGTAATCTTTGCCGTCTTCGTAGTCGAATTCCAGCTTTTTCATCCGTTTTTTGAGGTTGGGGGGCCAATCTTCGTCTATGGGGATGTCGACGTACCCCCCGGGCAGCGGCTTGCCGGTGTCGAGGCTCTTCACCACCTGGTAATCGTGGTCGGAATGGGGCCGGTTGAAGGTAATCAGGTCATCCATGTTGAATTCTCCATCGTCTATTACTGTTTCGTCGAGCACTACTTCTGGAAGTAAAAAGGTTCATTTAGTAAGACTCATTTTAGAAACTAATACTTAATAATAATATGGTGTTTTCTATGTTCATGGTTACTAATTACGCAAGATTTTAATAGGTAGTGTGCAAAACATTGCTTTTTCGCTGATGATGGTGAAGATGGTAAAAAAATAACTTGAATGAAATATTCTATTATTAATACCAAATAATCTAGATACTAAATCATCTCTAAATATCATTCTCAATGAACCGTGTACTGATCTTGTATAACATTCGAACTGTTTCAAAATGCCATGTTCTCCGATTGGCAAGACAAGACAAGTCATAGATGAATGAACAATTAACTTTCATTTGTATAAGTCACTTGCACCGGTTCTCAGTACGAAGCCGGACTAGTTACATAAACTGCACTTTTGTTACATAAATTGCGAAAGTCTCGGCATAAACCAGTTTCAACGCTTGGAGCGGTGATCTGATTTTTATTGCTTTCGTAAGTAAATTTTTGATGCACAACGAATCTTGAATTTTGGTCTACAAGAAATATTGCATTTCAAATAGGCGATTGATTTCCTCAATGTTTTTCGATTTTTACGAAACTTTACCTTTTTTATTTATGGTTAAAATAGCAAATAATAAGGTAATTACAAAATAAAAACAGCACCATAACACAGACGATTTATTTTAACTACGATGCGTTTCTTACATTCAAAGTTTTTAAAATACAAAAAGTAAAATTTGAATGAATATATTACGGTAGAACTAAAAGGAATTTAATTACTTTTCTTGGGCGTCTATTCATTAATATTTGAAGTGGCCACTCGCCTCACTCCTAACACTACTCTAAACTGAACAGATGTCTTCTTATATCAGACGAGTAACCACCCTCGCTTTGCTTCGGTTTTCTTATTTTTTTACACCTTGGGTTACATTATTGGAGTTTTATTAAGGATCCCTAATTTTTTGAAAATATAGTATAACCTATGTTACTCGGGAATAGTGTAGCTTTCCAACAGTGAAAGAATTTTTGAAATTTGAAGTTCAGTAGTTTCGGAGCCTATTCAATGCAAACAAAAAATCAAATCTTTCCTCTTTATATATTATCTTATATCAGATATATCTCTTTTAGGTCAGCAGAGAATTTGATCAAGGAGCAATCTATGTATTAACATAGATTAGTCCAACATCGAAGCTCCGCCGCTCCTAGGTTTGGCTACGTCCAAGCCGATAGCGTTTTCCTATCTTTGACTGACGATTTTTTGTCTCATCCTAGTAGAGATTAATTTGGACAGGCAATCGCTAAAACTCACAGATTGACCCCCTTTATTTTTTAAAACACTGGAGTTTTCCATAAAGTTCTCAAAGGTGTGTGAAGTATATCAATGTGCACTTGGCTTGCGTAGTAGGTAGAGTACTCCTTACATTGTAATAGGAGACCCTGAGCTCAGCAGTGGGACAATAATTATGGGTTGTTGCTTTGCTTTTTAAAAAAAGAACCATAACCTAATCCAAATTTCCTTCCATTTTCATTTTGTAGATATCTTACTTGGCGGGAGGCTTTGCCCCATGTGTCCCCCTTTGCCTACGGCTCACTAGTCCTCCTTTTTTGACATTTAAGGTTCCGTCGACATCTGTGGTATGGTCATATTATTACATAGCTACTACTTTTACATAGCTTGGCAGCTAGCCAAACAGCTTCCGTTTTAGGCTTTCTTGGTTGACATATCGTTGATTCGTCATATCAATGAACTACGTTTACCATGGTACATTACGGTCGCTGTATCTTGGCGCGTCTAACTTCGCGCAGAAGGCTGCGCAGTAACATAATTCATTCGCCAATACTCGATACGCGGTGTATTATGTCTCAGTCACACGTTAGCATGTTCGTGTTGCCATCTCTGTCTTACACGCGCTAAAGTTCGCAAAGCCTACGTTCAGACGCGCCAAGATACAGCGGCCGTACTGTACCTTCGTTCTATTTGTATAAACCAAACGCAGCACTCACTATTAGTAGCGGAGAGCAACGCGCGCGTCACCGCGGGCGAGGGCGCGGTGTTCGCTGTGCTCGCGGCGGCAGGGCGCGGCGCGTGTCGCAGCTCGTCGCGCACGGACGGCAGCGCCACCAGCGCCACGGACAGCAGCAGAACTAGTAGACACGTCGCGGGCTGCGTCGCCTTGCCGCTAGATGGCGCTGATACACCTGTTAGGACGCTCTGCGAATGATGTAACAAATTAGGATTTAATTAAGGAAATTTGACTGTAATTCATACTGAAAAAGGGTTAATTTATATTGATACTACTGATTTTTTAATATAAAATGTAACTTTACTGTAACTGTAAAAAAACGCACGTCTCCCCTCCAATTTTATGTACGTGCATTATTCTTAGTAAAGGCTTTCTCTTTACATATTCACTCTGTTCAGTCACTTTTACAACTTTAAAGCTATTCTGCGTGTAAGCGAAACAATGCTAAAAAGTCGACGTCCAAAACAGGCTACGTTATTTTCCTATACATCTATACTAATATATAAAAAGGAAAGATTTGATTTTTTGTTTGCATTGAATAGGCTCCGAAAGTACTGAACCGATTTCAAAAATTCTTTCACTGTTGGGAAGCTACACTATCCCCGAGTAACATAGGCTATATTTTCAAAAAAATTAGAGATCCTTAATAAAACTCCAATAATGTAACCCAAGGTGTTAAAAAATAAGAAAACCGAAGCAAAGCGAGGGTGGGTTACTCGTATTATATATTTAACTAAATCAAACAAGAATCATTGTAGAGAAACGTTCCCATTTTCCGTTACTCCCAATATTGTGGAATTACCATTAAACTTACATTATTGTGTAAAAGTGCTTTATATAGTGTCACTATTCTTTGTTAAACTTTAACGATAGCAGCTTGTGATACAAGTCAACTGATAACTATTAGTGCATCTAACAGTAAATTGAATGTGATTCATGAAAGTGTGCTATCAATCTAAATTAAAAAACTTGGGTTCTCGTTATATCTTTTAAGAGATAAGTTTACAATCGCTGGCAGCAGTTTCCTTATCATTTCATTTATGTCCATCTAGTAATTTCCATTATATAATGTATAGAGAATGATGAGTAGTTATCAATCAATTGGATGCAGATACAGAGTAGAGCAATGGAATTGAATTAAGTAAGACAAATTAAATCACTCAAAGCTAGCCTTGTACTTTCAGACCTCAATTTTATTTCCATACCTTTGACCTTTGTACTTTTTTCACTGTTTATTAATATTTTTGAAGCCTTTACGTATTTGTCGTTTGAGTTTGTAACATCATGTTACATCTGAGTGCTATCCCTCCAATAGTTAAATAAAATATAATATTTATAAAAGCGCAAGGAGCTCCCTTAATATTATTGCTGGTTTATACTGTCAACAATGGTTAACATGACAACATCAAAACGAAGCAATCAAACCATGGAAAACAGAGAGAAGGAATGACATCTCTGTATATGAAAAGTGTCCGTAAAACACGTAAAACTACGGGTGGCGCTGCGGTGCTGTTGGCGGACACTAGCGGCACTAGCGCCATTCATTACGGGTGACACTGCGGATGCACTATTCATGGTTCGCTATTTGTATCACACTAGCGCCATTCACAAATGGCCATTATTGGAACCTCTATTTTCTGTAAGCAGCTGGACACTTTTTCAACTTTCCCTTCATATGAGATGGCCCTCCTTCTACCTCAATGCTCCATGAATCAAACATACATCATGTCATCAGTAAGTATAACTCTCAAGTTTGTTCAAATCTGGCCCGATTGAATAATGAAGATAAAAAGTGTTAAATATGTTATTTTCAGCGGTTACAATTTGGTTGCTACTGGCACTGCATAAAAACAAGTATATTTATCTCACAAAGACATCCACAATGCAATGCTGTCGTCACGCGCCGTTTACCCACCGTCGGTAAAAACACCGCTTCGTTACTTATAATCGACCTGAATAATGCCATTGTTAACTATACATATATTGGTATAGAAAAACTGTCTAGAAAACTTATTTTTAATGCAACTAATTGCAAAATTCATAAAGTGTTTCATTACTTATTCAAAGAAAGTTTTATTGTAAAACAATAAATAGTGGTTTTACATCAGTATTCCCCTATGGCGACCAATTCTAACTCTGTTTTTAATTAACTAACCTAACCTAACCTTTATTTTTAGTTACATTATTATATTGTGTCACACTCACTAAAAACAATCGTATCTTGTTGTAAGTTTTATGAGATGAAAAACCCAATAAGAATAGGAAAGCCTTTGTATGTGTCTAATAATTGTTATGTTTTTAAAGATGTGGAGGTCTATTAAACACTACTTAAATAAATTATCACAGTAAATTGATATCGACGCTTGAAAGGCAAAATTTAATTTAATTCAATGTCGCCCAAATGTCGCTTGGTAAATTTTGCCTTTCAAGCGTCGATATGTACAATGGATACATAGATTTAATCAATAACGGGAACCCTATAACTACAATTATTTTCTCGGAAATAATGTAAAAAATGTAGTCATTGGTCAAGAGTAGTTTTATCGAACATAATAGATATTGTAGACATCCGTGAGAATTGATTGTTAGAACTATTTTCCTCAGCTATAACATTTAAAACTGAATGGGGAGAGAAGGAGATATTTGTTTTCTTGGGCTAAAATATAGACTAATTTGACACAAATATGTTGTCAATTCCATACCTAGAGAACTACATTAAAATTTATTGAATATTAACATACTTTAGGTAAAATAGAAATTATAATATACATCCTATAAAATAAATAAAATTGGAGTGTCTATTTGTAATATTAAAATAACCGCTTTTTACTACGTGCATTTGGATGTATACAAGGTACATATACCAAAACAACATATTTTACAATTTTTGTCTGTCTGTTTGTTCCGGCTAATCTCTGAAATTACTGGAGCGATTTTGACGGTACTTTCACCGGCAGATAGCTGATGTAATAAGGAGTAACTTAGGCTACTTTTATTTTAGAAAAAAAAGAATAGTTTATTAGGCGATATGAAGTTCGCCGGGTCAGCTAGTGTTTTAATATGAATAAACTCACCTGTAATCTCTTCAATTGCGTTGAAAGTGATTGGTTCTGTGATTGCAGTATCTTTATCCGCCTAATGAGGGTCTGGTTCTCCGCCGTACATTGCTTCACCCTGCAACAACCATCAATATTCACTGGCGACCTTGCATAGGTTTTAACTTCACCTTGTATTTGAATAGACAGTGACTCATTGGCATTTCTAGCTTGTAACTACGTTTACATCTGTTATATAGTAACATTCTACACTTGCCCAAAGATATTCAACAAAGCACATTATAAATCTGATTTTCATATAAAAACAGCAGTGCTTACGTAATACAAAATTTAAAAATCTAAGTAATATTGTTTCTTAAGTGATTCCCTGAAGGAATGTTGGGTTGTAAACATGGATATAATGGTCTTGTAAATAATGATTAAATTATTATAAAACAATGTTATATAGGTCTACCTACTCTGCTTTTGTTTAACAAACAGTATTCCAATTGAAACAAACAGTATTCCAAAGAAATGTAATTGATTATGTATAATGTAAAAGCGGAAAGTGTAATATCAAATTTTAACATTATTATAATATACATGGTTAACTAATTCAAAATCCACAATATTTACATTCTTACTCAGATAAGGGGCCATCCATAAATTACGTCACACGTTAGAGGGGGGGGGGGAGCCGATGTGACAAGGGGTGGGAGGGGGTCCTAAATTTCGTGACGTTACATTTCAAACTCGAATAATTGGTATGTATAGGTAAATATTAAAAAAACAATTAATGGAAATAGAACTTATTTCGGAACTGCTGTTTTAATTTAATAATTTCTAGGTGTAAAATTTCATAATATGTGACGTCACACTAGGAGGGGAGGTCTCACAAATGTGACCAGCTGTGACAAGGAGGGGGAGGAGGGGTCAAAAAGTCATGAAATTAGTGTGACGTAATTTATGGATGGCCCCTAAGTGCTTAGTAAGTAGCCAATGAAAAGCAAAACGTCCGTATACTTGCAGTAATAAGGAATGCAGTGCTACTAATCAATTTAGCACGTCCTTCAGAAAAATACCGTTCAATTTTGCTTGGTGTAACAAATTCCACACCTACGCAAATATTCGTTACATATCAGCTTTATTTTAATTTATTTTATTAATCAGTCAATAATTATTTAATATAACCTTGCATGAAAAATATTAAACGCCAAAATCTTAATATCACAGTCTTAATAAAAAAAATATATAATAGAAATTTCCAACCACAAACTTATTTATTTATATCATTGTATTTCAACTGTCGACCTTATACTAACGGTCTATAAAACGTAAAAAAGTTGTATACTAAGTACCTAATAACATAAGAGAAATGGAATAAGAGAAACTCATCTGAAGAAATAACTAAATCAGTTTGAGTCCATCAAATGTTTAGAAGATTTTTGTAAACAGGCTCTTAACGACATCAAACGATGGTATTATGTAAATAACGTTAACGATGGGTTCTTTGCCCTTGCTTGCGCCGCCATCATTCGTGACAAAATTATTATTTGATTATATTGCAACTTTTACTCACAGAAATAAATTTACTTCCCCATCTTTTTATCATTCAATTTTGATAAAATGCTGATTAAATGTAAAAATTTAACGCATGTAGATATATTTAACGAAACTGTGTCACAACTACTCATTATCTTATATAAGAGTGATAAAAACTTTCATTGCAATACATTTCTCTATTTAACAAGTGAATATTGAAAGTAACTTCATAAAAGGCGGTATTTTTATTTTACACTTGTGATTAAAATTAAAGTTATGAATAAACATAAAGCAGGCAAAAATAAATTAAAATTTATGAGGTACTGAGAAGAATGAAATTAAATATAATATTAGTTTCTTGAATAATTAACTGAATAAATATAATGTTGGTGGCATCGTTCGAAAAGTTTCCATCGAACCACATACCATAATTGATTGATGGTATGTTTGGCAATAGCATAAAGCAACCTTTATAAATAATTCTAACTTTGTAACATACCTACAAGATAATTTTTAACTAAACCCTAAATTACAAATTGTAAACATAATCCAGTAACTTTAAAATTCCAATTCAAAAAGCCTTTATGAATCGAATAGGCGATGTAGAATAGTCGAAAGTACCACCATTAAATATTAAAATCTCAATTCAATGTCTTCGCTTCTAAAGTGATTCAAATTCTAAGTCATAATAGTTCCTAATGTTATTGGCTTTTCATTTTAAGTCTAAGATAATCTCCATTAATGAACAACGGACGAAACATGTATGTACGTATCGACGCTTGAAAGGCAAAAATTACCAAGCGACATGTAAACAACTTTTAGCAACTAACACTACAGCATTTTAGTTTTTAATTTTAGAAAAAAAAAATCGTAAAAAATCGCCTATTAGTCATAGCTACTTCATACTAATGAATTTGTATATGTAAATGTATTGTATAATTATGTAAATGCAGTTTAAGTGCTTAATAAAGCAATTTTTTACGATTTTTTTTTCTAAAATTAAAAACTAAAATCCTCTAATGTAAAGTTGTCAACATGTCGCTTGGTAATTTTTGCCTTTCAAGCGTCGATATGTAAATTATTTTTTATATCTCAATATTAACTGGTTTCCTCACCTGTCTTCCAATCCGTCAACATATTCCTTCTTGCGTTTCCTAGAGTCCTGAGCAGAGATCTTATTCCTAATTTTCCTCCTTATTCTCTTCAATTCTCTCTCTTCGTGTTTAGTGAGTGGGTAACTAGTCGGCAGTGTGATTCCTTCCTTCGCCAGCAGTCTTCTCTCCTCAGCGGTTAGTACAAGCCTAGGATATCCGTTCGTTCCGTCGTTTAGTTGAGTATCCTTGTGATCTAAGTCATCGTCATCGCTATGTTCGCTGCCTGAATCGTCTGGAATTGTTAATGAGCTTGGATCATCTTAAATTTTAACATTTTCATGTTGGAGTCCCTCAAGGAGGCATTTGGGCAAACGTTTCTTATTAACTCAAAATTGATGCTTCGTTATTCGGGAGCTAGGTAGGATAGTAAAAACTATTTCATAGGTATCGTTTATATAAAGCTCAAATAAACTATACATTATACATTGAATCAACGCCAAAACAAGTAAAATTTTATGAGTACATATTTGGTTCTAATATTATGAACTGTAAGTCCGTTTGTTAAGACAAGTCTCGTTATTTAGAGCATTACCAATATTGTCACAATAAAAAGTTCGGTCACTGACCGTTTAGGCTCCAAATAAATTTGTTGCCACCAATCAATCGACTTCAATTGCTAGATTTGTAACACCAGTATAATTGAAACCAATGGTCCGTCTATGGCGTCGTAATAAGGGAATATTTACGGTCATTCTCAATATTCTATCAATGCATAAATTACCATATCATTAGTAACTTAACAACTGTCAAAAAATCCTAATAATTATAATTATTACTGAAGATTATAAGGAGGACAGAGTATTAGGAGCACCCGTAAGTCATACGATTGTACAATTAATAATACCATTATATTGTCGACTATTTCATGAAGTACTCACTGTTACACGAAATGAAATGTCGTTTGACAATATAGTTAATCACCAACGTTTAATGATGGTATCAACGACAAATGCGATTATTTCTGTAAATCTCATAAAAATACTGAACAGTATTTATAGAGATATTATAGATATAGATATTTTGGATCAATTTTATAGATTATTTTAGATAATTATATAATATTTTTAATGTCATAAGAAACGTGCGCACTTAAATAAAATTTGAAAATTTTATGATATTATAAATTTAATGACCGGTACACGACTTCTATATATTGCATCATGTCAGTAGGGTTGTCACACTAAACATACTACATACAATAAAATAAAGATTATATTGAGGCAACCCTAAACGCTTGTTCCCAAAAGCTATTACAATTTTCGAATCGCACCTCAATATATTGACCGACTGTATTCGTTAAACTATGGTAATAGGCCAGATTGAATGCTTCAATTATTATGGCGTCACTATACTAACAATACTCACCGCAGTTAGGGCCGGTAGATTCATACTCGTATTCATTGCGTGACTCCATTTTTAACTCGTGCATTTTACTTTGCGACAACAAGTTTGCCGCCGCAATTTTGATGTTCGAAGCGTTTTTCAGGTCCGAAGCGTTGATTATTTTGATCGATTTTAGGTCCTTCATGTCTTTTATCGTCACGGGTAGTAATATAGATCGTGGGTTGCCGGCCATCGGAGCGACTCTTATAACCCTACGCTGCGGGGCTACAGTCTCAACTGGTTTGGAGTAGACCTTAGTTTGAGGGTTAATAACTTGTATGTTGGTCACTTTCAAAGGTTTCTGGGGTTGTGCTTTAACGACTAACTGTGGTTTTTGGATATTGGAGGCTTGCAGCTTAATGGAAGGTTTCTGGACTTTCGGCTGGACTACTTGGACTTGCGTGTGGGAAAGGCGGCGTTTTCTGCTGCCTTTACCTAAAAACGATATACTTTTTATTTTTCATGTTTTACAAACTTTTACACAATATGTGACGTTACCATTGCATTGTATATGTGACTTTATAAGTCAGTTCATGTTCATCTTGAAGGACGTCAAGAAATAACACATAATTAAAATTATCTGATGACTTTGTATAAAGTGATAATACCAGCCAAACGAAGAGCGGATCGATTTCCGCTCACCGGCGATTTATTAAACAGATGTTTTTTCCAGGCTTATGTTTATATTCATATAACTGGTGTAGGTATATCCCACTGCTACACACGATTGAGATTATTACGGGGGTATGTATGTTAGCGCAAGAACAAGTAAACTGCCTTTTCAATGGTTTAATTACAACAATATTTTAATTAAAAAGACATATTTGTACTGTAATTAGATCGCCATATCGATTGAAACATCAGCATAAAATATGCTTATCGTGAAAATAATTAAACATACAAATATATATACAGGCCTACATCATTATGTACTCATGAAATTAATTACGATTGCATCATTAATTTAAGCACACTACACAAAATGAATTGAAAACGTAATATATTAAACTCAAACAAAGACAATACAAATAATCCATTTTGAAAGACACGGTCATGTGTGATCAAGTGTTATAGAATATTAAAATATCCATGAGTCACATTACAAAACAAAATGCCATGGCGTAATATAACGGAGTATCGAAAACGAGTGTTAGCGTGACAAATGAAAAGAGGTCATCTAAATATCTATGCACTGTCTTCAGTTACTGAATAAAATTAGGATACTGATTTCTAATATCTATTACAAGGTATTAAGGTTTAAAATTGATCTAAATGCCCGCCACCATAACTGGTCGAATAACATGAAATTGTAAATCAATTACTACAAGGCTGTTCGTTAGATCGGTACAGTTGATCAAACATTGATGTTTGAAGAATGAATAAATCGACTGACGAAGGAAGAAAGACCGAACTACTATTGCCACGATTGTATCAGCCGCGAAGCTGCTCTGATGAATTCTGAAGTTCCGTGAACGAATATCGCAGGGTGTTATGTGATTGAACAAAATAGATAATAAATAAACCTTCACAAATCATAATTCACGCACGAGCTAGATTAAATAATAATCTAAGGATGGGAAGTGGTTCTTCTTTGGCACGAAGTGACTACCTGCCTAGTTGTCATATTGTAAATTTTATACACATTGGCATACAACTGCAAAGTTCTTAAACTGTTCAGCAGACAAAAATTTAACTAGACCATGGTCTTGCAATAGCAGCATATGTGTATCTATTTTAGTAAACACTTTATTCGTGACCACGATTAATATTAAATTAATTAATCGACTAACAATACATCTGTGAGAATTCTCATCAGAGTCACGGACCTTAAAAAAATACGGACGTAATCTCAAGAACAAATTCAGTGAAGCACCCATCGGAATACAAACTTACTATTCGTACAAGTAAACACGCACACATTGACACCATCGGCCGCCATTCCGGCGCCGGACCGCACTCGAGTCATACGGACAACGGGAGTTGATAAATAATAATAAAAATGCCTTTGTGTGCTGTTAAAAGTTGCAAGAACAATAGTAATTTATTAAAAAAACATAAAGGGATCACCTTTCACAAGTAAGCTTGTAATTTAATCACTGATTTCTTTTATTTTTCCTAAAGTTATTAACAAAATAAACTACAAAAATTGTAACCACAAAATCAGCCAGTGTTGCCAACAATAATGCATATGCAAATACCCAGAATGTGTGGGAAAATTATAGTACATATAAAATCCTCGAGTTTCTTACTTTAGTTTAATAAATATATTTTTGGGGTTCCGTGGTAAATAACAAGGAACCCTTACCTATATGTTTGCCATGTCTGTCCATCTGTCCGCGGCATTGCGTACAAACTAACAATATTGGAAAGCTGAAATTTGGTATAGATTAAGGTATATTAATTACGGATAATGGTAGAACAAAATTTGAAAAAAATTTTTTTAGCTACCTCTCCTATAAGTGAAGTGGGTAAACCAGTGTATTTAATCTGTTGTCAATTAATAAAATTCATTAATCTCATCAAATATAAGAATTTGCTTTTATTGAATGTGGAATGTGTTATTTTCGATTTACATGCATTAAGTATTTAAGTAGATAACTAAATTTTAAGTGAATAATTTTTAGTGCGCGTCTAAACGTAATAATTTAGTAAAGCTCTTTAGTTCATACAATTCTTCACAGCCTACTTAATTACTTATGCATTTTTACTAAATTTTGACTAAAAGGTGTCTGTCCAACCATGTTAAGTGATAAGCCCTTAACAGAAAAATAGAAAAATTCAATCTTTTTTTTTGTTTACTTGCGTACTAAATTTTAACTACTAAATTGTTCGTTTACCGTATTAATTTACTTAAAATTTAGTTATCTACTCAACTACTTAATACGTGTAAACCGAACATTACGGAATGTTATTCAGTAAGTAATACATTTAGTGTTTAGATTTTACTACTACATAAAGAAAAAATGGGGAAATGTTCATATTGTGGTAACCCCAAAATTACGCACACGTAGTAAGCGATCGGCCATTACTATGCTTCACTCTCGATTAGACAAGGTTATGTCCGTTCTTTTTTAACGTCCGTGATCAGAGTATAAATTATCACAGATAATGAAAATTCAATGATTCAACCACCAAGGTTACTAATGAATAACAAACAAAAACAACTAAACAAAAAAATTCAAGGATTCAAACATCAAGATTACTACTGAATAACAAACAAAAACAACTGAACAAACTCACCAGGGCTTTGGAATGTATTCGTGTTGATGAAGCCAGGCATCACATTTTGCTCAAAGTCGACCATATCGAACTCATCTTCGACGAGTTCCGTCGAACTGTTCGACGTGTCGTTAGAGTCCTGGATGATGACGTCATTGGCGTCACCGGGGCTGGCAGCGTCTGACACAGCGAGTTGTTGCTGATCGTCATCGCAGGAGTTCTGGATGAGGAATGGCGATAGTTCCTGCTCGAAGTCGCTGTGTAGAAACAAAAGTTTTGTGTTTAAACTATTAGGCCTGCTCAGATCATGATATATCAGAAGTGGGATAAACAAATCAAATATAATCATTAAAAGTTATAAGTAAACGTTGTACATTAGCCCCACACTAGATTTCCCTGAGTCGTGGGTGCCATGAACAATATACAAAGACAACAATACAAACGCGAAAACGAAGACAGAAATTTGAACTTAACACTCAAAAAACTTTTCTCTCTCTAGGCTCTCTCTCGCTAGGAATCGGATCTAGGACCTTTCAAACCACATTGCGCCATACGGATCATCAAATCACTAAGTCATCATACTATCAAAGAATGTCGGGGGTACGTTTAGCAAATGATCTCGGAACTTATGATACTTATTGGCCACTAAGCCCTCCCCGAATTACAACTACTTCTAAATACGAAATTTAGCGTCATGGAGAAATTTCCAGTGGAGAAACCTCCTTCCTTACTAACGAGCAGGGACTCGTATGCCTCTAATGAGTTAAAACCAATATTTTCCTAACCCAAATAGATTATGGAAGCTAGTTAGTAAAGTGATATTATTTTCAGAGTAACTTGAAAACTCTAAGTTAGTAGTTAACTTACAATGATGTAGATACCTACTATTTGTACTTTATTAAATTCACAGATACACATGTATCTCTTATCAAATGTCTTTACATGAACCACACTTATCTGAATAACTCATAGGGGTTATTTCAACATTTTATACAGGTCAAAATAAACTGAGGTATCTAGAACACTAACAAACATTTTATGTTTTCAAAAGGTACAGATTTAATTAATTTATTGACTTTAACTTTAATTATAAAGAAGCTTAAGGGTACCGCCTAGTGGTACAGAAACAGCGATCTCAAATACGAGAGAAAAACAAACTCTTGTGCATTTTATTTAAATACATAACAATACTGAACGGCACGGATATTATTAAACGATACCAATATTAAATAATACTAACTTAATGCTAACTATTACATTATACGGTAGATATTAATTTATTAAATCAGCTTAGAAACGTGTCTTATTTTTATCCGAGTCGTAATAATGCTGTTATCAGACGCACATTTGAGATAACCGTTACACGTCTAGAAGCATGTTTATGTTATTCCGGTAAGATACA
Source organism: Thymelicus acteon (assembly GCA_951805285.1). Taxonomy (NCBI): domain Eukaryota; kingdom Metazoa; phylum Arthropoda; class Insecta; order Lepidoptera; family Hesperiidae; genus Thymelicus; species Thymelicus acteon. Next base: position 11,006,798 of record OX638229.1, on the reverse strand, counting down.
ATGTATTATGTAACTAAAATAACATTAATTAATATCAAATATTTGTTATTCCAATACCTAAGATAGGCCATGCGGCGTACCTGTTTGACGTTGCGAATTTTACTCGCTTGTATAGAAACCCAATATGGAGCAATGCTCTCTATTAGTATCTAGTGCATGGGACACAATATCCAACGCCTGTCTTTCCTGATGCACCCAGTTGATGCGGTGCACTCAGATGAACAACAAATGAGACAGTGCCCTAATTAGGATTGCCAGATGGTCCGGATTCGTTTAGATTGTCCCGACATTTAACATGATGTCCAGAGTCCCGACAATATACAAAATATCCCGACAATTCACTCGATTAAACAGACGCGGCTCGCCACACGCGCTCTTGCTCTTTTTTTCGTCGTCAACTCGGGTGCGGGATATTTCCAAAAAAAAAAAAAATTGTCCCGACAAATCCCGACTTTTTGAAGTTTTGTCCAGATATTTCAGTCTTGCTATCTGGCAACCCTAGCCCTAATTCACGGTCAAGGTTGCGCGAGATTATTTTTCAGCACCTTTTGATTGACGTACTTAACATAAAATGAGGGCCCAGCAAAACTTTTATGGCCGTGCGAGATTTGAAACGTAACGCCCCTCTTAAAATAAGGTAAGGTCTGTTGGCGCTCTGGAACGAGGCAAAGGGTCCCTCTTACTGGAGGTCCTGTTTGTACTATCCAGGCTTATCCCGACGACGCGACGCGACGGTATCTGTGTTAGGATCGCCAGTTGGCAAGGCTGAAATATCTGGACAAAACTTCAAAAAGTCGGGATTTGTCGGGATTTGTCTGGAAATCATGTGAAATGTCGGGACAATCCAGACGAATCCCGACCATCTGGCAACCCTAATCTGTGTACAGTAGAATATTTCATCCGCCCGGCTGGCTACCACATCTAGAGTATCTGTTCTACAGTCTGCCGTGAAATGATTTATCCGATAAACTGAATCCTTAAGGAATTCTCTCGTTATTAACACAAAAAAAATTCCTTATCTTCTTGTATTTACAAAAAAAAGCAAGGAAGGGCATTAAGAGAAAACTTGAAAGTAAATCCTCAGTTCCGCATGCCTTCCACTCAACCATGGCCTGAACTTTGAAATCAAAGCCGTGACTTCAACATGCACGATACAATCGCACCGGATGAGGCTATCTCTTTTATTACGCAACGCAATGCGTTGCTGTATCTCTAATGTGCGCGTATTAATATTGGCAAAAAGCTATTTCCAAAACCCATATATTTAATTAAATGAGTAAGAATTTATACACGATAGTAAAACCTAAACTGTTATAGGAATACTCGCTGGTGTTGTCTGTTTGTACGTGTGTTACATATCAGATTTTCTCTTGATTCTTTTCATGCCATGTAATAACATGGCAAATAATACTTTGCTATAAATGAAGATACCGTTATTTTTATTAGATAGCATTTAAATTCTAAAAAAAATTACAAAAAATACTACATCTTTGTTTGACCTGTGAGATACTATGATAAACATCATAAGGAAATGAAAGGATGACCCCATCAAATAATATGAAGTTCAAACTTGGATTACATGGCCTATTTTTCATGACCAAAAAGAACAGGACTACCGGAGCGGAGACCGCAAAAATCTATTCCCGTCATTTTCGTATTCGGTTCTATAACGTAAGTACCTATATTCCACTAAATTCCACTATATTGACCCGGTTGACATCCCAAAAATGACCAACCAATTCGCGGTGACGTTGCGGTGAGGATTCTCATCCTCATCAGCGGCTGACGCAATCCCGGTTTTGTAATTAACGCAGATTTTTTTTTCATTTTACATGAATAAAATAAATGTTTCATTAATATCTACCGGGTTAGGAGCTTACTGCCGCACTCAAAGTCACTTAACAGTTACTTAAATCGTTCCTTACCGAATCTTAATACAAATTCTGTATTAAGGAGCTACCTATTTAAGTAACCGTTAAGTGACTCTGAGTGCAGCAGTAAGCTCCTAAAAAGGAAATTAGCTATTCCTATGAAAATTAACAGTATTAACATTACTTAACCTCATAAGTCCGATTCGCACTTGTCCGTTTTTCCACAATAGAGGTGCAACAATGCAACTGAGTCAATGGGCATAATTCAACACCCGTATTAGGCAGTAAAATGTGCATACCCCGAATGTCCTCGATGATACAAGTAAAATCATTATGAATGACTATTGCCAAACAGGCCCGACCGGATTGTGTCTACCGTACGGGTTATTACGGAGGACATTTACAAAGACCTTGAAGAAAACAACTTTCTTTTTCAAACCAAAAATACAAATGTCCAGAAATCCCAGCAGAACCTAAACAGAGATCAATAATCCTAATCAGGGGGTTATTTGCCTTGTAATACGAATTTATGATTTTGGAAATTATTAAATTATTAATTTAATTATGAATTTATTACAACATTTTCAGTGTTACTGAAAAAAAAAACAAAAAAAGACAAAAATAGCGCATGGCTATTTTACTACATGTCTAAAAACGACAAGTTGAAGTGAAGTATAAATGATTGTTAGCGACTGCATTGTAATAAATCATGCACTTGTGCAGTCGACCTCGTCGCAACCTTTAACCGCGGTTTCCTAGACGCTATTTCATTATCGAGAAATTGGTGAGTAATTCAAGAAGCAATTTTGTTTTTATTTTCACTTGCTGTTAGCGATACAGGACGTTTAATATTTATAAGTTTTAACTTTTTAACTGTTATTGTTGCACGATTTTTTGAGTTGCGTATTTTTTACTTTTTTATTTATTTAGGTATGGTTTATGAAATGCTATGCTTAAAAAATGTATTTTAAAATTGAATTTAGTAATAGCGAAGATTTGAAAACCCGGGATAACACTTGGGGCTACCCTTTCTTCACTACCTATAGTTTAGAAAGAAAGTAGACTGAACTTGCATTACGAACTTACACCATAACTATTTATCTCATAAGGAAAACACACATAGTGTTTTCCACGTCACAACTAAGAGTGAAGAACCTAAATGATACGGATTGTGACTCAGAGAAATGTTTACAATGTGCATAACACAGAAAATAAGAATTCTGAATAATATCTTAATATTTTATTTCGGACTAATTCAATTAAAGTTACCTAAAAAAAATATTTATACATACAAAGAAGTGTAATACACCTCTGAAGTAAGATAATTAAAATCTTTGGTATTTAATAAAATAGTATAAATAGTAATAAAAATCATAATAACAAAGCCACCTCCCAAACCCTTTATGTTAATTAAATTTACATAAAGTTGCGTCATGCTTACATGCTTAGATACATCTAATTGATCTCGATAGTATTGAATTCTTATTTACTGTTATTCATTCGTATATTTTATTTTACGGGCTTCCGAACCGAATTCGCCACCTTCGTGATTTTGAGCCTTATATAATGGTTGCTTGGATAAGGAAGAATATTTATCAAACACGTGGCTGTATCCACATCAAAATATAACGGCTGTTCGGGTATAATTTACCTATGATGACTCAGAATAGTAAAAGCTGATGAAAGTCTAAATAACAAAGTGTTCAGATCTTAAATGTAGTTAAGATACATTTTAGAATAAGAAACAGAAACATGAGAAAAAGGGAGAAAACAGAGAAGAGAAACGTGGAACTATTTATGGATTTACCAACAAAACAATATAACTTTTCATCTCAGGCTATCTTATCAATTAGCAAGATATAAATCTTTACAGAACCTAACATAAAAAAAGATGATAATTTAATATTTGTTCCTCATGCCATTGAACTTAAATTTCAGTTACATCTATACTAATCTATACTAATATATAAAGAGGAAAGATTTGATTTTTTGTTTGCATTGAATAGGCTCCGAAACTGCTGAACCGATTTGAAAAATTCTTTCACTGTTGGGAAGCTACACTATCCCCGAGTAACATAGGCTATATTATATTAAAAAAAAATTTTTTTTTTCAATCCTTAATAAAACTTCAATAATGTAACTGTATATATAAAAATAAAAAAAACCGAAGCAAAGCGAGGGTGGTTACTCGTAATATATAAAGAGGAAAGATTTGATTTTTTGTTTGCATTGAATAGGCTCCGAAACTACTGAACCGATTTGGAAAATTCTTTCACTATTGGGAAGCTACACTATCCCCGAGTAACATAGGCTATATTATATTTTCAAAAAACTTAAGGATCCCTACTAAAACTCCAATAATGTAACCCAAGGTGTAAAAAAATAAGAAAACCCAAGCAAAGCGAGGGCGATTACTCGTAGTAAATAAATATACAACTAAATAGATACATAAAAATATTTTCTTGAGAAGAAAAACATACATATTAATAACAATAAAATTGTCTTGAGTTGCATCATTCTCCAGTTTGTTTCAATGCAGTAGTAACCACGTGGCACAATCCACATCACAACCAGATTGGTTGTCCAGATACAAGTTTGCAAATGACTCACTTAAGTTATACTAATAATCCATAGTGATGAAATAGTGACCACAATGAAAACAAAGAGTTAACATCATAACACGGTGGTTATGGATAACTGCTTAATCCTAGAACTAAGATAAATTTTACCATACAAAACGATGTCTGTTCGTATTGAAATGTAAAATTACAAACCATAATTATATTTCAAAGGAGATTAGGGGGGGCCGAAAGATATTTTTATGAAAAATATTATTACAAAGCACTCATAAAACAAATATTTTTTGATAATGTTGGGAATCAAATACTTTAATGATAATGTTTGAAATCACATTCAAAATTCAAATTCTCCGCTAAACTGATAAAGAAAATAATTCCTTTTCGAAGTTTTTATTTAAGACTTGAGTCAAAAGTAATAAAAAGTGGAGAGAGATGCTAAGAAAAAGACAGCCAAGTTGCATCATGCTTAGCCTCGTTTTGGGTCGAAGAAAATAGCGAGACACGTGGATTTATTCGCAATATGACGACGGATTTTTCCAAAAGTGACTCATACAAATTCAATGACCCAGGCTGACAAAGGGATTGTGAAAGATATTATACGAGGGATTGTGCGAGTTATCACTGACAAATCCTTGGATGTTCATGGTTTACAGTATGACAGAGAAAGACATATTGGAGCGTTAAGTGTCACTAGTTAGCGCTTTTGTATAAAAAACCCGTGAAAAACCTCCATAGCCATGTTGGTCATATAAATAATTCTCTTCTTTCTTTGCATTAATCTCAGAAACGACTCAACCGATTTGGATGCGATTTTCACCGCTGTTTCGTGGTAAGCTTAAGGTAACATTTTGTATTTTTTTTATTGCGATCGGTTCACAAACAATAAAATATAATAATAATGACAGCGTACACATTTTTGCGAGGGGGCCGGATGCGGATATGACGCAATTCAAAAGCAAGTCACAATTATTTAATACCAGACAAATTAACATAACACTTCAAAATATGACCTACAACTGTACAGGTAAGGAATTAGAATTTAGAACATTACTGCAACTTAACTGCTAGCAACGACATCTTAGGTCAGCATCAATATGCACGTCACATAAAGCATGAATCATTTGTTAGTTGTGCTGCTATATATAACTATCGTTTACCTGGCGCCTTTCACGAGCTTCAACTTTAAGGACTTGATTTAAATAAACGAATCAAGACCAAGTATCATTTAACACCTTCAATACACAATAATAATTCTCGGATAACCAAGCCACTGCCTGTATATTGCAAGAAATTTTGTAGGAATTTAAAAGCAAATTCACTTATCGTAAAATATAAATTTCTTATACAGGTATCTATAGAATTTGGAAGAGTAAGCTTTTCCTACTCTGAAGACTGAGAAGTTAAACATTTTACCGAGAATTTAATATGACATGTTTCGGACTCAGTGTCAGATATTATGGGCTCCCCTTCTTTCAGTCGAAAAAATGTTGGTCATGCTATTGGTGTTACTGATATCTATGTATATAACCATCAAATAGTTGGTCATCAGCTCTTACTACGCATAAACATATTAAATCTGAATCCTATCATCAATCATACAATTGTAGTACATTATTGCATAATCAAAGACAAGTACTTACTTACCCTGTGTTTTAATAAAATGTTTTGGCTTAAATCATAAACTATGTACCTAGTCCAGTATATGTAGTAATATTACTAGTAAAAAAAGTATCACTTACAATTCTGCCTGGTCGCTAGACAAACCGCTATCCGAACATGAGCTGCTAAGTCCTTCTGGCTGCGACTTCTGTGATACATTGTCCGGACAGAGGTTGAAATCTGGTATAGATTCATCCAGAAAGTTGAATGACCCTTGATCTAAAGAAAATATATTTTCCAAGAAGTCATCTGGACTTTGCCAGCTGTCCGTCTGTAACAATAATACAATTTAATTAAGAAATCATATTAATTAATGAAATCATGAAGTCACTGATTGTAGTCAAAATAATCAGTATTATTAATTATAAAATTGCCAAAACATACAAAATCTGCTGAGAATCAATTAAGTAGTTTCAAGCAACTTTGTCTTTTGAGTTAGGCTCTGTGCCAGTAATAAATAAGCCAACTTATTAAAGAGTACATGATACATGACGATAAGATCAGACTTTAGGGTTGTACTCCTATTTAAGACTAAGACCTGGTCTAAAGTAGCCAATGAAAAAATTCTATGTACACAAGTAGTGAAAGTACCAATTAATTTTTATGGAGCATTTTAGTGGTGGCCTGACCCCAAATAAATGGTTATTAACATTATAGTAATTATTTTACATGTAGGTACAAATAATGTGTATCGCCTTAAGAGGCAAAGATTGGCCTCAATTTAAAAAAATACAACATGTAGGTAGGTACTCGAGTTATCTATTTGCTATGTGTAATGTATTAAAAAGTATAAAAAATATATTTACTAACTAAATAACATACTTTTAAAAACCTATAAATAAATTAATATTTTTATGAAGTAATATCAATTATCGATTAAATTATTTTAACTGGACAAAATTATTTGGTCCAATTAAATCTAATTAATTATAATAATTATATGCCAATATATCACTATTAGAATAATTAGAGCTAATAATTAGAATATTTAAGAGGTAAATTAATTACCAATTAGAACCAATTTTTGAACTATACTTCTAAATACTAGCCACATGCAGACAGTCTTAGCATATAATTTATATTCATTAAAAGCATAACAAAATGTATTGGCACCATAAACAATTACCTTAATTAGGTAATAATTAATTTTCTCGCTTAATAACTGCTTTAGTAAATGCTTAATGCATTAAAAATAGTTTCTCTCCACATATACCTACCTATGAAGTAATTATTGGTAATTAAGTTATTGAAGTAATCTAATAAGATTCATTATTTTGATACTGTTAATGTAGTGAAGTACAGGAAAAAAATAAGGGACAAATATATTATATTATGGTATTATTTAACACACAGAGCCAAGCTAAGTTAATTTAATAGACTGATAATACAGCAGTAAAAATATGTAATAAGAAATTGATAAGCATTGTTAGTAATGTATCGTAAAAATTTAATACAGTTATATAAATTAAATGCATTTTGCTGTAGCTTGTTTCCTTCAGCAGAGCTTTAACTTTTACTTTGCTGTTACAGTTACTTTCATTTTAGCCTTTTACTTTGGCAAGAGAAAGGTGTATATTGTGTTATGGATTAATAAGTCGCATTTGTAATAATACTACTGAAATTACACTACTGAATTTTTTTAAATAACACATTATAAAGATAAGAAAACAAATAGATTAATGAGAAGCAGATAAAAAGTAGATAATCCAGATTACTTTTATATTATGCTTCCTATTTATTTAATATCGAAGTACTTGGTATGTATAATGTAGAAACTTTTGACTTATAATAAATTAATGTCTACTAAAAAGAAATATACAAAATAGTCAACATGTATAGGGAAAAAACATGTAACATAAATCAAAACAGGAAGAGCGTAACAATTTGTTATGAAAAATATATATTTAACATTTCCTGATATTATTCAACATAATTAAACAAAATATGTGATAACATGCTAGCTACTTCTATCACCCCAGCATTTGTCTTTTAATTTAACACAAATACTTACATGAACAAACGCTTGAATAAAACTACAAATTAATTAATTTACCTCTAACAAAGACAAAAGGTCTAGCTTCTTATCCATGATTAGGAATTCCTGTCTGGCATGGATATTACAACATCAAAACGGCCCAGATGAATCACTTCAATATGTTAATACACTAAATGTTAGACACCGAGAAGAAAGTTCACACCGCACTGTGTTGTTTTTGCCTACCGGACCAGTACAGTTACATGAAAAGTGATGCACACACGAATTTTAATTCAGCTGGCATATGGTTATCGCAGCGACCGCATGGTGCCTAGCTGGCAGACACCGGATTGTTTACGTCTCTCGCCCGGCTCCGAGCTACGCGAAATGATAACACGCTCACTGACTTAACCGGAAAATAATACGAACTCGAACGTAATACCGCGGCGGCGCTGACGATATTAACGTATTAACTAAGGAAACAGGGATTTCTTATTAGAATGATATCGGCGGCGTGCCACGTCCGATCCAAAACCGAAATGAACGTATAACGGTAAAAGTGGGAGCGCAAGCCCACGAAAGTCGTAGAACGGGGTACAGTACGAACGCTCGTCTTGTCACGAACTCATTGCCTCATAGCGCTCAGATAGGTGTATTGCTTACTCCCTTCACAATTTACTTTTCATTATTTCGAACGATAGCCATTGTGCCAAGTATTAACTCGTTTGTTGATACGTTATCAATCACGATTGCGACAGCCTTGTAAATGTAAGATACTAACCGTTATGTATTCTTGTTGAAAGTTATCCATTTTTACAGCTTTAGAATTTACAGAATCGAGATCCTGGTCGTTCTTGGTAAGAGATTCCAGGAAATTATTCATGTCTTCATTTACGAGAGTCATCATGTATTGGGATTTTCCACATGTAAAAAATCTTCATTGTAAACTAGCTAAGCTAAACATTCTTATCTGTAATTATATTTCATTTGCACTGTATTATCACTGCATATAATAACAATAACATTAGTAAAACTTTAGTTTACAAAATAAATAGGTTCAGTTCTGTAAGTTACATGACATTTCAGTACAACTTCCAACGTGGAAATAATGACGTCATGAAAGTAGACACTCTTCTCAATTTCATTGGTGATCGCCATGACGGCTGTGGTAAAACAGTTACCTTTGCTCTGCCATCTGTTGGCAAATAAGAGTAAGTATTAAACCGTTCCGTTTCTCCGTCTATTAATTTTATTATAACATGCAATATCATTGCATTAAACACATTAATGTTTAATATGTTTTAACAATTAATCAGCTATAAAGCTAAAACTTACAAATAAAGTGCAAACTTGGAGTAGCCGTTACTATTAAAAGTACTATTATTTCTTCTGTGCCGCTACAAAACAAATCCTACAAAATGAAAATTGAATGAATTGACATTTGGCCAGAGCAATATAATATCAAATTGACATGTAGACATCCATACAACTGACAGCAACTGACAAAATTACGCGCAAAGAATTCCGCGGCAACTTTGAATAGGAGCATGAAGTACCTATTATTCAACAATAATCTTACAAAATTAGTAGGTTAGGTATAAAATGGGTATAAAAAGTAATTAACTAATTTTATTATGTACTGTTTAAAATGTGTTTAAACTACAAAACTGCTTTATTATCGGGTATTTTTTAGAACCGGTTACCCAATAGATTTACCAAAAAAATAACAAAAATGTTTATTATTTACGCCAGACTCCAGAGACAGTGGTAGTGGCAGGACCTGTGGGCAGGGGCCAGGGCAGTGCCGAATAATATAATCGATAGCTTCGTATTTCAGTGTCGAAATTAATGTCAGAAAAGTACATGTTCGTTGGGCGTGTGTGTCAACAACATCAGATAAGCAGATGAAATGGTGCTGCTGGCTCCATGTACCTCGGGATGTAAGCGGACTCGGTATTTTGAAAGGCGTGCGTGGGGACACAGGTCCAACACGTAGAGGGCCTAGAGCTAGAGGCCCCTTTGAGGCTTTGAGTAACATTAATGTATTGCTGCGCGGTACACATGCAGAGCCGGCGTTAGGGGGGCGGGGCGCGGTGGGGCGACGGCCTAGGGCGCCTTTGGAGGGGCGCCACATTTGGGATGAGGAGCAAAAAAAAATTCTTAATAAACATTCCCATTGGTTCAGTAAAAAAATTCGAGCAAAAAAAGCTTGATTTTTATTTTCTTATGTGGGCGCCACAATATTCTTGCCTAGGGCGTCAGTGACCCTAACGCCGTCACTGTATACATGTGACATGGCGGATATTTAATCTTCGATTGCACAGTTTGATACGTCCGAAAATTTTAACTCTTTTCACTTGAGTGTCGGTCGACAAGTTTAATATCTATCCGCTCATTCATCACTGTTTCTTAAAAGATAGCATGACTTATATGGGATTTTTATGACAAACAGTGCAAGGGGCAAAATACTTCCAGAGCAACGAGCATAATCGTTCACGCTGCTTTGTTGCATTTTTGTTTACAGTGTATTTTGTATTTTACTAGAAGATAACATAAAAAATGCAAAACCTCCTTTAAATAATGAAGAATATCACATGTTGTTTATCATTTAATTTCCTAAGAATGCTCGTCTGCATGTCGACGATGTCAACGCCAACGGAACATAATTAAATGTATTTTTTTTTAATAATACATACTAACAAAAATGTATATACATATACCTACTACGCAAACTTAACGGGTGGAATAAAACTGTGAAAAAGTTGTCCAAAAAATATTTTTCAATTAAAAGTAAGAATGAATAGCTATATAGGATATTTTAACGAGGTCGATTCGATAGGCACAGCCTGAATAATTTATGAAACAAGCAGTCAAGCTTCATTGCGATTTTTTTACCAGTCAGTAGTGTCAAATAACATGTTGTATGTATGTGTTGTTTACCTACCACTACCTACTGAACTACTATACATAGATAGAAAAAAGATATTAATAATAATACAATTATTATAACTCATCGTGTATTCACTATTATGAGATCACAGGGTTAATTAAATTAAAGAATTTCGTGCACGACGTCGATATATATTTTCACAAACTCTGTACACTAACTCTCTATATAAAAATTACAAAATACAATCTATCATTCAGAGAAAAGATTTTGAATCAGGAACCAACACTCAGAGAGAAGCCTAGCGCACGGTCACTTGCCGTCACAGAGTAGCTTACACATTCGTTACTCTGTGTAACGTGTCGGCAAGCGACCGCGGGATATTCTAACCGGTACCTTACGTACAACCGGTACCTTACATACGCGGTTTGCTATATACTCCCCCTCTAGTCCAGGAGAACGCCCTCGCTCCGGGACTAGTGAACTACCAGCCTTAGCTGGACGTCCGCGTGTCCTCTTAGGGTTGACGGGTTTTGGGAAAGAGTCATCGCTACCTTGGTAACGGGTAAGATCCTGTGTGTGATATTTACCTATAATGACATCAGGCTGTTGAATATTTATGATACTATACGTTGTAGGACTGACCTTTTCTTTAATTTGGTAAGGTCCATCGCGACGTGGAAAAAATTTAGCAGTAAGATCCTTTGAGCCTCTGCTCAAGAGGTGCGACTTAAGAAGGACTAAATCACCTACCTGGAATGAGTCGGACGGACGACGCGAGGCATCAGCGTACTGCTTTGTCTTATCTTGCTGAATTTCCACTCTTTCGCGAACAGCAGATAATGACGTAAGGAATTCCCGAAGATAGGGAGTTATTTGTTGGACAAAATTTTCTTTGTCTAATATGGCACGAAGGTCGTGAACGACCTCTGTGGGTGATCTCATTTCTCTGCCGAAGGATAAATAGGCTGGTGACTTCCCTGTAGTGCGACATTTTGCGCTATTTAGCGCGAAACGAATCACCGGCAACTTCTTCGGCCATGAAGTGTGATCATCTTCCACGAGTTGTGCAAGCATGGCTTTCAAGTCGCGGTTTTTCCGTTCAGCAGGATTCGACTCTGGGTGATATAATGGTATCAGATTTTGTTTGATACCCAAAACCAACATGCACTGGCGCATAACTGCGGACACAAATTGTACACCATTGTCTGAAATAATTCTGCGAGGCAAACCGAATCGCATAAAATACTCTTCAATGAGAACGCGAGCACAAGCTTCAGCTGTGGCTTCTTGAAGAGCATATAATTCTGTCCATCGAGTTGCCGTATCCTCAACGAGTAAGATCCATCGCTCCCCCTGGTCTCCTTCAGGTAACGGGCCGAATAAATCTATGGCCAACACCTCGTTACGTTGGTTCATAGCTGGTGTCTGGAGTAGACCTGGTGGTTTGGCATTGGAAGCCTTATACCGTTGGCAGTGGATGCAGGCTTTGACATAATCGCTGATTATTCTTCGCATCCCTGTGAAATAATACAGCTGTGCAACTCTCTGGTAGGTTCTATCTATACCTGGATGGCCTGCTGTTGGGGAATCGTGAAGCTCCTTTAATATGTCTGGAACTTGGCCCTTAGGTAGTACTAATTGAGGGGATTCACTATCGGAGTCCGGGTTGTACCGATAAAGAACCGCTTGGTCCATAAGGTAACCCCTCTCTAACCACTTTTGGGCTGCGATATCATCGGTTCCTTCCAGGTCTTTAATTATTTTCTCCACCTCAACATCCGAGATTTGTTCTTGGCGGATTTGGGTGGGAGATTTCGTGGGCAGATCGCATATAACTGAACAGATACCACAGTTTTCGCGAGATTCGCTTGAGCAAACTGGTCTGCTGAGCGTGTCTGCCACGACGTTCGCCTTCCCAGGCGTATATTGAAATTGAATGTCGAAGGATTGGAGTTTTAAAGCCCAACGGACTAACCTCCCTTCTGGTGATTTTAAAGAAAGCAGCCAGCGGAGTGGTTGATGGTCACTGCCGATGATGACTGGTTGGCCGTCAAGGTAAGGTCGAAACCGCTCCACCGCCCACACTACAGCGAGCGCTTCCCTTTCCGTAGTGGAATAGTTGCGCTCGGCTGCATTGAGAAGTCGGCTGGCATACTCAATCGGCCTCTCCTCGTTGCCTTCGCCCTGTAATAAAACTGCACCTAAGGCATAGTTACTTGCGTCCGTACGCAGAATAAAGGGACGGCTAAAATCGGCTTGCACCAGTATCGGAGCTGTGGTCAGTAAGCGCTTCAGCTCATTAAAAGCTTGGGTTTGCTCCAAACTCCATGTCCATACTTGGTTTTTTCTGGTCAAACGGGTTAATGGTTCAGCAACCTTCGAAAAGTTCGGTATGAACTTTCTGAACCATGAGCACGTCTGCAAAAAAGTTCTCAGGTGCTTTAAGTTACCTGGCTCTTTCATCTGGAGAACAGCACTCACCTTGTCAGTGTCGGTGGATACGCCATTTTGCGTTATGACGTGACCGAGATATTTAACGCTTTCTCTAGCGAAAACGCACTTCTCCCTATTTAAATGGAGGTTAAACTCGGCCAGACGTCTAAAAACTGCTTCCAGGTCTTGCAGGTGTTGCTGGTATCCCGTGGATATGACTAATAAGTCATCTAAATATGCAAGTACAGTTACATCTTTTAGTGCAGAGCAGGATCGTAAACGATCGATGAGTCGTTGGAAGGTCGCAGGGGCATTGCGTAAACCAAACGGCATCCTTTTGAATCGGTAGGTACCTAATGGGCAAACGAAAGCTGTTTTGTCCCTATCAGATACACGTATCATTACCTGCCAATAAGCGGACCGAAGATCCAGCGTACTCATGTAGCAATCCCGTTTCGTACTCTGTATGAGGTCATCGATGCGCGGCATCGGATACGTGTCGGCTTTGGTGACAGCGTTTAAGCGTCTGTAATCAACGCAGAAACGAATGCTACCGTTAGGTTTAGGCACCATCAGCGCCGGTGAACACCAAGCCGATTCACATTCCTCTATAATGTCCTCCTGTAACATCTTATTTATTTCCGCTTGCATTAGCGCTTTCTTTGCAGGATTTAGGCGATAAGGAGGTACTGCAATAGGTGGGTGCTCACCTGTTTCGATGCGATGCTCTGCATAAGGTGTAAGGCCTCCCCCTATTTCGAAGATGTGGGCGTGCCTGGTGAGGACGGTAGCTAGCGCCAGACGCTCAGCTGGTTTAAGGTGAGTACCTTCATCGTCCCTGAGAACATCTGTAGAAGCACAGGACACGCCACGCGATGCAGGTTCGAAACAAAGATTGTATTTCGTAACATCATTATCACTGAAGTACCAAATTTCCTTATAAAAATCGATTACTACCTTGGCAGCGTTAATAAAATCGATACCTAATAATGTTTCATTATTAATTGAATCGGGGAAAATTAGGAATGTAATTGTGATTGTTTTGGTTTCTAATTGAACATTTAATGACGTAGTAAGTATGTCCATAGTTCGCGTTATACCGTCTGCTAATTTAATTTGTTGTGAGGAGGGGAGGAGGGGATGACCGTGGCGTAGAAGGAGCGCATATAGCGAATGTCCAGCAATACAACGCTTCGCGGCCGTATCTATGAGTGCGGTGCCATTAAAACCTAAAATATTAATATTAAAAACTGGCCTTCGATCTCGCGACATAGAGCATCTCGTACCCTTATCATAATCAACAACATTATTATAAGACAATACACAACTTTTACAACATTGGACATTATTATAAACAGGATATTTACAAAATTCGATATTTTTCATCAATCTGTAACTTTCGTGAAATTTATCATCGCGACATTTATCGATGGCTACGTTACTATGGTCCATATTATTATTACACTGCATTGATCGCATACTATAAAAACTACTATTATTATTGTTTTTGTTAAAATCGCAGTCACGTACTTCCGAATATGTATTTGTTTGGGGCTCACCTGGGTTCTGCAACTTACGGCACTGGTCTATCATGTGTCCAAACCGTTTGCAGTAGGTACATACTGGTCGATGTTTTCTCACAGCGGCAGCGTCGGCGACATCCCCAGTAGGTACATTAGTTGTCGGCGGCCGAAACGATGCATGTGGCGGCGGCGGTACCGGGGCGTCGGGGCGCGAAGGCGGCAGCGAGGCGGCGGCGGCGGGCAGCGGGCGCTGCGGTGCTCGCACATTCGCTGGATGAGGAGCTGGGTCGGATGCTCGCGGTGCACGAATGGTGTTCGGAATACGGGACGATGACGTAGATGGCAGGCGGATATTAGATTGAGCGCGCCGTTCACCTGTAGATTCATTCGGGACCGTATTTCGTTCATCCAACGAGTCTTCGATGTTTCGTGAATGTCGAAGTAAATCTCGAAAACTCATGAAGTCCTCTCTTCGCAGCCGTTTCCTAATTCTGTTATGAAGCAGACCGTACATCATATCCAATTGTACCTTTTCACTTAGGTCCCCTGCAGGTATTCTAGCGAATAGCGCGCGGATACGTGCAACGAAAATATCTGTGTTTTGTTCTTGTTGCGGCGAAGCAAAAATTTCCATATAAACACGATGTGGGGGCCGGCGATCTCCGAAGGCACTGATGAGATTAATCTTTACCTCAGGCCATGAGGTCACTGTGTTTTTAATGCCTAGCCACCACGTACCTGCTTCTGCCGTAAATAAATATGAGAGTCCACGAAGTATGTTTGCTTCTGATACTTGTGCACATTCAGTGTATGCCTCAACAGCGTCAATAAAAGCCTCGACCGATTCATCAGACCGGCCGGCGAACGTAGCTTTGCACTGGGCTAGGGTACCTTGCCCTGGAATCGCCATTGATACAGGAGTCGACGAAGCCATCCGCGTGACCGAATATAGCAGTTCCCTCAACGCTTCTGTTTGGGAACGCTGAAGCGACGCGATAATGTTTGCCACATTTTCACTCGAAAACATGGTATTCGCGTCGGCACTAGTCGAAGCGGGGGCGCCGCGCGCGCCGTCTTGTTCGGGCGCGTGCGGTAAAAGCGGCGAGTTTGATCGCGAGGGGCTGAGAAATCCTTCATTATTTTCTTCCCGTCTTTCACTCGCCGTTCGGCTCCTTGTTGTAGGCATTTTATACGACGATACGTACAACGAAATTGTAGGTAATAACCACCAAAACGTTGGAGCGCCACATATGAGATCACAGGGTTAATTAAATTAAAGAATTTCGTGCACGACGTCGATATATATTTTCACAAACTCTGTACACTAACTCTCTATATAAAAATTACAAAATACAATCTATCATTCAGAGAAAAGATTTTGAATCAGGAACCAACACTCAGAGAGAAGCCTAGCGCACGGTCACTTGCCGTCACAGAGTAGCTTACACATTCGTTACTCTGTGTAACGTGTCGGCAAGCGACCGCGGGATATTCTAACCGGTACCTTACGTACAACCGGTACCTTACATACGCGGTTTGCTATACTATTATATTTATTGTATATCGGACAAAGTTAGAAATAGGTTGGTGACCAACTAGAATACTATAACATAACAGTCACTACCTAAAAGTAACAAAAATTCAAGTTGTAAACGTTCACCAACTTCCGTATGTTTACAAATAGCAAACGCATCTGAATCTGAAACAACTGTTAATTTGTTGCTTGCTTGTATTGATCAGGCGTTTGAAAAATAGCTGAGCCTGAGAATAAAATTGTTAGGTAGGTACACATCAGCTTAAAGTTGGGAAACGTACCTACTCTGTAATGGCAAATGAATCGTAGTATAATAATGAATACTAGTGGACTTCCCAACTTTGTTTCAGCCGAGTTTCCCATGAGTGATGACACTTCTCTTTCGTTTCATTTTTTAAATAAGTTATAGGTAGGTACATAATAATTATATTTTTAACGCAGTTAAATGAGTCGGGTTACTTTACTACTACAAAATAGGAAATCCTGTTTACTGTCTTAATTCCAAGAAGTCAAGCGAGTTAAATTATCTTTCATGTTTTAGAATTTTGATCAAAGGACCCTAGAGCCCAAGTTTATATTGACGCTTTGAAACAAATTAAAATTTTGACTGAAGTGAAAGTTATCTTTATTGAATTTTAACTTCAGTCATTTACAGGAAAGGTCAAATGAGACAACTTAAAGATGGCAGCTTAAATAACATCATGTTAATGTTTGAATTTTTCTTCAAAAATAATGTGCAACAATGCATAATGGTTTGAACTAGTATTCTGTACTGTAAAGGAAAATTTATAAGTTCGCAGTACTCGTAGTTGCGCCGGACTCTAATTTCAAATTACTTAGCATTAATATATTATATATACCCTAATGCACGGACGTAAAAAAAAGACGGATGTAATCCCAAGAACAAATTCAGTGAAGCACCCATAGGAATACCAATTCTGTATTCGTACAAGTACACACACCCACACATTGACACCATACGGCTACGACATTGACACCATCGCGAATCAAAAATTACAAAATTACGCACACATGGTAAGCGAGCTGTCAGCTGTCAGCTTCACTCTCGATTAGACAAGGTTACGTCCGTTCTTTTTTTATGTCCATACCCTAATGTAAATTGTAATGTAATGAACATAAACTTTTCACATCTAGCTTATGTATTAGGGCGGGTCACTCTTGGATGCAGAAAAAAAAATATTTTATTTGTAATAGCAATAAAAACAGCAAGTTCGTGCTCTTATGACGTAATAATAAAAAGTTTCATAGCAATCGGAATTTATCTTTTGCCTTAGGATTGATTTTATAGTTTGAAAGAAAACGAAAAAATCTTTTTCTAAGAAATTAATTAAATTAATCCGATATTTGCTAATTTTAATAATTTAAGTAATAAAACGATACTGTAATAGTTCACGATTATTAAACTACAAAGAAATTTAGGTACAAACAGAATACATATTTTAACAATTAAATTGTATTCTTATCTACACGAAAATTCGTTTCACTATCAAATTCAGACATAAGTCTCAACTCAATTTGTGATTTTATAAAACCTTGACGTGCTGATTTGGTGGGTAGACATAATTCCTGCAGCTTCAGTCACAGCCTTTATCAACTACCTGAGTATGACAAGGCATACATACATACACAAAATATCTATTTAGTTGCCTTCCCCATAGATGATGAAAGATTCAAGTTTTTCGTTAGACACATCTTTGGTACATCATAATAAACTTTTGCGATCATATTCAAGCTTGGAACCTGGAAGTCTTTTTTGTTTCTATTACAAATATTTATTTGTTTGTAATCGTAGCGTAGCACGTTCTTATAGGACACAACAAAGAGCTAATACTCTAATATGTATTTCAAAGTTTGACAGCTTTCCTAAACAGAAAATTTTCCGGATGAGCAAAGTAAGCGGTCAGCAGTTCTATTGATATGTAACGCGATCTGGAAATTCATTCTCAAATATTGTCTCCCTCAACCATTGCAAATGGGATGACTTTCAATGCAAAACAATTTTGAAAAATGCACTTTAATAATATAAGTCTCTAATGAAGTAACGGGTTTGCCGGAGGGAACTGATGTTGCGACGTAAAGACAGAAAGAACTCGATTAGCTCGTGTGAGCCACTTAGCATGAGACATTTTTTCGAGTGATTTGTTAAGTCTTATGTAGGTCAGGTTAGGCTAAGTTCCCCCCCGGGGGTTGCCCGCCTTGTCGTGGCTGGGGGCTCAGTAACCGTGGACTGGTCACCCACGGTGAAGCTAAGAGGCAACCAGGGCCGGCCTGTTTGGGTCGTCAGCTGGCCCGAGGAGGGCGCGCTCCCAGCGGGCTGAACAAGTCCGCTGCGGACGCGCGTGGAGTTGGGACCGCAGAAGAAGAGGAGTGCCGGTATTACGGTGCACCGTTTTCCCTATCTTCTGCGGCCGTGGAGGGATCGCAGGGGGAGAGGCGTGTTGGTATTACGGTGCGCCACTCTCCCTACCCCCTGCGAGCTGGCGGGGCCGTTCCGTCGAAACGGCACTGGTGGGGCTGCAGAGGAGGAGGCATGTCGGTATTGCGGTGCGCCGCTTGCCCTATCCTCTGCGGCCGAGTTGTGGTCGGTGAAAGAATCTGATCTTCCACCGGGTACCAGTTATCTGGTACCCATACTGGCCTCCTAGTAGCAGACTCGGGGGGAGTCTGCTACAGTACTGGTGGAGGCCGTGGAGGGAGGCGCACCTTACCATCTGGTGCGCCCATCGTGGAGGGCCTTCGGGCTTCCGCGATGGAGCCGCTAGTGGGCGGCTGCCGCCAGCGGGGTCGCGGATGTGTGCGAAAGCGCTCCCGTAACCCCGTCACAAGGCGGCGAGGTGGAAGATGGGGGGGTTGATCCTTATATTAGATTTTTTCTGTGATCTGTTTTCCAGTAACCTTAAGATGCTGGAAAATTTTCCAACATTAACATTAGTTGCAGTTCTTTGATCCTTGAATAAATAGTTTTACTTATTTAGGTACTTACCTAAGTATTTGCGATTCTTATCAGTAAACTATACTCGACCTATGATTAAAGAGCGATGATAAATGAATAAACGAGACAAGTGCGAGTTAAACTCGCTTGGAGAGGGTTCCGCACGTTGTTTACGTATTTATCGTTATTTTTCAATTTTATTTATTTTTCAATTTCAATTTGTTAAGACCATAGATTTCTTATAGATTTTCCTGTAATGTTTCAAAAGTCTAGCGTCAGTAGTTTCGGAGTTAAGAATGGGAGGGGGGAATGGTCACTTTTTGGCTTTAATTTTCATTCTTTCTTGAATAATTTTCAAAGCATCTATTGTAGAACTATAACCTTAGACTAGATCCTTACAACAAGCCCTTTCATTTGACATATCAAACGATACAGTTTGCAAAACAGTTTTTGTTAAATTTCGATTTCGTTAAAAAAATTTTTCAATATTTATTTGTTTTTTATACCTTCGTTTTTGGGTCACAAAAAAGTAAATGAGTACCAAATTTCAACTCATTTGGTCCAGTAGTTTCGGAGTAAATTGGCTGTAAACGGCGGTCGCCCAGATGCACGAGTGATCCCATAAGGGTTCACATTTTTACATTTTTTTTCCTACGGAACCCTAAAAAGTAAAATAAAACAATTTGAGTTATTCTCTTAATCAGTATGAAGGATTTTCGCTGCTTTAAGACTTAAGTAATTTTTTTAATGTCGCCTTATTGTTCGCCAAATTAAATTTTCAGAGATTATTGTACATGAATTGTAGTAGTTTTTCAGATAGTTTGTGGAAAAAAAATATCACTGAAATATTTTTTCTACAACCTCTGAACAACATTTCAATATAATTTCGATTTTAATAAACCACTGATTTACAGCAGTTATATGATACAAAAAGGTACACTATTGAGCCAACCTGAGGAAAAAAATCACGAGCCTAGACCTAACAGATAGGCTGTAATTTCAAGTTTTCTCAAAGAATCTGATTTCTTCAAAAAAAACACTAATTCCCAAATATCAGCTGAACCACTGAATATTGCTAAACTTACATGGTGGTTAAATTGATAGGTCTTGAGGTCCCTTACCCCTGGGCCACCGTTAATCCACCACCCTTGTTACACGTTAAAAATGTTTGTTTTATCAATTAGTTTACTCGTGGTACTCAATATTAACAAGTGGCAAATTCTGGTGTATGAATACCAAATTTTCCGCATTTGTTGGTAAGAGGCGACTTCGCTTTGCTTCGTATGTAACCAGACCAGCTTCTGAAAATAGTCTTTCGCTGTTAACGCTTCGATTCGAATTAACTGACCACCAAATATATGGGTCGTGATTGCGATCGATTCGCGATGTCTTTAAGAAAAAGTTAGTCTCGTTAAGTTAGTTTTTCTTGTCCACGACAATCACTACTAAAGGGCCGAATATCCGGTAGTCGGATATCCGGCCCTCCGGCCTCCTAGCCTGCCGAATATACGGTATCTAGTATCCGGCCAAACCACTATCCGTTTCATCTCTAGTTTTGACTACGGAACCCTAAAGACTGGTTGCAATGACTGACCTAACCTGACATAACCTGATAGATTACGTGCTAATAAATAACCAACTGACTACAAGAGAATTAAATTAATATACATTGACGATAGCAGTTAATTCATCCCCCAATTTTTACTATTATTTTCCTATGCCACTTACAAAACATCAGATTTACGGATCCTAAGAAAATGTAAAAATGTTATTTATCAGAATAAAACTCAAGGAAAAACCGAAATCTTACCCATTTCTTTTAACGTATTCAGTCCTCGTTTTCTCATATGATACGTTATATAAACCGGTAAGGAAATAGTACCTACTCATCTTTTAGTATAACTCTGAATATAGTTTACTATGAAATGAGAAATCCGAGACTATGGCCGCGTCAGTGTGGAGTGCGGGAACGCCGAAGGTAAAGTCACATTCGGCAGCGCAAAGTGTGGTTTGCACGATTTCATTTCTATTTTATGGTAGCGAATATATGTAGTTTCGCACGACTATTTATTTAGTACGGAACTACAGTGCATTTCGCATGGCGTACATTGATTTTCTTAGCTTCTATTCATTTTTGTACCATAATAACTATGCAATTACGAATAATAGACAACTTTACACACACACTCATGAATTAATAAATGAATGAATGATGTCTACTAATAGTAGACTGCGAGTAGCGATTAAATGCTTAAACTGAACATAATTCGTTAACCAGATGATCCTTTGAGGCCGATATTTTTCTTGATAAGATTGTGTAGTTCTGTATGTAACGGATGAGGTCATAGCTCACATATCAACTCGGAAAGGCATCGTCAT
Organism: Thymelicus acteon; assembly: GCA_951805285.1. NCBI lineage: Eukaryota > Metazoa > Arthropoda > Insecta > Lepidoptera > Hesperiidae > Thymelicus > Thymelicus acteon. The sequence continues at coordinate 10,985,002 of OX638229.1, read as the reverse complement.
CTTACTGTCTTTCGCCTCGCCGTCGATCAGGCGTCAACCTTATGTAAAAAGCGGATCAGCACTCAGCAGCTCCGGTACGTCGACTCGGCTACGGCTAGGCGACACGCCGCGCTTACAGCTCACCGACCGCAGGTATGAAATACTGCAGTACGAAGAGACTTGGTCGGGTATGGAGAGAAGTAAGCGCGGGGATGACGAGCAGTAGGCACGGGTACCTATTGCAAGTTGACCACGCACCGCTCCGCGGGGCTTGAGCTTGACCCTAGGCGAGGCTATTACGACACGATTCCGATTAGTGTGCGTTGTAGTAGGGAGTTTCATACAAAGAATACTGGACGGCTTGAGTTGATACCACCGTATCAACTCAAGCTGTCCCTTCCCGATCCCTTTCCGAGTTGATATATTGTGTTGTGTGTTATGCTATGACCGTAAACTGTCAGTTTGTCACTTGTACTGACTGATTAAGAGAACAAACAACCGTAAAAAAACATGAAAGTTTTAGGTTAAATTAGGAAATTAAAATAAATAAAGAGAAATTATACCTACAAATAAATTGTAAGACATTCAATTGACTATCTATTACGGTTTGAGAGATAGATTATAACCCCGTAACGTGACGTGTGACGGACGGACGGACACCGAAGTCTTATGAATAGGGTCTCGTTCGCAACCTTTGGATACGGAACACTAAAAAGGAACCTGTCTAAACATTTTCACTAGTAAAACATACATTTTTAAATTGACAGTTTACGTAAATTATTTAGAAGACTGGTGTCCGCCCGTCACTGGAGCAATCACCTCATAGTTTTCACAGGGTCGTTGACACGATGTTAAGAAGTTCATTCTGGTTCAGGTGCAAATACTGTTACAGTTAGGTGCAAATAGATCTAGATAAACCGCGCCGCGCGTGACATAAGGCTATGCATTATGAGGTTTATAACTTGAATGTTAAGTGGTATAGCGGCAGTTGTGAGACTTGTGTGCCCACAGACCACGTGTTGTGAGCCTAATAAGAGAGTCCTTCGCTTCCTTATTGGCAACCCGAACTTTATGTTCCGATGCTTCAGCTGATGTCCTATGGTGATCAGTGGTGACCACTTACAATCAGGTGACTTGTTGTTCGATTGTCGAAGCTGCTATTTACAAAATAAATTACTGGTATTTTTTTTTAAAAAACAAGCTTTTATTTAATTGCCCTAAAAAGAAGAAAATAAACTTAATCAAACCAATCAATTTAGTACATGTATTACACAATTTATTAAATGTTATAAAAGCTTGTCGCGAGATTTGCGTATTTTATAGGAAACATTTTCTTTCATAGAATTACTTATAATAAGTATGTCAAGCAAGACTAGTTAGTACACAGGTAAATCTCTTTAAAAGTAAGGTAAAGCGACAAACTTTTATATCATTATATTATCTCTGTATATATCTCTCCAAGCGAGTTTAACTCACACTTGTCAAATCTATACAAACTAGCAAAAAAGCGGTGCTTTAGGAGGGCTCGGGAAGTTTAACGTGCGTTTTCGTGGCATTTTGATGACGTCTTGTCAGTCGCGCGACCATAAGCCGGTTTGGACCTTCGCGTACGAACGACACATATGATCTTATTTCACTGTGGGGAGGGTAGGGACAGGGGGAGAGGGAGCGGGTTGGGGAGGGGAGGGGCAGGGGGAGGGGAGAGGGAGGGGAGGGGAGGGGAGGGGGAGGGGAGAAGGAAGGGGAGGGGGAGGGGATGGGCAGAGGAGAGAAAGCGGGAAGGAAAGAGAGCGGGATTTTCATTATTTTTTTATTCTTTTTTTTTCAATGCAATAATTTAAATTCGGTAATTTAGAGGAAATTTTAATAAAATATATTACTTACCTATTTCATTATTATAATGTAATCAGAGCCATCAACAATTACAGAAGGTAAAGTTCCATACATGAAGGTGAAATTATGTGGAAGTGATTTTTTACTTTTCCCATAGATGGCGTTAGTTATACAATAAAAATCGAATTTCTGAAAAATTATTTTAAAAAAAATGGACAAAATAATATTTTTATGATTGATAACATATCTAGACATGAATAGAAATTACTATGTCAAAACTCAAACTTGTAAGTGTAATAGTTTCTCAATATAAGGGATAACGAAATGCATACATTGTCGACTATTATTTAGGGCTCGCTTCGCTCGCCCTGATAAATAAAGTTGGAGTGTCTGTTTGTAATATTAAAATAATCGCATTTTACAAAGTGCATTTGGATGTATACACGGTACATATACCAAAACAATATTTTTCTCAGTTTTTGTCTGTCTGTGTCTGTTTGTTCCGGCTAATCTCTGAAATGGCTGTACCGATTTTGATGGGACTTTTCCTGGCAGATAGCTGATTTAACAAGGGGTAACTTAGGCTAATTTTATTTTAGAAAAAAAAATAGTTTGTTAGGCGATACGAAGTTCGCCGGGTCAGCTAGTTTATTTTAAAGTTTATTCTATTTACTACCTACTTTGTCGGTGAATGCACGTCAAATTACAGATTTCTAGTACTGGTACTAGGTAGCAGGGAAGGAAGAGACGGACGGACGGACATGACAAAACTAAGGTTCTGTGTGAACCCTAAAAAGAGATAAAAACTTGACGTAAGTGGTAATGGTAATAATAATAGATTTGTCTAGTAGCAGCACCCGTTCTTTGAAATTGGACCGAAACATTTAGACAATAGGTAATGATTAGGTACGAGTAACCGCCCTCGCTTTGCTTCGGTTTTCTTATTTTTGTTACACCTTGGGTTACATTATTGGAGTTTTTTTAAGGATCCCTAATTTTTTTGAAAATGTAATGCCTATGTCACCCGGGGATAGTGTAGCTTCCCAACAATGAAATAATTTTGCAAATCGGTTCAGTAGTTTCGGAGCCTATTCAATGCAAACAAACAATCAAATCTTTCCTCTTAATATTATAATATTAGCAAAGATTACTGTTACATTGATACTTAACTTACTGATTCATTTCTTATTTTTTTAATTAAGTGTATTTCTAAAATATCATCATACTTCTTACTGAATACGTTACATAATACAAAATGTTGCTTTCTGCACTTCTTCTCCATAAACATAAATAAATAAAGTTACACACTAGACATTACAACAAGAACACACTCCCAGACCGAGAACAGAATTCTAATACATAATTCAAATTTCAGCTTCTCTGGGAATTGAACCCAGGACAGGACCATTCGAACAGAACCATTGTGCCATACGGTTCATCTTATCACAAGGTAGATAAGAAAAAAATCATTTAACGTTTAGTGCCTATCTGTAATACCACTGTAAAAATATAAGATTTTAAATACTACCACTACCATTACGTTGTCGGTACAAATAGATACTTATGCATTATAACAGGTATTAGCCGTATTGGTCAGTCAGCTTAGAATACTAACCCCAATCCCACGACGGATGTGTGTCGTAACAGGCAACTAAATCCGGTCCGCTGGTGGTAGGACCCCTCGAGGGACTGTATTGGTAATATTGATTTTAATTGTTAATTAATACCATATTAAGTATTATTTCTCCATGGGGTTCGCCTGGATAGCTACCACCCTTGAGCACGAGTCAGCCGTCGGGGCTTGAGAGCCAGTTCTCTCTTTCTTTTTCTTCTCTCTTTCTTGGCCGGCAACGCATCAGTGATGCCTTTGGTGTGGCTGATGTCCATGGGCGACGATTGCCACTTACCATCAGGTGGATCGTCAACTCGTTTGCCGGCTATTTTCATAAAAAAAGGTACCTAATACATACCTATTCGTGTTAAATTATGGGGTTTTAAGTAAGTAGGTAGTACCAACAATCTCCGAGAAATCAGTGGATGACGGACGACGGGCATAGCGACACTTTATAGTTCCCTTCCGTTTTGGCTAAGGAACCCTAAAGCGGGGTAAGGAAGGACTGTGGTAAGATGGTTCAAACTTGTCTTTTCACGTAGGTAGTACGTGTATTAATAAACAGATTGATATTAATATGCAGATTTTACAATTACAATGTGTGACGTACTTTAATATTTTCCTTGTTTTATTTCACTTTACTAATTAAATGTAGCACTAGGTAGGTATCTTAAACTCTTAATACACTATGAATCCAACATTTAATATTCAACGTTTAAAATCATAATATTTCCCGTATTCGGGGTAAAATTTTTCAGTGTGGCAAGCTTGAATCGTCTGAGCTCCGATAGTCGCAGCGAGCGCCGAGCGGCCGCGCGGCAGGCGAGAGTAAGTAAAACGAAACGAATCAGTTCAGTCAGCATCACGTGCGCGACCGTGGTGGGTGTGTCTCTTGCCGTTCCGTGTCGAAATTCACGCGCCACTTGACACTCGTGTCGAGCACTATAATGACTTTAGTGTGTTACTGTGTAACGTAGTGGATGTTGCTGCCAACTTGTACGTGAGATTACCCCTCGAATTGGCTCAAATGTTAGCCAAAAATGATAAAAACAGTGAGGCGGGATGCGAGAGGTGAACGCTCGTCACAGCGGCGCCGACTCTCACCGGCTACTATTGTCTAAAGTGCCACGGAATCTTGGTCCTTCCCATCGGATTCCATCGATGAAACATCCGCTTCACGATCAGCGAAATACCTGGGGTGGCGATTACTCACCGAACCGATTGTTTACACAGCGCCACAATGGAAAGATAAGATAACCAGCTGTCTTGGGCCTTTCTTACTAACATAAATGTGCTCATTATTCTTGTGACCAATACGATGCATGATAAACACTCGGTAAAAGATAGTTATGTAGATGCGTGAACCGAGAGATAGTTTATTGCGTTTTGCTAACTGTAAATATTGTTGTTAGTCGGCCGATGACTGGGTATAATACGCATAGGTACCTTCTATACATGTGTCATAGTATTAAGTAATAACTTTTTATTATTATGTGTTAAGCGCCAAACCTAGGTAGGTATTTAATAAATTGAGACCAAAGAAAGTACCTACATAGTTGTAGCCACCTACATACCTATTTTAGTAACTAGTCGTGCATGTGTCTAGGTATAAAAATGACTAAACATTAATTTAGAAGTTAACAGAAATATTTACTCAACATTAATTCCTAATAATGTAGGTAGGTGAGTGTAATGTTTTATGAATGAATAAGTAGGTATGTAGGTATTCAAATAAATACCTGCATTGCTTATTTTTATATACCTACCTACCCACCGACTCATTTTGTTTTCATATTTTGTGGTCAGCGTTTTCACGTTGCAGATACGATATTACGATACAATACCTATCGTGATAAATGAAGTGTCCCGATATAATAATATCGTAGGTACCCATTGAAGTATTATTACTAGCATAGAGAACCGACACCGCGAACACAATGTAGGTATGTCCCAATGAATTGGCGCCGATCGGCTTCAATTTTTAATGGATTCGTTAGATTTTGAAAGGAGAACGGGGGCTCAGTTTTGAAAATAGAACCTCCCGGCGGGACAACCATTTTGTTCGAGATGTCTGTTCTATGACATTATACTTTAACGTAGGTACCTACTATATGCCTATTATTGCCTATGTATACTTAATATATAAAGATATGTATAGGTATAGCTTTGCGTATAAATTATACCTACATATTTCTCAGGAATTCTGAGTCCTCACAAAACAATATACCCACCTACCTAACATTAAATTTGATAGGGCTAAACGGCGTACGTTATTTACATAGATGTAGGTACATACATACAGTACATATAAAATAATATCTAGCTTCGGACAAACGGACGGTCGGACGGACATGACGAAACTATAAGGGGTTCCGATTTTACTTCGGAACCCTAAAAAGTAACCCAATTATTTGCGTTGCAATTACCTTCGTAATTAAATCAGTGTAGGTATTATTGATTTAACCGTAATTCAAATTATAACAATTACCTACAGTTACATAATTATTACGAGTCACATACAATTGGATAGTACCTACCTACTAATGTAGAAAACAGTAAGTTCAGGTTCACTGTTCACCTTGATTGAATCAGTATAACCGTATTAATTCCTTGAATTAATCAATTTGCCGGCTGGGTTCACAGTCGAAATAATAGAGTTCTTGTTTACCTACATATCCTGAGTTCGGAATTCAGACTAATTGAGACTACTTAAGCCATTAATCATTATAAAGTACATTGCTGTATTACTAAAAAAAAAGCGGCCAAGTGCGAGTCGGACTCGCCCATGAAGGGTTCCGTAGCAGCAAGTAACATAATATAAAAGTTCTTGTAGTTCGTTGTAACTTTGATCGATGTTTTTTGCGGTTTACGATTTATGACGTATTAAAAAAAACTTCTTATCAAATCTTATTCAAACCAATTTTCGTTGGAAGTTTTCATGGTAATGTACATCATATATTTTTTTTAGTTTTATCATTCTCTTATTTTAGAAGTTACAGGGGGGGGGGGACACACATTTTACCACTTTGGAAGTGTCTCTCGCGCAAACTATTCAGTTTAGAAAAAAATGATATTAGAAACCTCAATATCATTTTTGAAGACCTATCCATAGATACCCCACACGTATGGGTTTGATGAAAAAAACATTTTTGAGTTTCAGTTCTAAGTATGGGGAACCCCCAAAATTTATTGTTTTTTTTCTATTTTTGTATGAAAATCTTAATGCGGTTCACAGAATACATCTACTCACCAAGTTTCAACAGTATAGCTCTTATAGTTTCGGAGAAAAGTGGCTGTGACATACGGACGGACAGACAGACAGACAGACAGACAGACAGACATGACGAATCTATAAGGGTTCCGTTTTTTGCCATTCGGCTACGGAACCCTAAAAATGCTAACGTAATTTTCGTTTTATACAGCAATGTATGACGAATTAGTCGGATTTAGTCTTTGAATGATATTTTAATACATACTTATTCTGTACTTAGTTGTTAATGTTTCCGTAAATAGGTGTCCTAAATCGAAAAATTCCGCGTTTTTAAATAATTTAACAAGTTATCTCTAGGTAAGATTAAGTTAGGTACCTACAATAAGTATTAAATAAAATAAATGTTATAGGAACCTTCGTAGAAACACGTTTTGTGAATAAATAGAATAATCCTTAAGTTCCTTAACTGTTTCTTTATGGATTTATTTGTGCGTAGAATTTTAATGGAATATTAGTAATTAAAACGGAAACGCTAAACAAAAGTGCAGGAAGTGATGCCCTGAGTGCATTTATGCGAAGGAAATGTTTATGCTACTTTTACTTAGCAACGTATGGAAATAAAATAATAAATGGATTGAATGTAGCAAGAATTACCGAGCTGTTTAACTGCATTAAATGTAGATATAAAATGGTATTTTTTTAATAACTTACTACTGTTGTGCTTGACCATACGTTCCTCTTAAGGCGGGACGGTTCCGCTGTTGGGACATTCTATTTTTTTGTCAGTCCCTGTGTCCCGCGAGAGTAAAAATGCCTCGGTTTAAACAGACCAGATTTATATACATTGAGATAAAAATTCCCTTCTGAAATCTCAATTACATTTATCACAACAAAATGATTTTATAGCCCATTAATAATTTCCAAATCGATTCAGTAGTTTTTGAGAAAATCGCGGACATAGGTACAAAACATACCTACGTACATACGGGTCGAAACCGTCGAATAACCTGTTTGGAAGTCGATAAAAAGGCTATCTGAACTAATTAGCTAGAGTCTCTTTCTTTTTACGTACCTAACTTTGATTTCGAGAAAAAAGTATAAAATTTACGTCAAGTTTGTTTTTAAATCCGGGGCAGAGTATCGTCTAGCCAAGATTTGATTAATGAAAGGCCAGTGATGCGATAATGAAGTATAGGGCGCTCAATCCTGTCCTTGGTGTGTACTTGACCCACTTGTATGCTTGTAACAGCCGGCTAACTTTTAACGAGGGCCATTTTTAAGCTAATAACTGAATGTGTACCGACTACCGAGTTATGCTCCATAAGTGCTACCTCGTTTGATATGCGGGTGTTATTTGTATGAGAATTATAATTAGGTTAGGTTTTGTTAGCTAAGATAAACTCAAAGATACATTGAACTCGATTTTTGACATTGCAAAAATGCCATTGGTCATGACTCATTATTTTATAGAGGTTATAATATGTTTTTTTCATAATTTGCCAACCCAAATAAGAACTTCTAAAATAATTAATTTTAAAAACCTATTTCCCTATTTCATATATACTATACAAAAGCAATCTTAGTCGTCAGTTAGGTACTTTGTAGAAGACATGACAAAGTAGTTCACGTAAAACATGTCAATATCAATAAAGTACAATATTATTTACGGCATAGATATAACGACTAACGAAATGTATTAAAATTAGCAAATTTACGAGCTGTGTGCGTGTTATCTAATCGCGGTGACTTATTGTAGCTAGGGCCTAGATAAATGAACGGCCAGTTAGTATCAGTAGAAACTATAATTATCGAAATCATCTAAATACAATACTTCTCCCGTTACTATGGGCTTGGTAGACAGACATACACTGTTTGGTAGACTGTTAATTTACTTAATTTTTTTGAAGTGATTTGTTTAGGCGCGTACTTCGGGCGCATACCCTTATTTGAGAAAAACCATCGAACTCGCGACACGGTTACCGACGAATCTCTTATTAACTGTTAACTGGCTCGTCGACAAATCGGCACACTAAAATATTTCATGGGTAAATCAAAGATGGTAGATAGTCAGTCGAAAATGTTACTTTATAGTCATGATTACTTCAATATTTATAATTACGATTATTTTTGGTTGTACAGGCCGTCGATCGACGACATCACAGCTCTGTAAATATAATCTACAAAATACAGCTCTAAAAACAAATAATTCCAGTTAGTATACCAATGTAGGTATAGGTACTAGTTGGAATTTCCCCAAGTTAAGAATATGATGTAAAATGATCAGAGTAGCACTGACCTCATGCTTTATTATCGCCTTATCGTTATAGTTTGCGCGTAAAGTGGTAAATGCTTAGTCAATATCGGTAAATTGTACTGAGAATGGAAATTAATACACAAACTTTATTAAACTCCATCAAATAGGTACGTCATGTAATCTTTGAGGGTATACGTGAAAAAAATCTTTGTACCCCCTTTTAAGAATAATGCTGCGTGCATTATTCGCAGGAGTGTGATTGAGCATCGTTGAACATAGAAAAGAAATGTTAAAAGCCAAATTTTCTTTGAATCGGACAGGCTTAGTTGGAGGTATCCACATGAATACTCTGTGAGCGTAGTTATATGTCAGAATTACCAGGATGCTAAATAAAAAACACACAATTCGACAGGCACAAGGACACTATTCGTTTATTGCCTGTAGCTCGAGCACGAATATTTGCGAGAAAGTATTCGTATGGTTAACGTAAGCAATTTGTATGGCATTTTTTCAAAAGCGCCCCTATCGTACGTAAATGGTACTAAAATGCCATACAAATTTGACAAATTGCTTACGTTAACCATACGAATACTTTTTCGCAAATATTCGTGCTCGAGCTACTGATAACACTCGACTTTATCAATTCAACGTTATTTAGTTTTAGTTTTATTCCGCGGTCCTACTCATCTGTCTAGCATATTGACAGTTCTCATTTTTCTTAATTTGATAGATTAGTACGAACTTACTTTACACTGCGCCGATGCGGCCATTCTGATAAGACACACGTCCTCGTGATCGTGATCGTACAAAATCGCGTAATTTTTTAATAAAAGTTACATAATTATAGCAAATCATTCAGTAGTGTCATTATGAAGTGACATTTTCTGTAAATGATTAATAATGGAATGTCGACTGCAGATCAGGAGTCACTAGTAGATATGTAGTTAAGTGCATATAGGTAATAATAAAATAAATAAATACTTACACACATTACCAATGGGATTCCCCTTTGTTGTAATTTGTAAGAAATTTCAAGCTTTATATAGCAATGCAATGTTAATTTTAGTTCACATAAAAACTTTCAGTCTACCAAGATTCCGTGGCCGATTGACATGATCGCCGATTGGAAAAACGAAAGCAAACCATATAGAATACCTTTCGCTCTTCTTAATATTGTGCCTATCAAAATGCACTAGATTTTTAATTTAGAAGACGTGTCGAATTTTCGATATAGTAAAATTGCTTTCTTCTAACTAGACATTAAGATTAAAGCATACCTTGTTCACATGTTTTATTTTTATTCAGGGTTATTAAGTTTATAGAGGTAAACAAGAGAGGAGTATTAATCTTAGCCCGGCAGCACAAATCTTAGTTAAACAATCTCATCTGTCGTAAATGCAGCAACATAACTGCGTTACATGACAACAGTTATCAGTTTGTATACAGAACCCAGCGTTAAAGCGTAAAGAATAATTTAGGAAGTGTGTGTGCAATGCTGACAAGTACTAGCCGGTGAGTGTGTGTGTGTGTGTGCGATGGCGCGGTGTGCATTGGCGTCGGCCATCTTAGTGTTTTCGGTTTTGGAGGCTGCGCGTGCGCACTACACGCCGACATGGGCCGTCCACGTGCCGGGCGGAAGGGAGGCAGCGGATGCCGTCGCCAGGGATCATGGGTTCATCAATCTTGGAGAGGTAAGAGTCAGAATGTCTAACTTATGTAGAAACTAAACCGGTCGTTTTCAATAATCTACCTATTAGTATCTATCACGTTCTCTGGATAAGTTAGTAGAATGTACCTAAGTACATTTACACAGTTGCCAGATGGCAAGACTGAAATATCTGGACAAAACTTCAAAAAGTCGGGATTTGTCGGGACAACAATTTTTTTTGGAAACAGTCGGCAAACGACCTGACGACGAAAAAAAAATGGTTATAGCGCGTGCAGCAGACGCCTTCTGTTGAAGAGAATTGTTCGGGTGAATTGTCGGGACATTTTGTATTTTGTCGGGACTCTGGACATCATGTGAAATGTCGGGAAAATCCAGACGAACCCCGACCATCTGGCAACCCTACTAACACTGCAGTGATGTGACGTTTTCAGCATATAGGCAACTGACTTGTGAGGATAATAAATAGGTATATACACTTTTGAAAAGGCCGCAAGTCAATAAGTTTTAAACTTGAAACGTTATTTACATGTAGAAAAGAAATGTTCGAGCAATAAGTCAAAGTACTAAATAATATTATGGTAGCAATTGACGAATACATTATTGATGCAAGAAGACGATACATCATAAATAATAACTCCACAACAGGTTCCTGACAGATTACGATCTTTTTCCTGTTATTATCATAACAATTGTAGTAGGTATGTACCGTATGTAGACATTGATTTAAATGTGCTTTGGTTCTTTCCCTATTTAGGTACCTATATCTCTCTCGCTCTACATGTATAAAGCACGTAAATAACGTGTTTTGATAAATAGCCTGAAAATAAATGTTTCCTTATCTAATTTATAATGTAAATTAAGTGTCCCTTAAAAGCTTAATTTACGGAGCCATTGTAATTATACTATTATTGCGATATTAATAGTACAAACTTAGAAATAATAATATACCTACTGTATACGTAATATTGTAAACAATTTTGTCTATGAAATAATTCAAAGCTTTCATTACATTTAATAGGTATGAATATGACGTAGAAACAATTAGAACTATGATTGTTCTCATTACAATTGTTTCCACAGGGGGTAGGTACCTACAACACAACAAACATGGAAATATATAGCTTGAATAACCGATAAGATACTGTTGGGTAAGGTTACTAAATTATTTAACGTTATATGTTCTAACGCGTTATTAAAAAATAATTTAAAACCACAAAAACATGTCTGTAGTAAATTATAGGGAGATCACGATCTGAGTAAAAAACCTCCACTGGTCTGTAATTAACTTTACCTGAAAACAAGCGTGAATTTGAAGGTGTATAAATGGTCGTATGTAACCACAGTTACCACTTACGTGCGGTGTACAGTTAATCCATATTATGTAGCTACTTATTACAATATCGCGATTAAATGTAATGAACTCATATTTTAAAATATTACCGATATTACATGGATGCTTCCTCTAGTACAAGAAAACAAAACAGATTTAAATGCGATCTTTATTATTGAAAAGCCTACTAAATCATCACAATGCAATATAAAATATGAATCTAAAAAAGAGATCTAGGATCTAGAAGATTGTAATAAAACATGCAGAAGAATTATAAAAGTAACAACTATTTCCTTTAGCAGTGACATGTTTTGTTATTAAATGCTATTTAAAACAAACAATTTCACACTCAATTTCATACGAAAATTTTACATAATTAACGGAAGTTTAACCATTCACTTCAGCTAACTGGAATCAAAGACGTCATTATTGAATCCACGTTTTAATGTTGTTGTATTGTTCAGTTAACCTTGGCAGGATTAGAAACTAAAGGCGGAAACTGCTGTTATTGTGCAACAGTTTAACTAGTTGTGTTCTTACTAAAATCAGTGTCAAGTCGCTAGACGGCGCGCTCGCTTCGTCATTGACCGATTTGCGGTTTCCGGTTGAGGTTATCTAGAGATTCATACTATAAACAAGCGACAATCACTGATTAGATTAATAAATAAACGCTTGCACACTCATACCCCTGTTCAAGGATTCCCTGTGTTGAAGGTGGCATGGACAACACATGTAAATGTCGACAATCATGTAATACAGCGACCTGGTCCCCAACTTGGGGCATTATTACCAAACAAGCAGACAGGCCTGATGAATGATGATAAATAAGACGTCTCGTCTGGTAACCACATCAAGCATTTACCATTTTGAACCTACGCGCTACATTGCAACTTTTCCCGATTGATTCTAGCAGGGTAGTTGTTACCCAAGTCTGTATGGACCCCAATTGCAACCTGTACTTAGTATCGTAACACAAGACAAATAGTACATAAGTAACACACACGCCTGTGAAAGATGATATGTGAGTGAATGTCGAGATGAACGCTGATGACAAAAATGAATAACGGACGGAGACAGCACATCAACCGTGCTGATTTAAACGGCAGATTAACTACAATGGTGACAAGAAATAACTCGGTACTCCATTTAATATTGAAATGCATAGTGACCACGTCCACTGGAAGTGTCCCGGATTTAATAACTGGCTGGAACTGACATTTATGTGACGTGTCAGATAAAGGTTATACTCGGCTCGCGTTTAAATGCTAACCGGTGCGGGTTGGATACTATGAGTGGGTGGACTAAATTGAAATAAACATGCACCTTGATAGAATGAGTGCGGTATTTTGGGTAGATTATGTTCTACAATGATTTGAGGAAGCGTTTAATTTGCGTCACTGCGTCGTACTCTTCACTGCTACTATACATCCTCTCTCAACGACTGCGTAAATTGCTCCTTTACGCGAATCTTGGCACGTGGCCGTAAATAAGGACTCAATATAGCAGATTTACGTAAACATTTCATTGTTACTACTGTTGGATTATCTGAAACAAGTCCAATGCAAGATTGTTTTGTAATTAAGCAAAATAAAACAAATATGTAAAATGACATACAAATTAAGATGATTACCTTTTTATCAATATCTAGGTAACTGTAATCGTCCTACAACCATGGGCCTTACGCTTGAAACTTGATTTATAATCAGTGATGTATCAGCAGGTTCTTACTTTGTCTTAATAAACTTTATTTTTAATCAACAATATTAGAATGCAGGTCCATCTGAGTAGGGCATCATTGTATCTACTTGATCGCAGTTAATTCCCATTTGAGTCTGCTCGATTTTGCGCTATCTTCAAATTCAATTAGATTTAATTCTCAAACTCAGTTTCAGGGAGAGTAAATCCTCACATCATTACATCGTTTGACTGTTCGAATGAAATAATGATTTGAGTCCCGAATTCACTCGAAAGTACACTCTTGCATTATATTTCGTGGGTACTCTGTGCATGGATGATTGTTTATGACAGTTTAATAAGACACGCCCGAGTGAACTTCATGCGTAATCCAAAAGCTTTTAACTGTTCTTCAAAGGAGTCAAACGATGCTCAAGGCTTTTTGAACTTGACAACACTTTACATTACATTGTCCATTAAAAGTTCCTAATTTTCTTGTGTAAGTCGTTATTGAAATTTGAAATGTTCGTTCAAATGTGTCGTAGGGTAATCGGAAAAATAGATAATTGCGAAATCATATTTTTGTTGTTTTCTAAAGACTATCTAAACTGAAAAGCGAAAAATAAAATAACCATTTAATAAATTAAGATCCTAAATTAAATTAAATGGTTTATTTTATTTTTCGCTTTTCAGTTTTTTTCGTTGGTTTATTTTTTTGTTAATAAGTAATTATTGACACGGAATATGCCTGCAGATTCCCCCGACCCCTCCCGGTTTTTGGCTTAATAAAATGACAAAAACTCCCTTAATCACTTCCACACTTTACTATGTTTATAGAAAATAGCAAAGATCTGCTTCAGATTATAAATTATCCAGTCCTTTGCAGTCGTCCTAGAAATTTTGTAAACATCCTATTTTCCTGATTATCCTACGACATATTACGTGTTTCCATGACCGAGTTGATCACGACACGGTATCTATTTTTATAGTGTTATAGACAATAGGATCTATACGGTGAAACGATTCGTTCAGCATGCGGTGTGGCGTTGCGTCACATCACATGGGATGGTTATTGTTCGCGTCACAATTGTTTATTGGGACAGTGTCGACGGTGTATTGCGTGCATTTATCTATGCAGAAGGACATTTATTTATGTATTTATATTTTAATATAAAGCTAAGTACAAAAGGTGAATTTAATGCTATGGGCATTCTCTGCCAGTCGACCTTTGGTTTAAATGCGTTTGTTGAAGTGAAAACTTCTTTAGCATCGTTGTCATTTGAAAGTCGATGAAACGAAAAAGGGACAGTAAACAGAGATAGACACATAAATTCATAAGATTTTAAGGAGAGAAAATGAGATAGGAAGCATTATACAGTGTTTCTTATGTTCGTGGTTCTCTTTGTGTTACTTTAAAAAGTGCTAAGTTGTGTTCATACATGGCGCGAGGAACAAGATAGAAAAATCGTTCTATTACTGGATAGAAGACGCTAGGCGCTTAACTTTACTCTACATATTATGTTAAGAGATGGCGTTAGTTACCACTGTTTTATTTTGATTTATAAAAAATAGTTTTTGAAAGATAATTAAAACTGATACACGTTATTAAATTAATATTTTTATTTTTGAAGGTTTCACTTTTACCACGTGTGCGATTCGCAGCACACATTTTAATTTTTTTGTATGAAAGGTGACTTAATCGAGAGTGTTCTTAGCTATGTTTAGTATAAATCAAACTGTCGGGGATTTTTTAAATTTTAATTTAAGATTATGGATATCTTCGGACATTTGTGTCAGTATAATATATCGTATACCAATCGAATATTAATGTTATATCGATAGTATAAGACCTGGTAAGCAATATCACAGACCAATGAATTATTTCACAGTTGGCCAACGGAGAAATCTAGATGAATCGTGTGGGGTGAGAAGCGTACCCGGAATTTTAACAGCTTTTGGAAGACGTTTGGGGTAACCATAACCATTATAGCATTACAAAATTACATAAAAGATTTTTAAGAAAACAGGAACAGACGCAATACAAACCGATAACAATTCCACAAATCGTTATTATGGGATGCTTTAATAACTCTCAATAATAGTTTTTAAGGATACTTTGAATCCCGGGAAATAAATCTATTCCCGCGAAATCAGAGATATCTGATACTCTGACGATCTGCCAATTAATTGATAAGAAAAGTTTTTTTTGTATTTGTAACATATAATTTTAACTACGAAATTAATGAAGGGGTATTCAAACAACTTCTCTAGGGCTAGTGTTTGTTACCCATGGCTTCCCAACTTCAAATACAACTAAAACCCATTCCAATTCCGCCACAGTTGCGTTGTTTCGCCGAAGGATTACGTTGGAACTAGAACGCTTTGTGAATTGAATACTAATTCACGCATTATGAATTACAGTTTTGTTTGTAATTAAGAATTATGTTTGATATGAATAATTTTAGGGTTCCGTATCGTTTGAACTTTGGAAAAAATTAAATTATCACATCAAGACATCTAGAAATTATTTTATGTTTATTCTTCCAAAGATCAAAAGTAATGAATGTTTTTACTGTGGAAGGCACAGGTTGAGGGCTAATAATTAACTATCTTAAAAATTTACATTGAAATCATTCTAGAATGACTATGCTAGATCGTCTAGGGTCACAACATTGGGATAACTTAGAGTATTTTCTTCCTTTTGTTTTTGTTCG
The DNA here is from genome assembly GCA_951805285.1 of Thymelicus acteon. Taxonomy (NCBI): domain Eukaryota; kingdom Metazoa; phylum Arthropoda; class Insecta; order Lepidoptera; family Hesperiidae; genus Thymelicus; species Thymelicus acteon. The sequence continues at coordinate 10,968,726 of OX638229.1, read as the reverse complement.
CGAAATTACTAGGCAAAGTCTAGACTTTGTCACTAGTGACATTTAAGTAATATTTTTCTCCCTGAAATCCCTAAAAAACACAACTTTATAAAAAGTGCTGATTTGTTCCGCCGTTGGTCTGTATGACTTAAAGTCATCCTAGACGCTTTGCCGACCACATCTTCACATCACTTCAAATCAACTTTCAAATCTCTCTTCATGTATTTCTGCCGTGTTTTGGTATAGTTCCTGATTTTGTAAAATAAAATGTTAAACATGGTTTTAGAAAACTGTGGATAAAATAAACCGACATTTGATATAATCTACCGTAGACATTATTCCTCTATCCTGGCATTTAAAACTAATTCGGGTTTTACATTTAGCAGTCACTGCGGTGGGGGAACAGAAATAAACAGGAAATTTAAGTGGACAGACTTATTTATTTAAAGTGACAGAGTGATTTTATCTCTTTATGGCGAACTATTTTCGTCCTGTCGCTTCTCCACGTCGCCTGTATTTGATAATGGAGTGTTGAATGCGGTTACTCGTGTATTAGAAAGGTGTGTATTGATCTATATGTTCGTGCTCTCAAATATTTTTGTGTATACGAGTAGTAAAGGTCGATGGAGAGAAATTACTTCTAGCATTAATCCCTTTATACAATTGTTTTGGTAGTTATAATAAAGAATAAATAAAATATGAAATGAGTGACACGAAATGCTTAGAACCTTGGCCTTCTGCAAGGAGCGCTGAGGTCCAACGTTTGAATCCTGCACGCAGCTCTAATTTCCAATTTGTGAAATCAGAAATTAATTATCATTTGCTTATGTGCAGGAAAGCATCGTAAGATAACCTCCATAGCTAAATTATCTCCAATATGTTTTTGAATATGTATAAAGTCTACAAGTCCATACTTATCGAGTGTAGTAGAACTTAGAACTACCGTTTCCACTATGAGTTTAGCCGTGGAGCCGAAACAGTAATGAGTAGTGATAAAATAAATAAGAAATGAATACAAAATCATTTTGCGTATTGATATTCATTTCATTTCAAAGATATACATAATTTATTATTTATTTAATTCTGTTCCATTTAATGTCGTTGAATAGTTGGAAGATGAAATCAAGTAATTTTATTTATGTATCCATCCTAATGATAGTCAAAGTTTCTAAGTTTTAAGACATCTGTCTTAAAATCTATCGAGATTAATCAATCGAGGACAGGATTACTAGTTCCGAAAGTAAGTTTTCCTAGCAAAATACTGAGATTGTGTTTCAGTATATTTATCAATAATATTACGATAGGTTAATTTTTTTTTGTTATAATATTAAACTGTTTGATGACTCATTGTAATTTTTATTTCAAAATATTTATCTCTTTTTATATGGGGAATGTGATAGGAAGAACATTCCTGCCTGCTTTCAGGCTATATTTTCAATCAACCACCAATCATACTATCATATTTTAATTAATTATTAACAATATTATTATTTACATTTTTAACCGACTTCAAAATAAAAAGGAGGAGGTTCTCAATTCGACAGTTTTTTTTTATGTTACCTCAGAACTTTGGACTGGGCGAACCGATTTTGATGATTGCTTTTTTAATCGAAAGCTGGTGACTGTCATGTGGTCCCACATAAATTTTATTGAGATCTGACAATGGCATCCATGACAAAACCACATAAGTCGTAAATTTGTGTTAAGATGTGCGCGACAAATTGACGAATAACTCAATATCACGCCAACCGATTTCGATGATTCTTTTTTAATCGAAAGCAGGTGCTTGTCATGTGGTCCCACATAAATTTGAACGAGATCTGAAAAGTAGTTTTTGAGACTTTGAAGTCGGTTATTTTTTGTTAGTAAAATTTAGATTATATTACACAATATTGCTGCCAAAATCAATTTTAACTATGTTTTTCATTCTGATGTAACATAACATTATTGTTTTGCGTTATACTCACTCACTGTGACTCATTAGTCATTTTCTATGAAACCTGTTATGTAAAACATAAAATGATTTGTTATAATTCCTCGGGCTCCATTTACAAAACAACTGATCGATATTATTTTTGGACCAAACTATTCCACTGACACACTAACGAAATGTTTTTGTTTAACTTTGGTGCACGTGCCAGCTCGTTTTAAAGTAAAATGTTATGGAAAAAAAATATTACTTATGTTAAAACAGTTAAACATGGAGTCATGAATCAATGGTTCTCTCTGAATGTACTTGTATTGCAAGGCGACCTTATACGGATGCAACTCATTCGCTAGCGCTAGAGATGCCACTTCTCCTCAGCGAGATTGGTCGAAGGTTTATTAAGGCGAGATTATTCGACCGTTGTAGGCATTTTGTTCACTTCCCTGTACCCCGCTCCCCTGAGTGTAAACTCGACCGCCGCGCCGTGAGCCGGCCGCGCGCGGCCGTGAGGTTAATGACCCCGTGCGTAGCTGTAGACCCTGTAGCCTAGTTGGTAGTGGACCTGCCTGCGAACTGCGAAGCGAGGGGTTTCGGGTTCGATTTCCGGCCGGGGCAAATATTTATGTGACAGATAAATATTTGTACTCGTGTCATGGCTGTTATTGTGATGTGTTATATGTGTAGTCCATGCCACCCGCGACACAGGTAAATACTTGTAACCTACTGCGGGGGTATGAGTGTGGAAGGGTTTTATTATTATTATTATTATTAGTAACTGCTCTGAGTTGGGGTGTAAGTATACTTTATTTTGATTTATTAATTGGAATTTTAGGTGTAATAAAATAAGAGTAATGATAATTTTAGCTTATCCAGTGGAGACTAGAGGTGAGTGGAGACTGACTTGAAATTTTATGAAACGACACTGTCCAGTGGAGACTAGAGCCTAGAGGTGAGTGGAGACTGACTTGAAATTTTATGAAACGAAACTGTCCAGTGGAGACTAGAGTTGAGTGGAGACTTATTTGAAATTTTATGAAACGAAACTTTCCAGTGGAGACTAGAGGTGAGAGGAGAATGACTTGAAATTTTATGAAACGAAACTGTCCAGTGGAGACTAGAGGTGAGTGGATAACAAATAAGTAGGTACTTAGACTTACATACAAAATTGACTAATATCATCTAAATACTAACAAAAAATAACCAACTTCAAAATAACTCTAAAACTACTTGTCAGATCTCCCTCAAATGTATGTGGAACCACATGATACGCACCAGCTTTCTATCAAAAAAAGAATCATCAAAATCGGTTCACCCACAAATAAGTAGGTAGTTACATACAAAATTGACTAATATCATCTAAATACTAACAAAAAATAACCAACTTCAAAATCGAAACGAGTTTTTTTTTCAGAATGGCGGACTTGTAGGTATGCCAGGTTCCGTACAAAAATGTTCAAACCCTTTGGATAACATATTTTACAAGTATGTTGAGAATGATAAAAAGTATAAGAATAATTTAAAATAAAAAACCTAAAGATACGTAAAAAATAATAAAAACAAAAAAATTAAAATGTGTGCAATTCACATGTGTTAGAAGTGAAACCTTCAAAAATTTTGTTTTCAAGATAATGAGACGAATGTAAAATTTCGGGAAGATGATAATTGTACTTTTACTATTCCACTCCACTCCACTCCACTCCACTCCACTCCACAAATTTTGACATTTGACTTTTGACTTTTGACTTTAGACTTTAGACTTTAGACTTTTTTGCCTTTTTTGACTTTTTTGACTTTGACTTCTTTGACTTTTTTGACTTTGACTTTTTTGACTTTTGACTTTAGACTTTTTTGACTTTTTGACTTTTTTGACTTTTTTGACTTTCTTGACTTTTGACTTTTGACTTTTTTGACTTTCTTGACTTTTTTGACTTTTTTGGCATTTTTGACTTTTGACTTTTTTGACTGTTTTGACTTTTTTGACTTTTTGACTTTTTTGACTTTTGGCTTTTTTGACTTTTGACTTTTTTGACTTTTTGACTTTTTGACTTTTTTGACTTGTAACTTTTGACTTTTGACTTCTTTGATTTTTTTGACTTTTTTGACTTTTTTGACTTGACTTTTGACTTTTTTGACTTTTTTGACTTTTTTGACTTTTTGACATTTTTGACTTTTTTGACTTTTTTGACTTTTGACTTTTTTGACTTTTGACTTTTGACTTCAAGAAGTTTTCACTTCAATAATCATTTTTTCAAAACAATTTTCCACTTATTTCATAACGCGCCTAAATAAGGTATAACTTCAAAAAAGAAAACTGTCTCTCAAGCTCCCAGCCGTCACGACGAGTCGTTTGGCGACTGACACATGCTCAAGGGTGGTAGCTGTCCATGCGAACCCCATGGAGAAATAATAATAGTAATAATGGTATTAATTAACATTTAAAATCAATATTACCAATATAATCCCTCGAGGGGCCCTACCACCAGCGGGCCGGATTTAGTCGCCTTTTACGACACCCATCCGGCTTGGGATAGTGTTCTAAGCCGCCCTAATACGACAAGAATAATTGTGTAATTAGCACTTGACTTATACCAATACCCAAATACTATAAACAGTAACTAAAGTATAAAAACGAACAATTTTTATTATTTCAAATTACAGCAGTGTGGATACTTTGGACAGTACCTAATACGTTATATAAGAAGACGCGCGCGCGCCAAATTCGAAATTAAAATTAGTGTCGGAAATTCGACGAGGTGCGGCTACGATGCGGATTAGCACAGGTCCTACCTCGAAGGCGACTGGCGCGAGAGTAAAATTGAGTAAATCGACGCGTCGGGCGTTTCGTAGCTAGTGGAAAGGGAAAAAATAGGAATTGAAAGGGATGTTTTTCAAAATTTGATATTATTATCCGCCAGAAATATTGGTATCTATAGGACCTATACTGTGGTATATTTTTTATTATCTGGAAGCGATTAAAACGCGAATAAAACGCCATTTTTATGCCAGATTAGACCCCACTTTGTGATTTATTTCTATCCAATGAAATAATTGCTATCGTGTATCAAGTATGACGAAACGAAAGAACAAAGACTGTAAAATAACATATATTTTTTTTAGAATTGTATTATGTACCATTTATGAACGAAACACCTTCAAAAATACCATTTTTTGGGATAATACCGCCTTAAGCTAACCCAATCGACTGAAGCTTTTTGCCGCCTGCAGGCCTCTCTGTCTAGTAACGATTGTTATCTAACGATTACAACCAGTACCGATTTGATGAGTTCCAAACTACGGGGACCCTCATGAAATGACTCCTTGTCCATCCATCCATCCAACTAAGTATCGATTAATAACTTGGGATTTACCCAACGGTACGATTAGCATTTGATAAGATTCGTTGTATGGCATTTCGTTTCTGCGCTTCATAAGGGGTTTTAAACTAAACAATACACTTATTGGTATTACACATAACTTGTGAAATATAATTGAAGTTCAATAAATAATATGAAAATTTATATTGTACTTAAATGTAGCAGAAAAATAAATTAACAAATTGTCGAAATTTTTCACCTGTTAAATACCTGTATAATAGTGGAGTAAATGTAGATTTGTTTTGAGATATCTTTGATATAAATTTAGCAGTCAACAAAAAGCTTCTTTCCACCGAGTTCGTCGGTTATATCGTTTCCAAATCAGTAATCACGTACAAAGATCACTTAATCGCAAATTTAAAGGCCAATCTTTTTTAGAAGTGCCCTTGAAAAGTGTCTACAAAGAAGCTCGATAGAGGCCCTTGACTTTTAATTATTCATTTATGCAACGTTTCCATTGGGGCCAACATGGAGGATGAAGGTCGTAGCGAGTAGGGTTGCACATTGTTACTGTATGCACACATAAGTGGTTTTTAAACTAAACGCGTCTGTGTAAGCTGTAAACATGTGTAATGACGTGTGTAGCTTTAATTTTTTTCATAACATGATACTTTATTTATAGACGATTGCACACTTCCTGCATGAGGATTTTCTATTTTACATTTGTATTTTATGCGGTGTTAAAGCAGAATAACCATACTCAATTATGATATCACATGCAAAGATAATTATAAAGATTTATCTTCTTGAAATATCTACCCTAATCTTAACAATGTCTCTAGCAGGAATCGAACCCAGGATAAGTTATTTGTAGTGTCACTTTCAACAGACAATTAGTTCATCAGACAAGACAAAGAGTACGCTTAAGATACTATTCATAATAAAATAGACGAATAAAATGAACTCTTTAAATCAAAACATCCAATTTAAACATTAAACACTTGAAAGCACTCTTTGTAACCACAGAATATTTTGTAAAAACATACCTTTGCAGCGAATATTAAATTCTATAGATTCGATGTTTATCTTAGTAAATGCAAACGTTGCGAACATGAGTATGAAAGCGGCTGCACAATGACATCGAGTGAAGAATGGCTGGTTCGATGTAGGCGTGCAACAAAGGCTGTCACTCGACCTATCCACTGCACGTTTTCGATAACAAAATACCCTCGCAGGCTCCGTTGATGTGTTGACAGACTTATGACAGTACTAGCTGCCCCGGCGAACTTCGTTTCGCCTAACAAACTATTTTTTCTAAAATAAAAGTAGCCTTAGTTACTCCTTGTTACATCAGCTATCTGCCAGTGAAAGTCCCGTCAAAATCGGTCCAGCCATTTCAGAGATTAGCCGGAACAAACTAACAGACAGACAGACAAAAATTGAAAAAAAATGTTGTTTTGGTATATGTTCCGTGTATATCCAAATGCACTTAGTAAAAAGCGGTTATTTTAATATTACAAACAGACATTCCAATTTTATTTATTTGTAAAGATAAAAACTTAAACTTTAAAATGCCCATTATTTTGGTAGTTACTACCGCCTTTTCGGATTATTTACATGAATCATCAATGTATTAGAGGCCTCTACCTATTTACTACACGTTTTCGATAGTAAAATACCCTCGCAGGCCCCGGTGATGTGTTGACAGTCTTAAGACAGTACAAAAACTTGTTTGATTTATGATATATATTTTTAATCAAATGCCCCCATGATTTTGGTAGTTACTACCGCCTTTTCGGATTATTTACATGAATCATCAATGTATTAGAGGCCTCTACCTATTTACTACACGTTTTCGATAGTAAAATACCCTCGCAGGCCCCGGTGATGTGTTGACAGTCTTAAGACGGTACAAAAACTTGTTTGATTTACGACATGCCCATGATTTTGGTAGTTTCTACTTTCTACCGCCACTGACTTTTGTATTTACATCAATGCATCAAAGGCTTATAGGCAAATAGGAGATCTTTTTAATAAAGCCTTTCTGCTCCGGAATAACAGTTTTTCAATAATGTTGTAATTTAACGATATCGTCGGTTCGTTTAGTAAAATCGCCACCGAAACTGAATATTTTTTCACATCTTTACACACTACATTTGTATCTTCATGCATTTAATCTATCCAAACATGAAACATTATCTTGTATTTGATTATACCCCTCAAAGCATATAGTGTGCAAATAACATAGGTTCTATCGCAATAAACTCGTCTTCGTATTGGGAGTTGGCTATGAGGCCATAACTCCAATTGCCTAAGGGCATTGTGATCTGTTATAGGACAATGGTCTTTGTTGGGTACAGGCTTCGGTTGGCTGGCCAAGCGGGTCTGGCGATTAAGTTGTTGCTTCTACCGATCATGCTTAATGTTTGAGGAAGGTCGTTTGGCTTCGGCAGTTTCGGTACACTTCAATATTTATATGAGTCCTGCGGTTATAATTAATTAAGGGGCAGTTTGATATTAATGACTATTTAAAAATTCTGCATGAATTAAATTAAGGAAAAATGTAAATTGAATAAATAATTATATTAATCCTCAAATACCTTTGTTAGTGGATTTTGTAAAAGTTAACGCGATAAGCAATGCTTGCATTACTTTTTTTTCATAAATGTACGTCGTAAATGTACGGAATATGAGTTCGATTGACAATATTTTGGCCATGAAGTTAGTTGTCCCGGGTTCAGTTATTGTCAGGAGCCGATATGCACTCTCGTACCGATATGCGATATGCCACATTCTCATGTGGCACTGGACTGTTTCTCTAGTCGTTGGTGCTCATGATTTCTCATTAATATTTGCATGCCACTTAACTCAACTTAGAACCCCTAGGAAACCTAGTGCAGAGATACGAGTGACCGTCATAACAACTCACTAACCTAATGTCGGTAGCTCTGAGTGTTTTTGTTGAATTACTAAAGTTGAGTTCGCTCCCATGAGGGTGCTCATTAAGCTTGTTAGCACATGTATGGGTGACTTGCTCAACCAGATTTTAGTTATACCTAATAAAGTTAGTAATTGTTGTAGAGCTTGATTAATTAACTATTTCAAAGGTCGCAAGGCAGTCTTTGTTAAAGTTACTAGGGTTTTGGGATTGGATTTAATCTGGTTAGGAACTTAATCTATCGGGCCTGGCTTCTAAGCTTAGTTATTTATGAATTGGTAAATAGTACTGGGTATTTTAGTTGATTTAAACATAGACCTATATGTATATACTATACTAGACAGGCTGTTCTGTACACCAAATGGTGCAAACGCATTTTAGTCGGCTGCGAGCAAGCGAGACAAATAGATGTCATTTTTGAAAAACCCCGACCGTTGAAGAACACATAATAACGCATGTTGTTTATTGTGCATAGTTAAAACGTCTTCATTATTTACGTTTGAACTTTGTTTGAGTTTATTTAAATTATAATTGGTAAATAACTATATTTTTATTTACATTTTTAAAAATTATTTAGTGTAAAATATTTGATATCCGCCATTTTGAACCGAACTTGACCGAACATGAAAAATGCTTGAAAAATGTGACACGGATTTTGTTCGGAACAGCCCGTCTATATATTTAAGTCTCTGGTTTTGAAAGCTGTTACAAGGATATATTTTTTTTACAAAATAAATTAAGTATTATTGTAAGGTTAAGTGTAATTAATTACGTTACTAAAGACATGGTATTGGCTTACCAATACCATGTCTTTAGTAACGAAGGAAGGAAGGTACTTTTATCGTGCATGGGATTACCTGCTTATCACCCAATTCTAGAGTTAATCCCTAAAATGCTTTAACGTGTTTTGATTGGAGGGTCTGAAAACCATTAATAATGCAGGTCTACGCTACCTTCGCTGCGTCTACACTCTATTGCACTACAAATACTCTTCACTATCTTTGTAGGATGGCAGCTTAGCTATAGACAAGCAAGTTACAACTACATACCTATACCATACACCAGTGTTTGAACTGAGTGATACAGAGCTTACAGACATAATAGGAGGAGGGTTATCAGAACCGAAAATTAGAGTTCTTAGCTAAATACCTGATTTAACAATTTTTGTATCAGCGTTATTTATGGTAGTCCAATTGAAAGCAACAATATCTAATACTGAGATTTGATGCTTTAATAATAATATTTTTTGGTATTTTTATAAACATAAACATATACTTATCTCGTGCTATAAAACAATTCTTGATACTTAAAAAAATTCAGTTTCCCTTGACACAACTAAAATTAGAAACATGCCAAGAAAATTCCTGTCATCTGGTAACCCTAACAAAAGATTGATCTGCACTTGTCTCGTCATCAGATTGCATCGAGCAGGGGATTGTCTTGGGCTCATGAAAGCCTCCGTACAAAACATGAGTGTACTCTACATTATTGTCCATGGTGTACTGTGTTATCAGCACATAGGTAGGTAATTAGTATACGGGTAGTTCACGACAATGATGCGTCAAAGGTGACTTTAATAAAGGACCGTCACGGTCATTGTTAGTAAATGTGGCTAAATTAAATTAAAGCCCTAGTTTTCCATTCGGTTACATTAGAATGGAATAATAGCTGTTTAGTTGAGTAATGAGCAGGTAGCTCGGATTATTTGTCAAGGATTTTATGTGGTAGACAAAAGAATCGTTTATAGATTTTATAGTGTAATGCCTTATGTCGGTCCTGTAACCGCTCATTTACACGCGCGTGTCGCGGACCGTCTCGTGGCGCGTCCGTAAGCCACGCCCCCTACGCGCGTGTGAACACCGCGCGAGCGCTCGCGCGAGCCCCTTTGGCGCGCGCCTAAAAAACCGCTCCCGACGCGAGCCCTGCGAGCGCGAGACGCGCCGCGGTCTGGTCCGCGAGTGCCCTGTTCACACGCGCGCGTATGCGTGCGTCTCGCGGATTGTCTCGTGGCTCGCGCGCGCGTGTAAATGGGGTATAACAGTTTATAGTCAAAATTATCTAAGATGCCCATAATGATAGCTGCTATTTATTAATATGAACTAACCTTGTATGGGTGTCTTTGAGCGAAATGGAATATTCATTTACTTGACATGAATAGTTGAATACTTACGGACAAAGGATTTTGCCAAAATTTGTTAAAATCCCTACTCATTTTCATTGGCGTTGATTATAAATAATATTATACGTTAAAATCTAGTAAAAATCTCATCACATCATAATTTATGCAAAATTTAATAAAAATATATGACGTCAAAACAATCTTATATGAAGAAGCCTAAATCTAATCTGACGTAGGGTGATGTGACGACTTGAAACCGTTTATAAAACCAATAATAATCGATACATTACTATAATCGAAATTTAAAAATGAAAATTGATTAATTTAATTACATTGTTAAAATGATTTGCTTGCATTTGAATTTAAAATTAGGTACCCAATAATACCACGACAAATTGAATGCTAACAAAGGACATTTTCCATTACGTATGGGCACTTCGCCATCCATGGACAGTAACTGCAGATAATATGTTATATGTAATTATGTATTTAAGGTTGCGGTAAACATTTTTTTTTTCAACAAAATAATAATTATGTATACATGAATGTGTCTTACGAAATAAGCAAGAATTTATTCACTGTAATTTTTTCTTGACGCTCATAATATAATATTATGTCAAAATAGTATTATGAAACTGAGCGGGACTTTCATCCTATCATGATCTATCTTTCTTTCTTTTTCTTCTCTTTCTTGGCCGGCAACGCACCACTACGAATGATGCTGTTGGTGTTGTTGATGTTCATGGGCGAATGGATAAAAGAATATTTTATTGAAGTCGTAAATAGGTACATATTAAGAATACGCGGTACGAGATAGCTCAATCGAGGTAGTAGGTAGGTAACTACAACTAGGTACCTAAATATCACGGTTTTTAGTTTAAAATTTAACTATCGAATCGATTAGAAGGTCTTATAATTTTGAATCGATTTGTTGTAAAAATTGGTTACTTTCGTGAACCGATTTTTTTGTACATCTCTAATGTCACTGTGATGGCAAACGACAAATTGGGCTTCTTAGTTCGCGGTGACTATAGTAATATTCGTTGGAAGCTAGGGTTGCTAATTCAAAATTTTAAAAATCCGGACGGCTCTTAACCCTATTGGTAACTGAATACCATGTCAGCTAGAAAGCGCAAAAAGTTAAATTTATAACGTACTAGCTGTTGCCCGCAGCTTCGCATGCGGAATTTATGCTTATCATATTTGTACCCCTTGCAGATAAAAATTTAAAAACTGGTTAATTTATATTGAAGTACTTATATTTAGGAATTTATATACTGAAACCTACGACACAAATTATTCCTACGGGAACGGATTATGAAAAATAAACAACATTTGTTTTTTTATTTTTCATGAAAAATTTTGAAAAACTCGAAAACAATATGTATTCCATCAATTAAATAAAGAACGTTTGTTTCAAATTTAAAGCAAGACGTTGGTATTTTAAAAATATTCCACACTAAGTTTCATCTTGTTTCCCGGGAAAACTTTTAATTTCATCGCGACGAAAAGTTTTTTAAAACGTGATCCAAAGTATAAGGAACAACTTAACTTATTTCCGTCGAAATCAGTTCAAGGGTTTTCATGTGATGCCCGGACAGACAAACAGACAATAATACCCCTGTTCTTTTCTCTCCCTCTCCCGCTCCCTGTCCCTCTCCCTCTCCCTATCCCGCTCCCGGGCCCTATCCCGCTTCCTGTCCCTCTTCCTCTCCCTCTCCCGCGCCCTGTCCCTCTCTCTCTCCCGCTCTCGGGCCCTCTCCCGCTTTCTGTCCCTTTCCCTCTCTCTCCCTCTCTCTCTCCCGCTCCCTGTCCCTCTCCCTCTCCCATTCCCGGTCCCTGTCTCGCTTCCTGTCCCTCTCACCTCCCGCTCCCGTCCGTAAAGTTCTCTACACAAATTTTTTGTTTCTCACTATAAGCTTACATATTAATTTTCATATTTCTGAGTTTGAAATTGACAAAGTCCTGGAAAAACTTGCAACCTCTTTATTTACCTCTTAGGGGATGAAATTCCAAAAAACCTGTTACAATTAACGTAGTTTCTTAAATATTTATAACCCCTTAGTATTGCTCTTTATGGGGATGAATTTCGAGAAAACAGTGGTACAGTTATTTTTTGTGTCTAACTATAAGCTTATATACAAATTTTCACCCTTCTTACTTCAAAACTGACGAACTGAAACTGACCTTTGGGGGTTGATTTTCCAAAAAAAAAAACACAACTTTTAAATTTTCTTTCTAATCTTGAACTAATATATAAATTTTCAAGTTTTTTACTTCAAAACTGACGAAGTTGCCATACTAACTTGTACTCCCTAATTAATTAACCATTCAGGGGAGGATTTTCCAAAAAAACACATTACTGATTCTTTCTAATCTTGAGCTAATATATATTTTTTTATGTTTTTAACTTCAAAAATGACGAAGTTGCGTAGTAAGTTCCATCCCCTAAATTAGCCCTTTAAAAGATGATTTTCAGCTAAATTTTAACTTTTGTTAATAACAATAAACTTACATAAAAATTTTCATATTTATAACTCTAAAACTGAGGAAGTTGATTTGTATGTAAATGACTTCTTACCCCTATTTTTAGGGGATGAGTTTCGAGAAAACAGTGGTACAGTTATTTTTTGTGTCTAATTATAAGCTTATATACAAATTTTCACCCTTCTTACTTCAAAACTGACGAAGTTACCATACTAAATTGCGTCGTCTTAATTAACCCTTTAGGGGATGATTTTTCAAAAAACATAATACTTACAAACTTTGTTTCTAAACTGGAGCTAATATGTAAATTTTCATGTTTTTAACTTCAAAAATGACGAAGTTGCCTACTAAGTACCATCCATTAAATTAACCCTTTAAGGGATGATTTTCCAAAAAAATGTGTTAAACTTAATTTTTGTTTATTACTATAAACTTACATAAAAAATTTCATATTTACAACTCTAAAACTGACGAAGTTGGTTTGTATGAAAATGACCTCCAACCCCTATTTGTAGGGGATGAATTTCGAGAAAACAGTGATACATATATTTTTTGTGTCTAACTATAAGCTTATATACAAATTTTCACCCTTCTTATTTCAAAACTGACGAAGTTGCCATACTAATTTGGGCCGTCTTAATTAACCCTTTAGGGGTTGATTTTCCAAAAAACATATAACCTTTAAATTCTGTTTCTAATCTTGAACTAATATATACATTTTCATGTTTTTGACTTCAAAAATGACGAAGTTGCGTACTAAGGTCCATCCAAGAAATTAACCCTTTAAGGGATGATTTTCCAAAAAATTATGCTAAAGTTAACTTTTGTTTATTACTATAAACTAACATAAAACATTTCATATTTATAACTCTAAAACTGACGAAGTTGGTTTGTATGAAAGTGACTTCTAACCCCTATTTGTACCCCTTAGGGGATGAATTTCCAAAAATCCGTTCTTAGTGGACGTCTCCTTAGCAGAAACTATCTACCTGCCAAATTTCATCTTAATCGGTTCGGTAGTTTCTGAGATTTCTTGTTTAATCAGCGGTGTGTCGCTTTTCAATTTTATATATATAGATTTTGCTGGTTGCCATGTCAAGAAAGATTATTCCATGATCGATTAAATATTTAGGATTCTAAATGGATTTACGACAAAACTTAACTTTTTATTATTGGTTAAAAACAACTGGCAAAGATTAGTATAGTTACTACTCTTAATTCAGGTCCTTAATAACTGGTTTAGTTGAATTACTTCGTATAACTGCCCCTGTTCCGTTTAAGCAATTTGATTAAAACGGCGGTAATGCTAAATTGTAAAATTACTATTTCCTGCAACTAGGTGAGGTTTGTAGGTTAGGTAGGTAGGGAAGTTAACCTTGCTTTAGGTACACTTACATAAATTCATTTCACTAATGTTAAAATGATTTTCTGTAACATGCCTAACAGCTAAGAACACCACACTATGTCTCAATCTAATTTTGTTAACCGCTTCATAAAGACATGTTAAAGAAATTCCTGAAATCGTTGATAAAAGTGCTTTCAAAATATCTGAGTTATTTATGGAGTTTTATCCACCAATTAATTTTCTTAGTTCTGGACTCACGTTTTATTTTAAATGCATTGTTCTAAGTACAAGGGACAACGATCCCATAAACCAACAAATGGAAAAAAAAAATTACAAAGTTCATGAATGAGAATCTCTGTTACTAAATCAGTGGTTAAATAATTAAAAACGAGCACAGTTCGTAGATTTTTTTACGGAAATAGCCGCTAAACGTGACGATCCACCTGATGGTAAGTGGCTATCGTCGCCTATGGACATCAGCAACACTAAAGGCATCACTGATGCGTTGCCGCCCAAGAAAGAGAGAAGAAAAAATAAATTGTGCGTCTGCAGCATTGAGTTTAACGCCATGGTGATGATGATGTTTTACATCATCAGAATAGGATTGGTTGGACAAGTTAAAAAAATCTCAAAAATAGGTTAAATTTTGAATTTACAATGAAAACAATCAAGGCTGTGTTAGCATACGTACTACGTACGTAGTTAATGAGTGTAATAGTCGATAAACTTACTACTTCAGAACCCTACATTGCGCGTGGATTGACACGCACTTGCCCGGTTGTTTCTTAATTATTTATTCAGTTTTATTTTTTGAAGCTTATACTTCTTATGCGACTTGCAAAAAGGTTGCGTTAAACGTTTGCGCTACCATGGACGGGGTATGAAAGCACTGGATAGATGGCCCTAGCTTCATATTATCTTTACCCCTTTTAAAATTTAATGTAATTACTTATACAAATCTCACAGAATCTCAACAGCGTGTTTCAGGTTCATGAACAACGCCATCTAGTTTGTACTTGTGTAAACATATATGTAGTACACAAGTAATATTTTATTATTTTTATTTAGTACAAAAATAGTTTTTGAAAGATAATTAAAACTGATACACGTTATTAAATTAAATATTTATTTAATTATGTCAAAGAAGTATAACTTCTCACGCGCGTACAAAAGTACACGCAACCTTTTATACGTAGTTATAGTTATACTTATATAGTTATACTTACTTAATAAATCTTATAAAGAACTATAATCTGATTCTACACATTAAAAATCCGACAAGGCAGAAATCATGTATTGATCATTTAATCAGTAATATTATTAATGCTGATAGTGAATTATTGCAACTTGGGTTGTCGGATCATGAAACAGCTCAATTACTTTATGTACCCAGCGAAGATAAAAATAAATCAAAAAGCTTTTTTTATACATTTAAACGAGACTACTCATTTCATAATATAAAAATATTTCGTGAATGTCAATAGAGATCTTTTGGAGGATTTGGAGATAGAATCTCCCAATGGAGATCTGATAAAACTGTTTTACGTTTTATGCTTCCCTAAGACTAGAATAAAAATTAAAACAACGATCCGGAATAGGTGGATAAGTAAAGGTATCAGAATTAGCTGCAAAACTAAACGCATACTTCGTATACAATTTAAAAAAAAAAGCATCTGGAGATAGCAAAGTCAGATATAAAAAATACTCGAAACTATTACGCAGTTGCATAGAAATGTCTCAAAGACAACATAATGAAAAGACAATGTTGTATTCAAAAAACAAATACAAAAACCTACCTACGGGACGGAAGTCAATGTGTTGAAGTAGTGGGGATAAATAGCAAATACGAAAAAGAATATATTAAATCGAATTACTGTACGAATAAATTCGGAGTCCCCCAAGGAAGTATTCTGGATCCATTACTATTCTTACTATATATAAATGACCTACCATATGTAACACCTAATCCTTGCACCCTATTTGCTGATGACTTTTCGGTTATACTGACATGCACAAAAAATTATAATATTGATAAATTTGAAAATGACATAAATGAAACCATTTACGCAGTTGTACAATGGCTTAGTTTTAACAATTTAAAAGTTAATATAAATAAAACAAAGCTGATGCAATTCTCGACCAAAAAGTCTACCAATATCAAACTTGACATACATCATAATGGACAACACCTTACAGAGGTTGAGAATACTGTTTTCTTGGGTATTGCTATTGACAAATATTTTACTTGGGAAGCGCACATTAATAAAGTATGCGACAAAATCAAGGCAGTATACCTCTTCCATAGATTACGTAAAACGTCGTCAATAGGCACATTGATCGCCGCTTATCATGGGTACGTGTCATCTATACTCAGTTACGGTATACTCATTTGGGGTAACTCGACGCATATAAACAAAGCGTTTGTAGCACAAAAAAAATGTGTCAGAGCTATATGTGGAAAATCACCATGGGACGACTCATGCAAACCACTTTTTCAGAAACTGAAGTTAATTACTCTGCCCTGTATGTATGTTCTTGAGGCAGCATGCTTTGTAAAATCAAACCAGAATTTATTTGTTAAGGCTTCGGAAATTTACCCAAGGTGTACAAGAAATAAAAACAGAATTGTTTTACCACGTAATCCGAGAACGACCCTGTTTCGTAAAAATTGTTATGCTATGTGTGGAAAAATATTTAGTAAGATTCCAAATGAGTTTAAAAAATTGCTGGACAAATTATTCAAGCAAAAATTAAAAATGTGGTTGATTGAAAAATGTTTTTATAATATTAATGAATTTTTGGATTTTAAATGATATTTTATACTAGATGTCTATTGATGTTGTGTTTTTTTTATAATTGTGTTAATGTATAATTTATTTCTTTAAATGACATGTATAATATTAATAGTTATTAGATTTTGTAATTAGATTAGACATTTTTTTATAAATATTTTGACATTTTGTATAAATTTTGCATGCCATAAAAGGCGGAATATGGCGTACCAAAAATTGTAATACTAACACCTTATTGTTACTAACCCATATTCAAGCAAATAAATAAATTGAATTGAATTGAATACTCGTAATACAGAAACAATGCTGATCCCGTCGACCTTACATCGACGACGAGAAAATATCTTCGTCTGTTACGTCACGCCCTTGACCTCTTTTACTTCTTGCACTCTGCATTGAAACTAAAACTATCCGAAACTCGATTGAAACATTTGAAACCATCCCAAATTGTCGTAGCGTCGCATTTTATAAGCTTTTGTTGAACTCGCAATGAAGTAACTGCAGTTTGTTTTGGCTAATCATACAAGCTGGAAGCTGGATTAGAGTTAGAACCACTTCTTCTTATTATACCGAGTTCGAGATGTTACGTGTGTTTTCATTTCAATTAGTGATTGTTATAATTAATTATTTTTATGCAATTATATTTCTATTTGTTTAGTAGTGTTTGTTGTTTGGCAGCTAGAGCTACTGACGAGAGCCTTAGATTAATCAAATTTTCTAAACGGGAGTAAAAAGATCATTAAAATATTTCCTTCAAATCAACAGTAATGGTGCCGTCAACTTATATAGGTACCGACGTACACGTACCTATGTAACAAACTAAAGTCTTACTTATATGTAAAGTAAAACGTCAATCCTGGATGGTATATGAGAGGTGTAAGTCTTCAACAGGAATTTGCGGTTCTACACCGAGCTCGCGACTCTCGCGAGCGACTCTAGACATGTTCATAGAAACATGGACATAGTTGAGTTCATTAGTCTGTGAACAGTAACTAAAATATAGATCCACCATCATAGACCTACACGGGAAAAGATAGACAATTTTGTAAACAATCGGTCCATCCATGCGATAAACAAGGTTTTATAGTGTCAACGTACCAAAGAAAAAAAATTGTGACGTGCTGTTAAACGTTAAGTAGTCTTGTCTTGAATCAAAGCGAGGTGAATTATCAGCTTTGGTATCAGGTTGTGCTGATTACAGAAAAATATTGAACCAGAACGTCCAGAACTAAAGTCAGTTATAGTTAGTAAATTTGGTAAATTTCTACTCCTTAGGATACGAGGGAATAGGTCTAATTAAGCTTGCAAGATCCACACGAACAGTGTAGATAAAACCGTTTAAAAAAGTCTTCATGTGTGAAACTAACAAGAAAATGCGAAATGTAGTAAAAATATTGAAATTAAATTGGTGATACAGCTATTGTTAACTTTGAATTTTGCTTCGATGCAAATGCAATCCCTAAAATAATTTTGTATCAGAACTATGCACGTATGCACTATGCAAAGCAAATTGTTATTTGCTTCTCCATGCATACTATGGTCCCTACAGTATAGTTAAGTCTTATAGGTAGTAAGGTAATCGCATAGTCAGTACCATTTCGTGCACGATATCTACTCGCCACATACTGTTGTGGTTTCAGCGGAAATAGGATTAAACGTGTTTTCCTTTAGGATCACTGAGAAGAGGACCACTTTAGTGCAGACTTAGTACATATATGTTTCGATGAGCTTAGCCTAGCCTCTTTTAAGAAAAACAGTGGAATTAATTACTGAATTAAGTATTTCTGCTTCTAAGGTTGATTGTTGCGTTCTTAAAATATTTGTATAAGATAGTAATATCAGAAAAGTAAGTATAGAGTTAAAGTCTAGTCACGGAGCAGGAACAATTTCGTATAATGACCTTTTTGCCTACTGACAGTGGTCACAAAAATTGTTGTATTAAGTGCGGTTTATATGAAATATTTGAAGGGAAAAAAAAATTACTAACTTATTAAATAAATTATTTTGATTATATTTATCAATTATTTATTTTGATTTTAGTATAAAACAGTTATAAATATCGAGTTACAATTACTAATTTGGCAGAAATAAAAAAATTAAAATTCAAAAATCAGAACATAATTTTAAAACAGTGAAGAAAACTTAACAAATTAACAAAACCACTTAACAATGAAAACAAGATGACAAAAAGTAACAAACAACAACAAGAAAAGAATAGAAAACTGAGATAACTGTGTCCGAAAACTGAGCGATCACTAACGCATCCCAAGATGGAATGTCGTTCGTTCGTTATTTAAAAAATTACTAATTATGTCAAGCAACCTAAGGATTTTTGGTCGTGACTCAAGGCCAACTAAAAACCACATGCTAACAAGAACAAAGCTTACAGTCTCAGGTAAAAGGTTTGCAATCCCTGAGGACGGCGGCCATTGCATCTGTGCGTGCGAGACGCATTATATTATATTTAAGTGATAGAGACAGGTAATAGGTTAATGTACGAAATTATTCAACGTATCCAGAGATTATGGGTTATTGAAAACATTAAGAAACCTTCTCCTGTTTTAAAGTCGTTTAAAAAATGAAAAGAAGAACAAATACATAGAAAAACTACAACGGCATTTACACATAATTAAAATGTAGGTAATAAAATAGAGAAAATACCAATTGTAAAATAAATATAAACCTCAAATTATCGTAGTAAAAGCTATATAGGTGTTTAATTTTAATTGGTCGCGAGGCTTTACCCGTACAGTTAAATATAATTGTTACCCAGTGCTATTAAAATGCAAAACAAAGGGTACATAATTGAGCTTTATCGCCTGGACATACGATATTTTAAAAGGATTTTAAAATGAGATATTTTTATTATGTACAGATAAAAGAACTCCCAACATTTAAATGTTTCAGGGATGTGACTGTAGGGTAAAGCTCTCGAGCATAATCTTCTAAAGGGACATGCGATGTAGATTAAATTACTGAGTGTTTGTTTTTATTAAAGTCGCGAGAGTGCGTTTCCGTCCGTAAGTCAAAACGTAGGGTTGCTATAATTGAAACTGTCATAAACATGCAATCAAAAACAAAACTTGTAAAAAAAACCAAGTCTCGCAACTCAGTTCTTCTACCGTAAAAAGTTGTGAGATCCATGTAATACCAAGTCGGTTAATTTATTCAGTTCCTACATAAGGGTCCTTCTGTCTTAAGTTATTACGTAATTAGCTAACCTAACAAGTAACAACATCTTATAGTGACCATATTATCAATATTAAAAATCTTTTATGTTTTAAATAAATAGATCGACTTGACCATCGCATAAAAACACAATGTATCTCACAAGTAATACCTACATATAATATTAAATTTGATTGTTTAGTGCGATTGCCAAGTCAATCTATTTATTTAAAACATAAAAGATTTTTTATCTACACCTATTATTCCATTATATTATATACAGGTACACTGATTCATTCACTGTAAATGTAACTTTGTTATACAGGTACAGAGATTCTTTAACTGCAAATGTAACTTTGTAATCCTATATATTTATATAGGATTACAAAGTTATTTATGCAGTTGATGTATCTAGAAAACTGGACCGAAATTGCAAAATATTTTAGTTTTTCCTTGATCTATACACTAAACACTAATTGTGTTCTAAATTTGAAGCTTCTATGTCTGCTAGAAGTGCCTTAGAGTTTTGATGATCGGTCAGTCAGTCAGTGAGTGACGAAATTAAGAAACTTTGACTAGTTATAATTCTTAAACTACTGGTTCAAATTGAATGAAATTTGAAATATACCGTGTTTATACAATGCCTGCTTGGTTAGAAAAAATTCAGGCTTCTAGCTTTACCCACAACGAAGTTATAGGGGGTCGAAAATGGCCTGAATTGCTTCGAGAAAAGGATGGTACGGCCGTGCCGCTTTTTTGCTCGACTTGGCGGGGGCACTGCCGTGCCCCCAGATTGTAGGATATCACGCGCGTTGTCTAATTTACATTTAACGTATAATTGTATTTTTTTATTTCGTTTTATTTGAGAAAAATTTTATGAAATTCTCATACAAAAATCCTTGGTATTGGTAAAGGTATTAAAGGCATGTGTAGCAAACAGTATTCAACCTCGGTGAAGGTAAATGTCCATATTCGATAGACATTAGCATATCATGTTATTTATAAATAAACAACCTGTCGCCATTATCACAGTCCACGGGCCCGAAATAAAATTTTATGAACAAAAATAATCATGCAAAGGAGACGAATGTGGACTAACCGATCTTTATACGTCCTTTTTTAAATTCCTTTCAAAATTAGTCAATCGACGCTCAATTTCATTCTACTTTATCATTCATTCGCGGTCTTAGATTAATTTAACAATCCTTTATTAGATTTTACTGTTTTATTAAACATCCTAACAAATAATCTAAGAAGTAGTTACGCTTGAATGTCTGCCAATGTTGACTTTTATATATCTGGTATCAGGAAAAATCCTTGCCTGGTAACGTTAACCCTAGCTCGGTATTTGTATTACCACGTCGCGGTCGCGTCGGCGTCATAGCGCCGGATGTCTTGACAATCGCGAATCGCCGGTTGGATGACGAGATGACGACGCACGCTTGACGTTTTGCTAAAAGACGTACATTGAACCGCGCGAATATTAATTTATTTGCTAGTATGTATTGCTTTATAAAGTATTTCAATAGTGTAATCTATTTATTTTCGATGGCTTACCACAATATTGGTTTGCGTGATTGATACACTTTTGATTCGACTGCACTTATATACCTATAATGTAGTAAACAGTGTGACAATTGTCACTTTACTCGTGGTTAAACAGATTTATAGTAAATGGCTATTTTGTACATATCGTCTGTGTAGATTCCTATTTAATAGTTCATGTTCTCAAATTATTAGTAAATTATTTTCGTCTTCTTGGGTTAAATGCATTTTCATCACTCACCATAGTTTTATTATTCTTATTGAACACCTGAACACTATAAAAGGCAATGAATTTTGCCTAGCCATACATTCTCACCCTTTAAATATAAGAATTATTTTTAAGAGTACCTACCTGTAAACACAACAAGAACAAATATTCGAAATTGATGAGAGGGAGAGGTGAAGATGGTAGAAGGGTTCTTCCCCTTGTAGTTTGTGTAACGAGTGTTTTGAAAACATTACGCGATTTTTAGGGTTCCAAGCTTAGGATAAAAAGGGACATCTCTAAGGGCCATGACACATAAGGCTCACAACAAGGTGTAAAATATGTATATCGTCTGTTCATTTGCCTGTTTCACTGTGATAAGGATAGCAAATGAGTTGGCAGAGCCTCCATCTCCTGCCGTCCATGACATCTGTGACAAACCTCGGATAGAAATGGAGGAGGGAGTGTAGTGAGTTAGTAGGTGCTGTGTTAGGTTTAGAACTAGTGGATACCCGGCGTCTGCTACTACGCTAAAAAAATCAAAATTAGGGAAAATTTTGTATGGGAAAAATCTATAATCGACTTCGTGAATGGACTGAATGTGCCTAATGTATTGATTTAGTGGTCTCAAACTCAAAGCATCTCCGCGATTAGATATAATGCCTTTCAAATGAAACCAGTTTGGGGCTCATCATTATAATATGGCATGTATGTTTATTTGGCGACCTCAATAAAATTAGAACAATGCCCGACTTCAAAAATACAAGTTAACCAGAAAAAATTGTTACACAAAAATTTAATATTTAATTATTATCTTACGCCGGAATACATATATTAAGTTATCCCTTACGATATTTTGTAGTCGATGCAGTTTCTTTCTCTTATTTTAGCTTCTAAAACTTTCGGCATTTAATATTTTTTAACGGCTAATGGAGAACCTTTTCCTTTTCAACTTAGTTTTGTCCTAAATTAAGAATAGGTACTTCGCCTACCAGTCTAAACTAGAAATAAATTGGCATGTTTTTTCAACCGAAACTTTGCAAGTTATTTTGATCATTCTATCCGATGAATTTTAACGATAATGATGACATTTCATAGAACTTTGTTCGTTTCCTAACTCCGGGATTATATCGTTTCCGCTGTGTTAATTTATACAGTATTTATACTCGTATTACTCGTTTATCCCATGCCATTAGTCGATCCGCATGCCATCAGTAGTCGGAGAGTTGCCAATATGCGTCCGGTTCGTAAATAATAACTTTTCACGTTTCCATTAAGATATCGAATACTGGAAGCCAGAAAAAAATAAGTGTTCAAAATAACAATGTATTACGAATTCAATAAAGATTTTTTTTTTTAATAATGTTATTATCATTAGTTTACAAGAGTTCTCATCAGTAAATCACAAAATATCATTAGAGAAATTATGTTGCTCATTTGTGTCACTCTAAAAGTTGATTTATGCGTGTTATTGTTAAAAAAATGAGAGGTGTCAAGGGACACCCGGATGGAACGAAGTTCCTTTCGATTAATACTAAGCGACCAGAAGTCTTCGAGGGTGTGACATCAGTGACACTGCACAATCATAGCATGTGGCTGTCCTATTCACTCCTCGGTATTTAGCATAGGCAAAACAGGGACGTCCATATCACGATCATGCACATTAAGCTATTATTTCCATTTCTCCCGTCATGCCAATCAATATGCGGAAGAGCGACAGTGATAGAACAAATCCATCACTGCCACGCTAACAAGTGTCTTGTCAGAGCGACAGTGATAGATTTATTCTATCCCTGTCGCTCTTCCGCATATTAATTGGCATGACAAGAGAAATAGCAATAATAACTTAATGTGCATGATCGTAATATAGATATCCCTGTTGTGCCTATGCTAAATACCGAAGAGTAAATAAGACAGCCACACACTATGATTGCACAGTATCACCGATATCGCACCCTCGAACACTTCTGGTCGCCTAGTAACTCGCTTTAATTAATAAACGACGGTAAAAAGTGTCGTTACAACTTTTTTCCTCTTAAAATTTTCCGTCTAGCCCCCTTTCGCAACGCGCGATAAGGAACTTCGTTCCAATAAATTAGTGGAATCTTTGATTAACGTACGTTTTTTATTTATAAACGCATCTGAATACTAAAAAATACCAATATACATAAAAACAAAATTCATGAAATTGCAACGTTTTTGGCCCCTTTGAAATCAACCCATCAGGAGAATAATACTCTCAAAGCATACACTTTATTTTCATGAAGTTTAATGTTGTTAGTTTAATGCCATTCCTCTGGCATTAATAATGGCAGCGTTGTGATGTTTCCTTTGTGAAATTAAAATATTTTAGTTAATTTTACGAACGTACTTGTGCAAGTACTGACGCCAACAAATGAGCTTTTGCAAAGAATTTAAGCATTTTTTTTTAGATAGGGTTTAGATATGCTTTTTCTTGTAAGTTAGTGCCTTTACCAGACAACCCGTTTAAGGATCGCCACTTACCATAAGGTTGGATTATAAGTTTTAAAAATATACCGAAATAATTATTGCAATAAACTTATATTGGGACCAAAATGACAAGACGATGTAAAATAAACGTTAGTTTAAAAAAAGTGTCCCGAGGGATGTAAATGGCACAATGGTATTGATTAATTACAAGTGATACATTAAATAAGGCCACTCCTTAGTCGGCAATGCGTTGGTGATGCTTTTGGTGTTAGTAGTGTACCCACTTTAAATTATTTGCGCAATATTACATAAATCCTTAATTACCTTCTGAATTTTTTTTATGCTTATTTTGTACTGCTTCTGTGTTTATAGGTACTTCGCGTTTATGCCTTACATTTATACGCGCTGAAGCTTGTACAATCTACAATCATAATAAAACGTCGAAACTTTAGATTAAAATCAGTCACATACCCAAGTAGGTACTTCACAAAGTATCGCCGAGTATTTGTTTTATTCAAAGTCTTTGCAATTTCCGTTTCCCCTGATACGGCAACGGATGTGCAGTGTGCTTATTAAGTCGTCGGCGGCTGCCAAAACGTTTTGGCGCCAAAGCATGCTAGGATTCTATTTTTAAAATCATTGATTTTTAATTATTTACACACGTTGAGGTTCTCTTCGTTTTTTTATGTGTCCCCAGTTAAAACTTATGATCAAATGGTATATTGAAGTTATTTTACGTGAACAAAAAATTATTTCTGTGTGATTAAATCCATCTTTACAGTACATTTATGTGGTTTAGTTATATTAACATTCCATGGGTGTAAATGATGGTTTCATCCTCTCACTGCTGAATCAATAGTAATTTTAAGCGAGAGATTTATGAGTGAGTTTTATTTTAAATTATGTATTTTCAGTAACATTTAAAATAAACTGAATGTGTACGATGCACTCTGTGTACACTGACGTCGGCTTTTTGCCAAAATGCGTCGCTGTCACCACTCACGCATGGCCGAATCTTGCGACGACTCGACAATGACGACACGACAGCGGCAGCGATACAGCTTTATAGTGTTTTAATAAATTACTTAATTCTTACTTTGGCACACCTTCAAGCTCCATGCCAATCGCACGTGTTGGGTGTTTGCGTGTGTATAACATACCTATATATATACAGAATACGTATAAGATGTCTTCATCCGGAAAACCAAAGGCATCCGATGTGATGCCGACCAAGGAAGAAGAGAGAGAAGGGTAAAACTATAGATCTAAGGTACCTGCGTTCGGGGTGGGGAGTGGGGGGGATGGGAGGAGGGGGTAAAGCGGAGCCCCCCACTACAATTTTTATGTACCGGAAAGGTATAGTTTTCGCGTTATGATTTTTTTTGTAAAATCATAATACATAGGAAAAACCTTGGGTATTTCTTTAGTATCAGTGGAAGGGGGGTGGAGTTGGGGGGAAGGGAGGGGTTGGGGTAAGGACCCCCCCCCTTAAAGGTAATACGTGAGGAAACACATAGTTTTTGAGTTTTTTTTTTATTTTTATTTTGAGGATAAATCTGTGAAAACTGCTTAATATTTATGATAAACTAGTGTAAATTACTGTCAGGTTGTGGAGGAAGAAGCAAAATTTTGACCTCCGTATGGGGAGACACTACACCACTTCTACTATTATTTTGGAAAAATTATGACACAAATCATTATAATTACAAAATTACATTATATGCACTTTTAGGGAGAATTTAGGGGTTTTTGATACACAAACAGGCTTCCAAACGTCTCCGGCGCAGCGGGAAGTGCAGCCCCTCCGCCCTTGCGTAACAAACTGCAGGCATTCCATGCTCGCCTACGCAGCTTCGGCTTTATGGTGCCTGCAGTTTGTTACAGCGGGCGGGGGCTGCTCTCCCTCCGCGCCTCCGGGGTTTATATTCACTCTAGGGGTAGGGCAGACTAGTACCACGTGGGGTCGGGGTTGACTAAGTCGGTTTTGTAACCATTTCGACTTACATCTGGAATTTTAAAAAAATGCAAAACAAACACAAGCGACCAGCCTCAGCCGCTCCGGCTCGCCCGGGTGCCTGTGCTTTGTTACAGCGGGCGGGGACTACTCTCCCTCCACGCCTCCGGCTTCTAAAAAACACTCTAGGGGTAGGGCAAACAAGACTGCGTGAAGTAGGGGTAAGCTAAGTAACGTATGAGAAGAAATCAAATCAGTCCAATAACACAGCAGATATCGTCGAAAATCCAAAAGAAACAAGAAAGCACATTCACGTAATACGAAGATTAACGGAATAACTGAACACAACTTTGACAGTGCAATAAGTTTTGTGCTACCTTCCATTTCACTCATTTTTGACGAAGTACCCTCTAATTGTAGACCAAATTGACAAGAATTGTCTTTCATAATACGCAATTTTTGTTAAACTTATTTTTGTCGTAATTAATTCAAAACGCATCTCCGGAACCTAAAAATAGTTTTAAACGTTCACACTAAACCCTAGCTACATCTCTCAACTCACACCAATATCAAATTCAGGTACCTTAGATCTATAGCCAACCCGGGTGTGGTAGTTATCTAAGCAGTCTTCAAGATATTAATACCTGTAATTTTATTTTATTTTACACACTGGCATGCCGTCATGGGATGTGGGTCAGTATTCTAAGCCGCCCCAATACTGGTATCGTTATCGTGTCGTCCAATAAGAAGTCGCCTCTTGAAAACTGTGGAACGTGTCGCCATTCGCATTCGCTAACTTCACCCGACCGTTCGCGGATTTAAATAATTTCACGAAATAAGGCCACCATTTCACACAAAGCGTGGCGGCAAAACTCCCGCTTTTAATGACGCAGTGGTCTGCCAAATGTATCCGCTTCTTTGTGATGCGTGTATTTATGGCATCAAACTTTCTTTATAACCTTTTTTGGTATCCTGTTCTATTTAACTGTCGTGCCAATGATATTAATATCTTCAAAATAATTACGGTAATGGTAAAACACGTACATCAACGACTTGAAAGCATCGTAATGTCACTACATGAAGAAATATGTAGTGACATTACGACAGTGGCGCCCCTTGTGATACTGATGTAAATAAAAAGGCTTGAGGGCCAAACACAGATTACCTCCAATAGATACCGCATACAAGGCAACTGACGCGCGCCAACACATACGTGCATTTGCAAGTCGACGACAATAGTGTCGACCAATACTGACCCGTCAAGTCCAAGTATGAATAAGAAATAGCCAATCACAGCGCATTGTTTTGTTCCCCGCAACCCGCGCCTTCCGCCAAATTTTGTGACTTCAAATTCTAGGAAAATTTCACTTATGCGGAATCTATTGGGGGTAATCTATGGGGCCAAATGATACCCCGTCTATTTTTTCACCGGATATTGGCTTAAAGAAATACATACATAATCATTATTTTAACTTATAGCACAAAAAGTTTAGCTTGTTATTTGCGCCAATTTCAAATTCTTCAGGAAACGGTATAAATGTCAAATCGATAAAGGCAATAGTTGAAGAGGATTGTAAAATTGAAAAAGCAATTGTGAAAGACCCTCAAACAATGAGCGTCGGTTCGGAATGAGATTCCGTTTTCTTTCGAACCGATCTGAGGCCGAAAGCGGGGGCGGGTGGTGTCTGACCGCGTTTTGTGAGGGGCAATCGTCGAGACGGCTTAAACATTCTCCCTACTGCTTAAGGGTATGAGAAGGGGCAAGGGGGTACCTGCTTTTGTGCGTCGGTTTTATCTTCGAGCAGCCACAAACAGCCTTCGCTAAACCGATTGCATTAATTCAACCAAGGAATGGCTCACTACAGCATTTTATTAAGCTCCCTGTCAACAACTCCTGTCGTTATAACTGGTTTTGCCCGTTGGTAATCTGGGAACTTCTCGGTTACTAAACTGGGTCGGTATTTATGTAGCAAGCTAGGAGCCGTAACCACCATAACAGGTGATTACTATTTGTAAATAGCACTAGAAATAGAATCCATTCTATTCACAATAATCTAAAATTGAACTTTATCAAAATCGGTTCATCCGTTTGGGAGGCGGGAGCTACAATGCCACAGACAGATCAACAGATACACAGAGACGTGAAACTTATAACACTCCTCGTTTTTCGTCGGAGGTTAAAAATAACGCTGAAGTTACTTAATGGCCAATAACGAATTGAAGAATTTTACACTACCAGAAGAATGTTAACAATTATTATTTAATCTTCGGAGAAAGAAGCATTGAACTAAGGATCATCTATCTAACTATCTGTCGCACTCAGTTTCGACTACTAACGCCCCAACTCGGAGTCAATAACGGTTACTTTAATCGATTTTTAGTAAAGAATCACCGTACAAATTCTTTACTAAGGAGCGATTTATGTAACCATTAGTGACTCTGAGTTGGGGCGTAAGTCTTTACTCACAAACTGGTCTGTGTATTGTTAAACCGATATTAAAACCTTTGCTAAAAGCTATGTCGGTCTAGGAAATATTATTATTTTTACATGTTATATTTAATAAAAAATACGTTATTTCTGACAATCTTTTCTCAGCGAGATCGGAATTTCATTATGACGACGAGGGAAGTCCTAAAAAAGAAATCTTATAAAAATAACTCATCGGTTACAGCGGATGGCTAAAGATGTCGCCACCGCAGACATTCCGACTGGGCGGATTACAATTTCACTCGGATCAAATTAATACGTTGTTAGCGTCCCAGGAAGCAAGTTAAATGAGATGCAAAGTTAAAATTGATTTATGCTCGAACGTTCTGTAATCAAGAAGTATTACAGCATTAGAAAGATCCTTTGGGATGTTTTCTGTTCGTTTCGGCTAACAATGATGTATCGCCCGAAATTACGTCCCGTGGTCTTGCAAGGTTTATTTTACATGTAGGGTGTTGACCTAGAAGTAGTGGTCATCAGTTATCTTCCTTATAAACGTCACATGTTGGAAACATTGTTATTATGTAGGTACGCTTTTAGTTTTTTATATTTTATCTGTGCCACTGTTTTGTTGTCTAAGAATGCTTAAGGTATTCTGGAAGTACTTAGTTAAAGTTTAAGAAGTGTTTGGTACCATTTTTATGCAACAAGGACACATATATACTCGTATAATAGGCAATAGTTCCCTGTCATAGAAGCTTTACAATGTATGTAGGTTAGCAAACATACTTAATATACTTTGTATGCTTTTCAATCTCCAAGTTTTACAGGCATCTAGGTTTTCTTATAGCCTGGAGCTCGCTAGGACTTTGAGGCAAGTGAATGGGTATCTAGACTATGTAGGCAAAGTGTTTCATCTAAGATAACACCTTCAGAATATGTAGATCGTGTGCTGTCGAAGTTGTGGGGCTGTTATGAAGTCTTGATGAGGTAGCTTACGCATGTTTACAATCATGTAAACTTTGAATAGCACTCTGCTTGTTTAGTAAAGAGGTTATTTGTGATTTAAATATTATTTACCAGTTTATCCAGCTAGATACTGACTGAATAATTTTAATGAAGTATGCGATATTTATTGCAGTTAAAATATTAAAATATTTTTTTATTTTAATTATATGTACTTAATTTTATTGTAAACATATAACGTTACGTTACGTTAACGAAGCACCTCTGTTTCGCTTAAGGCAAGGCATCACCGACGCGTTGCTAGCGAAGGACCAAGATCCGCTTGTTGCGGAGGATACAAACAACGGCTTCAACGCCTACAATCGATCATGTCAAACATGAGTGCTGATGACACACGATACCTTCAACACAATCGTCTACACCTGATGTCACCTATAGTGTGGAGGTGTCATTATAGTCTCTTCGACACAGCAAGCGAAACATGTCATTGTAAAAAACATTCCGTACAGTACGGCCGCTGTATCTTGGCGCGTCTGAACATAGGCTTTGCGAACTTTAGCGCGTGTAAGACAGAGATGGCAACACGATCATGCTAACGTATAACTGAGACACAATACACCGCGTATCGAGTATTGGCGAATTATGTTACTGCCAGCCTTCTGCGCGAAGTTCAAACGCGCCAAGATACAGCGGCCGAAGTATATTTCGCTAAATGGCCAGTACCGGCTCCACACCTTTAGTAAGCCCATATACCTACTCGTGGTTGGTTGTTGCCATAAAAAGCTGCTTAAGACCACATAATAGTTATGTTATGTATGACTAATGTATGGTAGTTCACTTCCATAACAATAAAACAACCACGAATCAAGTGTCTACAATTGATATTACAAAGCATTGACAGGCTAATAATTTTGCTCATTTATCGACATGGGTTCAATACGCTTCACTTACAATGCCAGACACCGTCTACGGCGCCTATTAAAGACTTCTATTGATACGGGTGTCGGTTTAATCAGATAGATTGGGCCTCTAATTAAGATTAATAGTGCCAAACTACATCGCGAGCGAGGTCGGAACACTGAAAAACGACATTTGTTTATTGGGGCATAAGTAACGTGCCCCTGACGTTATCTAGGCAATGTCGCTGGAAAATAAACTGAGAACTTTCATTTTTTAAGCGTAATTCTAGACGCGTCAGTCAAAAAAGTGACGCTATGTAGGCAATGTTGCTGGAAAATAAACTGAGAACTTTATTTTTTTACTCTAGACGCGTCAGTCAAAAAAGTGACGTTTAACGATAAAAGACGCCTCAATCATCAATAATGTCGCGACAGCGCTTCCGAGTCATCAAAACCGACCCCTCATTATATGGTCGTATATCAAAAGGAGAACGCAGATTTTGTTTTCGAAAGGGTCCTTTTTCAAATTTATCGTGGCTCCGGTGATCCGAGAAATTGTCGTTTTAACCTGAAACCATTTATTTGCGATCAGTTGCGATACCGCTGCCTGTCTTGTTACGCTAGCGTTTTCATTTGGGATTCGGTAAATGGGCACTCAGTACCTAATACACCAACCATGTTCATTATACTCGTATATTGTCAAGGTTTCATTTGAAGTCTATTTCATTGAATTAATAAAATACAAACTTTAAAATAAATATATTATCTTTCCTTAACAACCACCACAGCTCAGGAACAAACATTGAAAATCTGCCCCGACCGGGAATCGATCCCGGGATCCTTCGATTTACAGGCCGTTAGTGTTTTGGTTGTGACCAATTATAAACTTTTGAATTATCCAGTTGGTATTAAGATACAGGAACATTATTTGAGTAGACATCTGTGAGCTTCTATACTTTTAAAAATATAAAGAAAAATATTGTTTTAATGACAGTCATAGTGACCGTAAGTTTCGGAGTTCAATAGATCGGCTTTCACTTCTGTTTTCGTAGGTCTGATGTGTTTGGCCAAAGGTTACCTACTTTATGCGTGTGAAAGACCCTCATAAATCATTTCGTTTTGGAAGAACACGCGCTACTTTTAAGGCCGAAGAACTTCGAACATATTTTTTCCAGTTGACGGTAAGTGCTTCTTCCTATGTATACAGAATCGAATAAGCTTTTTTTGCCGTCAAGTACTGACCTTAGGACCAAATATTAAGATAGAATGAATATCATTGTGTAAATGCGTCTAATCTGTTAGTCTTTGTTTCATTTTGCTCTGTAATGTAATCAACTATATTCTTACCATCACTAAGGGTTGAGTACCGACTACTAGATTTGAAGTTATAGTATAAATGTACAATAAAGAGTTTGCAATATTTTATCCGATAATTTACATAATATGTTATCAATCGGTCTCATAACTATCTAAAAAGTTAAGTGAAATTGCATTTTGCTCTCTAGTTATTAAAATATTCAAATGTTTAGAGCCGGGTAATTTATAAAAAATAAAAATGTTCTATGAAAATAATATGAGGATTGAGGAATGAATAGATTTTACCAGGAAATCATAATTTTTGTTGAGCGCACAATAAATATTATATCGGCGAGTTGAACAGGGACCGGTAATCGATGAAAATGAATTTTTAATTTGCTTCAATATTTTCAGAGGAAATTAAAATTCATATTCAATGAAAAATGTTAAATATATTATTTAATATCATTCAACCGTGATTACTAGCAAACTAAATATAAGCAATGTGTTTTACTATTATTTTTTATTTTCATATCTAAAAGTAGAAAGTAAATTCATAGGTTTTGCATATTTTCCGCGTATGAAATTAGTTGATCGACGCAATAACAAAAACAATTTTTAGTTACCGTATTCTATTTTGATTTTTGCCAAGGTAGATTCTCTTTGTACCTGACAGACGAATCACAAGCACCTAAATGATTAATAGTACACTTACTTTTGACTATTCTTTACTTTATAAACTCATCTAATTATGTGACTTATTTATTTTAATTCCGTAACATTTAACTTAAGACCCACGATGAAGGTCTGTGAAAGGAATATAAAAAGTAAAATCTTTGGTAATGAAAGCCATAATACCACTGCAAAAAAAAAATGAAACACAATTGGTTAGCAAATTTTGCATTCTACTTCTGTTACTTTTAAATATTTCGTTATTAAAAATTCACATAACTAGATTAGTTACCCTACTGACTGCAGAGTGCAGATGCATCGAGTTTAAATGAAGACTGCAAATATCCCCAGTAATTGAAGTAAACGCCACCTTTGTACAAACTCCATCTCGAAGACGTTATCAAAGTTGCAAGTGAGCTTGAATATGCGGTTTGACAAAGTTCAAATGACTTCGTGATGAAGTCAGAAACTCGCGAGCTGTCTACTATGACATCGTTTTGGTAAATTAATAAGTCGCCAAGTCATGTTTGTTCGTGAGTTCGTGACCTAATTTCATGAGAATGGCACAGTGTTCCTAATATTTTTATAATGCATGTACACTAGTGCAAATATAAATTATTGGGATTTATTTCAGTTTTATCGAGTACAATACATCTTGTTATCATCTCGATATTTAAAGAGTAATTGTGATCTTTGAAGAACTTTTCATTTCATAGAGAAAAGAAAGAAAGAAAATCGTCAGCATGGTTAAAAATTACACATTAATTACACGAATATTCCCTGCCCTTTAGGACCTGCTCCTCTGTGAAATTCCCCCGGATCAAGTGATTTATTTATAGGTACTTCGCGTATTTAATTTCGAAGATTAAGGGTTCGTACAGGATTAAATCCTGATCCTGAATCCTGGGGATTCGATTCGAGTCATCCAAGCGAAAGACTCATGATCAAATTCATTGGGCTGATCTAAACATACTCGTACCTAACTGTAACTGAAGGCATTCGCACTAGTTGTAATCAATCTGACTAATTTGCTGTCGCGTCGTTCAGATGAGGCCGTTTGAACTTTGGCCTAATAAAATTTAAGCTAGGATGTCTACTTTGCAACAATCCGTGGTTAACATGTATGATATATACTTTAGACCCGTTGTGGGTGGGAGGGAGGTGCTACGCATGTCTTAAACTCTTAAAGTACATACCATCATACATGTTGACTGTTGTTGCAAATTGTTGCAAAGTAGTCTAATATTAACTTAATAACAATTGATTTCCACAAAGTAACGCTATTATCAGCCTAATCATTTGGCTGCAAACCTTATTCCTGCGACTATTTGTACCGAATTGATATCTACTTTAGACCTGTCGATATCGGTCGTCATTTATAGTGAATATCAAGTAGTTAGTAAAAAATGAAAGTTATAACAGCATAATGCGGCTTATCAAAGTTCAAATGAGTTTGCGATAAAGTGAAGAACTCGGAGACAAGTTCTTATAACTTTTCCAACTACAGGAGTTTTGACAAATTAACAAGCCATCTATATGATCTCGTAGCTTTAAAGAAATAGTTTGTTGATGTTATGATTTAACTCGACTCAGAAAAAAACATTTCTTTCATTTACTTTCAGGCATTTATCAACACGCTTATGAACGTTAATATTTCACTATATACATATATTATTAACTCTGTAATGACACATTGATTACATGTTTAAAGTCATGTAATTTAAACATCGTTTAGAAAAAATACCTTTGTTCAAAACTCGCTCTGAGTATAAGATTGGTTGTCATTGCACCCTATTATTTGTTATATGTAGAAATCTAATAAGCATTTAAGAGACGGCTTAAAAAACCAACCGGTCGTTATTATTAGGATAGGAAATTATTATAAAAGGACTATGTAAAAAAATATTTGTTTGTTAACAATGGAACCATTTGGCTATGCGTAAAAATAATATTGTATTTGTGTGTCAGATTTTTGGCAGGTTTTTAGTGCATGTAATTTTTTCAGTTTTGTTTAATACAGGTATTAAAAATCCATTTGTGCATTTTTTACTTATTATACCTACGATAATGATCTACTACAAATACCTACTACAATCCTACACGGTGTTTTTTATGATAGTAAATAGATTTAAAATTTTATTAACTGTTTATAAAATATGTTTACGTCCTTCACTGAAGTCCTTTAAAATATTACTATCGGTTAAGTACAATACCAAAAACATACACACATTCATGCAGAACGCATGCATAGGCGAATGTTTCACATGCACTAATCCGTATAAATCAAGGGCGCGACACACCTATGCACATGAATACACATGGCAGTACGTATGGACAAATTGGATAATAATTGTAGTTCTGTCACACCTTCCGTTTTCAGTTTCATTTTTATTTTAAACGCGTAATGTACAAGTAAAATGGCCTCAGTAAAAATAAACAACAGACAAAATCTCTAGCGCAGCTAGTAGATAATGATGGTGGTTCAACATCGGAACCGGTACAAAAAATCTTGTACCTGACGTTGTCCTAATGAAGGTCGGCTGGGAACACATTTATTATTACCTCGGGGGTCTAATCAAGTAATATCATAAAAGTATACAGGCTCACGAGTTTCGAGCATAGTCATTAGGGTTCGCTTCGTCCGCTTAAATAAAAATGTTCATGTTTGTTTGATAACGAAGCGAGCAGCGTAGGGGAGCGGGGGGCACGTTGTTACACGGGTAAGAAGTTACACGCCTTTTTTACCGGGATTTTAAACTCTTTGGTGGACATAATTGGACTCATTTGTTTTCTTATAACATCGTGCATTACATAAAAACGATCAGTGACCCGCCAAGCACCAAGCTGCTAGGTTGTGTGCATGTGTCTCGATTTCAACCAAGTAAGTAAAAAAATCCTTTACGAAATTTTTGATTCCTGATGTCTATATTTTTTATTTTCTCAAAATTTTTAACCGTGAACGTTCATAATATATCTACCTTTAATTTGCAATATTGTTTTTTTCTACTATCGATATCCATTAATGGTGACTTCAATTTATATTAAAAAACGTGCCATGGGGCAGGTAGTTACAATTTTTTGGGGTAAGTTGTTACATGTAAAAAAAGAGTATGAAGAAAAACTGGCCAAGACCAAAAAAACGTGTGAAAAAAATAAAGGAAAAGGTAAAGGTAAAGGAAAAGGCAAAGGAAAGTCCTCGAAAATGAGCGAAGAAGGAAAAGATAAGGTGAAAAAAAAATATTTTGGTTTCCGATTCAGATTCTGATATTGATGAATGGTTTTGTTTAGTGTGTAGCGAAAGTTACAGCACCTCTCAAAAAGAAGATTGGGTAGAATTTTTAGAATGCAAAATGTGGGCCCATGTCAAATGTGTAACGGGAAACGTTCGCTCATTCATTTGCATTAATTGCAATTCTGATGAAGACTAATTTATTTTAATATAAGTATGTGATATTGTTACCTACTCTATATAAATAACTATACATTTCCTATAATATAAGTGCCTTAAAAAATCTTAGAATCCAAAGTATACGTATTTTAGTTTGCTAAAAGTTTATTAAAATAACTAATAAGTATAAATAATTTACTACAAGTTGTTATTTGCAGACGAAGTTTCTGTGTTTTTATATAAGATTTAATTTAAAAAAGTTCCTGCCAAAGTTGTTATTTTTCTACAAAAAAAAATCTTTAAAATTACGATGTAGATATTATAATTACTCATAAATGTTAGAAGACTGTTTAAAGTGATCTCTTTTGTTTATAACGTTTTGAAATAATAATAAAAATGATTTATCATTGATGATTTTGTTTATTTAGCTACCGTAACATCGTGCCCCGAAGATGTAACAACTAGCCCCAAATGTGGGGTAAGTTGTTACAATCGACTTTTTTGGTTAAATTGTCTATTGTGAAAAAAATACATAAATTTTAATAACTTTTCAATCATGTTTTAATAGCTGAATAGACATACTAACGATAGAAGCAATCAAATGTATAAATTATTTGATAGGTTTTGTGGTATTGACAGTTATCTAAAAATTGTAACAACCTGCCCCCCGCTCCCCTACTGTTCTGTCATGCTGATGAGACAGGACGCGTCGTAGAGGGTATGACGACAAATGTATCATAGCAGTTTGAGTTGTGAGTTTCTTGAGTTGTAATGAGTAACTAGCAGGTGCCATCGGTGCCCATTTTACCTCTTTAGGGTATGAATTTGAAAATTTATTTTCCAAATGCTAGGTGATATACAAGGTGTTTGGTAGAGGGGCCGACAAACCAAGTGGGCGCGTTCAGGGACCCATTTGGAGAATACAAGTTGGAAAAAAAATCCCTGACCCTCTATTTTTTTTAAGTTTTTTTTTGTTAATTTTTCGGTTTTAACTGAAATTGTAACCACCATAAAAATTTTAAAATCAGTTTTAGACTAGATGTTTTTACTTTACTTTAGTCTCTGATACATCTTTAGGCCACGCAAAGAAAAATTAGATAGAATTAAAGCTAACTAACTGGTGTAGAGATAATACAGTGAAAAAATAAAAACAAATTTTACATCGAAGTTCAACTTTGACAATGATTTAAAAAAAACACTAGCAATTCTGGAGGTCATATGCGTTTAAAAACTTCTTTTTTTTTTACACTAATAAGTTAATGCTTGACCACAATCCCACCTGATGGTAAGTGGAGATGTGGTCCAAGATGGTGAGCACATTAACTTAGTAAAAGCCTATTCACTCTTTTCTTGAAGACATCCACGTCATAGGTTGGCGGGAACGCCGACGCAGGCAAGTTATTCCAGTCCTTCGCGGTGCGTATAACGAATAACGAGGCAAACCGCGTCGTTCGTACCGGCGGGATGTTCACGACAAAAGGATGGATACCCGCCGTGCGTCGTGTCGTTCGATGGAGAAACGGAGATGGGGAAATTATCTCAAACAATTCCTGCGCACACTCTCCGAAATGTGCCCTGTAGAAAACCGAGAGACTGGCTACTCTGCGCCTGTGCTCGAGGCTTTGAAGATTGGTCTCAACCAAAACTGGGTCACCAATGAGCCTCTTTGCACGTCTCTCCATCGAGTCCAAAGCAGAAAGGTGACATTTGGCTGCGCCTGCCCAAATGTGCGAACAGTACTCCACACACGGCCGAACCTGAGCTTTATACAAGGTTAAGAGTTGCCTAGGTGTGAAGTACCGTTGTACCTTTGCAAGGACACCAAGCTTCCTTGCAGCAGCCTTAGCCTTGGTCTCGATGAACCGCCCAAAGTTGAGTTTCGAGGATATCTCTACTCCTAATAACTGAAGGCAGTCGGTATAATCTAAGGACACATCCCGAAAAGTAGGAGCCAAGGTGAACGGGCTCTTCTTGGCGGTAAATAGACACGCGTTTTAGTGGCGTTGAATCTCACAAGATTGGCTTCGCCCCATTCGGACACAGCCCGAAGTGTGAGATTCACACGAGCCACCATGGCCTTTCTGTATTTATCATTTATTACAACAATATAATAAATTGGTATAATACTTACCAGCTTGTTCATTAAATGAGGTATAAAGTAAAATTCAAACAGAATTAAATACAAAATTATTTTTTTTGATATTTTTTGGCCAACTTGTATTCTCCAAATGGGTCCTCGAACTCGCCCACTTTGTTTGTCGGACCCTCTACCAAACACATAAGGAAGCTTTGAACAATGTTTCGTGTCTGTCAAAATCTACTTATTTACGAACAATATGACAATCAAATATGAATAAAAACGATTACACACTCATCAGTAACAATATAACATAGGGTTCTTTCTTTTTCTTCTCTTCTCTTGGCTGGCAACGCAGTGATGATGTTGCTGATATCCATGGGCGAAGATAGCCACTTAGCGTCAGGTGAATCGTCAGCTCGTTTGCCAGCCATTTCCATAAAAAAGGGTTACTTTACGACCAGAATTCGACCAATCCAATAGTAGTATCTTATAATTATACCAGCTTTGCATGCCTGCATTTAACGACTGTCATAATAATGTAGGTAGGTTGCAAAATCTGCTTTTAGCTTTGTCTTATACGTCGGAAATGTCGGATGAACGCAGCGGTCTCATTAGCCGAGCTTGAGTGAATGTGTAGTTTGAAAAAGAAAAAATCCTAAATTATGCCCTTTTTACTGTTTTAGATTTTGTGGAAAAGGAATCACTCGCGTATCTGTCTGCAGTCTGCACGTCTGTAATTTCACATAGAGCATACTGATTGTGAGGGTTTAATTTTGGTGGGAAAATGAAATTTAAATAGTCAGGCACAAGTCTTTCGCAATTCTATTATTTATTTTTTCTCAATGGGGTTAGCCTGGATAGCTACCACCCACGACTCAGCCGCCAAACGACTCTTCGGTGTTCCGGCTGGGAGCTTGAGAGCCAGTTCTTTCTTTCTTTTTCTTCTCTCTTTCTTGGCCGGCAACGCATCAGTGATGCCTTTGGTGTTGCTGATGTTCATGTGCGATGATAGCCACTTACCATCAGGTGGATCGTCGCCCATGGAAGTCAGCAACACCGAAGGCATCACTGATGCGTTGCCAGCCAGGAAAGAGAACAGAAAAGGAAAAAAAGAATTGTCTCTCAAGCACGAGAACACGAGTCGTTTGGTAGCTGACAACGACAAACAAGAGGGAGATTACTATCCAAGTGGATCCCATGGAGAAATAAGCGTCCTTCATTATTTAGCGAAGTGCACCACGAGTGGAGGTTTGCCTCAACTTAACATGGATGTGACTTCTTAACGTTTTTAAGTCACTAATAGTATAATAATATAAATTCCCCTTGAAACTTTGTAGTTTGCACTTGTATTGTTATCTCAGGCACGCCTCCTGGAGACCGGTTCCGGTATAAAGTTACGGTGTTAATTATACAAATTTCAATTAATGCCAGAAGCGGTTTACTGAGATTGTTCATTAATTGGGCCTAAACGAAGTCTGACACGAGCACGAAACAATTTTAGTACAAAATTAATTCACAGTCTATTATATTAGCAATTTGACAATGTTTGAAACACATCTCTTATACGTATTTAGGTATGTTACGACTATTGACTAGTATTATAGTAGCGAGCTTCTTCTCTCTCTCTAACGAACTCTTTCTCGAAAACCAGTCTAACTTATTAAAAAAATCTGGAATAACCCAGTACTGCATCAAGAAAAGAGATTTCCAAGTTTATCGCAGGAATACATAATGACACAATGCTTAAAGACATTACGACGAATAATCTAAATTTTACTAACAAAAAATAACCGACTTCAAAGTCTCAAAAACTACTTTTCAGATCTCGTTCAAATTTATGTGGGACCAAATGACAAGCACCTGCTTTCGATTAAAAAAAGAATCATCGAAATCGGTTGGCGTGATATTGAGTTATTCGTCTATTTGTCGCGCACATCTTAACACTAATTTACGACTTATGTGGTTTTCTCATGGATGCCATTGTCAGATCTCAATAAAATTTATGTGGGACCACATGACAGCCACCAGCTTTCGATTAAAAAAACAATCATCAAAATCGGTTCGCCCAGTCCAAAGTTCTGAGGTAACAAACATAAAAAAAATACAGTCGAATTGAGAACCTCCTCCTTTTTTTGAAGTCGGTTAAAAATGAATTCTGTAACTAAAGAAACGTCTGCTGCTGCAGAACATTTTTCATAAAGTTTTAGGTAGTCTACTAGTCGATTTCTTGGAAAACTGTCCCTTCGAATGAATGTTTGCCTTTTAATTTAAATATATGGAGACATCTGCAAAGATGATAATTTTCTAACGTTTCTATTAGTTACGTTACTTTTTGATTTTAACTTTCGAGTTCTTTCTATGTTGTATTTAGATACATGTCTGTGGTAGTATTAAATGCCTGCTTCATACGTAGTTACATTAAAACTATAGAGTTTTTAATAGAAGATTTGTAAATAACTTTGAAAGGCTAATAATATCTACTTAAAGTACCTATTACGTATTAATTAGCACTTGCTTTAATGGCATACTAAAATATTTTAAAGAAATTTGCATGCTTTTAAGCTCTCCATTAACGTTCTCAAAGACTATTAATTCCAACGTGATGGACTATAAACTCTGACGGGAATATGGTACATATTTGCTTAATCATTAGCTTAAACCCAAATTGGCCAACTATTGAGACGAGTCTCTCCTCTTTGGGAGGCCCTGGTGGAGGGGTTGGTGGCCAATCCAAGTATCGGAATTTTTCATGCCGCCCGAAGGCTTCCGACGTGACTTAACGACTGTTTTCGTACGTTAACAACCGGGATCGACGGCCTTATGTCCTTATGACCTCTGAAGCACGGAAGGGTCCAAGATTTTTTATGCCAACGGTCACCCATCCAAATACCGACCGCGTCCGCTGTTGCTTAACTTTGTCAATCACTTAGACAGGGTTATGACCGTTTCACCTCATCGTTTCTGCTTCGCATAGTAATTATTTTATCTTAAATAGTACCAAAAACAAATAACACTTTCTTAACATGTTGTGTAATAATATGTTTATGTCAGGAAATACTTATCTATTTAATGTTAATTTAGTGTATCTTTTGTTTCAGGTAAATATTGCGGTGAGCTTCGGCGAATACATCACGAATCGCGATCTTGGGAAGCACAAAAGCTCTCATGAAGTTTAATATTTATTTGCCTTAAAAAATACTGATTTGTGTCGATCGGTTGATTTGACTCTGACAGAGACGATTTGGTTTAATAATAAAGATTTAGTGTTTATTATTAAAAAAATCTGATAAGTTATAAATAGATGCATATAATTTTATACCTTATAAGAGTCATAAAACTTATAAATAATAATTATGAGGATCATTGTATAGGTAATTTTATTATGCAAATGAATTGAACATTATCAGTCTGGTAGAAGATTAGCGTGTGTATTCAACGTGCCACTGCCGATGCAATGGCTCGCTCGCCGACTTCATAATAAGTCCATTGAAAACAATCCACTCCCCCTTTTGCTTCTTTTATTCTGCCTTCGTTGTAACTAGGGTTGATAACTCGTTAGATGCCATTAATTAAGTTTGTTTTTGATGATATATTTTTATGAGAGTAAAATTTGAAAATTATGAGAGTAAAATTTTTACGATGTGACAGCCAAAAAGTGACATGATGAAGGTGCGTGATACTAGGCGTACATCACACGCTAGGTGTTGTCTTGGAGCGCAGGTCGTGGGTGCGAGCGAGAGGTACTTATGAAAGTTATAAGTAAGAGGTATAATCCTATTATTTTAATACTTCAATTATTTTTGTAGAAAATGTGTTGCAATTTCTATAATTGTCTACCGTTTCTACTCCGTACGAAATCATAAAATGTAATTTAATTAACAGTGACTTTGAATGTGGTATTCATTCGTATGAAGTTTTAATCTTCTTCCTCGAAATTTGGAAGCGTTCTACTAGAAATTATTGTAAAATTAAATTCTCGCTCTAAAACTGTCTAACAATGACAACCACAAAGCATTATTAACGTGCTTCTACGAAAATATTCATGCATTTTTATCGCGTGTGCAAGCAGTCATATTTATCTTCCGATTAAACACTTTTCTTCCCCCTTTGTCGATTGGAAAATTGAAGAGCTTTAATAATTACGCTATAGCATTTGCATAAAAATCTTGATTTACGATTAGCCGATAAACATAAAAACTATTTCTCTCATCATGAAAAATTCAAGCTGTCACTAAATAATAATTATCACGTTTGATTCAATACTTCAACGGTCGTTATTACATGCAATATCAGTATAAGTACCCTATATCTTGTTCTAGATCATGATCTACCTGTGTGCTAAATTTTATGAAAATCCTTTCAGAAATTGAGTGAAAGCACGGACCTGAAAAAAAGACGGACGTAACCTCGTTTAATCGAGAGTGAAGCATAGCAATGGCCGCCCGCTTACCATGTGTGCGTAATTTTTGATTCGCGATTGAAGCAGTGAAGTGTCAATGTGTGGGTGTGTGTACTTGTACGAATAGAGAATTGGTGCTTCTAT
Source organism: Thymelicus acteon (assembly GCA_951805285.1). Lineage (NCBI taxonomy): Eukaryota > Metazoa > Arthropoda > Insecta > Lepidoptera > Hesperiidae > Thymelicus > Thymelicus acteon. The sequence goes on along the minus strand of OX638229.1, from coordinate 10,926,230 downwards.
GGTTTCTATGCTTTCTATGGGTGCTTCACTGAATTTGTTCTTGGGATTACGTCCGTCTTTTTTTTAGGTCCGTGCATGAAAGTAACAAACATCCATACTAACTTTCACATTTATAATATCAATTGGTTTAATAATGTACAAGTACCTATTATTTTCCTAAATTGAATTTTGCCAACCCTATGTATTCCTTGCTCTTTCTTGCCGGTCGCCCTTTGGTCTCATTTATAAACGTATAGTTGATCTGTATCCATGCCCCATTTGTATTGTTGGGACCGGCTTCTGTCCTTGTAGCGGAGATGTCTTTGCAAATAAAATCAACTGTTTTACGTTAAAATAACTGTTTGTATGGACCGCTACAAAAGACATTAGACGTCTGTGCACGAAAGGCGTACTAGAAGCGCTTTATTAAGTAGAAGTTCACGTTTATTCTTTTGATACAATACTTTGTCTTCACGTTTTATCTTAGACAGTCTTTTCTTATTAACAAGTTTAAAAACGCTTTTATAGTGTCAGTGTAGGATAGAAAAAAAGTGTCTGTTTTTAAGCGTAAATGACTTCCCTCCTCTAGATACTAACCTGAAATATGTATAATCAGGTCATGCTTATCACAAAAATGCAGTCTCATCAGAACTACAGCGATTCATAAAATTTCATCTCCTTAGGATAAGAGAATTGGCTTAAAGCTTGCAAGATTTGGATCTAAACAAACAGATTAAGCGAAATAAAATCCTTTAATGAATAATGATAGGGTGATATTTACTCAATTAAATTACTCAAATGATACTAAGCACGTTTATGTGGTATCGAAAAATGTAAGTCATCGTAGATTATGTATATTTCTCTAAGATACGGGTGCTCACGATAATTATATTGCATAAGTATATTATATGCATATCCATCATAGTAAAAATATTACTAAAGCCTGCTACAGCTAGCGGCTCAATTGACCAATTGCTCGATTTTACTGCGACTATAGTCACAGAAGATATAATATAATAGTATCTACTTACAACAGCACAGTTGATTTCATAGAGGAGCGATGATAAACATTATGTACAATACACAATTTTCGCGCGACCTTAATATTTTCAAATATTTAGCCACTTGTATAAATATTATAATATGGAACTGAACACAATAGTTCCATCCGGTAAAGTTAGCAAAATGATTCGGTAAACAAAGAAATGTGTCAAGAAGGTAATTCTTTGTTAAGAAGTAGATTAATGATAAAGAAGTGTCTTCTTCATTTAATTTTATTTTACATTTTACATTTCACATTCCACCATTTTACATTACACCATCGACTTTGTGCTGACGACAGCGAAAACTATTAGTATCAGATAAGCTATTCTATGATGCAAACTTCATGTTTCGAATCACTTTAATTTTGTATTCACCCTTACGTTGTATTATTTGAATTTAACTTTGAGTTTTGCAAATTACATATTTTGATTTGTAATTCTACGTTATTATATATGATCACACGAACTTCTCAAGTGAAGTTCGATCAATATAATATGAGTGGTTTCATTTGAAGATATAAATTAACAAGTAGTCCTTTGACCTAGCAGGCAACACTCGCACGCTTTAAAGATACCCTCTTTTTTTTTTAATAAAGAACCGAGGTACCCTCCTTCATCTCACTAGCTTACTGATCATTCTTTTCAAAGACGCAACTATACATATTTAAGATCTCGTGTTTATACAAAACGTGGGTTTTGGGTGGGATGGGTGATTTATATCTTCAAATGAAACCACTCATATTATATTGATCGAACTTCACTTGAGAAGTTCGTGTGATCATATATAATATTTCGTGGTTTCATTTTCGATATAAATTAACAAGTAGATGTTCAGAGACAACGTTTTGTCACTATTTGTAGTGTGACCTCCATAGGTGCACTACAAATGGAACACGAGATACGATCACAATCATTTCCCAATGAAGTAAAGAATTTTGATTCTTCTTTAATCGGTCGATGATAATATTTAGCGAACGTTTGAGAGGAAGCAGATCAGCCAGCAGTCCTCCGTATAAGGTCGACCCGGCGCGCGCCTTCGACGCCACGATGTGGCGGCGTGACCCGCGGGCGCTGTGCGCGTCGAACTTCGCCACGTCGATGCCGCACGCACACAACATTTGCTTGATCCACCTACTTATTGACTATGCTGTCATGTTCCTGTAAGGACGCTTCACAGTTATTAAGAGGCGATCGGTTCCCGAAGACCCTAGGTCTCTCGTCATCTACATATAGTCCATAAGCGTTGTAGCTAGGCAAATTGAGGGATTTTCACTAAAATAAAAAAATTTATACCGTTTGTATTTAATTTTACATTATTGATTCTTATTTATGAAAACGTCTGCACCCTATGTGCAGTACACAGTGCCAACAAAATGACGAGCTTTATTGTAAGTTTTTCTAAAATTAAATTATTATTGGTATAGGAAATATGGCTCAACACTCTTTGAGGATTCCAGGTGTGTGAGTATTTAGGTAAGGAAGGCCTTAACTTGAATACCCCTTTCAAGAATCTCTTGATACCATCATTTGCAGCTACATTGTTCCCAAGGAGCAAGAAAAGTGCCGAACGGTGGTTGTTGAGTGTACCATATGATGCGCCACTCTCGAATCGTTCAGTTAGAAAATGAATAACTTAGAGAAGGATCCCGTAAAAACATTACAGTTTTTCCTATCACCATATTGCCACCATACTTTGTAACAAACGCCCTACTGCTGCAAAAGTACTGGTGGACAGAGAAGCCAACATCAAGGGCAAGGCGGCAGGTGGCGCGCCGCGGTGGAGGAACGCGAGCCGGAGAGCAGCGACGCTCCCAGAGTAAGCGTCTGGTGGAGCGGGTGTCGTCGTCTGAAATGCGATAATACTAGATATGGACGTGGCATCCATATAACCACTTCTTTGACAAGCAGATCCATTAGCTGCGGGTACTATGCCTAAGCAGGCCACATCGGGAAGACGAGAATACCTGTGGCTTCGTCTTGAATGATTTTTTGGATACATCTTAATAATAATGAAAAGGGTGAAAACGTATAAAAGAATTTAGACTTCCAGGAAATCGTGAATGCATTCACGCTTAATGGCCTCTGGGTCCTGTCTTCAGGAAACATGTTGGTGACACTTTGCGTTGGTGCGAGAGGCGAATCAATCAATTTCCGGTTGACGAAATTTTTTAACTGTGTAAGAAAATTCATCATTTGATAATTCTCACTCCATGTCAAGATTAACCTTGCGTAACTCCTTCTTTGTTAGTCGTATCAGCTTCGACGTTATCTTTACTATTTATGTATGAAGCAAACACACCTATATTAAATGTGGAAACTGTATTCCGCCCATGCGGTTTATATAGCTTAAAACTGTAATGTTATCGACTCTTAGAAGAATAGCACACTCAGATATATCCCGCACAAAACATTTGAGGGCATCGAGCACATACCCACGTGGGTATGTGCTCGATGTTTGAGGGCTAGACGGACGATAGTTCTAAATAGTTTATATGGAAATGAAGCTCGCTTTCTTTCCAATGGCCACCAACCACCACTAACCATTAGATTGTCATAGAATACCCCCAGCCGATGCGTGATGAATCTGTAAAAAATTCTATTACGTAACTAGGACTATTTATAAAATTATTTGTTAAATAAATATTTTTCTTTCACCAGATTAAATCATCTAAAATTATATAAGGATGTTTAATATTTGCATCGAATGAACCGTGCTGTTTCAAAAATAAATATTTTTCTCGCTGTAACACCTAATGTACAACCAACTGTATCTGTAACTCACCGCTGGGCATGATTAAACTAGAACTCCTATCAACTGAGAAAAATCTCAGATTGTAACAGTAGGTAATTTACAAAACTTTTGTAACATTCCGGCTATTTTTATGCGTTTATCTAATGGTAAATGATATTATCATATTTGTGATGTCGTAAACAAATCCTAAAAATGTACATGGTTTTTGTGGTTTTAGCTGACTCTTCTAATAGTTTATTACAAATCCCAAATATTCATCATTACTACCAATGCGTAGCAAATCGTTCAAATAACAGAATGATTTGAACCCTCCACCACGTAAATAGGCTACTACTTCTCTAACAATTTTTGTGAAGCAACTTGCTGCTATCGCTAGCCCATAAGGCATAGCATTAAATTCAAAAGTAACAGCTTCGCTGGATTCTGATGCGATGTATTAGAAACGAAGGTATTAATGAAACTCAGTATCAACAGGAATGAATACGATTTCAAGTCTATGGTCGCCATATATAGTAATATTGGTATATATACCAATTTGATTGTACTAACTTACAAGTGGTTCTGTGAATCGCCGCATTTAAAATGTATTTTAGGTATAAAGCTATTTAAACAATAAACATTTTGCAACCATTTGATTTTGGAGAAAAAATGTTTCAGAAATAAACTAGTCACAACTTAACCGACCTGTGAAATAGCACCTAGCTCTTCCAGGTTTCTAATAGCCAATGCTTAGAATAATAACGACGTTATTATTCTAAGAGCCAATGACATGTCATGGTGTTCGTTGGCTGACGATGACTTACTTGTAAATGGAATAGTTATTCCATTCAATATCCAATTAAGAATACTGCGGTTATTCGTGACATGAAGCCAGCAATCATAGAAAAATTCAACATGACCTGAGTGTACCAGCCTGTATTATGGACGTGTTGTGACACGGGGATGGCCTTGGCTCGCCCGAGGTTGCGCAGCTGATGTTGCATTCGTCTGTACTGGTCGACGTGAAGCAGTGAAGCTGAATGAGGGGACTCACCGCTGACCTTACCGCCCCCTCCCCCCCCCCCCCTGGCCGACGGGTAATGAGGAGGCTGTTGGTAGTTTTCCTGAATCTGTTGGCGTGTTTGGAATGTGCTTGGACCTGAAGCAGAGTTCAATTTTGGTAATGGTGCTTTTCGATCGTCATCGAGGCTTTTATTTTTCCTGATAGACTTGTTCCGAACAACGTTGGTGAAACGTTCTCACTATCTTGAATGATGATGATTGGTTTGACCAGGTGGAATCATTTTTATTCGAGACTGCGTTTACGTGTGACGCAAGTCGTGTAAAATACGACAGCCACCATTAAGAATTCTAATTGCCTCTATTTTATACTCACATAAAGTATGTATTAAAGCGATGACGTCATTGCTCTACTTATGGCGATGATACCGATTCGTGCCGATTTCAAGCTGTTCTTGGGCAGTTTCAACCTTTTTGTCTCGCGTCCTCACCATTTCGGCGACTGTCGCTGAAATCTCAATATTCAACTTAGGAGCCTGCAATAATGTGCAGTTGCTGGGTATGTGATATTGTTTAAATATCTTATGTTTGGTATCCTTGGCCATTCCCTTTTTGAGTAATGGCTGCCATAGTTAAGTCAGATTATTATGTATATCTGGACCCTACGCGGGACCAGGATCGGTCGTCTCGCCGAGAGCTGATAAGATTTCAGGCTCCAATGTACTTGAGTCATCCGAAATCTGGACTGGCTCAGAAGCCGCCAATGGCAGTAATGTATGATCTTGTTGAATCATATGAATCCACTGGCGCGGCGGCGCTTGGATTAAAGGTGGGTCAGGGTCGTATACCGGCGATATTTGTTCGGGATCGGGCAGAGGTTCCTCAGAATCCCACATCGCAGTTTCACTGCTTATAAGTCAATAGTAGGTAATTTTAGCTCATAATTTATTTAAATATTATCGCCGTGTTCGCTTAGGAATCTATGGCGAATAAGTAATTGCCGTGTTCAAGTTTGAATCTATGGCAAAAGGACCATGACAAGACTTTCATTTTGAACAGTGCTTGTACGGTAAGAGGACCCATACAAAAACTTTTGTATTAAATTACACTGACTTACCTTGATTATTTTGTTCTGGTGATAAATAAAACACCTCTGAACGACGCCGCGACAATGTTTACGACTGTTTTTCTTTCAATTTCTCCATTTTCCTCATATAAAAGTCCATTTTTTCTTCGTATGTTCGTTTAGACATCGAGTAAGAATAAAAATTTGATTGGGTATAAACTGAAGCAAGAATAGAACGAAAGAACGCGTGCACTCGTTGCCTCGCACGGAAAAAGAATGATCAGTAAGCTAGTGAGATGAAGGAGGGTACCTCGGTTCTTTATTAAAAAAAAAAGAGGGTATCTTTAAAGCGTGCGAGTGTTGCCTGCTAGGTCAAAGGACTACTTGTTAATTTATATCGAAAATGAAACCACGAAATATTATAAGGCTTCTGTCGAGTAGGCAGTACAAGATCTACTTAATTGTTAAATTAGCAGCAAGACGAACAAGATTTTAGAAGAGCATAATAAACGGTTCCTGTGAAAATTGTGTGTGCGTCTGTAACGGACAAAAACGTCTGTATAAATTCCCTTACGACGCTTACTTTTAACATAAACAATCTTGTGAATAGATCCGTGACGCCATCGATATGTAACACAAGTATCTACTTACTTATGGCTCTCGACAATTTCTGTGTTTCATATTTTTCTTGTTTATTATTTTTCCTGTCAGAGTCTGAAAACAGAAAGATTACTGAAATACATATACGTAATATGTATATTGAATAATATTGATGATATAAAAGACTGTTCTCGTTTCTGAGGAAGGCGCTAAAGTATGATGTTTAACTATAATTCCTTTTAATAGTACCTATAATTAAATCTGCTAAAGGAACTTTTCTTAAAGTACGAGTTGTACACTCATAATTTTATTCTTTCTTTAATAAAATAATATCCGTACAAGTTTCGGATATTTTTTTAGTCGGATCCGGTCACGAAGCTCAGACATTCCTGCCCACAGTCTTACGGTGAACGATTTTGAAGGCAATCAAGTTTTTACAACTTTAATAACAAGGTACATTTTTAATGTCAGCTGATGATTGTATAGTTTATTTAGTACTTCAGTTCTTCACTTTCGTTGTTTTAACTTATCATTGGATAGGAAAATGATAGCCACGTGGCATTAAGAGATGAAGTAAAACTTGAAAAGTCGAATTTCAAATTTGTGTAAGTAAGTATATCTAATAATATAAAGTAGAGGTGAAAATATTCCAAAAGTATAATAACTATATCAACGATGATTCATCTAAATAAATACCTAATAAGACAATTTAAGACAAGTGGAGATGTGGTCCAACTAACTTATAATATACAAAGTAATAAAAAGTAAAAAAGGTTTCCTTGACGAATAAATTCAGTTTTATACACGAATTTACTACCGATACAGAAAAGCATCTGTTTTTCAGTATAACTTTAGTTATTTCAAATGTTTTGAGATATTTTTTTCTACCGAAAATATGTGCAAATCAAAAATTAAAACACCCGAGGAGACATAATACACATCGTGGCAATATCAATTAACCACGGAAATATTGCTAAACGTAAGTATCAATGCCAAAAGCAAAATTATAACTTATTTTAATATCGCATGATGCAAGAGACCATACAATTTTCTCATAGCGCCTACGACTCAATACAGTTATTTAGAACTCATTCGCACTGCCATGCCATTTCCCTAATTAATTTCGTTCATAGCCACAATATTATTCATGCGAAAGAAGTACTAGTCGCCGTTTAACCGTTAATTAACCACGTTTAATATTATACAGGTTACGCAATGTATAGTCCGCAAAAGATTTAGGTATGTAGGCGTGATACGAAAACGTTCCTTATTACTTAATGTTATAAAATATTTGTGTTATTATAATAACCATCAATAATAAATGCTACCTATATGATTTAACATTGATAAAATAATACAAACTTTCTCTAATATTAAACACTAGCTTTTACCCATGGCTTCTCCCGAGTGTTCAAAGGGAAAGAACAATGAGATTTTTTAACATGCATGGCAAATTAAACTGGTGCAAGAATAAATAAGTAACAGTTCCAAAATTTAAAAGATTCTAAGAGGAACCAACTGTAAAACTTATGACCCTCTTTAACCTTCCAACTATAAATATTAAGTTATATCAGTTCATATTATAGTAAAATATATTAAAATTCATACTATATAAAATTTATATCAATCTATAGCCTTTACAAAGTTATAGAAGGACCAACACATTGTTACTTTCAGTATACTATGAAGTGATTCTAATACGCATCGTAATGGATCCTCCCATGGGAATGAGATGTTTTACCGCGGTAAAAAAGTAGCCTACGTTACTGTCCAGCCTCCTATCTCCACACACTAAAATCATACCATAAGATCACTTCGTTATGACGTGAAAAAGGGACAAACAAACAAACAAACACCCTTTCGCATTTATCATATTAGTATGGATAGTATAGATTACAGAACGTTTTGTAGCATGCCCTATATACCTCTTTTTCTGACTGTACCTACATGTAGGCACATAATGTACCAGCGTACCAAGGAACGCAGAGCGAAAGGGGAGTGAAAATTAATTATGGAGAATACAACTAAGGTGCACAGTTCTCTTCGGTCTCAAACGAAGAAAACATACCTTAGCAAGGTATAAGTTAGTTTTCCCGCTAACCGCAGTTACCCGATAATGGGTAACTAGCCGATACGTAGGAACGGGATAGCTCTTCCTGATATATGAAAGGTGAGAGTATATGTATATAAAATTTTTAAACCTTTAGCAAGTTTCTTTTTTATGTAACATGAGAGCGTCAAAAAATCTAGGTAAATAATTAGATTCTTACTAAATTGCCATAGAAGTCAATTACGTTAAGGAAATTATAATACCTATTTCAATGACTTAAAGAAATCACTCTAGTTTAATTTAGCCGCGGCGGAAAAAAAAATGAAGTAAATGCTCCAATAAAATAAATCATTTCTACCTATATCAAAGAAAAACTCGAAAGAAAAAATTTATACTACTAAACAAAAGTTTCCATACTATGTTCTGTTTACGTCTAAACATAAGACCAGCGTAATTACACCAAACGTTTAGAACAAAAACAAAATTGAAACATTAATTAAAAAGTTTTAATTTTGAAAATGGAATTGTAACAAGGCAAGAGCAACGCCACCTCCCGTTCCACACGTTGTATTAATGCGCTATTGAAAAGTTTATGAGAATGGCGTTCTAAAGCTCCAGTTGTGTCGCCTCCAACTTTACCCATTTGTCATCTGTTATCATGTTGCTCTGATACTAAATTATAAGTGAAACTTCGCGGCTAACAATTATGTCGAGGAGAACAGATGTAGCCTGCCTGTACTTTTTCTTTTTAACATACTTTCGTGTACATTAAGCTTACGTTAAAAGAACTTTACATTTTTGTAACATCTTACTTTTTAATGTCTTTTGGTTTTAACGTATTATTTATAACTGAAACTGTCTGTGAATTGATTACGTTTATTGATGATTTATTTAACAAGCATAAGCTTGTTAATTGCCTTGGGCAAGTATACCCTGCTTTTGCTTCTATTTATATAAAAAATAAATAAATGGAAATTTAGCATTTTTTTCATTTCATTGTTTGTAGGTATCATATTTCAAGTTGTGCTTCACTATTCATTAAATATCAAATATTCATTTGTTCTTATGCTATTTATTTGGCATCCTATGATATAGATTAAGTTCTGTAATAGTACTAATAACCAAGATCCTTTAAAAATATTGATCATTTACAAATTGATACATGGTTTCAAGTTATGAATGTTGGCCTAGGCCTTTGAATTTAGGCCTTTGGTTGTAGTCGTTAAGGTATATCGGAGGCCTTCAGATTTCATAAGAATTTCTAATACTTAGTTGGCCTTTAACCTCTTCATTAATCTTTTAAGGCGGTAGTATTCGTCCGCTGTAGGCATTTTAGCCGCTACCCTGCGCCCCGCAAACTCCCGTCCCCTCGAGTCGCAATTCGCGCGCTGTAGACTTAGGGCAATGACCGCCAGAAATCTTCGCATCACGGTATTATACTTCAAGCAGTAGTTCAATTTTAAATCTTGCTTGAATCTTGACAATACAATATTTATTGTTAAATATTATTACCTATACCTATTTATTGATCTGACGTATACGTAATAAAGAATAGAAAAATGTTTCAGTACTTTATTTCGATAATAATAATAAATTTATTTGTATAATATAATATATATTAATTTATAGATGTTATTACATGTTGTTTAAAGACCACCTAATATTGAATCCTATTAGGCTACTTATATTGTAGGTACAATATCGACGCTTAAAAGCAAACATGTAGTAACCCACAAATATCAAATTGTTCACTAGAGCCGAAAAACTTACCCATTGATTTCTCGAAAAAAAATCATAATTTCCCATTGAAGTATTACTACTAGCGTATAGAACAGACACCGCGAACACAATGTATGTCCCAATGAATTGGCGCCGAGCGGCTTCAATGTCCAATGGATTCGTTCGATTTTGAAAGGAGAACAGGGGCTCAATTTTGAAAATAGAACCTCCCGGGCGGGACACGTTTTGTTTGAGATGTCTGTTCTATAACATTATACTTCAATGTAATTTCCGTATTTATTGAGCTACAGTTGTCATTTTTGACCACAATAGTAATTTTTTTCCAGACAAATATACATAAATTAATACCATTATTACTATTATTATTTCTTCATGGGGTTCGCCTGGATAGCTACCACTCTCGAGCATGAGTCAGCCGCCAAACGACTCGTCGTGTTCCGGCTGGGGGCTTGAGAGCCAGTTCTTTCTTTCTTTTTCTTCTCTCTTTCTTGGCCGGCAACGCATCAGTGATGCCTTTGGTGTTGCTGATGTCCATGGGCGACGATAGCCACTTAACATCAGGTGGATCGTCAGCTCGTTTGCCGGCTATTTCCATAAAAAAAAAAATATCAAAATTACTATCGTGAAGTTTTTTAAAAACTATATTTAGCGGGTTGACAAATTGAAAATATTTTTATTATTAAGTATGGATCCTACGGGGGGGATGGAAATTTAGTCAGAAATCGTCTAAGACGAACCGTTTAGGAGATATAAGGAGTTTTTGGAAAATTTTGGGAGGGGGGGTTAAGGTTAGGTCCAATAGGATTGGGTAATATTGTAAGTATGGATCCTATGGGGGGGATGGAAATTTAGTCAGAAATCGTCTAAGACGAACCGTTTAGGAGATATAAGGAGTTTTTGGAAAATTTTTGGAGGGAGGGTCAAGGTTGGGTCTAATGAGATTGGGTAATATTGCAAGTATGGGTCCTACGGGGGGGATGGAAATTTAGTCAGAAATCGTCTAAGACGAACCGTTTAGGAGATATAAAGAGTTTTCGGAAAAATTTTGGAGGGGGGGGGTTAAGGTTGGGTCCAATAGGATTGGGTAATATTGTAAGTATGGATCCTATGGGGGGGATGGAAATTTAGTCAGAAATCGTCTAAGACGAACCGTTAGGAGATATAAGGAGTTTTTGTAAAATTTTTGGAGGGGGGGGGTCAAGGTTGGGTCTAATAAGATTGGGTAATATTGCAAGTATGGGTTCTACGGGGGGGATGGAAATTTAGTCAGAAATCGTCTAAGACGAACCGTTTAGGAGATATAAGGAGTTTTTGGAAAATTTTTGGAGGGGGGGGTTAAGGTTGGGTCCAATAAGATTGGGTAATATTGCAAGTATGGGTCCTACGGGGGGGATGGAAATTCAGTCAGAAATCGGCTAGGACGTACCGTTTAGGAGATATAAGGAGTTCTAGGAAAAATTTATTTTTAAAAATGCGGAGGTGAAATTTTTTTGAGGGGGGGTTAAAGTTGGGTCCAATAAGATTGAGTAATATTGCAAGTATGGGTCCTACGGGGGGGATGGAAATTTAGTCAGAAATCGTCTAAGACGAACCGTTTAGGAGATATAAGAGTTTTTGGAAAATTTTTGGAGGGGGGGGGGTTAAGGTTGGGTCCAATAAGATTGGGTAATATTGCAAGTATGGGTCCTACGGGGGGAATGGAAATTCAGTCAGAAATCGGCTAGGAAGTACCGTTTAGGAGATATAAGAAGTTTTAGGAAAAAAATATTTTTATAAATGCGGAGGTGAAATTTTTGAGGAGGGGTTAAAGTTAGGTCCAATAAGATTGGGTAATATTGCAATTATGGGTCCTACGGGGGGGATGGAAATTTAGTCAGAAATCGTCTAAGACGAACCGTTTAGGAGATATAAGGAGTTTTTGGAAAATTTTTGGAGGGGGGGGTCAAGGTTGGGTCTAATAAGATTGGGTAATATTGCAAGTATGGGTCCTACGGGGGGGATGGAAATTTAGTCAGAAATCGTCTAAGACGAACCGTTTAGGAGATATAAGAGTTTTTGGAAAATTTTTGGAGGGGGGGGGGGGGTTAAGGTTGGGTCCAATAAGATTGGGTAATATTGCCATAATCACTTAGTCTATCAATTGACACACGTTTTATCAATGTCCGCCAAAACGAAGTTTTTAGCTTCATTTTTCTACGGATTTGAATTCAAATATCTCAGAAAGTATATCACTTACGACATTTTATCACTGAATACTTTTTGACTGTAATCACTTAGTCTATCAATTGACACACGTTTTATCAATGTCCGCCAAAACGAAGTTTTTAGCTTTACTTTTCTACGGATTTGAATTCAAATATCTCAGAAAGTATATCACTTACGACATTTTATCACTGAATACTTTTTGACTGTAATCACTTAGTCTATCAATTGACACACGTTTTATCAATGTCCGCCAAAACGAAGTTTTTAGCTTTACTTTTCTACGGATTTGAATTCAAATATCTCAGAAAGTATATCACTTACGACATTTTATCACTGAATACTTTTTGATTGTAATCACTTAGTCTATCAATTGACACACGTTTTATCAATGTCCGCCAAAACGAAGTTTTTAGCTTCATTTTTCTACGGATTTGAATTCAAATATCTCAGAAAGTATATCACTTACGACATTTTATCACTGAATACTTTTTGACTGTAATCACTTAGTCTATCAATTGACACACGTTTTATCAATGTTCGCCAAAACGAAGTTTTAGCTTTACTTTTCTACGGATTTGAATTCAAATATCTCAGAAAGTATATCACTTACGACATTTTATCACTGAATACTTTTTATATCAGAACAATTTAAATTACAATTAAAATAAAACAATTACAATTTAAAATACCTAAAGTTACGAAAAAAAATTACCTAAAACAAAAATGAGCTAAAATTATCAACACTCTTATTTTATTGCATCTAGAATTCCAATTAGTAACTTATTTGTATACTAGCTGTTGCCCGCAGCTTCGCATACGGAAATTATGTTTTACCTTATTTGTAACTCTTGCAGAAGAAAATTTAAAAAACGGTGAATTTATGTTGAAGTACTTATATTCACTAATTTATATACTGAAATCCACGATAAAATCACAAAGGATTCCTCCAGGAGCGGGTTTTAAAAAATAAGTAATATTCACATTACTTTTTATTTTTTTCCTTTTATTTGCAAAATTTTGAAAAACTGTAAAATATATTTTCCATCAATTTAATCAAGGAACATTTGTTGCAAATTTTAAGTAAATCGGTTGATGTTTTAAAAATATTCCATACAAAATTTCATCCCGTTTCCCGGGGAAACCTTTTAATTTTGCGGGATAAAAAGTAGCCTAAAATATGACCCGGAGTATTAGTAACAACTTTACCAATTTTCATCGAAATCCGTTCACGGGTTTTCATTTGATGCCTGGACAGACAAGCAGACAGACAGACAGACAGACAATAATTTCTAAAAAAAATATTTTTGTGCTCTAACACGTTACTGAAGTGCCCCATAATTGAATTTTTTTTTAAATATTCAATGTACAGAAAATTTGCCCTTAGAGTTTTATTATAGTAATACTAGCTGACCGGGCAAACGTTGTTCTGCCAAAAATTTTTTAGGGGTAGGGGGATGAAAAATAAATGTTGTCCGATTCTCAACCCTAGCCGATATGCACGCAAAGATTCACGAAAATCGGTCGAGCCGTTTCGGAGGAGTTCAACTTCTAACACCGTGACACGAGAATTTTATATATTAGATATTAGAAGATTACGCGTAGGTATATCAGAAGAAATAAAATAACAGATGACCTCATCGTGGACTGAACACATTTTTACTATAATGCGGGTACTCACGATACATATTTTAGTCTAGCCGTGACCACGATTTCTGCAACTAGGTTGAAATATTGGCGTATAAAATATACATATATCGTGAGTACCCACCTGTATTATAGTAAAAATGTAAAATGACAGAGTTTTCAGAACACCCTTACTTGTTGTTTATAGATTTTTATTGCAAAATTAAACCATAACTTAGTCTAGTCCCGAGGTCAGACTTTTGAGATTTTTTTGTGTACCTACCATCTATATTTTATGAATTCAAAAAGCACTCATCGGTAAAGTCAATCTCATTGAAGGGACATTTTTTTATTTACTACTAAATGTTGTGTGAAGTAAATATTACGTAAATAACTAAATACCAACTTGTCGACCTTGTAGCCTAGTTGGTAGCGGACCTGCCTGCGAAGCAAGGAGTCCCGGGTTCGATTCCCGGCCGGGGCAGATATTTTTATATCACAGATAAATATTTGTACTCGGGTTATGGTAATTATAGTGATGTCTTATTTGTACTGAATGTCTTATTTTTTTCTGGGGGGTATGAGTATGCAATTTTTTATTATTTATTATTCTTACTATATATATATATTTTAATTGGGAATAGCCGGAAAACGAGCTGACGATCCATCTGATGGTAAGTGGCTATCGTCGTCCGTGGACATCAGCAACACCAAAGGCATCACTGATGCGTTGCCATTCCCATACCCCTCCCCTCCCCCTCGCCCTCCGCTCCCCCTACCCTCCGCTCCCCTCCCTCACCCCTTCCCCTGTTTAACTTATATACAAATATACATGTACATATACACATAAAAAAACAATATTAAAAAAAACAACATTCAAAAACAATATTCTAACAATATTAAAAAAAATATATATAATAATAATCATTTTTTCAAAACAATTTTCCAATTATTTTATAACGAGCCTAAAGAAGTATAACTTCAAAAAAGAAAACTGGCTGGCGGGCGAACCCCATGGAGAAATAGTAATAATGGTATTAATTAACAATTAAAATCAATATTACCAACATAATCCCTCAAGGGGCCCTACCACCAGCGGGCCGGATTTAGTCACCTTTTACGACACCCATACGGCTTGGGATTGGGGTTAGTATTCTAAGCGGCCCCAATACGGCAAACGGCAAGAATAATTGTGTAATTAGCACTTGACTTATACCAATACCTAAATACTATAAACAGTAACTAAAGTATAAACACGAACAATTTTTATTATTTCAAATTACAACAGTGTGGATACTTTGGACTGTGTACCTAATACGTAATATAAGTTCGAAATGCGCGCGCGCCAACAATAAAATTACGAGTCGGAAATTCGAGCGTCGCGCGGCGGCATTTAACATAAACCTTACCTCGGAGGCGGCTGGCGCGAGACTGATTCATAGCGTCGGGCGTTTCGTAACTATAGAAAATGGAAAAACTATGAATTGACAGAGTTGTTTTTCAAAATTTCATGTTATGATTCGCCAATAATTTCGGTATCTATAGGACCTATACTGTGGTATATTTTTTATTATCTGGAAGCGATTAAAAAGCGAATAAAACGACATTTTTATGCCAAATTAGACCCAACTTTGGGATTTATTTCGATCGGGTGAAATAAAGCCAATCGTGTATCAAGTGGGGCGAAATCAAAGAACAAAGACTGTAAAATAACATATATTTTTTTTAGAATTTTATTATGTACCATTTATGAACAAAACACCTTCAAAAATACCATTTTTTGAGATAATCCCGCCTTAAGCTTCAGACGCTCAATCATGAAAAGGGATTCGTGTTCCATAATATGCTAATATGGGTCGAAGGTAATAAAAACATATCAAATAATGTATTATGAAAGTAATGTATTATAATGAAAAGCTATTGTGTGTTATACGTTCTATTTTTCAATTTTGTACCTATTCCTCCGCGGCCTACATTCGCGGTTTCCTTTGAATGTGCGTCATAACTTTCTATTTCATCCTTTGAGTAAAGCAAGGCCGTATAGCTCAGCCACTCCATAGGCTTCCATTAATCAAACATACGATACAAAACACTTTTATTACCCCACGACTACATTACAACAAGCCAAACGTCGATAGACTCTCAATAATGGCAAGATAATATGATAATAGGCATTTGCGCTAACGAAATCAATTTCAGCAGTTTATTAGCGATTGACAAGAACAATTTTCGTTAATTATAATACTCAAAGCTTACTACTGAGAGAATTGATTCGGTATAATCTATTTTTAATGAACTGCAGAAACTAGAAAACTCGACGTTAAAATTTGTCTCATCCGGTATTACCAGTAGAGCGGCGATAAATTCGAGCACTTCAGAACCCTTGGCGCGGTGAATAATTTTGGCTTTACAAAGTTAAGGCATGGAAACATTTCAGTGCTTCAAGCTGAATTGCATTCGTATCTGAGAGCACCGGCGCGGCGGTCCTAAACTTTTCCTATCCCTCTTGTCAGTCAATGTTTCTGCATCACGAAATAAAATTGTTGTATTTTTATTAAAAATGTTTATTTTCTAACACTACGAAGTTTCAGTTTTACATAATACAAAGACGCTGTCTTTGGAGAACCTTTATTAGGACAGGACTATATCGAACATACTAAACTGTTTAATCTTTTTATCACAAATTGCATCAAGCAAACTGTATTTTGGTAAGAGTAATGTATTGACTAACGATGGTGACATAGAGGGTATCAACATTTAATAGTTCCCTCTGGATGTCGTCGACTACAAGTAGGTATACGTAAGATAGTCCGGATTAATCTGGAGCGTAGTACCTTCCAGACAGACATAAAGTATGGACCTGCTGCTGTAGGTGCCAGGGGAAGTTTGTACTCAAGGATAGATCTAGCTGGAGTGGTCTTGGTAGTTTCCTTTATATCTTCATTAATTTAATTATCATTACTATCAGGTCGATAAAAAAACACCAAATACACCATACAATTTCTATCACGAGATTGAGAACAATTTTGCTTAAAGACCGTCCAATATGGCGCGAGGGCAGCCACATTAAATTGTGTGTATAATTGGATACTGAACTGAACTGCATTAGGTGGACAGTTACGAGAATTTAGTGGTGTGTAGCAAAAACTGCAAATGAGTGGAACGTCCGCAATTTACGGGAGCAGATAGCTAGCGAAGTTATAGCAGACGTGTCGGACGTTCAGCTTATCCGTAATGGCCTCTGAGGGACCATCGGACCATCTGCAGGGTTCGGTAATCGATGCACTCAATTATTCTAGAGTGAACGAAAGCGAGTAAATCAGGTCAGGCACATTCATTAGTCTGCGAGTGGTGAGTGCATAAGTAATATTAAATTCGATGTCCCCGGTGAGACATCAGTCTCACGAATTTATAGGAGACACCATATAGACAGGAATAATATTTTTAGGTGTCTTTGGCCTAGTGCTGCTGCGAAGAACGGAATTGTATGTCACGAGTTTGGTTAGTATAATATGTCATTGTATACCTAGTTTACTGTTTAATTTTTATGTCACCTCAAATAAATAAAGGGCAATCTTTATATCCAATTTTTCAAAAGTGTACCCTCGGTGCATGTATTAGGTAAGAATAATAGGTAACAAGAAACTTGAAAAAAATATTAAATATTAAAATAAAATATAAGGGGTCTTTGAATTTTTGTTATTTTATCACTCTTAGTGCTTTTTGCTCCCCATTTATTGCCGTCAATTAGGTCGGAGATAGAGAATAAAGCACTAGAATAGTTTTTGCTGGTATCTGTATATCATCAATTCTTGTATACGCTATTATATTACCAACGAACGTTCCAATTCAGTGCTCCGGCGTTTTTGTTACCGACATTACGTATGTGAAGTTCCTTTCAAAGTTGGTTATAATAACGTCGTGGTCTACGTCATTCACTTAACACCATACAGTGCATGAGCATGACCCGTATATTTATTTTAATTTCATAAAATACAGAGCGCGAGAGGAATTTTATTAAGTTCTCTCAAAAATATTGCCGCGTGTAAATTATACACGTCATACTCATAATACAATTTAATCCCGTTATAGGGTAACTATTATGTTGTTGATGTCTCTGGTATTCATTAGCGATGGTAACCACTTACCATCAGGTCTGGTAATCATCAGCTCTTCAAGGTAAAAAAAGGCACGCTGTATCTCAATCCTAGCTAGTACAACTCAAAAGTGGAACGTGACAATTTCAATTCAACATGAGCTAATAGCAAAAGCATAAATAAATAGCACACAGCATTTAGAACGTACTCTTGTAAATTCGATTCGTTAAATATTTGTCGCTTATCCCGCAACTGTTTGTTCGTCGGTAGTGTCGGTACTCGGTCCCGATGAAACTCATCCCTCACTGATCCAGTGATCTGTCTCGGTTACATTTTACAACCCAACAAAGCGAATGGAAAGCTTTTATTTGTGCAGTTCATTTCCAATCAGGTTTTAATGTTTTTTCTAGCACTTCCACGGCACGTTTTTACATCTGCTGCAGAATTTGACATACCTATAGGTGCAGTTTAATTTAAACCTTTTCGTGTTACGTTTATTGAAGGTAAAACAATAAATAGTACTGGATTCTATTTGGGTTCTTTGTTATTAGGTTAGGATTGTTAACCCATTTTAATTATTATTATACGGTCCAGTTGTCCCACTGGAGGGCTCAGTTTAACTTCGAATGACGGTGCTCGAAGTCGTAATGTGTAATTTTGGTCAACTGGAGATATGTATTTAGATTTCACAAGCTCAATATTGAGCAATAATATTGAGCGTAATTTAACTTTCATAATTTTCATTTAATTTTCAACAATATTGAGGAGGGCAATCAGGTGTCCAGGATTTTCAAGTTTTCTCTCATACGTATTATCTTCTTCAGTAAATCTGCCTCGCTATCTAGAAGTTACCCTCTTTGTAAAATAGGCCGTAAAATATTTTAAACGTGTATCGGAGAGTCAGTAACAATGGGTTCACCGCTTCCTTTTAGCTCAACATGTCGATGATGCATTATCTAAGTTCAGCCATTGTTATCTAGATTACGGTAAATAAAATAATTTTCATCTAGCAACTATTTTGAACATAATAGATAGTTTCTATGTATACTTAGGGATACCAATGGATTGTTTCTTACTTACTGTACTTACGGTGGTCCCTTTTAGTGTTAGGTACACATTGCTCTTGTGGCGTTCCCCTCTGTAGAGCTTCGGTTTAATCGTGGTTTGTTCTTTTCAAACAACGCACCTGTATTCGCAGTGTTTTGTTCAATGTGTAGGTATAGCGGAACCGCGCTCGTATGTGTAGGGCAATAAACCAAACCGATCTATGAGGGTTGAAGAGGCAGTAACCTGCAAGCGTTTAGATTAAAACCTTTGTTTCATCTTAGTACATTCATAACTTTCTTCAGTGATACAACAAACATATTATCAAAATAATATACGAGTACTACAGCTACTCTCATGAATACTGATGTTTCTAAAAAGCTTTTTACGTAAAAAACCTAGTAGATTATATTGTTAATGTTAACCTTTTTGTAAAACAGTCCTTATAGATGAAAACGCTTGTAAAACAAATCGCGCAACACAAATAGTAAAAAGACAAAACGTTTGCACTGACTTTTGCTCCGAACTCAGTAGTACCTCGGGCGCTTTCATAAGAAAAATTCTTTTACAAACTCGACAATAAGGCAGAAACTTCGCGCAATCTAAACAGCAACTGCAAGAACTCTACGTGATTCTACCTGCCTAAGAATGAGGCAACAAAAACAGGAAACCTTGAAAAACTCGCCGGATCCAAACGACCAACTGACTAATTGTGTCCGCTGCGCTTTGACCAACATACTTGAATGTTTACAACAACTCCTCTAAACAAAACAAAACAAAATGTGACCAGTTTTCTACTTTTTTATACTTTATTGGCAGGGAGGCTTGGTTCAACCGCATAATGTCTACGGGAATTGAAAATGTTTTTTTTGTGTCTAGACTTAAAATGATTAGGTAATGATGTCAAACTAAAAAACACCGAACATAACTTCAAAATATAGTTTATTTCGTAGTCTGCATTAGTGCCCATGGTCTAGATTGGACGCCAGATAGAAGGTCAATCGACGGGAAAGACTTGTATTTTTTAAAAATGCTCTAGGATAAAAGTTGAGTAAGAATACAAATAATAATAATAAATATTGTAAAGAACACGGTCAATGTGATGCAATATCTAGCTAGACGGTGTCAGCTTTTCTTTTAACGTCAAAGGCTGACCTACTGTTCTTGTTAGAAAATGTTCGTATTGGAAAATGCAGATTACTAGCGATTCTTCAGTACTAAAGTGTAAACTTTGTCGGTAACGACACAGACATCTTTTCTATGCGCAGTTGTAAAACAAACTAAATTTCATAAACGAAAACTAAAGTATCGAAGCGAGATGGTGCAAAGATCAGAGTAAAGAGAAGCAAAATCATTTTTCAATAAGACTTAAGATGGAGGCATAAAAGTTCTAATTATTGACAATGGCCGACGGCATTCGGTTTTGTCCTCAAGTATCCCAGCTATGAGCGGTACTTACTTGGAATTCTATGCCTCCTTCATTAGAATGGTCCATGCTGAATTATTAAATGCCCAGATAGAACACCTGCACATAGTTGAAATGTATTGTGATCATCAATAGAGATCGATGTTAGGCTTCCCGCCCACGTCAGTCTTTTTGTAGGACCGATAATCGGGCCGATTTTTCCTGCCATATTATTTCTGACCGACTTTTTGAAGGACGTGTGCGTTGCACTATTGCTATCAGTACGTTCTATTTTTCTCCTACAACAAATCGGTCACCGATTATCGGACGTGGGCAGGAAGCGTTATGATAACAAAAATGCTCCTCAAATTCTTTGATAGACACTAGCATTCTGTTAATGTCGAGGCAGTCCGATTGTCAGTGTACGATTGTGTGTTAGTTATGTGTAGTTCTAACTTCTGAGCATTGAAATTTAATGTTAATGTTGTGAAAGTATACCTTTTAAAGATTGCAAAGACACAGAAACAAAATATTTTCCTCAAAAGGATACTTTAAAGACGAGAAAAGTTAAAAACCCGTGAAATTGGTCTAGTAACTTAAGGTTAATTAAACTTAAGTTGGTTACATTCATTAAAGGGAACGGTGAGGAATGTGTTTTAAAACAGGAAAAAATTTGGAATTCGACATTCAATTTATTGTAATTAGAAAAGACCCGTGTTGATGCTGGGTCATACAACACAGCTGTACACTTTGTCTTACTTTTGGTTTAATTTTACAGCGAGTGTAGTACAAAAAAAGTGTATAACACTCAGTTTCTTTCTTGCACTAGACCCTAGAGTAAAAATATTATGAGAAATGTCGATGAATACAGCAAACGACGTTGAAAGCTTCACGGTATTCATACGAACGTAAGTTTGCGCAATACACGTCGAATAAAACGAATTCCACAATACATTCGATTCGACACACATACGGTAACACTGAAAAATGTTGCCATCACGTCGGCTCGGTCGGATTTCGTTGTTTTGGGCTTTAGTTTACGATGGAATATATGGATCAGGAATATGTGGACAGAGTAGTGATCGCCGGGTCACCGAATATTCGATTCTCTAGGTCTGGTGACGGTGCTACCTGCATAATTGAATTCTGAGAGGAAAGTTCATAATGTTACGAGTAAATCATTGGATCTATTATTTTATTTGAATCATGTTGTCCGCATTTTAAAGCAATCACAGCATGATTGCCAGCGTATCTTATTTATTATCTTTTGTCAAAATATCGTGTATGTGCAGTTGCTACAAATTGCGTATTGGTATAATGATTTAGTTAGGTTTCAAAATTACTTGCTCGCTTATGTTTCAGTTTAAATAAGGATTAATTCTCTGAATAACCAAATTTTCAGGATCAATGTTTGTTTTCAAGAGATCTTGTTTGATGGTATAAACTAACAGAATATTGAAACGTTTTATTTGATCAATTTAATATGAATTGCTTATTTTGCTAGAACCTTATGCTCATTTAAATTTGCAGCTGAACAGTGTATTACTCGTATCATAATATCTGCGTTAACATTAGTGATAACTGCACTAGACACAAGCTATCATCATTTTCTTATTATTTTCGGTTTTAATATTACATTTTTTCAGTCCAAAATTATTTATAGTTAGTACATAATAATATCTGGTTAACACAAGAAGCAGGTTCTACCTGAATACCGCTAAATAACTTTTGAAGCCACGCCTCTACCACGCGCTAAAATAGATGTCTTTGGGCGCAGTTATCAATATTATTAACGCAGATGTGGTAGCAACGTAAGAGTTCATTGACAAAAGAGACTTGTTCTTTTGACGACTTGGTATTTGACTTTTTGATTGTTTCGATCAGGCTCTCACCCTGAACCACACGCTTGACCACAATCTCCTCTGATGGTAAGTGGAGATGTAGTCCAGGATTGTGAGCGCACTAACTTAGTAAAAGCCTATTCACTTTTTTTTGAAGACATTCGGTTTGGCGCTAGCTGCCTTAACAGGTTTGCGCGGACATATGGGCTGTTTGAAAGAGTTTTTTAGACGTGCAAAAACCCAAGTCGAAAACCATTTCGTAAATACGGCAACTATTTGATGTAATTAGTTAACATTGTGGCCTTGCGCGACCGTAAGTAAGATTGACCATTAATCGTGTGACGTAAATTTATTACTTAGTTACAGCATTTTTATTGAAACTTTCTATCAAACTAGCTTTTTGTTCGTTTACTACTTTGTTACTATACTTGTTTTGCAAATATGCAGTAGTAATTCCCTGTCATCGTATCATATCATCATAGTTATTTACTAACATATTATATGTATAACTATCTGATAAATTTAATGAACCCCCGAAACTTTATTTTCCCCAAAAATAGCAAAAAAACCATCCAAGGCATCCGATCAAAAAAATTGCATCAAAATCGGTCCATTTGTTTAGGAGTTACGATGCTATAGACAGACACAGGCATGTCAAACTTATGACACACCATTGAACTAGTATTACTAGCGTATAGAACAGACACCGCGAACATTGGGTTCGGGGGTGTGCATTGCAGCCGGCCGGCTGCATTTCATTCTGTCACTCTGCTGTCACTCGGCTGCGCTCATTGCGGCCGCATGCCAAAATTGTTTATGAAAAAACTGAAAAAATGCCGTCGTGCGTAATAAGAACGTATCACAATTGCAAAAAAACAAAAAAGATAATGGTATCACTTTATCATCGGTAAGAAAACAAAATATTAACTTAAATCAACTAAAACGAATTTAATTAAATTATTGTGCAGTGTTCCCGCCATTTTGGAATGAAAAAATCATAAGGAGCGTTTGAACTTGGCAAGCCACTAGCGTGTTAATGGAATATATAAGCTTGCTTAGGTTGCCGTCTTGGTTCGGCAAGTGTCATATACAAAGTTACTCTATGGCAAGTGTGTAAACGAGGCTTCTAGTTTGAAAAGAGAACGGAGGGCAAGCCGGCGGTGGAACACACATGTTGTTTGAGATGTCTCCTCTATGTATGTATCTCAATGTGACACACCCTCTTTTTGGCGTCGGGACAGTCGGGGGTTAAAATCTGTGGCCGCATCGATCTGTATATAGAAGACTTTGGGAAAAACTATTAGGAGGGTAGAGACACGGCTAGATATTAACGCAATATTAAATATAATAATATTAATAAACGCTTACACAATCATATCACGCAATGAATCCCATAACAATGAATTTTAATAAATATTTATAAATTTTGCCTGTCCATTTATTTAGGATTCCCGAAGCGAAGGCGATTACTAGTGTTTTTAAGGGTATTGTGTTTAAGTTAAGGGTAAGAGTTATATTAACCAATACTTTGACTTATGTTTTAATGAAATTAAATATCAATTATTTCGATAAATTGATTGACACTTGAGCAGTGATTATACTCCACTTGTGTAGAGAATTGAAAATTAGTGTAGTTTCTCTGTTCCCCTACTCTCGTTTCTGAATACAAAGTAAAGGATCAAATAATTAAAAACCGAGTGCGGCTGCCATTGAATGCTATCATTAATTGTTCTTACTGAATCCTTCAACTGAGAGCTTAGGCTAGACGGATAAGGGATTTAAGGAAAGCCTTTGTAAGGATAAAAAGAAAGAATTTTGAAGCATAAATCATTAGTAATAGATGTGTTTCTATTCAGCCTTCTGTCTTTATTTTATTTAAAAAAATTAGATTTTTTTGTGGAGTAAAAATATGTCTGAAAATTTAAGTTTCTTTATGGCCCAGTGACTTGAATTTTTGTTTCTTAAACTTCTTGTTCCATCTCACATCCAAAGCTTCCCACATATTTACCATCACATTTACCATCAGCACATTTACCATCGCCGTGGTAATTTCGGGATAAAGAGTTAGGCACATGTTACACTATCCGTACACTGCATGGTACAATACAATGTATTGTAAAAATATTAACCCGTCCTCGAAGTAACTCGTTCTTTTCAGGAATTATAATAATTTAGCCTCAATAATATTGAAATTAAAGTGGATTATCATACGTACTCTACTACTATATACTATTTTTTTCGAATTCCGCTGGCAGTTAACTAATAACTAACTGAATACATAGCTTTATATAATACCTAGTATAGATTTGTAAATTGTATGAAATCAAAGTCTAATTACCGTTTTAATAAAGGCGATATTAAATATCAAAAACATAATTATAGTATCAAAATCGTTATTATCTAACTAAACTGTTAAACGGGAAACGGGTTAATTATGTTTGCTGATATCTGATTCTGATAATACATTGTACCCAGTACCCGGGATGCTGACGTTGAAGTCAAAGGCCTTGTATTTAACAACGAGGTTATCTATACCCATGTGTAATACTCTTTACAATACACGGACTAGTTAAAGCTGGCTTTTTTTAAATTACCGTATTAGGTGTTGTTTTGAGTAAATATTGAGATTATTTTAACAATGAATTAGTTATTGTTGTTGATAGAATATAATACTGTAGATACCTTTCAAGTGGTGCTACAATAGAAGCTTTAAAAGCCTAGTAAGTCACAAAATTCGCACTCTCTATAATATTTGTCTAGAACTTAATCTCATTTTAAATAGGAATTGAATCATTAAATAAAAAAAACCGTAATCATCTAAAGGGGCATACAGAAGTCAGGTCATTATGACTATTAAACAAACGTTCGACTTCAACATTCTGTTTATTTTTAAAAGGAGGTTTTCAATACGACAATTTTTTTATGTGTTACCTCATTATTTTTTGCAGGGTGTACCGATTTTGATGATTGAGCGAGATCTGACGAGTAGTTTTTGAGTTACCCCTAATTTTGAAGTCTGTTATTTTTTGTCAAGCATTATATGTAAAGTCAACAGAGATAAAACTGATACATTTCTCTCCATACATTGTTTTTGCTCTTGTTCATATTCAACCATCAAGGCCAATTAATTATCAATTCCCAGAAGACCTTTAATAAGTTAACAAAGCTTCGACACAGCAATGTACCAAAACGATGCGTCAGTTAAATTCACATCTTTCATTTATCTTAATTATTAATTATTAAAACATTTAACGTAAAAAAACCAGCCAAATGCGCGTTAGGCCACGCGCAGTGTATCACATATCAAATTTTCACCTATCAAAATTAGGACGGAACTACTGCAGAATAGAAAAAGTGTAATTTCGTTAATTAAATCACAATAGGTTTTTATTAAGAAGGTGTGCTGTGGAACAAACTTCCTGCATCAGTGTTCCCTCTAAGCTATGACATGGGGTCCTTCAAGTAGCGGGTCTATCGTCATCTTCTTGGCCGGCAACGCGTTGGTGACGCCCCCGGTGTTGCTAATGTCTATGGGCGGCGGTGATCACTTACCATCAGGTGACCCGTCTGCTCGTTTGCCTGCTAAAACCATAAAAAAGTGGTTAATACTATACAAAACAATAGTTTTTAAATAAATTATATAAAAAAGAGCTTGGTGCTCACTACTTGCACCGACTACCAGCGCCGCTATCTTCTACGTGTATACGCCCTTAGGCATATTGCTTCTACAAAAGCTAACCATTAAACATACGTGGTTTCTTTGAGAACAGAACTGTCTTAGCCGGAACACTATATATTCTTCAAACCAGGACATCTGCATGTTCCGTCGATGCGAGAAAAATAGGTCAGTGGCAAGCACTCCGAGAGAATAGCAATATCTTTACAAGGAAGGGCGAAAATCGTACCGGAGGCATAATGCTCACAACACAATGCGTTAGGGAAAACATTTTAAGTACCTACTTGATAAAAGTTATTATTCCTTATTCGTTGTTTTGTTAAACTTTAAAATATCTTTTTTCGTTAGTAAAAAATTAGTTGAAATTATGTTTTTAGCATACTAATATTTTATAAAGCATATTAATTAACATGATAAATTCCAGGTTATCACGAAAAAAAGTTACTCTCGGCTAAATTACTAGTTAACGAGAAATAGACAATCTATAGCTACGGAACTCTACACTGCACGTGGCCTGACACCTACTTGTCCGGTTTTTATTTCATTATTTATTAGTAAGCCACCCACGTTCGCCTCGGAAACAAAATCATTATGTTAACAACTCCTACCCACATCAAAATATTGTTATACATTTTTGTCAGGCGCTTCATATTTACTTCATTTTATCTTTACATGACGGTGTACTGTTCTTTAAATTAGAATCATTTAATTTATTGTCAAAACACCTAAATATATTTAATAGTTTTGTATAAGTTGTGTTCTCCTGGTGGTCGGATTTTGACTGTGGTCGGTCATTGAAAATGTGAGCGGAACGTATTTGTGAATACAAGGTAGATTGAAAATGTACATATGTAGGTAGGTACATTATAATCTAAGAAATAACACAAACGGAGCTCAGCACATACTGCCGAATGACATGAACCACAATCATAGCACAGTATAAGCACAGTATAAGGATCTACAGTATTCGCTCTTCATACAAACGGCCGAAAAGCGCGTTATACCTACCCACATCCGAATACGCGTGCGATACGAGGGCAACAGCGGCCGCTGCGTAGCGATTGCCGACAGGCGAACGAGCGGAGCTTGTACCACGGTCCGGTCGGTACAAATAACAATTTTTTTAGTTTTTCTACTCTGGTTGAGCTGTATGGTCGTGTGCGGCTGTGGATTTAGAAAAATTTAAGATGGCAGTAGAAAAGGGTAACAGAAATAGTAGACATTATTGTGCTGTTTTTGGGTGCTTTAATTCGACATTAAGTCACCCAGGAATATCATTGTTTACGTTACCTGGAGACTCCGAAAGGTAAGACACTATTTTTATACACCTACCTATAAGTACGTATTATATAGTATATATAATACTATATAATATAATATATGTATAATAATATATAATACGTACTTGTAGGTAGGTATATATAATTATTGTAGGTAAGTAACTTAGGTAGTAGGTATTGTATAATTATTGCGTTATTGA
Source organism: Thymelicus acteon (assembly GCA_951805285.1). Taxonomy (NCBI): domain Eukaryota; kingdom Metazoa; phylum Arthropoda; class Insecta; order Lepidoptera; family Hesperiidae; genus Thymelicus; species Thymelicus acteon. The sequence continues at coordinate 10,898,630 of OX638229.1, read as the reverse complement.
TTAATATTAACTTTATTATTGTATTGTAATTATTAATAAGAAATCAAATTATTGTATTCAAGGTCTTCGGTCTTGCCGAAGGAGATCAGTGCATGTAGGATAAATAAATAAAATAAATAAAAACAAGTACGTATTGCAATAAGTAGGTACCTAAATTGTTTATTTTTCATAAGTCCACCGAGTAAAATGCCTAGATTTATAAATAAGGGGCTAAAAAATCTAATGGTTGATTATTATTACTTTTGTCGTATTGGGGCGGCTTAGAATACTAACCCCAATCCCACGCCAGGCTACAAGTACCGCCATTTTGAAATATTTGAAGTTTATAGAATCGGACAGTTGTACCTTTTTTATTTACCTTAACCTGCAAGAAGAACTTACCATACCCTAAGAGTCTCTGTCTCTAATACAATACTGAAGGCTTACGAACCTTCACAGTACTAATAAAAACACAACATAGATTTTTATGGAACACTTCCTTTTTATTCACAATGAATTGCATTTATTAAAATAGAAAATATAACATTTATAAATACAAAACTACAAAAAAACTCAAGTCGTTTTATAAAATTAAAATACTGTCGGCGGACAGCCCTAGCGCGCGGCGACGCGTAGGCAAGTTTTTCGAGAATCGGGCCGAGTCACGTTACTGTATATATGTGTACTGTGATCATAGTGAATTAGAACGAATGCAGTTCGAAATTAAACCGCTACAACTTATTAGGCTCTAGGGTTGAGTTCAATATCTCGACAAGGAAATATAGGTACCTACGTTTCAAATATTTTTTTCTACTTTTGTACATTCGTTAATAGTACAACTGAAACGAAATACTTTTCTATGTTATTTAAATACAAAACAATTCAGTGTCATTATGATGAAAAAACTTTTTTTTGGTAATACTAAAACTCGTCCATTAAACAATGGAAAAATTTCAAATTTAAAAAATATACTAGAAAAAGGGTTCTAACTTTTTTCGTAAACGATTTCATAGTAAATTTTATATTGTAAACGATGTAACGTGTTGCATCTTAGTTACTGGCCAATAATATAAGTTATAATAAACATGTGCAAATTAATATTAAACAAACTTTTTAATATTAAATTTCGCAATATAGTTATTTCTATTAAAACTGTGTGTATTAATAAAATTTTGTTAATTTCAGGTAAGCATTAAATACCTACTTCTTCTACACGCACAAAGACTCGATCATTCAGGTAAGGAATTATCAAGAACACCAGAAGATTACCGATGCTTTTCCGGCCAAGAAATAAGGGCTGAATTATGCTACACCGTGCGGGCACGAGCCGGGCCGGGCATGAGCAACTAATAGCATAAACACTCGATGTAGCCATAATTCATCCCTAATTCATCCTTAAGCCGCTTGGCGGTAAAGTTTCACATGAGGCTAATATTAACAATGTTATTATTAAGTCATTAAGATGATTACTGGTATCATTATCAATACTCTATACAAATAAATAAAATTGGATATTGGATGATTGGATGGTCTGTTTGTAATATCAAAATAACAGCTTTTTACTAAGTGCATTTGGATGTACCTATACATGGTACATATACCAAAACAAGATTTTTTTCAATTTTTGTCTGTCTGTCTGTCTCTCTGTATGTCTGTTTGTTTCGGCTAATCTCTGAAATGGCTAGACCGATTTTGATGGGACTTCCACTGGCAGATAGCTGATGTAACAAGGAGTTACTTAAGGCTACTTTTATCTTAGAAAAAAAAATAGGCGACACGAAGTTCGCCGGGTCAGCTAGTCTTTCCGTAAATCGGCTAGTTGCCACCCTCTACCTTGAATCAGCCGCCATACCTCTCGTCATGTTCCGGCTGCGGGTTTTAGAGTTTCTTTTCTTTATTTATTCACTCCTTCTTGGCCGGCAACGTATAAGTGATGTCTTTTGTGTCGCTGATGTCCATGGGCGACGAAAGCCTCTTCCCATCAGGAAGGATCGTCAGCCCTTTTCATAAAAAAACAAGAGACATCAATATAACTTTTTAAATTTTAAATAGCTCAACTATCCCTTGAACTAAGTTGGTAAAGGGTGTGAAGTCAACGAGAGGTCATTGTGGCCGTGAAGCTTTGCTCTGAATAAGTTGAGGCTTGAGAGGTTGAGAATTCTCGGAATTTTTAAATTAAAAGTAGATAGGAAAAGGTTTTTTAACTTTTTGTTAATAAATTAAATACCCTCGCGTGGGGTAGCTATTCACTAGAACATAGTTACATTATTGCATTACGTAGATGACCTAAGAAGTTTTCTCATAATTCACACTTTTCTTGAAGACTCATATAGTCCCACATCATAATTTCACTTTAAGTATTATTGTATTTACTATTTACTGTGTACAAAATTTTAAAGTTTCCTATTCAGTGGTTTCGGAGAAAGTCAAGTGTAATAGACAAGATGATAGACAAACCGATAGACACAAATGATAAGGGTTCCGCCCAACTTTGTTAAAGTGAACCAATGGATTTGCGGAATTAAATTGTCTTTGATAAATATTTAATGAACATGAACTCCTCGTCAACAATTGTTAGTGATAACAACAATTGTTAGTGATAAACAGTCAACGCACAGATCGGGTAAAATTTACAATATCTCTATCAATAAGTATACCAGTAATTTATACAAGTAGCAGGTACAAGTTTTTACCTGATACCTTTATGTATAAAGATAGGTATGTACGTACAGTCGGCCTCAGAAGTAGCTTAACATTATAGTACTTTATAATAGTAACTGTTTCGACGGTTTCCTAACAACATCTATGACAAATTCATGAAATGTAATGTGACAAGGTACTAATATGTTAAGCTACTTCTGAGGCCGACTGGATACGAACATATAAAGATATATTCGTAGGTCGTATGTATACCTATTCGACCTGCACGTTTGATAATAGAGGTAACCTTGACGTCACACTTATATAATATAGAATAGAGTGGCTGGATCCAGCTTCGGCTCTCGTATTCCACTTGACAAGAATTGCATAACTTTGTCAACAACAATAACTGTCCCCACGTGCAATGTCTACATTGTCTATTTATTTATTTATTTATTTATATAGTTCACCAACGGTTATAACATTTCAAATTTACATAGTTTTATCAGACATTCTTAACAAACAATAAATGCACAACCACTTATAGGCAAACATCGCATTCTTGGAATAAAAAATCTAAAATGTGTAAGTATAATAATATTGTTGTAGATTACACGTACAAGATTTTGTTACGAAAATGGATAAATGTATATAATCCTAATCCTGCACTTAATTAAAAAAAAAGCATATTAAAAGGAATACTTAAAAAAGGGTAAAATAAAATTACGTACTAACTGCATGTACTAAATGCGTCTACTGCATGGTTTTGACTATTACTACTAATATTTCATTAAATTTTACTGTGGATTGTTCATGGAATTTTAATTATGAAAATTAATAACGCTAAACCTAAGATGTCTAAAAATAAAATTGCAATAAATGGCTAAAAATAAAATAAATGCTTACACACTCATACCCTCGCCCCGCAGTAGACTTTTTACCTGTGTCGGGCGTGTCATGGACGACTATAACACATCACAATAACATCCATGACCCGAGTATAAATATTTATCTGTCACAAAAATATCTGCCATGGCCGGGGTCGAACCCGGGATCCTGCGCTTCGCGGGCAGGGTTACAGGATCGTCAAATAGTAAGGAATTAATAACTGACACATTAGTAAAGTTTCCGTTTAGCTTTTAAGGTATGGGTTGGGTACTTGGGTACTATAGAAAGCACCTGAAGGCTAATTTGGATTTCATTCAGTTTATAAATCTATGAAATTAAAATTGGTAAAACTCTTTATCAAAACCTAAACTACTTAGAAATCCACTAGATTATTAGTACGGACTGGATATGCTCTTCAAGTAATAAGGGCTCTACAAAGAAAGAGGTGTTATATAGGGTTGTTATATAGTTAAGACTTAGGAATTGTTAATAATTAAATAGGAATTGTTGAATTGTAGGAAATGTTCTCAGAAAATGCAATGAAACGACAACTATTTTCGCAAAAAAAATTCGGATTCCATTGATTGCATATGAGATTGCAAAAAATATGTGAAAATAGTTGTCGTTTCATTGCATTTTCTGAGAACATTTACCATGGTAGTGTATAGTTTTTTATATACCATTAAAAAGAAGAGATTCCAACGAACAAAAAGACTACCAAATTTTTAAAAAAATCTGATTTTTTGACGTGAGATTTTTCGACTGAAAATAAGGGTGCTTTTTCGATAGAAGGTCAAAATAAGGTGAAAAAAAAATATTTTTGAATCAAAAAAATTACAGTATGTCAAGGACATACAAAGGTAAGTTTTCACCAAATTTCATGAAACAATTTTTTTTTGTAAAAGATAAAAATAAAAAACCAAAAACGTGATTTTTTGAATTTTTCACATAAATTTTGAGGTTATGTAAAAAAGTGTAAATACAAAAGTTGTAGATCTTTTTATTACCTACAACTTTGCCATTTAACTTTTTTCAATAGGACTTGTAGTTTTTCCGGAAATCGAGATAAACCATTTTTTCCATTAAACCCCCCCTCCCCCCCCCTTCCCGACCTCAGATCGCCCGTAATTTATTTTTCCTATAATCTTCGTTACATTCTCTTCCTTTTGCAATAGGTTTTATTCTACTATAATTTTTTTTCGTTTCAAAAATTATCGGCACTGGACTATTGTCGTATACTACAATAAGAAAGAATTAAAACAAAAGGAGATGTTGCACACCCTTGCGCCGTCATATACATACATACATATATAAAATAAAATACTATGCAATACCGCCGTCATTAATCTACTTTGTACCTATCGTAGAGTTATCCTAATGATGAATAATATCATTAAAACAAATGAAATTTTCATGCACTCCATTGAATATATTAATTGCCCGGGAAAAAACAATGATGTACATATAAGTTAATAAATATAAATTTAATGTAATTTAATAAGGGCTTGTTTCACAATCTTCAAGTAAGTCCGAAGTAAGCTATTCGTTGGTTAAGTTGACATTTCGTGTATGTAAAATGACACTTTAACGTCACTTTAACCGGCGAATAGCTTATTCAGGACTCTACTTGAAGATGGTGAAACAAGCCCTAAGTTATACAAGCGATGATAGTCGTAACGTAGCAGCAGTACTCGAATAAGTTTACGTCTTATTTACATCATTATTCATATTTCTGTTTACTCCTTTGTACCACGGTGTACTAACGAAGTGCTTTCGAGTGCTCAAAGGACGCCAGTATGGCAACCAAATAGAAGCCTTTGAGACAAGACAGTTTGAGAGCACTTCTATCCGCCGTCTTGTAAACATCTTCCGAATCGCTCAGGCAAAAGGGAGATGGAAGACATTTTTATGTGTAAAATGCATTTTATTTCACTTTCTACTATAGTAGCTTCATTTTTAAGAGTAATGAATTTAAGAAAGCAAATACTTTCATGAAAAGAAATAAATGTGAATTTGATATTTGTTGATAAGTGTTGAAATAAAAACAATAATTTTACATATTATAATAACCCTTTTCGCTATTATCTTGACATCCAAAAATAGTATCTAATACACACAAAGCTATTAATAACTCGGACCTATGGATAGTCTACATTTACACTCCTAATTACTTCTTTATACGAAGTAAAAAAAGACGAATACGTTGAAGGGCTTTTACTTACGACACAAAAATGACTATTTATAGGGCTCAGAGAATCGCTTAAAGTCTTGAGTTATGAGACCCAAAATAAATTGTAACAGTCTTTAATATAAAATTATGGCAATCGCGATCAATTAGGTCGGAGGCAATTTGGCAAAGCATAAAAAAGTTTAATCATGGAATGATTTAAATTAAAGGTGGTCTTATTTTCAGTAATGGCACTTGGGAGTTCTTTTCACCGCGAGGTAATTTTCTTGGAGTCAGAAAAAGACGACGAAAAAAGGCGTTTTTTGCGGATGTTGGTCATCCTACGGTTATGCGTCCCTTATCGCCAGTCGCCAAGAGTACTCCACGAGCTTGACAAATTAGTCCCGCCATCATCTACAGCATTCATTTTTTTAGGGTTCCGAAGTAAAATCAGAAAGAACCCAATAGTTCCGTCATGTCCGTCCCTCTGTCCGTCTGTCTGAAGCAAAGCGCCGAGACCCTTAGTGCTAGAAAGCTGTAATTTGGCATTGATATACATATTTATTTAATCTCCAGAAACGTAGAATAGAATATTGAAAAATATGAATTTTTTATTCTTCGCGTATCCTTTAGTGTGGGGTATCGTTGAAAAGTTTTTTCAAAAATATTATGGGTCTTCTAAGACCACTTTTAGAATTAGGGGTCCGTTTGCGAAATATTTGGCAAATTTTGGTAAAGGTTTGGTTTGAGTCAAGTGTCTCCCCCCCCCCCCCCCCCCGCTGCGCCGGCTAAACAGTTAGAGTTGGACAAGTGAAAAAATTCTCAAAAATATGCTATATGATGAATTTACAAGGAGAACTATCACGGCTATGTTAGCATAAGTAGTTAATGAGTAATAGTCGATAAACTTATTACTTCGAACCCTGCGATGCGCGTGGCCTGACACGCACTTGCCCGGTTTTATTTTTGTCGCATTTTCTGTTTTGAATATTAGCGTTAGAGTTTGTTGGTTGGAGTTTGCCTGGGTTCGTTAATACTAGTAGTAAGTAGACAGTATGTAGTGACATTGTGATATACAATTATACATATGTGATTTACTCTCTGTGAGATTCTTCTGTTTTGACTTAAGTTTCTTCTAAGATAAATCAAGATATCTTGGCAATAAATGTCATAATTATTTGATAGTTTTAGTGATAGGTTGACATTATAGGTATCAAAATGTTGTGCACATAAAATGTTTTTTATAAGCTTATCTATACTAATATATAAAGAGGAAAGATTTGATTTTTTGTTTGCATTGAATAGGCTCCGAAACTACTGAACCGATTTCAAAAATTCTTTCACTGTTGGGAAGCTACACTATCCCCGGGTAACATAGGCTATATTATATTTTCAAAAAAATTAGGGATCCTTAACAAAACTCAAATAATGTAAACCAAAGTGTAAAAAAATAAGAAAACCGAAGCAAAGCGAGGGCGGTTACTCGTTTTTTATAAGCTTAATGTAGTATTTTAGTTTTAGTTGGCTTTCATGTTAATTCATCATTTATTCGTCAACATATTAGGTCGAATACGCCCTAAATGTATTATTTAATTACTACCTTTGCAGGTACATTATACCGCGATTATTTGACCCAGTTACATGAGTCATATATGGTGATTCGAAGCAAAATTAAGTCAGGGAACTAATGTCGTTTGATATTCAACCTTTGATAGCTGCGATAACCTAATTCTAAACGTTAGCGTTGATAGGTTTAAATGGACGATGGCTTTTTATTTATTAAAGTACTTTATTTTCCTAAATAACAATAAATGATGTTTGGAGTTTAAGCAGAACAATAAAAAATGCCAGCAATTTTTCCTTATCAATTAACATAAATAAATTTCGCAAGGCATTTTTGTAGCCTAATTATATTTCGTAATAAGGAACCTTTCACCAAAAAGACTAGAGTCTAGACTATTAAACGATACACGTGTAAATTGGTCCGCTGTTATTCAATGACATACGATAATAGACTTATTTTAAACGATTCTTTTCTCAAAGCAAGTTTTAAAAAAGATATATTAAAAGTTGTTTCATGTAATGGACGTTATATAAGTTAAATGTTAACCCTGATTTCCTGTTACGTAAGTATTTATTGACATGGTATTTTTAACAGTGCTAGTTTCGACGTCATTTGAATATTTGAATGTTCTGTTTATGGGTTCAGGACTTCTACAGATTTTCTTTATACACTTCGAATACAGTAATGGAGAAGTCTCATTCATAAAAACTTTATTTCATCATGTCACTCGTTACTTACTTTTTATTTACTCGTTACTTAACTCTCGACTTTACGATCTTATTCATTATTTATTCAGCTCACTTACTCTTACCATAAATTACTTAAGACACTTTTCTTTCATCCATCCAATTAACATTGAACTTTTCAATTTAACGGCCGGTTTTAGATATTCATAGATATTTTAACTTTTTATCAGTTGCTAGGCGAATGACTTGAGGATATTGAACAGAATAATATTTTGAACTGTATTTCGCGTTATTATGTCCTTTCCCAAGTCCTAAATTTGTTTTATAATGAAACCAAGTTACTTATATGATTTTTAATTGGTCTTGTACAATATTTACATAATAATGAATGAATACCTATAACTAAATTTGGTGCCAATACAAAAAAAAAAAAACTGCAAACTAGTGTTTACTGAAAATTAGTGTTACTATGTATTTCAAATATACTATTTAGAATATTAGATACATATTAGGTAAGTTCTATGATTTATTAATTTACCATTGGCGCCATCTATAAACAGTATTCGTCCATTCTATGGCCTGACAGGTTTATTCACAAAGACAAAAGCATTATTTGCCTGTAGATAATCGCGTCTGCGGTTTTTGTGCCTTCTGGGAACCGGGTCTGTGCGTCATCTGTTCGTTATTCATCAGTCAACACGCAAAGGAAACATTGAACTTACTAATTATGCGTATGTAGGTACTATGTCCATTGAATAATTTATTAGGATTTACTTTGATGATTCCCGATCCTTTTGAGGATTCAAGGTCTGTAAGTAATAGTATTGCGGATCATCCATTATCCATTTAGTATGTGGTTAACCGAAGTATATAGATAAAGTGCCTTATGAGTGGCACACACAGGTATGAAGAGTCCATTACTTCAATGTCTTCAGTAATCTCGTGAGGTATATATTTGGGACAAGTTTCTATTTTCAGTTCACGTTAACTAACTCAATAACGTGAATTTTCTAGGACCTAACTCAGCCTGGTGATCATAGGTAAGAGTGACACAACAAAAGTCCCATTTAAGTCACGTTCACCTTACAAAAATAGTGTGATTGAATTACCTAGGTATATACCTATTTGAACGCAGGATTTAGCTTTTACGGCGGAGACGTGAGCCTAAAAACAAAGAGAACGTCGAATATCGTTATCAAGAGCTGAAGAATTAATACATGGAAACATTATTGAAACCCCGAAAGCTGGAGATTATAATTATATAAGTATTTGTACATCGATATGGAAACTACGTCAGATACGTATGTATGTGTATGTAGTAAAATATTATACAATAATATACACGTATATTATAATAATATTTATGATGTATCCTCAAAAATCCCAAAGCGGTCGTCTGATTTTAACAAATTAAGTCTCGAGCGATTTACCTATTCAGACGTAATAAGGGTTATATATTTCGACATCAGCATAAAATTAATACCTTGAACAGTACAAGCAAAATATTCTTGTGATAATATTTGATGTAGATATTGTCTTTTATTTGTTTTATTAAGTAATCATTATTATTTGTATATTCTGTAACATTTTGTTGGAACATATCAATCGAATAAGATATTTCGGGCGTTTTAATTTTTCAGTCACATTCATATTAAAACACCATGCAAGACCTATGGCCTTAAATTCTCCCAATATGACGAACGATACGGTATATTAAAACTTTCCACATGACGACGGCAATTTGAGATCCATCAGACTTTCTCAGAATTGGTATTAATAACTTTTCAATTTAAATTAGGACCTCCAATTGGGACATCGCCAGAGCCCTTTAAACGCTTCATAGCTCATTCAAGACGTATAGTTGGCGAGAGTAAACGAAAAAGGCATAATAAAGTTTCTTAGACCGTCTAGGAAAGTTGCCAGACCAAGAAAAGAAATAAACAGAGTATTAAAACTGTTCTCCATCACTGACAAACTTAATACTCTTATTTATGAGTTTTAAAATTTAAACGGTTTTGTTTTCGATTAGTTTGTTTCGGTTATTAAGTAGCAAGAATTTTAATACTGACATTTCGTTGAATTTCTTGTGCTACTTTGAGAGAGATGCACGTTTTAAACGCCGAAGACAGGAGAAAAAACGTTTTTATGCCACATAATATTTCACTAAGATGCGACTTGGCGATTGGAATTGTCTTGAAACAGACGAGTGGCGTATGTGTTTCCATTGACGCCCAGAACTTGTGCGTGTGTCTAAATAGTTTGTGTTTCCCGCGTCTGATATGAGTGGTTAATTCTTGTGTCGGTGCTAACGCTAAAATAGCATGTGGGTACTGTTTTTCGCTTGCATCTAGCAGTTTTAGTAGGGGAATAATAACATGCTTGTATAGACACTTACGCTGAGATTGATGCGATGAAAGGTTGTAGGAAAATCTTGCGGTCGTCTTTCGCCTGATTTGGCTCTTCACGTCGCTTCCAATGCGTTTGAATACTGAGTTAACATCCACCATTTAAACATAAGTACATCTAACCAACGGAATCTTCAATACTGTTGTAATAATTTTTATTTCGCCCATTCAACGTAATTAGCCGTTATGTCTACACACCAAAAAATATGCCTGTAGCCTGTGAAAATTGCTTCAAAAGTTCGTTTCGTGAAACAATTGTGTACCACCATTTTCCGCAAAGTTCTTACCTGCTAGATATTTCCGCACGCCAACCTGGATTAGGCAGATTTGCCTATTGTGGCGGATTGGCACGAGCGAAGGATTTTTGGTGAATAGAATGAACTGTTCTTTCGGTAGCGAAGAGCAAAGGAATGCAAATTAGCATTCATTGCAGTTCTGTTCTATTGGCGACAAAACTACGTTCGGCTCAGCAATTTATGCTCTATAATTGGACTTGGCATAAACTTTATTGATAAATAAATTTTATTTTGATATTTAAATATCTATTCATCAGTCGGTTGAAGTGTGACTTGGATTCTTTCCCTCCACGCATACGCATACTAAATACGCATTCTAAAGATATAATACACAATTCCACACGCGTTTATAATAATATTTCACAAGTGCTGTTAAAGGCACTTTTGAAGAAAAGAGTTAACATATAAATCTTGCTCCGATAGTAACAAAATTGTACCATGAAAATACAACGTCGTCGCTAAGATTTCGCCGAAAGGTCAATTTAGTGGTCATGATAAATGTACTGGTCATGGCAGTCGGTTTATCATTTTCCTGGCTCATCCCTACACCACACCTTTTCTTACGCCTCAATAATTTCGTTATTGTGACGCCATCTTGGAAAGGAAAAGGCGCTTATCAGTGCTCACGATTGCTTTTGTGAAGCTTTGAAAGGATTTGAGTATTATAATCCTTGGAAATATGTTTTTTTGCTTCAGTGGTTTTCGGAACAGCTGTCTCAATGAGATTGTGTTTTTTATATGGAAGTGGTGGATTAAGAAGTCCATTAGGTCTTTGTGTACGGTATTTTATACTTATATTCATACTAAATGGCCAGGCAGATATTATTTATGTAAATAGCCTACATAGTATTATGTAAATAATTTGTAATAATATAATATTCATCATTAATTACATACGTTATTCAGAACTTTCAGAATTTATATTATTGATTTAAAAGTAAGTGTAGTGTGAAACCTTCACATAGTACCTATTCCTTATAAATTAAAATTTAACTATTTTCCACAAATAATTAAATCCATTCTAAGTTCTAACTCATTGTCTTCATTTTCAATAAACAACAAACAAACAATAATAGACGTAAAATTGATTGTGTACCTATAGATGAATGTTTTCAAATAAATATTTATCCTTTGTTATCGCTCTTATGTTTTAACAACAACAAAATATAACATTTATTTTGGAACTCACTAAGACAATATTATAATGTAACTTTTTTTGAAGAAAATGACTGAACCTTTGTAACGCTTTTCCCGTCTGTATTCATATAATTCTTCACCTAAAAACGTATCTAAACATACAACGTATTATTGTACGTGTTGCGTTAACTAATTAAAAAATTTCTTGAATAATGCTACTTAGCGTTAAGTCCGCCAATTGTACCACTTTTTTTGGTTCATTAAAGAATAAATAAATAAGTAATACGATGTGTTATCATTTGAGAAAGCAAGACGAAGTCAATTCTAAACAATAAATTTTTTTTTTGGAAAATTTTATGTAGGTCTGATTGCTATGCGGAATATTTTTTTCTGTCTAGTCTCCTGTAAATTATTAAACACGTACTTAACGACTAAATCCGGCGTTAATGGAGTTTGGGCTCTCGCGTGAACGCACTGGTGCTTTCTGGAATGGGACTACATAAATCTCAACAATTTACCATCCTCACCTAAGGTAGCTTGTGCTTGCTGACCTTTACTTTAAGGGTCCGTAAACATCAAGACACAATATTAAGCAGCTTTATATTGTCAGCTGAGATGTAGAAAAAATGTGCTTAATAAACTGCGGTAATAAATTAACAACCTACAGTCAGCCTCAGAAGTAGCTTAACATTATAGTACTTTGTAATAGTAACTGTTTCGACGGTTTCCTAACAACATCTATGACTAATTCAAGAAATGTAATGTGACAAGGTACTAAAATGTTAAGCTACTTCTGATGCTGACTGTACAAACTGACAACTTTGTGCAGGAGTTGCTTATAATATAGTGAAAGAGAGTAAATAAAAGTAATTATGAAAATTCTTCTCCTCAAGGGGTTTAATTAGAGGACCAATGTTCGCATGAGTCAAAAATAAATTACATCCGATTTGAAGTCCCAGGCAGCAGACACCATCCAGTAGTTCTATTCGTATAAATAGATAAAACAAAGCCACAAAATCGCGGCTCAACACACATAATTAAATAAAGATAAAACGAAAGTCATCTAGTATGTACTATAATAACATAAGAAAGCGGTCAGTTCACTTGCAGGGTCTTTGAGAACGATGTCCATTGTCGCTGCAAACGCTTTGAGAGCCGACCGTGACAAAAGAGCCAAGATCTCTTCGTCCCACTACAGCTATATTGCAAATTATTGGAATGCTTACTCCTACGGATTAAAGTTCCAAGTCGAGTGCTTTGTGTTGATAAATTTTGTGTCGTTGCATCGTTGAACTTAAATTGCGCTAGATCAGTTATGCTTCCTTTATATTTTATTGTTATTCTTGTTTAGATATCCCCTTTATGTTTGTGTTTGCAGTGAATGCTACAATTCAACCTTTACGTATGTATTTTAATGTAGGTACATTTGATTGATTAGACAATGAAATTTTCTCACAAAACCCATGCATAACTTAAGTATAATAAAGACCTCCTCATTAATAAAAAAAAAAACTTGAGAGGTGTCAAGGGACGCGAAGCGATCCAATACGAATTCAGTGCGATGCGGAGCGAAGCGACGACTCTGTCCTACGTGCGCGCGAATTGTCACTTCACCGCCACTGACATACGCCGCGCCGCTGAAATTCGCGCGAAAATATCAAACCAACTGATCGCGTTCGCTTCAAACCGCACCGCACCGCAACGCTTTCTATGTGCTTTTGGTCACGTAGGACACTTCAATACATTTCGACTGTTTGTTATTTTCGCATCGCGCCGCGTCGCTTCGCGTTGCCGTTGATTCGCCCACATAGGACACGGTGTGACGTGGTCGAATCAACGCGAACGCGAAGCGACGCGGTGCGAAGCGAAAATAACAAACAGTCGAGATGTATTGAAGTGTCCTATGTGACCAAAAGCACGTAGAGGGCGTTGCGGTGCGGCGCGGCTTGAAGCGAACGCGATCAGTTGGTTTGATATTTTCGCGCGAACTTCAGCGGCGCGGCGTATGTCAGTGGCGACTGGCGGTGAAGTGACAATTCGCGTGCACGTTGGACAGAGGCGCCGCTTCGCTCCGCGTCGCACTAAATTCGCATCGGATCGCTTCGCGATCGCATTCGCGTTGAATCGCCCACGTAGGACACGGTGTCACAGAAACGCGCGTATAAGTGAAGATTATTAGAACGAAGTTCCTTATCGCGCGTTGCGAAAGGGGGCTAGACGGAAAAAATTAAGAGGAAAAGTTGTAACGACACTTTTTGTCGTCGTTTATTAATTAAAGCGAGTACTAGGCGACCAGAAATGTTCGAGGGTGCGACATCAGTGATACTGTACAATCATAGTATCACTGATGTCGCACCCTGTACAATCATAGTATGTGGCTGTCTTATTTACTCTTCGGTATTTTGCATAGGCACAACATGGATATCTATATTACGATCATGCACATTAAGTTATTATTGCTATTTCTCTTGTCATGCCAATTAATATGCGGAAGAGCGACAGGGATAGAATAAATCTATCACTGTCGCTCTGACAAGACACTTGTCAGGATTGTTTGGCAATAAACAATATTAGGAGTTGATTTATCGTTTTTCAGTACAAAATGTATGGAAAATGTTTTTAGCGTTTTCTGACATTTCTAGTGCTCATACCTTAAATGGTCCCATAGAGTATTTTGATTCCCATACGAAGTAGGATCGATACGCATATTTTTTTTTTGGATTTTAGCACTTTTTTCGCTGACCGTACATTTTCTCAAAAATCTGTGAATGCAGTTCAGAATATCTTAAAAACTTATGGATAGTCTCGTAGGAACGTTATCCTATAACTATAATGGTTAAGGTACCTGCCCTTACTGACCCGTCTCAAAAATCCATCCTGTATATAGAAAAGACATCTCAAACAAAATGTGTGTTCCACCGCCGGCTTGAACTCTGTTCTCTTTTCAAACTAGAAGCCTCGTTTGCACACTTGCCATAGAGTAACTTTGTATATGACACTTGCCGAACCATGACGGCAAGCCTAACACCGTGTTCCCTCGTAGGACACCGCAACTTCCTCTACGTGCTTTTGGTCACGTGGGACACTTCAATACATCTCGACTGTTTGTTATTTTCGCTTCGCGCCGCGTCGCTTCGCGTTCGCGTTGATTCACCCAAGTAGGACAGCGCGTAAGCAAGCTTATTTAGTCCATTAACACGCTAGTGGCTTGCCAAGTTCAAAGGCTCCTTATGATTTTTTCATTAAAAAATGGTGGGAACATTGCACAATAATTTAATTAAATTCGTTTTAGTTGATTTAAGTTAATATTTTGTTTTCTTACCGATGATAAGTGCAGTGCACACCCCCGAACCCGATGTTCGCGGTGTCTATTCTATACGCTAGTAATAATAGTTCAATGGTCCAAACGTGTTAAGTGATAAAAATCTACTTAACAGAAAATAGAAAAAAAATCTAAATTACTTGTCTACTTGATTTCTAAATTTTAACTACTAAATTGTCCGTTTACAACTTTACACGTATTAATTTACTTAAAATTTAGTTAACTACTTAGTACATATAAACCGAACATTATTGCGAGGCGGATTAATCAAAACGCGCACTAGGCACTGAGTGCCTGGCAAGTGGCACTCCGTTGCCAGCTCACCCACTCGCTCGACCACCGATCGATTCGAGTAACAAGTCAGTGTTTGTTTTATGCGCGCTTTTTAAAATTTTAAAATTTATTGTTAAAATCAGGGACTCGTCTCTAGGGACTAGACTGTCTCGGTCTAGTTGAAATGTGTAGCCTGTGTAGGGTAGATGCAGTGATGCTAGATTAGTGCATGCGAAGACACGATTTTAGCGCGCCCCCCCGATCCTCGCGCCCTAGGCTGCAGCCTAATTAGCCTAAGGGTTAATCAGGCTCTGGCTAAAATAGATTTTAGATAGTGTTTATGATTAAGATTACGTTTCTGATTAAGGCCGTACAACTCTTGCATCTACAGGGTTTTTATGTAAATAGCGCACAAATGACTAGATGAGCCCCCTCATCCTAAGCGGTCATCGTCGTCGATACACATTGTTAACGTCATGGATAGTGTCCAACGAGAACGAAGAGAAAAGCAAGAAGAAAAATTACATAAAAATTTTCTTTCTTTCTTACTGGCTCTTAACCTACATAGAGTGCATACTCTAAAAATCTTTAATTAATATAGTGACACAAGCTAATAACGTGGTTCAATATAATATCTAAAAATACACCTGAACGTATTAGGTAATTAAAGATTATTATTTTTGCAATTTAATTTTTATCTGTGCGCGACCGTACAATTTCTAGTGCTTGCAATTAATGTGTCGTTATTTTATGCAGTTACCGTACGGAATCGTTTAAATTATAACGGTTAAATTCGTGAGTTGGTTACAGGTCAGTTCCCCTTGGCGTCATATTTTTGACTACATTTATCTTTATTCTTTACTTATCTTAAAGAAGATATTATAATTGAACCCAAAGATAACAACTGTACATGAATTTCTATACTTATCTAAGCACAATTATGTAGGTTTTATGGAATTGAAGGTTTTAGTTAAATAATTATGGTGAAGTTAAATAACATTATCGGTTGTGGTAGGACCATACCATACCTGCTTCGAATTACATTATGAAACATGTTGCTCCTATCAATCTTGACTTTCGGGAAGTAGATGTATAGGGAAATCAGACTAATTTAAATAATCGAATATAACATAATGTATGTAATTACAATTTACAACTAGCAAAATTTTCTATACGCGAATCTTTACTTCTGAGAATCGATCTTTTTGTGAATTCGTCGTTCTGTCGTTTTGGTCAGTCTGTACAGCACATATGAGATCATTTCTCCCACTTATTGGGCTAAAATTCGTTTCTATTAACTTAGCTATCTTGGCTATTAACTCATCATCATCATCATCATCAACATCATCATCATCATCATCATCATCATCATCATCGGTTCTTCTGACACAATGAAAATGTGAGAGATATAATACCCTTTCGTGTCTCATTGCTAAGGGCAGATTTACTTCCACCTTCGAGGTCGATATAGAGGTTTTCCACAATACGTTTTACACAATACTTTAACATACGATATTTTATATTATTATTTTATATTATGATATTTTATACATTTACTTTTTCGCTGAAACGATGTTTGTTATTTTTTGTACAAACAGATCAGTACTCGACTTTATCCTGTTTTACAACAATGGACGATAAAATAATCTGCTTAGTTTTTAGTTGAATACATACTTCAATTGCAACGCTGTAACTTTATTCTCGAATAAAATCAGATGCTTATAACAGGTGCGTCAGACTGGAAGTTCTTCCATCAACAAAATTAATACTGTTATTGATACATTATTGTTTTTATAAGTAACATGAAGCGTTGAGTGGTAGGGGACTGTTATTAGGCTAATTGATAGGCTACCTTGCACCATAGCCACCGTAGGGAACCTGGAGTCGTATTACTCGATGTGGATTCGTATTTTTCGTACACATTACTCGTAAACCGATGGGATTCTTCGGTATAATGAAAAGGCGAAAACAGAACTTTCCTTCAGTACTGGTATCTGTATATCTGCGTTTCTCTTTCAGAGGCAACGATGACCTTTTATAGTTAATATTATCAGGCGTTACTTTGCCGAAATCCATTGTTATTAAGTTAGTATTAGTCTACTTTGCAACAATCCGCGGTTAACATGTGTTATGGCATATACTTTAGACATGCGTGGCACCTCCCTTCCTCCCACAATGGAAACATGCACTACAATAATTAAAACCAATACGTGTTCGCCCCGAAACGGAGCATCATCAGGGTAAGTTGACTCTACGGTGGTTAGTCGCAAAGTCACAAAGTTACTTGATGACCTTTTAATAAAAATACACTTTCAATTTACATACAAAGAAAATCCATTATTTAGCCTAAATTTTCATCGCAAACAGAGGTTAATTTGCATGAACAGAAATAATTATATGTCTATACTAATATATAAAGAGGAAAGATTTGATTTTTTGTTTGCATTGAATAGGCTCCGAAACTACTGAACCGATTTGAAAAATTCTTTCACTGTTGGGAAGCTACAGCATCCCCGAGTAACATAGGCTATGTTATATTTAAAAAAAATAGGGATCCTTTATAAAACTCGAATAATGTAATCCAAGGTGTAAAACAATAAGAAAACCGAAGCAAAGCGAGGGTGGTTACTCGTATTCAATAATAATAATTGGGCCAATTTAGATGAAAGTAAAATCATCATGCGTGTTAAATAACAAATTAGTAATAATTGGATTTACGAGGTATTTCATTAAGTTATTATTTAATGTTATCCGAGTTTCTGTCATCATAATCCCGATGGTTATTTTTTATCTAACAATAGTTCCGTTCCTTATACTATGGTTCTAATGCCTTGATAATATTATAGACAGATATTTTTATACTAATGTTATAAACAGCTTCATTAAATGTGAATTCGATATCAGTTACAATTCGCTTTACCGTTCAGTCGTGTGATGGAAAACAAACGTAGCAGTTTAAAAATATTTATTGCAAATCTCGGGACATCGACGCTTCCCCACTCGTAATCTGTGATATATTATTATTCACTTCCAGGGAATTCATTAACGCTTCGGAAAATGGAAACTTAAAAGTCATCCAAAGCGAATCTGTAATTAAAGTTGTTACCTATAATTTATGTATTATGCCTGTGATACGCATGCTACTTTCTACCACATGGGCATGCGCAATGCAGTCCGTTAACTGAACTGTGTGTAGGTACTAGGTAGTTCTGAACGTATGTGCCTGTGACTTGTGTATGCATGTATATGTTACCGGATATCTGTATAATTCAGCACTCTATACAATACCTAGGCAATGTATAGAATATCTAAAACGTTCAGGTAACGTTTTGAATATTATTTAGTTCGTACTTCGCCCAGGCATTCTATACAATACTCCATGCTAGTTGGTAATGTGTGTAAAAGACAAAAACAAGCAAGTGGGAGAGGGGCGAGACGTGAGGGCTGGCAGTAAAAGTTTACTTGCCACAAAGCGTTTGGCTGCCAAACCCAAACTTTGGCATTCTTACATTTAAGCAAGCTTCCAGCTCCGACATATCCTCTGGCCTTATCGGCTAGGTTTGGGATTTATTCTTGATACATAGTAATGACCCGCTCACGCCTGTTATCTATAGGTACGCAGACGATAGCAGAGTGGTGGTGGAACGTATAAATCTCATGGGCTGTATCCGAGGGGGTACGGCCAATCTTGTAGAATTCTAAGACTAAGATACGTGTAGGTATATTTACCACACGTACCAGGAGCCCGCTCACCCGAGCCCTACTTTTCATAACGTACCATAAGAATATACCGATCGCCTTCAGTTGTTACGAGTTAAAGTAAAAACCCCAACTTTTGGTGGTGCATTGAACCAAAGGCTAAAGCTGCTGCAATGATACATGGAATTCTTGCAAAGTTGCGCAAACACTACACCCACCCGCCAATGACGTGGAGAGTCATAATTCAAAATTTTTTTGAAGTGAAAACTTCTTTAGTATGGGTGATTTTAAAGGGGGAAGGGGGAGAGGGGGAAGGGGAGGGGGAGCATTCCATACTTTAGTTACCATAAGCCTTTTGTATCATTTATCGAAAATGTAAGCTCTGAGTCTGAATAAATATATGTGATATAGTATACCATTAAAATAATTATCTAACTTTGCATCACTATGTTCGTTACTAAAACCTACAATCATCATCTCCCCGAAATTTTATATTTGTCTCATTATCTTGAAAACAAAATTTTTGAAGGTTTCATTTCTACTACGTGTGAATTGCACACATTTTATTTTTATATAGGTATCACTGGCACGTTTTTTAATTTACCAGGTTTTCGGAAAGGTGCTTTGTCACGGAGGAGAAGAAAAGCCGTTGAGAAACTCCTTAGCAAATATTTGAAAAATAAAAATACATTGGTACCTATATATTTCATTACAAAAAATATCACTAACTTGAACGGAACTGGTTGTAGAGTTGGTAATTTCCATGCGTCTTTGTCATTTAAGTCTTCAAGAAAAGAGTGAATCTTATGGCTCCTACACACTATGCCGTCGGCTTTGCCGCATAATAAAGCCACAAGCCTAATATCAATTCGTTCCTGGCACGAAAAAGGAATATTAAATGTCATTTAATAACTAAAAAGAAGCATTGCTGGTAATTGGAAATTTTCCAAGGGCCTTTATATTTCTCGGGATATAAAGTTTTCTAATATAATATGACATGATGTAATTAATATACTCAATTACCTACATGCCTGGATCTGTCCAGGCATGTAGGTAATTGAGTATATTGTATTGCAGACAATAGACATAGTTACAGGCATAGTAATAGGGAGGCTCAGTTCCGCTGCTTATGCTGTTAAGAAAGTAAGGCTCTTAACTGATGTAGAAACAGCAAGATTAGTTTATTACAGCTACTTTCACAGTGTAATGTCCTACGGTCTGTTGTTGTGGGGCTCAGCTGCAGATATTGAGTCAATCTTTGTATTACAGAAAAGAGCAGTTCGCGCTATTTACAACCTCAGGCCTAGGGACTCTCTTAGAGAATTGTTTAAAGAAATAAATATACTAACTGTTATTTCACAATACATTTTGGACAATATTATGTATGTTAAAAAATACTTCGATACTTTTCTTAAAAAGAGTGATGTTCACAATATTAACACAAGAAATAAGGCTAGACTGATTGTGCCTAGTTTTAGACTCAGCAAAACTGGTGGCTCGTTCATGGGTAGATGTGTAAAAATCTATAATAAAATCCCGTTAGAATTAACAGAAATGCCATACTGTAAATTAAAAACTCATGTAAAAGGTATTCTCATGAAGAAAGCATATTACAAAGTTGATGAGTATTTAAATGACAAGACTGCTTGGACATGAGTTTTTTTTTTATATTAAATATTGAAATAAGTAGAATTAAGTGCTGTCTGTAACTGTGAGTAGGAAAAAAATTATCGCGGGAGTTTCTTGCCGCTTCTTCTCCCGGGACCACTCACGGTAGGGATTTGTTGAAGCGATGGCGTTAAGTGACTTTCGAAAAGTGTTTGTAACAAACCTACTTCGAATAAAATTCATTTCATTTCATTTCATTTCATTACAAGTAATAATTTAAAAAAATATTTTTGAGTTCTAATTTGTTGTTACGTGCTCCCTATTCGAAATTTAAAAATAATATTAAATGTACAGAAAACAATGCCTTTCAGTTTTATCAATTTAGTGCTCCCTAATCGAAACTTTGAAAAATATTCATTTTATTATAGTATAGTGAGTTAAACAAACACAACGTACACATAATATATCATCATCACCATGCGTTCTATAAGACTGATGTTGCTATCCGGCACTGAGCCGATTTCTGCGGCACATGCCGCCGGCAAGATATCCGCAAAATATGTCGCCATGGCTTCATACGCGGGATGATGGCGGCATAGTGTGTAGAAGCCAATTAGACTGCATCTCCCCTTACCATCAAGTGGGATTTCGGTCAAGCATTAATTTAAAATGTATAAAAAAATTCATGCAGGTTAATACAATTTGTTTTGAGTGTGTTTATAAGTAAATTCTTAATTCCATCCTCCATCCAAGTTGACTATACATACCCAAATCTATTAATTTTATTCATTGCCGGTGGACCTGCAGGTATTCTGTACAGTAGTTGGGAAACGTATACATTACCTAGGTAAAGTATGTAATGGTGAATAATATCAATATCATTTAATACATTGCCAAAACGACCCAGGTATTATACACATTGCCTAGGGATTGTGCTGAATACCTGCATTATACAGATATCCGGTAACATATATAAATATTTATGCATGTGTGCTAAACTAACATATACCTACCTTTGTAGTAGATAGCATGATAATAGACATGATGACACTGAGTAAAAATCACTAAAATTATGTATTTATGAAACCTGTTAATGGATTATAAAATATATTTATTATGAGCGAGATTAATAATATTTTGATAAAATAAAACTACAAAATACGGCAAGCCGCCGTGATGTATTGAACGCCAATCAGTCTCGCCTCAGTAAACAAACGAATATGACAATACTGACAATGACATCTTGTCTATTACTTTACTGAGGCGTGACGTTACAAGCGACATGACACTTTGAAGTGTTTTGGTGCGAACTTATAAATTGAAGTGTATTTATTTTATACTAAACCTTACTTTTTGCGAAATATACGTTGTAATTATAATATATTCCCAACATTATATGATAGAACAGTATTTCAAAATCTTTCATCATGCCTATTACGGTAGGTATTAAGGTTATTACCTTAAATAACCAGATTAAGTAGATTTAATATTGTACCTAGGTTATCCATTAAAGATCCGTCAGATGTAGGCTATAGCAGTTAATTTAATGTTATCTGCTGTTAAACGCTCATATATCTGCAAACTACACATATCTATCACATAAAGTCGTTATTCTAGTTACGACCGGCCTTGACCGGGTCGATGACCTCCGCGGCAGCCTTCTCGCATGCGGAATTAGTCGCAGACTAGACAAAGACGAGGCAGCCAGTGCACTCATATCGAGCTCATAGCTAGGTTTGTCTCAATCGTAAGTACCTAGCTAAGTATCCATGTGAAGTAGGTAACTAGCTCGCCCGGTCGGGGTTTGAATGGGGGTTCACTGAATTCTAGTGGTGTTTAGAAACTTAGGAGGCCTTAAGCCGACGGTACCAGTAGGTATTTAGGTATTGCTGAGCTATGTCGGCTTTTGTGCAGTATGTCTTCGTGCGAACGATAAAATGTCTTGTTCCCTTTCCTTCAAGTCACAAATAGTCCTAAAATAGTATTGGAATAATTTTCTAACAGTAGGATAGTAGGATTAGGTATAATTAGGCCTTATGTAAATACTGTGCAATTGACATTTAATGTTAAAATTGGGTTATCTACGAACATGGCATTAACTAGTTTATTCACCACGCCACACACCACGATACCGTCTATGCTTTTACGCGTAATTGTGGTTTCATTGGGGTTTTGGAAATTATGATGTAGTGGTCTGACTCAGGGTTGTATGGATATAGAATTTCGGATCTATAATGTAGATTGAATTTTATCGGTATCTATAACGGCTACGATATGGAACTAAATCCGATTATCCCGTATCCGATTGTTTCAGATTGTGCAGTAACTGATGCTATAATAAAATTATTATTTAGAAACATAGAACAAGATAACTTACCTTGACTTTAATTCATTTATGGCCCACTACTGCGCACGGGTCTCTGCTATTGAGGAGGCCTACTAGAGCATACTCCACCACGCTGCTCCATTGCGGATTAGTAGAGGCACCGTGCGTTTGATCGAGTAACTTTACCTACTTATTTCTGAATTCGTTAATATTAATCATTACAATTACCGAACAACATTACCGAACAAGCAGGATTCCGAAAAGGCTACAGCACCATAGACCATATACACACACTGCGGCGGATTATACAAAAGACCGAGGAGTATAATCTGCCGTTGTGTGTTGCCTATGTGGACTATGAGAAAGCCTTTGATTCTATCGAGACCTGGGCGGTACTAAATTCTCTCCAGCGGTGCCGGATCGACTACCGGTATATCGAGGTGTTGAAGTGTTTGTACTCATCTGCCACTATGTCCGTCAGAGTACACGACACAGCAACGAACCCCATCCAACTGCAGAGAGGTGTCAGGCAAGGGGATGTCATATCCCCAAAGCTGTTCACCGCTGCGTTGGAAGACGTGTTCAAGCTGATGGAGTGGAAACGACGTGGCATTAACATCAATGGCGAATACATCACACACCTGCGATATGCCGATGATATAGTCATCCTGGCGGGTTCCCTGGAAGAACTTGGTACAATGCTCGGGGACTTGAACAGCGCCTCACAACGGGTGGGTCTTAAGATGAACATGGACAAGACGAAAATCATGTCGAATGTCCATGTCACACCCGTACCGGTTGTTGTTGACGGCACTGCTCTTGAAGTTGTAGACGAATACAATTACCTGGGACAAGTGATCCAGATGGGTAAGTCCAACTTCGAGAAAGAAGTCACTCGTAGAATCCAACTCGGATGGGCTGCGTTCGGGAAACTGCGTCACATCTTGTCGTCCAAAACACTACCTCAGTGCCTGAAGTCGAAGGTGTTCGAGCAGTGTGTGTTGCCAGTGATGACATACGGATCCGAGACGTGGTGCTTTACTATTGACCTGATCCACAAGCTCAGAGTTGCGCAGCGAGCTATGGAGAGGGCTATGCTCGGTATTTCTCTACGTGATCGCATCAGAAATGAGGAGATCCGTAGACGAACAAGGATAACCGACATAGCTCAAAGAATTAGCCGGCTGAAGTGGCAATGGGCTGGCCACATAGTGCGAAGGACCGATAACCGTTGGGGAAGAAAGGTCCTCGAATGGCGCCCACGTCTCGGAAAAAGGAGCATAGGACGCCCCCCGACCAGGTGGACTGACGACCTGAAGAAGACAGCGGGCATCCGCTGGATTCAGAAGGCTCAGGACCGGTCAGTGTGGCGCAAGTTAGGGGAGGCCTATGTCCAGCAGTGGACCTCTAAGGGCTGATGGATGGATGGATGAATCATTACAATATTTTCAGTCTCAAAAATAATCAATATTTAATTACACTATTCAACACTATTCAATTATTGAAGACCCGAAAACCGAGTAGGTACGACAGTATGGATTTGAAAGAACAGAACAGTATGGATATGAAAAAATATGGTGGGTGTGAAAGCGAGTGAACAATGTTACCAGTTCCGTACGTTAAAGAACACTAAAAATTCAATAAAAGACCCATCTCTCACACTTTCAACTAGACTAGATACTACAAAACGAAGTCGCGATAGACTTGGATGACATAATGGGCCTATAACTCATCGCATCCAATAACTCCGGCAACGGCTGATCTTGTATTACAAACAAGCGGCGGCCGTCCTCATCTAATTCGACACCGACTGATGCTGGGTATTTGTAAAACCCGACGTTAGGTGGCGCTGGCGTCACGAGCAAGATAGGCCGGTTCGACCGCAATCATACTTCGATGTGTTTTATTGAAATATGTCGATGTCGTACGAGTCCTACGACCCTTTTTTAGCTGGGTTTTTACGCGTCTTGCTTTATGTTGGACGAGAACCTACAGACGTCGCCGCGTCGCGTCTCAGTCGTTGCAATATGTAAACGGGGTTCATTAAATGATCATGAAGTGGAAGAACTCTGTTAACAATTCAAAAACAACACAGTGCATTCAGTTTTTCTTTCTTCCCTCTTCTTTCTTGGCCGGCAACTGGGTCCTATTGGATCCTAGAATCATCTGGAAGACGATGATAGTGTGGCGGTGACTCAAGCAAGATGGTCGTTAGCTAGGCAGGCATCACGGAAAGATAATCTGTACAAATAAAATATACGTAAAATTGGAGTGTCTGTTTGTGATATTAAAATAACCGCTTTTTTACAATTTTTGTCTGTCTGTCTGTTTGTTCCGGCTAATCTCTGAAATGGCTGGACCGATTTTGACGGGACTTTCACTGGCAGATAGGAGGAGTAACATAGGCTACTTTTATTTTAGAAAAAATAGTTTTAGAAAAAAATTAATAATATTAATTATCACGCGGATGAAGTCGCGGACAACAGCTAGAAATATATAATATATAAAGTTGGCGTATGGTTAAATTTTAACCGCGCTCGTTAAATTGCACCTAAAATTAATTCGATTCTGATAAATTATTACACAACTGATATTCAGTTGTATGTTGTTACAAATGTAGCCTAAATATTCTATTACATTGTCCTGTAAATTGTTCAGGAATCCTCTTTTATCGGATATAGTAAAATGTAAGTGTCGTATTTTGCACAATAACTCCCGGTAGTCCAATACAGATTGAACAATAACTCATAGAACACCTGTGCTTGTATCACAAACAAGGGATTGATTGCGCACATCCAATTCGACGAAAAGCATTGATGTGCCTCCGAATACGACAATTCTATTATTTATTGCAACTCTTTCCGTAAATAATAGCTTTGAAATGTATATGAAAACATAATTATGTATATGACCATGAACATATTAGGCCTTATGTTATAATTATAAATACGAACTATAGGGTTATTAGATATAGGTATTTTTTATTCGTAGAGGATTCCTTATATCCCTGAAGAATAATTAACTTATCTGTCTGACCAATGTTACTCGTAGAACGCCAGGATTCTTCTGATTAAGGATACAATGCTCCATATCACTCAGCTTGGTCCTTGGTCCTAAGTGTGTTATTAACTTTGCGTAAACAATGAATTTTTGTTTGACACCTAGGAGAAACTCCCTTCTTCTCGTAAAGAAAAACTTTAGCTGAACACATGTTTAATTGTAATACATAGTTAAAGGTATAAATCGAAGAACTTTCTTGGCAGCCAATGCTTCCAAACGCAGCTCCTTGATGCAACTTGCTTCAATAAACAGACTATTAAAGTCTATACAAACGCCTCATACAAAGGTCCTACACCCCTCAATGCTATTATAATGTAAAAAACAAGTAGATATGTCACTAGCGCGCCGACGATGAATAGCGTAAGAACAGGCAATTGACCATTCTATTCGTAGTCGCTTTGTCAATACAAGATGATACGCACGCTTTTTAACCGACTTCAAAAAAAGGAGGAGGTTCTCAATTCGACTGTTTTTTTTTTATGTTTGTTACCTCAGAACTTTGGACTGGGCGAACCGATTTTGATGATTGTTTTTTTTTATCGAAAGCTGGTGACTGTCATGTGGTCCCACATAAATTTTATTGAGATCTGACAATGGCATCCATGAGAAAACCACATAAGTCGTAAATTTGTGTTAAGATGTGCGCGACAAATTGACGAATAACTCAATATCACGCCAACCGATTTCGATGATTCTTTTTTAAATCGAAAGCAGGTGCTTGTCATGTAGTCCCACATAAATTTGAACGAGATCTGAAAAGTAGTTTTTGAGACTTTGAAGTCGGTTATTTTTTGTTAGTAAAATTTAGGTTATTTGTAGTCAGAAGTGCTTGACATTTAACATACAGCGTTAAAATGCCTTATACCAATGTGATTAGTGTAGTGAAAAGATACAAAAGATAAACGTGTGTTTTAGCTCTTTTCGGAACAGATTTTTTGGTTTATTTTAAGAGTATAACGTATATATATATTTTAAATTTTATTGACCCCCCTTCGAACTAAGCATTTAGTTTAGTTCGTTTAGTAGGCTTTAGTTATTAAAAGCATAACAATTAAGCCTCGATGTCTGGGCTCGTTTTTCTTTTAATTAAAATGTTTACGTCTTATTAACTTAAGACAGCGTCTCATTATTCTTCATTAAGTAGTCAACAATCCACTATATCAAAAGTAGCTTTTTGGGCTACTCCAAATTTAATTATTTTCCACCCTGATGACTCGTAATCTTATTACGAATATCACAATTTTCGTAACGAAATTATAGCACTTTTGAAACATCGTTCTATCACTAGCTACAAAGCGGTTATACCGCCCTCATGGAAGGAACGGGAATAGATTGATTACCTCTAAGTACATAAACACAAGGTTTTATGAGCGCCATAAAAGATCCGAAAGAGTTAAACACCGATCAGCTACCACAAATAGGTTTTGTTAGCGGTGCGTGATGTTTCCTCTTCCTAAATTTTATCCCATTCACGTATATGAGAAGTAAATGTAAATTCGCGGAGAGAATTCAAAGTATTTGTGCACGTGACGTGCTACGGTCCAGAGAAATAAACGCTTACACACACTCATACCCCACAGTAGGTTTTTACTTACGACGAGTCCCCTGATGGTAAGTGGCTATCGTCGCCCATGGACATCAGCAACATCAAAGGCATCTGATGCGTTGCCGGCCAAGAAAGAGAGAAGAAAATGAAAGAAAGAACTGGCTCTCAAGCCCCCAACCGGAACACGACGAGTCGTTAGGCGGCTGACTCATGCTCAAGGGTGGTATCTATCCAGGCGAACCCCATGGAGAAATAATAATAGTAATAATGGTATGAATTACCAATTAAAATCAATATTACCAATAAATAATTCCTTGAGGGGCCCTACCACCAACGAACCGGATTTAGTCGCCTCCTACGACACCCATCCGGCGTGGGATTGGGGTTTGTATGCTAAGCTGTCCCAATAAGGCTAAAAATTAGATTAATTTCCTCGCTAAAAGGTTGTCTTATAATTGGACTTGTAGGTATATAAGTATCTAATATTTATTATATTTTTTGTTAAGAAATACTTCTTTAGGCGAGTATCTTTTCTTCAAAACTTTTCGGTAATATTGATGGAATATTTATTTACTGAAAAAATTTATCAGTATTATTAATTAAGCTCTTAATTATAAAAAAATATGAACTATGTGGAAATTAAAAACACTTAACCGAGATTAAATATTATTTACGCTACAAAATTTAAGTTTACCTAAGTGGATACTTATAAATGAGGCCGTAAAATTTAAGCATTTTAATTTATTTATGTTTAAGCTTCAAACTTAAAAATGCGAGGAGTCGATTCACGGGTAGGTATTAGCTACTCTATATTTCTGTCAATCCCGTGTAGGCAGTCTCTAATACTGCAGCGATTACTGTGCCCGCTGGCCGGGAAAAACTATGTCAATTCAACGAAATAAAATCAATCAGTTGATTGAGTTTTTTGCCTTTGTTATTACGTGCCATTCAGCGACCGACTGCTTTATAATCGTATGTAGGCTATTAGCGAGTATTTATTATTGTTGTTTTTATTAATATGAATGTGTTTTAATATTATACGTGGCCAAGAATATTGATAGGTTTTGTGGTTGGGATGTGTTCCTGCAATAAATGAGGTAAAAAATAAGAATATTTTATTAAAGTTTAACTTTGGGTTACGACTTTTTATGAATATTTTTTAGAATTAGTAATTCTGTGCCCAACTTCGAGCTAAAATGCTATACTAAGAACATGACATAATTGAATATGTGTTCCATAAACTTAAATGATATAATGTGAATTCAGATATAATAATATATTGTTTACTAGGGCCCTTATTAACATGGAGGATAGAGGTAATTAGTAATTTATGTACATGTTATAAACTATCGTATGTTTTGTAAACTTACTTGTAGTTTTTCTCCAAATCTGGCTTTGGTGTATTTGATTCTGATTTCTTCGCTCCGTTTCTCGATCGTTTTTGACATTGTCATATTTTTATTATTGGAGTGTGTACTGTGTGTAGCATATAAATTCCAAATAGAACTTGTCATACATAGTAATATATGATGACAAGCAAACCAACGGGCGGCGTTGCATTGGACGCTGCGAACGTGCCAAGTGGGATGTTGGCAGCCCTACTTTCAATTTAATAAAGGTAAACATGTCATGCCAATGCATTAGTGAATTGCCTACTTGGTATTTTTTTTTTTTTAATAAAAACGGTTTCTATGTAAGAGTAAAATTCAGGAGTTACAGTTTATACTTTATAGTATAGGAATCAGTAGTCTAGCGGCTTCATAGGTCCGTACTGTGATTGTTTCGATGAAGAAAGCATACGGACAATACATCACATACAATTTATTGTGCGTTTATATATTATAATATGTTTGATTATTGATTCTTTCAATTATTAATTGATAATTATGGTTTAGTTAGTTCACTTTTGAGTCTCCGACGCGATCTAGGCATGTTCGCTTGGCAAATTCGCGGCAACATATTTAGGGCAAAACTAAATTTAAACTTGCGTGAAGTCTGTAGCAAATATAATAAGTATACCTGCGTACATTACTGTAATCTATTTCGAGACTTGTCAGTATGTTACAAATCTTTTTGACGATCAATCAAATGAAACAAAGGAGTAATACTATTCCTGATTAATCACATCTGTCCGCTGACAATGGATTGGTTTGTTTTTGTTGCATGCGGTATTGTTTTGCTGGAATATGCATAATCGAATGTAGAATTTTCGTGATTAGAATAATTATCATAATAGATCAAGCCCTGTACAATAAGAGCAGGTTGGTAGACGCAAAAAGCATTAACTGTACTTGTATGTGTGATAGATGTACATACGTGGGTTTTGGATTTATACTAGCTACTAGCTGACCCGGCGAACTTCGTATCGCCTAACAATTTTTTTTTCTAAAATAAAAGTAGCCTAAGTTACTCCTTGTTACATCAGCTATCTGCCAGTGAAAGTCCCGTCAAAATTGGTCCAGCCATTTTAGAGATTAGCCGGAACAAACAGACAGACAGACAAAAATTGTAAAAAATGTTGTTTTGGTATACATATACCGTGTATCCATCCAAATGCACTTAGCAAAAAGCGGTTATTTTAATATTACAAACAGACACTCCAATTTTATTTATTTGTATAGACTAGCGCTTTCCCCATGGCTTTGTCCGCCGTTTCCGGGATAATAAGTACCCTTTATCTTGTTCCGTCATGCTTTACCTGCTAAATTTTATAAAAATCCGTTGTTTTTGCGTGAAAGAGTACCTACCTATCAAACATCCATACTCAGATTAAAGAACAGAGGTTTATAATATTATAGAATTGTCATTAATTTCTATACATAAACAGTGAGCCATTTTATAAATACAATTTTAGTTTTCACGCCACATGTGCAAGGAGTTCAAAGGACTTGAAATGCTTTGGTTTATTTATGATTTGTCAAAGTAGGTCAAACTACAGTACTGTACAGTAAACTACTGAAGATAGGTTGAGGAACTGAACATTGACAAATATGAAGGTGAATCTGTGGTAGCTGATAAACTTTTATTGGATGGTATTTTGCTAGACCGCTGAGGGACACTCTCAAATCGGAAAAGTTTCACATCCTGTTAGCGTACTCAAGTATTTGATTCAAATAATGTATGAAGAGTTCATATTATTATGACAAGGACAAATAATATACGAGTTATTTGAAAATACTTCGAGTAGTTATTTGATTTCTTTCTTTCTTTTTCTTCTCTCTTTCTTGGCCGGCAAAGTCTTTGGTGTTGCTAATGGTCATGGGCACGGTAGCCACTTACCATCAAGTGCATCGTTAGCTCGTTTGCCGGCATTTCCATAAAAAAAATACAAAAGTACAAAATACAAAAATAAAAAAGTTCTTGCGATTCCTGAAACCCTTTTTTTAGGGTTCCGAAGTAAAATCGGAACCCTTATAGTTTCGTCACGTCCGTCTGTCCGTCCGAAGCAAAGCGGCGTGACATTTGGTGCTAGAAAGCTGTAATTTGGCACTGATATATATTTATTACTAGCTGACCCGGCGAACTTCGTATCGCCTATTTTTATTTTCTTTTAATAAAAGTAGCCTAAGTTACTCCTTGTTACATCAGCTACCTGCCAGTGAAATTCCCGTCAAAATCGGTCCAGCCATTTCAGAGATTAGCAGGAACAAACAGACAGACAGACAGATAGACAGACAGACAAAAATTGTAAAAAATGTTGTTTTGGTATATGTACCATGTATAAATCCAAATGCACTTAGTAAAAAGCGGTTATTTTAATATTACAAACAGACACTCCAATTTTATTTATTTGTATGTATGTATAGAAAACTCCAGAAGCGTTTAATAAAATATTGAAAAACATTGTCATTTGTAGGTACTACAAATTAAAGGAATAATCGCCGAGCTATACTCATAATATAA
Organism: Thymelicus acteon; assembly: GCA_951805285.1. Classification (NCBI taxonomy): domain Eukaryota; kingdom Metazoa; phylum Arthropoda; class Insecta; order Lepidoptera; family Hesperiidae; genus Thymelicus; species Thymelicus acteon. The sequence goes on along the minus strand of OX638229.1, from coordinate 10,867,131 downwards.
AGTACATAGTACGTACAGTGTACGGTATTAGGGCATCATAAACCTATCGAGGTGACACCTATAGATTCCATGTGATTCGAATCGCTGCGAGCGTACGCAAACTGCACGCTCACCCCACACATACAATAGACGACTGGATATGCAGTGTTTGGAACTAATTGGCTGAATTCTGATCAGCCTGTTACCGTAATTCTGCTAAGCCATGTCGAATTGAATTTGAATTATATTTCTTAATTGATATTTAGACATAACTTGTAGCGTAATATTGTAACGTTTAGAATTGTATGTTACGTTAAAGTTCTTCTTACTAATCCTACTTAAAAATATAAATGTGAAATGTATGGATGTTTGTTACTCTTCTTCGCAAAAATTACTTAACGGATTTTAATGAATTTTAACTAACAGGTAGACCATGCTCTGGTATTAGATATAAGATACTTATTATCCCGGAAAACGCGGGCAAAGTCGCGAGCGCTGGTATTAGTTATAGGTGTAAACAATGATATTTAAAAAAATACAATAACAACAAAAGCGTGCGTATCGTCTTGTATTGACAGAGCAACTACGAGCAGTACGGTCAATTGCCTGTTCTTACGCTCTTTATCGTCGGCACTCTAGTGACATATCTACCTCTTTTTACATCATAATATCATTGGGTGTAAGCTATAACGTACATATTGTATGACTATGAAAGTTATGGACCCCCTAGTGGCTTACCAAGCGTCAAATGCATATCGTATCGAATGTAACTCATGCTCGCTGCATAGGAATCATGACAGGACGCCATAAACGTCTGGAGGCGACACGCAGATCGTATCACTATTCAAATGGCAACGGGTATTGTGTAGCTCGATCCAGTCCCACACTACAAGCATTACACTATAGCTATGATGCTTACTTAATATGTATAGTTACTTACTTAATATAATAATAAGTAGGCAATAAGATAGCTATTTACGAGAGGTATTTAAAAAATAACTATGTAGTTTTGTATGAACTTTTTTCTCAAGTTATTTGTTATTAATCAGCAGCTATTTTACTTCTTCGGAATTCCTGTTTCAATCTGCACTGGAGCAGCATGGTACACTTTATTGCTTCTCAGTAATGAGAGGCCATTAATACATAAATTGAAGGCAAGGAAAAAAACCGCTCATATACTTCCGCACCAGGATTTACATTGACGTACACAAATGAGACGTCGCACTCGAATAAATCAAGAATCGAATCTCGAAAAAATCCTTCAATAAATGACCGTCCCGACCTGTATTCAAACTTTTCAAACATTTCGCCGAGCTACGAAAGCCAATAGCTTTAAGCTTCCTTTAAACTGACGCGGACGGTTCTAGTTGCTGATCATTAATGAAAAGCTTACTAGATATATTACTGGCTGATTTTTATTATTAGGTCTTTACCTATGAAAGAGATTTGTATGACAATTTTAAAATATAAAAATTTTGGTAATTTTTTTACTTTAGCCAGTCAAAGTACTGGCCCAAATTATCTATACAATTTTGCCATTTTGACGGCAGTTTGTTTATCCCTTTACTGTAGAAGTCTGCCGGACGGGATGCGATGAAGTCGGCGAAAGCGTTTTGTACTGCCTCTCGGGTGTTCAACTTTTTCCCACTTAAAAAATTTTCAAAATTTTGAAAATAGTAGAAATCTGTTGGGGCAAGGACCGGTGAGTGCGATGGGTGACGGAGAGCTTCCAGCTGTAACTCTTGTAGCTTTGCGATGGTCTGTCGTGAAGTGTGAGCTCGCGCGTTGTCGTGGAGAAGCAATAGGGAGGAGCGATTGACCAGTCTTAGTTGTTGAATTGACTTCTTCATCATTGTTTGGAATTCTTGGCAATAGAAATCTGACAGTACACGTCACTGTTGTGGCAATCGGTAAGAAGCTGTGATGTACAAGTCCGGCAGTGGTCCACCAGACAGTCACTATCATCTTCCTATGAGACATCTTTTTTTTAGCGCACTGATTAGGTGCTGTACCCGGGTCCACCCACTGTGACGAACGCTTACGATTGTCATACAAGATCCACTTTTCATCGCAGGTAACAATTCGATTTAGAATTCCTTCGTTTCTATGCCGATTCAGTAGTGCTATGCATGCTTCGATTCGCAAGTCTCGCTGTTGGTCGCTTAGTTCGTGTGGCACCCACTTATCTAGCTTTTTTAACTTTCTGATTTGACGCAAGTGCTTCAATGTTGTTTTGACACTAACTCCAAATCCCACAGCAAGCTCAGCCGTAGATTGAGTTGGATCCGCTTCCACTATCGCCTTCAATTCGTCCCTGTCGACAATGGTTACCGGCCAACCGCGAGGCTCGTTCTTCAATTCAAAATTTTTAGACTTAAAACTATTAAACCATAAGAGACCGTGTTTATGCCTCAGATAAAAGAACATCAAGCAGTGTTACGCCCGTACACGTCGTTAAGGTTTCGTGTTGTTTGCGCAGCGGTATTTCCACGTAGGTTTTAATTTATCCGTGGCGCCAAAACTACTACAATTTTACAAAAACAAAACACTATCTAAAAACAAATGACTGATTTTGAAATTAAAATAACACTGCTTTCGAATAAAATTTATTTGAATCTGAAAATGCTGGTTAAAGAATCTCCAATTTCATAGGTAAAGACCTATTTTATTAATGACTTCCCATGTGGGTGACCCTGCCGGACGAAAACCTGCGCCGTACCGCAGCGTTTGGAAGATCCTGGGGTCGATTCCCAGCGAGGCACAAATTTGAATGATGAGTTTGATTTTCTTCTCTCGGTCTGTACATGTACCAATGTTATTCTTTGTGTTAATACACAAAAGACAATTCTTTGGCTGTGGTGTAGCTCCCGTGTCACAGGAAATCCTAGTGTGGGCTATGAGTATGTAGTGTTTATTAATGATTATTACTAACACGCTGACCAAGTAACGATGTCAAGTTACTACTTTACACCTGGCCAGCTCGTTTATAGTTCAAAGACCCAACGCACTTACTTTTTGGAAAGTTAACGAGTGTACTTAATTCACGGTGCTATCACCTCGCATTAGTGTAAAGACTACGAATACGTATAATTTTAGATAATCTACATATTTTATTTTCTGTTGAGACGAACGATATTATATTAAAATAAAAAAGAAGTTTTTGGTTCAATAAAATTTTCATAAAGAGAAATGAGAACCTTAAATGTTAAGATATATTCCCCTTACAGAAAATATGAGTTTTACTTATTTGTGTTCATGGTATGGCAGGGCAGGATTCATTTCTATATTGTTTTCATTTTCCTTTCAAAACAAATACATTTCAGATGAAAATTGACGTATTATTTAACCCAAACTCAAGAAAAACCTTTGTGTATGAGCAAGCAGAAACGTTCATTGTATAACCTGAATTATCCATTGCCCATGTCACGTATTGTGATTCTTTCGAAAGTCACCACAGTTAGAGTACAATCACAATGGATAACAATTGAAAACGAGCACATTCATTTTGTATTAAAACAATCACAATACAATTAAATCTGACTGAATTGTAGAGTGGAAACAATTTGAATTAGACATGATTTATTTTGCCGACGGTATTTTGACTGCCCATTATGCAGATGAGTTCATTATTATTTATTGCTAGCCGACCTGTCGTACAAGCGTGTCGCATTCAGCTTAAAATATTGCCCAATTATACAATTATTCATAATTTAATATCCGGAATACATTAATGCTGTTTAGAGGGTATGACCTCATGTTGTTATAAGTTAGGATTATACGGAGATTAAAAGAAACTTATTGACCTTTGACATAGGTAGTTAATATTACACTGGCCTGTTCAGTTCACATAATTTATCTATAGCTAATTTAATCTGACGTGACTCTTTAGAGATTTAGTTGTGGAGAAAGGGGAGATAAGCCTGTCTAAGCAATATCTTTAATGGATAATAAAACCGTGGGAGAATTCCGTAGTATGAATTTGTTTAGAATTCCGTTTACCCATCTTACATCAGGAACGGAACTTAAAACACAGTAGAAATTTTTGCAATAGATCTTGTAGGCTGCACTTCCAAAGGAAATTAATAAAATATTTAGGGCATGTTTCACCATCTTCAAGTAAGTCCGAAGTAAGCTATTCGTTGGTTAAGTTGACATTTCGTGTATGTAAAATGACACTTTAACATCACTTTAACCGGCGAATAGCTTATTCAGGACTCTACTTGAAGATGGTGAAACAAGCCCTTAGTAAAGTAAATATAACACGCATACAGCTGTTATCTTATACTATAGATAACATCTTATTACTCAAAGTAATCAAGAATTAATTACTAAATATTACAAAAAAATACAGCTATTTAGAATTGATTGACATAAAAACCAAAATTATAGCATCGAAAATCTTACGTAGTAATTAGTAGTAATTAATTATTCTTCAGAACTCCAAAATTTTTACATCAAACGACATAGAAGGTAATTTTATTAACGTACTTTTTAACAAATTGTACCTACATCGTTAAAAGTTAAAATTCTTACGAAACTTAGGAAAATTAATTAATTATACTTTTGCAAATGACGTTTTCTTTACGACTCTTAATGATCTTTAAAACTGTAGGTGTAGGTATACAGAACAAAAGAACATATTTTTTTAATAATTATATTATATTTAATCGTTTATACGTTAGTGAAATGAATAAACATTAAGTCCTATTGTGTCAGTAAACGATACTGTTCTCAATAAAACAAAAAAATAATTAAGTATGCAGCCGTTTGAATTGGATCGGTGGTGAATAAATTGAACGAAGCGATCGTTCCGTCTGATGGATTTTCTATCCGAATGGCGGCTTTGAGGAAAGAATACATTTAAATCGCGGCTTGTACACTTATTCAAGCGCGGCTGTGAGTATTTTCTTCTTCATCGAGTTCATTTCCTTCTCTGTTTTTTAAAGCGAATGATACACGTATAATTTCTTTTTCGTAGAAACACGAAGCAGGATTCAGGTGCTGCGTTCACGAACAAAAAATGTGAGTAAGCGACGGAGTAATTACTCGTGCATAATCCACTTCACTGGGCTTTGTGTTCTAACAGCTATGAACGAACGTTTTAAAGTGTCCTACCAATTGTATTCCTGAAAACCTAGCACTCACGAGTCACGCTTGAATCGTGTTTGAGTGTATCGTTGAATGTTGCTACGGTGCATTCGTGTAGCCGTCGCCACTGCAGCACTGTCGTCGATATAGCGCACGCGGTGAATGCAGCTTTAGGTCCAACGTTCTCGTAATACGATACGAATATCCGACAAATATGGCAGTTTGCATCTAACGTTAAATCCGAGCTCACAATATAAGTGTACATTTGGCGAGAATTTTGAGCCTCATATCAGTTCAATACAATTTGCCGATCCTAGCGAGTTTATAGGATGTCGAATTAAATAAACCGAACCGCTCGGTTGTATATTTTTTATAAGTGTATAACTCCTTCGCTCAAATGAATGCTTGATTGAACAAATGGAAAAACACGATTTTAGGGATAAGGTCCGGGAACGTAAACTGAATTTGTTTCCCAATTAACATGTAAATATCCTTCATATCCATGACACGTTCGTTTTTGCTACCCGATACCGTAGCAACTGAGCCGTCGGAAAACCTTTTCACGTGTCACTTCACCAGAATTATTGATATTTAAGCCCGTATCAAAACGTTCAATTAATTTGCGTGCGTGGGTGATAACTTTGTATTAAATTTTAACGAAAACTCAATTCGAATGCGAATGAAATTATATTTATGGAAGTTCAGTGTTTACCGAACGCTCTTATAGGTAAATGAATCCAGATACATTTTATTTTGTCAAAATATAATTGTTTACTTTCATTATATTTCTTGTTCTGTATTAATCATAGCATTAACAGATCATAAACGAGTTCTATCGGTCACCCCAAAAATATATGCCCCAAATGAATGCAACTCCCTACTCGTCTTTAGTCCATCCATCCATCCATCCATCAGCCCTTCGAGGTCCACTGCTGGACATAGGCCTCCCCTAACTTGCGTCACTCTGACCGGTCCTGAGCCTTCTGAATCCAGCGGATGCCCGCTGTCTTCTTCAGGTCGTCAGTCCACCTGGTCGGGGGGCGTCCTATGCTCCTTTTGTAACAGTCGTCTCGTCTTTAGTAACAATTACTAATTGCACATTATCTACACAACAGCAGTACGTAGCAACATAATGACTTACCTACGAGTACTTAGCTGTTATAGTGATAATAAAATACGTCTTCTGAAAAAGTTGTTTTCGATTAAACTGAAAACAGTTTATGGGACACAATTTTTCGAATTTGATCGCAATGCGTCACCAGTACTAATTAAAACGTCGATAGTAGGTCACAAGACAATTAGTTACAATGCAACAATTGCTCCTCAATTGGTTAAGTGGTAGTTCGATTTGACCCACTCGGCAGCTTTCATTTGTACGAAGGTTATTGAAACACAATGCACTGTTGTTAAAATAAATAATAATTAAATAACTGATGTCGGCTTCACATAGTAACTTGGTTAACCTAAAGAAATGTGTAACTTGTACTATATGTATACTTGATGTATGAACGTGGACTTTCTTGTGTACCATTTTGTCTTTGATAATGTTTACTAGCTCTTAAGTCGGTCACTATAAGATTTGACCTCGATTCATTCAGGCGTTCCACAAGGTAGAATTTTTACCCATTATTTTCATAAGTGCTTGATTACTTCACTTACCATTTATTCGTATTTACTATAGTATTGTCGCTAGTTGTATACATAAAATAAACTACACTTTTCTTTGATAATAATGAAATATACTGCTCGATTGTGGAGATTTGCTGTTATCCTTAGGGATTTTAAAAATAAGACCACAGTTACAACTTCTACAATAGAAGTTGAAGATTAAGAATCACCTAACAATAAATTGTTTTACTAACAGTTGTTAGACTTTTACAATCTATTCGAAATTAGCATGTAGGAAGCTGTCCTTTTTAAAAGCTAAAATCGGTAGTACATTATTAAAAGTGAATATTGAAGAGTTTATTGAAAAAAAAATGAATAAACCCTTCCTACCCATCACATCATCATTTGTCACTCGCTCGTAAATTATATTGTTCAACGCTTTTACATGAGACGAGTAACCGCCCTCGCTTTGCTTCGGTTTTCTTATTTTTTTTACACCTTGGGTTACATTATTGGAGTTTTAAATAAGGATCCCTATTTTTTGAAAATATAATATAGCCTATGTCACCCGGGGATAGTGTAGCTTCTCAACAGTGAAAGAATTTTTCAAATCTATATAGATAAAATAAATATAGATAACGTGATTAATTTGACGATGCAATTGTTGATTAACATAGAAACAAGAAAATGCATAGAAATTATAAATACATGACAACACATTATTATAATTGTTTAAAACTCAATATAAAGTAATTCAGAAAGAATATAACTGTTTTTTTTTGTCAAAAAACCTTAAGTCAAAGGGACAGATTTAGGTTGTAATGATTATTGTCAGTAATTGAAGTTGTATTTATATAGTTTTTTTTTGTTTCAGGTAACTATTATAAAACTGGATGAAATTGGGACAAGTGATGATTCGGGAAGACCTTAAGAGTTGAATTGAAATATAAAAAATGTATAATAATCAAATAAAAACTTTTATAAGAGAAAGCTACATGGATCCAGTAAATGACGTAAGCGAATTAACGGTAAAATGGTAATTTTTTGTGCTTATGTGCTTACAGATACTATTCCTGGATAAATACTTCAGACAGATATTAAAATAGATGACGATCTTTTAACATAAAAACTTTAACAAACATTTAACAATTGAAGGGCGCACTCGGTCGGAGTCGCGCGCTAAACAAACAACTCCGATAAACCGGTGCGGGAATTAACCGGTGCTCCATTCTATAGATAATGACCGAGTCTGTCGGAAAATATTATGTTATCTTTGTTAAGTTTTATTAACCGATTTACGTACGTATTCGATTCGGCACGTACCTAGGTATGTTTTTTTGCGCGCATAGTTTTTTAAGATTTTGGATTGTTGCATTCTTGACTGCTTAAAATGAAAACGTTCAAAACACCTTTAAAAATCGTAACCTTCGTCGGTAATTACTAGTCGCTAGGTACTTTAAAATTATTAATTATGTATCCATGCTCTCTTCACTTCCTATCTTGGTTTATCCCCCCCCCCCCCACGCACACACTATATTTAGGAACCTCTAAAGTCCTCCACTAACAATTATTTTTGCTTTCCACAAAGTTACGCGGGGTCAGTTTACAAGTTATATGTCGATGGAAAATGTAGCGTGCAGCAGCCTACATTATGAATGAACCGTGAAGCGATCGAGTCTCAGACCAACGGCTTATAATAAATGGTTATCATAATTATTAATTTTTAAATTTAAAAAACACCTGTCAGTTTCATTTTCACCAAAGTCCAAACATAACTAATAACCACATAGATCACGTGAGCTTTAAAACAACCGCATCAAAATAGGTCTATTCTTTTAGATTATTTAGATGCTACGTTGCTACAGACACACAGACAGACACGTCACACTTATAGCACCCCTCTTTTTATGTCGGGGTTCAAAAACCGTACATTAATAAATAAAAAAAACCATAAACGTCTTTTACAAAACGATTACACAGACCTTTTCAAAAGCAAATATATAACATACATTACAGAGCCGATAAGTTCTCGAACTTTGCCTTTCGAAGCAGGAAATCAGCGCTACTGTATCTGCACTTTAGAAACGACAGCAGGAATAAATTCTCAGGTTAACATGGGAAGACATTTAACAACTAGATAGGTGCTCGCCTGACTTGACGCGGAAGCAGAGAAACGTGTTTCGAAGGATTACAACAACAACAACAGATTTGAATCTAGTCTTAATCCTTTGTAACTCTGCTAGTAAGTCTGAACCCCAATCTAGCAAGCTAATCTTTAGTCAGCTTAGACTTTGACGGTGGAGATTGGAGACACAGATTAGAATATTAGAAAGCTGATTAATATAATAAATATGACTGTTTGTAGTCTGTTTCTGCCGATAGATAAAATAACATAATTATCTATAGGTACTATAATATTATAAAGCTGAAAGCTGTTCGGTTGAACGCGCTATTCTCAGGAACTACTTGGTTTGAATTGAAAAATTCTTTTTGTGTTAGATATTTCATTTATCGAGAAAGGCTTTAGGCGTTTTAACATCACGCTGTGACCAATAGGAGCGAAGCATTATTGGAAAATGTTGCAAAAACGGAAAAAAAATCCTTTTCGAAAGCTTCCGTTGCGTGCACTGCGTAAACTGTTTAAGTTACGCAAAAATCATGTATGATGGAATTGTTCCTCTTTAATATTATATAAGAGGGAGAGGGAGAGGCACAGGAAGAGGGAGCGGGAGCGGAGAGGGAGAGGAGATACACCCACACAAACTATTGCGGCTAAGAACGGCTTTTTAAGATCTCTGATTTATTAAACCAACCAAAACTATAAAAGTTGAGTTAAAAGTATCACTAATTTCATTGATTGTTCGGCGATACGAAGTTCGCTGGGCCAGTTAGTTATATTATAATTATGTGTAAAGTACTTAATAACTCACCCGCGCTTCCCTTTGGGTATCTTAGTCTTAATATCCGTACGCATAAAGCAACTTCTTTTTGTCAATAATACAGCCTTTAAAAGCTTCTGTTACGGTTCCTTAAAATTAATATCAGAAACAGCAGTGACGGAAAATTACCGGAATTCGAAACAAGTAGGATGTATTGATTAAATATTAATTAAAATTAATATTGAGCTCCTGGGGAATTTATAATTATACGCTCAACAGACACTTTATATAATTAATTTGAATTTCATTGAATAATCTATACAAATCAATAAAATTGGAGTGTCTGTTTGTAATATTAAAATAACCGCTTTTTACTAAGTGCATTTGGATTTATATAGTTCGAAGGACCGATAACCGTTGGGGAAGAAAGGTCCTCGAATGGAGACCACGCCTCGGTAAAAGGAGCACAGGACGCCCCCCGACCAGGTGGACCGACGACCTGAAGAAGACAGCGGGTATCAGCTGGATTCAGAAGGCTCAGGACCGGTCTGAGTGGCGTAGATTAGGGGAGGCCTATGTCCAGCAGTGGACCTCAAAGGGCTGATGGATGGATGGATTTGGATTTATATACGGTACTTATACCAAAACAACAATAACAACAAAAATCCTAGTGTGGGGCTATGAGTGTGAAGCGTTATATAAAAAAAAATTACAATTTTTGTCTTGTCTGCTGTTTGTTCCGGCTAATCTCTGAAATGGCTGGACCGATTTTGACGGGTAGCTGATGTAACAAGAAGTAACTTAGGCTACTTTTATTATTTTTATAGTATTTCGCCGGGTCAGCTAGGCTATATGTATAAAACACAAAAATGTTTGTACGGATGTCCTTTATAGACTCTAAAACCATCCAACCGATATGTCTCAAAATGGTGTCATTTGAAAGGCAATAATCTAAAGGTGGTTTGAGACTACTAAAACAATCCATCCATCCATCCATCCATCAGCCCTTAGAGGTCCACTGCTGGACATAGGCCTCCCCTAACTTGCGCCACTCTGACCGGTCCTGAGCCTTCTGAATCCAGCGGATGCCCGCTGTCTTCTTCAGGTCGTCAGTCCACCTGGTCGGGGGGCGTCCTATGCTCCTTTTTCCGAGACGTGGGCGCCATTCGAGGACCTTTCTTCCCCAACGGTTATCGGTCCTTCGCACTATGTGGCCAGCCCATTGCCACTTCAGCCGGCTAATTCTTTGAGCTATGTCGGTTACCCTTGTTCGTCTACGGATCTCCTCATTTCTGATGCGATCACGTAGAGAAATACCGAGCATAGCCCTCTCCATAGCTCGCTGCGCAACTCTGAGCTTGTGGATCAGGCCAACAGTAAAGCACCACGTCTCGGATCCGTATGTCATCACTGGCAACACACACTGCTCGAACACCTTCGACTTCAGGCACTGAGGTAGTGTTTTGGACGACAAGATATGACGCAGTTTCCCGAACGCAGCCCATCCGAGTTGGATTCTACGAGTGACTTCTTTCTCGAAGTTGGACTTACCCATCTGGATCACTTGTCCCAGGTAATTGTATTCGTCTACAACTTCAAGAGCAGCGCCGTCAACAACAACCGGTACGGGTGTGACATGGACATTCGACATGATTTTCGTCTTGTCCATGTTCATCTTAAGACCCACCCGTTGTGAGGCGCTGTTCAAGTCCCCGAGCATTGTACCAAGTTCTTCCAGGGAACTCGCCAGGATGACTATATCATCGGCATATCGCAGGTGTGTGATGTATTCGCCATTGATGTTAATGCCACGTCGTTTCCACTCCATCAGCTTGAACACGTCTTCCAACGCAGCGGTGAACAGCTTTGGGGATATGACATCCCCTTGCCTGACACCTCTCTGCAGTTGGATGGGGTTCGTTGCTGTGTCGTGTACTCTGACGGACATGGTGGCAGATGAGTACAAACACTTCAACACCTCGATATACCGGTAGTCGATCCGGCACCGCTGGAGAGAATTTAGTACCGCCCAGGTCTCGATAGAATCGAAGGCTTTCTCATAGTCCACATAGGCAACACACAACGGCAGATTATACTCCTCGGTCTTTTGTATAATCTGCCGCAGTGTGTGTATATGGTCTATGGTGCTGTAGCCTTTTCGGAATCCTGCTTGTTCGGGAGGCTGGAAGTCGTCAAGCCTGCGTGCAATGCGATTTGTGAGTACCCTCGAAAACAGCTTATAAACGTGGCTCAGAAGTGCAATGGGCCTGTAGTTCTTCAAAAGGGCTTTATCGCCCTTCTTGAAGAACAGCGTCACCACACTTCTGCCCCACGCTTCCGGGGTAATTCCAGTGTAAATGACGGAATCGAACAGTTTTTGGAGCGCCACTAGAAGGGGTTTCCCTCCAGCTCTTAGAAGCTCGGTTGTGATTCCGTCATCTCCCGGTGCCTTGTTGTTTTTAAGCTGTTTGAGAGCCTCTCTAATCTCATACAGGCTGACGTCCGGGATATCCTCTGTGTAGTGTCGGGTCAGTTTAGCTCTCTTATCGTTCTCCTCGCTAGGAGGTGGAGCTTGAGAGGAGGCATATAACCGTCCGTAGTATCTCTCAGTCTCTCTCAGAACTTCCGGTTTCGACGAAACCATGGTGCCGGACTCGGTCTTCAACCTCGTAAGCTGACTTTGCCCAATAGACAGATCCCTGGCGAACACTTTGGAGCCTTGGTTTCGCTCAATTGTGTTTTTTACACGATTTGCGTTGTGTTTTCGCAAATCGCGTCGCCTGCACTTGGAGATCTGCTCATTGAGCCGTCGGTATTCCCTCATAGAGGTTGGAGACTGCACACATAGTTCTCGTCGATCCCTCATTAGACCGAGAGTTTGTTCTGAGAGAACCTGAGATCTACCACTAGGGTGGGTCTTGAAGTACTTCGACCCTACCTCGTGGACAGTTGTTACCATCCTGGTGTTAAACTCGTCCACTGACGTGCACGATTCTAGGCACGCAAAACGGTTTTGCAGCTCCAGTTGAAAGTTTTCGGATCCCTGGATTTGGACGGATGTTGGGCGGAGCGTAGACTTCATCAGGCGTGACCGTTCCAGCTTCAGATCGATATTTAATGTGCCTCTCACAAGTCGGTGATCGCTTCCGGTTTTGAACCTGCTGATCACAGAGACATCATTAAATATGTGCCGTTTGTCTGCCAGAATGAAGTCTATCTCGCTTTTCGTGGAACCATCAGGGCTTATCCAAGTCCACTTGCGTTGTGGCTTCTTTCTGAAGAAGGAGTTCATCATGAAGAGATCTTCCTTCTCCAAAAAGTTGGCCAGCAAGTGTCCTCGGTGGTTCCGTCGTCCAATTCCGTAGGGACCCACCTTCATCTCGGTGCCGCTTTGCGTGCCCAGCTTCGCGTTGAAGTCCCCCATCACAACATTGAAGTGAGCTTTAGAGGTATGTATGGCTCTACTTATGTCCTCATACATAACCTCAACCTCATCGTCGGGATGTGTCGAAGTCGGCGCATATACCTGTACAACCTTCAACGAATACCGTTTGGATATTCTGAGTGTAAGGTATGCTACCCTGGCCGACACGCTCCCAACTTGCACAATGTTGTTGACAAGGGACTTGTGAACGAGAAACCCGACACCACCTTGGGACAGATGTTCGCCCTCCCGGTGATAGAACAAGTTTCCGGATTTGAGTATTATCGTGTCCTCCCCCTGTCTTCGGACTTCAGATAAACCCACAATACTCCAGTTTAACTTGTCTATCTCTTCTTCCAGCTCTTTTACCTTGTCGTCGGTCCTCAGTGTCCTGGTGTTGTATGTTGCCAGGTGCAGAAGTCGTCGTTTGGATTGGTAGCCCGATCTCTGCCGGCGATTCTTAGCACCCCCTGCCCCGCCGTTACCATAGCCGCTACCGTAACTAGGAATAGCGGGGCTGCCGGGGACTGGGGGCCGAGGCTCATTCGTGACTATCATGCGGGGGTTTTAGCCGATAGTCACCACGCTTGGCTAGTGCGTGTTGGTGACCGCAGGTGACCTGACTGGTATTCGTCACACACAGGAAGATGCTGCTGCCCACCTTCCTGGATTTGTCCTATTAGTCGCCTTTTACGACATCCCAGGAAGAACGGGAGTGGTGCTATTCTACAAAGTGAACCCGGACACCACGCGGGGTGCACCACAAAACAATGCATTAGGCATATTCGATCCATTGATGAAGTTGATTTTTCCACTTTTACCATACAACAATTTGAAGATAATATGGTAAAGATGGCGCATCAACGTCAACGTCACTGATCTGTCATTCTCACTATCTTCTGTCATCCACTAGTTGTATTATATTATAACATATTGCTGTGGTATGTTATTTTTCTGAAAAAGATACTCACGTTATGTAGTAGATATGTTCAGTATCAAAGAAGTAGTCGAAAAAGAACCAGTAAAATCACCGTATGTATTGGAGTTCCTTCAATCCCTCATGAGAATGAAATTTTGATAAATATGGAACCAGTGCGATAATTTTAAATATTTTTTTTAAATAGGTTTGATTAACAAACGGAAGTATTAAATATAAAAAGTACAATATAATTGAAAATCTCCTCTTTTTTGAAATCTGTTAATAAACACCTTTGATAACATTATAATAATTCTGGTAGACGGTGTGTATAATTGATGATGTGCAAAAACATAAACTGGCTTTGCGTGTTGTGAGTAATCTAGTAAAACTGCATGCAAGCTATAACGACACGAAATCGCTTAATCCTACGTTCTCGTAGGAGTACAACACAATTCACGCTATTATTAGTTTTCAAGTAACAAAAAAACTTGCTAGTAATCAGCTTAGTGTTGTGTATAGTATTTTAAGTTTTTTTTTTATTAACAATACTCAAACTCAAATGAAAAAGTACATGTTCTTATTATATAGTTCTTAGTATTATTGATATAGGTACTTACTTATATTATTTATAGTTCAAAGTAGATGCCACAAGTGGCATCCCCGACTGACATGCATATAAAAATATATTCGATGCAATCATTCATCAATATTTTACATCAGTTGCCCATTTCTGCGTCGACCAAATGTTTCCACATCAGGAACTGTAAGTTCGCAGTAAAAATATTTGTCAACAAAAAAGTAGAATTTGAGCAACGAACTGAAAAAAAGTGATATATGAAACCGTTTTTTGGGTTAAAACAAAAGAATTATGTTTTACGTAAGTTCTAAAAATCATTTTGTGTAGTAAAACACGTTAATTAGAGGTAATCAGAGCTTTAAAACGCTTCTGCTGTCGAAAGATAAGGTTTTAAGCAATGTAGGTTAATCTCTTCACCAATCCGCACTGGAGCAGCGTGGTGGAGTATGTTCTAGGCCTCCTCAAGAGGAGAGACCCGTGCCCAGTTGTGGGCCATTAATGGGTTGAAGCCAGGTTAATCAGATTTTTTGGCAGAGTTATGTTGGTCAGATCTGCTCTTATTATTACCTACTACATAGTAGAAAAAAATCAAACAGCATTATACGAATAATGAATTATAAGCAATACAAACATACAACTTATTGTCCATTACACTGTGAAATTACATATGGCGTGGGTATATTTTAATTACAAGCTTTGTGGAATTTTAATACGAAACATTACGCGTTATTAAATATGTTCATTTAAGTTTAATATTTTGGGCTTAAATTAGTTTGTATGTGTAATAAGCGATTTATTATAATTGTAATTGTAGGTAATAATACATAGCTGAATAAATATTTCACTTTTTACAGTTTATCGTTTTGAGTTATTGTCACGGGTACCCCTGATGCAACGCAAAGCCTTTTGCTTCAACTCCAGTGATCTCAGGAAAACTTAGATTCCTAGTATGTTATTAACTTTTAAGTTAATATCTTCGAACTTGATGTTTTTTTTTAAGTTTTTTATATAGTGGTGTCGTTATCGTGTCGTTCAATAAAGAAATGACTATAAAAGTCACGAAAAACGTGTATTATACAGCAATTATTTACCGATTCTGAGCGATCATGACAATCGCACACGACACACAAGTCAATAGCCCGCATCATCTAGGTATATCTATGACATAAGCCACTATGATAAGTGACGAATACGTGTGTAGTAATTATCGAAATTCATGCGGTATAGATATGGAATAGTTTTCGCCTCGACGATTAATCCTAACTCCAATAGCGTAATAACTATTCAAATGGCTCCAAATCGTTTTACTGAACGCACTGGTGAATCGTATGCAATATACCAGATGTGTCCTGTCCATTTTAATGGAATTTCGTACAGTTATGTTCAATCAAATTCAACTAAACGAATACACCAAAGTTTTGTTGAAATATTTTTAGGGTACCGTATAAATGATGAAAAAGCGAAACCTTTGCACCTGTGCTTTGCACCTTATAATGATTGTAAAATATTATGTGTGATTGATAACTGTCTTCCCTGTCTATAATAACAAAACACACAAAATATTAATATCATTAGGCATATGAATTTAAATGCAGCCTTAAATGTCTAATTAAGCGAATACTTGAAATTATCGTAACCCAGGATAACAAAATGAATATGAATATTTTGAATTATGAATGAAAATGAATATTTTGCTAAATTTCGGGTACCCTCAAGCGACATAATGTCGTCATAATCATAGTTATCGATAGCCCATTATTAGCATTATAACAATTATTATAGTTAAATCTTTTTCGTTTAATTTTACACTTATGGCTCTTAAATAAGTACCCTCATAGTAAGTATCCTTACTTTATTTTGGGAATCTTATAATTTTTTTTCATTTTCAGTAGGGCATTTAATTTTCCTTCATTAAATTAAAGTAATTAATCTGTTAATTGCTTTTTCGTGTAAATTACATTTCTTATGAGTAAAAATCGCAGGAAAAATATTGTGCTGACAGCCAGAGTGACCGCTGTATACCACAAAGTAAATATTACTTTGTGGTATTATTATGTAGTAATTGTCATATATTTTGGTGCTAAAATGATTTTATGTTCATGACATAATTGCTTCACTTTCGCTAATAAGCACTGTTAATCCAGAATAAGCCGGATTTGTTGAGTGATGTAGCGGTTTTCATGTTTGTTATGCGCATGAAAGCCAATGTTTTTAGTGGTATAAACTGCTTTTTCTGTAAAGAATTGGATGTACGTGTTGTATACTCTTATTTTTTCCGCTAAGCTTAGATATCTTCTCATAATGACGAGAACTAGTGTTGCCACCTTATAAAGTAGGTAGGTATAGCTAAAGTCACGATGTTTGAAAATATGTACTTCACAATACTTCGCAGATCGTATCTTCGACCTTAACTAGTCTTAGGTTTGTAAAGAAGAGACATAAATATTATTCTTTCTTATGTTGCTTACAATTATTCTTTAAATATCCTGCAGGAAAATGAAAATATTTCAAGATTTGCAGTATGAAGCCATTCTCAATCAGTTTTATTGATAGAATATTCCTTATACATCTAAATAACAACCCGATATTAAAAACCCGATATGCAGATACTAGCTTATTCTTGCTTCGGAAATGCAAGGTAAATATCTATGGTGCAGTATATTTATGAGCTTAAGCTAATGGGTTTTTGATGCACGCTGAGCCTGGAATCGATTAGCCGATAGAGCCCGAGGATTGTTTTTACAGCTATTTTTATATTAAGATCCAACAAAAGCTGCAATAAGGCAAGATATGGGTAAATATATGTAAACAGGGGCTGGGTGTGACGAAAAATAAGATAGGTTAAAGGTAAAATACCTACTATAGGTATGTTTAAGTTTATATTCATAAATTATAGCTTTAATTAAAAAATATTTCTCTGAACGTTCTCGTTCGAAGCTAACATAAAATAAAAAATATCGTTACTTATGCATAATTTACTAAGAAAACTTGTAGGAAAATTTATTTTTACATGAAACTAATAATTCCAGGACACTATAATATGTATAGTTATAGTACGGAACCATTCGTGAACGCTTCAGCCTGACCTGTTTTTATATTTTGTCGTACATCGATGTTTATTTATTATTTATTCTTTATTCACATACATTTTATGACTAGGTTTTTTAAAAGCAGTATTATATATCTAAATATTATTATTATTACCTAAATATTTGTTCTCGTTAAAACATGATAAGCGTGAATATTTTAGGATTGAGAAGATACCTAAAATAGAATCAAATTTTTACTATTTTCCTCCCGTCACGATATTTTAGGAATTATTTGTACGAAATTATAAAAGCAAGCTAGCCCGGTTTAATTCATAATACATATAAAAAATAAATTAAAACCATCGCTCATTATGGTTAATGAATCAGCCGGCTGGGGTGTTGGGAGCCAGTCAAAGTACAATATCATTAGGAGCCAGTTCTTTCTTTCTTTCTTGTCATCTCATTCTGTCATTCCTGACATCGGTGATGCTTTTGGTGTTGCTTTCGTCCATGGGCGACCGCCATAAGCATGACCGCCATGTACAGTATCCTGCAGAAAAAAGTAACCCATCTGTTTATAAACACACAGTAATAGTTATAAACAGATGGGTTACTTTTCTAACAGGTGACGACCATCAGATGGATTGACGGCTTGTGCGTCGGCTAGTTACAAAAAAGTTAAATTTTGTAAATTTTAGTTTTTTTTTTAAATATTTCAGCTTAAAGGTAATGCAATCTTACCATGAGGATAGATAGCGCGTTAGTCAGGTTACAAAAATAACGCTAATTTTTCTAAACATAAGGTTTCTTTTAAATCTTGCATTTTAAAAGTAATACTTCAACCAGAATCTCTATTTTATTTATTGTAAGTAGGTACCTACTATTCGAGAAACATTGAAACATCGCCACTTACTGTACAGGAGTTATTTATTTTTACCACATCCAATATGCAAATACCCAGCGACACCACCACTAGAGAAATTGATTAGGGTTTCGCGTAAGTGCGTCTTAAGATTGCAAAACTTAATTTCTGCTAGTGTATAAGTAATACAGCAGCAAAAAATTTTTAAACGAACAAATATCGCCTTTATCTATGAGGTAGTTTGACCAATAGCATATTTTTTAACGTTGCCGTATTTTGTCAAAAGGTGGTGTCTACCTAATGTTGCCTCAGTGTTCCAATTTTCAGTACGCACTATTATAATATTAGTAGAACACAATGATATTGATATCTTTGGTAGAACAGCACTTGTGTGTTCATACGACAGTCTCATTTTGTTGATGGTTTGACATTGACGCTGTCGTACAGTATCGCTTAAGTACAGCTGGTACACAATTGTATTATTCCCCGACAAAAATTGAACAAAGATTTTTTTCTGTAAATCCTGAGGCCTTGTATAAAAAAGCAATCTTTCGGCAATATTTTTGTAATTTGGCACAAAGAATATAGTTACGTAGTCTGTTGAAAATTTGTCGACTAACACACATGTTTATATAAAGCCTGATCAAGCTCAAGTGCCTTGGCATTTGTTGAAAGTCGACTTAATTTTGTGTATTTTACGAGAACATCGCGGGTTGTCGTCAAAAGTACGAGTATACTTCGGTATCGAACGTCGAGCAGCGTAATTTATTTGGATCATTTTCTTAGCATGTAATTCGTTTACCCTTATCAAAGGAACTGTGTACGTGTTGGGAATAATAACGAAGATATTTCGAAAAGCAATATGTCTGTCATTCTCTCGGATCTTCTTCAAATTTCGACGAACGTCGAGGGTTCTCCGAGTATCTATGTGATCCGAGCTGTGGTTCGTTAGTGCAGTGTTGTATTCATAGTTCCGTACGCCAATTAGGCACTCGCTGCTCCCATGTAATGTGGTAGCTTTGTTCTAGAGACATCTTGGCTTACAAAGTGACTTTAAAGAGATTTTTGCTCTCGCTTCAGTACTATACCAACCGCCAGAAATTCCGGTACAGAGCGTAGCTGTCATGTAGGTACGAGGTTTACTAAAATATGCATTACTAACAAAATGTACTCGACTCAAAATAATCCGAGAGAAATTTAATCCGTTTTGTATTTGCGTACGTCTTGATTGTCTTAACTATAAACAATTATGTTACTTAATTTGTTAGTAATTGTTGGCATTATTTGTTTGCTGAGCAAGTTGGCGCGTTGATATTAAACATGTTCTGACTGTTGGCAAATAGTTTATCATTAATAGATTAGTTAAAGGCTTTATAGCATAGTGGTTTGAACTATGATTTTCTCTTTGAATCTTCTATCTTGTTTTACTTGTAACATTTCGATTAGTTCAAAGTGAAGTATATGCGTAGTATGCTTTTGATTGTCTTTGGTTTGGTATATCTCTCCTGTTAGTAAGTTAATAACAACAGGAGACAAGATAGGATACAGATTAAAATATTGGCATTCCCATTTTTTTGAGAAAAGAAAAATATCCATAACAAACAATAAATATTGTATAGTTTTAATAATACAATAAAACGTGACACTAGGATTCCCTGTACCGTGAGTGCCACGGCGCATGTACAATACTTTCCTATACACCTACGCTAGAGAATCGAAATTATCCGAGAGTCATTATAAAGTGGACGTGTATTAATTTCGGGTTCTTCAACGTCGACTTCCAACAAACTACAATAACTCCCCCTTTTGATGTATTATTTCCACACATAGAGCTAACGGACAACAATAAACATTCGCGTCAACATATTAATTGTGCTTATATACTGGCCGACATATTTCATTTGTTTTTGTTTGGAATACCAAGGGATCTTGGCTGGGGCGTGCGTAAAAGGATTGTGTAACAGTTGTCGGCTATAACTCCACGTGTCAAGACCATTGAACGACAAGGAACGTGAACCAAATCAACATAAACCACAACAATTACTCCAGTTTACGATGTTGGTACTGCAGTGTTTTTACAATGTACGATGCGATGAAATGGAACTGTCGTATCGTATATATGTATATATCTCTCTTTTTCTTTACTTCATCGGTTTCAGCTTCCTTGTCTCGCGCTATCCTCCCAACATTTTTGCGATGCGATGGAAATGATGGAATACAACGATTGTATAGTCATATCGCATCTCCCTTTCCTGCGATCATCGGTTTTAGTCTCAGGCCAAAACGTGCCGGCGATGTCGGATCGTAGCGTACAGTGAAAATCGTGTCAACAACAAAACAATAATGCAAACATTGATAGCTGTTTTATGTGTAAAGCTATCCATTGTGTGATACGTATGGTAAAGAAGATGTACTAAAGATTTTAACGACAAACCGCAGTGAAACACATACTCTATTTTTGAAGTGAAAACTCAGCTCGCGACACCGTAATCATTTTAATCGACACCTACCTGTAGCGCCATCTCTGAGAGAAATACAGAACTATAGTTACTTAATTTACAGCTCGTATTAATATCAAGATTGTAGTTTACATATACTTTACGAAGAGTTGGCAGCTAATAACTAAATCTACAACGCCGGGACAACGTACACGATTTTACGGCGCGTTCAAAATCATTGTATGTGTGCGGAGGTTTGCGTTTTTTGCGTTCGATCGCGTACGATCGCGTTTGCAGCGCGTTTTCGGTGCTGTAAAAATACGCTGTGTGCAGAGGTACAAACAAGACGTCAAGCGAGCAGAGTACCTGATGGTAAATGGTCAAATCTTGCAAGCATTACACCTAATTTTTCATGTTCTAAGAGTTTAATGTTAGTGCTTTAGTACATTGATATTATAAATAAAAAGCGTGTATTTAGTTTTTACCCGACTGCCAGGAAGGGTTGTTTTTCGCGCGTATTTTGTAGGTTTGTAGTATGTTTGTATGTATGCATGTAATATTCTATATTGCCTCGTATCTTCCAAACCGCTGAACTGATTTACATAATTAAGATATCGTTAGATTCTTCTTGATAACCTAAGTGTTCTTAGATAAGTGAAATAAAAAAAAAACAAATATGGTGGCTGTGAGATGCCATTGTTTGAAGTATCAAAAAATAAATATAAATCAAATAATGCATTAGGATGGGTATCAAATTAAAGAGCTCATCATAAGCATTTAAAAAAATATTTTTAAATTTATAGTAATTAACACATACTTGTTTTATATTACCCATACTTTTGAAATTCATAGGCGTATGTACCTGTTCGAACCCATATCACTCCGTTCGGAAATGATGATATCACTGCTTTATAAGCATAATCTGAGGATTAATATTGTAATTGAAAAACAAAGCCGCAATCACTCACATACTCATACATGCGGTTATTCTGAAGGCAGTTTTGATTTATTGAAAAATATTTGTATTTGTCATTTTGTTACAGTTATTTTAGAAACACCTGTTTAATTGTATAGAGTAACCACGAAACAGTGCCATTGTGTAATTTGTGTTTGTGCGTACAGGTATTCATATTCAAACATTATATTGTTTATGATTCGCGCCGTATTAACCATAGATTTTCAAAAATAACGGAACATTTACACAATACTGTGTAAAATCTGGTTGTTGTGTAAGCCCAAGCGATACAGATGTCAGCTTTGTGTTTGGTAGCCTGTGACTTATCTGATTTTAAAACGCTTTATTGTATGCATGACTGATTTTTATATTAACAGATACGATGGAATATTAATAATAATTAGAATGGTCCGACTTTCTCACTTTCTCATTGTAAAAATGTATTACTAAATTATTTTAACATTGTACGCCCTTGATGGGTAGGACGTAGCGATTTATAAAACTATCAACACTATACCACATCTGTATACCTAATTACCTACTGTCCACAATGATCTATTTTGATTTTGATTTTGAACAGTAAATAAACAAGTCAGTTAATGGAAAGTATTCTTGGTAGGCACGGACCTGAAACAAGACGGACGTAAACTCGTCTAATCGAGAGTGAAGCATAGCAATGGCCGCCCTGTGTGCGTAATTTTTGATTCGCGATTAAAGCAGTGAAGTTCCAATGTGTGGGTACTTGTACGAATAGAGAGTTGGTATTACTATGGGTTCACTGAATTTGTTGTTGGGATTACGTCCGTCTTTTTTTTAGGTCCATGTTGATAGGTAATTATTTATTATAAAAAGTTATATTGGAGGTTTTATAGATATTTTAGAATGTTTCTCAGTACGTTTTTTTCTATTAATCTCGGCTTTACCGATTTGGAAGCGGTTTTCATTGTTGTATTGTAATAAACTGGGATTAACACTTAGGGCTTGTTTCACAATCTTCAAGTAGAGTCCTGAATAAGCTATTCGCCGGTTAAAGTGACGTTAAAGTGTCATTTTACATACACGAAATGTCAACTTAACCAACGAATAGCTTACTTCGGACTTACTTGAAGATTGTGAAACAAGCCTTTAGTTTTATTTGGAATATTTGGATCGGTTCACAATTAAACAACGCATGACCATAATAAAGAAACTCGTCTAAACATTTTTCCGGTGTGAATAGTAAATGCTAAGGCTTCGCGAATAGAAGTGAGTTACTGGTTAAAAATCACTTAGGGGCCATCCATAAATTACGTCACACTAATTTCATGACTTTGACCCCTCCCCCCGTCCTTGTCACAGCTGGTCACATTTGTGTGACTTCCCCCCCTAGTGTGACGTCACATATCATGAAATTTGACGTCATGTAGAACACCCTCCCACCCCTTGTCACACAGTGTCATACTACATCGACCCGCCCCCCCAAAATGTGACTTAATTTATGGATGGCCCCTTATTACTGAAGTTATTTAACAGCGAAACGAGCGGGTAACATTGAATAATACCACAGTTAATAACAAAACGAAAACGTCGACGGTTGTTAAAAGTCATTTGAAAAGGACACAGAAGTTTCTAGACATAGGACGACTCAATCAATATATTAGCCAATTTTTACCCTATCGGTAAGGTAATAAATTTTTTTGTTTGTTTCAGGTAACCGATCACTTTTAAAGGGCATCACGGCTTTATCTCCTGATGGACGGCATTTAAATGTCGCTGGTACCTACTTCAGGTCAACTGTTCACTACGTAAGAGGAGCGATAAAATATAATTTTCATTAAATGGTTTCATTTTGGAAAGAACTTTCTAAATGTTTTTTTATTTGCATAAAAAAAGCCGCTGTTTATTAAACGCAAGGTGCAGCGGCTGTTTTTGAATAAATATTTTTGAGTATAATAATCACATAACATAAAATAATTATTACTTCATAATATTTTTGGAGCAAATGCATTGTTTTTTTTATGGTTTTATATACAGTTCAAATTACTTGCTTACAAAAACAATGTGTCAATGATAATTTATTTTTATTGTTATAATTTTATTTATTCATATTTAGGTATAAAATTGTTTCGGTATAAATTATTCTTGCGTATCGTTTCATTGTCAAATATTTAATTCACAATAGAGAAATGAAAGCATTACGAAGCGATAATTTTTAAATTCGCGTTCAGCTCATCGCTGGCTTTCAGACAGTGCCGTAAGTCAAGTGAAGGTAGTCTGCAATGAATGTCACTTGCTCTTGTTCCGCGTGGCCTTGCTCGGTATGTGTATATGTACGTGTACCATTAAACCGGAATACTGACCGGCTATTAATACCGTATAATGGCCATGGCAATAAATTATTTGGTGTTGTTTTGATAAGATTTCAATCCGTAGCGGCCCATTAAAGGGCACGATTAAGAAGTTGTATTGGTGATGTAAAACCACGGACGTAATCCCAAGAACAAATTCAGTGAAGCACCCATAGTAATACCAACTCTCTATTCGTACAAGTACACACACACACACACACACACACACACACACATTGACACTTCACTGCTTCAATCGCGAATCAAAAATTACGCACACATGGTAAGCGAGCGGCCATTGCTATGCTTCACTCTCGATTAGATGAGGTTACGTCCGTCTCTTTAGGGTTCCGTAGCCGAATGGCAAAAAACGGAATCCTTATGGATTCGTCATGTCATGGATATCGTCGTCTGTCTGTCTGTCTGTCTGTCTGTCCGTCTGTCCGTCTGTCCGTCTGTCCGTCTGTCCGTCTGTCCGTCTGTCCGTCCGTCCGTCCGTCCGTCCGTCCGTCCGTCCGTCCGTCCGTCCGTCCGTCCGTCCGTCCGTCCGTCCGTCCGTCCGACTCGCACTTGGCCGCTTTTTTTCAGGTCCGTGTGTAAAACGTTTTTCGTGCAATAGTGCAGATTAATGCGGATTTACCCACGACGCGGCGCGGCGGCGTCGCAGTGTATATGCCGCCTGTAATCCTCCCGACATATCTTGACAATTGCAACGTAATGTTAAGAGCATCGACCGCTAGCTTTACGTACCCTCCGAAGCACCTAAACGCTCAAGAATTTTAACCAGTCAGCGGTCACAGAACAAACTGGTGATCGCGTCTACTGTCTGCCCCTTGACTTCGCATGCAATGCATGGGGATAAATATAAACTTCCTTATTATTATGAGATGTAGATGTGGATAATTTTTTACTTTATGTTAAAATAATTGACATACTTATAGTGAAACATACTTAACCGCGTGACATAACTTAACCCTAATCTGCATGAGTGAATTACTTTATGCATGCCGTGAAGCTAAAAATTTATGTAAATGTAGACCCTATTAAAGTAATTACATAGAACAGGTGCTTTGTCACACACAAATTTACCTGAAATTGCCGGAATCTTTAAGTGGACTTGGACACAGACAGGCTCACACGAACCGGACAAGGTTTACGAGTAGGTAGGATAAGTATTATTATCCTCGAAAATATTTAATATAATAATATTGTATTGTAATGTTTAGCTGATTAGGTAGGTACTGCGAATTTAATACAATACAAAATGAACATTGTACAATAATCCACAAAAACACATTTTATAAACACACGGATACAAAGATAAAGTTAAACAGGCGAATGCAACAGGTGGTCTTATCCCTAAGAGAAGCGAATTTAATGTGTATTTGAAACGAATTTAACAGGTATTAATAGAATTTAAAAGGAACTTACTATCCTTTGAATTCAATACTAACAGCAATAAAAACAGTAACATAACAATAAGACGAACAGAAAGATTATTTGTTATCGATAATGCGGCATGAAAAAATATTTATCATAAATGAAAGTAAGTATTTGCGGAAAATATTTTATGAGCATTAAGCTGTTGCGGGAAGGAAAATGTATGTTCTATTTTATATTTACAAATACATAGTGGTTACTCAACCGTTTGTTTACAACAATTAATTTTTAACCGACTTCAAAAAAGGAGGAGGTTCTCAATTCGACTGTATCTTTTTATGTTTGTTACCTCAGAACTTTCGACTGGGTGAACCGATTTTGATGATTCTTTTTTTAATGGAAAGAAGTTGCTTGTCATGTGGTCCCACATAAATTTGAACGAGATCTGACAAGTAGTTTTTGAGTAATTTTAAAGTCGGTTATTTTTTGTTAGTAAAATTTAGATTATAGTCTTGTCAATACCAGTACCCAACCTTTAATTATTGATTTGGGATAAAAGGATCTCCATCCATCCTGAGTCCAAAACTATCTCTACATCCTGGTGCGCTCTACTAATCAACTGATACGCCACAACCTGTGGCGCCAGAGGTCTTCTGTTGATGGTTGCTAAGATCCGTACCGTTCAGTTTGTAAACCTGTAAGGGTATACGCGTCGGAGCCAGGTTTCTAGCACCGACCTAACAATTTTTGAAGTTATACTTCTTATGCGACTTGCAAAAAGGTTGCGTTAAACGTTTGCCCTACCATGGAGGGGGGTATGAAAGCACGGGATAGATGGCCCTGGCTTTTTATTACCTCTTTTAAAATTTAATGTTATTACTTATACAAATCTCACAGTCTCAACAGCGTGATTCAGGTTCATGAACAATGCCATCTAGTTTGTACTTGTTTATTTTTATTTAGTACAAAAATAGTTTTTGAAAGATAATTAAAACTGATACACGTTGTTACATTAAATATTTATTTATATCAAAGAAGTATAACTTCTCACGCGCGTACAAGAGTACACGCACCCTTTTTTTCTCGACTTGGTCCGCTCAGTCAAACGTTACATAAAGCAAGCGGGTATAGACTCTCTTAGTAAAGCGATAAGAAAATAATATTTTTTTTTTATGGAAATAGCCGGCAAACGAGCTGACGATCCACCTGATGGTAAGTGGCTATCGTCGCCCATGGACATCAGCAACACGCGTTGCCGGCCAAGAAAGACAGAAGAAAAAGAAATAAAGAACTGGCTCTCAAGCCCCCAGGGCCCAGCCGGAACACGACAAGTCGTTTGGCGGCTGACTCATGCTCGAGGGTGGTAGCTATCCAGGCGAACCCCATGGAGAAATAATAATAGTAATAATGGTATTAAATTAACAATTAAAATCAATATTACCAATATAATCCCTCGAGGAGCCCTACCACCAGCGGGCCGGATTTAGTCGCCTTTTACGACACCCATCCGGCGTGGGATTGGGGTTAGTATTCTAAGCCGCCCCAATACGGCTGAAAAACAACAAATGACGGTTTATTATTGCTGAGTGGCGGCAACGCAGATGTAGGCATGGTGGTAGGATTTTATGCTGCCTATTACTTCTTCTCCACCTATCCGCACTGGAGCATCGTGGTGGAGCATGCTCTGGGCCTCCTCAAGAGGAGAGACCCGTGCTCAGTAGTGGGCCGTTGGGTTAAAGCCATTACTTCTTATCACTGATCCGTTTAGTTTTTTTAATCCATTCTTTGACAGTTTCAATTTTAAATAGGTATCAATCATTGATTCGATTGCTGCGACCTAATTCTAGTATAAGGGCTCTAAAGGGCTATAATTAGCGCTACAATATCAGTATGTATTCGAGGAACGTCTGGCCAGCCTGGCATTCCTTGGCGTGCTGCAACTAATTGACTGTCAAATACGCGTGCAACTATGCAACATTACAGTTTATTTATTCGTCTATAAGACATAATATTTATATATTAACACGCTTTCTTGTGATTCATCAGTCTTGTTAGTGAATTTAATCATCGATTTCAACCAACCAACTAAAAATATTATTAAAATAAATTTAGATTTATAATATTAAAAATTTATGATAATTAAAAAAAATGTCTTTTATGATACCAAAGAAATAAATGATTGGAGTTCTGAGATATGACGGAGTTTTGAAGTTAGAAACAAAATAATAGATGTAGACAGTAGATTTCTACGATAACTACTTCTCGTATTTGATTATCTGATTGTGAGCATAAAATAAAATTGATATCGAATTGTTAATACACACACACACACACACACACACACACACACACACACACACACACACACACACACACACACACACACACGCACGCACACACTCAGGACATAAGTAACTTTCAACACCAGAACGCCAAACCTTGCCTTGGCCTTGGTGTTCTTTCGCTTAACTTTCACGTACATCTATACATCTATATCAATAAATTAAATTGGAGTGCCTGTTTGTAATACCAAAATAATCGCTTTTTACGAAGTGCATTTGGATGTATAACAATACATAATAATATGTATACTAAAACAACACTTTTCACAGTGTTTGTTCCGGCTAATCTCTGAAATGGCTGGATCGATTTTGACGGGACTTTCACTGGCAAATAGCTGATGTAACAAGGAGTAACTTAGGCTAGTTTTATTTTAGAAAAAAAAAATAGTTTGTTAGGCGATACGAAGTTCGCCGGGTCAGCTAGTAAGAAATAAATCTTATCAAACAGTTTTTAAGATTACTACAACCATATTTGTTCAAGATATTTTTGGTTACTCTTTAAAACTAACGGAGTTTTGTTATCAATCTCGGGCAGCCTTAGGCCAGATCCTCACTATAATGCCGCTCACAGTCCGTTCTCGATGCGATCTCGGTCTGGTAAAGTCGTATCACGTACAAATTATACAATTGGAGCGAAACTGGACTGTCACGGATAGTATGAATACACACATATATTTTATACTTCATAATATTTTATCAAACCGAGATTGGACCGAGAACGAACTGTGAACGGCATTATAGTGAGGATCTGGCCTTAACGTTACATTGTTCAGCTGTTATTTCACCTTGCCCTTGTTACGGTTACTTGTTGCCCTTCTGGTAATTGTTTTGTTTATTACAAGTTATCCTAATTAATTTAATATGAAACTGTACAAATATGTTTAAAGAGTAAGGTCTAATTAAGTACTTAATGCGGATCAATGACCTCAAATTTTGTGTAACATGTATTTGTTAAACTATGCAATTTAAATTTAGTTACGTCATATTTGACGTTTTTGGATTTCACGTGTTTTGGATCTACTACGTAACATAAAACTTACGATTAGTTGGTTTAGCCACTACATACCAACAGCGAATGGGAACATTCTTAGCCTCCCCAATTACGAGATGCATATTGCATTCCTTGGTCACTTATCTAACTACAGATCATTCCTGAAGATGCTTAACTAAGTCGATATGTAGTTGACACAAGCCGTACTAAGTACGGTTCAGACGCAGTTAAGGGCTTCCCATAATACTCGTACCCATAAATACCCAGTATGTATCATGGAATTTGCAAATCGACATCTGTTTCCACGGTAGATTGCATTTTATATCGGAATTTAGCTGAATGGACCCATTATGAGTTATGTATGATGCAGGCGTATGTGGAATGCGAGGAAAAATGCTTTACAGAATACGTAGCATACGATTTATTGTATTTATTACACTTTTAAGTTACTCTTGCTTCGGAAAATAGAAATTAAATATCAAGAGATGTTTACCTCATTTATCAGACCTCAATTATTAACTAAAGGAATGGCAAAAAAATATATTGTTTTGGGTTCGAATGGTAAACGATTGCCGAAGGTAGTTGCACGTAAAGATATACTTGTGGTTAAAGAATCTTTATTTCTCATAAGAATTAACAAATTCACTTACATGAGAACTTAACTCTGAGTAGGTACACTAAACAATAATTGCGACATATCATGCAGAACACCTATTGACTTATTGACACAAACATTCACAAAGGTAACAACACTTTGAATACTCTTATAAAAACCTATAGGGAACTAATTACAATAAAAAATACTATTGCTATTACGTTACTCAATTGCAGAATCGAAACATTACTTCACCATCAAATCAACATCGATACTCAAAACATCTCTGACGCTGTTTCCTCGTGGACCAACGTTATGCATAACTATACTCTAGGTTTTGCAGCCGATACAAATGTAAACAAAAGATTAAAATAGTTTTCTAGGGTTTTCACCAACTGACATGAATTTGTACACCAAATGCGTTTATTTAGACAAACTACTCATTAAGGCAAAATAGTAACGTTTCAAATCTCTTCTTTGAAATAAGATTTTCATTGCAAAGTGTTTGAATGATGACGGTGTTATTTAATTTTGTTTATTTCCACATTTACTCGGAGTTTATAATTGTTATCGATCAATATGTATTTATTGAAGAATTCACAAATATTTAATGAGAGTTTGTCTAAATAAAACGCATTTGGTGTACAAATACATGTCAGTTGGTGAAAAACCCTAGAAAACGATTTTAATGGTTTGTTTACATTTGTTTCGGCTGCAAATCGATCCTAGTATAGGTGTGCCATCACAGAAAGTGTTCCTATTGACAAAACTACGCACAGCTAAGCATAACTATTTTCTATAATCCGTTCCTTGAAATACAGCTATACCTATATAGTGAAACAGGAAAGCTATGTATCTTAAAATCGAAAAAATAAACAACGCTGATTAAAAACAAAAAAACACAAAAAACTTAAATAAATTACTTGTGCCAATGGGAAGGATTTTTAAAATGCCACAACTACTTGTGCATACATAGTTGGTCCACCAGGAAACCGCGATCACTCATGCAAGTAAGTAAATATGGTGCTGTCGACTTTATTCACCTGAGTTAATTCACCCAGGTTTCTTAAGTCTACACATACTCAGTATAATTTTATACAACATGTCAATCGCACGTGTACTCGTAGCTAGACTAGCTACGTGTATAGCTTTGTGGCAAGAGTAGATCGCAGGCAATAGCGCATACTGAGGGACTTAATTAACTATGAATGATTGGGCGTTTGCTGATAAATGAAGCATTTATGTTATGTTCATATTATCACACCACACTTAGTAAGTCATAGTGAGCTGGTCAAATGAACTTCAATGTGAAATTCTGAGTTATAGGTATCGGTCTATTGGAAGAATTTGCGTAGGTATATTCAATCTTTTTTTTTATTTTAAAATTTTATTCTGCAAACGTCATGGTTTAGCCGTATTGGGGCTGCTTAGAATTCTAACCCCAATCCCACGCCGGATGGGTGTCGTAAGAGGCGACTAAATCCGACACGCTGGTGGTAGGGCCCCTCGAGGGATTATATTGTTTTACCATTATTGTTATTATTATTTCTCCATGGGGTTCGCCTGGATAGCTACCACCCTTGAGCATGAGTTAGCCGCCGAAGGACTGGTCGTGTTCCGGCTGGGGGCTTGAGATCCAGTTCTTTCTTTCTTTTTCTTCCCTATTTCTTAGCCGGCAACGCATCGGTGATGCCTTTAGTGTTGCTGATGTCCATGGGCGACGATAGCCACTTACCATCAGGTGGATCGTCAGCTCGTTTGCCGCCTATGTCCATAAAAAATAAATCTTTATTATATTTAATTTTATAATATTATTCTCCAAACGTCATGGTATTTATGTATTCAAAGTATTAGTAGAAGGATACATGTTTCACCAATCATTTTCCATTATAAGCAGCATTATAATAAATACAAATATAAATATTTGTATTTGCGGATATTTGTAAATAGATTAAAACTTAAGTACTACCAAGTTCCGCAGATTATTTCATTTAACTTTTTTAACTTTATTAATCAGGACTACAGTTGTTCTCCAGTAAAAACAAGTAATTATGTTAGTGCCAGTTCCAGTAAATTCTGCTTTAAAATGTTCGTTCGAAAACATTACCTGATTTTATTATCATCAGACATTTAATTTATTTATCTGTTCTTTTATATTCCCAGATTAAGTATTTTAAAACACATTAAAACAGAATTTTAATAATAACTTTATTTCCTTCAATGATCTTAATGTATCATGAATTAACTTTGATTATCTACTGGCCAGTTATTAGTTGCACTAAGTATTAGTACACCTTTGACATTTTTTTAATGAAATGTCTGGGCTCTGGGTACCTTTTATTATGCGAGTTTATCCACAATGTTTCATTTTACGAAGGCTAACATACTTAGGTCTTGTAACATTGAAACTCGGCTACCACTTTAATTTCATTACGTATTATAGGTACATATAAACTTGCAAGATTTATCTTAAGACACAAAAGCATCTTGTTCAATAACTGAGAATATGATGTCATATATTCTCGTATGTCGTATAGTCTCTAAATTGCTGTCTAGTTCAGCAGTAGATTGCAAAATTTCCGACCATATTTCAGCTAAATCGGCGCATTATGAGGAATGTCGGACTCGGACACAAATGGATAGACAGTGGCGCTTGTTTCATGCGGACTGCAACGGAATGTTACAATTTTATTGTTGTCTACATCGCAAGATTATTATTAAATGGACTCAATTATTTTACTTAGTACTCCCTTGATAAAGATTATAATGTATTAGAAGTAAAATAAGCTATAGATTGATAAATCGCAAGTGGGTTGGGTTGCCTACCAAAATCAGGCGCCAATATAGTTTGTCAAATCATGTTGTCAAAAAATGTAAACGCGAATATTATTATATTTTTTCTTTTTTATGCAAGATAGTAAGTATTCATTTTTTTATTGACAATTTCGCTGGTCATGTGGAATATTTCACGATCGATAGTTGAAATCTTTCATGTACCTAACTGATAGTAATATAACATTTTTCTTACCTCGCTTCAAAGGTCAGAAATCTATACCGCAGTAAATTCTTTCTTTCTTTAAATTTTTTAAATTGTATCCCAATGGACTAGTGGCTAGCAACCAACTAGTGAGAATCTTTATTATTACTACGTATTAGATTACGCTATCAGAAAGTTTCACACAGCTAGATTGTGCTTAAGTGCTAGATTATCTCTCACCATTCGCTAAATCCTTGCCGCGTGACATAGACACCACTCATGCTCGTCTTAACTCTTAAGTCTAAACCAATGTTGAGAGGATAATCTTAGCTTCTGCAGAATTTTCTTGAAGTTTCTTTAAGTCTGAGATTTGAATTATATAGAAAATCGATTTCGCCGATAGTCCTTGGATAAGCTGGTGATTGCTCGTTTTTTCTTTATTTTTATACTAATCATAAAATAACAGGCTTATTATTCTTCTGTTAGAAAATTTCACGCAATAGGCGTTTTTTATCTGCTATCATCATAACTTCTGCTAACCAATTTTTACGCGACAAGGGCAAGTTTTCTACTTAGGTTCTTATGTAATAGACGATATTGATAAAACCTTCAAACAT
This sequence comes from Thymelicus acteon, assembly GCA_951805285.1. Lineage (NCBI taxonomy): Eukaryota > Metazoa > Arthropoda > Insecta > Lepidoptera > Hesperiidae > Thymelicus > Thymelicus acteon. The sequence continues at coordinate 10,834,144 of OX638229.1, read as the reverse complement.
AATTCATATCGACGACCCACATATCGTAATAATGTTTACCATGCTGGACCGCCATGTCAGGACCCTTCGTTAGGGTTCTACAAGGTGTACCACAAGCGGCGAAGGTCGGATTTTGACACCTTTTGAGGTCTGTGTCTGAAGTCTAGAGGTGGGTAACTCAGATCTGAACCGGTTCAAAGATTCAGGTCCCACGAACTTGACCTGTTGACCTGCATCTCAAATACCGATCGACCAGGTCTCAGTTCAGCTCAAGAGTGAATCGTACCTCGAGTAGTGCGAGCCGTACCTCGACCTGAACTGTACGCGTTAACTAGGATAATATACCCTAATGATAATAGTAATAAAGTTGAAATTTGAATGCCGCAGCTCAAGAGTGAATCAGATCGCGCGAGCCGCGAGCCGTACCTGGACCTGAAATGTACGCGTTAACTAGGATAATATACCCTAATGATCATAGTAATAAGGTTGAAATTTGAATGTCGCAGCTCAAGAGTGAATCAGATCGTGCGAGCCGCGAGCCGTATCTGGATCTGAAATGTACGCGTTAACTAGGATAATATACCCTAATGGTAATAGTAATAAGGTTGAAATTTGAATGTCGCAACTCAAGAGTGAATCAGATCGCGCGAGCCGCGAGCCGTACCTGGACCTGATCTGTACGCGTCGACTAAGATAATATACCCTAATGATAATAGTAATAAGGTTGAAATTTGAAATGTCTTGTCCTTGAGCTGAACCTCGAACCGGTTCACAGCTCCAGCTCAACTTCATGACTTAAGACCTGATATGCGGCTCACGCGTTTTGGTTGAGTTACCCATGTCTACTGAAGTCTGGTGGTAAGTGGTCATCGATTCGCGTTGGATACCAGGCACCACCAATGTATTGGTATTGCCGGCCAAAAAAGTTAGAGAAAAGAAAGAGAGAAGAAAGGAACAAAAACTTCTTAATACCGCAAAAAATATATTCCATTTTTACATACGCATACTTATCAACGTTTGAACTGGTAACATTATGTTGTGCTAATGAATCATATGTACGAAATAAAATGAATCTGAAAAGGCTTTGATCTAAAACATCTTTGAATGTTGAGAGCATGCTTCATTTATCTTTCGTTCTTTTTTTCTTTTATGTTTCTTTCGTTACTGTATGGGCCGAATTTCTAGCGTTACACGTAATTGAAGTGGGAACGTTTTCTGTAATGATATGTCTTTTATGTTTGGATGGGAATATAAAAATATATTACCGTGGAAAGTATAATAATGTAATCCCATTAGGCATTAAGAAACGCATTACTTACACATTTTCACAATACATAATGTTCCACTAGTAGGATGGGGTCTTTTCACAATAGTGTATAAAATACAAATTGCCTTAATGGGGTAATCCCTCGGATTCAAACTCTAGACTACACACATCTTTGAGAATATTGTAGCCAAATCTCTTAGGTTAATAGGTTTTCTCACAAGTTTTCCTTTAGTTACTGATCTAGGTCTTATTATAATGTCCTCAAAGTCGTGTGAAATCTTCCATTCTGCACTCATAAGCAGAATATGGCCTGTACCACTCACATTATGAAAGGGCTTACATGAAGAATTTGAAATCTCATCCAAATCGGATCAGTGGTTTTTTTTTTCAAACCGCAGATATACAAACAACCATATACATTATACGTACGGTCGAATACAGAACCTTCTTTTTTGTCCGTTAAAAACAACGCAATGACATCTCTAAAATATATGAGTAGGCGCAGGCAGGATTGAAAGCAATCTGTCCAAACTGTCCATCACAAAGTGTCCGTTGATTGGCTGTTCTTGACTCTTTGTCACAGACTGTATTACTAGGTCATTGTAGGCTTTGTTTCATTAAAATCACCACCGTAGTTCCAGTTTGCGGGGAAAACATTTCGGCAAGGCTCGTTTGTGCGTTAATACGGTAATTTAATTTGTAGAGGATCTAATTGGGGATTTAAGAGGATAAATGAGAAGTACAGTCCTTCTGTTCAATTTAAGTCAGTTATCATCGCACTTTGCTTAGGTTATGGCGAAGAATTTGGGTGTTTAGAAATATTAGAAAATTTAATGGAGAAAAAAGTTTGATCCTTTATAGCAGTTTTGGCTCGACGTTTGATCTCTCAGTAAGAACAACAAGTTTCAACAGTAGGTAGTAGCCTAGTAGGTCTACGCTTCAAAACCGTAGGATTTCAAAGGTTCAGAAACCGGCACTGGAACTAATTAGTCTCTACTGGACGATATGTCACAGCTGGACATAGGCTTCCATTAATTAGACCTTCAAAGACGATGATAGATGGATGACTATTCTATTGCTATACCATTTCCCGTCTTAGTTCTTAATTTACGTATACATGTTAAAACTCTATTGATAAAATGAAGAAGAGAAATTATTGTATCCATTGAAATTTACTGTACTTAGGTATACTTTTAAGTTGTTATCATACAATTCTTGCAGCATTTGATGAGACCGTTAGAGTTTAAATTTCTTCATTATCATTTAATGTTGGCATTTTTAATTTAAACACGTCCTTTCTTGCTATAGTTGTATTAAACAGAAACCTCAAAATATCTAAATTTACCTTTGATAACATAGAAACACAAGTCTTAACATAATAATATAAATAAATAACGCTTCATACTCATAGTCCCACACTAGGATTCCCTGTGTCGTGGGTGCCATGAACAACACACTAGATAACACATTCACAACCAGACCGAGAACAGAAATTCAATAATGTTTATAATATTCAATATTACAATACTACTATAATTATTGTATTACCTTTTCTTTGATCCGGATATCGTACAATAGCACTCGAACGCGGCCAAGCGGCCAGCTCAGTATCGGCTATGACATTTGACCCGCACAAGACGCGTCCAAGCGAAACGTATACTCCCATTTCTACTCTTTTATTCTGCTTAATCGCCCCCACGCGTTTATGGCCTACAATAAATACTTAATAGTTACTTACTATTAAATAAACTGCGACTTAGCTGGTACTTTTCCCCTCATCTTTATAGTGTCAGTAAATATTTTTGGATCTGCAAAATATAGTTGATTTATTATGTTATCAAACTAATACCCTAATACATAATTTACTATTTTCATCGATTAAACTGTCAAGGAATTTCCCTAGAGTAAAACAGGCAATTATTGCTAATCTGACAGAGACGCTGGAATAACACGCCTTAGCAATTAATAATACCAATAGGTAATTCAATAATTCTGCAGTATCTAATGTATCTAATAACACCTTTAAACGAGCAATTCTTGTATATATAATTTCTGAGTCTCGGAAACGGCGCCAACGATTTTCATGAAATTTTGTATGCAGGAGGTTTCGGGGGCGATAGATCGATCTAGCTAGGATTAATTTTTAGAAAATGTTGTTTTATTCATGTTTTCAGGCAATGAAAAACTGCTACAATAGACTCTTCCTGACAACTAATGGCGAGTAGCAATACTGAAGCTACTTCAGCTAGCATTGTTTGTTAACGGCCGGTCTCAATAATGTACTAACAGATGGAAGACTGTGGATAGGGCTACCATTAGTATGTTATTTGTCATATTTGTGAATTTTTCAGACGCAAAAATATGTTATTTGTCATATTTGTCAATTTTTCAGATGCAAAAATTGACAAATATGAAAGATAACATACTAATGGTAGCCCTATCCACAGTCTTCCATCTGTTAGTACATTATTGAGACCGGCCGTAAAAAAAATACCAAGCAAAGCTCAGTCATCCGGGCACAATTTATATACATATTTATTCAGTGTCATATTTTTACTACAAAAAAATATGAGTTTTTTTTTCAAATTGTAAAATAAAAATAATTTTGTCCCATTGCTTGTAAGTCTCATTGATGTAAGTTACAATTTATTTGTTTTATCATTATGAGCACAAAAATATTTAACAAAACATGATTATACAGAAACGTTACACGTTAGTTATTACCATTCGCAACAAAACTGGAATACACTTGAATACATATTACCCTACATATTTCCCACGACAGCTGTAAAATCACGTGTTAATGGTAACATTTTGTCATACAACAAAGCAAGCACTGGTAATGAACACTTAGCGCGCTCCATCTGATAGTCTGTTCTCGTGAGAGGTTACACTTTCCACGAGTTGGTTCGTATTTTATTAAACAATATTGTGTACAAATTATTCTATTTTATTATTTCGTTGCGTTGTTTTATATTGTGTGGAGTGACAATTTATATTTTAGTACGAGTTTTATTCAACTTGTTGTTCAACAAGTTGCTAAACTTGTTCGTCGTTGGCACAATCGGTATGAGCTGCAAACGAGTAGGTATGACCGAAAATGATTTTATCCTTTACTTGTCATTCAAAGTGTTAAAAACATCATATTTAGCTATCAAATATAGCCCACGTTACTGGATATCCTTGTTTGCCGGCCAGTAATTGCGACAATGGGTTTGCGGACGACCTAATGAGTTTAATTAACGTCAATTATCTGCACGCGGTCGGTGACCAGGATGCTACAAATGTTCATGTGGATACCTGCCCTAATTATCTCTAGTATTGATCAATACACGTGTGGCTAACCCGTTGCTTTTGATTCGTGTTGATGTCTAATCTTGCCCTTATAATTATCTCCAGTATGTAAATCTACCGGTTCACAAACATGTTGGATTATAATATTATTAAGTCTGGATTAGCAACTTTACTTTTAACTCTTAATAACAAATACCTGAGATGTTTTATCAAAAAATGTAGATTATAGATTTTAATCAACGTAGTATTTCAAATATATTTTGCAAATGTTAGTATGTAACATAACAAATGGGAACAAAAAATTATAATGGATACAAAAAATAAAATGAATACTACATATTTCGGCATTTGTGAGTATGTATGGATGATTGTCACTATTGCACACAAAAACTATTGAAGGGATTTTCATGAAATTTAGCATACAGGTAGACTAGGTAGAATTACATTTAGGTTACTTATTATCCACTAGTACGCGGGAGAAGCCGTGGGCAGAGTGTCGCTCGTATTTAATAAATTAGTCATCGACTGGGCCGCAAATACGTCCCTTTATTACCGTGTTAAAACATTTTAAACAATTACTACTCTACCTCTTCATAACAGCTCTAAAGTTTTTAAATATTAGACGTACTCGAGGATTATTAATGAAAATCAGTTGTATGAGCGGAAACTTTGCCAGTGCCAGTAGTTGCAAAGTTAGTTTGTGAAGACAACTTCGGAGCGGATTATCTACAACTGGTTTATATCGCGGAACATTAGTGCCTCTCTGTGTTAACATCTCTCGTTAAGTACGTTCTCGAGCCTTCTGATAACCCTTTAGTTGCTTCCCAATGGTAAACGTTACATGTATACCTATCGTGTTTCATAAGGATTTCGGTTATCAATTTTCTACGGTCAGTGTCTTACTGTTCAGACAGTCCCGGAGAATTTCTCTAAAGGTACCATAATTGATATTTTTAGGGATATTGAAAGTCTTTAGGTACCATTCCGATATAATGTCTGCAACAGGAGAGCTTTTTGTTTCTGTCAGAAATTGTAAAATTCACCATGATCTTACAATCGAATTCAAAAAGGTTTGTAGAGCTGTTATACATTTCGATAAAAGCAAAAATGTCGCGAAACTAAGCTGAATAATTTACGGGTAAAAATTAAGGAAATCACTAGAAAACTTGGAATTTCTCCACAGGATTAATTCATAAAGACAACTTTTGGTAGCGGATTACCTCCAACTACCTTATGTCGTTGGATATTTATGACCTTCGCACTTACCGCTCCCTGAATAAATGAAATGGAGACATTTTTAGAAGTTTTGGTAACTTGGTAACTTCTGCTTAGTTTTGAAGTTTTCAAATGATTTTCATAAGACTCCTCGAGAAAGTTACAAGGGATAAGTTTAAATAATAAGTATTGGCTACAACTCTATCAATAATATCAATCTATTCAATCGGACGATGATTGATATTGATGATGATTTGCTGACATGGAAATATTATTGTGGTTGTCAATCTGATTGTCTTTAATTGTGTTACCAGTCGTTCAGTCTTTATGATACACGAATATTTAAAAGTCAATAAAGTTATGTTTCCGTCGAAGCAAATAGAGATTTTATATTCAAGCTATCATGTAACTTAAGGCTCCAAATATCTCGACTATCTAAATCAATCGACTATCGATTGTCGGGTATTCCTAGTCTTTTTCTATATTTCTAGGCTTAGCAGCAACAAAAGTTTCGTCTAATCTTATCTATACTGTCATCGAAGTCCTTGTTTATGTCAGTATCTTCTTCACTGGATAGTTTTCACCAAGTACTGCCTAAGTGCCGACTCGACTATACACGGCTTATCAAACAACACAAGTCCGCTCGGAACTTTGTTTTTCTTCGGAACAATCCATAAACAGTTTGTTGATATTATGTTACTAATAAACTTGGTGTAATAGAATGAAGTTCATACGAAACTTCTCCTGATGTAACTTTATTATTAGTACAGTTTGAAAAGTCACTGTTTATATTTTTTTATTTATTATGGTTTCCTGTTAGTGATCACTACCGTCTTATGAAAATTCATAAAATCAACGAGTTGATTGTTCCTCTGAAGTACAGTTCAGTTAAGGAGTTACATCCAGTCTTAATCCAAGCTGACTTCTGTTTCTGGTGCATCAATAACAATAGAAAATGCAATCATGGGCAGTCCCACCTGCATACGTGGGACTGCCCATACAAATAAGTCCGCATGGACTTATTTGTATCTTTTTGTCTATCTCAGAAGGGATTTGTTTATGAAAGTAGATTAGCTAGATATCATCTTCGTAGAATCAACCGTGAAATGATTTGCTTCGTTATCGCCCACAACGCGTCTATGATGACTTTGGTTTCATGCATGTCAATGACTACTGACCATCAGGTCCATTTATAGTTCGGTTGCTATGTATAACTTCCATTATCATAAAAAATCGCGCTTGTTATTGCTTTATACTTTAAAAATTATAAAAGTTCACCCCTAATCATACCTTTATTTTAAGCGATGTTCTTGAAAAAATCGTAACATTGCCATGTGTAAAGTATAACAATTTGGAAAAATGTATGATCCCCTTATTTGTACATACATAGTGTAATTAACATTATTGAGATCTCTTATCGTTTGTGTGGTGTGACCTATTTGGTTATCTTTGCGTGACATTAACTGACCTTGATACCTAAACGATAATGTTGTGACTACTAGTGACTTATTGCTGTAATTAGTATTAAATTACAAGCCTAGGGGAATTACTCGTTAATGTTACGTCGTATTTATACCTGTTTGCGAATTGAAGTTGCTGCTTTAACCCATTGATTTAAGTTTAAAATAAAATGCTTATAAATCTTATGATACACTGTTTTCCGTCATTTTGTAATATTAGTTTTTTAAAATTGTAACTATTCTTCAAAACATAGCTCATTAATTTTGCCACGGTCACCTACCAACTCACGGTGGCTTAAACCACTAATCGCTCGGAAAAAGTAATTTTTCGTTCTTTCTTATAATTTAACCAGTGCTCAAGTATCAATTAATAAAAACTAAACACATTGTAATAAGCGAGTGTTTTCTAAACTTGCATTAAATTTGAAGCGCAGTTTCACGCTGCCTGTTCCCCGCTTTCTACAAGGGCCCTTGTGTGACACGAGAGCTGTTAGCGACCCTTCTGATTTTATAATATGAAAAGCCGTTGCAGTTTTTGTTCGACGAATACCCGCATAAAGTAAAACGTTAACTAAACAGTTAAACACGTCAAAAGATAATCGATTTTTAGCAGAAACGTAAGTATGTTTGAACTTCGAAGTACTTAACCTTCCATGTTTCTTTTATTCTTCATAAACTGACCTTGCTTACTCGAAAAATTAGGTTAAGTCGTGCTAGAACATTTGGCCTAGATGTCTTTAGATTTATAATGCAAGCTTCTGTTGTAGATTTTGTTGAGTTTATCTCTAAAAGTTTTAAATTATTTCAACAATGTTTACCAACATCACCTTTTTCTTAACTATTTATTTAATGGAGAAGTAACAAATAACTGATAAAGAAAACAACATCATATTATTTTACCTGTAATTATTTAGTCATACTTTTATTTTATTTTTACTTTCACTTAATTAATTATTAATAATTTTTAGCTTCTACCATCCTTTCGGAAAAGAGTTTTATCATTAAAGAGGCCGTGTATGTATAACGACGATCGAGCTCGCCTTCTCGGAACTGGGAATATTTCGCTGCTATTAAATCACTTTATTTATGACGCTATAAATAAACAGTTGAACCGGCAGGAGTTATTAATGAGAACAAACGACCCAAAATGGGGATTTCATAAAATGTATCTGTTTCAACTCTGCGCACTTAATTAGTTGATAAAGTCTTTTCGATGGTTTTTCGTCGCCAATGGCGCTCTTGATGATGATTTACGAGACTGCGCGGACCTAGAGGAGTAATTAGGAAAACTTTGGAGCCTCTTTTAGCTGTCTTGCTCCAAGTCTCACGGTGACATTGTTTCAACACTTCGAATTTTTATATTTCTTGTTTTCTTCCTACAAAAAGGAGTTAAAAAAAGATATCTTCCAAATGTTCTGCATACTCAAATATAAGAAAGTATTCGTTTGGATTCACATCATTCATAAATCGTCAACATTGAATAGGCGCCTCATGGCATACCTAGAGCAAATTGATCTGCTTAGTGACCGGCAGTACGGGTTTCGCCGAAATCGGTCAACAGGGGATCTTCTAGCGTATGCCACACACATATGGGGCGAGGCCCTAGAGAAAAATGGGGAGGCGCTTGCTGTCTCCCTTGATGTCTCAAAGGCCTTCGATAAGGTCTGGCATGGTAGCCTCTTAAGCAAGCTTCCAGCTTACGGCATATCCTCTGGCCTTATCAACTGGGTAGAGGACTTCCTGAGCGACCGGTGTTTCCGGGTTGTAGTCAATGGCAGTTCATCAGAAACGATGGCTACAAATGCCGGAGTTCCTCAGGGATCCGTTCTCTCCGCCACTCTATTCTTGCTACACATTAATGACCTGCTCAAGCCCGGTATCTATGGGTATGCAGATGATAGCACAGTGGTAGAGAGATACCTACCGAGTTCCAGGGCCAGTAGGCACGAAATTCAGTCTGAAAGAGAGGCTATGGTGGCGCGTGTGAATCTCACACTTCGGGCTGTGTCCGAGTGGGGCGAAGCCAATCTTGTGAAATTCAACGCCACTAAAACACAGACGTGTCTATTCACCGCCAAAAAGAGCCCGTTCACCTTGGCTCCTACTTTTCAGAATGTGTCCTTGGAATATACCAACTGTCTTCAGTTGTTAGGAGTTGAGATATCCTCCAAGCTCAACTTTGGACAGTTTATCGAATCCAAAGTTAAAACTGGTGCAAGGAAACTTGGCGTCCTTGCGAAGGTGCGGCGGTACTTCACACCGAGGCAACTCTTAACCTTGTACAAAGCTCAGGTTCGGCCGTGTGTGGAGTACTGCTCACACATTTGGGCAGGTGCAGCCAAATGTCACCTTTCTGCCTTGAATTCGATGGAGAGGCGTGCGAAGAGGCTCATTGATGACCCAGATCTGGTTGAGGCCAATCTGCAAAGTCTCGAGCACAGGCGCAGAGTAGCCAGCCTCTCGGTTTAATTAAAAATTAATAATATAAATAAATTCAAATTATAAAATACAATAACAAAAATTAAAAATTAATAATATAAATAAATATAAATAAATTCGAATTATTCGAGTTAATTCCCCCTTCCCCGTTCCTCCATCGTACGACACGACGCACGGCGGGTATCCATCCTTTCGTCGTGAACATTCCGCCGGTAAGGACGACGAGGTTTGCGTCGTCATTCATTATGCGCACTGCGAAGGATTGGAACAGCTTGCCTGCGTCTGTGTTCCCGCCCACCTATGACGTGGATGTCTTCAAGAAAAGAGTGAATAGGCTTTTATTAAGTTAGTGCGCTCACCATCCTGGACCACATCTCCACTTACCATCAGGTGGGATTGTGGTCAAGCATTAGCTTATTCTAAGTAAAAAAAAAAAATCGTCAACCAAGAACTTAATCAATTTATATAAAACATATCTACTAATAATTTTCTCCTTTTGTTTTGATAATACTCAATAACTGTGTGAACTATATTATTCTTAATTAATAAGGTAAGTAAGCGATGTAGTTAGTTTGTAAGTGTACTTATTCAACAAGAAATTAAAGTTTGTTTTTGTTGTTGTCTTTAGTAGTTCCTAGGACCGAGTTGAAATCTCAAATTTTGAGAGAATTTTATAATTAAGCTAGTAACTGCCCTCGCTTCGCTTCGGAAATTTATCTAGTTTTTGTAACATTTTTCATTGATGCTGCGCTCCTAATAGGTCGTAGCGTCATGCTAGCCTTATACCTCGTCTCGATAGTAGTTCCTAAGATTAGCGCTTTCAAACAAGCAAACAAACAAACTCTTCAGCTTTATAATATTACTGTAGATAAAATAGAAGAAGAAATAGAATTATCATTTGTTTGAAAATACATTTTGTAAAAATTGCAAACCAAAACATTTCTCTATATTACTCTTCTTTTAGCAAGCGTGGTTGGCCATTACCTCCTCTGTCACATAGGTCCCAGCTACCATAGTTTTAAACTGAGATTATTAGCTCTTGTGGGATGTCGAGTTTCTCTAAATCTACGTCTGAATCAATGATGATAAAATGACGGCTGCAAACTTCAAACAAAAGGAATAGGTAATTGCATAAAGTTTCGCGTCGCTGCGTTCTACGCCTGTTTCCTCCTTGCTAGTTAATGAGTTTTAAGACCAGTTCGAACTGATGGAGTTAATTTATGTCGAACGTTTGGTTACGCGGGGATTGTTCGAAGTTTTAGCGTCTTTAAGCACGCTAACTTTACGTCTCTTAGGAACGTGTAAGGGAACAGTCGTTTTGTAAATAGGTACAGTTGGTCGTAGAAGTAGCTTAACATTTTAGTACTTTGTAATAGTAACTGTTTCGACGGTTTCCTAGCAATATCTATGACAAATTCAAGAAATGTAATGTGAAAAGGTACTAAAATGTTAAGCTACTTCTGCGGCCGACTGTACTAGGAAATAGACATAGTAATCCGTTGTTCTCACAAAATAATCTAAAGTGATCTTATTATTATGTGCACTTATTTCTACCTCATTAAAGGTTACTTAAATTTTAACAAACGGAAGATGTTACAATGATGTTTTTTTATACTAATTCACACTTATTCATAAAAACAAGCAAAGTTACAGAAAGCTTATAAATCCTTTTGTTTTTTACTTTCACTCTCGTTCTTTCATTCACTCTTATGAAAAACGATAAAGATGAAACAAATTATAACAGTAGGCTTATAAGGCCGTACGTCCTTAGAACCCGTACAGTGCAACCCTGGTCCTTTATTGGCAGCTACAAAGTGTGTCACAGAGAGTTATGCTCGGTATTTCCCGATTGGGTACAATGAAATCTGGAGATGAACAAAGGTTACCTGCATCGAACATAGAATGTAGGGATCTGATAGATACGGGTAGCGCGTAACGATCGGGATATTAATACTTTTTGACGAAGACCACTTTAACAACATTGTATCTTGTCAGTTGTCATCACCTATTATGTACCTACCAATAGTCCACAAGTTCCAAAATACATTATTTTTCACTTTGACTTTGAACAGCGATACGTTTTTAGTCCTTTTGGTTTGATCTAGGTTATTGATAAGGAGGGCTTACACCAAATGATTAAAATTTTGAATCATTAATTTATTTTGTCTTTATTTGGTTTATTAAGTTATCTTCACGTAAAAAGAGATAGGGCAGTCTTTCGTCGCTCTTTCTCTGTTCGTGTTTTGCTGTAACAGCTTTTTGTAACAGATTTTGTACACAAAAAGATTAAGATAACACATTAGTTCGAGTTCCGTTTGGAATTCCTTCTGTTCTAAATTCTAAACCTTTAAAGAAACGAAAATTTTCATAATTATGATTTATCACAGTTTTAAGATTGTGATATCTACCTATCATAGTGTACGTACGATACCTATAAGAGAATTCAAATTCAAAATCATTTATTCATATTGTCAATACGTTTATTTATACACGAGGCTCGTGCTTAAAGTTTTGAAGTGTTTCAAGGTTTGAGGTTTAAGCAATAATTTATGAATAAGAAAATATTTTGTTCTTGCTTTTTCGTTATTTGTGACGTCACATTTGTATATGTAACAATTCTGTCTACAAAAAGGTGATTGAAATACATATGTTTTTCAGTAATTGTGATATCTCGGAAAATTTCCACTTTATATGATATCCAACAGAATAAACTTAGAAATATGGTCTGTTTGAAGTCTTAAATTGATCGGAGGACGGATTATTTTTCCTTAAACACGACGCCCTTCCTGTCACCGAGTTGTTTCCTCCTATATCCGGGAAATGGGAATCGCTACCTTGGGAATTAGACTTAACGGCAAAGCATATATCTCTCCCGGCGCCTGACATTATTCCAACATGAAGTCACTCGTATACGATCAATACTTGTTAGGTCTGTTTTCTACATTGAATGGATTAGAATTTATTGGGTATCTTAGGGAAGAAAATTAAGTCATTAATATAGTTACTACTAATTATCTCCACCTGAAGTTTGCATGGCTAGCTAATGTCTACTTTGAGTCTAACGCCAAACAATTCGTCTTGTAACGGCTGAAGACTTAAGAGCCAGTGCTTTCTTTCTTTTTTATTTATTTATTTATTTCTTTCTTTCTTTCTTTCTTTCTTTCTTTCTTTCTTTCTTTCTTTCTTGGCAACGCATCGATAATATCATCGGCGTTAGTGATGTCCATGGGCGACGATAACCGCTTACCATCAGGCTTGTTCGCTCATTTGTCGGCTCATACTCATGCAAAACATACTCATTATTTTTTGTGTAAAACAAATCTAATCTAATACCTTTAAACTAGCAATTCTTGTATATATTTTTTCTGAATCTTGAAAACGGCGCCAACGATTTTCATGAAATTTTGTATGCAGGGGATTTCAGGGGCTATAAATCGATCTATCTAGGATTCATTTTTAGAAAATATCGTTTTATCCATGTTTTCAGGAAATGAAAAACTGCTAAAATGGACTCTTCATGACATCTATTGGCAAGTAGCAAAACTAAACCTACTTCAGTCCAGGCGTTGTTTGTTAAAAAAATACCGACAAAGGTCCGTGATCCGGGTACGGAATAATTATAGGATAACTACAGAAAGTCGTTAGGAGCATTTCCTTGCCAAAGAGAAGACTTCAAATATACTGCACCGCAATGCACTATTTCGGATTTGTAGAGCCGTTAGTGACTTAAGTATCGAAAGTTCTTAATGCTGCTATTTAATGATAATGACTCTGTTCAACTGCTTAACGTGTTTCCTTAAGTAGTGTGTTTATGAAATATTTGCCATTCAGTTTGAGCTTGCTGGTAACGGGTTTATGTGCGGCAATTTGAAATTAAAACTGTTTCACCAACCTTAGTAAAGTAAACTGATTAGGCTGTTTTAAATATCTGAGTAACCGTATCTTCTTCCAAGATTTATGAATATTCAATTATTTAATTAATTACAAAGTTCATAAGTTAACATGACCAATGAATTTACTGTAATAGTTAAGCGGTTGAAACATTTCGTTCAAGCTAACTACAGTCGTAGAGAAAACAAGAGTGGAGCGATTCTAAAATTTGTACAACAACAATGAATGAATATTTAACAATCCCGCAAACTGGGGAAACACAAGCAAACAAAACATCTAGAAGCTTCGTTACAGATATTTAAATGTAAGCGTGATCCTGTGTTTTCGGGGTTTCTGACAAAACCACCGTTTAAATCTCAGCAATTAGGTGAATAAAAATGTTTTGTTAAGTTTACAGGACAATTTTCTGGGAGTCACACTTCGCATATTAATGATAAGGTTGGAGTAGAAACGTACAACTCGTATTTTACGAATTGGACAAGTGCACAGTTGGCTCTACGACACGTGTGACTTGCAAGTTAAGTATGGAGAATGATATTTTACCCTGTATGATATCAGTAATTTAGTTACCCTCTTTATGTATGTTTATATACCTAAACATGTAGGCTTTATATTTAGGTAAGTATCTATTACAATATAATATTTTTTACTGTGTAGTGGCGCCATCTTTTTACAAAAATCGTTTTAATTAAAGGCCTCTGAATCTTCTCAAACACTTTATTTACGCATGTAGAAAGGCGCCCATGACTATATTTATGTGGTCTTAACAACCGTAAAAATTTACCAAATTCCTCTTAATCTCGTACTTACTAGGACTCTATAGTTTAGGAGAAAATAACCCTTATGAATAACAGTCACGACTGTTAAGGTTACACATCAGTCATTATGCCTTTCACAAGCTTATGGATGTTATACATTTTCTATGGTAGCCATAGACCACGTAAAAACTCCGCTAGTGCAAACCCCGAAAGCGTACGGGAACTATGGTGGAGTATACTGTCAATTACGAGAAGAGATAACTTCTAACGAGAAATAGAAGCCACAGAGTTTCAGAATAATAAAATTATGACATCGAAACCGAGTAGGGAAGTACTGAAGTTTTGTTAAAATATGTAAACAGGATCCTTAGAAGCCACGACGAAGAAAGTTTGCAGGAACCTTGTTTTACTGGCTTCTTCGTTGACTTTCCTTCAACCCTGAGATTATTAAACCAGAATTTCATTCAATGAATTAATGATAACGTAGCTCCGAGGCTTAAGGTTGAAAACGATCAAAATTCATAATTTAAAACAAAAACAAAATAGCACTTTCTTTAATTCATTCATTAATGTCCTTATTTGTGTCAAATGGAAGGTGTTTCATCTATACTAATATTATAAAGAGGAAAGATTTGATTGTTTGTTTACATTGAATAGCTCCGAAACTACTGAACCGATTTGAAAAAATCTTTCACTGTGGAGAAGCTACAGTATCACTGGGTGACATAGACTACATTATTAAGGATCCCTAATTTTTGAAAATATTATTTTCTAAAAAGTAGGGATCCTTAATAAAACTCTAATAAAAAGCAAAGCGAGGGCGGTTACTCGTCGTATAATAAATGTCGAATCTATCATACTTCTATAAGTTGCTTTAATTCAGTTTATTTGGTAGATTTATTTCTTGTCCTCTTGTACCTCGCCCCTTGAGCCACCTTGAGCTCCCAGCCAGAATAGGGTAAGTCCTTCGGTTGTTTTAACTCAGCTACATACCGACTCGTGTAACTTTAACACTGAAGAGTTAGAATCGTAATTAGAGTTATCAGCTTAACACAATACTAGGATGTATGGATGTTTGTTAATCTTACACGCAAAAACTACTTTACGAATTTTCATGAAATTTAGTACATAGGTAGACCATTTATTTATTTAAAAAATGTAAATCCGTAATTGGCTATATGATTTACTTCATAAGATCTGTAATTCATAACATTAAGAGCTGTGGATTTTGTTAATAAATAATTAAATAAAAATTTATTTAGGTATTTAAACTTTATTGAACCATACAAAATGTATTAGTACAAAAGGCGGACTTAATGCTAAAAGCATTCTCTGCCAGACAACCTTAGGGTAGTTGGACAGCAATGAAGGCGGTTGCTATGAAAAATGACCATGACCTGGAATAAGATATAGGGTACTTATTATCCCGGAAAACTAGCGAGTAATTATTAAAAAAGTACTCTTAAAGGTGTGTCAGATTTGGAGTACGCTTATTCATCATTCATAAACGTTTCAAAACAGGAAACAACTGTTTGTTGCTCATTGCTCATTCATTCAGGCGTTTCATTAATTTCGTTTTTACTGTTTCATCCGTTTCGGGTTTGGTTTTTGGATTTCTAAACATATTTATTCATTGCAATATCCACGGAAAGCACTTAAAACTTTATTTACTTACTCGCTAACTGAATTCGTGGAATAAGTTTATCTTCTATTACATGGAAACATATCCATTTCCGGGAACAAATAGATGATTATATGAACGATCAGAAGGTCTGGCTTCAACCTATTAATGGCCCACTACTGGGCAAGTGTCTCGTGTGGAGGCCTAGAGCATACTCCACCACGCTGCTCCAGCGCGGATTGGTGGAGGGGTTAGTGGCCAACCCAAGTGTCGGAAGTTTTCATGTCGCCCGAGGGCCTCTAACATGGCTTAACGACTGTTATCTTACGATAACAACCGGGACCGATGGCTTTACGTGCCTTCCGAAGCACGGAAGCGCTCAAGATTTTTTTGCCACTAGCGGTCACCCATCCAACTACCGACCGTGCCCGCTGTTGCTTAACTTTGTCGATCGCTTAGAATCGACGCAAGCCGCCGGGCTATGAGCGCTTCAGAGGGTCTACCTGATGGGAACTTATCCGTGCCTGATGATATTGGTAATATTAAAAACTTTGCCACACTTTGCAACTTTAACACGTTGCAAGCCACGAACCCATATTGAATGACTTCACAAAATGTCGACGGATCAACATTATATCAAATATCATTAACATAACGTTTGTTAACAACAACCGTAGTTCCTACAATAGGAATACTTGAGCTTTAACATTTGTTTACATAATACTCGTGCATGCGAACCTAATAAGATCAACAAACGTATAAACTATAAAGTGTGTTCTTGTCTTTATCGACTTCTTGATAACAGCAACTCGAAAGGATCATTTTACTCAACGGCGAATAGTGTCCGAGTCAATATACCTTGTGCTAAAATCGATTTTTAATCATGTCCGGTGACTGCCCAACAAAATCCCTAGCAAATATATTGCACCGTATAATTGCACTGGAATTGACACCCCTTTATTATATTAATTGCATTTAATTCTAATTAACTAATTATTAATTATTCCTTGCCTTTTGAACGAGAAAACAATAAGAAAAGTAAAGTAGTAAAAATAAATAGTTTATATAAAATTATTTTCAAAAGCAAATATAAACTCGTAGATAGAGCGTAAAGCGGTCCTTCCGGCGCGGCGGCGCCACGACATGTCGGAGGCATTGTCGACACTTTGTACATCTCTGATGAAGGATCGGCGATGTCCAGTCGCTTGATGTACGACACGATATGCGCTTGTCGTATGATATAAATAGCGGGAGCGTTGACCGAGTTATACCGCTGTAAACTTCGAAGATCTGTTGACGTAAATCCTAATGAGTATATTTTAGCTGATACAGATCTCTTGATGACTTGCATTGAACACACAAAGGAACTAACGTTCAATCGACTCTGTGGGAGGTGGGTTACCTGAGACAGGAGTCAAAAGACGAGTACGTCTGACAACAACATAGTTGAATGAACATTTCTATTACACATCATTATCTAGCTTAGGTACAAATGTATTCGATTCGGTCTTTTTGCATTTTCCTTTAAAGTAACCTTTAAAAAGTCACGCTACGCTATCGTTTCATTTACTGCAGAAGTCCCGCGAGAAGAATACAATTACGATATATCCCGATAAAAAATAATATACGTATACTTACGTGGTGTATTGTATGAGCCATAAAATTTTACGGTTCCCTCCAGAAGTAATGTTGTTGAAAACCCCTAAAATATGTTTTTAAAGTTATAGGGACTGCAATTTTTATGCGGAGGGGGATTTTTCATTACGCGGCGAAGTATCCACGTTTCTTTTCGTTCTTTATAACCGTAATATTGTTTCGGGAGCGTCTCATCGCGACAGAATAAATGTTTGCACGGACCCCGTGTCGAGCGATTCCCCTCTCGTACGATTTAAACTTTATTGGATAACGGATATATTTTTACTAAGAGCACGTTTTATTGCTTCGATTGTTATTTATTAATGTGGAAATAGATTAATGTTTCGAAGAAAATTCGCTGATTTCGGTTAAGCTTAAAAGGGTTGTACCTACCTATTTGGAAGTGGGCTTTTGAACATTATTGGCTGTGCTTACATTAATTACATTTTAAGTGATTCAGCTGGTATAGTGAAAGGATTATAGTATTATTAAAGAATTAATTAGTAACCTTATTAATTAAAGAATTACAAACTATGAGAGCTTTTCCAAGTATTGGCGTTTTTGAAGTACTTGAATGTTTGAAGATCTGATATTTCTGATACAGCTTGATTGATAAACCATAGGAAAATGAATTAGGATAGCTCATTAATTCTACTGGAAATTCTTTATGGAATGAGATTGGTATTATATTTCAACTGGTATTTTTATCTACACTCAATCTGTTAACAATCGTAAAACTGATGTTACCATGATTGAAATACTCTAATAGTTTTCCTGTCAAATAATATAACTCATTCCTTGTATATAAAGTGTACATAATAGTCATAGGTACCATGTATAGTATTTGTACGAATGGACACTAGGTACCTGGGAGTTCTTTCTTTTTATTCTGGTTTTCTGACTGTGGGATTTCAGGTATTACTGTCTAGCAATAAGATAGCTATTTGTACTGAGTCTTAAAACCTGATGTACCTATTTCTTTGTGTTTACAATAAATAGTATTCTATCTATCTACCTATCTACGTGTTGCGGCTTAACGCGCATTGTCTCTGCAGTGCCCACTGCACTTCCGACGTTGTTTTATTGTTTCGTTTATTATCTATGAGAAAAACAGATTTAATTTTCTTTTCAAAAGATTGAAATAATCCGCATCGTCTGTTACAACGAGCGTTGTTTTAGAGTGTGGTTTGCTTTAAAGAATAATTTCGGGACGAGAGAGAAACAGTATCATTTTAAGATCCATTTTATTTAAAATAATGTATGTAGGAATAATTTGACGACCCCGTAGCTTAGCCTAGTTAGTAGTGATACTGCCTGTGAAGCGATGGGTCCTAGGTTCGATTTCCAGTCGGGTTGGCCATTTATGATAATGTCTTATTTGTGATGTTTATGAAATCCGTAACATAGGAAATCCTTGCGTGGAGGTGCAATAAAAATGAAATAAATATCGGTAGTCGGTTCCCTTCGCTCTACAAGCTTACGACGACTTTATGTCGTCATAATTACCTACTTGTCTATTACGTGACAAGGAAATTTTGTTTTTCTCTTTTCAAGACTAGGTAATGCACGCACGTAGGAATATGAGATACATCAAAGATAAAGGTTAAACGAAAAAATGCAGAAACCTATATTTTACAGTAACATATAACACACCGAATCAATGTGATGTTACTCTTTGACAAAACGATTAACGGTCGATTTCGATTACGAACAGAGCAGGAGTCACTAGTTATTAAAATGTGTTAATAAACACATTTGCTGTAGCTGGTAAGTTGAATCACAGAAGAAATAATAGTAATAATAATAAGTAGTTGAATTCATTGATAAAAGACATTCGTGTCACCGTCACACGTCACACGTGTATCTCGAACAGAATCTCTGAGATTAAAGTGACCCAATTACAACGTTGAATGACGAGGCGGAAAATCTATGAGTGACGCAACTCACGATTGATTGGAAAAATGAGGAAATGGTATCTAAAAGGAAATTGAATGTCTTTTGATACACTAAAGGTAATTAGTGTAAGTGGCCATTAGAGAGTTTCTGAATGCGACTGATGTTTATTTCTATTTTTTAGGTTGAGTACGGAAGAACTAATTACGATAAGCTCATAAAAAATCAAAATAAATTATGAGACGGCCAACCATCGACTTGACTTGAATTATCATTTGGACGTGAGCCAAGAAACTTTATAGTCTGAAAGTTAAGTGCGTAAATGGCTCGAATATATTGTCATAAAAATGTTTCAGTTGAAAAACTCATCAATATTAACAAGAAAAAAACATTTAATTAAAAAAAACCCGACTGCGTAAAAAAATCTAAAAAAAAAACAAGCCCAGTAGTTTAGAATGTTGTTAAAAGTACTTCTTATGTTATGGCTTGTTTTTTCCTTTCAGTTTTTTTACGCAGTCGGGTTTTTTGTTTTTAATTTTTTTTAATTGTACACTTTTTAGTTAGGATTCATTGACTTCTTTATTAGAATTATAAGACGGAAATATTAGCAATATTGTCATTTCATTAAGGGAGTTAATAAATTAACGAGAATGGTTGTTTAAATTTAAATCTGGGGGCACGGCAGTGCCCCCGCCAAGTCGAGCAAAAAAGCGGCACGGCCGTACCATCCTTTTCTCGAAGCAATTCAGGCCATTTTCGACCCCCCATAACTTCGTTGTGGATAAAGCTAGAAGCCTGAATTTTTAGTAACCAAGCAGGCATTGTATAAACACAGTATATTTCAAATTTCATTCAATTTGAACCAGTAGTTTAAGAATTATAACTAGTCAAAGTTTCTTAATTTCGTCACTCACTGACTGACTGACCGATCATCAAAACTCTAAGGCACTTCTAGAAGACATAGAAGCTTCAAATTTGGAACACAATTAGTATTTAGTGTATAGATCAAGGAAAAACTAAAATATTTTGCAATTTTGGTCCAGTTTTCTAGATACATCAACTGCATAAATAACTTTGTAATCCCATATAAATATATAGGATTACAAAGTTACATTTGCAGTTAATGAATTACTGTACCTGAATAACAAAGTAACATTTTCAGTGAATGAATCAGTGTACCTGTATATAATATAATGGAATAATAGGTGTAGATAGGTACCTAGATATAATTATGTTCAAAGGTAACTTGTAAAAGGAAAAAAGTAGAACTATCTACAAAAAGAAATGAGATGCCATCAAAAACAAAACTTGTAAAAAAAACCAAGTCTCGCAACTCAGTTCTTCTACCGTAAAAAGTTGTGAGATCCATGTAATACCAAGTCGGTTAATTTATTCAGTTCCTACTTAAGGGTCCTTCTGTCTTAAGTTATTACGTAATTAGCTAACCTAACAAGTAACAACATCTTATAGTGACCATATTATCAATATTAAAAATATGTTTTAAATAAATAGATTGACTTGGCAATCGCAATAAACAATTAAATTAATATAATATGTAGGTTATATATTAGGTTGTATAGTATTACTTGTAAGATACATTGTGTTTTCATGCGATGGTCAAGTCGATCTATTTATTTAAAACATAAAAGATTTTTAATATTGATAATATGGTCACTATAAGATGTTGTTACTTGTTAGGTTAGCTAATTACGTAATAACTTAAGACAGAAGGACCCTTAAGTAGGAACTGAATAAATTAACCGACTTGGTATTACATGGATCTCACAACTTTTTACGGTAGAAGAACTGAGTTGCGAGACTTGTTTTTTTTTACAAGTTTTGTTTTTGATGGCATCGTTATTATATCCTAAACTTTTACTTAAAATTTAAAAATGACGAAAGGAATCTAGAAATCATTTTTTAATACCTATTCAGAGATACCCTACTTGACTTAGTTCGTCGAGTTTTTTTTTATTTCACAATATGACGTTTGGTTGTCGCTGTAATAAATTTTGACGTGATAACGTCTTATAAATTGGTTGACTCGGGTGTCATTCACGAAAACTGTGTAAGGAACGTTACCATGGGCGCGCGAGAGAGAGGCTCACTCGACCGGCGCGCGCCTTGCGTCTTTCTTCTACGCGAGCGTTTCTGGCGTCAGCAAATTATGTCAGTGAATTATGAATTTAAAATTGTGATTTTCATTTAATTCTATGTTCCAAAAACCTACACCACGAACAGACGTTGTCACGTTAAATCTCCGTCCGTATACCGACTTTACAGACAATCATTTTTGATTAATGTCATGTCTTTAGTGACATTTGCAAGGTTAAGACGAATCGATGGACGTAAGAATCATCAAAATAGGTCAACACGTTTGGTCTCTACAACGCCACATAGGAACAAGCATACATACATAGACTGATAAACACATTACCCTACCTTGCGTCACGCAGTCGGGTAAAAAGAAGTAGGTTATACTTTTGGTTAATGTATCAAATAATAATGATATTATTCTAAACATTCATGTTATTACGATTACGATATTAAGGATATTATTATTTGAAACAAAATTCAGTGCTTTAATCAGTGAAGTAACCGTTACTTTAATGGTTTAAAACCGTTTACAATAAAAGTTGATGCCGGTTCCAAATTCTAGTTCCAAAAGGCCTTAGCAATAAAATTTTAAGAATAAAAGTTGCTCTTACCTGCAGTCTTATTCGTTTGACGCAAAGTTAATAACTGGAAATTTTCCGAGACGGTATTGGAAAAGTTGCTTATAATACGTCGCTACTGGGACGAAGAAATAAAAATAATGAGATTTTAAAGACTCAGTTTCATGTTTTAACACTTTTACTAAGTAGTTTTTCATTAGGTCACAACAGTACTCTCAAATAGGAACGAGAATTAATTTTTATGTAGAGAAATTTTGAAAATGTAAAGGAAAAGAATCCACAAAAATATTGTAAATGCAAAAATTAATTAAACACGACATTTTCCGTTCCGTTCTCTACGGTGAGGTCTTTAATTTGCACCCGCTCCTGAGGGAGTCTCATGGTTTCACTTTCCCAAATTAATTTCTGTACATTCTTTTGGGGTCCGTATGAAATTGGCTAGTATGCACGTTGGAAGTATGTAGAGTGGCTTTATTTATTACTTCGCAAGACTCAAATAAATAAATTAAAGCACGTGTTGGGTTATATTTTTTGTTTTCAATAGGACTATATTTTATAGGAAGGCGAAAAAAATTTTTAGGGTATCTTGGAAAATATATATTCTTTTTGTTAAGATTGGTGGTAAAATTTTTGTTTTACACACATTGAAAACAAGAATGCCTCTTTTGTCGAAGAAAATAATAGGGACGAATTGGAGGTTTGCTGAATATATTTAATTTTTTTGTACAGAAAACTTTAGCGTATATGCTACTTGTATAGAAGCGGCGATGGACGATAAAACGAATTATATGTATAATTGTTATAAATTTTTTATTTATTCGAGAACTGTAATATAGTTCGATTAAAATACTTAATTATCGCTCAGTTGGCTTAAGTTATTAGTAGGTGTCTAATAATAATAATTGATTGTGTACATACTTCCAGATCATACATTAGTCGTTGTTTCAATGAATACGGGTGTTTATTACCTATATTTCTTACATTGTTGAAAAACTAAAATACATTTATATTTTCGCCTATATGGCAATTATGATAAAACTTACTTTTATTAAAATGACCAAAATATCTCATGCTATTAATATAAGTGTAGGTTCAGAGTGCCTCTGGTCAAATATATTTTTTAAGCCTTATTACCATTTCTAGTTAGATATATTTCCACGCCGACAGTCAAACAGTTCCTCGTAAGTAGTAGCTATAAAGCTGTAGATTTAGTCGGATTCGTGGAAATCTTCGTCGACCAACTTTGCCGGGCAGAGTTTTTGCTTGCAATAACAAAGTGTTCAAAGTTTGATTTGAGTGTAAGTAAAAGGCTTGCTGATTACTAACTTTTCTCGCGTCTTTTATTACTCTTTGAAATGAAATTTTAAAGCTTTTTTCCCTTCGTTAAACTGGAAGAAGGTTTTAGTTTTCTTTTTTAATATGGTTTTTGAATATATGTTTTTTAAATATTACTTCGTAGGTTACCTGCTTATTTCTCGTTATAAATAAATAATGTACCTATCAAAATGTGAAAGATACTAAAAATGTCAAAATGTAAAAAAAATTATCAGTGTTAATACTGACAATAATTAGACAGTCCAATTAATGGTATAATAAAAATATATTATAACCCCATATGTTATTCATAAAACATAGAAAATCCTTGTACCTTGGTTGTCATATGTGCTTTGACATCACAAACGATCACGACCCGAAGACAAATATTTATCGCAGGGTTTCAATACCCTTCTCAAATCTGAAAGAGATAAGATCTAAGAAAAGACGGTAAAACCTTTATTTTATGGATCAAGTGACGGCTAGACACACGTCAATGGATTAGCTTAGCACAGCTGTTACCGGTTGTCAAGCGAGATTACCTTCAGTAGTTGCTGAGCGGGCAAAGTTTAAAGTGTATTTTAGCTAAATAGCTAGCTTTCTTATTCTTAGTGCGGTACCTGACCGTGACGCCAAGGCGACGTCGCCGGCCACTTATCCAAAGAATTTATATTGAATTGTGGCTACGCTTCCAAATTGGCTACGTTGCCACACCGTCGCCAAGTGAGGTAGCCGCCCTACATTTCAATATAAACTGTTTGGATACGTGGCCGGCGACGTCGCCTTGGCGTCCCGGTGAGGTACCACATTTACTCTGTTTTTTTCTGTGAAACTGATGTCCGTGAGTGACGGTGGATTCATCATCATGCTCGTCTGCTCGTTAGTAATCTATTTACATAAAAATAAAATTTATATCTTTCAACTTTGCTATAACATAACTACAGTGTTATGTTATAGCAAAGTTGAAAAACATAGTAATTAAATATACTCTACGTTTTAGCTATCTATGTTATATAAGGATATTTGACTATTATTTTGTCTAGTCATTTGACTAGTCTCAAAAAAGATAAAATAATACCCACCTCTACTGTCTAAGACTTCTAAGATATCGCCCAATGGAAAATAAAATAAATAAAATTGACACTTTCATAAACATGAAAAATACGTGAAAACCATGATTTCGGTACGAGGCAAACAGTTCCGAGGCACTGCCAATAACAACAATCGCACTTCAAGTCCGCTGAATATTATTATACTGGACACGTAGACCTTGGATCGATCGTTTGGTGAAGCTGTATTAGATTTTGACGACCCTGTAGCCTAGTTGGTAGCGACCCTGCCTGCGAAGCGAGGGGTCCCGGGTTCGATTCCCGGCCGGGGCAGATATTTATGTGACAGATAACTATTTGTACTCGGGTCATGGGTGTGATTGTGATGTGTTATATGTGTCGTCCATGCCACCCGAGACACATGTAATAACCTACTGGAGGGGAGGGTATAACCCCCGTATTCAAGAACAATACTTGTTTAAGTAAAGAAGCAATACTATGCGAAGTAAGGCATTTCGCAGTGCGTTCGTCATGGCAACCCTTCTGTTTCACAGTCGACGCTTAAGTATCACTTGGCTGTGCGGACGCACAG
Source organism: Thymelicus acteon (assembly GCA_951805285.1). NCBI lineage: Eukaryota > Metazoa > Arthropoda > Insecta > Lepidoptera > Hesperiidae > Thymelicus > Thymelicus acteon. Next base: position 10,809,062 of record OX638229.1, on the reverse strand, counting down.
GCTGTATACAACCCTCTTATTGGTCTATTTGATGCGGCTAACTTCACTCTAGTCATTTGACACAAGCAAAAGACAAAGATAACAATACAAACAATCGATCCTTTCTTTCTATTTTGTTAGAAGTCAAACCAACACTATGTGTTCGGTAAAGTAGCTCGGCAGCTACTTTATCGATTTTGACAAACGCACAGCGAAGGACTTCAATCAAGTATTGTTTACGAAATGATTTTAATGCCACTACGCACTCGCAAACACTGTGAGACCTCACAGTGTTGTTCTTGAATACGGGGTAAGTGTATTAGCGTTTATTCATTTATTTATTTCGTGTTGCTCTGACAAGGAAACCAGAAAAGTGTCACTTTTATTTGTTTGGTACAAGAATAATTATACATACACGTGCGAAAATTCATCACAAGTCTTCGTTCGGTAAGGTTACGTCAAACTGAGCTTTAGTACTGACTCAGAAATGCTCAGATAGTTAAACTTATCGACTCATTTAAGACGACTAATTTATGTCGCCGTGATTGCACTCCCGTTGAACATCTGCCGACGGCCTTAAATATAATTCACACTACTGAATGCTCAGCCCGTGTGCAATGGCACAGTTCGTACAAACTATCACAAAATAACTCCAGTAATAAATAGTATTTTATAATATTAAGCTTCTGAGCACACAACATGTAAATAAAGAGTTATAGTTGATTGCTCAGAGAACACATACGTACACAAATAGCAAAGCAAAAAAGCAAAGCAAAGCAACAACCCATAATTGTCCCACTGCTGGGCTCGGGGTCTCCTCCCACAATGTGAGGGGTACAGGCCATAGTCTACCACGCTGGCCAAGTGCGGATTGGTAGACTTCACACACCTTTGAGAACTTTATGGAGAACTCTCCGGTGTGCAGGTTTCCTCACGATGTTTTCCTTCACCGAAGCAAGTGATAATTAACTTCTAATACGAACATAATATTTGAAAATTAGAGGTGCGTGCCAGGATTTGAACTCGGGCCCCTCTGTTCGAGAGACCAACGTTCTAACCGCTAGGCTATCACTGCGTACATAAATAAAGGGTTATTTTGTAGAAATTTATCAAATAGTCAAAATGTCGATTAGGCTATTTATCAGAAATCATTTACCTAACACATTACATGCAACATCATAAATGTCAATATAAAATATGTTATTTATATTATTTAAATATGTCACGCTTTTCTTGTGTATTTTTTTTAATAGAATAAACTTGTCCGTGTTCTAAGTTCGTGTAGGTAACATTTTTGTAATTAGTAACATATGTCTCAAAAAAACCTTAATTGTATTAATTAGAAGTATTGTTAGTTGTGCAATGCAAGTAACATAAAGAGCTTGTATGTGCAAATGTGCACATACACAAATAGCTCGAAGATTACCGACAGATGACGTAGACGGCCTCATTCGTGAGCTCAGAAGCACTCAGCGTGCCATGGAGAGAACTATGCTTGGTATTTCCTTACGAGAAGGGATTTGCGGCGATTAAATCAACTGGACAAGGGATACCGAAGAAGGAGCTCACGTTATAGAGAATTAGTCGAATTAATCGTATGCTTTACACAAAAACATTTTATACGCTATCAAATCAATCAATATATTATAAATACTTGCCTTAGTTATCTGTGGTAATATTTAGGTTGACCCATAAACAATTAAGCTTAATAAATACAATAAGACAAGTCACATAAATGTTTGTCCCAGCCTGGAATCGAACCAATATATTTTTGCTCGACAGTGTACATAAGCAACAAAATTTTCAACATCATTATGAAGATTACTTTGTAATAAACTGAGAAAGAGTAAACATAATGCTTTTGACAGAGCTTTCATACCAACATTTCTACATTTTTCATATTACCTTCTTATATACGATTCGGGATACCAGGGATTTCACATAATCTGCTTAAAAATGTACCCTTGCTGCCAATTCCCCTTTATTATTCCTCCCTGCCCACCCTACACATATATCTTAGCCTGGAAAGAGGCTTGCCTTAAATTGCTATTATTACGTAAACACGCACTGGCTTAAATTTGCCTACATTTCAGCTACGAGGGCACGCGGTAGTGGTGAACGTAGGGGTTAATATCCGTTTTAAAAATTGTGAGATTGCAAATAAAATGAACCATGTTCCTGAATGTATTTTTATGTTTGTTACCACTTATGCAATATTTAGGAATAAATACATCCGTAGGTTAAGGAGATTACTTATGGTTGGGATTGTTTAGGATAGTAAAATTATGTCTAATTAGTAATCGCCTTAGCTTCAGAAACTTATGCTTTAACCCTATTTTATACTCTATTCTTTATCACAATACGTAAGTTGTTCCTATGTCATTAGTTCCCAGAATACGATCCTTATTAGCAATACTTTCTAATGGTGTAATAATACGGGTTGTGTAATTTTTAGGGTTCCGTAGCCAAATGGCAAAAAACGGAACCCTTATAGATTCGTCATGTCTGTCTGTCTGTCTGTCCGTCCGTCCGTATGTCACAGCCACTTTTTTCCGAAAGTATAAGAACTATACTGTTGAAACTTGGTAAGTAGATGTATTCTGTGAACCGCATTAAGATTTTCACATAAAAATAGAACAGAAACAATAAATTTTGGGGGCTCCCCATACTTAGAACTGAAACTCAAAAATTTTTTTTTCATCTATGGATAGGTCTTCAAAAATGATATTGAGGTTTCTAATATCATTTTTTTCTAAACTGAATAGTTTGCGCGAGAGATACTTCCAAAGTGGTAAAATGTGTGTCCCCCCCCCTGTAACTTCTAAAATAAGAGAATGATAAAACTAAAAAAAATGATGTACTTTACCATGCAAACTTCCACTTAAAATTGGTTTGAACGAGATCTAGTAAGTAGTTTTTTTTTAATACGTCATAAATCGTAAACAGCAATTTACCTCGATCAAAGTTACAACGAACTACAAGAACTTTTATATTATGTTACTTGCTGCTACGGAACCCTTCATGGGCGAGTCCGACTCGCACTTGGCCGCTTTTTTTTCCAAATCAACGGGATCTAATCCTGGCTAAGTTTTAATTTTTATCAAAATCGGACCCGAGAGTCATTTGTGCACTTTTAGCTATTAGTACTAATCATTTCGGATTTAGCCATCCACGCTCACTTGAAAATTTCACATTGTATAAAGCGATTTGTTCTTTAGTATTACAATAAAATTGTAAGAAATAAAACCGATTGTACGATAATTCCAAGAATTTTAAGTAGCAAAACAATTCGTTTGTTTTTCATAACCGGTCCTCGTCCATCTAGTAGTTACGTGTGGGAACAGATGCGCCACTCCGTAAGATAAATAGTCTCCACCGATTATCTTGGAATGTGAATACCTAAACAAACTAAATATGAATTGACATGAAGGTACATTTGAATCATATTTGTATAAGGGCGCGTGCCAATGAGGCGTGTTGCATGCGTTTTAATGTCAGTATAGGGTTATACTATTTTTTTAAAGTTATATTATGCCTTTTCATCAAATATGAGTGGCAATAAACTCACAAGTAGAATATTTTACATGCGTCAATCGATTAATAGGTGATTAAGCTTAAATACTCGTACTTAAATGAAGCCTGAATACTTAAATTTCACACACTCAGGTTATTAAGATATAGTTCATATAGTATAAACCGTGCCTAGACTGAGAATATTTTTTATGCAAATAGCCGGCAAACGAGCTGACGATCCACCTGATGGTAAGTGGCTATCGTCGCCCATGGACATCAGCAACACCAAAGGCATCACCGATGCGTTGCCGGCCAAGAAAGAGAAGAAAAAGAAAGAAAGCTTAGACAACTGATGTATTAGAGTCAAATGTTTTAGATGACCGACACTTGGTTACTACGAAAATATCCCGTGGCACTAGCGAGATAAATATTAAAATATTGGTGCCAGAAGTCCCGTTATCGATTTCCTAGACCTCGTCAACACTACGGAAATAATTGAATGGACCACATTATTTTCCTTTAACTTTCTCCTTTGTATACTGTAATACACCTTTAGTTGGTTTAATTTAGAAACTGATGAATTATTGCAAGATCGAGTTCACCAACTTTCAACAACAACAGCTAAAACGTATTTTGGAAATGTTTAAATGTTTAGTTTAGGTTGTTTCTTGTTGATCAACCCAAATAATTATGAGCTTTGTTATTATCTACTTTGTGAAGGTAAACAGTTAAATGTAATTATGCTTTATTTATTTTAAACTGACGTACAATAAAAAGGTTAGTCTAAAGTGCTATAAAGAATTAATTGATTCTTACAATAATATTGTCATTGATTTATGTATGTACCTAAGTTTATGGTTTTAAGACTTTTGTATAACATAATTGTTATGTAATTTATTTATTAAACAATAAGTTTAATGGATCATCATGTACATACATGATTTGATGATTTGTTATCTCAAACCCAACTTCTTTCATTCAGTCAAATTAGTATCTTCTTTCGTTATACAAATCACAATCAATAATAATTAATTCGATTAAAAATACAACATAATACAAAACAAGACTAGAATAAGAATAAACCTTTAATATCTGTCACTGTAGTTACGCCAGTAGGAATCAAAGCCTTCGTTAAGCGGTGGCCAAGCGGCGGCTAAGTATAGATAGCAGTAACCCCGTAACCTACCTTTTAGCATAAAGGTAATTTATTCAGAGTAGATTTATGACTACATTTCTATCCAGTGACGCCTTGTAAGCCTTGTTAGATGATCTACAGTTTTGCTGTAATACATTTATTTTTAATATTACTCGATAATAAAAAAGGTGCGTGTGTTTTGTACGCGCGTGAGAAGTTATACTTCTTTGACATAATTAAATAAATATTTAATTTAAAAATAAAAAGTTTTAAAACCGTGTATCAGTTTTAATTATCTTTCAAAAACTATTTTGTATTAAATAAAAACAAGAAACATTAATCATAAATTATGTGAACAACGCCATCTTTGTAAAACCACACCCTCCATGGTAGCGCAAACGTTTAACGCAACCTTTTTGCAAGTCGCATAAGAAGTATAACTTTAATAAAATTATTTTGTGTTCAGTAAAACACAAAATAAAACTTTTATTTCAAGATAATTTTATTTGCTTCTCGTTCTCATTTCAAATGCTAGAAATTACGAATTTTACAGCAAGAGGTGTTTTAATTTTATATGAACTCTTAAATATGCAGCAGAGCTAATATTGCAGCTCGGTGACCCAGTTCATGCATCGTCGGCGAATATTGTTTCTAATAAAATAAACTAAATTAGGCACTGGAATCTTATTTCGTTATCGGAATACTGTTTTAATTCATGTGAGTACTCGTGTTCATTGAGTTTACCTACTACAGGGCACGGATTCGTCCTGAGGGAACCTTGGGCATACTCCTACTGGTGGTTGTTAGCGGTCTACACAATTTTCAAAAGAATTTATCACGTTCGAAGGAAATCGATATAGATTAACGATAACCGGAACTACGTTCAATCCAAGGTACAGAAGCGCTCAAGAAATGTGTGGCTTAAATTGCACATAAATTCTTATGACCGTAATTCATCATTGACGAATCATAAGATATGACGAATACATACTAACGTCATATTCATACCTTGACAAATCTTAAGAAATGACGAGTACATCATAAAATACCAATCCGTTATAATAAATAACAGTATGAACTGTAATAATTTGCTTCAAATATGTGAGTTAAACGAATCGTTTTAGTACCGTTTTTACGTGGTTCTTACCCAGACGGATTTTAACGCTGTCAAAATGACGTACGATCAAGATGTTCGACTATAATTTGAATACATATTTAGGTAATTAGGATAAAATATAAATTAATGTTGTTTTGTTTAAAATTATTTATTTTAATATAAAACAGTCCTTTGAGCAAAATATTAACAGGCAAGCTTAAAGCGATTACATAATAAAGAATCCGCTTTCAAATGCCGCGTTGCTAGTTACGAAAGACATTAGCCTGAGCTTAAATAAAAGCGTTATTTTTTTTATAAGCGCTCTTTAAAAACTCCAACAGAGCTGAGAAATCACAAAACTGAATTAAAAGGCAAAGAAAAGCTCGCAGTTTCGTACGAATGTTTACTTCGAGTCAAATGTTCGTGGTTTAGTTTTAAGGAAGTGTTCTTTCCAGAGCTTTTAATGTTCTTGAATTCGGTATGTGAAATGTGTTCATATCGTTCCCAGGCGGAATTGTTTCACCTGCTGAAGTACAAGTTTTTATTGTCTGTAAATATTTTACGATCGCAGTGCTGAGAAGAGATGCCAAGCTTTCTTTTTTACCCGACTGCCAGGAAGGGTTATGTTTTTCGCGTATCTTGTATGTATGTATGTATGTATGTATGTATGTATGTATGTATGTATGTATGTATGTATGTATGTATGTACTCGTATGTATGTATGTAATATTCTTTATTACATCATATCTTACAAACCGATGAACCGATTTATATGTATAATTAAGATATCGTTAGATTTGTCCTGATAACTTAGCTATACTCAACGTGCGGCCCGCCAGGCTTTTGTAGTTGTCCCATCTGGGGTTACTTTATTTTATAACAATCGAGAAAACCTAAGAAATCAATACCATTTTTTTTATTTCTTTGTTTTGCAGCCCGTCACAGCATGACTAACACGTGTTTGTGGCCCGTATGAAAAAAAAGTTGATTACCACTGTGATAACTCAAGTGTTCATATTTATGTAAAATTGAAAAAAAAAAACAAATATGGTGGTTGTCAAATGCCATTGTTTGAAGTATCAAAAAATAAAAATGAAAATCGAATAATGCAATATGGGTATCAAATTAAAGAGCTTACCATAAAAAAGATATGTGATAGCTTTTTTATAGCAGGCGGGTTTTTTTTTAATTAATTTAAATTTTTGTCCGGCAACGCATCGGTAGGTACTGACTTGTGCTACGTACGAAGTCTATGGATGACGGTGACCTCATACCATCAGTAGCTCGAGCACGAATATTTGCGAGAAAGTATTCGTATGGTTAACGTAAGCAATTTGTATGGCATTTTTTCAAAAGCGCCCCTATCGTACGTAAATGGTACTAAAATGCCATACAAATTTGACAAATTGCTTACGTTAACCATACGATTACTTTCTAGCAAATATTCGTGCTCGAGCTACAGGTGGCTCGTCTACGCGGTTGTCGTTCTGTCTGTCATAAATCTATGTATATAAAAATCTATTGCTATTCGTTTGTCTCGCTAAAACTCTAGAATGGCTGGACCGATTTGAATAATTCTGATCTTGAAATATTTGTGGTACTTCAGGGAAAGTTTAAACGGTGAGAAACATAAATAATAAGTAACAGAAAATACTAAAAATGACAATTTCATTTTCCAATACAAAATGTTCCTAGCTGTGAAACATTTGATGTCTTTTGTCAAATTGTCATTTGGTTGTCAAATATTTAAAGGTGTGTTCAGAAAATATGTTTCATAGCTGTAGTATGAGGTCCGATCTCTTTGAAAACTTAACGACCATATTAACTTTCTAACGTGACTTTAGCAACAACAACAACTTTTTTATTTTTATAACTGACAAGAGAGAGAGGGAGAGGAAGAGGGAGATGGAGAGGGAGAGGGGAAGGGAAAGGGGGGAGTTGTTAGGCGATACAAAGTTTTCCGGGTCAGCTAGTCTGAAATAAAAAAACATCACTGCTAAACACTGACTTATGTAAAGATTTTGTCATTCTGAATTCAACATTGCGATATTGAAATTATTGAAGTGTACGCCTTTAGAGGATCGATAACAAAACTCATTAAGAGATTCAATATTGAAATTTATAGATAGAGAGATCCCAGATGACACCAATTTGAGTTCGAAAGTTCCATCAAGTTTTCCTGGCTCAAATACAATCAGTCCAAATAACTACATAGAAAATACGTTAGTAAAATTAGTGAACGATTAGTCAAATGTGAAATATGTAGGTACTATCGTTATCATTATCCATGTCGATCTTAAAACTATCGAGACTACTCTAAGTTAGCTTCCCATTTTGTTAGCAACAAAATATTTGTATAGGTGTAGGTTTTTATTAACATTATACGAAAAACCATCTAAGTAACAAAATAAATTTTGTGAGAATTTAGTCAAGAGTCGAATATACATATGTATAGGGTTCCAAAAAATTATAGCATCTTTTCTGCGGAATAGTTAAATATGAGTTACTTGCGATTTATATTTATTTATGTTTCATTTTTGCTCAGAATTGAACGCGATTTCTAAACGCTTGGCCCGTAAGAACTAGCTAACTAGTACCCGCAATTGCGTGTTAGATGATAGGTTTGAGAGGCGCATTGAATAATGAATTATTCAAAGCTCGGGTCAGTTGAACTGCGACCCAAATCGGCTGTTCTGTGAGCAGATGTGATCCCGTCACACGGTTCCAGTGTCAATTACATTACCTGTATTTGAAATAATCCCGTTTCATTGCAGAGCGAACGCTTAAAAGAGATCTTTTATTTAGTTTTTATACCATAAATTAACATCAATTTAATTATTTGTTTTTTCGCCATTTCTCCTCCATTACAAAGCTTTTCGAAATAGTGGTAGTAGACAACCTCAACAATTCATATAAATTAATATAATACTACTCAGTAATTAAGTTTTTTATTTCGTAGGTAAAATCGAAATTAATTAATTATTTTTATCTATTCGTGCACTTATTTATACAATACTGATGGCAACGAATTGGCTCTTATATAAATACTAATATTACATTACATCTTTACATAAATAAGCTCAAATCTCAAGCTTGAATTGCTGACTAAAAATGTTGCTACTTTTTGGTAAACCTTCATAGGTTTACTGAGAAAATTGGAAAAATATCCAACCAGAGCTGTATAGTTAATTGGATATTCAAGTGTGCTCCAGGGCAGTGGAAGTATTTTTAGGTTTTCATATTTTGCAAAAATACTTCACCACTATGTATGTGAGCTATCGTGCTTCTGTAGTACATTTTATTAGAGCTGCTTCGAATGTTTTTATCTGAAATGTAATCTTATTTTGAATGTAGGACAGCAATTTTACTTTGGATTTTGGAATCATGCACGTAGTTGATTTATGTAAAGTATTACATTCTTTGCAAAGAAAGCCATCACAGGAACCAGCTGAAGAGTCTTATAGTCACAATATGCGTGATATCTTGCAAACATATACCTACCACCTCGTATTCATACATTTGACGTTTTCTAGTAAATACTTACCCATTATCGTAAACGGATGAATTGACGGTCGTTAGGTACTGAATATTAATCGTAAATATCTATCGGTCGATAGTAAATATCACTTTGTTTTACGACAGTAAATCTATTGGAAGCTTGCTATTAAATCGTAAATCAATACATATTAGAAAGAGGTTCTCCGCTACGTAGCATTTAACTCAATTCAGCTTCAACGTTGCAATTTGGTCCTTCGAAACGTGATATTATCGCCGCCGCGATTTAGTCTCGTCGTCCAAATTCAGTTGTGGTCGACGAATTGCGCCTCTGACTCCACTTATATTTAAATAGACCACAGACTACCAGTAAAATATAGACATAATTGTATTCTCTCGACTCTTATTCATTGTATTAGTTTATTCACACAATGTAACTTTGTCTTCTGTAACAGTACATACGATAAAAGCGGACAATTATAATGTCACTTATCTGTCTGCTTGTTCCTTGCGTTTCCCGAATTATTGAAATAAAAAACATAATGGCGGAAGGATATTATTGTGATACTGTTGTTTAATTTACTCATATAGTGATTAACGATGCGTATAATTAATATCATACTCGTAGTTAAGCTGGTGGAAAAACGTATTTTCTTCACTAAATTATTTTGTCGGGCATGACATTGAATTTAATAAAAAAATCTTAGTGCTTATAGCATATTAATTAGATACAAAGTAATGAATAATATCTATAAAATCAATGAAAGTGAAAAAATGCAAACATCTACAGGGGCATATACCTCAACTATCAGAAGTTTCAAAACGAATAAATAAATAAAGACGTTATCTATCGCTTAAATAACAATCCTGGTTCTTGAGAATCGGAAAAAATATAAGCACTTTCCTTTTGTTATACTTACCTTGTAAAATATTCAGAAACAGATTTAGAAGCGAACGATTCAGATATAACGGAACTTCCGCACTCGAAGCAGTAGCGTAGCGACGCAACTTTACAATTGTGACAAAAATATTTCTCAAAAAGTTAATTTTTCTAATGGATGCTTATAACTTATAAACAGTTCTTCGGCACAACGCTGTATTGAAGAATGGAGAATAGACGTCAGAACTTTATAAAGAGCCTTTTTCGCTGGAAAAATCACAACAGACGCTTTTCATCGTAACAAGCTCTTGAGTGCACAATTCGAGCTACCGATAATTGAAAACAGAATTCTTTGACCGTTATTTTATTACGTTGTAGGAAATATTCCGATTTTCATATTTATTTCGGCAACACGCTTAACTATCTGGTTAATGTTATTACAGTTTAGAAATTGTTGCATAGTTGTAATAGAGATAGAATATTCGACAACAATATAGCAAAGGAGCGCACTGTGAAGATATTTCGCTCACCTAGTAATATAATGGCACATCTGCAAAAAATGCGAAATTGAGTTTATATGGTATACGTGTTTAAAAGTGCATAATGTACATAGTGATAAATATGTATTAATGTCTATACTAGTAACCAAACCCATACAATCTGTAAAAAACGTGAAAAGAACCCATAAATTAATTTTAAACATTTTTTTATAATTTTCGAAATTTGCTTCTGTAAAATATGACAAATGTAGATGTGCCGTTGTATTACTAGGTGAGCGATTTATTCATAAATATAGCCTTGTTATTCTGATGGCTTATTTTTAAGTCCATTTCAATAACGACAGTATAAGATATACCTACTTGAGTGCCTCTCCTGTCTTCATCTTTATTGTATCCATGCTTTGATTGCACGAGTATAAGGAATTTTGTCAAATATATACAAAACTTGTTGAAATATTCCCCACGTACCTATTATAAATCCTTTGAGTTCCTTAATATCCCATAAACAAACACATTAATACGCACACAGTTCCCTTGTGTGCGTTCAACAAACATTTGTCGTGATTACAAAATTAGTTAATGCCTGTAAAGTAATTATAATTAACTGTGTTAGCTGTTCTCGTAAAATCACGGAATTTCTAGGTCTCGCGATATTTTGACAGGGATCGTTACAGAAGACATGTACTTACGTGCCACAAATTAAATATTGTAGTTTGCCTCTAAGGTTGACATCGTTCGCAAATTATAAATGAAATATTATTTCATAGTTGGTTTTTACAAACAGTTTGAAAGTCAGACTACGCTTTTTGACGTGATAACGTCTATTAAAACGATGAACGCCGGGCGCACGCACGAAAAAATGTAGCGTTCCGCGAGCGAGAGAGCGGCAAAAGCGAGAGAGAGGCACGATCGGCTACGTTCGGCGTATCGTAGCCGATGTCGTAGGCGATCGTAGTTGAGTGGAGCGGGGCGGAGCGGAGCGGAGTGGGGCGGAGCTTTGTCATGACGTTGTCACGTTAAACTACCGTCCGTAAACCGACTTTACAGGCAACCATTTTTTTTCTCTAAATATCACTAGTGGTCGTGGTTAAATTCTATGCAATATTTTACATAGAATTTTGGTTACTGCGACTAAAAAACTTGAAAAAATGATGATTATTAAAGAGTTTGAGAGTAAATCTATGATTTTATACCTCATCGGAAGCAAACATTTTATATCCCTGCGATCTTCCTTTGTAGATGCCGTACCGGAATCCCACGTTTTCGTACTCGGTAAACTTCGTATATGATGTATCTTTTATGCAAAGGTAATGATTGCGATTCCTAGTTTTTCCCTATATATCTGATGCACAAACGATGCCGGAATCCTTCTGGGATTCGTTCAGATCTGAGCAGTATACCATTTAGATTTTTCCATCAAATGCTGAGAATTGAATTCGTTCATCCGATATCTTATAGATAAAGAATGGTCTCAGTGGACTCGTGTGATTACACTGGAAGGGCCGATGGGACTCGAATCTTGTTCTGAGAAATAAATGACGAAAAAATCTTTTAGTTTTTATCCGATCCAATTTTTATCTTTTAATTGATATCCCATATTCTTACTTTTAAATTTGAAGGACTTGCTTGTCCCTGTAACAACGTAATTATCTACTTATTATAATTATCATGAAGTTTATAGTCTGCCACAAAATACTCTGTAATCTTCTAGTACAAATGATTATAGTACCAATTAACTTCTGTCTTCACAGATGCCCCAATTTTGTTATTCCATCATCTTTGTGATTTTTTGATGGGTTTTATCACTAGCTAGACATTCCCTCAATCCTTTGTATTAGCTACTAGGTATATAGGTTATTGCAGCAGCAAGGTAGTTGTATTCATATACTTTTAAACCTGTAACTTAATTAAGTTATAAAATTTTAAGTAGGTTATTAAAGTTAATTTCGTCCCTTCGCATTTACCCCTGAAGCACTTTCGTAACGTGATTTCTTTTTTATTTTCAGGTACGTAATGTAGCAGCTGTTAGCATTTCGCGCAGGCTTTTACTCCGAAAAATGGATTATTGCAAAGGGCGCACGGTAAGTCCGACATTAACGTCAATGATATTTTACTGCCGCTTCAAATATTTATTATTATGTATTTCGTTGATAGGATAATAACTTTGAAGATTTTGACTAGTTCGTAATATAAACTGTGTAGCCGAGTTCATGTAATGGCGTATAAATCAATTTGTGTTAAGGATTCCATATAAAATATATCCCTCATACAGTGAGTCATAATTTTTCGTAAATTTATTTTCTGTAAAATAAATTCCCTAATAAATAAATCGAAACAATGTACATGTACATTGTTTACTATTCCATTTTTAGGGTTCCGAAGTAAAATCGGAACCCTTATAGTTTGGTCATGTCTGTCCGTCCGTCTGTCCGTTCGTCCGTCTGTCCGAAGTTAAGCGCCGAGACCCATAGTGCTAGAAAGCTGTAATTTGGTATGGATATTTATTAAAATTCCAGAATCGTAGAATAAAATATTGAAAAAAACTTTTTCCCCTACAGGTAACGTAAGGATAAATTTTTTATTCGTCGCGTACCTTAGGTATAGTGTGGGGTATCGTTGAAAAGGTCTTTCAAAAATATGGTTCTTCTTAGACTATTTTGGTATTAGGGGTCCGTTTGCGAAATATTTGGCTTTAAAGAGTTAATTTTGGTTAGAGTCAAGTGTCCGCCCCCTTGCCGGCTAAACGGTTGGAGTTAGACAAGTGAAAAAATTCTCAAAAATAGGTTATATGAGGAATTTACAAGGAAAACTATCACGGCTATAATAGCATAAGTAGTTAATGAGTAATAGTCGATAAACTTACTACTTCGTAACCCTACATTGCGCGTGGCCTGACACGCAATTGTCCGGTTTTTAAAATCTAGATTTAACAGATTAGTTTTTAAAATTCTGCTCCATACATTTTTTTTTCAACCACCTCGCGTCAAAGTTGCGTCGAAGAAAATCAAAACTAAAATATTCAAAGTAGACTTAAAATATCTGCTCTTTTGTGGACTCGACAGTAAAAAGTAGGGTAAAGGAGCCGAATTTTTAAAATTTAAAAAAAAGATCAAAATCTCGAACACGGTGACACCTTTATAGGTTAATTTTTTGACATATTATGGTAGGTCTACTTTCAAGCTATCTGCCTTCTACGGTTGAGCCACTACGGGACACCTGTATAGACGTTACTAAATGCTTCTCGTTAGCATGCGATAAACAATACTATTGAGCTATTAAATGGTTGCCATTCTGTAATTCATGACATGAATATCTGTAACAACCACAAATAGCGCGTATTGTCGCGGCTATGTGGTTTGGTTTATATATTTATCCCCTTTTAATTGTATATATTGTAGCTTAAGACTTGATAATAAACACGATTACTATTTAAAGGCATTTTTCTCTAAATAAATATATGTTTACACACGCAGAAATTGTATTAGAAAATATTATGCATTTTCATACAGATTTTGATGGTAGTATAAGCGCGATTAATCTTTATTAAAGACATTTTTCTCCATACAGAAAAAAATATCTTTACTGATGTAGAAATTGTCTTAGAAAATATTATGCTTTGCAATAGTAGCCATAAGCTTATAGCAAATAAAATATTCATCGAGCGTAATTTGAAAGCTTTCCGATCGGTTCCTGTTAGCTTACCTTGTCGTTGGATACCCGGAAACGAACATAGATTCAATGTGGCACGGAGCTTGGATTACATCTCCAAGTTTTTTCAGATCCAAATTTGTTTATCCTAGATATCGTATATACTTGTGTACGTCAATTTTGTTTATTTGTTACCACCTTTCGGGAAGGTGCTTTATCATAGAGAAGAGGAAACAACAAAAGCAATATATTTATTAAAAAATATTCCCTAACTTGAGTGATACGGGTTACAGGATTAGACATTCTATTATGGGAACCATGGAACCATGGAACCTGGAACCATGCCAGTGAGTGGTGCCTTTTTTAATAATACGTAATTTTTTAACGATTTCACAGGCAATTCTTGTAATATCTTCGGGATTCAAAATGTATTCCAGGGTACCTGGTAACATTTTTACACGCTTTATATTAGCTTCACCTGTATGTATGTTTCTTTGTTTGTTTGTTTGTAACTTGTAACCGACTCCTTTGGACTTGATCTTGATCCACTTCAAACGGTCAGATTTCTTTCAAAATTCGTAGACTTATCGAGGACCGATGACAGTTCAATATTTAAAGAAAAAAAAGAAGAAAGAAAGAAAAAAAACTAAATTTCATTTAAAAAAAAAAACAAACTAAAAAAGGGAAAAATAATTAATAGTTAAAAAAAAACACGCTTTTATACAAAATCCAACTAAAAAATATAAATGTAAATTTGAATTAGGAATCGTGAATTAAATGCGTGGGGTGCATGGTGTCAATGTGTAGAAGGGATAATATTTTAAAAAGCACCCCACGCTTTTAATTCACGATTCTTAATTCAAATTTATTTTCAATTTTTTTTGTTGGATTTTGTATAAAAGCGTGTTTTTTCATTGAAGTATAATGTCATAGAACAGACATCTCGAACAGAATGTGTCCCGCCGCCGCCGGGAGGTTCTATTTTCAAAATTAAGCGCCCATTCTCCTTTCAAAATCGAACGAATCCATTGAAAATTGAAGCCGATCGGCGTCAATTCATTGGGACATACATTGTGTTCGCGGTGTCGGTTCTATATGCTAGTAATAATACTTCAGTGTGTTTTTTAGTTTTTTTTTTACTATTATTTATTCCTCATAAAATGTGCGTACTGTTGAAACATCACTACTACCGCTACTACCAAACGCACTTGATATTTAAGTATCACTTTGCCATCAATGTTAGCAACTGAAAACTAAGTTTTCATCTGTTTTCATCTGCCAGTTTCCATTATTATATTTTTCCCTCAATTCTTGCTTTTGATTTTGAAATTATTGGTATGAAAAGTTTGCCTTAATCGCTATTCATATTATTACTTGTTTGATATCGGTACTAAACGTGCAAATTATGTGTAGAATTCACACACCACCAAGCAATTAGTTTCAAATTTTCGTATATTCAAGGAGCCGTAACTTAAACTCGAATAAGCAAAGCAAAAAGCTAATTACCTACTACCTGTAACGAATTGGTCTTAATTTGCGACGTTAATTGCACTATTAATTAAATCGTTTTACTTACAAATTGTTAGCGTATTTCGCTTGCTCGTGCATGCTTAATATGTATGTACGAGTATGGTACAGTCGGCCGCAGAAGTAGCTTAACATTTTAGTACCTTGTCACATTACATTTCTTGAATTTGTCATAGATGTTGCTAGGAAACCGTCGAAACAGTTACTATTACAAAGTACTAAAATGTTAAGCTACTTCTACGGCCGACTGTACACGAGGCATACAGGACATTATGCGCATTTTCTTTCCGTGGACACTGTCAGATCAGAATATTCTTTTGGTGCTACAACAACAGCAATGATCCTGTGACTCTCTTTTTCGTGATAGAAGATATAAATCCTCTGGGTGGGTGGCAAGGTGCTATAAAATTTACAGTCTTCATGGGAAATTTTCATATGAAAAATTTCTTAGCGCTCTACCACCGGTATTTTCCCGCGTTTCCGCGTTTTCGTGCGCTAAATTTCATGAAAATCCGTTCAGTGGTTTTTTGAAAGAGTAGCAAACGTCTATACAAACTTTCGCATCTATACTCTATACAAATAAATAAAATTGGAGTGTCTGTTTGTAATATTAAAATAACTGCTTTTTACTAAGTGCATTTGGATGTATACACGGTGCATATACCAAAGCAACATTTTTTACTATTTTTGTCTGTCTGTTTGTTCCGGCTAATCTCTGAAATGACTGGACCGATTTTGACGGGACTTTCACTAGCAGATAGCTGATGTAACAAGGAGTAACAGAGGCTCTTTTATTTTAGAAAAAAATAGTTTGTTAGGCGATACGAAGTTCGCCGGGTCAGCTAGTTTAAAATATTAGTAGGAGAGTAGGATGCATTATCTAGCTTTATTTCAACATTGCGAGAATAAATATCTTTTTATTGGTTAGGACACGGTTCTCTTGTCATAAGTAGGGAGGCTCCACGCAGTTCTAATACGTTTTCGTGGTGTAGATAGTCAACTCAAGTATGGGAATTCGGACCTATTAAAATATATCATTAATTTACCGCCATTTACTCAGCGTTAAAATCACAAGGTATACGCTCGATTATTAACGTTCATTGTAACTTTAGAAAAGATGAAACAAACCAAATTGTCAAGTTAAAGCGAAGCACCGAGCGAAAATCAGAATTTGACTGGAAATTCAATTCAGGCTAAAATGGTGCTGATCGCATCGGCTATCATCGTGATTAATTCAGAAAGGCTAATAGGTACTATCAGTCGTACTGAATTAATCACTGGAAAGCTATGTGAATTAGACGGATTCCAAACACTAACTGGAAACTTGAACTTCTGAACTTCGAGGGAATTTGAAATAGATACCAATAATTCAAAATAACTTGTTGTTCTGTGCAACAGAGATTTCAAACTTGCTGATTGAATAATTGCTATTGTGTCCGCTGTTTCTGTTATCTTTCTAAGTAAAGAAAATTAATTGTTTGAAGTTTAATAGTGTCAGCTTATGATAATATAAATAAAACTTTAGGGTTATCTATCTATTATTTAAGTACTAGGACATAAACGATAAACTCTTACACACTCATACCCGCAGTGGGTATAACACATCACAATAACACCCATGACCCGAGTACAAATATTTATCTGTTACATAAATATCTGCCCCGGCCGGGAATCGAACCCAGGACCCCTCGCTTCGCAGACAGACATAAGAGTTCCGTTTCGGTCTTTTGGTAGATACCAACCAATGTACAACACCACATCCTTGAGCGTGGGTGACCAAAACTTAAAACTAACAAGCAATGTAGTATTGTTTTCTCATGTTGTTATCAGCGAAAAATATATTAATCCCTATTATTAGCTCTAGGTGCAAAAAATTACGCGTCAGAATAAGCCACCTAAATTCCATTTTTCTATATACTTCAAGAGATCTGACAAAGAGAAGCTTAGTTTATGGACAACGTCTGCACTCTGCATCAGATCCATATGAAGTTCATTGCAGTCGTATATAATATTGCAAAGTCAGTCCGGTCGATAGGTGCTTGGATGGTAGCCAGTATATATCAAGAGTCGGTAAGGATCTAATAGAGAGGCAGATTCGCTTATGTCAAGGTTATTATAGCTAAAGCTCTAAAAATTGTTTCATAGTTAAAAGAGAAATCTTACTTGATCTTCAATTTGTTCAGATGAGGTCGTCGTGTACTATTAACAAAATGTTCGGATAAAAATGCTTTAAAAGCAAGAACAATGGGATTTCTCCGCTAAATGCTAAGAGGTATAAAGAGGTTATGGAAACGTTCCTTGATTACCTTCGTTAGATTTGAAATTGAGGCAAATTCGGGAGCGTTTCTTAAGGCTTTATGAAGATTTATTACTTTTTTAATGACCCGTTATATAAAAATAGAAAAGTGTTGCAGAGACAAGATGAACGTGGAATAAATTCAACGGTTTTTAGAGTTGAATTCGTTTCGTACTATTTTTAGATCCATTTGCATTCAGATCTGAGTCCATTTAGCAACTAACGTTTGATTGACCAACAGTCATTAAGATTCATGTATATTTTTAAAACTCTGCAGAGGTTTTTATTTCTATTGTACAAATACATTTTTGGCTGAGTTTTTGTAGTTCAGTTTTTTTGTAAAATACTCGTACATGTAGAGCGCGTATTTTATGAATTACTCCCGGATACCTTTTTTTATTGCCTGAAGGGCTGACGAAAAAGCAATTACCTGATGGTAAGTGGTCACCGTCGCCTACGGACATGAGCAATACCAGAGGAATCGTCAATGCATCGCCGGCCCTGAAGGAGAATTCTTTTTACACCTTTTTTGAAGAACCCCATGTCATAGCGCTCCGGTAATACCTCAGAAGGAAGCTCATCCCACAATTTCTATAGATACCTTCGTGTTTTTATAGTTACGTACTCAAAACGAAACCCTCAGTTAATAGTTAGTATATAATAGTTTCCTCATATTAGTCAGTCCGCTCATCCGCCCTAGGCTAGGTCAAGAAACCTTTAGTATTAGAAATGTACATATTTTTTTATAAATAATATATAAGCAAAACATATTAATTAAAATAATAAATAGAATAAAAATTTTGTTACGATATACAATGTGTGTATTGAAAATAGTATTTGCATTTTAAATGTAACGCGTACTTACGATTCGTATTTTATAATACCGATATTTCAACCCAGTTACATAGATTGTGTTCACGGTGAGACTGGGATTTAAAATGTGCAGTGTCCACGATAATATAAGTTTAAAATCATGGTATTTGCATTACATTTTACCACCTATATGAGTTTCAATACCAACCACCCAGTACCATCTATGAAGGATTGAATTAAGTTCATCCAGTTACCTGAAATCCCTATACCTAATTAAGTTTCCCTGAAATTTTCCTCAATGCATTTTATGCTCCAGTTTGCTATTTAAAGAAATGTTAGCTCTGGAAATGAATAAAACCCATCTGGACTAACGTATTACCACAGAAGAAATAATAGTACTTCTAATAAGTAGTATTACCTAGTAAAAGCTAAACGGCGCGTTTTTCAATGATTCTAGTATTTTGTCGCATGCATGTCAACTATTTTTGACATATTTAACTATGTTGAGTTTTGGTGTTATGAGGAATTGAGAGAATGTGTGGAATAATAAAGGTATCCACAGCGATTGTGATATTATATTTTCTAAGATATTCTTTGAAGACCGGTTTTTTTGGTAAATTTTTTATTAATCTACAACCGTATGGAAAACCGATTAGGTACCTAAGTGTTTAGTTCCCAGGTCTTTATGTTCTTAAAAATAGATAAGAACTTTATAAAATGTGAAATGAAAATAGCTGAGCCAATAATATTTGTTCAAACCGAGTGCAAACTCCGCAATCAGTTATCGGGCACATTTGCCCCGTGACCGCGGCCATATCATATTTTATGCTCTCATCGACCCATTAGGCTAGGGATGTTACGGATATGAAATTTCGGATCCGGGTCCGGATACGGTTGAAGGAATAATATTATATCGGATTTGAATTCGGTTACAGATATGAAATTATTTCGGATTATCCGTTAGTTTCGGAACTTTTCGGTTACAAACATAACATTATTCAAGAATTTTAAAAAGAAACATACAAATTAGTTATAAGAATTAATATAATAGAACCTGTCATAAAATTGTTTTATGGACGAAGTCCATCCGATATTATCTGAAACTTTTATATCGGATTCGGATAGGTTTACGGATATTTTTTTATTTCGGATACCCGATAGTTTTGTTTACGGTTACAGAGATCCTTAACATCCCTGCATTAGGCTAACGGGTTGTTTGTTCGCGGACTAGGATAGGTAATTAACATGAAGATTACATTAATAGTTTTATCTGCGTGTTAACTATTAGTTAATATTAGTTTACTATTATTAAGTTAATACCCTGCATACTAAACAGGGATGTTAATAAGGATATAACCGTTAATATGTTTTAACTTTACGACTTGTTTACTATTACAACCTCCATGTATGTTTAGCTTCACATAAATTCAGTGACATAACATCAGCAGGGTTACTAAGTTGTCTAAGTCTACTGGCCTATTACTATATTAGCAATAACTTAATCATACAATAAATACAAAACTATTGCTATTGGCAATATTTTCGAAAGCTTACAATTTTTTTTTAATTTTAGTTCATAATGCAAAATAAAATGTTGTAAAAGTATCTAGAATATCCTGTAAAAGTATGGTGACGTCGACTTTATTCACTTGAGTTAACTCACTAACTCAGGTGAATAAAGTCGACGTCACCAAAAGTATTTTGTAAAGAGTATGACTGTCCGCCAACTGGAAATTTTTTTTTGAAGTATTTCACCAAACTAGCAAGGGTCGTCAAAGGCACATACATATTTTTATATAGTTCATCACCACGACTAAGTGTTAATATAAAATGAATAACTCTCTGCATAGTGTTCCTATCATGTTTTGGTGTGAAGCAAATATAATAAACCAATTTGTTTGACTGGCATGTAACTTAATAAGTTCGTGCGTCCGAGATTCATAGCAATAGTCTATCACTAAATTCTAAACTTATAGTCCGAATTGTATGTGTCAATCGTAATTGATTTACTGAGTTAATTATCCTATCCTGAGTTAGTTAACCTATATTACACTATGTTCTGGTAAAATAAATGATTATGATTATGATTATGATTATGATTATGATTATGAGTTAAATAAACTTCAGAAGGGTGATCCTCCTTCTTAGTGGTACACTTCTTTAGTGGTAAAATTTGTTGGCACTTCCGCTTTTCAGAGAGTTTGTAATACTGTAATATGTTATATTTGCTATCGTTAGATTGCTTGCGAGAGCATAGGCCTTCGGGTAGTAGGTATGTTTTGGGTATCACGAAACTTCTACACTTGAGTTACCCTTAACGGTCAGGGTAATAAAATCGAGACAAGATTGTGTCGTGCAATATTCCGTTAATGACTTCTAGAGTGATGATAATTCCTTTGAAAACACAAAGAAAATAAAATCTAAACAGATTACCCAGTGGGATTTGAAAACAAATAAAGTGAAATTCGTTTGAATATTTATAGGCTTTAGGTTCGATTTCAATTAACATCGAGGCTCTAGAGGTTTATAGACTGAGTCGACAAACAGCGAAAATGTTTAAAAAAGTCACAGTTCCATTCGCAGCGAATGATATTGGATTAGAATTAATGCTTGTTTGCAGTAGAACTATCGCTGAAGTTATTAAGTTAATTAATTTACAACTAGGAAACCCGTTCTAGCTTTGTTTTATGAAGCTTTTTTATCCTTGTCTTTCCAGAATCATCCCAAAAATGCAAAAACATAATCTTAAATAAAAATTTAAAAAAAAACACCCCGTCAGTCTTATTAACACAAAATATCGCTAAGAACACTTGATTAAGTCACCTTTCAAACAAAAAAAAAAACTAGATCAAAATCGGTTCATCCGTTTGGCAGCTACGATGCCACATACAGATACACAGATAACCAGACACACAGATACACAGGTACACAGACACGTCAAACTTATAATACCCTCTTTTTTGTCGGGGGATAGTTATTCATTATAGTATAATATAGTATAGTATATTCATTATAGTATACGAGTAGTTTAATATACAATTTAAATAATCTATAGTACATAATGGCTTTTATAATAACTTATTAATTACGAGTAACCGCCCTCGCTTTGCTTCGGTTTTCTTATTTTTTTACACCTTGGGTTACATTATTGGAGTTTTATTAAGGATCCCTAATTTTTTTGAAAATGTAATATAGCCTATGTTACTCCAGGATAGTGTAGCTTCCCAACAGTGAAAGAATTTTTGAAATCGTTTCAGTAGTTTCGGAGCCTATTCGATGCAAACAAAAAATCAAATCTTTCCTCTTTATATATTAGTACAGATGAATCAAAATTTATGATTTCCTCGTTTTCGTCTTGTCTTCAATTTTGTGTTTTCATCTTGACAAGCTTTTAGTACCTACAATGGAAGTTGATGAGTAAAATTGTCATACAGAAAATTATTCCTAAATTTTCCTCCCGATTTACGCTACAAATCCACTTTAAAGCAATGGCAATACGTTAATTCAAACGATTTCCTTGTCAAAAAGTTTCCAATGCGTAATGTTTCAAACATTGCCTGGATTTGAAGATTAATCTTGACTAGTATTACAATTTAAATTTGGTGAAATTTCATTTCAAAATGGGAATATTTTTTACGATTCAATAAGATTTCTCTTTGAAGTCCATTGCGTGAACATGAGAAAGCAATTTTGAGTATGATTATTCAATCGCGTGGTTTTTAGGGTTCCGTAGCCAAATGGCAAAAAACGGAACCCTTATAAATTCGTCATCTCTGTCTGTCTATCTGTCTGTCTGTCTGTCCGTCCGTATGTCACAGCCACTTTTCTCCGAAACTATAAGAACTATACTGTTGAATTTTGGTAAGTATGTAGATGTATTCTGTTAACCGCGTTAAGATTTTTACACAAAAATAGAAAAAAAAAACAATAAATTTTGGGGTCCCCATACATAGAACTGAAACTCAAAAATTTTTTTTCATCAAACCCATACGTGTGGGGTATCTATGGATAGGTCTTCAAAAATGATATTGAGGTTTCTAATATCATTTTTTTCTAAACTGAATAGTTTGCGCGAGAGACACTTCCAAAGTGGTAAAATGTGTGTCCCCCTCCCCTGTAACTTCTAAAATAAGAGAATGATAAAAATAAAAAAAAAATATGATGTACATTACCATGCAAACTTCCAACGAAAATTGATTTGAACGAGATCTAATGAGTAGTTTTTTTTAATACGTCATAAATCGTAAACCGCAAAAAACATCGATCAAAGTTACAACGAACTACAAGAACTTTTATATTATGTTACTTGCTGCTACGGAAACCTTCATGGGCAAGTCCGACTCGCACTTGGCTGCTTTTTTTGTATTTGCTATAAAGGAAATTGCTTCGGAAGAACCTCGTTGAGTTTAGATGCTAAGTTTTTGTTTATTGTAATTAATGTAATATCATTACATGAGTAGACTAATTATTATTGCTATACGCAAGAAAAACCTATAAAAAATACGTGGATTATTTTATTAATTGCCAGACGTTATAGGAGCAGATTCGTCAAATTATGGTTAAAATTAATAAGAAGCAGGTATGAACAAACTTGTGAAATGGTTTTTATTTGAACTCTAATTTAAACAAACACAATAATTCCTTATTAACAGCTATCTTAATTTTTTTATAGTTTTAATAATAGACGTACTTAAATTATGAAAATGTCATTATTTTGTCATAATTTCAATTAATATTTCACACGTGATAATTTTGATGATTAGTCCCATGGGTGTCACGT
This sequence comes from Thymelicus acteon, assembly GCA_951805285.1. NCBI lineage: Eukaryota > Metazoa > Arthropoda > Insecta > Lepidoptera > Hesperiidae > Thymelicus > Thymelicus acteon. Next base: position 10,785,400 of record OX638229.1, on the reverse strand, counting down.
CCCGTTAAAACTTAACGGAAACCCGCCGAGGATTGCTTCAAAGACGGTTACACTTTCAGCAGTTGGAGCCACTTGAATTCATTATTGGTTTTATAATTTATGTTGACCCAAACATCCATTCATAAACCAGACGTAGGAACCATTTATCAGTCTGTAACTCTTAGATCTATTCCAAATATTTTATACATTAGCCTTTGATTTATTTAGGACGACCTGTTTTTTGTTTAACAAACGGTACCCGCATCATTTTTTTTTGTTCTGAATACTTTTAAAACAATGGTTAACATGAATTTTGTTATTATGTTTACCTCAATAAGTTTATTAATACCAATTATGAAAGAGAGAGACATATTTATATAGAGAGAAAACAAAGATTTACATAATCCTGCACGTTATTAGCACGTTGTAATACCTTCTAGCAATAACAACATGTTGAACTATAATCGCAAGGTATTTTATTTATTTATTCCAGACGAAAACATATAAATCGAATGGAGAATATTGCTATAAAATCCCCATACAGTAAGTGTAAACTGCGATTGGTATTGAACGCTCGCGGAGAGGCACTGTAGCGTTCACGGCAGATTCACGCGTCGTTTAATGTTCGCGCTACAAAACTTCACTTTAGCTAGGGTTGCCGATTGTGTATAACATTATATTAATGATACTGTTTGCTTCTTCTTTTTCTTGTGTTTCTTTCTTTCTTTTCTTTCCTCTTTCTTGACCAGCAACGCATTAGTGATGTCTTTGGTGTCGCTGATGGGCGACTCTATAGTAAGTGGTGGTAAGGTTATACAACAACAACAAAATCTTCTTTATTGTACACCAGAATTATTACTAGATACATTTTATAACCTTTACCTTGCCATCACGTGGATCGTAGGTTCGTTTGTCAGCTATTTTCATTAAAAAAACTTTGGAAGCCTGTAAAGTAGTTCAAAATATTGCATTTCATTGATACTTTGCATATTTTATGGTCTGGTCTTGTTGTTTTGATTTCGAATTTTTATATTTTTTGGATTAAGTATATCTGAAATCATTATTAGGTACTTTGGTGTTGCGAAGAAAACTGTTGACAATCAAGAACTAACATTATTTTTGTTAATGGCATGAATCGAATGTAGTTATGAAAATTGGCAACTTTTAGTGTGAAAGCACTTGTAGGTAAATAATTATATAATAGAAATACCTTTATTCCTTTTATTGTAAGATTGGCAACCCTATAGATCAATTTCCTTCATGCGTGAGAGGATTTGATTATCTATTACGATTACCACTTTAATCTACACGGATACTCTCCAATCATAATTGTGGACTGTAAATCATAATAGGTACACCTACTTTGATCTTAAATGTATTAATTAAACATAATATATTATAGCTACAATTAATTTTCTAGTAAGGTAGTGTCGCCGAAGATGGCCCGGCTCCTAGGATAGCCCACTTTAAAAAAAAATACAGTTATGATTATTCGAAACATTTGAAATTTCACAGGTTCATGCTACTTGTATCATAGACAATAATTCAAGTATGTTTCATTATCGGCCCGACGCCATTTTGAAGACAGATGACAGTTTGCTTGGTCATATCAAGACGATACACGTTATATAACCTTCATTATCTAAATCCTTTTGAAAATTAACAAATTTAAAACAAATCTGTTAGCTCTAAACTGTGAAAATTCATATTTAATCTATTTACCAGTGAATTACAGGAGAGTGTTATTATTTTATTTCTTTTTTTGAATTTTTACGAGATTATACTCAGCCCGGGTGTAATTTCCTATGATGGCCCATAATATAATTCCCAAACATAGCCCGGTGCGATTAAAGTTCTGATAAAGCTATTAAGTACATTAACTTTTGAGATTCTTTTCAGATTATTTTTTTGTTAGGAATCTACAACTGTACACACTCAATTGTACACAGTAGCATCTAATTTGTTTTAATTATTTAAGTATATTTTGATTGATCTCAAATTTAATTTTCAGTATTCCTTAGATAGCCCATCTATGAATGATAATAAAAAAAATTTTTAGAAAACATAACTGATTTATTTTTATTTTTAATAATTTACTTTCAAAGTTGATCTCAAAGTTAAATTTTATTTTATTTAGTAGTTTGTTTTTATTTTACAGTTGCATTTTAGTTTCATACATTTAAGATAGCCCACATTTAAATTTTTGGTTGATTTTTTACCTTTTATGAATAATGTTATGAGAAGGATGTCTTTTTATTTTGATGTTTTATGTTAAAAGTGTTTAAGTGTTTATAATGCATATATTTTCATTAATATTTTTAGGGCCATCTTCAGCGACCAGTTTCCCAAGATAGCCCGATACCAAGTTTCTAAAAAGTGTTTACATTTGTGTTAAAATGCCAAAAGCTGTACTACTTTTTTAGATATCTTGTTTCTCAAGTAAATAAATTACAACTTCCATTATGTTTTTTCTTTACATTACTTATCTGCAAGATTTTACAAGGTGTTGAAATTAAGTGGGCCTTCATTGGCGCCTGTACCTTATTATTTATTCAACACTCTAAAATTGCGTGGTACACCAACACAAATGCAAACATACAAATTAGTTTAAAAAATATAAGTATAAAACAACAGGCGGTCTTACGTAGCAATTTCTTCCAGGCCACCCATAAAAATACGAGGAATACATAATATTGTGAATCCAATCAATAAAGGTCGGTCACATCTCAAGCAAGATGTCAATATCGACACAATAGAAAGCAATACTGAGATCGAATAATGCCAACACAATTAACGAAAATAAACAATTTAACATTGTGTCAATGTAAAGTTACCTTTAGTGTGTAGGAATTACGGTTGAATTTCGAGTGCACTGTGGGCCTCTAGTTAGTATGGACCGTATTATACTTGTGAGATGCTTACGATATAAAATCACTATGCAGTGTGAATTTCAAAGGCGTCCAGTTGGCAGGGAGGCGACTTGATAAGCGCCGGCCAAGTTAATGGCCGTATCTTGTACTAAATTGTTTTAGCGCGTTCACTGAAGTGAGAGGTGACGTAATTGATTTTAGAATTTTTTGCTTCAACTAATATTATATTTTGCTTGCATTGACCTAAATAATATAGACACGCTGTTCAGTACTTACATTTTGTTCACCTGTGTTGACCCCAACTGGGGCCAACTCAAGTTTAGTCGGCTGCGAGCAAGCTACACAAGTAAATGTCACGTTAGAAAAACTCCGACTGTTCAAAAACACTTAATAACGTATTATTGTTTATTGAGCACAGTTAAAACGTTCTCATTATTTACGTTTGAACTTTATTTCACTTTATTTAATCATAATTGGTAAGTAACTATATTTTTATTTACAGTCTTAAAAATTATTTAGTGTCAAATATTTAATACCGACATCTTGAACCAAACTTGACAGAACGAACACAGAGTACTTAATCACTACGGAACAGGGTTGCCAGACGTCGCGGAGTGAGAGATCGTACGGTGGGTAAATAAAAGTCGTATTTCCTAAGATGGCTCCAGAAAAAAAATAGTACGATTCATTTAATGTAGGTACTAAAACTTTAATTAGTTTTAGATGGCGGTCTACAAAACGAAATTGAAAGAAAAGTAATAAGTAAAATTATAAATTAAAATAAAATCTTCATATCTTTATATATATAAATTACGTGTCACGTTGTTTGTCCGCGATAGACTCCTTAACTACTTAACCGATTTTAATCAAAGGGCTTCCAACAGTTTTGTATAGAACCTGGCATACCTACAAGTCCGCCATTTTGAAAAAACCTCGATTCGGCGGCCAGTGATGAAACATGTGTCAATCGATAGAGTAAATGATTACGATCAAAAAGTATACAGTGATGAAATGTCGTAAGTGGTATACTTTCTGAGATATTTGAGTTCAAACCCGTAGAAAAATAAAGTAAAAAACTTTGTTTCGGCGGATATTGATAAAATATGTGTCAATCGATAGACTAAGTGATTACGATCAAAAAGTATTAAGTGATACAATGTCGTAAGTTATATACTTTCTGAGATATTTGATTTCAAAACCGTAGGAAAATAAAGTAAAAAAACTTCGATATACCTATCTTCAGCTTACGTAAGTATGACCACATTTCCCAGTTTGATTCCTAACTTAAATGGCTACCAATTCGACACAGGTGAAACTTCAGAATTCTCTCAACATTTTATGCTATTTTGAATAATGTGTCTTCTCCTGTTTATTTAAAGGAAACCCATAGCACTGCTTATTTCGGGAATTCCTTTGCAATACTGTTCTGGAACTACTTGCTTGTAGACATCAAAAGACTACCAAAAGTTCCTTCAAGAATCACGTCCGGCAGCACTACCTGAAGCAATTAGAATGTCCTCGCCCGTGGTCTTCAAACACATGTTATATACGTAGTTATAAATATTTATGTACCTAATATATAATATAATATGTATATATGTAAATATGAATAAATATGTATTTATTTAGTTTTGTTAATGATATTGTGATATTTTATATGTATATAGTTATAGTGTTGATCCACTAATAAATAAAAAAGACAATTACCAATGTTTTATTTTTCTACGGGTTTGAACTCAAATATCTCAGAAAGTATACCACTTACGACATTTCATCACTGAATACTTTTTGATCATAATCATTTATTTTATCGATTGACATATTTTACATCACTGGCCGCCGAATCGAGGTTTTTTCAAAATTGCGGACTTGTAGGTATGCCAACTAGGTTCATTGCCCTTTGCACACCGTGTGCAGTTTGATCCAACTTGAAAGATAGGATAGCTTACATCTCAATGTATAGTCGCAATATTATTTTATTGCAATTTTTTTTTGATAGAACGAAGTCTGTCCGGGCAGCTAGTTATAATATAAATTTACATAATAACATACAAAATTATAAATGTAGAAATATCGGGACATAGGTAATTATAATGTGCGCCATCTATTGATAAATCTATGAACCTATAATAATTATATCATGAACCTATTATACTCGTACATAATTTTCTAACAATGCATACAAATACATATTTAAATTATTAATGTTTACTTACGATGTTAAAAAAATATATAGTAGTCACTCCGAGATGAACTGGAAAAAGGCATAAATCGTATGATTGTCGCCATGGATATAATTATATCTTTTAACTGGATACATAACTTCGAGGTACTTGAAGACAGATGACGTCACAACGGAATGACTATTTGACCAATCGCAGACCGGATTGAGATTATCCTTCATAATTGTGGGGTGTTATGTCCTATTTTCCAAATGTTTTCTAATAATTTTTCTGGTGGTAAAAAAATATATTATTGTATTAACACATTTTATTATAATTTCTTCAAAATTGTCCTTACGTCATGAAAACGGATGTTGAAGGTGATAATGAAATGAAACAATGTAATTTATTACGGTACATTTCTTTTATTTTAAGTGCATAACACTTATAAAAAAAATTAACACAGCTGAATGATATATCCTGGGATTACAGATGCACAATGAATGGATGAACACAATGGTCATTCCGTTATGACGTAATTAATCCTCAGGTACCTCTACAAAGTTATCCAGACAGAGTAATATATCCATGGTATATGTCCAGTTATAGTAATGTATCCATGATCTCTTTCGGAGTAGGGTGTTGGCAACACTGGGCGCATATTGACTCTGTGATTGAGTACTCTGTGGCACGAAAGCGTGACACGAAATTTGTTAACAACAGCGTGTCTATATATTTAAGTCTATGTTTGCTTGACTTAACAGTCTACTACAAGAAACAAGAACTAATACGAATTAATATTATTGTTAAATAACTAATTTACATATTAATACGTGAGGCAAAAACTTTGTAACCATAACGCGGATGAAGTATAAAAGGCACAGTTAAAAATAGCATGGAGAAGGAGTGCGGAAAGCTAATATTTTTATATATTACGAGTAACCGCCCTCGCTTTGCTTCGGTTTTCTTATTTTTTTTACACCTTGGGTTACATTATTGAACTTTTATTAAGGATCCCTAATTTTTTTTAAATATAATCTAGCCTATGTTACTCGCGGGTAGTGTAGCTTCCCAAAAGTGAAAGAATTTTTTTAAATCGGTTCAGTAGTTTCGGAGCCTATTCAATGCAAACAAACAATCAAATCTTTCCTCTTTATAATATTAGTATAGATTATATTAAATTAATAAAAATAAACATTACACACACTACCATGCATTTTACACACACACGTACAATGTACATAGACACTCAAATGTCAATGTGAATTATCACTGTCAATCTCAATTCGAGTTGAATTTGAAACTTTTGACCGCAGAACGGATTTCTATACTCCACTATCCGTCTGTCTGTCACAGGCTGTATCTCATGAACCGTGATAGCTAGACAGTTGAAAATTTCACAGATGATGTATTTCTGTTGCCGCTGTAACAACAATTGATACTAAAAACAGAATGAAATAAATATTTAAGTGGGGCTCCCATACAACAAACGTGATTTTTTTGCCGTTTTCGCTCGATATTAATAACGACAACAGATAGACGCTTGAAGTATTCACATAATAATTAGTTGTATATTCACTTTAAAAATAGATAATTAAATTAAAATAAAATAAATATTTAAGAGAGGCTTCCATATAACAAAAGTAATTTTTTTGCCGTTTTTGGTACGAAACCCTTCGTGCGCGAGTCCGACTCGCACTTGACCGGTTTTTTTATTTACCAGCATTTCGTAAAAGTGCTTTGTCATGGAGAAGAAATGTCGTAAAGAAACAAGATATACTTAGATGTCATTTGGCGACGAGGACCACTTGTTTAAGGACCACTTTTGTCTCCTAGTTTGCCAATTAAAAAGCTACGATCTCTATCTACTGAGTTTATCATAAAGAATACTTGGCCCTTGCACTACAGATTACACGCGCTTCATGTGTTGATCCGATGTGTCGATAAGCGCTATTAGCCTCACGTATCACTAACAAGCCTTTATGTCAATTTTCACTTCACTCCACTTCAGTCGTAACGGAAAATCGTGATAGTATAGATTTACTCTTTAAAGTAAATTGTAAAGCATATTTATGGTTTTGTACCACATGATTTTAAAAACCCTTCGTGGACTGAACACATTTAATTTTACTATGATGCAATAAGTTTTTGGGGTGTTTTATAATCTGTGTGGCCTTTGTCACTGCAGTTCAGCCGTGATCACGATCCATGCAACTGGGTCAAAATATCGGCATATAAAATAAATATCACTTTGGGTTTCCTTTAATATCTCATCTATAGGTACTACTTCCTTCTAAACTTTCCACCTTTTTTCTAAATCAACGCGTGTTATTTCTGGCCAGGAATATTAATTTTTCAAAAATCGAATGATGAACTTTGACCACTTTTCGCTATTCCTCATAATTTTGAATTTGTCCATCCACGCACACTTGAAAAATTCACCCTGTATTATGGTGGATATAGATTACAGAGTTTTATGCTTACCTAGTCATTTTATTTCCAGAGCTCAAGTGCTTTAGTCTTAGTGATGTAGAAGCAACCGTACCTACTTAAGGTAACCATAACAAAGGAGTTTCGTTCTGGCTAATTTAGTTGTGGTTTAAGCAAATACAATAAAAAATGGTTGTCTGTAAAGTCGGTTTACGGGCGATAGTTTAACGTGACAACTTCATGACAAAGCTCCGCTCCGCCACGCCCCGCTCCGCTCCGCACCGCCCCGCTCCGGTCCACTCAACGACGATCACCTACGGCTCGTCTACGGCATTGGCTACGATACGCCGATCGTAGCCGATTGTGCCTCTCTCTCTCGCATTTGCCGTTCTCTCGCTCGCGGAACGGGACACTTTTTCGTGCATGCAGCCCGTATTCATCGATTTATAAGACGTTACCTCGTCAAAAAAGGTGTATTTAATTAAATATCTAAATTAAATCTTTGTAGGGCTCATAGCCCGGCGCGGCGGCTGGTGTCGATACCAAGTGACGGGCGCGGTCGGTAGTTGGAAGTGACCGCTAGTGGCACATTTCTGGAGCGCTTCCGTGCTTCCCCAAGTAGCAAAATAAAGTTATATAAATGGTCAACGAACGTCTTAGATTAACTTTCAGTCAGTCAAAATGGTTATATTACAGTATATTAGACGTCTATATAACGCGGGTTTGGGCACACCTTATATGACATTTACATCGTGTAAGGGTCGTTTTGTCGTCGCAACGGCGTCAATTACGTTGCATAAAAATCACATAGATGTTGCAAGTGTGACTAATATGTTTTATAATAGTGTCTAGTAATACTCCTACATAACTTTAACCGTATATAGATGTAAATAAAATTACAAAAAAGTCCTGTTATCGTTAAACACACAACATCTACATGAGTTTTCTTATGCGAACGAACAATATTTTTTCTTCTTGAAATACTTTATAAAAAGTTAAGCCAAATGTTATCATGATTTTCATTTATTTAATATAAAGAAAGCCGATTGTGGTTGAAGATGAGGAGGGTGATGATATAGTGGCCATTAATTTTTTTCGAGAATATGTATGGACATCTTTGTTCATATTTTAATGGGCCTTCAAAATATTGATGTTTTAATATTGTATATTAAAATTATATATATGAATTGACTTTAATAATTTCCGCCATATTGCAATCAACACACTGAGCGACCGCTTTACGACGTGTATATGACTACTGGTTATATACATGTATTTTATTCAACTTATTTCGTCCTGTCGTCCACCATTACGGTTGCAATTAGGGTTCTATGCAATAGAAAAATATGAAAAAAACCTTTATTAGTAGTTCTGTTTTTGAAGTGAAACTTCTACATAGACAGGGTATTAGGAATTTTCTGTCACGAAAAAGCGTTACCAAGGCGTGACGTAGACGTAGCCGATATATCGCGTGGAAATTTTTGAAATAAATATTAAATATAAATACGTTGCCATTCGTTTTAAATATCTATTTTTTATTTTATTTTTTTGACATATTTTTTGAATTTCTTTTTGAATTTTTTTTGATGTTCTTAGAAATGTTTTTTTTGTTTACTTTTTTGAATATTGTTTTTAATTTAACAATAAAAATTATTTTTGAAATCTTTTTTGAAAAAAATCAATTTTTAATATCTTCTTTTTGAAAAAAGAATGTTGCCATTATTAAATTTAATTTACTCTGCTACTACTTTATTTAAGGGAAAACAGCTGTATTTTAGGGTATTTCAAATTAAATAAAGTCTCATACATCCACTTAATGTTTATTTACTAAGCTATCATAGAATTGACATAAGCATAAGAAATCTTTTAAAGAAATAGAAATTTCAACACTTTTCCAAAAAGGTCCTTCGGTACGATTTAGGCGCCTGGTTGCCTAAGTCGTATCGCCTATAGCCTAAGTGGTAGGATCTAATGCTGGGTACTGCCTAAGTGTTAAAAAATATACGGAACCACCTTGATTTTTGCTACTTTCTTTTTGATTGGGACCGCACGACAATGTCTTTTCCAGATTAATTGTAGGTATTTTTGATATTTTTAATGATTTATAATTTTTGTTTACTTTTCTTCTAAAACCACCACCTTTGTTAATTTTTTTCCACTTTCCAGGATCCATAACTATGAATTAAATTAAAAATGGCTTCTGGGTCATATAAAAGTTACTTATTATCGTTTAAATAATTACATGAATTATAAAAGTCATTTAAGAATAAACTTATAGCCTAAAAGTTACATAATGATTAAACTAAACGCCTTAATAAGACTTTTTTATAATGGTTTATTATACAATCATTATAGGACAGTTAATTATTTAAGCGTTACATAAAAGTTTCCAAAATTACAAAAAAATAGGAACTCCTGACTATTATCTGACTATAACGTTAACTCGACTCCCTCGACGCCTTATCATGTAAACGTAGTGGCAGATACGTTTATATTACGTCATATAAATTCGTTGAGACGACGTTTACCAGACGTATTTATATGATTTAAATTATATATAACTAAAGCATCGTATTGAATACCACTTTACAATTATTTGGTTGCTACAAAACTGAAACAAAACCCTTATACGTCTTTTAGTTGTATTATATGACTAGTTTGCTACTTGGGTCGGCACGTGCACAAATACTGTTCTCTGAAGCGACACACTATCTGATTGCTGATAGGTAGTATATAAAAACCGGAGAAGCTAAAATTTCTAGAAATAAGTACTCTAAATATGTATTCAGTGTCAACTTGGTCCAATAGATTCTTATAAAGTTACTCTAGGAGTTTCGTTTTTCATCAGAAGAGTCAAGTCGAAGTCCAGCAGGGAGTATCGATATATTTCCCAGATGTCGCAAAGTACAATGAACTATTGTGAAGTCAGGTCGCTAGTGTTCAAATAGGTATATTATTACCAGGAAACAGATGCTCAGAGAACTGCACCCCAGACTCAACTAGAGAGAACTAACTTCGCGAACTTTCTCCGATCTGTAAGGTATATAACTAAATCCTTCCTTCAAATTATAATTTGTGAAGTGAAGTTTTTACTTGGAGTTCATTTAGCGGCAGGTAATTAAAAAGATTGAAGGTTTCAACAGGAATTCTAGATAACACCTTCTTAGGCCCTAATGCTACACAAAATTATTGACCCAAGATGCGAGAATGTTGCTCGCTCGGTATTAAGGACACCATTAACAGACATGACGTCGTAATAGGACTCATAATTCTTAACGAACTCCGTAGTATTAGAGTTCCGTAGCCAAAAGGCAAATCCTTCTTATATTTTCGTCCTCTCCGAACGTAATTCTGGCGATTTCTCGACTATCTTTTGTTTCATGTAAATAAAATTTCACATACAAAACTGCGAGAATAATTCTGTTGACTTACCTATACTGCGTCGTTCAAAGATATAATATAATAGAAATATTATGTACAGTATAAAAAGATTGTAGCTTTCTTTTCATTCGAACAAACTCAAGTTGGTGTTAAATATTTGGCACTCTTATATTCCATTAAGACGGTGAATGTATTAAAAAAAGTTTAGGTTGCCGCTGAGTTAGGAATTTCGCTCATAACACACGAGTTTTCCGCGTTAAAAATTCTATTAAATCTCATATCTCATACGAAGTCTGGTGCTTAAGGCGAGTGCACACTGCTAGGTTGAGAGCAGTGTAGGCCTCTGTTTTTAAATTAAAATAACATACTCGACATTGCACTTACCTTCTTTTAGGAAAGATATAATAGTAGTTGTGTTTTCGAAGTTTAATCATATGAGTAGGATAATACAAATTCTTCTCAAATGCGAGGTATAAATTATAATACATGTACTGATTAAACAATGATAGCCTGTACAACTGCAAATTAATTTAAATTTAAATTTGGAATGTATTTGATGTATATTTGTCGCTTTACAGTGGGATCCACAGACATATTATATCAATACTAGGTATTACATGTCTGTGGTGGGATCTATATTAAATAGGATAATAAAAAGGTACATTAGGTACTGATTGTTATTTTTTTGAACAAACAAAACAAACACAAACAACAACACAACACAAGTTGCAACAAAAGTTGCCATCTCGGGCTTTCGTCTACAATAGTATCCATATCCTATCCTAATATCTATTCGAATGACGTTGTACTTTGAAAGTAGAACTATAAGGGCCATCCATAAATTACGTCACACTAATTTTATGACTTTTGAACTAAACACGAAAATCCGTTCAGTAGTTTTGCGTGCAACAGTAACAAACATTCATACAAACTTTCACATTTATTATATTACATAGTAGGATTAGTTGGATTTATTCTTAAAATGTATTTTTCAACAATATCTAATAAGTACCTCATAATATTCCTACTGGTATTATAGCCCCTAGACACTGATCCGCCTAGCTTGAATCTCATGGAATTATGTAGGTATATCTCTTGCGCAAAGTAATATTACCTGATGTACATAACATACCTACTTAGTATGCTCTTGCTTGTAGTACTACTTGCAGGCATACTTTAGGTTTGAAATTAGTTTTCTTATTAATTTTCTACGCCGTAAATCTGTAAGTGTATACTTTTACTTACGTCGACTACATCCTTATCACAATCTAGTAATATTCTTATGCTGCTATGACAGTGATTAAACATTTTTAGGTCTAATTATTTGATTGTGATTTGTGATGCTGCAAAATTTTCAAAAAACATTTTCAGAATGAAAGTTAGACGGTTTGATATTTACTGCATATTTTAATGTAATAGTTTATTGTGCTTGTTGAAAACGAGGTTTAAAAAATATCTCGAAATTATTAATAGAGTATATTGATTCCCGGTTAAGGAATCGTACCTAATTACCTGCAAGAAAAACTCATTAAACGTTTGATAATAACAAGCAAATAATTAATTTATGCGGGTAGCATTAAGAAAGTCTATAAATGTAAGTTTCTTTATAATGATCATGTTTCTCGAAGCGATACAAATTCAGGGATAACATTTAATATTAAATATAGTTTTGTATTGAAAACTTTTTCGTCCCTCGTATTAGCGTCTTTGATTCAAAGAATAAAAAATACAAAGGTTAACTCTCAATGTTATGCGGAACTGGACCCTTACTGGACCCAATTTTGGCTTAGGTCTAGTGAGCCGTATGAATTTACCCGGACTCCGGAAGAGAAAGTCCAAAAAATGCCCTCTTTTTCTATCTAAATAACACGGGTATATGATTCGATGAAACGGACCTCAATAACTTGAACGCAATACCCCTATTGTAATTCTTGTTCGAACGATTTTAAACATATTTTAAGCAATAATTCATCACCATCAGCGTAAACAACTGTTCTCAAAGTTACATATTGAAAGTCAGATGGCAACAGATTAACAAATTGCACACGCTTTTAAGAAAACGAAAAGCTCCCATTTCTTCCATCACGAAAATAAAATTTCCCACTAAAACCAATTGTATTTACAATTTACATACATAGTTAAGGGTCTTCGCACAATATACCTCTAGATGTCATCTCTACTTCAACTAAACTCATAGGAAAACCTTGAAATGTACCCTTATTTCGTGTTGTTTAAGAGCTACACGGCGTTTTCTTAAACGCGATCGTACGAGGAAACGCTTCGTCCGCCTCGTCATTTGCTGTGCGGAAAACGCGCAGTTTCAGCGTTTTCGTCGGATGCGCTTTAAAAACGAGCTGTGTACAAAGGCTCTAAGGTTGTCATTATGCTTAATTCCTCAACATAGTTACTTATTTTATGAGTAGAACATAAACTTTATAGCGTGGGTACCTTCCATTTGAAATGTTCAGTGCCCGCGTTGATGGGTACTCATATGAACTTAAAGTTATAGCCATTTTCTATGTAAATTCTAGCTTGCCATTTCAACTTAATAGAGGACAAACATACTTTAATATTGCGTACACAGAACATTACATTTTACTTGTTAGTCTGAAGAGTTAACATTGATTGATGGAAACAGTTTTAAGTGAGCGATTGTTGTCGAAATGTGTTTTGTCTAGCTAAATCTAGTTGTAACTCAAATTCATTTTTGATTTAGTTAATTCTAGCTGGAACAAAGACACCTTGAAGAAAAGTGTTTTAATAATTGAAAATGCTTAGCTAAATACACGTTTTCTCCATAACATATAGCCTTAGTTCCAAAGTGGTTCAGGTGGACGGGAGTCTACGTTGGCGTGACAAAAAATCAATTAATTAATTAACCAATCAATTCTCACTTCTTTTTCGAAAACTATTAATCTCTATATAATCTAAACTCAGCTGCAACACAAACCATATCACGGACCTGAAAAAAAGACGGACGTAACCTCATCTAATCGAGACTGAAGCATAGCAATGGCCGCCCGCTTACCATGTGTGCGTAATTTTTGATTGGCGATTGACGCAGTATGGTGTCAATGTGTGGGTGTGTGTACTTGTACGGATAAAGAGTTGGCATTACTATGGGTGCTTCACTGAATTTGTTGTTGAGATTACGTCCGTCTTTTTTTTAGGTCCGTGAGTTAGATCTAATCTTCACATTTTTTGTCGAGTTTTGGGAATATGTTAGAAATGTAGCTTCAGGGGAGCCCCTGGACCAGCAAAATTTTGAAAGTGGTCTATGAGAAAAAAAGTCTGGGAACCTCTGACATATACGTACAAACTAGTACACAGTACACACACAATTGTAAGTTAAAGCGTTTGTACCCCAAGATTTTAGGTTTATAGCGAGGATTACGATACTAGCCCGTTTTAACAAAGGAAGTGCTCTTGTTGTTCTAAGCCCGACCTCAGCTCACCCACAGGTACGAGGTATTCAGAAATAGCCTTCGTATTGAAGATGCAAATTAATGATAGTGTTAAGTGGTCCCGTTTGTCCAGAAAAGGACAAATATGGTTCTCGGACTGTTTACAATAAATGTTTTATTCATAGTGCCCGCATAAATCCTGAGTATATTTGGTTACAAGAAGTTGATTCACATATTTATGTGTGTAGCTTATATAGTAAGCAATAACCTGATGAGAAAAGCTCTGGGTTCGCGTCCCTTTCGGAGTATCTCTTTCTTTTCCATGAAATAGTCTCACTTACATTTGAGCGAGATCTGACGAGTAGTTTTTGAATTATCAATAATTTTGAAGTCGGTTATTTTTTGTCACGAACTATTACTTAAATACTACGATATACTGTTTTAAATAATGTATTTATTTTTATAATATACCTACTTATTGCCTTGGAAGTTTTTAACATCCATCTTAGATCAACAACAAAAAGATTACTATAATAAATTTTGTTATTAGGTATGTACGTGAACAGTAAAAAGTTTGAGATCAATATTTGAACTCGTAATTTTAAATGATTGTGGTCTGATGGAACAGAATTTAACTATTTAAATCTGTGAAATGTTATATCCACACATTTTGCACGAAGTTAAATTCGTATGATACATAGTAGGTAACGTGGAGTTAAATATTACGTTACTACGGATTATCCTGTTTTTGCAGCACGTTTTCAGGAGATGGAACATTTTGGAAAATGTGTAAATATAATAGTAAAACGGTTTTTAAGAATATAATAGTACTTAAATATAATAGTAAATTTTTTTAAGAGGTAATATATTTTGTCTACAGGAAAAGTATTACACATGATTTACTGAATAATAAGTAAGGCTATTATATTATTTGTTAAAAAACAATCGTATTGTATCTATCTCATGCTGATGAATAATGCGTAAATATGAAATTTCGATTGTAACATCTGCGACACCAAGCCTGCCATCAATTTTATTCTGTAAGAGCTGAACAGACCGATTTACCTACTATAGACCGTTAAGAAATATACGTTTTTGCCAGAATAAATCTTATCTAAGCCCTACAAGAATAAATGTATTATGTTACGTCATTACTAGTATGGATTCCGTTATAAATGAGGTCCTCTACGCGGATTACAAAAATATCACGTGTATCGAAACGAAACCTAATTTGCTCGTAAAGTCCGATTTCGAGTAATATGACAAGTATAATACGTTTTATTATTACGTAGATACGTGACTAAGTTTATGAATTTTCTGGAAATAGGTATGTCTATTCTACTGTTATTTCTGTGTCGAGGTTGCAAATACTAACCTTATTACTTGGTCTAATAGAAGGTCTATATCTCTAAGTCACTTTTTAAGTAGTATAATAAAATTTACAATGAATAGCTTTAAAGCTTTTTTAATTCCTGTAATAATCTTCATCCTCCTAATTAGTAATAAAGTAATAATTTTCTTCAAAATCTGTTGAACAGAAGCCATTAGTCGACTTCGTTTAACAAGTGTAAATTGACAGACTTCATATGTTCAGCCAGCAGATTTGAATTGTTATATACGTAAGGTATGATTCAACATCATTTAACATTGATAATAACACTAACATTCTTCTATGTTAAACCTAAAGGAAAGTTTTGTATCATCGCCTGCATACCTATTTCTTTTATTGGATGTACTATAGGAATCATTCACCACTACTTGAGAAAATTATAGACAACTCTTAGATATTCAAAACACGATGTCTTCCAATACAGAATCCGGGATATTAATTAATTAATGTGTAAATGCACATAATTCAAAACGTGCATGTGAAGCGCGGCTATCCTGTGATGACTAACGTTTTATAACCACTGTGCTGTCAGCTATCATAGATCACAGCTCTCCTAAAATATTCTCAAGGCATTATGAGATACCAGTACTACAAACAATACATATAGATACTAAAAAAGTATCTGTTAACACGGTGATCGCACATATATCCGCACTGTACGCGCCCGACGCATCGCATTTGTATAAAATCATAATATGAGAGCCCGGTGCAGATGACATAATGTAGCCGCTTATATCCGAGGCGTACGGTGCGGATATACATATGTGCGTTCACCATAACACGTATAAAGAATAACGTGATAAACATAATCTCATTCTATATAATTTGCAGTATAAATATAGAAGTATATTGATAGGTACTTAAGGGCAAACGAGAATTGCCTACAGAGATTTAAACATGCTGAAATTGCACATCTACCAAAGATAAATCGTAATTTAATTTCAGCCAAACTAACAATTTGTTCTGGAGAGCTAAGGAAGGGCATTCTTGAATTTATGTTTCACTTCTGATAAAGTGCTCGTTAGCATTTTTCTTGTAAATTATATTACACAAAAGAGCTCGTCTTGCAAAATTGCAGAGCGAGTAGCGTACTGTTCTACTTAGTAACAGTATAGAGAAAAGAAAATTACAAAAGGTAGTGATAGTGACCGTAACAGATAAAAATGTAATGATCGTGATAATGCGAGGAAAATTCGCTCGTGCAGTCTATGTGAAATAAGTCATAGTAAAACCTTTTAATTTAATTATGTCATATTATCTATTAATATATATTGTATCTATTATTGTATATTATATATTGCCATAATAACTTCTGTAATGTAACCTTAGCAATATATATATTTTTATTTTGTAACTCTCGAGGTAACTCTCGCTCTCTAAGATGAGGTAGAGGGAGTGGGAGAGGGAGAGGACAAGTGTCTTGTCAGAGCGACAGTTATAGATTTATTCTATCCCTGTCGCTCTTCCGCATATTAATTGGCATGACAAGAGAAATAGCAATAATAACTTAATGATCATAATATAGATATCCCTGTTGTGCCTATGCTAAATACCGAAGAGTAAATAAGACAGCCACATACTATGATTGTACTGTCGCACCCTCGAAGACTTCAGTAGCTCGAGCACGAATATTTGCGAGAAAGTATTCGTATGGTTAACGTAAGCAATTTGTATGGCATTTTTTCAAAAGCGCCCCGCCCCTATCGTACGTAAATGGTACTAAAATGCCATACAAATTTGACAAATTGCTTACGTTAACCATACGAATACTTTCTCGCAAATATTCGTGCTCGAGCTACTGGTCGCCTAGTAACTCGCTTTAATTAATAAACGACGGCAAAAAGTGTCGTTACAACTTTTCGTCCTAATTTTTTCCGCCTAGCCCCCTTTCGCAACGCGCGATAAGAAACTTCGTTCCAATTATCAGTTAACCACATAAATAAATAAGTAATAATCCATAAAACAGACAGGAAATTGGTTAAAATAACATTTAAAATGTAGGTACTGGAACATCATAATAATGAGTATTAAAATACCCGAGTAGTCGATTGATCAAAGTGAACGTCGAACTGAAGTGAGAGTACAAAATTACAGTTTCATTAAATTCCCGACCGGGCAAAATGAACTGGGTGCAGAAGTTTAATGAAAGCAGAATATGTTTTGCTATAGCATTCCCATCAAAATGCATGGTGTTCTGGCCTACTTGTTTATGGTTGACTTTACCATATTAACTGGCGGCATGCCAGTGTTTGCTGCGAATATCTAAGTGCGTTTTGTTTATTATTATCTTCGTTAACGAACAGAAGTCGTTCAACTATACGTAATTTATTATTTGATTTTTCTTTTCATAGAACAGTTCCAAATTTTCATATTAAGTACTTGTTCCATTGGGATTTGATTCCAAGGATTTGACATAATAATATGACCATAATAATATGGTCATCGGGTGTGTTTTGAAAGGTTTGCATGTGTGCGTAGGAACGCGCCTTTGCGTGATTATGTCTGTGTTTAATTATAATGGATACTTTCGATGAATGAAATGATTCATCTATCGAGATCTGCCTAATCACATTTTCCAATTTTTATAGTTCATTCATGACTTTTTTCAAGTTTATCCAAGTCTCCAAATAAAAATAAACTGTTTTAGCATTGTTTATTTTTTGAAATACAAGTTTTATGACGAGGGTGAGTCTGAGCACCACTTTCTGTTTAAATTCCTTTGATAAGGCGTCTCAGCGGAAGTCAATCAGCAACTTCATATTCTACGGTATTCTCGGTATGTTGTATTTGTCTTTTTCCAAGTAAGCAGTACTCTTTATGAACATCTTTGTTACAAAGAAGTGGATTGTGTAAGTTGGTACTTGAATATATTTACACTGCATACAGTAAATGCGTAATATCGTTTTTAAGTTAATAATTGTTTATGTAAAAACATGTTTAATACAAACTATATATAAAAATAAAGTTTTTGAACTCGGTCCTAGAAAACGGAGTTTGAAAATATAATTGAATTTGATATCAATGGACATTATTATCAAACAGGACCCAGGAATATTTTACTCCTTTCATGCCTTTTAAAATCAGGACTTTTACATTTGAGTGGACTTAACCAAAAAAGCGTTTAATTGGTTGATTTTCGATCAGTGAAGTTACTTAATTTTGTTTGATAATCAATAACTAATTAAAAGCGAGATAAGCCAGCATCATTTTCGAATGAAACTGGAAGTTTTCGGCTCAGAGGACTACATAAATACCTAAATGGCCTTGTCTCTGAAAAGCTTAGGAACAATGATATTAAAATAAATCTTTAAAATTTCTGCAGCACCTATAAATAGCGAAAATCAGCTTGACTTATTACCCGGTCCTGTTCAATCGTTAGTCGTCTCAAATACAATATTGTGTGACTAATTCAGAATATTATAATAAGTAACTTTTATGTGTTGTCACTTTCCAAACTTCACTTTGATCACGTTTGTTTTGTTCTTGTTTTAATTAGGTAATACTAAGTAACTAGGCAAAGTTTGAAGATGAAAATCTGGCTCGTTAATGTCAAAGGTAAACAAGCAACTAGGTTAGGGCGACAGCGCAGTTATCGTCACGCAGGATCTTGACTTCACTAACACGGTACACGTGTAAGATACTGACATGTTACGACCGTACACTTAAATATATAGACGGGCTGTTCCGAACAAAATCCGTGTCATATTTTTCAAGCATTTTTCACACTCTATGACAGCGCTCCGTTCGGTTCAAGATGGCGAATATCAAATGTTTTGCACAATTTTTTTTTAATGTAAGTAAAAATATAGTTATTTACCAATTACTCAAATAAAGTTCAAACGTAAATAATGAAGACGTTTTAACTGTGTACAATAAACAATATGCGTTATTATGTGTTCTTGAACGGTCGGGGTTTTTCAAAAATGACATATACTTGTCTCGCTTGCTCGCAGCTGACTAAAATGCGTTGGCACCATATGTTGTTAACCTAGATGTCGAAACTTTTAGTACTGAACAGCCTGTCTAGTATAGTATACATATACGTCTATGGTTAAATGTTTAGAGTTATCAGAATTTGTAATAATATGACTCGTTAATTAATAACTCAAATGCCGGCCCGCTTTGTGGTAAGGATTAACATAAAGATAAAGTAGGCAGACCCTTCAATTTTATTTGTATCTACTGATAAGAAAAAAGAAGAAGTAAAAGAAGAAGTATTAAAGAATTTGTAATAGAGGGCGTTATGAAATTTCTTTTCTGAATGTAGCTAACGACTGTGGTTTGTAAGGTACGGATATTAAAAAAATTTGCTATTCATTTTGTTATTGAATAGCTAGATCACAATCCGTATCCTATTGAGATGAAATAAAACTTATCTTAGAGGTAAAATATTCTTTTCAGAAGCTAAAATTCCAATAAGATCCATTGATACGTTTGAGCAAGTATTCCGGGGTTGTTTTCAGACATTTTTTATGTTCCGACCTAGATAGAACCTTGTAAAAGCATTTCGTTGGCTTTCTGTATCAAATGTAAATATCTACAGATTTTTAACATGCAATCACGGACCTGAAAAAAAAACGGGCGTATCCTCGTCTAATCGAGAGTGAAGCACAGCCGCCCGCTTACCATGTAATTTTTGATTCGCGATTGAAGCAGTGAAGTGTCAATGTGTGGGTGTATGTACTTGTACGAATAGAGAGTTGGTATTATTATGGGTGCTTAACTGAATTTGTTGTTGGGATTACGTCCGTCTTTTTTTAGGTCCGTGCATGCAATAAGTTAATGCTTTAGAACAATCCCACCTGATGGGAAGTAGCGATAAGATTTACTTAGTAAGTAAAAGCATATTGACTCACCATCCATACTATTCACTCACCACCCAAAAGATGGTGGGTGAATACGCTTTTACTTACTAAGTAAACTTGGAATTCATCGCTACTTCCCATCAGGTGGGATTGTCCTAAAGCATTAACTTATTGCACGCACGGACCTAAAAAAAGACGGACGTAATCCCAACAACAAATTCAGTAAAGCACCCATTTTACTTACTAAGTAAAAGCGTATTCACTCTCCTCTAGGGTATTGTAAGACCCCATAGTCCCCATATAAGCAAGGATACGGTTGGGATTAACCCAGATGGATCAGCTCAGCGACTTTTAACAGAGATTTTCTTCTTTAGCTTAGTAAGTTGTTGCTGTATACCGTAATTAATTCGAAGATTTTATGTAAATAGCTGACAAGGAGCAGACGAGCCAAATGGAAAGTGCTCCAGACTTTAGTACCACCAAAGATATCACCGATGATTTGCCGACGATAAAAGATTCGTTAAATTATAATATTGCGCAGCTATAAATCAGTTAATTAATTCAGTCTCGAATATAAAATAAATAATTTTTTAAATGTATAATATAACATCGTTCATCATGTGAATATAAATTTTAGCTGAAGTTATAAAGGCACCGCATTACCTTTACCTTTTGTGTTCACGTGGAATTTCACATGGAAATTCTAGGTGCAACAAACTTGTGACTCGAGAAACGTCAGTTTAGCACTAATATTAAAATGTAGCGCTATTAGCATCTTAGGGGGAATGACCTTTATCGCATTTGCATGCATTGTAGTCAAAACGACGTAGGTAAACTTACTTTTTTATTGCAAACGGATAGACAAAATGCATCATATCACCCACTGAAGTATTTTGTCATAGAACAGATATCTCGAACAAAATGTGTGTCCCGCCGGGAGGTTCTATTTTAAAAATTGAGCCCCTGTTCTTCTTTCAAAATCGAGCGAATCCATCCAAAATTGAAGCCGATCGGTTCCAATTCATTGGGACATACATTGTGTTCGCGGTGTCGGTGATATATGCTAGTAATAATACTTCAATGCATATCACCACTCTTGCATGCATACCGTTACCACAATATGGCGAAGCGCTAGGCTCTGCCTGCGACTTTACTCGCGTTTTCTAGTAAAAGTACCCTATATCTTATTTCCAGATCATGGTCCAGCTGTGTGCTAAATTTCATGAAAAATTTCCGTTCAGTAGTTTTTGCGTGAAAATGTAACAAACATCCATTACAAACTTCCACATTTATGACATTAGGAGGATGACAGAGAAGAAACAGTATTAACTAGTAAGGACCTAGCTTACTTTTTTTTTAATTCATCTACTAAAAGGTTAAAATATTGGGATAAAAGTTTGCATGAGTACAAAAATAAATTTATCTACTTGAATTTTTTAAGAATAAACGTGAAGGGAAGAAGTAGTGACAGTTCACTACCTTGTATATCTATAATCCTTTTTAATATAGAGATGACTTCTACGAGTAGATGGGAAAGAAACTATAATAATCATTCTTCAAATACTGCACAGAAATAATAGTAAAGTTTCTGAAATTCATCCACATTTGTAGTACCAGCAATAACAATATATTCCGGTAATATCAACGTGGCTGTTTGCTCGGATTTTTAATTTATATTTCAAACTAGTTTCATAGTTCCGTGAACTTATCATGCAGCGTAATAATTCTAACGCGTCAACCGTCTAGTGTGGAGTTAGACGCTAATTTATTCTCGTAACAGTCTAGCGGGAAACTGAAATCATTTCACCTGACATTTTCGTTATAATACTCATTCATTTTCAGTGTGCCTCTTGCGACGTCGTATGTGACACAAGAAGTGTCTGAGTTTTACTTATTTATTTATTTACTTTAATTAAAACGGTAAAACAAAATATATGTATGTAGGTATTATTAATTAAAGACAACATTTCCATTGATCTCGTTCATAGAACTTCAAACATTGTATATAGGTATTCATTATATATTCAACATAATTCTGATCGAAGTTTGTGATCCTGAAGATGAGGGATCCTGGTTTTGATCCTTGGCGGAGCAGACTTTTGTGATGTTTTATTTGTCTATCCATGCCGTTTGAGACACGGGGAATGATGAAAAATAATTAAATTCAAATCATTGATGAATATTATTGGAAGCGAATTATTAATTAATAAATAAAATATACCTTCTTTGCATTCAAAGAAATTTTCACGTAATTACGAACATAATTTTATTATTCCTTATTAATTATTTATTATTCATTAAAAAGTAATTACTTACTTAATTAGAAAATAAAATTTTCCTTCTTTGCATTGATAGGAATCGTGACGTCAATGAGTCATAAATTGGGATAGGCGTGGCTTTCACTTAGATAAATTAAGCATCTGTTAATCTGGCTAATGGTTAGTAATAAACGGTATAAATAGATAAGTTTTCCGAAAAAATGTCTTATAAAATGCGACATGACAACGTCGGTGGCATGATTGGTAGATACATGATAGGTGGTATGATTGGTAGATACTGCCACTATGTACTATTGATAAGTATAAAAAACCGTAAAAATATGACAGACAGTGGTAGTTCCCTTTAATAATTATAAATTGCGACTTAACTCTATAAATAGCAATTTTTTCTGATTCCATTTACCTACTATGTACAATATTTCTGTAATATGTGAAATGCAAGCATTCCATTCCATGTTTGCGGAGTCACCTTACGTCGCACTTACCTCTATATCATAGTAGTCCGTCGTCTATAAAGCTTAGACCAGCGACCTCTAACGGGAAGAATGAGTGCATGCCTTCGAACTATTTACGCATACGATATTAAATACCGCAATCCTAAATTCCTGTAACATTATGCGTTGCCCTATTTCCTTTGGGACAGCATGAAAAAGGTCTCCCGTTATTGTGTCTCGAGAATACATTACGAGCAAAGACCGTGTTGTTTATATTTTCGGATAATTTACATACGAGTATCTAGGACGTGTTATTTCTGCTGTAATCGCATCGTTGAGCAAATTTTGCGTATTTCTGTCGTCTGCGGGATTACATAAATACTGCAGTTACACGCATAACATATGAGTTTTATTATGCACTCGGCATTAAAATGAGTATGATTGATGTTATGTTTCCGTTTTGTTTTGTTTTTCCGCCGTGTAACGAAGAAGTAAAATTGCGAGCATGTTTTTTTAGACTGGCTCAAAACTGTAAAATGTAAAATACACTGTATAATACTGTAAAATACGACTGTAAAATAAATATATCCATATATGTAAGTATATTAGGATCGGCTTTTCCTTTGTTTTTTACATCTATTATATTATAAAGTTATCATATCATTTTTATATGATAATAATAATTAGTATCTACCCTCACCTGACCTACATTTTATCAGGATTTTATGAATTTCATGTATCTCTCATTGTTTTAAATGTTAAATTTAATAACTGTATGAATTAAAAAATGCCATTATTTACTAATGATTCCATTCTAATTTTTAACTCAAATTTCCTGGAATGTAAAGTATCCTAGATAAAAATGATATACATAAAACTCATGTTCGTGATACGTGAATAGAAAGACAATGTCGAATTGACACGAGAAAAGTTTTACAATAATACCTAAATTGTATTAAATTCATAACGAAAACCTACATTAAAACGCTTAATGTGCAGATTCGGCCCCGTTTTGTTTTATTATTAGTATAGATTAAACTGAAAACAAACAATGTAAACGGCTAAACGCGTTATGCGGGTCAGGTAGTGAGGTACTCAGTGACGACTGACGTGTTATTTATGCTGATATTTCGACCCGGTTATATGAGTAGTAACGGCCATGCGGTAAAACTGTTGATCATTTAAACTTATACACCATAGTTACCGCTACGAGTATTATACCTTTAATTCAGTGTTTCATTAACTTGAACTTTCATATTATCTTGAATGTAACTTTGGCCCAGCATAGGATACGGGTAATCTATACATCTATACATCTATACAAATAAATAAAATTTGAGTGTCTGTTTGTAATATTAAAAAAACAGCTTTTTACTAAGTGCATTAGGATGTATACACGGTACATAAACCAAAACAACATTTTTTACAATTTTTGTCTGTCTGTCTGTCTGTCTGTTTGTTCTGGCTAATCTCTGAAATGGCTGGACCAATTTTGACGGGACTTTCACTGGCAGATAGCTGATGTAACAAGGAGTAACTTAGGCTACTTATATTTTAGAAAAAATAGTTTATTAGGCGATACGAAGTTCGCCGGGTCAGCTAGTAAATAATAAAGACTAGAGCATACTCCACCCACCCTGCTGCTTCATTGCGGTAACTAATTGCATGTAGTAGTGAAAGCTATTTTAGTTTACTAATTTATTAATTGAAAAATATTCTGCCTGTAATAATATAACAGCGACATAGCTAAGAGTTCTCTTTAATGTTCTTAAAGACGCGTGAAGACTTTCAACCCTCTCGGCCGTCGCGGTGGATTATGTTCTTAATCAAATTGAACCGGGCTGGCCTAGACCTCGACCTAGTTGCGGAGCAGAAATAGGGTTGGGATGTTGATGACCATTATAAGTACTGTTACGCGGACTTCTCCGTCAGTCTTTAAAACAAAACTACTTTTCACCACGAACTAAACATTTCATTTAGTTATCACTTTAACTACAACGAAACTGTGTCCTATTCCAGATCATTTTGAAGTTATACTTCTTATGCGACTTGCAAAAAGGTTGCGTTAAACGGTTGCGTTAAACGTTTGCGCTACCATGGAGGAGGTATGAAAGCACTGGATATATGGCCTTAGCTTCTTATTATATTTACCTCTTTTAAAATTTAATGTAATTACTTATACAAATCTCACAGACAACAGCG
Source organism: Thymelicus acteon (assembly GCA_951805285.1). Classification (NCBI taxonomy): domain Eukaryota; kingdom Metazoa; phylum Arthropoda; class Insecta; order Lepidoptera; family Hesperiidae; genus Thymelicus; species Thymelicus acteon. The sequence goes on along the minus strand of OX638229.1, from coordinate 10,760,064 downwards.
TGGTTCAGGTTCATAAACAACGCCATCTAGTTTGTAGTTGTTTATTTTTATTTGGTACAAAAATAGTTTTTGAAAGATAATTAAAACTGATAAACGTTATTAAATTAAATATTTATTTAATTATGTCAAAGAAGTATAACTTCTCACGCGCGTACAATTTATTTATTTATTTATTCCATTATCATTATCATGGTCTATTTGTGTGCAAAATTTCATGAAAATCTGTTCTTTAGTATTTGCCTGAGAGTTACAAACATGCATACCTACAAGCTTTCACATTTATAATATTACATAGTACAATAGGATAGTCCATATTGTGTCCGAAATCATGTTTGTTATTCAACTAAAATATGTAAAGAATAATTAATTGTGCGAGTTGTGTTTCCTTCTTGGTCGGCTATATGTCGCAGAGTCTGTTGGTGATGGCCTTTTAGTGCTTCTGATGTAGGGCCATCATGGTTCATGGGAGCTACGGTGACCATTTACAATCAGCTCAGTAGCTCTTGTTTTCTACTTCTATAAAAATAATGAAACAAAAGCTGTCGGCTTTATTTTCATTAAAAAAACTACATCCTCAGTAGGATATTTTTGCTCGAGCCAGCTTTATTCAGGATTTGCATACTCTGGCAAAAATAAAGTTGCCTATATAGTGCATAAGAGTCTTTACTGAGTTAAATTTTTCTTACAAATCTAGACTGTTCTAAGGTAGACGACCGAAAATCGTAACGCGCTAATATATTATTGTCACTTGACGTTGTCTGTACAATTAGCACATGCGAGGGAGCAATGAACTAGCTAGGTGTACACGAAATCTTGCGACGTGAAAAGTGAACTAACACCTTAGCTAACACTGAATGTTTGAAGAGTCTTCTCGTAAAAGAACGTTGACATCCCCACAACGGAATACAATGTAGACAAAATATTACTAAACATGTTATAAAAGATTGGTAATACCATTTAACTATACAATATAAACAATTATGTACTATTATGTCTTCTGTGATAGAATTTAGATGTAATCATAATTGATTAGTTATACTTATAATAAATAAATAAATAAATAAATAAACGCTAACACACTCATACCCCCGCAGTAGGTATTTATTACCTGTGTCGCAGGTGGCATGGACGACACATATAACACATCACAATCACACCCATGACCCAAGTACAAATATTTATCTGTCACATAAATATCAGCCCCGGCCGGTAATCGAACCCGGGACCCTTCGCTTCGCAGGCAGGGTCGCTACCAACTAGGCTACAGGGTTGTCTATAATAAATTAACGTTTAGTTCACAAAAACCATTTTTTATGACTTTTGATTAAATAAACTCAACATTTTTCAGGATATGATAAACGAGTAGTATTTTGATAAGTATAATAAAAACATGAATCAGATATAACTATAGATACGATTTTTGCTGTAAATTAGTTTTGACCGTGCGAATTAATTAAACTAAATAAATAAAAAATAAGTATACCGGGGAAAGATGCAAATTCACCCACACCTAGCGTAATGTAATTATTAATATGAGTACCTACCTATGTATTTGTGAACTCGCACATAGATTTGAGCACACCTTTTGAGGCTGTCCTTCGTCTAGTTATTCGGAAATAAGTATATCTCTATATAATAAACATGTTACATCTAGTGTTACATCAAACTTTAGTTAGTTCGGCTTATTATGTTGTCGAGGCAAACACTTCTAGTGACTGTTTCATCTGTTATGTTGTCGTATGTGTATTGTGTACAGAGATATTCCAAAAGTGCTAGTATCCTGCTTCCTACTATGTAGTCCTACAGATATTATAAATGTGAATTTAACACATAGGTAGACCATTGTCTGGAATTGGATAAAGGCGCGGACCTAAAAAAAAGACGGACGTAATCCCAACAACAAGTTCAGTGAAGCACCCATAGTAATACCAACTCTCTATTCGTACAAGTAGGTACACACACTCACACATTGACACTTCACTGCTTCAATCGTGAATCAAAAATTACGCACACATGGTAAGCGGGCGGCCATTGCTATGCTTCACTCTCGATTAGACGAGGTTACGTCCGTCTTTTTTTCAAATCCGTGGATAAAGGGTACTTATAATCCCGGAAAACGTGGGCAAAAGTTCAAAAATAAAATAACAAGTGTGCTTTAGACCACACGACTAAAGTAAAACTTCTTTAGCTCCGTGTATATGTATGTGAAACGTAACTGGCTATGAGAGAAAGAGAGAAAGAAAAAGTGTGCTCGCACCTATCTCTCTTGACCTTACAGTAATATACGAAACGTAACTTTCTTTCTATCTTCACAAACTTATATCTCCCTCTCAACTTCCGTTCGCCTCTCCCGATCACACTTTTCGTAACGCTCTCGTCACGCATTCACCAGCTTACTCCCCAAGTCAATGGAAATTTTACTGTGACTTTAAATGCGTATGTAAGAATAAAATAACAATGTGATACTGAGTATAGGAAAATATTGTCACACCATCTTCCGCAAACTGATTCGTTGTACCTTCGAGACATTTTTGTTTTGCCATTAGAAACGATTAAGAACGGAAAACTTATTTCTATATTGGTTATGAGTTTGCTTCGTTCGGGAATTGAACTTAGAAATTCGACGAATTTCTGAAAGCTCATCAACTGATTTAAAAAGGTCATCGATAAAAAACCTCGACTGACACAAATTATCTAATTCCTATGCGTAGATTATCATGTACTAATTATTATTGTTTTTCGTTCTTTCAGGTAATAAGAATTGAGTATTATAGCACTGGCGCGAAATTTTGTGTGGGTAAGTAAAAATAGTTTAATGATTAACCTAATTTATTTTTATTTATTTATTTATTTTTATTTTCACAAAATCCACAGCTTAATTTGTTTACAAAAATGAAAATGATAAGGCTGAAATTCTAAAAAAATATCTTACTTTGAAGGCTGGCTGGTCTTTATTAGTATTTAATCTATACAAATAAATAAAATTGGAGTGTCTGTTTGTAATATTAAAATAACCACTTTTTACTAAGTGCATTTGGATGTAGGTATATTGTATACACGGTACATATAGCAAAACAACATATTTTACAATTTTTGTCTGTCTGTTTGCTCCGGTTAATTTCTGAAATGGCTGGACCTATTTTGACGGGTCTTTCACCGGCAGATAGCTGATATAACTAAAAAATAGTTTGTTTGGCGATACGAAGTTCGCCGGGTCAGCTAGTTAATAATAATAATAAAATCCATAATAGTATAATGACTTTGAAAATATACTGATAATAAATCGGTAGAGTAATCCAATTTTAGATAAACTTAATAACTGTCAACAAAATAAACAAAAATGCTTGTCCATTCTCCGTTTAGGATGCTAGGTCGTCCTCGTTTGAGACACTGGTCTTTGTACTAAATGTACTTCCGATGCAATTTGCAGCTGTGTAGGATGAACCTTTTGTTCAAGGCTTTCATAAGACGTGGTCTGCTGTTGAAACAACCTTCCTGTTAAAATTATTTTCCTTATCTATACTAATATTATAAAGCTGAAGAGTTTGTTTGGTTGAACGCGCTAATCTCAGGAACTACTGGTTCGAATTGGAAAATTATTTTTGTGTTTGATAGTCCATTTATCAAGGAAGGCTATAGGCTATATAACATCATGTATGTTTATGTTATAAATATTGTAGTTAGTTTTTTCCACAAATGAACGCGGGTGAAATCGCGTGGTACAGCTAGTTAGAAATAGAGCGAGATAGAGCGCTGGTTTACGAATTGAGATGCTCGCACAATAGACCTACTAGGATATCATGAGTGACTGAGACCCCTCAAGCAATATCGGCGATGAAATTTATATTTTCGCATCAGAGCTTACCCTAAGCAGGAATTGAAAACAGACCGCGTATTTTTGGAATGCAAAGTTACTACCAAGTGAAATATATAGGTAGTTTTACTGTTTAATATGTCAACCAGTTTTTATATCTAGGTAAAAGATTCCATCAGATGTGAATTTCCAGTTTTGTATTTTATTTTAGCGGCAAAAGAGACAGGAGGAAGCAAATATATCCATCCAATAAAAACGTCCATAGGATAGTATCCTTGTTTACCTTAAATACGGTTTTTATTAAACCACCCGCTGAGTTAACGACTAATCTTTATTTAATGTTGGTTTTTCTCGTAACTGCTATCTCGATTTGTCTAGAACTTTCGAGGCATTGCGGGAAATAAGTGAGAAAAGTTTAATGAAATACTTGGGAATATTTTACATGTATTCAGCGCCAGGTTTCACCAGGGTTTTCTAGGCTATGTACCACCCAGTTTAATCCTGATAACTTACGTGACTTCAACCCATTATTGGCCCACAATCACTTGTGGGCTCACGCACGGGTCTCTCCTCTTGAGGCCTTGAGTATACTCCACCACGCAGCTCCAGTGCGGATTGGTAGAGGGATTAGTAGCCGACCCAAGTGTCGGAAACTTTCATGCCGCCCGAAGGTCTCCGACATGGTTTAATAAATGTTATCTTAAGTCCACCGGACAGACAATCGGGACGGAACTAATATATAGGGAATAGGAAGCTTACTGAATAAATAAAGACTGTGCGTGAACTAAAACATTGTATAAATATAAAAGGAGTACAAAATACAGAATAGCTGTTGTAGTAATGTAAAAGACAATCGTGAAAAACTTCTGTCACATCAGGCTTTACGTAATCGCTGATGCACGGAAGCGGTGAAGATTTTTTTGCCATGAGCGGTACTTGCTTAGCAATAGGGTATTTTACTAGCCTGGCTCACTTCAACCCTTCTGGAATCAATCGTGATTGAAATGTTTTACACGTGTTTGGATCGCACAAAATAATTATTTCACAAACGTAGTGAATTTTTTGTTTGTTTTAGTTTCTTGTTCCTGGAATGTGCTGGGACAGTGAGAACGTCACATGCAATAATTTAATTACATCCGCAGCCAAACAGCAAGTTTGTATGTGTGCTGTGTGTACAATACTTGACACACTTTTTTAATTAAGTGAAGAATTGCCCGACGGCTAATTGTTTACGGAAAAATAGGTCATAGCACGTTAAAGCTCTTTCAGAGGTCAGGTGTATAATGTCCAGACTTTATAACAAAGCGCTAATGTATATGAATATTTATAGCTTGTTCGGTAAGCTGTTTGTGAACACTAAATTCCCTATACACATTTTGTATGGACATTTTATTTCCATTAGAGTTAATTCGTTTTCCCAAAGCATTTACGTGATATGCCAAAGGGTTCAAGCATGGAATAGATAAATAAAGCCGTTTTTTAATTATTCCCTGGGCTTAAAAGCAGTGGTTGGTTTATATGAGGCCGTGTGTTTAGTGGGTAATGAGATAAAAAAAACTTTAGAATAAAAACTTTCTTATGTATTTATATTTATATTCTTTTTATCTATTCTACTGACTAGCAGCATCACAATTTATAAAGGCTACTCATAACCCCGTCGCAGACTGAAAAGTGATCAGTAGCTCGAGCACGAATATTTGCGAGAAAGTATTCGTATGGTTAACCTAAGCAATTTGTCAAATTTGTATGGCATTTTAGTACCATTTACGTACGATAGGGGCGCTTTTGAAAAGATGCCATACAAATTGCTTACGTTAACCATACGAATACTTTCTCGCAAATATTCGTGCTCGAGCTACAGATTCCTTTTAAAATTCTAAATGAGATTTCTAATATTCAATCTGTATAAAAACGAAATGATAGCAGAGTTTCGTGCGAAGAAGGCATTCCTCGTTTTAAAAGCCAGGCTTCTTGCAATCCTGCACGTTTTCACTACATTGCGTTTGTTCGATCTTATTTCCAATAAATTTCAGTTCCTCAACTGATTTTCTACTGCTTCGATGAACAGTTCGAAATTTTAGATAGATTCTTAGCTTCCTTGCGTTTATTTTCAATTCAATAACTTTATTTGAGATGTATTTTGATACGGAGTATTTTAGTTCTGATTTCATTTTAAATAAATCGTGCAATAGATATAGGAAAAAGTGTGATGCAGATTATAAGTTTGTGAGTTATACGTGAGTGAGTTAACATAATTATAGATGAATTATGTATATTATGATTTTCTGTATTAAATCACTTACATTACTTGCATTACGACACCCGACCGGCGTGGGATTGGAGTACCTAAGTATTTTAAGCCGCCCCATTATGGCTGAAAACTGATAGACGATTGAGACAAATACCCCCTCGCTAGATGTATATAAGATTGTATAAGTAGGTACCTACATACACTACACACAAACATGTAGTTTCAGTAGGTAAAGATAATACTTAGAAATATATCATTGAAATTCAATAATGGCAACTTTGTAAATTGTTGGGAATCTAATCAGTTATTCAAATAGTTTGCTTAGCAATAAAGGGTAGACGTTCTTACGATCGTAATACTGTTTTAAACGATCCCGGATAGTGAGGTGTAGGTACCTAGAATTTGTAATTCAGTCAGCCTCAATCAGTCGTATCGCTGGCGGCTAGTGCCTCTGGGATGAGCTAACTCAATAGTAAGCCCGGTAGACTTACCTGACCTATCTTGCTTTAATTTACTGTGAAGGACAGATAGTGTATATGACTAACGAATTGATATGATTTTCTGAAATAAGCTTGAAATAAGTGAATCTCTTTTCTGTCTTATTTCACTGTATTTTTTTTTTCAGGAAAAACGAAGTTGTTCTGTTGGTTACTAAATGCCTAGGTAAATGCTTTCGAGCTAAGTTTTTATTTATTAAGTTTTAAGATAATTAAACAACATCATAATGTTTTGCGATTAAAAAAAACGTTACCGTAAGTTTTAAAATACTTAAGTTATCGCAGTGGACTATATTATGTCAGTAATAATAGATAATATATTAATATGTTGTATGTAGTGGTCGATTACGTTTATGCATAGAAGCTGCACGATTTAATTTGTTCATCGTCCCCGTCATTTATATTCCAGTACCAACTCTTTGTAGTAGACCTCTGGGATAGCGGCGCCGCGGCGCTGGCTCAACGAATTTACCGCTACGGGGAATAAATAGCCAACAAAATAAAACGTAGCCACCGTTTTACTTCACGCCTGGATCCCTCATTGTACCAAAGCTTAGTTGACTCTGTTGCATATATTTTTGATAATCTGAGGACATGGTCTGATGGATTGATTGGTCGATACAAATCCTACCTCTAAACTATAATATTGTAAAGAGAAAAGTTTAGATTTTTGACTTGTTTTTAACCGACTTCAAAAAAGGAGGAGGTATTCAATTCGAATGTATTTTTTATGTTTGTTACCTCAAAACTTTCGACTGGGTGAACCGATTTTGATGATTATTTTTTTAATCGAAAGCTGGTGCTTCTCATGTAGTCCCACTTAAATTTGAACGAGATATGACTAGTGGTTTTTGGGTTGGGTTATATATGGGATTATTTTTTGTCAAAAATTATTTATAAAAAAACTCAAAAACTACAAGACCGATTTCAATAATTCTTTTACCAATTCTTTCCGAGTAGCATGGGCTATATTTTCTAAAACAAATAAAAATAGGGATCTATACGAAAACCGAAGCAAAGTGAGGGTGGTTGCTAGTAATATTATAAATATGAAGTTTGTGAGGATATATGGATGTTCGTCACTCTTTCACGCAAAAAATACTGAACGGATTTTCATGAAATTCAGCACAGGGGTAGACCATGACCTGGAATAAGATATAGGGTATTTATTATTTCGGAAAATGTGGGAAAGCCGCGTACAGAACTTTTATAAATAAATAAACTCACATTACACCCTCGCAAGGATTCCTAGTGTCGCGGTTAGCATTGACAACACAAGGCATCACTAACACATACGACTGGAGAGCAAACATTTATCTCTCACGTAAATGTCTACCCTGGCCGGAAATCGAACCCATTTACGCTTCGGAGGCAGACTTATATAGGCTAGGGACTCAGGGAGTCGTCAAATGACTATTATTTGAGCCTTATTACATAGCAAAGGTTTCTGTTCCAATACTACAAACAATTACAGACAGAAAGGCTCATGTAGGCTATTTTGTGTATTTATATTTTATAGCCAGGTAATCGAAATTAATTAATTGGTTTTACGAATCATTATTTGCTTTGCGTGCTTATTTTTGATTGGATACTTGAAATTTTTTTATTAACATGCCAAAGTAAATGCTCGGAATTTTATTTTTCTTTTGCAACTATGCGAACATTTCATGTTATTAAATACAAAGTGAATCTGGCTCAGTGAACTACAAAAGACAAGGGACGTAAAACATTTAAAGACCAGTGCATAATACAAATCACATACTTCGTCGCTCCACAAAACCACGGTACGGTTTGTTACTTGCATTTTTACCTTTACTTTGTTTCCAACCGAAATACCTCATTATTTATGTAGGACGTTCCTGCAAATATCAACTCTGTGCAGATGTATTTAAATTCCAGAGTTGCGTGTTGTGTTACATCACGATTGTATGGAAAATGTTTGCAGTATATTTGTAAGATACTATCATTGTTGTTTATTTTATACCGGAGAGTATATGGCATCGCAGTCACTTTAAGGCAACATCAATTCAAAGTATGCAGTAAATATCTTGATTTACAATTCAAATACATATAAAAAAGAATCTGATACAGTTAGCATCATCAGCATTAGCCCATCGTCTTTGGTACTGTAAAAATAATGGACCGCACCGTCTAGAGATTGCGTCGTTTCGGCAGGTTCGTCACCCTATCTTATTAATATTATAAATGTCTTTTTTACATTATAATATCATTGTGGACCTCACACAAAGACAAGAATACACACACCGTGACCGACAGCAGAAATTCAAACTCATATCATCACCTGTGACATCAACGAATGGGTCTGTTTTTAACCCCTGACGAAAAAAGGAGTGTTTTAAGTTTGATGTATCTGTGTATCTGTATGTCTGTCTGTGACATAGTAGCTCCCAAACGGATGAACCGATTTTGATCTAGTTTTTTTGTCTGAAAGGTGACTTAATCGAGAATATTCTCAGCTATGTTTAGTATACATAAAACTGTCAGGGGTTTTTTAAATTTTAATTTAAGATTATCCAACGAATTACTGTGTCTAGGTTGTTTCGTCTAAATTGCTTCTAATGTAATAAACCCTGTAACACAGAATCTCCGACAAAATAAAGATGGATAGCCAGCTTGGCGCGTTAAGGTACCTCATCCCTGGAAATGTTCGTTGTTGCCTACTTTATCCAGACCCGAATAAATTAGATCGGGCAGCAAGTGAGACGTTAAAATTAAACTTTACGCCGAATAACCTTGATGGCTTTTAAAAATGCCTTTTGTCTCTTTTTACAAACCAAGATTTAAAAAATTAACTTGTCATCGAAGAATCCCGCTGTGTTAATCACCGACGGATCTTTTTATGTTTGAATAAAACTTAATGATGCTCATAAAAATATTTGGTTTGTGTTGGGTTACAAATCATTGAAGAATTTTGTTCTCTCAGAATGTTGGGGTTATGTTAATTCGTTGTTTATTTGTATAAATTATGTTTGCACTAATAAATTGTTGATTAATAAATTTTGTAATGTAATATTCACCTTTAAGAATCATTCAATTTAGTTCCTACATTATATTTTGTTGGGATTCAAACCCGGGACGCCGCGGCGCCGAGCAAACTTAGAGATTTTAATTGGTCGACTCATTTAAGGACATACACTGTACTGGACATAGATGGCCTACACTATCTCCACTGGTAAAACCGGATGGCTCCTTGGCTCACACGGCTAAAGAGAAAGCAGACCTATTTGCATCTCTGTTTGCCGAAAATTCGCGTCTAGATGCTGGCAACAATGTACCACCTATAATACCTCACTGCGGTACTTTTATGTCAGAAGTCCGCATTACTAACAAAGAGGTTCTCAAAACTCTGCGGTGTCTGGACGTGAATAAAGCCAGTGGACCTGATGGAATTCCAGCGTTTGTGCTAAAGGCCTGTGCACCCGAGATGTCTCCTGTGCTGACGTGTCTGTTTCGACTCTCAATTGAGACTGGATCAGTGCCTAAATCCTGGAAGCTTGCCAACGTGCAGCCCGTGCCCAAGAAAGGCAGCCGTGCTGACCCCACCAACTATCGGCCTATCTCAATTACCTCCATACTCTGCAAGATTATGGAACGTACATTGAATAAGCGCCTCATGGCATACCTAGAGCAAAATGATCTCCTTAGTGACCGGCAGTACGGGTTTCGCCGAAACCGGTCACCAGGGGATCTTCTAGCGTATATCACACACATATGGGGTGAGGCCCTCGAGAAAAATGGGAAGGCGCTTGCTGTCTCCCTTGACGTCTCGAAGGCCTTCGATAAGGTCTGGCACGTTAGCCTCTTAAACAAGTTTCCAGCTTACGGCATATGCCCTGGCCTTATCAACTGGGTAGAGGACTTCCTGAGCGACCAGTCTTTCCGGGTTTTAGTCGAAGGTAGTTCATCAGAAACGATGACTACAAATGACGGAGTTCCTCAGGGGTCCGTTCTCTCCGCCACTCTATTCTTGCTACACATTAATGACCTGCTCATGCCCGGTATTTATGGGTACGCAGATGATAGCACAGTGGTAGAGAGATACCTACCGAGTTCCAAGGCCAGTAGGCTCGAAATTTAGTCAGAAAGAGAGGCCTTGGTGGAACGTGTGAATCTCACACTTCGGGCTGTGTCCGAGTGGGGCGAAGCCAATCTTGTGAGATTCAATGCCACTAAAAGCACAGACGTGTCTCTTCACCGCCAAAAGGAGCCCGCTCACCTTGGCTCCTACTTTTCAGGATGTGCCCTTGGATTATACCGACTGCCTTCAGTTGTTAGGAGTTGAGATATCCTCTAAGCTCAACTTTGGGCGGTTCATCGAATCCAAAGTTAAAGTTGGTGCAAGGAGACTTGGCGTCCTTGCGAAGGTCCGGCGGTACTTCACACCGAAGCAACTGTTAACGTTTACAAAGCTCAGGTTCGGCCGTGTGTGGAGTACTGTTCTCACATTTGGGCAGGTGCAGCCAAATGTCACCTTTCTGCATTGGATTCGATGGAGAGGCGTGCGAAGAGGCTCATTGGTGATCTGGTTAAGACCAATCTGCAAAGCCTCGAGCACAGGCACAGAGTAGCCAGCCTCTCGGTTTTCTATAGGGCACATTTTGGAGAGTGTGCGCAGGAATTATTTGAATTAATTCCCCCTTCCCCATTCCTCCATCGAACAACACGACGCACGACGGGTATCCACCCTTTCGTGGTGAACATCCCACCGGTACGGACAACGCGGTTTGCGTCGTCATTCATTATGCGCACCGCGAAGGATTGGAATAGCTTACCTACGTCTGCGTTCCCGCCCACCTATGACGTGGATGTATTCAAGAAAAGAGTGAATAGGCTTTTATTAAGTTAGTGCGCTCACCATCCTAGACCACATCTCCACTTACAATCAGGTGGGATTGTGGTCAAGCATTAACTTATTGTAAGTTAAAAAAAACATCTCTTACCTAAATCAGAGCGTGAAAAGTATAATATATATATAATATATGTATAATATATATAAGATATGCAAAGATTAAAGGACTACGGTATCTATCATACCTATTTAATTTTCGTTGCTTTCATTTTCAGGGTTTCGAAGTAAATAAACTTATAGTTTATTAATTAATAAAACTTATAGTTTCGTCATGTCCGTCCGTCCGTCTGTCCGCTACGCATCTGTCCGAAGCAAAGCGCCCAGACCCTTACTGCTAGAAAGCTGTAACTTGGCGTGGATATACATATTTATTAAAACTCCTGAATGGTAGAATAAAATATTGACCCTTGCCCGGTTTTTCTAACTGGCTTTCCCATACATCTTCGCTAGTTTAGTTGTGTGTCGGCACATAAAGACAAGAAATAAAATAATTCCTATCCTTTCAGTTTCATGCGTCACATGAACTATTAAGTAGACCTGTAGGTAGGTACTTTATTTGCGTTCGGAATGATGTTTACAGAAGTACAGTACATTCTATTCAATGGCACTGAAAAGCAAGAAAAAAGGTAGCGGACAACGCCGTAGGGCGGCGACTAGCAATGCATATTTTAAAGAGGTGCTCTGTTTACATTACAGGTGCTAGGGTACGTTGCCATGGCAACCGATCGCCCTTCTCGCTCTTACATAGACCCTTAACTTTGCCCTAAACGATGTAAAGAGATCTTTAAAAAAGAAGAAGCGTTAGATATTAAAAAAACGGGTTATTTTTTTAGGTTTAATGAAAGAATTATTCTATCTCACTGTTTTTACGAACAGGAATATAAAATAATATATTGAAAAGAACAATTCTTACGTCTTGCTTATTCTCTCTTCATTCCAGTTATAGCAAATCTCAGAAGAACATAAATGCAACACCAGCTCCAATTAAAATATTCAACATTTTTTAATTACAATATGTCATCGTGTTTCAAGAATATCATAATCCCTTCCATGGCTTTGTTGTAAAATGATAATGATAATCTATACTTCTATACTAATATATAAAGAGGAAAGATTTCATTTTTTGTTTGCATTGAATAGGCTCCGAAACTACTGAACCGATTTCAAAAATTTTTTCACTGTTGGGAAGCTACACTATCCGCGAGTAACATAGGCTATATTATATTTTCAAAAAAATTAGGGATCCTTTGTAAAACTCCAATAATGTAACCCAAGGTGTAAAAAACTAAGAAAACCGAAGCAAAGCGAGGGCGGTTACTCGTTATTAAATATAATGATTGTGTTCATGTGGATGTAATTTTATCACGAGTGGGGCGATTATGGAAGAGCAAAACGTAAAAGTATAGTAAGAAAAAACTTAAAAGAATCGTAAACAACTCGTAACTTTAAGACATACTTCTTACTACTACATTGCGTACCAGAAAGAAGCAATCCCAAGTCGATCATTTACCCTCTGTGTTTACCCCATAAGACATGTCTGCCCTCAGGCTTTAGAGGTCCTTTACGAGCAAACCCATAGGTTGCCATGGCAACCTGTTATCTGCTCAGTAACGCTTGCCATATTTTGTTTCGTTTGGGAATAACTGGGATTTGTAGACTGATGTTATTGATGAATTTTAGCTAATATTGTTTGTGTTATTGAAACGTGTTTTATTAATTCATAACAGCAATACAAAGGCCATTTGGCCCAATTCGATTCTGGCAATGATTTAGGTATTTCACAAATCAATGTTTGTTTTTTAGTCATAGTTTATTTGTAAAGTTTACGAGTATGCGTCCGGCAGTCAGGCAGTAATATAGCGCTATGGGTATAGGTATAGGGTAAAAAATACATGTCATTAATTATATCGATTCGACGCGCTCAGGGTTTCATTTTAAATGTTTGGAAAAAGTTTAAATTAATGACAAAAATATTTTACTATATCTGGGACTTATTAAAGTATTTGAATTATATTATTAAAATGAATTCATTGAATCATAAGAAAATTACATTTAAGTCTTTAAGTATATGTTTCCATTGGACCGAAAAAATTATAACAACCGCGAAATTATTTCATTCAATGAAATACGAAAATACCCGCACATAATTTAATTTTTCTTTCATCTTTTATGAAAGAACTTTTATGAAACAAAATCACTAACAAAAATATTCATCGTAAATAAAGTGATGCAAAAATACCTTCAAACCGTTTGACTCTGATCCAGTTTTGTGAATCCATTTTCTAGAGTGCATGAAAGTGTTAAATCTGTATACTTTTATGGGATTTTTATCCTTGCTCACAATGGAGAAGATAGGTTTCGGTGAGAAATATTTGAATATTGGCATGTATTGAATATGTGTGTGTTGGCAAGATATTTCTGTTACGTGATGATTTTTAGTGGTCATGGAAACTATTAACATTCTTTGGGATAACCGATGAGTTGCCGGCATATGTCATGTAGAAGGGACCATATCTTCCTACTAATATAATAAGTGTGAAAGTTTGAATGAGTGTTTGTTGGTCTTTCACGCAAAAACTGTTGAACGGAATTTCATGAAAAACACACAGCTGAACCATGATCTGGAGTAAGATAATATAGAGTACTTATTACTGGATAACGCAGGTAAAGCTGCGGGAAGCGCACTAGACGTAAACAAAAATAGGGTGCGTATACTTTTGTAAACGCGTGAGAAGTTATACTTACCAACTTCTTTGAAATAATTAAATAAATATTTAATTTAATAACGTGTATCAGTTTTAATTATCTTTCAAAAACTATTTTGTATTAAATAAAAACATGAAACATTAATCATAAATTATCTGAACAAATATTACTTGTGTACTACCTATGTTTACACAAATACAAACTAGATGGCGTTGTTCATGAAGCTGAATCACGCTGTTGAGATTCTGTGAGATTTGTATAAGTAATAACATTAAATTTTAAAAGAGGTAAAGATACGAGTAAAAGCTACCGCTATCTATCGAGTGCTTTCATACCCCCTCCATGGCGGCGTTAAACGTTTTGCAAGTCGCATAAAAAAAAATTTAACTTCAATAAAAATTGTAGTAGAACGTTAACCTTAACCCAATGATATTATAGTGTAAAAAAACGTGTTAGATATGTATGTCACTAGCGCGCCGACGATGAAGAGCGTAAGAACAGGCAATTGATTGACAGTTCTGCTCGTAGTCGTTCTGTCAATAGAAGACCTTCACGCTTTTGTTGTTGTCAGAAGTGCTTAACATTTGGCATACAGCGTCAAAATGTCTTCGTGTATTATACCAATGTGATTAGTGTAGTGAAACAAAAGATAAACGTGTGCGTGTTGTAGCTCTTTTCGGAACAGATGTTTTGGTATATTTGTAAGAGTATAACGTATAGATACGTTATTTAAATATCATCGCAATTTTACGTTATACCAGGCAATGATATTTAAAAAATATAGATCTATATTTTTAAATATCATTGCCTTAACCGAATATATTATCATGTAACTGCAGTTCAGAAACGCGTGAAAAAATAATAATTCTCTAGTTAACTACTGGATACAAATTTGAAAGACTTTAAACAAATTCAATTACGAACTTCAGCGGCGCAATCACGAAATACGAGTATATGAAGCGCCTGCTGTTTTATATTAAACCGCTGCTACGATCATTTATAAAGGTTTTGTACGTTTTGAACTGGTTCTTGAATATAGTAGTAAACGATTGTAAATTGCTTTTCGATATCAACCGTATTGGGTTTAGAATATTAACCCCAGTCCCACGCTGTATGGATGCCATAAGAGGCGCTCTTATGATAGGGCCTCTCGGATAGATTATATTGGTCTTATTTTTTTTTGTTTAAACCTCCGCAGTAGGTTTTTTTACCTGTATAGCGGGTGGCATGGACGACTCATTTAACACATCACAATAACACCCATGACTCGAGTACAAATATTTATCTTGCACATAAATATCTGCCCCGGCCGGGAATCGAACCCGGGACCCCTCGCTTCGCTGGCAGGGTCGCTACCAACTAGGGTACAGGGTCGTCAACGACCATTATTGACTTTAATAGTTATTGGAAATTCGCCATTGGAAGTTCGCCTGGAAAGCTACCATTCACCTGCTTGAGTTAGCCGCAAAACGACTCGTCGTGTTCCGGCTGGGGCCTTGAGAGCCAGTTCTTTCTTTCTTTTTCTTTTCTCTTTCTTGGCCGTCAACGCAACAGTGATGTTTTTGGGGTCGTACATCCTGTTATTCTTTTAATTTAGGGCATGGACTTTCGGTGCTAAGTTTTATACAAATCTGTACAACAAAACAAACATCGAAAACATCCTAAAACTTTCGTATTTGTAATATTAGTATACGAGTATGTTGAATGACAAATAGCGTTATTTCTGGACCACAATCGTTTATTTTTAACGTTCAAATTTGACGCTTGCTGCTCAGAGCGAATGTAAGGACAAGGACAAGAGGGCAGCAATCAAAGGTGATTTTTGCCCTCTTGAACCACAGGTATAAGCTTCAACGATGCGATGCAGGCTAAGAGGATCGCCCGCTTGATAAGATTACTTCCAAATTAACAAAAAGCGGCCAAGTGCGAGTCGGACTCGCCCGTGAAGGGTTCCGTAGCAGCAAGTAACAATATTTGAATTAATTGAATGAAAGATAAATTGCGGTTCACGATTTATGACGTATTAAAAAAAAACTACTTACTAGATCTCGTTCAAACCAATTTTCGGTGGAAGTTTGCATGGTTATGTACTTTAAATATTTTTTAGTTTTATCGTTCTCTTATTTTTGAAGTTACGGGGGGGGGGGGGGGGTGGAACACATTTTACCACTTTGGAAGTGTCTCTCGCGCAAACTATTCAGTTTAGAAAAAAATGATACTAGAAACCTCATTATCATTTTTGAAGATCTATCCATAGATACCCCACCCCACACGTATTATATGTATTATTATGGGTTTAATGAAAAAAAAAAATTGAGTTTCAGTTCTAAATATGGGGAAACCCCCATTTATTGTTTTTTTTCTATTTTTGTGTGAAAATCTTAATGCGGTTCACAGAATACATCTACTTACCAAGTTTTAATAGTATAGTTCTTATACTTTCGAAAAAAAGTGGCTGTGACATACGCCCGAACGGACAGACAGACAGACAGACGTGACGAATCCATAAGGGTTCGTTTTTTGTCATTTGGTTACGAAACCCTAAAAACCATGGTACGAATGCTCACGGTAGCGAATGACCTCAATGTCCACTTACATGAATTTGCCTGTACTCGTACTGTTCCTACTCGTTCGCTTTTTTGCAGCCTCAACTACTAAACTAAAAAGGCAATTCGGAAGCTTTTATAACAATAACGTATTCTAAAAAAAATTTACAACCGAACTTTCGATTGCACAAAACAATAGCCCGTGTAGTATAAATTCAGCACATTTTTCAGTGAGGAAGGGGCGTTGAAATAATAATCATTTATTGATGATACATTTGCATATATCCTCTGGAAATTAAAAGTAAATAAAACAGGTGTGGATATGTGTTGCTGTTTAAAGGCTTTTTTAACCGGACTCCAAAAAACACCAGCAAAAGCCACTCGCAATGTAGGGTTGAAGTTGTAAGTTTATTGACCATTACAGCCGTGATAGTTTTCCTTTTTAATTCATCTTATAATTATACCACTGCCGTGAATTTTTTCACATGTCTAACGGCTACAATTTAGCTGACAGTTTAGTTGATTCTAGAAGTGGTTGGACTAGAAGTGAAGTAGTTTAAAATAGCTGTACAATAGTTTACAAAAGCATATAGTTATGTAGTGAGTGACGGTGATCTAATTAATCTAATAGGCTGTACAATCAGTATTGGCATTAGCTCTGCAAATAATTGCAGAGTTCAATATACTAGCACCACTTTGAATGATTAGGCTCAAAGCTTCAAAAGGAGGTAAAGCGCCAGTGTTTTTACGCTTTCAAAGAGAAGAGTAGTACTGAGTGACGGTATGAACACAGGTCACGCGTTGCCGCCGGTCGTGTCATGCAATGGGGATAGGAACCTTATCGAGTAGAAATGGCGTGACATGGTCACGTGGTAGCGTGTTTTTTATGTTGTAAGATGGTTCACCTGATGGTAAGTGATCACTGCCGCCCATGGACACCGTCGGCCAAAAAGGAAGCGATGAACCCGCTTCTTGACCCCATGTCAAATCACCGAGCGTTTTAGGAATTTCGTTCGTTCGTGTGGTTTGTACAAGTACTCGATTTACTGCATTAATATTTCATATGGGCTGTAAGCGCCATCATTTTGAAAATATATTCGCGTTGTATAGACCACTAACGTCTTGGCCGTCTTGGGGCAATAACTCTAGTTCAAATGTATTATTCAAAATTGGGAAAAAGTGGGTTTCATTAAATTAAAAAATAACTTGGTTTCAGGTTATAAATAAATCTGTATCTGTTCTTTGTGAATGTAATATTGTAAAAGAATAGAACCTATGAAATTAATTTTCGCCCTGTCCTTGATTGTCAAATTTTTTTAAAGGTATTTAGTATTATATCATAATAATTAAATAAATGTAATCTGGATTCCTCTCTAAATAAAAATTAATAATACTAACAACCGACAGGTGCTTTAAGTCCATCACACATGTATCGCAATTATCCATCCATCCATTCATCCACCCATCAGCCTTTGGAGGTCCACTGCTGGACATAGGCCTCCCCTAACTTGCGCCACTCTGACGGGTCTTGAGCCTTCTGAATCCAGCAGATTCCCGCTGTTTTCTTCAGGTGGTCAGTCCACCTGGTTGGGGGGCGTCCTATGCTACTTTCTCCGAGATCCCACATCTCGAAAAAATTCATTCATCATTCGAGGACCTTTCTTCCCCAACGCTTATCGGTCCTTCGAACTATGTGATCAGCCCATTGCCACTTCAGCCGGCTAATTCTTTGATGGCAATTATAATATTGTTCAATAAACGCCTTAATTTATTATACTACATTGGCTTCTTTTCTATTCGTTGTATGGTCTATGGTAATGTTAGTGCAGCGTAGGACTAGTGAAGCTCTTCACATCTTTTCATGTCGCCTGTGAATGTTACACGTAATGGTTGGGCTTTACCTGGCTTATGGGTTCTATGGACATTTTCCAAATTGTGAAATCTGTCACCTGTGTTACTAGGCACAGACATACAGATATTCGAGTTGTATACGTATTATTAATGGCTGGCTGGCTTCAACGGCCCACTACTGAGCACGGGTCTCCTCTTGAGGAGGCCTAGAGCATACTCCACCACGCTGCTCCAGTGCGGATTGGTGGAGACGTATTATTAATATATTTGGTATATGTATACGATAGACAAAATAGTCCCACTGTAACGATTCCAAGAATTTTGTTAGTGTTTTATTTTCTTGTAGTCTCAAATCTGTGATGGTAGAGTCAATGCCGTAATCCTGAATGGGAAACTTGATGCTGAAAGCAGACGAAGGTACGGAAACTCGACCTTATCCCTGAGTATATTTTGCTGTTGCTTGATATTAGCTTTCCTAACGTGAAAATTGTATAAAGCACCTTGTAAAGGCAGTTTATACAATTGGCAAAGGTTACTGACAGGTACTGACTTTATCCGACAAACTATAAAGTTTGTCGGATAAATATGAAGAAATGTTTGCTATAACATGTCTGTTAGTAAGCATTATATTTTATATTTAGTCTTTATCGAATTAATTTATTTTATGATAGTAACAGTAGGTATT
This sequence comes from Thymelicus acteon, assembly GCA_951805285.1. Classification (NCBI taxonomy): domain Eukaryota; kingdom Metazoa; phylum Arthropoda; class Insecta; order Lepidoptera; family Hesperiidae; genus Thymelicus; species Thymelicus acteon. Next base: position 10,740,844 of record OX638229.1, on the reverse strand, counting down.
ATAAATTATTTATCTCCAAATAGGGGATTAAATAAAGTTTATCCTGTAGGCTGAATAATTAAAATGGGAAATCCATTAGAACGGAAAATTGGTTTTTGTTGACATACCTTTTATTTTTCGAATACAAATTCGGTTCGTGTCTATTTTATAAAATTAATTTATGAACTTTCATCTTTTATTTACGTGCATAACCTGTAAGGTCGATTTAATTGGGTTTACGTGAACCTACTGACAATATAAAAGTTTTTTTTTTGTTTTCTATAGACATTTATTTTTGTAACTTCGCAACGCAATTATAAATTTAGTATTAAAATATTGATTCTGCTTAACATGGTGAGTATATTCAGTATATTATAGTAATTATAATTCTAAATATTCTTTTATTAAATTCAATCACACCAAGCACTTTTCTATAATATGTAACATATAAACTTAATAAAATCCTTATTAAATATTTGCCTCCTAAATTAATAACCTATTTTTAACACATAAATTTTATTAGAATTATTTATTTCTGGGAATTCTAAGTATATGTACCAAATTACTAGTGCCTTCATTTGAGATGTCGGAGTCTAACTAATTTTGCCAGCTGGCAGCCAAGAAAGGCAAATATAAATTACAACATCTAGCTAGGTTCGGAAAAAACCTGAGTAGAGTGATGGATAGGCACTTGCGAGTCGTCAGTAATCTTACGTTCCAATCGTCACCACTGGGGACGAATGAAACTTTTTTTCCTACTCGTACCCAGTGGGGACGACCGAGAATAAAGCATCTTATCCTAGTTCACTCATGAGCGAAACTATAGGCATATATAATAAATAAAAAACCGCTAAAAAATAAAACCAATTTTTATATTTATAATAATTTACAATAATTTTAATCAGACCGTCTATTAATAATTAATAATATAAATATCTGGATGACCGAGCTTTGCTCGGTATTTTAATATTGCTTACCAAGGCCATCTACTAAAGTAGCTCCGTGTCTTTAAAGCAGTTAGTTGCTCCCAATAATAATAGTATTATTACACGCCAATAGATGTCAGGAAGAGTCAGTGATATTATAGCAGTTTTTCATTGCCTGAAAACACGGATGAAACGACATTTTCTGAAACCCCCTGCATACTTTTCATGAAAATCGTAGGCGCCGTTTCCGAGATTCCGAGAATATATATAAATATACAAGAATTGCTCCTTTAAAAGTATTACATTATTCTATTATCTACATATCATAAATCTGTAGTCGGGCGTAGCTATGTCTACGAATCTTCGGGGTTCTATTACACGCTATAAATAAAATCCAAGTTGGTGGGAGGTGCGTTATTAATAAATTACAGCTATACTTCACTTTTATATTATTTCAACCTCTAGATTTATTGTAGGATCGAAAAATCTCCTTTTATTTATGAGTCCCTGCTCCTCTTGTAGCACTTTCCTAACAAGTCTAACAACGACCAATGGCAATCAGGTCTTTTCTGACGAAAGTCAATTTGCATCGTACTCCTGCATTCTTACCATGCATACTAGGTTGGTTTTGTACCACATTTCTAAATTGATAAACGTACCTTTATTCCAATATTCCTTCGCCTAATTATGACAATCTTCATTATGAGCCAATATAAATCCGTTATTAATAGACATATCCTTAAGCCACCCACGTCGTGTCCTTGGAATCCCTTATTCCGATCAAGTCGGCATCCCACGCCATGTTTTATAGTCTATAATAACACACAATTAATACGGAATCGAATAACTTTTCTCATAGACCTCCACACTAATAAATAAAAGAGTTACAAGCTCTCCCCTCGGACGGATCAGAAAGCCAATATCTTTCTCAAAGCGTATTTCGCCAACCGCAATCGTTCTACATTAAGAGACACGGACATAAAGATGTCTTGGGACGTATTCGGTGTAATAAAATTCAGCAATTACTCGTACCGTACCGTTTCCGCAATGCAGGGAGAGAAATTCGCGCGTTTTGGGAATCGAAGCTGACGTATGCTAGAGGTTATGGAATCGGATTTATCGTTACATAAGTACGTATTTTTTATGATTGTGCAAAGGGAATTGATGTGAAAATCACCTCGTGTTATGTGTTCGGACATAATATAATTGTGCGAATTTGTTTATGTAGTTTCATTATACTAGGAATTTCTAACTAGAATTAACTCGATTAGATAATTAGACAATAAGCCATATTTTAATATTATGAGTATTACGAAATAATGTTGTATTGTAATTCAGGATAATTATGCTTTGAATAACTGAATTAATTGATTATATCGGGACAAATACCAACCCCTACGGTATTTGGTTGATAGAGATTTGATATTTGATTATGCAAATGATAGTTTGCACTAGCGAGTTAACAAATTGATATCTACTTTAGTAATGTGATTCGATAGAAATCATAGAAAGTAAAGCAAATGATAGATGATTGAATAATTAAATGCGATTTTCAATTACCTATCTATCCACAATCTCAGGATAAGTAATAAAAAACTAACACTATAACATTACTGACTTAGCATGTGACTTGAGGATAATGTTAAGGATGGACAGAAAGAACAAATAGAATATTAAAAACGATTGTAAATTATTGAGTATCCGTGACCTAGATAGGCCCAATTGCAGTAGCTTAAAGGTCGATGCATACGTAACGTGGACGGGACGGGGACGGGACGTGAACGGATCATAAATATACGTGCGTGCCTCCGTTGCGTATGCACTTATCGTTTACATTTTCTATGAAACGATGTTTCCAAAACTTCACGTCCCATCCCGTCCCCGTCCCGTCCCGTCCCCGTTCCGTCCACGTTACGCATCAATCTTAAATGCTAATTTTTTAAATAGCTGGAGTTACCTATATATACGTGCGTAGTATTTTGAAGTCAGTTCAGCCAAGTGATTGGAAACTCCTGTTCGGGAAACTGAATTCGAATAGGTACTGTATGCGGCTATAATTTGTCAAAGGATATGCGTACAAGGTACACGCCGACCTTTGTGAATATTAATATTATTGACATTAATTAATTTACCATTCGCACGGGTCAGTTTGTCATATGATGATTTGCGTGATAGTTTACACTTGCATACGGGATGTAAATGATTGATAACTGTTTGATCTATATTTAGATGTATGATTATATATTTAGATCTATTTTTAGATCTATGATAATATGATTACTACTTAAATGGAGACATAAATACCAACTAAAAAAAATTTAAACAAACCACTACATATTTTATTCATTCGTTACTATTTTGGAATCATAAATTAAAATTAGAATTTAGGAGTTACGTTAAAACACGTTTGAGAACCTACTTATGTAATTATTTTTAGAATCCATCTGTGGGGATTTGAGCGGCGTTTTATAGAAAGATGTTGATTTCGATATTCCTGATTTAATATTTCCCCTTAAATTGAGCCAGGCTGGCTTGGATTCGACGTGCCTAGCGGATGTGTGTTTGGGAAATGTCATTTCCGTATTGAAATCACATTTTCACATTTACGCCGAAGGCACCTATCCAATCTGTTCATTTATCAATCAGGTAGAAATTGCAATGGAATAAAATAAAACTTCATGTTTGAAAAGTTAAAAAGGTAAAATATTTATTAAAATGACACATTGCCTTATCTCTGAAGAAGAATAAATAATTGAGCTGTTTTGGATCAGTCCAATCGTAATAGTTTTTCTTGAAATAGATGACAAGAGATATTAATATCAAGAGTGAATAGGCTTCTACTAAGTTAATGCGCTTTACCATCCGCGACTTCATTTCCGCTTACCATCAGGTGGTTTTGTGGTCAAGCACTAACTTATTCTGTATAAAAAAAATGTTTAAATGTGCACTCATGTTTAATTATTAAACCGAACCATTATTAAACCGATTTCAAGATCTCTGCGATCTCAATATTCGCTTTGAGATGCTGAGATATGTCAAATCGTAGGTAAAAATGGCATTTATAAGATCTGAGATCAACTTATCAATACGGACTTTAGTGAGCTCGTATTAGAATCTGTCAACGAAACATGGCTGCTTGATCAATTTCAGTCAGTTGGCTTCAATCCATTATAGGCCTACTACTGAGCACGGGTCACTGAGAAAGTCTTGAGAAGGCCTAGAGCATACTCCACCATGTTAAAACCTAAAGAACATAAAATAGAGTTCATATTTGTTTTCCTACACTAGACTACGTTCACGGCACGCGTTGTCAATTCACATCCGAATGGGCATACGTCATTTACTGCTATTCCATATTCAAAACAGTCTACGCAGAATCAATACGCCATGTCGGTATATCTCGATAGCCGATTTTACTACGTCATTAATCGCCATGGGCTGTGATTGACTGCCTGCAACGGAACAGCCTACCGTACAAATTCACCCGTACAGTACCGTACAAATCAAATACAAGTGGAGTCAAGCATTTTCGTTTAAAAATTAAAATTCAGGCCAGAATAAAAAAAATAAAAACATTTTTTAAATGTACAAACTTTTTAGTTTATTATTTGTAAATCACGATAAAAAGGTTTTATCTTAATACATTCAAAATAATTAGATTCCGAAGTTTAAACCTAACGGAACTCCACTGTGTGCAACATTTATTTACGGGTAAATAAAGATGTATGAACGCAGCCTTAGGAGTTAGGGCACATTAGCATCAGCACATTAGATTAGTGACAAACGACATGACGTAATGAGACAGGTTACGCACACCACAGGTGACGTCACGACAATAATGACTAATTATCACAGATATATACTAGTCTCCACAGACACGTATACCTAGATTAGATGCAGCAAGTTTATACATTTCACGAGGGACAAAAAGGGTTTGAAATCCTATATAGGCGCCGTGTCATTTAGTCGGCCTTTCATTGCTATTGGCAACAGATGTCAACTGAAATAACAAAAAATACCTGATTTTATATTATGAACTCAGATTAAAACCTTCAATCTGAGGTTATGAACTGTAGAAAATCTACAAATATAGTAAGGAAAGATAAAGAAAACATTTTCTTTCATCGCTAAGTAATTTCGTTGTAAAATTGTGTTCTTATTTATTTGAAATAAATTAATTTAATGTTTATTGTGGTTTTACCATGTTTTACAATGACGAGCACTTACTGAGTATGTACTACATACTACATAATATGGTACTGTGGTACTGTCAATATTGTCGTTTTTCGGTCAAATACAGAATATAGTGTTTTTCATTTACCCAGCCTTGTCTCGATCTTATCTATTTTGAGAACCGACGAATAATTATTATATTTTATAATAATTGTAATCAAGTTAAATCAAACTCACCCCAATGATATGTTTAATAACAAAACTATACAATAACAACCAATCAGACTGATTATAATCGGTTATCAATATCGAGAATCGGTAAGAAATCTGTTTCATATTGGTATTGATAGGATGAGGTATATCAATCACTAAAATATTCTTGTGACATAACATTCTGTCAAAAAAGTGACACGCTTGGTTTTCATAGAATTCGAGGTACATGCGTCGTCTATTCTTAATGTATGTCTGTGCTAGTACCTAATATTATTGTAGGCATTCTGTTTTTGATTGATCGTAGAACGAACTTTGTTATGACACATGACACTTGTGACTTATATTGGACTAGGGTAATCGCTTTCCCTTCGCTTCGGGAATTGGATGTTAAACTGAAAAAAAAATGTACCAAATGTTAGCTTAATATCACTGAAAACCGTATCCGTGTATGGGTTCAGCTGTTTTTAAAATTTGTGGAAAAATCTAAAAATAATTTTAAGTGCTCTATGGCATTAGCTTACCTAAATTACCTTTCTTTTTTCTTCAATTTATCATTCATGTACAGATATCGATCAATACGGTATCTATTATTATGTGTTAGTACAGTATTTGTAAGATTACAATCTTGTAACTTACAATTGTCAACGTAAACGAAAGACTTCACATAACTAGCCGTATACTGAGCATGCTCATATTTGAATGCAAATATGTGAACAATATATTTGTGTATGTGCTATGCATGTTGTGTTGACTTTTGCAATTAACTCGGTCCACTGCAGTCGGTTCAGTAGTTCAAGCAAAGTGCCAGCTGTATTAATTTACAGTTTACACGAAGCTATTGACATTTTGCATCAATATGTCACGGCTTTATTAAATCGCACTAGGCATCTGATGCATTGATTTGTACGAAAACGCAAATGCTAAATTTACTGGACTGAATGTAATTAAATAATTTTAAGAAATTATTAGCTCTTACGTATTTTAATAATAAATTCTATAATATTGAAATAAATTAAATTCCCTAATTTCTTTATTGATATTTCAAATAACTCCGTAGCTTAATAAGCTTCAATAGTTCAGTTTTAATAAGTTTCAAAATAATCGCATGTTATCGCTTGACCTTGTGGTCAAGCACTAAATTTCACCTTTGAGAATTCAAAGGTGGTTTTGTAACCACAAAAAAGAGGGGTGTTATAAGTTTGATGTGTCTGTGTATATGTGTGTCTGTGTGTCTATTTGTCTGCGTATGTGTAGGTATGTCGGTCTGTGGCATCGTAGCTCCCAAACGGATGAACCGATTTTGATCTAGTTTTTTTTTGTTTGAAAGGTGACTTAATCGAGAGTGTTCTTAGCTATGTTTAGTGTAAATAAAACTGTCAGGAGTTTTGTAATTTTAATTTAAGATTATGTTGACATGTATTATTCAAGTTTTGATCGCATGTGCTCGATGAGTAGTGATCGATGCGTCCGTAGAATGCCCTGCTGATCCCAAATGCTTCGATGCCTAATCTGATTTTCTACCTAGGACTTTTAGCTTTAAATTTGTCTGTCACCATCAGTCTCTCTATACGGTAAAATTTTCTTTCAATATATGTATCCAAAAATATTTGCGGAGAGTAATTCACAAAATAAAAGATTTTTTAGTCTGACGGTGTGGTACCAGTGGTGATTGAACGAGTTAAACTATTTCAGGCATATTCGGTATTGTATATGGCATGTAATTATATGGACGAATAATTGCTAGTGGTGTAATTCCGCTTTTTCGTGCCTCGGAGGATCATTAGTTAGCATTCAGTAAATATCGAAGCGCTTCGGTCGTATAAAAAACTCCGACAGTTGATTACTATTTAAGTATAATTGAGTGATGTGAAATACACTTCAGGCCTAAAGAGCCTGGTAGGGAGTTTGAAATAGGCCACTAATGGATTGAAACCATATTCATAACTAAACTAATTCAAGCGGTATATACATTTGTTGAAATTGTCCCTCGTCAGAAGTTTTAAAGCAGTTAGGATTAAAACTCGGGCAAATGAACTTTATTTAAACGCTTGTACTAAGTTTCTATTCGTTGCTTAATTTGGTTAATGCTTTATTCATTTACATTCAGTTTTAAACGTTTAGCTTGCGTTTATCTGATTTAAAATGATTTTTTTTATTTTTTATACCATGATGATAACTTAATGTTAGTTAGGTTAAGGTGTTGTTGATTTTTATATAACGAAGACGGTTTGATACACATACATACGACAGTATTTGCCATATAGTATATTGTGCCGTCAGACTAAATATATAATACATAATTAATATAATGTAATACATATTTACCTTAGATATTACCTTAATAAAAGGAACATGTCACTGCTTACTTTTTGGTATATTTTGTTATGTATTTCTTCATGATCAAGTTCCAAGCGTCGATAATTTTCTGTTATTTAATATAATTATTTTTTAAATTAATTAACGTCGACTACAAACAAGTAACTATATATTTCATGTTCTCATAGACTGTAACAATGGGCGGGAACGTTCCAGCGTTCAAGCTATTCTGGAATAGCTTGATAAGTAACTGAAATATTAATTAAGTCCTGGTCCCTAATACTGTTTCCTTGTCCACAGATATTTGACAATCACTACCACTTCCACCACAACTCGGTGGCGCGAAGATCAGTGTCGCCGGCGCACGAGCACCACGGTCGTCTAGAAAACGACTCGCGCGTGCGCTGGGCCAAGCAACAGAAACTGCTGTCAAGAAAGAAGAGAGATTTCCAGCAGTTGAAAGTGTCTTCCACAGGTAATTTCTCAATAGACCATTCTCTTATAATAGACCACAATTGAACAGGCAAGCTGCCGCACGCCAAGCTGTTATCTATCGACATCAATAATCTCAAAAGCATCTTTCACAAAATACTTAAACACTATGGTTCATCTTCGATTAGGAAACGGCCCAACACTCCCAACCACAAGGTACAACAACTATCGGAATTATGTATAGGTACTCGACAAAGCCGTTACAATAACTATAAGTTTGTTATATTTAGGGGACTTTGAAGTAGAAGGTATTTGTTATACTGCTATGGGTGAGTGGAATGTTATGGTCTCCAGGTTTTGGTTTGTCTTTGGAATAACTGCTTTTTACGTATCTTAGTAGAATCTCCTGTGGTAATACTTGGAAGAGTTTGATTAAATTAGATCACGTATAGATGCAGGCATATGAAAATTAAAAGAAATAAAAAGGGATCTCAGTAGATGCTATTTTAAGTTTGTTGTTAACACACTATTTACATAAACACTACATCTTCTGTAATAAATAATAATAAAATCGACGAGGCAAGAACAGCTTTGAAAATATCAAATTACCAAAGGGAAGCATCTTTTTGCTTTGTTTAAGCCGCTTTGACCAGGTGGCCTTTGTAATATCGCTAAAGTAAAATAAAAATAAGTTCTGTTAAAGTCACACGCTACATTTAGACGGTGGAAAATTTTCTTGCAGCTACCGTGCGGTACCTTTGGTATCAGCGTACTTGTAACTTTATATTTAATATCTGGTTGACCGAGCTTTGCCCGGTATTTTATTGTTAGTATTGCTTAACAACGCCATCTACTGAAGTAGCTCTGTGTCGTTAAAGCAGTTAGTTGTTCCCAATAATAATAGTATTATCACACGCCAATAGATGTCAGGAAGAGTCAATGATATTGTAGCAGTTTTTCATTGACTGAAAACACGGATTAAACGATATTTTCTAAAAATGAATCCTAGCTAGATCGATTTATCGCCACCGAAAGCACCTCCATACTAAATTTCATGAAAGTCGTTGGCGCCGTTTCCGACACTCAGAAAATATATATACAAGAATTGCTCGTTTAAATGTATTAGATAGATAGATTAGGCAATTAAATTGAAATCTCTCCTCATTAAAATTTAAATAAAAAATGGTCTTTCCTATAAATATTATATCCGCGTCAATTGTTTTTGCTACGAGAAGTGACGCAAGCCATGGCACATCAATTAGTGAGAAGAAAAATTAAATGATTTTTAACAAACAGAAAAGGTGGTTCTTAATTCGGTTGTATTTTTATGTTATTTACTTACATGTTACACAGAACTTCTTCATTTCAACCGATTTGGAAATTTCTTTTTTTTATGATGTATTTTGAGATTGTTCCCATATTTAACAAAATTCAGATAATTATGATGATGGGGTCTAAGAGAAATTGAGGGGTCTCCTCAAATATAAACGCACATATAAATATGGCGATTTTTATATCATGTTTAGCGATAATTTTAGTACCTAGTCGAACATTTTCTTAGAAGTCGGTTATTTTTTTAATAAAAATTTGTTTTATTTTAGCTGAGACGAGGTCATCAGAAGTGCCCTCGCCGTCATCAGCATCGAAGCGGGATACAGGGTTCAAAGTCCACAACACGAGGGTCAAAGGACGGCCGCGGTCCGCTGACACCAAGTTTTATTTAAACGACCCCAAATGGCCACATATGTGGTATCTGGTAAGTCTAATAGTGATATCTAAAAATTATAATGGATTCTATAGTTCATACATTATTATACTTATTATTGTTATGATATTGGTAGGAAATGTATGATGGAGGAAAGAGGAAAAATCTTTCATTCTCTTTTCGAAATTCAAAGTAAACTGTCAGATAAGTTAATTATATCACATTCAGCTCAAGAATAGGTTTTGAAATACCTTTTGAAACAAAGTATAAATTTAAGTACCTACTTAAAATCTTTGGACAGTAAAGTACTGAACAATATCTAAACCATGTTTGTAATGGATAAACTTAAAAAAATACTGGACGGATTCAACAAATTATTTCACCAATAGGATGCTACTGGACCTATTGTTTCTGAGTAACATGGGCTCTATTTTATCAAAAAAAAATAGCGATCTAGACGGAACCCGAAGCAAAGCGAGGGCGGTTACTAGTCTTAAGCAAAACCAATTTCACGCCTCATAAAACTTACACCCCTAATGAGCGTTATGTTCGTTACTCGTCTAACTCTCAGCTTATCCACTAACATTGTTTCTCATTAAGGCTAAAACTCAAAGTATACACAAAGTATTCAGTGTATATTTATGCTAATTAAATTTAATCTTTTGAGCTACGTTTCCAATATAATAATATGAATATTAAAGTAGCTCGCTAAATTGTCTGTGCAGTGTTTCGATTAAATTAGCCAAGTCAAGCAAATTATTACTAAGGGCTTGTTTCACAATCTTCAAGTAGAGTCCTGAATAAGCTATTTGCCGGTTAAAGTGACGTTAAAGTGTCATTTTACTTACACGAAATGTCAACTTAACCAACGAATAGCTTACTTCGGACTTACTTGAAGATTGTGAAACAAGCCCTAAGTAAATTAAATATTGTTTTACGTTTTTACGTTCAATGGTTTGACATTTTTAGTTTTTTTTTACGATAGTAAATAGAAAATAAATTAGTCTGTGACAACAATTCTGTTTATTATAATATTGTTGGGCAACGTTTTTGTCCGCTTGGCTCTTCGTAGCAATGCTACGACTGCTACGCTACTGCTTGGTATTACAAGACTTCGGACTATCCAGGTGTTATAGGCCAGATTCGACCAAATATCAATCAAAATACCATAGTATTAGGTTATACTGATTATAATGTGGGTGTCTTCAAGTCAAGAGTGAATAGGCTTCTACTAAGTTAGTGTGCTTTACCATCCAAGGCTTCATTACTGCTTACCATCAGGTGGTTTTGTGGTCAAGCACTAACTTATTCGGTATAAAAAAAAAAAAAAAAACTAAACGTTTACATTCCCACGTGCCTAAAATAAGTAAAAAAAATTAAACATCCTTATCATGACTAATTTATCTCCCAGACGAAACTCCTGAACTCGGCTTCGCAGCAAAAAATATAAGATAATCCGTAAATACTTTAGTTATATTCGGAACAATTTGAATTTGGCGTTTTATTCTTTTTTTAACACGTTAACGCCTGCGCTGGCCACCGGTGGCCCACGCTAGACTGTCTCATCGGGCGGTTCGTACCGCCGTTGGCCCGCACTAGATTGTCTCATCGGTAGTGATGGAAAATATCGTTACTTTTATTTCACTATCAAGTCCGTGACGTGATTTATTTTTGTCACCGTTATATCACTGGTGATAAATTACGACCGTTATATTTCATTAGTGATGCTTATTGTCACAGTGGGTGCATTTTATTCCGTCCGTTACAAGAGAACTGTGAAGTGAAATCTCACGACAGTGACACCGAGTCACGGTATCACGTAGACACGACGTGGTTATAAATATCAAGTACCCACATAGTTTAATCAAAACCTTACCCTGTTTAAAATAAGACTTATTTTCATTTGAAGTTTTTGTAACGTAGCGATATTATTAACGAATCAAGTTGAAAGAAATCAGACAAACTAAAGTCTAATGACGTTGAGAATAAGATGCAATTTCACTTAAACAAATTCTCTCTTCTAGCTGATGGCACTGTGTCGATCTCGCTCTCGCACGGCTCAAGTCACAAATGCTGCTTTCTCTCTTTCTTGCTTGGCCGGTGGCCGGCGTTAAGTCACAGTAAAAGGAATACTGTGGTGAAATCACGTTCGCGATAAATGTAACGGACGGTTTCGATGCATGTCACGGGCGTGACAAATGAAGTATATTGTAACAAGTGTTATATCCAGTGATACGTGAAATATGCCATTCCTACTCATCGGGCGACGCGTACCACCGGTAGCTCCCACTAGATTGTTTCATCGGGTGGCGCGTACCATCGGTGGTGGCACTCACTGTACTACTGAGCAAACATGCAATACGTCTGCAGGTCTGAACAGGCAAAAATCGCGCGCCGCCAGATGAAGCGCGTCATTAATTCGAGCGGCGCCTCACAGCAAAACTAATGAAAATCGGCCCCGGCGTGAACGTGTTAATCTTTATTTGTTTAGGGGTTTCGATATGGTTACATATATGACAACCCCATTATTTTCTTACCCTTACACCAGCTAACAATATATAACTTATACTAGCAACGAAGATACATCTATCATTATTAAAAAAATAAATTGACACCTACGTACTATTGCAATAAGTATATAGCGTTTATCGTAACAAAGAGACGCGGGTAACTAGGTCTATAAAATATTTAAATTAAACTTTTATTTTTGAGGAAGAAGAATAAAAGCATTGGCACGTATAATTTGAAATTAATAATAATAATAACGCTTCACACTCATAGCCCCACACTAGGATTCCCTGTGTCGTGGGTGCCATAGACAACACACTAGACAAGGACATTCACACTCAGACCGAGAACAGTAATTCAAACTCATCATTCAAATTTCCGCCTCGCTGGGAATCAAACCCAGGACCCTCGGTGCGACGATCCGACATGATAACCATTGCGACACACGGATCGTCAAATTGTCTACTTCGAATAATTTAACGGATTGTAAATTGCATACAATATCTATAATTACACTAAATCACATAGCTTAAACCATTATATTTTCGTACTGGTTGCCGGCGTGCAGCTTTTACATATTATGTAGGTACGTTACATTTCCAAATTAAAATCGTAGCTCTCTCTCGAGGTGCGGCATTGCTTTTATTTTTATTACAAAAATTTTCGTTTAATTTCTCATAGCACACGAGCGACATAACATTTTATTTTTTAAAGTAACAATTTTATTTAAAATTAGTAACACGCTCTCGTTTTGCTTCGTTAAATCTATGCAACAGAACCTAGCGACGAAAAAAATATGACTATAGTTCTATTATAAGGGATTCCTTAATAAAATTGACATACTATAATTTTTTGTTTACTTTGTAAAATACACTAGGCTTATTTGTAAGACACTCACAGAGCTGTAGGCACGGACCTGAAAAAAAGACGGACGTAACCTCGTATAATAGAGAGTGAAGCATAGCAATGCCGCCCGCTTACCATGTGTGCGTAATTTTTGATTCGCGATTGAAGCAGTGAAGTGTCAATGTGTGGGTGTGTGTACTTGTACGAATAGAGAGTTGGTATTACTATGGGTGCTTCACTGAATTTGTTCTTGGGATTACGTCCGTCTTTTTAGGGTTCCGTAGCCGAATGGCAAAAAACGGAACCCTTATAGATTCGTCATGTCTGTCTGTCTGTCTGTCTGTCTGTCTGTCTGTCTGTCTGTCTGTCTGTCTGTCTGTCTGTCTGTCTGTCTGTCTGTCTGTTCGTCCGTATGTCACAGCCACTTTTTTCCGAAACTATAAGAACTATACTGTTGAAACTTGGTGAGTAGATGTATTCTGTGAACCGCATTAAGATTTTCACACAAAAATAGAAAAAAAAAACACTAAATTTTGGGGGTTCCCCATACTTAGAACTGAAACTCAAAAATATTTTTTTCATCAAACCCATACGTGTGGGGTATCTATGGATAGGTCTTCAAAAATGATATTGAGGTTTCTAATATCATTTTTTTCTACACTGAATAGTTTGCGCGAGAGACACTTCCAAAGTGGTAAAATGTGTCCCCCCCCCTGTAACTTCTAAAATAAGAGAATGATAAAACTAAAAAAAATATATGATGTACATTACCATGAAAACTTCCAACGAAAATTGGTTTGAATGATATTTAGTAAGTAGTTTTTTTTTTAATACGTCATAAATCGTAAACCGCAAAAAACATTGATCAAAGTTACAACGAACTACAAGAACTTTTATATTATGTTACTTGCTGCTACGGAACCCTTCATGAGCGAGTCCGACTCGCACTTGGCCGCTTTTTTTAGGTCCGTGGCTATAGGTTATAAAGCAATAAGTCACATAAATTGCATTATACCTACGGTAACCCTACTCGTACTCTTATTAAAATTTATGGAATTATTGGAATAAAGTACATAATATTTCTGTTTATTAAAATTTGATCGATTAATCATATTAACAATAATTAATGACACATAGCAAAATAATTAGATACTAGCTTTTACCCACGGCTTCGCCCGCGTGTTCAAAGGGAACTAACAATGAGTTGTTTAACATGCATGACACATTCCTGGTGCAAGAATAAATAAGTAACAGTAACAAAATTTAAAAGATACTAAGAGGAGCCAACTGTAAAACCTATGACCCTCTTTAACCTTCCAACTATAAATATAAAGTTATATCAATATTAATATTCATATTATAGTAAATTATGTTTAAATACATACTTAATATATAAAATTTATATCAATCCATAGCCTATACGAAGTTATAGAGGGACCAACACATTGTTACTTTTAGTATGGAGTGATTCTAATACGCATCGTAATGGATCTTCCCATGGGAATGAGATGTTTTACCGCGGTAAAAAGTAGCCTACGTTACTTTCCAGCCTCCTAACTATCTCCACACGCTAAAATCATATTATAACATCGCTCCGTTATGACGTGAAAGAAGGACAAACAAACAAACAAACAAACAAACACACTTTCGCATTTATAATAATATTAGTATGGAACTATGGAAGTATGGATAGTATGGATGCAGGGCACGATACAAATATGTTCGGTAAAGTTTAACATTACAGGATGTTTGTGTTTTAAGAATGTTAAATCATTCCTTACCTATTTATGTAGCGTTTAACATTTATAAATACTAAAAGTTATGTAATATTTAACTTTATAGAACGTTTTTATATTACGCCCTGCATACCTAATTATTTTGCTGTGTGTACATCATTGCTGATTGTACGTCTGTTCCCGCAGAATCGAGGGGGCGGCTTAGACATGAACGTGATACCGGCGTGGCGGGAAGGCATCACCGGCCGGGGCGTGGTGGTCACCATCCTGGACGATGGGCTTGAGACCGACCATCCTGACCTAGCAGCTAATTACGTAAGTCAAGTTCCTCTATTCTTGTATTTCTATTCATGGCACCTCCTTTTCCATTGCAATCTATCTGAGTGTTGTCTTTTTAATTATTATTCACATATTTTTTTATTACGAATGCAATAATTAAGTATATTATCTACGAGTACATATATAGTTGTTTTTTTTATTGAATTTAATCCTAATTTAATAAATTGTAAAATTCTTTTCAGGGGTTTATGAGAAAGTTTTATCACTTTTATTATGCCCATGTTTTATTTATGCTATAGATTTTCATCTGTACCTAATTGAAGTAACACTTGCCTTTTTTATAAACTTTTTGTGTCCTTGAATTTGTTGATGCAATATGTAAATATTTTTATGTTACAAAGAAAAGTATTTGAGGCAAACGGAAATTAAATCGTTATAATATGGAGCAATACATCTATCTAAAATCAACGGTATGACAATGGTAACTTAGTGCACTTTTTAGTGCACGACTAAAACTAGGCTTTTGTTTATATTTTTTGTCACATCTCTTCGTGCGTCACCTATCTTTCTCGTTTGACTGTGTATTCGGGTTATCTCAGTCTTGGAATCGAAACAAAGCAATTCAAGCAGTGTACTAGTGTTAATTAACACTATAATTGCTTGAAGGCATGCAGCCACCCTCGTAGTGACTACACCGCGCGATAAGTGTATATTATATTATAATGACTACTATAATTGTTTTAAAGTAGAAGCAGTTTGCGTAGCTATAATGTTCTGTAAATTGCTAAATAGTGAACTACGCTATATTGCTACAGTTACACTACCATAATATTAAAGTTGGTATTTTTACACAACAATTTTATTGTTAGTTGGCTATTTGTCACACAAGTGTATGAGGTTATGTTATCTAATTCCAAGTACCAAACATGTACGTAATTCCATTTGTATGAATTCCAGTCATTACTTGTAGGTCGAAGCTAGCGGCACAGATATATAAAAATATCTAATACTTACTTGAACGGAATGTAATAGGCTCGCGCGCGTATGAGCTTATAAGCACGTTTTGGTATTCAATTTTCGTGTGTGACGTACTTCCAGTTTATACGTTGAAAAAAAAAACAAACACCGACCGTATACAAACCCTTATGACCATTCTATTGTAAAATAAACATTTTGTGAATTGATACCGAAATAAATTACGGTGGCGGCGCGATGATGAAGTGTGATCGAATATTGAAGCGTAGCGATAGATAAATACGCGCAAATCATCTATCAACTGAACGGCAACAACCCGACGACGTTTCGGAGTGACGTTTGAACAAAAGCGGTCGAGTTTCAAATTACACGATTCATCCCGCCGCGGCTTTAATCTCAGTGTTGGCATTCGGAAAAATGGGTAATTGGGTCGCTGTTATTACGAACGAAAGCGATATGTGCGCACTGTTTCGAAACGGTGCATAACGCCATAGCCGCTCATATCGCATCCGTTGAGATTCATCAGCGGCCTCTCTCCAATCATCCTCATTATGCTGACTGATGACTTTTCATGAGCATCAAATTCAATCGTCAGTGATACAGCTGTGTTGATTGTAATCATATGCGCTGTATCGCGAATGCATTTATTCACGTCGAGTAGCGTCAAGCTGAATTAATGTTTTAAGGCCAAGCGGTGATAACCGTGAAACCAACTCAAGGGGATTTGGGTTTCAAATATGAAATTATGTATTTTCAAACACTTTCTGAGTTAACACTTAATTACAATCCCAAATTGGGTGGTAAAGCGCACTAACTTAGTAAGAGTCCATCCAACCAACCTACATACGACTGTACAGGCAACGTGATCCGAAGCATGAAACCACTCAAGAAAATATTCTTCTACCTGTCACTCAAGTACCGTGCCATTGCTCAGCTGACTTACGACACAACCGGGCTACTGTCTCTTTAGATCCAGGTTAAATTACAGGTTAAGAACCCACCCAGGTTAAAAACTCTTTAAACCTTTTCCCAGGATCCAATGGCGTCGTACGACGTGAACTCCCTGGACTCGGACCCGCAGCCCCGGTACGACATGATCGACTCCAACCGCCACGGCACGCGGTGCGCAGGAGAAGTCGCGGCCACAGCCAATAACTCGCTTTGCGCAGTCGGTGTCGCCTTCGGAGCTAGTGTTGGGGGTAAATATTTACTTCACGCACTTATATCCTCGTACACTTTTCTTCGACTCTTCTTTATTGGCCGGCAACGCATCGGTGGTGACTTCTGTGTTACTGACGTCCATAGGCGATGGTAACCAATGATATTTAAAAAATAAAGATATGTTACAAAACCCTCTTACAAAACATCCCTTACAAAACAACCAAAAAATCAGTTCCGAAAAGAGCTACAACACACACACGTTTATTTTTTGTTTCACTAGGTGTAGTGAAATTGTGTGATTACCAATAATATAAAATACCAATAATAATACCATAATTATTAATAATTGTTTGTCTACAATTATTAATAATTATGTTATTTAATTTACTCAACATAATCGCGAGCTAAGTTGCCCAAGATGCTTTTGCGGAATATAAGTTCTAAGAGCAATTAGTTAACGCTAACGCTAACGAAGTATCATTTATCAGGTCAGTTAGTTACATTTATATACTGTGGATAGAGTAAGTGATAAATATGGACAGTTCTGCTTCATATTATTTTCATATTTTCATAATTAGGTTAAGCATGGTTCATGCTCATATTTGGCTGGATACAGCAAGCATACAATGTTATAGCTGGGTTTCGTCTACATCTACATATTTTGGGATACTAAAGTGTATAAAAGGGATACTAATATGTCAAACCCGAATTCCATCAAATTGAGAGAATTAGGACCCTAGAAAACAAAAAGCCATTATTCAAACGTAGGAAAATATTATAATTGGTTTGGACTTAGACTTAAGGTTATTAAAATCGCTCCTTAGTACAAAGAGCGATTTAAGTAACCGTTAGTGACTCTGAGTTGGGACGTAAGACTGTCAAACTTGAGGTTTCATTAGCCAAACCTAGGACCAACAACCGCCCAAGTAGCACAAATGCGCTGTATAACAGTATTTCAACAGAGCACAATGGAAACGCTAGCTGATAAGTTGCAGTATAGTAGCGTTATAAGCGCTTAAACAGCTGATATAACTCTAATTTGGGCACAAATTTGACAGCACATAGCTGTATAAGAAATCCCATTACTAAAATAATTGGGTTATATCAGCATTATAATAGCATTTTATGTGGGTAACAGACATTACAAGAGCTGAACGCTGCCTGATTAACAAACCACATGTTACCCTATAAACACAAAGTGAACATTTCTAATGTTTTCATAGAGCTGAAAGTAAACGTCGAGCGAACTTGTGATATGCATTATCTTTATTTTCATTAAAACTGTCAGTATAGTGTCAATCCTTAAAACCATTGACTTAAATATATATAGACTCGCTGTTCTTAACAAATTTCGTGTCACGCTTTCGTGCCACAGAGTACTCAATCACAGAGTCAATATGCGCCCAGTGTTGCCAACACCCTACTCCGAAAGAGATCATGGATACATTACTATAACTGGACATATACCATGGATATATTACTCTGTCTGGATTACTTTGTAGAGGTACCTGAGGATTAATTACGTCATAACGGAATGACCATTGTGTTCATCCATTCATTGTGTTATCTGTAATCCCAGGATATATCATTCAGCTGTGTTAAATTTTTTTTATAAGTGTTGTGCACTTAAAATAAAAGAAATGTACCGTAATAAATTACATTGTTTCATTTCATTATCACCTTCAACATCCGTTTTCATGACGTAAGGACAATTTTGAAGAAATTATAATAAAATGTGTTAATACAATAATATATTTTTTTACCACCAGAAAAATTATTAGAAAACATTTGGAAAATAGGACATAACACCCCACAATTATGAAGGATAATCTCAATCCGGTCTGCGATTGGTCAAATAGTCATTCCGTTGTGACGTCATCTGTCTTCAAGTACCTCGAAGTTATGTATCCAGTTAAAAGTTATAATTATATCAATGGCGACAATCATACGATTTATGCCTTTTTCCAGTTCATCTCGGAGTGACTACTATATATTTTTTTAACATCGTAAGTAAACATTAATAATTTAAATATGTATTTGTATGCATTGTTAGAAAATTATGTACGAGTATAATAGGTTCATGATATAATTATTATAGGTTCATAGATTTATCAATAGATGGCGCACATTATAATTACCTATGTCCCGATATTTCTACATTTATAATTTTGTATGTTATTATGTAAATTTATATTATAACTAGCTGCCCGGACAGACTTCGTTCTATCAAAAAAAAATTGCAATAAAATAATATTGCGACTATACATTGAGATGTAAGCTATCCTATCTTTCAAGTTGGATCAAACTGCACACGGTGTGCAAAGGGCAATGAACCTAGTTAGCATACCTACAAGTCCGCAATTTTGAAAAAACCTCGATTCAGCGGCCAGTGATGTAAAATATGTCAATCGATAGAATAAATGATTATGATCAAAAAGTATTCAGTGATGAAATGTCGTAAGTGGTATACTTTCTGAGATATTTGAGTTCAAACCCGTAGAAAAATGAAGTAAAAAACTTTGTTTCGGCGGATATTGATAAAACATGTGTCAATCGATAGACTAAGTGATTACGATCAAAAAATGTTCAGTGATAAAATGTCGTAAGTGATATACTTTCTGAGATATTTGAGTTCAAACCCGTAGAAAAATAAAACATTGGTAATTAATTGTCTTTTTTATTTATTAGTGGATCAACACTATAACTATATACATATAAAATATCACAATATCATTAACAAAACTAAATAAATACATATTTATTCATATTTACATATATACATATTATATTATATATTAAGTACATAAATATTTATAACTACGTATATAACATGTGGTTGAAGACCACGGGCGACGACATTCTAATTGCTTCAGATAGTGCTGCCGGACGTGATTCTTGAAGGAACTTTTGGTAGTCTTTTGATGTCTACAAGCAAGGAGTTCCAGAACAGTATTGCAAAGGAATTCCCGAAATAAGCAGTGCTATGGGTTTCCTTTAAATAAACAGGAGAAGACACATTATTCAAAATAGCATAAAATGTTGAGAGAATTCTGAAGTTTCACATGTGTCGAATTGGTAGCAATTTAAGTTAGGAATTAAACTGGGAAATGTGGTCATACTTACGTAAGCTGAAGATAGGTATATCGAAGTTTTTTTACTTTATTTTCCTACGGTTTTGAAATCAAATATCTCAGAAAGTATATAACTTACGACATTGTATCACTTAATACTTTTTGATCGTAATCACTTAGTCTATCGATTGACACATATTTTATCAATATCCGCCGAAACAAAGTTTTTTACTTTATTTTTCTACGGGTTTGAACTCAAATATCTCAGAAAGTATACCACTTACGACATTTCATCACTGTATACTTTTTGATCGTAATCATTTACTCTATCGATTGACACATGTTTCATCACTGGCCGCCGAATCGAGGTTTTTTCAAAATGGCGGACTTGTAGGTATGCCAGGTTCCATACAAAACTGTTGGAAGCCCTTTGATTAAAATCGGTTAAGTAGTTAAGGAGTCTATCGCGGACAAACAACGTGACACGTAATTTATATATATAAAGATAAGAAGATTTTATTTTAATTTATAGTTTTACTTATTACTTTTCTTTCAATTTCGTTTTGTAGACCGCCATCTAAAACTAATTAAAGTTTTAGTACCTACATTAAATGAATCGTACTATTTTTTTTTCTGGAGCCATCTTAGGAAATACGACTTTTATTTACCCACCGTACGATCTCTCACTCCGCGACGTCTGGCAACCCTGTTCCGTAGTGATTAAGTACTCTGTGTTCGTTCTGTCAAGTTTGGTTCAAGATGTCGGTATTAAATATTTGACACTAAATAATTTTTAAGACTGTAAATAAAAATATAGTTACTTACCAATTATGATTAAATAAAGTGAAATAAAGTTCAAACGTAAGTAATAAGAACGTTTTAACTGTGCTCAATAAACAATAATACGTTATTAAGTGTTTTTGAACAGTCGGAGTTTTTCTAACGTGACATTTACTTGTGTAGCTTGCTCGCAACAGACTAAACTGAGGTGAACCCAATTGGGTTAACCTCAGGTGAACAAACTGTAAGTACTGAACAGCGTGTCTATATATTTAAGTCTATGCTTAAAACTTGTTGATCCCATGGTGCCATTTTGTGACATGAAAAATATAATTTAAGGTAAGTAAAACTTCGATTTCTTACTAATATATTTGAAATCTTATTGGGAAGGTAACTTTATCGTGAAATACCACATATATATCGTTCAAAATTTTCACGCGCCCTCATAATAATACAGAATACGAAAAAAAATGTAACTTAAATTGATTGTAAACAAAATAAAATATATTGTTTTGGCATATTTATATGCATGAAGGGCTGTTTATGTGTTATTTAGTAGTATCTTATTTAATTGTTGTCGATATCTTTTAAAATAAACCAAACCAAAAGGGCTAAAATTTTATAATGATACACAGTCAGGTAGTAAATATGGCGGATAGGTAAGTGAATAGTTGTAATCTTAACATAGTGCTAAGGGCTGCATGAATGCTCGCATGTGGCCTGTTATTGTAGGCTGTATATTATTTCCCGCATCGGCCATATCATCATGAATAATCTTCAAGTACTCTGCATTAATTTTACGTCGTATTCCACCAGTTCTTTTTTTATCTTTCCACATTTTGTAAAACAACACTCACTAGTTCGGAAATTGCCACACGTTATAAAATAATAAAATTCATGATTACATATAACTCAATCAGCAGAATAGATGACCACACAAGTTCAAATATTCTGCTCAAACAAGAATTACGAGCTTAAAAGTGAACTTTTTTAAGGCAGCGGGCTGCTATGTAACTGCATAAAGTTCACAATTTAGGTCTGACATGGCCTAGACAAATGCTGTTATACGAGTATATACTGACACCTGATTAATAGAGTAAAAGTCCATCTGTGTGCAGCGTGAAGCATTTAATCATTGTTAAATAACTTCACAAAGTAACTGTTTGCGTTAAAGTAGTTCACAAAGTTCTCTCTTAAAATGCAACAGTTTTAGAGCACACTCGTGGCTATTTATTCAGAAGACTGCATTGCTAGTGTTCCACAGCATACGCTCATGCAGCAGATAGAAGAAAATAGTACCAAACGCTGCATAACAGTGACGTCTGTGGCATGTGTGTGGTGCCTAATAGAATCACAAAACAGAATAAAGCATTTTAATTAGCCTCGCTTCTTTTTATACAGCTGTTACGGATTGAAAGAACTCTTATAAGTAATTACAAATGCTTAGATTGACGATGTGGGCCTTTATATTGCTATTTTGTGCTACTTGGGCGGCGTTAATTCTGTGTCTATAAACCTAACACGTTCGCATAAAAGTTTCGAAACGTCTTGTTATAAAACGTCCCAAGTGTATGTATGTGTTCATAGGCTATCACATCCCCAAGTGTACGAGTACCTAACGTGCTTAAAATTTAATCCCAGTTTCACAGCGCCACGGTTCATTGATGAGCCTATCAAAGTGTATTTATTGGGAGCAAACACGTTTACACTGTACGCTACGAAATGATGGCGTTAGGAAATAATTTACTTAATGAAGTTGCATTTAAAGCGTTTATAGGCAATATCGATGTCGCGATAGATCGGAAACATTTTCAGTATCGGTATCCCGCAGGGTCTATTCTGGGTCCCCTGCTATAATATTTATACTGGCATACTGTTATGGCGTGTACAAATATTGTGCGTGGGTTTTGTTCAAACATTTTGAATAATATAAGTTTCTTTAGAAAATCTCTTCCGTGAGTAGTTCCCAAAGGAGAAGCGGTATAAAATTCCCAAGATTTCGTGCTCACAGCCTTACCTACTTCTACTTATAGCTATATTTATATCAAACTCATATCCAAGTAGTTTAGTAATAACGTGTCATAATAAAGATTATTAAATATGTATTATGATAATGAGATATAGTGATCTTAAGATTAATTTTCTTAAAACGATCTCTAGGCGTGTTTCTAATCTTGAGGTTCTATAATGTAGGTAAAAGGATACCAAGTAATTACATTTTTTTTTATAATGTTTCCATTTATTGCGTGTTCCTAAGCTTGTTATCTACCCTAATTAAAGTAAAATAAGTAACATTATTTATTTAATTAGGTTACTTAAATTGAACGAGTTCAATGAAAAGTAAATTTGTCCTAAACTTTTCCTTTCATCTTGCAAACGAATCAACTTCTTTACACAGTATGAATAATAAGGGTTACGAAAACACTTCGCGGTCTTTGCTTTCAACTGAAAGTGATTCTCTTTACGAATCCAATTAAAATTACCTACCTTAACACGCTTATCATCGCAAATAATTCATGATTATAGACAAATAAATACATGTTGTATTGGGACTGATTATGTAGTAAAACCGCAGTCACAATCACAACCTTTTTCCCATTTATATTTATTTTAGTTGTGTAAAGTTTTCTTTATTTATTCTTTTTTCTTTCTTGACCGGCATTGCGTCATTGATACCTTGGGTATTGATCTATGATGGTGACTTACCATCAGGTGGCTCGTATGCTCGCTCGTTGACTTTTGACAGTTATAAAAAGCGGTCAAGTGCGAGTCGGACTCGCCCTGGAAGGGTTCCGTAGCAGCAAGTAACATAATTTATATTTGAGTTGATTGAATGAAAGGTAAATTGCTGTTTACGATTTATGACGTATTAAAAAAAAACTACTTACTAGATCTCGTTCAAACCAATTTTAGGTGGAAGTTTACATGAAGTACATCACATATATTTTTTAGTTTTATTACTATCTTATTTTAGAAGTTACAGGGAGGGGGACACACATTTTACCACTTTGGAAGTGTCTCTCGTGCAAAATATTCAGTTTAGAAAAAAATTATAGTAGAAACCTCAATATCTAAAAATATCTCAATACCTAAAAATGAATGTTGCTAAGCGCAAAACTCGAGAATGACTCAATCAATCCTGTTATTTTTTTTTGTATGTTCCTTAAGGCACACGGAAGGTTTTAATAATAATAATAAAAAACTTGACATTACGAAGTCTGTCCGGGCAGCTAGTTGTATATTAAATGATGAGGTTAAGTATTAACCTTATTAACTTAATTTATCTTTGTGATCGTAATTATACTTTTATCTTTGTGATCGTAATTATACGATCACAAAGATAAAAGCATTCATTCATATTCCTCCGGGGATCCATTTAAATAAGTCAGACAATTACCCAAGTAGCATTAATATTCCGGTCAGAATATCCGACAATTAGATTACCGATGATTACCTTTCCAATTTCCGTGTATTAAATATTCAAAGTATTACGGAACAAGGAAGCTACGCAAATTAAAAAATTAAGATTACTCATTTTAGATCTCAGATCTGTCAAAACTTCACTGTGCTATTTTTAGGGTTCCGTAGCCATATGGCAAAAAACGGAATCCTTATGGATTCGTCATAATTGTCTGTCTGTCCGTTCGTATGTCACAGCCACTTTTTTTCGAAACTATAAGAACTATACTGTTGAAACTTGGTAAGTAGATGTATTCTGTGAACCGCATTAAGATTTTCACACAAAAATAGAAAAAAAATCCATTTTGGGGGTTCCCCATACTTAGAAAACTCAATTTTTTTTTTCATCAAACCCATACGGTACCCCCGTATGGATCTCTATGGATAGGTCTTCAAAAATGATATTGAGGTTTCTAATATCATTTTTTTGTAAACTGAATAGTTTGCGCGAGAGACACTTCCAAAGTGTTAAAATGTGTGTCCCCCCCTGTAACTTCTAAAATAAGAGAATGATAAAACTAAAAAAAATATATGATGTACATTACCATGCAAACTTCCACGGAAAATTCGTTTGAACGAGATCTTGTAAGTAGTTTTTTGTAATACGTCTTATGACGTAAACCGCAATTTACCTTTCATTCAATCAACTCAAATATAAATTGTTACTTGCTGCTACGGAACCCTTCATGGGCGAGTCCGACTAGCACTTGGCCGCTTTTTATTTACATAGGTTTTCTTATTTATTAAAACAATAATGAATGAATAATTGTGTACATAAATGTATGGTGATGTCAGACTTGGTGATTTGTTAAGGTTTGTCTTAATTGAACCTAGATTCAGTAGATTCTGTTGAAGTTTGATGATGATTAACAATGACTTTAATGTAATCAATTATTGACGAAACAAATTAAAAATTTAAAGATGGTCAAAATTTAACACTTCTTTCGACCTAACTCTCATTCGCAGTATGCAATAAGGAACTTAAGGGATACCGTATGATAACAGTCCTTACTGTGGACGGATATCGATTTAACACAAAATGAACCTAAATACTAATCCGAACTTATTCAAAGCAGGTTAAAAACAATCAAACATTGTAAGAAATATAAGTTTTTAATAGGAACTTCATTATGTAGTTCGAAACAGAAATCAACCCTTAATCGCACTTCACCGAAGTTCCTTAATTTAACTTCAGCAGTAAACATTTTATGTAAATGTGTGTTTATGAAAACAACAGAAGAAAAATTGCAAGTTGTAAAAATTGATGCTCAAATATAGGCCGTGTTCGACAAAAGTTTACTTGGACCGAACCTTTTCTGGATTCCTGTTACAGCTAAACAAAATCGTGATTGCGATTTGGGATCCTACATCCTTTACGAGGGTTTCATAACCTACCGATAGTAACAAAATAAGTTGGGAGCGGGCCCCATTTGTTTACCGTTATCCCGTCTTTGGGGGATTAACTTCAATTTTTTGCATGGTCTGCTCATAGCTTTAGGAAAGCTTATTTGATCTCCGTGCGCGGTAAAAGTTTGATAATATTATACCTACTTAAGTAGTTTGGTCCGTGTTACAAGTGTTATGCTTATGATATAACTTGTTGCATGAATTTTTATATATTTTTGTTCATTTAACAAAAAAAAAATACAGTAGAAAATTAAATTTTCTATTCTGTACCGTCTTAATTGAAATGGACGGTATATTTTATTTCGCGGCTAACTTACGTGATCCAATTTTTAATTATTGTTAGGGCCAAATTAGCTGATAAAAAAACTTTTGTTAACAGGTACAATAAACTTTTAAAATGATTTATTTAAAAATGAATAATGAATGCATATGGAAATAATCAATTTCCTCAATACGCAAAATTATAAGATTCTAAAGAAATTATTTCGAAACACAAAAATGCGAAAAAAGTATTTTTGGAAAACTCCGTGATTCCTGTTCGGATATGACCGACGACATACCTTATATATGTACATTTGATACTGATTATATTTTTACCACCAGGTGTCCGGATGTTAGATGGTGACGTCACTGACGCAGTGGAAGCAAGATCGCTAAGCCTGAACCCTCAACACGTGGACATCTATAGTGCATCGTGGGGGCCGGATGACGACGGGAAGACCGTGGATGGCCCTGGGGAACTGGCCACCAGAGCCTTCATTGAAGGTGTCACCAAAGTAAGTCTTGTCCCTTTGAAGCCAATTCTCCATATGACCTGCCACGATTAAAAGAATCTTTATAAAGCCTAGTTAACTCCTTCCCTAAGTATCACGTTTTAAATGTAAATTCTAGTAATCCTATCTAATATAAGTTTGTGAGGAGTTAGTGTAGAGCACTAGTAAATAAATATGTTGACCGTATATAAATAATAATATATTCCTTTTTTTTCAACCAATACCTACAATAGCGTATTATAAACAATTATGTAAAATGATTTTAAAATCAGATTTACGGATGCTCGACTATAAATACTAAGTAATTTAATTTCAGTATAAATTGCATTCACCACCCAAAAACAGGCGTGGGTGTGTTAAAGTTAATAAAACACATTGATGTATGTTCTCCGTCCTGTGAGAATACGGGAAATACATATAACAGAAACTTCGCGTTTGTTCTGCAACTGACAAACCGGTGGCTGTAAATAACATTTAATAGCGCTTGAATTTAACGTAAAAACAGCACTACATGAATAAACTTTTGCAGTGTTTATTGTCTGTAGGGCTGGCGAATTATTATTTTGAATGGATGTTTTTTTTTTAAATTTCTCGATAAGGGTAAGCGTGAAATTGTAATTATAGGGAATTGGTCTTTGTAACATGATTCTTGTAAATGTCATGGTTATCACAGCGTCTTTTTAGAAACCTAAAAACATGACAGAAAAAGAAAACTTAAACTTTTCAGCCGTATTGGGGCGGCTTAGAATACTAACCCCAATCCCACGCCGGATGGGTGTCGTAAAAGGCGACTAAATCCGGCCCGCTGGTGGTAGAACCCTCGGAGGGATTATACTGGTAATATTGATTTTAATTTTTAATTAATACCATTATTACTATTATTATTTCTCCATAGGGTTCGCCTGGATAGCTACCACCCTTGAGCATGAGTCAGCCGCCAAACG
The DNA here is from genome assembly GCA_951805285.1 of Thymelicus acteon. Classification (NCBI taxonomy): domain Eukaryota; kingdom Metazoa; phylum Arthropoda; class Insecta; order Lepidoptera; family Hesperiidae; genus Thymelicus; species Thymelicus acteon. The sequence goes on along the minus strand of OX638229.1, from coordinate 10,713,161 downwards.
ACTCGTCGTGTTCCGGTTGGGGGCTTGAGAGCCAGTTCTTTCTTTCTCTTTCTTGGCCGGCAGCGCATCAGTGATGCCTTTGGTGTTGCTGATGTCCATGGGCGACGATAGCCACTTACCATCAGGTGGATTGTCAGCTCGTTTGCCGGCTATTTCCATAAAAAAAAAATATAGAACTTTACTATCAAAGCCATTGTGATAATAATTGATGAAGCATTCTTAATCCGCCCTTGGAGGAAAAATTTAAAAGCCTCAAAATAATTTAGTTTAAACTACCTTATACAGTAGGTATAAGACTTATTTTTCATCTTCGATGTACTATTATCCCTGTTCAATAGACTTGGGGTTTAATTTGCCAAAATTCAATATTCTGTAACCAAGTTAGCGAAGGGTCGGTCAGTTTAGAGCGGTAACGTTCACTCAAGGGAATAGGGTGAATATATTTCCGAAATTGTTACTACTTATTAGAAAATTTTGTAATAAATTATTTACTTATTTGTAGTAAGTTTGAGCAAAGCATTAAGCTATACTGCAGATAGGTCAAAACCCAATGATTGTGTCAATTCCAATGATCTGGGCACAAAGACGCCGTGATCAGCTTGTAATGTACAAAGAATAACTACATAGTATAAACGTCACAGAACGCCATTTTAAACGGTGTATGTTGGTTAGTTAGATAGGTGAAGACAAGTGGCAATGTTTCTGAGAGTTTCCGTGCTTTAGAAGGCACATTAAACCGTTGGTTCTTGGTTGTTATTGTTAAGCTTTGTCTTGGCTTTGCCACTAACTCCTCCTACAATCCACCTGATGCAAACTCAATGCTCTAGATTCTGGACAGATTCTGGATCCAGAATAAATAAGATAATAATAAGATAATAACAAAGAAGTTAGGGGAGGCCTATGTCCAGCAGTGGACCTACAAAGGCTGATGGATGGATGGATGGATGGAAGAAAGAAGAAGAAAGAGATTGTCCTGTTATCGCTAAAGGGTTGAAGTCACATATGAAAAGTAGAACTATCAGGAACATGTGCTTTCAAACTTGATATAAGTTTGCGGACATCGCGGACACTAAACATTTTAAATGAAATATGAAATACAAAAATCGTGAGTACCCGTTTGCATTCAAAAACTACCAGGAATCCTAAAGTTCTAGTTACGATGGTAACTCTAATCAACCCGAGCGTAATTTCTGTAATGATGCAATTATTCCCTCCGCCACCGCCCAAATGTGGTCAAGTGTTCTCGGGCATAAAATTTACATAATGTTGTTTACCTTCTCTCGTATTTTCGCGTGTTTATACGTTTCAATTCCCAAAAGATAATGACGTCAAGTAACTTAATATCCTGACCCTGTAGCCCGGTTAGGATTGACCCTGCCTAATAACATTATGTAAAATGCTCCAAAAGGGAAGGAAAATCTCATCAAACCAAGGTCATTTCGCGGATATGGATATCTTTTGGAGGTTTCCCTATGTCATACATGAGATAGAAATTAGTGCAATTTTATGACTAGAACCCATATCTCTCCCGCTGGCGTTGGGCTAAGGTTTCAGATGAATGTGAGGTAAAGGCCATATTTTACCATACGGCACAATTGCTGATTACAAACACTTTATAATAATAAAGATTTCCTCATAATGTTTTTGTTTAATATCTATTTATTTATGTAATGAATAATATAGAGAATAATATGACAAAGACATAGAGTTACTTTTGTAGGTCCATCGACAACATTGATAAACTACGTAAAATACTACAAGAGTCAACGATTTAAATCATTTTCCTACCTAATGTGACAAGTTTGGAGCTAAGGCAAAGATTTGGTCCCCTGAAGCACTTTGGGTTATTCCAAAGCTTCCAAACCAGTGTTGACATATTATACGTGACGGTATTGTATTGTGTATGTTTTTGTTCTCAAGTGTAACATTATTTGTGTGTCTATTATTATTGTTGTCTATTGTCTATTGTTTGTCTATAATGATGTTCGGGATGCCTTCAGTGCCTAATTAATAATTGTGTTATTTTGTACCCCAGTTGTTTGACAACTTCTGTAGGTTAATAAAACTTGGTGAAACAGCAAAATAAGCCAATCATAACTTAATATTCAATTAAAGTTAAAGCTTTCCTTTGTCTCATTGTTGAGTGATCTTTTTTTATTGCGTGAAACCAAGTTATAAGCAAAATGAATCAAATACTTATACCTCTAAGTAGATAACCTGTTTGCTTAAAAATTATGTATCGCTGTTGATTCTTCCGTTCGATTGGTAATTATTTTAATTTACTCAAGTTGGTCCTAATTGTACCTATGTGTATAATGAATCTGAAATAAATAATCTCACTCCCAAGAGTCCCGGGTTACAGATGGATGAATGTCTCTAACTTGAACCACAATAAAATTGTGATTGAGACATCCACGGACCTGAAAAAAAGACGGACGTAACCTTGTCTAATCGAGAGTGAAGCATAGCAATAGCCGCCCGCTTACCATGTGTGCGTAATTTTTGATTCGCGATTGAAACAGTATGGTGTAAATGTGTGGGTGTGTGTATTTGTACGAATAGAGAGTTGGTATAACTATGGGTGCTTCACTGAATTTGTTGTTGGGATTACGTCCGTCTTTTTTTAGGTCCGTGGAGACATCATAATAATATATTTAATAGGCTTTTTGACAGAATTGTTGCTAGTACAACTATACAACAAACAATACAACAAACTTGCAAACAGGTAAACAGAGAAGAATTAAAAACACATAACTTGCTGGAGTGTGTGCGTACGGAATCCGTGAGATCGTTATACTTGGCAAGAACTATGCAGATTGGTCTACTTAACAGTATTTTGGCCTCCCCCATGTCGGAAGAGGCCAAGATATTGTGCAGGCTGGCTGTTTTGGGTCTTGCAAAACGTTAGTTAGTTAATTTGGAGTTGTATGTTAATTGTCTCGTGTTTTATTGGTATTCTTGCTGTAATGTCTTTGCCTATCCTGTACGGGATGATGTGGTCGCTCAGCGACACATTCCCATTCAAATAAATAAATAAAAAATTAAAAAACGCTAATGTAATAAAGCAAGATGTCTTTAATAAAATTAATGTGAATAAAGGAATTGAGCATTCATTCATTCATGAGCTTGCCATTCGTGATGTGATGATATTTTGTTGTGTTCAATAAAGTTTAAATAAATACATTATATTTTCTTTTATGTACAGACACATCCTGATTAACGTATACATGGATGCGCGCGATTCACCACTTCACCGAATTATTGTGTCGCGGCAGTGGCTTTTAATTAATTGTTATTTCATTGTGTGTAATTGGCATACAATCTGGGTTAAATTAATTCCCGTTTAATTACAGACCTATATCGACAGCTCGTCACATTGAACCTATTTGCGTAATTTAACTGTGCTACCTGCCTGACAGATTAGTACGCAATTACTGAGTAAAAACTCAGCGACGCGTGTGTTTTCATTTTCACTTAATGCTGTATATCCCATCAAAATTTTACCAAAAAAATAACACTAAAGTTATCGCTAAACATTGGCATCTCGTATACTTGTGGATCCCAATCATCATCAGATGTCAATTTAGATAAATATGAGACCAAGTAAAAAAAACTTATGTGTGTAGTTATGTACGCAGTACGCACGTAAGTTATACTTCTTTGGCGTAACAGAACAAAATAGCTAAAGGATTTCATTCCGTACGCCACAACTCTTTGTAAAAGGAACCAGTTATCAGCTAACTTCATCGTGTCGCTTTTTGGCTGCGGTGTGCGCGCGCATCGTAAAACGGAAACTTGAAAGACAGTTATCAGCTAACTTCATCATGCTGCTTTTTGGCTGTCGATGTGCGCGCGCGTCATAAGAATTTTACGCTCACAATTTTTTCCAAACGCGCCAAAAGAAGTGTAACTTCAAAAGAACTTGGTTGATTAATTACGGAGTTCTGAGAAAACTTGTACACTCATTTCACTCATTAGTGGTATTATTTCACTTAGAGTTTTTACAGAAGATGTTTTCAAATATTTATGATTTTCACCGTATTTCTGGTATACCTACGCAACATAGTATGAATTATGTAGGTTATCTACATAAATTTCATGCCGAAAGAAAGAAACAAACCCACTTGCTGACGTCCGCGACGTCGTCCACGGAAATATTTTTGATACTAACTTTTACAATATTCATACAAACTTTTACTCCCCATCTTACCCCCTTTAAAATCCTTTCTTAAAAGCTAAGGAGCACTATTTAACGGACTTTTGTCGAAAGTTTCATGTATCTGGATCTATTGGTTTAGCCTTTGCTTTGTCTATCAACAACACATAGCGTTCTAAAGTAAATAATGGCTGCTCCAACAGGGTCGTAACGGCAAAGGGTCAATCTTCGTGTGGGCATCAGGCAACGGGGGTCGAGAGCATGACAACTGCAACTGCGACGGCTACACCAACTCCATATGGACGCTGTCGATATCCTCCGCCACGGAGCGGGGAGAGGTGCCCTGGTACTCCGAGATGTGTAGCTCGACCCTCGCCGCTACCTACAGCAGTGGTGCTATTAATGAGAAACAGGTAATTTTTATAGTGAGAAGGTTAGTTAGAGGTCGTGATTGACGTCCCGTGTGACGTAATAATTACCCTGTTGGACCGTTCGAAGGATCCTGGGTTCGATTCCCAGCGAAGCAGGAATTTAAGATTAATCTGAATTTCTGTTCTCGGTGTGGGTGTGTTTGTTCTTGTCTTTGTGTGTTCTCCATGCCCCGTGGCACCCAAGACACACGGAATCCTAGTGTGGGCTATGAGTGTATAGCGTTTATTTCATTATCATTAGAAATGATGAGATCGGAACGAATAGGGAACCGATGTAGCTCAGAGAATTAGCTGGTTGAAGTGACGAAGAACCGATAGCCAGAGGATATCCGTTGGATTAAGAAGGCCCAGGACGGGTCAGACTGGTGCAAGTTAAAAGAGGACAATGCCTAGTTTTGTAAGGGGCCAGCCAACCTTATTTGTCCGCGATTCGCCCAGCTGAATTACACTAATAGCATGGATAAAAATGATTGTTAGTTGTTTTGGGTTTTGTTGGATTATAAGCCAAGCTCCCCTCTTCTTGAGTATAATCCAAAATCCCCTCTTCGAAGTGCTTTCTGCTGAACTTGTTCAGCATAACCTCATCCCTTGGGATAGAAAGGATGCTCTTACTAAAATCACTAACATAATCCATTCCACCAGGTAGTAACAACGGATCTCCATCATTCGTGCACTGCGGGTCACACAGGCACGTCAGCGTCTGCGCCCCTCGCCGCCGGCATCTGTGCGCTGGCGCTGCAAGCCAACAGAGACCTCACGTGGAGAGACATGCAACATATTGGTAAATAATAATTATTTTATAACTAATATTCTCTGTCTCGTTTTATCTTATGGTACCAACTTGGTACTTTGAATGCGGAGGCGGAAAGACCACAAAACATATTTTTATACAAGTCATGCATGTCTAATATATCGTAACTTTACTTTACGTAAATTTTTGAAAACTCAATCGTTTTTTTAACACTAAATTGTTTATTTTTAATAAAATATTCTCATTATTTTTAGGGTTCCGTAGCCGAATGGCAAAAAACGGAACCCTTATAGATTCGTCATGTCTGTCTGTCTGTCTGTCTGTCCGTCCGTATGTCACAGCCACTTTTTTCCGAAACTATAAGAGCTATACTGTTGAAACTTGGTGAGTAGATGTATTATGTGAACCGCATTAAGATTTTCACACAAAAATAGAAAAAAAAACACTAAATTTTGGGGGTTCCCCATACTTAGAACTGAAACTCAAAAATGTTTTTTTCATCAAACCCATACGTGTGGGGTATCTATAGATAGGTCTTCAAAAATGATATTGAGGTTTCTAATATCATTTTTTTCTAAACTGAATAGTTTATTTTATTTATTTATTTATTTTATTGTATTCGGAAAGCATACAGTGATACTTAACAGCTTAAAAATAAACGTACTTAAAAATCTATACACCATTTAATTGCTTTCGCATATTGAAGCTATAGCTCGACTGCTTATTAACGCAAGAAAAAAAATATATTTAAATTTAAAACAAAGAAATAACTAAGTAAGTGTATGTTAACTATAAGGATGTTAACGATTTTGCGGTAAACCAATTGGAAGACAATTTGTTCCTTATTCTTGCATGTGACGTGTTAAACAAATCGAATTCGGGGAAGTCATTCAATTCGTTTGCTATATGTGCAGATCTTATCAAGAAAGAATTATTTCTGTAATTCGTTGAGTGGACAGATGCCTGCAAGTATTTTAAAGGTCGTCTAGTTGACGTAGATGGTACATTTATATTTATTTTACCGAGGAGGTCTGGACAGTCAACCTGGCCCTGTGCAATTTTAGATAGGAACATAACATCTGCAATTCTTCTTCTCTCATAGAGAGGTAATATATGGTGTCTAATGCATCGCTTATCATAACTTTCATCGAATTTATTACTTTTAAATTGTAGGTGTTTCATAAACTTGCGCTGTATTGATTCAAGTCTATTTATGTAAAGATTATATTGTGGGTTCCATATTTGTGAACAGTATTCAAGTGTGCTACGCACATAAGAACAGTAAAGTATCTTAACTAACTTAATGCTATCGAATTGTGAACTCTGCCTTATAATAAATCCCATCGTTTTGTTGGCCTTTTTAGCAATATAATCAATGTGTTTCTGATATGTTAACTTTGAATCATGAATGACGCCTAAATCCCTTATTTCATCGACCTTTTTGAGTACTTGCCCTCTGATTGTGTAATTAAAATTTATGAACTTAGGTTTGCGGGTAAAAGTCATTGCATAGCACTTTGCGACATTAAGTTCTAGTTTGTTTGCGTAACAATATTCCTCGAATCTAAGTAAATCATGTTGTAAGAGACTACAATCAGTATCACTACGTATTTGCTTAAAGATTTTCATATCATCCGCGTAAAGGAGAAATTTAGAGTGCTTAAAGCAAGTATTAATGTCATTAACAAAAAGGTTGAATAATAATGGGCCCAATAAGGAGCCTTGCGGGACTCCTGAAGGTACGAAAGTCCAAGTAGATGCATATCCATTAAGCACTACTGCTTGAGATCTGTTCTCTATATATGATTTAAACCACCTGAATAAGTTACCATGAATTCCTGCAAAAAGGATCTTTCGTAATAGGATTGCATGGTCAATGCGATCAAAGCATTTGCTGAAATCTGTGAATACAGAATCAACCTGCCCACCTGCATCCATGCTGGCTGAAGTATAGTCGCTAAATAATAATAGATTTGATGTCGTTGAGCGATTTTTTAGAAAGCCGTGTTGTTCAGGGATAAAAGATGATGATAGATAGCTGTAAACCTGACTGTGAACTATTCGCTCGAGTACTTTGGCAAAAATGCAAAGTTTGGAAATAGGCCTGTAATTTTTGATTTCATTTTTATTACCATTTTTGTAAATTGGGGATATGAAAGCCGATTTCCAGATGCCTGGGACAATACCTTCTCTCAAAGATCGTGTAAAGAGAATTACTAAAGGTTTTGTTAAACTGTTTGAGCATCTTATGATAAACAAGGGTGGTATACGATCAGGTCCCGCACCTTTAGTAACATCAAGGCCTTTTAATAACTTAGATATTGTTTCTGGAACTATTTCAATATTACTGATGATGTTACTATGGGGATAGTTAGTGTCATGGAGCAGATCATTAGGATTAGGATCCGTACTAGTGGATGAGAGGAAGTTAGACTGAAAATAGTTCGAGAATAGCCGGCAGATGTCTTCCCCCGTATCTGCGGATTCGCCTTGATATGACATACAGGGGGGGATGTTAATAGAGCTTTGTTTATTGGATTTCACGTATGACCAGAAGAGTTTCGGACTTTTTACAATTGAGTCCTCACATCTTTTAAGGTAGGTAAAATAACAATTCGCCTCCAATAATTTTGCTCTGTGTCGCAGATAAGAGAATGTATCATAGTCAAAATTATTACCATATATACGATATTTTTTAAGAAATTTAAACTTTTCTTTTAATACTTTTTTTAAAGGGGTCTTATACCAGGGTGGAAAATCATTATCTATTATAAGTTTATGGGGTATAAATTTTTCTATTGTGTCGTATAAGTGTTTGTAAAAAGTTTGTACAGCCTCTTCTAAAGAGTCAATCTGCCAGTAATCATCCCAGTTCAAAGAGTCAAGGTGTGTTTTAATATCATCGTAGTTTGCTGAATCAAAAAAGTATTTTAATCTAGGCTTTGATCGGATCTTGTCATACAATAGGTCAACAATTTTTATTTCTATAGATTTATGATGCACGTCTTCAGGCACTAACGGTTCCTCACAGGCAATTGTTTGAAGAGAGGTGTTACTTAAAATAAGATCTAAAATCCTACCATTTATATTCCGATGAATGTTATATTGCGCTAGATTGCATTCAGACAGAGTATCGAAAAAGTACGACTGCGAGTAACCTGCAACACCGGAATATTTAAGGTGGGTATCTCCTTCTAATAACCATTGTACATTACTGAAATTGAAGTCTCCACAAACTAAAAATGTGTCGTTAGGGTGCATGTTAATTATTCGAGACAAATTGTTGGTGAAGTTTAATACTTGTGAATTATAAGATAAGCCGCGGTTTTCGCTGCAGAGGTATACTGTACATATATGTAATTTGTTTGAATTATTAATTTTATTTTTTAAGCTGATGGTCACCCAAATGTCCTCTGCAGAGGATGACCAATCTGGCCTATTCACTGCACTTATGTCACGATGTATTGCCAACAGTACTCCACCTCCATACTTTTCTTGCGTAGTTTCATAATTTCTGTCTCTTCGCCAAATTATATATCGGTCATCAAATAGTTCTGCATCATTGATGCCATCCAGTAGCCACGTTTCAGTCAGTGAAATAATATCATAGGACCTAAGTTGTAAGTTTCTTTTGAATATATGAGTTTTTGTGCGTAGCCCACGGGTATTTTGATAGTAAATATCAAAGGTATATAAAGCCATTATTAATAGATAGTATAAAATATTTAAAGCAAAGCGTATGTGTACTGTTCACAAATATAGTAATAAGTATATAATGAAAGACTACACTAGTATTGCAAAATAGACCTGATAATTCAATTAGTAAGACGAGTTTAATTAAAAAGTAAACAAACATTAACCAGCGCATTAACGATTTCAAATTTAAAAAGCTATGAACGATGAATCTACAGTGTATCATAAAATAATTCTCAATAGACGGTAAATAAAAGCTAGTAGGGCAAAAAACAAGCAAATTTAGACATAATTTCTTAAGCGCGCATGCAGTAATAACCGCCGCGGCAATATAAGCGCATGTACATTCGGGCTTAAATTGCGTAAACTGATGCACACTTACGTGCGGTAACTGAATGACTGCTCCGATTGTCACTACGTACGGCCGACTACGATAAGGAGAACAAAGAAATCCGGGCTTATGTGCGGTCCTCAAAGTGTTTGCAAGGAATGTTAACATACATTTACATAAGTAAATATCGGATGAATTTATGTTATCTTGAGGAGATCTGCCTCGCATTTTATAAAAAAAATCGGTGAGGAGTCTGATTTTCTCGCCATAATTTTACTATGCTTGACCCAGATATATAGGAAGTTCTTTTCTTTGGCCAAAGTCCTTGCCTTACTTAACAGTGTTTTGTTCTTTTGTGTCAAGTGATCATTAATATAGAAGTTGCCTGCGATGTTGAAGCCCAGATTTGTCAGATCAAGTTGTTTCTTACGACGCGCTGATGCTACTAGCTCCTCTTTAGTGTAGCGGTTATTAAATGCTACAACTATGGGTTTCTCAATGTTGGGTACACGTGTTGGTATACGCGCGATGTAATTAATCTCCTCCTTTTTGATGGGAAATTCACAGACGAGACCAATTTTTTGAACTATGTCATATAGATTTTCTGTTTTCTTCTGGGGTATACCTCTGATTTCAATGTTATTTGCCCTGGCCCACTGGTCTCTGTCTTCAAGTTCTCGTTGAAGTTTTGTAATCTCCGCTTGTAGAATGGGGATTTCTTCCGCGAACTTTTCGACTTTGCCAACTCGTGTGTCCAAGGCTTGCACTGTTGATGCAAAGCTATTAATTAGGTCTTGAGCGGCGACTTGTGATTCTTTTAATTGTTGTAGATCAGTTTTAATCATTCTCACATCTTCTACTAGTGTTGCTAAAGGAGCCAACTGTAGTACAACATTATTTAATTGAGCCTGAATCTTGTCTAACTGGTTGGGCTGAGGGGATGTAGCTGCCGGTGACGGAGAGAGGCTGGACTTACATTTCGGGCACCTCCAGGTGTTATTCCTGTCTCCCAACTTCCGGTACCCTCCTTCAGTGATCCCAGCACAGGAAAAGTCATAGTGTTGTTTACACAAACTGCAAACCGGACCATCCGAGTGTTGCAATCCACAGCTAGCACACGTTAGCATTTTCGTAGCAGGTTGAGAACCAGTGGAATGGCTAAGTAAGCAAACGAGCGTGCGACTCCGAGCGTGTCTGGTACGGTACTGTTTGCGCGAGAGAAACTTCCAAAGTGGTAAAATGTGTGTCCCCCCCCTGTAACTTCTAAAATAAGATAATGATAAAACTAAAAAAAATATATGATGTACATAACCATGAAAACTTCCAACGAAAATTGGTTTGAATGAGATCTAGTAAGTAGTTTTTTTTTTTTAATACGTCATAAATCGTAAACCGCGAAAAACATTGATCAAAGTTACAACGAACTACAAGAACTTTTATATTATGTTACTTGCTGCTACGGAACCCTTCATGGGCGAGTCCGACTCGCACTTGGCCGCTTTTTTATAGTACTTAGATCACGGTGCGCTATAAGTAGGGTAGGTGGTAAATATAGACTAATTATACACAGTTGTCTTCTGTAGATAAAATTTGAGAAGCTTTGCTATAAAATAAACTCAGCCTCCATCTCTACGTATAAATTATTCATTTTGTTACTAATGACTGATTTTAAAACCCATTTATGTTCAATAAAATTTCAATAAATTAAAAACACCTAATAATCATCGCAATGCTATTAAATCTCAACACCTGTATTATTTGCATAAGTTATTTAAAATACTAAAATGTTTCCATTTAAAAGGAAATGAGTGCTTTTATTTCTTTTAATGGATATTTCTATAGAGAAAATACCTAGGTAGTAAATACTTTAGTTTTGTATTAACATTTAGAGTTTGCCAGCTATGTCGTTCCAATGAAATCCCCGGCCACTAATTCGAGACCTCTATGTCGTATGAGATCGTGTTTGATGGAGATATCAAGCTGTAACTAAAGTTTATTATACCAATTAAGATGTAATGTATGACTGTGTAGAATCACCCACATTTGTTTTATACCACTGACATTTAATTATATTAAATACAAATACAGATTAATGTTTTATACGAAGATTAAAATAAAAAATAAAAACTTTCAATAATTAAGTTCTCCTGAACAATAATTTTCAAATTATCGCAGTAATTTAACCCACTTTTATTCGCTTTGCTGTTAAATAAATGGGACGGGAGATAAAATTAAATCCAATTCATTAGGTGCTTGTCGGAACGTAAAAAGTAAGTAAATAAATAAAACGCAAGTTGTAAATGTTAAGTTAAATTTGCATAGTAATATTTAAATTTAAAATATTTTTTTCACATAATTTAAAAAGATATAAGACTATTATGACTTACGCCATAAGATAAACAGCTTCAACGCCTTAATGGCCCACTACTGAGCAAGGATCTTTTCTCTTGAGGAGGCCTAGAGCATACTCCACCACGCTGCTCCAGTGCGGTCGGTGGGCTACGTAAATGAATAAAAGTTACGTAATGATTTTGCGCTTGGACTGTTTTGATACATCCTTGAAGTCATTTAACGTTAGCGATGTTTACGTCCATGGGTGGCGACAACTTATCATCAAGTGCTATGACTTCATATAAAAAATGGCTTGCAGATATGTAAGGAAATCATGAGAAAACCTTACTGTAAACCCCAAAGAAAAAAGAGAGGTGTTATAAGATTGACGTGTCTGTGTATCTGTGTGTCTGTGTATCTGTGTGTCTGTGTATCTGTGTGTCTGTGTATCTGTATGTCTGTCTGTGTATGTGTGTATCTGTGGATCTGTAGGAGTCTGTCTGGAATCGTAGCTTCCAAACAGGTGTGCCGATTTTGACCTAGCTTTTTTGTCTGAAAGGTGACTTAATCGAGAGTGTTCTTAGCTATGGTTAGTGTAAGTAAAACTGTCGGGTTTTTTTTTAATTTAAGATTATAAATGAACGAGAATTGTAACGGGATTTGTATAATATAATTATGTACACTGACAATAGCTTTACAGCTTTACCGGTACGGTGGGTGATCCTTCTTGATTGACATGCTATACAGTGACGTCACACGGCCAGCAATTTTGGCCGTTCAGATTACATTAGATACAGTACACAGATACTGTACTGCAGTGTTGTCGAACGCGGTCGGGACTCGATATATTCTAAGCCCGCATCCCCAGCTATATCGATATTGGATTTCTCTTCTCTATTTCCATTTTTGTACGTGCCAGCGCTTATATAGCATGCAAATTTAGTTTCTAGTTAAACTAGCGAATGCTGTTGAAATTGAAAGTTCATAAGTGAGTAAGTTTTAGATAGAACTCAAGCGTGATGTTTCGTGCTTCTACTAGTATTCACTAGTATTCTCTGCTGTTCTTATTGAAGTAGCTCACAATATTACTCCTAAGTACTGAAATAAAACGCCTAACTTCGGAAGATTCCTCGAATATCTTTAGAAACACAAATTAGCAGTCGTGAATAGGGTTGCCAAGTCGGCTAACCAAAAAGCCGGACAGACCGGCCATTTGGCCGGACATTTGGGTAAAAAGGCCGGACACCCTAAATTATCAAGAATTTTGTGTTTTAATATAATCATGACAATTTTTTAGAACTTCTCTAAAGTAAACAAACCAAAAATATAAAATAATAACAAAAACGTGCTTTATAAGCTCAATATTTTTCAAAATAAAGTTGTAATAATGTTTAATTTAAACGTCAAATTATTTTAAATTAAAAGCCATCTGGACTATTCTCATCGATTTAAAATAGGCTACTCATTTCTTTTATACTAACAGCTTCTTGAAATCAAACATCAACATCCCCATTTTTGATCGGAAAATATTTAGGGTTTTGCAATTGGTCAAAACCTTTACTATCGTAGTATAAGCAGTGATAGCCTAGCGGTTAGAACGTTGGTCTCCCGAACGAAGGGGCCCGAGTTCAAATCCTGGCACGCACCTCTAATTTTCAAATATTATGTGCGTATTACAAGTTAATTATCACTTGCTTCGGTGAAGGAAAACATCGTGAGGAAACCTGCACACCGGAGAGTTCTCCATAAAGTTCTCAAAGCTGTGTGAAGTCTACCAATCCGCACTTGGCCAGCGTGGTAGACTATGGCCTGTACCTCTCACATTGTGAGACCCGAGCCCAGCAGTGGGACAATTATGGGTTGTTGCTTTTGCTTTGCTTTTTTACTATCGCCACCTTAACGTTTTCTTCTTGGATATAAATAGTTTCGGAAACTTGATTACATGCAGGAACGTCTTTTAACAGTCATCAATATAAATTGTTTTGTGTCCTTGTATATTATACAAGGACACAAAACTTATAAGAAACTTAATTATTAAGTTTCTTATAAGTTCGTCACATGTAAAAAGCCTAACAAAAGCCGGACAAGCTAGACACCGTTAAATTTGACCGGACACGCATTAAAAACGCCTAACCATGTCCGACTGTATCCGGACGCCTGGCAACTCTAGTCGTGAAGGAGTCGCCTAACCGTAGAGCGTTACGACCAATAAAATAATAATGTGTCAAAATGTATTCTCAAGCTTCAACGTTACAATGTAGGGTATCATACAATTTTTATTTTATTTTCAGAAAGGTAAAATAAAAATTCAACTTAGATGAATTTGGGGCTTAAACCTATGTTCGGTTACTAAATTGTCTGCTTGTATTAATTTACTTTTTAGTTATTTAGTTATCTACTTAACTACTTAATACGTGTAAACCGGACTATCAGAAATTTCAAATTAGCTACTGCGATTAAAATTCTATTGTAATATTTTATTTTTAAAGTTGAATAACCTATTTGTATAACAAACTAACTTTTATATAAAAAAAATGTTTTGAACCTACTTACACTTTTTCTTCATGTAAACTTGGACTACCTATACCAAATCTCAGATGAGACGAGAGATGTGCGTGCAATTTTCTTAAAAAGGTTCAAAGGTTTTCCCTTCACGTACCTCAGATACCTAATCAATGTAATATCAGTAACAAATAGGAGATAACTTAGGTACATTTATTTAAGTCATGCTATTACGAACCCTTGCAATTTGTGAAGTTAAAAGGTTACAAATGTAGAACATTTTAGAGTCATTACGGACAGTCACAGTTAATTGCCACAGTAATGACTCTGCCCTGACGAGTTAATTATCAGCATTCTAAGGAAGTTTACAGGGAGAAGAATTGCAGTCGATGTTAGAAGATATTACGGTAATAGATAGCTTGTTCAATTTGCCTTCATTTTTAAGTCGTAGAGTTTTTGAGAGAATGGTTTCAGTTTAATATCTGCCTTAAGCAAATTATTGTTGATCTTCGTGCTGACAAAGTCTGTAAGTTTAGAAAATGTTCGGTGAGTTAAAAAAGTTTAATAGTTTAGATTTTGTCGCATACTCACTTCGGTACTATGTGAAAGGGGCCTGAGATATTATATTTTTTTATTAAAACAAAACCACTAGAGTTGGATTCAATCATATGTGGCCGAACAAAATGTCAAAAACCTTACGCTATTCGGTTTAATCCGAGCGAATGGTAACGCTACGCCCTCTATATAAGTATATATTTTTTTATAAACTTCAATGCACAGACATAAATTACATATAGTTAGTAGTTATCATGTTCTACTGTTGTCTAATATGGGCTCTCATAATATGATTTCATGCAAATGCGATGCGTCCGGCGCCGGCGCGGACGTTGTTGACAAATGCGCGTTCACCATTATACCTACCTACCTATTTTGAGAATATAGATATTAACTTCTGTTTTTTTTTACAACTCCAGAACTCCAGTTTCAGCTGTAAGCAACACTCATCTTGAGGATATGATTGCGCAGAACTAGCATGAGTCGATTTCTCTTAGCTCATGAATATAGGTATTATCACAGAACATCTAATAATTAGTTAGAAAGGGCATAGCGCGTAATTTGTACGAGAACCGCTGTCGCCGTTTCGATCCCCTCCATTTGCTTACTACTACGAAAATGAACAAATACGTACAAGGGTCGTTATGTGTTCGTGAGAGGCGTGGCACTGTAGCTAAGGATTGACTGACGATAAACTTTTATCGGTATTTATTTTCGTGTAGGACCTAGGACCCCTAGTGTAACGTGGCGCTGCACTAACAATTTGAACTACCGTGTGATCAAACCAACTGCCGGTTTTCAAAATGGCGGTACTTCATAGGCATGCCACCTAGGTTCAATGACGGTACTCATGAACGCTAGATTAGATATAGATTTTAACAAAATAATAAGCAAGAAGTAACTGCTTCAAACATCAATATCCTGCCAAAAATCTAACTGAAAAATATAATATAAACCAGTGTTACTACGTGTAAAATACGTCAATGTTCTTTCAAACTATATTTTAATGCATAAAATATTTAATTTATCTGGCCACATTCACATTATTTAAGAACGTTGTTTTTATTATAACTTCGAAAGAATCTATCGAATATCGATGTCATCTTTTACTACGCCCAACACTAGAGCTACTTCTACGCAATACATTACGCGTTCGAATTGATGTGATAAAAATGACGAGCGCATGCAGCCCGCAATGTATATTTTTTGGGAAAAGAATTATTTGAAGGACATTTTGAAGGATTTAAACTAAAATATCATAGTTTTTTTACTTACCGATGAAAAGAAACGCTTCCTTTGTTTATGTTAAGCACTTGGCTTCGTGCACGGCAAGTAATTACCGCACATGAAGGCATTTTCACGTAATTTAGTCGCAGTGTTTCGCAGTACTTTTCTCCGTTGGAGGTCGCGAGTCACTAAATAGCGCGATCGCGTGTTTTTGTGAAATATGCACGTTTGCTCATAGTCTTGGCGCGCCTGCCCCGCCCACAACTCCTTTCTAACTAATTATTAGATGTTCTGTGGGTATTATGGTTGTACACTGAATTCTAGTTTTGATTTATATTATGGTAAAGCCAATAAGTAAAGTTATGTAAGCCTTTTACTTAAAAACATCATACTTTCTACACCGAAAGTATGAATTATGATACAATTTACCTTGTAAATAGTAGGTACACGTTTTCTCCATAGCAATCGGCGGGTAATGTTTATTTTATGATAAATACTCGTATCATCTCATAGCGGCTCTTCGCATGTGGGGAAAAAAACTCTTGAACTTCCATTTCCATTCATTTTTCCAACTCTTTAGTCCAAGCAGAGAAAAGTTGAGGATTAATAATTAAAGAGAATTTGTGTCAAATGATCCATGTCCGCCTCCGAATGTCCAATGGTACTACCAGCAATGTTTCATTACGTCAAGAGTCTTAAAATATCTACTAAAATCGTTAATATAGTATCTCATTCACTCGTCTTGCGAATCATTCTGAAACGTTTTAGGAGTGCAGGATAAGTAAATTGTTTCATAACACATTAAAACGTCAGTAAGGGGATTTCAGATGAAATGATACGTACTTTCCGCACTGTCATAAAACGTGTAATAAACGAAAAAACGAAAAAAGCGTTCGCGACTCCAACGTCCCCATTAAACAGTTATTTTCGTAATCAACAGAACTGGATTTGCTTTATCCAATTTAATACGGATTACTGGTAAAGTCTTTTTTTCGTTCGTGCGTTTGCAGTGAAAAACCGGAACGTAATAACGTTAATACCGAATAAAACGACCAGCACTAAACCTGGCTTTGTGTGTCATCGGGACTTTGAGCCTGTTTGACTTTTGAAAGCAATTTTAAACTTTGATATTCCACTAATTCACTACACTCAAGAGAGTTATTATTTCAATTATAGTTATTCCCAAATACACGTTAGTATAACATCTTCTAATGTATATTAATGCTCGAGCAATTCCATTATTCTTCGCTAATTTCAGAGCAATGAGCTCCTTTTATGAGCCAGGAACAATAACCTTTACTTTCCATTGTTCTGGTTCTTGGGTTAGTAATTATTACAATATCAACATCAGTATCCGAAAATAACTTGAAGAGAAGAATTGTCTAGAAATGGTCTTATTATTGTCAATTCTCTCCATCGGGAAGGCCATATAAGTTTAAATGTGCAATGTTAACCGGAGCGATCCATAAAGCTATCTCGTAAGCGATATTTGTTCGAGCTGAATCTGTTATCCGAAACCCATTTGGGCTATAAGGGATTACATGACGTTACACATAATGGGAGGGTTGGAGTGGCGGTGGCATTAATGTGAATTTATCGGAACACTGGTTCTTACAAGGCGGTTTAAGAAAAGGCAAGGCAAACCTTCATGAACGTCCCAAAGTACTGATACACATCCCGTATACACCTGTTACCTCTCAAGTTTGGCAATGTGTAGAGATAATCGTAATCTGTACTGGGTGGAAACTTTGATACTTATCCTGATGGGAGGAAAAAATTAAAATGCGTGTTGGATTTTGTTTTTATATGCTTAAAAATGTTGATGTAACTAAATAGGTAAGCTTTATAATACGGTATAATGTCGTAGGTAGACTACGTAATATGGCCTTTTACAGGCTTGGTTTGAATACTTTTAACATTGTAGTATTTAACGATGTTTTCGCAGGTGAATACTGTTTACTCGTTTATCGACCATTGTCTGAATAAGTGGGACCACATGACAAGTATCAGCTTTCGATTAAAAAAAGAATCATCAAAATCGGTTCGCCCAATCGAAAGTTCTGATGTAACAAACATACAGAATACAAAAAATACAGTCGAATTGAATACCTCCTCCTTTTTTGAAGTCGTTTAATAACCACACCACTTTGAGGATTTTAAATTTTCAAGTAGGAACCTATTCTTGAAATGAAATATGTTTGGTAAACTATTTACTTCGACAATTAAAATTTGAAGATTGGAATTCAGTAAACATAAAAATATCATTGATGCGAATCGTATTTTGATAAACATGTGATTTAAAACAGAGTAGATACATTTATTGAAAGCGAAAGCCGTTATTCGCGGATATCGAATGGATCACCTAAATAATAAATTAATGCATTTTGTTCTGGTATTTTTATGCATAGATTTTTATGATACATTGACGACTCGCGTGGCGTAATGTTTACCATGTCTGACCGCCGTTTGAAGGGCCGTGGGTTCGATTCCCAACCCGCAAAAAGTCCCTCCGAAGCCGAAATTTTGTCGACTTTGAATTTCTGTTCTCAGTTTAGGTGTTTGTATGTCTTTGTGTGTTGTCCATGGCACCCACGACAGGGAATCCTAGTGTGGGGCTATGAGTGTGAAGCGTTATTTATTAATTGTTGTTTGTTGCAGTGGTCCGTACAGCGCGCCCCGAGCGGCTCAGCTACGGAGGGGAATGGCGCGTTAACGGCGTAGGCAGGAATGTTTCGCATTCCTTTGGGTACTGTATTACAAACTTTTTTTAATTAGTAGTGAATGTTTTTAAACACACACTTACACACTCTAACGCTATAATAGGTTTAATCTTATAATAAGATTAATATAATAGATTTAATCGATCGGCGAATAATGAACTGTTGGAATGAAGTTCCTTATCGCGCGTTGCGAAAGGGGGCTAGACGGAAAAAATTAAGACGAAAAGTTGTAACGACACTTTTTGCCGTCGTTTATTAATTAAAGCGAGTTACTAGGCGACCAGAAGTCTTCGAGAGTGCGACAGTACAATCATAGTATGTGGCTGTCTTATTTACTCTTCGGTATTTAGCATAGGCACAACAGGGATATCTATATTAAATTACATTAAATTATTCCGCATATTGATTGGCATGACGGGAGAAATGGCAATAATAGCTTAACTACATCGCAACATCAAAGACTTCGAATACTGGTTCTGTATAAGATGTGCTGAAGAGTTTCTTTCGCCGTTTTGTCTCCCCTATAACAATGCACTTTTACGAAATATATAAAAAAAAAGACGTTCATAAATGTATTGAAAAAAATCCTACATGATTAAATGATTTTGAATACTTAAAATCCATCTCTGGTCTCAGCTACGGGCTCCTAGACGCAGCGGGCATGGTGCGTTTGGCGCGCGGCTGGCGCACGGTCCCGCCGCAGAGACGCTGCGAGCTCGCTGCGCCTAAACCGCTGCGAGCCGTGCCGCCGAGATCTACCGCTACGCTTGAGGTATTATAATAATTATAATTTATAATGATTATTTATGGGTCAGTTGGACAATTACGCCAATTTAATACACCTGACGTGAAGCTACAGATTAATGAAGGAGGGGATCTTATGATTTTTACTTGATTTTAATTTTGAAACCATTACTTTCAACTATTTCTCTCTTTGAAATTTAATAAATGACGGAGTTGTAAGGGAAACACATTTAAAAACATAAACACTTTTTTTGAAATTGGTTGTAAAGCGAATATTTATTGACCTTTAAATGTTTGTCGACTGTCGTTCGTCTCTTGTACCTACTTTACCATTTAATCTATAGACTGATTGTTATTACTGTATTTTAATGTACAATAAAGAGTTTTGTTCTTGATTCATTCCCCACCCTCCCCAATTGTTTCCCACAGTTGAATGTGGGCGCGTGTCCGGGAGTCAACTACTTGGAACACGTGCAAGCGCGCGTTTCGCTGTCGGCCACGCGGCGCGGCGACCTGCGCATTGCGCTCACGTCGCCCGCTGGCACGCGCGTTACGCTGCTTGCGCCGAGGTATGGGATATACGCTCTACACGCAGCTTTGAACGAGTTTTGTCGGATAATAAGTGTGCTATTTTTGGAACGAAGTTCCTTATCGCGCGTTGCGAAAGGGGGCTAGACGGAAAAAATTAAGAGGAAAAGTTGTAACGACACTTTTTGCCGTCGTTTATTAATTAAAGCGAGTAGTAACTCGCTTTCTAATTTTCTACACTTCTGGTCGCCTTCCTAGGCGACCGGCGAGTGTTCGAGGGTGCGATATCAGTAAAAGTCGCTTAGTATTAATCGAAAGGAACTTCGTTCCATCTGGGTGTCCCTTGCCACCTCTCATTTTTATTTTACTCCATGTCATGGTTTACATGTGTACTAAGTTTCATGAGAATCTGTTCAGTAGTTTTTGCGTGAAAGAGTAACATACATAATCACAAGCTTTCACGTTTAATTTTAATAGGATTAGTAAGATTTACAGTAATGTAATAGATCGTAAAAATGACTTATTTAATTTAATTAATGATTTCATTTATTTTCGTTACCATCACGTGGTTATTGTTAACAGGTTACATTAAAAATTTTAATTTACTCAAACCAAAGCCAAATTGAATCCATTTTTTAGATATTATATCCATATTCACTCTTGACTTGAAGAGTAGACCCACATTATAAACGAACGAACCGTTATACATATAATTTAGGGATAGGATATCTATAGTCGTAAAAGTATACCTCTCGACAATCCCGCCCGTGATTCGTATTCGTAATTCATACGAACGCGTAATGTGCGCCACTTGGGAGGGTCACAAGGGTGCTATTAAAAGTTCGTACTTGGAGAAAGGTGCGTAACGCAAAGTTTACGCATAAAATAGAGTAGAATATTGGCACATCGTGTATTTTATGTTATCGTTTATTCGATAACTAATGGTAAAGTATTTTAAATTCGTTGCGCAATTATTGTATTGTTTTGTTGGAGTTTGTGTATATTTGTATGGTAGCAAAGATAATTTTCAAAGGTTAAAATATTTTTGTTAAGTATTAACCTCGATTGGTTAGGTTTGATTATCTGTCCCGTATAGGATCATCGGGCCTTTTGCACCCCGTAAGTTATACTGTATTATGTGGTAGACGATTTGTTAATTATTACATATTTGGATTAAGGAAAACATCCATTGGCCAGCACAGAGGAAACTCGAAGCCCGACAGCGAGACAGATATGGATCACATTACATCCATTCAATCTCATTTATGTTTTCTCGCTTGGATAAATGTTTATTTCGTAGTTTCGTAGCTATATTTTGCGACATTTAATCGAGCGATAAACGCCCATCAACATTAATATACTCGTTTGCTTACTCGATAAAATTACTCGTACAGTGCGTCGGATAAATGTGAATATAGTAATAAGTAATAATCTGATAAGGCAACAATTACTACTATTATTATTATTATTTCTCCATGGGGTTCGCCTGGATAGCTACGACTCTTGAGCATGAGTCAGCCGCCAAACGACTCGTCGTGTTTCGGCTCGGGCTTGAGAGCCAGTTCTTTCTTTCTTTTTCTTCTCTATTTCTTGGCCGGCAACGCATCGGTGATACCTTCGGTGTTGCTGATGTCCATGGGCGACGATAGGCACTTGCCATCAGGTGGATCGTCAGCTCGTTTGCCGGCTATTTGCATAAAAAAAACTCTTATCTGAAATAGGGTAAGTCGGGGCAAAATATAACAGATAATAAAAACATTACTGCAAATGTTATTTAATATAGTATGTCATGTTGTGGCCCCACCTTTATTACAGACTAGTGGTTACATGGCGTGTGCTACTACGCCAAAAAAAAAATTGTACTAATGGGAAAAGTCGAAAATCTAACCGCTCATTTACACGCGCGTGTCACGGACCGTCTCGTGGCGCGTCCGTAAGCCACGCCCCCTACGCGCGTGTGAACACCACGCGAGCGCTCGCGCGAGCCCCTTTGGCGCGCGCATACAAAACCGCTCCCGACGCGAGCCCTGCGAGCGCGAGACGCGCCGCGGTCTGGTCCGCGAGCGCCCTGTTCACACGCGCGCGAACGCGCGCGTCTCGCGGATTGTCTCGTGGCTCGCGCGCGCGTATAAATGGGGTATAACCACTCATTTACACGCGCGTGTCGCGGACCGTCTCGTGGCGCGTCCGTAAGCCACGCCCCCTACGCGCGTGTGAACACCGCGCGAGCGCTCGCGCGAGCCCTTTTGGCGCGCGCCTATTAAACCGCTCCCGACGCGAGCCCTGCGAGCGCGAAACGCGCCGCGGTCTGGTCCGCGAGCGCCCTGTTCATACGCGCGCGTATGCGCGCGTCTCGCGGATTGTCTCGTGGCTCGCGCGCGCGTGTAAATGGGGTATAAAATGTGTCTAATGCATTGTTTTAGTGGCCTCAAACCATCTTCACATTATTGCCTTTCAAATTTAAATAAATTAAAATTTTGGGGCATATCGATTGAATCTTTTCAAAGTCTATAAAGTACAAATATTTTTTGTGTTTTATATAATAGACAAGAGTATTTCCCTATCGAATTTTTAAGAGTTATTAAATTTTGATATGTCTTCACATTTATCCGACAAACTTCTCCTACTCCCACCGGTCTCCTACCCCACTCCTACCGGTAGAAAAGTTCTTGAATTAAACTTAATTTCACGGGGCGTACACCGTTGTACTCAAAGGGGTGTTGTTAAAAGTTTTCCGCCGAGGTGGGCGCGCTGGCGCGAAAAACTCGGCGCGTCGCGTCGCATCACGACCGCACGATACATCTTGTTTCGCTACGGAGCGCAATTACCGAACTTCAAGCACTCGCTAACGCAGTTTATCACCGATGCGAAACTGTGTAAAACGGGAGCCTGAAGTTAAGAATCTTTGCACACGGCGTGTTTTTTAAGCGCATCCGACGAAAATGCGCAAAATCGGCGCGTTTTTCGCGCCGCAAATGACGACGCGGATGAGGCGTTTAAAAAATAAAAATACGCCGTGTACAGAGGCTCTAAGTGTGTATTTTTAACGAATTAAAATAGAGGACGTAAAATGTTGTCCTGTTTCGGTCAGGGTGTCTTCTGCTGTTACTCACGTCCATTTATGTCAGGTACCAATAATAATAATTAATAATAATACAACTTTATTTCGGACAAAATCCGTATGATGTTAGTAAATACAAAATTCTTATAAACTATTGTTACTAACGTAAAATACACAGAACACAGAAACAGTTACAAAACTTTCACAACATTAAGTACATACATAAAACACAAGACATTGGATAACCACCAATAACCTGGCAACTCATCTCGTTTTCAGACTAAAATACAAATACAAACATTAATTGTTTTAAGACCAATTACAAGTTTTCACTTACAGGAGTTATAACATTATTGAGGCGAAAGTTGGCCAAACTTACACAACATTCACAACATTAAGTACATACATAAAACACAAGACATTGGATAACCACCAATAACCTGGCAACTCATCTCGTTTTCAGACTAAAATACAAATACAAACATTAATTGTTTTAAGACCAATTACAAGTTTTCACTTACAGGAGTTATAACATTATTGAGGCGAAAGTTGGCCAAACTTACACAACATTCACAACATTAAGTACATACATAAAACACAAGACATTGAATAACCACCAATAACCTGGCAACTCATCTCGTTTTCAGACTAAAATACAAATACAAACATTAATTGTTTTAAGACCAATTACAAGTTTTCACTTACAGGAGTTATAACATTATTGAGGCGAAAGTTGGCCAAACTTACACAACAAAATATAAATTATTCTCATCTAACACTAAGAAATTGCACATAATAGTACTTATAACTTTATGTAACTGTTTGAGTACTACATTTGATCCATCCATCATATTTTCGCTGTTAAGTTCAACCCTCGCACGCTTGCTCGGTAGCAGTAATGAGAATGAGGTAACAAAAGTGCAACAAAAACAATAATTTCTTGAACATTGCTCCCAGTGCCTAAGGAACCGCAATGTAACTGCGTCTCCCCCAGTATTATGTAATTAGACAGTCAATTTGCCGGCAGGGCGCACGACTCCTCGCACTCTGGGTTCAACTCTTGGCCGTTCATGTCGGTGCACATGTGGGGCGAATCACCGCTTGGCGTCTGGCAGCTCGAAGTGTCGAATGAAGGCAGATATATGGGTAAGTACAAAGTACAATGGTAACTAATTGTAAGATAACTAAGGTAACTACGCTAACTGATATTTTGGTGATCTTACTAACAATAGGCTTAAAATGACTAAAAGATTCGTCGTGATGAGATTTGTAACGTTTAAATTTTAACCCTATAAAGTCAATTTTACTTGGCCGAGAGGCAATAACCAAATATGAAGTTTAATCACGACAACAAATTTAGAGATTTAAATAAAGTGGACGCCATAGATACGTTTTTCTGTATGTAATAAATAACCAATTTTGTTATTCTTTGATTTTCATATTGTAATGTAACTAATGTAAGTGAAGTAACAAGTTTCATCGTTAGAATTGTGACTAATAACGTGTAACGCATATTTCAGGGTTTTACATTAAATATTATAGATAAGGATTGGTTAATTGAATTGAATAATGTAATTTTGGGTTCCTCTATTAACTTTTTCCCTATAACCTTTCTTTACCTATAACAATGTTCTGTTAATGAAATCTACAAAACTGTTTAGAATACACAAGTTCTCTCAGCTCTAACGAGCGATGATTTACATTAATTTTTCTCAAATATTTCTCATACTATAGTAATTCAGAATAATTACTTTCCAACTTGGGAACTTAAGATGTCGATATAAAGTTTTACTTTCGACGTAGGTCGAGCAACTTTACAAGACTGGTCTTTAACATTATACGGGACGACTCCGCCTGCGACTAAGAACGATCCGATACCGTTCCGAAATCCGGTACGTAACAAAAGCAACGCGACGCGACCCGTCGTCGTGCAAGCGGGGAGGAAAAACAATAGAGGAAAGGTCATTCCCATTGTGCCCACGTACACCGTCGGTCTGGTGAAAAGGAAAAAGAATAAGAACTCCAAGAATCCGAATAGGAATTCGCAAAAATCGAAGCAAGGCCGACCCGCGACCCGATCCCCGATCGAGAGCTCGACGACTCGCACGACGTCGGCCGCTCCGGACTTGAGTCTCAACTTGCGGGGGGACCTGACCGACCCCCTGGCCGACGCGAGGGGGCGCAAGATGTCTAGTCTATTCGAGCAGTATCCGAAAATCCAGCGAATATATCCCGCGCCGCTGCAAGCCAACGGTACTTGCTGCATGTTGTGTTTCGTTGATTCGTCCCGCCAATTTTTTTGACCGCTGACTAGTTTGACCTGCACTCCAATATGTTTTGTTTCGGCCGGCGACCCCCGACGCATGCATGTCGTTTGTTTGACTTTATTATTTCGTAGCAAAAGTTCCCTTTTCCACGAGTCTCGTAAACTTTGTTTTGGTTTCATCTAATTGCTTCGTAGGTAGTGTTTTGTTTTTAACATCGTCTGTGTGGATTTTAATTTTTGTTTACGTATGCTGTTGATTGTTATAAATGTAGTGGCCTAATAAATATTTACCTTTCATGTTTATTCGTAGTACAGTTTTATTTGTGGCTGCATTGAATCGTATGAAAATTGAGTTTATTTGTAGCTATTGTTCGATGTTTACTAGAGCACTACATTAACGTTTTAATTTAAAATATGTAGCGATATTTGAGTTTTTGTTATTTGTGTAGTTGAGTTATTTATATAATAGTGGAAATGTTATTATTTACATTTATGCATTATTTCAGAAACTACTTAAAATTACCCATTTATTTCATATGTGACATAACAAATACAAAATCTTCATATAAACAAAAGTTAACTTTATTTCGTAGAAGTGTATTTTTTTTGTAAGAAATGTAAAACATTTAAATTCTTCAATCATGATACAAAAAACATTTGAACATCACTTTTGAAACCAATTTCACTTTTGCAGCGGGTCCGTTACCCCAGTGGGAGTTAATATTCTACGGGACAGAGACCCCGGCTCAAGAATACGACGCTTCACCGGAGAGTAACTCGCTGGGGAGTAGCGAGGTTGGGGAGCCTCTCCCGGGCAGGGGTTCCCAGGGGGTTGCGGGGTCCAGGGGGTCTCACGGCCAAGGGGTCGCGGGACCCAGTGTCCCCGCGGTCACGGGCTGGAGTGGGGCCAATGAACCGCCTGAGGAAGTTCGACAGAACGCCATCGAAGATGACTTGTCATTGGTCTGGCATGACTCTCCTACCGTAAGTATTTCGGAATCCTACTATCCTACTAATATTATAAATGCGAAAGTTTGGATGTTTGGATGTTTGGATGTTTGGATGTTTGTGTTGCAATCACGCAAAAACGGCTGATCGGATATAGATGAAACTTGGCATACAGATAGTTTAATATCTAGATTAATATATAGGATACTTTTTATCCCGAGATATTTATCTGTTCCCGAGGGAGAAGAAGTAAACTATATGGTAATAGGAAAACAGTTTTGACGTTTGTCTTCACAGTGACATTAGAAAACTCAAAACAGCTGATTGAGTGATTAAATTTTAATAATTGGTTCATTTTTTTTAATATGTTTATTTACAAACATATAAAAAATTGCAGTGAGGCACATTGTGATCATTTTTGTCATGCAATGGAAGCTTTAGTAACCGTCGATCTCGTATAAAATCAAGTAAAACAAACACAGCATTTTTTACGCAAAATGAAGGCTGCTTACACATCAGCGTTTGTGGAGCGTTCCTAGCGCCAAACGCTTGATCGATGAACTATAAAAATAATAATTTTACGTTGAATAAGTACTCGTAGCTTATCAAGGTTTTTCCTAGCTCTAAATATGAGGTGCAATTGAAATATTATATTATATCGTATCAGGTTTAATTACTTCATAGCAAAAAAATTAACAAATTTGGTTTTTAACATTTGTATATATCTACCTATATATTTTTTATTTACCTTATAGAAATAAATATTGATTTTGTTAACTTATTTAGCAAATCATTATTCACGTGTGTCGGATGAACGCGTACGTTTATAAAATCCTAGTGTGGTGTCGGCCTTACGTCAATTCGGCCTTATGTCAATATTTCTTAATTTTTTTATTGCTGTGCATGCATAATAATATAACCAGTACTTTAACCGAACACTACAAACCTTAAATAAGTTTTTAATGAACAAGACCGTTAGTATACAATGGTTTTAGTTAGGAATAGATTCGTTGTTTAAGAAGCGATTTTCATGATTTTTTTATTGTATTGGGAATTTACTCAAGTTGGTCCTACTTCAATATAGTGAGACTGTGGATTCTGGAGGTACCTAAATAATGAGCTTCTCAGTCGTAGGGAATAACTGAACTGTGTTTAAATATGTTCACTGTTGTTATCGTTGACATCGCATGGTATGGTGGTGTGTCTTAGAGACGAAAATTATGACTCCTCAACGGAACAATTGAAATAACTAAACAATTTTTAAAAATATTTGTTGTTTGAAAATTGAAGGGTAAAATCTACAAATCCGTCATAAGACCTGTCGTAATGTATGGATCAGAATGTTAGGCTACAAAGAAGATTAATGAGAGACAATTGCATGTCCCAGAGATGAGAATGTTGAGGTGGATGTATGGAGTGACGAGAATGGATAAAGTAAGGAATGAGTATATTAGAGGAAGTTTGAAAGTGGCAAAAATGTAAGAAAAGTTAAAAGATGAGGCGAGAGGAAACGCATGTAACGAGAAGAGTGATGATGAATGATGAATGAATGATATGAATGTGATGGATAGACGAAGGGGACGAGGACGACCAAAGAAAATATGGATGGATTATGTTACAGATGATATGAAAGATAAGAGAGTTAGTGTAAAGATGACGGCTGATAGGGAAGTGTGGTAGAGGAAAAGGGCAGGATGATGATTAATATTAACACTGTAAAACCAGATGCACAGACAAATAGTTTTTTTTTTATTACAAGTTAATGCTTGACTACAATCCCACCTGATGGTAAGTAGAGATGTAGTCTTGGTTTATTATATGATCTATTTAGTACATAAACATACATACATATTTTCATACCTTTCATACTTTAAGTATGATGATGATGATGTTCCGCGATGACCCGCGATGATTGCAAGGAAAGTACTTAATTTGGTATACTTTTAATTTTAAATCATAGTTTAACGATATAACAAACTGCAACTTCATCTGCGTAAATAAGGTCCACAGACAAATTAATCATATTTTTGACTACGGTATCGTGTAATTTTTTAGCGATATAGTCGATATGGCTAAGACGCTATATAATTTTTAGCCACTAAATATATGCATGGGGCAACCTCGCTATTGCCACTCTATGGAGTACATAAAACACTGAGTTTCTTCGTTTCGTTTCGTTTCAATGCCCTTAATAAAGATGTCATACATGGAAGCATCCATTAAATGTACCGGTGTTAATTAAAGAATGATATGGTTCGTTTGTGTTACATTTTTGTAAACGTAATTCTCTTAATGGTTCTGCTGTTTGTTCTAATTGCGGAATAACTTTATAGTTTTCCTCCAGAATAATAGTTGTTCTTTTATTTTCTGTGCATCGCAAAATTTACACGCTTTGTTCATTTTATCCCTTTTTAGAAGCTTGTGGCTACTGAGACTTGCGAGTTGTGACTCTCATCATGCTCTAGCAACAGCCCATCTCCGTCATTCTGTTTCATGAGCATGTTGCTAACGTCGTTTACCTGCCTGTTCCGGCGTAGCAGCTTTCAAGCTTGCTGAAATTATTTTTCACGACGTTTCCTTTGATTTTTATGACCCCTAAGCAGCTCGCTGGTACGCCAAATAATGACCATGTTTCTGGTGTCGATGACGTGCCTGTTTAAGCAGCTCTTAAGGTAGCCTGCCGCTGAACTTCTTCCTCACGACATGCCCTATGATTTTTTCGAATCTTTAGCAACTTGCTAGAACGCGAAATAATAAGCATGTTGTCAACATCATTCTTTGGGATGAAAAGCAGGATGTAAGTTTAATTCACAAACATCCAAACATCTAAACCTAACATCTAAATTTTAGTAGGATCTGGATCTAATTCTAAATTCTCGCGGACGAAGTCGCGGGTAGAAGCTAGTATAATTATACATTACACTAAATAATTCTTGACAAAAAATAACCGACACCAAAATTAGGGATAACTCAAAAACTACTTGTCATATCTCGCTCAAATTTAAGTGGGACCACATAACAAGCACCAGCTTTCGATTAAAAAAAGAATAATTAAAATTCTCCCAGTCAAAAGTTCTGAGGTAACAAACATAAAAAATACAGTCGAATTGAATACCTCCTCCTTTTTTGAAGTCTCTGCTAAAAATAGTTTTGTTACAACCCTTTGTAGGTTACATAATTGGTTTAGAATATGCCCTATTCAGTGTTACAGTATCACGAAATCAATAATTGAAAGTTACGGATGTTATGTTTCATGTCTACACGAAATAGGAACTATAGGTACTTATAGATAGAATAGTTTTGAACTATTTTGGCAAAAATGCCAGGCAACCTTTTTAATTTGATGCGACAGCCGAACGCACGGAACAATGAATGGCTTGTAGCCAAATTAACGATGTAGCTAGTTTTGACGTATCTACTGTTTTTATTTTATTTTTCCTAGTTTTTAAATTTAAAATAATGTATTTAAATATTTTATCCATACTGTTTTACCTGTTATTTATATCAAATATACGTATACATCCTATGTTATGTATATAGGGCTAAGCATTACAATGAGACAATAATTATAAGTAGTCAGTAATTATAAGTAATTATAAGTAATTATAAATATCTCTAAAAACGGTAAAAAGTGGAAGAAAATTACCTATAGTAGAATGAAATCTATTGCGAAAGGAAGAGAATATAACGAAAATTATAGGAAAATTAAATTACGGGCAATCTGAGGTCGAGAAGTGGGGGGAGGGGGATTTTAAGGGTAAAAAACCGTTTATCTCGATTTCCGGAAAAACTACAAGTCCTACGTTTCATTTCATTTTTTGAGAACATTTACCATAGTAGTGTATATTTTTTTATACCATTAGAAAGTAGAGAGTTCAGCGAACTAAAGGCGCACCGACTTTTAAAAAATCAGATATTTTGACGTGACATTTTTCGACTGAAAATAAGGGTGATTTTCCGATATAAGGTCAAAATAAGGTGAAAAAATATATATTTTTGAATCAAAAAAATTACAGTATGTTAACATAAATTTTGAGGTTATGTAAAAAAGGGTAAATACAAAAGTTGTAGATCTTTTTATTACCTACAACTTTGCCATTTAACTTTTTTCAATAGGACTTGTAGTTATTCCGGAAGTCGAGATAAACCGTTTTTTACCCTTAAACCCCCCCCTCCCCCCTACTTCCCGACCTCAGATCGCCCATAATTTATTTTTCCTATAATTTTCGTTATATTCTCTTCCTTTTGCAATGGGTTTCATCCTACAATTTAATTTTATTTAGTTTCAAAAATTATCGGCACTGGTCTTAAGGACACAATACGATGTTCTAAAAATAGAGTGAATAGGCTTCTACTAAGTTAGTGCGTTTTACCATTCACGACTTCATTTCCGTTTACCATCAGGTGGTTTTGTGGTCAAGCACTAACTTATTTTGCATAAAAAAATTGGTAATGTTTCATTCATGAAAACTTACAAAGAGCAAAAACTATTTAACTCTAACAACAGAGTTAAATTCTCTGTATAGGTATTCTTACTGAAATCTCTGTCATTCAAAAATTAAAAGTAGTGTTATATAGGGTTTGGTAAACTAAGCTTGATAAACGAAACAATTATAAGTATTAATACTTATTTCACTTTAATGAATAAGAAAGCTTAAGATCCCTAGGGACGAAACTAGCGTTCACGGATTTTGAGATACTGCATGTGTTCCCTTTACCCGTTTAATCGTATAATTCACTGGGATACTCTAAGACCGCGGCTACACACAGCATCTAAGATTTATGGTGGACTAGTTCAACATTATCCCGAGCATCCTTCAGGTTACTCTAGTCTTTCGTTAAACAAAATGTTATACATGTTATATAAAATGTTATATAAAATTTTACATGAGAAAAAAGTTTATTAAATAGGTAAGCAATTACAGTTTAATGATAGATTAAATGATAAGAACAACATAATAACAAGATAATTTAGAGCTATAAATAAAGTCAAGGGAGTCCTTGCGTGTCAAATTTAAAGAAATAGGTATACTTACAGTAGCTTCCCAATATATTTATAATAATTTATTCTTTATAGATTAACATAACTGCATATTATTTGTAATAAATATAAGTTTTATTTTTAAAAGATGTGCTGATGAGTTTTTTACGGCTTTTCTTCTCTTCCATGACAAAGCACCTTTCCGAAAAGCTAGTACATAAGTGTATCAGTGATACCTACATGAATAAAAGATCATTTCATTTAATGATAAAAAACAACAGATCTTGATCTCTTCTGGTGCCTCTAGTTTATATTAACATTTCAATGCAAATAAATATATTTTTTTGAAAGTAGTAATGGTAATAGAAAGTTGAAACATAACGTGATATAATTATTCCTATTTTTCTATGGTATGCAATTTAAATGTAATAAAATATTATTTAGCTTCTCCGTCCCATAATAATATATGTTGCTGTAGGTATAATGTCCTCAGTGATATGTATGTATGTAAATTGAGGAATGTCCTATAAAAATAGACATCTGTCAATGTATTTTTTCTGGCTTAGTTTCGATGGCTGACGTTGAACTTAGAAGAAGTATCTCGGAGTTTCGGGTATCGCCTCAAGTTATTAAAAGTCACTAACTGAATGAATGACTTACATCCAGTATACTGTAACTCATCCGTAGGCTTAATTAATTCTCTTTATTAAAAAAAAAACTTTTTTCCACTCTAATACCAATATTTTTTATATAAAAGTTATAGTTAACATAAATGTTAGCTTACCTTTAAATATTACATGAACACTAAATTTATCATTTCAATGTAACTATTATAAAAGAAAATATACTAAACAGGTTACTAAAAACTAACAAAATTAACAAAATTGCCTTAATTTTCTCTTTCTAAAGCTTACATTATCGTGAAAGCCAGTTATAAATATTGTTATATGTAGAACATGTTTATATTATTTTTGTCCTTTATTCAAGTAAAACTTGTTTTTGTTATAACAATTACAGTTACAGATTACAGTTTGTAAATATGAATTGACGTAGAATATATTTTTCTTTAGGAAGGACACAATTGTGGTGTATTTTTTAAAGCAAATTGAAGTATAAAAATTGCAATAAATTAAATTTAAAAGTATAAATTTTGCAAATTGCATCATAGCAATTTACATTTATTTTTGTTCATCTTCTAAGTTCCAAGTAAAGGATATTAGGTTCCAATCCCACTTCGGGACATTTCTGCACTAAATAAATAAGTGTGTTTTTCAAGTCCCTAATATAGGTATATGCTCTAAGTAACTAAATACCTACAAAACCATAGTAATGTTTAGTTATTTCCATTTAGATTCGGGAAGAAGGCCAGCCGTCGATAGTGGGAGGCTCTCAGTTCGCGAGCAGCGGGTGTGCGAGTGCGTCCCAGTCGCGACGGTGCCTAGGTTTGTGCCTATTGTTCCTGTTGCTACTACAAGTGTACGCACTAACCGCTAGGGAACCTAGCTCGGCGGCAAATAGCTCGGCTAGAGCAAATAGCTCGGCGGCAAATAGCTCGGCGGCAAATAGCTTGGCTAGCTCGAAGCGCCGTGACACCGATCGCCCGCCGCGCGCGCCCTGCTTACACACATAGACTTGAATGCACTGAGTGTTTCGCAGCTTTATAATTGGACAGAGTGAGGGAGGCGAGGCGATGTGTGTGGGGTGCTTTTGGACTTTTAGAACATAATTAAGTTCAGATCGTGGGATTTCCTACTGCATCTATAGATTTCTGTTTTCAGCAGATATTTTAGGTCTTGTTCCAAGTAAGAACCAACCTGATATTTAGTGTTTTCCTAATTAAATAGATAAATGTCACGGTCTGTCAGACAACTCACAGATTGAACCAATGGCAAACATAATTAATGAATGTTCCTCCGAGATACTGGGTATTTTAGCGTCAAAATGAGAATATGTGAACGTTAATACAAATTATAACACGTATCTATTGTTGGCATAAAATTTTAATGTAAATCATTCCCGCACGATCGCGTCGTCTCTTTCTAATGGGTGGTAAGTTTATTCAGGGCAACACTCAGTGTATTCTCTCTGTGCTTACAACTAACACCTATACCCTTAGCACCCGTGGGTATTGTGATTTTAGTTGAATTTAATTGGGTATTTGTAAACAGAGCGCGTTACGTTTTAAAATTATTCTTATTTTGCTGTTTTTTTTTATACTTATACAAAGACTTGTTAACATTTTTTATAAAAATTGTTATGA
The DNA here is from genome assembly GCA_951805285.1 of Thymelicus acteon. Lineage (NCBI taxonomy): Eukaryota > Metazoa > Arthropoda > Insecta > Lepidoptera > Hesperiidae > Thymelicus > Thymelicus acteon. The sequence goes on along the minus strand of OX638229.1, from coordinate 10,679,676 downwards.
GTCTTGGTTTTAATTTTCACATTGAAATAGTTTTTATATTAAAGCTTTTTATAAAAACTGTAATATTTTTTACAATAACTTAAAACGTGATGCGCTCTATTTATTGATATCTGTATAGATTAAGATAAGATTAGGAAAGTCGCACAGATAAAAAACAAGAGAATGTAAAATGAAATCAGGCTGTATCTGACCTTTTCGCGATTCGTTTATACATGCAGTGTCAAGGTTTTACGATTGTTTCGTTAGTTCCTCTGGGAGCCATTCACTTGCTTTATTTTGCTAGTGCAGCTAAAATTCGTTCCGAAAAGATATTTTTGTTTTTAATTTTAAAAATATATGTACGTTATCTGTGTGTGCTCTAGATTAAAAATAAGTACAATAAAAATCTAAAGTTTTATTATTTATACAATTATGTTACTTATTCTATCACATTTAATGCATAATGGCCGCTGTCCGACCACAACTATTTAGCATAATTTTATCTAACTGTTAGTTACATTGTTTTAACAATTAATTCGTACTTAAATTAATGCTGCTAAAGTCAAATCAACTTAAAATAGTTCCGAAAGCAGCTCATATTAACAAATATTAATTTGTAGTTTCAAAACTGATGAGAAATAAGTATTTTGTAAACTTATTTACGTTCTTCTTAAACTGGACTTAAGGATATACGTATCGTAGAATAATTTTTATATTATTTCTCAAGTTGCAGTCGCTTTATACAGTAAACAATCTTGAGTTGATTGTGATTAATTTAAAGTTTAATTAAATATTCATGTATATTCTAATAATAATAAAAGTCCAATAATGTCTACGTATTTAATAATATCACCTAAAATGTCAAAATTAAGAGCTACACAACAAGTGCAATTACATTAATAAATAATAATGTATTTTCAAGTCGATGACGTCCATTTTGATCGATAATTGCATTGTGAGAAGACTATGAATGAGTGGACAATTTGTTGAGAGGTGAGAGCTTCGTTGAATAGAATGACTTTGCTGTTAAGTAGATAGTCCTTTTACAGTACTTAAACCCTATTGGATGGCGTGGATGTTTTATGTGAAACTAGCTAAAGAACTAGAGAAGAATGACTTTTGTAAGACTCATTGTAATGCTCAAAATAAACCTGTTCATTAGTGTGATACAAATAATCCATAAAACTGAGTTTATTAATCAGTCGAGCCACATTTGGGGCCATCCATAAATTACGTCACATGTTAGGGGGGAGGGGGGGGGGGGTCGATGAAGTGTGACATTGTGTGACAAGGGGTGGGAGGGGGTCCTAAATTTCGTGACGTCACATTTCAAAATCGAATAATTGGTATGTATAGGTAAATATTTAAAAAATATGGAAATAAAACCTATTTTGGAACTGCTGCTTTAATTTCATAATTTGTAGGTGAAAAATTACATAATAATATGTGACGTCACACTAGGGGGGGAGGTCTCACAAATGTGACGAGCTGTGACAAGGGGGGGGGGAGGGGTCAAAAAGTCATGAAATTAGTGTGACGTAATTTATGGATGGTCCCTTTGATTCTGCCGATAATGATTATGAGTAATTTACGCAGTTTTAATGTCATAATTATATTGTTTCCTTAAGGATAATGGAATCACAGATTTATTATATTAGATTAATTTACTTTGCATTATCGCGTGTTTCCTTCTGTGTTACTTAATGAATTTGTGGTATATTAATTCAAACTCAACTTTATTCATACTGGTCCCTGTCATTGAACGACAAAACATACGTACTTATTGGACCGTGAGTATTTTAGAGTAAAAAATGGGAACTAGGGAAAGTTAGTGAGTGAGCAATAATTATTCACCATTTATTGAAGTCGTATTTTCGCCATAAAACAACCACGCCTCTGTTGTTGCAGCTCATTGTTATTTTATGTATTTTTATTTCTTAATCGTTAATTCTTATCGAAATATTAAGTTTCAAACATTTTTGCAACCCACAAGGTACAATAGACAATTTTTAAATATGTTATGTTTGATAGACTCAATTTTTTCTCCTACCAAATAAGTTATTTATACACAATGCCAAATGTTAGCGCATTTACCTTAATATTCGAGTGGTTTCCTAAATATTATTTATTACCAAAATTTATATAGGTACTTAGGTAGTAACATTACTTAGCCTAAATTAAAATTTGTTATAAATAAGTAGGACGTTCTGGCGTAATTTTCGTGGAATTTTGATCAGATCATGTATAACACATAACTTTTATTTGATCATTGTAAAAATCATATCAATTTATTGTGTAATTTGAAAATACGCCATAACGTTTTTATTAAAATTTGATGTATTAAATACTTACATACATATCTGTTATAATAAGTTGGAAGATTCGTAATAAACTATTTCTTTTTCCAACTAAATATACGTATTGGACTGTATTATTTATGTGACAGCGTTGATAAATATATCGGTGAAATGAAATAGTAATGGTACTCTAAATAAAGCGACTCGAAGGACCTATATCCGTTGGATAAGAAAATCTTTGAATAGATGCTAGTTCTAAGAACAACGTCAAATATTTGAAACGAACGACAAAAAACTAAGATGCAGTAGCAAGTATCCACAATAACTTCAAGTAAAGACAATAAATTGTATTAAAACTGCAAGATAACTTAAAACTTTGTTTAATCTGTACTCTAAAACTTATTCAACATTGGTGTCCTGTACTCGTATAGCAGATCCGGATATTATAATCACATTGATCGGTCGATAGTTACCTAACGAAGATTTAAATAATTCTAAAAAGATCTAGAATTTTGTTTTCCTCTTTTGTCTAACCTTCAAATGTTCGTATTCAAAAATAAAAAAAAACAATACGCAAAATTCAATTATATTCAGAAAATGAATGAAAACATGAAAATCAGAAATTATTTGAAAGAAATTAACGATAATGAACAAAATGATGAACAATGAATTAATAATGCGTCATTTATGGCTTATGTCAGGCTTTGAAAATATCTCGGAATAATACCAGTGATTCAGAAAAGAATATCGATCAATGAATACGAATAATTTATTAATAGAACCACAGAAGGCATACTAGTACTTATAGAACTTTATAACAACAACATAAACTTTGAATCTATAAATTATCGTGGTAGTTTGGCAATTAGTAGAAAGTGTAACCAACAAAAATCACATCTTTGTGCTTCATATCAGGCGCGGATAATGACTAAATCCGTTCGATACAACTGTTGACAGAATGCTTTAATTTTACCGATTTTTGGAAATGATACGTGCCCAAAGTGCCATTCGCTCCCCAGGATTGTAAACATTGAAATAAAACGGGAGCGTGGCACGTCCGCGTCATATATTTTACGTCCCAGTCTTTAAACAACTGTTTCGGTACTTGCAATGTTTTATAATCATTTTGTATCTACCGTCGGTTTTAGTATTTCCAACATTTTATTTCGCTCTATTGGAAGGTAGCCTACTATTTCCATTCTGCTAATGTTTACTTATAATCACGGATATAAAAAAGAACGGACGTAACCTTGTCTAATCGATCGATCCATGTGTGCGTAATTTTGTAATTTTTGATTCGCGATGGTGTCAATGTCGTAGCCGTATGGTGTTAATGTGTGGGTGTGTGCACTTGTACGAATACAGAGTTGGTATTCCTATGGGTGCTTCACTGAATTTGTTCTTGGGATTACGTCCGTCTTTTTTTTAGGTCCGTGCTTATAATTAAATTATTTTTTGTTAATAACAAATGGAATTGTATTATCAAGATGATTCGTTTAAACCTGTCACATAAATAATGCAATAGGTAATAACATAATAATAATACATACCATTCTTTCATGTGAATAAGCATAATAATTATGAATAAACATAATTGCATATTGTGGTTGTGATCATAGCGGTGATTGCCAATCCATTTAATATATAATATATGTAATGTATGTATATATATTAACTAGGTATATATCGGTAAAAAATATTTGGAGACTTGTACAAATTGCTCACAAACGTGTAAATTTAAAAACGACTGAACAATCATGATTTCTCATCGACTGGTAGTTAACACATATTTTAATAAAGTAGTTTAGGCAAGTGAATCTAAAGTGTAAGTTTGAATTAGCTGTGTGTAGCATCCCTAAGTAAGGTAGGCACATACGTAACAACGCTATTTGTAACCAATGTAACTATAGTTCACGATCAAAACAGGACTTGTTCAAAGTCAAAGCAGTTGTTAATTGAGAGGGAGGCCATACAGGCGTTGCTTGCGTTGCGTCGCCGCATCGTGATGAGTCTAACGCATCGAGATAAATGTTGACTTTAAATGTTGACTACGACGTTGCAGCTTAGTTTTGAGCGGCCTTGTTTCATTGGGTAGTCTAAAGTTTAATCGTAACGTAGTCGTAACGCATTATCCCAGTCATCCCTCAGGTCGCGCGTGTTCTCTTACAGTGCGTTACAAAATATAATTAATCAAGAACGATGCATCGTCACTGCTTAGGCGTCGCAACGCAATCGCTACGCATCGTATGAACTCACTCTTATCTTGACCATGGTTCACAATAATATAAAGCTATGAGTGGACCTATTTAACAACATTTCACAGTCATACCGCTAAATATAAGCTAATGTAACTATCGCTCGATGCATAAGAAATCGTTGAAATGCTCATTTTTAACGGTTTTGCTGTATAGATAGATATGTAAAATTGTTCATTAATCGGCGTTGTAGCGAATCAATGAATTGTATTTATAACTGTAAATGTTAAATAATTTGTATATAATGAACTAATGTGAATGAAATGTAATAATAAAAAAGACTTTTATTACAAAATTTAAGTAGATTTTCATTTTTGTTCATTGAAGTCGAGTCTTGTCTCTGATCGTGTTGTACTCTTAGCAGTTATTTTAATTTCTCGTGTATTATTTGTTATATTATATTGTGATTAAAATCAAACTGACGTATATTGTAAAATTGTCATAAGATTATCGCTTATTTGTATTCTTGTTTTGCACTCGGCTTCGCTTCATGTGCTTGTATTTCGTTTATAACTTAGCTTCTCACGCTACACTTTAAAATCTTTCACATTCTCCATTCTCTTACATTTAATTCTAACTATTCTATTAGTAGCCCATCTTTCTCATGTCACAATTCTTTTGTTGCGTTTATTCCTGATTTCATTTAATTTTGTGCACGATTTCCTCTGTGCATGCACTAGTTTTACAAAAGCGTCTGTTTGTTTGATAAAACGTTTCGTTCGAAACTCGATCTTAGAACACGAACAAAATTATTTGAGATCAGCGACGAGATTCTACTAAAGTCATCCCTGTCCTTAAACCTGTTTCATAATCTATCGTATCTGCGACTACCGTGACTCGTACCGAAGCAAATCTTCTGCATCATTCAATCTGCAAGAGAACGCCTGCATGGATGCTGGATACGGTGCTGGGTGGTGTCGGACTGTCTCTTTTATACGTTTGAACTTAAATATTTCTGTCTCTCTCCCACTAGAATGCGCGAAGGGTTTACACTTGTACGACGGGCGGTGCTTCAAGCGTTGTCCTGACGGGACGTACGCTAGCGAAGTGCTAACGGAGAGGAATTCGAGAAGACGTAACCTCACTTACTATCCTGAGACGAATGCGTCAATGATGAAGCGTCAGGGCTTGGACACCAAGCCGAGCGCTGCTGAGGCGTTAGATATGGAACCGCAGGCTAACGCTAACGCTAAATCTCCTCTCATTTGCCTTCCTTGCCACTACACGTGCGCCACCTGCTCCGGCCCCCACAGTAGCCAATGCCTGTCCTGTCTAGACGACGCTCAACTCTTCAACTCAAGCGACGTCGAACCGAAGTACTACTGCTATCCTAACACCCTCCTGCCGCAGATCAGCGACGCTAACTGGCACTACAAGCTTAACATCGTTCTTATCGTCGTTCTGTTTATCTTTAGTTTTCTTTTGGTATATTTAGTTTTCGTGTGCCTGCTCAAAAGGTTCGGTTATGGCTGCTGCGGTAGCTACTACGATTCTAATATCAAGGGAGCGTACAATAAGTTAGCTGTTGACGAGAAACATCAGAGCGCTTTAGAAATTGAAGAAGAAATACATAAAGCCATAAACAAGTATTCAAGCGACAGTGAATCCGATAATGATTTAAATCTTTAATGAATAATTGGTATCCGTCCCCAGTATATGAAATTGATTGATCAATTCAGCATTATTATAATTTTGATTACTAATGCAGGGCTTATGTGATATGATCTTAGTTCGTCACAATTTTTAGTTTTTTTATCTTAACTAATGTACCTATTATTTAAGTGATTCGACTGGAGACTAGGCCTGAAAAATAAAACATAGTGCGTACAAATCCCAATATTATAAGGTGTTTTATTAGATGTATTTGATAATCCAAAGACCTGGTCCTATACTCTTTTACATTTGATTTATTCTCCTTTTTTTATTTTTGATTAAAGAAGTTTTGATGAATGCTGTACTCGATTAAAGCACAGTATTATTTTCATTCCTAGCTATTTTAAATGTCACGCATTTATTTTCCGCATAGTGCTGTGAACTATCATTCATTTAAATGTAAAAATTTATTTTTATATCGACGGAGTTAATGATTCTATGCAATGATAATAATTATAACATTCCATTTATCAATATAATAATTAGTTTTATAAACCAATTTTAATGCAGGCCGTAGTTTAACTCCAATAATTATTATGTTAATATTACTTTTTATGAGATTTCGCATAATAAATATGATAATAAGTAGATAATAACTCATTAGCATTAATTGTTTTCGATCAATTTATTTAAACAGATTTTGTTTTTGATTTTTTTTATTGTAACAAGATATGAACAAAACATCAATTAAATTGATCACATTACATACAATTCCAGTAGAATTATTTACATTTTTGATGCTATATTTTCTTTTGCTATATTTCATTTTTCTTTTATGCCTACTTTTACTTAGTAGTAATGTCATAATAATTAGTTACTAATATGATGCATAATAATAAGATCAATTTTGCTCAAGTTGCCATTTCGTTTTAGGTAGAAGCTACTGAGCTGTAATGAATGTTGTAAATATGATAAATCTGTGTAAATAAACGAGTTCCTATTTTCAAGAGTTGTTTTATTGGTGGACCCGATGCAAATAAATAGTGAAAACTCATTTGGAATATGCAGTGGGATTTAATAACTGGCAGTCGTAAACTGACTGATAATAATTGAAACGTCAAAAACAGGAATCTCTGTAGTGCACGATAGTACTGCATCCGGATTGATTTAGATGCAAACGGCAATGATGTTGTATGTATAGGGAGGTCATAAAACGTAGATTATACCTACTTGAAGATCTGTACTGCACCCAGTATAAAATATATATACCTACTAAGTACTAAGACTGTATCCCCGAATCTTTTACATCTATTCAATAATAATAAATGAATATGGAACTTCTCGGACTTCCTTTGATCTTCTGATAATGCAAACTGTAAACCAAAGACTTAGTATTGATTTATAAATCACACTAATTTTGCTTGCAATGAGAGAATTCATGCCGCTAACAGTTACATAATTCATTGGGATCCCCCCGTTCGACCCCTTAATACATAGAGACGAGTAAGACTATATTAGTTAGTAGCGAATATTCTTGGCTGGCAACGCCTCGGTGATGCCTGTGGTGTTACCGATTTCCATGGACGAAGTTACATGGTATTAGATTGTTCGTCTGCTCCATTCTTATTCTAAACTTATAAAGTTATTCAAGGCTATTTCTTGTCATAACCTCAAATCGATCTGTCATCATTGTCGGCACTCGCCACAGATTATATTTTCTTTACTTTTTTATACAGACATTTTATTAATGTTGCCAGTATTCGACTTGTTACCTAAATAAATAAATTACGGAACAAACAGTCCTTAAGATCTGACAGACATTTGGCAACTTTTTCGACTAGAATTTTAATTTTAACACTTGCGAGGGTGTAGACCCTCCTCAAGTAATAGGTAAGGTTCGCAGGGCGGGGTAGGTAAATCGAGTAAGGAGGCACAACTCCCGATTCTTCAAAGTATTATAGTGTTTTAAGTAGCTTTTACACACAGTATCAAATTAACAATATAGTCCGGTCAATTTAGACATTCGAAGGTGCATAAATTCCCAACAAGCTGAAAATCAGTAAGATTGTTCAAAACATAAATAAATAAAATTTTTAAGTTCCCCATCATCATCATTATATCTCAGAAACGGTGGCTCGTAGGAAAAAAATATTGATACATTTTTATAGATAATTTTATGATCTACAATTTTTGTCTGGGGTACTTTATGATAAAACTTACCGTTTTGCTGAAAATCGGGAAATTTTTTTTTTTACCTTTGACCTTGAATATTTTTTTCCATACACGGGAATGATGGGGAACTTAAATTTTTTATTTATAATTATGTTTTGAACAATCTTACTGATTTTCAGCTTGTTGGGAATTTATGCACCTTCACTATCATTTTTTGGTCTAAATTGACCGGACTAATAATAGTAAGTAGGCACTGTTAATAAAACTGACGAAAGTATTCAAAAATAAAAATAACGTTTTTAATCCCATCCTCCATGGGAACCCAGCTGACAGATGCATTTTTTTTTTGTATAAAAACAACTGTCACGATTTAAAAATTTAGAAGAAAATACATCTGCCAGCCAAGGAATATTGAACGAGGTATTGCACTTCGTTACACACTCGACAATATTTATCGATAAGTATTTTTAAAATTCCAACCTTGATGCAGTGGGTGCAAGGGTAAACATACCAGGTAACGGTGCGACTGTATATCTGAGATTTTCAACAATATTCGAAGTAGGAAACGTAGTCGATTGAGTTTGGTAACTTAATTTGTCTCCAGAAATAATATTCAAGTTAAGATGTACATTTAGAACAATTGGAACACGAGTCAGCACCAAAAGCTATTTCATATTCTTACCGACGATTAGGTACTTTAATCGTCTACCTAACGAGTAATGACAACCAAATAGCATTCAGAGTGATTATTTAGCCGACATTACCTGAATATGGAGCACCAAGAAATGGGAACGCCATTCTGAATATGCCAAGACCCTTCCTGCCTTTTAAAACCCCTTTATGTACCTACCTTTTTGTAAGGTAATCGCAAAAGAACCTTTTGCAGGTCATTTCATAACTATGTATCCATACTATAATAAAACTCAAGAGCAAATTTTCTGTACAATGAATATTTTTACAAAATTTCGATTAGGGGGCACTTCAATAACGTGTTGGAGCACAAAAAAGATTTTTTTTAGAATTATTGTCTGTCTGTCCGGGCATCACATGAAAACCCTAAGCTTGAATGGATTTCGATGAAAATTGGTAAATTTGTTAGTCATAATCTGGGTCATATTTTAGACAACTTTTCATCTCTGAAAATCAAATGGTTTCCTGGGAAACAGTATGGAGTTTGTATAAATTTTTTTTAAAACATCAACCTATTTGCTTTAAATTTGCATAAAACGTTCCTTGCTTAGATTGATGGAATACTTATTTTTCAGTTTTTCAATACATTGCGTGAAAAAAAAATGGTTGTCTGTAAAGTCGGTTTACGGACGGTAGTTTAACGTGACAACGTCATGACAAAGCTCCGCTCCGCCCCGCCCCGCTCCGCTCCACTCAACTACGATCGCCTACGGCTCGCCAACGGCATCGGCTACGATACGCCGATCGTGCCTCTCTCTCGCTTTTGCCGCTCTCTTCGCTCGCGGAACGCTACATTTTTTCGTGCGTGCGCCCGGCGTTCATCGTTTTAATAGACGTTATCACGTCAAAAAGTAAAAAAAAATACAAATTAATGTGAATATTTTTTATTATTCAATACTCGCTCTTGGAGGAATACTTTGGTTGTTGGTTTGGTTGTGGGTTTCAGTACATAAATTCACCGTTTTTTATATTTCGTTCTACAGGATGTACAAATAAGGTAAAACATAATTTCCGCGTGTGAAGCTGCGGGCAACAGCTAGTTAGAAATGTCAATCTAGGGATTAGTAGAAAGTATTACGTAGGTAGTTATCTGTGTTGTTTTATGAACTAGCCCCGGGCAATTTTTGTGTTTCGGCTGCTATTATATTTTATTAATTCCAGATACGGACATTATTAAATAAATTAATTGTGTCTTGTACGAAAATATATCTACGTGAAAAGAGATCTTACTAAAACACGAAAACAGCAAAAACTTCCTAAAAAAGAAGGTCGCTTCTAGTTCGGATCTTAGACCACAGGAGTAGTAAACGATAATCGCCACTACCCACACTTCCGACTTATCTTATCTGTCTCGAAGTTCATCCTAATTAAATTATTCCTACAAACATGAACCTTGTTGGAAGTTGCGGTACGCCTTGGAATTATGAAGTTATACGATCGTCTATGTCAGGGGAAGTTCATAAATGTCTTGTACTTAGTTCGTGATAAGTTCCTACGCAGCATGACTTTTTGAACGAGTTTTGGCTTGGTAATGGACGAGTTTTCTTTGCACATATTTCCAAAAACAACACGGAATTGAGAATATTTTTGAAGTTATACTTCTTTAGGCGCGTTATGAAATAAATGGAAAAAATGATGAGAGTGAAATTTTAAGATCTGTAACACTGACGGTGGCACAAAAACGCCGGTCAAGAAAACCGCACGCGCGTTTATAAAAACGCTCGTTTTGAAAAAATGATTATTATTATATTTATTATATTGTTTGTTTTTAATATTGTTAGAAAATTGTTTTGAATGTAATTTTTTTTTAATATTTTTTTTTTATATAAGTTTATAGTTACTAACAAAAATTAATTTTAATGCATTTTTTTTTTGTTTTCATCCCTTCAAGGGTTAATTTATGGGATAGAACTTAGTACGCAACTTCGTCAGTTTTGAAGTAAATAGGGTGAAAATTTGTATATAAGCTTATAGTTAAACAGGAGAAGGGAGGGGGAGGGGGAAGGGAGGGGTGGGAGGGAGAGGGAATTTAATAGTCTCTGATTTGTTAAACCTACCAAAACTATAAAAGTTAAAAGTAACAACAAAGTACATTCACTGATTATTAGGCGATACGAAGTACGCCAAGACAGCTCGTGTCAAATATTTATTTTATGATGCCAAAGAAGTATAACTTCTCACGCGCGTACATAAGAACACGTTTATGTTTCTTATGTGCTATAAGCACTTAATAATTTAATGTGCCTCTCCTTTTTTATCCTGTTAACTCAGAAATTTTTATCTTCTCCAGATTAAAATCCCTCTTGATTAGGTATTGTTTTATGACTTTTTTGAATGTCATCACAAATTGTATCAAAAAATCAAAGGCATTTAGAATTTTTTTTTTTCAATTTGAACTAATATTTATGCAATAGTGCGGTGTGTTAAGTAGGAATGAATGCCCCAAGAAGGAAATATGGCTTTGCTGCAAGTTGTGCTTTAAATAAAAGGTACCTAAATCAAGTAAGTAATATTATGATAAGTCAGATCTGGTAAGTGGAAATCTCGAAACAAGCATTTGGTAAGTACTAAACAATGGCAGTACTTTTTCAGATGAGGTCTCACAGCCAGATAAGGTGCCAAAATATGGGTTTTGATGGATACTTTCCCGTATCTAATGAAGTTTAGAAATGATTCTCCGATAAGACATATGGCTTATATAGCTGGCTTCAAATCATTATCGACCACAACAAACACGAAACTCCAATATTTAGTTGATGCGATTGACCCCCAACCAACACCCAACAAATGTTGCTATTGAACCACAACTAATTTATCGAAGCAACGCGACGTACGTTTGATGGAAAACAAAATACCTATTCTTACCCAGGCCACAAAGCTGAGATAATATTTCTCATTTTACAACAGAATAGGTACATTTTATTATTGAGACAAATCAGACGTTATATCTTCACGGACCAAGATCTGAGAAAATCTCACGCGATTCGCACGAATAACTTTCAATAGACTTTGATGACAATTATGTACGGCGCGGTTGTAAAGAATAATATACACTACAAGCGACTAAAACACGAATAAAAATCGACGTAGAAAAGAAGAAGTGGTTTAGACCTGACCTATTTGCTATTCTTTTTGCTAGCTGCAGAGGTAATAGCGCGGTTTCCTAACGGACCAACTACGTACGCACAACTAGTGGAACGGCACAACTAAGTGTTCCCATCGGTACAACTATGTACAACTAAGCACAACTATTTTACTAAAACCATTCCTAACGGTACAACTAAGTACAATCTGATAAATACGATTAATAAGAACCTCTTCAGACATTAACTATGATGTTGGCTACTTCTGTCATATCTTTGAATAAATTAAATAAGAGAATTTTAAACGTCACTTTATGTCATTTCCTGTAGTAAAGTGAAATTAGCATAAAAATATTCGTGTACATTTATTACAGATGTATTACAGAGAATAGGCACTTAAAAAGTTTAAAAAAAGCCGTGTGTAGAGTAATGTTCCCAAATTTGGGCAGGTGCAGCCAAATGTCACCTTTGTTTTTTTATCTATACTAATATATAAAGAGGAAAGATTTGATTTTTTGTTTGCAATAGGCTCCGAAACTACTAAACCGATTTCAAAAATTCTTTCACTGTTGAGAAGGTACACTATCCCCGGGTAACATAGGCTATATTATATTTTCAAAAAAAAAATAGGGATCCTTAGTAAAACTCCAATAATGTAACCCAAGGTGTAAAAAAATAAGAAAACCGAAGCAAAGCGAGGGCGGTTACTCGTATCTTATAATTTAATGCTTGACTGCTATCCCACCTGATGGTAAGAGGTGATGTAGTCATAGATGGTAAAACGCATTAACTTAGTAAATGCCTATTTACTCTTGCCTTGAAGACACATTATAATCGAGCGGAAACACCGACGCGGGCAATTTAATCCAATCCTTCGCTGTACGTATAATAAATGGTGAAGCAAAGCGCGTCATCCGTACAGGGGGGATGTTAATAACGAAGGGATGGATACCTGCCGTGCGTCGGGACGTTCGATGATAGAAAGGGGATGGCGGAATCAAATTATGTAATTCCTGCGCACACTCTCCAAAATCTATCCTGTTGAACACCGAGAGGCTGGCAACTCTGCGCCTGTGCTCGAAACTCTGAAGATTGGTCTCAAACAATTTAGGGTCACCAGTAAGCCTCTTAGCACGCCTTTCTATTGAATCCAATGCTGACAGGTGGCATTTGGCAGCATCAGCCCAAATGTGACAGCAGTACTCCACACAAGGCCGAACCTGTGCTTTATACAAGGTTAAAAGCTGTTGTGGTGTGAAGTACCGCCGCACCTTCGTTAGGACTCCAAGCTTCCTAGCAGCTACTTTAGCTTTGGATTCAATGAACCGCCCAAATATCTCCATATCTCAATGCCCAATAACTGAAGGCGGTCAGTGTAATTCAGGGATACATTCCGAAGAGTAGGAGTCAAGATGATCCTTTAACGATGAATAGACACGCCTGTGTTTTTGTGGCGTTGAATCCCACTAGGTTGGCATTGCCCCATTCGGAGACTGCCTGAAGTGTAAGATTCATACGCTCCACCATAGCCTCTCTTTCAGACTGTATATGGTCTTCACTGGCCCGACCCTTTGGCAGGTATCTCTCCACAACCGTGCTGTCGTCTGCGTACCCATAGATACTGGGCATGAGCAGATCGTTAATGTGCAGCAGAAATAGCGTTGCAGTGAGAACAGACCCCTGAGTAACTTCGGCATTGGTTGTCATTGAATGCGACAAGCAACCTCCGACAACCACTCGGAATGAACGGTCACTCAGGAAGTCTTTGATCCAGTCGATCAGGCCAGAAGTTTGCTCATAAGGCTAGTGTGACAAACCCTGTCAAAAGCCTTCGAGATGTCAAGGGAAACAGCAAGTGCTTCCCCATTTTTCTCGAGGGCTTCGCTCCAGATGTGAGTGGCATACGCTAGAAGATCTTCTGTTGACCGGTTTGGGCGGAAACCGTACTGTCGGTCACTGAGTACATCGTTCTGTTCTAGGTATGCCATGAGCCGTGAGTTCAATATACGCTCCATAATCTTACAGAGTAAAGAGGTTATTGAGATAGGCCGATAGTTAGTGGAGTCAGCACGACTGCCTTTTTTAGGCACAGGCTGCACGTTGGCAAGCTTCCACGATCTAGGAACTATCCCAGTCTCGATAGAGAGGCGAAACAAGCGTGTCAACACAGGAGACAACTCGGGTGCATATGTCTTTAGTACTACCGCTGGAATACCATCTGGTCCGCTGGCTTTCTTCACGTCTAGACTTCGCAGGGTCTTAAGTACCTCTTTATTGTGAATGCGGACTTCTGACATAGAGGTACCGCAATTAGGTATCTGTGGTGGATGGATGTTGCTAGTGTCTAGACGTGAGTTCTCAGCAAACAGAGAAGCGAAAAGGTTCGCTTTCTCTTCAGCTGTATGAGCCAGAGAGTCATCTGGTTTCACCAGCGGAGGCAGCGTGGGGCAACAGAAGTTAGTCTCGACCGCTTTGGCGAGGGACCAAAAAGCTCTACTGCCACATGGCTGGCGAGAGACTTTTGCGCCGATATGTCTAATGCAGTCGATACCTACTTTCTGTAATGCCTTTTTGTTGGACTTCGCGGCAAGGTTAAAGGTTTTCTTCTTAGATCTTATACCCGGAGCTTTGCGGCCTTGAGCATCAACCCAGGCAAGATACGCTGAATGTTTACGCTTCTCAGCCTGAGCGCATTCGGCGTTGAACCACGGGCGAGCTTTGCTACCAATGAGAACGTTGGAAAAAGGAATGAAATACTCCATCCCTTAACGAACCACATCGGTTATAGCATCCGCGCAACTCGACGGATCTCCAGGAGAAAAACAGACCTGTCGCCAAGGATAAGATGCAAAAAAGTGTCGCATCTCATCCCAATCTGCTGACCTGTAACGCCATACTCGCCGAATACCTCCCGAGTCATATTCGGGGGCTGAGTACGACGAAACAGATTTCACCAGACAGTGGTCGGAGGTTCCCAGCGGGAAGGAAACCTGAACAACGTACCTGTCTGGATCGGTTGTCAGTAGAAGGTCCAGGCAGTTTGCTGTGTGGCCATGAATATCGGGCACCCTAGTCGCTTGCTTTACCAGCTGGGAGAGGCCAAGCGATAAGGCAAAGTTCCTCGCTTCTCTCAATGCATGGTCGGTTTTCTGGTATGGGAACAGCCAGTCCTGATGACAGGCGTTAAAATCCTCCAGAAAAACCAGCTGCGCAGTAGGGTACCGTTGCAAAGCCACATCAGCCGTCACGCTAAGGTGCTCAAATAGACGAGTTGTCTCCTGGTCACCGCTGTGCGAACGTTAGACACAAGAATACAAGACTTTGTCTGTACCTGTGTCTACCAAAACCCAAATGGTGGAGAAAGTATGGGGATGACGGGATGACGGAGGCGCTGGCAACAGATGTCATTGCGGGCATACACACAGACTCCGGCGCGAGGGTGAAAATAATGCTCCAATGTGTAACCAGGGTAGTCTAGGTATGCCGCGCTCAATAGACATCGGATCTGTGTCTCAGTCAAAAAAAGCAAGTGCGGCTTCTCAGTCTCTACGTGGTGGTGGACTGAGGTGAGGTTAGAGTGCATACCTCGGATTTTGCTAAAATGCACTTCGAGCGAGGGGACGTGCAACCGCTGTAAATGACGTTTACTCTTGCTCTTTTTCTCATTAGGTTAAAATTGGGAGTGAATAGGATGGAGGATGGCAGTTGAACGAGGCGTTGCGTCGTAAACCAAGTGACAGAATGAGAGTCACTATGTTATTGGGGGCTTAGTCTGGACAACGTGGGGACGTCTGAATCCCCCCGGAGATCGCCATCATGTCCCCTGATCCGGTCGCCAACCGGCATGATGGAGCCACTCCGGGATTTTTCGCAGATGGCAGCCTTTCTTGGGTAGCTTTACCACTACTTGGGCTCCCAACTGTCTACGGTCGGCCAGCGGTGCACCGTGCTTCGGATCTCGCTGCCCTCCGCGACTAAGTTTCCGACACAGCAAACACCAAACCGTCACAACCGGTACATCAACGCAAGCAACTGTTCAGACCCATCCTCCATTCGGCTTCATTAGACATCACGCTGGAACAAGACGGATCGCTTGGCGGCATGGCTTTGTCTAATGGGTGGTAACCTAAGCCGGCAGCCGATGTTGTGGCCTACCACCGGAGTTGCTGCTCGTTTAGCAATACCCAGGGGACACGTGTAGGGTATTCGGTATCCAAGTAACTTCCTACAGACGCGAGCAGCCCATCCTCCTTTCTGCTTTGGATTCGATGGAGAGGCATGCGAAGAGGCTCATTGGTGACTCAGATATGGTTGAGACCAATCTGCAAAGTCTCGAGCACAGGCGCAGAGCAGCCTCTCGGTTTTCTACAGGGCACGTTTTGAAGAGTGTGCGTAGGAATTATTTGAATTAATTCCCCCTTCCCCGTTCCTCCATCGAACGACACGACGCACGGCGGATATTCAACGTTTCGTGGTGAACATCCCATCGGTACGGACGACGCGGTTCGCATCGTCTTTCGTTATGCGCAGCGCGAAAGATTGGAATAGCTTGCCTGCGTCTGCGTTCCCGCCCACCTATGACGTGGATGTCTTCAAGAAAAGTGCGCTCACCATCCTAGACCACATCTCCACTTACCATCAGGTGGGATTGTGGTCAGGCATCATTAAAGTATAATGTCATAGAACAGACATGTCGAACAAAATGTGTGTCCCGCTGGGAGGTTCTATTTTCAAAATTGAGCCCCCGTTCTCCTTTCAAAATCGAACTAATCCATTGAAAATTGAAGCCGATCGGCGCCAATTCATTGGAACATACATTGTGTTTGCGGTGTCGGTTCTATACGCTAGTAATAATACTTCAATGTCAAGCATTAACTTATTGTAAGTAAAAAATAATAAAAATAAAGGATGATTAGAAAATCCTATCCCGGGATACCAGCATCCAGAAATACCGGGATGCCGCATACATTTTACGGGGCTAATCTCGGTCGAAATTTTTGCGTGAAAATCATACTCTGCGCACAGTAGCGCGCGCAGTGTTGCAAAAGTTAAATATTAAAAATCAGTAACATTGCCAGCTAAAAATCGGGAGAAATCGAGAGATTCTTAATCTGAATAAAAAAAGAGTTTTTTTATGTTACTATTACAGTAATTTTATTCATAACTAGCTGACTCGGCGAACTTCGTATCGCCTAAGAATGTAACAAATCAAAGATCATTAAAATCGTTCTTAGCCGTTATAGTTTTTATGTTCATATCTCCCGCTCCCGCTCCCTCTCCCTCTCCCTCTCCCTCTCGCTCTCCCTCTCCCTCTCCCTCTCCCTCTCCCTCTCCCTCTCCCTCTCCCTCTCCCTCTCCCTCTCCCTCTCCCTCTCCCTCTCCCTCTCCCTCTCCCTCTCCCTCTCCCTCTCCCTCTCCCTCTCCCTCTCCCTCTCCCTCTCCCCTCCCTCTCCATCTCCCTCTCCCGCTCCCGCTCCCCTTCTCTCCCCATGTTACAACTATAACAATTAATTTTTGTTTCTATCTATAAGCTTACACATTAATTTTCACATTTCTGAGTTCAAAAATGACTAATTATTATCCCTTAGGGGATGAATTTCGAGAAAACTGTGATACAGTTAATTTTATATACAAGCTTAAATACAAATTTTCACTCTTCTTACTTCAAAATTGACGAAGTTGCCAACGCATTATTATTAAATTTTGTTTCTAATTTTGAGCTAATAAATTTTAAAATAACTCTAAAACTGACGAAGTTGGTTTGTATGAAAGTGACTTCCAACCGCTATTTTTACCCCTTAGGGGATGAATTTCCAAAAATTCGATAGTATAACATAGCCTGTGTTACTCAAGAATAATGTAGCATCCTGATGGTGAAAGAATTTTTAAAATCGGTTCAGTAGTTTTTGACATCATTCGTTGCAAACAAACAATCAAATCTTTCCTCTTTATTTAATACGAGTAACCGCCCTCGCTTTGCTTCGGTTTTCTTATTTTTTTACACCTTGGGTTACATTATTGGAGTTTTATTAAGGATCCCTAATTTTTTTGAAAATATAATATAGCCTATGTTACTCGGGGATAGTGTAGCTTCCCAACAGTGAAAGAATTTTTGAAATCGGTTCAGTAGTTTCGGAGCCTATTCAATGCAAACAAAAAATCAAATCTTTCCTCTTTATATATTAGTATAGATAATAAAGACAATCAGTTATTAATTTTTTTAACGCTACTCAATCTTATACCCACACTAGGATTCCCTGTGTTGTGGGTGCCATGGACAATACAACTCACAAAGACACTTACAAATTAGTTGTGCCATATCACTAGTTGTGCATATGTACCTCTAGGGTATAAGTGTTCTGTGGTATGTACGTAGTTGGTCCGTTAGGAAACTGCGACTGATTGACAGTAATGTAGTTGTACCGATGGGAACACTTAGTTGTGCCGTTCCACTAGTTGTGCGTACGTAGTTGGTCCGTTAGGAAACCGCGGGTAATAGGTCCTGTATTTCTTTAAGGCTCACGTACTTGTGAGCTTTGCACTTTTCAAAGGAGTTGATAATGTTCACTTCACAAAATATTCATGTGAAGTTCCAAGCGATTTGGAATACATGATTGAAAGTATAGGAAAAATAAATATTTGTAGATACTAGTATTGTAAAGTTATTTAAAAAAATATGGATAGATACGTTTTGCCCTTAAAAATCAACCAAAAAATCTGTTCCGAAAAGAGCTACTCACTTGTTACTTGCTTATATAAAAGGTACAATCAAGATAATGTGTTACATTAAAGAAAATAAAACGTGTAATGTTAACGTTCACAATGTAAATATTGAGTAGCCGTTTGACAAAGTAAATTTCGGGCATTTTTCGACTGCAGAGCCAGCTCTCTCTCTCATTAATCTGGTTTCGCTGTATTAAATTAAATAATGAAACGGAACAAATCTGGTTAATTAGTCATTAACATCAACAATTCTGGGGATATTAGATATTATTTTTAGAAATAGGTAGTCAGAAGTAGTCTGTCCTAGGTAGGCAATAACATACGTAGGTACCTATGTTGATGCTTTTTAAGAAGATGAGGGTTGTTATGTACGATCAGGGCTGTAGCTAGAGTCGAATTATTATAATATGAAATGAAGGTCACAAACTATGGTATGTTCGGAAAAATTTGGAAACATAATTATTATCTACCGCTACAATTCTTGTTAACACAAACCATGAACAAACAATTTAATTATAATAATTTATCTTACTTTTTATATTTTTAAGGTAGGGCATTGTGATTTCAAGGTAGGGCACTGCCCCACCACAATCCCCCCCCCCCCGTAGCTACCGTGTTTACGATACATTCACATTATCGCAATGTGAGAAATTTGAGGGTGTCATGTGTGAATAGCACATCTTGTAAAATTGTTCGCTTATAATGGAGGGGTGACTCAAACAGCCTCCCTCGAAATAAACGCGGTCGACGAACGATCAATAGGGCTAATGTATCGTCTAATAGAAGTATTCAACGCAGATGTAAAGATTCAAGAAGTACCGAATATTGTTATCATTTATTACATACAAAGAGTTTTTTTTTGCATGAAAAACAAATATTTATCGTAATGCAGAATTAATTAATATTATAATCTAGTTTTTCTTTGATATAAAATCTAATCGTAACAGGAGTTACCTCTACTCAATACGCCCTGATGGCTTTAGATAATCGATCAAGTGAGGAAGTTATTACGTAGATTTATTCGCGAAGGTGTGAAGAGTCTGCCAATCCGCTGTAGGCCAGCATTAAGACCTGCCTGTAACCCCTCAAATTGCAGCAGTTGGACAATGTATGGTTATTGATATATTTATTATGTATAGCTGAAAAACAAGCAGACGCGCCACCTAATGACAGATAAATGACTGACGCCCATGGACATCAATTAATTGTTGGCTCAAAAAGATGTGGGAAATCTACATTATTACATACTAGTTCTCTAACACTGACCGAAACATGAAATAAAACTAGGCAAGTGCGTGTAAGGCCACGCGCAATGTAGGTTTCCGAAGTAGTAAGTTTATCGCCTATTGCTCAACTTATGCTGACATAGACGTGATAGTTTTCCTTGTAAATTCATCACATAACCTATTTTTGAGAATTTTTCACTTGTCCATCTCCAACTGTTTAGCCGGCAGGGGGGAGGGACAGTTGACTCTAACCAAAATTAGCACTTAAACCCAAATATTCCGCAAACGGACCACTAATTCAAAAAATAGTCTTAAAAAACTGATAATATTTTTAAAAGAACTTTTCAACAATACCCCACACTATAGGGTACGCGACGAATAAAAAATTCATCCTCACGCTGTAGGGGAAGTACCTATCCTGAAAAAAAATGTTTTTCAATATTTTATTCTACGATTCTGGAGTTTTAATAAATATGTATATCCATGCCAAATTACAGCTTTCTAGCACAAAAGGTCTCGCCGCTTTGCTTCGGACGAACGGACGGACATGACGAAACTATAAAGGTTCCGATTTTACTTCGGAACCCTAAAAATATTAGTAACCTGAAAAACCTTAAAGTACCGTCGTTTCTTAGATCGACAATACTCGAGCAGGTTCAAAAAAAGCCCTGTTCTAAAGCATTAACAAGTTAAAAGAATACTTGAAAATTGTTATATCTACCAGGAGATATGATACCGATGATACGACATGTCGTAAAGAAGAAAGAAAAATATACCATAAAACTGCTGCCTTATTTCGACTTGTAGTCCAATATAATCAGCAGATCTACTGACGCAGAAACCATCACTTTAGCATTTTATTATTATTGTTACAACATATCTAGCGAATTTATGCCTCTTATTGTCACGTTCCCCATCCTAATTTCACCTCCGAAATTGGAGATTCTCGTAAAAATGCCAATAATTACATAGGGGAGTAGAAATATTCACTCGCCCTCTTATTTCGCGTATCGATTACCACTCGTCTTTGTTCGCTAAAATTCACTTCCGAAGTGTAAATACGATCGCAAAATTACTTCGTGTGGCAAGATTTTTAATTTTCTCTGTATCTAACTTATCTATGCAATAGTAAAGACCTGAAGAAGGGAGGGAGTAGGTTTGTATTGGATTCAGAAGACTATGGTCAGAGGTCAGAGGACACAACTGGCACAACTTAGAGGGGACCTATGTGGACTTATGGATGGATAGATGAAAAGTTTACAAAAACCCTGTCTGTATTCAATAAGCAGGTGAATAGATATCAGTATACAGTAAATTCAAAAAGCTTTGTCGTATACATACCTAGTTACCTAAACTACGATTGACGATTTTTTTTACTTATATACTTAAGTTGTATATGTCTATGTAAATATTTTTTTTATCACAGTTACGGATCCCTAGAGCACTGACCTGTGACATCACATTTGTAACCTTGTACATAAACTCATCTTTGGTATTTGCATTTTAACAGAAATTAAATGGATTACCTATGCAAAAATTTTAATATCAGAGCAAAAATCTCGTTACGTTTATATTAAAAAATTAATAATATTTTCTAAAGCCCTCTTATCTGTATCAGAGCCGTCATTAAAAGTTCTCGTAGGATGCAATTAAAACTGCAAGCAGGAATCAGAATGCAGTTTTCTCACTAAAGCAAGGGTTGTTATTTGTTAGTCATGGAGTTGTTAGTGCTACTCCGTCGTATTCAATGAAAGTGTTACAAGTATCAAAACAGCAATAATAAAGCATCAATTAAACTACAGACTTACAGAGCCAGTTAACTGCAGGTTCCCAGATCCCGCTACCGTTTATCTGTCATACCTACTTACTTACATTATAAGTAGTATCGAATGTGTATAACCAACGATGAAGTAAACTATAATAAACTATTGTTAGCATGCTGTACTATATATACTACATGACGACCACGACAACTCTGCCAAGAGCGTATCTAACGAATGAGAAGAAGAAGAAGCATGCTATTATATAATTACAGTGTAATGCATTCTCTTTGTATAACTATTGTGAATATCAGTATGGTAATTGACTGTAGCATACTGTCATCAGTCTCCGTCAGGCGTATTGATGTATTGATTCAACGTCAGTCAGTATTGATTACATACATTATAGCAAAGAGCATCGAACGCGATTCATTTCATTCGTCTTTCGAAATTTGGCCTGAACGGTCGGTTGCAAAAATCACGTCTCACCGGAAGTTAGTAATATTAGAACCTAACTTTAGTGTTAAGATTATCTTGTGGAAAAGTATAATAAAATAGCTGCTGGATATCGTCGTTTCATTGGGTTGAGCCCAACACTATGTACCTAACATATTAGGTAATATAGAAAAAAGAACTGTAAAATAATACTTACCAATGTTTTAAGAGACGGGGAACATGAACGTAGTATAGGTAACACTTTCGTACAAGTGCATCTATTTCTTTTAATAATAATAACAGACTGTGTCATATACTCACAAATGTTGCTTATTTATTATCAACTGAAGACACCGGTAATTACCGGTAAATAAAAAAATAATAATTTAGGTACCAATGTATTGAAGCCATATTGAAATTTAAAAGTTCTGCAATTTAGTTAATCAGTCTGCTTTCAACGCTTTGTAACCTATAATTATGCAGTCATACAATTTGTGAAAGTAATAAAATATTCATAATTTAGATTTCGAGGTACGAGTTCAATCAAAGGTTGAATAGACTCCAATTTAGTCCGTCCAATCAAATCTAAAGCTTTTGTTCTTGCATGTGGGATCAATAGAACTATAGTGAATAGAATACCGAAGCTTTAATGAACTTGGCGTTCCTTCAAACAATCAGGGTTATAATAATTGGCTCTCATCGACAACCAAGTTTCATTGCAGATATAAACAGGTCTGCCCTACATTTTATTCCGTATTTTCGCAAAGGCAAGGTCCTTTTTCCTTCGTGCCATAGGAAATCGCCTTCCTATGGCGTCGTGGTTATTTATATGGAACATTATAAATGTCATCGTTACGGAAATAATGTATTTGAACACTACACTAGTATAAAACAAAAAGTCTAGCTATTTAAACTTGGTAACCCAAAAATAATGCTACACGAAGTTTTTGTTTTAATTTTTAATTTACAGAAATGCCTTACCTTAAATTTAAAACTCATATTAAAAGCATTCTTATGACGAAAGGATATTACATATTAGATGATTATTTTAAAGACAAGACTGCTTGGACATGAGTTTTATGGATATAGATTATAGTAGATGATAAGTGCTATCTGTAACTGTGAGCAGGAAAAAAACAAACCCGGTAGTTTCTTGCTGCTTCTTCTCCCGGGCCCTCTCACAGTAGGGCTTTGTCTGAAGCATTGGCATAACTTGCATAACTTTCAAAAAGTGTTTGTAAACCAAATCAATTTTGAATAAAACATTTGATTTGATTTGATTAGCAATGAATATATTTTTTTAATAATACAAAATACGTATTTAAACCTCTACGTCTACTCAACAAAATTATTATCACAAAATAATTACATAGTTAATATAGCGAAAAGCGCTTTAAAGCAAAAAGGATCGCCAGGTTGCCGTATTCGCTAGTGGCAGTCGTAATTTCCGTCAGGCGTAAACAGCATAAAATGCGTAAAAACGTCATCGTTGTTCAGTAGCGTGACCGTTACAACAATATGTATTGCAGTTTATTACTACACTGGAATGCACGTGGTTATTTATCGTCGGTTGTCATACTCGGTCAATATTTAACGCTTATTTTGTGTTTACTTCAAACAAATAAACAACTTTAAAATTAGCATGCACATTGACTCTCATGTAGTCTACATTCAAGCTTTTATGGCGCTCTCATTGGTTTTTTTTATGTAGAGTGTTTTATTTACGTCTATGAGTTTTATTTATGAATAAATAACCGACAAACAAATCACAGATGAACCACAAGATGGTGAGTGGCTGTAAAGCTTGCCTAACAAGCTACCACCCTCGTGTTTGGGTCAGTACTGTCAGTAGCCAAACGATTCATCGTTGTTCCGGCTAGGGCTTTGGGAACCGGTTCTTTCTTTCTTTCTCTTTCTACGCATCGGTGTTGCCTTTGAAACGAAACGATACGAAATTAAATAAAATTAGCTTTTCGGAAAGGTGCTTTGTCACGGAGGAGAAGAAAAGCCGTAAAGAAACTCCTCAGCACATCTTTTAAAAATAAAACTTATATTTATTATAAAAATAGGTATTCTCTAACATAAGCAGAACTGGTTGCTTCATATTCATCTGTGTTATAATAACCCTTGCTTACTAGTTGAGTTTTTACACGTTTCTTAAAAGATTACACCGGCAAGTCACCACTACTTATGTCCATGGGTGAGGGTGGTAACGTACCATCAGGTTGATCGTCAGCTCATTTGTCAACAAATTTCATAAAAAAGTTGTTATCGTCACCCATAGACAAGTAAGAACCATACATGGTAACAAAAAACGGACAAGAATACGTAAAAGAAACGTACGATTTTGGAAGGAGGATGGTAGCTGGCTGCTTAAAGGAATTTTTAACCGACTTCAAAAAAGGAGGAGATAACTAAAGATAAGAAAAAGAAATTATTCAACCGAGATAGCACTCCTTACTATGGATTAATTCAATTATAAACGACATTACTCTGTGTTGGTCGCTGCTGTACTTACTGGGAATAGGGAAAGTAACTATACCGTGAAATTCTTGGGCTCTAATGAAACTGACTATAAAATGTTTTGTCTTTATGCCTCCTTAAGCAGGGATTTGACATCACAAATACCCTGAATATATTAGGGGCCATCCATAAATTACGTCACACAAATTTCATGACTTTTTGATCCCTCCTCCCCCTTGTCACAGCTGGTTACATTTGTGAGACCTCCCCCCCCCTAGTGTGACGTCACATATTATGAAATTTTACACCTAGAAATTATTAAAGGAGGTGGCCAACATGTGCCCCGGAAATGGTTAAAATACGTTTATTTGTACAAGGGTTTAGTCCTCTGAAAAGACATGTTTTCTATTTATTATAACATAACTAGAATTTTAATTTTCTTCTGAACTCCGCAGTGAGTAGTTTTAATAAATTAACAATAATAATAAGTTGTATTGTATATACATAATCTTCTTATACCTCCATTGCTATCAGTGGAGGTTGACAATTGACTGACAGAAATGCGAATGTCTGCTATATTGCCATTTGCCAAATGCCAAAAGAAGATTTTTGAGTTTGATTTCTGCAAAATAATAATTGTGTTTGATTTTTTGCCATGAGGTGCATTAATTGCGCGGTTGATATTCAGCGCATGGCACGTCATTCAATATCTTCGCTAGCAAGAAACCTTCAATCCATATTGGTAGAATGAATCACTGCAGTACAGGTAAGGCATTTTCGCATGGGGTGGGCCTTTTATTTCCTTCATCTGAGGGGGTGGGCACGTTACCAAGATCACATAAAAGCCTCTGCATAATTTTTAGACTCAATATTAATTACTGCTGATCTTGAATAGAGAACAAGTAGATAGGTACACCAGATAATCAGCCAATGCATCACCTTATTTACCTTGTTTGATACTATTGTTTTAATTCCTCAATTTTTACATAATTATGTGTACTAAATGTATATAATTAAATACTTAATAATATCAATGTGCAGTTTTATTTATATTGCGTTTGCTTGTGAATATTTCCAGGTAGGTAGGTGACAAGTTAATAGGTATATTTTATTTAGTACTTCTGGTACTTTTTTGTATGAATAAAGTCATAATTAAAGTAAAATAAATGAATTATCCAAAAGATAAATAATATTTATTTAATATAAAAATCTCTCTATAAAACACTTTTCCACGATTACTTATGTTTTGCAGAATGTCAACCTACAAGATCTAAAAGTGTTGTAAAAGGAGAATCCCGAGTTCTACAGATTTTTATTGATAAAATTATTAAAGTAGATAGTGTAAGCTTTAATGTAAGTTAAAAATAAAATGTGTACATTATACTTCACAAGTGGGGCAATCGCTCATACAGATGTTGGCCACCTCCTTTACCTATAAATACCAATTATTCGATTTTAAAATGTGACGTCACGAAAGTTAGGACTCCTTCCCACCCTTGTCATACAATGTCACACTTCATCGACCCTCCTCCCCTCCCCCTTAACGTGTGACGTAATTTATGGATGACTCCCAGCTGTGGTATAGTCAAATTTTGAACCTCATGGGGTCTAGGAGGATAGAGGCAAAAGAGAAGTGAGTCATATGGGGGGGAAAGCTACAAGCAGATAAGTTTAAAATTAGTACAGAGAATTTTGTCATAGAATTTTTGTGAACGTTGAATACGTTTAAATTTTTTAGTGCTTTTTTTTATACAAAATAAGTTAGTGCTTGACCACAAAACCACCTGATGATAAGCGGAAATGAAGTCGTGAATGGTAAAGCGCACTAACTTAGTAGAAGCCTATTCACTCTTGACTTGAAGTCACCCACATTATAATCAGAGGGGAACACCCACGTGGGCAATTTATTCTTGTCCCTTGCGGTACGTATAATAAAAGACGAAGCAAAGCGTGACGTCCGCACCGGGGGGATGTTGACAACGAAAGCATGAATACCCACTGTGCGTCTGGATGTTCGATGGTAGAATGGAGAGGGAGGAATTAAGTCATGTAATTCCTGCGCACACTCTCCAAAATGTATCTTATAGAATACTGAGAGGCTGGCAACTCTGCGTCTGTGCTCGAGGCTTAGTAGATTAGACTCTATCAGCTTTGGGTCACCAATAAGCCTCTTATCAATAAGCTTACTATAATAAAACTTTTTAAATCATTTGGACATTGAAAACCCTGTTGCTATCGTGCAGCCGTGGTGCCATCAGTTTAACGCAGTTTGACGGACACTTTCAAACAGTCATATCCTCTATATTGAACCTCTCGCTTAGGTAGTTCCGTCACCTTATCTTATTATAAAGTAATGATGAAAGCTCAAAAGGTAACACGAGTTAAGGAAGAAAGGATTCATGCTTACGGCAACATGCTATTAATTTAATTAAAACAGAGCGACATATCACTTACATTCGCCGCTATAGAATTTACTAGGAACGTGGAAAAATTTCTGGCGCCGACAGCCTGGACAGAGACGGCGCGCAAAAACTCCGCTGGCTTTTCACTTTTATCATCGGTTTTTACTTTAAATACGAGCGGGAATAGAAACGATGCTTTTGAGAATATATCACGTAAATTCACTAATACACACCACTGAAATATAATGTCATAGAACAGACATCTCGAACAAAATGTGTGTCCCGCCGGGAGGTTCTATTTTCAAAATTGAGCCCCCGTTCTCCTTTCAAAATCGAACGAATCCATTGAAAATTGAAACCGATCGGCGCCAATTATTGTGTTCGCGGTGTCGGTTCTATATGCAAATAATAATACTTCAATGAAACACACAGAGACTTTACAAACATCAAGACTCCATAATCACAATATTGCTCACAATTACTTGCAAATTTATTTAATTTATTTAAAACACCTACTAAGGTATGACTGGTATGAGCGAGCAAACTGCGTCAATCGTAGTCGAAGACGAAGGCTACCGTATGGGAGGCTGCTAATATTGCCAGAGCGCATTACAGAAATAAGTAAATTGAATAAGTCATTCAATTTTAAAGAAAATCCGTGAAATATAATTGAACTTTAAATTTCAAATGTTTTTATAAAAATTGAAAAACTTTTATTCAAGAACTTTTATTTTATTTGGAAGAATATTTTCAGTGCATTTTTTATTTAACTGGCCACCCTAGGCCGCGCCTGTGTTGGGCCTGTTGGGCTTCATGGAATTCCTTTACATATCGAGAAATAATTCTTATTATTACCAAATCCCCATAGAGGCACGCCACTGCCTTCACCGCACCGCAGCTCGTCTGAGAATGTACTTAGGTACTTGGCATCATGCAGCATCGTCGCAGCTATTCACAAAACTACAAACAAGAACACTCACATAAAAGTCTTTATTCTCAGTGAATGTAAAAGCGAAAAGCCGAAGAAAGATAAAAAGCTTGGAGAGTACCACGTAGATACACATCCAGTCCGCGTCAGATTATTATTTCACAGCAAATTAATTAATTAACGAAGGACACAAAATGTATTAAATTACAGTAATCGAATTACAGGAGGTACAATATTACTTTTTCGTTCAGTTATTCTTGTTGATGTAGTAGGTACACACCTGTACGACAAAACATTAGTTACTTGTTGTTTTATTGGGGGCGTTTCATATTTGTGTCCCTATACCTACCTACTTCGTAAACTATTTCCATTTAAAATGAAATTTTAACTAGGCAGTATTGTTCAACGACCTTCAATACACCACCATTGTTCAGCAACCACAGCATAACAAGATACGATCACGTAATCATCATGAAATTCTCCTTACCCACACAATCACAGTTTGAATGATACAACGCTATTGGTTTCACTGAAATAATCAAAACTTTCACCGATTGTTGGAAGCTCAAAACACGGTCACAATACAAGGACATCAAAACGGGTTTAACACGGTTTGCAAATTAATTCGGAGTTTGTTTTGACCAAACTTGATTAAACTTGTGACATCCAATGGTTTTGTTATACTTAAGGAAATTCTTAGTTCGTGCTCGTGAAGTGGATTGTCTGAGTATTGTGATAATCTAATAATCTGAATTTTACTAAGAAAAAAATAACCGACTTCAAAATTACTCAAAAAGTACTCGTCAGATCTAGGCAGTCAGATTTTAAGTAACCCACTTGACAAGCTTAATCTTTCGATTAAAAAAAGAATCATCAAAATCTGTTCACCCAGTCGAAAATTCTGAGGTAACAAACATAAAAAATTCAGTCGAATTGAATACCTCCGCCTTTTTTGAAGTCGGTTAAAAAGTATAATATAATTGAACTCGCCAGTGATAGAAGTGATTCTTATATCATGCAATAGCTGTTGCTTGCATGTAGGTATGTAGCTTTACCTGCGAAAATTATTTTCAATGCAGCTTGTATTAAACCACAAATTAATCAATCTACTTAAAGTAACCACATATAAATAACATTTAAGTGTCTGTCTGTGATTTCAAAATAGGAACTGTGTTTTCTCACGTCTATTAAATACTCATTTACCTACATGATACCAAAACACAAACAAATTTTTAAAGATTTAGTCCGTCTGTCTGTCTTTCTGTTTGTCAGGGCTAAACTCTGGAACGGCTGAACCGATTTTAATTTGACTTTCACTGGAAGATAAATGAGGTTTATAAAAATTGCTATGTATCGGATGTCGACCGTGACATTTAGCCTAAGAACTCACGGAGCGAGATCGTAAATACCGCCCGTCTTGCGATATTCGCCCGCCAGGTTTGCGGGCGATAATCGCAACCGCGGCGGCTGCGCTACCGCACAAAACTTCGGTCTCGTGAGTTTTGAAACTTTTTAAAATTTCCGCCACCGCAGCGGGCGCGGGTGAAAATCGCTCCGTGAGTTCTTAGGCTTAAACAGCGAACCATAATTTCCATTAATTTCAGTTACATAGGTTTTTTCTTGGAATTTCACAACCGAGCTCCTTTTCCCGCACTTTTATGTAATATGTTTTCTTTGTAGAGAAATTGCTGAAATCGCAAAGAAGTATGTACCTATTGAAACAAAATAAATTACTTGCTTATTAATTTAATAACGTTTTGACTTTTACCCCAAATTTCACATTGTTCGGGTTTCACCAACAAAGCGTAGTTTGCCAAAAGAAAATTTGCAATTCTAATCTTTTGTTTAGCTCGTAATCAAAGGCAGGCAGCCAGTGTATCGCCGTCGTATATTGTTTGTAAAGTTTTTCGAATGTAGCTCCTGTTCTCATTATTCGTGACACACTTTGTGAAGTAGCGACCAACATAAATAAGTATGTAGGTAAGTACGTAACTTCAGGGCCGGATCTACCTAAGGGCTTTTTGGGCTGCAGCCCAGGGCCCCGTGGATACAAAGGGCCCCCAGCCCCCACTAAAAACAATAGGCGATATTTTGAATTAAAAATATGTTTAAAATTAAAAGAAAAAAAAAGAAAAAATCTTATCATAAGGTTGGCAACTCTGAGATCAATCAACTCACTTGCATATAATAGCGTATATGTGCGTGTACATGTAGAAAACAAATATAGGACAACAATGTCGAATTAAATTATTCAATAAATTGTGATTTAACGAAGGACTTACAATGTGATGAGCAAATAAAGGAATTTGCAGCAGAAAAATGCAGAAAGTTTGGTTTATAATTTATACATTTAACTTAACACTATCAATGCCGGTTACCCGCCTGGCGGGTTCCTAAAGATCAGATGCCTGCTGCCCGCGTGGCGGGTATTACGTTATTTGCAATATTTGCTAAGTTAAATGATATTTTATTCTAAAACTTTGCCAGGGGTGTTTGAATACCATTTCTTAACGATATTTATGGTGGTACCTGAAATTCATGAGGTTACATAAGTTGTTAAAATAAAGTTCTTATATAATGCCAATATCCCGCCAGGCGGTTACATTAATCACAGGTATTCAGGGGTCATCAACAGTTTGCTCAGAATTTTTTGAAACGATTTCTTTTTTTGATAAATTGAAGATATTATTGCAACTTAACATTTATATTTCTCAAAAACATTGTACTTAGTTATTGTGTCTTTGCGAGCCGTGTTTATGGTTATTACTATTATTTTGACCAGTGTGTCATCGCAAAATTGCAAATATGAACTGTTAAATTATATTCTCTCGCGACATTGTAAGGTATCGAAAGATTGTGAACAGTAGCACAACTAGCTAAAGCATACCACCAGTCACATCTTTCATGCCAAGAATCATTAAATCTTTAAAAAATAAAGCATTGAAATATTTTTTGCTTCACAACAGTCAAGTGATGTATTTTTGTTAGGGGTATTCTTTGGTTCTTCTAACTTTATTTTCATTTTTAAACAAAATTCGTCATCGGACTCAGGAATTTCTTCGATTGACGAATTGGAAACTGAATCTATAGGTCGAATCAGGTAGAATCGCGAAATATCCTTTTCATTGGGTTATTCTGTAAGATTGATTGACTCAATTCAAAATCATTTTCATTTTCTATATTTTCTACATGATCATCTAAATTTATAAATAATGCTTGGCTGCATTCAGGAAAGTTGCCGTAGCATTTATTTCACCCGAGAAAAATAAACCTGACAATAATAAAACAATCGTTCAAATTAATATGTAGGTACTTTTTGTTACTTGTTAATTTGTTTTAATAGTAATTAATTTCCACATCTCTACAAACAAAACTCTAGAAGTGTAGTAGCAACTGAAGAGTTCCACTAAGAGTATCTATGTGCATTGGGCAAACGTGAGACCCATGTAACCAAGTTTAAACTTTTGCACTCCTCAAAACGAATCAAATAATAATTTATCAGAATCAAAATCAACATATATTTTATAATAACAATTAGATAGACTTTCACGTCTAACTCGATAACATATCGCAACATATTTTTTTCTCAACAATCACTTGTTAGGTCTGATTATTAATAGGTATATGACAAAATGTTTGAGGCGGGGGCTGCTCTCCCTCCGCGCCTCCAGGGTTTACATTCACTCTAGGGGTAGGCCGTAGGGCAGACTAGTACCACGTGGGTTGACTAAGTCGGTTTTGTAACCATTACGACCTACATCTGGAAATTTTAAAATATCCAAAAGAAACACAAAGAGAGCACATTCACATAATAACAAGATTAACGGAATGTCTGAATACAACATTGACAGTGCAATGAGTTTTGTGCTACCTTCCATTTCACTCGTTTTTGACGAAGTACCCTCTAACTGTAGACCAAATTGACAAGAATTTTGTTCCGTTTGCCGTAATATGCAAATTTTGTTGAACTTATTTTTGTCGTAATTAATTCAAAACGCGTCTCCTAGATTTAAAAATAGTTTTAAACGTTCATACTAAACCCTGACTACATCTGTCAACTCACACCAGTATCATAATCAGGCACCTTAGATCTATAGCCAACCCAATAATTCAAATTATTTTATTGTCCTATTTTTTCTATATACCTACCTATCTACATCACTATCGAAAACATTTTTTTGATAAAATGGCTATTAGTTGAGTAATTTGGTAGGCCCCTAAATTGTTTCAGCCCAGGGCCCCACAAATTCACGATCCGCCCATGCGTAACTTTAGTCGTATTGGGGCGGCTTAGAATACTGATCTCAATCTCATGCTGGCATACTAGGGTGTCGTAGAAGGCGAAAGAAGCCGGCCCGATTGGTAGTAAGACTGGCTTTTTCTTGGGCGACGATAAAGTAAAAGATTAAGTGTGTTGTGTTGTGTGTTGTTTTATGTTATTCCCCGTCTATGCAACGTCAGTACAGAAGTTTCACTTCAAAAAACACGAAGGAGTTCAAAGGAACTTGGTCCCTTGCAATAAACAGTCAATCAGGTGCAAATAGATAGTGGAGTCTGATATTGTATGATAAATCAACACTGGCATTTAATTTAACAAAGATATTTTACCATCATTGTAATTTAACTTATTATTTGTCAACTTTCCTCGTCTGTATTTTTACATTGTGTGATTAGGTTATTTTATTTAGTTTATTTATTTACTAATGTTAATAATAATGTGAGAACGATAAAGTGTACATAGGGTTGCCACCATTTCTTCAGCGAAATATAGTATTTTCAGACGAAGCTATAAAAAAAATTGTTCTAAACTCCAAAAATTCTAGTATTTTACGAAAAACGCAAAAAGTAGACGAATATATATTTGTTCCTTTTTTTATAAAACTATATTTATTTGCACTTCTTGCATTTTTTAACAATTTTTTGTCTAATTTTATGGTTTACACATTCAATTTTTAAATTAATGTAAATCAAAAGCTCATTTATTATTAATGAGATACTAAATTTGTTTCTTCTCGCCACTTCGAATTCATAACCGAAAATATCCTTTGTGTGAATGCTGAAGTGGCGGGAGTAGAGAGCAGGAATGAAATGACTTTAAATAAATTTGGTAAATCCCAAAACAAAAATAAAGCAGACCAATGACCAAACATGCGTTTGACTCTGTCAATTTGACACTGACAAGTTCGGAACGCAGAAAGATAGATACGTTCGGAAACGTAACACGCTATTGCATCAGTCAAAAGTTAATAAAAAGTACGGTCATAAATTTTTAAAATAAAAGATTTGTTTGTTAGATTTCGATGTTGAAATTATAGTATTTTTGCGTACTATATGTTTCTTCAACAATATATAGTACGCAAACCCGAAATACAGTACAATACTATATAATATTAAAGTACGGTAGGCAACCCTAAGTCTACACAACATAATAACCTTATTTTATTCCACCAATATGTAGTTAATATTGGTATATGTTGTGTATGATAACTATAGTTCCGCCTACGGTAGTATCTCGTGCAGTAACTTCTGATATTTATTGGAAACTGTCAATCACTGGATAAGATACTTAGGCAAAGTAAAAACGATAGCGGGGAAATCTTTGTTCCTCTAATTTGCATATTTTAACCTTATTTCTCAACAACTTTAAATAAACATTTTAAAATATTAACTGTTTTTATGTGTATCTAAATAAAATCTTTTAGTTAAAAAATAATGGAAATTACATATAAAAAACTGGAAACTATTAACCGGGAATCAGTTGTAAAGTTCATTTAGGAACGATTCCGTTTTGAAGGACAGCAAAGCAACTGCTTTGTACATCTATTTGTTTACTTTGGAACCTTACAAAAAGTAAAAGGAACAAAGCATTCTCTACCATTCAACCTTTGGGTAGTAAGACATAACATCCCTGTCAAACTATATCTCACATAGTTATACACAGCAAAGAGCGAATAATGTACCCAATTTAATGTGACCATAAAGTGTCACGATTGCCATTTTGTAAGGCCATGGGTGTCCGAACTGTACGATGTTGACATGTTTAGTGTATAGAACTTACGATAACCGGTGACCCGTGTTATTGCGATATATTGCTGAAAGTGCACAAACGACACTACATTTAATACTTTATTTTTACAAATTCAATTTCATCTATCTAAATTTTTACTATAATAAAACTCAAAGGGCAAATCTGTACATTAATTATTTTTAAAAATTTCGATTATAGGGTACTTCAATAACGTGCTAGAGCACAAAAATATTTTTTTTTAGAATTATTGTCTGTCTGTCTGTCTGTTTGTCTGTCCGGGCATCACTTGAAAACTCTGGAACGGATTTCGATGAAAATTGATAAAGTTGTTACTAATACTCCGGGTCGTATTTTAGGATACTTTATATCCCAGAAAATTAATAGGGTTTCCCGGGAAACGGGAAGAAAGTTTGTATGGATTATTTTTAAAACATCAACCGATTTGCTTCAAATTTGCAACAAATGTTCCTTGCTTAAATTGATGGAACATACAACACACATGTTCAGTTTTTCACAATTTTGCAAAAAAAAAGAAAAAACACAAATTAATGTGAATATTGCTTATTTTTCAAAACCCGCTCCTGGAGGAATACTTTTTGACTGTATCGTGGGTTTCAGTATATAAATTAATAAATATAAGTACTTCAATATAAGTTCACCGTTTTTTAAATTTTTTTCTACAAGAGGTACAAATAAGGTAAAACATAATTTCCGTATGCGAAGCTGCGGGCAACAGCTAGTATTTTATATGTATGTAGCAACAACGTTATTTTAGCCAGTTCTTTCTTTCTTTTTCTCTTCTTTCTTGGGTAGCAATGCATCGGTGATGCTTTTTGAGTTAGTGATTTCCATGGGTGGCGTTGGTCACTCATCATCAGATGGGAATCGTCAGTTCGTTTTTCGACTAGTTACATAAAAATACGTAACTAAAAGATATCTTATGGTGCAGTTTTTACTGGATACTAATAAAAAATAAAGAATGAACGTTCATTTCAAAGTAACATCTCATTCATTTCGTAATTTAATTAAAAAACTGCTAATGGACAGAATTTGCTTTTCCAAAGCTCGTTATTTCGAATTTTCCAATCCGCTTCGGTATCTTTCCCGTTCGTAACTTCGTATTTCAAGTTAACCATTATCGATATTATAACTTGCTTCAATAGCCGACATCGCAATATAGAAAATTGGATCGACTGGGTCCGCACTTACCACTCGATATATTCCATAAACGTTTTGACTATAGAATGTGACGAGTACATGTATAAATTTGGTATTTTATTGTGGAACTAGCTGTGCCCCGCGGTTTTACCCGCGTTCATTTGTGGAAAAAACTAAGTACTATTTATGATGTTATACAGCCTATAGCCTTCCTCGGTAAATGGACTATCAAACACAAAAATAACTTTCCAATTGGAACCAGTAGTTCACTTTCACTACCCTTTACATTTATAGTTAGGATTTAGAGTAAACTTGTCTTTTATTACACCACGAGTAACCGCCCTCGCTTTGCTTCGGTTTTCTTATTTTTTTACACCTTGGGTTACATTATTTGAGTTTTATTAAGGATCCCTAATTTTTTTTAAAATATAATATAGCCTATGTTACTCGGGGATAGTGTAGCTTCCCAACAGTGAAATAATTTTTGAAATCAGTTCAGTAGTTTCGGAGCCTATTCAATGCAAACAAAAAATCAAATCTTTCCTCTTTATATATTAGTATAGATGAGTACCGCCCTCACTTCTTTCGTCACATGTTTCCCCACTACATTCGACACATAGATTACCTCCAATAGATACCGCATACAAGGCAACTGACGCGCGCCAACACATACGTGCATTTGCAAGTCGACGACAATAGTGTCGACCAATACTGACCCGTCAAGTCCAAGTATGAATAAGAAATAGCCAATCACAGCGCATTGTTTTGTTCCCCGCAACCCGCGCCTTCCGCCAAATTTTGTGAGTTCAAACTCTAGGAAAATTTCACTTATGCGGTATCTATTGGGGGTAATCCATGTAATCTATGATTCGACAAAATGCTTTAACATGATTCTTCTAATTGACGTATACAATGTAATATTTTGTATGTTTAAATGTGAATCAAACCGCAAGCCAATCGATTATTCTGTGTACATGTATGAAATCAGAGGGACAAAGTGACACTTTTTTGGTATCCATTGAGTCAATAAATCCCTCCAATATGTTTCAGTTTTATCCAGTTTTTTTATTAAATATTGCTTCTACACAGACATCGACCAGCAGCATTTTTTTATGTTTAGACTAAAGCATATTTTATGATTGAATTATATTGGGTTGTATGAAATACAACGAAATCCAATTGGAGGGATCTTGCACCATTGCCAATATGGGCCCACAGAGTGAGCCACTCTGCTCGGAATTAAAGATGGATCTACACACGCGGTAGGGTGTCCAGCCAAGTTCAAAGCAAAAAAACTGGTGACGCAGCGACGTGTCTAGCCAAGTCAAATGTAGAGATTGAATTACATGTTGTTGTGACAAAAAATTTTGGATTTTCTACACAGAGCTTGGCAGTCATTTAGATCTCAATTCTTTTTTTTGAACTTGGCTCTCATTTCACATTTATGTTTTTGATGATGGAATTTACAAGTTATCCATTAAACCCATTAAAATTGGAGTGATTGAGTAGAAAAATATCCTCATTGAACTTGTTCCAAACAAAATCCTCTTATCAGTTTCCTATTGAGTCGTACAGAGCCGTTTTTGACCTAATCGATTTAAAATCGGGTACATGAATTACTCGAGAAAATCCCTGACCTATTTCCCGCCGCACACTATCAAAAGATACTTTCTGTTGATACAAAATAAATCACTTTGCTATCATTGATTCGGGTCGGCAGATCGTAAAGCCATACTTGTCCAATAGATAGGGTCCTCAGTACGATTTAGGACTGCAGGATACGACTATAATACGATTTTAGCTCTTACGATATAATTTTTAATAAATATGACACATTTTGTAGCATTGGTCGGTTTACACTACAATAATTTTAACGTAGCTTTTGACCTTGGACAGTTTTTCAAGAAATAATAAAAGTGAAAAAAAAATATTCAAAAAAACAATATTAATAAAAATAACAACATTCAAAAATAATATTATAAAAATATTCAGAAAAAACAATGTAAGAAATATAATAATAATCATTTTTCAAAACGAGCATTTTTAAAAACGCGCGTGACGTTTTTCGTGACCGTCGTTTTTGTGTCACCGTCTGTGTTACAAATCTTAATACTTCACTCTCATAATTTGTCCATTTATTTCATAACGCGTCTAAAGAAGTAAAACATCACAAAAATGTTTTTAACGATTTATGGATGGCGTAATGTAATCAAAAACTTACAGGCCACATTAAATGTCACAACAACAAATACGTTTATGATAACATTCGATTGACAATTCCCGTGGCGTGGACGTGATTGTGGCAACTTGCCGAAATTCATTTATCGAAAATGTGTGTGGTCATAGACTTACAAAGCTATGGACTGACAACACAAATAAATAATTAATAAAGAAAAAGTAAGATTATATTACGTACGTTTGGCTTGAAAGCCAGTTCTTTCTTTCTTTTTCTTTTGTCTTTTATGGCCGGCAACGCATCAGTGACGCCTTTGGTGTCGTTGATGTCCATGGGCGACATTAGTCATTGGGTTGATCGTCAGCTCGATTGCCGGCTATTTCCATAAAAAATATACCTAATTTTAAATTTTTTTGGCGTATTGGGGCGGCTTAGAATATTAACCCCAATCCCACGTCGGATGGGTGTCGTAAAAGTCGACTAAATCCGGCTCGCTCGTGGTAGGGCCTCTCGAGGGATTATATTGGTAATATTATTTCTCCATGGGGTTCGCCTGGTAGCTACCACCCTTGAGCATGTGTCAGCCGCCAAACGACTCGTCGTGTTCCGGCTGGGGGCTTGGAAGCCAGTTCTTTCTTTCTTCCTTTTTCTTCTCTTTCTTGGCCGGCAACGCATCAGTAATGTCTTTGGTGTTGCTGATGTTCATGGTGTTCAAATAAATATGCTCGACATAAGACATGAGCATGCAACAAATATGGACAACAATGTAGGCACCAACGCATTGCTGATAAAAAATAAAGTTTAGGACCTGCATTATTAGATACTGGTGGTAGATATTCAGGGGGATAACATAATCTAACCACCACGTTAATTCTGCTTGATTTTGGATGCGATAATTCCACTTCTCGCTAACATGAAGCTGCGAGGCTGCAACATTACGAAGCAAAAGCAGTGTCCTGCTGTAAACATGAAACGCGCATTGCAGCACGGAGTTATGTGAACGATATATTCCATATAGGCCATATATATTCCATATAGGCCAATGACGTAATGTATGAGGCGAAGCATTTTCGCAAGTTACACAGGATATTATCGCATGTTATTTATTTAGTACACGAATATTGGCTTTACTCACAACGCATACAATTGATTCAACCGATTAAATATTGCTGACTCACTATGGACAGAAAACACGTAGGAGTATACCTATATGATAATGATCCAAATGAATATGAAACAATATGGTCGTGAGTGTCGTGACTCTATATGTTACGCGAGGGATCCAAGGTTTGATTTCTGGCCAAGGCAGACATGTGACAATATTTTTTTGTTATCCTGCGCTTGCGTGTTGAATTGTGATGATGTGGGAGTCTTAGAGAAAAATGTGAATAGGCTTTTACTAAGTTAATGTACTTACTCCCGAACTTTATCGCCAACTGCCATCAGGATATTGTTGTCAAGTATTAACCAAAAAAATCTCCGTTCCACTTACAATATAGATAATCTTTGTGCAGTATAGTTTGGGGATATAGTTCACACAATCTTATTAAATATATTGTTATTGTTCTCGCAGAACTGAATACCGGAACAACATGACAAACGGTGTCAATGGACTAACCATCCATCTTTAGCTACATCTCCATGAGCCGAGAAATAGACGTACTTTTAAACGGCATAAAACAAAATTAATGATTCTGGCCTTGTAAATAAAAGCGTCTTGCAACGGCTATGAAGATGCTGCTTAGAAACGAGCTTAAGACGAAGACGAGACGGGACACAATGGCGCTCTTTGTTCTATATGCATCTGATTTTAGTTTAACCAGCTAATAGCTTTATCCAAGGAGAACAATAGTGTCATAAATGGAACAGAACTATTATAGCATCTCACTCTACATCAGAGGAAGTAGCTGTGATGTATTTTTAATTCGGTTATTGGAATTCCTTTCAATTAACAGGATGCGACATATGTACCTATAGGTATGTCAGTAATCCGTGTATTGACCGGATGCGTCATAAAAATAAAACTGTTTTCTAGCAGACATTATTCTGCAATATATTTTAATGAATATTTATAATTTCAATGAACGGACACAATGACAGATTAGTTTATATTAGAAGATTTATTTCAACGTATCTGAACTTTGCGACGACTCATATAGCGCAATGGTTAACATGCCGCGCAGCCTTTCGAGGAACCTGGGTACGATTACCAGCAAGCTGACATTTGAATGATGAATCTGAATTTCTGTTCTCGGTCTGTGTGTGTGTGTGTTCTTGTCTTTGTGTGTTGTCCATGGCACCCATGACACATGAAATCCTAGTGTGGGTCTATGAGTGTCTAGCGTTCTCCGGCCGGGTAAAAACGTTGTTAAGCAAAAGGTATGACGTCACATAACACTATATTTGACAATGCCTTTATGCTGAACGCACATTTGTCCGCACCATCCGCGCCAGACGCATCGCGTTTGTATAAAATAATATGCGTCATATAAAAAAAATCGCATCGGGCTCTCATATGATTTCATACAAACGCGGTGCGTCCGGCGCAGACGGTGCGGACAAATGTGCGTTCAGCATTTGTGCTGTTTTATCTAACCTCGGCTAGATTAACACCAAAATAAGGTCACAGATTGTTATCTCGTTTGCAAACATTTATAAGTAAAATATTTTTTATTTCAAGCCTTTATTTAGAATGCTAAAAACAACTTTTATGACAACATTAAATTATGTTTCTATAAATATCTGTAAATAGATACCGTAATGTACTTAACATTCAATGACGAAACCCTTAAATGCTCTCTCATTTCCACTGCTAATAAAGTCTCAATCAGTTTAACGTTGAACTGTAAATTTATTCTCCGTCTTGAAGAATTGAATAAAAGCTTTTCTAAGATAGAATATTGGAAGTTCCCTTTGCCGTGCCATTTGATGAATAGTTCCTTCAACATGAGACATGAATGGATGTTACGTCATTAGCCAATATTAGAGGTCTATGCAGGGCATAATATCTTCGCAATCAAGACCCGAAACTTATTAAGCCTGTCGTCTCTAGTGCAGAAATAATAAATGTATTGCTAGTTCTAAGACAGACTACATGAAGTGTCTTATTTATAAACTCTGGAAGTGCCTAATATTTACAGATACACGGGGCTACTAACAACTATTTGCTACGCGCAAGAATTATCCATATCCATAAGTTATCCGTTACCTCTTACTTAACGTGTGTATTTATTTATTGATTTATTTATTTATTTCTTAGGTAATCCTACAGCGACATATATTTGACTATACTATAAATAACCTGATTTTATATGCGAATCTTTTTTAGGGTTCCGTAGCCGAATGGCAAAAAACGGAACCCTTATAGATTCGTCATGTCTGTCTGTCTGTCTGTCTGTCTGTCTGTCTGTCCGTCCGTCCGTCCGTCCGTCCGTCCGTCCGTCCGTCCGTCCGTCCGTCCGTCCGTCCGTCCGTCCGTCCGTCCGTCCGTCCGTCCGTCCGTATGTTACAGCCACTTTTTTCCGAAACTATAAGAGCTATACTGTTGAAACTTGGTAAGTAGATGTATTCTGTGAACCGCATTAAGATTTTCACACAAAAATAGAAAGAAAACAATAAATTTTGGGGGTTCCCC
The DNA here is from genome assembly GCA_951805285.1 of Thymelicus acteon. Taxonomy (NCBI): domain Eukaryota; kingdom Metazoa; phylum Arthropoda; class Insecta; order Lepidoptera; family Hesperiidae; genus Thymelicus; species Thymelicus acteon. Next base: position 10,638,674 of record OX638229.1, on the reverse strand, counting down.
ATACTTAGAACTGAAACTCAAAAATGTTTTTTTCATCAAACCCATACGTGTGGGGTATCTATGAATAGGTCTTCAAAAATGATATTGAGGTTTCTAATATGATTTTTTTCTAAACTGAATAGTTTGCGCGAGAGACACTTCCAAAGTGGTAAAATGTGTGTGTCCCCCCCTGTAACTTCTAAAATAAGAGAATGATAAAACTAAAAAAAAATATATGATGTACATTACCATGCAAACTTCCAACGAAAATTGGTTTGAACGAGATCTAGTAAGTAGTTTTTTTTTTAATACGTCATAAATCGTAAACCACAAAAAACATTGATCAAAGTTACAACGAAGTCGAACTAAAAGAACTTTTATATTATGTTACTTGCTGCTACGGAACCCTTCATGGGCGAGTCCGACTCGCACTTGGCCGCTTTTTTTCAATGTAGTTATGTTTACACACTGCTGTGGGGGGAAGACGATGCGGTGCGCATATTTGTAAATACCCAACACTTTAGCCACTCGGGATGTTTCGGCTGCCGCTCGGGCGCACGTATTTATCCGACGTGTCATAACAACACGTCTGCTATACTCGTAAGTTCAGTATACTTTTCATGGCGGAGGGCTTGGCCATTCGTATTTTCTATTATTATAGTTCCATTATTACGTTATTGATAAGATAACTGAGGCATTAGTACAGACTAAAGACTCCGAAGTTCCTTGTAAATAACTGACGCGACAGTCCAACACGTCTGCTGTTCACGAAGCTACTTCGGGGGGCTAAAGCGTCGTGTGTGCGGTGCACCCATACTGGTGCGGCGATATAGTACACACTCTACACCTTGATTTTGGGTTTTAGTGGAAATGACAGTAATAAAGTTCTTCCTTACTTTTATTGGACATGTTTTTAAAAAATGTTCTATAAACACGGAAAAAACCGTCTCCGCACTATTCTGGACTGCCGCCAGATTCTGTGTGTAGTCCTTCATATCATTACGAACAATGCAAAAAAATCGGTGCGTCTTCGCTTCCAATAACATTAAAAGCAATAGACTCGGAACTTCCTAACACCACACAGTGAATTCATCCTGGGAGTTTAAAGAAGATGAAGGCGCAATCGTGGAACCAAGTGGTTCATTTTGAGTGATTTGAAAACAGTAAAGTTGTGAAGATGTTCTTAGTGTTGTTTGTTGTTTGTTGTGTGTCGTGATACAGAATTTCTACGCTCAGAAAGTAATCAAACTAGACATATACAACAAACATTAGTATATGTCAAATGTCATTTGATAAGCGTAAAAACCAGTCACGTAGGTTACTTTTAAAAACAAAAGAGACACTACAATTGAATTTCATGAAAATAAACAGTGACACTATAAACCTGATATCAGCGAAGAAAAAATAAAATATAACCTCCAGGTGATATCCTGAATCGTGGTGCATATTTCCCGGAGGCTGGCGTGGAGCTTTTCCGCTTTCAATTCGATTTCCACTCGTTTACCGCGCCACGACGACACAAGCTTTGTAAGCCGTTTTTGTTCTCACAAAAAATAAAACCTTTATTTCTTTCAGTTCTTTTGAATGCAGCGGTTCAAGTAATGTGTCTATACCGTCATTATTATTTACTTACGCAGCAGTATCTTGAAATTTAGTTGTGTAAAAACTAGTTCATCTAAAACGCTGAAAATCACACTTGTTTGGATATTTGCTTATTAACAAAAGAAAATCGCAGCTCCCAATCGAATGAACCGATTTTGATGTGGTTTTATTGTTTGATCGCGACGGTTTTTAACCCCCGACGAAAAAAGAGGGGTGTTATAAGTTTGACGTGTCGGTTTATCTGTGGATCTGTATGTGTGACATCGTAGCTCCCAAACACATGAATTGATTTTGATCTAGATTCTTTTCTTTGAAGGGTGACATAATCGAGTATTCTTAGCTATATTTAGTGTAAATAGTACTGTGGGTTTTTTTATTTTAATTTAAGATTATTAGTTTGGTGAAAATAAAACTGTCGGGGTTTTTTTTTTAATTTTAAAACTTAGTTTTTTATGAGTGTCTAGGTCTTGTACAAGTAGAGTGAGGGTTTTGGGAGCAAGACTAGATTTTCGCTTAGCATACATTGCTATAATGCGGCCTGACGTGTTCACGTTACACGCTTTATATTTGTTTTCATGTTTTTTATTTGCAACTTGCGGTGCCCACGACTTCGTTCTCGTGAAAGTTACTACGAAAGGGAGAAAGACAGACAGACAAATAAACAAAAAAAATTAGCAGTTGTAAGAACTGCGGACAGAAGTGAAAAACAAAACAATGGAAAAACTGTGTTCTTTTTAAAAAATTTCAATCAATTATAGTCTGAATTATTTAAATTTCATTATTTGTAAATTTAAATAATGATTATCGAAAACACAGTTAAAACAATGCACAGTATACACAAGATAACATTATCAAGTAATCAACATAACTACACTCATGCTATTACCGCATGTCGGTGACGGGAAGTTACAAGATTTTCCACACAAAAAGTCAAACACGCATAAATATGATACAGTCGAGTATATACAATGTATTGGTGTATATTGTATGTATACACATGTACACAGGCCGCTATACAGGACGTCTCTAGTCTGCTGCAAGAGCATCAAATACATCATGAGCATGTCGATGACGCGAACCCATAAGATTTTCCCCTACTAAAAAGTACCCAACGCGGCTAAAGAAGTTTTCAGTTCAAAAATCGTGTAAGTAACATTATTGTTATGCATTTGAGAAAACACAGTTATGTTGAAATCACAGACAGACATTTTTATTTAAATTATTCGATAAACGTTCCATTTAAGCAGTTTTATTTCACAGACTAGCTAACCCGGCAAACTTCGTATCGCCTAACAAAATATATATTTTTTCTAAAATAAAAGTAGCCTAAGTTACTCCTTGTTACATCAGCTATCTGCCGTTGAAAGTCCCGTCAAAATCGGTCCAGCCATTTCAAAGATTAGCCGGAACAAACAGACAGACAGACAGACAGATAGACAGACAAAAATTGAAAAAAATATTGTTTTGGTATATGTACCGTGAATACATCCAAATGCGTTTACGATTAGTAAAAATCGGTTATTTTAATGTTGCAAACAGACACTCTAATATTATTTATTTCTATAGAGATGTATAGATTGTTCCTGTACGAATTTTCTGTGACTAATTATTATTGGGTACAGTACTCTGTAATACCTTGCGGCTGGCATATTATGAACTAGTGATTAGTTTATGCAATATGTTTCGCTGGTAGCACGCGTTGTGTGATATTCCGGAATGCTTACTCATCATACTCGTAGTGTATTGTTCCCAAAGATATTACTTACCCTCGTAAACCCCGACCGCATACCTTTCTCTGTAATAACAGTTATTGTTTACGGTTAAAATAAACCATAAACTACCTGGTCAAGTTCTGCTATATCTATACTACTATAATAAAATTCAAAGTGTTAGAGCACAAAAATATTTTTTTTAGAATTATTGTCTGTCTGTCTGTCTGTTTGTCTGTCCGGGCATCACATGAAAACCCTTGAACGGATTTCGATGAAAATTGGTGAAGTTGTTACTAATACACCGGGTCATATTTTAGGATTCTATTTATCCCGGAAAATTAAAAGGTTTCCCCGGGAAGCGAGATGAAAATTTGTATGGAATATTTTTAAAACATCAGCTTGCATTTCTTCTGCAAGAGATACAATAATACATAAGGTTAAACATAATTTCCGTATGCGAAGCTGCGGGCAACAGCTAGTGTACAATATGAATGACATTTGATTATACCTATATATGTTACAACCATTACTCGTTCTTATTAGTTTTCATGCTTTTTCAAACTAGACATAATTAATTGTTGCAAAATGGCTTAGTTAAAACCAATGATATTTAAAAAACATAGATACGTTATACCCTTACAAATCAAATAAAAAAATCTATTCCGAAAAGAGCTACAACACACACACGTTTATCTTTTGTTTTAATACACCAATTACATTGGTAAAATACACGAAGACATTTTAACGCTGTATGTTAAATTTCAAGCACTTCTGACAACAACAAAAGCGTGCGTATCGTCTTGTATTGACAGAGCGATAACGAGCAAAACGGTCAATTGTCTGTTCTTACGCTCTTCATCGTCGGCGCGCTAGTGACAATTCTACCTTTTTTACACTATAATATCATTGGTTGGAACTGGTCAAACTGAGCGACTCATTATGCTAACTCGTCGAAGTTGTAAAGGAATAGGGCAAACATTAACAGTCCAACCGAAAAGAACCGTAGTTCACATTATTTGATGGTCAGCATGATTATTTTCAAGCGAATTAAAGATAGTTATGCCATACTATTACAATGAACGATGTAATCTCGCCTCGTTTCGTCTTGTTAATCGAAGTTTCTCAAGCTAGGAACTCCGGCTTCAGTTAGGAATTTCGACGGTATTGAGGTGGCCTAGAATAATGACCCCGGTCCCTTACCGGCTGACCAGGGTGTCGTAAGAGGCGACAGAAACCGGCTCTTAGGAGGTAGAGCTTTGCTTATGCCAGTTATCAGGTCAATAATAATGATGTTATTGAATGTCAAAATATCTTTTAAATTTAATTTTCAAGGGTCTGCAATGAATATGATAGTAAAGTATCAAAACCCTTTGCAAATCCGCAGCGGTTTACTCTGTAAATTATCCAACGATATTTATTAACTAAAGTAATTAAGTCTTAAACTACAATTAAAGCTTAAACAAGTTGTAACACAACAGCGACTCCATCACGAGCTGCCGACCGCCAAACTTCCAAACAAAGACCAATGAGGGAACGCCGAGACTATTACAGTTCAGTCAAAAGTCACAACTTAACTAAATTTGTGTTCAGGAACTCAATTAAAAAGTTGACGCTCAACCCACTTGAATTTAAACGAAGTTCTTCTGAACATAAATTAATAAATAAACACGTTGTCAGACTTGTATCGCGCGGCGTTAATTATGGCAGTGGAATGAGTAGAGTATCGTAAGCGATATTTCGTTATTTACTCGAAACGCATCCGCATTATTTGATTTTTAAATCACTCTTGTTTTAAAAATAATTTAAATTATTCTCAAATGTAAAGGGTAATAATTTCAGTGTTTCTTTATTATTATTAAATTACATGGCTTCAACGTTAATGGCCCACTAATGAGCACAGGTCTCTCCTTTTGAGGAGGCCTAGAGCATACTCCACCGCTGCGGTGCGGGTTGGTGGAGTGCAAAGGCGCTAGCCCAAATGTGGGAAGTTTTAATGCCGCCTGAAGGCGACTGACATGGCTTAACGACGGATTGCGTGCCAGACACGCTCAAGATTTTTTTTCCTCAGCGGTCACCTATACAACTACCGACCGCGCCTGCTGTTGTTTAACTTTTTCGATTACTTAACACTGTATTGCATCAATTTTATGCTTACTTATGGATCTAATTTAATTCATATTAAGTTTATGAAATCCATTTCGTGGGTCTAATATCCCTGTTCAGATAAAAATAGTAGTAACTTCTAAAATGTTTACCTAAATTCCGAAGAACACAAATCTGTAAATCTTTCAAGTAATTTAGAAAAACAGACATAGGTAACAATTTGTTCCGTTTGAAATAACAATAATATTAGCGGTTTGTAGAGCTTGAAATTTCCATCCACAAAGCCTTAGTATAATGAGCTGCAATATCTCTCTCACAATTTAAATGTGACAGCGACACCCTTTTAATGGAATACTTCAAAGGATATCTAGGGACTTAAGTGCCTATTTCTGTTACATACCAACGTCAAAAGGTCTTAAATTCAACGTCTATTTTGTACGGGATTTTGTAACCTGGTGTCTTGTTACTAATAGATCGTAAACGATTTATCGAGTTAAGATTCTATAGATGTTGTCAGAAATAGGTAATAGTGACAGGCAATAATAAACTTTTTGGACGCTTCCGTGCTTCTTAGAGCACATTAACTCCTTGATCCCAATTGTTATCGTTAGCAAATATTTAGGGCATGTTGGAGGTTTTTACTGTATTATTTCTCCGCTCTGAGCGTTTAATGATTACTTATGTAATTAATAAAACCACGCATTTTAGCTTATCAGCTGTCTTTTACTATTGTAAGAGCTTGATAAATCACGATTTTCAGATAAAAATATTATTTTAATAAAAAATGGCGTCAAGAAACATGGTAAAGATTTTACGCAGGCTCATAAAAAGGAACTTTATGAGGCCGAAAACTAGTAACTATGTGGGACGCAGAGCAGCAAAAAACCCTTCATACTGATCTGTCAACTAGGCGTTAGAAAGGTTTTTTATGCTTCCCTACATTTAAGGTTCTTTTATAATACTACCGCCGTCCTCTGGGATAAAAGTCTATTGCCCCTATGACACACTACATGAACATAAAAATGAAATCAGTCAAATCTGCTACAGACTTGTCGTAGTCGAGATTTATAAATATATCCACGAACATCAATTTATTGTTTTCTGAAATTACTTAAGTTTAGATGGCGCTGATGACGTATCATCAGATGTATTTTTGCCGGAGTTAATAAAAATAACTAAATATATGATACAACTGTGATCGATGTCCGTATGTGGAAGCAGTGGAAGTATTTATAACCTTTCCTTACAAAATAGTTATTTTTAGTTTTTGTCTGTTTATCTATGCGCGTGTTCCTTATAATCTTGAATGCGGTGTATCGGATGTGTTTCAGTAACTTTAATCAACACTAAATATTTCGTTTAGTTTAAATGGTGCACTGATTAAAATATATGGCAATTTAAATAACCCTAGGGTGTAGGGCGACTACTAGGGAATAATATTTCAAGATTGATTTATTCCTGAATGTCTGAACACATTACCGATAAATAACAGAGTAAAGCATTATTCCCCAGTAATGGCATAGAATAAATAAATAAATTGGAGCGACCTACATGAATTTGTACGTATGCCGTGTAACTCATAATAGTGAATACGAAAGATGAGTGGTTTCTTACTGTTTATATTGGGTACATAGCCTATATTGTATTACGGGTCGAATGCGACTTGTATGTTCTTATAGGGTTGTATCTTTTTAAAATAAACAAAATAAACAAGATATTAGTAAACTATACCCTTCATAATAATATTTTAACTAATTGTTACTAATCTGGGCCCATTTATGGACAATAAATAAAAAAAAATATTTGATTGAACATTCAATGCAAAAAAATGAGGCCTAGGTCTTATACAGAATTTTCTGTGTTATGGGGTCTAGCTCTTTTACAGAGTCAGATTCTTAAGCTACGCGTTTAATATGAATCTACATTTACCTACTATATATGTACATATACTATTACATACACCGTACCTACATTTGTAAATAAACGCTAACTGCTTACACACTCAAACCCCAGCAGTAGGTTATTACCTATGTCACGGGTGCCATGCACTACACAATTATAACACATCACAATCACACCCATGACCCGAGTACAAATAGTTATCTGTCATATAAATATCTGCCCCGGCCGAGAATCGAACCCGGGACCCCTCGCTTCGCAGGCAGGGTCGCTACCAACTAGGCTACAGGGTCGTCAAATGACTACATTTTCATGCCACATCATCCAAAATTTATAATTATCTTGATAGTGCATTCAAACTTCCTGAACACGTGAAACATTTCAGACATAAGGTATCATTTCTCAAAACGCTTTCTTCAGTTTCATAACAACAAAATATTCTTGGCAGGAGCTTTAAATTCCCATATTCCCACAGGATCACAGTACATAAATGCTGGAACATTCTCTCCACGATATTTTCATAAGAACAAGCGGATGTTCTGCCATTCAAGTCAAATTGAATCAAGACTTGTGGGATGGCGCGCTCAGTCGCTCTCCGACATAAACAGAACCTTTTACTTATCATGAAAAGGATAACAGGCTAAAACGCGATCATGTATCCGGTAAATCGAGTTGTGATATTTATAAATAAAATATACTCAAAATTTAGGAATGATAGCTCAAGTTTGAGAAAGATATGTTTCGTAAGATTGAAAGTACCTACTGTAACTACGTCAAAGGCATTACTGACGCGTTGCCGACTTAAAATAAAGCAGGGAGCCCGCATTGTTATATTTTAATGGCTATTAAATAAAAACTCATGTCATTGGTAGTTAATATTCGAAACCTCACTATATAACATCCATGTAAGTACTTAGCTAATCTTTTCATTTTCATTACCAGATATAATTTGTTCCAATATATATTTTTTTGATAATCACTGGAACACAGTAAAAAATAAAGAAATACAAAAGGCGTCTTATCGCAAGCAGCGATATATTCCCGGTAATCTAGGGCTTTGAAGTTCAAGAAAAATAAAATATAATCTAAGTACCCCTGAACTTGATTGTTTCTTTGAAATTGGGGATGATTTCAGCAAAATACGTATATCAACCATTGAAGTATTATTACTAGCATATAGAACCGACACCGCGAATACAATGTATGTCCCAATGAATTGGCGCCGATCGGCTTCAATTTTCAAAGGATTCGTTTGATTTTGAAAGGAGAACGGGGGCTCAATTTTGAAAATAGAATCTCCCGGCGGGACATACACATTTTGTTCGAGACATTACACTTCAATGATATCAACGTATAATTTTAATATATTGCTTCATGCAATGCAATAAGTTGTCTATTGACTTGTCGAGTTGTTGTTGACTATACATAGTGTCGTCATATCCGTTTTACAACAACAGAAGACATTGTACCAAGAATAATAGCAACGTGATAATAAATGAACGTGCAATAGACGCGAAGACTCACACTACTTCTCTGCAAATTGAATCAAGTCCAGCGGTTGCCGCCTTTTAGTGCCTATTTCATCTTCGTGAAATGGTCTCTTAACTTGTTAAAATGGTAGCAGAACTTACTAGATATATATTTAAGGAATAGAATGAAGATTTAAACAGGTAAATACGAGTATAATGTTATGAGTTACCAAATTTTTGCTTCTTTCTAGTTTATTTTTCAGTTATTTGCAATTAGTACTTTTGTGTTGCTCGCAAGTCCCATGCTATTAACTCGTATAGATGTCTCGCTTGTTATGTTACTAGCAATGATATTTAAAAAAATATAGATACGTTATGCGTATCGTCTTGTATTGACAGAGTGACTACGAACAGAACGGTCAATTGCCTGTTCTTACGCTTTTTCGTCGGCGCGCTACTGACATATACAGTACCTCTTTTTACATTATAATATCATTGGTTACTAGTCGACAAACGAGCAGACGAGGCGCCTGATGGTAAGTGGACATCGTCGACCACGGACATTAGTAACATTTCGATGCGTTAATTCAATACACCTTTTTTATTCTGGGATCATTAAGATATATTCTTCTAATTAAAAAGTAAATTAAAAGTTGTTTGTGCGCGATGAACTCCTAAACTATTTTAATTTAACAGATTTTAATCAAATTAGCACACCGTGTGCAGTTTGATCTAAAAAAAAAACTTTTGACAGAACGAAGTCAATCCGGCCAGCTGGTTAGATTATATTTTATATATATATATTGTAAAAGGAAGTTTTCCTTCCTTTCCTTTGGTCCAAAGAATTCAAGACAAACTCAAATTTAGCAGACTATACTTTTTAGTTATAACTATTATTTGGTCACTCGTAACTATACCTAAATGAGTATTATTGTTACAGAGCATGGCGATAAAATACTGCTTGCTTATTCTACCGATATTAAAAACGTTCCATAATCTTATATCTGAAGTATATACATTCATGTACGTACGAAGTCCTCATAGAGGAAAGCGCAGATGCGTTTCTTCAAGGATGTAAAAGGCTTAGCTCTTCGTTAAGTCATACGTACGTATTAAGTACGTATATTAAATAGAAAATGTACGAGTACCTTTTTAAAATTATATCCTGCATCCTTTTTGCTGGTGACTATTTCATTAACGGACCACCTTCATTAATGGACTTCAAAAATGAAGTCGATTAAGAAGAAGTTTCTTAATACGGTTATATTTTTTTTGTTTGTTACTCAGAACTCCGTCATTTAGTATTTGATTTTGTTAAAATAGTCATTTATCGTAGGACAATATTATAATCTGAATTTTACCAAGAAAAAATAACAGATGAATCCGTCAATTTGAGCTAAACTCAAATTTAAATGGGACCACATGACAAGCACTAGCTTTGGTTAAAAAAATCCTCACAATCGGTTCATCAAGTCGAAAGTTCTGAGGTAGCAAAAATAAAAAAAATACAGTCAAATTGAATACCTCCTCCTTTTATGAAGTCTATAAAAATAAATGTATTGTTTTGGGAATCTATAATAAAGTTCTGTAAAAGACAATGTGTATTCGTAGTACGCCGTAGTACAATCACTTGCTACGTACAAATTGGTGCTACGGAAATAGCCCTGTATTTTAATCCGTAGATTTGTTATTCAACGTCAGTTAAATCAAGAATAATTTTATGAAACTTATTATTATACCAATAATATTAAACTAAGCTTGTAATTCATCCTCGTTACGAGAAACATAATTGTTAAGTACCAAAGTATTGTCTGTCAGGCGCTGCATGTATTTTAATTTTCTAAAAAACAAAAATGTGTGCTTACCTTCATGAGCTTTCATGTATGAAACTTTCTTCATACAGGAACAGCGTAGATGCATTTCCTCAAGGGCTTAGAAAGTTTCTTGCGTACATTGAAGTATAATGTCATAGAACAGACATCTCGAACAAAATGTGTGTCCCGCCGGGAGGTTCTATTTTCAAAATTGAGCCCCCGTTCTCCTTTCAAAATCAAACGAATCCATTGAAAATTGAAGCCGATCGGCGCCAATTCATTGGGACATGATACATTGTGTTCGCGATGTCGGTTCTATATGCTAGTATTATTACTTCAATGCTTGTGTATGGTATTAAACTCTCCAATTTTGCAGTGCTATTTTGCAGTGTGTACTAATAATAAAACTAACGGGGACGAATCAGTACCTATAATCGTATATTTTTGGCTCTTATATATTTTTAGGAGGGCTTTGTGTATTTAGCAGTGGGCTAAACTTTTTTTATCTGTTTACGCATCTTCCTATGCGAGTTCACGCGGTAACCACTGAAAATATTTAGGTGATACTTGGGATAATTTTGTAACTAAGATTATAGAGTGTATTCAATATTAATATGTACAATACATAAGTCCGAAAATTAAGCAGTTTCGAATATCAAATGAAATACAATACACACAAACATGTTTGAGAAAAAATAAATTGCCCAACAACAAGCTCGAATACCAAATAAATGAAATTTTACTTATAACATATTTCCAAGGAATTATTTTCTACCATACACGAATTCTTATTTAATTTGGGTTTCGTTTACAAGTAGCGTTCTTATGTGAAACAAAACGAAATCAAAAAATAATCGGATCCAAACGTAATTGAAAAGATATGTTTGTAATAAACGGTTCCATACGATCTTGATTTGGATCCAATTTAAAGCTTTATACAAAGCCAAGTTATTTAGTAGAATTGTATTAAATTATTTGTGACACATTTCGTAATAATAATATTGTTACGTTAAATTGACGGCCAAGAAAGAAGACGAGAATACACACACTACATACTACACTAAACGGTTAAAAAACGTCTCCGCACCGCATATTTACGATGCGACAGTCAAAAAGCGCATTCGCTGGAGTTGTTAGGGTCGTGGGTGCGAGCGAGAGGTATGTGGTTGGATTGAAGCGCGCGCCGGGTCTTCGGTGCGAGCGAGAGGTACGTGGTTGGATTGCTAGCGCGCGCCGGGTCGTCGGTGCGAGCGAGAGGTAGATAAGTATATATTCTTACGGCGTACATAAGTATACACTCACGTTTTTTTCGAATTTTGGAAATTTACAACGTATAATCTGAAAGACAAATTATTTTAGGAAAATAAGATAGATTAGTTAGACGTAATAAATGATTCTCAAGTCTGTTATTGTTAGCTCAGCGTCGAGTCAGGTTTTCATTAAAGTAATGCGGGTCGACTTGAGTAGGCTTTTGTTTCTGGCCTTCGTCCATTAAGAGAATTTTAGTTTTAATCGAATTGAATTAATATTGTTAGATGAATTTATAGTGATAGGTTTGTTTTATTGTTCATCCTTAAAATATCTATTCTGATATAGTTTTGATATTTTAATGGTTTTGGTGTGGTAGCAAAGCTCTTTAGTGTGTGTTGTACCGTAGCTTATAAATTTTTACACGAATAACTTGACATCTTTGTAAGCCGTAAGGAATAGGTTAAGATAGGAGATCCTTATTGGAGGTGGCTGGTCTTTGTACTATCATGATGTAGTGTATGTGCGATAGCATACATACACACAGTGTTTTTTTTTTGCCCCAAAAAAGTGACATCCATTTTTAACTGCAGATTTCTACTCAATAGTTCATTACAAATGCTAGAGTAGAACTCCCACGTGTCAATTATGTATACTTTTTTTTTTTTAAATGTTTAAAGTTTTCAAGGGTCCAAAGGTCAAAATACTAAAAATTATTCATAAAAAAATAATTTAACATAATAGAGTTTCGTTTGTATTGCAGGTTTATGAAGCAATTCAAGATGCATACTTTCCCGTTTTTATTTTATCAATAATGATAATAGAAGCCACAATAAAAAATGTTTTATCGAAATCAGTATTTATTTTTTTATAATTTTTCTATCTCGAAGTAGAACCTCTGTCTGGTACAAATACATTCCTTATGCTAAGGTTTATCACCCACAAAAAAATTAATTTCAACTTGGGCCTAGGTTTCGAGAAAACGATTTTAATGTACTGAGGTCAAAAATCCAAATTTAGGGTTGTCACAAAAAGGTCGAATCCGATTCACCTTTCAAAGCGACGGTAATTTCACATTTAAACGTAACATAATGCTGATGATGGATGGATTGAATATATATTTTCAAGACAAGCTTTTTAACCGACTTCAAAAGGAGGTTATCAATTCAATACGTAATTCTTTTTAAAAACCAAAAACCATAAAAAAACATTATTGATCCAAATCTTGAATATTCTATCAATCTATTCCTTAAAGGGGATCCAACATTTTTTTTGTGGAACCTGGCATACCTACAAGTCCGCCATTTTGAAAAACCTCAATTCGGCGGCCAGTGATGAAACGTGCGTCAATCGATAGAATAAATGATTATGATCAAAAAGTATTCAGTGATGAAATGTCGTAAGTGGTATACTTTCTGAGATATTTGAGTTCAAAACCGTAGAAAAATAAGAAAAAATCTTTGTTTCGACGGATATTGATAAAACATGTATCAATCGATAGACTAAATGATTACGATCAAAAAGTATTCAGTGATAAGATGTCGTAAGTTCTGTGTGTTCAAAACCGTACAAAAATAAAGCAAAAAAACTTCGTTTCGCCGGACATTGATAAAACTACGTCAATCGATAGGCAAAATGATTACGATAAAAAAGTATTCAGTGATAAAATGTTGTAAGTGACATACTTTCTAAGATATTTGAGTTCAAAACCGTAGAAATATAAAGTAAAAAACTTCGTTTCGGTGGACACTGATAAAACATATGTCAATCGATAGGCAAAATGATTACGATTAAAAAGTATTCAGTGATAAAATGTTGTAAGTGATATACTTTCTGAGATATTTGAGTTCAAAACCGTAGAAACTGATTGCAACCAGTATAATATACATATGTAGACAGTAGTCATTGTGTTTAACAATTTCACCTAATAATGATTTAATATTAATCGTTAGTATTGTTTGAGATAAAAAAGCTGCTTACTTTAGATAATAAAAACTTAAGGTCAAAAAAGTGACGACCCTAACTTAAACTTTTAAAAATTGTTTTCTCGAAACCTAGGCCCAAGTTGAAATTAATTTTTTTGTGGGTGATAAACCTTAGCATAAGGAATGTATTTGTACCAGACAGAGGTTCTACTTCGAGATAGAAAAATTATAAAAAAATAAATACTGATTTCGATAAAATATTTTTTATTGTGGCTTCTATTATCATTATTGATAAAATAAAAACGGGAAAGTATGCATCTAAAATTGCTTCATAAACCTGCAATACAAGCGAATCTCTATTATGTTTAGTTTTTTTTTACGAATTATTTTTAGTATTTTGATCGCTTGACCTTTGAAAACTTTAAACATTTAAAAAAAAAAGTATACATAATTGACACGTGGGAGTTCTACTCTAGCATTTGTAATGAACTATTGAGTAGAAATCTGCAGTTAAAAATGGATGTCACTTTTTTGGGGCAAAAAAAACACTGTGATACACTGTCTCGTGTGTCTCTGTATTAAATAGCAAATGTCACTGTCACTTATGTAGTGGTTACGTACTCAGAGTTGTGCACTGGTGTCGCTAGATGACGCCTCGCTTGATGATCGAATGGACGAGTCCATTCGATCATCTATTCGATTATTGTATTATTTGATTACTCGATAACATGACCCAACTCGGTACAAGAGAGTAGTCTCAGCGGAGATCCCGGAGTGGACGGATGTGTCCCTGTAGTGACAGTGACGTGCCATAGTAAAATACGTAGACATAGTCGAGCCAGTGAACAGTGATTATATTAATACACATCGGATCTCCTACACATATCCTACTAATATTATAAACTAGCTGTTGACTACGGCTTCACCCGCGGTAGAGATCGAACCCTGAACTTTTCCGGGATAAAAAGTAGCCTGTGTTTTAATCCAGGGTATAGGCTATCTCCATTCCAAATTTCAGCCAAATCGGTTAAGTAGGTTTCGCGTGAATTCGTAACAAACAAACTAACATTCACATATTTTATAATATTAGTATGATGTGAATGTAATTTTGAGGATCTAAGGATGTTTGTTACTCTTTCACGAAAAAACTAAACGGATTTTATGGAATTTGGCACATAAATTAACCAATTTCTGTATGAAAATACAGAGTATTTATTATTGTACTAACGCGGGTAAAGCCGCGGGCGCAGCGTCTGAACATAGGCTTTGGAATTATAGCGCATGTAAGACAGAGATAGTGACACGAACGTGCTAACGTGTGACTGAGACATAATACGCCGCGACCCGCGTACTGAGCCTTCTGCGCGAAGTTCAGACGCGCCAAGATACGTCGGCCGTACTGTACAATCCCGATAGGACTATTACTCACGCGTGGTGGCAGGGGGTTTCCCGGCGGACTAGCTACCTTTTTCTTAAGTCAACCGTGAAAAGTTTGTTTCTTTCCATCATAGTGTGGGAGAGCCAAAGATAGTGCGGGTTCCCATCTTCTTTTATGGCCGGCAACGCATCAGTGATGCCTTTGGTGTTACTGATGTGCATGGACGATGACCACTCACCGTTAGGTGGTATCTGCTAGTTTATTGACTATTTATACTAAATATAAATAAACCGGGCAAGTGCGTGTCAGGCCACGCGCAATGTTTAAGGTTCCGAAGTAGTAAGTAGTTTATCGACTATTACTCATTAAACTTATGCTAACATAGCTGTGATAGTTTTCCTTGTTTCATCATATTTTTAAGGTTTTTTTTAACTTGTCCAACTCCAACCAATTAGCCGGCAAGGGGGGGACACGACTCTATCCAAAATTAGCACTTTAAAGCCAAATATTTCGCAAACGGACCCCTAATTTCAAAAATGGTCTTAGAAGACCCATAATATTTTTGAAAGACCTTTTCAACGATATACTACTCACCTATAGGGTATGCGACGAATAAAAAATTCATCTTCACGTTACCTGTACCCTGAAAAAAAATGTTTTTCAATATTTTATTCTACGATTCTGGAGTTTTAATGAATGTGTATATCTATTTCAAATTACAGCTTTCTAGCGCTAAGGGTCTCGGCGCTTTGCTTCAGCTCGGACGGACAGACGGACATGACGGAAACTATACGAAACCCTAAAAACTAAGTTAGTATATGAGTTAGTATATATAAGTATATGAATAACTACTAGTAGAGGTCATCCATCCAACGCGTGATCGTGTTCGCATTACTTAACCCGATCGATATATTTAAGGCAGCATACGGTAAGGTAACATACGCAGACTATTAATACCTACTTGAATTCTTGAGTATTAGTTTCATATCCTGCATTAAATATTACCTCTAAAAGCAATTAGTTTTGTTCGTAGCGGTCGAACCCTCACGACGCTACGAAGTTCCGAATAACCTGTTGCTTCTACAACAGTGTAAATCTTGTAACGCATAATCCAGACTTATTCGTACTTATTTGTCCACTAGTTGTTGAAATATTCTCTATCAGATAAGTAGGTAGAACCATAGAAGAAATAATAGTACTTATAATAAGGTAGAACACTTATTTTTGATTAGACTAAGTACTGGCTTTTATATCTATAACGTATATACCAATGTATGTCGACGAGCGTATGTAGACGACCCTGTAACCTAGTTGGTAGCGCCCCTGCCTGCGAAGCGAGGGGTTCCGGGTTCGTTTCCCGGCCAGGGCAGATATTTATGTGACAGATAATGTTTGTAATTTGTAACTCGGGTCATGGAGGTCATTTTGGTGTGATATAGTATGTGTCGTCCATGCCACCCGCAACGCAGGTAAAAACCTACTGCGGGGATATGAGTGGGTAAGCGTTTATGTAGAAGTAACAAGTAGGTACCATACATACGTTGAAATACTTAAAATAATTCCACATTTGCCCTAGTTGAATTTGCCCTAATTGAATTTTATAAATGTTTGAAGCAAAAATATCTCCACAAAAAGTGTTTTCTCTCATTCACATAAACCCAAATCAACGAACACACGAAATAAACATTAGCTGGCGACATCTGTCCGTCATTCTGATTTTAAGGTTTTTACTGAATGACTGTTTAGGGGTAGACTCCGATTAGTCGGATCGAAATCCTATTGGGTGGGATGTATTAAAACGCAATACTGATTTCTGTCAACGTAGGTACTGGGTGTTCCAAAAGTAGAACGACAAACTGAAAGGAAGAAAGCTTTGGGGTTCACCTATCAGATGTCAAAAAATGATAGCTACCACCCTTGAGCATGAGTCAGCCGCCAAACGACTCGTCGTGTTCCGGCTGGGGCTTGAGAGCCAGTTCTTTCTTTTTTTCTTCTCTCTTTCTTGGCCGGCAACGCATCAGTTATACTTTTGGTGTTGTTGATGTCCATGGGCGACGATAGCACTTACCATCAGGTGTATCGTCAGCTCTTTTGCTGGCTACTTCCATAAAAAAAGACCCAAAAAATACCTTTTGTGTAAAAGTCACCGATTTCGAGATTTCTCTCCAACCTATCTTCCTTTTCAGTATGTTGTAATACTTTTGGGATACCTTGTACAAAAACAGCCAATCGGAATATCCCATGTACTCATAGACACATTTTATCGACAGGCTGCTTCGGTTATAAGCAGATGAACAACTTACAAAGTTAAATGACCTGGCCGACTTGGGCAACGCCAATGTAACAATCACTATGTTGGAATATTGCTTTTATTTTGAAATTAATATTCTCTTTTTTATTTTATTCATGAAAACAAACACCGGACTTTATGTTCAACTTTTATATTTGAAGTTTTTGACGATTTTCATCGGAACACAAAACTATTGAATTAAACATGATATTACATAGCAAATTCCGCATAGATGCAGATAATGTGTTTGTACCTTAAGGTGCAGCGCAGACGGCACACCGTCCGTGACGCACTTTTAAGTCTGTGAAAATAGAACCTTTGCAATTATATGCAGTAACGCATACGACGCGCAAAAAAGTGCGGCTGCGCGCCATGTAAACATTTGTGCGTCCGCACACTCGATCGCACAAAAAGAGCGTCGTCTGCGCTGCACCTTATCCTAATTTTGATTAATGTCAAGGTGACCTCACTCACGTTGAGGGAAGCAAATTTATTCAGTCACACGTCGCGATTTACAACTTACCGGTTTTCAATAAACTTGCAGTGAGATTCCTCGTACTAGATTTATTTCTATTTGACTTAATTAGTACCCCATTTATTGGATCACAGACGTCACAGTATACTGTTTTATTTACTGAAGTATTGTTGCAATTTATGGAATTATTAACACTTACCTTATCTTACATCAAGTACAGCCCGTAATTTTAAGCTAAGGTAGCATGTACTGTACCTAGGTATTAGTCTCAAATCGATTAAATACAATGATATTAATACTTGCACTATTCAGTATTAATGGTTGAAACACTTTTGGTCAATAGCCAGCCTTGCAATCTACATAGCAGTTTTGCACGGTTATGATTTTTACAATACTGTAACCATGATCAACCATACGATACCTTACTGGTAGGTACTTACCTTAAAGGCAAATTGTGTTGAATTACTTACAACGGTTTTACAAATTCACAAATGAAATTGTGAATGATAATGATGTGATAGACACTTACGCCCCAACTCAAAGTCACTAACGGTACTTAAATCGCTCCTTAGGACAGAATTTGTAATTTTGTATGGTGATTCTTTACTAAGGAGCGATTAAAGTAACCTTTAGTGACCCTGAGTTGGGGCGTTAGGTAGGTATCTATCTAATAAGTATATACAATCTCGTGTCACGGTGTTTGTAGTCACACTTTCGAAACGGCTCAACCAATTTTTATGATTCTTTTTGTATTTGGAATATATGATAATAGGTCATATAGTAGGTATATTTCATATTGCTAGGTAATTAGGGTCCCCAGGGATCTGGATTTACGCGAGAAATGCTCCCACATGAATGAAGACGCGGGCATAACTAGTCTACCTACCTATAAGTTTCGCAAAGCAAGGCGAGTGAAGTTACGTGTGTAAATATAAATATTTTAAGTAGTTTTATGTAACTACTTACAATATTTATATGTAAGTAGTTATATGAGATCGATCGGTTGTAACAAAATTAAAGTTAACCCTGGCTTTAATTACGAAGAGAGAGAGAGATATGGACTTGGACATGGAGAGAGAAATGGCTTGAAGGAACATTACAAATTGATTCTATTTTTATTTAAACTAAGTAGCAGTAAATTCTATAAATATTAATATATATAAATAACGTGTCGCGTTGTTTGTCCGCGATGGACTCCTAAACTACTTAACCGATTTTAATCAAATTTGAACACCGTGTGCAGTTTGATCCAACTTGAAAGACAGAATAGCTTACATCTCAATTTATAGTCGCAATATTATTTTAATACAAATTATTTGTCTAATAAAAAAAACTTTTGACAGAACGAAGTCTGTCCGGGCAGCTAGTTTTTTATATAAATTAAGTCACGGAAAGTCCCGAATTTTATTCCAAATGTCACCGTCACGTAGACGAGTCCTTATAACTTAATAGGTTATGCCACGGATATGTTGAAGACAGAACTTATTACGCTATTTTGCATCCAACACAAAGTTGCTTGCTGCTTACTACAAGGTCTAACTAAAACACGTGTAGGAAATGTGACGAGAACACCCTTTTGTACGAAACCAGGCACAAACTTCTCGTTTATTGCAGTACTACCGAGTTCAAAATGTCTTTACAGAATCTCATAGCTTTGTGCTCCTTAGAAATCGTGCTTTCAATAGTCGGAAAGGACAGCGCGGCGATCGTTTATCATTCGGCATTTGTTCAAAATGAATGCCCTTTTCTCACTGATATTATTAATCATTGCGTTATAATTTCCTCGCTTTGTGCCTTCTGCGGGTCGTGGAATAAATACCCAACAATTGAATTCAATACAATATACGAGTACACTACTATAGATTTAAGAATGTTTAGAGATGGACTACCTATGGGAACGTTATAGATGAAAAAAGAGTCTGTTAGCAAAACTCTAAATTCTATGGATAGTACTACTGTAAATTTTTAATACTATTGACAGCTCTGACGATATGCTGACTACTTTTTGAGGTCACGTTAGTATTGACAACCTATCGACAGTCAGTCGATATTTAGGCAATACTACTTCAGATTCTATTCAGAATTCAGGGTTTTTTAGAAACTGCAATTCACGTTGAAATATATTTCGAATATTTTTACTTCAAACTAGGTACTTTCAAAACATTGAATAAGAATTCAGGTCCGGGAAAATTCTCGAATGATATATGTCACATTGAATAACGCACGATTTATCAAAAATGTTTCCATATACTCGTTTCTGTTAAGTAGAAAAGTTATAAAATCACGGAGATTGAAGTTATTAGGCTAAGCACTCTATTTCATCCGAGATATCCTGTCTGTAAAAATATATTCACGTACATTTTGCGAAATGGTGTCGCTTGCAGTTTAGAAGGATATATTAAAATAAAGTATTCCGTAAACATTTTCAGTCATTTTCTGTTTCGTTTCGTAATAAATGTGGTAAAATATAATTTTCTCTTTGGTTTAAGAAGTTTCCAGACAATCAGTCAATGAACTCGTTAAAAAGTTCAATACTGCCGATACACTACGAATAAATTAGTTATTAGTAAAATAAATAAATATTACTTTTTCTAATTCATATTCAATAAACACTTGTATCAAGATTGAACTTTTCTCTTAGTTAACGAATCTATCATAAAAAAGAGAAAACAAAAATAAAAGTTTAAAAATAGGGTTAATATTAAGAGAAGGTTAATTGATTGCTTCATCACTTCCTACTGGTTCCCATAATCATATATTCATCATCATAAGCATTTTAATAATTCATTGTGACTAGGACACTACAAACTTCAAATCCAGAAGTTCAGCACTTAAGTTTTGTTGCTATTTAAATTAATAAAAACTTTGTTTCCTTCAACAAAAGTTTGTGAAGACAATCAGAATACTTGTTACTTGTCGTGTTTATTTACTAAGAACTTTGTGAATTCTTACAAAGATCTTAACAGTATGATAATTTGCAAGCATCTTTACCTACTTTAAAGTAAAATAAAATTTAAATAAACAAACTGAAACGTAATAAGATTGTGAGAAGTTATTATATTTGTTATGTAAGTTGGGTTGTACGTAACTTGTGAATTTTTTTACGGGTTTTTGTCCACATCTGTAGTAACTTACGACATACCCCGGTTCAACAGAAAGCAAAACTAAAATAGAAATCCAGAATATTTATTTATTTTTTATTGCACCTTAAAACATAAAGGATACAAAAGGCGGACTTAATGCTAAAAGCATTCTCTGCCAGTCAACCTTAGGGCAATGGGAGAACAACGAATATTATAAGTTTCTTGACATAATTAACGAGTATAATACCTTATCCTGAACTTTTGTTCCGTAACCAACTAGTAACAAATTGCTGTTATTTATATCTAGCAGTTGCCCTCGCTTCGCTTCGGAAAAAATAGCACTTTAGTTGACTTACAGAATATTTTCCTACTTAACCCTAAGTATTTGAATAAATAGCTTGTATGTATACCTTTGGCTGATCTATCAGTATATGGCATTAGGTACCCAGACTTTATAAAAATAAGTACCTAGTCTATATCCTTCTCCCAGGTACAGATTGGTTCGGCGCGGCGGCGGTGAGAGAGAGTTAAGGTTAATTCGATTAGTTATGTGAGAACGGTAATAAAAGAGTATACACATTTTCGCATTTATTGCATTGTAGTTTTGGTAAATCAATAATTCGGCAAAGAAGAGATATTGCTTCACAGAAAATGAGAATATTCAGCAATCTGCACTCTTAATACGATGTTTCTGAGAATATAGGTACATTATAACAGAACTACAATATCATATCACTAGTACGGAACTCTAAAAATCACGGAGCACTTAGTTCGTTCAAAGAACAATCCTAAGTTTCATTTAATACGTCGCAATATGCTTTGTATTAGTGGAGATAATTATGTATTTATTATAAATTGCTCAATTTGTTCAATGTCAACTGTTCGTACAAGTAACTTAGATTTTCAACCCCTTTCAGGGTGAAATTAAAAAAATTCTTAATTTATATTAGAGGCCATAAATAGGCAATTTATGATAAAAAACTTACTAAAATAATAGATATTTAGTCAGTTATAGGTATTTGAATTATTGTAAAAAAATTACTCAAGTGCCACATTCTGGCTCCATCCTGCAAAATAGAAAAAAAAAACGAAGAAATGCTTGTAAACCTTATTTTGTGTGAAAAAAATGTTTTTCTAAGTTTAAAACAAATTGACTCATTTTTTTCCCATACAAACTTTCATAGCAAATCCCCAAGGAACCCTTCGATACGGAACTCAAAAATAACCTATTCTTTAATTTGAAGGTTTCTTAATATTCTAGTAAAAGTCCTGTAAAATCCTTCAAGGGTTTCAGAGATTAGCGGGAACAAACT
This sequence comes from Thymelicus acteon, assembly GCA_951805285.1. Classification (NCBI taxonomy): domain Eukaryota; kingdom Metazoa; phylum Arthropoda; class Insecta; order Lepidoptera; family Hesperiidae; genus Thymelicus; species Thymelicus acteon. The sequence continues at coordinate 10,616,384 of OX638229.1, read as the reverse complement.
AACAGACAGACAAAGATTTTTAAAACTCGTTTTTTCCAATCAACCATTCCGAAAAACCATTTATTTCAAAATCACAGACAGACACTTAAATTTTATTTACTTGTATAGATGTATAAATAAGTCCATTTTTTAAATTACCTTAGAGCAAGTCGTACAGAGTTAAGTGGAATAGGGTTGTCCCAAAGCTGTGACAGTATACAAACATACAATATTCTATCGCCTTTGAAGTCGGAAGAAAAGCCGACACTGTCATGGCGTCATTTGTGCAGGGCCATCACGATGAGAAATTATAGTCTTTAGTACCTATGCTTCACTATATAGGTAGGTAAATTTATTAGGCGATGTGATAATTTTTCTGCGTTTACTTTCAAAACTTCCACGAATGCGGTGTGCAGTCGTATTCCGTTTCGTTTACACTAAGCAAATATACTCATAAAGACAATCTATACACGAGTTTAGATTTGGATTTTCATTCCGTTTAGATTTTATTACTTCTTAATAATTCAACTCAACTATCTGTACTCTTGACGTACTCTACTAAACTTTGAACGGCCGTCATCATCACCGTCTTTACTGTTTAGTTTTAGCTGGTAGTATTCGTACAAGTTGTTTTACCCGGAAAACTACCTTCTAGAATCAACCGTGACCCGATTGATGAAAGTATCGTAGAATTAGTAATAAACAAACCCAGAAAACCTATAAGTGACAACCCTAAGCACGTCATATAAAAGAAGTTCCTTTTAAACTCTCCGTCAGTCGTTGCGATGAGGTAATTATGCGGACAAATGGGCTGGGATGAGCAGAACACGACTCGAGATCCTCTTGTATAATTTACTCAAAAGTGTTATTTACGATATTCAGTAAAGAGCTTTTGATAACTTTTGTTGTTTGGAGATCCTTTTAACGGAAAAGACTCAACTTTATTCACAAGAACACTTAATAAAATACGCGTTTTTATTGCCTTACGTAAGTTAAGTGACTGCAATACCAACTTGATGGTAGGATTGGTAGACGTTGAAGAATGATAAAGCGCACAATGTAATAAAAGTGAGGATATGTCAGAGGCCATCGGACGGCCTGTAAACCTCCAACACTTAGGTTGGCCACTAATTCCTTCACGTGTCTGCAATGGAGCAGTGTTGAAGTATGCTTTAGGCCCCCTCAAGATTGAGCCATTAATAGGTTAAGCTATAGTTAAAAACACAGTTAACATAATCATTCGTCGGATACATGTTAATCGAGATAAAAAAAAGTTAATTTAAGTTAGGTACAAAGTGAAAGATATTTAACAAGCCAAAAGGAATAACACAAGACCAGCGGATTTAGCGGTCGTAACGCTTATCCAGATTTAAGAGACAAAGACTCTGTTGTTCACGAGTAGTACCTACTTTAGACGATCATGACCGGCGGCGAGACGAGAGCAAACACCGACAGAAAATTGGACTCCTCGCTATCTAGTTTAAAAGTGGGAGTGTCAATAAAATGCAAAGCTGTTTACTTGAAACGTTCGTACTTACGAGTTGGTCTAATGAAGATAATCCTAGTAAAGATACTTGCTTTGGCGTCGATCACACTGCTATAAAACGGATTGTTGATGTAATGGTCAATTAATCCAGGTTAGGGAATTTTGTTACAATATAACGCTACACACTCATAGCCAATCTTAGGATTACACACTAAGATGTGTCGTGGGTGCCATGGACAACATACAAAGACATTCACATCCAGACCGAGAACAGAAATTCAAACTCATCATTCAAATTTCCGCCTCGCTGGGAATTGAATCAGTTTACTCGTTTTTCCGACAATTGACAAGTCATCGCGGCCAAATATAAACGATTCGAAACTTCGAATCGACTTTAAAATTACTTATAATAAGTCTGAATACAGGTAAATTTACCTATATAAGTAATACATATTCTTTTATTGAGCGATCGTGATTCGTTCGTATATTCCTTTTTATCAAGTTTTTAGATATAAAATAACTTATTATGTCCTACTGTAAAAAGGAGATTTCGCTCCGACTACGACCGAGACAAAGAAATATTTTTATTTATTTATTTATTTAATTAATTAGAACGGTCAATACCAGTTACACTAATTAGAACACGAACAAAAGAAAATAAAATATTAGCTGACAAAACAAAACAAAAAAAAGTCAAATCAAAATATATAAAAAATACTCTCTCTTTAAAATCTGTTTATTTAATCTTGCTTGAATCAGCTGCCAAACAACACCTATGTGAAGCTGAAAACTGAGTATAAAAAAAATGAATTTAATAATATTCATTCGATTGTACCAGGAGTGTACCGGATTGTACCGTAGTTAAAATCGTTTGTACCTTAAAGGGGTGAAATATATAAGGGTGGAAGATTTTGCTCCAAAACCAACTTGAAAATCCAAGATTTAAATTGATACCAACTCAAAGGATATCGTTTGTACCGGATTGTACCGGCATTAAAACTTGAAAAATGAAGAATTTTTTTTATTACTTTTTTTAAATTGTTTTTTTTTTTTTTTTTTTTTTTAACAAAAGTCTGCATTGGGAGAAAAAACTTATTGCGTTAATCTGAAAACGGGTACAAACAATGTGGAACACAAACCAACGCGTGGAAGTCTTTTATTGAGTAAAATATCTGTTAGGCCCGAAAACTACATTTCTGATCGGTTTTTCTCGCACAAAAATCAGGGTACAAACAAAATCTTTAGTGGTACAAACAAGTCCACACAACGGACTTTGTAATACAAGTGGGTACCAACGAGTACAAACGATGGGAAACAAACACCGACTCGTGAAAGTCTTAAATAGAATAAAATGGGTGTTAGGATCGAAAACTACATTTCTGATCGCATTTTCTCGAAGAAAACTCGGGGTACAAACGAAATCTTTAGTAATAAAAACAAGTACACACAACGGACTTAGTAATAAAAGTGGGTACCAACGGGTACAAACGATGGGAAGCAAACACCAACTCGTGAAAGTCTTAAATAGAGTAAAATGGCTGTTAGGATCGAAAACTACGTATCTGACCGCATTTTTTTCACAGAAAACTGGGGGTACAAACGAAATTTTTAGTAGTACAAACAAGCACACATAATGGACTTTGTCATACAAGTGGGTACCAACGGGTACAAACGATGGGAAACCAACACCGACTCGGGAAAGTCTTAAATAAAGTAAAATGGGTGTTAGGATCGAAAGCTACATTTCTGATCGCATTTTCTCGCAGAAAACTCGGGGTACAAACAAAATATTTAGTGGTACAAACAAGTGCACGTAACGGACTTTGTCATACAAGTAGGTACCAACGGGTACAAACGATAGAAAACAAACACCGACTCGTGAAAGTCTTAAATATAGTAAAATGGGTGTTAGGATTAAAAACTACATTTCTGATCGCATTTTCTCGAAGAAACCTCGGGGTACAAACGAAATTTTTAGAAGTACAAACAAGCACATATAATGGACTTTGTCATACAAGTGGGTACCAACGAGTACAAACGATGGGAAGCAAACATGAACTCGTGAAATTCTTAAATAGAGTAAAATGGCTGTTAGGGTCGAAAGCTACATTTCTGATCGCATTTTCTCGAAGAAAACTCGGGGTACAACGAAATATTTAGTGGTACAAACAAGTCTACGTAACGGACTTTGTAATAAAAGTGGGTACCAACGGGTACAAACGATGGGAAGTAAACACCGACTCGTGAAAGTCTTAAATAGAGTAAAATGGCTGTAAGGATCGAAAACTACGTATCTAACCGCATTTTTTCACAGAATACTGGGGGGTACAAACGAAATTTTTAGTAGTACAAACAAGCACACATAATGGACTTTGTCATACAAGTGGGTACCAACGGGTACAAACGACGGGAAACCAACACGGACTCGGGAAAGCCTTAAATAAAGTAAAATGGGTATTAGGATCGAAAGCTACATTTTTGATCGCATTTTCTCGAAGAAAACTCGGGGTACAAACGAAATATTTAGTGGTACACACAAGTCCACGTAACGTACTTTGTAATAAAAGTAGGTACCAACGGGTACAAACGATGAGAAGCAAACACCGACTCGTGAAAGTCTTAAATAGAGTAAAATGGCTGTTAGGGTCAAAAACTACAATTCTGACCGCATTTTTTCACAGAAAACTGGGGGTACAAACGAAACTTTTAGTAGTATAAACAAGCACACATAATGGACTTTGTCATACAAGTGGGTACCAACGGGTACAAACGATGGAAAGCAATCACCAACTCGTGAAAGTCTTAAATAGAGTTATATGGCTGTAAGGATCGAAAACTACGTATCTAACCGCATTTTTTCACAGAATACTGAGGGGTACAAACGAAATTTTTAGTAGTACAAACAAGCACACATAATGGACTTTGTTATACAAGTGGGTACCAACGGGTACAAACGACGGGAAACCAACACCGACTCGGGAAAGCCTTAAATAAAGTAAAATGGGTATAAGGATTGAAAGCTACATTTTTGATCGCATTTTCTCGAAGAAAACTCGGGGTACAAACGAAATATTTAGTGGTACAAACAAGTCCACTTAACGTACTTTGTAATAAAAGTGGGTACCAACGGGTACAAACGATAGGAAACAAACACCGACTCGTGAAAGTCTTAAATATAGTAAAATGGTGTTAGGATTAAAAACTACATTTCTGATCGCATTTTCTCGAAGAAACCTCGGGGTACAAACGAAATCTTTAGTAGTAAAAACAAGCACACATAATGGATTTTGTCATACAAGTGGGCACCAACGGGTACAAACGATGGGAAACCAACACCGACTCGGGAAAGTCTTAAATAAAGTAAAATGGGTATAAGGATTGAAAGCTACATTTCTGATCGCATTTTCTCGAAGAAAACTCGGGGTACAAACGAAATATTTAGTGGTACAAACAAGTTCACGTAACGTACTTTGTAATAATAGTAGGTACCAACGGGTACAAACGATGGGAAGCAAACACCGACTCGTGAAATTCTTAAATAGAGTAAAATGGCTGTTAGGGTCAAAAACTACAAATCTGACCGCATTTTTTCACAGAAAACTGGGGGTACAAACGAAACTTTTAGTAGGACAAACAAGCACACACAATGGACTTTGTCATACAAGTTGGTACCAACGGGCACAAACGATGGGAAGCAAACACCGACTCGTGAAAGTCTTAAATAGAGTAAAATGGCTGTTAGGGTCAAAAACTACATTTCTGACCGCATTTTTTCACAGAAAACTGGGGGTACAAACGAAACTTTTAGTAGTACAAACAAGCACACACAATGGACTTTGTCATACAAGTGGGCACCAACGGGTACAAACGATGGGAAACCAACACCGACTCGGGAAAGTCTTAAATAAAGTAAAATGGGTGTTAGGATCGAAAGCTACATTTCTGATCGAATTTTCTCGCAGAAAACTCCGGGTACAAACAAAATATTTAGTGGTACAAACAAGTGCCCGTAACGGACTTTGTCATACAAGTAGGTACCAACGGGTACAAACGATAGAAAACAAACACCGACTCGTGAAAGTCTTAAATATAGTAAAATGGGTGTTAGGATCGAAAACTACATTTCTGATCGCATTTTCTCGAAGAAAACTCGGGGTACAAACGAAATATTTAGTGTTACAAACAAGTCCACGTAACGTTCTTTGTAATTAAAGTGGGTACCAACGGGTACAAACGATGGGAAGCAAACACCGACTCGGGAAAGTCTTAAATAAAGTAAAATGGGTGTAAGGATCGAAAGCTACATTTCTGATCGCATTTTCTCGCAGAAAACTCGGGGTACAAACAAAATATTTAGTGGTACAAACAAGTGCACCTAACGGACTTTGTCATACAAGTAGGTACCAACGGGTACAAACGATAGGAAACAAACACCGACTCGTGAAAGTCTTAAATATAGTAAAATGGGTGTTAGGATTAAAAACTACATTTCTGATCGCATTTTCTCGAAGAAACCTCGGGGTACAAACGAAATTTTTAGTAGCACAAACAAGTACATATAATGGACTTTGTCATACAAGTGGGTACCAACGGGTACAAACGATGGGAAGCAAACACCGACTCGTGAAAGTCTTAAATAGAATAAAATGGCTGTTAGGGTCAAAAACTACATTTCTGACCAAATTTTTTCACAGAAAACTGGGGGTACAAACGAAATTTTTAGTAATACAAACAAGCACACATAATGGACTTTGTCATACAAGTGGGTACCAACGGGTACAAACGATGGGAAACCAACACCAACTCGTGAAAGTCTTAAATAGAGTTAAATGGCTGTTAGAATCAAAAACTACGTAACTAACCGCATTTTTTCACAGAAAACTGGGGGGTACAAACGAAATTTTTTGTAGTACAAACAAGCACACATAATGGACTTTGTCATACAAGTGGGTACCAACGGGTACAAATGATGGGAAACCAACACCGACTCGGGTAAGTCTTAAATAAAGTAAAATGGGTATAAGGATCGAAAGCTACATTTCTGATCGCATTTTCTCGAAGAAACACAAACAAAGTCCGTTACGTGCACTTGTTTGTTCCACTAAATATTTCGTTTGTACCCCGACTTTTGTTTGACAAAATGCGATCAGAAATGTAGTTTTCGATCCTAACACCCATTTTACTATATTTAAGACTTTCACGAGTCGGTGTTTGTTTCCTATCGTTTGTACCCGTTGGTACCTACTTGTATGACAAAGCCCGTTACGTGCACTTGTTTGTACCACTAAATATTTTGTTAGTACCCCGAGTTTTCTGCGAGAAAATGCGATCAGAAATGTAGCTTTCGATCCTAATACCCATTTTACTTTATTTAAGGCTTTCCCGAGTCGGTGTTGGTTTCCCGTCGTTTGTACCCGTTGGTACCCACTTGTATGACAAAGTCCATTATGTGTGCTTGTTTGTGCTACTAAAAATTTCGTTTGTACCCCCCAGTATTCTGTGAAAAAATGCGGTCAGAAATGTAGTTTTTGACCCTAACAGCCATTTTACTCTATTTAAGACTTTCACGAGTCGGGTTTGCTTCCCATCGTTTGTACCCGTTGGTACCCACTTGTATGACAAAGTCCATTGTGTGTGCTTGTTTGTAATACTAAAAGTTTCGTTTGTACCCCCAGTTTTCTGTGAAAAAATGCGGTCAGAAATGTAGTTTTTGACCCTAACAGCCATTTTACTCTATTTAAGACTTTCACGAGTCGGTGTTTGCTTCCCATCGTTTGTACCCGTTGATACCCACTTTTATTACAAAATACGTTATGTGGACTTGTTTGTGCCACTAAATATTTCGTTTGTACCCCGAGTTTTCTTCGAGAAAATGCGATCAAAAATGTAGCTTTCGATCCTAATACCCATTTTACTTTATTTAAGGCTTTCCCGAGTCGGTGTTGGTTTCCCGTCGTTTGTACCCGTTGGTACCCACTTGTATGACAAAGTCCATTGTGTGTGCTTGTTTGTACTACTAAAAGTTTCGTTTGTACCCCCAGTTTTCTGTGAAAAAATGCGGTCAGAAATGTAGTTTTTGACCCTAACAGCCATTTTACTTTATTTAAGACTTTCCCGAGTCTGTGTTGGTTTCCCATCGTTTGTACCCGTTGTTACCCACTTGTATGACAAAGTCCATTATGTGTGCTTGTTTGTACTACTAAAAATTTCGTTTGTACCCCCCAGTATTCTGTGAAAAAATGCGGTTAGATACGTAGTTTTTGACCCTAACATCCATTTTACTCTATTTAAGACTTTCACGAGTCGATGTTTGCTTCCCATCGTTTGTACCCGTTGGTACCCACTTTTATTACAAAGTCCGTTACGTGGACTTGTTTGTACCACTAAATATTTCGTTGTACCCCGAGTTTTCTTCGAGAAAATGCGATCAGAAATGTAGCTTTCGACCCTAACAGCCATTTTACTCTATTTAAGAATTTCACGAGTCGGTGTTTGCTTCCCATCGTTTGTACCCGTTGGTACCCACTTGTATGACAAAGTGCATTGTGTGGACTTGTTTGTACCACTAAAGATTTTGTTTGTACCCCGATTTTTGTGCGAGAAAAACCGATCAGAAATGTAGTTTTCGGGCCTAACAGATATTTTACTCAATAAAAGACTTCCACGCGTTGGTTTGCGTTCCACATTGTTTGTACCCGTTTTCAGATTAACGCAATAAGTTTTTCTCCCAATGCAGACTTTTGTTAAAAAAAAAAAAAAAAAAACAATTTAAAAAAAGTAATAAAAAAAATTCTTCATTTTTCAAGTTTTAATGCCGGTACAATCCGGTACAAACGATATCCTTTGAGTTGGTATCAATTTAAATCTTGGATTTTCAAGTTGGTTTTGGAGCAAAATCTTCCACCCTTATATATTTCACCCCTTTAAGGTACAAACGATTTTAACTACGGTACAATCCGGTACACTCCTGGTACAATCGAATGAATATTATTAAATTCATTTTTTTTATACTTAGTTTTCAGCTTCACATAGGTCCAAACAACTCGTCGTATTACGGCTAGGGGCTTACCAGCCAGTTGTTCCTTTTCTCTGCTTTCTTAGCCGGCAGTGCATCAGTAAAGCATTTGGTGTTTCCATGAGCTGACTCGTCTGCTGTCGACTATTTGACTAATAAATGGATCAAAACATTTTGGCTTTGTATAATATTTATTTCTAGAATCTTACTAATATTATAAATTCGAAAATTTGTGAAGATGTTTGGATGTTTCAGTAACCATCATGCGCTAATCGCTGTACGGATAAAAGTGAAACTTGGCACACAGATAGATCATGTCGACACTTAAAAAATAGAGTAGATTTTATCTTAGTTATACGTTCTACGTTCTACGTCCACGTCCCACGGCTGATTTGGACGTTCCCGTGGGAAGATTTGGAGGTTTGTATGTGGGCGAAGCCGTGGACGGAATCTAGCAACGAATAAATCCTCCGCATTGCAGAGGCTCGCTAATAGGTTTTAGATCATTAATGAATCAAAAGTTAACTTCATTAATAAAACTTTATGACCAGTTAACTCAATTAGCCGCGCCTGACCGCAGAGTTTTGGTTTGGCCATATTACTAACTTGCTCTACCGTCACTGTTTAATCCAAAAGCAACGATTTTATACCTACTGAGTTCTTATATTTTTTATATTATTATGTATTTTCTTTTCCAGAAACGTGTAATTTGGTTGAGACATTAGATACTTATTTACCTCGCGATGAGTTCCGATTTCGATCTATGTGATAGTAACCATTTAATATTTTTATTTTGCTCGGAAAATTATGTGTCTATTATCGTTATTATTAAAAAAATGGAACAGATGAAATCGTAATCGAAAAATGATTAAATAAATTTTTTAAATCCTCGACTACAGTATGCAAGAATTGATAAATTACAAACCCAAGAACATTCATCTGGGCTGCCTTTTCCTGGTCAGACTGAATTAAAATAGGTAGTAAATCACAAAACCGTCTCTAAATCAGTCCAGCCATTTTGGAGAAAAAAATAAAAATTTGTGTACCAACAAACAAACAACGTTTGTCGAGGGTAGTATATTTGCTTTTATTTTTCTTACTTTTATATCTCACTCGATAAATTGTTTTATGGTATTGAAGAAATGTAATCATGGACTTGAAAAAAAGACGGACGTAACCTCGTCTAATCGCCCGCTTACCATGTGTGCGTAATTTTTGATTCGCGATTGAAGCAGTGAAGTGTCAATGTGTGGGTCTGTGTACTTGTACGAACAGAGAGTTGGTATTACTATGGGTGCTTCACTGAATTTGTTGTTGGGATTACATCCTTTTTTTTAGGTCCGTGAATGTAATGTAATTTATCTTCTTAGGCGTATTATCGACAATATCTACTTAAGGGAATAATTTTTTTTACAATAAAATTCTTAACAACAAACCCACTTGATGGTGCCTATTTAAGTGGAAATGAAGTCGTGAATGGTAGATCTGAAACACATCTAGAATAATCATGGCTCACTTAGCAAAATCCTATTCACTAATCTGAAGAATCGCTATCTTACAATCCTTGAAAACTAAACAATAACTGAGAAGGGTGTGAATTGGATCCTGTTTGAATAATTATGTGTGTAATAAATGTCGAGACTCAAAACTATTTCAATAATCTCCAAGCGATCTTAGACCGCAACGTAACCGTTGTTGAAACCCACACATTCTTAAATGAATTTACGAGTGACGATCAAATTTACTTTATTTCATAAAAAAATATATATAATTAATAAAACATTAATTCTGCTAGTAATAAAACAAATACGATGTATTTATGTACCTATCTGAGATTGTGGCTTCAACATATTAGTGGTCCATTATTGAGCACGGGTTTCGGATTGGTTAGTATACAACCCAAGTGCTTATAATCTTCTTCTTAGTCGTCATCTTCAATGCTGAAGGTGGTGTCTAGCATGGATTGTCGATCACTTTGTGCACTATGCTCTTCCACTTTTCCCTGTTCTGGGCGGTCTTCAAAGCTTCGGCAATTGGTAGTCCGGTGAGCGTCTTTACTGAATCAGACCAGCGGGTTGGAGAGCGACCTCGTGGTCGTTTCCCGTCGACCTGGCCAACTACCATGAGCTTCTCGAGGTTGTCAGGGTTTCTACGAGCGACATGTCCAAAGTAATTAAGGATTCGCTGGAAGCAGAATTGCTTACGCTTATAATATTATTATGTATAAATAACTTATATGTATAATGACGCTGAACAGTTTTTTGTTTGCTTGAACGCGCTAATCTCCGGAACTGTCAGTCGGATTTGTAAAATTCTTTTTTTTATATGATATTTTGTATATTTCCTGACAAAAAAGAGTTGCATTATGAGTAAGCGAATCGCCGGTGGGTTACTACAGTCTATAATGGCTCCTACACACTACGCCCATCGGGTTTTATAGCCGCCGGCTATGCCGCACTATAAGCCGCCCGGCAAGCAGCGGCTTCTTTTTATTTTTATTTATTTATTTATTTATTTATTTATTTTATATGTTACACCAACGAGATACACACCAGATACAAATACTTAAGATCATGCATTTATACAAACTTAAGTGTCACTTCAGTTATAGGTGTAAACAACTATCTAACAATGCTTTCGGCAGACTATTCTAAACAAAAATTGCATCCTGCTTGTGATAAGTTAATTAAATATGATTATAATATTAAGTAAAGTATAACATTTTTTTATTAAGCGGAATTTTATTCATTGTTTAAGCGGATTTGTGCTCCTAACCTAACCTTGTATGCCGTTTAAAAGCCGAGGGGGTATGCCGGTGGAGTAGTGTATAGGAGACATAACACGCAATGAAATTATACACGTAACGGTGATTTTTTTTTTGGTCGAATAAACTGATCGAACATCAAATTATATTTTAAGGTCACTTCATCCTATTTCCCTGTAGGTAATAACGATGTTTATGGATGATGATGTCGATGGAAAGTAACACTAAAAGTCTTCAAAAACCAAAATCGCGTTTCTGAAAAATTACTTATAACTTCCACGCCTTTTAGGTCTAAATCTATTAAATTGTTTACAAATAACTTTCATGATAATAGCGTTATCCATAAATCATTATTAACTTAATACGCCCGTGGAAACAATTACGGGGCTGTATCTAAATCGAGATTTAAATCGGATCGTATCTTATTCGAATTTATTGAAATCATCCCAAGATTGACTTGATGTCAAACCGACGACAGGAGGATAAAACAGACTAGCAGTCTGTCGAGTCAATGAGAAGCAAATGAAATTAAAAGCGAGGAAATATAACTTCATAACGGTGATTATGTGACTATATAAATAAAATACTGTGAATCCAATACAGTCGAGTTTCATGGAATATTTTTCAAATCCCGAATATCTTTTATCCGAACGTACTAACATTTTGCATAGTCGATACAGAATACTAAAATTGTTCGAAAATATTTTATAGCGGTTTTAACTCCCAGTTTTAACTGTTAATATTAAACACTTGCAGTTTATCAAAAATTAATCATTTACAAGAAACCTCTGTAGAGCAGTGTAGCACAACTTGAGACACTATATAGCGTGCCTGGGCTAAGAGTTAACGCCCCAACTCAGAGTCACTAACGGTTATTTAAATCGTTCCTTAGTACAGAATTTGTATGGTGATTCTTTACTAAGGAGCGATTTAAGTAACCGTTAGTGACTCTGAGTTGGGGCGTAAGAGTTCATTCAGTACTGATCATATTCGATCCTATTTTTCGTATCCAAAACAACGCACACCGCGGCACCGCTCGTACGCGTTTGTATGGAATTATCCTTTTGTGTATATTTATTTAGCGCTAATGTCATCGTTGCGACTTTAGGACCTCTTATGTGTTATGTGCCACTTTTGGCAAAATCATTTTTTTACGTCAAATTATTCTACATTTTGAAGCACAATCGAATTCAAAATCTCTTATGTATGTACGTCGTTTTCATCGTAATGTATTCTTCAAATTCAAAATCGCATATCGCATAATCGCATATGCTTGCTAAACAAAACTTTATCGATTTTTATCGATTCCCTGAAAAAGCTGATTTTTTACACATAAGAGGTCTTAAAGTCACAACGACGATGTGTTGAAGTCATTTACGATACGATATTGTTTCCCAACATTCGACGGGTACGACCGTCCGAGCCGTGACCGAACATTTACCGTGTTTGCTCGCAAGCTTATTGATCGCAGTGCTGATGGCATTATCAGGGAGAACGTTTAATTACATTCACAGAGTCAATTTAAATTCATATTTCGTTGCTTTTGGTTGGTTAATTTTTTTGGTTGGTTGTTCATCTGTCTGTCTGTCTTTTTTGCTTAAATATTTTAGTTTTTAAGATTCATACTACATCTCGATTTCATTTTACATAGTTATGTGTTTAGGAAATTATTTTTCATTTGATTTGGTGAATGAAATATTTGTTAAGAACCCTGTGTTCATCGCTGCGAATTGACATAGGTGACACTTGTAATCCTTAAAATAATTGAGCCTCCTGAGCTGCAGTAGAAATATCTATAGAATATAGAAATATCAGTAGAATATAGAAAGTATTTTCTTTAATTCGGTAAAGTACGTGGATAGTAGAAAGCTTTACTTAGACCACAGAAGAAATAATAATAGAAGTAATAGTAAGAAATAATAGTAAGTACTTAAACTTAAGGTTTGAAATATTATTAAACAAGGTTATTATTCATTTAAAAAGATATTATTTATCAATTTATTTTGTTATCCAATGCAGTAGGTATCGTATCAGTGTCATTCAAATGAAATTAGAACACTAACCACGTATTTGGCAAACTTCCAAATCCCACATTATATCCACTTAATTATACACTAATAGCCTCGATTGACATAGTGTAAGATCTTTTATCGATAGATGAAATAACTTATAAGTAGTAAAGATTCGTGATAAAATCCAAAATAAGCAACTTAATGTCGGTAACGTAAATCTTTCGGTGTTAGTCTATACTAATATATAAAGAGGAAAGATTTGATTGTTTGTTTGCATTGAATAGGCTCCGAAACTACAGAACCGATTTGAAAAATTCTTTCAGTGTTGGGAAGCTACACTATCCCCGGGTAACATAGGCTATATTATATTTTCAAAAAAATTAGGGATCCTTAATAAAACTCCAATAATGTAACCCAAGGTGTAAAAAAATAAGAAAACCGAAGCAAAGCGAGGGTGGTTACTCGTATTTAATACGTTACTCTCGACGGTTCATATATTTTGCGGAGATAAAGTACTTTTGGAAGTTTGATATACGATGCACGATATTGCGGATATTTTTCTGTACGAGAATGTTATTGATAGACACATCTTACGTGTGCAGTTTTCCTCACGATGTTTGCACTTATTCATAAAATAAATAAATTGAAATAAATGTCAAAAATCTTAAAAAGAAAGGATTTGTTACACGAACAAGTTAAGAACAAGATAAATGTAATGTTTAGATATTCGACCTTATTCATAAACGCTTAACAAACCTATTTTAGCTATTGCACTGTTATATGTTTTATCTTTATCGTTTTTCAAAAGAGTGAAAGAAACAAAACACTTTATGAAGAGGATTATGTTTAGAGGATCATTTTAAAATCAAACGCCGATCTTACGCCCCGTATTTTCCATCCATGAGCGACGAAGTTCTTCTTCCACGCTTGTAGAGACTTTATCTACCAACAATTCCTTTGCTACTTTCAGAAATAAAAGTAAAGTAGCGGTGATAATAGGAAGAGGAAGTATCGTTCAGTATTCTGAAACAATTGTGTCGGAGACCGGAGTAGAAGTCTTTGATTCTTGTGATGCATCCGTCTTTTAAAAGTTAATGAGACTTGAGAACCTTTTACGCTAAGCCGTGTCTTTGGTATTACCGGATGTACTCACACTTAAATGCATACTATCTCATCACGCTACTACGCACATTGCTACGTCAAGTGATATGTCACAGAAAATATGCAGGCATTTTAAGTTTCATCATCAATCTGCATCATTTTACGCCATTAGGATTGCATAACTTGTAATAATACTTGACAAAAAATAACTGACTTCAAAATTAGTGATAACTCGAAAACTACTCGTCAGATCTCACTCGAATTTAAGTGGAACCACATGACAAGCATTACATTTCGATTAAAAAAGAATCATCAAAATCGGTTCACCTAGTCGAAAGTTCTGAGGTAACAAACATAAAAAATATAGTCGAATTGAATACCTCCTCCTTTTTACAAGTCGGTTATGAAGCACTGTAGCACTGACAACTGACTCGAATATCTGCATCACTTGTACAAGTTTCATTTGTCAACGCAACAGTTGTATAAGCAGTTTTACCACTTTTTAGGGTTCGTAGATCCAATGAAAGAGCGGAACTCTTATAGGATCAATCGCGGTCTATTGTCACGACTTATCACACTCGATTTTCTCGCATTTCTCTCTTTTAAGTCAATATAATATACCAGTTGCAAACTAAGTTACCGCCTTAGAGCTTGGTTTTAAGGTTTAAAACCGGTTGCAGTGCTATTATTTCCAGGTATCCTTTTCATAAAAAGCAGTGATAGCCTAGCGGTTAGAAAGTTGGTCTCTCGAACGGAGGGGCCCGAGTTCAAATCCTGGCACGCACCTCTGATTTTCAAATATTATGTGCGTATTAGAAATTAATTATCACTTGCTTCGGTGAAGGAAAACATCGTAAGGAAACCTGCACACCGGAGAGTTCTTCATAATGTTCTCAAAGGTGTGTGAAGTCTACCAATTCGCACTTGGCCAGCGTGGTAGACTATGGCCTGTACCCCCTCACATTGTGAGAGGAGACCCCGAGCCTAGCAGTGGGACAATTATGGGTTTTTGCTTTGCTTTTGCTTTGCTTTATTTTTGTATTTGAAGGTAATCATCACTTGCGGTGAAGGAAGACATCTCGAGGAAACCTGCACACCGGATAGTTCTTCATATTGATCCATATCTCAAGGGTATGTGAAATCTGCTACTCCGCACTTGGCTAGCGTATGGCAGGTACCCCTCACATTGCAAGAGGAGAGACCGAAACTAGCAGTGGGACACCTATCGGTTGTTACTTTGACTGACTACCCTTGTCATTTATGTTTTTCTTTATATTAGATAAAATAGTGGATACCCGGCGTGTTTCACTATGCTAAATTTTTTTGTTAGGGAAAAGTCCAAAATCGAAAATGCCTATTGCATTGTTTTAGTGGTTCAAACCATCTTCGCATTATTGCCTTTCAAATGAAACAAGTTTGGGGCACATCGGTTGAATGGTTTCAAAGTCTATAGAGGACAAACATTTTTTGTTTTATTTAAATAGATATTGATAAAATGGGTGAATTAACTACTTCATGAAACGAAACTGTGCAAGCTAAAATTTTCAAACAAACACTCCTAAAAATCTACTAAAACGCTAGCAGAGACTCTATTCATGAAACTTTGTACAAGGGTTCCATAAACAGTGTGAAGGAAGACTAAGAAACGAAAAAACAACAGTATTTTTGAGAAATTATCTCCCAACGGGTTTGAGTATAAAATAAATTTCGTACGATTGACTTGAAACACTGAGTTTCAATTAATAATTCATCCCGTGCCGAAGGTAGGAACAATAGCCAATAGATCGGGAATCAGCTTGTTACATACGAAACAGTTCCAGCGAGTCTAATTTAGACTTGACCTCGTTCATATTGATTTCCACTATCATGCTTTTCTACATTAACCGATTTTATCATTAGTGCCGGCCACGGCTTCAACGCATATTAATTTACACAATTAATCTAATGTATCAGCACACGGCTACAGATCAAACAATAATATTACTGGGTCCGTTGGCTTTAGATAGGCGATCCATATTCAAATACCACTGTTGTTCCAAATAATGGCCAATTAGCCTAATAGAAAAGCTCGTTTCGCTAAATGTGCTACGGTTACAATTTATGGATGAAACTAATATTACTTACGTACTTTTATTATGCGTATGGATGTCATAATAACTGTATAGACGCGTGATAATTTAATATGTTTATTCTAAATGGTCAATATTTATTATCAATACAAAGCTAATGGACATGTAAAATGAAGTTCCACCAACTCATTAGGTAAAATAGTAATAATAGTTCAATGGGTAAAATAAGTGTGATTGGATCTGATACTGACATTCATATACGTAGGTATATTGTAAAACAATATTTGTTGTTTATAGTATCTGTAGGATAGAGAAGATAGTAAAAAGGTGAAAATTTAAGTTTTTATATCTTTATATATTTTTCGAGATGATATTTTTAAAGGTATAGTAAAGTTTTAAACAAATAAATATTGAAGTGTTGATTTTTTGCTTTTATCTTTAGCATTATAATATAATATTAACAATCTTACCTAATTTTAATAATGGTTATTTTAAGCCAAGACAGTCAAACAATACTAATAAATTAAACATTCCGGCATAATGGGAGTGATTTCCGCCTCAAAGATGGCGACTCAGCTGACAGACGAGATGTTACATTTCCATTATTGGCTTTATAACTACTGTTCTGGGCCATTGTTCCATAATTTTAACATTGATTTTAAACTTTAAAAGACAAAGGTTAAGTCCATTAATCCTATAAATATAACTTGACTCACCGAGAAAATAAATCGTAAATAATATAAATAAATATAATAAATAACGCTTCACACTCATAGCCCCACACTGGGATGTGATGTGGGTACCATGGACAACACACTAGACAAGGACATTCACACCCAGACCGAGAACAGAAATTCAAACTCATCATTCAAATTTCCGCCTCGCTGGGAATCGAACCCAGGACCCTTGGTGCGGCGATCCGGCATGGTAACCATTGCGCCACACGGGTCGTAATAAATACAAAGTAACTACATCATCATAAATTCTGAGATAAACTTACCACAGCTAATATCATGCAGAATCAATAAAGTAAAAACGTTATAATTTATTGCTCTGTAATACCATATGATAAAGTGCTCGCAGAAATATAACGTATGGTGCGAATAGAATCCCTGATTCCTTTACTTTTTGCGTGACGTTGTACTTAGTTGTGAGGATATAATTTTTTCTGCTGAATGTTTCTCGAAGATTTTATCATCTGATCTATATGATACGCGTATAAAAATAATAGACACTACGACGAAATATGTCACGAAGTTATTCAAGACTTACATTATTTATTTTTAAACTGTAATTTTAATTTAAGAATAAATTATTTTACATTGTCTGGGGTAGCATCGGCAGAGAGACAATTAGTCGTGGCTACTAGCGGTCGTCTGATCTTTTATCGATAAAATTGTTTGAAACTAATAAAATTAAATGCAAATTATAATCTAATCCGTTGAAAATGCCACGATGTATTAAAGAAATATAGTTTTTATTTTTTTTCATAGTCATTTTAAAAGGTTCTAAGTTAATAATTCCTCTTTTTCAAAGCTCAGCGTCTAAATTAGTTAAGACAATGAACAGTAAGCTCTATTGTGATGATAATGAAGTTCATTGTAAGGAAACAACTGAATACTGAAGTCTGACAGATGTTCATTACAATGCATCGACGAATGAATTTGATTTACAGTTTAATTAAGTGAAATGTTCGCTCCCCGATATGGCATTAAGGCCAGATCCTCACTATAATGCCGATCACAGTCCGTTCTCGATCCGATCTCGGTCTGGTAAAGTCATATCACGTACAAATTATACAATTGGAGCGAAACTGGACTGTCACGGATAGTATGAATGCAAACATATATTTTATACTTCAGAATATTTTATCAAACCGAGAACGAACTGTGAACGGCATTATAGTGAGGATCTGGCCTAACTCTTCAATCGATCAGTGGAGGCAGCAAACACTGGCCCGCGCACACGGTTCAATAAACTTAATGTATTACAGGATGACTGTTTCCAATTCCATCACCACTAAAATATCTACTTGTAATTAAATTGTAACTGGGCTGAATCTGTATTAGTGAACCATTTTGCATATATCGATCGAGGAAGAAATTTACACTTGTTTTAATTTCTAAGGAATAAGGTAGATGAAGAAGGAATGTACATCGCAGCGTACCCAGTTTGGCAAAGGGTTATCTCTCGCCAGGCGAGGTGTGTTGCCTTTTTTATGGATAGCCGGCAAACGAGCTGACGATCTACCAGATGGTAAGTGGCTATCGTCACCCATGGACATCAGCAACACCAAAGGCATCACTGATGCCTTGCAGACCAAGAAAGAGAGAAGAAAAGGAAAGAAAGAACTGGCTCTCAAGCCCCCAGCCGGAACACGACGAGTCGTTTTGCGGCTGATTCATGCTCAAGGGTGGTAGCTATCCAGGCGAACCCCATGGAGAAATAATAATAGTACCTAATAATGGTATTAATTAACAATTAAAATCAATATTACCAATATAATCCCTCGAGGGCGATAGTGTGATTCAGGTTAGCGTGACGTCACCGTGTGATGCATGTGCGCTGTCGCCCAATCTGAATGACTTACGGCCGGTCTCAATAATGTACTAACAGATGAAAGACTGGATAGGGCTACCATTAGTATGTTATCTGTCATATTTGTCAATTTTTCAGACGCAAAAATTGACAAGTATGACAGATAATATACTAATGGTAGCCCTATCCACAGTCTTCCATCTGTTAGTACATTATTGAGACCGGCCGTTAAATTATTAATAAATTAATCCTTAAAATACTCATACAAAAATGAAATAAAGCGCCGTTGTTTCTTTTGATTCAGCGATAGGTGGAGCTTCTTTCTCCCAGACTTGCTGAAAGAATGGCTTAGACTTAAGTAGTGCGTTAACCCTACTTCCAACAAAAACACTTTATACAGTAAGAGATTATAGACTTGATAGTAATAATTTATCAATATTATCTGAAATACGAGTATGTCAAAAATCAACGTAGTTGAATAAAAGAGGAGGTGAAAAAATCCAATTAATAAATTAATGTGTTGATAAATAATTTTATATATTTAAATGGCATATCTTATAGTGGAGCTAGACAAATGATTTTCACAGTTCAATGAACATAAATTCCATGCGTAATCCTCAACAAATGTCTACCAGGAATATGTTTTCGTCGAAATGAATTGTGTTCCCATGGGAATAATTTCTTTCAATTCGTAGTTGAATGAAATCCATTAAATGGTAAGGATTTTGGTTTGAATATTATCTAGATTCAGCTACGTTTTAAATAACTGGACGAACACCAGAATAATTAATCACTGGCCACATTTTTGCGGTTACATATTTTCCAAGCTTCAGTTATATTTGTTTACTAGTGGATATCCGATATATTTTAAAATCTTGATTAAATGGTTCATTTGTCTAAATAACTTGCCTAGGGTACCACATTACTTTTTTAAGAAGTGAAGTGTCGAAGTTACCTCAAATAAATAAATCATGACGCGATAAAACTTTATTTTTTTAACTAATCTGACATTCAATTACTATTTGTTTTTTAATACAATCAATAGCCCAGTTCCTTAGGATTATTCTAACAAACAAAACCCTGCGAAATGGGAAAATTTACACACAGTACCTGAACAAAAAAACAGATGTAGATTTTTAACATTTTCAAAAATACACTTATTTGTACCGAACCTAGTGTTATAGATTATTTTCTATTTTTTTCCAGTGCTGGTATAATCTAATAGCCTATCGCCAGGTACCCGCTAAACTTTGAGTTTCGGGACACCCTGTAGGTATGTTTATGGACACCCTGTTATAAGCTATTAATGCTCAGTAAATACCTTTACAATCCGATAATTAATACACAATGTATAAATTGAAATATAAATTACTGTTTCGCAATTACAAGTAGGTTTCGTATTACTTATTATATTTGCAGTCGTTGTTTATTTATTATTATCTTATTTTTTTACAGTATAAAATTGAGGAAGAAAATAGTCCAAAATTATGGGAGAAGGACAATGAGATTTAACCATTACTGTCTGAACTTTACTTGTCCTCTAAATGTCTTTGGTCGAAATGAAAATACCTCTTAGTACAAATTTCATCGCTAAGAAAACACTTAGTACCTATCTGAACAGCAACAATCTGTGGAGTAGGTAAATTTTCAACTAAGAATTCTGAATTAATTTTGCGCTAAGCGCTGCAACTTGATGGACAGATCTCATTATACGTGCTTTTGCAATAACATTTTACAAAGGAGGCAGCTAACGACAAAATGCAAAGAAATTTCTCGCTGAATCTTGAAGAAATTGTGCATTCGAACTTGTTTTATTGCCGGCTAGATTAGCTCGGCTCAAAACTCTCTTGCCTTAGTTTTATGATATTTATTAAAATACTAACCATGAATGAATAGGGTATAAGCACGGTATAAGAATAATAAGCCTTGAAACGCTTGGCAAGTGAATTGGGTGAAATGATCGCTTGCGCACGACGAACGAAAAATAGGAGGGTAGAACCCAAATCAATGCATAACAAAATATTAATTGCAAATAAACAAACGCTAACACACTCTAACACACGCTAACACACCCGCAGTAGGTTTTTACCTGTGTCGCGGGTGGCATGGACGATAGGTACATATAACAACACATCACAATCACACCCATGACCCGATAAACATCTGCCCCGGCCTGGAATCGAACCCGGGACCCACGCTTCGCAGACAGGGTCACTACCAACTAGGCTACAGGGTCGTCAAATGTATTGTCCAAATGAAAATAAACTACATAGATATTACCGGACAGTAGCTTATGGCTAACTTCGGAATAAAACCGCAGAACCTCATCAATATACATATTCATTTTTAAAAATATTCATTATAATAATAATGCCATAGACGGACACTGAGAAATCCAAAAAAAAAAAAAATTCTCTTTGCTTGTCTATACTTCTACTTCGATAGTATGTAGATATATTATTTTCATGTTTTTTTTGTAATGTAGGATTTTCATAATGTGCGGCTTATACATAGTTATGAATATACGAGTACACGTGTAGTTTCATTAGTTGCCACGCCGTGCAAGCAAACATTTGTGCACTGCAGTGCAGGCGTCTTATCGGGAAATTTACTTGCTTAGGGCCTCCGTCCATTACGGTCCCCTACCAGGATTCTGCAGAGTCAATTTGAGTTTTTTGGATGAAAATCCATACAGATCCCCTGGTAGATTCATCTGGGCTATTTCTGGTCCCCCGAGCATTTGGTTCCAGACATCTAATAAAATTTGTTACACCTGTAAGAGCAATACGAGCATTGACGACCGTGTAGCCTTGTTGGTAGCGACCCTGCCTGCGAAGCGAGGGGTCCCGGGTTCGATTCCCGGCCAGAGCAGGTATTTATGTGACAGATAAATATTTGTACTTGGGTCTTGGGTGTTATTGTGATGTGTTATATGACTGTGTCGTCCATGCCACCCGCGACACAGATAAAAACCTACTGCGGGGGTTTGAGTGTGTAATCGTATATTGTTTATTATTGTTTATGTGCATTGACAGTATTGACACCAATAATGTTTTCTTAGTTTTTATTATGATATTATCATAAGTTGGTAAGTACTGAAGAATACAATTATAGTGATCTTCATCTCTAAGTTACACAAGCACTCGACCCTCTATTGAACAACATCTTTACAGAAGTATACCCACAAGATAGAATATTAGTCTAACTTACTTTGTTATGAATGTTAAACGAGATAGTCAACTCACGATACGACCAAAACAGATACTAATTTACTTATAACGAGTAACCGCCCTCGCCTTGCTTCGGTTTTCTTATGTTTTTACACCTTGGGTTACATTATTGGAGTTTTATTAAGGATCCCTATTTTTTTTGAGAATATAATATAGCCTATGTTACTCGGGGATAGTGTAGCTTCCCAACAGTGAAAGAATTTTTGAAATCAGTTCAGTAGTTTCGGAGCCTATTCAATGCAAACAAAAAATCAAATCTTTCCTCTTTATACTATATTAGTATAGATAAACCTTTCTATACATACACTACATCTACAATAAATAGCATATTATAATACTTCGTTCTGAAAATGAACGACCCACATAATTCAGGAGCAAAGGTGTTTGAAAGGGTTCCTTTGAGGACCAAGCACAATGTCGTGGCATTTCAAAGAGAATTTTCATTGATTATCGAAACGTGATGTAGATATACTGGAAGGATTTTAAGGCCATTTATTTATTGTAAATTTATTTATTGTAAAGCAAAGCCAAGCTGTCACAGGCAGGGGAGTGAGGCGTCAATATAAACCATAGCCAGATCACAGCCAGGCCATTCTACAAACTTTTTAAAAATGTATGTATAAAAAAGAATAAGTTCAGTCTGTTTTCCCTTTATGAGTTAGTTGACTGAAAAGCCCCAAATGGTGATGAAATTAGTTCTCTTGTTTACAAGTCGCATCGCATCCCTATCCTCCTTGGTCAGAACGCCAAATTTACTTGATGTATCGAATGTCCACAGACGGCAATGATCACTTACGAATTATTGTGTGGCCCCAAAATGAAAATACTAGCTACAGTTAATTCCTAGTATCTAACTGTTGTGTTATAACTACGACCTATTTATTTCGTCGCATAATTCCGAAATAAAATTTCGTCCATTGCAGTTATATAGCCAAGTTTATTGACCTTGGCATCTTTCCCAATCAAAATTGCCACGGTAGCAAATTACAGCGCTGGTGGAAAGTACTGCTCAGCTTAATTAAAGCCAGTTAAATCACCCAGCCTCTACTGAGAGCAAAAAATTCTTTCTTTTAACATAAAGACCAGCGGAGTAATGAAATACCCATCAATTTTCACTTTTTGTGCATAAAATTATTCTTCGTTATTGCTATCTATATTTAAGTGGATGTATATTGCTTTATCATTCAAATTTCGGTTGTAGGGTTAAATTTACATTTTAGACTGTTTCTTTAAATTACCTTTGTAACAAAAGAGTATTTTAATAAAAAATACATTTGTACAAATGGTACATGGAAAATCGTGCTCCATTGCATACTACTGGCAGCGTGAGGACATTTGATAGTACTTATTTTATTCTATGCTGCATCTCATAAATTATTTTCAAATCTCCCTCAGTAATTATTCTTAAGAAATTCTAACACAATTAATTAGGGAAAGGGAAGGACGAAGACAAATTATTTGATGTGACAAAGACGAATGAGCCAGATAACATCATTTCATTATGGTCATCCGTTGCAAGAATAGGTACTTAGTGAAATTGGTATACATCTACAGTAGGTACCGTTGAAAATGTGAAATATGATAGTAATTTGAATTTCGGTATGTCATATTTGTTTAAAGTCCCTACATCGTTGCTTTCTTAGGACTGGGATATTGAAAATTATGCATAGTTACTAATTCTACTAAGTATCCATGATATCAATTCTACATCAACATATTCGCCTAATTTGGTTGAATTTTAAGTAAGTATTACATCACAAATTTTTAAAGGGCCGGGATGAAAAATTATTTCCTTCTTTCTTATTCACGTACTTTATGAAAATAGCGAATGTTGAGATGACAAGTTAAATATAAGAGTAATTTGAACTCCCCTCTGTTAAGTGATCTGGAGGGATCAATTTGCATTAATTCGCTATATTTTTGTGCCTATTTTGTGATTCTGGCGCAATACGCAAATACGTCCTTGTGACCTACTTCCGAGGCTCTCATGGGAAGCTTAAGACTGGCCACATAGTTCAAAGTCCCAATGAACCATTGGGTAAGAAAACATTTCATCACATAGCGATTTTTTTGTGATTTCCATTCGAGGACTTTACGTAACGTCCTCGAATGCAATCACGTTTAGAAATAAGAGTCACAAAGTTACAAAGTCACAGAGTCGCAAATTAGTACGACCCTGTAGCCTATTAGTTGATAGCGACCTTGCCTGCGAAGCGAGGGGTCTCGGGTTCGATTCCCAGCCAGGGCAGATATTTATGTGACAGATAAATATTTGTACTCGGGTCGTGGATGTGATTGTGATGTTTTATATATGTCGTCCATGCCACCCGTGACACAGGTAATAACCTACTGCGGGGATATGAGTGTGTTAGAGTTTATTTAGCTTTGTTTATGTATTTATGTGACTTCTAAAAGCTAATGGTTGCTGTTGGGCTTAATTCTAACCACTAGTTTTACATTACACTAAGAACGATGGTCTATATTTCAATGAACACTCGATTTTAGGGTTCAGTACATATGAAGAAAACATGGAAACATTTAACATTAAACACGTTTAGGAGTACCTGTGTTTATTTGTAACATTCAAATTTCCTAAATCTAGTCGAAATATAAGATAAATACGAACTTATATATAAACTAATGCTG
This sequence comes from Thymelicus acteon, assembly GCA_951805285.1. Taxonomy (NCBI): domain Eukaryota; kingdom Metazoa; phylum Arthropoda; class Insecta; order Lepidoptera; family Hesperiidae; genus Thymelicus; species Thymelicus acteon. The sequence continues at coordinate 10,591,544 of OX638229.1, read as the reverse complement.
TGATTCGATATATTTGTAAGAGATTGCGCATCACTATTGCTAAAAAAGTACCTGTAGTTTATTACGCGTTCTTTACATGTACATATTTGGTTTCATATGAATAAGCGATAAAGTCAACACAGCCAGGAAAGTCTTGCCAATAAAATAAATGACAGTTCGTTTATATTTATTAATCAGGAAGGCTATTATCTTTTGTAACTTGACAGCGGAGTTTCAAAATTGACGTTCGAGTTCTAGGATCACTTCACTTCGCAAGTGCCGTACTAGATGATTAGAGGATGACATATTTATTATTCTCGATCATCGAATTACGTCACCGTCGAAGCTCGTGTCCAATTGTCAAACGAAAAGTTAGTCAAGAGCTATCGCCATCTTTAGTCGTTTGACGTTTGAGTTCGAGACTCCCTTCACTTCGCAAGTGCGTACCAAATGATTCGAGAATCACATATCAAGATCTCGGACTCGAACTTCAATTTTGACACTCATCGCGGAATCCGCTGTCAAGTTACAAAACTGAATAGCCCTACTGGTCCGTGTATTCATGGAAAAGAGGCTGCAATTTCTTCAGGTACGGATTTTGTACGAATATTAAGAATATTTTAAGGGATTCCTATCGTAAAAGCCTTTTAGATCAACCACTTCACGTTGTGACACGTTGTCACATTTCCAATCGCATTATCAGCCGTCGAGAAGCCTCTATCTCTTAAATAATTGAATAAATACATGTTTGTAAATGTAAAAACGCTTTTTCCTAAATGATAAAATAAATAAATTACCTACATAGTTGTAAAAAAAATACAACTGAAAAATTTAGTTATTTGTTTTTTATGGAAATAACCGGCAAACGAGCTGACGATCCACCTGATGGTAAGTGGCTATCCTCGCCCATGGACATCAGCAACACCAAAGGCATCACTGATGCGTTGCCAGAAAGAACTGGCTCTCAAGCCCCCAGCCGGAACACGACCTGTCGTTTGGCAACTTTTAGCTTCCGCAACTTGTATCAAATACATGTAAATCACATAATATCTACATGTGCATTTAAATCACATTTATTGCGCTCCAAACCCATTTTCCAGTGCAATTACCTCAGAAGGAAATAGATGCCAGATACAAAGTGAGCTATAGCATTCGAATAAAATATATTGACAACTTAACAAGGCCTTTTTATAACACTCGCATAATAAAAAAAGTCAGAAATTTTAATATTTAAGTTAACTTACCAAAGACCTCTCGGATGGCAAGGCTTAATAGCTTTAGCTCATGAAAGACCACTGATATGCATTCTAGCTATTTTTTAAAAACTAAATTAAAAAAAATCATTTTCATAATAGTTCTAATAGCATTTTAATATTAAAGTGTTTAAAAAAGAACAGTTTAATGGCAGAACTTTACTATAAGTAATATTATTGTATTTCTTCTGTTCTATAACTATGAGCTTTGGTGGCGATGTGGAGATTAGAGTCTGTAGATGTCACAAGTATTACAACGCGTTGTCAGATATTTTTTCGTTTAATGGGCGTTTCAGGTATTAAGCGTAACATATACATATGGTAGCCAATTTAATTTATATCATTGGAGAAATTCCTATTCCTATATTTTTCAGCCGTATTGCAAACTGACAATTCAGTGAATATCTACAAGGTTATAGGTATCAGTTGGCGATGAACGATCGGAAACCTCGATTTATTACGTTGCCGGGAGATTTACGAAAGCTATGGAAAAGTAATCATTGTGAATTCTGCCGAGTGACAAGGGAATCCATCATGATCTTTTATTTCTTTTAATTTATTTTTAACCGACTTCAAAAAAAGGAGGAGGTTCTCAATTCTACTGTATTTTGTTTTTTTTTTTTTATGTTTGTTACGTTAGAACTTTCGACTGGGTAAACCGATTTTGATGATTTTTTTTAATCGAAACCTGGTGCTTCTCATGTGGTCCCACTTAAAATTTATTGAGATCTGACAAGTAGTTTTTGAGTAATTTTGAAGTCAGTTATTTTTTGTTAGTAAAATTTAGATTATGTAGTATACGTTACATTTAACAAGTTGCATTTTGGAAGCTCTTTCGCGTTTAAAGTGATTTTTTATCGTCATCACAACTCATAATTCTTCAAACGACTCGGTTTTTTCTCACTTTAGAGATGATGATAGAGACATCTCTCTATCTTATCAGATAAGTTGGTGGTACGTTGACCAAGTATTAGTAAGCTCTTTATACCTTTGAAAATATTGAGAAAAACTCTCAGATATGCTGGTATCCGCAAGAAAACAAAGTGATGTTTTCTTTCACCGACGCAAATGATTAGCATCATACGATTAAATGATTTTGATACTGAATTTCTAAAACTTTATTTGAGAAATTAGAAAAGGACTTGATTCATCCGTGCGAAAAACATTGTTAATGTAAATAACATATTTTATTCATGACGATAAAATACCTCTACATCTTCCTACAAAATACATACTTTCATACTCGGTTCGAAAGAGATTGTATATCACAGTAACGAGCTTATATTTTAATGACTAAAGTTTGGTTTCATAAACGTCCAGAAATTACGATTTTCAGCTCCTGTGAGTCGGAAAGACAATAAAGTACGAAATTGAATTCTGTAGCTGATTTTGTATTTACTACGTAAGGGGCCATCCATAAATTACGTCACACGTTAAGAGGGAGGGGGATGAAGTGTGACATTGTGTGTCAAGGAGTGGGTCCTAAATTTCGTGACGTCACATTTCAAAATCGAATAATTGGTATTATTTCGGAAATGCTGTTTCAATTTAATAATTTCTAGGTGTAAAATTTCATAATATGTGACGTCACACTAGGGGGGAGGTCTCACAAATGTGACCAGCTGTGACAAGGGGGGGGGGGGGTCAAAAGTCATGAAATTAGTGTGAGGTAATTTATGGATGGGCCCATCCATAAAGGATGATACTGCCAGTAAGTAACCACTTCCAAGGTAACGCTCATAGCCTGTCGGTTTGTTTCGATCCTGTTTTTTTACATATTATAACTCAATGCTTGACGAAGTGCAGATAGTAAGTGAAAATGTCTAAGAAGGTGAGCGCACTAACTTAGTAAAAGCCTAGTTCAGAAGAGATCACTCTCTTCTGAACGACCGAGTGAAGGATCAGCGGGCGCGGTTGGCAGTTGATGAGTAACCTCGGCGAGTGGCTATAATTAATTTCTTGAGCGCCCCGTGCTTCAAGGGGCACTTATGACCGTTCTTAAGCCGAAACTTGAGTTGGCCACTAATAAAAAACTAATGGAGTATATCTATTCCTCCTCAAGAGTAGTAGTGTCCGTTCCAGAGGGCCATTTATGAGTTTACTGTAATGTCCGATGTCTAAAGTTTAGTTTCATTGTGCACCCACTTATTTTGGAGGATCCTCTTATTTTATTTATTATATATCCCCTTAGCGTGGAGTATCGTTGAAAAGGTCTTCAAAAACATAATATTATGGGTCTGCAAACATCCGTTTATCGAATCAGGGGTCCATTTGCGGAATATTTTGGTTAGAGTCAAGTGTCACCCCTTGACAGTTAAATGGTAAGTGTTGGTCATGAAATTTTATCACGGCTAGGTTAGCTTAACACGTTCGGTGCGGTAGCGGGTTGATTATATTCGATGCTCATATTTCCTCCGGTGCGGGGTAAAAATTACTGTGCCAGCCGATGGTGCGGGACAAATATATTTGGTCTCCCTATGAATATGAATGAGATAGTTAGTGTTTTGGAATTGCCTCGTTAAACAAATAATGTAAATACAATAAAATTGCATAGGGTTCGTACGACCCGATACCGACTGAAGCAAAAAAATTTACGTCTAGTGCGTTTATCGGTTCTTTAGACCCGATGCCCGATGACCCTAAAGCCGCACTAGATTACATGCTAGTTGAGATAATGAGGTCCGTATGGTTAAATGAGGTTTTATGCAAATAAGGAAAATCACATACACTCTCTGTGTATGTAACATGATGCTACTCGTATCCAGGAAAATATTGTTTAAGTCATGTGACGGTAAAAAACCTAAGAAAAATAAAGTGAGCGAAGGTTCCCCAAAACAAATAATAATGGGTAGGTGGAATATATCTGATAATGTATAATACTAGCCCTTCACCTGGTCACACATTACAAGTCCTACAAACTGCATTATTTTATCGCTATCGATGTTTTTTTTTCATGCTCAACACTAAAAATGTATCGACAATTTTAGGAACCAGTGCAGAGAACGGGTCGTAAAGATCCGACAGGTAATCCCTTTATTTACAAGGAAACCATTAAGTGCTAGATGCACTACGATTTCAGCCTTTTATTGAGTGTTCATTTTTCAATATATTGCTATAAAAATATGCTTTAATCATTATACCGATAAAGATAAATCCTCCTAAACAGATGGAAGTCAAACGGATCTTTTCGACCCAGCAACGCACCAGGAACAAATCGTGCTTCGGATATAATAGACCCCATTCCCCACCCACTGAAAGTCATCGAATTTGTCTAACGCAATGAGCGTGTTAAGTAGTTAATGAGTATAAGACGACGAACATACGACCACGGAACCTAAAACTTCGCGTGGCCTGACACGCACTAAGCCAGTTTTTTAATTTCCGTTGCTCCATGCCTTATCAAAGAAAAGTTTTTGAGACGAATCGCAGCCTATAAAATCGACTTGCGAATATTGTGTAGAAATAAGTAGATACACCTGAATGAATTAAAATAAAAACCTTCATTCCGTGAAAGTGTTTAATAAAAGAAAAGCATGTTATGATGTGATAGTAGGCGATTTATTCCTTAGTTTTCGTTCCTAGCTTTCATGACTCGCAAAGCAAAATACCTTACTATTATTCAGTATAGGTTGAGTCTTATTTGGAATTGAATTCTTCTCCAGTACCAGACAGCGGTCATAACACTCATAACAAATGCAACGGGTAACCCAGCCGCGGAGAATACGCTAACTTTGCTATTTACGTCGGCTGGGAACATCTCCGAGCAAATATTTTATTGTAAAAGAGGAAATGTGAGCTTACACTGTCTTGTATAGACCAGTAGCAATCCACTTTGCTTTACTCTGGGAACATTACATTAATTTAACTGCTAATATGAAGGAAGATCATGAATAAAGTCACGATTATTTTTTTATTTACTAAGAGTGGATTTGACCAAACTTTATGAAATCATTATAATCCGGTAAAATATACGAGTAGTTAAATAAATAAATAAATAAATAAATAAAATAAAATATTCTTTATTGCCACACAAAAAATCAAGTAAAATAAACACTTAAATCTAACTTAATAGGTAATATCCAGTTATTGTGGGCAAAGGGAGAGTCTCAGCTTCTGCTAACACGAGAAACCTCGTGCAGCGCTGTTTTCCAGACTCTCCCTCTCCCTTAGGCGTCGTTTGGGAGTTAGGTAATCCCCGATCGCCGCTAGGCATTTTTCTATTGTATGCATTCGCGTGCGTCTGTGTGTGTGTGTGTGTGTGTGTGTGCGCGTGTGTGTGCGTGTGTGTGTGTGTGTGTGTGTGTGCGCGTGTGTGTGTGTGTGTGTGTGTGTGTGTGTGTGTGCGTGCGTGCGCGCGCGCGTGTGCATGTGTGTATGTAGCGTGTGTGTGAATGTTTGTTTTTAGATGTGAATAGTTCACATAAAATCTTAAGTTGCGATTTATAAACATTCAAGGCTTTCATATTCAATCATTTCTCAACTATTTCAGGGATGTATTCATGTGATAGCCTCTGATACATGGTCGAGTAATGATCAGAATATGATAATATTGATACACATTCGTTAGTGGATTATTAAAGTGAAATCTTTTTATTCAATAATATTTCTTCTCAGTCTGCAGTTTTGCTGAATCCTTTCAGGGGTCTTTTAATTTTTTTATTTAATTTAAAACTGATATGTAAGCACTCTGACAAGGCACAATGTTTAATAAAGATAATTTTTTTTTAGAATAATCCCTCTTGAAGATACCTACTCCCATATTCAGAGGGAGTAATAATACTCCCATATTCCCAACTTGACTCGCTGAAACATCCGAATACATTTTGTTCTTATTTATTTTCGAGGGAAGTATTTACCTGAGCTATGTTGTGTGTATATTTTGTTGTGTGTTGTGTGAGAGTAACACACGTCGAGACGTGAGCGGCCTGCGAATACATACACATTTCACAGATGAGTAGTTCTTAAATAAATGGACAGGAACGCTACAGCAATTTCCTTTGGTATCTTTTGAAAATGCTAGTGTAATTTCGTCTCCATTGTTACAAGCAAAGTTCAAAGTTTAGTTGAATGAAGGCCAGTATTTCCTCTCAAACGAAATAGACAAGTTGAAAATAGAAAAATAGAGGGACTTGTATTGATAATTTGAGAGCAAAGATCTATTATATTTTGATTAAATAACCCACGGTTTAGAAATTACTATAGAAATATTAGCGCTTAGATTAAAGTATGTTAATGTGTTAAAAACTAAAATATGTATTAAATTTCAAAAAAATATGTGCTGCTTTCCCTTTATTAAAATTGACGGAAAATATTATCATAAGACTGATTCAATTGAATTGATACGAAATACTACCTATCCTTGAGTACAAGCTAAATTCATCGTCATGGTAAGTCCTGTTGAACGGCGAACATGACATGATGTCCAATTTAAATAGTTTTGTCTAAATGGTTTTTCATCCTTGTTGTTGTTTGGAGATCTCTTTCTGGACATACGTCCTAATAGGCCTGTGTCTATAGTTTAGGTCCGATCCCGATAAAGAACTAGCTATCAGATCACGAATGTCCTGTCTAACTTACCGGGTAGAGGTCGCCCTACAGTTATGACTTTGCCTAGTCATAATTAAAGCTGCAAACATACTATAAGCCGCGTCCGATCGGACGCGGCTGACAGCCGCGACTGATAATGTGCACATGACAAAAACATCCAGCGCGCCAGATAGCTCTTGGACGTCCCAACGCCTCAAGGTGCCTCAAGGTCACGTCCGCGACTTACCTCCGATAGTTTGCACAGCTCAGTGTACATTCATTATCTAGATACCTATTATGTCACATCCTTCAGCCGCGTCCGTAAGCCGCGTCCGACAGTTTGTTTTCAGCTTAATTATTCGCTAAAGAACAGATTGTCAAAATACCGGAAATCAATTACAGTGGTTGCAATAAGTTTACTTACATTTAATGTTAAGTGGGTATATTAATTATACAATTTTGTAAATTGATAAATTGTGATAAAATAACGTGTTATAAATTTATACCGTATAATTAAAACATAAGTAAATATAATCAATTTATGACGTTAATATATATTTTTGAAATGGTTGAAAGTTGTTTGTAATTGAGAACGTTGAAACTGGGGTGCTGTTATATTAATATCATATTAAGTTTTCAGTGCTTCCGGTTACGCGGTTTACATTTGTGAGTGGTTTCACAATTCGGTGCGAATATCTGTAATACGCAGCTTGTTATAATTATATTATAACAATAATATTATTATACGAATATTACTAGGTATACCGTGGCGGTGAGATTGAGTTTAATATTTGTACTCTGCGGTTTGCAATAATTAAGGAGTAATATTGGCTAAGTACCAAGGAATTAATACTGCTGTAGCTCTGATAATATTTTAAGGTACTTAGGTCTACCAAATGAAGGTTCAAGTCTGTTCAACCAAGTACAATTCCGGATTTTGTATTACCATACGTTTTCTGATACATTTATAATAATTAAGGATTTATAACAATATAATTAAGGAGTAATATTGGCTAGGTACCAAGGAATTAATACTGCTGTAGCTCTGATAATATTTTAAGGTACTTAGGTCTATCAAATGAAGGTTCAAGTCTGTTCAACCAAGTTCAATTCCGGATTTTGTATTAACATACGTTTTCTGATACATTTATAATAATTAAGGATTTATAACAATATAAATTAAGAAGTAATATTGGCTAGGTACCAAGGAATTAATACTGCTGTAGCTCTGATATTATTTTAAGGTACTTAGGTCTACCAAATGAAGGTTCAAGTCTGTTCAACCAAGTTTAATTCCGGAATTTTTATTAACATACGTTTTCTGATACATTTATAATAATTAAGGATTTATAACAATATAATTAAGGAGTAATATTGGCTAGGTACCAAGGAATTAATACTGCTGTAGCTCTGATATTATTTTAAGGTACTTAGGTCTACCAAATGAAGGTTCAAGTCTGTTCAACCAAGTTCAATTCCGGATTTTGTATTAACATACGTTTTCTGATACATTTCTCCTCGAACTTTGGATTCACCATTCGGACATAATTATTATGAAAACGTTTTTAATAAAATTATGTAAAACCACAACACGTTGATAAGGGTTACCAAAGCGTAGATAAATATGTTAATAACAAGGGCACATAAATCATTTCTGCAACTATTTAATTCCGCTCAAGTTAGGATATATTATTTTTATGCAATCAATGCATTCTATTGTAAACAATATGGTTTCTTTCTTTCGCCATTTCTTCTGCCCCATGACAAAGTATATTTCCAAAATATTGGTAGATAAAAAGAAATGTCATGCATTAGTATACCAGTGATAGGTACCTGTATGAATAAAATGATTTTAAATTTTGAATTTTTGAAAGCTATCGCAAACATTTTTTTCGTTCTTTAACTATGTTCTTCGCATAATATTGTTGTAGGTAAGGATTTGATGTTACAAACCTTTTGCTGTTGCAAATTGTTAAGCGATTCTTACCTTTCAGTGATGAATAAATTAATTTTTTACTCTTTCATTTATCTTCAAAAGAATATTCCGCAGCATTGTTTCATTTAAAAAAAGGAGCTCATGCTATTAAGAAGGAACGTGCTTAGCGAATGCAAGTTTTTAATAAAACTAAGCATCAGATGTTTGCAATGCTTTCTTAAGTCTTCCATTAGCCAGAAGGCTAATAGGAATTTTCTCTAACAAGCTATGGTTCAAGTTTTTCTGCCTCCCTCATTAGTAAACAAATAATCCTGAAAGGCATTAATCTTAATCCCTTGCTTGAGTACACACTTGTACAGCGATGACAGCATTTAATTCAATAATTCTCCGGTAAAAATAACAAATAAAAAAAATATCAGTATCATACCGGCCAATGAAGAAACGTTCTCTAAAGCGTATTGGTAAGATAATTTTGACTTTTTGCGTTGTTGGCCATTTGCGTCTTTGTCAATTTACGAATTTGACAATATACGTGTTTGACATTTTGCCTGAAACGTTTTACTTTTTGTCATTTTGCGTGTTTGACTTTTTTCGTTTTTGACCTTAAGAGTATAATCCAAAATAACTAGGTGTGGTCACGGACGTAAAAAAAGACGGACGTAATCCCAAGAACAAATTCAGTGAAGCACCCATAGTAATACCAACTCTGTATTCGTACAAGTACACACCCACACATTGACACCATACTGCTATGACATTGACACCATGGCGAATCAAAAATTACAAAATTACGCACACATGGTAAGCGAGCTGTCATTGCTATGCTTCACTCTCGATTAGACAAGGTTACGTCCGTTCTTTTTTTACATCCATGGGTGTGGTACATTTTTTAGATGAACAATTTGGTAAACAATCTCACATTATAGTAATTTACAATTTAAAAATAAGACTGATTTTCCTTTAGCGAAATGAACTAATGACTAATGTTCAAACCCCAATGAAAAGAAATACATTTTGACAGTCGTAATGATTCTGAAATAATGTAATCAACGAGCTCGGTAATAATAATTTTTCTTGTGATGTTGGAAAGAAAAATAAATTAAAAACCGGAAAAGTGCGAGTTAAACTCTCGTGGAAAGGGATTCGTTGATTATATTTACCGTTATTTTATTATTTTATTTATTTTTGCCATTTTTTAGGACCATAGATTTCTTAAAGGTTATCCTTTAATATATGTAAAGAACTATTTTCTGTATTTTTTTTCAAAATTCTAGCCTCAGTAGTTTCAGAGTTCGTAGGGGGGGGGATGGTTTATTTTCATCATTAATTTTCGTTCTTTCTTGAATAATTTTAAAACTTTCCATTTCAAAAAACTATAACAAAAATATAACGGTTTAGTTTTTTGTTTTTTCGTACGGAACCCTAAAAATACATAATAAATTATATCAAACATTTTCCGTTTTCCGAGATGGCTGATAATTACGTCAGCAAGAAGTATCGGCAGATTTCTGGTGAACTCGTCCGTAAACAAGATAAAACATCAATCCATCACACCTTTCAGAACTTACTCGCGTACAACAAAACAATTAGACAGGGGGCCAAGTTTATCTCAAGTATTATGATGATCCAACGGTTTTAGTGGGTAGTTATCTAAGATGAATGACACTAATAAACTTACTAGTCGCGTCTATCTTAAAACTTTAAGAGATCTAGTTTATTAATTTATTAACAACTATGAATGACATCGAGTTAATGTAGAGTTTATCTCGAAGGCAATTTACGAGTTTATGTTTTCCTTTGAGATGATTATAATTCAAATTATCTCGATATGATTTTAATTCAAATTATCTCGAGATGAGATGATTATAATTCAAATTATCTCGACCACAAACGGGAACGAATTAGTTAGATTTTCTCGCACAAGCGAGTAGGTACATAGTATTGTATTGAATTTGTAAGGTTCATAATTTTAAAACTTGCAACACTGCAGAAAATGTCGGTGAAAAAATTAAAACTTGCAACACCGCAGGAAATGTCGATGAAAAAATATGACGGGTGAGGACATACTTGCCGTAAGTCTAATTATGTTAGAAGAAAATAAACTGGACGAGTGTAAGTTAAATTCGCGTGGAGAGGATTCCGTACGTTGATTACCTATTAACCCTTATTTTTTATTTTATTTATTTTCGCAGTTTTTTAAGACCATAGACTTCTTATAGGTTCTTATAGGTTTAAAAAGTAAAGGACTATTTTCTGTATTTTTTTCAAAGTTCTAACCTCAGTAGTTCCGGATATATGGTCAGGGGAATGGTCAATTTTCGTCTTTAATTTTCGTCACTCTACGTCATCGCTTCAACAATAAAAGTAAGTTTCAAAAATATTAAAAAAAAAACAGATCATAGTAATCATTCTTAGCAACACTAGCGCGACTGACCGACTGTTTTTTCGTGCCCACTGCCTTATCGCCCTCCGCGCCGCGCCGCCCCGCGATCGCCATTGCTCCGCCGTCGCAGATCTCCTGTCCCCAGCCTAAAAGATTATGTATACTCAGATGTTGATCAATATAAAAAATCTGAATTTATATTACTAGGTACTTTGTGCATGGTGCTGTTATAAGCTGAAGGAAATTTGCAAAAAATGAAAATAATAGATAGGTTCTACTTACCTACTTTAACCAGGGATTCATATTTCGTCTACAGGTTTAACCAAGTTTTAAATATTAGCATATGTTAAATATGTACAGTTGTTGTTACTCACATGAGCACAATATAATGACGCTAGCTTGTAGCCAACATTAGCATGCGCATCTGAGGCATTTGCATGAGAGAATTTGCTGTGGGTGCGACTGGATTATGTGATTCAAAGTTACAAATACCTACATTATGGCCAACTTGGGTAACTCCGGCTTCCGGCTGATAAATGACGTGTCCGAGTTACTGAAACATATATGAATGATGGCGCCTTCGCTCTCTGATTTTTACCGAACAAACTTTTAAAGATATCGCTGGGATGACTGAGGACTGAAAACGACTAACGACTGTTATGTAGGTATAATGAATGACAATATTATTTACCAGTATATGTTAATTGTTGTACAATTTAGTCGATGATTTGATTAAATAATGACTAGTTATAGTAGTGAATTTTATTATCTTTCATTCATTTTCAAAGATTTCGACATAGGATAATTGCCAGGTGGTCGGGATTCGTCAGGATTGTCCCGACATATCTTACGATGTCCATACAAGTCCCGACAAAATACACGTACAAGGCCCGATGAAATACAAAATGTCCCAACAAATCCCGACTTTTTGAAGTTTTATCCAGATATTTCAGTCTTGCCAGCTGGCATTCTTAACATAGGACCGTGTTCTCTACCGAAGAATATTTATTACATGAAGGTTCTTACTTAATTAATGTTGGATCTAAAAAAAATATATCATTCGTAGTATTGCTATTTAATATGTTTTGTATTATTGATTTCAAGATTTTCTATTTGCTATTTAATTTTAATGTTTTGTATTAGTGATTTCAAGATTTTCATCGCTTTTATTAACCCACACTTACGCTCGTCTCTCCTGTTACATAATGAAGGAGTAAAGCCATAGTCCACAGATAAAAAATGTGGATAAGACATAAATTTTAATTACATTCTTAGGTCGGTTAGTTTACATTATAATTGGGTTACGCATGGTAAGTATAATAAAACTAATACGATGAAAACGATATACAAAATACATTAAGTAGAACAAGGCCCTTATCATTACAGTCGTTAGACGCAGCTGGCACGCATTACAGTTTTTCTTCTTGAGAATACTTTGTAACATTGTTTGTCATCAGATGGTTTCATGGTTAACGAATACCTTAGGATTTACATCTAAAATAATCTATTAAATATTTCTCAGGACGTTGCATAAATTAAAGGATTTAGTAAAGAGTCGCCTAAATAATTAAGAGTACGTTAGAACAGGAGTAAACACAATAATTTTGATCAACTGAATTTGAATAGAACAGTTTACGCTCGCTTAAAGAATTGTTTAGGTTCTTACTGTTTGACAGGATTGATACCGTAAAGAGATCAACAGCTAGCTAGATAACTAAGCTGCTACATTGCTAAAATGATCATGAGTTGGTGTTTTTGAGATTTTGTCCTTTGTTTAAATAAAATAATTTTAATGAAAAACTGCTCCTTCGCCCTACTTTTTATTGTTGAGTATGGACTCAACGTGTGTGTCAGAGTATGAACTCAGCATCATATGAATCAGCAAATATTTTGAGTTTTTTCCCAAGTCCTGCAGATACGCCCCAACTCAGAATCACTAACGGGTACTTAAATTGCTCCTTAGTACAGAATTTGTATGGTGATTCTTTACTAAGGAAGTAACCGTTAGTGATTGTGAGTTGGGGCATTAGTTGTTCTACATTTGCATTACGAATTTAGTGCCAATCTATCAGGAAAGATAATATATGTTTATAGTATATAGAGTACATAATATTTTAAAAGGAATAATAATATTAATATGAAGAATATGAAAGTAATGAAAACGTGATTGTGGAAACTGCGGTCATGGTACGTTTACTCTGAATGTTAACTTGTTCTCCGTAACGGTTATGGGACACGGGTGGTCTTTGTTTATGATAAATGTTGCTACAAATGACATTTGTTGGAAATTCGCCATATTTTATTATATATTTTCTTAGTGCTTAAGTTTGTATATGTTAGTATTTAGGGTTAAGTTTCAGACACTTTACTCCGTAATTACTGTAGAGTTATTAAAAATAACAGAACATACTTGACAAAATCTAATTGGCATTTATTAATTACATCTTAATACGATTAGGTAGAAACATAAACTAGATGATTTTATTATTTCAAAGACTAAGTTTATATCTGTGAACAAACACCCCGAATGATCTTCTCAATTTATCTGTCTAGACATGGTAGGTACCGACTACCGAGCCTTTATAAAAGAGTCGTTACACTGTTTACATATTTAAAAAATCTATTTTCAGATATTTTTAGAAAATTTGAGACCCTGTTCAAAAAATAATTAAGCACACACGTAGGACTGGGTAAGTTGCAATTAGTGAAAATACCTAAAGCATTTTATATTATAAGATGTATGACAAAACTTTACAAACAAAACATTTACTTACAAAAATAAGACACTTAATAGTGTCAACGTAAAATTACCCTTTGGAAAACGAATTACGGTCGAAATTTGATTGTAGAGCGGCAGAGTCACTATTGTAATCTTAATACATTTGTAATAACTCAAGCGTATATATTTCTCATCTCCGTCAAATGGAAATTCCTTTGTTCAAGCACGTAAAAATGTATGACGTTATACATTTACAAGAACAATTACTTTTATTAATATCATTTATATAGGATTCCCGAAACCTTTAGAAATGCGTATGATTATTACTGCTTCATCTATTCTAATGATAAAAGTTTGACGCGAATGTCTTACGTACAATATCTATACTAATATAATTATAAAGAGGAAAGATTTGATTTTTTGTTTGCATTGAATAGGCTCCGAAACTACTGAACCGATTTCAAAAATTATTTCACTGTTGGGAAGCAACACTACCCCCGAGTAACATAGGCTATATTATATTTTCAAAAAAATTAGGGATCCTCAATAAAACTCCAATAAGTTGTAAAAAAATAAGAAAACCGAAGCAAAGCGAGGGCGGTTACTTGTATTTAATACTTACGTATAATATTAGTTGAAATTATTAATGTAGATACTTAGTTTATTTTATTGTCATGGAATATATTTTATTCTATTTTCAATTTTTTTTCTTATATACATATATATATATACCCATAGATTATCTATGCATATACCTAATACCTTTAAACGAGCAATTCTTGTATATATATTTTCTGAGTCTCGGAAACGGCGCCAACGACTTTCATGAAATTTTGTATGGAGGGGGTTTCGGGGTCGATAAATCGATCTAGCTAGGATTCATTTTTAGAAAATGTCATTTTATCCGTGTTTTCAGGCAATGTTAAACTTCTACAGTAGACTCTTCCTGACATCTATTGGCGAGTAGCAACACTAAAGCTACATCTACATCTACTGAAGTCAGTAGACTTCAATTTCACTTGAATGACCGAAAAGATGATGAATAAAAACGAATTGCAGCGATACACCGAATTATGTACTCAACTGCACTCTGTTGCTAAACGAAACGCGAATCGAACTTAACTGACGCGGTCGGCGACGCTTGCGCACGATGAACGAAAAAATAGGAGGGTAGAACCGAAATCGATGCACAACAAAATATTAATTGCGAATGTATTACCAGAATAAAAATAAACTACACAGATATTACCGAACAATAATTATACCCACTAATAGTTTTCATGTTTCATGAACTTGATGCATTTAAATACTTTCATGTACAGACATTAATGAACAGTTTTATTATGCATCTAAAGTCCGGTTTAGACATATTAAGTAGTTAAGTAGATAACTAAATTTTTACTTTTTAAGTGAATAATTTTAAGTGCGCGTCCAAACGTAATAATTTATTATAGCTCTTTAGTTCATTCAATTCTTCATGACCTACTTAATTACTTAAGCATTTTACTAAATTTTAACTAAATTTGAAGTAAAAAGTTACTGTCCAAACGTGTTAAGTCCTAAGCCCTGCCTACCTACTTAACAGAAAATAGAAAAATTTCTAAATTACTTGTTTACTTGCGTACTAAATTTTAACTACAAAATTGTCTGTATACACGTTTTAATTTATTTAAAATTTAGTTAACTACTTAATACGTGTAAACCAAACATAATAGTTACAACAACTTCTAACAACTAATTATCTGTCTCATATCACTCACGTCATAAAACGGAAATTAACATCTAACTGAAGAACAGAACGGTCGCCCCTGAACATTATACTCGTACGTAGTAGGATAATCTTGTCAATTTACATGCAGTAGACACGCCATTTAATTGAGTTCCGACTAAACCCGCGGTTCACTGTCTTACTTAACTATATTAATTAGACAGGAGTCCCATGATAGTAATGGCGCCATAAATCTTGATCCCATGGCATTTGCGATTAGTTTGACACATGGTAGTTAATATAGTTGAGCGTTGTCTTGTACTCGGTGAGCATTGAGCAATTAAGTTAGTGACATTACCTACTTATCTTTGTTTATACCATATGTACCTTATACGGAACGGATAAAGTAGGTATATACGTGTAGGGTGAAAGGTGAAGAAAGATTGTTTCTTTGATTCTACTCATTTATTGTCAAACGATTTAACATTCAAATCAAATCAATTTATTGTGGAACGAGTAACCGCCCTCGCTTTGCTTCGGTTTTCTTATTTTTTTACACCTTGGGTTACATTATTGGAGTTTTATTAAGGATCCCTAATTTTTTTTAAAAATATAATATAGCCTATGTTACTCGGAGATAGTGTAGCTTCCCAACAGTGAAAGAATTTTTGAAATCGGTTCAGTAGTTTCGGAGCCTATTCAATGCAAACAAAAAATCAAATCTTTCCTCTTTATATATTAGTATAGATATACATAGGTATAGGTACAGGTAAATATTTTATATAGGTACACTAGCTGCCCGAACAGACTTCGTTCTGTCAAAAGTTTTTTTTTATTTTGAGATGTAAGCTATCCTATCTTTCAAGTTGGATCAAACTGCACGGTGTACAAATTTGATTAAAGTCTGTTAAGTACTTTAGGAGTCCATCGCGGACAAACAACGTGACGCGTAATTTATACATAATAATATACAGGGTGTCCCGTAAGTAGTGGCTCAACCGAAGGTGGCAGATAGCTTGAAGGTTGACCTATCAAGTGTAAAAAAATTACATAAGTAAAAGTGTCACCGTTTTCGAGATATTGACCATTTTTTTAAATTTAGAAAATTCGGCTCTTTGACCCTACTTTTTCCTGTTGAGTCCACAAATGAGCAGATATTTTGATTTTTTTTCCTAGAGCTCTCAGATAGTTGCTTTATAATTATCAGTATGTAATGTTGTTGAAATTATTAGGGAACGCTGAGAAAATTGCGTCTACTTTGGATATTTTTGTTTTTGATTTTCTTAGACACAACTTTGATGCGAGGTGGTTGAAAAAAATGTACTGGGCAAGTATGGCCCAGTATTTTAAAAACTTGTTTGTTAAATGCAGATTTTAAAAAGGTACAATACAGCCTGTATTTGATACGGAAAATTTTCAAGTAAAAGCCATTTCAGTGTCAAAGGGGTGAATTTGAATCAAAAGTTATTTTATTGTTTACTGTTATGGGATGAAGTTTTTCAGTGGTTTTTGCTTAATATTACGTTACGTTAAATTAATGCTCTAATAAATATTTAAAATAATGATTATTTTCCGATATTCCAACCTTATAAAGAAATTACAAATTACCTCAGAATTACTTGAAAAATATTGTTTATTTCAAAAATAATGCTACTATTTACTTTTTTTTTTAATACTTGATGATCAGGAAGCCTTGTAAATTATTGATTTAAGATTGTTTTTGTATGAATATTCAACAAAAAAAAATGAGAAAAAAATGTGACTGAAATATTTATTTTTATTTATTTTTTTCTTATTATACATATGTAACTACATACCACTGTGCATTATTTTATTATTTTTACGAGACCTTGTGCGAAACTGAAAAGCTCTTGAGTTATTTTTAATGAACATAGCACATTCTAAAATGTATAGTCTTTATAAAGTTAGGATTTTTAATTGTTTAAAATGTGTTTACATGAATCCATTTACGAATCTTTAAAATTACAAACAAAATCGTTACTCCAAAGGCTAAATAGCCGAAAAAGGGCATACGAGCCGACAAACAAACATACATACGAAAAGTTTTTTTCTATGAAAATAGCCGGCAAACGAGCAGACGATCCACCTGATGGTAAGTGGCTATCGTCGCGCATGAACATCAGCAACACCAAAGGCATCACCGATGCGTTGCCGACGAAAGAGAGAAGAAAAATAAAGAAAGAAAGTTATAATATGTATAACTAATATAGCATGCGTTGGTCAACAAACCATTTAAAAAATGTCCGTTAACTTTTTTGTTGGAGGACTTCACTATATAATATTTCTAAGTATGAGTTAGTGTTCCCTAGTGCAATAATCATAGTTCTTTTGTACTCTAAAATCCCATAAAGAATCTACATGGCGACCAGCCAAGCTCCCACAGTGTTACTAAATCATATAACACTGAAGTTCATTACTATGTTGCATAAATATATAAATTATATCCTAAAACAAACTTGGTAGGAAAAGTCTGATTAATTTTATCTATTAATTTATGTTTATATCGCTTATTAAAAGTTTAGTAAAGCACCAAATAAATTTTTGTTACTGAGGTTTCAATCAGTTATGCTAATTTGGATACCTTAGATATTAACTAACAAATGAGTTAATCTAGGATCTGAAGGAAGGTTGGTATGTTGAATACGTATATGTAGCTTGTTAAGGATACGATCTATTACAACCACAATGCAATGAGAGATACACTACTGAATAGGTATATGTAGATAGAATATAGATTCATCGTTGCTAAAGCGTAGACGTAGTGAGACGTCTTAATTTATGTAGGTATTTCATTTTAGCCCAAAATGAAATTCTCCATTCGGGAAAATCTTAGTCTTCCTATTTTTTAAGGATCACTAAACATTTTTTTAGAAGGCAAACAAACAAACGAGGTACAAGAACGAACCAAAGAACTGGCTCCCAGCCCTTAGTAGAACACGACGATACATTTGGCGGCTGATACAAAGCAAGAAGCATCATTTTCTTGTAGCTAGCAAGGGAGGCTTCACGGAATGATAAAAATACCAGTAATAATATGAATGACTTAATAATAACGCGGGCCGGATTCTGAGGCCCCTGACGAGACCCTAGTATCCCGGCATGGGATTGGGGTCAGAATTCTAAGCCGCCCCAATACGGTACGTTATCCACATCTATTTGAGTTATGAAAATGCTCTAAATACTTATAATAAAATAATATACAAGGAATTAAGTAGGTGTATACAGTAACTATTAGGTACTCCTTAAAAATTTTGTTTAAACATGACTTATTTTCATAAACCATTTTTTATTCTCAATAGCCGTAGATATATCACCTTACATAACAATGAAAATAGTTGTTCTGACATCAAATCATGGTATTGAAAGGGTTGACCACTCATTCGCAAAGGTGATAAATAGGTCAATATAGGAGCGAACAGTTTTACACCAAAAACCTAAGACTCAGGATTTAGGTCAGACAAAGAATAAAATAACTTCACAGATGTTGAACTAAAGCACTTTGAACCGTTCGAACTGATTTAAGACTTAGATTCTATTTGATTTAGACGTCTCGCCTTTAACGCTTCGACCGAGAATTTTTGAAGATTTAGAGAGAATTAAATAGCTACTTTATTTTTCTTTGAACTAAGTCCAATAATTATTTTATCACTAGTTCCGTACATCAAAAGGGAAAAAACGGATGTTTAAGGGTCATTTCGTCTGTCTGTATAAAGGGATTTATCTTCAAAATTAGTTTTTGAGTATTTTTTTTTTTCAATAAAAATAACAGTAGAGAAGTCATGCATGATTTAGACGAAAATTTAAATATCTATAAATGCCTGATTCATCACTGCAACCAGAACCATAGAAAAACTAATCAGACAATTTATCTAGGTATTTCACCACTAAGCTTATATGTATATTATGTTATGTACATTCTTCGTCTATGTAGTTATAGCATAAATATGTATTCTTATTGTTCTTTATTATTATGTGTGATAAATGAAATAAATAAAAGTACTAAGAAATTAATATTCTGAACGTTCCTAGAATCTTTTTCCCTATTCAATAGCGCCTGAATAAAAGGACGCCATGTTTTGCATGATATATGGGTAACTTGTCATAAATGTAGTACGCATTACGACTTTATATTAAGCCCTTTCTTACGGAATGTGCTTCGTTACTCCAATCTGCATTTATTACGTCATAACTAAGGAGAACAGAATTATAACAAAAGGCCTTTTTGTTATATTCCGTAACAAGATGTTTGTAAAGACTCTGTCCGCAAGTATGTATGTATTTACTTAGCGCCGCGGTCTAGGAAGAGTATTATGCGGTATGCCGCGAAGTGAAGAAAATGCCTCCAGCCATTCAACAGACTGACGTATTATATGGCAAGCTTTACTTTGATTCATCGGATTTCAAAGACAAGAATAAAAAGTAATATATTAACAGTTTCAAAAACTATAAACAAGTTTTTATGCGGTAAGTGCATTGAAGCAAAAAATACTTCGCTGTACACCGCTCAACTAGTATAAATTTAAAAATAAAAAAACCCATCTGCTACCCAAAAAAGCGATCATGATATACTATATACCTTTTGTTGCATTATTCGATTTATTTTTATTTTTTTAATACTTTAAAGAATGGCATCTCAGAGCCACCGTATTTGTGTTTTTTAATTTCGCTATTCTTAGAACATTTGGGTTATCAAGACGAATCTAACGATATCTTAATTATATGTATAAATCCGTTCAGCGGTTTGAAAGATATGAGGTAATAAAGAATATTACATGCATACATAGAAAGATACATACATACATACATACATACATACATACATACATACATACATACATACATACATACATACATACATGCATACATACATACATGCATACATACATACATGCATACATACATACAAGATACGTGCGAAAACATAACCCTTGGCAGTCGGGTAAAAAACTGTTGAGTAGTTTTTGCGTGAAAGAGTAAGTAACATCCATACAAACTTTCACATTTATAATATTAGTAGAGTAGTAGGTAGTTATAATATTAGTAGGATATAGTACAGTGTTTTATGAAGGCCTCGAGAAATATGAAAAGTAACTAGATATATGTAGTGCTTTTCAACTTAGTTTGCAGTTGGGTGTAATGTTCGTAGCACTGAAATACGAGTATAAAAATTAAAATGTTATGTTAAATGTATCTAATGTTTTATATTATCCCGTAATATATATATCATTATTACCTCTGATGAACTTGATAACAACGCTATTATTATGCCTTTAAATGGTTTTTGAAATATAAAAGATACTTATTTCAATGCTACCAACATTACCCCCAACTACCGATTTAGTTGAAAAGCACATATAGTTCCCATTGACACATCATATAAGTCGAATGCTTAAAACAACGATTAGTTACATAACATAGAATCATAAAACAATGGGACACGCTCTCCAAATATTGTATAACTGTTCTCAGGATCATCCGCTTACAACCAAATTGTGTGTTCTACGTATAATTCTTTTAATAAATTATCACAGTTCCGCGGTGTTCCCATGTAATCTGTACGTTTTACTCGCTTCGTAAAGGATTACGAGATTAAGGGTGCTTTTCCACCAGAGATACATACATAGCATAGCACATGCTACGTTGCTATGTATGCGTTTGTTATCAACCAATCATATTCATTGCTCCACATAGCATAGCATGCATGTATGCGTGCTGTAAATGCGGGATATGGATGCGTGCTATGGATGGTCGCGAGTGGTGTAGCTATGTGCAGAACAGTGTACCTACAGTACTTTAAAAAAAAAAGCTAGCTCTGTGGGAAACGGATTAGAAAGATGGTTTAGTAGCTCTTGGGCTATATTGTTGATACATAGCATAACTCGAGCTGCGCATCTTCCCCGCACAGCTACCTTGCGGTGGCGCATCTTCATAGCATGTGCTATGTGGAGCAATGAATATGATTGGTTGATAACAAACGCATCTATAGCAACGTAGCATAGCACATCCTCGTCTCTGGTGGAAAAGCACCCTTATACGCATGCCAAGCGTCGTCGGTAGGAATTAACGTTCATGGGTACATGAGGCTAAAGGACGGTTTTACAATGCAAAGATTTGCGTTCTGTCATTTAAAATTAATTAAAATATATGGTACAATTATTGTAATACTGTTATAGAAATGCTCATCTTTTTACCGGGAAGTAAATTATGGCTTCTAGAGCGTACCTATTTCATCACGTTCAATGCTGGTAAGTGGAGATTAATGTTAGGTATATGGCATATTAGCGCGATTTTTCCGTTTTCCGGAATAATAAGTACCCTATTCCATATAATGGTCAACCTTTTTGCAGCAGCATAGCAGTAATCGTAGCTATTTGCACGTCGGTCTCTCGCACGCAGGGGACTGAGTTCGAATTCAGCCACCGACCTATAATTTAAAAAATATATGCTTGTTAGTAGTTAATTATCACTTGTTTCGGTCAAAATCTGCACACCTAAAAGTTCTACAGAATGTTCCATTATAATTCTAAATATTTGCGGGTCTTTTAAAAATTAAATGTACCTACTAAATGAGCTTTACTACATTAAAATTTGACGTCTTAAAATTGCCTTGTAACTTCAAAATCCAAGCAAATTCTTAGAACCTAGGCACGAAACTAATTAACCTTAGGTAATCCTAATCTTGAGAAATTTGACATCAATTACAAATTACTACACGAACTAACAATAAATACTAATTCGTTGTGAATCCCACCCCGAGGCGAGGCGTTAATTTATTTACAACTACCTTTTACACGCGACTTCGTCTGCGTGGACTTCAGAATTGGGTCCTTAGAGGAACGAAGAGAGTGATTGATAAAAAAAGATACAAAAATTCTATGCTAGTAGCACATATAAACCTGTAAACAAAATATCCATATTTAATTATACCACATAATTTGAGGGAACAGTCCACTTAATTTCATTTGAAAAATGGTTTAAAAAACAGCAACAAATTAATATCTTTAAAATCAATTCCGTTATTTCCGTTCATTCAAGAGTTACAGAATTATTTAATCTTCAAGATACACCATCAGACCCTAAGTTTTGTCAATAATAATTATGCTGGTTTTGCAATGTCAAAGTACCACCAACTAATATTTTTAAGAAGTGTTTCCGTTATTGCCACCGATCAGGATTTACATATTATTTTGTCTCCAAGATTACTATCAGGCCCTAAGTAGGTCAATGATGTACTGGTTTTGCAATGTGAAAGTTACCAACAACAACAAACACCGATATTTGAGCACGCATCACTATTTTTTTTCAACATAAATATAAATAACTATAGCAATAAAATATCTCCAAATTATTCACGTTACGGATACGGACGGATTTTCTTTGGTTTTTTTATTAAGTTTATAGGGAATATGTACATGGAATGGTGGGAATACTTATACATAAAACCTTTTTACATTTATCAACTCTAGTAACATAAATTCTTTAAGTCGGGGGTTTTTCCTTATTTTATCCTTTTTCAATTACATTTTATTTAAATAGCTTTGTTAGATTAGAACACAACATTTTCAAAGCTTGTTACCCGACTCCTATGAAGGATTATGTTTTTCACGCGTTGTATTGTAACGTTGCACGTACATATCTATTATAATTAAAATTGCGGATAAAAAAAAAATATCAAAACAAATAAAAAATATTAAATTAAATAATTTAACGTTGTTGCACTTCTCTGCGCGATCACCCTATTCATAGAACAATAGGAAGGTTCTGGACATGCGCTCACCGCCCGGCCGCCGATCAGTTGCGATGGCAGTCCACGCCTCCACGGCAGCGCCTCTTGAGATACGCACCTCTCTGCGCACACGCAGCACGCACAATTTTAAATAGTCTCGATTATAAGATTGGATTCCTTATATCCTTGGGGGGCGTACACTCCCTCGTAGTGTCGTCTCGCGCCACCCCAAGCTTCCTTAAAATTGCCGTGGACTACACCACATTAAATTCTTTTTCTTAAAGTACCAATTTTTGTAATACGTGGTATAATAATTGTGCGTCTACCGACCGCCCCGATAGGGTAAGTGTTGAACGAGATTTGTTTTAATTGTTAGATTGCCGTATAAATATGTAACTGTTCTATTATTTTTGCAAGTCTGTTAAATTTAACAATTATATTAAAAATAGAAAGCAGCGCATTTCATAAATATTTGCCTGCTAATATAATTTGCTAATTTCCTTCTTTCTTTCTTTTTTTTACATGATCATCTTCACCATTAATTATTATCATCATCAATTCAATATTCTATTTTTTCTGTCGCTTCCCTTCGCTGTCTTGTAACTCCGTTCTGGTTTTTGTGAACAACCACACCCAACTACTTTTCGGCTTGCTCTCGCTGCGCACGTGGCGGGTGTGGTTCACAAACCAGCGGAGTCCACTGGATGGAAAATATGTAACTTGGGTCTTATTTCCCAGGGTTTCAGGTTCGGATTTAAAATGCCTACGCAGACCAGCCCCGCCGTATCCTGGACCCTGGGTTTCCAGCTGTGGCCTTCAACACCGTCGGCAGTGCGACAGGGGAGTACCGCTGCGACCGGTGGAACCAGACGGGCATATCGATCCACACGACCCAATTTGTAATTTTTTTTTTGAATACAGGATCGGTGATTAAATAACCTCTTTTATTTTTCAATCACCGAACACCGTATCAGTATGTATGTTTGTATGTATGTATGTATGTATGTATGTATGTATGTATGTATGTATGTATGTATGTATGTATGTATGTATGTATGTATGTATGCGTGTAATATTCTTTATTACCTCGTATCTTCCAAACTGCTGAACGGATGTATATAGGTAATTAAGATATCGTTAGATTCGTCTTGATATCCCAAGTGTTCTTAGATAAGTGAAATGAAAAAAAAACAAATGTAATGGCTTTGAGATGTCATTATTTGAAGTTTCAAAAAATAAAAATAAAACGAATAATGCAATATGGGTATCAAATTAAAGAGCTATATGAGATCTCATAAGGATTTCAAAAAAGATATGATATAATGACAGGTTTTGTTGATAGCAGGCGGGTTTTTTTTTATTTTAAATTTATACTAGTTTTTTAAAGAATTTTTAATTATTTATTTACTTCTTTTACTCTTTACTCGTAGGTAAAGTACCTAAAGTAACCTCCGCATGTCTTACGACTTATGAGACACTACTTTTATTTATGCAGCCAATATATTTATTTTTGAAAATTTGTTGTTATAGAAATTTTTCTATATACATAAAATTGAAAAGCGACACACCGCTGATTAAACATAAAATCTCAGAAACTGCCGAACCGATTAAGATGAAATTTGGCACTTTTGGCAGGGAGATAGTTTATGCTAAGGAGACGTCCACTAAGAACGGATTTTTGGAAATTCATCCCCTAAGGGGTAAAAATACGGGTTAGAAGTCACTTTCATACAAACCAACTTTGTCAGTTTTAGATTTATAAATTCGAAATTTTTTATGTAAGTTTATAGTAATAAACAAAAGTTAACTTTATCACATTTTTTTCGAAAATCATCCCTTAAAGGGTTAATTTCTTCAATTTAACTTAGTACGCAACTTCGTCATTTTTGAAGTTAAAAACATGAAAATTTATATATTAGTTCAGGGTTAGAAACAAAATTTAAAAGTTGTGTTTTTTTTGGAAAATCAACTCCTAAAGGGTTGAATAAGGTTGTTCAAGTTTGTATGGGAACTTCGTAAGTTTTGAAGTAAGAAGAGTGAAAATTTGTATATAAGCTTATAGTTAGACAAAAAAAATAACAGTATCACTGTTTCCTTGAAATTCATCCCCTAAAAATAGGGGTTGGAAGTCTTTTACATATAAATCAGCTTCGTCAGTTTTAGAGTTATAAGTATGAATTTTTTATGTATGTTTATTGTAATAAATAAAAGTTAACTTCAACACATTTTTTTGGAAAATCATCCCTTAAAGGGTTAATTTCTTGGATGGAACTTAGTACGTAACTTCTTCATTTTTGAAGTTAAAAACATGAAAATTTATATATTAGTTCAAAATTAAAAACAAAATTTAATGGTTATGTGTTTTTCGGGAAAATCAATCCCTAAAGGGTTGAATAAGGTTGTTCAAGTTTGTATGGAAACTTTTTAGTTTTGAAGTAAAAATGGTGAAAATTTGTATATAAGCTTATAGTTAGACACAAAAAATAACTGTATTAAGTACTGTTTTCTCGAAATTCATCCGTTAAAAAATAGGGGTTAGAAGTCATTTACATACAAATCAACTTCGTCAGTTTTAGAGTTATAAATATGAAAATTTTAATGAATGTTTATTGTTATGAACAAAAGTTAAAATTTAGCTGATAATCATCCCTTAAAGGGTTACTTTAGGGGATGGAACTTACTACGCAACTTGTCATTTATAATAAAATTATTATAAATGCAATGTAAAGTAACATATCTAATAATGTTTTTATTTCAGTATTCCTTTATTCTGTTTAATCTTTATGAGATATTATAACAAATCCTTTGTTCGAATCAGATAAAATTGTAATAGGTACTGCCCTCCACTCAAACTCAGGAAATAATTACTGCATTGTTCTCACCACACGATAATTTCCCCAAATCACCATAAATTGAACCACCCAATCGGAAGATCTGCAATGCCAATTATATCACCTCATAATTATTTAATATGCTCACAATAATGACGTCATAAATATACGATTTAATAAGGCTTACTGAACAGATATAATACAAAATATAATAATGGGTACTGGACAGAATATTACATCAATGTGATATTAAGCAGCATTTCAATCATTATTGCTAATTGATGAATTAATTTTTATAAGCTATCACATTATTTTAAAGATACCTATTTAACCAGTTTATGTATTTTGTTTTTTAATTAAAAAAATATCGGGCTATATACATATATATCGGGCTATTTATACAGGGTGTCCCAGGGCCAAGTGACCGCCCGGCGTCTATTGATTATTTGGACAAAACTATTAACAAAATTCCAATAAAGTACAGGTCTAATCGGTTTAGTTTTTTTTATTAGCTTTTTAATTTTTTTGGAAAAAACCTGACTTGCTGCACTATTTTCGACATATTTTATATAGTAAGATAGTAAGATATTTAAATGTTCCACTAGCCTGGTTTTAAAAGTCTACTCTTGTTATTATCGAAAATAGGGGGTGCATATTTCAAGAGTTTGTAGTTCGGTGAATGATTTAGATAACTACAAAAATGTTGTTGAGATTTTGTAGGTAATATCATGTAATTTAATAATAATTTATAAAATAATAATATTCATGGGGCATTTTCCCAACTTTTTAGCGAAATTAAATAAAAAAGGGTATTTTTTTTTTCAAAAAAATTTCAGTTAATGTCTTTAAAAAATATATTCCATTTAATTTTGGGTAGATTTTATACCTCGAATAGATAAACTATGATAACAACTGGTAAATAAAAAAAAAACAGAATGAAAATAAATTTAAAAACAAAAAAAAATTTCGAAAATAGTGCAGCAAGTCAGGTTTTTTTCCAAAAAAATTAAAAAGCTAATAAAAAAAACTAAACCGATTAGACCTGTACTTTATTGGAATTTTGTTAATAGTTTTGTCCAAATAATCAATAGACGCCGGGCGGTCACTTGGCCCTGGGACACCCTGTATAGTCACAATAAACTGATTCTACTGTAGTTTTAATACAGGCAACAGTTCCAATTAGGTATTCAGTTCAGCAAGAAATTACACAATGTTACGGAAAAACGGCAAACTATCACAAGTTGGCAGACGAACTAATCAAGTTCCGAGACGCAGTTTGAAAGTAGCCGGAACTCTCTTTCGAGCACTAACTTTCTCTGAGAACTGCGAACAAACGCCACTATTATCCCACCAAAAACTTAACTTATACCGACATCTGAGTATCCAACTCTATAAGTAGACGCTTCTCGTTACAGTTGTGACGAAATTTTAAATTGACAGTTGGAATAACAATGAAAATAGGATTTTTAGAATTTAGAATTAGTAAATCATTTTACTACTGAGTCCAGCAACTGCAGCCATATCCACAGGGCACAGAGAGAGTACTTTTGTATGAGACAGATCTTAGCCCACTAGAAATGTTAGAATAATTCTAAAAAAATATCTGACTTCAAAATTAGGGATAACTCAAAAACTACTCGTCAGATCTCGCTTAAATTTAAATGAACCACATAACAAGCAACAACTTTTCAACTTTTGAATACAAACAGAAACATTGAAAACGGTACACCCAGTAAAATGTTATGAGCTAACGTGGAGGGTAACACAACAAAAAGTAAAAAATACAGTCGAACCATATCAAATACAGTTGAGAACCTTCTTCTTCTTTTGCAGGTGGTTCATTTTATCAAAGCATATCACAAACTATAGTTTAATTAAGACATTCTATACTACTATAATAGTGCTGCAATTACAGTGTAGGTTTGTTTATTTAACATTGGTCCTAGTACTGCAATCGTAATTACGTTTGGCAATTACTCCTCGCTAGATGTTCCATTTACTGATTGCACATGTCGTCAATAGTAAACATACGGGAGCTAGTAGCGGAATATCAAGTTACTTTATGGTTCACTAGCTGTATCCTACGTATGTATATGTATTTGGGACAATACCAGACTTAGAATACAATAATTTCTAAATGTAATAGCCACGGACGTAAAAAAAAAAGACGGACGTAATCCCAAGAACAAATTCAGTGAAGCACCCATAGTAATACCAACTATGTATTCGTACAAGTACACACACCCACACATTGTCACCATAGTGCTATGACATTGACACTATCGCGAATCAAAAATTGCGCACACATGGTAAGCGAGCTGTCATTGCTATGCTTCACTCTCGATTAGACAAGGTTACGTCCGTTCTTTTTTTATGTCCGTGGTAATAGCATACAGCGTAGCATGCTATTATCACATCTCTGACTAATTCTGTGCTTTTATTGCCATTGATTGGCTTGGCTTGAATTGAATTCAACCTATTATTGACCTACTAAGCATGAGTCTCCTCTTTAGGAGACCTAGATTAGAGCATCGATCGATGGCCAAATTTTGTTTTTGTAATTAGTTTATAGTTGTAATTTTCTGTTCTAATAACTACCTACAATCTCGCATACTTAAGTTCTTCAGCCATGTCTCTTACAGTCTCTTGAGAGGCAATGACTCCATTGCATCTGGTGGTGCAAGGCAGATTAAATCTGCTGTGGGCGGCCCATTGAAAGAGAGTTCTAAAATGATGACCAACAGCCCTAATTGACGAGAGATCGTGAGAATAATTAAAGTCCATTTTCTTAGATGAGAGTTGAGACTTATTTGATCAACAATCTTGGCACTATTTTTTAAAGAAATATTAATTTGATTTAGTTTAAAAAATAATTAATAATACCTAAACAGAAATTAGTTTTGGCATTAAATGATTATCTGTTTTTAAATTCTTTTAATTTTGTGTCCGCCTTATTACACGCTTTATATTAGCTTCACCTGTATGTTTGTTTGTTGTAATTTTTAAATTAAGATAAAAAGACGCTGTAAGTTTGTTTACCAAACAGAATTCATCTAAAAAAATGGATTATACATACATAGGCTAGAACTGCAAGACGACCAGGACCGCTCTCTCAAGAACGAAATGACTGAGAAGAAATAATTACGTTTTATGATTGTTTGAAGGTAAAAGTTTTTTTTAAATACCGAAAAATCCTAATTAAACTAAGTAATCGAGATGACATTCACAGTAAAAAAAAAATTAAATTAAAATGTGTGCAATTCACACGTAGTAGAAGTGAAAACTTCAAAAATTTTGGTTTCAAGATAATGACACGAATGTATTTCGGGAAGATGATAATTGTAGGTTTTAGTAATGATCATAGTGATACAATGTTAGAAAATAAAAATGAAACAGTGGTAACTAACGCCATGTCTTAACATAATATGAAAAGTAAAATGAGCAGCTAGCGCCATCTTTCCAACAATAAAACGAATCTTCTACCTTGTTCCTCGCGCCATCTATGAATACAACTTAGCACTTTTTAAAGTAACACAAAGAGAACCACGAACATAAGAAACACTGTATAATGCTTCCTATCTCATTTTCTTCCACGTTAAATCTTATGAATTTATGTGTCTGTCTCTTTTTAATGTCGCTTTTTCGTTTCATCGACTTTTAAAATCACAACGATGCAAAAGAAGTTTTCACTTCAAAATTAAACCGTCACACTTTACAAGTAGGTACTTCTTAATTTGTCGTACAAAGGCAAAATTGCACATACGACAGCAATTCGGAAACTAAGAGAAAATAAAGTTGGAAAGTGAAGTGTAGGCAGGATAGTGTAAATGATTTTGGGAATAACGAGGGAGACAAAGAAACGCAAAGCCGGATTATCCCGGTCGTAGATAGCTGAGCAGTATATAAATGAGTATATGAGTAAATCAGCGAATTCGGATTAGACGACGCTCGAGTTACCAATAGAATTTCTATTTATACCGTCAAACAAAGCTTCTTCGTAGTAGATAATTATTAGAGCGGTCTCTTTGAATATAAATGCTATTATTTTATATTATATTAATACATGAAGGGAAAACCTTAATAGGTACCCCTTTTTATTTTTAATTAAGAATAATACACGCACGTAGGAGGTGATAGTGAGATTTGGTATGATTTTAAAATTAACTGATCGTGAATTGTACATGTTTTACTGTACTCATTATAATCACGTATATCATAAAGTACTCACGATATGTATATTGTATCCCTATGTTTCAATCCTTTGTCCACTAGTGGACTGTAAGTAGGCCTCTGAACTCTACAATAAGTTTATGGAAGAAATATTAATTATAGCGCCCATTGCCGACTTTTGAGGTCTATTTACTATTGTTATTATTTCCAGAGCGGAACAAATATTTAATTCTGTTGCGTTAGCTAATGGGTATTAATTACCTCACGTTTACGAGATTACCCTAATCTTCGAATATTATACACAGTAAAACACATTAAAATTACCATTTGCTAATGAATTTTCTATAACATAACGTGAGCTGAAGTGATACAAAGCGCCTTGCGGTGCTAAATAAATGCGATGTATGAAATGTCTTAGAGAAAATGCGCATTTTATTATTAGGAAAAACGTTTTTATTGCTTACTCCTACGTTTATGGTCAATAAAAAAGACACTTTTGTGTCAGTGAAATGGTAGGAATGGCGGAGATATGGGGGTCTAATCAGGCTGTCCATCTATTAACAAAGCACGGAGAGTTATTAACAGGGAATTTATGGGATAATTTAATATTATATATATTACATTGTACATCAGTCTACGTCAGTCTATGGGGTCTATCTAGGTATATAAATAAACAGTAATCTACAAGGAAAATATGTACCTAATAATACTACCTACCTACCTAGATAAGTGAAAGGTACACAGTGTAGTGTACGCTTGTTTCCCTGGAAATTGGAACTGATTGGAAATTTAATTTTAGCTGGACAGTTTCGGTATCTTTCTGTGATGCCTGTCTGGATAGATATCACTTGCTTGAGTTAATTGCCAAACGACTCTTCATGTTCCGGCTGAGGTCTTAATCGACCACAGGACCCCTCGAACGGCAGTCGGTGATGCCATACCCCACGCTGGTCGTCATTATTAGTCCTGTTCGGACGTATCGCAACGTATAAAGTACCTGCTTTCTTTTGTATGATAAATTAGCTGACCCGGCGAACTTCGTATCGCCTAAGAAACTATTTTTTTTAAATAAAAGTAGCCTAAGTTACTCCTTGTTACATCAGCTATCTGCCAGTGAAAGTCCCGTCAAAATCGGTCCAGCCATTTCAGAGATTAGCCGGAACGAATAGACAGACAGACAGACAAGAATTGTAAAAAATGTTGTTTTGGTATATTTACCGTGTATACACCCAAATATACTTAGTAATAATCTAAATTTTACTAACAAAAAATAACCGACTTCTAAATTACTCAAAAATTACTTGTCAGATCTCAAAGTGGGACAACGTGACAAGAACCAGTTTTCGTTTAAAAAAACAATCATCAAAATCGGTTCACCCAGTCGAAAGTTCTGAGGTAACAAACATAAAAAAAAATACAAAATACAGTCGAATTGAGAACCTCCTCCTTTTTTTAAGTCGGTTAAAAGAGCGGTTAGACACTCCAATTTTATTTATTTGTATAGAGTATAGATTAATATATAACCGTACCCTCACTATATCTCTATCGTCATTCTTGTTGTGTTTAACGTGGCCAAATGTAGATATTATGCGAGTTAAAAGAATAAAAGAACCGCTTCGCTTTACAACTTGTAATACAGCTTCCTGACTTGTTACAACTCTCACAATCATACAATTAATAACACATTATCTAGACAGACACTCCACCAAACACGTACCTAGCAGGTTGCCATGATGTCTATCGGATGTTGTTCTTAGACGACTCTATAGCCTAGTTCGTAGCGACCCTGCCTGCGACGCGAGGGGTCCCGGGTTCAATTCCCGGCCAGATATTTATGTGACAGATAAATATTTGTACTCGGGTCATGGGTGTTATTTTGATGTGTTATATGTGTCATCAATGCCACCCGCGACACAGCTAATAACCCACTGCGGGGGTAAGAGTGTGTAAGCGTTTATTTATATAAAAAAAATATTATTTTGAATTATTATTCTTCGAGCAACAATAATGATCTTCCGCGCTAGCATCCGGTGTTATGTCTGAGTGCGTGACAGTTTTCCTTGTCATTCACTCTTCTAAATTCTAACATTTCTACATAATATATTATGATGATGGTGTGTGAAGACGTCTCACGTCCCGCACCATTTCCCTTTTATAGGAAGACGTGTATCCTATAACATTTTTCATTTCCCTTGATCGCGTCTCTTGCTTTAGCTTCACTTCACCATGAGTCGCAGGTGCTAACTCGCCACCGTAATGGATCGAACCGCTTAAGAAAACACTCGTATTGATATAGCTGTCATAAAAACTTCAAGATTCGCTCCGTTTCTTTGTGAAACTAATTCCGATACGTTGAAATAGCATGTATCTTTTGCTGATAAATGCCAGGTTCATTTTTCTCTCAAATCGGCGATTTATCCAGCGTTGTTTATGTATGAAACTGAAATTAATCTTTCAAACTATGTTACATAGTAGATTTTTCATGATAAAAAGCAATCAATTTAAATTCTAACAGGTGACGGGTAAAAATCGCAAACCAGTCCCATGCCTTTGGCAGAGGATTTTTCAATTTCCGTCAACAAATTTCAAAGAAATTTTGATTGAGCAGTTATATAAAAAATAATACTAATTAATGATTTCACGGAGGTATATAAGAATGAATTAACCGCCTATGGAATTTACACCTCCCTTTGTGGGGGGACACTCAAACCCAGCAATTGAACAGTGGATGATGCTTACTCTTTAGTGGCCACAATTGAACTTTGAATTTCATAGAAGTTACAATTCTCTATAGGTTTGCAATTCAATCTATACTCTATACAAATAAATAAAATTGGAGTGTCTGTTTGTAATATTAAAATAACCGCCTTTTACTAAGTGCATTTGGATGTATACACGCTACATATACCAAAACAACATTTTTTACGATTTTTATCTGTCTGTCTGTTTGTTCCAGCAATCTCTAAAATGGCTGGACCGATTTTGACGGGACTTTCACTGGCAGATAGCTGATGTAACAAAGAGTAACTTAGACTACTTTTATTTCAGAAAAAAAATCGTTTGTTAGGCGATACGAAGTTCGCCGGGTCAGCTAGTATTATATAAAATCTGGTAAAGCGTTTATGAGTAGGTACTGAGTATGAAACACAGTTAAAAAACTAATACCTACTAACCGTTTGTGGAATTAACTGAGAGAAAGTTATTAAAAGCAACGAGTAGGTATGCGTACCTAAATAATTATATTTTTGCAACTGAAACCTGAATTCCCAAGTGGGACTTCTATTTGCCACTTTTTACTGTAAGATACTTAAAGAGCTTGTTTCATCGTAAAAGTTCAAGAGATTCCATAAAATATTTTTCTAGAATCCGGTTTATAGTGAGTTATGCGATTAAACCGTTCCGTAATACAATTTTATTGTCGGCTTTATATGAAATAGTGGACGTTCCCTTGGAGCGGCGTCATAATATGAAATGGGACATAAACACACGCAAAAAAGTAACTCATAATAATAATATTTTTGCCGTATTGGGGTCGCTTTGAATACTGATTATTGACCCCAATCCCAAGCCGGCATTCTAGTGTCGTAAGAGGCCGCAGAAGCTTGGTGGTGAAAGACTTCTTTATGAGGAATATATTATCAATATGAAGTCAAAATTAAGTCATTAATATTAATATTACTATTACTGTCTGTCTTTCCGCGAATCCTGCATGCCTTCTATTCTAATACTTGAGTCAGTCAAAGCGATTCCTCATGTTCCGGCTGGGGCTTCAGAGCCATTGAAGTATTATTACTAGTATATAGAACCGACACCGCGAACACAATGTATGTACCAATGAATTGGCGCCGATCGGCTTCAATTGTCAATGGATTCGTTCTATTTTGAAAGGATAACTGGGCTCAATTTTGAAAATAGAACCTCCCGGCGGGACACACATTTTGTTCGAGATGTCTGTTCTATAACATTATACTTCAATGTTCAGAAACAGTACTTTCTTTCTTCTTTGTTCGTCTTTGGTCGGCAACTTATCGATGGTGCTGGTGTATCGATCTTTGGTGTTGTCTGTGCCTCAGGCGATGGTGACTACTGACCATTAGGTGGCATATGTGTGCTCGATTATCGACTTTTTAAATAATAGAAAAACGAATGACAGTGTTTGACCAAGACGGATTTGTCGACATTGCCATTTTATTATACCTAGATCACGGACCTAAAAAAAAGACGGACGTAATCCCAAGAACAAATTCAGTGAAGCACCCATAGTAATACCAACTCTATATTCGTACAAGTACACACACCCACACATTGACACCATACTGCGTCAATCGAGAATCAAAAATTACGCACACATGGTGCTTACCATGTGCGGCCATTGCTATGCTTCACTCTCGATTAGACGAGGTTACGTCCGTCTTCCAGGTTCGTTTTTCAGGTCCGTGACCTAGATGCTTTCAGCTTTAAGGAAAATCAGCAGTCATTAATTGATTCTCATCTTATTAACATTTTAGTCGAAATCGGTTTTGCGAATACTGGTTATTCAATAAAACTCTCCCAAAATAAATATTAACCTGAAACTTTTTCTTAATCTGATATACCTTTTAAAGGGAAAAGATATGGCCAAAATGTTAATTTACTATTCAGTTTTCACAATTTCGCGATTCGTCCATTATAATATTAAAACATCATAAATGGGATTCCAATTAATTTATAATTCAATATGATTGCCAATCGAATCTTATAAAGGTTTAGCGAAACATAATTATTATGATAGAAACGTATAATTTACAATTCAGTTTCGGTTCGGTTATCATCAACCTATTTGTCAGATATTTACGATTCACCTTATCAATTTCTAATCAGGAGAGACGTTAACGTTGAATAGAATAATTATTATTTGACGATTCCCATATAGCTTCTACCTACTTGTAATGATGTAAGTCAAATATCGGGAATAGTGAGTATCTAAATTCATTAACTATTCATTATTTAATGGATGTGAAATACATACATACTCTGTGGATAATAGGGTTTTGAAAGCACTTTACGCAATCGCAAACTTTAGGCAAACACTATAATATAATAGACACTACGTCGTAAAGCCGCTTTAAGTGATCATTTGAATTATTATTTTCGGTTTTAGTTACTATTAACAGTATTTTAAAACTTGCTTTAATGTAACTTTTATGTAAAGTGTACTATTAGTCAATTATTTCTTTATATATGAGCAACTATTTCATTAAATTGAGTAGAAAAAAGGGTGCGTGTACTTTTGTACGCGCGTGAGAAGTTATACTTCTTTGACATAATTAAATAAATATTTAATTTAATAACGTGTATCACTTTTAATTATCTTTCAAAAACTATTTTTGTACTAAATAAAAATAAACAAGTACAAACTAGATGGCGTTGTTCAGCAACCTGAATCACGCTGTTGAGACTGTGAGATTTGTATAAGTAATAACATTGAATTTTAATGTGTACTACCTATGTTTAAAGTACAAACTAGATGGCGTTGTTTAGGAACCTGAATCACGCTGTTGAGACTCTGTGAGATTTGTATAAGTAATAACATTAAATTTTAAAGAGGTAGAGATAATAAGAAGCTAGGGCCATCTATCCAGTGCTTTCATCCCCCCTCCATGGTAGCGCAAACGTTTAACGCAACCTTTTTGCAAGTCGCATAAGAAGTATAACTTCAAAAACAGGCTGAGCTGAGATAAACCGGCATACTACCAGGCGGCAGACTCATCCTTTAAGGATACCTTTCTTTATAGGATTTTCATCAGTTGTAAGGAACCCAAATAAATAAGCTAAGCCCCGTCGACTCCGCACAATCGTAAGCTGCAAAGCGGATAAACAAACCTATAGGGTGCTTGCACCAATGTTGGACCACACATTATTTTATTTCACAAATTCAATATAGTCCAATACACATTAAAGCCCATTATGGTTTAAGAATTTTACTTCTGAAAATAATAAAAATATTCATCTGAGAAACCACAATTTGATTCTCACGATGAACAATTAAAAACAAATCGCTTATTTTATTGCAAACCATTAAGTCTCCGTTGCTGGTACAATCACATGAAAGAAATAAATGTGCTATTATAATTTGGCAAAGCTTCGTTTTTTCACGCAAACTTACGTACCTCATTCACTCGTGATAATCGTCAGGCAAGCACCTACCGTGTTAACATCAAACGAATGAACCTCTTTGGAGGCTTGAACGCCTTTTATGGACCTTGTTAAGCTCTTACGGCTTTAACGAGAGACATAGTTCCCTGGGATCTCTTTATAATGCCTTCTGTAAATCTTTCTTTTGAAGACGGATATGTCGTGAAGTTCCTTGTTATATGTTACTATTGAGTCTGAAGCATCATTGGGATTAGAAGCCCACATGTGTCCTTTAGTCAGTTTTAATGGAACAGGCCGTACGAATACGAATCGATGAGTAATGCTAAACTAGCATCAGAAGTCCTCATATGCTCAAAGGCCTAACGCTTGTTCTCTTAGAATAAAAACCAGAACCTACACACACTTCGCTAGTATGAACGAATACAAACAAGTACGTCTTAACAAATATTTATGCCATAAATATTGCCACTTACTGTGACCGTCTGACGGTCTGACCCCATCATGACCGTTAAATGAAACTCTGCCGTTAGATAAAGACATATTATGTCCGATATTTTAAAACCATACATAATATACTTTTAGCATTAAGTCCACCTTTGTTTCTATACTTTTTGTATGTACAAAAAGAAATAAATAAATAATATACTTACTTTAGTTAACATCTTTCTTTTTATTATTTTAAGTTATAGTAATATATTCTTTTGTTAGTTTTAGTTCAATTAGTTTTAATAAAATTTGCAGTTTAATAAAATGTAAAATATGTGTATATTGTAAAAAAAAAAAATATTATAATAAATTGTAATATTCATATGAAATAATATACGCCCTTATCTATCCCTTCCTTAGTCGTAAATTACCCCACCAAACCGATACTTTGTACCCCTTTGGATAGATGAGAACTCATACCCAGCTAGATTTATAATGAAAAGTCAATATTATAATAAACAAATAAACAAACAATTTTTATTTGCTCTCACAGTACGATACAATACAGTACAATACAGTTACACATAAATACGACGTTACAATAGTAATACTTCTGGCAGTACATCTACTGATCGTGCTATGTGAGAGCCTGGTGCCTGATGTAGGTTAGAGTACCTGTGTTACAGGTCACCAGTACCCCCCCCGCGGCTCGATTACATATATAGTACAAGCTAGACGTAAACTGATTGCAAGTGGTAAAAATATATTTATAAGAATAAACAAGATAATGTCAATCTAGCTACTAACACAAAAATTGTTACTGAGCTGTTAACTGTTAGGGAGTTCCCTGGTCGAAGCCCAACCTGAGTATAGTCAGGTCATGCTTGCAAAAAAAGCATTTTAAAGTTATATCATCATCGCGGACTTGTTAATAAATTAACTGAAGCGTTCATAGCCCGGCGACTTGTGACGATCCTAAGCGAGCGACAAAGTTAAGCAAGAGCGGGCGCCGTCGATCGTTGGATGGGTGACCGCTAGTGGCAATGATTTCTTGAGCGCTTCCGATCTTCGGAGGGCACGTAAAGCCGTCGTTCCCGGTTGTTATCGTAAGATAACAGTCGTTAAGCCATGTCGGAGGCCCTCGGGCGGTATGAGAACTTCCGACACTTAGGTTGGCCACTAACCCCTCCACCAATCCACACTGGAGCAGCGTGATGGAGTATGCTCTAGGCCTCCTCAAGAAATAAAAGATAATATAAAATTATCTATACTAATATATAAAGAGGAAAGATTTGATTTTTTGTTTGTATTGAATAGGCTCCGAAACTACTGAACCGATTTGAAAAATTCTTTCACTGTTGGGAAGCTACACTATCCCCGAGTAACATGGGCTATATTATATTCTCAAAAAAAAATTAGGGATCCTTAATAAAAGTCCAATAATGTAACCCAAGGTGTAAAAAAATAAGAACACCGAAGCAAAGCGAGGGTGGTTACGTAAGATGTAAAAAAAAAGGAGAGACCCGTGCCCACTGCCCAGTAGTGGGCCATTAATGGGTTGAAGCCAATTAATTAACATTTCTCCACTTACCATCAGGTGGGGTTGTGGTCAAGCATTAACTTATTTGTGTAAAAAAAATACAACAGATACTCATGATTATTATTTTATGTTACCGATATTTCGACCCAATTCCATGGATCGAGGTAACATCGGTGTTGTAAAACACGAATCGTGAAAGCAATATGTAAAACGACTCCTGAGGTTATCCTCAGGTAAGAACGAAGAAATAGGTTTAATTAAGTTCGCAAGATTTGACCCAAACAAATAGGGTATATAATAAATACTAAATAAATCAATTTATTAAAAATATCGAAGCCAGATGGGTACTTATTTTAAAATTAAAACGTACCATTGAACACACTAAACGAAAGAACGTCGCAGTGAAGACAATATCTCATACTTCAATACCGCAGGATGACTCTTCATGCTGCAAACCCTGAATTCCACTAGTTTTTGTGCTCATTTATTACGAACCCCAACAAACACCTCGAGCACATAAAACAGAGCGAGAAGTTAAGAGAACTTTATTTGGAACACCGAAACCGTTTCAGAAATTCTGATACACAAAAACATTTTTACGTTCTTTAGAATGGAGTTTCCTTTGGTCTCAAGTATGCTGTTATGCAAAATTTTGTACTTTAAAAGTTTCGGTGGTTTAAAATTTTATACCTAATTCATATTCCAGAATTTAAAAGTTAAGTTTAATCTAGGAGTGTTATTCGCAAAGTACATAACAATTGCTAGAAATTGCAAGGTGTTAAATTATATTATCAAAGTT
Source organism: Thymelicus acteon (assembly GCA_951805285.1). Taxonomy (NCBI): domain Eukaryota; kingdom Metazoa; phylum Arthropoda; class Insecta; order Lepidoptera; family Hesperiidae; genus Thymelicus; species Thymelicus acteon. The sequence continues at coordinate 10,552,392 of OX638229.1, read as the reverse complement.
TTCCAAACAATCGGTGGATGTTACTTTTAAAAGCTCCTGCCAATATTACTATGGTACTAAGATCGATAAGAATTTTTTAAGAATCTCTTGTTCTCAATTTCATCTTGTAAACTATCATCTGATGGCATAGTGTTTATGACCACGGGTTTAACCCTTTAATCCAGTAAAAGCCCACTAAAGTACAGGACACGGTCTTTCCTCATAGTCATAGTGCATGATTTTATTATGTAAGCCGACGAACCACCTGATGACAGCAGAACACTGCATCGCTGATTCGTGCCGGTGAAGAAATAAAGAACTGAACTCTGAATCCCCCAGCCGCGTAGTCGGAACGACGAGTGGTTTGGCGGTTGAAACAAGCAAGAGGTATTTAGCCAGTATGGAGTAAGTTGATAGCAAACTAGCTTGCTGAGAATCCCAGACTACGAGATAACAAGAGATCGTGACGTCAGTAATTGTGTATCCGTAGAGGTGAGAAATCCTAGAGAATTAAAATGTAACTGATTACTTATCGTTTTATTTGTCGTATCTATTTGAAATGAAAAATATCTGTGGCCAACTGAAATAGAAATTCAATACTTACCCATTCATTTAACTTACTTAAGTTGTTTACTTGCTGAACACGTTGCAAATAAATTGCAATCTTATTGAACACAATTCAAATCCCCAAATTGGACTCAGAATACATAAAACTTAATTGAACTGAAATCTACAATAACATTAAACTAGCTAACATTTATAGCTATTATATTGTGTTCAATAACGTACCTTCGAGGTATATAAATCTATACTTATTAATATTTGTTCTGTTTATTTTCGTAAACAAAGATGAATGGTTGCAGTGTATTCTTTTTTTATGGAAATAGCCAGCAAACGAGCTGACGATCCACCTGATGGTAAGTGGCTATCGTCACCAAACCCCTCTTTCCCACTGGGCACTCTGGGCTCGTGCCCCGTGATCGATAGGGGCCCCCTAGTTCCTACCAGATCACTAAACGATAACCGATATTTATTTATTACCGAAAAACTTTTTTAATTCCAATAAATCGAACCTAAACTACTGACTACTATAGCAATTTGCTTATTAGCTTTTGCATAAATCTAGAGGCTTGCATAACTACTTTCTTTGTTTATTCTAACAAAATAGTGTTCTGTCAAAGTCATAGGAGTCCCATTATCCTATTATGCCCAGGGCCTCCAATAGGTTAAAGACCTTGATCGTCGCCCATGGACATCAGCAACACCAAAGGCATCACTGATGCGTTGCCGGCCAAGAAAGAGAGAAGAAAAAGAAAGAAAGAACTGGCTCTCAAGCCCCCAGCCGAAACACGACGAGTCGTTTATTAAATTTATTTATTTATTAGTATTCGTCGATTAAAAGTTATTCTGCACTACTGTTATTATTCAACGCAAACACTGGGATTGATTTTGGAATTTTGAGTAGATGGAATGTTAGAATAATTTTAGTTTGATTGGAATATGAGTACTTTATAAATTGTTTGGAAATTTAATTTATTTGCCAGTAACAACAGCTGCACCCCTGACTTGAAAACTTTGATATTATTAATTACTAGATTACTATAGTTATTTTGTTTCTATCTAACCATGCGGTACGCAGGGTTCCAATCGGTTGAGTTTTTAATATTATTATTATTAGTGATCATTGTTTCTCATGGACGTCGGCAACTCGAGAGAAGAGAAAGAGAAGAGAATGTTTCAATTTTTTAAAAGCCAAAGGAGACGATAAGTATGTTACGTTTAATGTTATCGTTAAATATCACACATTACAAGTAAACCAAATAACTATTTTAAAAAAGATATTGAATATTCATCCGCGAAACTTATCCCAGTACACTCCCTATTCATTGCATCCTTATAAAGTCGGATTAAATAAAGTAATATGATGCGGGGGAAGATATCTCGTTGCTTTTACTCGTAAGTAGTATTAAAAATTATTCCTAGTCTTACTTTTTCATTTGGATGAATGCATCATATTGAATAACATGCAGGTATACATTTTGTAAGCAGTAAAACGGTGGACTTTGGCCTGTACCTACATGGGTTGGCCCATTGTGACTTCGTGAAAACACTTGGGCTTCAACGTGGCACACTTATAAATTGTAGTTATCTTAGAAGCGGTTCAACCGATTTGGATGCGGTTTTCATTGTTTTAGTAATCTTATGGCAACTTATATTACTAATAAATATATAAAGAGGAAAGATTTGATTTTTTGTTTGCATTGAATAGGCTCCGAAACTACTGAACCGATTTCAAAAATTCTTTCACTGTTGGGAAGCTACACTATCCCCGAGTAACATAGGCTATATTAGATATATTTAAAAAAAAATTAGGGACCCTTAGTAAAACTCCGATAATGTAACCCAAGGTGTAAAAAAATAAGAAAACCAAAGCAAAGCGAGAGCGCGTTACTAGTTACTAATATTTAGCGGATCGTCCTATTCATGTATTGACAAAAAGCGGCCAAGTGCGAGTCGGACTCGCCCATGAAGGGTTCCGTAGCATCAAGTAACATAATAAAAAAGTTCTTGTAGTTCGTTGTAATTTTGATCGATGTTTTTTGCGTTTTACGATTTATGACGTATTAAAAAAAAACTACTTACTAGATTTCGTTCAAATCAATTTTCGTTGGAAGTTTGCATAGTAATGTACATCATATATTTTTTTTAGTTTTATCATTCTCTTATTTTAGAAGTTACAGGGGGGGGGACACACATTTTACCACTTTGGAAGTGTCTCTCGCGCAAACTATTCAATTTAGAAAAAAATGATATTAGAAACCTCAATATCATTTTTGAAGACCTATCCATAGATACCCCACACGTATGGGTTTGATGAAAAAAAAAAATTGAGTTTCAGTTCTATGTATGGGGAACCCCCAAAATTTATTGTTTTTTTTCTATTTTTGTGTGACAATCTTAACGCGGTTTACAGAATACATCTACTTACCAAGTTTCAACAGTATAGTTCTTATAGTTTCGGAGAAAAGTGGCTGTGAAACGGACGGACAGACAGATAGACAGACAGACAGACAGACAGACATGACGAATCTATAAGGGTTCCGTTTTTTGCCATTTGGCTACGGAACCCTAAAAATAGATACCTAGGAGCCTACGTCGCTTTAAAAATTCCCATAAAAGCTAAGTTATATACCTTTTCCAAAGCGCGGTAGCCAGTTATAAATAAAGCAGATAGTAGTTTCTAACTTCGCGGTTCAGATGCAGCTACTATTTTATGAAAGGAGGCGTATGTACAATAAAGTGTAATAAGTACTTTAATAAATAATGTTATGTTCTACACTGCAAGCTCTGTGTCGCTAGTGTCGCTTGTGCACTAGTCGGCGTTCATCCATCACACGTGATGCAGCGCTACGTGACGCTACGTGACGCTACGTGACGCCACGTGACGCTAGTAACGCTCCAATTTGTCAATGTTGCTGGTGAAACATTTGCTGTCTTGTTATTCTCTCCGCTTAGCGTTTTAGATGGATTAAACACTGCACTATAACTGTGTTTTAACCGACCTTCAAAAAAGGAGGAGGTATTCAATTCGACTGTTTTTTTATGTTTGTTACCTCAGAGCTTTCGACTGGGTGAACCGATTTTGATAATTCTTTTTTTAATCGAAAGCTGGTGCTTGTCATGTGGTCCGACTTAAATTTGAGCTAGATCTGACGAGGAATTTTTAAGTTATTTTGAATTCGGCTATTTTTTTCTTGGTATTGCTAAAAGTTATGCGAAATAGAGACAACAGATTTCAATTGTATGAAATTTAAGCCAGGGGGGATTTTTTATTTAATGAGTCGACAAACGAGCTGACGAACCACCTGATGGTAATGGCTATCGTCGCCCATGGACATCAGTAACACCAAAGGTGTCACCAATGCGTTGCCGGCCAAGAAAGAAGAGAGATATAAGGAAAGAACTGGTTACCAAGCCAGTGTTAGGTATTAAATTATTTGTAATGTTTTGTATGATTGACAACCCTAATAAGTTAGCTATTTTAAGGTCGATGCATACGTAACGTGGGTGGTATGGGACGGGACGGGGACGGGACGTGGACGGGGCATTAATAATATACGTGCGTGCCCCGTTGTCGTCCCGTGCGTGCCTCCGTTGAGTGTGCGCTATCGTTTACATTTTCTATGAAACGATGTTACCAAAACTTCACGTCCCGTCTAGTCCCCGTCCCGTCCACGTTACGTATGTATCGACCTTTAGCAATTTCTTATGACGGGAAGATAAAATATACATGTTGAAAGTTTGTGGTAAACTTTTTATAAGATGAAGATGTATGTAATAAATATTGATCAATAAGCACTCGCCTAGCGGGGTAGATTATAGCTCACCCGTTTCGTTAGGATTATTTCGTACCGTTCCAATAAAGGGTACCTAATGATTCGACTATTCAGATTCCATTCAGATTCGAAAATTCCATTAGGCCAACAGTTAGCTGTGAATTCGTAGGTCTTAAGCACGGACCTGAGAAAAAGACGAACGTAACCTCGTCTAATCGAGAGTGAAGCATAGCAATGGCCGCCCGCTTACCATGTGTGCGTAGTTTTTGATTCGTAATTGACGCAGTATGGTGTCAATGTGTGGGTGTGTGTATTTATACTACTTGTACGAATAGAGAGTTGGTATTACAATGGGTGCTTCACTGAATTTGTTGTTGGGATTACGTCCATATTTTTTTAGGACCGTGGTCTTAAGTATTCATTTCTAGAAACATGAATGTCACTGTATTAGACAGTGTAACTTAAGACTAGTAGTCTTGTCTATTATTGCCTCCACATGACAGGACCTTTTTGAATGGGCGGACCACATTAGTATACTTCTAACTTCAGTAGTGTTCAAGTTGAAGGCTAGAACTAGAGCTGCCGTACATACTGTTAAAAACAACTAAATAACACTTACTTATATAAAAAGTAAACTTATATGGACTTCATGTACCTAAGAACCAAACATTTAGTGCTTATAAATCAAAATTGTTTAAAAAATAGTAGGTCATTTATTTTAATTTTGATTTAATTATGGGCGACTATTAGAAAAAGTATAAATTGTTAATTTGTAAGGGAATCTTCAAAATTGTGTTCGTTACAACTTCGAAGTCTTTTTAACGTTTTAAACAGTTTCATTTCAGCGTTGTGGTAACAATAATATTCTTATAAGTAGGCAGAGTACTGTCTGAATACTAATGATATCCCCTAAAACTATAAAAAACACTAATTATTCAATGAGTTATAAATAGCAAAAATAAAAATAAAATCGCTTGTTTGCTAACCTATACAATTATTTATCCTTTACATTAAAATACAAGAAAACAATTATTATATGTATAACCCTATTGAAATATTATATTGTGAAATTTTCGTATTACCAAATCTTAAATGCTGACAAAAGGGCCGTTTTCACAGCTTGTCGGTTTCTACGATGTCACAACTTTCGGTAATATATTGGAGACGTACGGTAATTTCGTGTGGAATTTTCCAATATCGGTCACCGGGGAGACGTTCGTCTCGTAGAATGCTATTGCCTCCGATATTAAAATTATTAGAGTGCAATCATTTTAGAAGGATAGACATGGGGAAGTGTTAAAGATACGTAACTCGAAAGTATCGTATTATATTTTATCGCAATGTCTGGAATATATGTATTTGGGTGAATATCAGAAACATGCATTTTTTTTTCAATTTTGGTGGTGATATTTTTTCTTCAGTTTTCGTGAAAAATGAGGACCTCGTATAAGAAAAGAAAGTGTAACAATTCGACTGTATTTTCTTATACCAGGTTTTTCACGAAAACTGAAGATTTCATGAAATTTCATGAACTTTGTTCCTCGACTGTTACCATCAAATTTATTGACTGTGGGATATTTTGAGGTAAGTACCTAATAAATGTTTATAGTTAAATAGTTTCATTTTATCTGAAGTTAATAAAATTCTTGCATATCTAAATGCTGAATAATTGTAGAAATACCAATATCTTTGGAATTTTTCAATATCTGCCACGACCTTTACTGCTTTCCGCGGCGATGACTTCGTGATAAAATGCAATCAACCTTTAGTTGATATTGAAATTTAATTATAAAATAGTAAATTTTAATAAATAAGGTACGATTTGAACAGAATTAAATTTTAACATTATTCAAAGCATTTGTGAACATCTCAACATTATCACAAATTAAATTTCATCGTTAATTTAGTTAACTGTATTTACCGATAAAAATAATACCTAACAGTTAAAACAATAATTAACGATTAAATTAACCACAATTAAATGGCATACTTTAAGCATCATAATATTCAACTATTACTTATATAAATGATTTTGATTTAAACATTAGAAACTTGTACATTAAAAAATAATTAATTAAAATGTCACGTTAATGTACCAGCATCCTGAGTGACTTTTTAGCATAAGTTTCCCATTCACTATTCCTCCCAACACGCATGGCCTATATTTTATAAATGTGCGTAGATAAATGTGCTCCAACTAAGTGTGATTATTAGGATATGAATTTCCCTTCATTTAAATTCAGTAGCATATTCACAATTTAGAGGAATTAAATAATATAGGATTCATTAATATATGTCATTATTTCTATAGTACTAGTTAAAAAAATAAAAGTTCGTATTTGTTAATATTATATTTTTAATGAATTCACGGCTTATTCATTTCATGTTTCCGCTATAAGTATACAGGGTGAACTTTTCAAGTGGGCGTGGATGGCCAAATCCGAAACTATGAGGACTAGGGAAAAGTACCGAAAGGAATCTCGGGCCCGATTTTGATGAAACTAAAACTGCATCTTTAGATATTACTCGTATATTTGCAAAAAAAATCGTTGATTTTGAAAAAAAAAAACATTATTTAAATGAACCTGTATTAGTAATAATAATAATCATTAGTGTAAATCAAACGATAGTTTATAAAAAGCGGCCAAGTGCGAGTCGGACTCGCCCATGAAGGGTTCCGTAGCAGCAAGTAACATAATATAAAAGTTCTTGTACTTCATTGTAACTTTTATCGATGTTTTTTGCGGTTTACGATTTATGACGTATTAAAAAAAAAAACTACTTACTAGATCTCGTTCAAATCAATTTTCGTTGGAAGTTTGCACGGTAATGTACATCATATATTTTTTTTAGTTTCATCATTCTCTTATTTTAGAAGTTACAGGGGGGGGACACACATTTTACCACTTTAGAAGTGTCTCTCGCGCAAACTATTCAGTTTAGAAAAAAATGATAGTATTATAGAAACCTCAATATCATTTTTAAAGACCTATCCATAGATACCCCACACGTATGGGTTTGATGAAAAAAAAATTTTTAGTTTCAGTTCTATGTATGGGGAACCCCCAAAAATTACTGTTTTTCTTCAATTTTTGTGTAAAAATCTTAACGCGGTTTACGGTATACATCTACTGACCAAGTTTCAACTGTATAGTTCTTATAGTTTCGGAGAAAAGTGGCTGTGACATACAGACAGACAGACCGACAGACAGACAGACAGACAGACAGACATGACGAATTTATAAGGGTTCCGTTTTTTGCCATTTGGCTACGGAACCCTAAAAAGGATCGAATTTAGGGAAGTATGTATTGATTATATGGCAATTTAGCCTAGCAACTGTCTGAAAGTCACAATACTTACTATGGGTTTTATTACTTAACCTCTGAACATATCCAGAGCTTTAGGATATATGTGTTATAGAAAACAGCCGTATCTAAGCTATCACAGCCCATCAATAACTTTAATACCGATCTGGTCTCGTGCTCCGGATTAGAGTGGAGCGGCTCATCTGTTAGCTACTGACATTTCTATTCTCTCAAACGAAACGTAAAGTAGGCGGAAATACCAGGTGTGGGGCGAGAACAATAAATCTCAACGTTCCAATAAAACTAGTATTATTTCAAGTATCTGACTGGTCGTTCTAGGAATAGGTTACGATTTTTTTTCCACTTTAAATTGTTTTCGTCGTAAGCAATATTTTAATACCTGTCCTATTGTTGGATTCGGGTCTCCAATCACAACATGAGGGGTACAGGTTATAGTCGACTGGCTATGCTAGATTTAACAGACTTCACGCCACTTCCAGAGCATTATGGTGTACTCTTTGGTACATGCAGATTTCTTCACGAAATCTATACATCTATACATCTATTCTATACAAATAAATAAACTTGGAGTGTCTGTTTGTAATATTAAAATAACCGTTTTTTACTAATGGTCCAAGATCCCAGGGCCAACTGACGTCACGTATTTTCTGACGGATGAAATGTGGACGATTGAGTAGTGTTAGTATGTACTATGGTCGTATGCCTACCTGCTAACTTGGTCAAACGGCCAATTTCCAGGTATCAGGTGATCAAGGTACATAAAAACATTATAAACTTCACGTAAATTCTCATGGCTGATTTTCACGTATGTTCTAGATAATATAGTTAAAAATAAGTCGTCAGTGCTCCCAGACACTTTCCGTCGGCCATATTGCTTTGCAGACGCTTTAAATCTCCAAAAATAATTACTTATATTCGCGCCTACACCAGAACAGAAATTTTTAACCGCGCAATTTGATTGCTCCTCGAATTCTACAGGAGTCGATTAGTGTGATAGTGTCGTTACCTTTAAAATATTTTTTCTTTGTAAAGCCTTCATATAAATCAAGTGAAGTGATTCGTAATCGCCTTCAATACGGGACACGAGCTCATCTTCTTAAAACGAAACCTAAATCAGATGTATTTGGAAAAGTACTGAATACAGTTTGTGAAATCATAAAACATCTTTTATTGAGCAACCATCGCTCCAGTGTTGCTGTAAGCGACTATATATGTTCTGTTGATATTTTTTATATTTATAATAAATTGATATGAGTAAACTGTAAGAGTGAGGGTATGGTCTATTATTTTTTAGTTCTAATTATTAAATGAAAAAAAAAACCGTCGGCTAACTTTAGTATAATAAAAAAATCATGCGTTGCTTGCTCAATAAAAGATGTTTTATGATTTCACAAACTGTATTCAGTACTTTTCCAAATACAAGTATCATCTGATTTGGGTTTCGTTTTAAGAAGATGAGCTCGTGTCCCGTATTGAAGGCGATTACGAATCACGTCACTTGATTTATATGAAGGCTTTACAAAGAAAAAATATTTTAAAGGTAACGACACTATCACACTAATCGACTCCTGTAGAATTCGAGGAGCAATCAAATTGCGCGGTTAAAAATTTCTGTTCTGGTGTAGGCGCGAACATAACTAATTATTTTTGGAGATTTAAAGCGTCTGCAAAGCAATATGGCCGACGGAAAGTGTCTGGGAGCATTGACGACTTATTTTTAACTATATTATCTAGAACATACGTGAAAATCAGCCATGAGAATTTACGTGAAGTTTATAATGTTTTTATGTACATTGATCACCTGATACCTGGAAATTGGCCGTTTGACCAAGTTAGCAGGTAGGCATACGATCATAGTACATACTAACACTACTCAATCGTCCACATTTCGTCCGTCAGAAAATACGTGACGTCAGTTGGCCCTGGGATCTTGCTCTATAAGTGCATTTGGATGTATACACGATACATATACCAAAACAACATTTTTTACAATTTTTGTCTGTCTGTCTTTCTGTCTGTCTGTTTGTTCCGGCTAATCTCTGAAATGCCTGGACCGATTTTGACGGGACGTTCACTGGCAGATAGCTGATGTAACAAAGAGTAACTTAGGCTATTTTATTTTAGAAAAAAAGGCGGTACGAAGTTCGCCGGGTCAGCTAGTTGTTAATAATAGAGGTTTGGACCTCCACAAGCCCTTAGTTATGGCTGTAGACCAGAGCTAAATAGGCGTCGACTTTATTATAATACTAGCTGTTGCCCGCAGCTTCGCATACGGAAATTATATTTAACCTTATTTGTACCTCTTGCAGAAGAAAATTTAAAAAACGGTGAATCTATGTTGAAGTACTTATATTAATATTTAGTAATTTAACTACTGAAACCCACGATAAAATTTCAAAGGATTCCTCCAGGACCGGGTTTTGAAAAATAATCAATATTCACATTAATTTGTATTTTTTTTTCTTTTTTTTTGCGTAATTTCGAAAAACTGAAAAATAGGTTTCCATCAATTGAAGCAAGGAACATTTGTTGCAAATTTGAAGCACATCGGTTGATGTTTTAAAAATATTCCATACAAAGTTTCATCCCGTTTCGAGAAGAAACCTTTTAATTTTCCGGGATAAAAAGTACCTATCCTGAAATATGACCCGGATTATTAGTAACAACTATACCAATTTTCATTGAAATCCGTTCAAGGGTTTTCATGTGATGCCCGGACAGACAAACAGACAGACAGATAGACAGACAATTAAATAATTCTAAAAAAAATATTTTTGTGCTTTAACACGTTATTGAAGTGCCCCCTAATCGAATTTTTTTTAATATTCAATGTACAGAAAATTTGCCCGTTGAGTTTTATTATAGTATAGATAGATAGATTTTCTTAGCTTAAATGTCCGCTTCAAAACACAACTCGATCTCTAATAATGCCGCAAAGCCTCAACGTATCACAGGCCTTGGCTCTAACTCAAAATGATAGTTGATTTGCGTGAAAGGTCATTACGTCCACATCTGACGTCAAAGAAATGGCTTTGGGCCGCAGAGTGAAGTTGGGAAGTTCCGTCTGACTGAGCAGTTAGTTAGTTGGAAGCAAATATGGGGCATGCATACGGGTTCCTTTGTAAGTGTTATGGCCGAACTCAACCATGACTTTCTCATTATTTATAGCACTTAGAAATGGAATAAAATAAAAAATAATGATTTATGCAAGCAAAAACGTGTTTGCTGCCTTTTCTTGTCACGTTTGACGCAGCTTACACAAGTTTAAGTTTTTATAAAACACACTGATAATCAGGAAAATTATTAAGTCAAGGATTTCGCCAGGTTAAATATGGACTGGAGCAGCGTGGTAAGTGATTTGACATCTAAAATATGGGTAGCTACTTAGTACTTAGAATCCTTATATAAACAGACCATAACTAACGCCCCAACTCAGAGTCACTAAAGGTTACTTAAATCGCTCCTTAGTACAGAATTTGTATGGTGATTCTTTACTAAGGAGCGATTAAAGTAAACATTAATGACTCTGAGTTGGGGCGTAAGTTAATAAAAGCACATTATTCGATACAAAGCAATATTTGAAACAATTAACGCCCAAAGTTCAGTACCGACCAGGGATTACACTCGGAGCGGTTGAGTCATTAACAATTACTGAAGGACCGTAATTGCATTATTATACGCATAGTACCTATTCAATTGGATTCTCTTACGCCCCAACTCAGAAAGGTTCGTTTATTTTCTCGTAAGACGTCCTTAACTAATTGACATTAAATATTACTATGTTAAGTATCGGTTCATCTCAGAGTCATAATAATTGTCAAATTTAAGTGATCCTATTGCGGACCAAGTTCAAATAAACTTATCGATAATCATATCAATGGAGTGTTGGTGTAGCCACACGTAAAATACGGTGATAGTAAATCAAAGATTATATTTATTTTAATGCTTTTAGAACTATGATGTATACTGATCTAATATAATAATAAGAAATTCGTTTACTGTTTTTTCTTAAAAACATTGCAAGGTAGCTTTTTCGTTAAAATAAAATAAAGAGGTTACGGCATTTTATTTATTAATCTTTAATTTATTAACCTAAACTAACCGTCAGTGTCAATGATGAGTGGTTAATTTCGCTTGACATTCAAAATCTTCAATGTTAATAAACCATTAAATAATGAAGTAAAGAGATTTGTATACTTAACATTAATTGTCCGTTACACTGACTTTGAGAGTGAATTTTTGTGATTCTGTACTAAGGAGCGATTTAAGCAACCATTATGTGACTCTGAGTGGAGGAGTTAGTTATTTAGTAGTGTAAGGTTCATTAATAATCTAAATTTTACTAACAAAAAATAACCGACTTCAAAGTCTCAAAAACTACTTTTCAGATCTCGTTCAAATTTATGTGGGACCACATGACAAGCACCTGCTTTCGATTAAAAAAAGAATCACCGAAATCGGTTGGCGTGATATTGAGTTATTCGTCAATTTGTCGCGCACATCTTAACACAAATTTACGACTTATGTGGTTTTCTCATGGATGCCATTGTCAGATCTCAATAAAATTTATGTGGGACCACATGACAGCCACCAGCTTTCGATTAAAAAAACAATCATCAAAATCGGTTCGCCCAGTCCAAAGTTCTGAGGTAACAAACATAAAAAAAAAATACAGTCGAATTGAGAACCTCCTCCTTTTTTTGAAGTCGGTTAAAAAACTCGCAACATCATAATGGCTGTAAAAAAAGAATAAATATATATGGCGGCAATACTGAGTCATAATGGCGGGACGATAAAAAATGTCATAGGACCATTGAGATAAAAGTATACATAGAGAAGACATCTCAAACAAAATGTGTGTCCCCGCCGGGAGGTTCTATTTTCAAAATTGAGCTACTGTTCTCCTTTCAAAATCGAACGAATCCATTGGAAATTGAAGCCGCGCGGCGCCAATTCATTGGAACATACTTTGTGTTCGCGGTGTCTGTTCTATACGTTAGTAATAATACTTCAATGCATAGGACAAGGAAAATTGTTGTTACCTTTAGAATAAGAATAGAATGGTTAAGAATAATCGGGATATTATATACATGGTTAAAATGTGATAATTGTACAAAGGTATACTTATTGAGAATATAACATGTGATGAGCACCTATGGAGTTTTACTACAGTAGTTAAATAACCATTAAAGCGCTCATAGCCCGGCGGCTTGCGTCGATCCTATGTGATCGATAAAGTTAAGCAACAGCGGGTGCGGTCAGTAGTTGGGTGGGTGACTGCTAATGGCAAAAAAATTCTTGACATCTGATATCTGACTGGCTTCAACCCATTAATGGCCCACTACTGAACACGGGTTTCTCCTCTTGAGGAGGCCTAGAGCATACTCCATCACGCTGCTCCCGTGCGGATTGGTGGAGGGGTTAGTGGCGAACCCAAATGTCAAAAGTTTTCATGCCGTCCGAGGGCTTCCGACATGGCTTAACGACGTGTTATCTTAGGATAACAACCGAGACCGACGGCTTTACGTGCCCTCCGAAGCACGGAGACGCTCAAGAATTTTTGCCACTAGCGACCGCCACCTATGTTATCCGGTCGCTGTTGCTTATCTTTAAATACCTTTGAATACTACATTAAAAATATTACATCATAAATCATAAATACATAAATAAATAAAAAAACGGAGACGTTCGAAAATCGAATATTATTTTGCACTTAAAATAATATTCGATATCGAACAATAATGTCCGTGAATGTAACATCGCGCACAAAAGTCACGTTTCGTCCCGTCCGCTACAGTCGCCACCGGAAGTGTTGGCGCTGGGGTTGACTCGCGGAAATAGCGATTTATACCCACTAGTACCGATAGTCAGGTCCACCTCGAAATATTTTATAGATGGCAGCACATTTGACCACTATGCAGCAAAAGAGCTCGGATTGCAATAAGTTATGATTTTAATGTCATAATATTACGTAGGTATGACGTCTAAAACAATCCTCGAAAGTGACAACGTAGCTATTATTGCACTACCTGAAAGTAAAAAAGTAAATTGCACTAAATACCTACTACTGAACTATATTTAAAATTTATTTTAATTTACCAAAAATATTCACAGTAAAGTATCTATCTAGTGGAATAAATTATTAAGTTACCTTTATTTATATTTTATGCTATAGATCCTTAAAGTTATAACAAATATTAGCAAGAGGTCGATACAGAAAACAATCCATCATTAAATTTTTAATATAGATATTTTTATTGCCAGTGAAACAAACGTAAGTAAGACCCAGGTGGAAGAAACGGAAATAACATCCACCCAGCAACAAACAGTGGCGTTTCGTAAATGTAAAAATACATCGTCAGTTGAGAGGAAGTCGTTGGCCATAATAAATTCATTATTTTGTCCACGAAACCTTAATAAAACCACTAATCACGTAGAAGCACCGAAGTAATAATAGAGTCTTATTTAAATGAAAACAAATCCAATCCAATTTCATTTATTGTAGAAGAAAGTGTATGTAATGTTATGTATGTAAAAAATATAAAACATATTGTTCTAATATCCGAACTAGGCGCAACCTTCACCCATCTATTTAATGGATGAAAAGTGTTTTATATTTAATTTAGTAAAATCTAAAATATCCAGTTTATTAAAAATTACTTTTTATTAAACATTGCACTAATGACTTTAAGACTTTACATAATCAATCAAAGATACAACATCATTGTAATCAATACTTTTATATTTTATTGTCTATCTGAGTATTTTTGCGTCGATTTTACTAATTTTTTTTTTAATTTTGACATTTGTTGAGCAGGTTGCTTCACAATCGGGGAATGACTGACTTAGGATAAAAAACGGCTTTAGACAATCTAATCGAGATTAGATTAGATGTTAAAGGTGTGTATTTGGGATCAAATTTTAAATACCTACTGAGAGAACATATTATAAATAACGAGTAACCGCCCTCGCTTTGCTTCGGTTTTCTTATTTTTACACCTTAGAGTCATTCGGGGTAACCGCGCGCAGTGGGTAAGTGAGCGCACTGTGTATATCTCCGGAACGGGGTGCGGGGGAGGGGTGGTTTGTTTGGGTGAAAAAAGGACCCCGGAGTGGCAAACTAGTTGTGACATGACATTGCGCCCCGTGACGTTTTATTCACTTCTTATCCGTAATTAACTAAATTTCTTAGTTTCATTGGTAATTTTTGGCATTTTGGAAACTCGTATCGCGTCCAAGTTTTTGATCCTGTAAGGGTAAGTTATATTTTGCTTGATAATAAGCATATTCTAGTAGATTTGTGAAAAGTAATATTGAAGTTATGTTCGTTGCCTAAACCTGTATCAAGATTTATTTGTATTTGGCTACCTAGGGAAAGTGTGCACGGGAAAGTATGCGCATGCGTACACTTACCCGCGAATGAGCAAAATTTTAGATGATATAATGTCTTAGTTGATTTGCAGATAAAATTCTAATTTCACCTGTTGAAGATGCTTATGTATTTAGATTTTTTATGTTGCAGTGTTGATCATCATGCCACGAACATATATTAGGAAAAAACCTGAACTAGTACCAGTGACTGAACAACAACTTGCTAGGGCTAAACAAGTTATCCGAAATGGAAAAGGAAGCGAGCTGCTGCTACTGCTACAGGCATAAGTGAATCCTGCGCAAGAGGCTTCAACTGGATAAAGCCGCAGATTCAATGGGTCATTTAAGCCAACATTCAATAATTTAACAAGAGTATTTATGAATATGTTTCTGCGAATAATATCGATTGAAAATTAATAATGTTTGAATATTGTAGTTCTTAAGAAAAGTTATATTGATTCTCTTCACTAAATAAATACTGATTGTGGCGACAATCGTAGTTCATTTCCAAAAAAATATCAATAAGAAATAATAGTCGTTTGTTTTTTTAGGAAGGTTATTTTTATTGGTCGTTGAAAGTTGAAACTAGTTTTAATTAGATTGGTCATTTATTTAGTTAAAATATATGGTATTAGTTTCGGTTTAATCTGACTAAAATAATATGATTTGTAATTGTTTGTGTGTTTTACTGAGGAATGCGTTTACTTACCCCATACGCGTTCACTTACCCCATAGGGATACGCACGGTTACCCGCAATATGGGTCAAGTGAACGCATTCCAGTTTTTTCTCTTTAATTGTTTGTTGCAAAAATAATTACTTTAAATTTGTTTAATTTTTAATTTCTGTTTATAGACTAATAAATGCTCTTTTCAAAGATAAAGTTTTTATTTCTTTAGCTTTAATATTTAAGGCACAGTATCGTATGAAAGGCAAAAGTGCGCACAGTTGCCCCGAATGACTCTATTGGAGTTTTATTAAGGATCCCTATTTTTTTTGAAAACATAATATCGCCTATGTTACTCGGGAATAGTGTAGCTTCCCAACAGTGAAAGAATTTTTGAAATTGGTTCAGTAGTTTCGGAGCCAATTCAATGCAAACAAAAAATCTAATCTTTCCTCTTTATATATTAGTATAGATGAACTGATTGATATTCCCAACACCTTTAGAACATAATCCTTGAATATAGACAAATGGTATTAACACTACACCGTAGTCCTTACAGAATGAAAATAACTTAGAGAAGAAAAACTTAACACAAATATTTCCGACCACAAAACGAAGATACTTTCGTTCCTCGGACCTTTTTGCTAAGCTGTTCCAAATTGGAATTCTTGTAGTTAGTTCCCCTCGATTGTTTCCAATAATGCCAATGAATTACCACAGACCAACTTCACGATTGCTTAGAAGTTTTTAATTTGATTTCCACCCATTTCCTACCATTCTAAGAACTGCTAATTGTAATGATATAAAGAAACCTTGTACACATCGAATTCGGTTCAGTAAATAACGGAGCGAGGTCTGTAGTTTATTTTGAAGTGTACCTATCTACTTAGAAAGTTGTTTTTAACGTTGTAGAAAAATTCTTTGGTTCAGCAAATAAAGAAACTATTTCTACAAATAGTTAGAAACAAAAGAGCTTTAAGTTTTGACAAAGAGAGAAAGAGGGAAGGAAAAGAAAAAAAGAACTGGCTCTCAAGTCAAAACACGACGCGGCCCCATGGAGAAATAATAATAGTAATAATGGTATTAATTAACAGTTAAAATCAATATTACCAATATAATCCCTTGAGGGGCCCTACCATCAGCGAGCCGGATTTAGTCGCCTCTTACGACACCCATCCGGCGCGGGATTGGGGTTAGTATTCTAAGCCGCCCCTATATGGCTGTCAAAGCAACCGTCATTCGAACTTCATAGTCCCGGAGCGTTCTTACCTATGTTGGGGACATACACAGAGAAAGTTTCAGGTTTTATAAAATGAGGAAGTTCTGGCTGTTGCAGGCTCTTGGAATATCAGTTCGTTAGAAAAAGCCAATAGCAAAATTAAGTATTTACATCCGTATTAAAGAGAGTACCATACCAAGGAGTACATTAAGCGTTTGATCCCGATAATTTTCATTAGATAACAGTCGTCAAATTCCGAGGCATTCGGCTGCACAAATCGCCTGAGGTTGGGTAATACAATTCAAAAATAAAATCGATTGTTATACAAAATCGAATCGGAATAGCATTCCAACATCACTAATTGCATTAACTAAAATGATAGGTGAATTAATTCTACTTACATCAATTCACCTCGATCAGTAGATTTAAATCACCTGGATGCATACATGAATAAAGTACACTAAAAGTAGACTTAAGACACCTGGTTGAATTAACTCAGGTGACTCTATATAAACCTTTATCGACGGCATCGAAAATTTCCTTACAATTGGTACAATACAATTTCATTATTCTGCACTAAATAAAATTGATTTGAACATATCAAAGTTTAAACATTTTAAACTACAATTTATGTGTGTAGCATTAAACATTATATCCATGAAATTATTATTCAATGCTAATTAACCTACCTACCAATAAGCTACAATAAAATAATCACATACTCTGATTACAAACCGATCTCGCAGCAATTTCCTCAATGACATTTATGGAATAGAAAGGTCTTTTTCTGGTTTATTTAACTCAAGAAATAAACATTGCCTAAATAAATTTCATGCTTGGCCAGTTCTCCCTTAAATAAAACACAACTCGGGTCGTTCGACAGAGTAACCTTTTGTACCGCTACGGTGTTAAATGACGACTATTTATTTTATTTACGCCATTTATACCCATTTGAGGCTTTCCCTCATTTTATATCATAGGACACGCTATCACTGTCTATTTTAAGGATGGTTACAAAAGGATCATATTTTATATTTTACACATATTTAGGGGCATATTTTGGGATGTCAACATTGATTTTCAATGTCGTCAATCGCTGACAAATGGACAGGTTACCTGGAAAGAATATGGGCACCAAAATTCATGGAGGTCAGGGAAGAAATGAATCAAATGAAGAAGCAAAGGCCGCTGTATGGATTATTATGTAAATAGCATAATGGAAGGTCACCTTCACCGAAGGAATGAACGGTGTAGTTGTTCAGTATTACTTTTAACAACATTCTAAACTACTGGGCTTGATTTTTCTTTTTAGTTCATTTTACGCAGTTGAGTTTTTGTTTTTTTTTTTTTAATTTTTTATTTCACACGTTTTAGTTTGGATTCATTGTCTTCTTTATAAGAATTATAAGACGATAAAATTCGTAATGTTGTCATTTAATTAAGAGAGTTAATAAATTAGCGAGAATGTTTTTTTAAACAATTTTTAATTGTTATATATCCTAAATTGTTACTTAAAATCAAAAATGATGAAAGGAGCCTAAAAATCATTTTCGAATACCTGTTCAACGACACTCCACTTGACTGAGTTCGTTGATTTTTTTTTTTTTGACAATATGACGTCTGGTGGTCGCTGTGATGAATTTTGATTATTGTCATGTCTTTAGTAGCACTCGCACGGTTAAGACGAATCGACTGACGTAAGAATCATCAAAATCGATCAACACGTTTGGTCTCCACAACGCCACATAGAAACAAACACATAGACTGATAAACACATTATCCTCCCTTGCGTCGTGCAGTCGGGTAAAAACTTATTAAAACAGGCAGTTAAAAGCGGCCAAGTGCGAGTCGGACTCGCCCATGAAGGGTTCCGTAGCAGCAAGTAACATAATATAAAAGTTCTTGTACTTCATTGTAACTTTGATCGATGTTTTTTGCGGTTTACGATTTATGACGTATTAAAAAAAAACTACTTACTAGATCTCGTTCAAATCAATTTTCGTTGGAAGTTTGCACGGTAATGTACATCATATATTTTTTTTTTAGTTTTATCATTCTCTTATTTTAGAAGTTACAGGGGGGGGGGGGACACACACATTTTACCACTTTGGAAGTGTCTCTCGCGCAAACTATTCAATTTAGAAAAAAATGATATTAGAAACCTCAATATCATTTTTGAAGACCTATCCATAGATACCCCACACGTATGGGTTTGATGAAAAAAAAAATTTTGAGTTTCAGTTCTATGTATGAGGAACCCCCAAAATTTATTGTTTTTTTTTTCAATTTTTGTGTGAAAATCTTAACGCGGTTTACGGTATACATCTACTGACCAAGTTTCAACAGTATAGTTCTTATAGTTTCGGAGAAAAGTGGCTGTGACATACGGACGGACAGACAGACAGACAGACAGACAGACAGACAGACAGACATGACGAATTTATAAGGGTTCCGTTTTTTGCCATTTGGCTACGGAACCCTAAAAAGTGAAAAAGATAAAACATGTGCCTAAAACGGGCATTAATTTAATTCACGCTTCTTCGTTTTTCAAAAAGACTGATGTGACTATAACCTCGAAATCCCTATTCAAGTCCATCACATAATTTAAGTGACGTCACGAACAATTCTTTATCTCTTTATCAGTGACGAGTAACCGCCCTCGCTTTGCTTCGGTTTTCTTAGGATCCCTAAGTTTTATTAAGGATCCCTAATTTTTTTTAAATATAATATGGCCTATGTCACCCGGGTGTAGCTTCCCAACAGTGCAATATTTTTTTAAATCGATTCAGTAGTTTCGGAGTCTATTCAATGCAAACAAACAATCAAATCTTTCCTCTTTATAATTTTAGTACAGATATAAAGATTCTGGGCCTTTCGGAAGCTATGATATCTCTAATAATGTACTCGTATCTTAACGGGGCCAGACCATATTTGTGATTTGTTTCTCTTTGTTTTTTGTTCTTCTAACGCAGTAAACAAAAGTTCCACACGTGTCAGCGTTGTTAATTGATTGAAAGCACAATCCTGTACAGATAATTACGCTAACAGTGATAGGTGAGAGTAATTAGTAATCTATTTCGTGGAACTTTGATCTCAAGAGTTCGTTTAGACCTGGCTGATAATTACAAAACCCAAGACTAATAATGTGTCTATTGCTATGTTCACCTTAAAGATAAAACCCAAAAACCTCCTATAATTGGGCTCGAGCTCTCTTATAATGTGCTATTAAATTACCCATCCACTATACCAGTGGTAATGAATCAATCTATTTTTCGTAAGGGCCACAAAGACGTGTTAGTTATGCTGTCGCGAGCGCAAAACAAAGAAATAAATACTATGTATTTCTTAGGGTATCGCGATTATTATAAAATAAAGTAACCCCAGATGGGCCAACTACAAAAGCCTGGCTGGCGGGTCGCACGTAAGGAAATAGCCCGCAAACGAGCTGACGATCCACCTGATGGTAAGTGGCTATCGTCGCCCGTGGACATCAACAACACCAAAGGCATCAATGATGCGTTTCCGGCCAAGAAAGAGAGAAGGAAAAGAAAGAACTGGCTCTCAAGCCAAAACTACACGAACATTTCACACATTCATTTTGATACGCACAAGGAACTAACACTTATTAAGCAGTTGATCTGGAAAATTACCATGAAATTTGGCAATAAAAAAATTGTTGCAATTAAAAACTTATACAGAACCCTCAATGCGCTAGGCTAACTTGTGTTTAGCTATTTTTTTAATGATTTGTTTCTTCGCCGTTCAATGACCGAAGAGGTGCAAGAGTCAAAAATAAAATCGATGTTAAATTCATTAGGAAATCTAGTTATCACTGTTTTCTGCAACCCCTTCGTTTGGGTAATGATATCTTCGATAGTCAGTTGGTTGAGGTGGGCTGATTTTCTAGTATCTAGATCTCCAAGTCCTTCTCCCAATTGTGACGGCCCGTGTGGCGCAATGGTTACCATGCCGGATCGCCACACCGAGGGTCCTGGGTTCGATTCCCAGCGAGGCGGAATGATGAGTTTGAATTTCTGTTCTCGGTCTGGGTGTGAATGTCCTTGTCTAGTGTGTTGTCCATGGCACCCACGACACGACACAGGGAATCCTAGTGTGGGGCTATAAGTGTGAAGCGTTATTATTATTAATTATTGCCTCCCAACACAGTAAAAAGGTATCCACTCACCTTGCCTGGAGGCTGGAGCCGGCGTTGCTAATCGGAAGTTCTAGTGATGCTCCCTCTGCACTCCTTCACTGTCTCGAAATCTTCTATTAAACCCGTCAACAATGGAAGGCAAAATTGATCGCGTGCTGAGTATCGAGCGGGACGGAGCTCACGCAGCTCATTTGCGACTGGAACGGTGTGCGCGCCCGCGCACAGCTCACTGCCCGCCAAACGTAGATTTTGTAGATACCCTCAAACTGCGCCAGGAAAACAATTGCGTGAAAACCCTTAGGCTGAGTTCACACGGCAGTGTCCTGCACGTTTTTTTTCAGTGTTAGATTTTAAATGTACAATCAGCCGGGTGTTCATACGGGAGATTTACATTCAAATTAAATACGTAGGTATTGCCGCAGTTTTCACACGTAGACGTTTGTAATGGACTCTTGGTTGTACCTACTTTTATATTGGTATCGAAGGCATCAACGGTTTCGCCGCCGAAGGCCTGTCTTGTTTTTTCTTTTGTCTCAAAATCTGGATCAAATACGATAATGATTGCCTTCCAAGTCACTAGAGTTGCGACGCGATTTTTATAAAGTTCCGTAATTTTATCCCACAAAATGGTCTTTTGTTCCATTAAAGAAATTTATAACTCGTTATCTATAGAAGATTCGTCGACCATTTTGGAATAACAAAGAAATATGCGTGATCTCTTCAAAAGACGCTCAGCTACTAAACGCTTGTTCGGTTGCTTTTCAGTATAAAAACGCATGACATCGTGTTGTGTGAAAGTGACAGAACTTTACTATGTGCCATTGCAAACCGAATACGTTAAAGTTCATTCGATTTGCTTGACAAGTCCGATGAGTACCTATTCGTTTAACTTGAAATGTATAAACGTATGTACGTTTTTAGGGTTCCGTAGCCAAATGGCAAAAAACGGAACCCTTATAAATTCGTCATGTCTGTCTGTCTGTCTGTCCGTCCGTATGTCACAGCCACTTTTCTCCGAAAGTATAAGAACTATACTGTTGAAACTTGGTCAGTAGATGTATACCGTAAACCGCGTTAAGATTTTCACACAAAAATTAAAATAAAACAGTAAATTTTGGGGGTTCCCCATACATAGAACTGAAACTCAAAAATGTTTTTGTCATCAAACCCATACGTGTGGGGTATCTATGGATAGGTCTTCAAAAATGATATTGAGGTTTCTAATATCATTTTTTTCTAAATTGAATAGTTTGCGCGAGAGACACTTCCAAAATGGTAAAATGTGTGTCCCCCCCCTGTAACTTCTAAAATAAGAGAATGATAAAACTAAAAAAAATATATGATGTCCATTACCGTGCAAACTTCCAACGAAAATTGATTTGAACGAGATCTAGTAAGTAGTTTTTTTTTAATACGTCATAAATCGTAAACCGCAAAAAACATCGAAAGTTACAATGAAGTACAAGAACTTTTATATTATGTTACTTGCTGCTACGGAACCCTTCATGGGCGAGTCCGACTCGCACTTGGCCGCTTTTTTGCAGTATTATCGTCGTGTGAACTATGTACAACGTATATGCCACTATTTATTCGTCAAAACGAGCAGGACAATGCAGTGTAAACCTAGACTCAATCCTAAATGCTATGATGTTCACAGCTCAGCATTACGTGAGGTACGAGGAATAATATATTCTATCTAATTCAGAATCGACTCTTACTAATTAGCTCATATATCGAGTTAATTACTTGCCTGCTACAATAACGTTTGCTGGCGATGAACAATCATTCTCCATTGCCTTGATGGCATTGTTAGTGAATTCAAGTACAATTAATGTATTAACATTAAGATAAAATGAGCAGTATTGCACTCCATTCATTCTCGAGTTCTAGCCAATATCTTCTGACCCCTGCCGAAGAAAGGACAGGTTATGCCGTAAAATAAGTAAGATTATGTAGATAATCGATTATAATAATCTTATTAAGATAATCGATAAGGGACAGATTTTTTTTGACCTATATCGGAGAATTTTTTTTTGTAAGTATAACTAGACGTCAAAAGAGCTGACGATCTACCTGATGGTTCGTAGTCAAAAGACACCAGCACATAAGCATCACGGATGCGTTCCACATCTTAATTCATTATCATTGAAGTTACATAATAATTAAGTACTAAATTTCAACTCATCGGCCAACTGAAAGAAGGTATCTCATTTTGTCGCATCATGTAGATATGCATTCACAAGAGAACCATGCAAATAGGAAATTACGAGTTACGACCAATACTTGTCAATTACGACGCTTTGATATACTGAGCAATAAGCTATTATTATCGATGATGGAATGACTAGGTAATAACCCTGCATAATAATAGCCTTTGGCATCTAAAGCTTGGCACTGAATCTCGAACCACCTAATTAAAGTATGAGTATAGTAATAAAATTATGGAAGCTCTCATAGCCCGGCGGCTTGGGTTGATCCTAAGATTCCTAAGTGATTGATTGACAAAGTTAAGAAACAGCGGGCGCGGTCGGTAGTTGCATGGGTGACCGCTAGTGGCAATTTCTTCAGCGTTTCCGTGCTCGTCACGTACATAAGTCTCCGAACATACCGAAAAATTTCCGACATTTGGGTTGGGACAGATAATCGGGCAGATTTTTCCTACCACATTATTTCTGACCGACTTTTTGTAGGACGTGTGCGTTGCACTATTGCTATCCGTACGTTCTATTTTTCTCCTACAAAAATCGGTCACCGATTATCAGACGTGGGCGGGAAGCGTTACCCAAATTCGCCACCCAATTCGCGCGAGGGTAGAGTGGTCGAGTATCTAGGCCACCTTAAGAGGAGAGACTAGTAAAGACCATTGATGGGTTGAAGCCATACTAAGAGACGAATAATTCATTACCTACATCGCATCATATCTCCAACTGCTGGATGTCCACCACGCTGGCCTTATCTGGCTGGCTGCAACCATTATCCATAAATGTCCCAATGGGCTCGAATCATAGCTTTAAAGATGTTTTGGAGAAGTCTCAGGCACAATATTTTTCCATCTAAGCCAGTGTTTTTTACTTTGTAATACGCATATTATACTTAATTTAAAAAGGCGCATGCAAGATTCGAAATCAAATCACCATGAGAATACGAACTTCTAACCTACAGGCTCCTCATTTGCTGTCCAAGCCCAAGTCGATAGGTAAGTACTCGTATATCTACCAAGTTTATTAGTTTATGATCTATTTATAATTGAGGAAATACGGTTCAAAGCGAGCCGTGACTACAGGAAATGAGGAAACGGGCATGTAGGGAACATACGTCTCTACCGGATGTCATATGATAGCTCATTTGATATATAGGTACTACCTACGCAATGGTTGAGCCACGGTACATACATATGAGATCATACATTTGTGAATTCTTGCTGCGGTTGAGCGTTTTACGAATGAAACAATAGTCTTAAGTCCTGCTGGCGAAAGGTCTCGGATTTGATTCCCGATCTGAGCTAAGATTAATACGATGGACAGTTCAGGGCTTGAACGTGACGTCTCATTTGTGTTTATCCTTAATAAGTTTTTACTATTATACTTTCGAATAAGAAAGAACTAATCTTTATACTTTAGTGTAGGTAATTAGATTACTTATCTGAAAATTACAAAAAAAAATCATCTTAAAAATACGACATAATATTGTTATTTTATTTAAATACTAGCAGAAATCTTTGAATCATTCGACCAAGTTGTGCTTGTAAAGAATTAATAAAATTATGAGCGCCGGCAGAAGGGGACATCTGTAAGGAATAAATATTAAGAAATTTATCAGGGCGAGCTAGTCTATACTCCATGCGATTTTCAGCCGAAACAAATGTAAACAAATCATTAAAATCGTTTTATAGGATTTTTTACCAACTGACATGAATTTGTACACTAAATGCGTTTTATTTAGACAAACTACTCATTAAGGTATTTGTGAATTCTTAAATAAATACATATTGATCGATAGCAATTATAAATTCCGAGTAAATGTGGAAACAAACAAAATTAAATAACACTGTCATCATTCAAACACTGTGCAATGACAATCTTATTTCCAAGAAGCGATTTGAAACTTTTAACATAATGTGCTATTTTGTTTTAGTGAGTAGTTTGTCTAAATAGAACGCATTTGGTGTACAAATTCAAGTCAGTAACAGTATAACAGTTAGTTAATACGATAGTATAGTATGTAGACGCACATACACCCCCTGAATATAGTCCTACCGTTGTGCATAGAATCTACCTGTATACCCTTCAGTTACTGCTAATTGCAGGCGCGCAAGCTTGCTACATTCCAATTGACATTGAATTAGGCAATTAGAAGCCAATCTCGCTTGAGGCGTCTTGACTTTAGTAGTGGAATTGGAGATCATTACATGTGGTAAATAAACTAGATTTCTGATAAAACTCGTAACTGCTCTGGCTTCGATTGTGGAAACCGAAATCTTGATAACCACATTGTCCAGTCTGTCCATACCTATGAGGACGTTAGCACTTATCTACTCGTAAGTATTAAAAAAATTACGGTATACACTCATGAATATCATCGCACTAGGATTCCCTGTCATGAGTGTCATGGACACAAAAACAAGAACACACACAATCAAACCGAGAACAGAAATTTTAACTCATCATTCAAACTGCCTTGCTGGGAATGAATGATCGAGCGTTCTTTGAACGGGCAATACGGCATGGTAAGTTAACCCTGTTGGTCGTAACCTAGGTTAATTCATTTTTGGTTTACTTATTATCATGTGTATCTTGGTACAATGAATCAAAGAGAATTCTAAACTTTTTTGCTTCAGTAAATATTATTTGATTTGGTGCCAATCGCAAAACCTCTGTTTAAATGCGTTCGTAGCACGAAGATCCCGTTCCAACAATATTGAACCTTAGACTCCTGTAATGAAGGTCTCGAACGTTTTCGAATCTAAGCTATAGCAGGATGGTTGTAAGCACTATTAAGTAGCCCTCGCTAAAGGAAGGGCGGGTTTTCATTAATTTTCTTTACGTCACCCCCAAGTAATGGTAGCTATAGTAAAATATTGCTCTTGGAACGGAGGGTCGCCGGGAATTTTCGGCATGCTGTAGTAGGGATACCTTGCGTTAATTTAATATTGGTATAGCCATGGGCGTAGCCAGGGGGGGGTTTCGGGGGTTCAAATAATAGCTTCATGGTTCAAACCCCCCCCGAAAAGTTAAGGACTGACATTTTTATGTGCTAATAAACCCTTAAAAACATTTTTCTAGACGTCATTCCGAATCGAATGAGATATCGCACATATTTTTAGTAGCTTTATTTGTATTAAACACGTTTTTGAACTTTTTGACTAAAGTAATAATAGTTGGCACTACATACGGGGCGTGAGAAAAAATTAAGTCTCAATTTTCTTTAGGGTTATTTTATGTACTTTTAGTCGTTGTATTTTCTTGAACACCCCCCCCTCCCTCTGAAACCGGAACCCCCTCCGAAACTAAAACCTGGCTACGCCCGTGGGTATAGCTCTTGGGAGAATTCCGGCAACTCCCGTTTCAATTTTTACTCGAAAAATTAGGCAATGCAAGATGGACTTGCAATTCTTTGGTATTAACTCAAAATTAACGGTTTCTTTTTATAATCAGTTAATTATTTAAAAAAGTCACGTAGTTTCGCACGGTGTATAAATACTTTAATCTTTAAAAAAGTGGCCAAGTGCGAGTCGAACTCGCTCATGAAGGGTCCCGTAGTAGCAAGAGCCAAAATACCACTAGATATCATTTTCACAAACAGAGACATGACGAACCTATAAGGGTTCCATTTTTTTCCATTCGGCTTCGAAACCCTAAAAAGAAACCAAAAATCATTGTCAAAGAAAAAAACTGCGCTAATAGGTTGAAGTTATAATTAATACTTAGCCATTGTTGCAAAACTCCTTACCTACTTCAAAATATTTCTTACAATTCCCAGTACACAATCATTAAATTTAGTTGAGCACCAAATTGCACTTTGGCAAATGGCCAGAGCACTAGGGCGGAATTCTATTCAGAAAATAGGTATTAATGATCGAACAATTACTTAGCCGGAATAGCATACTTTACTGAGGCAAACGCTATAATGATGATTTTTATGGTAGATGAATAAGCAGCTGAGCCACCAGATGGTACTTAAGGCCAGATCCTCACTGTAATGCCGCTCACAGTCCGTTCTCGATCCGATCTCGGTCTGGTAAAGTCATATCACGTACAAATTATACAATTGGAGCGAAACTGGACTGTCACGGATAGTATGAATGCACACATATATTTTATACTTCATAATATTTTATCAAACCGAGATTGGACCGAGAACGAACTGTGAACGGCATTATAGTGAGGATCTGGCCTAAGTGTTCAACGCCAGGGGAATCAGTATCACCGACATAACGTATTGCCTTCAAAGGAATCTGTCTTGTTTGTCGAAGCAATGGCTCTCGAACCTTACAACCGAGATAAATAAAATATTTCACATTTCATCACTTCACTTTTTTTTGCAACATAATTTAATAATTTTTGGTTAATAAAATTGCAAAAATTTTTTGTTAATAATTTTTGCAATTTTTTACGTGCTGGTAAACGCTTCCGAGACATTTTTCTAGACATAATTCCGGACAGAATGAGCTATCGCACGTATTTTTAAGAGCAGTATCTCTATTTTTCACCATTTTGAACTTATTGCTTAGACTATTACTGCGACGATCTTTCTTTACACCCAGTTATATTCAGGTTAGGGAAAAATTGATAAATAATGCATCTACTTCTTTAAAGTTGAGCAAAGAAGTTTCTTTCGTAATTTATTCGCCTCGATAAATTATTGTATGTATACCTAAATTATTTTTAATTAAAAGAACTTGATAGACATAAAGGAGAGACATAGTAGAGTAGGACCGCGGAATCAAAGTAGGTACAACTAAATAACGTTGAACTGATAAATCCGGTGTTATGAGGCACTAAACGAATAGTCTCTTTGTGCCTATCGAATTGTGTGTTTTAGTACCCTGGCAATCCTGACATATAACTGGGCCCACTGAGAGCGATCCAAGTTCATAGTACTGAAGTGTTCTTTGAACTATATGATATCAAGATGATGATCATACGAATGCATACCTCAACCCAGCCTGCCCCTATGTACCATAAAAAAATATTTTACCACTTTGAGAGCATGTTAAAACAATAATAAACATACAGCTTTCTAGCTAATAGGTAGGAAGGTAGGTAGGTGCCTACATAACTAAGATAAAATATAATAGGCGCGCCCTTTGCAAGCTTTAATAAAAGGCCAAACAAACATAGGAGATATACTTACAATACATAATTATTATAATAATACTAGCTGACCGGGCAAACGTTGTACTGCCAAAAATTTTTTAGGGGTAGGGGGATGAAAAATAGATGTCCGATTCTCCACCCTAGCCGATATGCATGCAAAAATTCACGAAAATCGGTCGAGCCGTTTCAACTTCAAAAAGCCGTCGAGGAATTCAACTTCAAAAAAGCGTGACACGAGAATTTTATACTTATTAGATGAAAAGTCTATACCTAAAAATCTATACTGAATAATAAACATTCCCTCGAGTCGTTGTGTTGCTGTTTTCCAGCGTTATTTTTAATTTCCTCGACGACACGCCTACTCTGTACGTGTAACAAATTTTTCCTCTCTAATGAAATTTTAATTCGATTACAACTGGCTGGAAAGATATTAAACGCGGTAGACACTGAGAAATATTAAACAAAGAAAAATGTTTGCCCAAACTGGAGAAGAATTTAATTGGAGAAGTACGGAAGACAAGCAAAGAAAGCGAAGTTATAGAGAAAGCTCAAAGGCTAAAATAAAAGTAGCTAGTTAAATTTTAAAGCACAGATAAATTTCGTCATTAGACTGCTGATCTGAAATTTAAGAAAAATTACCTACCAATGATGTTACGTCTTATACCTACCTATGTATGAAAAGTGGCCGGGCATTCCGGGCAAAATTAATTTCATAGCCCCAGCGGAAAACTTTGTCTTTGTTAGATATAAGAAACTACCCACAAAAATATATATCACGCACATTTATACGATGCACTAAAATCACTAAATAACATTAAAACTCATGAAATTGGAAACTTTCAGAAACTCGCTGCGCGGTACTACCTAATTGCAGATCAATGTAATAAGTTCCTAGTTAGGTAAGTAGACTGAGTGAGATTAATAAATAATAATAAATAATAAATGCTTACACACTCATTACATAGCCCCGCAGTAGGAAGTTTTTACCTGTGTCGCGGGTGGCATGGACGATACATATAACACATCACAATGACACCCATGACACAAGTACAAATAATATAATTACCTGTCACATAAATATCTGCCCCGGCCGGGAATCGAACCCGGGACCCTTCGCTTCGCAGGCACGGCCGTTACTAACTAGGCTACATGGTCAAGATTCGTCATTTTCTGAACACATTTACCTATGATACCTGAAACCTATCGTCGAATTTTTTGACCTTTCGTTTTTTTAACCTTCAACAGACCAACACTGATAAACCATCCGAATGTTTTTTAAACAATAATTATTTTTAATCAGCATTAAAGTAACCGTTTCCTAACTCGTAACTAACATGTTTTTGATTTGCTTATTGTTATTTTAATCACTCTCTAGGGATGTGGCCTATCGATTGACCTACTTATTAGTTAGGCCGACACGTTTTATTCCACGCGGACTGTCTGTCCCTTGCGAGTGAGTCTCAAGGCATTTCTTATTTCATTTAAAACTTGTAACATTTTTCATCATCATTAAACCGTTACTGTCACCTGTCTCATTGCGGACACGAATCTGAAAATGAGACAGTTACTAAGACAAAAATATAAATAAGGCTTTCATGGACAAGCTTTTTGATTAATGATTTTGTTTTTAGGATATTCCTTTCTTTTCCTACTCGTTTTTGTTTAATTTTTGAGCGTTTCTTTGCTTCTGAGGGCACGTAAAACCGTCGGTCCCGGTTGTTATCGTAAAATAACAGTCGTTAAGCCATGTCTGAGACTTTAGGGCGGTATGAAAACTTCCGATATTTGGTTGGCCACTAAACCCTCCACCAATCCGCACTGGAGAAGCGTGGTGGAGACGGGGGAGTATGTATGCTCTAGGCCCTCTCAAGAGGTGAGATTCTTGCTCAGAAGAGGGCCATGTGTTCTTGTTTAGTACGGGGCTTAAGTAAGCCCTGTCCACTTGTTTTAGGAGACGAACGGCAACTTTAGCTGTCAAATTTTTGGGGAAAATAGGACGCCAAGTTAGTAAATGTAGTTGTCTTAGAGCCGCTGGCTAGCTTTTTTGGAGGGCACCACGTTTTATGATGTAGTAGCGAAGTATGTCGATAAAAGAGCGCTCGATTTGTCACTAGAGGGGTGCCATTTAGCTACTAGTCGGAGTAGTCGGGGCCCCTGTATGCTGGGGGTATGATACGGCGCGACGGTAGCAACGCCCCTAGCTAAAAATGTAGAACCTATATAGTTGTTTGCCAATTGTGTACACCGGGTCCAGAATATCCGAATAGGCATTACCTACTTTCAAAATCACTCACGCATAAAACAACAAAGGAATGACGACTAATAAACCTTTCTAAAGTTATTTGAACAGGGTGCGTAATATTAAAGTTTGATGGTTCACCCGCAGTGTTGAATTGCTAATTCAGCTACGTATTTAAATTACACCCTATCAATTGAAAAACTTTCGAACTTAACATTTTCAGCATGACATAATGAATATAATAAATTTAGCTGGCTTTCACTGAAATTTCAACGATCAATTCTCTATTATTAATTTTATATAGGCCTTAGTAGGTTTCGTACAAACGATCCGACTTTGAAATCTTTTGAGTCCTTAGAATGAAGATATCTTCATCTTAAGATTTTCTTTTATAATACGTGACAAATTGAGAACGGCAAACTTTCAAATTCTAAGCCATAAAACAAAGAAGGAACTAAGTCTAATGAACTCTACTCAAGTTATTAAATAGCTACGGTAATAGGGTGTTAATGTCAAAGTTTAAAAGGTCCTCCCGAGTCTGAATCGCAAACTTATTATTAAATTCTGGATACCAACAAACTTTGAAGATGAAGTCTTGAGAGAGATTTACGAGTAGTAGATACTACGAGGCCAAACTACTAGTAGTAGTAGTAAATAGTAAGTAACCCACTGGTGATAACTGATAGTATACTGTATGTACCTAGTACTCAGTTTACAAGTTTCTTAACAATGATTTGCTGTACCTACTAAAAACGTTTCTAGTAAAACTTACCACCGACAAAAACAATTGTAGATTTTTTTGGAGTTTTAATTCCTTTAAAAATAGATTTTCATATTGAAGCCCGGAGTATGAAATTTTATGAGGAGTAAAATCAAACTTTCTTCGTTACGTTATGCGTTATGTTTGTAATTCGTAACACAGAATCTAGATGGCGTTGGATGGCCGATCAGTAACAACGCCACCTAATGATAATAATAATCTTCGTACCAACATCATATTCTGATGATGTGAAACATCATCATCATCCGTTGTTACTGATTTGAAGATTGCAAACTAGATGGCGTTAAACTCCAGTCGTGCGTTGGAGCTGACACACATTTTCTTTATTATTGTTTTGTCTTATTAAAATAATTTAATTAATAATGCTTAGGTACCTATACAAATAAATCCGACTGTTTATTTATAAGCAAAGACTAGCTAAAATTCAAGTATTTTCAGAATAAACATTAATTCGTATAGGTATGAGTTTGAATCACCCGCTCATTCACAGAGTCAGAGCTCGTAATGTATCCTTAACGAGTCTTTTGAAGCTCTCTCAAATACAGCATTAGACGCATCTATAATGAGTACTGAGCAGTCTTTTAGAGATGGCTCTCAACATATTTCATATTAATGCCAGTCTACGGACCTCTCACATTCGTTATTCTTACGCCAAGCTTGCTTCTCTCGGCATTTCAAATTACCGCCATTAAATTTTTCATTGACTTAATTACCAACATTATGCGCTCACAAATTGCGAGAATAAATTACATCTTTATCGTGTTAAAATTACAGGGATGAAAATTAATAACAACCACCGAGTTTTCCATTAACATTTATTTGTACATAATATTCTATTAAAGAAGCTAGCTACAAATAATACCGATCATATAGACACGAATGGATATATCAATAATTGAAAATACGATACTAAGCACGTCCAGTCTAATGTCACCATCGCTTACTAACGCTGAAATACAATTGCAGTAGATATGATACGATTTTCTAATACGGTTTAGCATGAGTTTAGCTTTGGACTGTTTATACTGTAACATTGGTTTGTGCCTACCTGTCAGTATCTGAATGAATGAATGAATGAATGAATGAATGAATGAATGAATGAATTTAATTTGTTAATATTTGTGTGACACTCAAAATATTAACAAAGGATTGTATTACAATGTCAAAGTTTTACAAAGTTCTTGACAGACAAAAACTGATAGTTTTTTTAAGAACAGTGTGTGAGCGTAGAAGAAAATCGATTATACAAACTGCAATGTAAATAATCATTAATATTATACTTAATGAAATATTGTAACATGTAAATTTGGAAATAAAATACTTTTATTCCAAACTAAAGCATACAATATTACAATATTTAACCGCATGCATTTTATTAAAATGGTTTTAAATATAGTTAAAATACATTTTACAATTAATTACAAGTTTTCTAAACTGACCCCTTACTGGGACATATATAATTTAAAGTGCATACAATGAATATAAAATAGATATACTTAAGTAATTGATTATACATAACACAATAAACAAGATATTAGGCGATTCATTACAAAATAAAATGATGTTGCAAAAAAATCAACCTTTACATCTACATAACGACGATTATATGTATACCGAAATAGGTAAATTGGTGTTATATACTGAGATCAGCGTTGAATTGATTTATTTTAATTTGTTATACTGAAAATGCTGTAGTTACTTTATTATTATTATTTAATTTTTTGTATGTGACAGTAATATTGTTAATTACATTGAAAATAATACGTAATTTTTTTATACGTAATTAAATTACTTTAAATTTTGATTAACAGATCTGAGTCGTTTGCTGTGCAATCATAAGCAAAAAAGTAAATTTTTATCATGCTTATAAATGTTTAATGAAAAGATTGTAAGTATAAAAACTAAATTACAACCAAAAAAAACTTAACGTCACTTAATTTATATGCAAACATGTATGATTAATTAATTATTTTCAATCAAAATAAAATTGAAAATTAGGTCCGTTATTACAAAAAACACTAAAATTTTAAAATGGCTGTTCCTTGATTTTTATTAATTTATTATTTCTTAAGAAATCAATATTTATTTACCCTCCTAATCGCTCCTCTCTTGATGCAAAGGCTCAATATAGCGTTACATGTTTACAGAAAAAAGTATACATACATAGGAAGATGTATTGTATATTTCTCTGTGCGTCTGTGTACTAATTGGATTATGATAATAATTGTTTTAACTTTATATATACGTATATGCCTTCTACTTTATCTAAGCATTGACATTACTTTGACCCTGTAAATAACGCTATAGTATATGTATATTCATTAAAACACATTCAAGGATAGGATAGATATCTAACTATAAATGCACGAACTTAGTTTTTAAACAAAAAGGTATATATATATATTCGGAAATTTATTCAAATATCTAAATTTACATCCTACGTAAGCTAACAATAAATCGATATCGATAAGCTGTATTAAGCATGAAAATTTTAGATAATATGAATTTTAATAGTGTATAAAAAGCTTAATAGTTTTCATTCACTCATGATTAATTTTATCTATCAGTGTAACTTCAATAAACGAAGGAAGGATATTTAAAAAGAAATCAATAAAAATTTTACAGAACAAATATATGAATGGTGCAGGACAAAAAATTAATTTCTTCTAGACTACATAAAAAAGGATGTACTTATGAAAATACATCACAACTTATACTTAATTAGTAGGTATAGTTAGGTAGGAATTATTCCTTTGCATGCAATAAATGATAATATTAAAATAATCCAATAACAATTAGTTACATTCGCAAATGTTGAAACAATTAAAAATTAACAGGGTAAAATGAATTTTATTTTCACAGCCTATTAGACTGAATCCGTCAAAAATAATTGTAAACTTGTGATAGAATACCGCTTCGAACAATAATCGCCAGAGTATTCCTACTATGACAGTACAAAATGTTAATGTTAACAAATGTCAATGTTATTATTAACAAATTTCAACGTTATTATTAACAAAAGTCAATGTTATTGTTAAGAAACGTTAACGTGATTGTTAACAGACGGTTGTTTTTAAAAAGCGCCAAAAGAAGTATAACTTATAGCAAAACCTAATGAAACAGCTACTAAAAATGTATGTGACCACTAACTTACTTCAACTGTTTCGACTTAAATCAAAAATATTTTTAAAAACCATTATGTACATCTAAAACATATTTTATTTTAAATCTACAAAAATAAATTATATTAAATCAAACAAATTTTCCAGTAGTAAATATTGTTGTTTAAAAACGATATTTGAATAGCGCTATCTCCATTACGTATAGAAACTGTAAACGATTAAAGTACGCCTAAATCGTATAATTATACAACATTGTGAGACTTGTATAAACATTATTTCTATTATAACTATTTTCGAATGAAATTGGCACATAGACCACAAAATCCAGATATTATTAAAAAAATTGATATTTCGCTAAGTCCGTTTTATTATAACAATGATAAACTATCTAATAGAAGCGTCTAATAATATCCATTACTGAGTTTTATTGCCAAACTCATTAGGACCCAAAACACTTCACGAATATAACACATACATCAGCACAAAACCCAACTATCACATTTAGGGCGGATTCCACCTTACTTGTAAGAATGTGTGTTATCCTGAATGAAATTGACATCATTATAATCCGGCAAAATTAAGTGCACACAGAATCTTAAATTGCGCTTTGTAAACGTTGTATTACATTTAAGTTGGCTTATATGTTCATTTTTTAATCATCGTTCAAATACTCCAAGGATAGTTACTCTGACATAACATGATGGGTATTTGACCAAATCCGCCCTTAGACAATAAATTCTAAACACTAACAGGAAGACCTGGCAAAGTATAGCGACCACCAAGCGAGAAAACATGCAATATAATAACATGCACACGTGAAAAAGAAATGGTCTTTAATAACAGGGACGAGGGTATATTTTGCAACCACCGCGACGGCTGGAAGCGCTTAGGATATAGGATAAAACCGTATCGATAATATTAGACACAAGTGAAGTCACACACACAATCACGACGCGGTAAACTTGCTACGCAATAAAAATCTACATTAAAGTTGAATCCATAATTGGGCCAACTTGTTTAACAACGTATTGCACTGTTATGGAATTTTTTGAGGTAAGTTTCGACATGAAATGTCTTAAATGTATAAAAATATATATAAGATCACTAACCATTTTATATGAAATCAATAATAATTAGTATAATTACACTAAATTAAATTAATAAATCGCACTGCCATTAATAATATAATGACAATTTAATGTAAACTAAAATCAAAAGGTCTGTTTGATGTTTTTCAACGTAAAAAAACGTACAATAATACATGTGACTTCAATTTTACATTGAAGATGACTTTAAAGTAAAAGTTATAGCGAAAAATATGTAATTTTTCAAAATATTAATAAGGACAAGAATTCTTGTGCTGTGGCAACATTTGTATCAAGTTGTCAAACAAGTTTGTCTCATTATGGATTCTAGTTAAGGTGCGCGGATACGGGGCAGTAAATAAGGCGGGCTCACTAAAACGAAGCGAACAACACAAACAAACCAAACGGATAAGTGCATCACGTCAATAGAAAAACGTACCTACGTATTCTTTATTTTTCGTTTCTTTTTATATATTTTTTTCGTGTATTTCTAAAAAATGCTCTATTTTACAGTTATAGATGACGTGAGCTTCGGAACGCTCCCACGCGCGCGTTCCCGCGCTCGTTTGAGTATTCCGACGCTCGATGCGCCGCTCTACGGCGGAACATCTTAATCTATTTAAATAACAGGTATCAGCTGACATGAATTACGCACTTTCAGCAAAGAAAAATATGTCAAAACACTACTAACTTTTTTCGACTTGCGACTAGTGAAATCAACTCTACTTGACCATTAATCGATTAGTTGTTTAAGTTTCGTTTAAAACCCTTTCGATTAGTTCGTCCTCGAATGCACTAAGTTTTAGTATCACACCCCCACGTAGACAACATGTTATTACGGGACCCACACTAGTTGGTTAACTTTCGCAAGTTATCATATATCCTGTATATGACATGGAAAGTTTTTAAATGTGTCTAACAGATATCGATTTCGAAGTGTTACACGTTATTTCTCGATAACTCCTAAGAGAATCCTCTTATTTTTAGCTAATTTTTTATTTCCGTCTTTTTAATTCCACTTATCCAATGACCAATGTTCTACAAAGAATACCTATTTAACAAACTGCGATATGTATAAATCTAATTCCCAATAAATAGAGACGTGACATTCGCAACACATAGACCATTAAGATATAAAGATATAAATACATTTGTCACATTTATGGAACACTTATAACCTGATCGTAGAAATAACAGTATTACAATAAACATTATACGAACAAAATCCTTGCCTATTACATACTTATAATACATTTAATTAATTAAATACATTATAATGATAATAATATAAGAGTACAAATAAGGAATCGACACGTATTATAAAAGTATTTGCACAATACCAACCGATATATCACAGATAACAATAATAACATCACGCCTCTATGAATGAGTCCAGACTTAATTACTATTGTTGTAAACAGACTCATAAACTTCGATGTATTGCATTTCTGGGACTTTTCGTATCATTAACTCATTTTGGGGTATTATTGGCAATGAAACAAGAAATCTGATTCGCAATTTTTCAATATAATATATTATAGAAAATGAGTTTAAGGAAATTGCAAATTTTAAAACGATATTCTAGCACTTTAGATAAAAAAAATATTACATAAAGCAAAATTGCCATGGCCGACTAACGTATTGATATTTAACAAATAAAGTGATTATATTAAAATGTCAATATCGACCCTGAAAAACGAAATCTGTTAGTCGCTCATGTTCGATACATACATATTAAAAATATCGTGAATTTGGTGGAAATAGATGAAGAGTAATTCTACACCATTGCAATGTGATTAACGTTTACAATACTTTTGGAGAATCAATCCGGTTATAAATTATTTCGGATAATATTATGTATTTTTTTATATTTATTTAGGTAGTAATCAAGTCTGGATCTACCAAAACTAAGTATGTAACGGAGTAGAGGAGATTTATTAGTTTACACAGTGCATTCTTTTTTGCGAGTTACTGTGGAATAAATAAGTGTGCCTCGAATAATCTCGATGTAAGCGTCCATACTTCTTCACAAAAAATAACAGACTTCAAAATTAGGGATAACTCAAAAACTACTCGTTAAATTTCGCTCAAATTTAAGTGGGACTACATGACAAGCACCAGCTTTCGATTAAAAAAGGAATCATCGAAATCGGTTCTCCCAGTCGAAAGTTCTGAGGTAACAAACATAAAAAAATATAGTTGAATACCTCATCGTTTTTTGAAGTCGGTTAAAAATAGAAAACATTTGTCATTCTGCAATTCTTTTGAACTTAGTTTTACATATTGCTGTTTATTGAAGGTTTCAAGTGTCATTAAGGCCCTAAATTGTAGAATTTAATTCAGATTTATTGGCAAAACTGTAATTAAATTGTAGGCTATTGTGACAACTTATTTTTTTATGTAAACTGAGGGTTGGAGCTTTTGTAAATATTCTTATATTCCACTTTAGCACACTAAAACCAGCAACGTACAAATGCTAACACTGTGTAAACTAAAAATTTACATGCAATCACAATCAAGCAAAAAACTTTGTAAACAATGAAACGTCAAATCAAAGTTGTCAAACTTGCAGAAACTTTGTAAACAAAAATAATTGTCAGGTTTGTAATTGCTTCAAATACGGTTCCTACCATCGATTCATGTTCACCATATTTGTTTAAGTCTTGAAGACTTAAATACACGATTAGTTGGTTGTATTAAGGTTACCATAAAGTTTATTGAACATTTCAGGAAAACATGAATTTACAAGTCTGGAATATTTTATTTTTCTGCTATTCTTATACATTCGTTAATTGTTTATCTGAGACCATACATTTTTCTTTATATTTAGAATACAAAACAGTTCAGTACCATTATAATGAAAAAAAAAATCTGTTTTTAATTTTTTTATTGTTTGTTTGACAATTTTCAAAAGATCGTCAAAACCAAACAAAAAAAATTGAATCAGTTTACTAACGTAGGGTTCTATTTCCGAACTGTTTTGTGTTACCTACTTGTGTGTAGTTATTTATTAGTGTGTTGGTGAGCTCCCAAGTAAACAACGTTCCTGTCGGGTAGTTAGTTAGTTAGTTTGTTTGTTTACAAAGGTTTTGCTGGCAAGGTACGGGATGCAGTTGGTTGTGGTGACAATGGTATCTAGAGTTGACATACTGAAGTGTCACATCGCGTGGGGCTACTCCTCTGCGCCAGTGTCTTCACTGATTGTCTCGCCCGCTTTCTCTTGGGAAATGTTTTGACCTGCCGATGTTTTTAGTCAAATATATGACAATTTCATATTGTTTTTAGGGCCAGCGATGCATTGGTGACCTCTGGCGTAACAAATATCCGAAGGTGACGTTAACCACTTACCACCTTCCCTTCAGGATATTAAAAACTTTAGTTTTTTCGCAGACACTGAACATTTTAAATGACAAAGAATAACCACGATTTGTGTATTATTATGTTAAACTAATTTCGACCAACTCACGGCGAGTCTAGTGTAGGTGCAGTCGGCCTCAGAAGTAGCTTAACATTTTAGTACCTTGTTACATTACATTTCTTGAATTTGTCATAGATGTTGCTAGGAAACCGTCGAAACAGTTACTATTACAAAGTACTATAATGTTAAGCTACTTCTGAGGCCGACTGTACTAATCGTAATTATACATTTTCATTTCATTAATTTGCAGGTAAAACTGCCTAATAGTATACCGAATCCATAACCAATATTACAATATTACAATATTACAATATTATACACTCACCCTTTTTCGCTGATGAAAGTATGCACTTCTTGCAGCTTATGAAGAAAAAGGAGACACGTTAGAGTTTGGCGTGGAGGGCATGAGGTCCATGGTCTTGCACACCCAGCCCGCGATGTCCGCTGCGTCCGCGTCCGCCGAGCGGATCCACTCGTGGTTCTAGAATAAAAAAGGAGAATTTTACCTCAAGTGGAATACTTTTTTCCTTCAGCATAAGGTCTACTATAGTTTGTCGGTAAATGTGAAGCATGTTAAATTTTGATACATTTACAATTAGACAGGACAACATTCTTTTCTAGTCGGCGCAAAAGACGACAGATAAACACAAATACATACTACCATGGAGCATAAAAGGTAGGAGGGCCATCTCTGTGTATGAAAAGTGTCCGTAAAAACTTATCCAATTAGGTACGGGTGGCGCTGCAGTGCGATCTACAACAGCTATGTTCGAATATCTATTTATCAGACACTAGCGCCATTCATTATGGGTGGCATAACTCAGCAAACTTCACTCCGTCTACAACAGCCATGTTTATATATCTATTTTTCACACACTAGCGCCTAAACAGCTAGACACTTTCAACTTTCACCTCATATGAGATGGCCCTCCTTCTATTCTATCCTTCATGCATACTACTGAAAATGTCATATAACCTACGTCATATTGCGCTCCACCATACTCTATTACCGATAAAATTGTTACCCTATCTAATTTTTAAGAGTACAGTGGCAAGCCCAAGTGCCGGAAGTTTTCATGCCCGCCGAGTGCCTCCAAGCTGGCTTAACGCCTGTTATCTTACGATAACAACCGGGGCCGACGGCTTTACGTGCCCCCCGAAGTACGTAGGCACTCAAGAAATTTTTGCCACTAGCGGATCCATCTAACTATCGACCGCGCCCGCTATTGCTT
The DNA here is from genome assembly GCA_951805285.1 of Thymelicus acteon. Classification (NCBI taxonomy): domain Eukaryota; kingdom Metazoa; phylum Arthropoda; class Insecta; order Lepidoptera; family Hesperiidae; genus Thymelicus; species Thymelicus acteon. The sequence continues at coordinate 10,512,144 of OX638229.1, read as the reverse complement.
AATTTTCGGAAATATTAAATATTAATTAACAAAAAAATATCTAACACTTAGTTTTTATCCCCTATAAGTATACTCTAAAATAATACTATGCAATAATATACAGCTACATCTAGCCCATTTGGACTAGAAAGTGTTTATCTATCAACAGAAAAAAGAACAAATTAGTATATCATATGCTTATTTCTCACCATAAGAGTCTTCAAGTCAGCCCTTTCATCGGGGTTCTTCTTTAGGCAACGATCGACGAAGTCCTTGAAATCGTCGGAGAAGATTCCCGCAGGTAACTTCGGGGGCGGTTCGTTCACTATGTAGTCGAGCAGTTCGAATATCGCCATCGGTCGAGGAGAGTTCGGGGCCTGGAAATAATCACAGAAAACTTGGGTTGGTAAATACTATAGAATATTCAAGCATTAATTCCAAGTCAACGAAATTAAATGACTTTAAAATGGCACAAAGTTTAAGCAACATTAAAACAATCCGAGACTCATATCTTATATGTAAAAAAATGTTAGAAAGTATCAGAGCTACAGCTTTATCTCTGTTATACAATACAATACAACTCTTTATTGTACACCAAAATTGAATATTACAAGAGATACAATTACAAGTCATATAATAATTATGATGAAAAGGAAAGATATTCACCAATCTTTTTATATATATCTTATATGTATTGCCAATAATTGATTGTTCTCACCTGTCCAGGCGAATGGTCCTCATTCTGTCCACCAAAGATGCCAGCCAAGGTCTTGGCGTCTGGCGGTGGGATGGGGTACATTCCGATCGCCATCTCTACTAGCGACAGTCCCAGAGACCAGATGTCAGATTGCACAGAGTAGTGCGTGCCTTGCAGACGTTCCGGCTAAACAAATGGGAAGCAATCTTCATTGGAACTATAGTTGTGTACAGTGTGCAGTTTGTAAAGTCAGCAAAAGAGGTGCAAAATCGTTCCGTTTTTTTTATGAAGTTAGCCAGCATACAATGCTGACAATCCACCTGATGGTAAGTGGCTGTCGACGCCCATGGCCATCAGTAACACCAAAGGCTTCAATGATGTGTTGCAGGCCACGAAAGAGAGAAGGAAAAGAAAGAAAGAACTGGCTCTAAGTCCCCAGCCGGAACACAACGAGTGGTAGCTATCTAAACGAACCCCATGGAGAAGTGATAATAGTAATTTGTTATAATAGCATTCTATTAATAGGGGCCATCCATAAATTACGTCACACGTTAGGGGGGAGGGAGGGGGTCGATGAAGTGTGACATTGTGTGACAAGGGGTGGGAGGGGGTTCTAAATTTCGTGACGTCACATTTCAAACTCGAATAATTGGTATATAGATAAATATTAAAAAACAATTAATGGAAATTTTCGGAACTGCTGTTTTAATTTAATAATTTTTAGGTGTAAAATTTCATAATATGTGACGTCACACTAGGGGGGGAGGTCTCACAAATGTGACCAGCTATGACAAGGGGGGGGAGGGGTCAAAAAGTCATGAAATTAGTGTGACGTAATTTATGGATATTTAAGTAATGAATTTTTATATCACAACATACATTCATTATTAAAAGTTTGAATACTCACAGACATATAACTCCGAGTGCCCACAAACGAATTTGCCATGGAATCAATCAGCTGGCCAGAAACTCCAAAGTCGCAAATCTTGATCTCTCCGTTGCTGTTCACCAGAATATTTGATGGCTTCACGTCTCGATGCATGATGGCATGCTTATCTCTTAAGTAGCTGAGACCTTTCAGTACTGCTGATGTTATTGTTCCTGGAAAATAGAAGTTTTATTTGCCTTTTAATAACAGTACATGTTAGTACACAAAGGTGGTCTAGGACTTAAGTGATATTAGCGGACACTTTGAAGAATTTACTAAGCTATCAACAAGTACAAAGCAATTGCGATTGGTGTGCTGCCTCGTTTCCCGCCGTAGGTCGAATGTCCGCGATGGCGATGGCTGCCCCGTCCCGTATCTACGATAGCCCACGCGAACAGTACATAATACAGATGGAGAAGAGAATTGATGGAAAGCATTCATCGCCAAATGGCCTGTGTTGATCTTTAATGATTGCCATTGATGATGTGCCAATAGCGACAAAATATCTGGAGCATATCCATGTTTCGGCAAGCACATGGAGCCATTTTGTTTGGGTATGATAGCAGTTGTTAAGTCATGTCAGAAAATTTTCAGGTGGCGTAAAAACTTCCTTCAATAATAAGACGTCTTGCAATTCTACATAATATGATGAAGCGTTCTCCGGTCCTCTTTAATTACTTGTAAAATATAGTAAAATGCTTAGCTACACTCAAATTTACCTAAAATTGATTCCGGAATCCTTCCAGCTTTTTTTAAGATGAGATCTAATGAACCACCATCCATGTATTCCATACAAATAGATATTTCGCCATCGCTGTAGAAAGCCCCATAGAAGCCAACTATGTGGGCAAAATTGCATTCATGAAGCACTTTCAATTCTCTAATAATCTGTTTCTTGATGGCCGGCTTTACCTCCAAGTGGATGAGCTTCCTAGCCATTATCAAACCAGTTGATTTGTGACGGACTTTCATTACCACGCCGCCGTTTCCTTGACCTGAGTAAAATTGGGTGGGTAAATTATATTTGCATGTAAAAATAATACACTACAGATGTTTGAATGCATAATCAGATTAAGTTAATTTTTAGCTTTGAAATGACATCCGTCTTTTTGGAGTTAATTGTTGTCTCATTAAAATAACGATAAAATAATAATATATAGTCCTCAATAATAAAATGATAAAATAATATTTTTTTAGTATAAAAATTTTAGGTAGGCAAATATGTAGTACATGCACTTACTTTAAATATCAAAATAATTTATTTATCAATAATTAAGGTAGCAGAATTCTACTTAACTAACTATATTTATTATTAGTTTATAAAATAAAGTGCATTTATTCTACCACTTGAGCTAATTTTTGAGATATCTAGACTTTTTATTATTTGATGCAGTTAAATTGTCCTTGTAAACAGGTTTTTATCATCAAATTCAGGTTTTGTTAAAATTTGATAGTTGAAGGAGTTTTTAGGTGTCAACTGCAAAATTAACCATGCAAAGAGTTAAACTTTATTTTATGTTTCATTAAATATTTAAGCTGAAGATTCTTGTAACATATACTGTTTAGTCACATAATAACATTAGTGTCACTTGACTGTATTTTGTTATTTCAATTTACTCATAGGAAACTTAACATAGGTACTTGTTACAAAACAAAAATAATAATTATTTTTAATTGATTGTTCATGTATGACATATAACAAAATAAATGTATTGTTTTTAAAGCTGATTTTATTTTTAACACTATACTTTGATTTGCTGCTCACCAATTAAAATATACATTATATATTTAAAAGGTAATTTAAATAAATATCCTAACAATTACAATTTACAGGAAAGTTACTGCTGAATAACTTACATTAAAACATGATGGTAATTATAGTTTCCCACAGAGAGTAAACAATAATACACCAACATTAAAGTTGTTGAAAGTTGCAACAAATTTTGTAATACTTAATTAACTTTTGAAAAAACATTAATTAATACATGATACATTAATACAAATTAAACTGCATGCACATTTGTGAATAAAATGAATAGAAATATACCTAATTCACCCAGCTTTTCAAAATCATCATCACTTAATTCTCCTATCTTCTCCTTCTGACATAGGAATACTTCTATTCTACGCCTCTGTGTGTCGTCCATTTCTATCTGCTCCAGCCTTTCTGTTAATGCTTCTATGCTTGTTTTAGACTTCCCAGCCAAGCCTTGCCGCCTGATAATTTATAGCCAGATTAATAACAAGACTAATTAATATAAATGTAGTAAATAATAATCCTGGAGATTAAATTACAAATAAATCAACCGCAGGCCTATCAGAGTAAAGTTGTATGTGCAGGTGTTTCTAATTACTTTATGGCTGAAGAATTAAGCATTTTTTTTATAAATGTGAACTAGAAAAAGTGAACTATAGATTGAGTAAAGTGGAATTAATTGGGAAGATTTTGTTATCTACCTATTTCTTACCGTGTGGTTTTTCATTAACAACAAATGTGTTAAATCGCTTATCATTGTAAAATAAGATGAGCTTAAAGTTATTACTATGATATGAGTTAAAGTTTGCAAATTGTGATTGAGACAAAATTACGTGTTTACTAAATCAGCAGCAGATATGTATGTATATATTTTTTTATTTGCACTGCAATAAAGAGATATCAAATATCTACATCTAAAGATGGAAAGAAAAAGAGATTTTCTTTATAATATGTAATAAAAGCAGTAGTATTTTAAAAGAGCCGCTTTTGTTGTATCATTCACTTACCGACTTTTTATCCGTACGCAAAGCACGTAGACGGTTTCAAAAAAATGTTAGTCATCAATTTAAAACTAATTGGTACTCTACGCACGGGAAATAAATTAAATATGGCACAGTTGGAACTTACTCTGATGCAGTAGCAGATTTCAGCTGTGGAGTCATATTAGACGGTGTGATAGCTGGAGCGGTATCTATGGACCCTGGTGGGAGGGTCAAATTCAACTTGTTCTTAGACATTTTGCTCATCTTCGGGAAGTTTATGTCACGGCATTTAAGCAGCAAGAAGTACTCCTTACAATCTTGTAATCTCTAAACTCAGTGATTCACTGTGGGTGTAAGTAATCAAAACAATAAAATAATTATAACATAGGACACGAACAAAAATTCGTCGGTATCGAATCGAATTGTCAGACATAAAATAATGTTGCCATGCCAGATAACCTTCCTTGTCAAAATGTCAATAGTCTTCAGTTGCCATGCCATAAATCATAATAACCTTTTTTAATTTATTTTTTTCTATAAAAAAAATGTTATCTTAAATATATATATATATAAATAAATATAATACTACTATTTAATATATATAAATAAGTTAGATATTATTCCTGTTTTATTTTTGATAAAAAATTGAGGATAAATAATTCTATGATAACCGTACTCGGCACATGTGGATGGAACTGTGTTCCGTATATGGAACATTCGCGTTATTGGCCCATTATGGGGATGGAAAGGAAGAGAAAAAGAGAGAGATAGCACTATTTTTTCTTCTAAAGAATATTTTGTGAATATTACGACGTCCTATCCTTCCGTTTAATCACTGCGATAAAGTCATAATTATTTTACAGATAGTTCATAGAATAATGCTAATGAACTTACTTGTATTATTCAACTAGCTGTTACCCGCAGCTTCGCATGCGGAAATTATGCTTATCATATTTGTACCCCTTGCAGAAGAAAATTTAAAAACAGGTTAATTTATATTGAAGTACTAATATTTAGGAATTTATATACGGAAACCTACGATACAATCACAAATCATTCCTCCGGGAACGGATTATGAAAAATAAACAACATTGACATTAATTAGTTTTTCTTTTTCAGGAAAAATTTTGAAAAACTCGAAAACATGTATTCCATAAATTTAATGAGGAGCGTTTGTTGCAAATTTAAAGCAAATCATTGATATTTTTAAAATATTCCATACTAAGTTTCATCTTGTTTCCGGGGAAAACTATAAATTTTATCGGGACAAAAAGTTTTTAAAAACGTGATCCAATGTATAAGGAACAACTTAACTAATTTGCGTCGAAATCAGTTCAAGGGTTTTCATGTGATGCCCGGACAGACAAACAGATAGACAGACAGACAAAAATTTTAAAAACAAATTTTTTGAGTGCCCCTAACCGAAATTTTGAAAAAATATTTAATGTACAGAAAAACTGGCGCTTGAGTTTTATTTAAAAAAATCAAAAAGGTTCCGTTTTTCCATCCATCCAGGAGTTACATATCTTGTCTCCAAGTAACACCACCAGATCCTAAATGGATCAATGATGAACTGGTTTTACGATATCAACATGAACAGTATAAATATCTTTCCATCCGGACACTTACACTCACTCTCCCGCTCCCATTCCCTCTCCCACTTAAACCCCCCCCCATCCCTCCCTCTCACACACTCTCTCTCTCCTTCTCTTTTTCCTTATCTCTCTCTCTCCTTCTCTTTCTCTCTCCTTCTCCCTTTCCCGCTCTCTGTCCCTCTCCTTTGCCCGCTCACGGTCCCTCTCCCGCTTCCTGTCCTTCACCCTCTCCCTCTCTCGCTCCCAGTTCCTCTCTCGCACTCGGTCCCTCTCCCGCTTTCTGTCCCGCTCCCTCTCCCTCTCCCGCTTCCTGCCCCTGTACCTCTCTCTACCTCTTCCGCTCTCGGGCCCTCTCCCGCTTCCTATCCCTCTCCCTCTCTCTCCCTCTCACGCACCCTGTCCCTCTTCCTCTATAAAATACAGTCAATGACTTCCAACCCCTATTTTTGGGGGATGAATTTGAACAAAACTATGATACAGTTATTTTTTGTGTCTAACTATAAGCTTAAATACAAATTATCACCCTTCTTACTTCAAAACGACGAAGTTGCCATACTACCTAATTGCACAACGTTATTCAACCTTTTAGGGGTTGATTTTCCAAAAAACACATAACCTTTAAATTTTGTTTCTAATCTTGAACTAATATATAAATTTTCATGCTTTTAACTTCAAAAATGACGAAATTGCGTATTAAAGTCCATCTAAGAAATTAACCCTTTAAGGGATGATTTTCCAAAAAAATGTGTTGAAGTTAACTTTTGTTTATTACTATAAACATACATAAAAATTTCCTATTTATAACTCTAAAACGGACAAAGCTGATTTATATGTAAAAGACTTCCAACCCCTATTTTTAGGGGATGAATTTCGAGAAAACAGTGATACAGTTATTTTTTGTGTCCAACTATAAACTTATATACAAATTTTCACCCTTCTTACTTTAAAACTGACGAAGTTGCCATAATACTTGCACAACCTTATTCAACCCTTTAGGGGTTGATTTTCCAAAAAAACACATAACCCTTAAATTTTGTTTCTAATTTTGAACTAATATATAAATTTTCATGTTTTTAACTTCAAAAATGACGAAGTTGCATACTAAGTTAAATTGAAGAAATTAACCCTTTAAGGGATGATTTTCCAAAAAAATGTGTTGAAGTTAACTTTTGTAACTACTATAAACATACATGAAAAAATTCATACTTATAACTCTAAAACTGACGAAGCTGATTTATATGTAAAAGACTTCCAACCCCTATTTTTAGGGGATGAATTTCGAGAAAACAGTGATACAGTTATTTTTTGTGTCCAACTATAAACTTATATACAAATTTTCACCCTTCTTACTTTAAAACTGACGAAGTTGCCATACTACTTGCACAACCTTATTCAACCCTTTAGGGGTTGATTTTCCAAAAAAACACATAACCCTTAAATTTTGTTTCTAATTTTGAACTAATATATAAATTTTCATGTTTTTAACTTCAAAAATGACGAAGTTGCGTACTAAGTTAAATTGAAGAAATTAACCCTTTAAGGGATGATTTTCCAAAAAAATGTGTTGAAGTTAACTTTTGTTTATTACTATAAACATACATGAAAAAATTCATACTTTTAACTCTAAAACTGACGAAGCTGATTTATATGTAAAAGACTTCCAACCCCTATTTTTAGGGGATGAATGTTGAGAAAACAGTGATACAGTTATTTTTTGTGTCTAACTATAAGCTTATATATAAATTTTCACCCTTCTAACTTCAAAACTGACGAAGTTCCCATACAATCTTGAACAACCTTATTCGACCCTTTAGGGGTTGATTTTCCAAAAAAACACATAACCCTTAAATTTTGTTTCTAATTTTGAACTAATATATAAATTTTCATGTTTTTAACTTCAAAAATGACGAAGTTGCGTACTAAGTTAAATTGAAGAAATTAACCCTTTAAGGGATGATTTTCCAAAAAAATGTGTTAAAGTTAACTTTTGTTTATTACTATAAACTAACATAAAAATTTTCATATTTATAACTCTAAAACTGACGAAGTTGGTTTGTATGAAAATGACTTCTAACCCTTATTTGTACCCCTTAGGGGATGAATTTCCAAAAATCCGTTCTTAGTGGACGTCTCCTTAGCAGGAACTATCTACCTACCAAATTTCATCTTAATCGGTTCGGCAGTTTCTGAGATTTTTTGTTTAATCAGCGGTGTGTCGCTTTTCAATTTTATATATATAGATTTCAAAATTGCACTGACTATATACAGCCAAAATAGGCATATAATAATAATAATAATAACGCTTCACACTCATAGCCCCACACTAGGATTCCGTGTTATGGGTGCCATGGACAACACACAGAGACAAGAACACTCACACCCAAACAGAGAACAGAAAAACATAATAATTCATATTTCCGCCTCGTTGGGAATCGAACTCACCACCCTTGGCGCGGCGATCCGGTATGGTAACCATCGCACCACACAGGTCATGTTAGTGCACCTTAACATCACCAACTTCCACTATTAGGATTGTCACAGGATAGTCACTATTGTAGATAGTCTTCTGTGATTGTAGGCACGCAAATCACCCCGTACTTGGCTCAATACTTTTCATTCTTTCCTACTTCTAACGAGTGTTTATGATCGTGCTATGGATAGGAGTTATTAAATTATAATGCATATTTGAAAAAAAAAGCGGCCAAGTGCGAGTCGGACTCGCCCATGAAGGGTTCCGTAGCAGCAAGTAAGGGGCCGTCCATTAATCACGTGAGGCTTGAAAGGGGGGGGGAGGGGTTTGACAAAAATCACGAAAATAGCACAAAGGGGGAGGGGGGGTGTAGTAAGATATCACGTGTATTTATTTTTTCGTCAAACGCGCGATTTTTAAATAGAAAAGCAGCGTGTAGTGTGACTTTGACTTGCCGTCGCCAGGCAACGAACGAAGGCCTCACGCGCCGCCACCAACTGCCCGGCTCGACATGCAGTCGCCACTTCGCTAGGATTCGAAGTATCGGCCTCTGGTATCGATACCGAGTACTCGTGCGGTATCGAGGGTAAGGTATCGATACCCAAAAAGTATCGATACTACTCAGTATCGAGTACCCACGAGGATCACATTACGTGCTAAAAAAAAGGGTCATCGGCACTCAATTTCATATCACTTTCTTGAGAAATAGAAGTACTCAGTATTATAAAAGTACTGCAAGATGCTTATCCAGTTATTAGTATTGAAGAATGTCTTGCTAATCCGTAGTCCGAGGACAATACACAATAAATATGTTCATGTACTAGTACAATATGTTCTTGTAATAATACAATACATGATTACACCCTTCGTTTATCATTATTTTTATGGCAATCAAAAACAACTTGCAACCTAGTCTAGACATTTTTATCATGGTCCTTAATTTCAGAATTTCAGGTACTAAAAATACACGTGATGTTGGGGAGGGGGGGGGGGTAGTCTTAAACCTCACTACATATCACCAAGGGGGAGGGGGGGGGGTTAAAAATGCTAAAAAAAGGTCACGTGATTAATGGACGGCCCCTAACATAAGTTCTTTTAGTTCGTTGTAACTTTGATCGATGTTTTTTGTGGTTTACGATTTATGACGTATTAAAAAAAACTACTTACTAGATCTCGTTCAAACCAATTTTCGTTGGAAGTTTGCATGGTAATGTACATCATATATTTTTTTTAGTTTTATCATTCTCTTATTTTAGAAGTTACAGGGGGGGGGGACGACACACATTTTACCACTTTGGAAGTGTCTCTCGCGCAAACTATTCAGTTTAGAAAAAAAATATATTAGAAACCTCAATATCATTTTTGAAGACCTATCCATAGATACCCCACACGTATGGGTTTGATGAAAAAAACATTTTTGAGTTTCAGTTCTAAGTATGGGGAACCCCCAAAATTTATTGTTTTCTTTCTATTTTTGTGTGAAAATCTTAATGCGGTTCACAGAATACATCTACTTACCAAGTTTCAACAGTATAGCTCTTATAGTTTCGGAAAAAAGTGGCTGTGACATACGGACGGACAGACAGACAGACAGACAGACAGACATGACGAATCTATAAGGGTTCCGTTTTTTGCCATTCGGCTACGGAACCTTAAAAAAGGATAATAATAATTATGAACAATATCCTACTAATATTATAAATACGAAAGTTTGTTATTCTTTAACGCAATAAGTATTGAACGGATTTTCATAAAATTTACTATTTAGCACACGAGGCAATGATCTGAAATAGGACATAATTAACCTTGAAAACTGTCTTTGCCTATCCCAGAGCGTTAGTTTTCCATATACCGTACGTAATAAAAGTTTGTTAGATCCTGAAAAGGTAGAATTTGCACAGGAAAATATTTTGTGGTAAGGAAAATGCTTATCGATACAAATCTTAATAATGTATATAAATTACGTGTCACGTTGTTTGTCCGCGATGGACTCCTAAACTACTTAACCGATTTTAATGAACTTTGCACACCGTGTGCAGTTTATCCAACTTGAAAGATAGGATACACGGAAGGTTAAAAAAAAATTGACAGAACGAAGTCTGTCCGGGTAGCCAGCGTTATAATAAAATTTTAATTCAGTTACACATAAACATTAAAAATCTGCTAATATTTACAAAAATGTCAACTATTTAAACAACTTTTATAATGACATAAATAGTGGTACTAAACACTTGAAATCTTACAGCCTAGTTATCATTATAAGTAGTCAAGCATAATATTCTCAAAACATTTTCCATTTGCGTAAGACAGGGGGCATAAGATCCAATTGATTAAAAAAAACTTAAAATTATTTATGACTTAATTTTAGTCAAAAAATTATTGATTCCAGGTTGGTTTTTCTTTACTTCAGGTGTGTTTTTCTTAGGCTCGCTTTTCAGTTTTTTGTTGTCTTTGTTGTCCTGTTTTGCTTTCTTTTTTTCATTTTTGGGGCTTTGTTGTTCTGCATCTGGGAGGGACTTTTTCTTTTTGACTTTTTTCTTTTCTCCTTCTTCTGGTTCGCTTGAAGGTTGTAATAGAGGTGTAGGATCATTCATGATCATTGCCAATTTTCCAAAGTAATTCCATAGTTCATCAACACAGTTTTCTGGCTTAGATCCATCACTATTCTCCCAGAGCAAGCCATATAACCTTGGCTTAAGTTTCTCAGTCGGTTTTTTGAGTTCCAATTCAAATTCATCCTCTAGATGTTTCAGTCTTGCTTTTTGAGTTTCTGGTGACAAAGACAATACATCTTCTTCGTCCATTGTTGCTTCCTATAACAACAGAGATGTTTATATTAATAAGAATGTTGTAATAAAAATTTTCACACAACCAATTACATACACAAGCGCGCGCGGTTATAACAAAGAAAGAGAAAGTTGCATGTGGCATGCATAATGCTATTTCTTTACATGACCATTTCTAACAAACAACAATGCTCCAATTTCAATAATACATTATTATTTTGAAATGTTTAATGTTTTCTGATTGTATAAGGTGTATGTGTAAGCCCCGTGCCTTATATTACAAAACTGAAAATACTTCTATTGTTATGTAAATATCGACATACCGATAAATAAGATAATTATTATTTTTATTACCCACCCATATTACAATTAACTAAGCGTGAAAACTTGTGACTTGCTCTCTTTGTCTGTAATTATGTATAATTTCATCTGCTTTACATTCTAGCTGTAAGTTTTTCAAATAAAATAAAATAAAATGCTGACCTCATCACTAAGGTACCCATGGGGCACAAACACCTCATTATCCACCTCGTACTCATCAGCATCCTGTTCATCATCGCTGCCTGCAGCGCTGCCATCGATGCTTTCACCTTCTTGTTCTTCCTCCCAATCATCATCACTGTCCACTTCATAGTCGAGATGTTTCTGGAAGGGTATAATTATGAAATTTAAATATACGAAATAGTAACCACCCTGTTTTGCTTCGGTTTTCGTATATTTTTTTTATATTATTGCCAATGTTTCTCAGATAGAAGAGAAGACCATTGTTGGTGAAAGAGTTTTCAAAATTAATCCGTAATTTTTGAATCTATTATTATACAAAAATCTTCCTTTAATCTTTCCTCTTTATAAAATTTGTATGGGGTTGACAATATTCTGTAATATTAAGTGTCTTTCACATTAGAATATTATGCCAACAGCCTCATAGCTTTAATATGTCACTTGGAAATGTAAAATGGTCAACAATGTTAAGCAAATTCAGATAATGGTTAGTTATTCATTTTCGTACATGATCAATCAATTGGCCCCAGTTTGTATTGCTGTATAGATAGCTATTGACATAGACAACACTATTATTAGCTAAACCTGTTAAGACATGTCTTTGGATAACATAAATACATCACTTAACAATCCCCCAATCCAGCCTGGATAAAAAAAACCTCTAATATACTGCTGCAGATAAAAAAAAAAAAAAAAAAATTGTAATACCTGATCTTGTTGGAAAGGTCTTCTAGGCCTGATATAAGTACTCTTTTTCCGCCAGGTACCCCAATATGGCGGCCGTCGGTTTTCATGGAAGCTGAACAACTTAGGACGCAGTTTTTCCCGTACTGTTGCATCACATGATAGGATTTCACCAGCTCCACCCATAGGCGGCAGCTCATCTTCTGAAAATGTAAGATGTATATATTAAAAATTGTTATTATCCATGACTTGTTTTTATTTAATTGCCCATTCCCCTCTATTGTGGCATAATGATGATATGCAGACATCACACACACTTTTGTAAATAAAATAATAAATACAAAAATGGAAAATTCCCTTGTTTTCCTCAAATGAATGTTAGTGAATATACAAGATTAAACTGTATAAAATTATTAAAATGATAGTATTATTTGTATGGTATTATAGTTAGCATTTCTATTTCCACAAAAAACAAACATCTTTTTTCAGGAACTTACCTATTATCATTACATCGTCATCTTTATCAGTCAAAGGCCAAGTCTTTCCACTAGACAAAGGTTTGTTGACTCCTGCTTTGAGACTTTTAATATACAGAGAATTTTCTGGAACATTCTGTGTCTTTAATGCATCATCTAAGGTGAGTCTTTTCTCTTCTGTGAAGTTGCCTCTAACAGTTGGTGCCAATCTCATATCAGATTTAATGGCAAAACTAGACAGCACGCTACTTTTACTAACAGTATGAGTACTAATTTGGTCTTTTTCGACCTTCTGTTTTGGAACAAAGAAGTTAACAAAAGCCTCAGCAGCTTTCTTCTTTTTCTGTTCCTGTTCCAATTTCTCTAACTCCAATGCCTCTTGTTTTTTACGTTTCTCTTCCTCTCTTGCTTCTTTCTCTTTCCTTTTCTGTTCTTCCTTCTCTTCCTTTTCTTTGCGTTTTTGTTCTTCTTTTTCTTCTCTTTGTTCTGCAAATTAAAAAAAGATTATGCAGGTTTATAAATGTGAATCTAAATAAGACTTAATAATTTAAATATGGAAAAAATAGGTAAACATAACAAACTTACAGAAATAGGAATAGGCTTTTACTAAGTTAATATGCATACCATTTAGAGTTCATCACTTATAAAAAATATAGACACTTTTACAATATATGAATGCAATATAAAAATGTTTTGAATATGGTTGATATGGTCATATGTAATATATTCTTCTGATCTGTAATATTATACAAAATAATACTAGAATGTGCTCATTTTAGTCCTATATTGGTATTCGCAATATTTTGATTATGTATAGTATACACAATATTCTGACTTAGCTATATATGTAGTTATGGCTAAGCTTTAACATGTTAAAAGAAACATCATCTTACATTATACATTCTGTCATATTGGTTAGTTACCAAATAACACTAAAGTGTACAGGCAGAGTTTGTATTTTACTATTGTAATGTAAATCTTTACATACTTTTCTCTAGTTCTTTCTGCCGATCTTTCTCTTCCTTTTCTTTGCGTCTTAGTTCTTCTTTTTCCTCTTTCTCTTTTCTCTTCGCCTCTTCTTTTTCTTCTTTCTCGCGTTTTCGTTGTTCTTCCTTCTCCTGCTTCTGTTTGGCTCTTTCTTCTTTCTCTTGCTGTCTCTTTTTATCTCTCTCTTGTTTTTCCTTTTCACGCTCCTCTTTCTTTTTAGCAGATTCTAGTTTCTTTTGGATCTGGAAAAACAATGACAACGTGTAATTTAACTACATACCCTGTAAATATAGTGTATCCGGAAGATGACATTACAAGTACATATTTTAAGTTAGATAACTCCATTATGGGTTTATCTATATCCTTGAAATACTTCCATAACTTGTGTAAATGATGTAATATCTTTAATTAGGATTACACACCATGATGCAGATGATATTTTCTAGTTCTGAAAAGCAATCACGCATAATGACAATAATATTTTTTTTATTACTTTTCAGGAGTGAATATTAAATTATTTCAGCATGTTAGACAATACTGGGGGGTAAAGCTCTACTTTTTCAATCAATAACAAATTACAATCTGTGATTTATCTATCTGAATCACTAAATACCATGTAATAAAAAGCGTCCCATAATCCTATTTGTATGGAATTAGCCATCAAACTATCAAAGATATATCTGTCGGCAAGTGGCTGCCTACGAGTGTCAATTACATTTAAGTCCTTATGACCATAGTATTACAAAGGCACTGGGACCCACTCCTGTTACTGAAAAATCAATAATGTCCATTTTGTCCATACATTTAAAAAAGATATAACCTTATTTTAGCTGTAAAAAGCTCTGTTCTGCTTCACATTACTAGCACCCATGACTTGAGAATATTATATACATACTAGCTGACCGGGCAAACATTGTTCTGCCAAAAATGTTTTAGGGGTAGGGGGATGAAAAATAGATGTCCGATTCTCAACCCTAGCCAATTCACGAAAATCGGTCGAGCCGTTTTGGAGGAGTTCAACTTCAAAAAAGCGTGATGTGAGAGTTTTATATATTAGATTTATCTATCACTTTGCAGGCAGGGTCACTACCATCTAGGCAAGAGGGTCGTCAAAATCAGGGTTCGATTCTTGGCTGGGGCAAATATTTAATAATAAACTATGTTCTTTGGTTATGGGCTTTTATCTCAACTGTGCAAGCAATGCCACCTGTGAGACAGGCAAACATATAGAGGAAGTGTGTTACTTTGTTAACTAACATGTTTTAGCTAAAATATTATACCTGTTTTGGAGTCAGATTTGTATTAGACTCATTCAAAGAAACATCGTCCTTGTTTTTGGAAACAGAGGAGCTCCTCATGCTGCGTCTTGGAGTTGATGAGTCTGAAGATATTGACTCATCACCAGTACTCAATTGTGAAATATTAAGTTTATCCATTTCTTTCTTTTCAATCCTAGTACTTCGTTTTGGTGTTACAGATATTGGTACTGCTTTAGACTCAGACTCTTTCTCTGTTTGTTTTTCTTCTGAATCACTATCACTTATTTCTTTGTCCGAACTATGATTTTCATTACTTTCTTCATCGGATTTATTTGTTTGTTCTTCCAGTTTCTCAAGATTCTTTTGCTCAGACTCTTGGTTTGAATCCTCCAAGACAAGAACCTCATCAGTGGATTTAACATCTTTATTTTCCTCGGGATTTTTCTGTACTATATTTGACAAATTTATCTCATTGTCACAAACATTATTTGCTTCTTCTACTTCTTCGTCCACCTCCATAACTTCAACACTGTTAGTTTCTTTATTGGTCTCAGCAGCATTTTCGATAGAATCTACAGAGCTACTTGTGGAAACAGATTTTTTAGTTCCTTTCTTTTTCTTTGAAGTTTTTGACTTTTGCTGCCGTTTCTTTTTGTATGCAGCATCAACTAATTTAACATATGGGTTCATCGGCTTCTCTTCATCATGTTTACTGTCATCATCACTTATCACCAAAGTTTCAGTGGCCACGTTTTCTTTAGTTACTTTGCCAATTTTTGTAACTGGGGCAGGTTCTGGTGCAGAAAGCTTTCTTTTCCTCGACGGAGGCGTATCAGGTTTAGGTGAAACATCGCTAATGATCTTAAAGGGAAGTCGAGCTTGCTTTAACTTCTTTTTAGATGGTGTCACTTCTTCATTCTCCGGCGACTTCGGAGTTTTCATTTTTATATAGACAAACAAACGTAATAGGCAATAAATAAAAGTTTCAAACTATATTTTAATTAATAACAGCACACAATTCAAGTCAAAATCAATCACATTCTGTAATTCTGTTTTTGTTTTAAGAATAGTACAGTTTCGGAATACACAGTAAACTTTGACAGCGTTTAGAAAACGCGGGAGAAACCGAGGAAAAACAATGACAATGATTGACAAGAACAAGATGATTGCTGTCAATGATTTGACGTTTTATGTTCAAAGTAGCTTGCGTTCTGAATCAACTTTTTATGAAAAATAGTTTCAAAAACTTGAAAATCAAGGAAAAGTTACAGTATTTACTAATGAAATGGCGATTCACAAATATGGAAAGATAAACATATTTATTGATTGTTACTTAAGCTGTAAAATTTTAACACAAAAATAACTATTGATTGAAATACAAAGACTTGAACATATTTAATTTGCGTTTCAAAACGGTAATGTAGCTTACCACAGAGTATTAAAATATATAACGTGCTTTAAGCATGCTTTAAGGGTGCTGATTACTGCTGATAATACAAATGCTAGCAAAAAGCATGCTTTAAGAACATGTTCCATGGTCAGGGTTGGATTTTGTACTATATTTATTTATAGTATTTATATTATAATTTCGCCCTTTGTACTATGTGTACAGTGCGACCAACTTATCTGTGAACTGAGGGAGGGCGCTGTCGAACGCATTGGACCAATCACTGGGACGCAATTCGAGACGTAGTAAATGTCAATGTCATTCATTGACATTAACACAAAGAACTTAAGAATGGGGCAGCATTAGTTCCAATTTTCGCCATTTCACAGATAAGTTGGGCGCACTGTATGTGCTATCCACATCAAAAGATAGTACGCTAAAATACTTTAATTTAAAATTTGCTCCCGAATGCTTAATTTTACGTCATATGAATATTTTTGTTTTTAATTTTTTTTAACTGGAATTGATTTTAATTACTAGGTATTATCTATGTTAACAAAATTAATGACAGTGTAGATGCTATAAATTAACTGACATTATGACATTAGCAACTGTTTATAATAATTTTGTCATTGAGAATTTTTATGAAAGGATTTTGTAATTGCTAGAGCAAAATTAAAGATTTAAAGATACATATACGTCATGCCGAAGTTTAAGTATGATTTTCACGACGTATCGTTGGGTTTGAAGAAGTTACGAGATTTTTTGTTGGGAAGGAAGCATGTTCTTCACGCAAGATTTCCACCGTTATTAGCACCCAGGACTATACCGCCCCCTGAAGTACCACGTGCTCCGGAGTACAAATACGCTAACCAATATTATCATTCACGTCATGTTTTGAATTCCGTGAAGCCTCCCGTCGTAGCCCCTGTTGCGGAAGGGCCCCCCGTCGTGAGGGACCCCACTAAAAAAGCTGGCTCTGGAGGCATGAGCCCTGACTCTGTTAGTAGACATGTGGTTTTTTGTAACTTGTAGCTGGTAATATACATAGAAAAAGTAATAGACGATACAAAAGACGTCGATTTCATATAATCGGTACTCGACGACTACTACGATTTATTTATAAAATTATCAGCACAACAAAACTGAGGGTTTGACTGTTTTTAAACATCTCTCATCCCATTTCACATCAGACCTCACCTCTTGTTTCTAAGTCGAGCGACTTTTTGTCCACGAGAAAAATATTCGAGGTATAAATCATATTTATTATTTACTAGCTGACCCGGCAAACTTTGTATCGCCTAACAAACTATTTTTTTTCTAAAATAAAAGTAGCCTAAGTTATTCCTTGTTACATCAGCTATCTGCCAGTGAAATCCCGTCAAAATCGGTTCAGCCATTTCAGAGGTTAACCGGAACAGACAGACAGACAGACAAAAATTATAAAAAATGTTGTCTTGGTATATGTACCGTGCATACATCCAAATTCCAAATGCACTTAGTAAAAAACGGTTATTTTAATATTACAAACAGACCCTTCAATTTTATTTATTTCTATAGATGATATTATTTATTCTCTCTTTCTTGGCTGATGACCATGGGCGACGATAGCCACTAACCATGAGGTGGATCGTCAGCTCGTTTGCCGGCTATTTCCATAAAAAAATCTTTAGGTTGTCAACATGTTCTCAACCTTACGGGATTTTTTCCCGCTGAGTAACAGTGTCACTTGTTACACAAGAGTGTGACGTGTGATGTGACTCCACAGGAACAACCCTCTTTATATCAATCATCCTTGCAGGTGTGCTTCACCAATGTTCCCACCCCTGGCCCGCCGTGGTGGTGGGATGGACATTGTTACTTCGAACACGTGCCGGACTCTAAACCTCCCTGGAAACAGCCTCCTCCAGGTTGTCCGCCATCGCCTGATAAAAGGCAGTAGAAAATCAAAGAGTTCACGAGTCCTCTTTTAAATAGTAATATTTTTTATTAAAGTCGACAGATGCCAAGGCCAAATAATGGCAATTTTCCTCAATGTACCTACACTTATACAGGTACTAATAAAATTGATGCGAAAACGGACGACTAGCTGAATTAGAAAGAAACATTTACTGTTTGGATTGACTCAAATAACTGCGGGTACGCTAAGCTAAGCGGGTAGCTAATTATTGACTGTTTTTTCCCAATTTTTTTGGTTCATCATCATCATCGTATTACGCGCTGTCCTACGTGGGCGAATCAACGCGAACGCGAAGCGACGCGGCGCGACGCAAAAATAACAAACATTCGAGATGTATTGAAGTATCTTACGTGACCAAAAGCACGTAGAGTGTGTTGCGGTGCGGCGCGTTTTGACGCGAACGCGATCAGTTGGTTTGATATTTTCGCGCGAAGTTCAGCGGCGCGGCGTAGATATCTCAGTAGCGGTGAAGTGACAATTCGCGCGCACGTAGGACAGAGCCGCCGCATCGCACTACATCGCACTCAATTCGCATCGGATCGCTTCGCGATCGCGTTCGCGTTGATTCGCCCACGTAGGAGACGGTATTAAACTCTGTTCAATCCAAGTTCGCAAACGTCAAGTGCAACCCTGACGTATTACGCGCTGTCCTACGTGGGCGAATCAACGCGAACGCGAAGCGACGCGGCACGATGCGAAAATAACAAACAGTCAAGATGTATTGAAGTGACCTACGTGACCAAAAGCACGTAGAGTGCGATGCGGTGCGGCGCGATTTGAAGTGAACGCGATCAGTTGGTTTGATATTTTCGCGCGAAGTTCAGCGGCGCGGCGTAGATATATCAGTGGCGGTGAAGTGACAGTTCACGCGCACGTAGAACAGAATCGCCGCATCGCACAACATCGCACTGAATTCGCATCGGATCGCTTCGCGATCGCGTTCGTGTTGAGTCGCCCACGTAGGACACGGTGTTAAATTGCTCAAAATTGGATGTAACAGACCATCCGAATGTTAAATGGCGATTAGGCAAACGAAATAAATTTAAAATATTACCTTGTACCGTTTGTGTGTTTATATATTGTATTAAATTGATACTGTACAATAGCTACATTACTCCCGCTGCTTAAATAAAACAATTTTTCTCTTAAAGTTTTATTTATTTTAGAACCTTTTTATCCTAAGCAAATAAACATCAAACCCGAGCAAACAAGGTTATATTTGAAACGTTGCGTCCGTTTGTAATTAGCACTCGCTACGTCCGACAAGTAAACGATCACGTATGACCTCAGGCGCCCCTTTGTGTCACTAGATAATGCTGTACGTGTTAATTAAATCGTTCGTGATGTGTGATCTTTACTATACTAAACTAAAGCGATGTACCTATTCTTTACGTTGAATTTTTTTACTCTGAAATAAATACACTTACATTCTTTGCCATAATTTTATTCAATTATATTCTTAACAACACAAAACACCAAATACTTTCTTTATCTCCTTTTTTTAAAGATAATTTATTTTTCCATGCCAACCAACCAATACCAATACACAGCTGTGCCCACAGCTCCACTTACCGCTCTGCTTTCCGCTCTGCTTACACCTCTGCTTACAGTTCTGCTTACAGTTCTGCTTACACCTCTGCTTACGGCTCTGCTTACAGTTCTGCTTACACCTCTGCTTACAGTTCTGCTTACAGCTCTGCTCACAGCCTACACACCTCACCACTTCTGCTCGTCTCTGTTGTTTTTCCTTGAGGTATAAATTTACTCCCTAACAATTGTTTCGCGAATTTCTATGGCTTTGGATTTAAGGTTTTTCATCAACAATGACGCCACAACATAATCATCGACAGCTTCCATGAGTTCCATGCAAAAGGTGTACAATGATGGCCTGCATAGCTGATGAGGCACAATCCTTGGCTTACTTCTTTTCGCCATCCTAATAGAACGCTAAACAACTGTATCGACTAATCACTACTACGTCTACATCTCACAACGTAATCTACCGTTCTCTTTGAAAATCTTCACATACTGTGTGCGTTGAGTCCCTATAGTCCTTGATAAAAAGGGGTAAGTGTAAAAGGGTTCAACTGATGAAATTACTGAAATAGAGTTATTGGTATCGTTGAATTCGTCATTCGATTCTTAATGTTATGGCATAGGTTTTATAGTGGAAAATTCAATATAATATAATGTTATTTAAACCCTTATTTCGTGAAAAGCGCACGGATGTGGCGCATTTTTATTGGGTTTTAATTGCAAAACTGACAATATTTGCTTATTACAGAGTAATAATTTAAAAATACTTTATTTATGAGAATTCGAAGATATCTTATATAATTTGGAATCATAAAAAAACAAATTTGAAGTTGATACTAAGAATATAACGTAAATGAAGTCTTGACTTTCAAACGTACTTATCTCGAATTATTGTTTTTGTTACTTAAACCCTTTTTACACTTACCCTTTCTTATAATGTTGTCGGAGGACTTTTTTACGATTCCGTATGACCGAATGGCACAACTGTCTGTCATGGCAAATGTCTGTTCAACTCTCCCGATTTGGTAAACTAAAAACCCCAGAAAAATCTCGTGAACATTTTTTCTACATTATGAATTAAAATTTTCCAATGCATAATGTTAATTTCTAACAAATTTTAAAATAGGAAGACTTGAATTATACAAAATCCTGATAAAGATGATTAGAATTTGTTTTACATAAGTTACGAAGACGAAACTGAGAAAGGTTACTAGAAATCGATAGTGTCGCAGTTTGCTAGTAAAATAATAGGCGTAACCACAATAATATTAATTAAAACTTAACTAGCGCACCCACGCGGCCCCGCACTATGTAGCACGACTCGCATGGAATTTTATTATAACAACGAAGGCACGAGAAAATAAGAGAACGAAGTAAAATGCATAAAATGAGAGAGAATGGAATTTTCTGCGTAAAACGCCTAGTTGTAGGGACCTATGCTAAGTAGCGAAACTTTGTATAAATATTAGAATCTAATTTGAATAGTTTAGTTCTAGTTATACTAGGCACCCTACTTTCAAAATTTGTTGATTAGGGAGTAAATAGGTACATATTCTATAATAATAAAGTTTTCGCAGACCGATAAAAAAACGTCTTGTTTCGAGAAGAATTGTTTATTCCTGAAATCCTCACGAAGTCCCCAGACCCGACGATCCTTAACAATACATTCATACATCAGCTATTGGAAATTTATCGCTATCACCACCCAACAAGAATACTAATTTTGTAGCAGTGTGTCACTCAGCACACTGTTCCTTGACGGGATTTTTTACCATTATTTTACATGGCGATGACTAGAATTAAAAGGTGGAGCAGTTAATTTTAATAAAAAATTAACTCGCGTGCAGGATTCGAACCCAGGTAATTCGCGTGGAAAGCCTACGCTGAAACCGGTAGATTATCTATAGATACTAATATTATAAAGAGGAAAGATTTGGTTGTTTGTTTGCATCGAATAGGCTCCGAAACTACTGAAGCGATTTGAAAAATTCTTTCACTGTTGCAATGTTGGGAAGCTACATTAGCCCCGGGTGACATAGGCATAAACATAAACGCTAAACGCTAACACACTCATACCCCCGCAGTAGGTTATTACCTGTGTCGCGGGTGGCATGGACACACATATAACACATCACAATCACACTCATGACCCGAGTACAAATATTTATCTGTCACATATATAGGCTATATTATATTTTCAAAAAAATTAGGAATCCTTAATAAAACTCCAATAATGTAACCCAAGGTGTATAAAAATGAGAAAACCGAAGCAAAGCGAGGGCCGTTACTCGTCTCTAGTAAACAATATTAACTTGCTTCATTCAAATCGACAACAATGGCATGCTACAACAGAACTGTTATCTCCTCAAGGTTGCTGAATTACTGATGCAGTTCAAACGAAGTTGCATGTTAGGAATGATTATGAAATAATACGTAAAGGCTACAATTTTCACAGGCAATTTGTTTTAATACAGGTAGTACCTACCTGCAGATATTATAACTAAGACACCTTTAGTCTTTAGCCTTTAAGTAAGATTTACAGTAGATAACTAAATTTTAAGTAAATTAATACGTGTAAACAGACAATTTAGTAACTTTTTCGTTAAAATTTAGTTAACTACTTAACTACTTAATACGGTAAACCGTACCTTAATTAGTGACTCTAGACGAGATCACTGATCATTCTCTTTGAGAAATTTGAGTAATTATATTAGTAAATACGATATTTTACAGCTGGTGCCAAAAGTTGTAGTCCGTGTCCTTAACATTTTTATTAATTTTTCCACGATGTTTACTAAAATCTATTTGGATATTTTCCCACTTTTTACTCCACGATCTGTGAAAAATACTATAATGGTTCTTATTATACCCCTTGAGTGTCCAAACTCCAAACATAATCATAAAATTAAAAAAAATATTATGGATTTTAGTTCACATCATGTATTTTTCACTTTGACCACCAGCAAAAAAATTAAACAGGTAGGTACTCAGTGTAGGGTATTAGTACTCGTATATTTCGCCTAAAATCGTACCATATGCGATTGCACCGAAGATTTGATTAGACCGAAGTCATCGATTTTATCTCCGGGATTAACTACACCTCTCTCCGGGAATAACTTCTGGAAGTTTGTGTTCGTTTAAACTAGGTTCTACTTTTCTACTAAACTACTTTTCAGTACCTTTAAGGGGTATAACATAATACTGGGGCATTTAGGTTTGGACACAATCCTATTAATAGAATCAAACTAAATTAAATGGGGTTGAAATCGACACGACTGCGTTGACGTCGAAGTGTCTAGGGCAGATGAAATGATTCACCTGTACAACTGGGAAATGATAGTGGTAATAATAATGATAGTATCTACTATAAGCTCATTTACATCTTGTTTCATCCTGTTAGCAGCTATTTTACTGGTAACTGAGGAAGCTTGGAGCAATCTCTACCACGTTGCTCATTCTTAAAAGTCTTAAACCATCTTTGCGTGAGAAGTAATCCGAGTTTATCAGTAGGATAGTTACAGAACTTACAAATTGTGATGATAGTATACCTAAGCCGTTTATTGCTTAAAATATAGTTACCATTGTGATATATTGAGGATGCTTAGAATATAGTCTAGTTAACAACAGACGTTCGTTTCAAAGTTGTAGTTAGGTAGATCGCCAGTTAATCCATTAAATTCGAGATAACGTAAGACTCCTTCGAGAGCGTTCACGTAGTAATGATTAGGGTTAATCTGTAAACTACGTGGGCACCTAAAACACGGGCTGCATCTGTCGGCGCATGATCGAGCTCGGAGCTTTGGCCCGGCGCGACCGCCTCGAGCCTCAGTCAGTACCTCAGCCGACACTCTCGCTAACACACGCTACATTAACCGCTCCAACAATCACCCAGTTATGACTAAACACACCTTCCAACCGACACACATCAATCTCCAGTGACAACACATCAAATAAAAAGTTATGGCGCAAAACAAATACGACGTCCAACACATTCAGTTCAAACGCACGCAGTGATTGTTTGTTTGAGTTCAGTGACGCTTGTTTGAGATTTCAACGCGGTTGTGACTTAAACCACCCGTGAGGTAGTTTTGTAAACGGTAACCGAAATACATCAGTTACGATGAGGCAAGACAGCGATACTTCAGCCCTTGCTGCGAGAATAGCAGAATTCAAGAGCGATCCTGAGAAGCTCCGACAGGCTTCTGAGTTTGTAGATCAACTCATTCAACAAGCCAAGAAAGAGGCAGAACTTAAACAAAAAGAGAAAGATAGAAGCAAATTCGTAAGTATAAATGTATATTTTTCCCAGTAAGGAACAGTGATATGTGGAATTGATAGGGCGGTAAGTGTTAAACACAGGCGTAGTACTGATGTAGAATGCAAAAGTCAGCTTGCTCAAAATAGCATTGCTATTTTATTTCCTTGAAATTTGCAAACAACATTAAAATTAAAATGTCATGCATGCTTCTCCACTTTCAAAATAAAACACATTTCTCGCGGAACAAAAAATATTTTCATAACTCGTCAATGCAAATCAATAGTCTCATTAATTTAAGTCTTCATTTGCCTGTCACCTTTTTTAATAAGTTAAAAAAACAAGTATCACATGCATATTCGAATGGAGATTAAATATTATGTACATTGTCATTCCTCTTTGTATGAACTTCAAGATAACAGACAACGCTCTTCATAGTTTCCATATTTTGATCGTTATCTGTTCCTTATCACGCCATATTGGTGGTAATGAGATGATTGTGAACAATCTCCTGATAAAAATGTTTTGTGAAGAATATTAGGTTTGTATAGTTGTTTGATCGATTGTGTCGGCACGCACGTTCGTAATGGCACTGCTGGGAATTTCAAAACAAGGTTGAGCAATTTTAGCAATTCAGAATTTTAATGCTTCCACAGTTCCACACGTAGTACGTCAAGATTTTGTTGTGAAAAAACATTTGTTATTCCAACAGCATTTATGTATTGTCTGAAAATACTTTACACAATACGATGGTACTTTGGTATTATCATTATCATACATTACGAGTTTATATTCAGATGACTCTAGATCATTCAAATTTATTATATTTTTATACTTAGGACTTCAAAATCTTTCTCATTTACATACCTACTTAATCTAAGTACTTCGGACAGTCTCTTCTTTCCGTCTATATTATCTCTCTAAATATTTTCATATAAGTCCGGTTTACACGTATTAAGTAGTTAAGTAGATAACTAAATTTTAAGTAAATTAATACGTGTAAACAGACAATTTAGTAACTTTTTAATTAAAATTTAGTTAACTACTTAACTACTTAATACGTGTAAACCGAGCATTACACCTGTTTTAGAGAGGTATATTACGACAAATTTATTCTTATTGACAAACACAAGCTTCCCGCACCGCACAGCAATGAATGCAGGATTTACAAAATCGTCTGATTGTGTCCAATGGACAATAATATTTTATACACAAAATGTCTTTCTTATTTAGGTATTGTGTTCTTATATTGTTGTTGTTTTATTACATTACTTCACTATAGAAAATGATGTAACATAAAAATCTTATTTTGTTTGTAATATTTTACCTTTAAAACATATTTCTGAATAGGTATATGACTTTGTAGTAAAATAACTGTTACGTGACTTATTGAACTGATAAATAAATAAATAAATAAACGCTAACACACTCATACCCCCGCAGTAGGTTATTACCTGTGTCGCGGGTGACATGGACGACACATATAACACATCACAATCACACCCATGACCCGAGTACAAATATTCATCTGTCACATAAACATCTGCCCCGGCCGGAAATTGAACCCGGGACCCCTCGCTTCGCAAGCAGGGTCGCTACCAACTAGGCTACAGGGTCGTCGATAAAGTTAGAAGTACGTAGGTATGCATGCTTACCCCGCATTGTTCTTAAATTATACATATAAATAGAAATAGTCATAACCTTCGTTAATAATTATATACCTACTAGTCCAGTCATCTTAGACAAAATTAGGTAAGAATTGCGAAATGAGAGATACCCAGCTGATTTTTTTGTATAAAGTTGTATTTTGGCATTCTAAAACTTGTCTCAAAACCTGCATATGGTAGGGTGACCGCGTCTATTAAAAATTTGAGGACAAAGGTCATAAAAATTGATTCTTTGCAAATATCTCATTTTCTATGGGTTTTTCGCTATTTGTATTTTCATCAATATTGTAGAGAATTAAATTCCCTACAACTTTTGTATCAAAAATTTTTTTATACGTCGAATCGTTTTCGAGATAGAGGTCGGAGAGCGCGCGGTTAGAGCTTAATGTAAGGTCAACTGGTATAGTCCCAGTCAAAGCACGCTATATAAAGTTTATTAATTATTGATAAATCCATACTATACTAATATTATAAATGTGAAAATGTGTTTGTTTGTTTGTTTGTCCGTTTTTCACGTCGCAATGAAGCTGTTATATGATATGGTTTTTGTGTGTGGAAATTGGGAGGAAGGTGGAGAGTAACGTAGGCTACTTTTTACCGCGGTAAAACATCCCCATGGGAAGATCGATATTTTGTTAGATGCTAGATATTTAGTTCCGGATGTTGTTAATAGATGGCGTTATTAAAATTCATTTGCATTTCACGCTATCAAATGATACATGTAAATTACTTAAGTCATAGGTAACTAAGGCCCGTAATTTCAATAGCAATTTAATCTATGATTCTGAGTTTAAACTATCGTTGTTGGTACAACAAGTCGACGTATAAAAAAATGTTTGAAACAAAAGTTGTAGGGAATTTAATTCTCTGCTATATATATGAAGATACAAATAGCAAAAAACCCATAGGAAATGAGATATTTGCAAAGAATCGATTTTTATGACCTTTGTCCTCAAATTTTTAATAGACGCGGTCACCCTACCATATGCAGGTTTTGAGACAAGTTTTAGAATGCCAAAATACAACTTTATACAAAAAAATCAGCTGGGTATCTCTCATTCCGCAGTGAATTCCTAAGATGACTGGACTATACGTTATAGTACCTACTTAGTAACAAGTTGGGAATGAAAGTGTTACAGGAAACACTTAGATCGTTATTTAAAAGATCTTTCATGGGTTTTTTGCTTTCTACTGACATTTCCAAATATTTTACGATTATTAAGATGCTTATTATTTCCATTGTAGAATAATTTAAATTTCGACTATTCTGACGTAATCCCTCAACAATTTTCTAAGAAAGGTTTGATAACTCCGTCGAATATTAAGTTGCTTAGTGCCGAAATTAATTCCTTTCATGTCACGTCATTCGATGTAATTTCAACGACTGCACGCGTCAGGCCTGAATAAAAAATAGCTTTCAGCTTTCATGTTAGCTTTTGTATGCTAATTGCTTCTGTGTCCGGTCATTTGCAGTATATTGAGAATGTTTTCATTATTTATTCATACCAGGACGTGAACCAACGCCGTTTGGACAAATCGATGAAATCATTTCGCGATAAACTCGGAAGCTTTATTGCATACGGACGCATCTCTGAGAGCGACTTTTTTGTTTTCTTATTTCATTAGTCTTATCTTGAGTTAGTTGTTACGTATTTTTTTCTTTTTAGAATTATTTTTGTATACTTTTTCTTAATTTTACATAGCCCATTAACTTACCCAAGCCTTAATTTAACATACCCAGATGGTGCCCAGATGAAGGGAAAGCGTCCCTTTTTAATTGAACCCCAAGTTTAAATTGTAGGTAGGACATAATAAAATTATGAACTATAAAGAAAAACAAGGACATAAGAAATTGTAGATTGGTAAGATTCTTTTGTGGAAATTATTTAGTGTAGTTTTCGTAAGTGTCTATCAATGAATCAGTTTTGTAAGATTTTTTTAATACGTAATTTTTATTTAAGAAATCTATTTTTATCATCAGTAATTTAAGTATTCACAGAACAAAGTCACTCTAAGGAGCCACGCACAGATACAATTATTTTCGTATATTTTTCCGATAAAAGCAGACTTTTAACCAAGCACATATTTTAGAGTGCTGACCTCATATAGATAAAATTCACTGTAAATGTTATGTACATAGAAATAGATAAGTACCTATCTTATTCATCTCAGATTTGTTATAGGTATCTACTACATGCAAAATAAAAAAAAATAGACTTTTTACATTACGTCCAAACTTATTATTAAATACGGTTTCCTTTGTTTCAGGAACCACAGGAACCGGGAGTGGGTAAGTTCACATTTTATTTAGTTTTTTAGTTCCTTTAAGAATAGAAATAGGCATGCTCCCTATAAATAATAAATAGCATTATTCGATAGTGATGGACTCAGAGCGATGGCTGTCTAAATAGGGGTGACGGAGGGTGAATAAGGGGGCTACCACCCCGAACCTTACGCTTGCTCGGCTCTTTCACGGTTACCTGCACAAAAGAAAATTGTATCTGATGCCGTATTATATTATTTATCGCTTTAACTTCATCAATTTATGGTTTCTTGTAAAGTTTTGGGTTTATTTTGTATTGTTACAACTAAGAGTTAAATTGTAAAACGAATGCAAATAATTAAAAAGCAAGTGGTCGAGTACTTTTAAAGTATGTACCTAGTACTTTGTAGAAAATATTCGTGGGATTGTTGTGCATTATTAATATTATCACGAGTTAAAACATTTTGCACAGAGTAGGTACATAATTATGTATTTTTTTATTGATGTCTATCTATTATCTAGAAAAAACCCGATAATACCATTGAAGTATAATGTCATAGAACAGACATCTCGAACGAAATGTGTGTCCCACCGGAAGGTTCTCCTTTAAAAATCGAACGAATCCATTGAAAATTGAAGCCGATCGGCGCCAATTCATTGGGACATACATTGTGTTCACGGTGTTAGTTCTGTATGCTAGTAATAACGCGCTGTCCTACGTGGGCGAATCAACGCGAACGCGAAGCGAAGCGGCGCGAAGCGAAAATAACAAACAGTCGAGATGTATTGAAGTGTCCTACGTGACCAAAAGCAGGTAGAGGGCGTTGCGGTGCGGCGCGGTTTGAAGCGAACGCGATCAGTAGCTCGAGCACGAATATTTGCGAGAAAGTATTCGTATGGTTAACGTAAGCAATTTGTCAAATTTGTATGGCATTTTAGTACCATTTACGTATGATAGGGGCGCTTTTGAAAAAATGCCATACAAATTGCTTAAGTTAACCATACGAATACTTTCTCGCAAATATTCGTGCTCGAGCTACAGTTGGTTTGATATTTTCGCGCGAACTTCAGCGGCGCGGCGTATGTCAGTGGCGGTGAAGTGACAATTCGCCTGCACGTAGGACAGAGACGCCGCTTCGCTCCGCGTCGCACTGAATCCGCATCGGTTCGCTTCGCGATCGCGTTCGCGTTGAATCGCCCACGTAGGACACGGTATAATACTTCAATGGATAATACTAAACAAAATATAATTATGTTAGTGTCCAAATAAATTTAGTATCTAAATAATAATATCGATAGAGTACTAAAGAGAATCTGAATAAAGCGGGAGAATAAATAACTCGAGCGAAAGCGATTGCTCCACGATTTGTTTGCACGAAAAACAAATTATGGAGTCGTCTGAGTTTGTTCAAAAACACATTTCAATGATTTTTAGGTTTCCGAAGAAAAATCGGAACCCTTACAGTTTCGTCATATCCGCCCGTCTGCCTGTCTGAAGCAAAGCACCGAGACCATGCATTAATGCTAGAAAGCTGTAATTTGGCATGGATATACATATTTATCAAAACTACAGAATCGTAGAATAAAATATTGAAAATCATTTTTTTTTCATGGTACCTCCCCTAGGTAACGTGAGGATGAATTTTTATTCGTCGCGTACCCTATAGTGTGGGGTACCGTTGAAAAGGTCTTCTAAAAATATTATGGGTCTTCTAAGACCATTTTTGGAATTAGGGGAATGTTTGCGAAATATTTGACTTTAAAGTGCTAATTTTTGGTTAGAGTCAAGTGTCCCCCCCTGCCGGCTAAACGGTTAGAGTTTGACAAGTTAAAAAATTCTCATAAATAGGTTATATGATGAATTTACAAAGAAAACTATCTCGGCTATGTTAGTCGATAAACTTCTATTCCTAAATTCCGAGCAGAGAACCGTGCGCTGTTGAACACATCGGTTTAGTGTTGAATCTTACGCGTGAATCAGAAGCGTAGAATACCTTACCATAATAATGGGTACATACATACCATAGCAATGCGAATTAATGACAAGATACCCAGTAGATGTAGGTACTACAATAGAAAGCTTTGTTTCCAAATAGACAAGCCGAGAAAATGTGCTCTTACAATTTAAGAGATTGCTTCGGGAATATAAGCTGAAGAGGCAAACAGAGAGAGAAACGGAGATGACGGATTATTATGGACGTAGACAGGTACCTGCGAAAAAATCTTTACGGTTATTTGTTGTTATTTATTTGAAAATCTCACGGAAATATTTAAGCAGCTCATTTGTCGACTTAAATCGGTAATTACTTTTAATTAACTTATCTTTAAATATAATCTAAGAATGATGTTTCATTGTATGTAGGTAAATTTTTATGCAAATAGCAAACAAGTGAGCATATTATGTCCAATAATTCATTATTTGAATACGGAGGAAGCAACTTCTAATCACACTACTGACCTACTACGCTCGTAGTTAATTATGCCTTCAGCCCTTTTAGCAAAAAAGGCTTTTACAGATGAGCGGCTTCCTCTTGACAAAAATGACTTCTACAAATATATGGCTATGCTAGAAATAAATATTGGATTCGTCAAACACAGAAAAAATTAACGAAAGTTTATTTTTATTCCTTCTTCCAAAAAAAAATCATATTGACTGAGACTGAGAAAAAAAATGGATTACAGGGCCTTAGTTAACGCTTACAGGGAAAGCATAGCTAAATATATAAACAGAAAGTGGATGACGCTACAACATAATTGAATTATAATCAGATTAACTTGTAAGAACCCTGCACAGATTAAAAAACAAGAACCCTTCATGCATGAGTCCGACGTGAGCTTTTTACATGTCACTCATGTGAGCTATCACTTACAGGCTTCAACGACATTTTAATATCATCAATATAATATCATTCGTCTGGAACAGTGCCTATAAGCTAAAACTAGGCCATGGCCAGAGCAGTGGGGTGGGTTAATGCTTCAACAGTACCCTTTGGAACGGCTTTCTACGGTAAACTTGCTTATGGATAACGGTTAGGCTAAGCCAACAGACTTAATAACTTACACAGTGTGCTCACGCTAGCTTAAATCGCTTGGCTCATAATGTGCTGTAATACCGTTGATATTAAAAGAAAATGAATGAGCAACCAAGCTAACTAGCGGTAATAGGTGCCCAAGTTACATGCCAACATACATACTGCCTGCTAAGGAACCAGGGCGCTTTGTCAGGGTGTCTAGTTGACAAACTAGATCTCCAAACTGCCGATGGAATACGTTAAAAATATTCCAGGGCAGGTAAAAAACATACCATGCGCAAGTACCGTCAGCATCAGACTGTGACGTACAGATTACTACAGATACAGAATACTGCATGTGACCACACTGGACCACCATTATCTAATACGTTGTTCAGTATGAAATCGATGGGTACATTGTGTACAGATTAATAGGTACTTGAAGGAAAACCTTTGTACCCCTTTTAAGAATTATAGTGTATGTAAGTGGGAGACTGAGATTTGGTATAGTGGTTAAAATCTACAAATAATTTAAAAGAAATTAGCTAATAATAATAAGAAAAAAAAAATAATAAGTATGTGATACAAATACATTTATGGAAGCAAATAAAATATTCAAAACCTATTTTTTTGTCATATTCGAATTTCAACGGATATTATGTCTATTTATTTATAAACACTTAAAATGTTGATACATTTAGAGTATACAAATTTTGAAATAATACTCGAGCAGCAATAAATTATTAGCTAACACGAAGCGTATCTTGCGGCGTGTGGAGACAGGAAACTGGAACCTGAAACGAAACGAAACGAAACGAAACGAAACGAAACGGAACGGAACGGAACGGAACGGAACGGAACGGAACGGAACGGAACGGAACGGAACGGAACGGAACGAACCAAACGAAACGAAACGAAACGAAACGAAACGAAACGAAACGAAACGAAATGCCAGGGAAATGCCAGGTTAAAAGAATGTCTCAACAACAGAATAATTTGTAAACTCATTTTTTCAATAAATCATTTTCATTTCATTTTCATTGCATTTTTATTGCATTTTCATTGCATTTTCATCAAATTTCCATAACATTTCTATTGCATTCCCATTGAGTTCCATTGCATTTTCATGGCATTTTCATCGCATTTTCATCGCATTTCCATCGCATTTTCCTCGCATTTTCCTCGCATTTTCATCGCATTTTCATCGCATTTTATTTTATTTTCATTGCATTTTATTTCACTTCATTTCATCATAAGTGCAATATCTAGAAGAAATCCGTAGAAAGTAGACAGATGCACTTTGAAGCACGGAAAACTCAAGAATTTTTGCTACTAGCGATCACCCATCCTACCTAACACATCCCGTGCACGTTGGGCCGACACGCAGGGCTACAGAGCGTTACCACAGTAATAGATTCTTATAATATTGTGGCGTTACAGACATACTATCGACTTATTTCAATGTTCAAAAACTTTTTGAGAAAAAGAGGTGCAGATAAACCTGGGATAAAACTTCCTCACAAAGATTTTCGCCTAAGCAGGTTCATAATTAATTTCTAAAGTAAGTTAGCGAATGGAGTAATAAAATTTAATCTAATGCAATATTCTAACTTATCGCAAACATTTCAAAATGTATCCTCATATTAATAGTAAAGTAGTGCAACTCTAGATTTCTAGAATAGTTTGTAGCTATGATGCAAAAAATGCGTTTCAATATCGATTTAGCTGACTGGTTCAAACATCAATTAATCATCCACTGGAATGAATCTTTTAAAAGGCAAATGCTTCTTATCTGTGCATATTCATTTTTGAATTATACTTACTTCAATTCTAAAGCACCAGTTGATCATAGGAACTCTTTAAACATCAAGTTAGCTCGCACTAGGCGCGTCGGGGAGTCACATTCTGTGTTGACTGTCGACGTATTGGAACGGAATAAAAGTTTTAGTAACGATGCTGTCCACTGTGCTTTATATTTGGGTGAAGTTGAAGTTTTCAGGTTTGAAACTGTAATTAATGTGAACATGTATGTATTGTACGTATATTTACAAGTAGGTTGTGCAAGTTGGGAGTGTGTCGGCCAGGGTAGTAGCGTACCTTGCACTCAGAATATCCAAACGGTATTCGTTGAAGGTCGTACAGGTATATGCGCCGACTTCGACAAATTGACACATCCCGACGATGACAACAAGTGAGGATATTATATCCATTAATTCATTATTTGTAACAATAGTAATGATTGGTTTTAGTAAAATTATAACTACATTCTCCACTTTTAACTCATAAAAGAAACGCTCCTGAATTTTGCTTAGCATGGGGAGCGGCGGCGTTGGTAGTCGCCACACTAATCTCAGTATGCGAGAGCAAGCAACAATAATATTTCGCGCTCACTCTATCCCACGAAACTAATTTCAGACCAATTAAATTAAGGGTCTGATCTATAAAGAATTCGACTTTGCTCAGACAAATGTACGTGATGAGTGACACTTTGTTAATATGAATAAATTAATGGCATATAATTCGGCTACGTAAAGGTTGATTTAGGACAATTATTTTGTGTTCGGATAT
Source organism: Thymelicus acteon (assembly GCA_951805285.1). NCBI lineage: Eukaryota > Metazoa > Arthropoda > Insecta > Lepidoptera > Hesperiidae > Thymelicus > Thymelicus acteon. The sequence goes on along the minus strand of OX638229.1, from coordinate 10,478,396 downwards.
TATCTTAATATAAAAAAATGTCATATAATATAGTTAATTTTAAAGTTATGGTTGATTAATTTTAAAATTTTGGTTGGATAATTTTAAGTTTGAGCAAAGCCTAAGTACGGTTTAAAGATGTCACCCTAAGTTTGGTATTGGAAATATCTATAAAAGTCGGGTTTAGTCATTGAAGTATTATTACTATCGTATAGAACAGACACCGCGAACACAATGTATGTTCCAATGAATTGGCGCCGCGCGGCTTCAATGCCCAATAATTCGTTCGATTTTGAAAGGAGAACAGGGGCTCAATTTTGAAAATAGAACCTCCCGGCGGGGACACACATTTTGTTTGAGATGTCTTCTCTATGTATACTTATAGGTAACTCAATGGGTTTAGTACGTTATTTAATTATTTCAATAATTTATCTATACTCGTATCACGGACCTAAAAAAAAGACGGACATAATCCCAAGAACAAATTCAGTGAAGCACCCATAGGAAACCCATACCAACTCTGTATTCGTACAAGTACACACACCCACACATTGACACCACACGACTACGACACTGACACCATCGCCAATCAAAAATTACAAAATTACGCACACATGGTAAGCGAGCTGTCAGCTGTCAGCTTCACTCTCGATTAGACAAGGTTACGTCTGTTCTTTTTTTATGTCTGTGACTCGTATAATATGTATATTAAAGGCAAATGTGATTGACTGATGTATCAACTCACAGGCCAAACCCTTAGGGCTAGAAACTTAAAATTTCGCACACGTATACCTCTTATGACGTAGGCATCCACTAAGGAAGGATTTTTCAAAATTCAACCCCCAAGGGGGTGAAAAGCCCAAGAGGGTGATAAGTATAATTTCCGCGTGCGAAGCTACGGGCTACAGCTATAAGAAATATAAGAGCGGAGGATTTTTCGGGTTTACATACATTTAGTAGAATTATTGATTATTATTATATTTTGATATTAATATCTTTATTTATCTTTACATCGTTCATTTATAACAGGTTAAGTGCTTACCTTTCCTGTTCCTGTTACCTTTGCTGTTTCCTATTTTTAACTTCATTTGATTCATAATGTGGTCTCAAAATTCTTATACTCAAATGTCAAATATCCTTGCTTATCTCTGTTATTATCATCATTGACATTTGTTTTTTATTTGTATAAATGCACACTTCATGTAGGGGAATGTGGGGGGAAACCGGACAGGGGGTGAAAACAGATAGTTGCTATTTTACTAGTAGGCATATAGCTATCTCGTTCTAAATAGTCAAACGTTATTTGGGAACACTCGGGCAGTTTGCTTGCAAAAGGCGGACAGGATAGAATTTCATCACATGCTTGTACTCCACAAAATAGAAAAAATTGGTAAGTTATCTAATATTTTGTAATTTTTGACGTATTCTCATTTGTTTTGGCCATGTACAATCATAATGTAATATTCTTTTCATAATATCTTGGTTATTTAAGTTAAAAAAACAGCATTAATTGTTGCTGTGAGTCTAAGAATAAAAATTTTGCAAGTAGTATTTTAAAAGTGGCACCTGTGGGGTACGACCGGACGGGGTGATATCGGGTATCCGGTGTCACCCCCAATCATATGGTTATGTCTGTATATTTTATTGTCCATATCAATAGGTTATGTCTGCTTATTTACTTAAAATCTTAAACCTTTACTTTATTTATTTTTCATAAGTAAGTTTACAGGACCTCAGTATCACTTGAGTTGAAGAGAGACGTAGGCTCCCTATGCGTATTCTACAGTCTGTACAACGGGGAATGTTCTGAAGAACTGTTTGGTTTAATACCTGCGATTGATTTCCGTCACCACGCATCACGATGTATCAGGTTCCATCAACACCACCTTAATACTTGGCGTTCGTCCACAGTTCGCTTTTCATGTAATTTCCTACCACGCACGTGTAAACTGTGGAACGAACTTCCTGCATCGGTGTTCCCATTAAGCTTTGACATGGAGTCCTTCAAGAAGCAGGTCTATTGTTATTCTTCGAAGCCGGCAACGCATTGGTGACGCCCCCGGTATTACTAATGTCCATGAGCGACTGTAATCACTTACCATCAGGTGACCCGTCAGCTCGTTTGCTTGCTTAAGGCATAAAAAAAATATCTTACCATACCTTATTAGGTTTTACCCATAGGTATGGGGTGAATCCGGATTTATGTTTTTTATTAAAATAATATTTTACTTCTTTTTATCTTTATTGATTTCGGATATTTTTTGCCAAAGTAATGTCTTACATTATGTTCTTTGAGAAGTGTTGTTGATTTTTTAAATATATAACATTATAACGAATTTATGATGTTTTTTTCTTAACTATCCGGTGTCACCCCACATTCCCCTACTCCTCTACCCTTCTTGACTTCCTTTTCTCTGTTAAATTTCACAAGACTTGGTTGCCTGGAAGGTGTCGCTCTTAGCGATAAGGCCGCCTATTGTCTGCACCTTGTGTATTAATTAAGACATTTTGTAATTTTTTATTACTTAACTGGTGTACAATAAAGAGAGATTGTATTGTATTGTACCTTATCATCTAATTTCTATGTATAATTCTCTATTTTTCGTAGTGGCTGGCGTTTCGTAGTATGGCTCATAAATCTATCTTTATTCCTCATCTATCTTTATCACTTCTAATCGGTATACCTATCCGTCCGAGCGTTCCATCTTTACCTGGTAAATAGTACGCCTGACATCTCTCCGTACGCTCTCCGCATTACACTTTAATTTTTCTAATTTTGTTTAATATAAGGACTCACACGAATGAGTGGAAAGACCAAAGGTTAATGGCCTGCATGGTCAACGTCCTGGACACCAGTAACATCGAAGACATTAACAACGCGTTATCATCCAAGAATAAAGCCAGAAATCAATATTCTATTACTCAATAAGCAGTTTTAATTACCCATTCTTTCGTCGATAAAATCATTCAGGAGTAAACCCCGTACAATGAATAGGGATTGCGGATACTTACCCCAATGGATTTAGTAAATTGAGTGTGTAGCGTGGGCGGGTAGATGTGTTTTGTAAATGCTTATAGCAAATGATAGACTTAAAGTATCGGTGAAATTAACTACTAGGGAGTCGCATATTGATAGATTTCCTACTAAATCCTTTCATTTTTCATCGACAATGCGGCGTGATGCCCTTGGTGTTAAATGTTTATCTTCATGATGTCAATGGGCAATGATAACCATATTACATCAGGTGGTTCGTATACTCGTTTGTTAACTAATTTAAAAAAATAAAGATAAACGTCTATTTTTCCTTAGTGGCAAAACATCTATTTTTCCTTAATGGCAAAACAGTCAAGGCAGCTACGTTTATCCTATTTATAGTTTTTTTGTAACTCATAATATTCTTGTTTGGTACGTAGGTAGGTATGTGTAAAATTAGGTAGGTACATCTGTCTACTGGAAAATATTATTACGTCTCATTATTTGTTTAGGAAACTCTGCTACTACGGTCAGTAGGTACACCCACTGACATTAAATACATTTGTTACAACACAATTGACCTTCTGTACTTGTTATTTTAATAAAGTCTCCAACCTTGACTATTTAAGAACATTGTCGTCCTTTTACGTTAGCTTAACGTGTTGGGCTGAGTAGTTCTATTAGCCTATAATTATATGCTTATAGGTACTCTTTGATTTGTACCAAGTACACTAATTGTGAAGGTTTTCTTTTCTGGGCTATGTGTACCTTAATATATTTTTTTATTACAAATTACAAGTATCTTCAATTACTTCGATCGCTAATAAGTACGTACGTAATTAGTGGTACGTAATGAATAGCCAGCAATTTCAGCTTAGGCAAAGCCGAGGCAAGGCACTAGTTTCATACTAAAACGGAATTATAACCGTTGACATAATTCTAAAATTTAGCAAAAAGTTAGCAATACCATACTGACTAATATTAAATAATTATTATTATAACTCTAACACGTACTGTACATTGTAGACCGTATAGTAATACGTGTACCAACCTTTGTTTTATTTTATCTATGTAAAACAGCTCGCATGCACGACTGTATTTTCCTTTGAGCTACTTTGAGATGTAAGAAAACAAGCAAAAGTAACGAGCATAAATTATGCGAACATAAATGCTACCTATCTTGTTTGCTGATAAATAGTTAGGTGTGTATTAATAAACTGAAATGTATACTAACAGCTCATGTAAGGAGAAACAAACAAAATTTATTTTAACGTCAAATGGATGCAAAATAAAAACATCAATTTAAAGATAGTGCATCTACCATGGAATATAGAGGTAAGGAGGAATAACTCTGTTGTGAAAAACAACTGTTGTCAACATTACTGCTATATTCATACCACCTGAGGTCCTGTCCATGTGTCATGTCATGTGCATCCGCCATATTGCCGTTTGTTTACTGCTTACCGTTGGACACTTTCAACTTTTCCCCTATATGAGTCATTCCTCCTTACCTCTAGATATACTCCATGGCATCAACCTTGGCTAGCAGTCACTGCCACGTATCTTCTAGAATCAAAGATTAAATCCTCCAAATGTGGTGTTGCAATATCGGAGAGCCATTAAAAACGTCAATGAGTACGTATGATTACGATATTACGTAGGTACTAAAGCTTTATTATGCCCATTATGGTCTATGGGCAATATTATAGGCAGGTCGTGATCATTTTCAGTTGTAATTTATGAGACAAAAGAATCAAATTGGACGAATATTTTGGCCAAACTTTTAATTTGCACAAGCTCTCAACAACTATAGTTGTTATATATGTTACCGGATATCTGTATAATGCTGGTATTCAACACAATTCCTAGGAAATGTGTATAATACCTGGGTCGTTTTGGCAATGTATTAAATTATATGAATATTATCACCATTACATAGTTTGCCTAGGTAATGTATACGTTTCCCAACTACTGTACAGAATACCTGCAGGTTCACCCGCAATGAATAAAGTTAGATTTGGGTATGTATAGTCAACTTGGATGGAGGTTGGAATTAAGAATTTACTTAAAAACACACTCAAAACAAATTATAACCTGCATGAATAGATATTTTTTTATACATTTTAAATTAATGCTTGACCGAAATCACACTTGATGGTAAGGAGAGATGCAGTCTAATGGCTCCTACACTACACTGCTCGCCTACGCAGCTTCGGATTTTTCAAAATTGGTGACAGAACCGACTTAGTCAACCCCGACCCCACGTGGTACTAGTCTGCCCTACCCCTAGAGTGAATGTAAACCCCGGAGGCGCGGAGGGAGAGCAGCCCCCGCCCGCTGTAACAAACTGCAGGCACCATGTGAGCCGAAGCGGGTGAGGCTGGTCGCCGCAGGCGACCAAAAAGCCGAAGCTGCGTAGGCGAGCATGGAGTGCCTGCAGTTTGTTACGCAAGGGCGGAGGGGCTGCACTTCCCGCAGCGCCGGAGAAGTTTGGAAGCCTTTTTATGTATCAAAAACCCCTAAATTCTCCCTAAAAGTGCATATGTCACCGGAAGATAACTATGCCATCAAAAACAAAACTTGTAAAAAAAACCAAGTCTCGCAACTCAGTTCTTCTACCGTAAAAAGTTGTAAGATCCATGTAATACCAAGTCGGTTAATTTATTCAGTTCCTACTTAAGGGTCCTTCTGTCTTAAGTTATTACGTAATTAGCTAACCTAACAAGTAACAACATCTTATAGTGACCATATTATGAATATTAAAAATCTTTTATGTTTTAAATAAATAGATCAACTTGACCATCGCATGAAAACACAATGTATCTCACAAGTAATACCTACATATTATATTAAATTTGATTTTTTAGTGCGATTGCCAAGTCAATCTATTTATTTAAAACATAAAAGATTTTTAATATTCATAATATGGTCACTATAAGATGTGTTACTTGTTAGGTTAGCTAATTACGTAATAACTTAAGACAGAAGGACCCTTAAGTAGAAACTGAATAAATTAACCGACTTGGTATTACATGGATCTTACAACTTTTTACGGTAGAAGAACTGAGTTGCGAGACTTGGTTTTTTTTACAAGTTTTGTTTTTGATGGCATCTCATTTCTTTTTGTAGATAGTTCTAATTTTTTTTCCTTTTACAAGTTACCTTTAAATATAATTATATCTAGGTACCTATCTACACCTATTATTCTATTATATTATATACAGGTACACTGATTCATTCACTGCAAATGTTACTTTATTATACAGGTACAGTAATTCATTAACTGCAAATGTAACTTTGTAATCCTATATATTTATATGGGATTACAAAGTTATTTATGCAGTTGATGTATCTAGAAAACTGGACCGAAATTGCAAAATATTTTAGTTTTTCGTTGATCTATACACTAAACACTAATTGTGTTCCAAATTTGAAGCTTCTGTGTCTGCTAGAAGTGCCTTTGAGTTTTGATGATCGGTCAGTCAGTCAGTGAGTGACGAAATTAAGAAACTTTGACTAGTTATAATTCATAAACCACTGGTTCAAATTGAATGAAATTTGAAATATACCGTGTTTATACAATGCCTGCTTGGTTACTAAAAATTCAAGCTTCTAGCTTTATCCACAACGAAGTTATAGGGGGTCGAAAATGGCCTGAATTGCTTCGAGAAAAGGATGGTACGGCCGTGCCGCTTTTTTGCTCGACTTGGCGGGGGCACTGCCGTGCCCCCAGATTTGCAAAGCATGCTGTGGTTACCTGTAATTGTAGGAACAGTAAGATTTAATATGATAAGTAACAACTTGTATTGCAAATGATGAAACTGTATCTTATGTTGGTAATCCTATAATAAATAAATAAATAAAGATAACAAGAACCGCAAATTTACAAACCTAGGTTTATAAACAATATACAACCAAATGAATATTACTCTAACTGAAACTTTCACTACTTGAAAGTTGGCCTTTTGAAAAGTGTCATTATAAAAGGCATACCAAACGTACAGTTGGCAACTGTTAGGTTGGGAAATTAAAAAAAAAATGTGATAAGTTGGCAAATGATTATTCGGCGAAATAAAATTCTGCGAAACGTTAGTTGGCAAGTGATAATCGGCCAAACAATTTTCGGCGAAAAGGCAGCTTAGAGAACCGTCTTTTACACACATTACCAACTACGCGTGGAGTATTGTATAGAATGCCTGGGCTAAGTATGAAATAAATAATATTCAAAACGTTACCTGAACGTTTTAGATATTCTATACATTGCCTAGGTATCGTATAGAATGCTGAATTATACAGATATCCGGTAACATATACATATATTGTTGTTTTATAGTAGTATATAATTGTTATATAGTAGTATATAGTTTATAAACAACTATAAAAAAAACTATTATTTTTAATATTTGATCAACAACTATTTCAGAGTTCGAAGCCAGACAGTCAGGGCTGCAATCAAAGTGGAGTTATAAAAAAACTGTTTTTATGTAGCTACCTATCAGCTTCTAACTTTGAAGTAATTGGCTTCAGGTTACAATTTACAGGTGAACGTTAATGGTTAAAAATTAAAATATATGTATAGTTGGGTAAAGGTTCATTTTCCTATAGAAAACAGTTACTCTCCTTTTTTGCTCCTTTGTTTATAAACTGATTGTAATCTTTTCTCAATTGGACGTAGTTTCTGAAAAACGTTCCAATCCACACTCATGTTGAAATTGAATTAATACTTATATATACTTAAGTAATTAATACTTAAGTATTAATAATAAGTAAGTATACTAAGTAAGGAAGTATTATTAAGTATTAATTCAAGTATTTAAGTACTTAAGTATTAATTCAATTTCAACATGAGTGTGGATTGGAACGTTTTTCAGAAACTACGTCCAATTTATAATCGAAATTTTAGGAAAAATCTAGTAATGGTACATAACACATCTGTTATTTCTACCGTAAAAAAACTTTAATTTTCATATTGATGTACCAAAACTTGCTGAATTTTCACGTAACTACATAAAACTTATGCAAATAAAGTCTGGGAAATCACAATTTTCTGGTAAGATACTAAAAAATTTTTATCCTAAATAGTACGAGGAAAAAGAAATGGCTTAGCTACAGCTTTTTCCAAGAAAGGTTCGTCCTTATCTCCATGGCCGTAGTTTTATCAGGGTTATGCTTTATGAGTCTGGATTGAATTAGGAAGGTTTTGGAACTTAGATATCTACATGTTCCTAGACTTGTCGTTTTTGTATTGCGATGGCTACTTTCGTTCGTTAAGATTAAGAATTGGCAATAATTAAGGCTTTATTTGTTACTTCTAATTCTTTTCGCAATTTGAAGTAAGTTAATACCAAGAAACTTTTGCATAGTCCTTAGTTGTTTTGTACAATTTTAGTGTTTCTTCATGTTCATGAGCAATGTAGGTACAACTAAAAAAATTCGACCTCTATATTAGATAAAAGATAGATTAATTTACTGTCGATAACATGACGAAAAGACTGGGTTGGGTAAAAAAAAACTAAAAGAAAAAAAATCATAGAAAAAATAAAGAAACTTAAAAGTATTTTAACTGACTCTCACTCAGAGGACGTATTTGTTTCATTCATATCTTTTTTTCTTGCTCTATCAAGATGCTATAGAAGAGTTTGTTGTCACTTTAAAATTTGCATTAATTTCCACTTTGACAAGTGGCAACCCTACATTCTTTATGAGTCGGGTTGGGTACCCTCGGAGTGAGTCGCGCTATGGATGTAGTATTCAATTTACTGCCTTTCTGAGACATCAAAGCGGATTCACTGTACACTGGGATATTTGAAAAATCAATATTCTTAGCCAGGAATTGAACCTGTTGATTTTGAAAAAAAGGGTGCGTGTACGCGCGTGAGAAGTTATACTCGTACTTCTTCAATATTCAAGTCACTAATATAATAGAATATTACTTGTGTACTACCTATGTTTACACAAGTACAAACTAGATGGCGTTGTTCAGGAACCTGAATCACGGGATTACAGGGTGATTATACAGGGATTACAGGGTGAATTTTTCAAGTGGGAGTAGATGGCCAAATCCAAATCTATGAGGAATAGCGAAAAGACGTACCTACCTAGTCAAAAGAGTCTTGGGACCGATTTTGATGAAAACTAAAAGAACGTCATTGAATATTTGAAAAATCAATATTCTTAGCCAGGAATTGAACCTGTTGATTTTGAAAAAAAGGGTGCGTGTACGCGCGTGAGAAGTTATACTCGTACTTCTTCAATATTCAAGTCACTAATATAATAGAATATTACTTGTGTACTACCTATGTTTACACAAGTACAAACTAGATGGCGTTGTTCAGGAACCTGAATCACGCTATTGAGATTCTGTGAGATTTGTATAAGTAATAACATTAAATTTTGAAAGAGGTAAAGATAATAAGATGCTACTTGCTAGGGCCATCTATCCAGTGCTTTCATACTCCCTCCATGGTAGCGCAAACGTTAAACGCAACCTTTTTGCAAGTCGCATAAGAAGTATAACTTCAAAAAAAGCGGCCAAGTGCGAGTCGGACTCGCCCATGAAGGGTTCCGTAGCAGCAAGTAACATAATATAAAAGTTCTTGTAGTTCGTTGTAACTTTGATCGATGTTTTTTGCGGTTTACGATTTATAACGTATTAAAAAAAAACTACTTATTAGATCTCGTTCAAAACAATTTTCGTTGGAAGTTTGCATAGTAATGTACATCATATATTTTTTTTAGTTTTATCATTCTCTTATTTTTAAAGTTACAGGGGGGGGGACACACATTTTACCACTTTGGAAGTGTCTCTCGCGCAAACTATTCAGTTTAGAAAAAAATGATATTAGAAACCTCAATATCATTTTTGAAGACCTATCCATAGATACCCCACACGTATGGGTTTGATGAAAAAAAAATTTTGAGTTTCAGTTCTATGTATGGGGACGCTTGACACGTTTGGACAGGCACTTTTTACTTAAATTTTAGTTAAAATTCAGTAAAATTGTTAAGTAATTAAGTAGAATTGTATGAACTAAAGAGCTTTACTAAATAACTACTTAACTACTTAATACGTCTAAACCGAACATAACATTAAGTCCATTTATAATTTTATAAGGGCAATTGAAGTGTCTGTCGCTCTAAGACTTTATGGAACAAGAATCGTGTTTCTTTGAAAAAGTATATTATGTAGGTTAGGTAGGTACTATGTATACTTTCTTCTTAAGATTTGCAAGGGATTTTATTTTTATAAACGTTTTATGTTTCTCTTTGAATCGACATTATAATAAGTTTCAGTAATTTTCAAAGAGAACCTGCCGCGTTGTCCGTATTTCAACGAAAGAATTATCTCTCGTCTGCGTGGGTCACAAATCTTATAAATGAAAAACAGGGCAAGTGCGTGTCAGGCCACGCGCAATGGAGGGTTCCGAAGTAGTAAGTTAAAAGTTTATCGACTCTACTCATTAACTACTTATGCTAACATAGCCGTGATAGTTTTACTTGTAAATTCATCATATTATAACCTTTTTTTGAGAATTTTTTCACTTGTCCAATTTAGCCAGCAGAGGGGGAAACACTTGACTCTAACCAAAATCAGTACTTTAAAGCCAAATATTTCGCAAACGGCCCCTTAATTCCAAAAATGGTCCAAGAAGACACATAATAATTTTGGAAGACCTTTTTTCAACGATACTCCACACTATACGGTAGGCAACGAATAAAAAATTCATCCTCACGTACATAGGTACCTGTAGTGGAGATACCCTAAAAAACATGTTGTTCAATATTTTATTCTACGATTCTGGAGTTTTAATAAATATGTATATCGATGCCAAATTACAGCTTTCTAGCACTAAGGGTTTCGGCGTTTTGCTTCGGACAGACAGACGGACAGAGAGACGGACAGATGGTCGGACAGACGGATGGACAGACGGAAAGACGGACATGACGAAACTATAAGGGTTTCGATTTTATTTCGGAACCCTAAAAATAATATAAAATTCTCAATTGGATGTCTATTCTGTAGTACACAGTAGAGGTCAGTAGGTAGGTACCTGGATCTATTGGAGATTTAGCATTTGAGTAATTTTCTGTAGAAAATATCTGTAAAAGAACGTCCGGAACATTATTTGAAAATGTTACATTTTATTTGATACGTCATAACTCACAATGCAAAATCTTCCATCTGACTTTTCATCCCGAGAAAAACACCGACGATTAAATATCGATATAGCTATCCATAGAACTGCATTCTATCACGATGACCATCGACACTGGTGATAAAAATAAATCGACATTATCGACAAGTCATTCTGTTCAGCTGTTGCGGTCATTATTGGTACATTAGTTCTAGTCATTTGCCTCCTTGTATTTTCCACTTTCAATTTACTCACAGGCGTACCGAGAGGCGAGAGGGGGCAGGGTAGTTAGCTGCTGATATTGCTTTGAAGAATATTTAGATAGAATTGAAGATTCTGAAGAATAATTGTAATTATTAGAGACCGGATTATATGCATTTTCATATTTGCATATGCATTTGCATAGTTAAGCCATTCTCAGCGGTAATTGCATATTTTACTTAAGATCTAGTTATGATGCATATTATCGTGTCAAATTGATAGTTTTAGAACTTTTCCAGAAACTGTAAGTACTAATACAGCACCAAAGTTCAAATTCTGCCCAGTCACCTCAGTGGATGTGGAGCGACCACGTATAAATATATTTTGAATGATCGAAAACACAATCTCACTACTGAACATTTAGAACAATACGTTTGCGTTTATAAAAATATTAAAAAAACCGGGCAACTGCGTGTCTGGTCACGCGCAATGTAGGGTTCCGAAGTAGTTTTCTTTTTTTGAGTTCCTAAAAATTATCATTTAATTTTGCATATTTTGCATATTTTCGTGCATATTTCCAGCATTTTTCATGCATATTTGCATGCATATAACAAGCTTTTTATGTTGCATATAATCCGGTCTCTAGTAATTACTGTCGGTACATCTTATTAACTGCAGCAAATTGTATGTTGAAAACTTGAGACACTTAAAGAATCTTAATAATTGTAGTAATTCAGAGCTTCAACTCTTTGGCTGACTAGCAGAATCAATCTCTTATCGTAATGGAGAAGCTCCGGAGCATACTCTATAGCTAGCTAAGCCAAAGACTAAATTAAGTAAAACTACAGAAGACATCATCTATACATCTGTAACTATTCTATACATCTATACAAATAAATAAAATTGGAGTGTCTGTTTGTAATATTAAAATAACCGCTTTTTAGGGTTCCGTAGCCGAATGGCAAAAAACGGAACCCTTATAGATTCGTCATGTCTGTCTGTCTGTCTGTCTGTCTGTCTGTCTGTCTGTCTGTCTGTCTGTCTGTCCGTCCGTATGTCACAGCCATTTTTTTTCCGAAACTATAAGAGCTATACTGTTGAAACTTGGTAAGTAGATGTATTCTGTGAACCGCATTAAGATTTTCACACAAAAATAGAAAAAAAACAATGAATTTTGGGGGCTCCCCATACTTAGAACTGAAACTCAAAAATGTTTTTTTCATCAAACCCATACGTGTGGGGTATCTATGGATAGGCCTTCAAAAATGATATTGAGGTTTCTAATATCATTTTTTTCTAAACTGAATAGTTTGCGCTAGAGACACTTCCAAAGTGGTAAAATGTGTGCCCCCCCCCCCCCTGTAACTTCTAAAATAAGGGAATGATAAAACTAAAAAAAATATATGATGTACATTACCAAGCAAACTTCCAACGAAAATTGGTTTGAATGAGATCTAGTAAGTAGTTTTTTTTAATACGTCATAAATCGTAAACCGCAAAAAACATTGATCAAAGTTACAACGAACTACAAGAACTTTTATATTTATATGTTACTTGCTGCTACGGGACCCTTCATGGGCGAGTCCGACTCGCACTTGACCGCTTTTTACTAAGTGCATTTGGATGTAAACACGGTACATATACCAAAACAATATTTTTTTCAATTTTTGTCTGTCTGTCTGTTTGTTCCGGATAATCTCTGAAATGGCTGGACCGATTTTGACAAGACTTTCACTGGCAGATAGCTGATGTAACAAGGAGTAACTTAGGCTACTTTTATTTTAGAAAAAAAATAGTTTGTAGGCGATACGAAGTTTGCCGTTAGTACATATAAAGCCGTTGACACATAGACTGCTACCTATCGATAACAATCTTCCAACCTATAATATTATAGGGTCTGGGTCTCCCGAAGTGCTCAAGAAATTACGTATCCCGTAATTATCGTCTACAGTTGATCAATCTGTTAATTACTTTACATAATCGATCACGTTCAATCAAGATCCCCGTGATATTAGAACTCGTACGAATCGAAGTACCTATCTGAGGTCTTTTCTACACGTGTGTCCCAAGTTAAGAAACCAATAAACTCCTAACTAAACAAGTAACCTGGAGCACTTCGACAGGTATCACTTACCTAAGGCGTGAAAAGAATCAATTAGATACATTGCGATTTAATAAAAAAAAGTTTTTAAAGCATTCCAGAAAAAACTGTACATTTTTGCAGCTCTTACCAAGCGTGCTTTCGTTTTTAGGTGCTTTTAGATGTGCACTTCAAGCTAAAATTTTGTGACAGAAAGCGCAGTGCAATGTACATCTTAAAGTCAATCGTAAATCATTTTGAACTAGCACATGGGGATTCGAGTAACTAAACTATAAATGAAAAAAAAAAAATTGGAAACCTTTTATTGAACTCAATCTATTCTATTCTATATAGGTATCTATTCTATTTGAATGCTTATAGAAATTAACTAGCTGACCCGGCGAACTTCGTATCGCCTAACAAACTATTTTTTTCTAAAATAAAAGTAGCCTAAGTTACTCCTTGTTACATCAGCTATCTGCCAGTGAAAGTCCCGTCAAAATCGCTCTAGCCATTTCAGTGATTAGCCGGAACAAACAGACAGACAGACAGACAGACAGACAAAAATTGTTAAAAAATGTTGTTTTGGTATATGTAGGTACCGTGTATACATCCAAAAACACTTAGTAAAAAGCGGTTATTTTAATATTACAAACAGACACTCCAATTTTATTTATTTGTATAGAGTATAGATGTATAGATTAAACAATTACAAAAGAATCTGCTGTGCTGAGTACCTCCACAATACTTCCATGTTTATGAGATTTTTCTTGTAAAATATTATTATGAATAAACATCATCTAATTGCTATTAAAAAAACGTTTATTTCTTTACATTCATTCAGGTGAATATACTAAGCTACTAATGAGCACGTTAAAGTTTTCGTCTGATGGTTTAATCATTAATCAATAATTCACCCCGTCAACCTACGCTCCCTTTGCTAGGGGTAAAAATAAAACGGGGATGATATCAATAGACTCAAAGCTACGCCGAACAATGCGAAATGTTGAAAACACTAACCACATGTTATACCCATTATAATTTATCATCCCCACAGACACCACAAACTCGTCGACTTGTTAATGTAAATTTAATTAATCTTACACTTTACACCTTTATTCAGATACTTTGTTCACCAGGTAAATTAGGTACATCACTAAATATAATACTGTGAATAATTCAACTGCAGCGGATACTAGTACTGTTTATGAATAATCTCAACAAAACAAATGTATTGAGAAAATTATGACCATAGTCGGTCAAGTAGTTTATATCATAGTTACACAACCATACAGACGTCCCAACAATTAACTATTATTTATACATCTGGGGGCACGGCAGTGCCCCCGCCAAGTCGAGCATAAGTACTTACATCAATATTCAGGGTACTTTTCCTCCAACCATTAGACGTTTATTAATCTTTATAGCTAGAAGTTATCGCTAATTGGCAACCACAGATATCGCCCGTCTAGAGTCTGCGTTATCGGCTTAACTAGAATAGATCTTTTTTCAACCTGAAAATTGATGTAATTTTACTAACTTAATAACATAATTAATTTTACTAACCTAACTTAATGACAAACAAGTAATATTATGTTTTACATATTATCACGATGTGTACGGATGATTACGGATTTTTTTGATAGATGAAGTAATCGCAATTGCATTAATCTTACGCCTTTCTACATTTATACAGTCTATCTGTCAAACTGAATAATGAAACATTGCATATGGAGGAATCCACGGTCTTTTTAGGGGTGGGGTGACCTTAGATAGTAAACTCTTTAGTGGGGCCCACATATAACAAATCTCGCGACTAAACGGTAGGGCTGCTTATGCTGTTAGAAAATTACGCAGTATACTGACGTCGAAACTGCTAGGATAATTTATTTTGCTTATTTCCACAATGTTAAGTCTTATGCCATATTGCTGTGGGGCAAAGCAGCTAGTATAGAACAAATTTTCATGCTCCAAAAAGGGGTCATTAGCTATTTATAAACTTAAGTCTCGGGAATCTTTGCGTAAAATGTTCAAGAAAATCGGCATACTTACAGTAGCTTCCCAGTATATCTTTAGTAATATAGTTTTTATACGGAAGAATACAAGCGCGTATAAACAAAATTGTGATAAACATAATCACCAAACAAGAAGAATGCATCAATTAGTTACGTCTTCGTTCCGCCTAAGTAAAGTGCAGCGATCTTTCATAGGGCTTTGTGTACATTTCTATAATAAAATTCCAAAATCAATACGTGACTTGCCAATAGAATCTTTCAAAAAACGTGTAAAAACACAATTGTTAGGCAAGGGATCTTATAGTGTAAACGACAATGTAAACGAGTAGGTATTTAAATGACAAAGATGCATGGAAATGACCAGTTCTGCAACCTGTTCCGCTCAGATTAATAAATATTTTTGTAATATTTTCTAAATTATTTTAGAAATTTAATAATTTTTAAAGATGTGCCGAGGAGTTTCTTTACGGCTTTTCTTCTCCTCCATGACAAAGCACCCTTCCGAAAAACTGGTAGATTAAAAAAATTATGACGTGCATAAGTGTATCAGTGATACCTATATTAATACAATTTTGACTTTTTTGACTTTTTACAATTCTTTATACAGCCTACTTACAATTATACAGCCTACAATTCACGGTTGATTTTAGAAGGTCAATAGTAACTAGCCAGTTAAAAAACCCTACCACCGTGCATGAGTGCCGTCAGATCGGATTCAAATGGATAGCACATTAGCACAGATCCCATCGATCTTTAAAACGAAAATTAAATACTGTTTAACATACCCACGTTTGTTGTTCAACAAAATACTGTTTGACATAGCCTCATTTGTTGTTCAACAAAATACTGTTTGACATAGCCTCATTTGTTGTTCAACAAAATACTGTTTGACATAGCCTCATTTGTTGTTCAACAAAATACTGTTTGACATAGCCTCATTTGTTGTTCAACAAAATACTGTTTGACATAGCCTCATTTGTTGTTCAACAAAATACTGTTTGACATAGCCTCATTTGTTGTTCAACAAAATACTGTTTGACATAGCCTCATTTGTTGTTCAACAAAATACTGTTTGACATAGCCTCATTTGTTGTTCAACAAAATACTGTTTGACATAGCCTCATTTGTTGTTCAACAAAATACTGTTTGACATAGCCTCATTTGTTGTTCAACAAAATAATGTTTGACATAGCCTCATTTGTTGTTTAACAAAATACTGTTTGACATAGCCTCATTTGTTGTTCAACAAAATACTGTTTGACATAGCCTTATTTGTTGTTCAACAAAATACTGTTTGACATAGCCTCATTGGTTGTTCAACAAAATACTGTTTGACATAGCCTCATTTGTTATTCAACAAAATACTGTTTGACATAGCCTCATTGGTTGTTCAACAAAATACTGTTTGACATAGCCTCATTTGTTGTTCAACAAGATGCGTCTTGAATTAATAGGAAATTACCTATCGAAAACTACGTAATATTTAGATAATAAACCTAATCTAGCGTTTTTACTTTCCAGGTAACCTTAAGCGACGTTTCGGCCGTGCCAGGGGATTTGTTCTTCGCATGTTCGATGCTTTCTGCAACTGCACTCAGACCGCTGCAGCCGCTGCTCGTACTACTGCACGTAATAATCCGTTTACCAAACGCTAAATCTCATAAAACAACCCAAATGCTAACACGATATCACGGTGACGACGTATTAGTTCTATTTCGTAATCTATGTGAGATTAAATCACCAATAAACACATAACTTAAGAAGTGTAGCATCAAGTGAGATCATGTTCGAAAGATTACGACAGTCGATGTTTTAAGTATATCGATTTAAAATATATTTTATGATGGTTTATCATCATTTGGATAAAACGCTTGAATCTCGCTCGCGTACGCAACATAACGAACTGAATACTTGGAAATATCCGAAACAAATTTCATGCAAATTTTCGCTAAGCATTAACTCCTCGTGACTGACAGTGAGATAAATTCTTGACCTTTGTGTTCCTGAATTGATGAAGATGAATAGGAGCTAATATTGTAGAATTTTGGTTTTGTAGTAGTCTAAAACAATATTCCAGTTGTGCTTGATTAATATTCATATAATCCATTGTTGTTTTTACCATCCGCCGTGGCATTGAACATTTACATAAAACTGAAGACGTAGGTACTACACCATCTTCCCACGAGACCATTGTATTTAATATTTACATATACAGGATGATTGGAAATAGGTGTAAAAGAACTGGAGTGGCTAAAGTATAGCGCATATCCTATCAATCTATGTATGGAATACCCCATCCAAAAACCGATGGTTCTGGAGTTATTAATTTTTTTAATATTTTTCAAAAAAATCCTGATTTTCTAGGAAAAAATTCGATGATTTTATTTCTTACTTATTTCTACACAAATTTTAATGAAATAATTATTGTTTAATCATTGCTTTATTAAATTTCATTAATAGTCATCACTTACAGGCTAAAACTTTTTAATTAGGTTCTCTGAAAGTCGTGAGAGTAAAAAATAAGACGTCATACTTTAATTTTTATTTAATCGTAAAATAAAATTTTATTAATAAAAAATACGTATAAAGCGCATAAATAAGTACCTGACTTCAATACCTATCCGACAAGGTATAATAATGCACATAAATTTTCTAAAATTTAGAAAAAAAGACATGGTAATAAAACCAAGTACCAGGAAATACCAAACTGTAGAGACTCATAAAAGTAGATGCCGCCCGCGCCGGCCCTTATCTTGACCCTTTTGTTTTTGTTGCAACACGTGCGAGCTTATTGTTATCGTTTTAGATATTGAATTCATTGTAAAACATGTGCAATGTCGTTTTTAGTTAATGAGTCAATACGACAGTTAAAATTTAACTACTTTCGTGTGCGGACGTACATTATCGTTGTCTTCTTATAATAGTTTTTCTTTTCCATACCAAATAAACATAATTTCAATGGCGGATTACAGTAACGAAGAATACGCTGACATTTTCTATTGTTATGGACTTAGTGATGGAAATTCTTTACAAGCACGAAGAGCATATCAGCTACGTTTTCCAAATCGTCACCTGCCAAGTCATAGAGTCTTTGCTGCGGCGTATCAACGCGTCAGGGAAACTGGCAGCGTTCAACAGAGGCGACATGACGCAGGTAGGCCGCGCATCTACGATACTGAAGAGGAAGAAGAAATCATAGAACACTTTGTTAGAGACCCGACTACTTCAACCAGGGTTGTGGCAAGATTGCTGGGTTTAACACATTGGAAAGTGTGGTTTACTGTGCATACGGCAAAGCTCTACCCCTACCATTATACACCGGTCCAGGCCCTGGAGGAAGGAGACCCTGCAAGGAGGTTAGACTTCTGCCGTTTTATGCTGCATGCAGACTTAGAAAATAATAATTTTCTCACCAAAATATTGTGGACTGATGAATCGAAGTTTGATAGAGACGGAATAACGAATTTTCATAATAGTCATTATTGGGCTCTGCGAGGTGAAAATCCCCACGTGATTAAAGAAGGAGCTCATCAGCGAAGATTCTCCGTAAACGTGTGGATGGGCATAATTCATACTTACTTGATAGGCCCAGTCTTCTTGCCCGACAATTTAAATGGGGATACGTACGAAGATTTTCTTCGAAACCAACTATTTAATTATCTGGAAGATGTACCACTGGAGACCCGAAGAGAAATGGTGTTCCAGCATGACGGCTGTCCCGCCCATTTTCGTCTCGGCGTAAGACAGTGGTTAGACACCACTTTCCCTCAGCGATGGATTGGCCGAGGCGGACCAATACCGTGGCCCGCAAGGTGTCCTGATTTAACACCTTGCGATTATTACTTATGGGGTCACATGAAATCTTTAGTATACACAGCACCAATTAACACATTAGAAGAATTGAAGTCATGCATCATCGTCGCTGCTAACAAAATAAGAGAACAGCTCACAGGGCGAGTCACTCGATCTGACTTAAGAAAAAGGCTTCGTGCTTGTATCAGAAACCGTGGTCGTCAGTTCGAGCAAAATTTAAATTAATTATTATTTTAAACTTTGATTTTATTGCATTAGTTTTATTTCAATTCCATTCGTATCGTTTCCTCATATGTTTTATAAAAATCGCCAGTTTTTGAATCAAAATAAATTTACTAAGTCACTAAATCGATGAAGAAGGTAAATTCACTTAGATTTAGAAATTATTTATGTAAACAATTTTAATGCAGATATCACAAAACAAATACTTTTTTAGAACATGTAATGGTTACGTATAGGGACTTTTTATACCTTATTAGAAAGCTATTGAAACGAGGAATTTAACTATGTGATTTGTACACATCTTTTAATGTTTTTTTTTTTATAATCATGTCAAACAATTGAATGAAACACTTTTTTTTTTGTTATGCTGTGTCTTTTAAACCAACCAATCTCAGTCTCTTTACCTTTTATGGTTTTAAATTATTTTATTTAGATTTGGCAATTATTTAAGAATAAAAAAAATTATTAAAATTTCTTGAAAAGGCACACATTTTTTTAATTAGAAATTATTTTTCTACATAAACGGGTATTTTTTATAAAACTACTAAATCTTTCATATCTTTGTAACCATTGACTTTTGGATAGGGTCTATTATACATTATTTGACAGGAAATGAGCTATACATTCACCCATTCACAACTTTTACACCTATTTCAAATCACCCTGTATAGATTTTAACATAAAACGCAATATTTTTATGCGTTATAAACACAAAATGCATTGAGTTTAGAATTTTGATAAAATTAATAGGTATTCTAATAATGTAAAAGTGTTTCCTAAAATGACACAATTTTAAATTAGGTAGGTACCTACTTAATTGTAAAACGAACACGCAAGAGTGAAGATACGCATAAAATATTTAATTAAATATACCTACGGTCAAAACTAAAATTAATGTACCTATTGAAATATAATAAATTAAAGAGCTTATGTCATCATGGAGAAGAGTAGGTAGCCTAATATCTAATGGACAAAGCTTCCGGAGAAGTAGTCAGTCCTACTTCCTATGAGGTAAAAATTTACGGTATTGTCAAGTTTAAAAAGACAATTTAAAGGTTGTTATCAGAAGATATCGAGAGAGAAGTAGATTTCTGAATGTGAACTGAGTTTGATGATGTCAGAATATCAAATTGGTGTTTGTATTTAAGTGTGTAATCGTCTAATAAATCAATGTTAAAACATTCGTCTTCCCCAATAGATGTCCTCCTTCAATTTTAATGATTGTATAAGGGTGTTCCGAATCAATAAATCTTACATATTGATTATTGGAAGGTTCTTCGCACTTCTTAGTGTTTAGTTAAGTAGGTACGGTACACTCACGATGCGTAGGTTCACTAAAATACTAAAAAATCTTTTTTTCACGTGACTGTATATCCAGGTTATGTTCACGTGTATTTTATTGTATTTTATGAACGGAACATCCCTAGCGTTGGTTGTACCCGATACCCACTTTATGGTGTCATTGTGATTGGTGTGACGACGCTTATAGAAATAAGATAATATATATGTATTTGGCAATATGTAGAATTGTAGTGATAAAGATTAGTTCTTTAAATGTATACAATATTACACAGTTCATTGAATTACTAAATTGTGTCTAGGTCTAGGTACCAATATTCATAAACGTGATTATATTTAAGTATTACCTATGTATTATGTATTAACGTTATTACGGTGTTTTCTATTAAATTCTACAATCTTTTTTATTGCCTATATTCTTGTGATGCATTTTAAAATTGACTGCAATACCTAGGTACTTGTTGTTTTCTAGCTGATATAATATGATAATAAGTAATATAATACCTTGTATTTTTCGTATATCACTTGTGCAATTTAATTTCATGTAATTACGAATATAATCCAGTACCAATAAATAAGTAATTATTATAAGGAAGATCAGAAATAAAAATGAAGGCAATGTATTTTTTGTATTTATTTTTTGTATAACGAAATAAAGTGCACAAAATATATCTAGGAACGATGTGTTATATATATTTTGCTTTATTGCTTAAAATCTTTATTTGGCACAAATTATTTGTATTTTAATGTTTTTAGGTTTAGGTTTACTTTTAATCTGTTATTTATTTTAAGGTAGCCAATTAGTATACCAAAGATGCAGTGGATTAAGAAAGAAAGAAAGAAAAAGAAAGAAAAACATTTATTTCCCTCACAAGTTAATGGTGTTTGTATCTCTAAAAATATTCCGTTATTCCTTTGATGATGGATATTCTAATATTGTAATAGGTAGCCTACTTCTTTCAACATGACTCTAATATTTCGATGGAATTATATGGAATTGTAAAAATACTATATATGTAGAACCATTTCTAAGTGTATTTCTTCAAAAACTGAGCTTTTAAATTATTGTGTCTTATATTGACAAAGAAATTGTAGTGAAATGTAACCAAAATGAATATTTTTCTCTGTTTCCAAAGATCCTATTTATTGTAATATTTATAGGAACTCTTGTAAGTGTGAATCGTAAAGTAGATATCTATCTATTATTCTATAAATGTTCAATGTGATATCCTGCCTGTAACCTACTTCCGATGTGATCCAACTTGCAATTTCTTCTAAAATAAAGAAAATGATTTTGTGAAAAAATATCTTGTTTTATTTTTAAACAATGCTTCACAAATTGTTTTTAAGCAATGCTTCACTAATTAAAATAAGTAGCAATACACATACTAAATAGACGGTACAACTACCTCTCAAATATTTTTTTCACGTATATGGCACCTTTTAAGTCCAGAGAAACCGAAATCTTTCGGCAGGGTCATAACATAATAAAAAAATTAAAATTGCGGCCATTCCAAAAGGAAGAGTGCTTTTGGGTATTTTTAACCGACTTCAAAAAAAGGAGGAGGTTCTCAATTCGACTGTATTTTTTTTATGTTTGTTACCTCAGAACTTTGGGCTGGGCGAACCGATTTTGATGATTCTTTTTTTAATCGAAAGTTGGTGACTGTCATATGGTCCCATATAAATTTTATTGAGATCTGACAATGGCATCCATGATAAAACCATATAAGTCTTAAATTTGTATTAAGTAAGCACGACAAATGGACGAATAACTCAATATCACGTCAACCAATTTCGATGATTCTTTTTTTAATCGAAAGCAGGTGCTTGTCACGTAATCCCACAAATTTGAACTAGATCTGACAAGTAATTTTAGAGTAACTTTGAAGTCGGTTATTTTTTGTTAGTAAAATTTAGATTATTGTCGATAAAATTAGGTTTATTTTATGCCCCTAAATTACCGCTAGTTAGTTGCAGGACACCTTTTAAACGCCATCGCTTCGCTTCTATAATACTTAAAATTGACGTAAATTTTTATTTGTGAACCGATTAAGATAAAACAAACACTAAATGTTAATCCAAGCTCATTACAATACATTGGTGAAAACCGCATCTAAATCTGTTTTACCGTTCTTGAGATTAGCAGAAACAAACGCACAAAAATCACAGTTTTATTGTAGGTATGTACTTATTGATAATTTTATTTCGCCCTACCATACTAAAAATAGCAGGTAATCTGGGGACACGGTCGTGCCCCCGCCAAGACGAGCCAAATGAAGCGTAAAGGCACTACCTACCTGCTTTTTTTCGAAGAACTTCGTCATTTTTTTGAACCCTCTTAACTTGGGTTTGGGTTATACCAGAAAAAAACAAAATTCACGAGATATGATATCAATAGTGGATTTATTAAACATGTAAATTATCAATTACCTAGCTCTTACCTATTTATAGTAGATACATTAATTTTATTGCTTTGTGATACAAAGTTATAAAATAAAATTATTACAGTGGTAATTAACGCCATCTCTTAACATAATATGAAGAGTAAAATGAGCAGCTAGCGCCATCTATCCAGCAATAAAACGGATCTTCTATGAATACAACCACAGACCTGCATACCTAGAGTAGATGAAGTATGTACCTCGAATTGTATCCGCTCATTTACACGCGCGTGTCGCGGACCGTCTCGTGGCGCGTCCGTAAGCCACGCCCTCTACGCCCGTGTGAACACCACGCGAGCGCTCGCGCGAGCCCCTTTGGCGCGCGCATACAAAACCGCTCCCGACGCGAGCCCTGCGAGCGCGAGACGCGCCGCGGTCTGGTGCGCGAGCGCCCTGTTCACACGCGCGCGTATGCGCGCGTCTCGCGGATTGTCTCGTGGCTCGCGCGCGCGTGTAAATGGGGTATATGAAAACCAAGCGTGTCACTTTTTTTGACACAATGTTATGTCACAAGAAAATTTGAGTGATTGATATACCTCATCTTAGCAATACCAATACGAAACCGATTTCTTACCGATTCTCGATATCGATAATCGATTATAATCAGTCTGGTTGATTGTTATTGTATACGTATAGGTTAAAGTGCTGAATAAAACCAAATAAATAATTTTGTTTTGTTAATGTTTTGTTATTAAACATATATCATTCTTACTCATCAAACTTACTCATCAAACTTACCCCAAGTTTGATTTAACTTGATTATTTATCTATACTAATATATAAAGAGGAAAGATTTGATTTTTTGTTTGCATTGAATAGGCTCCGAAACTACTGAACCGATTTGAAAAATTCTTTCACTGTTGGGAAGCTACACTATCCCCGAGTAACATAGGCTATATTATATTTTCAAAAAATTAGGGATCCTTAAAAAACTCCAATAATGTAACCCAAGGTGTAAAAAAATAAGAAAACCGAAGCAAAGCTCGTTTATTATAAACACAAATTATAAAAATTAATTAAATTTTTATTTTATTAATATTATTTTATTAATATTAAAATTATAAATACGTTTCAAAAATATAAATAAATAGATCACTATCATATTATATTCTTTACTTATAAATTTTACGTAAAATAAATAAAAGAGAATTAAATCAAAATATAATCATTTATTTATTGAAATCAAAACCTTTATAATTTAATAATCAAAATAACAAAAATGTACCACCATTAATTTAGAAAGTAATAGGAATGTTGAATAATTTTATGATCCAGTTTTGTTTTATATTCTATAATTTTACAAAGAGGAAAGTTTCGATTTATTGTTTTTTTTTTAATGGATAAACTGAAAAACTACTGGACTGATTTCAAAAATTCTTTCGATTGATGGAAAACAACTGGTCAAGAGCTTGTAAGGCCATGCGCGATGTAGGGTTCCATAGTTGATTGATTATTACTCGTTAACCTGTAGCCGTGATAGTTTTCCTTGAAAATTCACTGTTTATCCTATTATTGTGAATTTTTTGTCAAACTCCACCTTTTTAGAGCTGGCAGGGGAGACGGAAACTTGGCTCTAACCAAAATTATCACTTTTTTTAGTTTTTTTTTAGAAAATTAGCATTTTATAATTTTAGCTTGTTTTTCTTATTAGACTTATTAGTGAAAATGAAATTATTTTACTTATTAGTGAAATTGTTATATTCTTATGACAATAATGTTCTTTAAACCGAACCCATAATATTTTTATAATATCTTTACAACGATACCCTACACTATTGGGTAGGCGAGAAAAAAATCCATCCCCACATGAACTGTGATAAATAAATATTTTTAATATTTTATTCTACGACTTTGTAGTTTTAATAAATATCCATGCCAAATTACACTCACTAAGTTGCAAATGGACGGACGGACGGACGGACGGGCGAACAGACATGACGAAACTATAAAACAAATACAGTTAGTTACCTTTGGAATAAAATTTGTGTTACAACATATATATCTATGAGAATATATTTATTCGACGATTCTCAAAATCGATTAAAATCGAGACAAGACTGGATAAATGAAAAACACTATATACTATATTTGAGCGAAAAACTACAATATTGACAGTACCACGAAGTAAAGCGTTACTTAGAAACGGTTGATAGTAACGATTGTTGTATTTTCATTGCGTGTTCCAACAAAGAAGCCCTACAATTTTGAAACCAAAATGGGCAATGTATTGTATAGTATGTAGTACATATACTCAGTAAGTGCTCGTCATTGTAAAACGTGGTAAAAGCACAATAAACATTAAATTAATTTATTTTAAATAGATAGGAACACAATTTTATAACGAAATTAATTAGCGATGAAAGAAAATGTTTTCTTTATCTTTCCTAACTATATTTGTAGATTTTCTACAGTTCATAACATTAAAATCAGGCATTTTTCGTTATTTTAGTTGACATCTGTTGCCAATAGCAATGATAGGCCGACTAAATGACACGGCGCCTAATTAGGATTTCAAATCCTAGTTGTCCCACGTGAAATGTATGAACTTACCGCATCTACTCTAGGTATACAGGTCTGTGAATACAACTTAGCACTTTTTATAGTAAACCAAAGAGAACCACGAAAATTACAAACAGTAACCTTTAGTGGCATCTTCTTGGACTGGTGACAGCCAATCCTTAAACTCGGTCATCTGTTCCCGTTCTTCACGATAATGTTGTGAATATTTGGGGGCCATGATTCTAACAATCAAACGTAGATACCTACACAAAATTTAACAAAAAAACTTTTTACAAATATGCGCGCGTACTCTCTTTCGTTGCCCTAGGTCAAGCTTACTGCTACTGCGTAACGTAAATCAGAATTTAGATAGGTGTGTTTAAAGTTTGAAGTTAAACTACCCTAAATACTATTATTTCTTCAGTTTCTTCTGTGCTTAAACCACAGAGTACTTAATCACTACGTGCTCAAACGTAAATAATCAACTCATCGGGAAATCCCCCTTGGGCTAAAGTTGATGTTGCCATAGATAGGCGATAGTTCAAAATAATTTATTTGTTATAAAATTACACTTTTACACCTCTAGTTTGCCTGACAAGCAAAAAATGCTAAAATAATGCAATATGCTAAGTATAAATTTTAAATGCTAACTAAGGTGAAAATATTTTATGCTAAATTTAGCATTAAAAATGCCAAAACGGCAACACTGGTTGTTGTACACCTATGCGGCCAAGCCACATATTTTGACTAAGGTGTGTGTATAATAGACTTTGTGAAGTTAAGGCGTGTAGAGTTAGAA
The DNA here is from genome assembly GCA_951805285.1 of Thymelicus acteon. NCBI lineage: Eukaryota > Metazoa > Arthropoda > Insecta > Lepidoptera > Hesperiidae > Thymelicus > Thymelicus acteon. The sequence continues at coordinate 10,451,936 of OX638229.1, read as the reverse complement.
GCCTTAATAGGTTGGCTCCTTAGTGATTAAGTGCTCCGTGGTTGGCTCTACATGTATGAGATCTGATAACTTTTTGATGTAGAGCCATAAGGCCGGCTCCATACGTTGGTGGAAACGTTGGCCCCAATGCTACTCGTCCAACGTATGGATCTAGGAAATAGCATTGGTGCCAACGTTGGGGCGAGCGTTGGTAGTTGGCCGGCGCGTGTCGGTTTTATCAAAGGAATCTGCCTCCAACGTTCGCGATCCGTCCACACATTGGAGATTGACTCAGTCCTGTAGCAACACGCATCGAGTGCACATGTTGATCGAGAATGGCATCCTCGTCCATAATAACGTCGCCCGCGTGGACAAATGTGTTTTATGATGTGTCGTCATCCACCATCTTCTTTGACGTGGCTTTTTCTTTAGTAATAAATATAAATTAAGAGATGCACTCACTACTGTAAAAGCAAATCAGACATCTTCACATTGGCTCTGACGGTATAGAACTGGTATACTAGCCAACGTGTGTACACCTCACCAAATTAACGGACCAACGTTGGTACTAACGTTCGGACCAGCGTGTGGCGCCCCGGTAATGCCATATTATGGTCTCGTCTTGGCATCATGAAAATGTGTTTGGTGGGCAATGAACTAAATACGTAGTATATTCGTTCACTGTTGGAGGGATATAGGTAATGTGACAGCTGACGGTACCGAACCGTCTTCTCAATTCTGCTCTATGGCTCATAAGAGGCCAAGCCACGGGGCCAAGCCTTATAGCAACACGTGCGGATTTTAATAATAATTAATTTTTGCTTTAATGTAAAAGCGAGCATAATTTTTAAAACTATTAACTTGTTTTAAATCAGTAAATAAGGTTTCGATATGTCATTCGGAAACACGTACACTGTATAGAGCCATCTATTAGTATGTTAATACATTAACATTGAAAAGACGACGTTGTTTATATTGGAAGTTAATTTGAGATGGCGTTACTGCTATAGGCATAAATAAAATTTGTTAATAAAAAACAGTTCAAGTAATCGCAGTCACAATATCCTAGATAGATTAAACATGTAGGTATAATAAATTATTAATACCATTATTTCTCCATGGGGACCGCCTTAAAATACTTTTGCTTAAGTCAGCCGCCAAACGACTCGTGTTACGACTGGGGGCTTGACTTTTATTTCTTTTCTCACTTTTATGTCTTGTCTTTCTCGACCATCATTGATTGCATCAGTGATTTTTTTTTATGGAAATAGCCGGCAAACGAGCTGATGATCCATCTGATGGTAAGTGGCCATCGTCGCCCATGAACATCAGCAACACCAAAGGCATCACCGATGCATTGCTGGCCAAGAAAGAGAGAAGAAAAAGAAAGAACTGGCTGTTGAGCCCCCAACCGGAACACGACGAGTCGTTTGGCGGCTGACTCATGCTCAAGGGTGGTAGCTATCCAGGCGAACCCCATGGAGAAATAATAATAGTGATAATGGTATTAGCAATTAAAATCAATATTATCAATATAATTCCTCCGGGGCCCTACCACCGGATTAGTCGCCTCTTACGACACCCATTCGGCGTGGGAATGGGGTTAGTATTCTAAGCCGCCTCAATACGGCTAAAAAGTGATACCTTGACACTGATGTTAATGGGCATCCATAGGTACTTACCTTAGCATCATGTGAATCGTCAGCTCGTTTACCTGCTATTTCCATAAAAAGGTGGAAGGTGCTATTTTGCACGTTATTGATTATGAATTATTTTATCACAAATAGGACAAATTGTGTTAACAGCTTCGGGTAAATAAAAATACGTAATAAAAATTATGATTTATTTAGTCACATTATTTTTTGTGCTTACGATAATTCGGCGATCGATCCCTGTCCCTTCTCTTTTTCTTCCCTTTTCTTTTCTTATCAATATCTCTTTTTTCTTTTGAACTTTTACTTGACTTACTCTTATGTCTTCTTCTATAATCTGCTTTACTAGAATCAGTACTACTTGTACTACTGTGTCGTTTCTTTTTTCTACGACTTTTCTTATCTGAATCCGAACTCAGCGACTCATTGCTACTATATTGTTTTTTATATTTCTGTCTATTCTTTTTTAAGGCTTCTTCATCGCTAGATGGGTTTTTGCTTCTATTTCTATGACTCGCTAATCTCTCGTCTTTTTCTTTGTTCTTACCATTAGAATACTTGTCATCTTCTTTAGTCTCTTTATACCGTTCAATTTTCTTTCTTTCTCTGTCTCTTGTATTATCACCTTCATTAGTTTTATGACCTGACGTACTTTCTCTATTTGTCGTGTTTTGTTCTTTTGAATTTTTGTTACCTTCGTTTTCATTTTTCTTGTATTGTGTATAGGTGTCTGCGTCTGGAATTACACAAAATATCAAATCAGAAAAGTATAATCAGAAGTTTTAGCAAATTGATTTTCTCAACTGCTGGGTAACTTTGTTTGAGCTTGCTGGGCTCTACCTCTGTCTACTAAAATGTATTTTGGAGTGACTTGTAGATAAATGTTGATTAGGGGCCATCCATAAATTACGTCACACTAATTTCATAACTTTTTGACCCCTCCCCCCCTCCTTGTCACAGCTGCTCACATTTGTGAGAACTCCCCCTCCCTAGTGTGACGTCACATATTATGAAATTTTACGCCTAGAAATTATTAAATTAAAACCGCAGTTCCGAATAAGTTTTATTTCCATTGTTTTTTAATATTTACTTATACATACCAATTATTCGATTTTGAAATGTGACATCACGAAATTTAGGACCCCGTCCCACCCTCTTGTCACACAATGTCACACTACCTCTCCCTCCCCCCTAACGTGTGACGTAATTTATGGATGGCCCCAAATACTAGCCACTACCATCTTGGTAGGATCAACCATGATATTTTTAAGTAAAACATCTAATTGTTATGGGTCCAAAAAATGTAACTAATAATAAAATAATATAACCCCCTTTTAGCATACTAACTGTTGGCCACAGCCGTGTAATGTCAGTCTTAATGCTTAAATTCAGGACTCTATAATCCCGTCGGCAACCACTGATGACGACCCAGTAGCCAGTTGGTAGCGAACCTGTCTGAGAAGCGAGGGGGCCCGGGTTCGATTCCCGGCCGGGGCAGATATTTATGTGACCGATAAATATATGTACTCGGGTTATGGGTGTTGTTGTGATGTGTTATATGTGTTGTCCATGCCACCCGAGACAGGTGAAAACCTACTGCGGGGTATGAGTGTGTAAGCATTTATTATTATTCTTCTTCTATTTGTTTGTATGTTTATTCTTTATTGTCAATACATACAATGAATAAAAATGGGCAGACTTGATGTCTAGTGGACTTTTCTACTTTGTTAGGTGTAACAAACAAAAGATATTACAAATTTAAAGTTCTTAGTTCCTTTTTTTGTTGTTAATTTCACCTGCAACCCTAGTGTCAGCATTTAATATTATTCTACTAATATAATAAATATGTAAATTTGTATGGATGTTTGTCTCTCTCACGCAAAAACTACTGAACGGATTTTCATGAAATTTAGCAAACAGATAGACCATAATCTGGAATAAGATATAGGATACTAATTACTCCGAAATATGCGGGCAAAACCGCGGGAATAGCGCTAGTTAATTATAAATTAATTGTAGTAAATCAGACATACTTACTCAATACTTTTGACTGTTTATCATATTCAGATTTTGTCACTGCTTGCATCATGAACTCACTGAGACTGACCGTGTCTTTCTGCATTGCAATGTCTACCATCACTCGGCCATTATCTTCATCCAAACTTACAACCTGTAAAATTGAGGCATGTAAATTAAAAAAAAAAAAAAAATTAATGCTAGTTACTGAATATTTCTTAGTTTGAATAGCATCAGTCTGGAATATTTATTTATTTATTTATTTATTTAACTCTTTATTGTACACCAAGAATAGGACAACAACAATGTAAAGTAGGAAAGTAAATATATGAGATACGAGTAACTGCCCTCGCTTTGCTTCGGTTTTCTTATTTTTTTACACCTTGGGTTACATTATTGGAGTTTTATTAAGGACCCCTAATTTTTTTGAAAATATAATATAGCCTATGTTACTCGGGGATAGTGTAGCTTCCTAACAGTGAAAGAATTTTTCAAATCGGTTCAGTAGTTTCGGAGCCTATTCAATGCAAACAAAAAATCAAATCTTTCCTCTTTATATATTAGTATAGAAGTATAGAAGATACAAAAGGCGGTCTTATCGCTACACAGCGATCTCTTCCAGACAACCAAGAGAAGTATTAAGGAAACTATAACTATTTAAAAATCAAAACACAAATTTGAAATTAGAGATGACAAAATATGGAAGAAGGGGAAAGGAAAGGAGGAAGGAAAGTGATTAACTCTGGAGATAGTGGGCTTTTACTAAGTTTTTAAAGGAATTAAATGTGCTTGCGTTACGGATACAGTTGGGAAGAGCGTTCCATAGGCGAACAGCTGTGACAGTAAAGGAATGTCGATAGAAGGATGAAGAATGTGCAGGAGTAGAAAGGCATAAATTTTTAGAGGAGCGAAGAGTTCGATCATGGGTATCATGGAGGAACTGGAAACGTGATTTTAGGTAGGGGGGATAGTTTGGATTAAATAGTACACAGTAGAGCAGTGAAAGAATGCGAGCATTCCTGCGAAGGCGAATAGGGAGCCACTTGAGCTTAATATCCATAATTCCATATTATATAGTGCCAGGAATGAAAAGTTAGATAATGCAATGCAATACATTTTTCCATGTTAATAGCTGACATACAACCTGACGAGTTACCCAATGACAAGTGGACTATTGGACATCAGCAACACCAAAGGCACCCATGTGTTATCAACCAATTACGGAAAAAGAGAAAGAGCCTGTAAGCTTGATTTCTACATTCATCTATACAAATAAATAAAATTGGAGTGTCTGTTTGTAATATTAAAATAACCGCTTTTTACTAAGTACATCTGGATGTATACACGGTTCATATACCAAAACAACATTTTTCATAATTTTTGTCTGTCTGTCTGTCTGTTTGTTCAGGCTAATCTCTGAAATGCCTTGACCGATTTTGACGGGACTTTCACTGGCAGATAGCTGATGAAACAAGGAGTAACTTAGGCTACTTTTATTTTAGAAAAAAAAAGTTTCTTAGGCGATATGAAGTTCGCCGGGTCAGCTAGTCATTAATACAACTCATGACAGGTGGCAGTTAAGATTCCCTATAAGTAGCTTAGAAAGCCTAGAAATTACACCTGTAATGTAGGAATGTTAGGTACAGGACAACTTAAGTTCTTTTAACATAATGATTTGTGAGCACTTGAGTACAACTGTGTAAACAAACTTTTGTTTGCAACTACCTTAAATTACATCCTGTATAATATCCTTGAATCTTTCTTTCTACCTTTATGGTATTTAATTCCCTTTTTTGGATGATATTTTTCTTCCATCCATCTCATTACATTTACCAAAGATTAGCAAGAAATGCATGTAAAATTTTATACATTTGATTTGACATACCTTCCCATAACAGCCATTGTATTTTCCAGTGGTAATCTTTACAAATGATCCTTTGACAATAGCAAGTTCTTCATCCTTTTCCTTAGAAGATTTCTTTTTCTGGTTTTCAGTTACCACCTTATCAGCTCCCAAACCTAATCCTTTGGGACGTAATTGAGGTGGCTTATATTTGGATCTGAGAAATAATTTAGTAGACATTAATAATTTCAAGGCATAAAATCTATATGTAATAATTCTTTTGTTGTATTGTAATAATTGTTTTATTAGTTTAATGAATGACAAAAAGAAATTACAGGGCAGAAGTCTCACACGTTTTCAAAGCACAACACACAAGAGAAAAAAGAACAAGATATGCAATTTCTGCAAATATTTGTTGCATATTTTGTTTGCTTTTTCAGTGTATTACATACAATATACAGTCCGCGCGCGAGCTGAATGCAGAATTTTACTATGGCGCGCTATGGTAGGTATAGTGCTTGTTAGGTTTTGTCAATGTTGGGTGAAAAGGATTTCTTAACATCCTAATACTTATATCTACTTACTTTTGGGCTAGGTTCCTTCAAAGCAGTTCTAACAGAACTAATGGACAATAATAATAATGTAAAAAATATACTCACTGATCTTGGCCTGGTGTCCAGCCCATACCTCTAAGCATGGCCATACCAAATTCTTGTATTGGCACCGACTCATAATCTTCCAAGAAAGACTGAAATTATATTATGAGACATCATTAACATTATCTTCTTTATACTGCTCTCGCATATAACTATTAAATGGTTAAAAGTGACCTTATAATTTATGCATTGATTTGTTTTAAGAGAAAATAATATTAATAAAAAGTTAAACTCTTTTCTATTTGTAGCATGTTTATATTTCAGGAGAACATTTCTGATCTGACTAAACTTGATTTCATAAAGAATTCCCCAAAGCAAGAATTACAACAAACATTAAATGTAATGGTTGGTTCAGACCAGATGAGTTAATGTTTTTTTCTAATGGAAAATTGCTGTTGGACCTAGTGGCCTTTACATCTTTACACGGACAGGAAGGTTGAAAGAATATACATTGTATGAGTTTTTTATCAAATGTTCGTTGTGTAAAGAGAAAGGAGTATATTTTTTTTTACTTACAATAAGTTAATGATTGACCACAATCCCACCTGATGGTAAGTGTAGATGTGGTCCAGGATGGTGAGCACATTAACTTAGTAAAAGCCTATCTACTCTTTCCTTGAAGACATCCACGTCATAGGTATCTATTTTATTGTACTGAGTTCACAGCAATTCAAAAGAAAAAAAGAACAAATGATAAAAAATATCTAAAAATGTTCCAGGTACCAGAAACCTTTTGTTTCAATGCTACAGAGCTTGTTTAGAGGTTTATTACATACATATTAGAGGTTTTATACAAAAGCATAACATACTTACTTCTTTCTCACCTTCCATAATGGGTTTAGCTGGCAAAGGGACAGTTAACGTTGGTTGCTCAATAACCCTCTCTTTTTTAGCTTCTTGAAGTAACTCCCTTGCAGCCATTTGTTCTAGAGTCTCATTTTCTGGAGGAGTTTCATCTACAACTCTTTCTTCTTTCACAGGTTCTTCTAATGCACTCTCTACCTTCTGTGCTATTTCTTTAAGTCTTTCTGCTGTGACTAATGTGTTGGGCTTCATTGGGATGACTAGAGGTAAATCTTCTGTAGCTGTTTCTCCACTGAAATATAGACGTTATATTTAAATGACTTTATGAATGGAGGGAGTTACTGTGGCTGTTAATTAAAATTTTTCTTTTTTCAGATTATTTAACCAAGATAACACTAAAGCATAATAAAAATAATATTCTGTAATATATAATATTATACTATTCTCAACGATTACTTCCCAAGATTTTAACATTGAAATAATCCAGTAGGTATTACCATTGAGACACAAATAATGCTTAGTATTCCAACTGGAACAGGCAATTTTTTAAGGCATAACATTAACTTGACTTCTTATGTGAAGTGAATAATGAATGTTAAGGTTTTGTGTACAAATCACATAGCTGGTTTAAAAACCTTTCATTGCTCTTCCTAACATTACACTGAATTTTATACAACTTCATTTGGTTTATTTGGTTGAGGTTTTAAGGTCGCTGCATACATAATGTGAACGGGACTTGGACGGGGCATAAATATATATATGTGCCCCGTTCCCGTCCCATCCTAGCCTCTGTGGCGTATGCACTATTGTATACATTTTCTATGAAATAATGTTTCCAAAACTTCACTCCCATCCCGTTCCTGTCCCGTCCACGTTACGTATGCATCGACCTTTAGTCTTGAATTTAATACAATATGTTACAATAATAACAAATTACTTTGCTTGACCATAATACATGCCGTGGCAGCTTATATTTAGAATTTTTTTGTTGTAGATTTAATAAATCGGTAATCAAAATGTACCGACTTGTTGGTAACCATATTAAAATAAAATAAATAAAATAATCACAATTATTAAAAACTATATACTTTACCCAATGACTTTAATTGATTGTTCTTCCACACATTCGATATATTCCTTTTTCTCTGTGACTTCAGGTTTTTCTTGTTTTTTAGTTTTCATAAAACCGAATGATATCTTCTTTGTCTCCATTTTATTTTCTAGTTAATCACAAAATAAGTACAATATATACAGATCGATTGGTTAGTATTAAATTATGTTGTACCTTCAAATATAAACTAATTATTTTAAGCAATTCATTAATTGTTATGCGAGACTCGATAAAATCGAAATACGTAATAATATTTACACGCGGTTATTCAATTTATTTACGACAGTCGACACTCGTACCAACAACTAGAAGAAGCAAAGTAGTATTATCCTCGTTTTTTTCTTGTAATTCTTGTTCTTTCAAAACAAAACTAGCTTAACTAAATTTAAAATTTTAGCTTAACTTTCCGAATTACAGATAATTAATTATATTAGAAAATTAGAAGCTGACTCGGTTTGTAACAACAAAACATGAACAAATTACAAAACCAAGAACTGACTGACAAGTGACAAGTTGACAACTGACAATGTCAAGTCAACTATCAAGTCAGTTTGATATTTTTTGGTAATGTTATCAGATTTTTTTTTTAATATAGGTACTGCTTTAGCCACTACATTTTTGGCCGTTTTATTTTATTCTCAATCCTTTTGTAATAATTTTATTGTAAGTGGAATATTAAGATTCTAGTATTATAGAAATTAAGCATGCTTAGATTGTATTACGTGTTAACATGTTTTGTGAATTGTGTTATATCTGAAACCGATAACAGATGGCGCTTTTATGTTGTCCATCATAATTTTACATACAATACAATTTTATTAAACTGTAACCCATAATGTAAACATAATAATAACCCAAATTTTACACTGCTGAATGAATAAATTAATGTATCCAACTCGCCTTTACTGAGGATTTTCACTATTACTAGGGATATTAATTTAATATTAGAATTAGTTAGATTTTTAGAATCTTTGTCGGTTTGAACGGTTGTTCCGGCTAATCTTAGAAACGGCTTAATTCGTTTTCACTGGTGTATTTTAGATTTTAGTGAACTGGGATTAACATTAACATTAAATTTGGTGTTTGTTTTATTGCAGTCGGTATACAAAATGTTATTTAATTATAATAATATCATCCTTAATCTATAGCTTTTCAAGTTTATGCTGTTTTTGAAGTCTCTTGGTTTATATTCCTATCAATACGTAACTATACCTAATAGCATCGAACTGTGAATAGGAAAGTCAATGACTTTTATTCCATAACTGTTGTTTTAAAAGTACGGTTTGAATAAAAAATCTAAATAATCAAATTTTATTTGGCTTTTTTTTTCATTATGGTTTTAACGTCTGAAAAAATAAGCCGATAAAAGTTTACATAAATTAATAAATTCATTTTATTTGTTTTTTGAAATGGAAGCGGAATTTCATTTAGTAGTGCGTAACGACCTGTCTACTGACGATATTGGGACGTTTAATTTAATGAGATAATCGAAATACCACAGCGGCGTCCCTCTTGAATCAAAATTAAATTCTATTTGAAAATTCGCTTTGGTTTAATAAAATGTCATATTTTTATGAATTCAGTAATGTATATTTCCAACTCATAATGGTTTTTGATTTCTGACGCACACAAATCCATAGTCCTTATTACATGTCATTAAGTACATATTATGGGAGATAAAACCATCATAGGGAACCCTTTAATCGTACGCTTTCGTTCCAAAATTCAGTTCGAATCCAACCCACGTTACATTTTTTTTTTATTAATTTGTCTCCCGATTTAATGAAGAAAAACTGAGTTATTCAATATTTAAATAACACTAACGGCTGCTATCTGATAAAATACTTACCACTATGGCACTATCGAAGGCTTCACGAATCCTCCGAAACACGGAAGTTCTAGAAGTTTTTTACACAGCAGGTATAGAGAAAAATTATAGGGAGCTCACGGACGTAAAAAAAAAGACGGACGTAATCCCAAGAATAAATTCAGTGAAGCACCCATAGTAATACCATCTCTGTATTCGTACAAGTACACACACCCACACATTGACACCATATCTACTGCTATGACATTGACACCATCGCGAATCAAAAATTACAAAATTACGCACACATGGTAAGCGAGCTGTCATTGTTATGCTTCACTCACGATTAGACAAGGTTACGTCCGTTCTTTTTTTACGTCGGTGAGGGAGCTATGAAACATTTTTTATCATACTGTTTAGGAAAACATCTAAATTCGTCACTGGAAAGGCAATAATACTATAGCGCCATTTCGGCGAAAATGAGTTAGTTACTCGTATTCTCGTATATACATCGTTGGATTGGATTTTTTTTCCAATCCAACGATGTAGGTATATAATTATTATAACTCATTTTCGCCAAAATAGCGCTTTAATATTATTGCCTTTCCAGTGACGTAATAATAGCAATTAGTTTCTTAAATTAAAGTTTCTTGGTCTAACCAACCTGGCGGGGCGGAATGTCGTAGTGCCTCCTGCCTGTTGGAGCGAAGCAATCTCATTAAAGTGAGGTTGAATAAATAAGATTATTTCCAGGATTTATCACAGAGTACAAAGACAGCAGAAGGTTTGCAAAAACTTTTGTAGCTTGTCCAGTATCAACCTATAGATAACCGATATACTTATATCACGGACATAAAAAAAGAACAGACGTAACCTTGTCTAATCGAGAGTGAAGCTGACAGCTGACAGCTCGCTTACCATGTGTGCGTAATTTTGTAATTTTTGATTCGCGATGGTGTCAATGTCGTAGCCGTATGGTGTCAATGTGTGGGTGTGTGTACTTGTACGAATACAGAGTTGGTATTCCTATGGGTGCTTCACTGAATTTGTTCTTGGGATTACGTCTGTCTTTTTTTTACGTCCGTGACTTATATAGTGTCCTGTGTTAAATTATTTCTACAATTTAAAATGATTACAAAACACTCCTGTTACTGGTTTCCCAGTCTAAGACCGAATGCCCTACCGGGCCGCTACCAGCATGATACCTTATCATTTTTTCTGTAACTTTCATATTATTTCATTCAACTCGAAACAAGAGAAATATGATGTGACGATGGACACCGGTGAAGCGGAGTCAAGTGATTTCCTAAATAATGTCTCGTTGTTCAAAATAAAGACATGCTGTCTTTATTTATTTTTAATTTTATTATTACTTTTTTAAGTTTATTATTAATTTTAAACTCTAAAACTTTTTCGAATATATTATGTAATATGTATGTCGTTTTTTTTTGGTAAATATATGATTATAATAAATTATTGTAAATGAAAGTTATAATCATTGAAGTATTATTACTAGCGTATAGAACAGACACCGCGAACACAATGTATGTTCCAATGAATTGGCGCCGCGCGGCTTCAATGTTCAATGGATTCGTTCGATTTTGAAAGGAGAATAGGGGCTCAATTTTGAAAATAGAACCTCCCGGCGGGGACACACATTTTGTTCGAGATGTCTATTCTATGACATTATACTTCAATGGTTATAATAGAGAAATATGTGGACACTGAACAAGGTCTCCTACATTTTATATTGCCCAGTTTCAAACAAAGGATAATTCTCATAAAGCCATGTTCCTATACAGACGTTATTATCACATGAAACGTTATTTAATCACAATTTCAATCCATATTTATCCCAATGCTGGGTTGAATTCTCGCAATGCGAAGGTAAAGGATGGATATCTACCAATAGCCATAACTTTTTGAGATCTTTATAAGAACTGTGAACTAATTTCTCGACATTGTTTACCTTTACTCTGATAAAATTATAAATATAGGCCTAATCAATATAGGCCTAATCAATGTCTAATGTCCACATTTCGATCCCGAGCTATTCTTATACTTTGTAGTATAAAACAGCCCTTCTGTAACTGTACTTACGAGACTTTATCACGGTTTCGGCCCTAAAGTCTGGTTTACGCGTATTAAATTTAAGTAGTTAAGTAGTTAACTAAATTTTAATTAAATTGTCCGTTTACACGTATTAATGTACTTAAAATTTAGTTAACTACTTAACTACTTAATACGTATATCTAAACCGAACATAATAGCAGTGGTAGATCTCAATTACATAACTAAAGATAGGCTTTGACAAAACAAAGTCTTAATTTTACAGTGTAGTGATGGTTATTTTTAAACACTTTCTTTAAGCCTTAAATAAAACCCTTTTCATCTGTAAGACGTACGACGGGTTAAATAATAAAGTGCGCAGTTGATGTAAAAAAAATTCCTTTGGAATATTAATGTATTTTAAGTGACGCACCTGGAAAAACAACGGTCTTAAGGCTTTAATTAACTTGAGTGGACTGTAGCTTTATTTTTTTCTGAAGCTTATAGCCAGACTGCTTTTGTCGATTCCAAGGGATCGACAAAGGTAGTTGGATGGGTGATTGCTAGTGGTAAAAACTTGAGTGTTTCCTTGCTTTGGAGGGCACGTAAAACCGTTGATCTCGGTTGTTATAATAAGATAATAGTCGTTAAGCCATATCGGAGGCCCTTGGGCGGTATGAAAACTTCCGACACTTGGGTTGGCTACTAACTGGAGGGGTTAGTCCATACTGGAGCAGCGTGATGGACTACCTAGACATACTATATAGGCCTCCTCAAGAGGAGAGACCTTTGCTCAGTAGTGGGCCATTAATGGGTTGAAAGCCAGAAAGAGAAATGAACCTACTCCTAGCTACGCGACGACGTTAAAAACACTCAAACATGATATTCAAACAAATAACTTACTGCGCCTTATGTATTTTATAAGTAGGTACCTACTGGCCCACTTTTGAATTTAAATAAGTTCAATTCTCGCGATAAGCTGATCACACGTGCTAAATTACTGCTCACTGAAATATAAAGGAAATATTAAACATGCTTAATTTTAACGTATTTATGAGGAAGTAAAGCCACTTTGTCATTTATGATGCTCTAATTACAAGACACCGATGAGACGAAACTACGACCCGACGCGGCGGCGTGTCAACTCAATACGTAGCAAAATTACTAGCTCCTGGATAATGAAACTCGAAAATACATTAAAACATCTCTAGTCATAATTAAGATCAGGAACAAAAGGTAAAGTGCATTTATGGCCCCAACTCAGAGTTACTTACGGTTACTTAAATCGCTCCTTACTTCAAACTCTGTACTACGGAGCTATTTAAGTATCCGTTAGTGACTCTGAGTTGGGGCGTTAGTCACTAAAAGTCGACAACAACTACGTTATAAACAAATATGATTCAAAAATCGAAAGGATAGCATCGGAAGTAAGTTTTACGCTGAAAATAAATACGCTCACACTCTTTGCAATCATTTTATTCAATGATGTTTTTGACAACAACCACAATGTACTTAAACAACACAGCAACAAAATATTTTCTTGATCGCTTTTTTTTTAAATCAATTTATTTTTTAATGCCAACCAGCTCTGCTTATGCTCTGTTTAAGTGTTTAGTGCTCTAATCCGCTCTACTAAGCTCTACTCTACTCTATTAACAGCTCTACGTATATTTAGACATAGCCTACACACCCCACCATGTCTGCCCCTCTGTTGTTTTTATTTGTGGTATAAACACTGAAGTATAATGTCATAGAACAGACATCTCGAACAAAATGTGTGTCCCGCCGGGAGGTTTTATTTTCAAAATTGAGCCCCCGTTCTTCTTTCAAAATCGAACAAATCCATTTAAAATTGCAGCCGATCGGCGCCAATTCATTGGGAGATACATTGTGTTCGCGGTGTCGGTTCTATATGCTAGTAATAATACTTCAATGGGTATTAATAGTTTTATACCTCCGTGACATAAATTAAGTTACTAATGTTTCCGGTCTATTTTAAATTTTTATCTAGCTAGAGAGTTGGTGTTACTTAAATGGCAGTAAAGGGCTTCCAACATTTTTGTATGGAGCCTGGCATACCTACAAGTCCGCCATTTTGAAAAAACCTCGATTCGGCGGCCAGTGATGAAACATGTGTCAATCGATAGACTAAATGATTGTGATCAAAAAGTATTCAGTGATGAAATGTCGTAAGTGGTATACTTTCTGAGATATTTGAGTTCAAAACCGTAGGAAAATAAAGCAAAAAACATCGTTTCGGCCGATATTGATAAAAAATGTGTCAGTCGATAGTCTAAGTGATTACGATCAAAAAGTATTCAGTGATAAAATGTCGTAAGTGATATGGTTTCTGGGATATTTGAGTTCAAAACCGTACAAAAATAAAACATTTGTAATTAATTATCTTTTTATTTCTAGTGTATCTGTAACTGTATCAGTGTTATGCCAGATAAGAAATATTATGAATATTTAGAATAATTACTATATACATATAAAATCACAATATACATAAACAAAATTAAATAAATACAGTTTTATTCAGATTTACATATATAACATCTGGTTGAAGACAACGGGCGACAACATTCTAATTGCTTCAGGTAGTGCTGCCGGACTTCTTGAAGGAGCTTTTGGTAGTCTATGATTTTTTGATGTCTACAAGCAAGGAGTTCCAGAACAGTATGAACTGTATTGTGAAGGAATTCCCGAAATAAGCAGTGCTATAGGTTTCCTTTAAATAAACAGGAGAAGACACATTATTCAAAATGGCATAAAATGTTGAGAGAATTCTGAAGTTTCGCCTGTATCAAATGGATAGCCATTTAAGTTAGGAATGGAACTGGGAAATGTGGTCATACTTACGTAAGCCGAAGATATATCTAATACAGTTATTAAGAAGGCGCTCCAATTTATTCAGAAGTTCCTCTGACAAATCTGTACAACACACATCAGCATAATCAAGGTGAGGGATGACCAGAGTGTATATGGCGTATTTATGGTTAAGTTTTTATAGCGATACAGCAATTGAAGTGTACCGGTCACTTTTTTCCTTACCTCAGTTACGCTAAGTATTATAAAAATTAAACAAATTCGTCAAAAAACAACTTAAGGGTAGAGATAAAATCGCGGGATGGTACTGCTCATGCATAGTGGGAAAAAGAACCTTGTCATGTTGTTCCCATATAATGTGTGTTATATGGTTCTTGGCATGGGCTTGACATCAGGAAACATTGCCTTTATCACCAGCGGAATTTTTAGATTCAGTGATTGTCAGACATGATATAGAAAACTAAGCCAATAGTGAATTTTAACTTTTGGTTTAGAGTAATTGCGAAAGCTGTAGCCGGTGGTGGCAAATAAATTATTTATAAAACAACCTAGTAGTTTCCTTTTGCTTTGCTTTTTTTTTAAATTCAAATCTACCCGTTATTAATAAATCAAGTACCTATGCAGCACATACACATATGACATAATATACTTATTTTTCATTATTGACCCAATAAATTCAAAATAAGTAAATGATAATTTTTAATGCATTATTTTTGTACGGTTTTGAACTCAAATATCTCAGGAAGTATATCACTTACAACATTTCATCACTGAATACTTTTTAATCTTAATCATTTAGCCTATCGATTGACATATGTTTCATCAATGTCCGCCGTAACGAAGTTTTTTTGCTTTATATTTCTACAGTTTTGAACTCACTTATCTCAGAAATTATATCACTTACAACATTTCATCACTGAATACCTTTTAATCGTAATTATTTAGCCTATCGAATGACATATGATTTATCAATGTCCGCCGAAACAAAGTTTTTTGCTTTATTTTTCTACAGTTTTGAACTCACTTATCTCAGAAAGTATATCACTTACGACATTTCATCACTGAATACTTTTTGATCTTAATCATTTAGTCTATCGATTGACACATGTTTCATCACTGGCCGCCGAATCGAGGTTTTTTCAAAATGGCGGACTTGTAGGTGTGCCAATTAGGTTCGATGCCCTTTAAAATATGTTTAAAACAACAAAAGATATTTTTAATGTAACTGAGAACCTGGCAACGTACATTACCCTAAGTGTCTACGAGTTGAACTCTGTGTCCCGAGTGTCTTGTTCAGTTGCAGCTTGCTTTGAATGCAGGAAAGGGCATCGAACCTAATTGGCACACCTACAAGTCCGCCATTTTGAAAAAACCTCGATTCAGCGGCCAGTGATGAAACATGTGTCAATCGATAGACTAAATGATTATGATCAAAAAGTATTCAGTGATGAAATGTCGTAAGTGATATACTTTCTGAGATAAGTGAGTTCAAAACTGTAGAAAAATAAAGCAAAAAACTTCGTTTCGGCGGACATTGATAAATCATATGTCATTCGATAGGCTAAATAATTACGATTAAAAGGTATTCAGTGATGAAATGTTGTAAGTGATATAATTTCTGAGATAAGTGAGTTCAAAACTGTAGAAATATAAAGCAAAAAAACTTCGTTACGGCGGACATTGATGAAACATATGTCAATCGATAGGCTAAATGATTACGATTAAAAAGTATTCAGTGATGAAATGTTGTAAGTGATATACTTCCTGAGATATTTGAGTTCAAAACCGTACAAAAATAATGCATTAAAAATTATCATTTACTTATTTTGAATTTATTGGGTCAATAAGTATATTATGTCATATGTGTATGTGCTGCATAGGTACTTGATTTATTAATAACGGGTAGGTTTGAATTAAAAAAAAGCAAAGCAAAAGCAAACTACTAGGTTGTTTTATAAATAATTTATTTGCCACCAGCGGCTACAGCTTTGTCAATTACTCTAAACCAAAAGTTAAAATTCACTATTGGCTTAGTTTTATATATCATGTCTGACAATCACTGAATCTAAAAATTCCGCTGGTGATAAAGGCAATGTTTCCTGATGTCAAGCCCATGCCAAGAACCATATAACACACATTATATGGGAACAACATGACAAGGTTCTTTTTCCCACTATGCATGAGCAGTACCATCCCGCAATTTTATCTCTACCCTTAAGTTGTTTGTTTGATGAATTTGTTTAATTTTTATAATACATAACGTAACTGAGGTAAGGAAAAAAGTGACCGGTACACTTCAATTGCTGTATCGCCATAAAAACTTAACCATAAATACGCCATAAACACTCTGGTCATCCCTCACCTTGATTATGCTGATGTGTGTTGTACAGATTTGTCAGAGGAACTTCTGAATAAATTGGAGCGCCTTATTAGATATATCTTCGGCTTACGTAAGTATGACCACATTTCCCAGTTCCATTCCTAACTTAAATGGCTATCCATTCGATACAGGCGAAACTTCAGGATTCTCTCAACATTTTATGCCATTTTGAATAATGTGTCTTCTCCTGTTTATTTAAAGGAACCTATAGCACTGCTTATTTCGGGAATTCCTTCACAATACAGTTCATACTGTTCTGGAACTCCTTGCTTGTAGACATCAAAAAATCATAGACTACCAAAAGCTCCTTCAAGAAGTCCGGCAGCACTACCTGAAGCAATTAGAATGTTGTCGCCCGTGGTCTTCAACCAGATGTTATATATGTATTTATAAATATTTATTTACTTAATATATAAGATGTTTATATGTAAATCTGAATAAAACTGTATTTATTTAATTTTGTTTATGTAAATTGTGATTTAATATGTATATAGTAATTATTCTAAATATTCATAATATTTCTTATCTGGCATAACACTGATACAGTTACAGATGCACTAGAAATAAAAAGATAATCAATTACAAATATTTTATTTTTGTACGGTTTTGAACTCAAATATCTCAGAAAGTATACCACTTGCGACATTTCATCACTGAATACTTTTTGATCACAATCATTTAGTCTATCGATTGACACATGTTTCATCACTGGCCGCCGAATCGAGGTTTTTTCAAAATGGCGGACTTGTAGGTATGCCAGGCTCCATACAAAAATGTTGGAAGCCCTTTGTCGCAGAATTTATAATGACGTACGTAACTTGACTTAATATTTTCTTCGTTTACTTTCAGCGAATATAACTAACTGCCTTTGAAACAAATGCCCTATATGTCTGTTGAATATTTTTTTCTATAAATTATAGGATTTTATTTAAGCTTCAGTTGGTTTTCATACTCAATATGTTACAATGTTTTTCAGTTTTATCTATTTTTGATTTTTATATATGTATATTGTTATCTGTAAGTATTCTAATTTTACTATGTTAAACACACGGACCCACCCATAGTAATACCAACTCTCTATTCTTACAAATATACACACCCACACATTGACACCATATTGCTTCAATCGCGAATCAAACATTACGCACACATGGTAAGCGGGCGGCCATTGCTATGCTTCACTTTCGATTAGACGAGGTTGCGTCCGTCTTTTTTCTGGTCCGTGGTTAAACACTCAGATTAAATAACAAAAGGGTTTAATATAATAGGTACTTTCAACATCATGAAACTTCTCCATCGTTTGAGGTGCGGTTTTGAACCGAAGGAAGGACGAGTTACTAGTATTTTATATAGTTGTTACACTAGCTAAGAATAACAAATCTAATCTTGGTTGAATCTTGGCCATCATTTGTACAACGTTATTTTGTTGCAATATAACGAGCATATCAACCCCTGTCATCGTAGCACGTCATTACCGACTGTGTCTCACAAATGACTTGTTTCAGATAGCAAAGATCATTATGTCTATTGAACAGAATAAATAATATTATAGGCACGGACCTAAAAAAAGACGGACGTAATCCTAACAACAAATTCAGTGAAGCACCCATAGTAATACCAATTCTCTATTCGTACAAGTACACACACCCACACATTGACACCATACGGCTACGACATTGACACCATCGCGAATCAAAAATTACAAAATTACGCACACATGGTAAGCGAGCTGTCAGCTGTCAGCTTCACTCTCGATTAGACAAGGTTACGTCCGTTCTTTTTTATGTCCGTGATTACAGGATATTATTTTGTCGTATAGCATAATTAGTATTTTTCAATAGAGAACACCTTTTTCTACGAGAAGATTCAGATCATTAATTACAGTTAATTAGTTTTCGTAATTTGGTTTTGAGCAGTGTAAGTAAAATTAAAATTATGTGAGCAATTTACCTACCTAGTAAACTCATCAATTACATTAAAATTCAATTAGGAACTTCGCCTGACATCGGAAAGTAATTACATATGAAAGTAACAGAACGAAATTCACAAAGTTTATCAAGTTGTTCCTTTATTACATTATTCTAAATGTATCCTAATTTGTTACATAATGTATACTCGAATTAAAATCTAATTAAATCTTTATTTACATAGCAAGCATAAAATTCCATTCACAATCAATGATATTTAAAAAACCGAAAAGAACTAAAACACACACACGTTTATCTTTTGTTTCACTACACCAATCACATTGTATAATACACGAAGGCTTTTAACGCTGTATGTCAAATGTCAAGCACTTCTGACAACAACAAAAGCGTGCTTATCGTCTTGTATTGACAGAGTGACTACGAGCAGAACGGTCAATTGCCTGTTCTTACGCTCTTCATCGTCGGCGCGCTAATGATATATCAACCTCTATTTACATTATAATATCATTGTTCACAACGCCCAATCAAAAATGCC
The DNA here is from genome assembly GCA_951805285.1 of Thymelicus acteon. Classification (NCBI taxonomy): domain Eukaryota; kingdom Metazoa; phylum Arthropoda; class Insecta; order Lepidoptera; family Hesperiidae; genus Thymelicus; species Thymelicus acteon. The sequence goes on along the minus strand of OX638229.1, from coordinate 10,432,347 downwards.
ACCAGTCTTATTAACACTGACGTTAATGTAATAAGCCCGGGTCTCCAGCAGTTGTCAATACGTCCAAGCGCAATAAATGAAGGCTATAATTTCTCCGTGCTAGCAATGAATCCAATTATTGAGCCCTTCGAAGGCGACATATTAAATGGTCGCTATTGCCCCGATTTCCACTGCTTCCATTCGTTATGCTGTCACCTAAGATTGGACGCGAATTGCTTAAGTTTGTTTCTGTGACAAGCAATCGAATCGAAACCATTATATTGACTTAGTTTAATTGCAGATTTGGAAGCAGTTTGAAGACCATTAAAATTTTTATTTATTTCTATGACATCTAACTTTGTCCTTTAAATGAAACCAAATTCGACAACTAATACATACAACACTGAAGGCATATTCAGGTAATCCATCAGCCATCCTGCACATTATTTTATTATGAGGAGCCTTCGGCATTACATAATTATTAAGTTTAATATATTACCTAAGTTTATTAAATACATACACAGTGCCAAACAATAAAAGTATATGAGTTTCTTGCTGCTGCTGAATTTGAACAGAAGAGCTGCAATAGAAAAGTGTTGCAGAACTTAATTTTATACATAACAGTTGTAGATTCCCAATTTTACGATCGCTCCACTTTGGCAGAACTATGAGGTAGTTCAATACCTAATTTTCCACTGCAGTAATTTTGTTTATTTACCTATTAATGGCACGTAAACAGCAGTGCCGTAAGTTTCTGGCTCTATTTATGACCTTCATAATGTTTTATATGCCTAACTAGATCGTAAAGCATTTTCAGTTTCCGTTAAAATTTTCGTTATACCTGCTATAGCGATGCATTAGCTGTAATCAAGTAATTTAAATTTTATTTGCTATCATCAAAATAGAGAAAAAAAAAGAAAAAAGAAAGTTGCGATTTTGTCTTTTTTTTAATCGTTACAACTCAAAAATTATGCAGCAATAACAACTACTACAATATAAGTCAATTAAAGTTAAAAATATAAAAAATGTGTGTGCGTGCTATGGTGTGTAATATATTGGACAAGGTCGAGGGAAAAATCAACAAGATAAAATTGTAGCGTAACAGAACTAAGTAGGGAGGTTGTTCCATAAATTATTAAAGTACCTATATTAATGGGGTCGGCAGTGATAACACCAACCGAAATTTGAGAATTAATGCCTATAATATTCTTTGCGGGAAATACATGGTAACATAATAAATAAAGGCATTAATATGTCATCAAAAGCGGCTTATTTCTTGTACGGTGTTTCGTGAGAGGGCTTTCTGTGTAACCCAGTTATGTTCTTATATTTTTTCTCTCATTTATATATAATGTACGCTATTTCTAGTATAAACTTAACCTAACTAATTTATGTAACTTTCGTAGCAAATTTCACGGAATATTATACATAATTTGAATTCAAAAGCCTAATAAAGTACTTTACATCAATCTATTTTAATTGAATGGATATCAGTTTGCTTTAGATTTATTGTGTTTATTCAAAAACGGCTCTTGTTTTCCTCAGAAATATAATCTTATAGATAAACAAATTATACTAAAGAGTATAATTTACTCACTTTTTTATGACGTCTTACAAATTTTATATTTTATTTATTGTATCTTTTTAGTTGTTTATTCTATTTATTTCATTTTATCCTAGATATTATTATAATTTTTCAATTGAAGTAGTTACAAAAAATCACTCATTATTTTCTATCTTTTACCAGAACTTCTTACTAATTCCCGCGGGAGTGTATCTGACATTTCCTTTGATAAAACTTTAGGCCGTAGCTGCGTAGGTGTAAGGGGATTTCAATCCTTGATAGTAAGAGATATGAAGGAATATATAGGTACCTTTATCTCTTATTTGATAATGACATACATTATAACTTAGATCTAGAGATTCGTCTGACAAATTCAGGGGCCGATACTTCAATTAACAGCCGTTATTTATATGGGGTCAATTTAAAAACATAATATGAGTCCTAGTCAACCTCGCCTGTAATTGGTGTACCCTGTTGAACATCTAACGAAGTTATGGCGAGCGATTGTTCCTGTTCTGAGAATTTCTAAATTGTGATAGTATCACGTGATAAGGTAAGGCAAGACATCATCGATACGTTATCAGCCCAGAAAGTCGGGAGAAATGAAATGAAATGGAATGGAATGAAATGAAATAAGTTTTATTCAAAGTAGGTTTGTTACGAACACTTTTCGAAAGTCACTCAGCGCCATCGCTTCAACAAATCCATTCATTTTCTCGGGAGAAGAAGCGGCAAGAAACTACCGGGGTTTTCTTTTTCCTACTCACAGTTACAGACAGCACTTAATACTACTTATGGCAATATCTATACTAATATATAAATAGGAAAGATTTGATTTTTTGTTTGCTTTGAATAGGCTCCGAAACTACAGAACCGATTTGAAAAATTATTTCACTGTTGGGAAGCTACACTATCCCCGAGTAACATAGGCTATATTATATTTCAAAAAAATTAGGGATCCTTAATAAAACTCCAATAATGTAATCCAAGGTGTAAAAAAATAAGAAAACCGAAGCAAAGCGAGGGCAGTTACTCGTTTAATATAAAAAAAACTCAAGTCCATGCAGTCTTGTCATTTAAATACTCATCAACTTGAGTAAATGAATAATTTGGCGGCTTGCTTAGGAGAGTGGCAGCTAGTCAGGTAGATTTCACGGACAGATATCATGTTGATATTTAATCTAAACCCTCCCGTTAAGCAAGAGAGCAGTTTCAGAGAGGTCACTAACGGAGAGTCACTAACGGTTATTTTAATCGCTCCTTAGTAAAGAATCACCACACAAATTCTGTACTAAGGAGCGATTTAAGTAACCGTTAGTGACTCTGAGTTGGGGCGTTAGTTATTGTTATGACAGCCTGGTTTACCGGCACGAAAATGGGGTCAGTATTTTAGTTATTTTCAATCGTAACGGTTAATTCTATTTATTTATTATGGTAAAACCTAAAATGAAGAAGTTTTCCACAGACTGCAAACGTGGTCCTGTAGAGATCATAGATTTCAGGTTATGTCACATTTATAGCTTTCCGAACATTTATTTCTTTCACGACCTCGAGGTAATGGCGTCGTAAATGCAATTGAATAACTTTATTGAGTGAAATAATGTTTTATGTGTCATACCTTATAGAATTTTTAAAATTCAGCCATATTTTTAATTTTAAGACGGTTAGTGCAGGTCAGCTTTATATGTCTGTAGACTACGGTTAATACAATTCATGAGTTCAATGTTTTCCTTTTTATGCACAGATACAATCCTTAAGTAGGTATCTTTTGTATTCTGTTTTGTTAAAACAGTATCTTTTGTAAAACAATCAATTTTGATTAGATGCATCATCGCTGAAAGCAAAACAACATTTTAAATAGAAAAGTTTTTACTTCTGAAAAAAGAGTCATTGGGAATGAAACTATATTTTCGGCTACATATAGCTTCAAATTTGTTTTATTTAAAAACTAACTTGAAGAACAGGTTAAAATACAGAATTCCTGGAATATCATCTCTGACACCGAAACAAAAGGTCGACAAAACTGTTCAAAGTATGTAGCAAACATTTTGAAGTATCACTTCGTGTTCACGTTAAGCATCGAGCAACAAGTTTCATAAAACGCATAACTTGCGACATTTGTCTTCCACTGAATACGTGACTACAACGTTAATTAAAACTTTACTTAATGTATGTATGTCGTAACAAACACATGCCGTATTAATTAGAAATTAATAGCTTTAACGTGCTTCCGTGCTTTTCAGGGCACCTAAAGCAGTCAGTAACAGTTGTTATCATTAGATAGCCGTCGTTAAGCCATGATGGTGGTCTTCGGTTGGCATAAAAGCTTCCGACACTTGGGTTTGCTAAAAATTCTTTCACTAATTGGAGTAACGTGCTCTAGGCCCCTTCAGGAGGAAAGACTCACACGATATATTTTGGATGTTTTCCTCTATTTGTGCACCATACCACTCAACAAATGATAGTTAGTAAGTGTATTTGTAACTCAGTGTCCCTTATGTAATGCGGAATATTTTTCAACCCAGTAAAATGTGTCCATGGCTGTGGGCAATAAATAAATTATTGACTGGTTTTTGCATCTAACAAGCAATTAACATGTTTCATTAGAAAAAATCGTAAGAAAATTTATTACTAAAATAACTAAATTGTGCAACATGAATGTTGGTGAATATGAAATTCGAGAATTTCAGGTAGAAATGAATAAAACAGTATGTAATGCAAATTAAAAATGAGTGAGAGCAACCTCCAAAACTTCGAGCATAGACGCAGATTTGCCGGCCTCTTGCTATTATAATGTATATTGTATAGTCTTACAGTGATACATTTTGGAGTGCGCGCAGGAATTACATGACTTAATTTATTTTTCTACTTATTACCTTATTATATTCTTTGTTAATATCCCTCCGGAACGGACGACGCGTTTTGCTTCGTCTTTCTTAATGGTCTTTCAACGACTGGAATTAATTGCCCGCGTCGGTGTTCCCGTTCGATTAATAATGTCTTAAAAGGCCGGAGTGAAAAGGCCTTTGCTAAGTTAGTGCGCTTTAACATCCCGATACTGAAAGACAATCAATCCTCAATGGCAATCAGTCATCCTTAAAAAAATACTACAAAAATAGTTTTTTTTTTGTGATCCTTTGTGCTATGTTATTGGCACGGAGTACGAAGTCTAGATGCACTACAGTACTCGAAAATGCATGTCAATATTAATACATACTTATCGTAGTAAAACTTTAAGTAAAAGATGACACATCTGTTCTTTCCCTTATCGTAGATACATGACTTGAGAATTTATCCAGTTGTAAGGGTTTTAGACATAAATATACGTTTCCTGAAGCTAAAAAAGATTCCGTAAACTTTCTCATCTACGGGGAATTGAGGCTGCGGAGGCGGAACATCAATGTTGTTTCGCAAATCGACCGCCATTTTTGTTAACGTCACAAAAAATACGTAGGCGATTTTGTAAATAATCTAAGATGTTGATAATGTGCATGATTTAATATTATGGCTCTATAGGCATATTATTGTGGCTTAGTCTTCAATGCAATAGCGGCATGACAAAGGGATATTTCCTTTTATCTATACTAATATATAAAGAGGAAAGATTTGATTTTTTGTTTGCATTGAATAGGCTCCGAAACTACTGAACCGATTTGAAAAAATCTTTCACTGTTGGGGAGCTACACTATCCCCGAGTAACATAGGCTATATTATATTTCAAAAAAATTAGGGATCCTTAACAAAACTCCAATAATGTAATACAAGGTGTAAAAAAATAAGAAAACCGAAGCAAAGCGAGGGCGGTTACTCGTATTTTAAAAAAGGCCAAATTGCATAAAGACACGATAAAGTTATACACCATGTATTTTTATAGATATCTAACCTCCCAACTCAGGGTCACTAATGGTTACTTAAATCGCTCTTTGTACAGAATTTGTATGGTGATTCTTTACTAAGGAGCTATTTAAGTAACCGTTAATGACTCTGAGTTGGGGCGTTAACCGTGATAAAGATGTATAAAGTGATTAACATTTCCAAACGTCAAAAGATTTTACAAGGGCTTAATGATTGCTCTTTATCGACAGCACAGAGTACTTAATCACTACGTTATCGACAGCCAACTACCTATCATCAAGTGGCATATTCGTTTGTTGGTTACGTAAAAAATAATTACAAGAAGATCTTTATAGACATAATGTGCAAACACATTTATCAAATTTATTTTCAATACCTTTTCAATATGCTTTCAATTTCTAAAATTGTCATAATAAATATTCGGTTCATGATCTACGGGACTACTAACCCACATCAACAATATGTATTTGCTTTTTTCTCCTGACAGTTAATCTACGTACCTACAAGACAAGTTGATCTCAGACTTTTGTTGTCGTATTTTACTTTATTTACTTACTATCCTTAAAAGTATGACAAATAATACTAATAATGAATAATCTAAATTTTACCAACAAAAAATAACCGACTTCAAAATAACTCAAAAACTACTTGTCAGATCTCGCTCAAATTTATGTGGGACCACATGACAGGCACCTGCTTTCGATTAAACGAAGACTCATCAAAATCGATTCACCCAGTACAAAGTTCTCAGGTAACAAACATAAAAAAATACAGTCGAATTGAGAACCTCCTCCTTTTTAGGGTTCCGTAGCCGAATGGCAAAAAACGGAACCCTTATAGATTCGTCATGTCTGTCTGTCTGTCTGTCTGTCTGTCTGTCCGCCCGTATGTCACAGCCACTTTTTTCCGAAACTATAAGAGCTATACTGTTGAAACTTGGTAAGTAGATGTATTCTGTGAACCGCATTAAGATTTTCACACAAAAATAGAAAGAAAACAATAAATTTTGAGGGTTCCCCATACTTAGAACTGAAACTCAAAAATATTTTTTTCATCAAAAACCCATACGTGTGGGGTATCTATGGATAGGTCTTCAAAAATGATATTGAGGTTTTTAATATCATTTTTTTCTAAACTGAATAGCTTGCGCGAGAGACACTTCCAAAGTGGTAAAATGTGTGTCCCCCCCCCCCTGTAACTTCTAAAATAAGAGAATGATAAAACTAAAAAAAATATATGATGTACATTACCATGCAAACTTCCAACGAAAATTGGTTTGAACGAGATCTAGTAAGTAGTTTTTTTTAATACGTCATAAATCGTAAACCACAAAAAACATTGATCAAAGTTACAACGAACTAAAAGAACTTTCATATTATGTTATTTGCTGCTACGGAACCCTTCATGGGCGAGTCCGACTCGCACTTGGCCGCTTTTTTGAAGTCGGTTAAAAAATATGGCTTCAACCCCATAACGGCCCATTACTGAGCACGGGTCTCTCCTCTTCAGGAGGCTTAGAGCATACTCCCCCACGCTGCTCCAGTGTGGACTGGTGTAGGGGATAACCCGAGTGTCAAAAGTTATCGTGCCGTTCGAAGGCCTCCGACATGGCTTGACGTCTGTTATCTTACGTTACAACAACAACGACTTGATTCTTGAATGATATTTTAATATAAAAAAAACTATTATCAGTTGATATTTTCATGTTAAAAAATACATTTAAGATAACACCCAAAAATGATGGTATAAATAGCGATGGAAACTTTCCTTCGTCTCTGTACGCGTAGCTTTGAATTTCCATGTGATAATGAGTTTTTGCAGCAGACAGTGTTTGGTAACGAACGGTAGGTAAGCTGCAAAATATCATTAAATTGCTACAGAAGAGATACTTCTGAATACAAAACATACTGCATATAGGTTACATAATTGTTTTTAAGATATAGTTACGTTTATTATTCGATTTATTGAAGTTATAGTTATTAGAAAATATTTTCTTTCAAAAATTTATATGTACACACATACCATGTTACACATTAAATAAATCAATCATAACTATTTGTAGGTCTTATAATAGGGACCATTACTTAATAAATTTGTGTGTCTAAACAATAAAATACACTGACATACTGTATCTCGATTGTAATTCCGTAAATACGATCACTTCAGTCAAAATAAAGAACGCGGAAAAACTCCATGCCGAGAACCATTAATAACATATCTACGCGTTGAACATACGAATCGAAACTTAACCATTACGCAAAAAAGATCTTTTCATAAACACACAAGAGAATCTCTATGTTACTCGGTTACATTTATAATATACGAGTAACCGCCCTCGCTTTGCTTCGGTTCTCTTATTTTTTACACCTTGGATTACATTATTGGAGTTTTATTAAGGATCCCTAACTTTTTTTAAATATAATATAGCCTATGCCACCCGGGGATAGTGTAGTTTCCCAACAGTGAAAGAATTTTTCAAATCGGTTCAGTAGTTTCGGAGCCTATTCAATGCAAACAATCAAATCTTTCCTCTTTATAATATTAGTATAGATGTATTTTGCGGAAAACAGAAAATTAGTGCTTGGTGGAGACCAAGATAGACAGTAACATCAAAGAAGGCTGTGATGAGGGTCGACCTAAATGGGCTCGAAGGTTCATAAAACATAATGGCATGAGTAATGACAAACGTGTCTAGTGGCTAGCGTAAAGTTTGTTATAAAACCATTGGTAACGTTGAATGTAGTCGTGTGAACGTAAAATATTTTCTTAATTTATCACCGGTCTTCGTATACAGTTTAGCCGCTTAGCTCCCAGAGTGGTCCAGGTGGACCCCCAGGGGTCCACGGTAGACTCGACGGGGGTCTACGTTGGCCTGATAAAAATCATTTAATTAATTAACTAATCCATTCTCCCTTTTTTTTTCGAAAACTATTAATTTTTATAGAATCTAAACTCAGCCGCAACGCAACTTTCCATAGATCTAATCTTCACATTTTTTGTCGAGTTTTGGGAATATTGTAGAAATGTAGCTGCAAGGGGTCCACTGGAACCAGCTAAATTTTGAAAGTGGTCTATGAGAAAAAAAGTCTGGGAAACTCTGGTTAGTGGAGCTCGCTGTAAGTTTTGTTGTTGTTCTATTGTAAGTGTTTATTGTGGTCATTGAAGTATAATGTCATAGAACAGACATCTCGAACAAAATGTGTGTCCCGCCGGGTGGTTCTATTTTCAAAATTGAGCCCCCGTTCTCATTTCAGAATCGAACGAATCCGTTGATAATTGCCAAGCCGATCGGCGCCAATTCATTGGGACATATGTACATTGTGTTCGCGGTGTCGGTTCTATATGCTAGTAATAATACTTCAATGATTGTGGTCAATAAAGTTTAAGTATTTAAGTAAATACATTATGAATAAAAAACATCCTTGCTTCCCCACTACCGTGCCATCCGATCTTCATCGTGTTGTTCAGTATTTAGTTACTCGCGGTCGCAATCGTTCTTGAGGCAAATTTTGTTTGTTTATTGATAACTGTATTAATTCTTCTTGTTATTTATTGTGATTAAGACGCATATCTCTTAGTTGCAGCCGCTACCTATTCGTGTTATCTCACGAAAACAATATCTAGTTTAGTGTTGACTTATATACCTAATGTGTAGAGTTTAGGAATAATTTATGGTACTATTTTAAATCCACTTAAAATACGGAGTGGATTCATAATTCCATTGTTTTTAACGTCTTTTATCTAATACTTAAGTCCTTTATCAACCGAATTGAAAAAAAAAAAAATAATAATGGAATGGGTATGTTAATGTTACTGATACCATACTACTTTTATTTTTATGAAAATCAGTTCTGAATGTTCTGATGATACATTATACATACTCACATAATATTGTGGCGATTTTGATACAAATAAAGGCGTCAAAATTGTTTTACAAATGCTGTTTTGGTATGATTTTGATTATTGTATAGTACACGAATTCCACTGTTAGAAGTCACCTTGCATTAAATTTTATGCGATAATTAAATTTAACGAACCGCTAAGATTTCCTTTCGAAGATCATTGGGTATATTAGCCATTTTAATCCCGACCGTGACGGTACAAATACCCCATTGGTAGAGCTATTTAGAACCCTTAGAAGAAAAATATTTATTTCTATTTGTTTAATATAAAATGTTTCCAAAATATTAAAAAAAAAAAATGCTTCACACTCATAGCCCTACACTAGGATTCCCTGTGTCGTGGATGCCATACACAACACACAACATAGACAAGGACATTCACACCCAGACCGAGAACAGAAATTCATACTCATCATTCAAATTTCCGCCTCGCTGGGAATCGAACCCAGGACCCTTGGTGCGGCGATCCGGCATGGTAACCATTTCGCCACACTGGTCGTCAAATATTGCCACGTATATATTATAAAAATAAAAAAATAGAAAAGGGTGCTTGTACTTTTGTACGCGCGTGAGAAGTTCTTCTTTGGCATCATTAAATAAATATTTAACTACAGTATTAATTATATTATTACATAATAATATTTTAATTTATATCAATAAATAATATACATACGGATAGTTAGGTTCCACCTCGCTGGGAATCGAGCCCTTTGTGCGGCGATCCAGCATGATAACCATTGCGCCACACGGGTCGTCAAAATAATATAACGTGCCCTCAGGATCATTTTAAAAGTCAACGATCTCCACCCACTTAAATTTAGGTAGCACGGTTCGTTTGTCTATTTTAATATTAACTATCAATTTATCAACCCTAAAAACTGCTAAGGTTACCTACCTACATAAACTCATCATCAGGCATCAAATCAAAAGAGTTAAATAATTATGTTTACTGTTAGAAACTAAATGATATTTTTTTGCAATTTCTTTAGATAAACGACAGATGGGAAGATTTATCTCACATTGAAGTTTATTGCTTTTCACATTTACCAGACAGAATAATCTTCACAAGAGAAATACGCTAAAGGCAATATATACGGTTGAAAAAAATCTAGCATTCCTCTGAAGACAAACTATCGTTTGCCGTTGTCCAATAACAGGACAATAAATATTTTGGGCACTCTGTCCAAATAATTTATTATTCTTTCAAGGATAAATTTTTGGAGGGAATGAAAAACAACTGATATTTATCAGTGTAAATAAAAAATAAAAAAGTAAAAATCTTTCATTGAAAACTTACGTTTCATTGAAAGTATACGTTATCTATTTCTATTTATCTTTCTCATTTCTTAAGCTACCTTTACTCAAATGTCTTTGAAGTTATTTATTATATTAAAAAGTATTTTAAGTAAAATAAACAGAATGGGGGAAAATATTAAAAGGACAAATATCAAAGTTGAGTTAAAAAAAATCAGCAAACTTGAAGAGAGAATTATGATATTATTTATTTATTAATTAATTTATTATTTATTTATTTATCACTTATGTACACACAAGAGTACACAAGACAGTTATAGAAGGGATACAATGTACAAAGGTACTGCTTATCTCTAATGATATTATCATATATTTGAAACTATAATTAAGAAGTACTAATAAGCTATTATTTCAACTTTAAAGCGCCACACCGCTAGAGATTCGGCTAGAGATACGGCTAAAGATAGAGAGTTCGTAGAATTATATTTTATATATTCCAAAGACCACTAAAATGTAGAGCTAGGTCGTTGAGACATCTCGAGAGAATAGCTGCTACCTTTTGTATTGTCCAATACACACAAAACTAGTACATTTATCAGATATTTTTATTCCAGTGTCTGTTCACACCTGCGATAAAAACACGACAAAATTACTTACGTGTCAATGTTATTTTTCTTATGTTACTAGTCGAGCTGATGACCACCTCTAACGACTAATTCGTTGTTCACCTCTCTGTATCTATCTGTACTCTAAGATACTATGTATGTTAATATTTGAAACAAATAAGTAAGATGACTCAGTCGCGGGTGAAAGAAATGAATAATTTCAGCCGCTAAATTAAGAGTTACTTAAGAGAACCATCATGTGAATAACAAAAAGGGTTGCCTTTTTATTTTCTTTATTCCACAATTTATATACTTACGGAAATTCTTCTTCTTCTTTGTCGGTTTCTTCATCGCTGAAGGTCGTGCCCGTTCTGACAAGACTTGGTGGCGGAGCTGACAATCTGCTTCCATGCCACCCTGTCTTCTGCCTCCTGAGAGCCACTGGTCACTGGTATGCCTATAATCTCCTTTACGGTGTCGGACCATCGGGTAGGTGATCGGCCTCGCGGTCTTTTTCCGTCTACTTTACCCACGACAACCAGTTTATCTAAATTATCTGGTTGTCTCCGTGAAATGTGGTAAGAGTAAAAGAGTGTAAGAGTAAGAGTAAAGTAAGATAGTATTCTTTGGTAGCAGATTGTGGATAGTCTGGTTTTAATTTTAAGCTGGTGGAGAATAGATATGTTTGTTCTTTTTGCTGTCCACGGTATGCGCAACATGGAGAATGTTCAGCGCCACATTTTGAAGGCGTCGATCTTCTTCCTGTCCGCCACGCGGATGATCCAGGACTCCGATGCGTACAAGAATATCGAGAACAACAAAGCTCGTACTAGTCTCGTTTTGGTCGTTTGGTCTATTTTGCCAGATTCTTGTGAGTTTGCTTTTGGCCATTTGAGCCCTTGTCGCATCTCCCCTGTCACTGGACCCAAGATAGACAAAGTCCCTCACGACCCCTATATTAGATAGCAAATCAGTCCGCGGGACTTATGGAAATAGTGGAAGGAAAATTTAAATTAGCAAACGTTGTACGAGTACAAGAGGTGTACAAGGGTACTAATGATTTCTTAGAAATGTATTCCGGAAGACCTTCAACAGGAAATAAAAATAAAACAACAAGACATTAAATGAAGAGGAAGAATAAGATACAAAATATTTAATGTCAGCTTGTAGGAGTATATAATAGGAGTTACCCGCTGTATTTTAAAGAAAAAATGCTATATTTACGCTAGTATAGAATCTGTATCTGCAATTTTGTTTTCTTTTTGTTATTGAACAATTTGTAACTGTAGTGCAAAGAGTTTAACCAACGTTAATGAATCGGCCCCACAAGTATCAACAAAATGTAGTAAAAAGTGAAATTATAAAGGTAAAAAATTTCTTCTTCTTCATACACTATTGTTAAGCGCTAAAAACCTAATCTTGCTTGGTATCGTTACTATAAGCAAAAATGATATAAAATACGGATTTGTGGCGAATTTACAATAACCATTACTTACCTGTGACGAGTTTACTATTAAGGTATGGTGTTTCAAAAACGTGGCGAGTTTACTGTGACGAGTTTTTACAACAACCCAAATAAAATATTCTGTATTTTCAATTGTTTTTTAACCGATTTCAAAAAAAGGAGGAGGTTCTTTTTTATGTTTGTTACCTCATAATTTTCGACTGGGTGAACCGATTTTGATGATTCTTTTTTTAATCGAAAGCTGGTGCTTGTCATGTGGTCCCACTTAAATTTGAACTAGATCTGACGAGTAGTTTTTGAGTTATTTTGAAGTCAGTTATTTTTTCTTGGTAAAATTCTGATTAATTAGCGTGAATAGCCGACAGACTGGCATCCGAGTTCCCGATGGTTAGTGTGGTTACCGTCACCCGTGGATATCAGGAATTACTGACGCGTTGTCAGTCTGAAAAGAAGGCAGAAAATAGAAAAAAACTTTTTCTCAAGCCCCCATCCGCAACAGGAAAAAACGTTTGGCGGCTGACTCACGCATGTAAAATCAGTATAATATCCATATGTTTTGTCTTTGTATACTTTGATTTATCATTTTGTAGCACTTTCTTTAATAAGACAAGTGTAGTTTTTCAGTGATTGCCACAACGCAGCGTGAGCGTTTTCTAAGGGCCACAACACGAACTTCGTGATGTGGATGTTTTACAAGTGCTACGAGTACGACGCGTTGCGAGATTTTGCTCAGTGAGCGTTTTTGGTCGGAGCGTAACAGATACAAATAGAAAGTTTAAATAAATATTTTAAAGCAATTGAATATAAGTGAAGATAAGAGAGCTGAAGCTATGGCTCAAGACTCTTCTATAGCACTTGACACGTATTTAAATATCAATTCTTTTATCGGCGAAGATAAAATTTATCGCAAGCGTAAAATCGAGGCTTCTTGAAGAGACAAACTGTAGCCGTTTGTAACGTTCAATATCCGTGTATGGATGTTAGCAAAAAATGTGAAATATTTTCAAGTGTATATTCCCTTCGGGATTGGCGCGGAGATTGCAAGCGTGCTACTTCCTGTTACGGACGGAACGTATATCTGACACAAAGGTGGAGAAAATGAGGATTTTATAACATTTAAACTCGCTGCCGATGTGACGTCATTTTTGAATGCTACGCTAAATATTGCGATGATCATCTAAATTTGTATTTGTCAATATTAAATAGAGACAAAAATTAAATCGTTTTTAAATGTTTTACTAAATATTACAAACATCACTTGATTTCTGTTCTCGGTCTGGGTGTGAGTGTTCTTATCTTTGTGTGTTGTCCATGGCACTCACGACACAGGGAATCCTAGTGTGGGGCTATGAGTGTGAAGCGTTATTTATTTATTTATTTATCATGTAAATCTGTATCGGTCACAATTCAACAGGGACCGTTGGTTAGGTACGTAACAAACTAATATTTGAACTTGAGCTATATCCGAAACGATACCTAGGTACCTAAGTAAGTATTGTGTAGACAGTAGACATTTTTGGTAAACATTTTTTTTATTATACAGTAACACTAACGAATCACCATACAAATTTTGGACTAAGGAGCGATTTAAGTAAACGTTAGTGACTGTGAGTTGGAACGTAAGTGTATTTAGTGTTTAAACTATTAAACATCTAAACCCAAATAGATTGACGTGTCGTTAGGTGTGATCATTGGTTATTTTACGATAAAACTCAGTACCCAGATACCCAGTGAGACGCTACGATCGATTTATAAGTTTACGCCAAAATACGTGCAATGTTATTGGTATTATGAAAATGATATTATTATTATTATTATTATTATTATTATTATTATGGCAATCGTATTTTTTTAAACAGACGACGGACGAACCGTCGACGGTAGATGGTTGTTGTCGTCCATAGACATCAGTAACAAATACGTCTCGTTTAAAGACAGAAAAATAAGTTGGTACACCAGAGACTTTCAACAGGAAGGATTAAATAAACTCGACGAAATGAAAGTAAACGCGATATTTATCGGCGTATTTTTCAATAAATATCGCTTAGTACCGAAAGTAAAGCCACACACTTTAGGGTCCAGTAAGAAAAGTTTTGTAATACTTTGATTCGGATATCCGATATACCTTGCAAATAGTTTCCAAGTAATTCAAACTAATCCTTACCCTTTTCGCAAGTTTTGCACCGAAGTCACGCTTAGCTGAATAATATTACAATCAATAACTTTTACACTATATTATATCCGTCAAGCACAGTCTCCGTTGAGGATTATTGTTAGATAAAGTGATTTTATGGAAGGGTGTTATTATAATACTTTCGAATTTATTTATTTATTACACTTTATTGTACACCAATTAATTTACAAAGTTAGAAAAGCTTAACAATATTAATATGATTTGTACACAATTCTTTCAGATAACCTTACTTTAGAATGTACAAAACCTTACTTTCTTTATCAATATGTAATAAACATTATTAGAAAACAAGCATGTTTCTATGTTTTTTATGTATGTAGCTTTGAGCAAATATGTTCATGATGACGGCATCAGAATAAAAAATCGGGCAAGTGCGTGTCAGGCCACGCGCAATGTAGGGTTCCGAAGTAATAAGTTTATCGACTATTACTTATTAACTACTATGCTTGCATATCCGTGATAGTTATCCTACTAAATTCATCATATAACCAATTTTTGAGAATTTTTCACTTGTCCAACTCCAACCTTTTAGCTAGCGGGGGAGGGGGGGGGACACTTGACTATAACCAAAAATTGGCACTTTAAAGCCACAATGGTCTTGAAAAACCCATAATATTTTTTAAGACCTTTTCAACGATACCCCACACTATAGGGTACGCGACGAATAAAAAAAATTCATCTTCGTGTTACCTGTAGGGGAGGTACTCTGAAAAAAATATTTTTTTCATATTTTATTCTACGGTTCTGGTGTTTTAATAAATATGCATATCCCTGCCAAATTACAGCTTTCTCGGGTCTCGGCGCTTTGCTTCGGACAAACAAACGGACGGACAGACGGATGGACAGACGGACGGAGAGACGGACGGACAGACGGACGGACAGACAGACGGACAGACGAACGGGCAGACGGACGGACGGACATGACGAAACTATAAGGGTTCCAATTTTACTTGGGAACCCTAAAATGATACCCGGTTGTGTAAATAAAGCTGCTCTTTGGAGATTTTAAAACCAATGAACTGAATACTCGTGTTTACAACATTCGTTCCTATTTGTAACCGTACTTTTTAACCGGCTTCAAAAAAGGAGGAGGTTCTCAATTCGACTGTATTTTTATTTTTTATTTTTATGTGTACCAATTTTGATGACTCTTTTTATATTCGAAAGCTGGTGCTTGTCATGTGGTGCCATTTAAAAATGAGTGAGATTTGACGAGTAGTCTTTGAGTTATCCCTAATTAAATAAATAAATAAATAATAAATAACGGTTCACACTCATAGCCCCACACTAGGATTCCCTGTGTCGTGGGTGCCATAGACAACACACAACATAGACAAGGACAATCACACCCAGACCGAGAATAGAAATTCAAACTCATCATTCAAATTTCCGCCTCGCTGGGAATCGAACCCAGGACCCTTGGTGCGGCGATCCGGCATGGTAACCATTGCGCCACACGGATCACACACACATTCACGGGTCACATTTTGAAGTCGGTTATTTTTTTAGAAGAATTATTTTAGTGAACCTCACAAGTTCGTGCTTGAAGCTAAGTCAATTTATTAACTCCTAAATAATTCCTCTGGACTGGTTTTTGAGTATGGTTTCTCAAACCCAATATATCTATTTTGTATTCATCCACTGCATATAAAACGTGGTAGAGGGTAAAATAATCGGTCATGCTCGGAATCGTGGACAATGTAATAATAACTTTCAAAAGCTGGGTTGTCTTTAGGGGATAAAATATTCCGACAAATCACCGTCAAAATTTTGGTCGCGTAGTTGAGTGATAAATTTCAGGGGATTTAATTATTAGTGTTATCATTTGATTATTTGAAATTACTTATCAAGGGATTACGATACATATTGCGAGCAGATTTATTTATTTATACAAGTTACTTATAAAATCATGACAGATAATATTTACAGTTTTTAAAGCTTTGCCAGGTAGTTTCTTGCCGTGTCGATAAGATCGACAACCATTGAACAAAATATGTCAATGGACGGATCCCATGTCTCTAAGCCATTGAGTAAGGTGAGTGCCCGCATCAGAGGTTTTCCTTTGCAAGGATCAGTCTACACCTTGGTACTGCAAACACCTTATGACGCCGGCGTCTAACTTGAACGTAATCTATACATCTATACAAATAAATAAAATTGGAGTTTCTGTTTGTAATAATAAAATAACCGCTTTTTACTAAGTGCATTTGGATGTATACACGGTACATATACCGAAACAACATTTTTTTACAATTTTTGTCTGTCTGTCTGTTTGTTCCGGCTAATCTCTGAAATGGCTGGACCGATTTTGACGGGACTTTCACTGGCAGATAGCTGATGTAACAAGGAGTAACTTAGGCTACTTTTATTTAAAAAAAAGTTTGTTAGGGGATACGAAGTTCGCCGGGTCAGCTAGTTGTAAAATAATGCTTCATAATATCTTCAAAGGACTATTCGGTAACGATTACTAAGTGAGTGTTGCTGATATTAATTTTGAGACAACACGTAATGAAATAAATATTTACTACAAGCGCTTTGTCCGTGGCTTTGTCCACTTTTTAACCGACTTCAAAAAAAGAAGGAGGTTCTCAATTCGACTGTATTTTTTTTATGTTTGTTACCTCAGAACTTTCGACTGGGTGAACCGATTTTGATGATTCTTTTTTTAATCGAAAGCTGGTGCTTGTCATGTGGTCCCACTTCAATTTTCTTGAGATCTGACAATGGAATCCATGAGAAAACCATATAAGTCTTAAATTTGCATTAAGTATGTGCGCGACAAATGGACGAATAACTCAATATCACGCCAACCGATTTCGATAATTTTTTTAATCGAAAGCAGGTGCTTGTCATGTGGTCCCACATAAATTTGAACGAGATCTGATAAGTAGTTTTTGAGTAATTTTTAAGTCGGTTATTTTTTTGTTAGTAAAATTTAGATTATTCCTGGATAATAAGTACATACCTACCCTTATTGTGTAATGTTATTCCAGAACATGGTCTACCTCTGTATTAAATTTAAAGAAAATCCTACCACCAGCGAGCCGGATTTAGTCGCCTCTTACGCCACTCATCCAGCGTGGGATTGTAGTTAGATCAAAGCCGCTCAATACGGCTAAAAGCTAAGTTTTGGGAATACTGTTGATATTCTTGTGACTGCAAGCTTCGCAATATAATTTCATGCGATTTTATCTTCCCTATTTATTATAATCACATGTATGAATAAAATTATAGCAAAAGCCTGATTCTGATAGTAGGTATCATCATTTACATTAAAATCGTTATTAACATTAAAATCCAATACTGCTCCGTAGCTGGGATTGTCTCATTCAGAGGATTCTCGCGCTGAGAAAATTTAAGTATCTAATAGTATAATTTTATTTATTTGATTTATCTATTTGATTTATTTATTATGGGACGGGTAGTTTTCACCAATCTTTAAGGAAGTGAAAGAGAATTTTTAGATTTCCTAACGGTATTTATCAAGAATCAAGATGATTGATTTCTAACACACACATAATAAATGAAAATCTGAGGAACGTACGAATGCTGGACCTGCGCCTTACGTAAGAAACATCGATGCGAAGTCGATAACGAATTATAAGATATTTTAATGCATAAAATTCAACAAAAATGTCATTAGGTATGTTTTAACCTAAAAAAAAGACGGACGTAATCCCAACAATAAATTCAGTGAAGCACCCATAGTAATACCAACTCTCTATTCGTACAAGTACACACACCCACACATTGACACTTCAATCGCGAATCAAAAAATACGCACACATGGTAAGCGGGCGGCCATTGCTATGCTTCACTCTCGATTAGACGAGGTTACGTCCATCTTTTTTTCAGGTCCGTGGTTTTAACATAGAAGAATAGAGTGTTGCTTGCAGGACATTGACCCCAAGCTCGACAATAATATTATTATTGTTTCGTTCGAGTCTTCAAATGAATTTCGTTTATTAACTTGTTTTCAGAGCTGTTTCATAATAGCCATTAAGAGTATCGCTCCTCAAGTATCACTCCTTCATAATCAAATTACTGAGACAGCGACCTTTAACTGAGCTCACAGTTTCTTACGTCGTTCTTCATTATCGCTTCCGAATACAGCGTTTCAAGATTCATTTAATTATCATCGCTTTTTATAATGTTCTTCGAGCTCAGAAGAACCCTCGCTAGAAATTCGGCATATCGATTTTCAAGAGAAAATGGCCTGATTCTATCATTGGATGTCCAAATAGATATTTCGTCGGTTTAGATAGCGGGGTTTAATAGCTTCGCCGATAAGTTTTTACTGGAGGCTTAGAAAAAATGAGAGATTGAGATTAGATTTTTTGGAGCGTAGAATAAAGATGTTGGTAGTATTTTTTACTTAGCAACATTAGTGGTTACTTTTTTCCTCACTTACTTTTATTACTATTAATATTTCTCCATAGGGTTCGCCTGGATAGCTACCACCCTTGAGCATGAGTCAGCCGTCAAACGACTCGTCGTGTTCTGGCTGGGGACTTGAGAGCCATTTCTTTCTTTCTTTTTCTTATCTCTTTCTTGGCCGGCAACGCATCAGTGATGCCTTTGGTGTTGCTGATGTCCATGGACAACGATAGCCACTTACCATCAGGTGGATCGTTAGCTCGTTTGCCGGCTATTTCCATAAAAAAAGGAACATTAGTGGTTACTTAGGAACATCACGATTTCGTATGGTATTTTATTTTACGAATCTGGGGTAGATTGAACTATGATCAAAAACGAATAATATTTGTCGTATGCAATTCAACCCATTATTAGCTCAGAGGCACAGAACTCTCCTCATAACTGGGTAGGCATGGAGTTTACTCCACCTCGTAGCTCCAGAGTGAAGGTGGAGGGCTTAGCAGCCAATCTAAATCTCAGATTTTCTTATGCGGTTCAAAGGCGAAGGAAATCGGGACGAGCGAAAAGCAAGAGAGGTATTATTAATACAGAAAGAAAAAAAACACGGGGTATTAACAAAAAAGAAAATGATAACGATATTAATAAACGATATCTTAGGATCGATACAAGATACCAGGGTGTGAGGGTTACAGTATATGTATATAATTAAAATAAAAAGTCATGAATAATAATAACATTTAAAAGGTTACATAAAAATGTAGCTAATCTCATCACACTACATAGTAATTAATTTAAAACATTCGAAACATAATTATTAAGGTTCATTTTTGTTTAACTCAACTCGATGTACTCTCTAGATGTATAGAGTTTGACAAGGGTCTATTAACTCAACTTAAGCTTGACCTTTACTTCTATTATGACTTATTATGGTAAATATCAGATACAATATGACTTAGTTGTTTTCATAGCGTTATTAATGGGGGTGTTTACATAGTTTAGGGAGTAATTTATTACATTCGATTCCGTTTATTTTGATAAGAATACGGATAATTTTTATGGAAGATCGTTTTAGGTGTTAAATCACGTGAAACAAAAAGAAGTTTTATAAGTATAACCACGTCGTTAAAGTATTTGTTTGTAAATTTTATAACACGTATACAATGTAATATTATTTAGCTTCGATGTATATTTCTTGTTTTAATTTTTTATATATCATTTTCTTGCTTATCATTTGACGGATTGAACGTTTTAACACCAGTGGACCTGTGCAGTGGACGGTTAAAACTATGTCCTGCATGCGAAATTCCTTTTTGTTGTTTTGGTATTAATATTTTTTACGATCCAAAATAATATTGTTTCCCACGTTGACATTTTGTTACTCTCTCCGAGGTCATATCTTGCGTGAAACAAAGCGAAGTGAAGTGGCCAGCGTAGTTGGAATGAATACATGCTGTTTACTTTTTCAGAATAAACTGCTGCGTTCGATTCTGCTCAAGTGAGCGTTGTCATATTTCTCCTAGGATTTAGTCTAGTTATAGCTGTTGAAGAAATGCAAACGAACAGACGAGCTAAACTATGGCAAGTGGATACCGTCGCCCAAGTAAATCAGCAACATTAAAGGTAGCGCCGATGCGTTGCCGACCGAGAAAGAAACGGGAGACCCATGTTTTTGCTGGCTCTCCGACACTAATAAGTGTGAGATCTATAAACCGTGTTTAGGCTTTGCTCAGACTTAAAATTACCTATACGAAAAAAATAATTTAACTTTAACAACCTTAACATTAGTCGTTTTATGACTTAAATTTTTTCTTATTATAAAATATCCGAACAAAAATAATAGTCTCAAATGAACCTTAATATTAGCCACTCTGTATGAATGACTTTTTAATAAGTGTCAGTCATCAAATTTGATCTATTGTAGCAAGATCTTATCCATAGTGAGCATGCACGGCCTTTGTATTCGTACTTACAAATAAAAAATTTAACGATCGTAAGTTCGTTGATTCTTCAATATGACTGAAAATTCAACAGTTATTTCCGAGGATAATAAACTGAGGTTACTTCAATTACGTCATTCGAAATGGTCTTTTTAATTTTCAGAACAATGCAAATTGCAGCGGGATCAATCAATGCATGACAGTGCAATAAGCACTTTTATACCACGACCATTTTACAATCATTATTTTGTACATAAGGGTGCGTCCAGATCTGGCGAATGCTTCACCAACGCGCCTTACTACTAATACGAATAATAAGAGTACACGAAACATTATATAAATCTGATAATCTCCATTCAACTTTTGTTTCACGGGACAGATCCATTTCCGAAGATAAAACGTATTAAACGTAATTATCAGGTAATAAACTATTCTGTGTGCCTTTCATTCAAATCCGTTTAGCTGTCTACACTCAGTAACGACCTCCAAAAAAGTAGGGTTAATGCAACTCACCCATTATATTGATCTAAAAATCTAAAGAAGATCGTGTCACAGTGTATAATAAGAAAATACTATGTTTATTTACTAAAATATTTCAAAATATTACGCAATAGTAGGTGTTAAAAGTAGGTCTTTTGAATATATAAGAAGTCGACCTTCAAGACTTTCTGTGAAGCAAAACATTTTTTTTAATTTTTTTTATAATACAAATTATTGGTCTAAAGAGACTAAACCTCACTTTCAATTCCTTCTTTACAAAAA
This sequence comes from Thymelicus acteon, assembly GCA_951805285.1. Taxonomy (NCBI): domain Eukaryota; kingdom Metazoa; phylum Arthropoda; class Insecta; order Lepidoptera; family Hesperiidae; genus Thymelicus; species Thymelicus acteon. Next base: position 10,410,453 of record OX638229.1, on the reverse strand, counting down.
TAAAATTTGAAGTAACAATTCGAGTAGTGACTGGAAAATATTAGTAGGTACTTTTATTTACTGAAACCAATAACTGACTGGTAACTGAGTTTAATTTTCAGTTTCGCTTCTACTCAAACCGTTTCCATAGACAAACCTTGGCCTAGCTAGCGTTTAAAGTTATCGGTTACCTATCTACACTTATACCTAAAGTATATTAAAGTAAATTAAATTATACAATAAATATAATTTCACGATAAATTCATTTGCAAGGTGAATTCTGTTTCAACTTAAAATTATAATCCCACGTTCATTTTTATGGTTTATTATAATTTATATCAACTGCACTTTTCAAAGTTTTTTGTAATAATAACAACACCGTAAGACTGATAAAAAAATTAACAGCATAATTCGAACCCAGTCAACTTGTCGTAAAGACACAAGTTTGCTTGAAGGAACTTCCTTCAGGAAGTGCACGTTTCATGAATATTGCAACCATTGCGAAATAGTCTAACACATGTCGAATTTGCATAAGCTGGGGCCTTCTGCTTTAGGGGTTAATCGTTAACGACGGATCGTAATATTATTGATACAATATTACCTTCTCTCCAAGCTTTTACTCAATGAATCAGTTTAGTTCCTGTAACATTAAATTTTAGGGTTTCGTTTAAAATAACAGAACTGTTAAAAGGACACCCTTTTAACTTGCGTCTTTGCATTTGCACACGCTGGTTTCGAAACTACATAATAGAAACGAGATTTACATGATATTAAAATACAAACTATTTTTAAATTATTGTATGCCTATCTTTCTGTTTGTCCGGGCTAATCTCTGGAAAGGCTAAACCGATTTTAATGTGATTTTTATTGCAGAAGTTACAAAGCAACAAATAGGCTACTTTTTATCTCGAAATTCCCGCGAGATCGGGATTTACGCGGGAAAAACTCCTACGCGAACGAAGTCTCGTGCACAGCTAGTTCCTTTTAAACGAGTGCGAGTCTAAATACGGAATGCTGTCCAAAGTGACAGACATCCGAAGAGCTGCGGACGCCGCCGCACCGTTTTAAAATTATTCAGGTAACAAATTCGGTAAAACATCGTTACGTTCTTCTGTTTATACTTTGGGTCAAAGTTATTATCGTATTTGTAAAGCTATCAATTTTTATTCCATTTTCCGAAGACAAAATTACCTTATCGATGTGCATTTTCTTGTCGTAAACAACAACATATTTTTAATACTACATTATCTACTTGGTCGCACAGTCGTATACAAAGTCTGTGGAGCAGGATTGTCGCTAAGCCCAGCTTGTATCTGCACGAGAAGAAGGACTTAGCATGTACTCTAAGCACTTAAGACAAGTACTTAGGCGGTTACTTGCTCAAGTATATCAACGGTGCATTTCACTGAATACTTAGCAACTTAGTTGTAAGTAGATTTTCTGCTATTGCGTTGTAAGTGCCTTTGTGTTTTAAATGGGATTTAAAACGTTCACATATTCGCACGTGTTAGTTCTGGTTGCTTGCTGAAATTACAATAGTTCATATTTATTTCTAAAATTCTTAAATTAGCCGTATTGAGGCGGCTTGGAATACTAACCCCAATCCCATGGGTGTCGTAAGAGGCGACTTAATCCGGCACCCTAGTGGAATGGCGTCTCGAGGGATTATATTGGTAATATTGATTTTAATTGTTAATTAATAACATTATTACTATTATTATAATTTCCCCATGGGATTCGCCTGGATAGCTACCACTCTTGAGCATGAGTCAGCGGCCAAACCACTCGTCGTGTTCCGGCTGAGGGCTTGAGAGCCAGTTCTTTCTTTCTTTTTCTTCTCTCTTTCTTAGCCGGCAGCGCATCAGAGATGTCTTTGGTGTTGCTGATGTCCATGGGCGACGATAGCCACATACCATCATGTGGATCGTCAGATCGTTTGCCGGCTATTTCCATAAAAAAATAGAGCAGAGGTTTCCAGACTTTTTTTCTTATAAACCACTTTCAAAATTTAGCTGGTACCGGTGGACCCCCTGCAGCTACATACCATATTCCCAAAACGCAACAAATGTGAAGATTAGATCTAACTATGGAAAGCGTTACGGCTGAGTTTATATTATAAAGAGATTAATAATTTTCGAAAAAAAGTGAGAATTGATTGGTTAATTAAATAATTAATTAATTGATTTTTTATCACGCCAACGCCCCCGTCGAGTCTCCCGTGGACCCCTGGGGGTCCACCTGGACCGCTTTGGGAACTAAGGATCTAGAACCTAGCGACCGTCAACGGGAAAGACCTGGAATCTTGAGTCTTTCGTCGCTCAGCAGGATGCATCGAGCTAACTTTATCTTAATAATAAATTGCTCAAGGCAGCGGAGGCAATCAATCTTTTAATATATTCTCCACAATATTATGCAAAATACAATATAATACGAGTACTTTATACTATACGTGTGAATAAGTTCCTAACCGTGTTCCAAAATTTTAGAGCGTATTCAAAGTTTTATTAAATTTGAAAACCAATTTAACTTGAGAAATGAAAGGCCACTTTTGAGAGAAACTTCTAAACTGTAATATGAACCACATTAGAAGAAAATTCTGCTCTACTAAGTGTTATTAAGCTTATAACTCCGTGAAGCGTTTATAGTTATGCGGTTTGTGTCAGTTAAGTAATACACTTTAGGAGCGAGATTGAAAGTTAGGTTAATGTTTTTCTTGAGTATTACAGAGGGTTCGGGATTATGTTAAAAACGTTGACACGCTCATACCCTGTACTCTAATGCCTTATGTCACGGATGGCATGGATAAATAAGACATTACAAACACTCGCGTCTTTCACATACAAGTACAACACACACATGAATTTGCAGACTAGCCATGGTACAGTCACCTGCAGAGAAAAGTAACCCATCTGTATATAAATATGGTACAGGTGGACTGTACGTATAACTAGGTTATGGGGTCGTCGAGATTGATTGAACAATAACATTATACACGATAAACATAAATAGAATTCATATGCATTATGACAGAATAGAAGTACGATGAATTATTAAAAGTAAATAATTTATTTCCTTTGTATATCGAAAAATTTCTTTAAAAGCACCACTGGACTGCACTGCACATTTTCAACTTTTCTTATTTTACTAGTCGACAAACTAAATGCAATCCACCTGATAGTAAGTGGAAAAAATCAAAGGAACCAACAGAAACTAAACTTATGATAATGATGATGACAAAGGTAACTATAATATTCATTTTTCTTTATGATGAACAAGTAAGTAGATGCAAATAGTCTGTCAGCAAATTAAATTAAGCCGACGCCGCCCATGAATGCAAATTGGCGTAAACAGACAGAATCTTTTCTCGCCAAATAGTAAACAAAAATTTTGTCATACTTAATGGTCGTCCGGGAAAATTCTGCGAGGCTTTCAGCGCGAGTTGCTTAACTGCTGCGAGATTTAGGACTGCAATATTGCGGAAAATCTTAACGTCTCCAGCCTGCCAAAATGAACGACGGATCTGTGAAAATAGTAGTGTTCGTAAGTGCGACATTATGCACAGTTAAACAAAATGAATTTTATGGTAACTACCGATATAAAAAAAATACGAACTTCATCATTAATAACAGGGATATCTGGTAGGAATGAAGTTACAACTCACACAATAAGAGGATCTTTTGTTATTGTCTTTTAAGTACCTCTATTATTATCTAACAATTACGAACGAGTAAAGTGTGACATGCATTTGGAAGCGCTGAAGTCCTTGCGACATGTGCCGTTTTGCATTCAATCCAATTATTGACCACCCTCAAATTTGCTTAACTCGATTGATCACTGACTGATTGACTAAAACTGTTGATTAATGAATAGTGCACGATTATTGTTTTCTTCCTTATTTAATAACATGTAGTTATTAATGCTCTGTAGGTAAAAAGTGAGTGTTATTGCTTGATTCACCTATATTTTTATGCTGTGTCGTGGGTTATCTCGATTTTCTATTATCTCGGTATTATCTCGGTTTTTGGGTTTTTGGAACTCCATTGACGAATATCATTGTCGAAAGAAACACCAATACGATTAAATTTATTGTTTCTACGACTCACATTATTCAGGTATTTAAACCACAAAAACAGTTTCAAAACGAACTCTGCACTCTTTTGAATGAAGTTTTAAAGAGTAAAAATCTTTTCGCTTTATATTCATTTCGAATGCGTACAATCTGTGGCGTATTTAAATATTTTAAACGAAGTCTATATATCATAACATTTTGCTATCCAAGATCTTAGGATAATATCTTAGAGTATGGTACGAATATAGTCTTCCTCTTGGGACCTATTTATTACACAAACATTATATAGTGCACGCTGTTGCTAAAACATATTTCCACTAAGCACTTCCGTACCAAGAGTATTCGATTAATTCTGGAAATGGGTGTAGACAATTTCCAACATTTCTCTTAGATGTTGGATATTAATATTTTTATGACAGTTGATTTTTCTTAGAGTCGGAACTGACAGATTCTTCAGTGGGTGAAGCCAGTGGGTCCACGGGATACAGCCCTAATAAAGTATGATTATACTAACAGATACATGTCATGTCTTTTATTACCCCATTTGACCATTTACCATCATGTGACTCGCCTGCTCGTTTGACGGTTATTCAGATGAAAAAATGTTTTTTTTATCTATACTTATATTAACTACTAATAACTATTACTAATATTATCTATACTAACATTAAAAAAAAAAAATTTCAAACGGTTCTCAAATTCAAACTAATTTTCACACTAAATAAAAAGATTCCAAAAGATTTTTTTTTAGATTTAAGAAGCCCTCTATTATGTTTACCATTTGGAGCAAATTTTCGTACCCTTGAAAATGTCTTCTGTGATGAGCATTAAAGCAATAATGTGAGCACTTAAAGCTGTTTTAAGCATGTAAATGACGACGACAGCAGCTTGGCTTGCCATTTACGAAGTTTCGTTTTTGCCAACGAAATACGACTATCGTAAATATTCCTGCCCAAAATACGTCTCAAATATTCATAAGATGTTTTCTGTATTCAATAAGCACATTACATGAAAAGCATAACTTTAGTGAGTAGGCATAAAATGACATCAACAAATATTATGTAAGTTTACAATGTATATTTATTTCGACCTACTTTCGGAAGTATTTTTTCTGGTTTGGTATAAATGTAATCCATTCACTATGCCTACACAATACTTTGGTTTTCTCTGTTGTAGCTCGAGTACACTGTGTCTTTTGAATCAATGTAAGTAGACGATTGAAAAATTTAATAAAGTATGTGTTGTCAGCGTCGTCTTACACAACAAAATTAGTAGGTATAGTAAAAAAACAGCCACGTGTGAGTCATGTCATAAGGTCCCGTAGTTCATAATATACTATTACGTATTAATTACTTAAGCTAACCCAGTCGTGATAGTTTTCCTTTTAAATTCATCATAGACATGACATAACTAGGGAACTCTAAAAACAAGCTCGGTGGCTTGTGTTGTGTTGATTCTATATCATCAACCTAGAATGGATGCAGTCGGTAGTTGGATGTGTAACCGCTAGTGGTAAAAATTTCTTGAGCGGTGCCCTGCTTTGAACAGCACGTAAAGCCGTCATAGGTCATAATAATAACGCTTTACACTCATAGCCCCACACTGGGATTACCTGTATCGTGGCTGCCATGGACAACACACAGAGAGAAGAATACTCACACCCAGACCGAGAACAGAAATGCAACCTAATCATTCAAACTTCAGCCTCGCTGGGAATCGAACCCAAGACCCTCGGTGTGGCGATCCGGCATGGTAACCATTGCGCCACACGGGTCGTCTACCATGCCATTGGTGTTGCTGATATTCATGGGCGACAATAGCCATTTACCATCAGGTGGATCGTCAGCTCGTTTACCGGCTATTTCCATAAAAAAAGAAAAAAATATAAACATTTATGTTCTACACGTGTGAAGCCGGGGTTGCTAATTCAATTATATTTCAGACTGTCGTATGTGGAAGTGCCAATAATATCCTTATAATATTTAATCCCTTTAGTAGCAACCCATATTTGCTTCACAGTTTTCGGATAGTAAATATACGTCGCAAAGCACCTCCCCGTCTCGTTACACGCAACCTCTGTCATTAGCATATTGATTAAATTCGACGTACTCGTATGTATTCTGCAAAAAACAATGTCATTTAAGGCAATAAAGTCGAGGTAAAACCTGTGATGCGTTCATTAATAGTAGTTGCATAATTTGGGCTGTTAATACCTATACCTTATTTTATAAAAACGTTCACCTTTACAACTTTTGAACTGTCGTTAGGTATGTATATCTTATTTTTTTGTGGGATACCTAGGGTTAAGGCCATTGTTGGGTGTTTTAAATAGAATATATTTTTAGTTGACAACGATGAAGGTAGGTACTTTTGATAATTTTACAAATGAAGTATAAAAATATAAAGAAGGAATCAAATCTCAGAAACGTTGCTTATTCGTTCATGTTAGTAATGAACTTCAATAAAATTGTTCTTCTGAAAAATATAGTCCATATTTTCGAAATAATTTTTTTCTCGGCCACGTACGGCAGACGTATTCTGTGACGGCGGTTAGGCTCGAATAACCATTTCAGTAAACGGATTTTGTAGTGAATAAACCATTGAGTTCAAGCCAACCTCCTTCAACGATCTATAGACAAGGTAACATCATCTTTTTCCCTCCATTGAATGTCACTGTACTCTGGACCATTTCTGTTTAATTAAATGTATTATTGTTTTATTCTATACCCAGACAAATTCACAACATTTAGAAGAGTTTGTGAGCTAAGCCGCAGCCAGATGGTCGGACGGACGGCCATGGCGAAACTAAAAGGATTCCTTGTAAACTACGGAATCCTAAAAAGTAACGGCCGGCCGGAGATAATGTAATAAAATTTTATTGAAATGCCTTGTTCCATGCTTCTGTCACTTTTCCTACGATAACTTGAACTGACTTCGGCAGTAGTCTTTTTCATGAAATTTTCAGGTAATGACAACATAAAGTAACCAAGCGGTAATATTAAGCAATAGGGTATTTGATAACATTGAAAATATACTACAAATTGTTATTATTCTATCAGATAGTAGCACTAAAAAACATATTTCACTTTATTTTCAAGCAAATCACGTATATTTTTGCAAATAACACGAAATTAAAATACTGTAATTTAAGGAAATTTTACCAGTGACCGAAACGCCCTGTGATTGGTGACAACTTTGATGACGTCACACGCTAGTAAAAAATCAGATCTTTCCTGTATAGAATCTTAATAGATACTTGCGTGTGACGTCACACGTATCATATACCGCCGCCATGACAGAAACAGCGTTTTTGGCGCGGTTTTGGAAGTTTAAACTTTAACATTGATTTTTATTAACAATACTGTTAATTTTTTCGGAAATATCAATGGAGTGGGTTTATTTTGTAATAAAGAATAAATTAAAATGATTTTTAAAAATTAGTCAAATACTCTATTCACAAAACAACCGACTGCTCTATACATCAATAACTGAGCAAGTGAGACCTTACCAAAATGATACTGTATCCCTAAATGTCTTTACACATCAGTGCTGACCCTGCCTCTATAAATTTATCTCTACACATCCACGAGTATACAATGTATAACACTGTTCATCACGTCTCGCTCGTCAAAGTGTGGCAGGCGTTTTCCGGTTTGAAGGGTGTGAATAGCGGCACCGCATACGGCTGACATGCGGTGCTATAACCTTCCTCGTCGTTCGTTTAAATTTAAATCTTTATTGAAACTAAAAATGTATATTTGGGGTAAATATTATTAAAAAGTTATAAAAATTTTATTGGGGTTTAGGTTTTCTATACATCTATACATCTATACAAATAAATAAACTTGGAGTGTCTGTTTGTAATATTAAAATAACCGCTTTTTAGGGTTCCGTAGCCAAATGGCAAAAAACGGAACCCTTATAGATTCGTCATGTCTGTCTGTCTGTCTGTCTGTCTGTCCGTCCGTATGTCACAGCCACTTTTTTCCGAAACTATAAGAACTATACTGTTGAAACTTGGTAAGTAGATGTATTCTGTGAACCGCATTAAGATTTTCACACAAAAATAGAAAAAAACAGTAAATTTTGGGGGCTCCCCATACTTAGAACTGAAACTCAAAAATTTTTTTTTCATCAAACCCATACGTGTGGGGTATCTATGGATAGGTCTTCAAAAATGATATTGAGGTTTCTAATATCATTTTTTTCTAAACTGAATAGTTTGCGCGAGAGACACTTCCAAAGTGGTAAAATGTGTGTCCCCCCCCCTGTAACTTCTAAACTAAGAGAATGATAAAACTAAAAAAAATATATGATGTACATTACCATGCAAACTTCCAACGAAAATTGGTTTGAACGAGATCTAGTAAGTAGTTTTTTTTAATACGTCATAAATCGTAAACCGCAATTTGCCTCGATTAAAGTTACAACGAACTACAAGAACTTTTATATTATGTTACTTGCTGCTACGGAACCCTTCATGGGCGAGTCCGACTCGCACTTGGCCGCTTTTTTACTAAGTGCATTTGGATGTATACACGGTACATATACCAAAACAACATTTTTCACAATTTTTGTCTGTCTGTCTGTCTGTTTGTTCCGGCTAATCTCTGAAATGGCTGGGCAGATTTTGACGGGATTTTCACTGGCGAATAGCTGATGTAACAAGGAGTTACTTAGGCTACTTTTATTTTAGAAAAAAAATAGTTTGTTAGGCGATACGACGTTTGCCGGGTCAGCTAGTTAACAAATAATACTTTATATCCTCCTAATTCTTACATTCTTATAAGCGCGGTTTCCTTAAAGGCTCATTTTATTGCTAGGCTCGGGTATTCTCAAATAATATCAGGAGTACAAGCCATCATGCTGGCTATGTGCGGATTGACACTATTGACAGGTTATAGGAACGCGTTGTTTCTTTTACTGAAAGATTTGATTAAAATTAATTAATAGTACATTGAAAACTAGAAGTGCATGTAGGATTCGAATTTGACTCCACAATTCGGGGTCCAAACCTCAGTGGTTAATATCTAGACTAAAATCTACTACTTCAATTTACTAACATTTAATTTAAAATAAGTTTTGAAGCCTTATAACTCAGATGACGATTAAAAGGGAACCGATAAATGCATTTTGTTGGTAAGCCCTCGTATCTCTAATTTAGTCTGTCTGTCACGCATCATTGCACACCCCATCCGATATTCATCATATCTCTATATGTTAATCGGTAAGTACTTACATGCACTTCCACGGAATTACATATATCTACGTACCATGGAATAGATACGTACCTAGTACCTACGTATCAAGTCTTGTAACGAATGTCTGTGATCAAATGAAAACTTATAACATTGCCCAATGAAACGAATGACGATGTTAACTTTGTGACGTAATAAAAGTGTTTCAAAGCTTTATACCCCACTAGGACAGGTGTTAAGTGTCCACTATAGCCTTTGGTAGATTTTTAGATTTTTACGTTTTTACTCTTCTAACTACAAAACTCTCAGCAAACATAGTTTAGTAACACGTTAAAATATTTTTTGTCAAACGAAACCAAAGAGAATAAACAAAATTGATAAAATTCGGAATTATTTTTAAACCCCTGACTGAATACAGTTGAAAATCCACTCAGCTACGTAGTGCTCTTAGCGAGTAAAATGATTTAGTTTTCAATTAGTTACCATGTGCTCTTTGAATGAATAGTTTTTCAGCGATCTGTATGTTAATTTGTGTTTTTCATGAACCGGTTAGTAAATGTTTTGAATAAATTCATCAGTATCGCATATCTGGTAAATTTTATTTTTGTTTTGGCTAGAAATTAAATTAAATGCTACCTAGCCTCTTTAATACTTCCTTATTCACTTGAATATATCAACTTTCCCTCCACTTGAATCACATGTTGTATTGCATGAGAAAAATTAATGCAATCGGTTTTAAATTTTACTATAAGAATATTAAAAAAAATACATCTTTTAATATTAGAAACGGTGTTTAGATATTACAAATGTTCTTAATATTTATATGTAGATTGTATTATTGAGGAGTTAAATGATAGTTTGTTTTCAAATATAATATTAATATCCAATGCTCTACAATAAGACAATCCATATTTAAACCTCTGTGTAGAATAACGCGTCAACAACTTGTTTAAATGTTGAGAACAAATTAAAAAGGGTATTTATTTATACTATTGATGTTAACTCCACTTTTCTTCTACCAAATACCCGGCGGTATTGAAAAAAAGTTACGTTGTCCCCAACGCAAGCACGCTACAATTTTTTCTGTTTGATCCCCTCGACGAGTTATTTTGCCCATCAGGTAGTGGAAACTGAAATACTTAAATTAGACTATTATATGTTTTTGTACCTTGCAGGGCTCTAAATTACGGAATAATTAGTATAATTACATATTTTAGGTATATGTCAATCATACAAAAAAAATATTTTTAGAATTTGTATTAGATTATTTTTTCTTTGACAGTATAATTATTTGAAAGACAACTTTTAAAAATCATTATCATGACATCGGATAGGTATGGATTAGATTAACATGTTCACTTAGGACTTCCAAAAGATATTATGTAATGCGAGAATTGATGCCATGACTTTTAAGTAGTTCCGCAAGATAAGCTCGATCCACGAAAAGCACTTTTCACCTGCTCCTCCCGGTTTCCGATTATTCAGTGTCTTGATCCTTTAATATTCAGATTTAAGCCCCTAACGAAACTTAAAGAAGGAAAAAACAAAAGTGACCGAGCCGATAATCTAATAATTCCCCCAGCCTCAAGCCATCTTCCTTTAATTTTCCGGATTTTTCGCTAAGCCACTGCTTTTATCTAAGACTTTCAATTTACGTCGAGACATATAATTTCTCCGTTTCGGCACGGGTAAACTTGAGACGCTTATTTTTGGCTGAAACAATTTAATCTCTCGAGTTAAGTACTATTTTGGGTTTCATCTCTGAAAAGATTACATTTGTTGTGCGGAGTCAGTGCATTTAATTCCATGGATGAAGGCATACTGAATCTGCATGAAAGGTTTACTAGGTTGTTGCGTAAACAAAAAATCTGACTGAGTGAAAATTGGCGTTACGATGTCATTCCTATAAATTTTAATTTTCCGATTCCTGATATAGCTATCCTATAATATAAATTTATTATAGATGAAAGTGAATGTCGACCAAGGGGTCCTGGGTTCGGTTCGGGGTCGGTGCAGCCATGTTGATGTGATAGATAAAAATGTTTCTTCTCCGATCGTGAATGTATGATCGTGAATAGGAATCGTTGGCTTAAGTCTTTTCGGACTTGCCCCCCTGTTCGCGTGGCGCGTGTAGCTGTAAAATGCCGCTAGGGCAGCTGCCCTAGCGGCAGAATAGCTTTCATTCGACACTAGAAAAAACAAGATGTACCATGTTACTACATATTGATGCAATAGAAGTATTGAGTATTGAGATCGAATTAATAAATAATAAATAATGAATATTTTTGATGGACAAGTTTTCTAGATTCCGCCCGCGGCTTCAACTGCGGAGCAGTAGTTTCACAAAAATACAAGTATTAAGTCTAAATCATTAAACGGGAACGTATAACTGGGACAAAATTTACCCTATTTTTTAAAGTCTGGACAATACTGGACATGGTCTGTCTGTGTGATAAGTTTCTTCTTAATCCGTTCAACGACCACCGCGTGATGCAACCCAAAACATCCAAAATCTTCACAAACTTTCACTTTTAAAGTATAAGTAGTAATATATCTATACAAATAAATAAAATTGGAGTGTCTGTTTGTAATATTAAATAACCGCTTTTTACTAAGTGTATTTGGATGTATACACGGTACATATACCAAAACAACATTTTTTACAATTTTTGTCTGTCTGTCTGTTTGTTCCGGCTAATCTCTGTAATGGCTGGACCGATTTTGACAGGACTTTCACTGGCAGATAGCTGATGTAACAAGGAGTAACTTAGGCTACCTTTATTTTAGAAAAAAAAGTTCGTTAGGTGATACGAAGTTCGTTGGGTCAGCTAGTTAGGTACTAAATTTAAACAAGCTAGTGAAACTATGCAATTTCTTTAGCCAATAAATTGTGTAAACTTAGCAGTGGATAATGATTGATATCACGTACATCCACAACGTTATGGATAGGATATTTTAGACGCACAATAGTTGCAAAGGAACATGAGCAACAGCGGCATTTAAAATTTAATGATGATAAATTGTTTTTCCTTCCATTTCCTTAGACGTCAGACTTGATTGTAATTCAGGACTGTTTTTTTCCTTTACCGTTTTTATTTCCTTTCTCCTCTTAGTTCCGTCGTTCGCCCGAGAATTCTTTCAACTGGTAATTACATGGCCGGAGCTTGACGAGTGTAATTTGTAATTTGTAATCATGTAGAAATACTATGGATGCTGAAAAACTGACAAAGCATTTGCGCCAAACTCTTTCTGATGGTTTCCCAGTATACCATCCATTCCTCTATCTATGTTCAATTTTCTCACTATCTACGCATTGTGTTAAGTTTTTTCAACTCACTATCTACCAATCAACCTTAAATTATTTGTGGGATTTTATACGTTTTAATTGAAATGTGAAGAATCAGATTGACAATATGTTTTTTGCCATCACTATTTAATTTATTTTAATTACTTAATACTACCTCCTAAACCTTTATTGGAAAATAGATAAATCAAGGGTGTAATTTATTCAAAGGCAATTTACACGTGAAAATGGCAAATAGATTATTAAAATATTCGCCATACTAGTACCTCTGCTAACGCTGTGTCCTACGTGGGCGATTCAACGCGAACGCGATCGCGAAGCGATCCGATGCGAAGTCAGTGCGACGCGGAGCGAAGCGGCGCCTCTGTTCTACGTGCACGCGAATTGTCACTTCACCGCCACTGACATACGCCGCGCCGCTGAAGTTCGGGCGAAAATATCAAACCAACTGATTGCGTTCGCTTCAAACCGCGCTGCACCGCAACGCTTTTGGTCACGTAGGACACTTCAATACATCTCGACTGTTTGTTATTTTCGCTTCGCACCGCGTCGCTTCGCGTTCGCGTTGATTCGCCCACGTAGGACAGCGCGTAAGATAATTAAAACCTTCGAACGAGGTTATTGTCTTTTACCAATCTAGAATATTATAAGTTTTTCATCATTTTTAGCCGTATTGGGGCGGAGCGGATTAGAAGATTTGTCCAATCTCATGCCGGATGGATGTCGTAAGAATTGACTTCATCCGACCCGCTGGTGGAAAGGCCCTATGGAGGGTATGTTAATACGATTAATATTGATTTTATTTGTTCATTGATACCATTATTACTAATATTATTTCTTCATGGGGTTACCCTGGATAGCTACCACCTTCTTACTTGAGTCAGCCGCCAAACGACTCGTCTGAGATGTTTTTGGTGTCATTTATGTCCATGGGCTACAATGGCCGCAAGTGGCCGCATCAGATCAGTTTATTTTCTTGCTATTGCCATAAATAATATGCTGGAAAGATACTATCCTACTAATATTATAAATGTGAAAGTTTGTGCAGATAAAAAAAAAGGCTTACACTAGGTTTTTATCTATGTCGCGGGTGGCATTGCATGGACGACACATATAATACATCACAATGATACCCGTGACCCGAGTACAAATATTTGTTTATTTATCGAACCCGACACCCTTCGCTTCCCAGGCAGGGTCGCTACCAACTAGGCTACAGGGTCGTGAAATGTTTGGATTTTTATATTTCTGTTATCATTCGCTTACGGTTTTACTGATTCTCGACTCGTATCGCGAATACGGACGGCGCGTTTTCATTTATAGATATCTCGTAAAAAATAACAAAGTAAATATTAATAACTATTCTTATTTAGTGCTCTGGTAACATCAATACATAATATTTGGCATTACGACTACCAATCCCTGTGGCCTAAGGTGGAAAGGCCCGGTTCCAAGAACCGGAGATTGTGGGTTCAAATCCCACCAGGGTACTCAATGCTTATAAATAGTAATTTGGAACTTTTTTGGTCACTTTTTTTTGCAAATATTATTTATTATGTAGAATTAATATATTTTAATTGGGCATTTTAATTAAATTTTTGAAATAGAAATTGCTGAAAATTTTCTTCTAAAGATTGTTAGTTGATACACTTGAAACTTAGTACATTTCGCATAACTCCCACACCTCAGTTCATAATTTTTTCCAAGGTTCATCTTAAACAGAGTGGTTTTAATTATTGCAGAATGAAGTCTTTCCTGATGAAAATCTACATACTGATTTTCAGTTATAAGTACTATCATAATATCTTCTGTGGTTCTATATTGGATACTTTACAATTCCAATGATTCCAGCAAAGGTTTACATTTTCAACATTTGAACATTAACCACTCCGCGAATAGTAAACATACAAAGACGTCGTTTTGGGCTGTAAGTTTAACTTAGTTGTATTATTTTGGCAATGTATTGGATAGAGCCACAGCTTTGAGAAAGTTTTGGATAAATCTTTGAACACAAATTTTTCAAATGTATGCTCGAACGATCAAAATACGCTTTTGTATTAAGCCACTGAAGCAATAACTTACATGTGTGTCTTACTACGAGTAAGCTTACTTTCTTTAGATACGGGCCCCAAAGAGTTGGTTATATTTATTGATCAAGTTAGTTTAGAGTATTTAAGTTGGTTTAGATTATCAGTGTTGGTTGAGTGTATTGTATTTGTTCAACACAGATTTGTTTCCATTTTGGCTTAAATTTCAACATGCTCAAAAACGACATAATATTTGTAGAGCGGACAAGTAATAATGTTAAGTTAATGAAAATGATTCAAATAAGAAAACGGGACTTATTGCATAATTTAGTTCTATTTTTGCGGAGGAGCAGTTTCATTAGGTTTTTATAGATTGTGTTTTATCGTAGAATCGAGTGGTTTGAAAGTAAAGTCAATATAAAAGCGGGACCTAAGAAATACCTGAGTATCGAATCTGGTGTTCATCGCGGCCGTTTTGACTAAAGCAGACTTTCAAAATAGATAATGTTGCGTAATGACACTGATTTACATTTAAAAGATAGTGGCTAAAGTCAGGTGTTTGTAGACAAAATAATAAGATGACAAAATAATAATAAGACGTCAGAAAGTTATTTCATGTGACAACGTTTTGTACGAATTTCATTAAACGTATTTTCAGAGAAGTATAAAAGTAAAATCACAACCTTTTGAACCTTTTGCACGCACCAATTTCTTATATTACGTTTTTACGTTGCGGTCGTAAAGCTGGGCTTACAGCGTGGTACAAGTAAAATAAATTTGAGGACTCCCAGTGAACAGCACGATGATAAAGATTATGAGTCGTGTTCTTAACCTGTACAGTGTAAGTACAGGTAAGGAGCTGTTCCAAGTAATATTACATGTCATAAATTAGAAGACGCTGCGTTTCATTCCCTCCGTCGGCTCCTTCGGCAATTGTCCCAATATTACACGCTCATAAATTGACGGTGAACTCGTGACGTCATATGTATGCTAATACTTGGTACATTTTAACGACGGGTAAATTTTCCGTATGATTAATTTTGTAGGAATTTCAGTAGCGAGGGGGATTTGATCGCTCTGTTTAAGGCTTTATCAGTGTTTTCACGTTACATAAATTGAAACTGTAGTATGAAACAGATCTACTGTTAAATTGTAAGTGACATGTACTTCATAAATCAATTTTAGCAAAAACAGGATTTGTTGCAACTTACTTATTGAATTCGAAACAAGACGTTTTCCAACAACAATAGTTTGTAGGTAGCCCGTGGACTTTAATATTTATTTTATATAATATATAAAATTCATCTTCACGTTACCTGTAGGGGAGGTACTCTGAAAAAAATAAATATGCATATCCCTGCCAAATTACAGCTTTCTAGCACTAAGGATCTCGGAGCTTTGCTTCGGAGAGACAGACGGACAGACGGACGGACGGACATGACGAAACTATAAGGGTTCCGATTTTACGAATTTTTTATCATTGTCGAATTCTTGAATACGAACTAGGACTTTAAGCTTTAAGCAATAAAGTTCTGTAACTCATTCACGCCATATACAGAGTACATTTATTGAGTAAGTATTATCGTAAATTAAAAACATCGAAGACATGAAAATATTTTTTATCGTTTCGACAGGTAAAATCGAAATTCGACGAAAAAGTGACGAGAAAAAAAAAATGGTTGTCTGTAAAGTCGGTGTAAGGACGGAGATTTAACGTGACAACGTCTGTTCGTGGTATAAGTTTTTGGAACATAGAATTAAATGAAAAACACAATCAAATTTTTAGAAACGCTCCCGTAGAAGAGAGACGCAAGGCGCGCGCCGGTCGAGCGAGCCTCTCTCTCGCGCGCGCATGGTAACGTTCCGGCAAATCTTACATAGTTTTCGTGAATGACACCCGAGTCAACCAATTTATAAGACGTTATCACGTCAATAATGTACGAAGGTACTCTCAACATTTAAGTACTATTTACCAAATAAATTACATCATGGAATTAAATCTTATTACTGACTTACTGCCACAAAAAAAATATTTAGTAAACAGGTAACGTTGTTATTCATGTTGGTATTATTGTGAACAATATTTCTCTCTGAAAGGATTTGGACACAGAATTTTTGGATAATGATGACGAGTGATACACAAATAAGATGTCACAAAACACTAAAAAAGTTTATGAGTCATTTTTTTTAAAATCGAACTTAGGTAACATACAAAATTTGTAGGACTTACAAAATAACAATTGTTGTTAATGTCAATATTTTGTTTTTGAAGTTATACCCCTTAAGCGACTTGCAAAAAGGTTACGTTAAACGTTTGCGCTACCATGAAGGGGGTATGAAAGCACTGGATAGATGGCCCTAGCTTCTTATTATCTTTATTCTTTACCTCTTTTAAAATTTAACGTTATTACCTTATACAAATCTCACAGAGTCTCAACAGCGTGATTCAGGTACATGAACAACGCCATCTAGATTGTACTTTATTTTTATTTAGTACAAAAATAGTTTTGAAAGATAATTCAAACTAATACACGTTATTAAATTGAATATTTATTTAATTACATATGTCAAAGAAGTATAACTTCTCACGCGCGTACAAAAGTACAGGCACCCTTTTTTTGACGATTCCCCATATTCATGAAATTAGGGTAAACAGCAGGTGTATTGATAAATTTTCAGTGTCATAAACGTGTCCAGAAGCGTAGGATAAAAGGGTCGGATCGGATACCATGCTAATAAGATGGCTCGGATCACAACCGTGAAGGAGCTATTGGGATAATGCAAAACGCCTTACGCAATAAAAATAACCCTGTTACGAATAACCTCGTTGTTTCATTGGCTCCCAGTTACTTTTTTATTTTAGGTTTTAGATTAGATTCACGATAGCAGAAATTGTCTTTGGTTCGATTGCCAATTTTTTGCATGGCAAGCGGTGAAGAACACGCAGTATGCACCTCATAGTAAATCGTAGAATAAAATCATTAAAAAAATTATGTATTTGTGTTCTTCCACTCCATAGTGTGGGGTGTAGCTAAAAAGTCTTTAAAAAATATTATTGGATTGGAAAGACCATTTTTCGATTTAGGGGTCCGTTTGTGATACGGATTTGAAGTTCTAATTTTGTCAAGTATCTCTGCCAGCTAAATGGTAGGAGTTGAACATGTGAGAAAATTCTCGGTAGTAGTTTAAATATGTATGTATTTTAAAGAAAACTATCATGACTGGGTGAGTTAATTATTTAATGAGTTATAGTCGATGAACTACTGAATTCTATATTGCGCGCGACCTGACACGCACTTGCCACTTGGCCGGGTTTTTCAATATAATATTATGAAGAGATACTAGAATTTATAACATATTATGTATTCTGCTTTTAACCTTTGTGTGTGCCCGCTAAACCTATCTCTCGAAAGTATTTCTCCAGTCGCAGGTCTGATGGCAGAAATTTCTTAAGAAATAAGCAGTGCCTTTGTACATAATTACCAATATCTTATTTTTCTTAATTGCATATTCCGTTGTGTGGACATGGACTAATAAATAAAATAAATGTATATAACTTTTACAAAGTATTAGGGAGAACATAAAATAAATAAATGACTAAGTATAAAAATAAATAGCGAAAGAATGGTAATGTAGTGAATATAGTGTGGACTTTATGATATTTTCCATGGTTTAAGGCTTGTTTGCGGCTTGGTGAACCGACCAATTCATTCGGATATCAAAGGTTACATCTTAAAGTTCATTAACTAATAGACGACCAAACCACATGGAATTTCTTGCAAAGGAGCCTAAAAAAGCAAAATATACTTACTTACCTTTTCATCGTGTTTTGAAAAGGCTAGTGAATCAAGGATTCAATTGCGTCTGCTGTTGTGTTAAACTAGTAAATATCTTGTCATAGAGCTATTAAACTTACCTCTACAACAATAAAGGAGGTAAATATTTAAATTATAAAATGGCTGACGTTTATAAGAAGGTAACAATTAATTTATTTTGAACGGAATATGTTTCTCGAAGCGGAACGTTTTATTATTATAATTATTATCTGATCCCTAACAATTTTCAGTCTGAAGTAATAGAGTTAGCAGGGTGAACAGGTGCATTGAGCAACATCGTCACTTTCATAAATATTTCGTAGAAAGTCGAGTAAAAGGTCGGATACCGACTTAATAAGGCACGGCGGATCTCAACGGGAGTGGGTTCTCTTGAGATATTGCTAAATCCTCTTTTTACGGTTTTTCTCAGTCAATAAAGAGAACCCTTTTTATATACATCACTGGGATGTGATTACTTGTTCATCATTTTTCTATATTGATAACTTACCAGCTTATTATAGTATACTGTATATATATGACTGTATACGTATGTGGTATCTTTAAATGAGATCAAGCTCATTTACTAATTTGAGAAGTCTGAAACGTACTAAAGTATTGCATTTGTGGATAACTGAGTAGAGTTAATTTAAATTAATTTAGTAATCTTATTACCGACCTGTTTTAGTTCCGTCAATTGCTTCCAGTCGACACACTGAGTCATGGAGAAAATACTGAGGTCAGATATAGAGAGGAAATTAACAAATAAACATTAAATTAAATTACTTTAAGCTATAAGATAACGTTTCCATGACAATACGTTTATTAAATAGTTGATAGGTATAATCCAAGTTTCTTCAGAGAATTTATCACAATAGCGAACGGTGCGTAAAGCGCTTAGCGGTTGAACTGTCACTTGAGTGTCGAGAAGAAAAATAGTTCTCCTGTCACACAAGTAGAAAACTACGGACCATTAATTCAGTTAGGAGTGCTTTTGGCGGGAATTTTCAAAGTGTATTAATATTATTAAATAAAAAAGTTATAGGGTAAGGTTGCTAGCATTGGGCAACTTTTTCTGTTATTGTTTTATTAGACTTTACACAAATGTGTATCGGTCAAAAAATTTTATCGAAATTAATTATAGTTGCCTTGTTGGCTGGACAACTACAATCTTCATTAGACCATTTTATTGAAATTCGAAATTTTACCCTCCAGGTCCAAACATGAGTGCTTTGAAGTGTGTTTTTTATTACGAAATAAGCAAATAAAAATATCTTCTACAAAAATAATACCTTCTATGCATTAACCACTATTTATTAATTTTTATATCACAATTTTTGACATGCAATTAAATTGATTATCATCAATCATCATCATCAATCATCAATAACCTATTTAGGTAAGAAGGTTTTATATGGAACGCGAGCCTACAAATGGTCCACTTTATTTGGCGAACTTCACTATAGTTATTTGAGAAAGGCAAGAGATATTGATGATAATACAACAATCAATTATTTTTACTATGTTAGTTATTGATGATTGATGATGATGATTGATGATAATCAATTTAATTTGATCAAAATCGAATTACACCATATTAATTTGTTATTGTTTATTTAAATGTCCCGGACTCCCGGTTGCAATTGGTTCTTAACACTGGTGTTCGTTAATTTGTTTTACTCTTCATTGTCATAACCGTAAAATAAAGGAGACCAAATAAGAAAGAAAGAAAGAAAGAAAGAAAGAAAGAAAGAAAGAAAGAAAGAAAGAGACTTTATTTTACAATGCAATACGCTGCATTGCAGACATAAGGTTTAATACACAGTACATAATATGTTTCTTACACAATTTACACATTATACAACAGGTATATTTTGTGGATTATTGCTTCGCCTAATTGCCTGCGCTGTAGAGCTATATTGTAAAAAGGTACTTCACTCAGCTTGTGCTGCAGTTTCTATAATAGGCCTGCAGCGCTGGTTTTCTGTGAATCCCTAAAAGGCTACGTCCGCACAGACAGGTGGCTTGCTTAGCGCCTAGAGCCTAGCTAGTCACCTAGCGATTAGCTTAGTAAAACAAACGATCTAGAGTGTTCGTAACTGGCCGCACTGCGCGCTTGGGGCCTAGCAACGCGCTTAGCGTGTATCGAAGTAAACAAACGTGTTGGTTTTTTGTCACTAGGCGCTAGGCATTTTTGAAGTAAAAATGAGATTGACAGTCGGGTTGTCATGGATATAATATTATTGATGAATGTCAATGTCAAAAACTAAAAGCTGAAACGAGAAATTGTTCATTTATTCAATGATCTCATTGCATTTATTTCATTAATTTTGTAAGATATTTTTGAGAGTGACATTTCGTCAACGTGCCGACAAGCAAAATGACCAAGGTACCTAGCGACCCACCACGCAAACCACCTCTCAGTGCGTTCACTGTATTTCCTAGCAAGTAGCCAGAATACAAACCACTAGGCTCTAGGCACTAAGCAAGCCACCTGTCTGTGCGGACGTAGCCTTAGAGCTGTAGTACGGTCAAATACACAAATATAGGTATATACGCTACACACGCATATTCCTACACTAGAATTACCTGTGTCATGGAATGGCAACCATTACGTCACAGGGGTCGTCAAAATGAGTTTATACCTTGTGGCACTCCTATTAATACAAGTTCGCTCTTGTATTGATAGAATTAAATAAGTGGTATTATTATTTTATTGTCTTATTGCCAATCTGGGCCGCTAGTGGTAGGGCCCCTCGTAGGGATTTTGTTGGTAATATTGATTTTAATTGCTAATTACTATTATTACTATTACCATTATTACTGTTATTACTATTACCATTATTACTATTATTATTTCTCCATGGGGTTTGCCTGGATAGCTATCACCCTTGAGCATGTGTCAGCCGCCAAATGACTCGTCGTGTTCCAGCTGGGGGCATGAGTGATGCCTTTGGTGTTGCTGATGATCATGGGCGACGATAGCCAACCATCAAGTGGATCGTCAGCTCGTTTGCTGGCTATTTCCATAAAAAAAGATATACAATTTCAAAGGTTAAATTTTTATTACGTCTAATCTAAAAATGGAATACAATGGACTGAATCGAATATATGAAACCCAATAGATTCAACGTAAAAATCCCATAAAAGATCTCCCGAAAGGCAACTAGCAATCACCTATCCAACTTCCGATTTCGTGTTAACTTTATCGCTTACGATTGATACGGCAGAGTTATGAGCGTAATATCCTTATCTCGGTATAACATTAAACTATCACGTAGTAACTTATCCAGTAGGAAGTGAGTAATAACTTGAATTCAGCACGTCGACACAAAGTTTAGGGCCCTGAAAGCCGCGACACTGCAACTTCGTCACGAGCTCAATATAACGGGAGCCTCGGGCGATGCATTGTGGGCCGAACAGAATAACCGCGTACAGTTATGTAACCCAGAATGCATCTCATATTAAACTTATATTCTAGGAAACTATAGATTCAGGGATATACGAGTCTTAAACGGTCTTCATTAATCGCAAGTTATTGTTTAGTAGTTTAAAAATATGAAACAAAATACGGATGCAATTAAATGCGTTATTAATTTAAATTAACAATAGTTTTATTTATTCAATGTTCAGGTGCACGCGATTTCATTTGCAGATATATTATTTTAATTATAACATAAATTTTAACTCCCCATTTTACATTTAACCTTTATAAGACGAATTTTCAAAAATACTTTCTTAACGTTCCCCAAGGAATTCCTGTGCATTAGTTTTGTGATTCTAGGTCTACTGTTTTAGTCTATTCATTGTTTGTCAGCCAGTAACAGTACGCGATTTATTAGTAAGTAAATTCCATCAATGCTTAATATATTTTGAATAAATAATATGAAAGTAATTATTAAACTAAATGGTCGCAGTTAATTTATATAATTAACTATAAAATGATGGTATGATGGGTATAAGTAGCGTTGCAATAATATTGTTAATAGTTTTATTAACAAACTATTTAACTACAGAGCATTAATGATATCCGATAAGAATCTTTTATAAACTTGTTTGAATATTTTAAGAATTAGTTTTAGTAATATAAGACGAACCTCTTATTTTCGCAAATTGGTAGATCAGTTTCATTTACTTTTTATTTGCTTACCGTATTCTATTATTTGGCAGTTACTGAGTCTAAAGAAAAGGTTCTCTTTTAAAGGTCAGACCTTAGATTATAAAACAAAAATCTAGACGATATGTCATCAGAAACGTTTTTTGCAAGTCTACAGGATTATTTCTTGTAGGTGTAAGATTTTCTGTTACTTATTTTGGTGTTTCTCTTGGTCTGTCATAAACTGAAATGCTATAAAGATGTAGGTATAACTATTCAATTATATCTAAAAAAGGTTAGTTTTAGTTGTTATTTACTCATTTAATTTAAGCAGATTTCCCAAAATTAGCGATAAAATTATCTTTATTTTAATCTGGCTTGAAATAAGCTTTAAAAATTCTATAATTATTGTATACAGACAGTTAAAATGCATTTAATTTTACAAGATTCGGTGACTTCACCCTCCTGACTGTTCTTAGAGGATAAAATTGTTTGCCCCGACAAACTGGCAATTACAGTCGAGAGATTCGGGATGCTTGGAAACGCGTTGTAAATTATTCAATGCAATATTTTTTATTATTATTAATCGTTTTATTTGAATTGAGAATTGGAATCATTTTTTTGCACCTAAATTTTAAACGTAAATTATTATTTAATCGATATATGTTGTCACTAAGATTCCATTGCTTTAAATTCCTGCAAGTTTATACATTCTTAGCTCTGTCCGGACGACTTCAAACAATTCGATTGCGAAGTAGCACTTCAGCTGGCAATTTAGAAAGACAGCTGAAATGCATTTAATGTTACAAGATTCGGTAACTTGACTGTTCTTAGACTATTCCAATTTAAGATGAATTGTTTGCCCCGATAAATTTATATCACCATATTATTATTATCATATAAACTAACATCATCAATCAATCCGTGATGGAATTATTCTTAAAAGTTGACAATATTATCATGTAATATATAAAAATCTCGTGTCACGGTGTTTGTGGTCGCACTGCTCCGAAACGGCTCAACCGATTTTTATGAAATTGTTTATGTATATTTGGTAGACATAATGGTAGGTATGGTCGTAAAGTATATTTTATACCGCTAGGTGATTAGGGTTCCCAAGGGAACGGGATTTATGCAGGAAAAGGATCCGACGCGAACGAAGTCGCGGGCACAGATAGTTTTAGAATCAATAAAAATTGCAGTCAGATATACGAAACTGCATAAAAGTGTTTTGGTAGTCCTAAAATTGTTTCAAACAATGTTCTGTGTTCGACGTAAAAGCAAAGCAAAGCAAAGCAACAACCCATAATTGTCCCACTGCTGGGCTCGGGGTCTCCTCTCACAATGTGAGGGGTATAGGGCATAGTCTACCACGCTGGCCGAGTGCGGATTGGTAGACTTCACACACCTTTGAGAACTTTATGGAGAACTCTCCGGTGTGCAGGTTTCCTCACGATGTTTTCCTTCACCGAAGCAAGTGATAATTAACTTCTAATACGCACATAATATTTGAAAATCAGAGGTGCGTGCCAGGATTTGAACTCGGGCCCCTCTGTTCAAGAGACCAACATTCTAACCGCTAGGCTATCACTGCTATCACTGCTTGTTCGACGTAATGATGTAAAAATTTTAGCTCAAAATTATTCTCGTCCTGCTCTTCTATTACCTATCCGGCAATGTATTTACCAGTTGGGGAGTTTCATGTTGACAGTGAGACTGAAAAGTGGGAGGATCGGTGTAACTGAAATAGAGTCTAGGATATGTAACATAACATGTAATAAACCGAAGTTATTTAGCATGTTTTATAAGGACGATAAGCTATGTTAAACAACGTGGACGTGTTATGTAACGAAAGTTATATAATATGTTACACAATCTGATGCACAAAGTGATGAGGACCTGGATAAGTCATCGTTTTGGTTTGTTTATGTTGCCTATCGATAATGCACTTACATCAGGTCAATTTGACCACTCGAAGACAACCGACTAATGTAAACTATTATTCGGTTGGCCTTATTTGTTGGAAGCCCTTTGCAGTGCGGTTTATTACAAAGTCGTTACGGTTTAAAAATCGTATTGGGTCATATCTGACTTTTTTCGGAATCTCTGATTTTTTTTTCAAAACTTCTTGTATCGTTTCACAAATAGCAAAAAAGTACACAAGAAGTCCCTGCCTTCGATGATCGACTTGATTGTCTGAAAAAAGACCAAGAGAATGCTACCGACGACAATGCATACGATTACGACACAATTTAAACGGGCCAAATTGGTTAACAAATCCGCTTAGACCGTTACCGGTCATTAGGTCAACTAATGTACAAAACACAATAATTAACCGTTGAATTATGTTAGTCATTAGGTCCAATATGTCGATGCAAGTTTAACGGAATGGAATTGGCATGAAGTCGTTCGCAAAATATAGTGATCGTATTCAGCATTATGACAAAAATTAGCAAAATTTTTTTTGTGTCATTTATAATGTGTAACTAATGTACAGCACTGTAACTTTTCTTCATAGTTTAGTAGGTAGAAAATATTTCATTAAAATTTTTATTAATTAACATTGTCTGGACGCGATTTTTTTAGGCAACCTATGAGTGATATATAGATATTTATATTTTATTAAACACATGAGGGTATGTATATATTTCTTATGTCGAATCTTAGACAATGAACTAATACACTAACGTACATTCGTTCACTGATCTTAGACCATAAACTGTACTTGTATTAATAATGTTAAAACTACTCTTCCCATGCAGAATCACATCCGCATTCATTCTAAAACTTAGACAAATAACACTATACAAAGAATTTTATGCATGAACGCAACCGCGGAGCCCTACATGAATGCAGGAATTTGCTAAGTCTTCCCTAAGTATTTCCTTTGAGACCACTGGGATATAACGACGAGGTACTATTGTTCTGGTTGCTCGTTTATGTTTTTATTCTTATTTTTGCACTATTTCTGAAAGACGACTTCGCTTCATTAGGTGTCTATTCACACCTGCGACAACGACTGTACAGCAACAAGACGCAAGCAGTGATTACATCTGAATATTGTCACAGCAACATGTGATATTTTGGCCCCAGTGCAAATGAAATTATATTATTATATTCTCATATAGTTTGTGGGATAAATGTGGAGACATGTCTCTTATCTCTTATCTACGTATAATACAGTAAGTTAGGGAACAATATGTAATAATATGTTATATGACATTAATGAATTTATGTTTGTCTTGACAAAAAGACAGGTGTTATTTTTTGCCCCACTCACTCTATTTCAGGTAAAAAATGATTGAGCCCAAGTACCGAAAATCAGAGCAGACTGGTAAGGATATTCCGTTCAGTGTTATAGGTACATGACTGGTGAGACAACCGAAGTCACAGAACATGTAAGTGGTTTTGGTTCTGTTTCAGGCCAACACTCTCCAGCCGTTGTCGCCATTCCTCCAATCTATACTATAATAAAACTCAAAGGGCAAATTTTCTGTACATTGAATATTTTTTAAAAGTTTCGATTAAGGGGCACTTCAATAACGTGTTAGAGCACAAAAATATTTTTTTTAGAATTATTGTCTGTCTGTCTGTCTGTCTGTCTGTCTGTCTGTTTGTCTGTCCGGGCATCAAATGAAAACCCTTGAATGGATTTCGATGAAAATTGGTAAAGTTGTTACTAATACTCCGGGTCATATTTTAGGATACTTTTTATCCCGGAAAATTACAAGGTTTCCACAGGAAACGGGATGAAATTTTATATGGAATATTTTTAAAACATCAACAGATTTGCTTCAAATTTGCAACAAATGTTCTTTGCTTAAATTGATAGAATACGTATTTTTCAGTTTTTCAAAATTATGCAAAAAAAAAGAAAAAAATACAAATTAATGTTAATATTGCTTATTTTTCAAAACCCGCTCCTGGAGGAATCCTTTGTGATTTTAGCGTGGGTTTCAGTATTTAAATTACTAAATATACGTACTTCAACCGCTTTTTAAATTTTCTTCTGCAAGAGGTACAAATAAGGTAAAATCTAATTTCCGTATGCGAAGCTGCGGGCAACAGCTAGTCTGCTCTAAATCTCGGGGGAATTTTCGGCCAATAGCACAGTGTCATTCGCAAACAGCATGCACCAAGGAGTCTCTTCTTTCATAACTATTTATTCTAGGTGCTGGAATCTCTTACATCCCAGTTGATTATATCATGAACCTAATAACTACTTTTAAACATTTTATGTCTTATAAATATTTTTCCTTTAAACTGTATAGTCTTTAATTCTATACTTTATGTTATATGTAAATCCTACCTATCCTGCCAAAAATAAAACGTTTTTTTCTTTAGAGTAAAATTAAAGTATTACTGCTTGCTTTCTATTTTCGAAAGAAAAAGCATAAATTACAAAAATGAAAGACAGGTGCACTAAACGACGCAGGCCACTTGTATTCAAGTGGATGCATGCTTTTTGTCTGGGTAGCAATTTGTGCTTTATACCATGGAAATAAGGTAACTATATGCTATTGGAAACTACAAATTTGGCTTCAATTCAATTCTCCGACGGTTAGCATAACGATCGAAGTCTTCTTATAAAACAAGTAACGATCATCGAATTTAAACCAAAGCTAAAAACGTATTTTTCTTAAGCAATATTACTTCATCCGTATAATTAAATACATAACTCTGAACAAGAAAAGATTTCTCATTTCGCCGATGGAAGCCAAGATAAAATCTTTGAAGGTTAAATTGTTTCATTTAAAAATAAGCGCTTTGAGCTTGCTCGTGTTGAAAAAATGAAACAGAGAAATTATATGTGTGTAGGAACTCAAATTGAATGCTTTAGGTAAACAGAGGTTGAATGAGCAGCCGGAAAATTAAGGATTGAAAGATAAGATTGGCGGTTTGAAGAGGAATATTAAATTATATCAGCTCGGTTAGTTTTAACTTTGCGTTTTGCTTTTAAGACGATTATTTATTAAATAAGTAAAATGTATTTTCGTGTTATACTTTTGTATTCTTTCACATTATGGTAATTAGTAAACAGATTGCGATGCAGGTTTTACATTAGTAAAACGTATTAAAGTAGGTAACTCGATAATTTTTGAGGCAAAAAAACTATACAAGATATTAACAATATTCATTTTACATTTTTTCGAAATCTACTTCATTCTCTGTGCCAAAATCCATTCTCCTAAACCAGCTATTAAAACTCTTTTGCCAGTTTTGATCCGATAGGTCCGAAATTGCGTCTTAGTAGGCGGCCACGGCTTTTCCGGCACACGAAAAAAAAAACCTTTTATTTTTTCCTTGATTATAGGGAACAAAAAGAAATCATAGGGAGCTAAATCAGGACTGTACGGTGGATGAGGCAAGGTTTTACCGGATTCCTCAAGAAACGCCTTTGTTCTGACTTCTGAGACGAAGTGTTGTCGTGATGCAGCATGATTCCCAAAAGCCAAGTCTTTGGTCTCCTCTCTCGCAGAGCTTGGAAAATTTTCGGCAATGCTACTGTTTTATACCATTCCGAGTTAACAGATCTATGATTTTCCAACTTTCTTTTTGGAAACTATGAGTGTTTATTTTTTCTGAAGTGTCAGGTTTGTACGTAGGTTTGTACGTTCACAGAATTCAATAAATTGGTGCTTGTAAAAGCTCTATAACCTTTAGTTACGTTATATGTTACGATGAGTTAAATGTAACTAAAACAATATTACACCGTAAGATGGATAGTTTTTCACCTGCATTGCTTTGTTCCTTTATTCACAGATATTATTTGTCTAACCGAAACAGAGCTTTGTCTTCTTTTATTTCCTTCATTGTACCAATGTTTTCAAAGAAATAAATACAATGAAATTATAACTGACAATACACATTTTTATGAGGCTAATAAATTAGTTAATAAAACAATAAAGACACGTGCTAATAAAGTTGAAATATATGGGTTCATAAATTTTATTCACAATCGCGTAACATAACACGTAGGAGAGGATGTATAAAAGATTAAGCTTACGCATTGAAAAGACTACCTGTGCGTTTGTCATTCACGGACCGCGCATCGTGATTCGGGTAATGTTGGTCTGGGTATAAGAGTGCAAAACGTTTCATCGGTGTGATGAATGGGGGAACAAAAGTATCGCGCAATTTCCCATTGAAATGTTACGTTTAAATTTATGTTTTCATACAGTGTGGCAATGGCCAACGGCAATGAACTGTGGGAGTAAGTAATATTTAAAGTACTTGAATTATCTATATATATAAAATTGAAAAGCGACACACCGCTGATTAAACAAAAAATCTCAGAAACTACCGAACCGATTAAGATGAAATTTGGCAGGTAGATAGTTTCTGCTAAGGAGACGTCCACTAAGAACGGATTTTTGGAAATTCATCCCTTAAGGGGTACAAATAGGGGTTAGAAGTCACTTTCATACAAACCAACTTCGTCAGTTTTAGAGTTATAAATATGATTTTTTTATGTTAGTTCATAGTAATAAACAAAAGTTAACTTTAACACATTTTTTTGGAAAATCATCCCTTAAAGGGTTAATTTATTGGAAGGTACTTAGTAGGCAACTTCGTCATTTTTTAAGTTAAAAACATGAAAATTTACATACTAGCTCCGGACTAGAAACAAAATTTGTAAGTATTATGTTTTTTTTGAAAATCAACCCCTGAAGGGGTGAATAATGGTCTGCAAATTAGTATAGCAACTTTGTTAGTTTTGAAGTAAAAGGGTGAAAATTTGTATATAAGCTTAAAGTTAGACACAAAATATAACTGTATCATTGTTTTTTCGAAATTCGTCCCCTACAAATAGGGGTTGTGAGTCATTTACATACAAATCAACTTCTTCAGTTTTAGAGTTACAAATATGAAATGTTTTATGTAAGTTTACAGTTATGAACAAAAGTTAATTTTACCAATTTTTTTTTGAAAATCATCCCTTAAAGGGTCAATTTAGTGGATAGAACTTAGTAGGCAACTTCGTCATTTTTGAAGTAAAAAACATGAAAATTTACATACTAGCTCCAGATTAGAAGCAAAATTTGGAAGTATTACATTATTTTGGAAAGTCATCCCCTAAAGGGTTAAATAAGAATGTGCAAGTTAAGGCCACTTCGTCAGTTTTGAAGTAAGAAGGGTGAAATTTTGTATATAAGCTTATAGTTAGACACAAAAAATAACTGTAGCACAATTTTCTCGAAATTCATCCCCTAAAAATAGGGGTTGGAAGTCATTTACATACAAAATCAACTTCGTCAGCTTTATGAAATTTTTATGTAAGTTTATAGTTGTGAACAAAAGTTAAATTTAACATGTTTTTTGGAAAATCATCCCTTAGAGGGTTAATTTAGAGCATGGAACTTAGTACGCAACTTCGACATTTTTGAAGTTAAAAACATGAAAATTCATACTAAAAGAGCTTCAGATTAAAATTCAAAAATTGTGTTTTTTTGGAAAATCAACCCTTAAACCCTAAACGTCATTTTTGAACTCAGTAATGTGAAAATTAATACGGAAGCAAGAGTGAGAAACAAAAATTTAGTGTAGAGAACTTTACGGACGGGAGGGGGAGGGGAGAGGGATGGGAATCGAGAGAGAGACTGGGATCGGGAGAGGAAGCAGGAGAGGGACCGGGTGAGGGCAGGAGAGGGAGAGGAATATGAAACGGGAGAAGGACCTCGAGCGGGAAAGGGAGAGGGACAGGAAAAGGAAGGAGAGGGACAAGGAGCGGGAGAGGAAGATGGAGGGGGAAAAGAAGAGAGGGAAAGGAAGAGGGGGAGGGGAAAGGAAGAGGGAGATCGAGAGGGAGAGAGAACGGAGAGCGAGAGCGAGAGAAGGAGAGGGAGAGGGAGAGGGGAGGGAGAGAGAGTATATGTAACTCTTGAACGGATGGAAACAACAGAACCGTTTTAAAAATATTTTTTACTGTTTAAAATTATTGTGTGCCCGTCTATCTGTTTGTCTGTCCGGGCATCACATGAAAACCTTTGAACCACTGAACGAATGAACTGATTCGACGGAAATTTGTTAAGTTGTTCCTTATACTTTGGGTAATATTTTAGAAAACTGTTCGTCACGAAAAAATTAAAACTTATCCTTGGAAACAACATGAAACTTTGTATGGAATATTTTTAAAATATCAATGATTAAATATGACGTTTTAAACTAGCAACAAACGTTCCTCTAATTGATGAAATACATGATGTGTTTTTCAAAATTTTTCATGAATAAGAAAAAAAACAAATTAATGTTAATGTTGTTTATTATTCGAAACCGCTCCCAGAGGAATGATCTGTGATTGTATCGTAGGTTTCAGTAAATTCCTGAATATAAGTACATCAATATTTAAAATATGATAAGCATAATTTCCGCGTGCGAAGCCGCGGGCAACAGCTAGTCTTTTATAATTTAATATTTGTATCCTCTTATATAAAGTTTCATATTGTTGAACCGTACCAAGCTTAGCTTCGAAATAATCCAATTATGCCGTTTTCGTTTCGTTTCAGTATTGTATGAATTAATCCTAAATTCAAAAATTTCTATTCTATATGATCATAGTCGGTAAGCACATTATTTATTTCATAATAAATAGTCACTGTAAATTCAGTTTGTTACACGTTGTTGAGGAGCAGACTGAAGCTGGTATTGTGATGATGTGACATCTTCCTCAATAAATTTCGCAAATGCAGCTATTATATAATGTAAAAACTTCAGGTAATTCTATGAAGCAATTTAGAATCGAAATCTATTCTTAATATTATAAAGAGGAAAGATTTGATTGTTTGTTTGCATTGAATAGGCTCCGAAACTACTGAAGCGATTTGAAAAATTCTTTCACTGTCGGGAAGCTACACTATTCCCGAGTGACATAGTCTATATTATATTTTCAAAAAAATTAGTGATACTTAATAAAACTCCAATAATGTAACCCAAGGTGTAAAAAAATAAGAAATCCGAAACAAAGCGAGGGCGGTTACTCGTATGCAATAAAATTAAAACGAATGTAAATCTCATTACGTTTTTATTTAATTGAGGTGGAGAAATAGCATTTGAGACAGATTGCAATACAAGTAATATAATTTATGTATTTTAAACACCATAACTACAGATAATACCTAGTTCTCCTGACATATCTTTATTTACTCTTAATTAACAAAATTAGAGTTGTACTTTATCGCTATATTATTATCAAAGTGTTTTCTATTTGTTGTGTACGTTTTGTCTGAAAGTATTAATCAGTTTCCTATAATTGTGTTTTTATTCTGTTGTTCTGACGTCGACAGGTAATTAATTTAGCCCTTTCAGTAAAACCGTTGGTACACAATACCTATTGTACAATAAAATTATATTCGTACTGTTTTCCTTTTTATCTGTAAACCCTGGTTTTAGCGTATTATTTTTAACTCAATTGTGACTTACTAAGATTTTATAAAAGATTTTTGACACTTATATAATGTACTGTGTTCAAACCGATCACAATTAGATTTCATTTCTAAAAGTTTCAATGGCTTGACGCGTTACGAGTTACAACGAAATATTCATTATGTTTTACGTACGGCAGGTACCAACTACCCGCATCCTACTGAAATTAAATTAGTAGTTCGGTATATTTCGTAAGTCTAAACACAGTATAAATTAGATTCCTTTACTGTGGTCTAAAGTAATCTACGCACGGTAGGTACACGCATACCTACTTCTTTTAAATTACATGAACCGAAAATTGTTTCCATTCTTTAGTGACACCCATCCCAAGTTTCAGTTTATGGATCTAGTCTCCGTTCAATTATTCAGGCTGTAAGGTAGGACCGTAGTTACACAATTAACTACATGTCAACATACACAATTATGTTGAAAATACCCTTTCGTAATGTAACCCTAAATATAGTGTATACAGTATTTATCCAGACTAATTACATTGTGTATAAACAATCGATTAGCGGGGAGTTTTTTGCTTTTTTGGACATTTGCTCATTCAGATTTGACAAACCTCAGACAGTTTATTATGATCGTTACTGGTAAACATAGATCTGTAAAACACATAGTGCTTAAGAGAAAACACAAGAATATATTCCGACCGCGAATTGTGTTAGTAAAACATTTGTAGGATCAATAAATCGACCCTATTATGAACATCGATCCCTATTAGTCCAACAAAAAGTAAGGTCATTTCAAAGATCGGGGTCATCGCGGTTCAGACCTTTGCCATTCCTCAAATGACATCACGAGTTCAGGACAATTTACGAACGTGTAATATTAGAACAATTGGCGATGACGTGAAGGCCACGTTTCAAATTTATGTGTGATCGAAGCGCTGATAGCCTCAATCTGAGCGGTTGACGTAAGCAATATCAGGCAAAGTCGAGTTGAAGCTGAGTTGAGCATGACTTGTTTTTTACTGATGTAATGTTATTTTATCACACGTCTCTTTCCGGATCTTATCGATCTTTATTGTAATTCTTAATTAAGTATGTATTATTTCCTCAACAAAATATAATAATATTCATAAAATACACAAAAGTGTTTTTCTGCAGCAGCAGTATGACAATCAAACTGGTCTACACTCGGCAATGATAGAAAATATTCTCGACCCAATTTTTTGTCTTTAATATAATTTTGCCGTCTTTGTTTTCACTAAATATAAATCAATAAAGACGCGATGAGACGAAACAAATTACTATCAAGATTCAGTTGTTTGAAGTAGGATTATGGTTTACTCATTTCTACGTTAAGTAGTGTTACTACGTTCTACGTTATTCTACGTTAAGTAGTACATTAAGTAGACTGTATAGTACACATTGGGGTGGCCTAGAATACTTGGAAGCACGGAATATTTTTTTGTTTGTTCTTTCTTTCATTTACCTATATAACTGCCGGTCGATTACATAAAAGAAAAAATATTACCTAGTATATTTAACATCCCTTAAATTGCGGTATAGCTACTCGTGTGATTAAGTTGCAAAGAGAGTGAGTTGGGTTTGGCTAAGTTATCTTGGGCTAACTGACTGACGTTCACACACGAATAATCATAAAATATATCCGTTTTTTTTCATGTGATCAATAAGTCTGTACCGAACTCAAACAAAGTTAATATTTTCAGTTATAATAAAAAGCTTCAAAAATCGAAGGTTAGCCGTGGTTAATTTCCGTAGCATCCTTTTGATGACAGAGGCAGCCGAGTCATGACTACCCTCAATTTGTTTTCTTTTGTCACTAAAATTGCTTACCGCTTCTTCCGAAGAGTTCCTATTGTAGCATGTTTGATATAAAGGATTCAACTTGCTTTTAATAGAAAATACATGATGTAGCAATAAATTTTAAGAAAATATTCGCAAACAGTAAGTTTTTTATTACCTACAAGGTAAGATCCTTGGTAGTATTTGATTATCATGATGATTACAGCTTTGGCAGCCTTAGCCTTCTTAAGTTAGGGTTTATTAGATTAGTTGCTACTTTAATTTTAATATTTCTTTTAAACCCCAATGTTTGGTGATTTTCGGGTTTGTCATTTACATAAATATACCTCCTTTAATATAAATGTAATAATCTACTTCAATATTAAGAACGAGTAACCGCCCTCGCTTGCTTCGGTTTTCTTATTTTTTTAACACCTTGGATTACATTATTGGAGTTTTATTAAGGATCCCTAATTTTTTTGAAAATATAATATAGCTTATGTTACTCGGGGACAGTGTAGCTCCCCAACAGTGAAAGAATTTTTCAAATCGGTTCAGTAGTTTCGGAGCCTATTCAATGCAAACAAAAAATCAAATCTTTCCTCTTTATATATTAATATTAGTATAGATATCTGGAAATGATAATTTAAAAAAAATAAACACACCGTAATTTTGCGAGTGACTTAACTCACGTCTTAAAATATTTCAAGCGGAAAATGTTTCGTTTTGAATGCAATTTTGCATTATTTGAATCTTACTCATAGTCCTAAATTTTTGTTATCACATAAAGAAGGAATGTATAAGGAAACCTTTTTTCTTTGTAGAAAGAAATACACGTAATAAAATAAACTGTAAGGACTGTTTATTTGTACAACCATATAGGTACTATATTTCTGAGGACTAGAAGCTTCCAGAATAATCGCCCACGCGTTTCCAAACTAGATAGGTACATGCCTCTAGTTTATAGCCCGTAAAAGGGCAGACATAAAAGAAATTTTGCACGTGTACTTCGTATACAGGATGTTGTCATTCATGTCACAAGGTAGTTTTTACAGATTGATTTTACCAGATTGTTAATTTAAGTTAATTCAAATTATCTAACGCCCCAACTCAGAGTAGTGACTCTTTCGTTAGTGAAAGGTTACTTACTTTTGTCAGTAAAGAATCACCATACAAATTCTGTACTTACTAAGGGGCGATTTAAGTAACCGTTAGAGCGAAGTGACTCCGATTTAGGGCGAAAACCCTTTCGATTTTAATTCAAATTGTTATTTGTGTTCGGAATTTGTGTGTAGGTATGGTAGGCATGTGTATGTGTGTCAAATGAATGGTAATGTAGGTATGTGTAGTGTCTATTTTTGTTAATTTTATGTATTTCTAAAGCATATTAAATAAAAATATTAAATTAGCGTGTTGCACTCTTCCTCCATAGTACACAGATGTCCATTCTTCCGTTTTTATTTAACTGTGCCAAACATCCTCTTCAGTCCGCGTAATTGTATAAAACTTATCTTCACGTATTGACTTAATATTACTTCGGTATAGTCACGGACCTAAAAAAAGACGGACGTAATCCTAACAACAAATTCAGTGAGGCACCCATAGTAATACAAACTCTCTATTCGTACAAGTACACACACCCACATATTCCACACCTTCAATCGCGAATCAGCTTCAATCGCGAATCAAAAATTACGCACCCATGGTAAGCGGGCGGCCATTGCTATGCTTCACTCTCGATTAGACGAGGTTACGTCCCTCTTTTTGTCAAGTCAAAATTTTGACGTTTCTTACTAAAATGTCTACGCTTGGCCATCAGTCTGTGGTTAGTTGGGGAGCCTCCACTCATATAAATAGAGCTTTTCGGGCTCAAAAAAAATGTGTCAGAGCTTTGGAAGGTCGGCCGCCACATGAATCTTGCAAACCCCTATTCAGCAAACTAAAAATACTAACATTAACAGGTATTTATATTCTCGAAGCGTGCTCCTTTGTAATTAAACATAAACACAATTTTTTAACTGCTAGTCAATTCTACTCACGAAATACCAGAGATCCCCATCGACTGGTATTAGGTAAACCACCACGTACCTCACTCCTCCAGCGTAATGCGTACGGAATGTGCATAAAAATATTTAATAAACTGCCAACAAGTGCGAAAACAATGCCTGAAAGGCTGCTTAAAATTAAATTAAAGCACTTTCTATTAAAATCTGCATTTTATGACATTAATGAATTCTTAAATTGTAATAATATAACATTGTAAATTAATTAATATAATAAAATAATTAGTAAAATTCAATTATCTTGACATGTATAAATAATTATATATTATAAATAAATTAATATATAGACTAATGTAAAAATGTAATATTGACAGATATAATATAATAATATAAACATAAACTATTATTACAATGAAATTCGCATGCCTTATATGGTGGAATGTGGAGGACAGAATATAATTAATTTTTAAACATTGTTATGTACCCACTTTCAAGCGAATAAATGAATTTGAATTTGAATTTGAATTTGAATAGTTGCAAGTGAGTGCAGGCGTGCGTTTTCATATACCTCTTATATTACAATTAGTAAAATGCATGTATTATTGACCCTATGAACACGACAAAAGTCAAAGTCACAACCCATAATTGTCCCACTGCTGGGCTCGGGTCGTCTCGCACAATGTGAGGGATACAGGCCATAATCTGCCACGCTGGCCAAGTGCGGATTGTTAGACAGTCTTCACACACCTTTAAGAACATTATGGACAACTTTCAGTTGTGCAGATTTCCTCATGATATTTTCCTTCACCGAAGCAATTATTATGCAATTATGGTTGCATTAAATATTTTCAAAAAGATGAAATGATTAAAAAAGTGACTATCTCCATTAAGCAATATTTTCAATGTAAAGTTGTATTTATTTTTTACTAGCTGACCCGGCGAACTTCGAATCGCCTAAGAATGTAAAATCGGTACAGCCGTTCTTAGCCGTTACAGTTTCTGTGTGCTCCTCCC
Source organism: Thymelicus acteon (assembly GCA_951805285.1). Lineage (NCBI taxonomy): Eukaryota > Metazoa > Arthropoda > Insecta > Lepidoptera > Hesperiidae > Thymelicus > Thymelicus acteon. The sequence goes on along the minus strand of OX638229.1, from coordinate 10,373,777 downwards.
TCTCCCTCTCCCTCTCCCTCTCCCTCTCCCTCTCCCTCTCCCTCTCCCTCTCCCTCTCCCTCTCCCTCTCCCTCTCCCTCTCCCTCTCCCTCTCCCTCTCCCTCTCCCTCTCCCTCTCCCTCTCCCTCTCCCTCTCCCTCTCCCTCTCCCTCTCCCTCTCCCTCTCCCTCTCCCTCTCCCTCTCCCTCTCCCTCTCCCTCTCCCTCTCCCTCTCCCTCTCCCTCTCCCTCTCCCTCTCCCTCTCCCTCTCCCTCTCCCTCTCCCTCTCCCTCTCCCTCTCCCTCTCCCTCTCACGCTCCCGCTCCCGCTCCCGCTCCCGCTCCCGTTCCCGCTAATAGCTATCTATCAACTACACATAACAAAATTTTACCTTATCCCGCAGGAACAGGTCTATTTTCCGGGATAAAAGTATCCTATATCCATCCCCGAGCTTTATTTGATATCTGTATAAATAACTAATCTATCAACTACATATAAGAAAAATTTACCGTATCCCACAGGAACAGGTTTATTTTTCGGGATAAAAAGTATCCTATGTTCGTCTCCTGATTCTAAGCTAACTCCCCACCAATTTTCAGCCAAATCGGTTCAGCCGTTCTTGAGTTATAAATAGTGTAACAAACACGACTTTCTTTTATATATATAGATTAACAAAAAAACAAACAGGACAAGACTTACGTAATGATCACACCCTGTATACAGGTAATAGGTATAGAAGTAAGCAATTAGATCTTTTAAGTAAAGCCGTTCCGAAACCTCCTACATTAATTAGGAGTGAACGCGATTATAGTATTATAGATAGTTAAGCAGGAAGTAGGGATGTTGACACTAACTGTAAATTAATATAATACATTTGTTTTGTCGAAATCAATGAAAATAATGAACAAAATGTTAAAAATAGTAAGTATACACTGTCACATAACCTCAAACGCTATTTTAAGCTTATGACGTCATTGCTCGTATTTTATATTGAAGTTCAACAAACTTTATAAGTTGACGGCATGGACGTAAAAAAAGAACGGACGTAACCTTGTCTATCGAGAGTGAAGCTGACAGCTCGCTTACCATGTGTGCGTAATTTTGTAATTTTTGATTCGCGATGGTGTCAATGTCATATCAGGATAGTGTCAATGTGTGAGTGTGTGTACTTGTACGAATACAGAGTTGGTATTACTATGGGTGCTTCACTGAATTTGTTCTTAGGATTACGTCCGTCTTTTTTTTACGTCCGTGCTTGACGGATAGTATTGAATATCGTTTAGTGACGTCATGTGACGTTTTTGGTAAGAAATTTGATAATGATTTTATTTATCAATTTTTGTTTTTAAATTGAAGATTATTATTTTTATTATTTGTTCTTCGTGAATATTAAGGTTTTATGTATAAAATAAAATTGACTCCTATTTGTCAACATCCCTATTAAGTCTGTAACAAAACAAGTAATAGACAATCTTATTTCAACTGTAACACCGTGTCCTGCGTGGGCGATTGAACGGGAACGCGATCGCGAAGCGAACCGAAGCGGCGTCTCTGTCCTACGTGCACGCGAATTGTCACTTCACCGCCACTGACATACGCCGCGCCGCTGAAGTTCGTGCGAAAATATCAAACCAACTGATCGCGTTCGCTTCAAACCGTGCCGCACCGCAACGCCCTCTACGTGCTTTTGGTCACGTAGGACACTTCAATACATCTCGACTGTTTGTTATTTTCGCTTCGCACCGCGTCGCTTCGCGTTCGCGTTGATTCGCCCACGTAGGACAGCGCGTAAATAAAATAAGAGTGTCAATAACTTCAAATGAATCCAATCATTAACTAGCACTCTTTCATTGAGACTGATACTCGTGGAAAATTCGCTGTATTTTTATTATTTATTTACGTAGTAGATTCCGGAAGCGGCTTCGCCCTCGGAAGTGGTTTCACAAAACGAAATCAAAAACTTATAAACGTTCCCATCATCCAAGGGGAACATACACTCTACTGTATAACTAGATAAAATCTAATGTATTCACTTGTGGACATGGAATATTTGTGTGCCTACCGTAGGTACATTATACGGCATAATGTACAGACAAACATCCAAACATCTTAAAAACGCTTTCACGTTTATAATATGAGTGAAAAAGAAAAAAAAAACTAAAATCGTTTATTATACCAGAATTTATATTTCATTAAATATATGTGGGATCTTTCCATTTAAGTTTATAAAATTTGTGTTTGGAAAGTCCCCTCTTCCCTGTGTAGTGTGTAGTGTACACTGTTCTGAGTAGATGAACGCCAACGTTAATATTAAAACTAGCACTAACATATCTATAATGTTGTAAGTAAAATAAGTAGCTAGAGAAGCGAGCTATACATATGTACTTACGTCACAGCTAACGTCATCAAGCACGAGTTTTCCCGAAGCAAGTACAGTCAGCAAAAGGTAAGCATTAGGAATGTAGTAGAAAACATCTAGAAAACAATCGAACTAATAAATAATAATATTATTAATAATAATAAAATACTTTATTTCCTCTCACAACATGATCTTACATTACAGTAGACTTAAATTACTTACAAAATAAGGAACTTATACCCAAAGATGTACTTTGTAAGAGCTATCCGAAGAACCTGAGTTACAGGTCACCAATGCCCTCCCGCGGACAGATTTAAGGTAACAATGTCTTTTATTTCTATCTTAGTCTTGTGTGTGTGACAGCCGACTGCTTGTCTGCAACTGGTGGGTAAGGATATATAATCAAGGCGATGTTGAATTTATTTTATTTATATATTTAATTAATAATTTATTAATTTAATAATAATGCATTAAATGTAGATAAATTGATAAATATTGCCACGCCCTAGCAGGGTTCATGCTCAGACTATTTATATACCTAAGTACCTACTTTAAGACCTCATTGTAAGCATGATGCAATAAAAACTTATGACTTATGATTATGACCACATAACTACTAAGCTAGCATACACTAAGCTAGTCACAGTAAAGTTTAATGTAGTAATCAGGTGTATTTTGAATCGAACGAAACACAACATGGGCGGAGTTGATTTACATCCCAATTTAATTTTGCATTCGGACGCAGTTTTGCAGAATTGAGATTTTTACGGGCTTTGCTTTTTAGAATGGACATGCTATTCGAAACTGTCAGATAACGTAAAGCTTGGGAATGCATAGGTGTGAGTTATGGTACAAAATTGCCTATGTTGTTTTAACGATTGACCACCTGATACTAAGCGGTCACCGTTCACTACTTATTCCTTGGCGTAACCCATTAACTGCCTGACTGATAGGTCAGTCCTCTTGAGGAGGCCCAGAGCATACTCCACCACGCTGCTCCAGTGCGCGGGTGGCGATGGATTACTAACCCCATTAATGGCAAAATCCAACTCATGCTGCCCGAAAGCCTCCGAAATAGTTTAACTATTGTTATCCGAAGCACGGAAACTATTATTTTCTGAGATTCTAGGAGTAAATTTAGTGTTTTATCAGTCTAAGCGTGAATTTGACTGATCTCTTTGACATTTTTGGGGTTCCACACTACCACAATAGCACCACATACCACCATAGCATCGTACCACAATTGGAAAAACGGAACACTTTATCACTTCATTGTCCGTCCCTCTGTCTGTGTCTGTCTGTAATTTACTTATCAATTGTCAAGTGATTATAGTATAGATGTTACCGGATATCTGTATAATTCAGCATTCTATACAATACCTAGGCAATGTATAGAATATCTAAAACGTTCAGGTAACGTTTTGAATATTATTTATTTCATACTTAGCCCAGGTATTCTATACAATACTCCATGCGTAGTTGGTAATGTGTGTAAAAGACGGTTCTCTAAGCTGCCTTTTCGCCGAAAATTGTTTGGCCGATTATCACTTGCCAACTAACATTTCGCAGAATTTTATTTCGCCGAATAATCATTTGCCAACTTATCACATTTTTTTTAATTTCCCAACCTAACAGTTGCCAATTGTACGTTTGGTCTGCCTTTTATAATTTGACGACCCGTGTGGCGCAATAGTTGCCATGCCGGATCGCCGCATCGAGGGTCCTGGGTTCGATTCCCAGCGAGGCGGAAATTTGAATGATGAGTTTGAATTTCTGTTCTCGGTCTGGGTGTAAATGTCCTTGTCTAGTGTGTTGTCCATGGCACCCACGACACAGGGAATCCTAGTGTGGGGCTATGAGTGTGAAGCGTTATTATTATTATTATTATTATTATAATGACACTTTTCAAAAGGCCAACTTTCAAGTAGCGAATGTTTCAGTTAGAGTAATATTCATTTACTTGTATATTGTTTATTAACCTAGGTTTGTAAATTTGCGGTTCTTGTTATCTTTATTTATTTATTTATTTATTTATTATAGGATTACCAACATCAGATACAGTTTCATCATTTGCAATACAAGTTGTTACTTATCATATTAAATCTTACTGTTCCTACAATTACAGGTAACCACAGCATGCTTTGCAAATTTACGACTAAATTAGACGACTAAATTAGACGAATAAAATTAGACGACCCGTGTGGCGCAATGGTTACCATGCCGGATCACCGCACCAAGGGTCCTGGGTTCGATTCCCAGCGAGGCGGAAATTTGAATGATGAGTTTGAATTTCTGTTCTCGGTCTGGGTGTGAACGTCCTTGTCTAAGTTGTATGTTGTCCATGGCACCCACGACACAGGGAATCCTAGTGTGGGGCTAAGAGTGTGAAGCGTTATTTTTTTTTTTTATTTAAATAGTCATCTTCCGGTGACATATGCACTTTTAGGAAGAATTTAGGGGTTTTTGATACATAAAAAGGCTTCCAAACATCTCCGGCGCTGCGGGAAGTGCAGCCCCTCCGCCCTTGCGTAACAAACTGCAGGCACTCCATGGTCGCCTACGCAGCTTCGGCTTTTTGGTCGCCTGCGGCGACCAGCCTCAGCCGCTTCGGCTCGCGTGGTGCCTGCAGTTTGTTACAGCGGGCGAGGGCTGATCTCCCTCCGCGCCTCCGGGGTTTACATTCACTCTAGGGGTAGGGCAGACTAGTATCACGTGGGGTCGGGGTTGACTAGGTCGGTTCTGTCACCAATTTTGAAAAATCTGAAGCTGTGTAGGCGAGCACTGTAGTGTAGGAGCCATTAGACTGCATCTCTCCTTACCATCAAGTGTGATTTCGGTCAAGCATTAATTTAAAATGTATAAAAAAATATCTATTCATGCAGGTTATAATTTGTTTTGAGTGTGTTTTTAAGTAAATTCTTAATTCCAACCTCCATCCAAGTTGACTATACATACCCAAATCTAACTTTATTCATTGCCGGTGGACCTGCAGGTATTCTGTACAGTAGTTGGGAAACGTATACATTACCTAGGCAAACTATGTAATGGTGATAATATTCATATAATTTAATACATTGCCAAAACGACCCAGGTATTATACACATTTCCTAGGAATTGTGTTGAATACCAGCATTATACAGATATCCGGTAACATAGATACAAATAAATAAAATTGGAGTGTCTGTTTGTAATATTAAAATAACTGCTTTTATACAGTTCTGTGGCCCATTCCCGGTTGGTTTGTTGCGGAATCAATGGTGAATCTTTGCTCCTGTTTTGTGTTGTTTTGTTGTTAAAATTAAATCTATATCTATATATCTATACAAATAAATAAAATTGGAGTGTCTGTTTGTAATATTAAAATAACAGCTTTTTACTAAGTGCATTTGGATGTAAAAACGGTACATATTCCAAAACAACATTTTTTACAATTTTTGTCTGTCTGTCTGTCTGTTTGTTCCGGCTAATCTCTTAAATGGCTGAGCCAATTTTGACGGGGGTTTCACCGGCAGATAGCTGATGTAACAAGGGGTAACTTAGGTTACTTTTATTTTAGAAAAAAAAAGTTTGTTAGGTGATACGAAGTTCGCCGTGTCAGCTAGTTTATAATATTAGCATGTAACGGCAAAATGAAAATTATCATAGCTAGGTATGCTTAATCAAATTACTACTTACAACCCTCTTTTTTTACAAAACTCTACATTGCGTGTTTTCTGACACGCACTTCGCCGGTTTTATTGCAGTTAAATTTTATCGAAAGTTACGTTTAATATTATTTTCCCTTCCGCGTTTCATATCTGCTTTTCAATCGGCATTGCTCAATCGGCAAACATTCAGTTTGCAAATAAAACTGAAATATGTTTTAAGGTTTTATGGAATTATCTTTTTTTTTATCTTTATCCTAAATAAAACGGATCATGATTTGAAGTCAGAAACCTACATTACATGACAAAGGTAAAATATTTTTGCAAAATATAAGGACTGTGTCATTTGTAGGAAAGATGGAGTAAGTTTTGCATGAAATGCTGATTTATTTTACGACGGAATTTGTAAGTTTATATTTTTCTTTTTTTAAGTATTAATCTGTAAGCACGAAGGTTTACTGGAGTGTATGTGTAATTCTTTAATGTAAAATTTCAGTAATTTTTAATGATAAAATTTGAAAGAGATCGTTTTTTGACCCAAACTGTCGACGGTCCATGCTTATAGTGAACAGGAAATTCTACAGAAAATCTTGAGTCGTTTTCCTCGAAATGGAAAAAATATCATTGACTTGACCGGTTTTGCTTTTTATTCCATTGACGTTTTTTCATTTTACTTGGATGTTTAATAGCAACTGTTTCCTTGACTTATATTTTTTTTTCTACTTCGCCATTTTGTAAATTAAAACATGATTTTGTTGTTAGTTTTAATATATTAGCTGGTGATATAATAATATTTACCTCTTATCTTGTGTGCGACGTATTTCAAATTCATGTAAAAAGTGTTATGAAATTGATGTTTTGGATTCCTTAACATAGAAAGGTTTTTCACATCGTTATAATCATAAAATTATACAAAATAAGTATGCATCAAGTATTTTTTCTTTATCCCACACATTTTTATGAAGAACTCCTTTTATTGTTTCAGCTTTTTATCAGGCAAATACGAGTATTTATGCTTTAACATCATCATCGAGCAAAATGCGATCGTGAATATCTAATTCAAATAAAATTGACGGAGAAAAATATTGTGAAAAAATTACGATACCATAATATTCTAGATATTACCTTGGTTAGTGGTTTAGGCATAAAAGTGCAAACGTTGAAACATAAGCGGTGAAGGTAAGAATTTGGTTTATTGTTTAAGTTTCGGGAACCATTTTTGTATTCCTTTTCTATTTTCTTTTGTCATAGAAAAATATACAAATAGAAGGGTACATGAAGATGTTTTATGCCATCGCCTATAGATTTAGTCGCCTCCAATGACACTCATCCAACGTGTGGTAAAGGTTTCTTAATAAGCATTATTCTAAGACGTGATTCTAGCAGTATGGGTCTTGATGAGTTTTGAAAAAAAGTCTTAAGCTTTTGTCCTGTATAAAATTGAATGAATACGACTTCAAAATAAACAGGCTAAGAATCTTCTAGTTCTTATACAAACTCTCTTTCATACAAAATACAATAACAGCATCGGTTATAGGTTTATTCTAAGGATATAAACACAAGTATGCGCATTCATACGCAATACCATATTTACGACTGAATTTCGTTGGTTTTACGATCAACTCTGGTATTCTGGGCAAACTTCATAAGTAAGATGTCATAAAAGTGTTGAAATAAAAATCGGGAGCAAATTTAACTAATGCTAAATGTACACGAAAATATTTATTTTGGAATTTTCGTTATAAAGATTAACTAACAGGAAAATACGACTTTGTACTATTTTCACAATATTTCGTTTTAGCTTGTTTGTTGGTTTGAGACAAAAATCGACTTTTTAATCAATTTTATCAGGATCACATAAAATGCAAGGCATAAAAGTTACTTATTTTAACTAAAATAACTTTAACATTTTAGTAGGTTAAAATAAATTCCAATTTAATGATACATTTGTATAAAATCAATTATTTACAGAAGTGTTGTGAAATTGTTTGGCGTTAAAATAATTGGAAGCCATTTCGCTCGTTAAGCCTCATTTTTGTGAGCCGTCAGAAGGCGCAAGCTTTTTAATGAGCGTAAGTGTTTTCAATGCATACGTTCGTATTACCACGTATTTACGACTATGTGAGCATATAAGTTTTTAATAGAATTATGCATTGTATTTTAGCAGCATATTTTGCAAATAGAGACTTTAAAATATTCCTCGTTAGGGAGAATTATACTTATTATAATTAACACAAAGATATCTGGCTGAATTTATGGATTTTGAATGTAACGCATTATTTCTGATTCACACATGTAATTTTGAAGTTATACTTCTTGTGACGCGTTTGGAAAAAAATATGAGAGTAAAATTTTTACGATGCGCGCGCCCACAGTTAAAAAGCGATATGATGAAGTTAGCTGATAACTGATTATTTTTGCTAACAAAGAGTTGTGGCATACGAGATGATATCTTTTGCTATTTTTGTTCTGTAACGCCAAAGAAGCATAACTTCTTACGTGCGTACATAAGTACACACACACACGTTATTTTCTCCATCTTTCTTCAGTTTTATGGAATTAAAAAAAATGGTTCAGGCGTTGGTCGTGGTCCACCTGTTTAGTCCACCTGGGTGGACCACGGACACTTCTTTTTGTCGGTGGTCCACCTTAATGATGAGTAATATGCAAATCAAAAAATATATGGGCCGTGGTCCACAAGAAAGAACAAATAAAAAAATTGTGTGTTAGCTCCGACGCTCGACTGGAGTTTAACGTCATGGTGATGATGATGATGATGATGATGTTTTACATCATCAGAATAGGTTCCCAAGATTATTATTATCATTAGATTGCGTTGTTACTGATCAGCCATCCTACGCCATCTACACAGGCAGGTGTCCGTGGTTCACCTAGGTGCACTAAGGTGGACCACGGGAAAAAAAAGTGTCCGTGGTTCACCTAGGTGTACTAAGGTGGACCACGGGCAAAAAAAAGTGTCTGTAGTTCACCCAGGTGGACTAAGCAGGTGGACCACGGACACTGCCTGAAATGGTTGTCTGTAAAGTCGGTATACGGACGGAGATTTAACGTGACAATGTCTGTTCGTGGTATAAGTTTAATTAAGAAAGAAATTTCTTTAATATTATCCGACGCCAGAAACGCTCGCGTAGAAGAGAGACGCAAGGCGCGCGCCGGTCGATCTAGCCTCTCTCTTTAATACTGCACGCGCATGGTAACGTTCCAGCAAATCTTACTTGGTCGTTACACAGTTTTCGTGAATGACACCCGAGTCAACCAATTTATAGACGTTGTCACGTCAAAATTGACGGACCATCTGATTGATGTTAAGTCTCCAGAAAACTTTGTTTATCTTGTGCAGAATTCAGTGTTTTGGATGATAGAAGGTAACCATCCCTTAATTTAAACGTAGGTATGCGGAAAAAACATTGTCTATAAGTACCTCTTTTGAAATCCTGCTTAATATAAAAGTTAGTCATAAATTCCTTAATTGATACCTACTTTAACGCTCGGCCGAAGTCGAGTCCCTAATTACTGTTTGAATTTTATCCATAAGTTCTTTAAGTAAATTAAGTAGTATAATTATGGTACATTATACTAGTAAATGACTTCACTTCGTTTCGGTAAATATTTTTGGTAAGTCCACACACGAATAGTTACATAATTATGTATATGGACGATATTTTAACGTAACTTTTTCATTTGTGAACCGATGAAAAAAAACAAATACAAATGTTAACTCAACCTCACTACAACACATTAGTGAACGCATCTAAATCTGTTAAGCAGTTCCTGAGATTAGCCGGAACAAACTTACAGGCAAACAGACAAAAATTCTACATTATTGTGGGATTTAATGCATTAATTAATACCCTATTAGAATATAGACATGATCAGTTAAAGTTATATTATATGTAATGCATTCTAAATTCAAATTTAATAGGTCGGTCTAAGGTCGGTAGTACCTAGAGCAAAATTATTCAATTCTATGGAAAACTTCCCGCTTTCTCCAGAATTTCCCACAGTTGCCACGACAGTACTGTAACCGTACACGTTAGTCGTTAACATGGTATACCAATACCTTCTTAATTGTGTATTTTATGTATTTGCACGTTGTGTACGTAGATATCAGAGACAGCAATGCGGCAGCAATATGAAATATGCACCGAGATTTGCATACAGTCACTGCCAACAGTTATGCGCGTTATGTAATACGATTGAGGAGTACTGTGCTGTATTGTTTAGGATTTAATGGATAGGTTAGTCATGAGCGGAGCGACCCTCGAAGCGGGTTAAGGCATCGGCTGATCAGTTATTTATGTAAGTCCGCCAATGATATTTCCGGCCTGTGAAGAAAAAGTCAAGAAAAAGCAAATGTGACAAATAAATGTTTTTTCTCCAGTCATGAGTTTTTGCGAGCTCCTATGAATTTTATCTACCTGTTTAATACATTGTGTTTAGGAATTGCCTCTCAGCAAACCTAGGAATTTGATAAATGACGTAGATCCTATTTAGCTCATATTTTTGTTGTCCACATCACCGGGCCCACCATAATATAATATGATTGTGTACAGTTGTTATATTTACCGTTTTGTATATCGTTTTGATAATCCATGACTTGATGATTGCTTAAAAATAATTTTACTAAGGTATGTAACTACTGGTAATTTTTTTTTGATATGGCATTGTGGCAACGGCAACTGCTAGTTTTTAGTCTGCCGATTTTTACTTCGTTCTTGTCATTATTCTAGCGTTATTTTTTCGGTAACTTAAAACAAAGACTTTAAAGTAGAAATTAATAAATTAAATTAATCTATTAATAAATTTAAGGATATGTGCAAATGAACGTGATAGTAATTATCCACACCACTCTGTCCATAGTAGCTTGAAATTGGACGGGGCGTTATGTGACTTCAGTGCAGGTAGACAGATTCATACGAGTGGGCCCAAATCTAAACCCATCTATGAATTGTTGAAATGCATAGCATTGATTGGATTTCAAATCTGTGAATCTGAATTCATACTAGTGCTTCCTTTGGTCGTATCAAATATGAATTCAGTGATCAGGAAATACTAAGCACATATTTTTGTTAAGTACTTTGCGTATACAAATCGTTATAGTTTATTTAAGTGTTTTGACAAAGTTTATATCCAAAAATATGAGAGAGAAATGAACTGAAATAGATTGTTAATGAGGCATATGGTTTAATCTATCGTAGCAACGTTGTCAGATAGAACTATAGATATTCCGACATATTATTATTATTATTCTGATGCTAGCTTATTAATGTTGGTCATAGTCTTGATAGAAAAGGTTTGAATAAGGTACGTGTTATAATAAATAGATTTAGATGTCCTAACCGCGGACATGATTATACCGTTAAGAAACAAGTGTGTACGATTCCATTCCGTCCTTTCCATCCATTCTAATAATGTGAAAGATACATTTCTTAAGACAATTACGGGCGGTTCACCAATTCACTGTCCACACCCAGTTATCTTCCATTTGATGCTACGTACGCAGAATACTTCGCAAAATAGAAATACTAACTCACTTACGAAAATAATGTTTTGTTATTTAATTATGATACTTGAATATCTAAGCAGCATGCTCGCTTAAGAGGAAGTAGATAAACTTATTGTAAAATCAAGTTACGGTCCCAAACGTAGACGGGAGTTATCGGCTGAGTTATGGCAAAAAAAAGGCGCTGCTTCAACGTTCGGTTTCTTAAGATGAAGATAATTCAGTTTACCAAATAGAACTCGTCTAAAAAATACTTAGGGCTTGTTTCACAATCTTCAAGTAAGTCCGAAGTAAGCTATTCTTTTTTTTTTATAACGCTTCATACTCATAGCCCCACACTAGGATTCCCTGTGTCGTGGGTGCCATGGACAACACACAACATAGACAAGGACATTCACACCCAGACCGAGAACAGAAATTCAAACTCATCATTCAAATTCCCGCCTCGCTGGGAATCGAACCCAGGATCCTTGGTGCGGCGATCTGGCATGGTAACCATTGCGCCACACGGGTCGTTTTCGTTTCGTTTCGTGTTTCGTTGGTTAAGTTGACATTTCGTGTATGTAAAATGACACTTTAACGTCACTTTAACCGGCGAATAGCTTATTCAGGACTCTACTTGAAGATGGTGAAACAAGCCCTTATAGTAATAATATATTACACAAGTAGTAATATAAATGAGTAAATTACTTCAACGAATGATATGGTAACACTGGCCCATTTTCGGTCCTTTGACTTTTTGCTTGCCAAGTTACTCTTCAAAATGACTAACTCACCAGGCATTGTTATGTTTTTGCTTCACTGGGGTCTTTACTTCTTTAATGACTATAGACCCTTTTATTTCTCACAAAAAGCTCAATTTAATATGAAGCTACATAAGACCCACTGCCGTTTGTGTACTTATTTCTTTTATAGGCTTATGATTTGAGCTCTTCCTTCCGTTATAAAGTCTGAGATTCAATAACTAGTGGAAAAGCGCATGACTATTTTTCGAAAAATATGACTATAATCGTCTTTTCTGTTGGTATTAGTATATTTTGCATCAAATTTACGGCGATATATTACTCATTTTCTTTTAACTGATAGAAAGTGATAACTATTTTCTAAAAGCACACAATAAAAAGAATAATAAAAAAAACGTGCATGATTTAATCCCTGATTACCGTGGCAGACTAATTTTCTAATCTCTGATGAACTAGAGAATAATGAAATTGAGTCATAATGCTATTAACATGTTTTAACTCATAACTGTATTCCTCAAAGTGTAGTTCCCGTAATTTATATTCATTGGCCGTTGTCGCATTGATTTCCTCTGAAGAGATTATTATGCTCCAGACGATTCCTCTCAAGTCTATCTAGTGTAGAATTTCCATAACTGTATAATTTGTGAATGCTGCTTTTCATTATGTATGTTGCCAGGATCAGATCAATCGGTAATATAATTGTACTAGCTATTACCCGCGGCTTCGCCCGCGTATTCAAAGAAAAGTAACAATGAGTTTTTAAAGAAAAATTTTAAAGATACTAACAAGAACCAACTGTAAAACCTATGACCCTCTTCAACCTTCCAACTATAAATGTAAAGTTATATCAATATTTATATTTTTATATATTATGTTAATATTTCTAACTTTAAATTGATGCCATCAAAAACAAAACTTGTAAAAAAAACCAAGTCTCGCAACTCAGTTCTTCTACCGTAAAAAGTTGTGAGATCCATGTAATACCAAGTCGGTTAATTTATTCAGTTCCTACTTAAGGGTCTTTCTGTCTTAAGTTGTTACGTAATTAGCTAACCTAACAAGTAACAACATCTTATAGTGACCATATTATCAATATTAAAAATCTTTTATGTTTTAAATAAATAGATCGACTTGAACATCGCATGAAAACACAATGTACCTCACAAGTAATACCTACATATTGTATTAAATTTGATTGTTTAGTGCGATTGCCAAGTCAATCTATTTATTTAAAACATAAAAGATTTTTAATATTGATAATATGGTCACTATAAGATGTTGTTACTTGTTAGGTTAGCTAATTACGTAACAACTTAAGACAGAAGGACCCTTAAGTAGGAACTGAATAAATTAACCGACTTGGTATTACATGGATCTCACAACATTTTACGGTAGAAGAACTGAGTTGCGAGACTTGGTTTTTTTTACAAGTTTTGTTTTTGATGGCATCTCATTTCTTTTTGTAGATAGTTCTACTTTTTTCCTTTTACAAGTTACCTTTGAACATAATTATATCTAGGTACCTATCTACACCTATTATTCCATTATATTATATACAGGTACACTGATTCATTCACTGCAAATGTTACTTTGTTATACAGGTACAGTAATTCATTAACTGCAAATGTAACTTAGTAATCCTATATATTTATATGGGGTTACAAAGTTATTTATGCAGTTGATGTATCAGAAAACTGGACCGAAATTGCAAAATATTTTAGTTTTCCCTTGATCTATACACTAAACACTAATTGTGTTCCAAATTTGAAGCTTCTATGTCTGCTAGAAGTGCCTTAGAGTTTTGATGATCGGTCAGTCAGTCAGTGAGTGACGAAATTAAGAAATTTTGACTAGTTATAATTATTAAACTACTGGTTCAAATTGAATGAAATTTGAAATATACCGTGTTTATACAATGCCTGCTTGGTTACTAAAAATTCAGGCTTCTAGCTTTATCCACAACGAAGTTATAGGGGGTCGAAAATGGCCTGAATTGCTTCGAGAAAAGGATGGTACGGCCGTGCCGCTTTTTTGCTCGACTTGGCGGGGGCACTGCCGTGCCCCCAGATATCAATCCATAGATCCATTCCGAATTTATAGAGGGACCAATACATTGTTACTTTTAGTACGGAGTGATTCAAATACGCATCTTAATGGATCTTCCCATGGGAATGAGATCATTTATCGCGGTAAAAAGTAGCCTATATCACCCTACAGCCTCCTCACTATCTCCACACAAAAAATCATATCACAACATCGCTCGGTTAAGATGTGAACGAAGGATAAACAAACAACCACACTTTCGCATTTATAACATAAGGATGGATCTAATTTTTCATTTTTATAACCTGCAGATAAACATGAAGACGAGTAATGGTAAGTGGTAACAGCAACAATGCCTTCCCGAATGCTATCCCCGATGCTGGAAAAAGATGAAATAAAGAGAGAAGAACAAGGAAAGAATTAGCTTTTATGGCCCCAACCGGAAAACAACCAATTGGAACACGTCTGACTCAAGCAAGAGAGTCAGGATTCATGGAAAATAGTAATATTATATCTTCCAGCAGTCATATTAATGACTAAAATTGATAATAATTATATTATCCTTACGTCAAGACTTCTTCTCCGGATTCTGTCGCCTTTCACGACATTCTGGTCTACCGCCGTGGGATTATTTTACTAATTACTATAATAAATTTTATACCGAGCTACCAACTATACATAGATGTAGTTAAATTTACGGTAGTGTCACTATGGTTTGTATAATAACCTATATCAGATTTCGGAGAGAACCTTTGTCATGAATAATAATTGGAGACATGACCCTTGGCAGAGTTATATTCAGAAACTTTCAGCGTATACCTACTATCAAAATTTGTTTTACTTAAGCTTGTTTCTGTTCTATAAAATAAATGTCAGATAAAATTAAAAGTAGCTAAAAGAAATTAATTGTGTCATAACAATCTTTATTATATTGCACGCCTCCAAAGAGGCTGTGCTTTATTGAGTTTCCACTGTCCCAAATCATCTATTAAGAATCAAGAGGAATACCGAATCGAAACTCCAATTGAAACGAATTTATTAGCAGTTATATAGTGGTGGTACCTATTTCTGTAAATGACTTTTTGAGTACCTAGCGAATGTTACCATTGCTTAGAAATAACATATTTTATGCTTACTGTAAAGTTGTAAAGAACTTGTTCACTTTGACTTAAATAAGCAACTCATGTTTGTTGCTTACATCTTTCATATTCAGCTCTAAATTTAACAAAGTCGCTGCACTAGCAAGTATTTATATTTCTACCATCATTTTCAGCAGCGAAAGACACATTTTAAACTGGGGCATATCTTAAGTTGACGACATGGGAGCAAAGTAGAATTTTGTTAACGTGACATCAATTTCCGCTCCGAGCATCCGATGTTGAAACATGTTCCATCTGTCGACATGTGATTCAGAAATTCAATGGGAAAAATTACTATGAGTACACGGACGTAAAAAAAGAACGGACGTAACCTTGTCTAATCGAGAGTGAAGCATAGCAATTACAGCTCGCTTACCATGTGTGCGTAATTTTGTAACTTTTGATTCGCGATGGTGTCAATGTCATAGCAGTATGGTGTCAATGTGTGAGTGTGTGTACTTGTACGAATACAGTGGGTGCTATCGGTGCTTCACTGAATTTGTTATTGGGATTACGTCCGTCTTTTTTTTACGTCCATGTATGAGTAATAATAAATGTAATTTCATTGAACACATACTAAAATACTCGGATTTGCGAGGGTGGAGAACGTAATATATTTTTTTAATGTAAATAGCCGGCAACCGAGTTGACAATCAACCTGATGGTAAGTGGCTATCGTCGCCTATGGACATCAGCAACACCTAAAGAATCACTGATGCGTGAGGCGTGCCAGCCAAGAAAGATATGAAATATAGATACATCATCGTGTATTTACATTCTTGATTTAGATAAATCCCTAAAGTATTCAAATAATGTTACGAGTTCAAAGCCACCAATTGTAATTCGATTGTATTTCAACTGTAATTCGATTAAATTGTAGTTCGATGATCATATTATAAATATTTCTTAAGGAATATTCTTGCAATTAGTTTACATACTTTATTATAGCAAATTCATTAATACAATAAATATCATTTTCTTTTTAAAACGAGAAATCTTTCGGAACTTTTTGAGTTGTGATAAATGATGAATGACACTGCTCGTTCCCACTTTGATTTTTCCGTTTGGTAGTAATTGGGAGGCATAGAGTGACAGACCTATAAACACTCAGGGGAGATTTCCTTTATAATAATTGTTGTAAACACAATTTATTTTGCTCTTACCTTGGAATATTTTTCTTATTCATAAATATAAAGAGAAATTCGAAATACGCGAGCTTATCCTGTCTCCGGTAAAATGAACAAAAATGTTTGTCCCCGGATTATGAATAGTCGTCACGGTTTTGTTAAAGTAGACAATGTTGAGGAATGAAAATATAGTGTTAGTATAAAATATTAGTGTAAATTGTAAAACAAGCGTAAACATCCTAGTAAATATTATAAATGTATATGTTTGCGAATATGATTGTGATTTTTTCACGCAAGAAGTACATTTTCATGAAATTTAGCGCAGAGGTTGAACATGTCGATCTGGAATAGGACATGAGGTTCTAATTATTCGGAAAACGTGGACAAAATTGCGGGTTGAGCGCTAGTATAGTATTTAGGAATTTTTGAGCCAACCCAACAGCGATATATTCTTTAGTATACTAAATTGAATGTAAAACACTTTTCATCCATTAAACAGATGGGTGAAGGTCGCGCCTAGTTCGGATCTAAGACCATGTAGAAAAATGTCGAACGTACTGCCGTGTTGCTTTGCCAATCGGCTTATCGAAATGTTGTTCGACAAATATTGCCAAATCGAAAATAATATATTGTGTGTAGCAGGCCTTACTTACCCAATAGAATAAATGGAGATATTGTGCTGATTCACCGCGGAAAGGTTGTTGTTAACTTTATTAAAGGGATAGCTACCAAATTTCAATCGCCGTAGGATACTAACGACATAACGTAGGGACTGGATATATACGAGGATTTGGAAAAATGTTGAGAATGACTAAATTTAGTTTTGGTATTGACAAAAGTTATTGAAGATCCCGAAGGATATTTGTGAGCAAAATGTGAAAATTCTCAATATTTTTTTTAATAAGTAAAGTGTGCCAAACCCAGCTAGACTACAACAGCCGTAAGTCTCTATATTCCAATGAGACAGCTCAGAAGTGAGGTAGTTATGGGTTACGGCGTCTGAAGTGTTAAGTAATAATAATCTAAAGTAAATAATTTATTTTTGGCTTGTTAATTAAAATTCATTCCAATAATTTAGTTGTTATGAGTGTCTTTTGTTTTTGGATCACAAAAAATGGGTGAATGAAAATGCTTTGAGTATTAAGTAATTGGAATATTGTACAGAAATGTCTCTGGCAAAAAGGAGTGGTCTTTTTAGGTGGGACGAGTGCAAAGAACTTTAATTTGTAAATATTCCTCTGAACATCTAGTATGATATAATAAACTTTCCTACGATACAAATTCATACAGTCATTGGAGCATTTTATTTTTTTCGAAGTTTCGAAGTCGAAGACCTTCGAGTTTCGACGACTGCTGGCGGTAAAAAGTATTATGAATATCTAGGACATACTTTTTCATTACTCTATAGTGATGTATTAATGTGGCACAAATCCACAATAAAAAGAGAAGCTTGTAAAATAGCAGCACAATCATGTGTATAAATAATTTCGATATACAATTTTGAAGTGATGTTTGCATTCAAATAGCATTTTGGTCTGATTACCGAATTACCGAGAATAACATGAAATTATATTGAAACAAATTATGCTGCTTACACAGGTAGATACGGTGAATGTGCATAATTTAGTGACGCTCTAGGGAAATACTGAAGACAGCAATGCGGCGTCAATCTGCAACGTGCACACGAATTTGCATACATGTTGGTTATTGCGTTACATAATATTATTATGCTACTATACGAAATATGCTGAGGTATGTAACGTTAAGTGTTTTATTATGTGACCAAAGGGTGAGATACGAATAAGTTAATGCTTGACCACAATCCCACCTGATGGTAAGTGTAGATGTGGTCCAAGATGGTGAGCACTTTAACTTAGAAAAAGCCTATTCACTCTTTTCTTGAAGACATCCACGTCGTAGGCTGGCGGGAACGCCGACGCAGGCAAGTTATTCCAGTCCTTCGCGGTGCGTATAACGAATGACGAGGCAAACCGCGTCGTCCGTACCGGCGGGATGTTCACGACAAAAGGATGGATACCCGCCGTGCGTCGTGTCGTTCGATGGAGAAACGGAGATGGGGGAATTATCTCAAACAATTCCTACGCACACTCTCCGAAATGTGCCCTGTAGAAAACCGAGAGGCTGGCTACTCTGCGCCTGTGCTCGAGGCTTTGAAGATTGGTCTCAACCAAATCTGGGTCACCAATGAGCCTCTTCGCACGCCTCTCCATCGAGTCCAAAGCAGAAAGGTGATATTTGGCTGCGCCTGCCCAAATGTGCGAATAGTACTCCACACACGGCCGAACCTGAGCTTTGTACAAGCTTAAGAGTTGCCTGGGTGTGAAGTACCGTCGCACCCTTGCAAGGACACCAAGTTTCCTTGCAGCAGCCTTAGCTTTGGTCTCGATGAACCGCCCAAAGTTGAGTTTGAATATGCTTCTCTTAGACTTAAAATTATCTGAACAAACATAAACGACCTAAATCAGCCTTTTGACGTGTCTGTGTGTCTGTGTATCTGTGAATCTGTATGTTTGTCTATGACATCGTAGCTCCCAAACGGATGAACCGATTTTGATCTATTTTGAAGTGAAAACTTCTTTAGCGTCGTTGTGATTTGAAAGTCGATGAAATGAAAAAGCGAAAGTAAAACGTTTTTTTGTCTGAAAGGTGACTTAATTGAGTGTTCTTAGCTACATTTAGTGTAAATAAAACTATCAGAAGCTCGTTTATTTTTTAATTTAAAATTATTAATAAGTATATTTGTATTAACAAAGTGCCAGTCAGTCATCTAGTACATTTGACTGTTGTCTGAGTTCAAGTCTAAGTGCGGTTTAAAGATCTCACCCTGTAGGTCGCCTCGTACGTTCTGAGCGATTAAGACGTTTGTGATGCCGGGGGCTGGCTCATATTTAAACCGAGAGCTAAGGTACTTGCTTATCAACCATCGTATTATCGATATAATGTGTCAGACTCGGTGCAGCTCCTTAGTGGTGTGACGAGTATTGAGAAATACCCTGGTGCTAACCAGTGGTGCAAGCCAATGGTGTAAGGGGTACAGAACGTGACTGAGTATATTATTATTATATCTTTACAAAGATGAGCGAACGACATTAACTATTGTAGAATGGAAATCTCATGGATATGCTAATTTAGAAAATGGAAAAAAGCTAAGATATTATATTCAATTGTTTGGATATCAATCAGCGAAGTGAAAACACCCATAAAAGTTTCCATCTGTGATTCCTTCGTAACGTAATGTAATTACGAATATCTGAATTTATTTATTCGTTGTTTTCTGTTGAAACTGAAATTTTAAGGGAACGACACTTTATGCTTATTGTATAATCACTAGTTAGCCAGTTAAAAGTATTAATCTTTGTGATTTATATGTATTATATTGCTCCTATAACATTTTGTTAAATTACAGCTACAATTTCATTATATAGATAACATATGGAACACACAACTAGACACAATATTATATACCTATTCTGTAATGAATGAGAGGATTTCTCGCTAGTCGGCTGGATCATAGGTCATCTACCATATAAAGCCTGACTGCTCTTGTGACGCCAAATGCAGGCTGGCGAGAATCCAAGGCATTTTCACGGTTTTGATCTGATGTAATCTTGGAAAACTGTCTAATAAGATTTATTTCAGCTAACTTATGAAGCTTCTAATATTGGCCTCATTTGATTTTTACAATATATGTAGGTATCTATACTTTGTTGAATTGATAAAAACATGCATTAGATAGGTATAATCCAAATAATTGTGATAAAGAAATGTCAACTTTTATTTGGCCACACCTTTTCCCAAGAGTACTCTCAGGCTTGTGTTGAAAAGTATAAAAAAACTGTTCCAATGAAGGATAAGTTACATCACGTATTATAACATTGCGTAACCATACACTACCCATACATTTTTGCCGGTCATTTTATTTTCAAATTTTATTTTGATGCTCCCCCACTTTTTATAAGAAACCTGTACAGGGTTTCATGCCTGTATAGGTTCTATACATTTTCAGTCAGTAACAGCATTTAATATAGTAGATTTACACCATTAAGTTGTTCGTTCACTAATATAATATTTCATTCAATATAAGAAGTTATAAGAATCACAAGTATCTAAGTCTTTTTTACTTTTATTTCGTAAAATTCTATTTGAGGAATTCTAAAAGATATACTAAGAATTGAAATAAGAAGTAATAAATTCGAGGTAAATTGATAAATTATTCTCTAGTCCTAACGACGAAATATTCCCGGATGATATTCGTATTAATATTCATGATACAGAACACGGTTTCGCAACCATTAGATATCATTATACAGTCTCAATTTGTAGATTGATAATATGATTTACATCTGACGATAATGTAGTAACAATGTCACAAGTATGAAGATATTTCATTTTTAAAAGAGTATGCTGAAGCTTATGTATGATTAGGTATTATAAATCTTATCACTAACATCTTTTGACGAATTCATAATTGGTAAACGATATAGAAATTACGATATTTGTGACTTAAGTTTTCTATAATATAAAAGTCGCAAGATAAAATTATACTCTTAGTATTGTGGAAAAATCAAGCTTATTATAATAAAGCAATAATATTATAATGTATAGATGTATTTTTTTAAATATTATTGCCTAATTCTTGTTGACCTAGAATAAAAATAGGTAAAAAGAAATGTCTTATAGCACAGGTAAACATAATAATAAGCTTAAATTTAGGAAAAAGGAGTTTTTATTTTTCCTTTATACCTAATTAAAAAGGCTTAATTCGATGAGTACAATATACTCGTAAGTTTTGTGTACTATATATAAACTATGACTAGTAAATTAATAAGACTTATTTTGTTGACCACGACAATTAAGACTAATAGAACCCGTAAAGGCGATATTTAAGGATCAGTACATAATTTATTTCTAAATGTCATATCTCCCGGGCTTCGGATCCTTATTACAATTAAATATTTATAAACGACGAGTAACCGCCCTCGCTTTGCTTCGGTTATCTTATTTTTTTACACCTTGGGTTACATTATTGGAGTTTTATTAAGGATTCCTAATTTTTTGAAAATATAATATAGCCTATGTTACTCGGGGATAGTGTAGCTTCCCAACAGTGAAAGAATTTTTGAAATCGGTTCAGTAGTTTCGGAGCCTATTCAATGCAAACAAAAAATCAAATCTTTCCTCTTTATATATTAGTATAGAAGTATAGATTAAGTTCATCTGATATTACATTCAATATTATCTTTAAAATTATATAGAATATTTACGAACACTTCTATAACTAGTGTAGAGACCTAGAAATCATCAAAATTTGACCGTGTGTCAGGGTCACTTCACATTGACATTTGTGTATAGGTATGTATAATATGTTAAATGCATGGTAGTGTATGTAATGTTTATTTTTATAAATTTTATGTATTTCTAATGCATATTGTCTGATGCGTAGTGTCTGTTGTGTTGTGATGTAGTGTTGAGATGAGGGTTTTAATGACGTCTTTTAGTAAGCTTAGGGTGCATTTACGGCCGGTCTGCGTCTGAAAAATTGACCAATATGACAGATGACATACTAATGGTAGCCCTATCCACAGTCTTCCACCTGTTAGTACATTATTGAGACCGGCCGTTAGTGGTCTTATTTCAATCCATCTGTTATTTTTTTCTTTCATTTTTTCGAGTTGGCCTTTACAGCGTCACGTCGATTGACATAGGTAGGTTTTTCTAAGTGAAGCAGGTGCTTACACCCGATGCTTACAACAGATCGCCCTTAATTGTACGTAAATTGCATATGATACGTACAAAGCATATTATTATGGTCTAATGGACTATCAAACCCGTAATTTATTATACATCACTTAATGTTATTGTTCATGATGTCTTAATTAGTTGATAGACAATACAATTATCTGACTAGCTTGATTACAGTATACATGTGAATTGAGGCATAAACGCTTGTTATAATGGATCAATTTTACACTGATATCATGGTTGTAACTGATTACTCCACGAACATTATCGAGCTACTTTTGAAAATTAAGAAAATTAAAGTTTGTATTTTAATCTGTACATTATTTTTTGTAGTGGTAAATAGCAAAAAAGAGCTGGTGGCAATTGCCACCCTCACCTGTGGACTTTTGTCTACACTGATGCGTTGTAGCCTAAGAAAGCAGACAGAGAGAGAGAGAGAGTATAAAAGAAAGAACTGACTCTCAACCTCCCAGCCGGGAATATTTTAACAGACAATTCGTTTAACACGAGAAAGGGTTCATCATACTAATACTGCTCCGACCGCGATTCGAACCCGGGTCTCTTTACTTCACTCTAGGCAAGAAAATAAAAAATATTTTGGGCCACATAGTGTACAATTGTACAGGACGTAATATTGAGAACGTTAGTATACGAGATAGGTCATGAAAATTTTAGTGTCTAGCTTGTCGCCAGGTGAATTTAATGAACGTTGTAATTATGTCTTTGAACGTCATATAAATTTGAATTCTTTAATCGTCGTAAAGGAAAGTTCCCCAGTTACTATGAATTTACTTAAGCTACTCGTAAGTTTTCTCACGTTTATTTACCGTAGTTCATCTGTTCGTCTGTTCGTTTGTCGTTTTCCGTAGGAAATATGCGGTTTGTGTATAAGAGTGCGGTTTTCAGTAAGCTCTATTATAGGTACTTATACATAAAAGGTGTATATTTAAATATTCTCATCAAATTTAATAAAAATAATTAATTATCTTTACTAAGTATACTATAATTAGTGTATGTAACATTATATATTATGTTTAATGTATGCAAAAAAGCAGGTGTTTAAAAAACATTAAATTGTGAGGCAACTTTTATTTTCATCAATAGCGTATTTTCTATGAAAGAGGTTTGACATTATAAAGAAAGAGATGCTATATCAAATGAGCTCCTCATATTGAAAGAAAGTGAAGAAAGTATACCTATATAACTTTTACAAATTTTATTTTATCCCTTTCAAATAATACAACTTGTTTAAATCATCAGAAAAACTAAAACCATTTTTTTATCTCCCAGTTAAAAGCACGATAAAAGTGTGATAAAAGTGTTTTCAACTTAAAAGTAAAAAGTTAATGTTCCATTGAAATGTTTTAATATTGAAACCGCAAAACGTAACGATCATTCAGGTTCATGAAAATAGTTTCTCGAGTGATATTAAGAGTGTCATTTGAATGAATACTTGAATTACTATATGAGAGAAAACCAGAATATTCGAACTTTGAGAGGAAAGTTCTGTGGTCGCTTTGAAAGACGGATTGAATAATCAAAGGAGTGATGTGCTTTTATAAAACTGTATAATACTTAACTCTTCGCTGTATAGCTGTATACACAATATTGTAGACTAAAATATTGCCAGATGAAATAGTACTCTCAGACAGAATAAGATATTATGTGTCTTTTAATGTGAGATAGAGTATTATGTCAAACTAGTAACTGACCCCGCTTTGCATTCATGATTCTTTAAATTGACATGTATATTTTTGTTAACCGATTGAAACAATACAACAAATTAAAATAAAACAAATAATGAATTTTACTCTTAGCATTTATATCTCTCTGATGTATGTGTATACATCAGTGAAAACCGTATACAAATAACAGTATTTGTAACAGCTCTTGGTTGCAAAGAATTAATTATTCGAAAACAATTCTCTCAGTTCACTTTGAAATTTATAATAAACTAGCTGTTGCCCGCAGTTTCGCATACAGAAATTATGTTTTACCTCTTGCAGAAAAAAAAATTAAAAAGAGGTGAATTTATATTGAAGTACTTATATTTAGTAATTTAAATACTGAAACCCAGGATAAAATCACAAAGGATTCATCCAGGAGCGGGTTTTGAAAAATAAGCAATATTCACATTAATTTCTATGTTTTTCTTGTTTTTTTTTTGCAAAATTTTGAAAACTGAAATATATATATCATCTATTTAGGCAAGGAACATTTGTTGCAAATTTGAAGCAAAACGGTTGATGTTTTAAAAATATTCCATATAAACTTTCATCCCGTTTCCGGAGGAAACCTTTTAATATTCCGGGATAAAAAGTGTCCTAAAATATGACCCGGATTTATTAGTAACAACTATACCAATTTTCATTGAAATCCGTTAAAGGGTTTTCATGTGATGCCCGGACAGACAAACAGACAGACAGACAGACAATAATTCTAAAAAAAATATTTTTATCCTCTAAAACGTTATTGAAGTGCCCCCTAATTGAAATTTTTAAAAAATATTCAATGTACAGAAAATTTGCCCCTTGAGTTTTATTATAGTATAGATAGATGAATAAATTCAATAGTATTTCAAGGACTTATGCACTTAATATTTCGCTTTTAATTGCATTTCGAAATGATCCTTTATTAAATTTCGAAGTCTACTAACGGCCGGTCTCAATAATGTACTAACATTTAAAAAACTGTAGATAAAGCTACCATTAGTATGTTATTTGTCATATTTGTCAATTTTTGCGTCTCAATAACCTTCGGTGGATAGAAAATATCTACCAATGACATTGATCTACCGTTCGGAGGGCCAAGTCATACCGTAGGTATGTTGGTCCATACAAAAATAAATACTTGCGTCTCAATAACGCTTTGACAGCTAACTGTTGGTAATAGAAGTTCCCAATTATCGGAGTTTTTCATGTCGCTCGATTTCGACGGATAATTGGTAGATTTCTCGTATTGTAAAGAAAATTTATGAAAAAATCATGAATGTATTAATCAGTGATGAGTGATAATGAATTTTATGAAGCCTGTGTATTTGATTCCGCCTTTTTTAATACGGTACCAAGATCGTCGAAATTATCCTCGTATAAAATATATGACTGAATTGTGTGAATCCAATTTTGTTTATATATATTGTTTATATTCAGATTAAACATAATCTAAATTTTACTAACAAAAAATAACCGACTTCAAAATTACTCAAAAACTACTTATCAGATCTCATTCAAATTTAAGTGGGACCACATGACAAGCACCAGCTTTCGTTTAAAAAAACAATCATCAAAATCGGTTCACCCAGTCGAAAGTTCTGAGGTAACAAACATAAAAAAAAATACAGTCGAATTGAGAACCTCCTCCTTTTTTTGAAGTCGGTTAAAAACGGCAGTGAATGAGAATTGAGGACAATTCCTATCTTTAAAGTTTTAGGTAAGTAGGTAGGTATTTTAATAAAACAAGAACACTAAGCTTTTTAAGTTAGATATATTTTGAAATTACAACAAAAACATTTCGCCTTTTCAGAAATAATGGTGTATCCCTGCTACATCAATAGCTATTGGCCTTATGTACTTCATCTTTTGTGAAAGGTCTGGACTTCATCTGAAAAGAAACTTCCTTTAGTACATTTGGCAACAATTTTTTTGTTTAAAAGCAAAAAAAAAGCAACAACCCATAACTGTCCCACTGCTGGGTTCCGGGTCTCTTCTCACAATGTGAGGGGTGTTAGGCCATATTCTACCACGCTGGCCAAGTGCAGATTGGTAGACTTCAACCACCTTTAAGAACTTTATGGAGAACTCTCCGGTGTGCAGGTTTCCTTACGATGTTTATTGTTTTCCTTCACCGAAGCTAGTGATAATTAACTTCTAATACGCACATAATATTTGAAAATTATAGGTGCGTGCCAGGATTTGAACTCGGGCCCCGGACAAGTGGGAATAAACGCTTCGTTCGGGAGACCAACGTTCTAACCGCTAGGCTATCACTGCTACAATTACAACAATTTACAATTACTACAAATTTTTGTTTACTAAACATAATAATAATATATTTTATTTTATTAACAAATAAAGTCTATACTCACGGTAATTGTTGAACTGTGTTTCATTTATTTATAAAACTAATTAATATTGCTAAAATTATGAGAACATACACGTTGTTTATATTTTGGGTAACCAAACGACATAAACGAATGTCAAATGACAATAACATGTCATCGTTGTCTAGGAAACCTGTCAGTACTAAACGTCAAATGCTGCGTTTTGTTATTACTGAAGCATTGTTCCAGGTTACATTTATCATTATTTTATTAACTTCATCCGCGAAATTCACAATACATTTGGAACAAATTATCATTTTAATATTAAAATGAAATAAGTTTATAATCAAAAACACTGAGTTCCTTTTTATAATAAAAAGTATAAAAGTATAAAAAAATATATTGTTATGCGAAAACGAAATTTTGAGAGGGACGTAAAAACCAGAGGCAGAAATGTCACTGAAATATTATCTACCGATGATCTTACTTTTGTTTGCTTACTTTTGATTTGAGAGACGGCAGTTGCCGGGAGATCAATCTTTACTTTTTATCTCTGTTATGTACCAGGGCTCAACTGACAGTATAATATTGAGACCGGCCGTAAGTAAGAAGCGGTCATAGCACTAAATGCAAGTGATCATGTCGTTAAAGGGTTGCAGCCAAATAATAATGTGTTAAATAGGTTTGGAACAACAATTTTAATCTCATAACAATAAACAAATAACAAATATATTCTTTAATCAATTTGAACTATTTTCATCATTCTTATAATGTTAAAGAAACTGTCACTAACTATTTCATATAAGGATTTGATGTGGTATCAGATAAATCTCCTTAAGTCACAGCCCGGATTGAATTTCCAAACTGACTAACTAATAATAGCTTCACTGTTAATACTTTTCATAATAACCAAATGTTTGTTGTTATTATAAAAAAGGAGAAAAAAGGATTTAAGGTTTTTCCCAGCCTTTTTCCCATTTTTCTGGTCAGTCCTTTTCTTGGCGTCACTCCGTTAGTTCGGAGCGTACTGTTATCCTTTTTCACATTGTTACACAAACTTTTTATCCAAGGAGTGGGTGAGCATTAAAATCCTCTTTTGGGATCCTTTATGTACATTACTTGTCTAGTCGAATGGTCTTGCTCGCTTCATAGCCTGACATTGTCATTCCAGTATATTTATGTCCTTGTAAGAAATATTTTAGAAGTTGTTGCTTTGTTATCCTAATAATTTATTAAATTATCCATTGCTTTTATATTTTAATTAAGTTCGTAAGGTTGTTTATATCTGATGTGCTCTAGAATCTGAGTTTTTCCGCCGAAGTGTGCACGGATTCTCGTTTGCCGATACGATCTAAGAAATTGCGATTTGTTTGAGCTGTTCTTTGCAAGAAGTTGATGTATGCAGCTCGTTGAAGTAACGTCGCAGCTGGGTTAACGTCAAATGTACTCGATCGCTTAATAAATTTGTCCCCTTCTTTATTGTTGGGTACCTCAGTCAAAAGCCATGGAGCTTCATCGTTTACTAATTGTGCATCTTCATAGTATAGAGGATTTGCTTCCCGGTTTGTGCTGTATATTGCTGTTGCTAGCTCATTTGCTGCAGGACTCAAAGCGTAAGTTCCACTTAATACCGCAACCAAGCAAAGAGAACGCCAAATAGTGATTGAATTGTGAAGCATGGTTGCCTTGTTTGAAGCTCTTCAAAAAAGGTAGCTTCTGTTTTAAAATTGCTTTTCAGCAAATAAATTCAAATCTTCGTCAACGTGAAGTCGATTGAATAAATATTCAATGGATACTTCAGAGGACTAAATGCCCCAAAATTATGTGACGATAGATTCAAACGTCGCGCTTATATCTCGCAAAATTTTATGGCACGCGCATGCGCAAGAAATATGCATGATATTAAAACACAATCTCAGTTCTCAACCGCCCCCGCCATTGTCACCCCTGCGTCCGATATATTCTATGAAGCTTTTTGACACGTGATTAATGAACTGCCATGGATAACCAGTTACAAAACTGTTTTAATCGTCCCTATGTCATTAACTTGAAATTGCGTGTCCTTAACCAAATAAACAAGCTTCGTATGAGTACGAGTATTTAAATATTAATTCATAATCGATACCGGCAAAACCCCATAAGGCTCCCTAAAGATAATCCAAAAACAAGAATGAAAATAGTCATATATTACACTATGGGCTTGTTTCACAATCTTCAAGTAGAGTCCTGAATAAGCTATTCGCCGGTTAAAGTGACGTTAAAGTGTCATTTTACATACACGAAATGTCAACTTAACCAACGAATAGCTTACTTCGGACTTACTTGAAGATTGTGAAACAAGCCCTATATGACATACATATAACGAAATATTTAGGAACGATTAGGTTCATTTGATATTACATTCAATATTATCTTTAAAAATATATATAATATAAAATTATATAGAATATTTACGAACACTTCTATAACTAGTGTAGAGACCTAGAGATCATCATAATTTGACCGTGTGTCAGGGTCACTTCACATTGACATTTGTAGGTATATGTCAAATTCATCGTAGTGTGTGTAATATTTATTTTTATGTATTTTTTGCGTTTCTAATGCATATTATCTAATGCGTAGTGTCTCAGTTGAGATGAGGTTTTTAATAACGTCTTTTAGTAAGTTTAACCCAGCTATTAAATATAATCAACGTGCGGTCCGCGGCCCGCCAGGCTTTTGTAGTTGGCCCATCTGGGGTCACTTTATATTACAATAATCGCGAAAACCTATGTAAGAATCAATACCATTTTTTATTTTTTTGTTTTGCGGCCCGTGACAATATGACTAATACGTGTTTCTCAAATAAAGTTGATTACCACTGGCTTATCCGATTGAAATAAGACCACTAAGTGCAATTAGTGGTCTTATTTAAATCGGATTGCAAATAACAACGATATATCGATTCAAATTCTATTACTTTTTCCTCCTTTAATTTTTTTCGAATCGGGCTTTACAGCTTCACGTCGATAGGCATAGGTTTTCGAAGCGAAAGACCTAAGGGCCGTCCCTTACCAGTGCGTATTATTAATATTATTATGTATATTGTACGTATTGCATATTATATGTACAAAGCATATGCTTTGTATCAATGAACTATCAAACCTGTAATCCTATTAATATTATAAATGTGAAAGTGAAGATGTTTGGATATTTGGATGTTTGTTCCTCAATCACGCCACAACTACTTAACCGATTTGGCTGCAATTTGTAATGAAGATAGCTTGTACCCTGGATTAAAACACAGGCTATGTTTTATTAAGGAACAGTACAGATTTCCCGCGGAATTTGTAAAAAATGATATCCACGCGCGTGAAGCCACGGGCAAAAGCTAGTTTATTATACCTACATCAGGTGTTATTGGTCATGAAGTCTTAATTAGTTGATAAACAATATTATACAATTACCTAACTTGTTTGATTACAGTATACATGTAAATTAGGCATAAACGCTTATTATAATGATCCACTGATATCATGGTTGTAAGGTTACGTCACGAATATTATCGAGTGACTCTTGACACTTGAGAAATATAGTTTATATTATAATCTATGCATTATTTTTTATGGAGGTAACCAGCAAACTAAAGAGCTGACGATATACCTGATGGTTAATGGTTACCGTTGCTCATGGCCATAAGTAATACCAGATGCGTTGCGTCGGCAAGAAAAGAAAGTAAGTAAAAAAGAAGAGAGAGAATGAAAGAAATATCTGGTTCTCAACCCGCCAGCCAAAACAAAACGAATCGTTTTAACAAGAGAAAGGGTTGTGAGGGACTTCATAATACAAGTACTGTTCCGACCGCGATTCGAACTCGGGTATCTTTGCTTCGCTATAGACAATAAATAAAAAAATAATGTGTGCCACATAGTCTACAATTCTACTTGACTTACTTAATATTGAGAATGCTATTATACGAGATTTATACAAAAAAATAAAATTGGAGTGTCTGTTTGTAATTTTAAAATAGCCGCTTTTTACTAAGTGCATTTGGATGTAGGTATACACGGTACATAGAACAAAACATTTTTTATTTTTATTTTTGTCTATCTGTCTGTCTGTTTGTTCCGGCTAATCTCTGTAATGGCTAGACCGATTTTGACGGGACTTTCACTGGCAGATAGCTGATGTAACAAGGAGTAACTTAGGCGGCTTTGATTTTAGAAAAAATAGGCGATACGAAGTTCCCCGGGTCAGCTAGTATACAATAAAATTCTTAGTGTCTAACTTGTCATCGAATGAATTTAATTGAACGTTGTAAATATGTCTTTGGATGACATATTTTGGATTATTTAATAGTCGTAAAGGAAAGTTCCCCAGTTACTATGAATTTACATAAGCTACTCGTAACTTTTGTTACGTTTATTTACCGTAGTTCATGGACTATTAACCAACATGGCTGTTATGAAGACTTCATATCCTCTGTAGAAAATATGCGGTCTGTGTTTAAGGGTGCGGTTTTCAGCGACATTATGAAGAGTCCTATACATTTGGCCGTATTGGAGCGGCTTAGAATACTAACCCCAATCCCACGCAAGATGGGTGTTGTAAGAGGTGCCAAAACCGGCCCGCTGGTGACCTACCACCAATATCCGAGGGGCTAGGGCCCCTAGGCTAGGGGTAATATTGAGTTTAATTGTTAATTATTACCATTATTACAATTATTATTTCTCCATTGGTTTCGCCTGGATAGCTACCACCCTTGAGCATGAGTCAGCCGCCAAGCGACGCATCGTGTTCCGGCTGGGGACTTGAGAGTCAGTTCTTTCTTACTATTTCTTTTCTCTTTTTTGGCCGGCAACGCATCACTGATGCCTTTGGTGTTGCTGATGTTCATGGGCGATGATGGCCACTTACCATCAAGAAGATCGTTAGCTCGTTTGCTGGCTATTTCCATAAAAAAATATTATACCCACTAAAAGTATGTTAAAATATATTCTCAAAAAATTTAATAATTATTATTTATTAACTTTACAAAGTATATAAAAATTTTGTGCATCTAAAATTACATAATATGTTTAATTTCACACAAAAATTTAAAGCAGATGTTCAAATAACATAAAAGAGGCAGCTTTAATTTTTATCGTTAGCGTAGTTTCTATGAAAGATATTTAATATTATATGGAAAGAGGTGTTATATCAAATGAGCTTTACATAAGATGTATATCAAGCCCTAGCATACATTGAAATAAAAGCGGCCAAGTGCGAGTCGGACTCGCCCATGAAGGGTTCCGTAGCAGCAAGTAACATTATATAAAAGTTCTTGTTGTTCGTTGTAACTTTGATCAATGTTTTTTGCTGTTTACGATTTATGACGTATTAAAAAAAACTACTTACTAGATCTCATTCAAACCAATTTTCGTTGGAAGTTTGCTTGGTAATGTACATCATATAATTTTTTTAGTTTTATCATTCCCTCATTTTAGAAGTTACAGGGGGGGGGGGACACATTTTACCACTTTGGAAGTGTCTTTCGCGCAAACTATTCAGTTTAGAAAAAAATAATATTAGAAACCTCAATATCATTTTTGAAGGCCTATTCATAGATACCCCACACGTATGGGTTTGATGAAAAAAACATTTTTGAGTTTCAGTTCTAAGTATGGAGAACCCCCAAAATTTATTGCTTTTTTTCTATTTTTGTGTAAAAATCTTAATGCGGTTCACAGAATACATCTACCTACCAAGTTTCAATGGTATAGCTCTTATAGTTTCGGAAAAAAGTGGCTGTGACATACGGACGGACAGACAGACAGACAGACAGACAGACAGACAGACAGACAGACAGACATGACGAATCCGTTTTCCGTTTTTTGCCATTCGGCTACGGAACCCTAAAAAGTGAAGAAAGTATACTTACCTTTTACGAATTTTATTTTGTCCCTTTCAAATAATACAACTTATTTTAATAATCAGAAAAACTAAAACAGTGTTTACACGTTTTATATTAGGTTCACCTCTATGTGTTTGTTTGTTTGTAACTTCTCTTTGAACTTGATTTTGACCCACTTCAAACAGTCAGATTTCTTTCAAACTTCACGGACTTATTGAGGACCGATGACCATTCAATATTTAAAGAAAAAAAAAAGAAATAAAACCTAATTACACGCTTTATATTAGCCTTAAATGGTCAGATTTCTTTCAAACATCGTAGACTTATCGAGGATCGATGATAAATCAATATTTAAAGAAAAACAGAAAGAAAGAAAGAAAAAAACTAAATTTCATTTCAAAAAATCAAACTAAAAAATTAAAAAATAATTAATAATAGTTAAAAAAAAAAACTAAAAAACACGCTTTTGTAGACAACCCAAATAAAAAATAGAAAATAAATTTGAATTAAAAATAGTGTACTACAAGTACACTAAAAGCGTGGGGTGCATGGTGTCAATGAATAGAAGGGATAATATCTTTAAAAGCACCCCATCTTTTTTACAATTACTCGATTTTTAATTCAAATTTATTTTCAATTTTTTTTAGTTGGATTTTCTATAAAAGCGTGTTTTTTAGTTTTTTTTTTAACTATTATTTATTTTTATCTTTCAGTTAAGATCATGAAGTATAATGGTGATAAAAGTGTTTCAACTTAAAAGTAAAAAAGTTAATGTTCCATTGAAATGTTTTAATATTGAAACCGCAAAACGTAATGATCATTGAGGTCATGTTTTCCCGCGTGATATTAAGGGTGTCATTTGAATGAATACTTGAATTAATATATGAGAGAAATCCAGAATATTCGAACTTTGAGAAGAAAGTTCTGCGGTCGCTTTGAAAGACGGATTGAATAACCAAAGGAGTGACTTGCTTTTATAAAACTGTATAATACTTAACTCTTCTCTGCATAGCTGTATGCACAATAGCGTAGATTAAAATATAGCCAGTTCAAGTATTACTCTCCGACAGAATAATATTATATTCTTGTGAATGTGTCTTTAATGTGAGATAGAGTATTATGTAAAACTAGTAAGTGACCCCGCTTTACTTCCATGTTTCTTTAAATTGACATATTTATTTTTAAAACCGACTGAATCAATAAATTTCAAAGTCTACTCACTAAGTAAGAAGTGGTCATTACACTAATTGCAAGTGATCAAGGCACTAAAGGGTGGAAGCCAAATAATAATGTCTTAAATAGGTTTGGAACAACAATTTTAATCTCATAACAATAAACAAATAACAAATCCATTATTTTTATCAAATTGAATTCTTACCATTCTTATATTGATACAACTGTCACTATTTCATACAAGGATTTTCTGTGATATCAGATAAATCCCAAATTAGTCGCACCAAGGTCTGAGTTTCCCAATTAATTAATAACAGCTTCACTGTTAGCACTTTCCTTAACAACCAAATGTTTCTCAATATTACAAGAAAATTTAAAGTCTCTATTTTTCTCAGCTTTTTTTTCATCTTTTTCTGGCTAGTCCTTTTCTTGGCGAGAGTCCGTTAGTTCGGAGTGTACTGTTATCCTTTTTCACATTATTGCACAAGCTTTTTATCTAAGGAGTTGGTGAGCGTTCAAATCCTCTTTTGGGATCCTCTATGTTCATGTTTTGTCTCTTCGTGTCATGATCTGACATGGCCATGCCAGTGTTATAATTATGTCCTTGTAAGTAATATCAGAAGTCGTTTTATTGTAAACTCGGTATTCTAATTAAATTATTTATTAATAATATTACATTATCAATTGCTTTTATATTTTAAGTACGTAATGTTTGTTTTTATCCCACGTGTTTTAGAATCTGAGTTTATCCACTGAAGTGTGCCAGGATTCTCGTTTCCCGACACGATCTAAGAAATCGCGATTTGACTGAGCTGTTCTTTGCAAAAAGTTGATGTATGCAGCTCGTTGGAGTAAAGTCGCAGCTGGGTTGACATCAAATGTACTCGATCGCTTAGTAAACTTGTCCCCTTCTTGATTGTTAGGTAAAACAGCCAAAATAGTTAGCCATGGAGCTTCATTGTTTACTAGTTGTGCATCTTCATAAAGAGGATTTGCTTCCCTGTCTGTTTTGTATATTGCTGTCGCTAGCTCATTTGCTGCGGGAGTCAAAGTATAAGTTCCACTTAATACCGCAACCAAACAAAGAAAACGCCAAATAGTGATTGAGTTGCGAAGCATGGTTGCTTTGTTTGAAGCTCTTCAAAAAAGGTAGCTTTTCTCTTTTAAAATTGCTTTTCAGCAAATAAATTCAAATCTTCGACAACGTGAAGTCGATTGAATAAATATTCAGTGGATACTTCAGAGGACTAGATGCTCCAAAATTATGTGACGATGGATTCAAACGTCGCGCTTATATCTCGTAAAAATTTTATGGCACGCGCATGCGCAAGAAATATGCATGAAATTAAAACACAATATCAACCGCCCCCGCCATTGTCACCCCTGCGTCCGATACACTTGTATTCTATGAAGCTTTTTGACACTTTATTAATGAACTGTCATGGATGACCAGTTACAAAAATGTTTTACTCGTTCTTTTGTTATTAACTTTAAATTGCGTGTCCCTTTATCCAAATAAACAAGCTTCATTCATGTACCTAAATACAATATAAATTCATAAATTTCCTAAAACGTCTTGTCTCGTTATTTATTGAAAGGCTCGTTAATATAATTTCAAAGGCAGGCGAACGAAATTACGAAGAAAATGTAGAAAGCATTTATGAACTTAATAAATATTACAGTACCTTCATGATTAACGCCAAATGTGATCATGGGCAAAAATCAAATAAGGTACAGCGATATACTTTTTTGTTCGCAAAATTCACTCTATCAGTCTTCTTAACTTTAACCTCTATCCAAATTCAATTTTGTATTCAATTGTAGGGATCAAAATATCATCCATAGCAAATTCAACATCTTCTTTTATAACTGACATAAATCGCTGGGCTATGAATATAAATTTGTTAATCATTATTATCTTTGCAGCCGAAATATTTACCTTGACATTAAACATTTACATATTTACACACAACAAACATTTACATATTTACACACTGGAACACTCCCGTTCCAGATACCTATACATATACGTATTTATTTATTTCCGCAAGTATATTTTAGTCATTCTCAATTTTAAAATATTATTGTTACGAAAATAAATTGTATTAAACTTAAGAAGGTACATATGTTTAGACATGACATGACATAGGTACAGTTTTATTCTTTCAATTCCATCAACACGTAGGCCTAATATCTCATTCTGAGTGCGAATCTCGTATCTCTGGCGACACGTTTTGATAGGGGTTTTGCGGTGGAACACGAATAAGTATAAAAATTGTATTCCATTTATCAACCCAACGTACGCAGCGAGGTTCCGGTTCACGTGTAAATGTTTGTGTTTTAACACTTCAAAGTGTTATTCTTATTTATATGCGTCGCAGATGGTAGATGCGGACGAGTTTTCTGAGTAAATTAGTTGATTATTTATCAACGCGTATACTGAAGCTAAAATTTATTATTACTTTTAACTTAGTAAGAGGTACTATACTATGTAAGTTATGTATTTATTTATGCTGTTTTGCTTTCCATAATTATGATAGTGAAGCTTGTTGCTCGGGCTTAGAATTCAGCGACACCAAAAGCACCACTGATGCTTTGCCGGCAAGGAAAGAGAGACACGAAAGAAAGAACTGGCTCTGAAGCCCTCAGCCGGAACGCGATGAGACGCTTGGCGGCTGACTCAAGCAAGAAGCTGTTAGGTATCCAGGTGGACCCCACGGAGAAGTAAAATTAGTAATAATGGCTTCAAAGTACTAATAAAATCAATATTACCATTAAAATCCTTCGGGTCCCACAAGTTCCGTTGAGTTGTTCCGTGACGGGACAACTGGGACTGTTTAGCACATCTGAGTCTCACTTGTCCCGTGGGATTAGTGGGACTAATATTTTTATTATTTTTAGTCCCAGTAGCTGAGAGTCTCTACCTCCAGTGGGTCGGCTTTAGTCGCGTCTTACACACACGTGATTGGGGTTGGCAGTGTCAAAACGGTGAATACCTAATGTCAAAATTATAAGTTTTGTTTAGTAACAGCTCAGTTCTAACCCCCTACGAAAAAAGAGGGCTGTTATAAGTTTGATGTTTTTAATTTAAGATTATCAAGCTATCATATTCCTTCTTCAATTCTAGTTTTCCTTGCATGATAGTAAACCTTATTTCCAAGTTACCGCCTTTCTTCTAAAACAAGCATAGTGCACTACCTATTACATAATCTTATTAAAAAAAAATTGAAAATAGCTTATTCTTTTCTTGGACCGGCAACGCGTCGGTGATAGCCCTGTGATTGATGCCTCATCACATTAAGAAGTGGATTGTAAAGTATGTTGCAACCAATAAATTCAATACTCAGTTATTTATTTACAACCAATAACCGCGCTCGCTTCGCTTGGAGAAACTTATGTCCACCCAAAAAATGTTTAGAAGGGATACCTATATGTTTTATTTGTAAACCGACTGAAGAAGAAAAACACAATGTTACTCTAAACTTCCTTCGATGTCTGTATATTATGTCATGTATGTCTATTGTTGGCGAAAACAGCACTTAAATCAGTTAAACTCTTTTTGAAATTAGCGATAACAAACGCACAAACAAACAGACAAACCGACAAAATTCCAAAAATCTACGTTAGGAGCTATTCTGTTGTCACACATATCTTCTTCATTTCTTCTTTATTCTTATATACCTTTCGTGTGCAAACATCGATCAGTTACAGATTTATTAAATATATAGATCTAATGTAATAAATTACTATCCCGAATGTTCTGTCGAACAATCCGAAATACAAGAACTAGTAACAACGAAGCATAACTAAAGGTCAGAAAACCGTTTATAGCTTCGATGCTACGAGAATTGCAAAACTTGAAACTTCAGTAGATATATCTGTATAATCCCGAGCTGTAATTCTATTTGCATGTATCCATAAGGAAATTCTCAAAGGAGACATTTTTGAGCGCGGCACCAGTTTGTTAGTTTAGCATTTTATCTACAGCCTTTTTATCCAAAGCTTTTACTCGTGATATTTTTGTACGGCCCCTTTGACTACTAGAGCTGTTTTTCGATCGTAAGACTTTTTAAAGTCTTTTAAAAATCTTTTTCATATGTTAGGAAATATTTCGCTTTATTTCTTTATTGAATTGAAAGTATTTTTGTGGTGTTGTATGTGTTATGTTGGTGTTTCCAGATGACTGTGTTGTATGTATTAGTTCTATGTATTTTCAATAATTATTAATATCCAGATTCTAATCGTTTTCTTTGAAGGTATCTTGTTTGAAGTTCGTGGCTCTTACAAATTTTATTTTTCAAATCTGTCTTTTATTAGGGCTGTGGTTGAACCACATTTTACCCAACTTCAGCGAAATCTATCGGAAGTAAAATCTAAAAATAAAACACATTATTTTACAGTTGGTACCTTATTTATCTAACGATATTGTTATATCTCTATCGGAATTGTTTACGCAGTCGGGTCTTAATTTTAAAACTTTTAAGTTCCTTATATTTCATAATATAAGTTGGAAGCAATATTAGTCGTGAGTATTAAGCTTGTACTAGTAGTGAAACTGAAACGTGGCTACGCCTCGCTTTAAATGAATAATAAGGCCAAGTGCGAGTCGGACTCGCGCACCAAATGTTCCGTATCATTATCTATATAACATTAGCCACTATATTATGACCTTTTTTTGTTTCACCTGTCCCGGTGTCTGTAGCCGTTATTAATATCGAGCAAAAAACTGCAAAAAAAATCACGTTTGTTTTATGGGAGTCCCCCTTAAATATTTATTTTATTCTGTTTTTAGTATTTGTTGTTAAAGCGGCAACAGAAATACATAATCTGTGAAAATTGTCTAGCTATCACGGTTCATGAGATACAGCCTGGTGACAGACAGATAGACGAACAGCAGAGTCTTAGTAATAGGGTCCCGTTTTTACCTTTTGGGTACGGAACCCTAAAAAAGAAATAAAATTAACGAAAGCATTCCCTCAATTTATGTTTTTTGGTTAGGGTAAAAATCTAAAATAGACAAAAGTAGCATATTTCAGAGGTTTTGTTAGTCTCACCAGGTCTCACTGTAACCGCATCATGTACTCGCAATAAAGAATTCATTTTTGAAAATTTGTACCAGATTTTTTAAAACCACATAAATGTTTTCATAACCATGTTTTCTAATGTCATGCCACGGACGTAAAAAAAGACGGACGTAATCCTAAGAACAAATTCAGTGAAGCACTCATAGTAATACCGACTCTGTATTCGTACAAGTACACACACCCACACATTGACACCATCCTGATACGACATTGACACCATCGCGAATCAAAAATTACAAAATTACGCACACATGGTAAGCGACCTGTCAGCTGTCAGCTTCACTCTTGATTAGACATGGTTACGTCCGTTCTTTTTTTAGGTCCGTGTGTCATGCATAATATTTCCCGTATCGAAGCAAGATAATATTTAACATGTATAATCTTATTTATTTCTTTTACAGATTTTATCTTCTATTGAGAAATGAAACCGTTGGACAAAATAAACTTTGCGCTAATGGGATTACGATTCACGCGAAGTTTTATTCAATAAGAGTTGTAACAATTCCTTTATTCTTGTGTGTCACAAAAGTTTGGGCTTCGGTTAGAGTAAAGATTATTTTGGAAGTTAACAAACAGATTGTCTCACGATTTCCATTTTTTTATCACTTTTTTGTTGTAAACTTTACCAACTTGATTAAAACTAAGTTGTATGTATTCATCCACTTATAACTTAAATTCGAGTTTTAATTTGACTTTGTTACCGAATATCATAGATACATTTTCCTAATGCAAGATTTAAATTTTAACACTCACTTAACCAGTTGAGGGTTAAGTGCGAGAGTTCAGCTGTCAAATTCCTTTTTTCTTTGTTTCGGCATTACTACCTGTCTTTACAAAAAAAACTAATATATCGATTACTTTCTAATAATTTAAAAAGAGGTAAAGAAATTTATAAAACTAAGTCACCCATTTCAGGATTTTTCATTTCAGCCCCACTTCTTGATATCTCGTTATCTTATGACGATCCTTTGTTATAAACGAGGAAATGGGGATAAAAGTTTGTGAAAAATCGAAGGAACAATGGTATCGAATCGTAATAAGACGAGCTCAAAATGTAGGACGGACTCACAGGGATCGCCGCTGTTTGCGTACTGGCCTTAACGAATGACTATGTACACATTTCCTCTCCACCAATCCATATGGGAGCAGCGTAATGTTAGAACTTTCATTTACGAAGAGAGACCTGTGACTTGGTTCCCAGTGGGTTGATACCAAATAATGAAAAAAATTAATCAGACACGGAAATTGAAATAGTATTTTATCTAAGTGTATTGGACAAAAACTGTTATCAGAGGTACGCAATTCATCTTGTAGCTAGGAATTTTAGAATTTTTGTCTCACTAATCTCAGAAACGGCTTAACCGATTTGGATGGGGTTTCACCGATCTATTTTAGGTTACATTCATTGTCAGTTTGATTCCAAACAAAACTTTACGCCAATATATCGAATCTCGGTAAAAACCCACCGCCATAGTGTGTTTGCTCTATGTATTTATTTATTATCTGTCACGGACGTAAAAAAAGACGGACGTAATCCCAACAATAAATTCAGTGAAGCACCCATAGTAATACCAACTCTCTATTCGTACAAGTACACACACCCACACATTGACACCATACTGCTTTGACATTGGCACCATCGGGAATCAAAAATTACAAAATTACGCACACATAGTAAGCGAGCTGTCATTGCTATGCTTCACTCTCGATTAGACAAGGTTACGTCCGTTCTTTTTTTTACGTCCGCGTTATCTGTATGTACCTATTTAAGACAGCTTTATTTTATTCGATTTTTTATAACATGTTTGATTCGAAATCTTTTTTGAACGCAAACAAAACAACAAATAGTTAATGGGTTTATACAATGTCCGAATGCTTTGTAACGTACATGTCATTACGCAGATAATACGTTCAATGAATTGGCGATTTTCATTAACTGAACTGATGTTAATTACTGAATGTTAATTAGTTCGTGCTAAGGTTGCATTACAATAAGTTTCTAGCCTTGATGTAATTAATTGCCTTTTATTCCCTGAACATATGCCTACCT
The DNA here is from genome assembly GCA_951805285.1 of Thymelicus acteon. Taxonomy (NCBI): domain Eukaryota; kingdom Metazoa; phylum Arthropoda; class Insecta; order Lepidoptera; family Hesperiidae; genus Thymelicus; species Thymelicus acteon. The sequence continues at coordinate 10,333,238 of OX638229.1, read as the reverse complement.
AATTATTTATTTATTATAATTAAATTTAACCTAAGTGAGTTTACAAATATAACTCCGATGCATCGATGTTATTTGAACAGGGAGTTGAGAAAATGGCAAATGTATTATGCGAAATGTTACAGCTATTATTATGTATTATGACGACCCTGTCGTCTGGTTGGTATCCTGCCTGCGAAGCGACGGGTCCCGGGTTCAATTCCCAGCCGGGGTAGATATTTACATGACAGATAAATATTTGTACAGGGGTCATGGGTGTTATTGTTATCTATACTAATATATAAAGAGGAAAGATTTGATTTTTTGTTTGCATTGAATAGGCTCCGAAACTACTGAACTGATTTCAAAAATTCTTTCACTGTTACAAAGCTACACTATCCCCGGTGAACATAGGCTATATTATATTGAAAAAAAATTAGGGATCCTTAATAAAACTCCAATAATGTAACCCAAGGTGTAAAAAAATAAGAAAACCGAAGCAAAGCGAGGGTGGTTACTCGTGTGTTATGGGTCAATTTCAACAAATACGAATTTTGCCTAATTACAGTGGCGAATTTAAATTTGCTGTTTCTGATAAAAAATTTTCGCTTAAGTAATAGGTAAATATTAGTACTACTTAATCATATACTAGAGATCGAAATTTTTTTATTAGTTCATGAGATATTTAAATTAAATATTTAAATTAAAACCTGAGATTGTAATGATGCGTCTTTTTGCTAACATCGACACTAGCGCCCTGTTGGAGGACACTGCAAATGTGGACTTTACTCAGGTGTATGCTGCTGCCGATGTTAACGAAAAAGTGTCACGTCTAAGTAACTTATTACTCACTCTGTTTGACAAACATGCTCCTCTAAAGGCTGTAAAAATTAAAAAACAACCATCTCCCTGGATAACTGAGGGCGGTCGGATGGCGATGACGCGGCGCGACAGAGCTTTTAGGAAGTTCAAGCGAGATAGGTGTGCCGAGAATTGGTCAGCATACAAAATTGCTCGGAATAGGTGCAATAAAATGGTGAGAGCTGCCAAACGTTCCTATATCCTTAATAATATCTCTAATTCATCTTCAGCCGACATATGGAAGTTTCTTCATTCTCTTGGCATTGGGAAGATCCCTAACCAAGTAAAGAAATCTGCTTTCTCACCAGATGATTTCAATTCCCACTTCACCTCTGTTCCAATTATGGATGCTTCTGTTAAATCTGCTACCATTTCTGAAATTAATTCCATGGCTTTACCCTCTACAGATATCTTTTCTTTTTCTCCTGTTTCTTTGGAAGAGATCCGCAAAATTATTTCCTCTATTAAGTCGGGTGCGGTAGGGTACGATGGTATAAACAGAGCAATGATTATGCCTGTACTCAAGTTCCTTCTTCCTGTTATTACGCATATAATCAACTACTCTTTAACATCAGGTGTTTTTCCAACATTCTGGCTAAAAGCTTTGGTTATACCTATTCCAAAAACAGCTAACCCCTGTGGATTGAAAGAGTACAGGCCTATTTCGCTCCTCCCGTTTATGTCTAAACTCTTAGAGGCTGTTGTGCACAAACAGCTCTCCTCGTTCGTTCATAAATATAACCTGCTTTGCGCACATCAGTCTGGTTTTAGACCTGGTCACAGCACCACAACGGCCCTCCTCAAAGTCACCGAAGATATTCGCGAGGGCATGGAGAACAAAATGGTCACCATTCTTGTACTAGTAGATTTCTCCAACGCTTTTAACATGGTCGATCATGATATTCTCCTTGCTCTCTTGGCGAGATTGCGGTTCTCTTCCTTAGCCCTGGATTGGTTTTCTTCCTATCTCTGCGGACGCCAGCAGGCCGTCAAGGTGGATGGCACTCAGTCTAGCTGGTGTGACCTTACCTCTGGCGTGCCTCAGGGTGGTATTTTATCTCCTCTACTGTTTTCCATTTTTATTAACTCCCTTACACCTCTTCTTGGCTGCTCTTACCATTTATATGCGGATGACTTACAGATTTACACCCAGGCTGAAATCGCTGATATAAATGGTGCCGTCAGCAGAGTTAACGAAGATCTACTCAATGTCAGCATCTGGTCGAGTAAGTTTGGTATTAAAATCAATCCTAGCAAGTGCCAAGCTATTTTGATAGGTAGTCCTCGCCAGATAGTCAAAGTCGACATGGAGTCGGTTGATCTCGTCAAATTTGAAGGCTGCACTATTTCTTACCAGGATAGCGTTAAAGACCTCGGTATCTCCATTGATAAAACCCTTAGCTGGAATAAGCAGGTAAGTGAAGTCAGTCGCTCGGTAACCGCCTCGTTAAGTTCTCTCAACCGGCTTAGAAACTTTCTTCCGATCGAAACTAAGGCTAAGTTAGTTCAAGCACTTATTTTCCCTATCTTAGATTATGGTGATGTGTGCTCCCTGGACTTGAGTGAGTCTCAACTGGACAAACTGGAGCGTCTCCTCAATAATGCCGTTCGCTTTATATTTTGTTTACGTAAGTATGACCATGTTTCTTCCTATCTTTCCAAGCTTAACTGGCTCCGCATCCGTGAGCGACGGCACGTCAGGTTACTTTGTTTACTTTCTTCTATTTTATTTGATCCCCATTCTCCAGTATATTTAAAATCTAAATTCCAATTTCTTTGTTCTTCCCATGATCGGCAGCTTCGCTCGACCGAATCCTATCATCTCTCTATCCCACTGCACCGATCTGGTTTTATCTCTAATTCTTTCACTGTCCAAGCGGCCCGTCTTTGGAACGCGCTTCCAGACAGGATCAGAAGACCCGCTGGTAAACTTACTTTTAAAAAGGCCCTCAGGTCTCATCTACAGGCTTAATTGTCATCAACGTAACCAAGGATATGATCTCAGACGTTATGTTATATGTATGTATATGTAGGTTTATATAAACTTATGTATTTATAGCTATTTATGTATTTATTTATATATGTAATTTGTGTATTTTTGTGTAGGTATTAATATGTATGTATATGTGTAACAATGTAAATACCTTCCCAAACCGCCTTTCGTGCATTTCTACTTTGGCCAATGGTTAGCTGGTAGAGAATGCTTTCAGCATTAAGCTCGCCATTTGTACCGTGATATTTTATTGTGGTCAATAAAGGTTAAATAAATAAATAAATAAATATTTCCATTTGAAATTATCAAATGCCACCGAAATTATTAAAGGACCACCGGGATTAAAATCCGAGCCACCGAAATTGATTAAATTTAAACCTGCTGTTTCTAATACATTTTATTTGGCATAAATAATATGTAAATAGAAGTAATAATTAGTCACATAGTAGAGATCGAAAAAAAAAATTATTTGTTCCGGAGATATTTTCAAATTACATTATCAAATGCCACCAAAATTAGGACCACTGAAATTAGAATCTGATCCACCGAAATTGATTATGCCAATGAGAAATAATAAAGGCATGATCATCTAATACTTTAAAGATACATTTTGAAGAGTAGGAGTCTAGATGAAAGGACTCCTTTTAGCGGTGATTAGATACGCTTGTGTTTCTGTGGCCTATTAGACCAGTGCCGATAGCTTCAAAAACGGTAAAAAGTGAAAAAAAATTATAGTAGGATGAAACCCATTGCAAAAGGAAGAGGATATAACAAAAATTAAAGGAAATATAATTTACGGGTGATCGGAGGTCGGGAGGGGGGAGGGGGGGTTTAAGGGTAAAAACGGTTTATCTCGATTTCCAGCAAAACTACAAGTCCTATGGAAAAAAGTTAAATAGCAAAGTTGTAGGTAATAAAAAGATCTACAACTTTTGTATTACACTTTTTTACATAACCTCAAAATTTATGTGGAAAATTCAACCAAGTTTTTGGTTTTTTATTTTTATCTTCTACAAAAAAAATTCACGTTCTTTTCTAGACACGCGCCAGCGTGTCAAGCCAAGTTCAAGCAAAAGAACTGGCTAGCCAGCGCCAAGTGTAATATCACACGAACCACTTGGTGCCACTTTTGAACCCTCTATAACTCAAAACCTCTTTAATGTAAACACATAAAACTACGTGTGTTTAATTATATCCACAAGGACATGTAGAAGCCCAAATTTCATGAAGCTAGCTCAAACGGTTATAAAGATATGAAGGTCGAAAAGCCGTAAATTTTACCACTAACTGACTGACATATAGTACCTAAACCTAACCTACTTCCAGATGACCTAGAAGGATGAAATTTAGAATCTAGCTCGGTAATTGTGTAGAAGCGTAGGAAAAATCAAAAAATAAAAAAGTCGAAAAATAAGTGGTGTCTCCATACAAAAAAACTTGTAACATGCGCTAAGAAAACCACGCAGCGGAAAGCAAGAAAAAACGTTTAGATCTCCATTCTTTTTGCGGCGAAGCCCACAGCCAAGCATAATTTTTGTATTGAACTTGGGTCTCCTTTTTTACATTTATGTTTTTGGTGGGATTATTACTTACAACATTGCTATTTAACTTTTATCTATAGGACTTGTAGTTTTGCCGGAAATTGAGATAAACAATTTTTTACCCTTAAACCCCCCCTCCCACACTTTCCGACCTCAGATCGTCCGTAAATTATTTTTCCTTTAATTTTCTTTATATTCTCTTCTTTTTGCAATGGGTTTCATCCTACGATTATTTTTTTTTCGTTTTAAAAATTATCTGCACTGGTATATACACGACCCTATGCGCTTTGATTTGCCACCGGACCCACCGAGATTAGGCCACCGGACTTAGAATTAGAGTCAAAACTTGAATTTTAAAGAACACCGTTATCCACAGGTTAACTTTTATTTCACAATTATGGCTGAAAACCTTTAATGGAAGCCTCCATAAAATTTCTTGATAATCTGCTTTGTACTTTTACTAATATACATGACATCGGAATTGAATGATTTTGTATTCCTGCGCCACCGCAGTTAGTACTTACGTGTTTGGCAGGAAAATTACGCAGCCAATCGGTCATCCTAACACGCAGTTTGCAAGAGCACAACTGAACGGTGCGGGGAGAGCCAGTAAGGTGTCTTCAAAATCGTGTTGTAACAAGTAATGAAGTATACAAAATGCGCCACCGGTATTGCTTTTTTTTGTAGGACATTTTTAAAAGATATTTTAAGAGCTGTTGCACTGTCTTAAATTACTCCGTAAATATATATTAGTTGTGTTATTTAATGTTTTTCTAAAAAACATTCCTTTTTAATAAAATTTATTTACCAAAAAAAATAAAATTTATAAAATATGTAAATAAATGGAGGTCGGACAGTACACCGGAATTAGATTTTAGGTCTTAGATATTTTTTTATTAAGAATCTATGTATTAAATACATGTAAATACTTTACTATGATGTAGACCACAATTTAAACTACCTATATAAAATTATGCATAATTGTAGTTTGCCTCCACACATTAATTTTCTACCTCGCCGTCTGAAAAATGCACTTGGGAAATTCACCCTTATAAGTGTTGTCCATGTCACACATAAAAGAGACTTGAGACCTACTACAGAGATAGAATAGAATATTCGAATTTGTATTATTACAATCCTTAGTATGTCAGAAGTTCTAGGAACAAATATTTTCAATATATAAGAGAATAAGTATTAAAACTTTTATGGAAATTCGCTCTCAAAGTCTAAAATCGAAAACGTATATTCGCAACAAGAATCGAAAAAAAACCGGGCAAGTGCGTGTCAGGCCACACGCAGTGTAGGGTTCCGAAGTAGTAAGTTTATCGACTATTACTCATTAACTATACTTATGCTAACATAGCCGTGATAATTTTCCTTGTAAATTCATCATTATAAAGTATTTTTGAGATTTTTTTCACTTTTCCAACACCAAATTAGCACTTTAAAGTCAAATATTTCGCAAACGGACCCCTAATTCCAAAAATGATCTTACGAGACCCATAATATTTTTAAAAGACCTTTTTAACGTTTTCCGACACTATAGGGTACGCGATAAATAAAAAAATCATCCTTACGTTACCTGTAGGGGAGGTACCCTGAAAGAAATGTTTTTCAATATTTTATTCTATGATTCTGGGATCTTAGGGTCTCGATGTTTTACTTCGGACAGACAGACGGACGGAGAGAGGGACGGATTGACGTGACGAAACCACAAGGGTTCTGATTTTACTTCGGAACCCTAAAAATGACAGATTTGCATTCTGTTATATTTTCTTAAGTATCAATACAGAAATCGATGAGTTATAATTATATTATTATACATTCGAAATATACCGTGAGTTAACTAATTTAATAGTCGTTGCAGAGCTTATAGATAGAGTTAATTTGGTAACGTAATGAGATAGGAAAAAGTTAGCATTTTCTTAATATCATCTTTTTTAATATCATCTCTTTTCCTCGTTAATCTATGTAGAGACTCAACATTCATTTGTCAAATAAACGTCTACCCCGGCCACAGTTCAGTCACAAATAATTAGAATGACAAAGTTATAAGAAATAATACCTTTATTTACTTAACACAGTGTATCAAAGGGACGATGAAACTGTTTCAAACTTCAATTTAAAGTGCTGTTGGACGGAGTTATTAAAACTTCAGTGCAATTTAAACACAAAAGCTCGAGATAGTAACACGCTTGCATTATTTTGACGGTATGAAGTGACGTGCAGAGCGCAGACAAATGGGGATTGTTTTCTGCTATTGGCGCTAGCACTGGATGACATATTACGTAGATATTTCCTGTCATGTTATGTATGAATTGCAATGATCTTTCAGTTTGTTTCCATAGTGCACGGAACTAAAAAAAAAGACGGACGTAATCTCAAAAACAAATTCAGTGAACCACGCATAGTAATACCAACTCTCTATTCGTACAAGTACACACCCACACATTGACACCATACTGCGTCAATCGCGAATCAAAAATTACGCACACATGGTAAGCGAGCGGCCATTGCTATGTTTCACTTTCGATTAGTCGAGGTAACGTCCGCCTTTTTTTCATGTCCGTGCCATAGTGTAATGATTGTCCTTCAAAAAGCGAGTCTTTAGCACGACATTTAAACATAGATTACCCGCTATGAATGTTAGTGGCTAGAAGTGTCCATTCAAAGATAATTTGCTTTGTTTACTCAAAGAAAAATATAAAATGTTAAGAAAGAAAATAAGTTGTGAAAGAAGAAACGACAAAGTTTTATCATTATTTAAAATACGTTGTAAAGTGGTAACTTTATGTAGTCCTGCACATACTTTTATCTTGAAATATGCGGTAGTAAATACTAAAATCAATGTAGTTAGTTGCCAAAGGCGAGATTGTAGACGCTCGTAGTATGAAAACAAATATTTATGTCTGGATGTGAACCCAAATTACTATTTAATTAAAACAAGTTTCAAGACGGATCAAAGTTTTAAAGAACTTTCCGAGTTGTCTTGAATAAATAAGACGGGTTGAATATTCCAACAGGAGTTAAGTTCTTTAGTACATATTTAATAAAGGGATTATAAACGATGCACTGGCTAAATATTAAATACGAAGAAGTGATAGCCGGATAAATTTTCTAAATTTAAGTTTTGGGCAAATTGAAAAGTAATTATTATTTTCTCCGGTATGAAGTACCTACTGAAGTATTGAGAGGAAATCTGCTAATGTTTTTTTCTGATAATGCTATCAAAGGTATGAAACCTTTCTTCTTCTTCGTCTTCTCTTACCTCCACTTTGCTAGCGTGGTGGATAGTGACCTTTATGCCATACCTACGTTGTGATATGAGAGGAAGCTTGAACCTAATATTGAAATTGATTTGTAATGATAACTCCTGCTTGAGTCAGCTGCCAAATGACTCATCGTGTTCAGGCTGAAGGCTTCTTTTTGGCCGGCAATGCTGATGTAATGTCTTTGCTGTCACTGATGTCCATGGACAACTATAGCCACTTACCATCAGGTGGATCGTCATCTCGTTGTCAGCTGTTTCTGATTTTACTAATTTTGTTATGTAACAATTTTTAGTAAGGGAAAATTATTCTTTCCAGATTTGAAATGTACGCTTCTACGGTTACATAATTATACAGGGTGTTACAAAACTACCCGTAAAGCCGAAAGGAGGTTAAATGAGGCCTTATAACGAGTCCATTCACAATATTTAAGAAGCGTAGTAACGCTGTATAACATACCCCAAAAAATATATATTATTAATTTCACTGACGTGCAAACCCTACTTCAGTAAAATTAAAGAGTAAGCTACGCAAAATGTACCTATATTTTCACTTAATTCGCGGAACGACAAAAATTGTAAAAGACCTAACCTAACGTAACGAAACAACCTAAACGAACACTTACTTTTTCATAATAATCGTCAAATTTACAGAAACGGCTCAAAGTGTGCTCCGTCTTGCTCAATACACAACCTCGCTCGTCGGGATATGGCTTATGTGGCATTTCGCACCATCGTCGGTGTTATTGATGCGAAAACCGAATTAACACGCTGTTCCATCTCATCACAAAATATTTTTTTTCCAACTTGACATTTTTTAAAGCCAGTACTTGAGTATAATGACATCCTTGTATTGAGGTAGCAAACATTTATGAATGAAAAATAGAAAAATTATAAAAGTAGACAATTATTAGGTAAAATAGGTACGTAGGCCTTTCTGTTAAATAATCTTTCTTACTAGGGTTGACAAAATTTTTGGTTTTGATAATTAATTATATTTTTTACGGGGTATTTTGTAACACGTTGTATAATATAAATATTAGGACTCGGTTATACTCATGGCTATCGATGCTGCGGTTGGGAGAAAATTCCGGCAGGTAATATTTGATTGACGCTAATAACAGCTGAGCCTGACAACCTTACATTTTCATTTCCCTATGTCAATAATATTATTACGCAAAGATATCTTTCCACTTACATCATTATTTGGGGCTCCTTTAAATTTCTTTGCGAATGTCACTAATACTCATTTTTTGGACAAACCTAGCAAAGGGTAAGAATTTGTGAACTGTTAATTTACCATTATTCTTACCTCCTTCAAATCTGTAATCCTTGTATAAAATATGTTTAAGCGCCAATATGTTTATAATCACCCTTTAATACAAAAGCAAATTAAATACTGTACTGACGCCAGATTAGTGTTTAAACAGCGCTGAGCTCAGAGAATCAACACCATAGGCAGCCTCTTCGTTTGACGATACGACTACGACATAATAATTATGTACCTATGTATTGTGTACACACGAAAACATTGCATGACGGGAGGTAAAGAGTCTACTTTACTATAGCATATCGTACCATGAACGTATCAGGCACGTAGCAACACGATACCCTCGTTGGAAGGGCCCTGGTTATTCCCAGCAGTTTGAATGATGAGTTTAAATTTATGTTCTCCGTCTGAGTGTCTTTTTTTTATGCTTTTAGCAGGCAAACGAGCAGATGGGTCACCTGATCGTAAGTGATCACCGCCGCCCATGGACATTAGCAACACTGGGGGCGTCACCAACGCGTTGCCGGCCAAGAAAATGACGACAGACCCGCTTCTTGAAGGACCCCATGTCATAGTTTAGAGGGAACACCGATGCAGGAAGTTTGTTCCACAGTTTACACGTACGTCTGTTGTTGTCTTTGTGTATTGTCCATGATAAAGCTATGTCGTATAGAATCCTAATGCAGGACTATGAACGTGTAGCGTTACTTAAGCTGTGTCGTTGTCGTGTCTAATGAAGAGGCGGCCATACGCTAAATATTTCTTGCGACATCAGTTGCAGGCTGGCGAGCGTCCAAATTATCCATATGAGTTTAATTTTACGTACAGTTTAGCAACTTCAAGTTATACACTGGCTGCATCACTGAAATTTAGCTGTATTGTAGCCTGCTTAGAAATATTGTTTGTTTTGATAGTATGATATGCCATCATCTGAGCCCGTTAATTGTCCACAATGCTGATCTAGTGTCGAAATTGTGGACTGGCAAATATAAAATACCTTTGACAACAGTATGGGAAACTTTCTCGTTTAAAAATTTTACTGCAGATAGGATCCGTCATTATATAGGTGCATGTTATTAGCATAAAGATTTGCCATTTATTTGTCACATAAAACTTTTTACTGCTGGGAGACTTTTTATTAACAATGGACAGTTGCTGTTGTCCGCGAGCAGGGGGCGAGCTTAGAAAGACTCAGCCGAAAAGACAACAGAACTATTACAAAGAAGGAGGATTATATAAAGTTGCCAGCATACCCACCCTGGGGTTCAAACCTTGGCTTATCATGTCGTGGCCGGACGACGATCACGGAGTCTCTCACTATTACAAGGCCGCACAATAATTTCCTATCTAGCAATCTCCTAAAATCGTTTCTAAATTGTTGTACTGTTGTACATTGTGTAGTGTGTTAAACCTTATTTTTATTGGAAGATAGTTGTGGCATTTTATCGCTCAGTTGTGTGTTAGCATTGATAGCAAGAGTAGCTACAAATTGGAATGTGTTCGCGTCACGTTCGATACGATTTACAACACTGTCCAGTCACTAACAAATATTCTCTAGTCTTGTTAAAAGGTTATTAAACCACGATATAAAGTGTTTTAGAAGCTCTTTTGCTTGCGATGTTAGTGAGTTTCTTTGTTTGCTTAGGTTTCGCTATTACTAATTTTTGTACCATACCCATGTATAAGAACAAATGTCAGATTTACTAAATGCTAAAAGTATTCTATTCTTAGATAAGGAAGATTACATGCCTACTGCTACTAGGTACAATGAAAATAGAAATGTATATCCAATATTAAAGATCACAGCCATAATTATCATAATTATACACCGAGTTGATTTTGGAGAAGTTTATAATATTATCATATTTGCAGCGAGATTGTTTATAATTTCAGTATCAATAAAAAGTAACGTGAAATTGTACAAATATTCAGTGTTGTTTTATTAAAAACAAAAAATACTTTATATTCACAATCGTAATTGCTACTATTATTCAACGTGTGACAATTTATACGAGATTATATTCACAAAATACGAGTATTATTTTCATTCACACGATGCTGGCTTACTAAAAACTCGTATTCATAGAATAGGCAAAATCCGATAAGCTAATCTATTGTCCATTTGCTAAAAAACGCATGTGTATAAATTAACATTGACTTTTTATTTGAAAAATTATTAAATAGTATTGGTATTGATTTCTTGTTATTTTAATCAGTTATTATTCAAATAACTATAAATATTGTAGATATTGCAGAATAACGTCTATCGATATATCTAATGTGATGGTAAACTGTACCTAAATATTAAAAGGACATCGTTGATATTAAATGCCTGAGAAAATAATTACGTATATTATTTAATTCATAAATTGTATGTATTAAGAATTTTAATTATAGACATCCATTAGGGCGATTTTTAGCCTTACAAGCTATAAAAATGTACTTAGTGTATCACTGGATTCCAAAAAATAGCGTGGGCTTGATTACATTAAATATTTGAAAATGTTACAATTTAGTACGAGATATTACGAAATGATTACAATAAGTGATATGAACCATCGTTACAAAATCTTTACGCCAGCTTTTCAGTTGTCTATAGCGTCGATAAAACGGTATTAATATTCGATCAAAGATCGCCTCCGCAATAATTAACACTCCCCATTGATATTAAACGACACACTTTGATGGGGCAGTAAATTGGGTATTTACAGAAAAAGTTATTAGAATGTGCTAAAAAAAATAATTTAGGTGCGTCGGACAGATTTTTCCAAACCTATTATGGGTGGATGACATACACGTCTTTGAAAATTATTGCGTAGGAATTTGCTCACTTTTTATGTCAGTCGAAACGTGCTTGACAAAAAATAAGCTAAAACATTGAGACAAATACTCGTAGAGACAACTTACTCTGATGATGCTCCGTTTCGAGGCAAAACACGTGTTTGTATATGTATGTTTGTTTATATTAATTAGTTATTTTAGGTCTGTGGATGTTTACATTACTGGGGAAGGGAGGCGCTACTCTTGTCTCACAGGTATACCTATACTTGGTCTATAAGACCAAGTAACATTAATCAGCCAATTTGAAACTTAGAGATTTATAAGAGTTGGAAATAATTTTAAGCTATGTAAGAGAAGTCCAGACTACACTGTTGTACCACTCACACTGAAAATAGACCCGAGTCCACCCGCGGGACAATTATGGCTACCGATGATATAATGTTACCAGTAGCGGCCATGCAACATAAGTAACGGTAATTGCCCCTCGCGATGACGCGGTCTGCCCGTTCTCGGGCCGTTACTTTCAGCAGATCATCGTTTACGTCCCAAAAGGGCGACATTTTACGAAGACCTTTTGTTAGCTATAAAGTCCCTGAATTTATAACTGTAGAATTAGGTCACGTTATTTGAATATTATACTATCATTTAAATAAATAAATAAAACACTTATTGGTGTTTATTGGGGACTTGAATTAAGAAGAGTGCGAGAATGAGGGGATATTTTTGAAGCTTTCGAAGTTAAGACTCTTGATTCTTGATCGGGACCTTACTGATCCCGATGCTCATTATCTATTCAAAGCAATCAAAAAGGTTAAGGATAAGACATTTGATTCAAGTGGCGTTTTTTTGATTAACGTAGATATTAGGCTTATTATATGGAATTGAAAACTGTTGCCAACCTCTCGAGTATTATACCTATCGTAGGAGCTTTTTTATTTTATATTCAAATTCAAATTCAAAATTATTTATTCATGTAGGTACAGTACCATTGATACACTTATGCACGTCATTTTTTTAACCACCCAGCTTGTATATAAGTTATGTGTTGCTGACCAAGAAAGAAAATAAAAGAATGGAAGAAAGAACTGGCTCTCAAGCCAAATAAGAGGGTGGTATGATGTGGTATGGTGGATGTATTTTAATATTTTGTTACGCCCTGTAAATTACTTTATACTTCTCCAAATAGCGGATTTAGTTTCAGATCAAGATTAAAAGATTTTGATAAAGTAGGTATACATATAACTTACGTAGCTAATTATGATAAAGCATTTATATAAACACCTATAGGAAGGAACTCCGTAATACCTAATTAAGTATTCACGGGATTCGGAAAACATTTTTTCTGTAACTTCAAGTGCTAAAGGAGCTCTTCACCTCATCAAAAACTTCCCAAATATGTATTTTCAACAGAATACCATTTGAAATTTTATCGTTTGCGGTTTTATTTAGAGCAGTGGAAATTTCGACGTGTAAAATATTCAATGATCAATTAGGGATTGTTTATGTCAAAAACCTCACGTAATTCGAACATGGTTGTGAGGTTGCAACCTAAATAAAATTACACATTATCGCTGTTAATGATAATACCTATCGTTACCGGTATCACGTTATTGATTAACCAAAAAGTTATTTGATTGAATGTGATTTTCGTTTTGGGCATGGAATAACATTGGAAATAAATTAAATTGACAATTGACAAAAATACTGCGTAAGCAAACTTTAACTTATTAACTTGACTAGCACATTTGTAAAGTGATTAAAACATTGTAATAGTCAGAATATTGAAAGTCAGTTACTGAACAAAGACCATTAAATCGCCATTGAAAATATGTTTTTTTTAGTACCTATCTTCGTACCTAACCTTGCACTTAAAGGATACCCTCGTACGGAGTATAGAGAGAATCTAAATAAAAGCGTTTAAAAATATTACATGTAGGTACTTATCATTTGAAATCTTATTCCTCTTAAACAAGTATAACTCAAAAATTCCTTTGCTGTCATTTATTGTTTTAATTTTTAGCACGTTCCACTTCTTAAACTTAAACCGTGAATATTAATACGCTCATAATTTCTTTTTATACATTTTTATTATATAACATGTTTGATACGATTAATCTCTCTCTCTCTTTATTAATCATCTGTCTATTCTTGAAGATTATCTGCTCGCCCGCCCGCTACATTTTGTGACACTCTCTCTAAGTCATCTAATCTACGACTCCACACCGCACCTCACACGACTCATCTCACCTCACGACTTACCTCACCTCACTTTACTCATCACATCATTTACTGGTCCTCTCTGAAATTACTCCGTAACAATACATTTTGGAATTGCTTTATTGTATGTCTTCAATCCATTAAATATCTACTTAGCTACATTTATAAAAGAGATAATTTCCCCGTTTGACCAACTTGTCCAACGTGTTCCGATAATTTACCAAAAAGTACAGCAGTGTGTTAATAATTGTGGTAATAATTTGAAAGTAGGAATATGATTTTCAATACCATTTAAGTGTTATTGAAATTATATTTTTTATGTAAATAACTGCTAAAAATTCTACCGGTATCTTGATGAAAGTTTACATATAAATGGAATAAGAGTCCTATAAAAATTGCCCGTTTGCTCAAACAATGTAGTCGTTTGAGACAGACAACAAGAAGATACCATCGTGAATAAGCCACTGCCAACTTCTTTATCTAACGCCATCCGAGATAGTAACATCTGCCGACTTTCCTTTATGCAAACTATTTGTAGATTTGCTTTCTGATGCAACTGTTTAGAGATAAGCTTTTCTGAACATCTGTATGGAATATTCACAATACTCACAATTGTTTTTACTACCTACCTTTTTGCATTTTTTTTATTCGAGTTTGGGTTATATTTTTAGATTTTAGATCAAGGTTTAATGATGTACAAGGGCTCTTGGCTGTTGGTCGTATTGATTCGAAGATTTTGTGGCAGGTTTGTTTGTAAGATATGATTTTAAACATACACTTTTAATATTGTGTGCTTCTTTGCCAGAGAAGAATTTTTAAGAGCCTGTATGACTTGTACAATGTACCAAGAAATTGTACAGGGTTCGTAGTTTGACGATACTGAAGACTCAATGTTTACGAGGTTTACGTTACTAAGTATCCCATTTTGTTGGATATAGGAGGATAGGATTATGTTCCCAAAGAACAAGAAAAAAGTCAGAAAGGCTCTAATAATATTGAAGTAAAACTTCTTTAGGCGCGACTTGAGAGTAACTCAGATTATTTTTCGGACGGAAATAACGCTCTATAGTCGTTGACGCAGTTTCTGCTATTTAAAAATGAAAACAAAAGCGTAAACAAAATTGAAGTACAGATACATAATTTTAATAAGATTAAATTTTACTGTATCTGTGACAAGTTTATACACATAATAAGTATTACGGGGTATCGAATAATTACAGCTTTTTTAACGATAATTATAGCTTTATATTCGTTTTTGTAAAGGATATTGTTAATAAATTGTCAACTGTAATATGGTATTTATTTATTTTAAATTAAGTTTAATTTTTTGGTAATGTCACCAAAGTCAAAAAATTTTTACTTCAATGGCGCGTAAAGATTACACGCACCACGCACACACTTTTGTTTATTTATTACTACCTACAGTTTAATCTGCACAATTTTAAATTGATGAAGAAGTATGTCAGACTAATAGTAAGAGTCTCGTTAGGTTTAAACCCCAGAATCCAATTACTTTGAATGTATTAAGATGACACCTTTTCTATCATGACTTTTCAAAAACTAATAAAATGTTTATTAATAGTTTTGGTCGCTTTTGTTTTGGTTTTTAGGAAATCTAAACATATAATAAAACTGTAATTGGTATTTGTCTTTGTACATGCTAGATATTTGAAATAAACTATTAGTATTGAGAGAATTTATTAACGCATTAACAATAAAAGTGTTTTTTTTCGTGTATTTCAGCTTAAAACGAATTTAAGAACTAATTTGTTTCCGGTTGATGTTTTGTAGTAAATTTGAGGTAATAACAAGTGTTTTGTTTATTTTAATCGTTTATAAGTTAGCAAATAAACAATTATGTCAATTGCCCTAGTGCCAGCTAGACTAAACTAGTTTCTCGAAACGAAGCTATGGCATTTACTAGTTGTCCCTATAAATCTAGAAGGTTCAAATATATATACTATATACTTTTCCTGGTGTTCGAAATAGCTTTCAGTTGAGATCTTTTATTTGTGTTGTTAGGTTAACTCCCACGGGGGCCATTCTTATACTCCGCGCGCACCTGAAGGCTTCCCGGAACACATTTATCAACCATGTTTGAACAGATGATAAAGTTTGTGCTTACTTCATTTTTGGAGGACGGAGATTTGTTTTGGTTTAAAAATAAAAAAACATCAGCATAATAACGCTTAAATATGGCCACATAAATAAATGTTTCGATTGCTTAATTGAATATTTAAATATCTTAACAAAATAGTACGATGGTGTGTCGGATACTAAATAGGGTACCGAAAAAAATCTTTTCTATAATGTTTTATGGACAAAATACTAAAAACTTTACCTGTTGTTTATGGCTGCTTTTTATTTGGCCATATTAAAATATTTTTTAAACGATAAATATGGCGGATTATGTAATGTTTAAATTGACTCATTTTCTTCACATTTAATGTATTTCGAAACTATGTCAGCCTTCACTAACCATTACTTACATGACATCTTCATATTATATTATATTTTAATTAAGTACATAATTAAGTTAAGTTATTTTAATTAAGTACCCCCTGTGGTGTCCGGGTTCACTTTGTAGAATAGCACCACTCCCGTTTTTCCTGGGATGTCGTAAAAGGCGACTAATAGGACAAATTCAGGAAGATGGGCAGCAGCATCTTCCTGTGTGTGACGAATACCAGTCAGGTCACCTGCGGTCACCAACACGCACTAGCCAAGCGTGGTGACTATCGGCTAAAACCCCCGCATGTCAGTCACAAATGAGCCTCGGCCCCCAGTCCCCGGCAGCCCCGCTATTCCTAGTTACGGTAGCGGCTATGGTAACGGCGGGGCAGGGGGTGCTAAGAATCGCCGGCAGAGATCGGGCTACCAATACAAACGACGACTTCTGCACCTGACAACATATAACACCAGGACACTGAGGATCGACGACAAGGTAAAAGAGCTGGAAGAAGAGATAGACGAGTGAAACTGGAGTATTGTGGGTTTAACTGAAGTCCGAAGACAGGGGGAGGACACGATAATACTCAAATCCGGAAACTTGTTCTATCACCGGGAGGGCGAACATCTGTCCCAAGGTGGTGTCGGGTTTCTCGTTCACAAGTCCCTCGTCAACAACATTGTGCAAGTTGGGAGCGTGTCGGCCAGGGTAGCGTACCTTACACTCAGAATATCCAAACGGTATTCGTTGAAGGTTGTACAGGTATAATCCGCGCGCGACGAGATTGGTATGGAACCTTGTCGAAGTAAATCAAAAACAAAAGTTCTCAAGAGGTGTTAGCAAAAAAATGCGAATTTCTGCGATCTATCATAATGATTATATATAAAAAATGTTCACGGTTGTAATCAATTCAATAAAATGTTTAGATCATCATCAGAGTTTTCGTCATCTTCAGAGCTTTCACTTTCGTCAGAAGTATCGCCTTCTGAAAAATAGAATAAAAATATAAACAGACTACCTAAGTACTGCAGATGATGGAGATCGCTATTGGGGACGTTCTACTTTAAATTATTATGCTTCGCCTATAATATTAGCATATATTTTATAGCATATTATTTTATAGCATATATTTTATTTAAAATACAACTAGCATAATATGAGAGCTTCGACGCGAGTTTGCCAATTAAAGATATTATAATATTTTACTATAGCTGTCAAATGTCATAGTAAAATCGCTACACCTGACTAAATTCGACTACCTTTTTTTACATTCAATATCATTGTTGCCGACGCTACGGCTTGCCGATGACACGTAAGCGTCTCAGTTCCAAAAGGTCGCATCCCATTCTTATCGCGCGCGGATTATATATGCGCCGACTTCGACACATCCCGACGATGAGGTTGAGGTTATGTATGAGGACATAAGTAGAGCCATACATACCTCTAAAGCTCACTTCAATGTTGTGATGGGGGACTTCAACGCGAAGCTGGCCACGCAAAGCGGCGCCGAGATGAAAGTGGGTCCCTACGGAATTGGACGACGGAACCACCGAGGACACTTGCTGGCCAACTTTTTGGAGAAGGAAGATCTCTTCATGATGAACTCCTTCTTCAGAAAGAAGCCACAACGCAAGTGGACTTGGATAAGTCCTGATAGTTCCACGAAAAGCGAGATAGACTTCATTCTGGCAGACAAACGGCACATATATTTAATGATGTCTCTGTGATCAGCAGGTTCAAAACCGGAAGCTATCACCGTCTTGTGAGAGGCACATTAAATATCGACCTGACTCCTGATAGTTCCACGAAAAGCGAGATAGACTTCATTCTGGCAGACAAACGGCACATATATTTAATGATGTCTCTGTGATCAGCAGGTTCAAAACCGGAAGCGATCACCGTCTTGTGAGAGGCACATTAAATATCGACCTGAAGCTGGAACGGTCACGCCTGATGAATTCTACGCTTCGCCCAACATCCGTCCAAATCCAGGGATCCGAGAACTTTCAACTTGAGCTGCAAAACCGTTTTGCGTGCCTAGAATCGTGCACGACAGTGGACGAGTTTAACACCAGGATGCTAAAAACTGTCCACGAGGTAGGGTCGAAGTATTTCAAGACCCACCCTAGTGGTAGATCTCAGGTTCTCTCAGAACAAACTCTCGGTCTTATGAGGGATCGACGAGAACTATGTGTGCAGTCTCCAACCTCTAGGGAATACCGACGGCTCAATGAGCAGATCTCCAAGTGCAGGCGACGCGATTTGCGAAAACACAACGCAAATCGTATAAAAAAACACAATTGAGCGAAACTAGGGCTCCAAAGTGTTCGCCAGGGATCTGTCTATTGGGTAAAGTCAGCTTACGAGGTTGAAGACCGAGTCCGGCACCATGGTTTCGTTGAAACCGGAAGTTCTGAGAGAGACTGAGAGATACTACGGACGGTTGTATGCCTCCTCTCAAGCTCCACCTCCTAGCAAGGAGAGCGATAAGAGAGCTAAACTGACCCGACACTAAACAGAGGATATCCCGGACGTCAGCCTGTATGAGATTAGAGAGGCTCTCAAACAGCTTAAAAACAACAAGGCACCGGGAGATGACGGAATCACAACCGAGCTTCTAAGAACTGGAGGAAAACCCCTTCTAGTGGCGCTCCAAAAACTGTTTGATTCCGTCATTAACACTGGAACTACCCCGGAAGCGTGGGGCAGAAGTGTGGTGACGCTGTTCTTCAAGAAGGGCGATAAAGCCCTTTTGAAGAACTACAGGCACTTCTGAGCCACGTTTAGAAGCTGTTTTCGAGGGTGCTCACAAATCGTATTGCACGCAGGCTTGACGAACAAGCAGGATTCCGAAAAGGCTACAGCACCATAGACCATATACACACACTGCGGCAGATTATACAAAAGACCGAGGAGTATAATCTGCCGTTGTGTGTTGCCTATGTGGACTATGAGAAAGCCTTTGATTCTATCGAGACCTGGGCTACTAAATTCTCTCCAGCGGTGCCGGATCGACTGCCGGTATATCGAGGTGTTGAAGTGTTTGTACTCATCTGCCACCATGTCCGTCAGAGTACACGACACAGCAACGAACCCCATCCAACTGCAGAGAGGTATCAGGCAAGGGGATGTCATATCCCCAAAACTGTTCACTGCTGCGTTGGAAGACGTGTTCAAGCTGATGGAGTGGAAACGACGTGCCATTAACATCAATGACGAATACATCACACACCTGCGATATGCCGATGATATAGTCATCCTGGCGGGTTCCCTGGAAGAACTTGGTACAATGCTCGGGGAGTTGAACAGCGCCTCAAAACAGGTGGGTCTTAAGATGAACATGGACAAGACGAAAATCATGTCAAATGTCCATGTCACACCAGTACCGGTTGTGGTTGACGGCGCTGCTCTTGGAGTTGTAGACGAATACAATTACCTGGGACAAGTGATCCAGATGGGTAAGTCCAACTTCGAGAAAGAAGTCAGTTGTAGAATCCAACTGGGATGGGCTGCGTTCGGGAAACTGCGTCATATCTTGTCGTCCAAAACACTACCTCAATGCCTGAAGTCGAAGGTGTTCGAGCAGTGTGTGTTGCCAGTGATGACATACGGATCCGAGACGTGGTGCTTTACTATTGGTTTGATCCACAAGCTCAGAGTTGCGCAGCGGATTATGAAGAGGGCTATGCTCGGTATTTCTCTACGTGATCGCATCAGAAATGAGGAGATCCGTAGACGAACAAGGGTAACCGACATAGCTCAAAGAATTAGCCGGCTGAAGTGGCAATGGGCTGGCCACATAGTGCGAAGGACCGATAACCGTTGGGGAAGAAAGGTCCTCGAATGGCGCCCACGTCTCGGAAAAAGGAGCATAGGACGCCCCCCGACCAGGTGGACTGACGACCTGAAGAAGACAGCGGGCATCCGCTGGATTCAGAAGGCTCAGGAACAGTCAGATTGGCGCAAGTTAGGGGAGGCCTATGTCCAGCAGTGGACCTCTAAGGGCTGATGGATGGATGGATGGACATAATTAAGTATTTCTGTTTAAATATTGTCTCTATAATTTCTAGGTAAATAGTGTTTGTAAGGCACATTTTAAGTTCGTAGCGTAAATCTTTCGCGTGGATTGAATATACTTACTACAAATACCTTAAAAGAATATACTCACTCAACTGAGCGAAAACTTCATAGTTACTGAAGTAGGTACAGGTATAGGTACATGATTCTAACGGTCCAAGTTTTCTTAAACTTGTTTATTTAGGGGTTAGACTAGCCTTTGTGATGAGTCATTCAAACTTGTCTTCAGATGAAAGCGAAGCTTCATTCAGAGCTCGTCCAAATAACGCGTTCGTTTCGGGGCGGCTTACGCCCCAACTCAGAGTCATTAAAGATTACTTAAATCGCTCCTTAGTACAGAATTTGTATGGTAATTCTTTGCTAAAGAGCGATTAAAGTAACCGTTAGTGACTCTGAGTTGGGGCGTTAGACTACTTACCACAATTCCACCCTAGGTGCCGTAAGAGGCGACTATATCCGGAACGGTAGTGTTAGGGCTTCTCGGATGGATTATATTGGTAATATTGGTTTTAATAGTGCATTATTACTATTATTATTTCTCCGTGGGGTCCGCCTGGGAACCTCTTGCTTGAGTATGCTGCCAGACGACTTATCGCGTTCCGACTAGGGGCTTGAGAGCCGGTTATTTCTTTGTTTTTCTTCTCTCTTTCTTGGTCGGCAACGCATCACGATTTCTGTCCTTTGTAGTTGTTGATGGATAACTAATCTCCAACCGTCCTACCACGCACAGCGAATCCTAGTGTGAAATGAACAGTTGAGTTTGTATGCACACAATCTATATTCTTTATTATCTACTTTCAAGTTTACATAGATGGTAATGTAGGTACCTACTTAATATTTTTTATAAACGCTTACTATTTTGAACCAAAGGGAAGAAGTATTGAAATAGATTTATCTAATCATAAAAATCGTGTGACAATTTTTATGAATTTTTTGTTTATATTTGGTAGATATGAGAATAGGTCTTAAAGTATATTTCATATCACTAGGTTCCCAGGAGATTTACGGAAAATGCTCCCACGCGAACGAAGTCGCGGGCACAGCTAGGATTTACATAGACTTAAGTAATTATTATATTTATTTACGTCCTTGACCTGTGTCATGAGAACGTACTCATAAAACCCTTCGCTCCGGTAGTCAGTTTAATCGCAATAATAATATACGTAATTCTCAGAATCGTTTCAATTTGTCGTGTGATCTTTAAAACACATGTAACTTCGGTATGTTTCCCACACCCTCCCGTTTGAAAGGTAACCGTAAAGACCCAAAGGTTCACTCACAATCACAAAGGGTAGCGCAATGATGACATAAATTTGTGACGTGATTTTAATTAAACCTAATTCTGAACAGGGGCTAACGCTCCAAATTGCCTTTGTGAAAGAATTAGCGAACTGTAAAAAACAAAATAAACGTATTCCAGTTACCTAAACTACTTATTTTTAAACCTGAACTTTACAATATTACCAGCAGGTATTAAGTCTCAAAATTAATTGCAATTCGAATTTGTAACGAGGGTGAAGCGATACGATTATTCGCCAAAAAGCTGCCATTGCTTGGGACTATAGTGCTATAGCATTTCATTCGCGAACCATACTAGATATTTTGGTTACTAGATATTTTCTTGTTAGTAATAATATTATTCATTTAATTATAATATTGATATTTATACCTAATCCTTTTGTGGAGACCTCATAACCAAGAGGACCGGCTTCTGTCGCCACTTACGATACCCTAATTTGCGGGCATCAGATTGGGGTCAGTATTCTAAGCGACCCTAATCCTAATAAGGTTTGACCTATTGGTTTGACCAAGTAATTTTGTCACACATAATGTTGAGGAAGGGAAAGGAAAACAACAAAAACACTTAATACATGTTTTATTTACAAATGTATTCACAATTTATTAGGTCACACTAGAATGTACCTATTATTACTATATAATAACTATATTGCCGTGATTGGTGCTATCATATCACCTCAAATTGCAGTACAATTTCCCAATAATAAAAATAATTTATAAACATAAATTATAAATCATCACATTTGTTGCGACTATTACTTTATCAATAAGCATTCACAAAGATCCATACAAAAAAATAAATCCTTAGTTCAACTACACTAACGCCCCAACTAAAGAGTCTATAACGGTTACTTAAAGCGCTCCTTAGTACAGAATTTGTATGGTGATTCTTTACTAAGGAGCGATTAAAATAACCGTTAGTGACTCCGAGTTGGGGCATAAGTATAAGTGTATTGTTTAGGAATGTTTAAAAAAATGCATTTTAAAGCATCGTTTGAAAATTTTATTAATTATATTAAATTTTATCCGGAAATTTACATTAATTAATTATGTTAAACATGAATGTACCATGTTTTTTAAACAATTAATAACACTCATTTCTATGTACCAAGTATTAGCGCTATATTTACAAAAAATATTAATGAAATTAGTATCGAACATGTAACAATACAGATATTATTATTAGTTATAAGATTCTGAAACTGGAAACTATGTATATACAAGTACATGACTTTGCAATAATGTAGGGTTGTCAATAAAAAGTTTTTATGCCTAACACCAAATAGGTGAAATCTCTTTTCAAGGATTTTAGAATTCATATACAATATTTACAGTGTAATTAATCTTAAGTATATTACCAAAAACCCCTCCGCTAATTTGCTCTGGAGCAGCGTGGTGCAGTATGCTTTAGGCCTCCTCAAAATGAGACCCGTTCTCAGTAGTGGACCATCAATGAGTTGAAGCCATATATTACCAAAAATAACATAATTTTTTTGACATCAGAAATTAAGTAATACTAAAAAATAAGAATTAAATTAAACGTTATAATATTGATGTTAGATAAAAAACAATGAAATTTTCTAAAATAAGATTTTTTATTTAGTCAATGTTGCCACGTTTATCGAGCAACAAATTAAAACAAATGATTATCGGTCTGTATTATCGTCATTAATATTAGGTACAAAGTGAACATAATTCTGCAATTTTTGGAGTTTTTGTATCTTTAAAATAAAATTATGTATATTAGGGTTCCGTAGCCAAATGGCAAAAAACGGAACCCTTATAGATTCGTCATGTCTGTCTGTCTGTCTGTCTGTCCGTCCGTATGTCACAGCCACTTTTCTCCGAAACTATAAGAACTATACTGTTGAAACTTGGTAAGTAGATGTATTCTGTAAACCGCGTTAAGATTGTCACACAAAAATAGAAAAAAACAGTAAATTTTGGGGGTTCCCCATACATAGAACTGAAACTCAAAAAAAAATTTTTCATCAAACCCATACGTGTGGGGTATCTATGGATAGGTCTTCAAAAATGATATTGAGGTTTTTAATATCATTTTTTTCTAAATTGAATAGTTTGCGCGAGAGACACTTCCAAAGTGGTAAAATGTGTGTCCCCCCCCCTGTAACTTCTAAAATAAGAGAATGATAAAACTAAAAAAAATATATGATGTACATTACTATGCAAACTTCCAACGAAAATTGATTTGACCGAAATCTAGTAAGTAGTTTTTTTTTAATACGTCATAAATCGTAAAACGCAAAAAACATCGATCAAAGTTAC
Source organism: Thymelicus acteon (assembly GCA_951805285.1). Lineage (NCBI taxonomy): Eukaryota > Metazoa > Arthropoda > Insecta > Lepidoptera > Hesperiidae > Thymelicus > Thymelicus acteon. Next base: position 10,309,220 of record OX638229.1, on the reverse strand, counting down.
AACGAACTACAAGAACTTTTATATTATGTTACTTGATGCTACGGAACCCTTCATGGGCGAGTCCGACTCGCACTTGGCCGCTTTTTCTTCTCATGAACTCGAAGTGAAATGGTAGATACCTACTATAAAATTTATAAATAACATTAAAGTTAACAGCATCATTTTTTTTTATATTTCAACTCTTATCAGGTAAAATAAAAAAAAAATCTCGTATTTGAACCATGCGACCTTGAACAATCTATAAAATGTTCAACCTGTTATTTATAGGTGGTTGTAAGTGGTTGTAGTTGGTTTTAGTACATGCAATGCAATAACATCGTCATTATTATTATTTTGTTAGGTACTTCTACGTTAATAAACAAAAAAAAAACGTATTTAATTGAGCAGAATATCCATAGGCACAAAGGTCATTTATCCATGTTAGTTCATTTGCCCGAGAGATACGCTAGACTGCTCACGACACAATGACGTAATAAGAGCTAGGATAAACCGCAATGGTGTGCCATGTAGACTGAAAACAGTGTCATTCAAGAGAATTGTAAACGACGCACATAACATCTGGCACAAATTATTAAGAAAAATCAAAAGACAAAATGATATAGAAAAAAGTGTCATTCAGCGACTGGTTTTTATTTTTTCATGTCACTTAAGGGAGTTTTTTCTGTCTTATTTTATTGTGTTATATTCACGGACGTAAAAAAAGAACGGACATAACCTTGTCTAATCGAGAGTGAAGCATAGCAATGACAGCTCGCTTGCCATATGTGCGTAATTTTGTAATTTTTGATTCGCGATGGTGTCAATATCATAGCAGTATGGTGTCAATGTGTGGATGTGTATACTTGTACGAATACAGAGTTGGTATTACTATGGGTGCTTCACTTAATTTGTTCTTGGGATTACGTCCGTCTTTTTTTACGTCCTTGGTTATATTATAGATATAATAGAAAACTGGTCTACAAATATTAATGCTTTGAATTTTCCATCCCGGAGAGCTACAGGAATATTATACCAATAACAAAAAAAGCACAATATTCAATCGCTCAAATTATCAATAAACAGGGCATTTATTCATATTAGTTCGGTCATCTAAATTACTACTACTACTCTGGTAACAATGACATAACGGGAACTTGAACCAAACCACAATAGTGAACAATACTGCCGACTGCAAAACAATAACGTTCGATTGCACGTTTGACCAAATATAATTGGTTAGAACTGAATGAAACATACTATACAATGTAGAATTGATTGTTTCACACTTCAAAGCTTGTATGATTTATGCATAATGGAATCTTTAAATTAAATAATGTTTTGCACGTATAATATCCAATTTATTTTAGAATTTTCAAACCCTGAATATTCGTTATAATAATAATAAAAAATATTGCATTTAAGTTAATAATAACCAATAACAAAATCTTTCGCCCTTTAATCACCAATCTTAAGAGCTTCAGTTACATTCTACTTATTAACTTTAGCGGTACTTTTTACGATTACAGATACATCCAAAAACTCTGTTAAAACTCACGTACAAACGGACAGAAAATCACAAATTGAAGATTAGAGCTATTGAAGAAAATTGAGCCGGACTGAATTTACGTGTACCAAGTAAGTAATGAAGACGTCGGGAGACACTGGGAGATTGCCTATTACTACGTGAAGCTCCTGAGACTACTTTTCATCTTTTTTCTTTTTACGATGCTACTATGTTTTGACAAGAGCCTCTGTAATTTCATTGTTGAGACATAAGTTTCGTGTTTGTGCGAGTTTGATGGCAGTTTTGGCTGTTGTGAAGAATATACTTAGTTTTTAACACACTTTTCTTAGCTTTACTTGTAATTAATGCCAAAAGATATTTAACTTGCAAGCTACAAACAAAATAGCCCATATCTGAGGTGGTGAAGTGAACTGAAGTTCCACACTATTAATCTCAAATCATTAATTATATTCTTAAATTAGTGTCACTAGCTCAGAATGATTAAAGCCGTTTTGAGAATTTATAGGCAAACTAAAACGCTATTGAATATTTTAATGAATTTATTGCTTTACAACGATGAACACAAAAGTTCCATAATATGTTAGCGTTAAGCCGAGGCAAACTGCAGCCATATTACTACGTAAAAATGTTCCGATCAACAAATTATGAAAGTTATTTTTCAAGTTTGTAAAACGTAACATAACTTACCTAAACAGAGGTAGGTACAAGGGAGTCATAAATCTTTGTTACATAAGCCCACTAGCGCAAAATTCATCCAACAACTGCATTTTAAACAGTTGTTAAAAGTACAGATCACGTAGTTATTGACCCAGTTCATTGGATTTATTGAATCGCGAACAGAAATTTTATCGGCCGAATAAAAATGTTTTGACGGTGACATGCTAGCCCACGATGTTACCGCGATGCTTTCATGTTATTTAACGGTTTAAATAAAATATATGCTCACGTATTATAACTCTTTCCAATGAAACTACTTATTCACGCTACTGATATCAGACAGAAAAAATAGTTCATAGTCATTTCTAGCTAATGCTAGAAGAAACACACATTAAAGTTGTCCAATAGTTTTTAAATGAAATATTACATGATTTTACAGATATTTATTACATAAATAATGGATTTATTAAAGTAAATATTTGACTTGTAAGGTAGCACATAAGTTTAAAATAAACGTGTCTTAATAATGTCTAATAATAAATAATACCCATATCACGAGATGACACAGACCGATAGGCAAAGGATTGAAAAAGTTTTACTATTTCATATAAAACTTCTGATAATTGTGTGATGCTCTTTTAATAAGAGTCGCATTTTACATTCATTTCAATTTATACCATAAAATGTTTGGTTGAAAAACAACAAAATTATAAAGTTTCAACTTAATCTCCACCACATTATTTTTTACATCAGATACATACATTTTTATATATTTTATTCGACTGTATTTTATTTTATTATAACACAACCTTTATAGGTACTAACTACGACCTACATTTAATTGAAGGAGCACTTTAGTCAACGTTGTCCACAATTTAGCATTTCCCAGTTAAACGATTTAAAATTATCTTCCAAAGAAAATTAAAACTGCGTTACTATTTTAATAAAGTCCTCATTCATAATTTACAGAATATGTTTGCTATAACCGTTCAAAATAATTTGAATTTTACTCAAAACTTTTCAAGATCATAACTGTATGCTGGAAGACTATAATAGTTTAGATGATAATACGCTATGAATACTATCAGCATATACTTACTATCCGACCTCAGTAAAGGCATAAGCCTCTCGCATCCTCGTTATACCAGCAGAGAAATTGCGTTTTTATAAAATAAAACGTTATTCCTACGTAATAAAATCCATAGAGTTAACGATAAAATTCCCATTAACAAGTGTTCTCGTTATCAATGGATTGCTAAAGTATCAGGCGGGGTCGTAATGGATGATTTTAAAGCTTGTGCAGATAAGGTAGAGGTTATCATGTACCTTTGCCTTATAAGTGAGTAATAAATGAGTTATTTCGCTAAATAACATTTAACACAACAACGTTTTTAAATAACTTGATTTATTTGTATTAGGATTTAAGAGCTTAACTAATGGCGAGCTTAAAAATCTATAAATATGTCAATTATTTTTCAAAGATTTTATTGAACATTTAAAACAAAATTACAAATTTTGAATTGTTCGTAAATGATGAAATTCGTCAATACAATTGTAACAGTCGACAGTTTTCAAAATTTAACGTTATAGAGCTGGCACTATTTTATTGCGTAATAGTGTTGGTCGAATATATTATCTACAAAAAATAATCTTTTGTTCAATATGAAAACTTAACATTTTTTCCAGGCGATGCTAAGAACACACTTTTGAAAGTTTTATATACTATACCAGTAACAATTTGTAAGCTTGCAAGCAAAACTTGATCAAAATCTTTTTAGTAAGTACGATGTTAGTAGCGAACAGAATACATTAAATTTTTGCTCAAAAATAACACTTAAAATTTTGTGTTTGAGGCGTAACAAAGACATTGTTGTCGAGGCAAACAAAATGAAAATCCCTTCCCTTAATATATTTAGAATACAAAAGCGATTTCCCTTATCTGTACAGGCCCTTACTGGTAAATTTTCATAGCAATTTTACGACGGTTTTAATGTCTCATATAAAACACGTAATGTAATTAAGCGTCTGTACAAAGTGCTCCTCCAATTAACTCATCAATCTCAAGGTAATGAGATAATGTACTAGAATGATGAGAAATGTATTATGATAATAATTCGTTTTTCCATACATCAGTTACTTTGAGTATGAATAAGATGAGATTAACTTTCTTAAAATATGGTACTTGCACGATGCATTTTTAATACTATGTTAATGGTAAGGAAGATAATATTGAACGAATGTACGCAGGATTTATTTTCAGTAGGTATACCTTCAGATTTAAGTTCTTATTCACACTCTAAGTTAGCTTACACAACTAATCTATCTACCTTCTTAATATTAGATTAATGCGCATTTTATGCCTTTACAATTGCTATACTGTTTTCAGGTCATCTAGGGACAAGCGTTCTTACGAAATGGGATCGTAAGATTTTTGGATTTACGTAGAATCCTACGATGGTTTGTAGTAGATCGACGAGGAGGAATCTACTTTGACTAATAATAATTGATAGAGGTAATAGGGGAACGAGGTTCGGAACTGTTTGGATACCCGCACTCTGCATGGCCGCCGGTCGCTCGCCACTCACTACATGGACCACCACCGACGCGGAATCTGTGGAATGAAAAACATTTGACAAAAATTTACAAATAACCTACATATATTTGAACAAAATTTTTCAATACTCGCAGAATTAATATTTTATGATTTAATTTAGAACCAATAATTTTATAGAATTCAAGGTAATGCAAGAATTTTTTGAAACACGACAAATAAATAGGTAGAAGTAGGTACACAGTTAAAGTATTGTTATTTTTACGTATTACTTCATGAAATAAGAAGAATAGAATTAAAAGACAGATTCTGGAAAATTTAGGAATAAAAAGAAGAACTTTCTTTCTTTATTTCCTCTTCCTGTCTGTTTCTTGGTCGGCAACGCATCAGTGAAGCCTTTGGTGTCGCTGATGTTCATGGGTGACGATAGCCACTTACCATCAGGTGGAACGTCAGCTCCTTTATCGGATATTTCCATAAAAAAAAGAGAAGTTTAAGTATTATAATCATCAAAATCTTACCAGAGCTACTAGGAGCACATGTATAGTTGCCAGAGTCTCTGGGCGAGGCTCTAGCAATCAACAGCCGGCTAGTTCTGGTCCGTTGTTCTGTTTCAACACTGATGCCTCCGCGCTGAGCGTAATTCACCACGTTCGCTCCTCGGTACCAGTAGATGAAACTGTTGAGAAATAAGATGAGAAGTTAGAGTCACGAAAAATATTATGTGTATAATAAATATCTATTATGTATACAAATAAATAAAATCGGAGTGTCTGTTTGTAATATAAAAATAACCGCTTTTTACTAAGTGCACCTGGTACATATACATACATACACGGTACATATACCAAAACCACATTTTTCACAATTTTTGTCTGTCTCTATGTATGTCTGTCTGTCTGTTCCGGCTAATCTCTGAAATGACGGGACTTTCACTGGCAGATAGCTGATGTAACAAGGAGTAGTTAATAACTATAATGATAATAATTTGTAAATGAAGGTAACTAAAACTGATTTTTTGGATATACGGTATACGCTAAAACTTATACGCTTTATATTCAGGGGAATTTTCGGAACCACTGTAAACATTTGAAAAATCCTTTCACACTTTGAAAGGTGAATTATTCCAATGCTAGATACGAGTGCTCGAAGCTTGTATCAATCGTAAATGAACGATCAAAGTAAGCTACTATGAATGATACCGGTAGTTGGATTCATACTTTGAAGGCCAAGTTAACCCATCGTCCAATTGTGATCGTAAGATAATGCCTTAAGAACACACTCGTATAATGGTTGACTCAGGATTTGTGAAGCTTGAGTTAGCCACTAAGACGCCCACCAAAGTCATTGCCCTCTACTTAAGCTGCGTTATGGAGTACGCTCTAAGCTTCCTTAATTTGCGAAGAGAACCCAGCGCGGTCATTGGAACCATAAAGGCTTGCAGCCTTATGTCCTGTAGCAGCTATATGTGTAGATTAATAGTAAAGTAGGTTACGAATTAATTATTTGTGTGCAATAAATTCACTGCACAGTTGCACTTATGCCATGTAAACACAGAAATAAAAAACGAGAATATTATACTTCCTCTTACATCTCACTACTTGGCACTGATCTAATATTGTTGGGGATGTACTGGTAAAAATAAAATAAAAATAAAACATTTAACTTTATCATATACAAGAGTAGTTCGTGAAATCTAAAGGGCTTCCAACATTTTTGTATGGAGCCTGGCATACCTACAAGTCCGCCATTTTGAAAAAAACTCGATTCGGCGGCCAGTGATGAAACATGTGTCAATCGATAGACTAAATGATTGTGATCAAAAAGTATTCAGTGATGAAATGTCGTAAGTGGTATACTTTCTGAGATATTTGAGTTCAAAACCGTAGGAAAATAAAGCAAAAAACATCGTTTCGGCCGATATTGATAAAACATGTGTCAGTCGATAGTCTAAGTGATTACGATCAAAAAGTATTCAGTGATAAAATGTCGTAAGTGATATGGTTTCTGGGATATTTGAGTTCAAAACCGTACAAAAATAAAACATTTGTAATTAATTATCTTTTTATTTCTAGTGTATCTGTAACTGTATCAGTGTTATGCCAGATAAGAAATATTATGAATATTTAGAATAATTATTATATGCATATGAAATCACAATATACATAAACAACATTAAATAAATACAGTTTTATTCAGATTTACTTATAAACATCTTATATATTAAGTAAATAAATATTTATAAATACATAATATATAACATCTGGTTCAAGACCACGGGCGACAACATTCTAATTGCTTCAGGTAGTGCTGCCGGACTTCTTGAAGGAGCTTTTGGTAGTCTATGATTTTTTGATGTCTACAAGCAAGAAGTTCCAGAACAGTATGAACTATATTGTGAAGGAATTCCCGAAATAAGCAGTGCTATAGGTTTCCTTTAAATAAACAGGAGAAGACACATTATTCAAAATGGCATAAAATGTTGAGAGAATTCTGAAGTTTCGCCTGTATCGAATGGATAGCTATTTAAGTTAGGAATGGAACTGGGAAATGTGGTCATACTTACGTAAGCTGAAGATATATGTATCTAATACAGTTATTAAGAAGGCGCTCCAATTTATTCAGAAGTTCCTCTGACAAATCTGTACAACACACATCAGCATAATCAAGGTGAGGGATGACCAGAGTGTTTATGGCGTATTTATGGTTAAGTTTTTATGGCGATACAGCAATTGAAGTGTACCGGTCACTTTTTTCCTTACCTCAGTTACGTTATATATTATAAAAGTTAAACAAATTCGTCAAACAAACAACTTAAGGGTAGAGATAAAATCGCGGGATGGTACTGCTCATGCATAGTGGGAAAAAGAACCTTGTCATGTTGTTCCCATATAATGTGTGTTATATGGTTCTTGGCATGGGCTTGACATCAGGAAACATTGTCTTTATCACCAGCGGAATTTTTAGATTCAGTGATTGTCAGACATGATACAGAAAACTAAGCCAATAGTGAATTTTAACTTTTGGTTTAGAGGAATTGCCAAAGCTGTAGCCGCTGGTGGCAAATAAATTATTTATAAAACAACCTAGTAGTTTGCTTTTGCTTTGCTTTTTTTTAATTCAAACCTACCCGTTATTAATAAATCAAGTACCTATGCAGCACATACACATATGACATAATATACTTATTTTTCATTATTGACCCAATAAATTCAAAATAAGTAAATGATAATTTTTAATGCATTATTTTTGTACGGTTTTGAACTCAAATATCTCAGGAAGTATATCACTTACAACATTTCATCACTGAATACTTTTTAATCGTAATCATTTAGCCTATCGATTGACATATGTTTCATCAATGTCCGCCGTAACGAAGTTTTTTTGCTTTATATTTCTAGTTTTGAACTCACTTATCTCAGAAATTATATCACTTACAACATTTCATCACTGAATACCTTTTAATCGTAATTATTTAGCCTATCGAATGACATATGATTTATCAATGTCCGCCGAAACGAAGTTTTTTGCTTTATTTTTCTACAGTTTTTAACTCACTTATCTCAGAAAGTATATCACTTACGACATTTCATCACTGAATACTTTTTGATCATAATCATTTAGTCTATCGATTGACACATGTTTCATCACTGGCCGCCGAATCGAGGTTTTTTCAAAATGGCGGACTTGTAGGTGTGCCAATTAGGTTCGATGCCCTTTATCTGTGCTTTGTTGTATAATTATGTGGTTACCATACACATTACACTGTTACACGTAGAATCTTCGCAAAGCGCGGGTAATGTTTTTCAAAACTTTGCATTGGGTGTGTGCACAACCATCTATACTAATATTATAAAGAGGAAAGATTTGATTGTTTGTTTACATTGAATAGGCTCCGGAACTACTGCACCGATTTGAAAAATTTTTTCACTGTTGGGAAGCTACACTATTCCTGAGTGACATAGGCTACATTTAAAAAAAAATAAGGATCCTTAATAAAACTCCAATGGTAAACCCAAGGTATATAAAAGAAGTAAGAAAACCGAAGCAAAGCGAGGGCGATTACTGGTAATATATCGTAATATACCAAACCACCTCGCAATCTTTTATGTAGCATATTTGTTTTAATTATTGTATTCTTGTTTCTATAACATTTGGTTTTATTTATATACAGAAATAATATGGAATAAACTGTGCATGACCTAAATGTTATCTCTTATTGAAATAAGATTATTTTCCAATATTTGCTGCGAAGAAAAATGTTGACACTCACTTGTTACTTGCTGTTTATAATAAAAAAGTAAACTAGTTATAAATATATTATGTTGGCTGCCGCAAACGTTTCATCTAGCAGCTTATGGTTAGAATTTATAAGCGATAAAACACAAGGTACATTTTATATACGAAGCGGATTTTCACTCTATTTGTAAATATTACTCGCGTTGTGATCACCGCAAATATCAAACCATTTCAGTTTAATTTGCGATGAATGAAAAAAAAATAATTTAATATTAATATTACTTAAGATTGTAAGTTTACACAAATGCAGTTTATTGTAATTTTACAAGTAAACCAATACGTTAAATTTTAATTTTGATTTTCAGTGTACCTTTTTAAATTATTTGTTGTGTAAATTCGACGCAATTAATTTCCAGTAAGTAACCTTGTAGCCTACAAGTTGTAGGTGACATAAAATAAAAAATGCCGAGAGAATGATGATGATAGTTTTCTACTTACATCTTTACCTACCCCAAATTTTATATTTTTAAGACAGAGTTGCCAACTCTACAGTTTTAACTGTAGATTTACAGTTTTTCTATATCTTCACAGTTTTTAATTTAGACCTCCAAATCTACAGTTTATTCTTTATAATACTATGGATATCTATTTTATTCGCTGCGTACCCCTAACTTAGGAATAAACAGTCTACCACTACCATAAAATGCATTTTAAATACAAAGTTAGAAATTAAAATTTGTTATGAGCTCAGAACTAACGATGACCATTTAAAGAGATTTCATAAAACTATATACGATTTTAAAAATAAAGATAGATATGCAGATTGAAAATGAGTCAGTTTTAGTAGAAATTATGTAAAGTTAAGATTTAAAGTTCACTTACGAATACAAGTATAATTTTCTTACTATATTGTTGTTTTATTGATTACAGCTATTAAATAATACAAAATAAGAAAAACGGTACTATATTTACAGTTCTTTGAGTAGAATTTTGCAGTTTTCTATTGCTTTTTGAAAGCTTCTTTACAGTTCTAATCTAGATTAGGGTTGGCGTCACTGTTTTAAGATCATATTCTACTATTGTGCCAGCGTGATGATTTAATGTGTAACTATGTAATAATATAAAATAACAGCTCTCTACTATGGATCATTGAGCTGCGAACGGAGTAACAGACAGACACAAACGAATTTTACGAGACCAACGTAGTTTCAACTTGTTTTATGATTAAATTAAGCGTGACCGCAAACTCATTCAATCGTATATTGGCATTGCTTAACTCAGTTACGACTGACACTAACCATCTACTATCTGCAGAATAAAACCATTCGGCTATTGTTGATCTTATTTACTACACTTAATTCGGTAATGCCGCGGCTAAGCAATTGTGATGGGCTTAATATCTTATTTCCCATTACCGTTGGGCTTATAGAGATTTAGCCGGTAAAATCAGAGCTAACTTGAACGGGTCACGCGCGCTGCTATACCCACTTTGGTAATGTATTGGCGAAACTTCAATTTACCTTCATCGATTATGTAAGCAAAGTTTTCGTGGGTCACGCACCTACATCTTTTGGATACCAAATTATTTATTAATACCTAGGACGTACCTAAAACAGATTTCAGTGCTTGATACGTCATTTATGTAACGAATAAATGGACAGAGATATGTAAGAACGGATAAGGCGACATACAGATAAAATAGACAAAATGAACTTCAAAGACATCGAAGTTCCAATAAATGTTAATTTACAGGCCGCTTGATTCAGCCCCATATTTTAAGGCACTATGACTTTGAATATGATATATTTATACATATTATAGTTATTGAGTTCGTCATGCATATAATTGATTTGCATTAATAACTACTTTTTAGGGTTTCGTAGCCAAATGGCAAAAAACGGAACCCTTATAAATTCGTCATGTCTGTCTGTCTGTCTGTCTGTCCGTCCGTATGTCACAGCCACTTTTCTCCGAAACTATAAGAACTATACTGTTGAAACTTGGTCAGTAGATGTATACCGTAAACCGAGTTAAGATTTTCACACAAAAATTGAAAAAAAACAATAAATTTTGGGGGTTCCCCATACATAGAACTGAAACTCAAATTTTTTTTTTATCAAACCCATACATGTGGGGTATCTATGGATAGGTCTTCAAAAATATATTGAGGTTTCTAATATCATTTTTTTTTTAATTGAATAGTTTGCGCGAGAGACACTTCCAAAGTGGTAAAATGTGTGTCCACCCCCTGTAACTTCTAAAATAAGAGTATGATAAAACTAAAAAAAATATATGATGTATATTACCGTGCAAACTTCCAACGAAAATTGATTTGAATGAGATCTAGTAAGTAGTTTTTTTAATACGTCATAAATCGTAAACCGCAAAAAACATCGATCAAAGTTACAATGAAGTACAAGAACTTTTATATTATGTTACTTGCTGCACGGAACCCTTCATGGGCGAGTCCGACTCGCACTTGGCCGCTTTTTTTCCGATTTCGTTCCTTTTTACTAAGGAGTTTTATTACGGGGATGTGAATGTCTGAGCATTAAATTATATGAGCATTATATGAGGCAAACCGAGTGAGATATTTTAATACTAAATGGGTAATTAAACAGGAGCACTTACCTCGGCGGATCGGGCGCGTGTCTCGCTATGCAAGTCAAGTTGATATCGGACCCCGCACGTACAAATAGCTCCGGCCCGGAGAGAATTTCTGCTTTAGATACTGCAATAATACAATAAAGTCAGGCACAAAGTTCATAATATTATTAACAAGTAAGTAACTGAGTGATAGTAATAAACTAACTGGCACTGTAACCTACATTATAACCGAAACTCGTGTAGAATATGTCAGTTGATTTTTTATGGAAGGTGCTAGCTAGTGACGAAAATAGCTTACCGCCATGATTGAATTAGAATTAAGCGGTGTGGTACTAGCGAAATCCAAAAGCAGAGATTTGGTGCTATAGCTTTGTTCTTTTTTCAGTAGGTTGAACTACGATTAGGGGGAATTGGCTTCATTTTCAGGATGAATGGAACCCCAAATAAATAAGGAAATATAGGTGTATTAACGTGTGAAGGTTTATACCTTCACGCTCATCTGCTAGTAAAAATTTAGTTTCAAGAAAGGAAAGCTCTCTCCAGTTTAAAAGAAAGTTATTCCCAAAACACATATAATTAGAGATTCTGTGCATGGATTTAACTAAACGCGAGATTTTGCAATTTTCTCTAAGTAACAGTGCTTGTGTGCTACTTAGATTCTATAATTGTTCTGTAAGTACATTTTAAAATGAGGGAAAGTTTAATTAGAAATTACCCAAATTAACTTTATCTTATCTCACAATAAAATTATTCTCATAACCCCTATCCAAGTTTAAGACTATCTTTAATCGTCGTGGATTATATTTATGTTTAACCGCCAAACGACTTTTACGCCCCAACTCAGAGTCACTAACGGTTACTTTAAACGCTCCTTAGCAAATAATCACCACACAAAATTCTGTACTAAGGAGCAATTTAAGTAATCGTTAGTGACTCTGAGTTGGGGCGTTAGTGCCCCGGATGCGGCTTGGGAACCAGTAATTTATTTATTTCTCTCTCTTCTTTTTTACTCGACAACGCATTGGTTTTGCTTATGTCAATGGGCCACCGTGTGATTACTTACCATCAGGTGGATCGTCAGCTTGTTTGTCGGCCAGTTAAAATATGTTTGTTCTAATTTAAGGCTAATTCGTAAATCTAATAAATTTTCATTTGTTCTCTCTAGGTCAAACTAGAAATTATATTAAATTAATTACATTATATTTAACATAAATAATTAATGATTAGTTCTTCAATTCCGCAATCGCATACAGAACATTTCAAGGTTAACATTAGAAATATATAGCTACCTAAGCAGATAATGAATTTTATGCTATCAGAATAAATTCCCGGAGCGCTATGACATGGGGTTCTTCAAAAAAGGTGTAAAAAGAGTTCTTCTTCAGAGCCGGCGATGCATTGGCGATTCCTCTAGTATTGCTCATGTCCATAGGCGACGGTGACCACTTACCATCAGGTGGCCCGTCTGTTTTTTCGTCAGCCCCTCAGGCTATAAAAAAAATGAGTAAAAAAAGTCTTGACGTTTTTGTTGCCTGCACTCATTCAACTCAACTAGCTGCGTTCAACTAATTGCAATACGGGCACGTTGCTTGCCTGCGTTACAATTACTTAAACCCCTACGCTAAGGTTGGACTACGGGCAACAAAAATTAGCGACTACAAGCACGAGAGACCTGCATTTTTCTCGCCCGTTCTTTGGCAGTGCTCCACAATTTGTATTCAAGGAGTTACACTTACGCCTAACGCCCCAAACTTCTATCCTCTAACTAATGAAACATATTTTATTTCTCACCTACAACAGTTAATCTGAAAGACAAACTGATCTTCGGTTCAGTAGATACTTGACACTCGTAAGCTCCAGAATCTCTTGGCTGCGCGTGGGCTACCCTCAGGGTCCACTCATCAGAGTTATCGGTGTGGAGGGCAGCAAACCGAGCGTCGCTACTGTAAGTGTGTACGCCTACAGTAAGGATGTGGAGGTCTCGTTTGCGGATCCACGACACCTGTGGACAAAGAGTTAACGGTAATTTAATAAAGATAAGACGGTCGAAAGGGTTTGACTTTTACTGTCGTAATAAAGTTAACAAACTAGTTCGGAAGACTAGATGTAAACAGACCTCTTTTAAGATAAAATGGTTTAAGGTTATGAGTAAGGTAACATTCAATTATTAAAGTGATGGGGTAATAATTTCCTTCTATAAGACCTAACAAAAAAATATCTTGAGCCTTTACGTGCTTCTGACGGCACGTGCAGCCGTTGTCATGTCCGTTTGCCGTTTTGGAGCAGCGTGGTGGAGTATTCTCCCGGCTTCCCCACGATGACCAGTGCTCAGTAATGGGCTATTTATGGGTTGAAATCAGGTATTTTTTATCTAAACTCTCGATTTTATGTTTAGATTTTTTCGTTTTGAATCAAATCGATTAAGCACTGATAAAGATAGGTATTTGAGTGTCAACGTGCACCAAAAAACACGAATTCTTTTGATGGCGATAGCTGAACGGACGTGAGATCGAAGTCCAGCGTACATTTGCGCGTATATCTCTGCACACACCAATTCACTTGATTTTTCAGAATAGGCTCATGAAATTTGAAACATGGAATTAAAAGTAGTTAAGAGGATAAAGTAAAGGAAAGCGCAACCTTGATTACACTTTTTCAGTTTGTTCCTAATATTTAAGTTAAAACATATCTAATAATAATAAAGCAACGATTTTAATAATGGCCTCTAAGTTGGTTAAATACTTTTGACGCCGTACACTGTCTTTGTGTCTCTGTCAGGAGATTGGCTTCGTCATCATTAGATTTTGCTGCCATGGTAAATTTCTTTTACGAAAACATTTGTACCCCTCATGAAATCTGAACAAAAATCAGCGAACCAAATACTAGGAATTTGTTTATACGACGAACGACGACGCGTCATGAAACAAGGAAATGGAGCTTGATTATTTTCTCCGCTAGAGGTTATTTACGAATTTAATGTATAAGGAAAACAGTAAAAAAATATCATATTATACTTCCATTTCTTTTTAAGGAATATTTGCCTAAAGTATATAAATTTACTAGCTCCATGTGATTAATAAAAGAAATTATACAAAAATTCTATGCCAGCCATATTTAATTACACCACTTATCTTGAGGGAACGGTCTATCCTCGATATATTAAATATCTGTGAGCCAAATTTAAACCAAATTCGTTTAGATGTTTAAGCATGAGTGAATAAGAAACACTGACTTAATTTTATTTTAAAAATGGTTTAAAAAACAACAACCAATATCTTCGAAAGCAATTTCGTTATTTCCGTTGGTTCAGGAGTGACATAATGAAGTATTTGGTCTTCAAGAGTCTATCAGGCCCTAAGTTGGTCAATGATGTACTGGTTTTGCAATGTGAATGTTACCAACAACAACAAACACCCATTCAGCAGTTATTATGGAGCGTATATTAAGCACGCGCCTCATGCTATATCTAGAATATAATGACGTTCTTAGCGACCGGCAGTAGGGGTACTGCCGAAACCGGTCGACGGGAGATCTTACGTATGCCATTCACATTTGGGGAGAGTCCCTCGAGAAAAACAGGGAAGACCAAGCCGTTTCCTTTGAGATTTCGAAGGCCTGCTATTGGGTCTAGCATACCAACTTTGTGAGATTCAACGCTACAAAAATTCAAGCGTGTCAATTTGCCGGTAAAAGAAGCCCTTTCATCTTGGCTCCTACTTTTCAGAATGTATCCTTGAAATACACCGGCCGCCTACAATTATTGGGAATTGAGATATCCTCAAACATAAACTTTGAGCGGTTCATTGTCTAGGTTCACAGCCTTAATTTTCTGCAAAAAATATAATAAATATTTGATTTTATATAAGATCGATGGCCACTTAACCTCGCATTGTATGATAAAAATTATTACAATCTGCATTACCGCAAAATTGGTATAATGTTAGTTATTAAAAAAAATTAACAATATTACAACTTAATCACTCAATCAGCTGTTTGAAGTTCGGCCATGTTATGTTTCTAACATCTGTAATATCAGTGTGATGAAAAACGACAAACTGTTTTTCTATGACTATAAATTATACCTTTTATCCTTCAGAAACAGGTATATTTTCCGGGATAAAAAGTAGCCTATCCGGTATGTTAGGTTGAAAGCTATCCGTGTGCCAAATTTTATCCATATCCGTTCAAACGTTTTTGCGTGATTGAGTCACAAACATCCAAACATCTAAACATCTAAACATCTAAACATCTAAACATCTAAACATCTAAACATCTAAACATCTAAACATCTAAAAATCTAAATATCTACACATCTAAAAATCTAAAAATCTAAACATCCAAATTTTCACATTTATAATATTAAGTAAGATATTCGGTGTTTAAAATGAATAGGGCGAGACCGAAGACTGTAGCAAGACATTTTGCATACTTAACTTAAAATGGCCGTTACGTGCACGCTTAGCTGATCGTAAGATGGAGCGTCTACTTCTTTTTAACAAAGTAATGGTATTAAAACATAATTTTAGCGTAATAAACATAATACTAACATAATAACACCTATGACATTTGTAACTCTGCACTAACGTATATACCTTCAGTAATATAATAGACGAGTAACCACCCTCGCTTTGCTTCGGTTTTCTTATTTTTCACACCTTGGATTACATTATTCGAGTTTTATAAAGGATCCCTAATTTTTTTTTGAAAATATATTATAGCCTATGTTACTCGGGGATAGTGTAGCTTCCCAACAGTGAAAGAATTTTTCAAATCAGTTCAGTAGTTTCGGAGCCTATTCAATGCAAACAAAAAATCAAATCTTTCCTCTTTATATATTAGTATAGATGTAAGTTTTTGAATTCATAAATAAATAATTATTCCAGCAGCCGTAATTTTTGCCCATGCAAGCTATACTTTTTTAGATTTAAAGATTTGGATTTTAATGAGATCTGATTACTTTTAAACAATTATCTGGGGGCACGGTAGTGCCCCCGCCAAGTCGAGCAAAAAAGCGGCACGGCCGTACCATCCTTTTCTCGAAGCAATTCAGGCCATTTTCGACCCCCTATAACTTCGTTGTGGATAAAGCTAGAAGCCTGAATTTTTAGTAACCAAGCAGGCATTGTATAAACACGGTATATTTCAAATTTCATTCAATTTGAACCAGTAGTTTAAGAATTATAACTAGTCAAAGTTTCTTAATTTCGTCACTCACTGACTGACTGACCGATCATCAAAACTCTAAGGCACTTCTAGCAGACATAGAAACTTCAAATTTGGAACACAATTAGTGTTTAGTGTATAGATCAAGGAAAAACTAAAATATTTTGCAATTTCGGTCTAGTTTTCTAGATACATCAACTGCATAAATAACTTTGTAATCCCATATAAATATAAAGGATTACAAAGTTACATTTGCAGTTAGTGAATCGCTGTACCTGTATAACAAAGTAACATTTGCAGTGAATGAATCAGTGTACCTGTATATAATATAATGGAATTATAGGTGTAGATAGGTACCTAGATATAATTATATTCAAAGGTAACTTGTAAAAGGAAAAAAGTAGAACTATCTACAAAAAGAAATGAGATGCCATCAAAAACAAAACTTGTAAAAAAAACCAAGTCTCGCAACTCAGTTCTTCTACCGTAAAAAGTTGTGAGATCCATGTAATACCAAGTCGGTTAATTTATTCAGTTCCTACTTAAGGGTCCTTCTGTTTTAAGTTATTACGTAATTAGCTAACCTAACAAGTAACAACATCTTATATTGACCATATCGACGCTAGAAAGCAAACACGTAGTAACCCACAAATATCAAATTGTTCACCAGAGCCGAAAAACTTTTTGATTTCTCGAAAAAAATTCATAACTTCTATATTTATCGAGCTAGAGTTGCCATTTTTGGATACAATAGTTATTATTTTTTTCCAGACAAATGTACATTATCACAATTATCCTAAAGTTATTTGAAAACGATATTTTGTGGGTTACGACAAATTGAAAATATTTTTACAGACCATTAAAATGTAGTAAGTGAAGTGAGTAAATGTATGGAACGATGTCAACTGCACTATTTTATGGAAAGCAAAAATGTAGTAACCTACGTTACTTTCACAAAAATTACCTAAAACAACGTCGTAAGAGTATAAAACCTATGAATATCCTGTTATCAATATGTTTTAACCGGCATTATTATTTCGAATCCTGAAAAGTGGATTGTCTTAAATGTAAATTAATTAAACTGAATATGTAAAAACAATTGTAGTAAGATGAAAGAAAATAAAATTCAGTTTATTTTAGAAATGTTCGTGTAATAATTACGACCTAAAATTATTTTTATTTTATAAATAATGCTCTGTTTTGGCATCTTTAAACAATCGATAATACTATTATATTAGTATTGCTGAAGAAAAAGCAGCTTTTATAAAAAAAAGTAAACTAAATAATGTTAATTACTTAAAAAACAGTAATTTTCCTCCGTAATTTAAGAACTAAATTCCAACCCATCAATCAGCCTTTACGAGTTCACTCCTGGACATATGTATGTAGGCCTCTCCTAATTTGCGCCACTCTAACCAGTTTTGAGCCTTCCGAATGCAGCTGGATACCCGCTGTCTTCCTCTGGTCGTCAGTCCAAGACGTGGTCTCCACTCGAGGACCTTTCTTCCGTAACGGTTGTCGGTCCTTCGCACTATGTGACCAGCGCATTGCCACTTAGCCGGCTAATTCTTTGAACTATGCTGGTTACCCTCGTTCGTCTACGGATCTCCTCATTTCTGATGCGATTACGTAAAGCTCCACGTCTCGGATCCGTAGGTCATCACTGACAGCACACACTGCTCGAACACCTTCGACTTCAGGCGCTAGGGTAGTGTTTTGGACGATAAGATAAAATGACGCAGTTTCCCGAACGCAGCCCATCCGAGTTTGATTCTATGATTCTCTATCTTCTTTCGCGAAGTTGGACCATTTGGATCATTTGTCCCAGGTAATTATATTCATCTACGACTTCGAGAGTATCGCCGTCAACAACAAGTGATGCAGGTATGATATAGACATTCAACATGATTTTCGTCTTGTCCATGTTCATCTTAATAAGACTCACCCGTTGTGAAGCGCTGTTCAAGTTCCCGAGCATTGTACCAAGTTGCTCCAGGGAACTTGCCAGGATGACTATATAATGGCATATCGCAGGTGTGTGATGTATTCGCCATTGAAACCTCGTAAGCTGACTTTGTTCAATAGACAGATCCTCCCTAGCGAATACTTTGGAGCCCTGATTTAGATCTGTTCATTGAGCCGTCGGTACTCTGCCATAAAGGTTGGAGACTGAACACAAAGTTTCCGTCGATCCCTCATAAGACCAAGAGTTTGTTCTGATAGAACTTGAGATCTACACTATTAAATTAAACCACTATTAAATACAATATTTTACTATAATAAATACCACTATTAAATACATGCCGTTTGTTCCCAGATTGAAGTCTATCTCGCTTTTTGTTGAACCATTAGGGTTTATTTACTTGCGTTGCGGCTTCTTCCTGAAAAAGGAGTTTATCATGAATAAGTCCTCCCTCCTTCTCCATGAAGTTTGCAAGCAAGTATCCTTGGTGGTTCCGTCGTCTAACTCCAAAGGTTCCCGCCTTCATCTCGTTGCCATTTTGCGTGCTTAGTCTTGCGTTAAAGTCCCCAATCACAACTGTGAAGTGAGTTTTCATACATAACCTTAACCTAATCATTGGGATGTGTCGGAGTCGGCGCATATACTTGTACGACTTTCAACGAATACCGTTTAGATATTCCAAGTGTAAGGTACAACACCCTGGCCATCACGCTCCAAACCTGCATATGTTGTTGATGAGGCACTTGTGGACGAGAAACCTTGAGAAAGATGTTCCCGGTGATAGAACAAGTTTCCCGATTTCAGTATTATCGTGTCCTCTCCCTATCTTTGGAATTCAGATAAACCCACAATACTCCAGTTTAAATTGTCTACCTCTTCTTCCATTATTTTATCTAGTCGTCGGTCCAAAGTGTCCTGGTGTTGTCCCGATCTCTGTCAGCTTTGCTCCGCCGTTACCATAGCTGCTACCGTAACTAAGAAAAGCAGGACTGCCGGGGACTAGGGGATGGAGTTACTTGTGGATATCATAAGAGTATCAGTCAATAGTCACCACGTTTGGCTATTGCGTATTGTTGACCGGAGAAGATGGTAATATTTCACAGGAAGACGCTGCTTACCGTCTCCTGGAATCTCCCACTAGTCGCCTTTTACGACACTCCAGGATGAGGTAGGAGTGGTACTATTCTTCTTAAGTGGACCCCGCACCACACGTAGGACAAGGTCTTCTCGAATGGAGGCCTCCTTTCTTTCTTTTTTTAAAAAGCATGAAAGACCTCCAGAGCCGGGAGGCAAAGGACCTGAAAAAGATAGCGGGTAGCCGTTGGATTCAGAAGGATTAGGAGCAGACAAAACTGCGTGTATTAGGAGAGGCCTTATAAAGGCTGATGTAGCGATGATGATTCTATAAATTTTAATGTTTTTAAATATTTAAGTACTTGTTACATCTGTGGTTACATTTGAATTTCATTTTAAAACGCGCTGATTTTTAATAAACAAACCCTTACTACAAATCATTTGCATACTCCGTCTCAAAAAAACTCCAGCGGAGGCCCAAGTTAAAGGAAGTAAATCCGCGATAGTTTGAACATAAGAATCTTTAGAAGTGAAGTAAAAGAAAGCAACCTATTCTATTTGTACATTGAAAATAGTGCAAACGACACCACCAAAAAACAACATATCGTGCAAAGTGTGGTTAACACCACTGTTTCAGAAAATATCACCCATTAAATGGTGTAAATGCAAATTATCAAAATTTACAAGCTGCAAAAATGTAGTAACCCACACCTCAGATAAAATTACTGACGTGTAAGTAACAGGTGTACAATTTTTCTAGAAATCGAATTTGCTGTAAGTAACAATGTAAAAAATAATAAAGGATTTTTTGTTACTTATAGCATTTTATTGGTCCAAAAAATGAAAAAAATGCCAATTTTTGAAATCCTATTTTCGTTATTTTTGGTCGTATGGATACGTGACAAAGACCATTCGACGCCGTATTTTTTTCTGATTCTAATGATGTAATAAAAAAAAATTACGACATGTGTGGTTTACTACGTGTTTGCTTTCTAGCGTCGATATTATCAATATTAAAAATCTTTTATGTTTTAAATAAATAGATTGACTTGGCAATCGCATGAAAACACACCTACACACCTACAAATAATATGTAGGTATTACTTGTGAGATACATTATGTTTTCATGCGATGGTCAAGTCGATCTATTTATTTAAAACATAAAAGATTTTTAATATTGATAATATGGTCACTATAAGATGTTGTTACTTGTTAGGTTAGCTAATTACGTAATAACTTAAAACAGAAGGACCCTTAAGTAGGAACTGAATAAATTAACCGACTTGGTATTACATGGATCTCACAACTTTTTACGGTAGAAGAACTGAGTTGCGAGACTTGGTTTTTTTTACAAGTTTTGTTTTTGATGGCATGTATTTTTACACTAACGGTTACGTAAATCGCTTCTTAGTACAGAATTTGTATGCTGATTCTTTATTAAGGGGCGATTAAAGTTACCGTTAGTGACTCTGAGTTGGGGCATTAGTAACTTATTTTACATGAAATGCTTTTGGCGGGATTCCTTTTCACGTTTTATTGCATACCAGGAAATACAGGTAGGAAATCATTTTATTGCATTTATTATCGAGTACCAACAAAGCAATATAATCTTGGGTATGGCATAATTGGATTGAAGATCGATTGCATGTAACACGATATGTCTGCGCCTGTATTAAGTTCTTACTAATTATAGTGTAGTGCTAGCAAAAGCATCTATTGACCATTTCAGATACTCGAAATAAAATAAATTTATCAATGGACTAGGACTAAGTTTACATTGAAATACACAGTACTACGTAGTGTTTTACACAATTCCTCTTTTAACTGAAATTAGTTTTAAGTGTTTTATTGTTTTAATAATTACCTTCAAATTAATTAATCTTCTTATAAGCAAAACCAATAATTTTTCCTTGAATTAAATTATCATCACATTCTTTGTTTTGATTCCCTTTTTTCAGTATAGGTAAATTATCATTGCTATATTTAGGCTTTTGTGTTTTTCCTTTTTGAAAAGTTTGTAAGTCAATATATTTTATTTCAACTAAACTGTAGCTATCATTAGAATATAATTTATAGGGTTCCGTAGCCAAATGGCAAAAAACGGAACCCTTATGGATTCGTCATGTCTGTCTGTCTGTCTGTCTGTCTGTCTGTCTGTCCGTCTGTCCGTCCGTCCGTCCGTCCGTCCGTCCGTCCGTCCGTCCGTCCGTCCGTCCGTCCGTCCGTCCGTCCGTCCGTATGACACAGCCATACTGTTGCCACTTTATAAGTAGAAGTATTCTGTGAACCGCATTAAAATTTTTACACAAAAATAGAAAAAAACAATAAATTTTGCAGGTTCCCCATACTTAAAATTGAAACTCAAATCGCTCGACTCGCACTTGGCCGCTTTTTATTAATTGGTGTGATCATGTATTAAATTAATGATTACGAAAAAAAATTGTTACTTGTAATGATACAATATTATAAACTGTATTGTTTTAATAAATGTATTTACCCTTAAAAGCAATCGCACATACGCACAGAACAATATTTATGATGTAACTGAAAATAACTAACTGCAGGAATACAAAAATAGAAAGCAATCTCTTGAAGCAATACCTGTAGTAACCTTTCGCTGTAAACGGCCATCATGACATAACATAAGCAAGTTTTTTACTAGCTTTAACCCACGCGGCTTTGGTCGCATAATCCATGACAAAGCTGGTAGATAAAAAAATGACGTGCATAAGTGTATCAGTGATACCTATATGAATTAAAGATTTTGATTTGATTTGACCCATCATACCCCTCTGGCCATACCTGGTGGTAGGGTGGGTATTTTTAATTAAAACTATACCACCGAATATAGTGTTGTAAAACATTTATTTAATGGAGCTTCTCATACTTGGAGTATCGAAGATAAAATTGTCGGGATCTATGAAGGTAATATAAAGATAATAAATATTTATCTGGGTAAAGATATTTTAGGCCCTTCCTAGTGCTCTTAATGATATTTGTAACGAGCTCACTGTGGCATTTCAACAACATCAGTCAAAAATGGATCAAAGATATAGTAATTTAGTACGATGAAATTATTGGTTTCCCCAACCAACATCACTACGGAATACGATATCCCGCTTGATCTAATTGTTCCACTTTGAAACTTCAATCTTTATCCGATCCCTATATTTGACTCAATAGTCTGTATGTAAAATATTATATTATACAAACTCTTTAACCCATGATAGCCTGGATTTGAATCCTGCACAATTTTCTGCAGTACAAAAACTTTTTATTTTGTTCAGTCATAGGCTGTCAAAGAAGTTTCAATACCGTGATTCTACCTCATATTAAGAATGCCATTAAGATAATCTACTATTTATTTACAATTCGATTTTCACACTCAAAAGTTCCACAAATGTGCGTGTTAGAAATTCGTTATACCTTAATCAGAAATCGAACTTAAAGCATCGAACAAAGTCGATTAGGTCACAAAATGGTCCAAAATTTTAACTGGATACTACTGATTAAGAAGGCTACGCTACCACTAACGTTAGTATTACTAGTAATAAATTGCTGTCCCAATTGCGCTTGGCATTTAATTGAAGGCTAGTCGCCGCATTGTTGAACAACGTCACTCGAATAATCCACCCAAACGCGTTAAATGGGTACAAGTAGTAAGTTAAGGAATTTTGCTATGCGCTGAGTTTAAGTTTACCTTCTCTGCTGGTATTTTGCTTAAATAGTAATCTACTTCTCGAAAATAAATATGTTTAAACGGAAATTGCTTAATTGCATTTCATGTGCCTATACGGTTTTCTTACAATTGTGAGTTTTCTCTCATCTGAAATGTTTCATTATATCATAATTAAAAGAGAAAACAAATCCTTTTGAGTTTCAAAATTTTATTTCGCTCCATTTTTAAGTTTATATATAAAATCATTTTTCTATAAATAACTCACTACGTAAAGAATGAACATTTTAGGTATTGTAAAAATATTTATTTTATTATTTTATATGATATAGATAGATAGCAAACAAGGCACCACCTACCAGCCCATGAACAACTGTGATAAAGGAGATCGACAAAATCCCATACACCTCTGGGCTAAGAACATCATTAATGTAACGAATGTGAAAGTAACATACGTTAAACTTAAAACTTAAAATTTCGCACACGTAGGTATTCCTCTTATGACGTAGGCATCCACTCACGCGCTGTCCTGCGTGGGCGAATCAACGCGAACGCGAAGCGAAGTGGTGCGAAGCGAAAATAACAAACAGTCGAGATGTATTGAAGTGTTCTACGTGACCAAAAGCACGTAGGGGGCGTTGCGGTGCGGCGCGGTTTGAAGCGAACGCGATCAGTTGGTTTATTTTTCGCGCGAACTTCAGCGGCGCGGCGTATGTCAGTGGCGGTGAAGTGACAATTCGCGCGCACGTAGGACAGACTCGCCGCTTCGCTCCGCGTCGCACGGAATTCGCATTGGACCGCTTCGCGATCGCGTTCGCGTTGATTCGCCCAGGCAGGACACGGTGTAAGGAAGGATTTTTCAAAATTCACACCCAAGGGGATGAAAAGCCCAAGGGGGTGATAAGCATAATTTCATAAAGCTGCGGGCAATAGCTAGTCATTAATGTAATTAATGATTTTTATGTTATGTTATAAATAAATAATATATTATATTTCATTAACTCAAACAAGTTTTCAAAAATTCTATGGGGTCAAAGAGAAATAATAGTAGCAATGGTTAAATATGGTTACTACAGAGTACCTACTTCTGGGTTGCGATTCCATAATTAAGGTAATTCATCATCTATCCGTTGAGTAAATTCGGTTTCCTAGGAGGTATGAGAGGTCGTTCCGCTCTCAAGAGCAGAAATCGTCAAATCCGTAAATCAAAGCTAAATTCGTAAGAATAACCCAAGCCGAAAGAACCAAGAAAGAAAACACATACTTAAATGAATGACACTGACAGTATGAATATGAAAACGAATGATAGTTAGTGATTGACAGTTTCACTTTGACGTAATTATGACTAGCAAAAAGTAGCTTCACTTCTAATGTTGTTCAAGTAAATCGAACATGAATGATTCGAATGAGAAGAGTTTTTCGATTTCTCGTTAATATTTTTATGATTGTAATTATTTATCTACCTACTCCTGTTATTCGTTAGTTACCTGTAGCTCGAGCACGAATATTTGCGAGAAAGTATTCGTATGGTTAACGTAAGCAATTTGTCAAATTTGTATGGCATTTTAGTACCATTTACGTACGATAGGGGCGCTTTTGAAAAAATGCCATACAAATTGCTTACGTTAACCATACGAATACTTTCTCGCAAATATTCGTGCTCGAGCTACTGTTTGCTTACCATAACAATCATAATAATGAAAGTGATGACGGACGGTAAAATATTTAGATTTTTTGCTGAATATCCTTTTTCAAAAAATCGATAGTTTTGTAGTAAAAATCGACCGTTGAAATTATTCTTTCGAATAAACTAATTTTTAACTTTTAAAACACATTCCAGTTGTAACTTTACATTATTCTTTGCTTTGATTCTTTGTTATATTTATTCACGCAAAAATTTAGTTTTTTGCAGGTGTTATGGTTTCTGTAATGAACAATGAAGCTGGCCCAATTTTGGCGATCTCCTTTCGAGTAGAAACTGTAGTAGTAGTGACTAATAGTGTAAAGATCTGACCTTGTTTAAAACATGAAAACTTTTATAATATAAAGTATTTGAATATCGTTACACTAGTTATTACACCTAACAACTACGAACAACGATTTACGTTCGACGAGGTTGAATGTCCTACGTTGCGGCAAAGTAGGTACTCTATAAGAGCTGATAGTCGATAAATTGCTTTTCATCATCCAGGGTTTGTCGATAGAAGTTTATACGGAAAAGGGAGGTACGTGTAAGTAAATGTTTAATACCTCCTAGAAATTTAATGCCACGCCTATCAGGTTCTGAGCACGGGTCTCATAGCGTATTACTTCTCTTTGATCTAACATGACAGAAATAGGCAGTGTAATCCTTTGTGGGACTTGATTACGTGGTGTTACAAGTATTTTGTCTACTATATTGATGTATTCTATATCCTTTTGAGGTTTCCTTGTACCCTACTTTGATGTTAGGTAAATTAAAAAGTTGTTAAAAGCGTTCTTATTCAGGGCCGATGTTGCATTGGTAACTCTTCTGATGTTGCTAATAACCATAGGCAACGGTGACTTGTTACCATCGGGCCACCCGACTGCTTTTCATTTTTAATAGCAATTTGCGTCACAACTCTGCACTAGAATTTTCCATAGAGGCTTAACATAAGTAAATATGACTTATAAATAACGCATCGCAAATAAATCAGACCTTAAAACTAGGTCCGAAAACAACATTTACACATAAACCTACATACGAACACGATACTACAGATAATGTACGTACGATAGGTACGGCCGGAATTGAAACCCTTTGTTCAAGGGCAGTTATTATCAAGTTAATAACAGGAGGGTTACTATTAAATGCATGATGTAGAAATTGAATAATCTTTTTACCATCTTTTTGATGTGAAACATCTATAGCTGCACGTAAAACCGATTTCTGGCGTGGCGACGCATGCCGTGGCGACGCGTCGCCATCTTTCTCGCTACACTGAGCTCGAATACCTAAGTGTATACTCCGTAGTGTATACAGTGTTGTTTACTACAGTAAACATAACCTGTGTTTTACTTGAAAACAAATTATTTTTCTGATAATAAAATGTTTGACCGTTATAATTTAGAGAGTGAAAGTGATCAGCCTAATCTAAATTATCTACTATTACTTAAAAAGTACTACTAATTAAAAATCGTAATATTTTATTTTATCATTATGACATATTTAGTTCCTATCACAATATGTTCTTTTCTGCATAGAAGTGGTACAGTATACTGCACACGCTGCTGCAGTGCGGATTGGTGAAGGGGTTATCCTTTAACGGTTTTATGTTAATTGGTCAACCCTATTGCCATAACTGTTAATGTCGCCCGATGGGCGCTGACATTGCTTATCGACTATAATCTAATGATAGCAACTCGAACTATATAGATGGCTTTACATGCCCTTCAAAGCACGCCTAAATTTTTTTTCCTACCAGCGGTTACCCATCCAACTACCGACCGCGCCTGCTCGGTCGATCGCTAAACCAAGCCGCCGGGTAAGGATTCCCTTAATCAATTCCTAGTAAACTATAGATCTATTTCTTGATTGTAATAAGCAAGTCCAGACAAATAGGTATAGTCGTAATTCAAGTATAGGTCTGGTAGACCCTTATCTTTCAAATTTATTGTTCAAAAGAAGTACTCAACATTAAAGGTCAGCGTTACGCTTACAATTGTACAAAATCTTATTCCATTTTCTTTTAAAAGAGACTCTGAAAGTAATCAAAAATTAATGAGTTGGTAGTAGAGATAAGAGTTTCACTCTCAAGTTTTAATTAATTTAAAAATAAATATTGATTTATGAACGAAATTAAATCTGAGATTACTTAAACAAGTAGCTTTTACTAACTTTTCGCAGTTTTCATACATCTAGTAAACAACTTTAGCAACTTTTTGAAGTAACAAATTGAGCAATTTAATTACATAAATGCGTTATCTTTCTTAATAATTACTTTTTTTATCATGACGCAACGAAGAATCAATGTATTCTCGGATGGAATAAAAGACTTCCGTCACTATTTAACACAAAAGCTTTCTGCCCGCTATGCCGTACCTACCATGACCGTGTTAGGAAAGTGTCAGATAAAACTATATTATTTGTCTTAAAAATCAATACTAGACCGTTCCGTCGCCGATCAACACCATCGCATATTATGCACGGAACGTCAAAAATTGTCGACAAAAATGTGAAGATACGAGCATAAAATGACGTGAATTCATTTCAGTGGACGCGTACTGTGTGTTACTTTGATCTATTTTTTTATAAACCAAATTACATGTCCTAGATGCCAGACAGCCAACATAATAATTATATTGCCAACACCAATATAAGTATACAGCTCCTTATCAGTACAGCCCAAACACCTCACCACGCCTCACTACTTCTGCTTCTCTCTGTTGTTTTCTTCAGGTATTACTCCGTAACAATATGGTTGGCGATAATTTCAATGGTACATTGATGACTATTTTTTATGGAAATAGCCGGCAAACGAGCTGACGATCTACCTGATGAAGTGGCTATCGTCGCCCATGGACATCAGCAGCACCAAAGGCATCACCGGTGCATTGCTGGCCAAGAAAGAGAGAAGAAAAAGAAAAAAAGAACTGGCTCTCAAGCCCCAACCGTAACACGACGAGTCCTTTGGCGGCTGACTCATACTCAAGGGTGGTAGCTATCCAGGCGAACCCATGGAGAAATAATAATAGTAATAATGGTATTAATTAACAATTAAAATCAATATTACCAATAAAATCTCTTGAGGAGCCCTACCACCAGCAGGCCGGATTTAGTCGCCTCTTACGACACCCATCCGGCGTGGGATTGGAGTAAATAGCGTATTCTAAGCCGCCCCAATACGGGTAGATATATTTCTTGGATTATACTCGTCTTGGTTTAAGTATTACTGATGATTAATCTTGGATTATCAAATACATCTAGGTAAGAAAAGACTCTTTTAAATCCTTACGAGAAGCCTTATCACCACCAACTGCTCTGCTGGCTTGGTTGGCTCTGCTGACCTGGGGTCAGTATTTTAGACCGACCCAATAAAGTCGAATTCATAAAATAATTATATGCCGGTAATGAGATAGATAAATTTTTATGCATAAAGTTTTTTTGGCTAATTAGGACGATAGCAGTATTAACCTGGAGGTATTATATCACCAAATTTCAGCAAAGTAATGATATGAATGGTTATGTTATTTTAAGATAAAATATTATTGGACAATGAATCTACCTCAGTCGTTTTGGAAATCGAAAAAAGTAAACGAGAATCATACGCAATCTGTAAAAACACTTCTCATAAATCCAGGTAATGTAGGTATCAATCACAAATTGAACCTTCAGGGGCTTCAGGAGAAGTACGAAAATATGATAAGATAAAGTTTCTTTGATATTTCTTCAATGTTTTTCTACTTTTGTGGAGGACCTTTTTAGTTCATCTTTTGTGTTATGAATCAATCAAATCTAGGTTCGTGAAATGGAAATGATTTATCGATTCACATCATCTTCTATACATTTAATAAACTGTATCTGATTGATATGTGTACATGAAAAATATTTGAGAGAAGCTATTGTTGTGGGTATCTATGTACAGGATATTCTATTACAGTGATTACATTATTATATCCTAAAACGTGTGAGAGCATCCCTAATAAATAATACGATCAATCACAATAAGTCTGTGTGCACACAAAACAAGATTTTACTCGGAATATTACAAAAGAAAAATAATAGTTCCATTTGAGCATAACGTCCAATTCCTGCAACGAACAGCCCAACATGTGTCAGAAGTCGCAGTAATTAGCTGTCGCGGTTGCCCCCGTCGGGAAATAAAGGCTGTTCTGGAACACTATTTATCTAAGAGCAAAATGCATGAGTATGAGTAGGCTTATTTCAACTTTTTGGGGTTCCACATTTTACAGTGTCACATGTTTCACTTTTGCATTGATTTGATAGACTGAACATATTAAAGGTCATGCTAAAGCGACTATTGACTACCCACTAGGCATTAAATTTATTGTTTTATTTGGAAGCATAAGCAGCCTAGCGGTTATGGTATATCATTATGTATGTAAGTATATGTATATAGTATGTATATATAATAATAATAATTATTATTATTATAAGTATAATTATTATTATTATCATATTATTATAGTTATATATTTTATGTATTATGTTATATATGTATTTGAATATATTTAAGTATATGTAGAATATTCCGTATTTTTTATGTGCACGCTAAATTTGCCTCTCGCATATAATTTCAACTACCAGGTCTGCTGGAAGAAATTTCATTTTGAAATAAGCAGTTCCTATGTACTATTGATTTAAATAACGTTTTAATTTAAGTTTAATCGTGTACATTAAATTTTAAATAAAAATTAATAAAAATAATAGAACGTTGGTCTCCTGAATGCAGGGGCCCGAGTTCAAATCCTGGCCTCTAATTTTCAAATATTATGTGCGTGTTACATGTTAATTATGAGGAAACCTGCACACCGGAGAGTTCTCCATAAAGTTCTCAAAGGTGTGTGAAGTCTACCAATCCGCACTGGGCCAGCATGGTAGCAAAGGTAATTTTGTGATTATGTGGTGTGTGGTATTTTAATAAATAGTTAATGGTGCAAGCCTTCTCATTTGCCAATGTCATGAGTTCTTAACAATTTATTTCATCATTTCTCTAATGATAAAATCAATTGGCTCAGTAACTTCCACCTACGTCTGCGTAAACTCTGGGCCAGAGAGAATAAAAAATATGTGATTTTATTACACTAGTTTACTCTTACAGAAATGTAAATGAGATAAATGTTGCAAACATGCGAGAACAGCTAAGGTGAAGAATTTTCGTAGCCAAGTATGCAGTCAGTCCACCTGCAGTGAATTAGTGATTCTGAACACCTACTCAAGTAAGTCCACTGTCCTAGCTAAAGTAGGTCAAGTGATGTCTACGTAACTCCTCTTAGGAGTAAATGTTCTGTCGTTCATTTCATTATTTGTTGTGTTCCACGAATATATATTATGTTCTACGAAGAAATATTTAAAAAAAAATGTGTTGATGAGTGATCTTTCTAAGCAGGAAGGAAACATTGCTGAGACATTTTTATCTGAAACCGTTTCGGCGTATATCGTGAGTCTACCTTGGTGTATATATTCAAGCTCAAAATTATACATATAGATTAAGATTAAGAATAAAATTATGATCCTTTCTTAGTGTGAGACTTGTTATTTTTTTAATCTCTATTGACCACAGTAAAACATTACTACGATGCAAATGGCGAGCTTAATGTTTAATGCATTCTCTACCAAGTCAGGTTTACGAAGGTTTGCGAAGGTTTGACGACTAGGGGTACCTATATTAAGAAATTAAATATAATGTTGGATACATACTATAAGATGAAATATAAGATTTTTGAACATGTAAGAAATTTGAGGATTGTAATTGGACGAATCGTAATAGAAATATAGTAAAAGTTTAGATTTAAATAACTTGAAAGAGATTTTTACAGAATACAATAAGAGTATCTAATAATTTGCTACCAATAGTTATAGCACTATAAAGTTGTAAGCAGATGCACGAAGTGGTGTTATGGGACGTCAGTTCAGTTAATAGATCGGCCTTTAGGCAAGAGCAGTCACGGCATCCTGAAGATGATTACTACCCGGCTAGACGGCTCCATATGGAAGTGGGTGGAACTTATCCTAAAATTAAAAAACCGGCCATGTGCGAGCCGGAATCGCGCACCTAAAGTTCCGTATAATTGCAACAAAATTTTTATGGTGTGATTTTTCCCTTTACTTTTGCTATAAGACATAGTATTTTAGCACAATAAATTGTAACTAAAACACCTACGACTGTCGATGTCTGAAATGTAGTTTGATATTATTAAAAGACCTGCCTACCCTAACTAATATGAAACCATTTGAATTGGGAACGAAGTAAGAAAATGTGATCAAGTTTGGGTAATATTATGAAATGAATCGGAATTGATTAACTACGTGCTACTGGTAATTTAATCTTTCCAACTTGTTGAGAAATTCACATTGATGTTATAGTAACATACGTCAGCATAGTTTAAAACTTTAATGCAATGAATCTTGAAAAATATGTTTCCCAGACAATATTAGGTAATATAGAACGCGTATTGACGAAAAAACTGATTGACTATTTAGTCTATACGTATGATCTAATCTAACGTAGTCTGGCGGGAGATATCCTTATGACCCCCTTCTTACATCCATCTTTTGACCCTCAGACAAGAATTTGTCCTTTCTAATCAACGACATAATTTGAAACCTCACCTCACCAGCTTACGTCCGTGGAAAATAGTAGCATCTATCAATTAATACAAGCGACTTAATCTAATTATCATCATCACGATAAAATGCTTACTGATATCCTAAAATTGCCTACACGACTACACTGATTGCCAAAGTACACATTACTTTTGCTATGTATTCGTTTTCTCATGCTCATATTTCGTCTCTAAGCACATTGAGGGTGTCTTCAGGACATATCTACATCACATCTCGACCAACCGAATATAGAGGTATAATATAGAATAGAGAATATAGAAAAATCAGTCAGAAATAACTTGGTATTTCAAATTAGTTGAGTACCATAACATTTTGGCTAGGGACTATTTCCATTCTGCATTACGTGGAATACTTTGAAGTAAAACGACGTTATATTTGCTAGAGAGCATACACGATTACGTAATGTCGCTCGTGGGAAATTCACGTAGTACTCCTTATTTTGAACTAGTGACCGGTCTCGCTTCGCTTCGGAAAACCTTAGTCACACTCAAAAATGTTTTGATGACCTTTTTTTAATTTTAATATAATCTTGCTTTTGTAAAAATACTAAATACATTCAAGTGAACACCGCATCCAAATCGGTAAAGCCGTCTCTGAGATTAGCCATAACAAATGAACAGACAAAATAGACAAAAATCTAGAAATCATTGCGTTAAGAAACTACGCTAAAACGACAGTTTTTCTAAAATATCTTCAATGTACCCACAGAGATCAGTTACTGCTCATTCCTACATTCATCCGACACTGACCAATCGGTATTTAACAACGATTTGTCAAAGACGGAAGAAGGCCGTTTACGTATTTGAGCTAATTGTGATTTAGTGTGAAGGAAGTATGAGTGTCGATAGTTGTAACAGAATAAACGGATTCGTATTCTTATGAAATACAATATATTCGTCGCTCTTACGTGAATATGTACATAACTAGCTTCTACCCGCGACTTCGTCCGCGAGAATTTAGAATTAGATCCAGATCCTACTAAAATTTAGATGTTAGGTTTAGATGTTTGGATTTTTGTGAATTAAACTTACAGTACCCTGCTTTTCATTCCAAAGAATGATGTTGACAACATGCTTATTTTCGCGTTCTAGCAAGTTGCTAAAGATTCGAAAGAATCATAGGGTATGTCGTGAGGAAGAAGTTCAGCGGCAGGCTACCTTAAGAGCTGCTTAAACCTGCACATCATCGACACCAGAAACATTCTCATTATTTGGCGTACCAGCGAGCTGCATAGGAGTCATAAAAATCAAAGGAAACGTCGTGAAAAATAATTTCAGCAAGCTTGAAAGCTGCTACGCCGGAACAGGCAGGTAAACGACGTTAGCAACATGCTCATGAAACAGAATGATGGAGATGGGCTGTTGCTAGAGCATGATGAGAGTCACAACTCGCAAGTCTCAGTAGCCACAAGCTTCTAAAAAGGGATAAAATTAACAAAGTGTGTAAACTTTGCGATGCGCAGAAAATAAAAGAACAACTATTATTCTGGAGGAAAACTATAAAGTTATTCCGCAATTAGAACAAACAGCAGAACCATTAAGAGAATTACGTTTACAAAAATGTAACACAAACGAACCATATCATTCTTTAAATAACACCGGTACATTTATGCTCGTCCTCGTCCCCTTCGTCTATCCATCACATTCATATCCATCACTCTTCTCGTTACATGCGTTTCCTCTCGCCTCATCACGTGCCCATACCACGACATTCGGTACCCTTTTAACTTTTCTTACATTTTTGCCACTTTCAAACTTCCTCTGATATACTCACTCCTTACTTTATCCATTCTCGTCACTCCACACATCCACCTCAACATTCTCATCTCTGTGACATGCAATCGTCTCTCATTAATCTTCTTTGAAGCCTAACATTCTGATCCATACATTACGACAGGTCTTATGACGGATTTGTAGATTTTACCCTTCAATTTACAAACAACAAATATTTTTAAAAATTGTTTAGTTATTTCAATTGTTCCGTTGAGGAGTCATAATTTTCGTCTCTAAGACACACCACCATACCATGCGATGTCAACGATAACATCAGCGAACATATTTAAACACAGTTCAGTTATTCCCTACGACTGAGAAGCTCATTCTTTACCTCCAGAATCCACAGTCTCACTATATTGAAGTAGGACCAACTTGAGTAAATTCCCAATACAATAAAAAAATCATGAAAATCGCTTCTTAAACAACGAATCTATTCCTAACTAAAATCATTGTATACTAACGGTCTTGTTCATTAAAAACTTATTTAAGGTTTGTAGTATTCGGTTAAAGCACTGGTTATATTATTATGCATGCACAGCAATAAAAAAATTAAGAAATATTGACATAAGGCCGAATTGACGTAAGGCCGACACCACACTAGGATTTTATAAACGTACGCGTTCATCCGACACATGTGAATAATGATTTGTTAAATAAGTTAACAAAATCAATATTTATTTCTATAAGGTAAATAAAAAAATATAGGTAGATATTCACAAATGTTAAAAACCAAATTTGTTGATTTTTTTGCTATTAAGTAATTAAACCTGATAGGATATAATATAATATTTCAATTGCACCTCATATTTAGAGCTAGAAAAAACCTTGATAAGCTACGAGTACTTATTCAACGTAAAATTATTATTTTTATAGTTCATCGATCAAGCGTTTGGCGCTAGGAACGCTCGACAAACGCTGATGTGTAAGCAGCCTTCATGGTGAAGCACTACTGCTTCAATTATTAAAATAGGTTTTTGGTAAATTTTTAATGGCGAGAACAGTTTTAAGGTTCACTGGTCCGCTCATTAGAGTGCTTCCTAGCGCCGCTAGATGGTGTTAGGAGTCCTGATTGAAATATCCGCGACGAAGGTAAGACGAAAAAGGGCTGTGATTCGTTGCTACGAGTTACCCGACACATTACGAGTATGTGCTATAAAATTAAATTCATGATTAATTGGTGAATCAATAAGTTTCTTAAATATAGGGTGCACCCTTCGATTACATATATACTAGTAAAGTACGTGATCTGGAGAAGCACCACAAATTTCGACGGATTATCCATCCATCATCGCGCCGGCCGGCTACAGCGTCACCACCTCATCTTCTACCTCGGACTGCGTGGAATTCATATCAGGACGGAGCAGGGTGAGTGGATCCAGTTGCGCTTTAGCTGATCTTCAGCCATTATCTATAGGTTAAATAAATAATTTCAATTGTACGCAAGTACACGGTGTGGGGGCTATTTACACGCTCACGCGCCACCATACTAATTTTGGTCCTTCGAGCCGGATCGTTCCAGTATAAAACGATGTTCAGTGCATAACTTTATTATTCATACATAGTTTGTTCCATAAAAGTACATATTTCTTAGTACATTGTAATTGCTATATAACTTCGTACATAATTATTAGTACGTAGCTTGTATAGCATATTGCATAATAAACATAGTAGGTACATAATCTTAGTACATTCTACATTTATTAGGAAGCGTACGTAAGTAGGTACATACTATTTAGTACATTATATACTCGGTACGTATTCCAGAATACCTAAATAAGTAAGTACGTAATATTGGTGCTTATTTATTGTAAGAACGGTTTGTTGCGATATTGATTGGACATAGGTTACAGTTCTTTGTGTCATCTACGTCAAAGACAGTCTCGAACATTCTCCGTTCATAATTTTTTGAAACCTACTGACGTTTTCATACTTATCGAAGCGTAGATAGTATATAGGTACTTATAGCCGTACTCGTATAATATTGTGTCTATTCACTAAAATAATATAATTTACGTATATTTACTACTAATATACAATATTGGGTATATTCATTGCCTAGGTATAACTTCATTCAACCGCTACTTGTTATCTTGGCAAAATAATGTCGAAACAGAAGAAAAGCGAATTAGATATGGAGTCGAAATTAAAAATACTTATTTGTAAGAAGGAGACGTTATTTTCTCGGATTAATAGCGTTTATAATTTATCAAAGAACATTTCTTGCTTTGATTCTCGTTCAAATGAACAGTTTATGGCGGAATCGGAACTTATCAACTAGTCTCGCGAGAAGTTTGAGCTCTTGATTGATGAAATTAACGAATTAAATTTATCCATTAGGTCAGATGACAAACCGAATTATAACGATCTAATTAGCTTTGAGGAGTTATATCTCAGAATCAAGCGAGTTAGAAATAAAATCTTGAGTTCAGACTCCTCGTCCGTTCCTGCTACTAATAATAATAATTCACAAATATTACAACATAATGTAAAGTTGCCGCCGATTGAACTGCCTAGTTTTGACGGTAAAACCGAGAACTGGCCTATTTTTTATGAATCGTTCAAATCTAACATTCATGATAACTTGCAATTGTCGGACTCGCAACGTGTGCAATATTTAATAGGTAAACTTACACACAATGCACAAAAATTCCTAGCTGGTGTCGTACCTACGGGTGACACTTATAAGGTGATTTGGGATAGCCTTGTGAATAAATATCAAGATAAACGCGCATTAGGTACGCATTATTTAAATAATATATTAAACTTAAAAAATTGCCAAAATACGTCTAATAGTCTCGACTCTTTCATTGAAAAATATTCGGCATCTATTTTGGCCTTAAAACAACTAAATATACCGGATTTAACCGATTTTATTTTATTACATTGTGCACTTAAAAAGATGGACGTTCAAGTTATTCAAGCGTTTGAAATGTCAGTTAGTGACAAAGATTTTCCTTCATATCAGGATTTGATTTCATTTATACAAAATCAAGTTAAAATTCTTGAAAGATCGCACGCGAGCGATTCGAGTTCCTTATCTTATCCTCGCACGAGACAATATAATAAAAAGCAGAGGGCTTCTGCCGAGCGCGGTCATGCGTTTGTTTCGAGTAATGAAAATATTGAAAATAGTAGTTATTATGCTTCACATAATAACAATACTTCGCATTCTTGTGTTCTATGCAATAAGATGGATCACACACTTTCCGAATGTTTTCAGTTTAAAAATATGAAATCACCGAAGTTACGATTCGAATTTATTAAGTCGAAACAGGGTTGTGTAAATTGCCTTAGTATTTTACATTCCGTTTCTGCTTGTTCAGTGTCTCCTAACTGTAAAATTTGTAAGAATAAATTGCATCATTCCTTATTACATTTTGACAAAAATAATGATAATAATTATAATTTTAAAAATAAAAATAAAAACAATTCGACTAGGACGCATATTCAAACGTCACAGCCGTCGAGTGTTCGTTCGTTTGTGCCGCAATCGGTAACGTCTGACGCGTCGGCGTCTGCGCCGCCGACCGCGGCGCCGCCTGCGTCGCTTGCGAGTTCGCAGCAACCGGTCTCGCGCCGTACGATAGTACCTACCAGTGTTAAGGATAACAATACGGCTTGCGTCGACTCGGATTGCGCGCGCTTTTCGAACGTACCAATGAGTAATGAAGCGAACAGAACGTCCTGTTTACATGCTCCTTCACTTTCTTTAAGTACTAATTCTAAAGCTAATTCTAATACAATACTTTTAGCGACTGCTCAAGTCTATGCGAGGGGGTATAGTAGTAACGATAAGACTTTAGTTCGTTGTCTTATTGATAATGGTTCACAGAATCATTTAATAACTTTAGATTGTTGTAAAAAACTTAATTTACACGTTGTCGCATTAAATAATTCTGTCATTCGAGGAGTTGGTATGTCCTCGCGGCCGATTTACGGATACGTAGATTTCGAGATTGTGTCAAGGGTTAGCCCCCATAATAAATATAGCTTACATGCATTAGTCGTTGACTGCATAACTGATCAATTGCCTTCGCATTTTATTGAAAAATGTGACATGGCTTATTTGCATAATATTTGCATGGCGGATTTAACTTGGAATATTCCTGGTAACATAGATATAGTGCTCGGTGCACAATTGTTTCCTTATATATATTTAGGTCAAAAAATTGACTCAGGGTCTCAGGCCCCGCCTGCTTTGTTAACTTCCTTTGGATATGTGTTAATGGGTGATTGCCCTTACACAAGTCGTTTTTCTTGCGATTCTTTCGAGCCATCGTTTTTTGCTGTCGCCTTGAAGGACTTAAATGATGATTTGCAAAAGTTCTGGGAGTTGGAGGAGTTACCATCCAAGGGTTTTTTGAGTCCTGAAGAGACTGAGTGCGAGAACGCGTATGTCACTTCTGTGGCAAGAGACGATGAGGGCCGCTACACGGTTGCTTTACCATTTTCTGTTAGTCCAGAAAATCTAGGCAATTCTAGAAATATAGCACACCGTCGCCTTTTGTGCCTTGAAAGGAAGTTCAAACAGGTACCGGGTCTACGTGAGAATTATAATACTGTTATTAATGAGTATATACAAAAAGGATATTTATCAAAAATTCCAGATTTAGATTTAAATGATGATGGATATTATATTCCTCACCATGCCGTTGTTCGTAAGGACAAGCCCAAGCCTCGCATCGTATTAGATGCTAGTGCTAGGACTCACACAGGGTTGTCGCTTAATGATATCCTGCATTCCGGTCCTAATTTACAGGCCAATTTATTTCTTTTGTTATTAAATTTCAGGCTGTTTCCTGTAGCAATGACAGCA
This sequence comes from Thymelicus acteon, assembly GCA_951805285.1. NCBI lineage: Eukaryota > Metazoa > Arthropoda > Insecta > Lepidoptera > Hesperiidae > Thymelicus > Thymelicus acteon. The sequence continues at coordinate 10,270,866 of OX638229.1, read as the reverse complement.
GACGTACAACAAATGTATTTGCAAGTTGGTGTGCCTGTAGCTGATCGCAAATATTTGCGTATATTATTTCGATTTCATGAGAGTGAAAATGTGTCAACTTTTCAATTCAACCGAGTTCCCTTCGGTTTGAAATGTAGCCCCTTCTTAGCTATGAGGACATTGCGTCAACTAGCTATTGATATGGCCTCTTCCTTTCCTACAACTGCTAATATAGCAGAGTCTAAATTTTATATGGACGATCTTGTCCACTCAGTGCCTGATGAGGAAACAGCTGTTCTTTTAGCTAATGATCTTATTTCTCTATTCAAGGCTGGGTGCATGGATCTAATTAAATGGACGAGTAATTCATCCAAATTATTACATAATCTACCGGATTCTCACCGGAATTCAATTAATTTCGATGAAAGTAATTCATTTTCTTCCTCTAAAGTTTTAGGTTTATCGTGGGATCCAACTGAGGATCACTTCTTTATCACTACTGTAGCTATCCATGAGAAATGCACAAAAAGAAATATTCTTTCCGTTGTAGCTCGTTTATTTGATGTGCTGGGCTTAGTTGCTCCAGTCATATTATATGCTAAGATTTTAATCAAAGAGTTATGGCTCGCAAAGATTGGGTGGGATCAGGCTCCGCCAGTGGACATAGTCCGGCGTTTCTCTGTTCTTACACAAGAATTTCCTTTATTATCGAATCTTAGAATTCCTAGACATATTGGTGTAACTCGTTTCAGCAAAGTAATGCTCGTGGGTTTCTGTGACGCAAGCTTAAATGGTTACGGTTGTACCATATACTTGCATGCTACTGACGCGGCAGGTAACATATCGGTCAGGTTGTTGTGCGCAAAATCTAAGGTGGCACCGACAAAAATTACAACGCTGGCGCGATTGGAACTGTGTGCCGCTGTCTTACTGGCAAAATTATTAAAACCATAATCGACTCGTACCGAGACCGAGTTGAAATAGCTGATGTATATGCGTTTTCAGATTCCACCATAGCTCTTTCATGGATTTGTTCCTCGCCACATCGTTGGTCTATTTTTGTAGCGAACAGAGTTGCCCAATGTCAAGAAAATGTAGCTCCGCATAACTTTTATCACGTGTCGGGTTCAGATAACCCAAGTGATTGTGTCTCTCGTGGTATGCTGCCGTCACAATTAATTTCTCATAACCTTTGGTGGCATGGCCCACAGTGGCTTCACTTGCCTGCTAGTGAATGGCCTGTTCGTAAATTTGAACCTTCTCATGAAAGTAATTTACCAGAACATAAGGCGAATGTAATGATCGCGACTGTACGAGTTGAGTCGTCGGTGTTATATGATTTATCTCAACGTATATCCTCGTGGAGTAAACTGTTGAGAATTGTAGTATACGTTTTACGTTTTATTAAGAAAATTAAAAATAATTCCAGTAACGTACAAAGTTTAGCAACAGCTGAGTGGGCTATAATTAAAGCAATACAAAATTATTATTTTTCTGATGACTTAAATTTAATTAAAAAGAATAAATTACCGTCTAAAAAATTACAAAATTTGTCTGTTCTTATTGATACAGAAGGAATTCTACGTATTGGAGGGCGTCTTTCACGCTCTGATTTACCTTTTGAGGTTAAACATCCAGCTTTGTTGCCTAAACATGATCATGTTGTAAATCTTATTATTACGCATTTCCATGAGCTGTACTGTCATGCTGGCTCTGGACTACTGATGTCCATCGTTAGGCAAAGGTACTGGATATTAGATGCCAGGACTGTTATTAGGGCACGAGTCCGTAAATGTAACGCATGCTTCCGTGTAAACCCTTCTCATCCGACGCCGAAAATGGCAGATCTTCCTTCATACCGTATAACGGAAGCAAAGGCATTCGTCCATACCGGCGTGGACTATGCTGGTCCCATGCGTATAATTTTAACGCGTCGTCGTGGTCAACACGCGCAGAAGGCATATATATGCCTATTCGTCTGTCTTGTCACCAAGGCAGTTCATATTGAACTGGTCACGGAATTGTCTACTGATTGCTTTCTATCCGCCTTTAAGAGATTCATATCTCGCCGTGGTCCGGTGTCTTACATGTACTCAGACAACGGCACCAACTTTGTTGGTGCTCGTGCTCAATTAAATGAGATCTATAAATTATTAATTGACTCGCAGCACAATGCTGTTTTGAAGCGTGAGCTTGAGCAGCACAGGATTGTGTGGAGGCTTCTCCCGCCAAGAGCGCCACATTTTGGCGCATTATGGGAATCTAATATTAAAAGCTTGAAAACCCATTTATTTAGGGTTATTGGGAATCAGCTGCTTACTTATGAGGAGTTGCAAACTGTTTTAATACAGATTGAAGGCATCATGAACTCGAGGCCTCTTGGCGTCATTAGCTCTGATCCTTATCCTGAAATATTAACGCCAGCACATTTTTTAATGTCTACTCCTTTAAAATATTTACCGGCATCAGATCTGTCTGATGAATGTACCAATCTCGTAAAGCGTAAACTTTTGCTCGATAACATAGTTGCCTCCTATTGGAAAAAATGGCGTATTGAATATTTGCATACGTTACAAGTTCGGCAAAAGTGGCAGAAGAAGGATGGTCCAATTGAAGTTGGCACTGTCGTATTAATTGGACAGGACAATGCTTCTCCTCTGTCTTGGCCTGTAGGAGTTATTACCGCTACATTCCCTGGACACGACGGGATCGTTCGCGTGGCTACCGTCAAAGCTAGACATGGTTTTTTCAAACGTCCGGTCATCAAACTCTATCCGTTGCCGAACCAGTAATGTTAATATTCCATTATAACATAACATAATATATATTTCATTTATATTATTGATATTATCAAATATTATTTATATGTAATTTTGATAAAATTAACCGTAACTTTAAATTGCATGTTTGTAGGTTTCCAGTATAACGAATTGGACCTTATTTAAGTATATTTTATTTTCATAATATTTAGGGTATCTCTGTTACGAGGTTTATAAGTTGCTCTTGACATCGTTTTACTGAGGACCTTTTGGTTGAAAGTCTTACGAGCTTTCAAGGCGGGGTGCATGGTGAAGCACTACTGCTTCAATTATTAAAATAGGTTTTTGGTAAATTTTTAATGGCGAGAACAGTTTTAAGGTTCACTGGTCCGCTCATTAGAGTGCTTCCTAGCGCCGCTAGATGGTGTTAGGAGTCCTGATTGAAATATCCGCGACGAAGGTAAGACGAAAAAGGGCTGTGATTCGTTGCTACGAGTTACCCGACACATTACGAGTATGTGCTATAAAATTAAATTCATGATTAATTGGTGAATCAATAAGTTTCTTAAATATAGGGTGCACCCTTCGATTACATATATACTAGTAAAGTACGTGATCTGGAGAAGCACCACAAATTTCGACGGATTATCCATCCATCATCGCGCCGGCCGGCTACAGCGTCACCACCTCATCTTCTACCTCGGACTGCGTGGAATTCATATCAGGACGGAGCAGGGTGAGTGGATCCAGTTGCGCTTTAGCTGATCTTCAGCCATTATCTATAGGTTAAATAAATAATTTCAATTGTACGCAAGTACACGGTGTGGGGGCTATTTACACGCTCACGCGCCACCATACTAATTTTGGTCCTTCGAGCCGGATCGTTCCAGTATAAAACGATGTTCAGTGCATAACTTTATTATTCATACATAGTTTGTTCCATAAAAGTACATATTTCTTAGTACATTGTAATTGCTATATAACTTCGTACATAATTATTAGTACGTAGCTTGTATAGCATATTGCATAATAAACATAGTAGGTACATAATCTTAGTACATTCTACATTTATTAGGAAGCGTACGTAAGTAGGTACATACTATTTAGTACATTATATACTCGGTACGTATTCCAGAATACCTAAATAAGTAAGTACGTAATATTGGTGCTTATTTATTGTAAGAACGGTTTGTTGCGATATTGATTGGACATAGGTTACAGTTCTTTGTGTCATCTACGTCAAAGACAGTCTCGAACATTCTCCGTTCATAATTTTTTGAAACCTACTGACGTTTTCATACTTATCGAAGCGTAGATAGTATATAGGTACTTATAGCCGTACTCGTATAATATTGTGTCTATTCACTAAAATAATATAATTTACGTATATTTACTACTAATATACAATATTGGGTATATTCATTGCCTAGGTATAACTTCATTCAACCGCTACTTGTTATCTTGGCAAAATAATGTCGAAACAGAAGAAAAGCGAATTAGATATGGAGTCGAAATTAAAAATACTTATTTGTAAGAAGGAGACGTTATTTTCTCGGATTAATAGCGTTTATAATTTATCAAAGAACATTTCTTGCTTTGATTCTCGTTCAAATGAACAGTTTATGGCGGAATCGGAACTTATCAACTAGTCTCGCGAGAAGTTTGAGCTCTTGATTGATGAAATTAACGAATTAAATTTATCCATTAGGTCAGATGACAAACCGAATTATAACGATCTAATTAGCTTTGAGGAGTTATATCTCAGAATCAAGCGAGTTAGAAATAAAATCTTGAGTTCAGACTCCTCGTCCGTTCCTGCTACTAATAATAATAATTCACAAATATTACAACATAATGTAAAGTTGCCGCCGATTGAACTGCCTAGTTTTGACGGTAAAACCGAGAACTGGCCTATTTTTTATGAATCGTTCAAATCTAACATTCATGATAACTTGCAATTGTCGGACTCGCAACGTGTGCAATATTTAATAGGTAAACTTACACACAATGCACAAAAATTCCTAGCTGGTGTCGTACCTACGGGTGACACTTATAAGGTGATTTGGGATAGCCTTGTGAATAAATATCAAGATAAACGCGCATTAGGTACGCATTATTTAAATAATATATTAAACTTAAAAAATTGCCAAAATACGTCTAATAGTCTCGACTCTTTCATTGAAAAATATTCGGCATCTATTTTGGCCTTAAAACAACTAAATATACCGGATTTAACCGATTTTATTTTATTACATTGTGCACTTAAAAAGATGGACGTTCAAGTTATTCAAGCGTTTGAAATGTCAGTTAGTGACAAAGATTTTCCTTCATATCAGGATTTGATTTCATTTATACAAAATCAAGTTAAAATTCTTGAAAGATCGCACGCGAGCGATTCGAGTTCCTTATCTTATCCTCGCACGAGACAATATAATAAAAAGCAGAGGGCTTCTGCCGAGCGCGGTCATGCGTTTGTTTCGAGTAATGAAAATATTGAAAATAGTAGTTATTATGCTTCACATAATAACAATACTTCGCATTCTTGTGTTCTATGCAATAAGATGGATCACACACTTTCCGAATGTTTTCAGTTTAAAAATATGAAATCACCGAAGTTACGATTCGAATTTATTAAGTCGAAACAGGGTTGTGTAAATTGCCTTAGTATTTTACATTCCGTTTCTGCTTGTTCAGTGTCTCCTAACTGTAAAATTTGTAAGAATAAATTGCATCATTCCTTATTACATTTTGACAAAAATAATGATAATAATTATAATTTTAAAAATAAAAATAAAAACAATTCGACTAGGACGCATATTCAAACGTCACAGCCGTCGAGTGTTCGTTCGTTTGTGCCGCAATCGGTAACGTCTGACGCGTCGGCGTCTGCGCCGCCGACCGCGGCGCCGCCTGCGTCGCTTGCGAGTTCGCAGCAACCGGTCTCGCGCCGTACGATAGTACCTACCAGTGTTAAGGATAACAATACGGCTTGCGTCGACTCGGATTGCGCGCGCTTTTCGAACGTACCAATGAGTAATGAAGCGAACAGAACGTCCTGTTTACATGCTCCTTCACTTTCTTTAAGTACTAATTCTAAAGCTAATTCTAATACAATACTTTTAGCGACTGCTCAAGTCTATGCGAGGGGGTATAGTAGTAACGATAAGACTTTAGTTCGTTGTCTTATTGATAATGGTTCACAGAATCATTTAATAACTTTAGATTGTTGTAAAAAACTTAATTTACACGTTGTCGCATTAAATAATTCTGTCATTCGAGGAGTTGGTATGTCCTCGCGGCCGATTTACGGATACGTAGATTTCGAGATTGTGTCAAGGGTTAGCCCCCATAATAAATATAGCTTACATGCATTAGTCGTTGACTGCATAACTGATCAATTGCCTTCGCATTTTATTGAAAAATGTGACATGGCTTATTTGCATAATATTTGCATGGCGGATTTAACTTGGAATATTCCTGGTAACATAGATATAGTGCTCGGTGCACAATTGTTTCCTTATATATATTTAGGTCAAAAAATTGACTCAGGGTCTCAGGCCCCGCCTGCTTTGTTAACTTCCTTTGGATATGTGTTAATGGGTGATTGCCCTTACACAAGTCGTTTTTCTTGCGATTCTTTCGAGCCATCGTTTTTTGCTGTCGCCTTGAAGGACTTAAATGATGATTTGCAAAAGTTCTGGGAGTTGGAGGAGTTACCATCCAAGGGTTTTTTGAGTCCTGAAGAGACTGAGTGCGAGAACGCGTATGTCACTTCTGTGGCAAGAGACGATGAGGGCCGCTACACGGTTGCTTTACCATTTTCTGTTAGTCCAGAAAATCTAGGCAATTCTAGAAATATAGCACACCGTCGCCTTTTGTGCCTTGAAAGGAAGTTCAAACAGGTACCGGGTCTACGTGAGAATTATAATACTGTTATTAATGAGTATATACAAAAAGGATATTTATCAAAAATTCCAGATTTAGATTTAAATGATGATGGATATTATATTCCTCACCATGCCGTTGTTCGTAAGGACAAGCCCAAGCCTCGCATCGTATTAGATGCTAGTGCTAGGACTCACACAGGGTTGTCGCTTAATGATATCCTGCATTCCGGTCCTAATTTACAGGCCAATTTATTTCTTTTGTTATTAAATTTCAGGCTGTTTCCTGTAGCAATGACAGCAGACGTACAACAAATGTATTTGCAAGTTGGTGTGCCTGTAGCTGATCGCAAATATTTGCGTATATTATTTCGATTTCATGAGAGTGAAAATGTGTCAACTTTTCAATTCAACCGAGTTCCCTTCGGTTTGAAATGTAGCCCCTTCTTAGCTATGAGAACATTGCGTCAACTAGCTATTGATATGGCCTCTTCCTTTCCTACAACTGCTAATATAGCAGAGTCTAAATTTTATATGGACGATCTTGTCCACTCAGTGCCTGATGAGGAAACAGCTGTTCTTTTAGCTAATGATCTTATTTCTCTATTCAAGGCTGGGTGCATGGATCTAATTAAATGGACGAGTAATTCATCCAAATTATTACATAATCTACCGGATTCTCACCGGAATTCAATTAATTTCGATGAAAGTAATTCATTTTCTTCCTCTAAAGTTTTAGGTTTATCGTGGGATCCAACTGAGGATCACTTCTTTATCACTACTGTAGCTATCCATGAGAAATGCACAAAAAGAAATATTCTTTCCGTTGTAGCTCGTTTATTTGATGTGCTGGGCTTAGTTGCTCCAGTCATATTATATGCTAAGATTTTAATCAAAGAGTTATGGCTCGCAAAGATTGGGTGGGATCAGGCTCCGCCAGTGGACATAGTCCGGCGTTTCTCTGTTCTTACACAAGAATTTCCTTTATTATCGAATCTTAGAATTCCTAGACATATTGGTGTAACTCGTTTCAGCAAAGTAATGCTCGTGGGTTTCTGTGACGCAAGCTTAAATGGTTACGGTTGTACCATATACTTGCATGCTACTGACGCGGCAGGTAACATATCGGTCAGGTTGTTGTGCGCAAAATCTAAGGTGGCACCGACAAAAATTACAACGCTGGCGCGATTGGAACTGTGTGCCGCTGTCTTACTGGCAAAATTATTAAAACCATAATCGACTCGTACCGAGACCGAGTTGAAATAGCTGATGTATATGCGTTTTCAGATTCCACCATAGCTCTTTCATGGATTTGTTCCTCGCCACATCGTTGGTCTATTTTTGTAGCGAACAGAGTTGCCCAATGTCAAGAAAATGTAGCTCCGCATAACTTTTATCACGTGTCGGGTTCAGATAACCCAAGTGATTGTGTCTCTCGTGGTATGCTGCCGTCACAATTAATTTCTCATAACCTTTGGTGGCATGGCCCACAGTGGCTTCACTTGCCTGCTAGTGAATGGCCTGTTCGTAAATTTGAACCTTCTCATGAAAGTAATTTACCAGAACATAAGGCGAATGTAATGATCGCGACTGTACGAGTTGAGTCGTCGGTGTTATATGATTTATCTCAACGTATATCCTCGTGGAGTAAACTGTTGAGAATTGTAGTATACGTTTTACGTTTTATTAAGAAAATTAAAAATAATTCCAGTAACGTACAAAGTTTAGCAACAGCTGAGTGGGCTATAATTAAAGCAATACAAAATTATTATTTTTCTGATGACTTAAATTTAATTAAAAAGAATAAATTACCGTCTAAAAAATTACAAAATTTGTCTGTTCTTATTGATACAGAAGGAATTCTACGTATTGGAGGGCGTCTTTCACGCTCTGATTTACCTTTTGAGGTTAAACATCCAGCTTTGTTGCCTAAACATGATCATGTTGTAAATCTTATTATTACGCATTTCCATGAGCTGTACTGTCATGCTGGCTCTGGACTACTGATGTCCATCGTTAGGCAAAGGTACTGGATATTAGATGCCAGGACTGTTATTAGGGCACGAGTCCGTAAATGTAACGCATGCTTCCGTGTAAACCCTTCTCATCCGACGCCGAAAATGGCAGATCTTCCTTCATACCGTATAACGGAAGCAAAGGCATTCGTCCATACCGGCGTGGACTATGCTGGTCCCATGCGTATAATTTTAACGCGTCGTCGTGGTCAACACGCGCAGAAGGCATATATATGCCTATTCGTCTGTCTTGTCACCAAGGCAGTTCATATTGAACTGGTCACGGAATTGTCTACTGATTGCTTTCTATCCGCCTTTAAGAGATTCATATCTCGCCGTGGTCCGGTGTCTTACATGTACTCAGACAACGGCACCAACTTTGTTGGTGCTCGTGCTCAATTAAATGAGATCTATAAATTATTAATTGACTCGCAGCACAATGCTGTTTTGAAGCGTGAGCTTGAGCAGCACAGGATTGTGTGGAGGCTTCTCCCGCCAAGAGCGCCACATTTTGGCGCATTATGGGAATCTAATATTAAAAGCTTGAAAACCCATTTATTTAGGGTTATTGGGAATCAGCTGCTTACTTATGAGGAGTTGCAAACTGTTTTAATACAGATTGAAGGCATCATGAACTCGAGGCCTCTTGGCGTCATTAGCTCTGATCCTTATCCTGAAATATTAACGCCAGCACATTTTTTAATGTCTACTCCTTTAAAATATTTACCGGCATCAGATCTGTCTGATGAATGTACCAATCTCGTAAAGCGTAAACTTTTGCTCGATAACATAGTTGCCTCCTATTGGAAAAAATGGCGTATTGAATATTTGCATACGTTACAAGTTCGGCAAAAGTGGCAGAAGAAGGATGGTCCAATTGAAGTTGGCACTGTCGTATTAATTGGACAGGACAATGCTTCTCCTCTGTCTTGGCCTGTAGGAGTTATTACCGCTACATTCCCTGGACACGACGGGATCGTTCGCGTGGCTACCGTCAAAGCTAGACATGGTTTTTTCAAACGTCCGGTCATCAAACTCTATCCGTTGCCAAACCAGTAATGTTAATATTCCATTATAACATAACATAATATATATTTCATTTATATTATTGATATTATCAATATTTATTTATATGTAATTTTGATAAAATTAACCGTAACTTTAAATTGCATGTTTGTAGGTTTCCAGTATAACGAATTGGACCTTATTTAAGTATATTTTATTTTCATAATATTTAGGGTATCTCTGTTACGAGGTTTATAAGTTGCTCTTGACATCGTTTTACTGAGGACCTTTTGGTTGAAAGTCTTACGAGCTTTCAAGGCGGGGTGCATGGTGAAGCACTACTGCTTCAATTATTAAAATAGGTTTTTGGTAAATTTTTAATGGCGAGAACAGTTTTAAGGTTCACTGGTCCGCTCATTAGAGTGCTTCCTAGCGCCGCTAGATGGTGTTAGGAGTCCTGATTGAAATATCCGCGACGAAGGTAAGACGAAAAAGGGCTGTGATTCGTTGCTACGAGTTACCCGACACATTACGAGTATGTGCTATAAAATTAAATTCATGATTAATTGGTGAATCAATAAGTTTCTTAAATATAGGGTGCACCCTTCGATTACATATATACTAGTAAAGTACGTGATCTGGAGAAGCACCACAAATTTCGACGGATTATCCATCCATCATCGCGCCGGCCGGCTACAGCGTCACCACCTCATCTTCTACCTCGGACTGCGTGGAATTCATATCAGGACGGAGCAGGGTGAGTGGATCCAGTTGCGCTTTAGCTGATCTTCAGCCATTATCTATAGGTTAAATAAATAATTTCAATTGTACGCAAGTACACGGTGTGGGGGCTATTTACACGCTCACGCGCCACCATTTTGCGTAAAAAATGCTGTGTTTGTTTTACTTGATTTTATACGAGATCGATGGTTACTAAAGCTTCCATTGCATGATAAAAATGATCACAATGTGCCTCACCGCAAATTTTTATATGTTTGTAAATAAATATATTAAAAAATTAACCAATTATTAAAATTTTATCACTCAATCAGCTGTTTTGAGTTTTCTAATGTCACTGTGAAGACAAACGTCAAAACTGTTTTCCTATTACCATATAGTTTACTTCTTCTCCCTCGGGAACAGATCAATATCTCGGGATAAAAAGTATCCTATATATTATTCTAGATATTAAACTATCTGTGTGCCAAATTTCATCTATATCCGATCAGCCGTTTTTGCGTGATTGCAACACAAACATCCAAACATCCAAACTTTCGCATTTATAATATTAGTAGGAAGTAGGATAGGATTATGACGATAAAAATGAATGTGCCACTGAACAAATAAATACGAATCATTTTAATTAAACACGATTTGGAGAAAGCCGTATTGGGGCGGCTTAGAATACTAACCCCAATCCTACGTCAGATGGGTGTCGTAAGAGGCGACTAAATCCGGCCCGCTTGTGATAGGGCCCGAGGAGGGATTATATTGGTAATATTGAATTTAATTGTTAATTAATACTATTATTACTATTATTATTTCTTCATGGGGTTCTGGTTCTAGATCGTGTTCCAGCTTTCTTGAGAGCCAGTTCTTTCTTTCTTCTTTTTCTCTGTTTCTTGGTCGGCAATGCATCAGGGCGACGATAGCCACTTACCATCAGGTGGATCGTCAGCTCGTTTGTCGGCTATTTCCATAAAAAAAAACAACAATTAATCTAAGTGGGAATAAGCCCACAGTTTTATTACTATAACGTATAGATCGTAGGACAGCATTTGTACAATATTTTAGTTGATACTAGCACAGTCTATTTGGCTCCAAAATCTTTTGCGGTTAAAGATAATTTGGCAACAGATAACGATATTACGTTTTGGTGTATTTTATTGCCTTTTTTGTCAGATCGATTGTCTTGAAATATGAACACTATTTCTTTATAAGTATTGCGTGGGTATACATGGTTATAATATGACTATAGAGTTCGCAGATGTGTAATATTCGTAGTCCGTTATTTTTTTGGTTAACTATTTTGCATTGAACGGGTGAGTCTCTTTTTAAACGTTTCTTGAACTATAGTCAAGTCATAAAGTTCATAACAATCCTTATTACAAGTACAATCACAAAGCTATTTTCTATACCTAGATGCTATGCTACCTATACCTACTATGCTATATATACCTACTATAATATATATACCTACTATGCTAGATTCTATCCTATCCTACTAATATTATAAATGCGAAAGTTTGGATGTTTGGATGTTTGGATGTTTGGATGTTTGTGTTGCAATCACGCAAAAACGGCTGATCGGATATAGATGAAATTTGGCACACAGATAGTTTAATATCTAGAATAATATATAGGATACTTTTTATCCCGAGATATTGATCTGTTCCTGAGGGAGAAGAAGTAAACTATATGGTAATAGGAAAACAGTTTTGACGTTTGTCTTCACAGTGACATTAGAAAACTCAAAACAGCTGATTGAGTGATAAAATTTTAATAATTGGTTAATTTTTTAATATGTTTATTTACAAACATATAAAAATTTGCGGTGAGGCACATTGTGATCATTTTTATCATGCAATGGAAGCTTTAGTAACCATCGATCTCGTATAAAATCAAGTAAAACAAACACAGCATTTTTTACGCAAAATGAAGGCTGCTTACACATCAGCGTTTGTCGAGCGTTCCTAGCGCCAAACGCTTGATCGATGAACTATAAAAATAATAATTTTACGTTGAATAAGTACTCGTAGCTTATCAAGGTTTTTTCTAGCTCTAAATATGAGGTGCAATTGAAATATTATATTATATCCTATCAGGTTTAATTACTTAATAGCAAAAAAATCAACAAATTTGGTTTTTAACATTTGTGAATATCTACCTATATTTTTTATTTACCTTATAGAAATAAATATTGATTTTGTTAACTTATTTAACAAATCATTATTCACATGTGTCGGATGAACGCGTACGTTTATAAAATCCTAGTGTGGTGTCGGCCTTACGTCAATTCGGCCTTATGTCAATATTTCTTAATTTTTTTATTGCTGTGCATGCATAATAATATAACCAGTGCTTTAACCGAATACTACAAACCTTAAATAAGTTTTTAATGAATAAGACCGTTAGTATACAATGATTTTAGTTAGGAATAGATTCGTTGTTTAAGAAGCGATTTTCATGATTTTTTTATTGTATTGGGAATTTACTCAAGTTGGTCCTACTTCAATATAGTGAGACTGTGGATTCTGGAGGTAAAGAATGAGCTTCTCAGTCGTAGGGAATAACTGAACTGTGTTTAAATATGTTCGCTGATGTTATCGTTGACATCGCATGGTATGGTGGTGTGTCTTAGAGACGAAAATTATGACTCCTCAACGGAACAATTGAAATAACTAAACAATTTTTAAAAATATTTGTTGTTTGTAAATTGAAGGGTAAAATCTACAAATCCGTCATAAGACCTGTCGTAATGTATGGATCAGAATGTTAGGCTTCAAAGAAGATTAATGAGAGACGATTGCATGTCACAGAGATGAGAATGTTGAGGTGGATGTGTGGAGTGACGAGAATGGATAAAGTAAGGAATGAGTATATCAGAGGAAGTTTGAAAGTGGCAAAAATGTAAGAAAAGTTAAAAGGGTACCGAATGTCGTGGTATGGGCACGTGATGAGGCGAGAGGAAACGCATGTAACGAGAAGAGTGATGGATATGAATGTGATGGATAGACGAAGGGGACGAGGACGAGCAAAGAAAATATGGATGGATTATGTTACAGATGATATGAAAGATAAGAGAGTTAGTGTAAAGATGACAGCTGATAGGGAAGTGTGGTAGAGGAAAACATATTGCACCGACCCCAAATAAAATTGAGAAACGGGCAGGATGATGATTAATATTAACACTGTAAAACCAGATGCACAGACAAATAGATTTTTTTTATTATAAGTATGGTGATGTGAGTGATGATGGTAAGTAGAGATGTAGTCTTCGTTTATTATAGGATCTATTTAGTACATAAACATACATACATATTTTCATACCTTTCATACTTTAAGTATGATGATGATGATGTTCCGCGATGACCCGCGATGATTGCAAGGAAAATACTTAATTTGGTATACTTTTAATTTTAAATCATAGTTTAACAATATAAGAAACTGCAACTTCATCTACGTAAATAAGGTCCACAGACAAATTAATCATATTTTTGACTACGGTATCGTGTAATTTTTTAGCGATATAGTCGATATGGCTAAGACGCTATATAATTTTTAGCCACTAAAAGATATGCATGGGGCAACCTCGCTATTGCCACTCTATGGAGTACATAAAACATTGAGTCTCTTCGTTTCGTTTCGTTTCAATGCCCTTAATAACGATGTCATACATGGAAGCATCCATTAAATGTACCGGTGTTATTTAAAGAATGATATGGTTCGTTTGTGTTACATTTTTGTAAACGTAATTCTCTTAATGGTTCTGCTGTTTGTTCTAATTACGGAATAACTTTATAGTTTTCCTCCAGAATAATAGTTGTTCTTTTATTTTCTGCGCATCGCAAAGTTTACACACTTTGTTAATTTTATCCCTTTTTAGAAGCTTGTGGCTACTGAGACTTGCGAGTTGTGACTCTCATCATGCTCTAGCAACAGCCCATCTCCATCATTCTGTTTCATGAGCATGTTGCTAACGTCGTTTACCTGCCTGTTCCGGCGTAGCAGCTTTCAAGCTTGCTGAAATTATTTTTCACGACGTTTCCTTTGATTTTTATGACTCCTATGCAGCTCGCTGGTACGCCAAATAATGAGAATGTTTCTGGTGTCGATGATGTGCAGGTTTAAGCAGCTCTTAAGGTAGCCTGCCGCTGAACTTCTTCCTCACGACATACCCTATGATTTTTTCGAATCTTTAGCAACTTGCTAGAACGCGAAAATAAGCATGTTGTCAACATCATTCTTTGGAATGAAAAGCAGGGTACTGTAAGTTTAATTCACAAAAATCCAAACATCTAAACCTAACATCTAAATTTTAGTAGGATCTGGATCTAATTCTAAATTCTCGCGGACGAAGTCGCGGGTAGAAGCTAGTACCTAATACTCGTAACTTTAGTACTGATAAGACAGAGAAGAGTAACTACGTTAATTATTAATTACTAGTAATTATTTGCCTAACATATATTTTTAATGAAAATATCCGACAAACGAGCTGGCGATCCACCTGATGGTAAATGGCTTTCGTCGAACATGGAGATCAATGGTATTAAAGGTATCACTAATGCTTAATAATTGCCAAAAGCTTTTAAGTCAGAACAAAAAGTAAGAAAGATATATCTATTTCTATGTATAAAATTAATGTATGTGCTTTGCCTTTAATTATTTTATTATTTAGTCATTTAAAACTTCCGATTCCAATAAAAGATGTAGTTTGAAAAAATAAACATAATAATGCTTCAATAAGATGAATCATGCAATATAATTTTCCGTAAAAAAATAAGCAGAATCGCCGCGGCTTTGCCTGGCTTTGTTCCAAAATGTACTTTTCGCGAGCCTCGACCCAATTCTCTTTACTTTATTCCCTGTGCGCTTTGGCCACTGTTCACGCGACATTTCCTAAAGCACTTACGGAGAATCAAATCTCATATGCTGACTGTACCAATTGGCTAACAAAAAGTCACGTACAGTAAGTCGAATCGGCTAATATTATCGTTTCAATAACCTTCTAAAAGGTCGATTGTTACGAATAATTATTTTAATTTAGCAACCGTAGTATTTTAGTAAAGTGGTGAACATTTATGTCCACTGTCCATGTTTTCACGATGTTATATTTTCATTATCGGCATTTTTGAGGCGTTACGCAAAACTACTGATTACCTACTGATTCTCCGGCATACCGAACGAAACACGTAAATATTTTACCACTTGTTACATTTTTCTCAGACAAATGCTTTTAATTTTCTTAATATTGTCCATTTCTATGAGTACTTAAGATATCTTCTATAAGTTTTTTCTTTTACAGCTTTTTCTGTAAGCGCAATTGTAATACTTCTAAAGTAGCTAGGTACTTAATTTTTTTTTGAAATAAAAACGACGTCAGAAAACAAACGAAGTCAATTTGCAATGAAAATGTAGACAAAATTAAGTATAAAGCGCACCTTCAGCTCTCTAAACTCTAAAATGTTTTAGCAAAGCAAGTCTTTATTCAAATCTGAGAAGAAACGACTTAAAATTTTATTACCATAGGTTTAGAAGTTGGTGACGAAAATCTTCGAATTTGAAGTAAATTTTGTAACTTAGAGTCAAGTCAACCGTAACTCAGTTACCTGTATCAAAACTCGTCTTCTTTGGAACTTTTAGAATACGTGAATAAATGTTTTTCATTCCGTGCAAAGTTACAAACTCACTACGTTTGTTACATCGATTTTGTTTCAACTTGTTTGGTTATAACGGCTTTTCCTGGGTCGGTTTGGAAGATTAATTCGTCACACGAGGCTGCGAGGTCAATTCTGCATGTCAACTGCAAGCTTATCGGCAGACATAATAAATTTAGTGACAGCCAAACCTATTAGATACAGTTATCTCATGCTACAAAAATTCATTATAATTGGTTAATGTCATACTAGGTACGTTGGCGACAAGTTGTCATTAGATGGCTGTCGGTGGGTACAAAACCACTTAATTATGACCCAAAATTACCTAATGTTACCCAATAGCAATGGTCCGATTAAGGGGTGTTTATTAAGTTGTTATTGGGCTACTTTGCAACAATCCGCGGTTAACATTATGATGGAATGTACTTTAAGATAATATAGCACCAGTTACAAAAATATTATATTTTATTTTTATCCCATCAACCTAATATTATGTGCATTGCTCTTTCAGTGCTTCTGTAGTCTCTAGCAATAAATAATGGAACTATTTTAATAACGCGAACAGAAATACGTTGACAATATCATGGAATTACCAAACGCTGTTGACAATCTCGTAAAAAGTTTGCGATTCACGAACATTGTCACATGAATGGAATAACCAGTTATTCCACAAAATGTGACTATCTCATAAAAATGTGCATGTTATTATTTCAATTCTACTATCCACGATTCACCATTTTCATAGTGTTTTTAATTGTTATTCAACACTAGTAATCGTCCTAATAATCTCCTTCGCTTCGAAACTATACCCTATATCAACATAACTCACATTCGAAAAATATTCATTGAAACAATTTAAACGAGATTCCTTAACGTATAACATAATTGAAATAAAATAAACGCTTAGGCCTATTTGCCACGGCACTTCATTTGAAGTTTGCATGCAAACTGCATAATGAATGTATGAATGAATTCGTTCATTCATTATATATGAATGAATAGGCATAGGTAAACTCGACGATGCTGCTTCGTGGAGAGAGTTAGTACTTTTAGGCCAAGTACAGATATTGGATACATGTCGGTCCAATAAATATGATAAAATGTCGAGGTTAATGCATTCTCTACCAACATCAGCTAACCATTAGGCCAAACAGATCACAGGCCACGAAGTGCGGTATGTGAAAGACAAAATGCATATGTATAATACCTACATAGAAGAAAACCATCCATATATTCCTTTTGGATTGTATTACGTTTTTATAGCAACATTTTTTAATGAAAAATATTCTTTTCCGTTTATACTTTCTACAGCTTTGGGTAATAAGTACGAGAGGAATTTTAAATTATGAAGACTAAATGAAAAAACGGCTCAAGAGAAAAATCTTTACAAAAAGAAAAAAAGGCTAGGTTTCTACAAAACTGAGACAGATACCTTGCTTGATTAGTTAGGTACTGTTATTATTTAACTAGGAATAGTTTAGTTCAGTCATTATAATATTTTTTTTTTTATATTTTGTAAAGATTCCCGTGTTTGTCTTAGGTTGGTTTCCCTGTTTGGCTGTTTCTCTTTTTTTTTAAATGAACAATGTTGGCTCTATCGGCCTTTCCAACTTCACATGTACAGGAGCTGTTTCTCTTTAAGTCAATATAATTATTAATACAGGTTGTGTTATTTCATTTAGTTCACAAATAAAAACTATATCAATGTAGTCAATTTCGTGTGTAAGCCATGTGGGAATTAATGTATGGGTTTTCCGTGGCAATGCAAGGACGATTAGTGCTCTAAATTCTAGTTTACTTCACAATGTATAGAGCTTATGAGGCTTTCTTAATACGTATAACATGCTTAATAATTAATACGTATAACATGACTTGAAACGAAAAGCCGCTCAGTCTTTCGTGATTACCCCTTACTGTAAGGGATGCGTGCACGTATCACACATGGCTGGGTTATTAGCTGATTTTATTCAACAGGTACGTGGATTAAGACACGCATGAAAGCGTTTTGAAGCGAGAGCGAGTAATCGAAAAAGCAGCCACATAGAATAAATGCTGAGTTTAATCGAACTATCAAAATGTAAGTGAAGCACGTTTTTCGAATAAAGTCAGTCGATATATCAAATTACCTGCGGGTATTGACATTATTAACCCTTCGCCAATCCACCAACTGAGCAAATCAAATAAGGAAATATTTTAATCAAAAAATAACAATCATTTCCAAATATTGTTCCTCGAGTTTTTTGTTGATTTAAATCTTTAAGTCAACCGGTAAAATACCGGTTTTATTATAATACAAATCGTCTGAAATACTTTCTACCAATCTCCTGTTCATATTATGCTTGTTTTTTACTACATGGATTTTGTACATACTCGTAGTTACAGTTTTGAAGATGATTGCGAAAGAAAATAAGACCAACTTATTTTGCGCCAGCTGAATTTACTTTCGATGTGTACCCTACTTTTAATTTAAGTCCAAAGGTCTAGCAAGACCGAAGAAATTTCATTCTCATTTTATCGACTAGTTCAACAGTATAAGAGTAAGCGATATACGTAAAAAAGCGAAAAAACCTTCTGAAAGCGATTTTCACGCATCGTTCGCTATCTAGTGTTCGAAATGATTTTTTGCGAAGAATGTGATAGATTTGATATATTGTATAAATATTATCTTTCACATGTGGCCATGGCTTCAATCCATTAATGGCCCACTACTGGTCACGGGTCTCTCCTCTTTCCTCTCTACTCCAATACGCTGCTCCAGTGCGGATTGGTGGAGGGGTTAGTGGCCATCCCGAGTGTCGGAAGTTTTCAAACCGCCCGAGGGCCTCCGACATGGCTTAACGACTGTTACCTTACGATAACAACCGACACCAACGGCTTTACGTGGCCTCCGAAGCACGGAAACGCTCCAGAAGTTTTTGCTAGCGGTCACCCATCCAACTACCGACCGCGCCCGCTGTTGCATAACTTTGTCGATCACATAGGATCGACGCAAGCCGCCGGGCTATGAACGCTTCACATGTAATGTCATTGAAATAAAGTTTTTTTTTAATAAATATCCATTTCTAATCTTGGGTTTTAGATTTTGACTCTTTTCCGACGTGCATAGCTGGGGCAGGTTCCTTTTTTATTATATAACGAGTAACCGCCCTCGCTTTGCTTCGGTTTTCTTATTTTTTTTATACCTTGGGTTACATTATTGGAGTTTTATTAAGGATCCCTACTTTTTTTGAAAATATAATATAGCTTATGTTACTCGGGGATAGTGCAGCTTCCTAACAGTGAAAGGTTTTTTCAAATCGGTTCAGTAATTTCGGAGCCTATTCAATGCAAACAAAAATCAAATCTTTCCTCTTTATATATTAGTATATAGCCTATGTTACTCGGGGATAGTGCAGCTTCCTAACAGTGAAAGAATTTTTCAAATCGGTTCAGTAATTTCGAAGCCTATTCAATGCAAACAAAAAATCAAATCTTTCCTCTTTATATATTAGTATATAGCCTATGTTACTCGGGGATAGTGCAGCTTCCTAACAGTGAAAGAATTTTTCAAATCGGTTCAGTAATTTCGGAGCCTATTCAATGCAAACAAAAATCAAATCTTTCCTCTTTATATATTAGTATATAGCCTATGTTACTCGGGGATAGTGCAGCTTCCTAACAGTGAAAGAATTTTTCAAATTGGTTCAGTAATTTCGGAGCCTATTCAATGCAAACAAAAAATCAAATCTTTTCTCTTTATATATTAGTATATAGCCTATGTTACTCGGGGATAGTGCAGCTTCCTAACAGTGTAAGAATTTTTCAAATCGGTTCAGTAATTTCGGAGCCTATTCAATGCAAACAAAAAATCGAATCTTTCCTCTTTATAATAAACGAGTAATCGCCCTCGCTTTGCTTCGGTTTTCTTATTTTTTACACCTTGGGTTTTATTAAGGATCCCTAATTTTTTTGAAAATATGATATAGCCTATGTTACTCGGGAATAGTGTACCTTCCCAACAGTGAAAGAATTTTTGAAATCGGTTCAGTAGTTTCGGAGCCTATTCAATGCAAACAAAAAATCAAATCTTTCCTGTTTATATATTAGTATAGATTAGTATAGATTATTAAAGAGGCCGTGAGGGTACATGGTGACTCCAATTCGTTTGGTAAGAAACCTAACTATCATAACTTTTTATTCCGTTCCTAGGCCATCAATAAGGCTTAACTAATAACGACCGGGACTGGTAGAAAATACTAAGTAGATGAGCTTATAACATTTTTAAGTTAGTTTACGAAATCAGAGCGGTTCTCAGAGTGGACATCGCCGGATTACTCTAGTCGAATCTTCAATTGACTTTATCGATCTTTTATATTTGTGATATCGCATTTATTTATGTCCAAATCACCCGAAACACAGGCAATCGTAATGCAGGGGATTTTGTAACTTTTTATTTAATGAACATTTGTTAATATCGGAAACGATTTCGCAGTCTCTCATGGTTACAAATTCTCCGATATCAACAGTCACATGCACAGATTATTAATTTTACTCAATATTACTCATTCGCCTTGCTCGCTATCTTGTAGGTGGCGGTTAAACGACTCCCTTAGGCTCAATAGCGGTAGCTTTCGCTTCAATGTATGCGAGTCTTTACGGTCGCGATGTGCTTAACGTGGCGTGATACCGACAAATAGAGACTTTGCCGCTCTCGCCCAATTTTTACGGGTTTTGCTCCAAAGTTATATCCGTGTTTTCGGGAAAATCTTACTGAAATTGTTTTACGCAATAATTGTTCTCCCTTCGCGCCTTAAAATTCAAAAGCACTGCTCTATTGTTACTGGCCGTAATTTGAGCGTTTTTATTGTGTACCTCGGGTAAGGTATCTCAGTTAAAACGTACTAGGTATAATTACTTTTGTTTGTAAAGTGCGATGTTTAATTTAACTTGAGTGCTTTTCGGTGTATTTTTTGTCTTTTTTTAACAGCCGAAAAACTAAACGATGTTTCTGATGAAAATTGCAGTGTAAATGGTAAGTGGTTTCCGTTGTTTACAGACGTCAATGACATGAAAAGTATCACCCACGCGTTGCTGGCCTAAAAGGAGGTGGGAAGGCATTATTTTATTTATTGTAGATATATGGCTGATTGTAGATATGTTGTAACAAAAAAAAATGAATCTCTGTAGATACATTTTCCCTTTTCAATCAAAATAAAGTTACCTTGTCTGTATCTAAAATTATGATACGATTTTTTAATCATCCTTATTTTCTATACAGATTGTGTGCGATTTCAAATAAAATGTTTCTCGATAATATCTTAAGATTGAAGTCCCAACATTAAAATCTTCAGAGAGTTCAAACTTTAGAAAATAACAATGCAAACGACATCTTAACTTAAGCATACGCCCTATTCATGAACCTTCCCTAAGAGGCTTTAATACAAACTTTCCGTTCCAATTTATACGTGACACGACCTTCGTCTGATAAACGAAATATATAATAATATTATTTATATTACCATGCCATTATGATATCTTTTGCAAATTAAACACTTTTGTTTTAAGTTTCAAAATTATAGTTCAAATTTTATTCTTGTTTTTACGCTTTGTTTTTAACTTTCGATACAATCATAAATTTTAATGATAGAATCATAAATTTTTGTAGCCCCGTTGATATTAATCCTGCCCGCTAAACGAAGTCTTGGGTTCTATCACTGGTACGGGTAAACATTTGACAGTTCACATACACACGTACACATTGTGTACATACCTACTCGCACACCAGGAAATGCTATATTATAAGTTTATCCTCATATTATCATTTATCATAGTCAGTAAAGGAACACTAATTATAATTATTAGCTTTCTGTCTCGCGGTTTCCTAACGGACCAACTACGTACGCACAACTAGTGGTACGGCACAACTAAGTGTTCCCATCGGTAAAACTACATTATGGCTTTGTTCCTCAGTCGAACTAGTGTTCGACTCGTTAGTTCGATCGTCGAACTAATGGGATTTTTTTTTCTCACTAGTTCAACCGTTGAACGATGTAAAATAATATTGACACTGTCAGAGTTATTTGTTTTGAAACTATCGGATGAACCCATGCATGAATCCTTGAAAATTCAATGATGTCTCTCCAAGATTTGCCTTCACCAAAAAGATTAAAAATTTCTATAACTTTTCCATTGTTTTAATCAGTTAACATAAAAAATCGTCTACAAAAAATATATCAGGAAATGGTCGGAAACCTGTAACAAGAGTCATAAATCATGCATGTGTCCCAAAAGGTTTCAGCCTTTCTGGTTCCCATTGTGTAGCGTAGCGACCAACCAACAACCATATCATACCGATCTACGACATTATCATGTTCTTTATCGTGATTGGTGACATGTTTCTGTCATTTATCAATCAAGCGGCCTTTTTCATTCTCGCAGAAAAGTTAATAGTGTCCGTGGGTACGTAGCGAGAGTTTCTGCAGATAATTCCTGTCCCAAGGAGACTTATCTATGACAGATAATGATTGTTCTCGGTTGTCAGTTTTTGTTTTACTGAGGATAAATAATGGATGATTATTCTATGATGTTATGATACTGTAGTCTCGTGAAAATTGAGTCATGTTTTTTATTTTATTATAAAATCGTGCATGTAGGTAGACACGTAGGTACGATGAAACTTTATTAAACAATTATTATAAATGAAACCACGTATTGAATAAATAGATATCACTCACACCTTCACAACTTAAACAATTTAATTTGAATAAATTGCTTATTTACAATATTACGTTAAAGGGCATTTTCGCCAAAAAGTGTACATTTCTTAAATTGTTGGATTTTTATTTTTTGTTAAAATTTTTACTATTTTTTAAATTAAAATGTATTGTTATGTTATTTTCTTGCCAGAAAATATAATAAGGTGATAAAATACTTACTGAAAATAAAATTACAGGACATTTTCTGCAAGGCGGAACAATAAATTGTTCCATTCCGTGACCAAATACAAATGACAATATAAAGGTATTTAAACACAATTTTGGTAAAATTAATATTTAATTAGGTTCATTAGGGATACAGGAATATATTAATAAAAAAACCACTGTAAATTCATCTTTAAAAGTAGTGTTAGCATGTCATTTACCTACATTCCGTAACTGTTTGGTCATTTTACTTTACATTTTTGTCTTTTAAAAGCAAAAACACAAAACAATCTAAATCTTAGTATTTTTAAAGAGAAAACAAAACTATTCCTTAATTTTATAAAATAAAATAAATAATTTTTCTTGGAAAAGCAATTAATAGTAGAATATTTTATTTTTCCTTTTTTGGGGACAGTCACGGAAAAGAAAGCTCAAAATAATGGAATGGAAAGCAAGGTATCAGACACACACAGTCTTAACACAACTCCCCGAGTAGGCGGCAGAAGTCTTTTAACCACTGAACTATCATAAAATTAAATTGATTATAAAACTATAGTATACTTACTCATTACATAAGTATATTTCATTCATTTTCAAGGTCACCTTGAAAAAAATTTTTTTTTTGTATTTCATGTTTATTTGGCGAAATATTGATTTTACAGAAAAATATTTCCTACAAAAGTTGAAGCTCAATAACAGATTGATATTTTATATACAATATATTTTTCTTGTAGAGCCAGTGGTTTGGGAGAAAAATGCAAAATTCGTTCCACATAATTTCTAAAAAATTATCAGCGTGTTGAAATACATAGGTATTCCATAACAAAAATTAAATCATTCCTGGGTATGGGCTAAAAGAAGTTTATCCATATTAATATCTATTGATAAGATTATCCTTTTGTGAAATCTTATAAACAAGCGGGCCGGGTTCTGTCGCCTTTTGAGACACCCTAGTATGCCAGCGTGGGATCCATATTTGTCACCCCAATTTAAGCGTCGTAAAATCCGACCCAATATAGAAATAAAACTATTTTTATAAATAAAGTTTCCGAATTTAACTTTTGCGGCAATAAAACAGCTCTTAAAATAATCTGACAGCAATATTTTTTATTTACAAACCATATTAAAACTCAATAAAAAATATTTCAAGTAGGTAGGTACTCAACCCAATTGCCACAGTGTAGCATCAACTTTATCTATTCCATTCCGTTACTTTTCCCTTCCACATAATACGTTACCACTAGCATGGTCTCGGAACGGAAGTAACGGATTCCCAAACTGAACATTCAAATTGAAATTTTGATTAGATTTAATTATATATACTATGACAATGTTAACAAATTAACAACGTTAAAATATTCGCTTTTCGATACAATCATTTTCATATAAATATATTTCCATTTACCTTGAGAAATCAGCAGTTTCGGAAGAGAACTTCAAAATTGCTACGAGGTTGATTCAACTTTATTTACTTAATCCCTGGACAACTACTGAAAAAACACTGACATAACAATGCAGAGATTGTCATACGATTATCCAAAAATGATTTGAAATGCATAATATTTATCAGTTTTCATCGTAGAATTTACAAAAAATACAAAACCGCGGTAACGGATGGTGGAATTCCACCTGAACGCTTTTCTGAAATTTATTTTAAACTCTTATTTCCCCTAATTAGCAGTCAAAAACTGAAGAAAAACTGTTTTTTTTTCAAAGCTGACATTCAGTTAATGTTATATAGCCCCAAATTTGAATGCTTCCGAACAAAGAAAACATGTTTTATCGCATGTTTTGTAGTCGAAATCTGCAGGGGACATCGTAAAAACGATGGTCTTATTTTATTAAATTATTAATAACAATTATATTAGGCAATAATGGCAACTTTTGTTGGTGTTCCCGTAAAGTTTATTAAACAAAGAAACAAATAAAAATTAAGATTTTATCTTTGTGACATTATAATTAAGAAAATTCGAAGTATGAAGTCAGGGGACACGGTAAAAACGAAATGTACACTTTTTGGCGAAAATGCCCTAATACTTATTTATATCAAAATTTTATTTTATAAATCACTCAATAAAATCAATCTTTTAACAAAGAAAAACGTCAAGGTGCATACAAATTTTAATCTATATACAACGTGTTACAAAATACCCCGTAAAAAATAGAATTAATTATCAGAGCCAAAAATTTTGTCAACCCTAGTAAACTGTCATGTCAGGGAACCAGATTATTTAACAGAAAGGCCTACGTACCTATTTTACCTAATAATTGTTTACTTTAACAGTTTTTCTATTTTTCATTCATAAATGTTTGCTACCTCAATACAAGGATGTCATTATACGCAAGTACTGGCTTCAAAAAATGTTAAGAAAATATGCTGTCAATTTCAAATCTTCTAATCGATATCCTACAACTGTTTCGAGTTTTTTTTCCAACATTTTTTGCAAAATAACGATGCTTTCTAACTTGGAATATTACGATAAGATGTTATGCGTAGGCCATGAAGATAGCAATTTAAATCGTTTGTCGTTTGTCAAAATTTTTGTCGTTCCGCGAATTAGGTAGAAATGTAGATACATTCTGCGTAGTTTACTCTTTGATTTTACTGAAATAGGGTTTGCACATCAGTGAAAATAATAATATTTTTTTATTTTTTTGGGGTATGTTATACAGTGTTACTACAGTTATTAAATATTGTGAATGGACTCGTTATAGGGCCCCATTTAACCTCCTTTCGGCTTTACGGGTAGTTTTGTAACACCCTGTATATAAAAGGCAAAAGTAATTGAATGATGTATATTTGCACAGGCCAAACCCTTAAGGCCAGAAACTTAAAATTTCGCACCCGTACCTATACCTCTACTGACGTAGGCATCCACTAAGGAAGGATTTTTCAAAACTCAACCCCCAAAGGGGTGAAAAGCCCAAAGGGGTGATAAGAATATTTTCCGCGTGCAAAACTGCGGGCAACAGCTGTTAGTCTATCCATATTTACAATGCTGTTTGTTGTTTATTACGTGTAATCTTTCTTGATTCTACTATTTCAATGTTATAATATCCAAGAGTATATTACTATATTGTATGAAGTCAGAACTATCTCATCAGTTCATATTTTTCGACAGACAGCATTTTTTAGTCTACTTAGTTCAGAGAAACGAATTTACGAACTTATTCCTTATATTGGCTGAAGTTCTTTGTGTGAAAACTCATTTCTCTGAATTCGGCGGCGGGTATTTTCATTTTTCTTGACACAAACCCCGATTCCCGCAGATTACGCCCCAACTCGAGAATGGGGACACAGAAGCCTGAACGAAAGGCTGTAAGTCTTTTTTGCTTGGTAAAAAGATAAATTTTATTTTCGGTGTCCAAACATAATAAAAATTGATTGGATTGCGAAGTTCACGTGGCACGCCATCCTTTTTAAACGATTATATTTACTAATGGAAGCGATGTTGACCGTACTGTAATAATAAATTTATTAAAATCTGTTCATTCGACAACCGATTTCATTCTCTCAATTAGTTTGCCACTTAAAGTAAAAGGTTTCAGGGTATAATTGATTTGAAAAGTATCATGTTCTTCATTCCAATTTATTTGTGAACTGGGGTTATTTATAAATGCGCAGATAACCAATTACAAATATTACTGGCTCGCACGTTTACTTTACATTTAAGTTGTAAACGAGGAAGTAAGATATTTTTATGTAGGCCAGGATGAATCACTTTATCCGTAATCTACTGGGTACCAAGGCATATATTTTCCGCATCGAAGCAAGGCTAGTTATTGGTTTTAATTAAACCTTCCTTATAGAGTGGCTTTTGAAGGATGAATGCTTCATATTTATATATCGCTTATACCTACCAAAAGCTTTGAAACCGACATTAAATCAGCTTGAAACTGCTTGTATCTCGATTAGATTAGAGGGTTTAATGAGACACTATATATTGGACACCTTACTATAGGTAAATGTCTCTATCCTATCAGACCAAGCAATATTACCTATTACCTAATCAATTGAACGTTGACAATATATCAGCTGTATTAGTAGGATATTCGATCACTTCTATTGTGTTTCATACTCCGCGTATTCTCTGCGTTTCTATAAACGATGCCAGTATTTGGGTCAAGGATTGACACACTCTGTGTGTGGGTTTTGTTAAGCGTGTGCTAATTTTCAAAATGAGCTATTGAAGCGGGAGTTCTGCTTTTCGTATAGCAACTCATTTAGCTCATACAAAATGCTATGCTTATTCTTTCTTAGTATGACTAGAATTAACGTATTATTATAAAAGTAACAAGCAAAGCAAAGCAATAACCCATAATTGTCCCACTGCTAGGCTCGGGATCTACTCTCACAATGTGAGGGATACAGGCCATAGTCTACGATGCTGGCCAAGTGCGGATTGGTAGACTTCACACATCATTGAGAAATTCATGAAGAACTCTCAGGTTTCCTCGCGATGTTTTCCTTCACCAAAGTAAGTGATAATTAACTTGTAATACGCACATAATATTTGAAAATTAGAGGTGCGTGGCAGGATTTGAACTCGGGCCCCTGCGTTCGGAAGACGAACGTTCTGACCGCTAGGCTATCACTGCTTGATAAAAGTAACATACAAAGAGTAATTTATGATTGTATACGCAGAGAAACAGTGAAGTATATTTCACTGCAGAAATCTTTCAGATTTGTAAATTACTTTTTTCATAATTGTATTATTAATATTTAATATTAATACATAATAATTACATAAAAGGCAAGTAGGTTATTTAATAATTGTCAACGCCAAAACCACCGTGATCAAAACTTCATAGTAGCCCATTGTTCTTACTTCAGATACGCTGAGAAAGTTTCGTCTTTGGAATTCATTAACCCTTATGGTTGGTTTACACGTATTTTCTAAAAAAATTAATCTTAACTTAATTTTATGTACTAAAGTTTTTAGTGATTTTCGAAATATATTTAGTTACACTCTTTAGTTTATTCCAGACGAATGGTCAATAACGCAAGGGAGTCAAAATCTTCACAACTTATGCATATAAATAAAGTTATAAAGGTAACTTAATTTTAACTAGAAATGCACAACTAAATGTGACAAGTGATAAGCCCCGCAAACCAAGTTAACGGAAAATAGACGTCTACTAAAGGTAGACTTAAAACACCTGGGTGAATTAGGTGAATAAAGTCGTCGGCACTTAAAATTCAAACTACTTTTTTTACTTGAACACTATATTTTAACCCACTACTGAGCACAGATTGCAATTAGCGGTCACCCATCCGACTATCGACCGCATCCTCTGTTGCTTAATTTCCCCGATCACTTATGATCGACGCAATTCGCCAGCCGATGAGCGCTTCCACAATGTAATAGTGTGTAACACGAACCTGAAAAGAAGACGGACGTAACCTCGTCTAATCGAGAGTGAAGCATAGCAATGACCGCCCGCTTACCATACATAATTTTTGATTCGCGATTGTAGCAGTGAAGTGTCAATGTGTGGGTGTGTGTACTTGTACGAATAGAGAGTTGGTATTACTATGGGTGCTTCACTGAATTTGTTGTTGGGATTGCGTCCGTCTTTTTTTAGGTCCGTGGTGTGTAACTATAAATAAATAAAATACTCTTACGCTCCAACTCAGAGTCACTAACGGTTACTTAAATTGCTCCTTAGTACAGAATTTGTATGGCGATTCTTTACTAAGGAACGATTAAAGTAACCGTTAGTGACTGTGACTTGGGTTAGTGTGTAACTATAAATATAATAAGAGTAATACTCACTGATCGATCACCTAAATTCTTCACCCTACAGTGCAAGTAGGCAGGTTGTCCGACGGCTGCAGTGTATTCTCTCTTGGTGGAGTTGTCGAAGGTCGGCTGCACCACGATATCAGGAGATATGGTGGTGTTGCTGAGGAAGAAGGTATCCGTGACATCCTCGCTGCTGCCTCCTCCCACGGAGGAACCTGGAAACATCATATTATCATTATCATCTAAAGTAATATTATAAATAAAGAGAAAAGTTTTGAGTTTTGTTTGTTTGTAATGGACATCCTTAAAAAACTACTGAACAAATTTCAAATTAATATTGTTTCTGAGTAACGCTATATTTTATTTCAAAAAATTTGGGAATTTAAAAAATATACGAAAACCGAAGCAAAGCGAGGGCGGTTACTAGTCGTTCATAATATCACAGAAAACATAATAGTACTTATAATAGTGATAATATTATAATTTATCTGAGTTGACATCACGGACCTAAAAAAAGACGGACGTAATCCCAAGAACAAATTTAGTGAAGCACCCATAGTAATACCAACTCTCTATTCGTACATGTACACACACCCACACATTGACACTTCACTGCTTCAATCGCGAATCAAAAATTACGCACACATGGTAAGCGGGCGGTCATTGATATGCTTCACTCTCGATTAGACGAGGTTACGTCCGACTTTTTTTCAGGTCCGTGGTTGACATATTCAAAATTTTTCACTGATGTATTGTAATAAGCTCGCTGATGTATTGTAATAAGCTCGATGTAAAATTTAATGATTTTTTTATTACTACTAATGCCGCATCCAGTTCCGCGTAGGTTAGAACATAATAATTATGTAACCTCTCATGATTTTAAAAGATGTGCGAGGAGTTTCTTTACGGCTTTTCTTCTCCTCCTTGACAAAGCACCCTTCCGAAAAGCTGGTAGATTAAAAAAATGACGTGCATAAGTATATCAGTGATACCTATATGAATAAAAGATTTTGATGTGATTTGATTTGATTTGATTTACAATGGATTCATTAATAAAAAAGATAACTGTTAAGAATCCTGTCAAAAATATTTCAAAGCGGGTACTAAGTGGTCTTCATCCCGTACGTACACAAAAGAACATTATATTAGCTACAAGTTACTTTAACCTCCTACGAAACTATTTTAGAATGTGGATATCTTCGCGTAAATCAAATATTTCCGTGTAGCCTCCCTGGTTAGTTAACACCCTCTTCGTTGTGTCAGCCGCCACACGACTTATCGCCTTCCAGCTGGGAGAATGGAGCAAATTCTTTAATTCCTTCTCTCACTTATTTCTTGGTTGGCAACACTTCGTGTGTTTTTTTTTATAAATTACGAGCTGACCTGGCGAACTTCGTATCGCCTATTTTTTTCTAAAATAAAAGTAGCCTAAGTTACTCCTTGTTACATCAGCTATCTGCCAGTGAAAGTCCCGTTAAAATCGGTCCAGCCATTTCAGAGATAAGCCGGAACAAACAGAAAGACAGACAAAAATTGTAAAAAATGTTGTTTTGGTATATGTACCGTGTACATCCAAATGCACTTAGTAAAAAGCGTTTTTTTTTATATTACAAACAGACACTCCAATTTTATTTATTTGTATAGATGTATAGATGAATGAGTTTATTGTAGTCAACTATAATCTCACCTGATGGTAAGTGGTGATATAGTCTTGGGAGCAGAGGAGAGACAGAATAAAGTGATCTTAAAAGGGTTACGTTTATTTTCCTTTTCAGGTACAGAACAATACTGTTACAATTTGTAGTGTCACTTTTACCGTACAAAAAAGTCCTCAAATACTTCGGACACATTATACCAAAACTCCATGGAGAGACTCGTTGTCCAAGAGCATATGGAAGGCAAGCGGTCACATACCTACGCGTTGGACAGACTTGATAAAAGCTGCTACTGCTATGATTGTGTTAATCATCCATAGTCCAATGTTCCCGCTAGGCTGAAGACCGCAGTGAGTGGAGATACATCGCGAAAGCTGCATTATCCAAAAAAGGTCATCATGAAACCACGACCGCTCTGTCAAGAACGACCGACTAAGGAGGAGTGTTACTTTTGCTTAGCATAAATTCAGTCACAAATAATATTCTGATTTCTTCTAGTACATACAATAGAGGTGTAATGTTGTACAAAGAATACTGAAGACACTAGAAAACTAGTCATGATTTTAAAGTATTCGATTTGGAATCAAAACAATTTCCTCATTGGCATTTGCATTTGTCGTCAAAGAAAATAAACGTGAGTAAAGTAGAGCAGCCAGATATAACTTGGACCGAAGTCGAGAAACTCGCGTCAGATAATCAAAGACAAAATCAAACGGATTTCCAGTAATTCTTAATGCAATCGCAAAGTTGATCGGCGCAGTTGGCCTGTCCTGCGCTAGACTTTTATTTACTGCTTTGCTTCACGAACCGGTTATATGGGTCAAACAGTGATTGCAGGATACACATTCCAAATCCAAACACGTACTTTTACGACAAACGGAAAAAGGAGCGAAATGGGAGCACTCGACCAATTTGTTCATTTAATTCGATGTTGATGCTTGGTTTTCTGATGCATTTAAAGAATTAAATTACATTTTATTTCTGTTAGTCATGCGATGTTTTGCTGTGTAAAGTTTTTATTTTTGTGTTAGTAACCACCTTTGCCTCGTTTTTAGAAAGGTGTTTCTTTTAATAGCCACACTCGATATTTTTTTAATGGGATTTTTTTTACACAAATAAGTTAATTCTTGACCACAATCCCACCTGATGGTAAGTGGAGATGAGGTCCAAGGTGGTGAGCACACTAACTTAGTAAAAGCCTATTCACTCTTTTCTTGAAGACATCCACGTCATAGGTTGGTGGGAGCGCCGATGCAGGCAAGTTATTTCAGTCCTTTGCGGTACCAATATAATAATTAAAATCTTTTTATTTGTGAAATCTATTCAAATAAAATACTGAATAGCTTATTAATGATTGTAATAGATTTCAATGTTTATATTATGATATGATTTAATATTTGTTATGACATTGACTGTTTATTATTATTTATTTATATATACATATATATTTTTTATTATTATGACATGATGATATTTGCTACTATTGACCTATTATATTAATGATTTTACCAGTAATGGCTAAGTTTAAACATATTATTGTACATGATTTAATTGTAATAGTATTTTAATTCACATTAATGTATCTATTTTTATTATGCGATGAGATGAAATTAACTAACGCATTAGGACTCCTGTTATGTTAGTTATAATATTATGGAATAAATAAATAAATAAATAAAATTATGCCACCAGTTTTTCTCTATATTTTCCATGTACAACAATCGATTAGGTCCAGTTTTATGATGTGCCTGTGCTACGTGTATAAATATTTATTATAGTTTTGTGAACATATTTTTTTCAGTTGGTTCTAACATTAATGTAGAGATCCATTAACATTAATGTAGGGAACCTTGGTCTGGAAGTTCAATAGTGTGACGGTAATGGAACCCTAATGAAGATAAAATATAGCTTTGCTCGTGACTTCGCTTGCGTAGATATTATATAAAAAAAATCCACTATAGCGACCTGTGTGGCGCGATGGTTACCATGCCGGATCGCCGCGCCAAGGGTCCTGGGTTCGAATCCTAACGAGGCGGAAATTTGAATGATGAGTTTGAATTTCTGTTCTCGGTTTGGATGTGAGTGTTCTCGTCTCTGTGTGTTGTCCATGGCACCCACGACACAGGGAATCCTAGTGTGGGGCTATGAGTGTGAAGCGTTATTATTATTATTATTACTATGAATACATTATATTCGTGTAACTCTTACAGTTTTTGCAGCGCACGTCAAAATCGCTCGCAGATCGTTATATTTTGGCCAATATACACAATATATTTATATGATAATATATATTTCTAATGTAAGACCTATATTATTCTAAAGTCTCATCAAAACCTATTCAGTAGTTTTTGCGTAAAACAGTAACAAACATCCACTTTCGCATTTATTTTAGTAGGATACAATTACTTCGAGAAAGTTGAAAATTTGTTTACCGCTCGCCGCCCTTTAGTTTCATGGAAATAATAGCTCAGTATAATGTTATTAAATCACGAACCCGAAACAAGCCTCCGAATTAATACAATAAAAACAGATTTATGGACTCAACCGCCTCCCAAGATATTCGATAACTTGTTGTTTGTCCGTTAAATCAATAGCCACCCTTGTCAGAGGATGAAGTCTTATCTTAACAGTATTTCTAATACTCGTAGTTGGTGCGTCTTGTAACTGAACGAATTGAGCACTGGGGATCCAAATTGCAGTTTGTTATTCCTTTAAATAAAAAATGTCTTTGTAAAAAAGGATTGGTTTTGCTTAAAATACCTAGTAAGTAAAGGGATAGTATTTATTAGTAGTTCACTGAGGTAGAATAGGTAATTATTATTTCTTAAATTAACCTCGTAAACTGACCACTGGGGATCCAAATTGCAGTTTGTTATTCCTTTAAATAAATAATGTCTTTGTAAAAAAGGATTGGTTTTGCTTAAAATACCTAGTAAGTAAAGGGATAGTATTTATTAGTAGTTCACTTAGGTAGAATAGGTAATTATTATTTCTTACATAAAAGCAAAGCAAAGCAACAACCCATTATTGTCCCACTGCTGGGCTCGGAGTCTCCTCTCACAATGTGAGGGGTACAGGCCATAGTCTACCACGCTGGCTAAGTGCGGATTGGTAGACCTCACACACCTTTGAGAACTTTATGGAGAACTCTCCGGTGTGCAGGTTTCCTCACGATGTTTTCCTTCACCGAAGCAATGGATAATTAACGATAATTAACTTGTAATACGCACATAATATTTTAAAATTAGAGGTACGTGCCAGGATTTGAACTCGGGCCCCTTCGTTCGGGAGACCAACGTTCTAACCGCTAGGTTATTACTGCTCTTCTTACATCTATTTCTTACATATTATGTGTGAATTCTGCCAATCTAAACTTTGTCAAGTCAACATTATTATCGTCTTGGTGAAAGATTCCTGATGCATACAGTGGGATGGGTTGTAATGACGACGCACAAAATATTATTTATGTAATATTTACATACATACGAGAAATTTAATATGAACTCATATAAGAGAAAACCATCTTTTAATTACGATGACCTAAATTTCAGCGGCGGTTTCGCCTGCGAATATTAAACATTAGTTGTAATGGTTTTTATACGTACTAAAACTGTCTTATTTCAAGACATAATCTTGTTGATCGAACTGAATTTTCATTTGATCCTAATTTCTAATGAAAATTCAACAGCTGAATTCAACAACAACAAAAAATATATATTTTTCAATTCATATCTACATCTACCTGATAATATGATTAAACATCAAAGGCCGAGCACTCAACTCATAATAATCCCTTTGCTTTGGACTCTTAATCAGGTTACATATATGTAATTGGTTAGATCATGCAATAAAAAACAAAAACATTAAAATAACAGGTTCTTAACGTATAATCGTAATACGCGTTCTACTAGTAATTTGATAAAGGGGTTCTCTACGTGACGTTACTACAAAATAAACAATATTTTCAGCCTTTTATAGTGTGTACATGATATGTAGGTATAGAAAGAAGACTAGCGTATCTGTTATTGTTTGTACACCACAATGAAGTCTCACGAAAAATAAGCCAAAAACAAAAGAGCGACGAAACAACAGACGCCCTTGTCACGACAAAACAGTCACGTCTATAGTTGCCTCCCTGATCTTTCCACTGCTATTATCCTTTATTATGATTTAGGTCATATTCAGAGCTTGCTTTGAAAATAGGTTTCAGTCCATTAATGGCATACTACTGAGCACGGGTCTCTCTTCTTTAGTAGGCCTAGAGCGTACCACCAGTGCGGATTGGGAGCAATAGGTTATAGTGGCAAACCTAAGTGTCGGAAGTTTACATGCCACCCGAAGTCCTCCGATAATAATATGGCATACGCCTATTATTTGTCGATAATAACCGGGAACGACGGCTTTACGTGCCCTCCGAAGCACAGACACACATAATTTTTGCCATTATTATTCACCCATCACACTACAGACCGCGTACTCAACACTAGCCGCCGGGCTATGAGTATTTCTACCTATCTGCACTTACCTACCATTATTATATTTTCGTTGATCTGACGATCAGACAAAAGATTTACGATAGACCAAACTAACAAAAGACGATACGTTGCATCGACCTCTATTGTTCTAAGAATATCTGATATTTTGCTTCGATAACTGGGCGTTGTATAACGAATAGCAGATACCTACATGATAGTGTTATCAAACATTTCAATTTGTTCGTTCAATTTGTCACGGATGCTACTATGTATCTAAATATTGTCCAAGTCTGAGAATTTAGGGATTTAGGAAAGTTGTATGCTAAATGCACGGACCTAAAAAAAGACGGACGTAATCCCAAGAACAAATTCAGTAAAGCACCCGTAGTAATACCAACTCTATTTGTACAGGTA
Source organism: Thymelicus acteon (assembly GCA_951805285.1). Classification (NCBI taxonomy): domain Eukaryota; kingdom Metazoa; phylum Arthropoda; class Insecta; order Lepidoptera; family Hesperiidae; genus Thymelicus; species Thymelicus acteon. The sequence goes on along the minus strand of OX638229.1, from coordinate 10,235,657 downwards.
CACGCACCCACACATTGACACTTCACTGCTTCAATCGCGAATCAAAAATTACGCACACAGTGTAAGCGGGCGGCCATTGCTATGCTTCACTCTCGATTAGACGAAGTTACGTCCGTCTTTTTTTCAGGTCCGTGGCTAATTGTTATATTATTACGTTTGAAAATAATGTGATTGATACACACATCGAGGTTGAGCAACGGTATTATTACCAGATTTCTAACAACTTTCGGGGAAAGGAATTGATACAAAGCACATCATAAAATTTTATAAATCGTAAATACTGAAACGGTGGATGAACGTAAAACGTACGAGGAAAAGAGATAGCGTAAAAAGGAAGGCAACTCATTACGCGTTTTTGATTAGCGCTGTGCTACCTGAATTACACTTTATCGCGTTGGAGCAAGAGTTGCTATTTGTTTAAATGATTTTACGGAATGCGCCTTCTATACTATTATAAATAGTATTATGTCTTCTGTGGTAATATTAATTGATCTTAAAAAACTTTGCTTATATGTATAGTTATCGGTATCTTAACAAAATTATATTTATTAAACTCCACAAAATATTTCTTTAGACCCCGCCCTTTGAGATTTTAACTTTAACTACGGTACAATCCGGTACACTCCTGGTACAATTGAATGAATATTATTAAATTCATTTTTTATACTCAGTTTTCAGCTTCACATAAGTCCTATCAAGTAACAATTCAATTATAATGAATTTGTGTCATTCAATTTCGTTCCCTCGGTTTGAGAAGAAACTTCACACGTTGTTGTATTTTGACTAACCACTAAATTGATGGCGTGAGATCAAAAGCTTATTGCTTAAGTACTTTCAGATAATATATCAGCTAGGTATTTATTGTTACCTTAAGGGAATATACGAATGATTAGGGATTGGAGAAAATATCGCTTAATAAAAAATAACGCTTCACACTCATAGCCCTACACTAGGATTCCCTGTGTCGTGGGTACCATGGACAACTCACTAGACAAGGACATTCACACCCAGACCGAGAACAGAAACTCAAATCGTTCAAATTTCTGGCTCACTGGGAATCGAACCCAGGACCGTCTTTCGTTACTACTACGGAAAAGCGGTAGTTCGTTTAATGTTCACGTTAATAAAAGCACCTACTTATAATGCCACGTCATTACAAAATACAAATAAGTTTCTCACAGAAAAGTAAGAAAACAGTCATAAAGTCGCGTAAATAAACAAGGCCACGGCTAATCTAGGTGCTTACGGAAAATGTGCTAATTATGCTCTTTGCAATCTGGCACACACGCTGTGAGAAAAGAAGTATTTCTTGAAATGAATAAATCCTGCACACGAGGAATATGCTCATAATAAACGAAAACATGCATTTATTCGTTTATAATTCCAGAAAAACTATACTTTTTAACCGACTTCAAAAAAAATATTGAGATCTGACAATGGCATCCATGAGAAAACCATATATGTCTTAAATTTGCATTAAGTATGGGCGCGACAAATGGACGAATAACTTAATATCACGCCAACCGCAGGTGCTTGTCATGTGGTCCCACATAAATTTGAACGAGATCTGACAAGTAATTTTAAAGTCGGTTATTTTTTGTTAGTAAAATTTAGATTATTAATACTTGCAGAACTTTTCTTTTCCTAAATAACATGTGCTACGTAGGTGTTCAGAATGTAGTCAAAGTGGGTTGAATTTAAAATCCTTTTTTGGTCCCCCAGGACCTTTTCAGCTCATTCACCATTCGTTTAATTCATGTTGGATAAAGTTTAAACTCGTTACATAAATTGATGATTTTTTAATGTCATGTGTACTTTTATTATCTTACTTCCCGAGGAGGATTGCTCAGTTATTGCTGTTTAATGCAAGATATGTAGTAGCAAAACAAGTATAGTGTTAGTATATCTAAAGTGTGGTCAAGCATTAACTTATTCGTGTAAAAAAAAGTGTTGATATTGCTTCATAATAATTGATCGAATAGCCCGAGGGATCTCGAAACACTTCTAGCGCTGGTGTTACCCATCAATTTGTACCTCCTCATCAGACTGACAAACGATTTTCCTTTTATATCGAAAATTATATAATGTTCGGTCTTTGCTAAATAAAAAAGGTAGATTTAGAAGAATGGAATATACCAGGTGCGATATGAAGCGCTCATAGCCCAGCGGCTTGCGTCGATCCTATGTGATCGTCAAAGTTAAGCAACAGCGGGCGCGGTCGGTAGTTGGATGGGTGACCGCTAGTGGCAAAAATTTCTTGAGCGTTTCCGTGCTTCGGAGGGCACGTAAAGCCGTCGGTCCCGGTTGTTATCATAAGATAACAGTCGTTAAGCCATGTCGGAGGCCCTCGGGCGGTTTGAAAACTTTCGACACTCGGGTTGGCCACTAACCCCTCCACCAATCCGCACTGGAGCAGCGTGGTGGAGTATGCTCTAGGCCTCCTCAAGAGGAGAGACCCGTGCTCAGTAGTGGGCCATTAATGGGTTGAAGCCAATATACCAGGTAAATGAATAATACGAATTTTCCAGGTAAATGGATTTTATTTGGCGCTGTTATACTTTGTCTTTATTATTTAACGAGTAACCACCCTCGCTTTGCTTCGGTTTTCTTATTTTTTTACACCTTGGGTTACATTATTGGAGTTTTATTAAGGATCCCTAATTTTTTTTAAAATATAATATAGCCTATGTTCACCGGGGATAGTGTAGCTTTGTAACAGTGAAAGAATTTTTGAAATCAGTTCAGTAGTTTCGGAGCATATTCAATGCAAACAAAAAATCAAATCTTTCCTCTTTATATATTAGTATAGATGATTTAAATCGTTAATTTTGAATTCATACTGTTTAACGCGCATTAGTCCATAAATGTTTCCAGGAACAAACATATTTTTAGTAATTGTGTTCAAATCGAGCAGAAATAATAATATGCATTCGTAGTCCTACCTACATGTGATACTCGTATTGTTAGGCAACTAATCAAGTAAAGTAGGTTATACGACTTATACTCATGGCTGTTATCGTTGGACAGCACTCGTTAATCTATGTCGAAGAACTTTCGCAGTAGGATTGGCCATTAATATAGACCAGGTACTGTAGGTACTATAGTGGCATTATATTTCAGTCGTCCTCAAATACGCGTAAAACATTTTCATGGTTGATTTCGAAAGAAGGGTTGTAGATAACCAGGCGTGTAAAATATCCTACGCGTATCCGATTAATAGTATCCCGACTTTTATTTCTCTGGAGTACATATAAAACTTTCATTTTGCTTCACTTCAATCGCTGGCGAAGTATCGTATATCACGCTGACGGCTGCCAATAACAATCATTTTTTCCTTCCTATCATATTATATAACGACGACGCCAATCCATTTATGTTGTTACGAAGAAGGAAAGAATCGAATTTGATAGGGCTTTTTCCCAGACCTATTTAGATTTTGTGGCCTAATTTCCGAAACTTACAAAAATAAAGTTTTCCTATGGCAGATGCCAGAGGTTTTCATTTTAGGCATCGAGCCCATGTGGAAAGATAATTAACATTCTAGTATTCGTGAAGTACCGCTTCTATACCTTTTTATTCAAAGAGTACCAGAAAAAGAGGTAATCGTAAAAGAGGTAATAGGTTTGTGGCTAACGCCCTGAAACTTAATTCAAATTAAAATGTTTTAAGGTATACGCCAAACGTCTCTACTTCAAAAATAATTACAAAAATAAACAAGTTTTGTGCGTTGTGTAGAGCTCAGGGCAAAATAATTAGCTTTTAAATGTCGAATACAGTGTTAGTAAAACATTTGATAAGTTGACAGACCGCTAATATATTAACCGACAATGCGTTGACAATGCAGGGGCATTCAACGCTATGAGACGAGAGAACAATTTTATTGTACGTGGTGTTACCACTTGTAAGTACTATAAAATTGTCCGTTGTATAGTTTGTAAGCTCTCATTACTCATTAAATACCCGTCCTCTTTGGACTAAAGCTCCATTGGTCAAATGAATCCTTTAATTAAACGCAAAAGCGTTAAGAACCGGGTTCTAATTGCTGACGATCCTAAGTTTACAGGTTGCTTAGAGTCCCTAGAATTGCAGAGAAATATGGGTACTTTTACCTGTATAAAAAAGGACATATTAAAAATAATAAAGCAACAATTTTGTTCTATTTGGAAACAATTTTATTTTATAACAAAACTCAGTATCAGTTATCCCTGACGTCTGACTGACTGACTGATAAACGCATTACTCTAGAATAAACGAAATTATAGTTGAAAACATTGGGTGGCTCTTGCGAGATCGAAACTTGCAGAGGTAAATGATAGTAGACCATGATAGCAATTGAAGTTAATAGAAGTAAAGATTTATAAAGGTTCATTGAAGTAAAGGTTAAATAGTGTAAAGGGCTCCTTAATGCATTTTGACAGGGATTTCTTACCAATTTTTTTAATCTAAATGAACAACATGCAAACCATCTGATTGTAAGTGGCCACAGCAATATTGTATGTGATCGTTTTTAAACCTGATAACTAAATGCAATCTCTCCTGATGGTTAGTTCCTTTGTTTGCTGAAACAAAGCGAAGTATCATTGCTAGTATCCCATTTATCCGTTTAATACAGAATTCAGGGACGCGCTCACACATCGTATATCATAGACAGCTGTCAATAACATTCCCTTCGTATTGGGAAGTGCTCGATGACGTGATGGAAATATATTTCTCTACAAAGGAGAGGAATATGATTCATAGTGCCATAAAGTTTCATTTCAAGAATTTTTAATAACAGGTATGTATGTATATTTATCTAGTAACTGCCTTCGCTTCGCTTCGGGAAAACTATCTTGCAGGCAGCCTATATTCGAAAAAAATTGTTGACGGCATTCTTGAAATTAACAACTCTCTTATTTGTGTACCAATTGTAAACTAAAGGTGCTCCCTCACTTGGAGCATTCGTCTGTAATGTAACATTACAAAGTCGAGCATTACATCAGTGAGGGAGGAGAACCGAGCATTTCAGTGCGCAAACTGTAATGTTACAGATTCGAGATTCATGTTGGTGAAGGAAAAGAACCGAGCATTACAGGGCGCAACTTAATGATACAACGTGTAATATAATGATACAACTTGTAACATCAATGCGCATCACTTGTAATTTTCAGTATCTTGTTCAGTGCCAGTTCTGAACCATCGTCATTTCCTCAAAGTACACCCATGCCGTCAACACTTCCATCCACCGCTGACACCTTAGTTTCTTCGCCTGAAGCGTCTAATTATCAACTAAATTCTCAAAATCGAACCTAACATTACACGCGAATGCTCGTCAGTCAGGGAGGCAATACTGTAATGTAATGCTCAAAATTGAATCTGAAACGTTACATTACAGGCGAATGCTCCAAGTGAGGGAGCACCTTAATATTTAAATCACAGCTTACATCGGTGAAAACCGCGTCCAAATATCTTCCATGCACATCGATCAGTTACAGTTTAATCATACTGTGATGATATTTGTACTCAATACTATTGAATCAATAGATGAAATTAACCCATAAATTATTTATGTACTATTTGCCACAAGTGGCGTAGAAATATTATACCAAAGTAAGACGATAACATGTTATTGGACAGGGTCAATTATAGGAACCCTGCGTCTAGCAGTGGACTTCAAAGGGCTGATAGATAGAAGACGATATCAAACGAACACACATTCACTAGGATTTTCCGTGCTGCGGGTGCCATTGTTGCGAAGAGGTGGGTGTGCTTAGGCACTTAATTATTCCAAAGAAAATTACTTAAACTTGTATTAATATTTATTTGTGTTAGACGCCATTACATGAAAAATGTGAAGAGAATTCTTAATACAGAAAAGTCATCAATGACATGACGTCGATTTATTCTTCATAACAAAGAAACTGCCAGGAGCTCGAACATACCCCCGGGCGTTGAAAGCTGGACTTTCAACCAGAATATTAAGAAGGGAGCAACGGGCATATCTTTTTAAAAGACCTCCGAATCGTTCCAGCAGCCATCTTGATATCAGCAACACGGACAGTGCCATGAGTTCCAGGATGGACAGCAACAACACGGCCTAATCGCCACTTAAGGGGTGGGAGACCATCTTCTTTTACCACCACCAACGAATCCATTTTCAGGCCGTCCTTACAGGAACGCCATTTGCTTCTCTGATGTAGTTCAGCAACGTACTCTTTGCTCCATCTGGCCCAAAAGTGTTGACGCAATTGCTCAATACGTTGATACCTTTTCAGACGAGTAGTTGGCTGACCGTTATAGTCAGGCTGAGGTAAAGATATAAGTGGTCGGCCGGTTAAAAATGTCCTGGCATTAATGGTAAATAATCTGCTGGATCTGATGAAAGTGAAGATAACGGTCTGTAATTCAGGATGGCTTCGATTTGCGTGAGTGTGGTATAGAGCTCTTCAAATGTTACATAAATTACAATTTCCCAACACTCGTTGCAAGTGAAATTTAGTTGATTCACCCCGGCTTCCCAAAGATCGCCAAAAAGCGAGAATAAACTGGTATGAAATTAATGTTGTCGTTGGCCAGATCATTGCATAAAGAATGACCCTTTGATTTGAGAAAGTTTGATAAGTCATTGTACGCACCAACAAATGAAGTGCAGTTGTCGGAAAATATGTGTTTAGGTTTACCTCTACGAGACATAAATCGCCATGAAGCAAGTAAGTAATGATTGGTCGTCAAGTCACCTACAAGCTTCAAATGAATGGCTTTGGTTGCAAAGCAGACAAAAATCGCTATATAAACTTTAATTAATCTACAACCGCGACCTTGACGACTGACACACATAATCAGACCCGCATAATTAGCTCCAACTGTTTCATAAATCTGACTACCTGAAAGAAGACGCTGCTGCGGTAAGTTCCCCATCAATGGAGTTACGATTTTACCTGACATACGTCTTCATCGCACACACTAATTGTGGTACGTAGCTCTGGCCAAATAACGACCTCCTATGGGCCAATAAGATCCTCTTATTGTAGCCAACAACAATTGTGGACCAGCATGCATAAGTATTTTATGTTCATAATCAAAAATTAATTTTATAAAATAGATGATTGGACTGTATAATCATAGGATGCTTTCTACAAACCCTAATAAAAATCATAACATAAGCTAAAGAACGAATCAATCGTAAATAATTAGAGAAACGAGAGAAATCAATAAAATCGTTCACGCTTTGTGTTGCCTTGAGGAATAACATCACTAATTGGAAAGCAGAGTTCATCCGAATCTGCACGCCAGCCAAGACCTAGGAGCTTGCTGGACTCCTGAGATCCAATGTTTAAATTAATTGATGTTTGAAAGGATTCATGCACAACTTGAGGTGCCTTTGATTTCCATTTCCTCAATGGCATCTTAGCTGATGCAAGTTTATATGTTAAATCTTTACGAATAATATTAATATCATTGTCTTCATCAGAACGAATCTTAGCTAAATTAGATTTAATGCCGTTAGATAATAATGCAATATGATTGCTTACGACTGATCCAGATATTATCCACCCTAGTTTAGTTTTACAAAGTACAGGAGTACCTTTACCTAGCTTAATTATTTGTGACCCTAACAGATCCCAAAAGAGATCGGCGCCTATTAAGATATCAACATCACTAGGCTTATAAAATGTAGGATCGGCTAAGCAAATATCAGATGGAATATTAAGATGAGATAAACCAATTTCACGACACGGTACATTATTGGTAATTAATGGTAAAACGAAACAATGAAGGTCAGTAGAAAATCCATCATCAAGGGATTTCATGTTGACACCACACGTCTTACCTACGTGGGAAACCACGCTATTTATACCTAAAATTGACTTATCTATCTGTCTGGTAACCAAATTTAACCGTTGGCATAGCCGTTCAGTAATAAGACATGATGTACTCCCACTATCGAGTACTGCGCGAACAATATGTTCGCGATTATTGTTGTCATACAATTTTACTAAAGCAGTTGACAACAACACCTCAATTTGTTTAATATTATATGAAGGTGATAAGTTTGCCGACAAAGCGACATTATTTGAGTCTTGCTTTGGAAGGGAAGACGAAGACTCAATATCACATACACCACTGTTCGAACGTTCATTCTGAATGTTTCCTGTCTGGCTAGGCCTAGCTACATGAATAAGGGTGTTGTGCTTTCGTTTACATAATTTACACCCAGGCTTTTTGCAGTGGTTAGCGAAGTGACCGCGTTGAAAACAGTTAAAACAAATCTTATATGCTGGCAGTAATTGTAATCGAGCATCGTTACTTAAAGCCAGGAACTGCGGACAATTAATCAATCTATGATCACCATTACATTTTAAACAACACTTATTAGGTGAGTTTGTACTAGAACGGGGAATTGTGATCATAGATTTTATTATTTTAGAACTAGACCTGTATGTTGTATCTATATTACGAGATGTTTCCAATGTTTCAAGTAGGTCCGCGTGATTACGCATAAATTGCATAAAATTACTAAACGTTATGGAAGTATTTTTATCTATTCGACCCTTATACTGCTCCCATTCACGATAGGTTTTTTGATCCAACTTATGACTTACGATATAGATTAACAACGTATCCCAATTTGAGACAGGTTCACCTAAAGACTCTAGTGCTCGCAAATTCTTAGTCACATTGTCCATTAAATGTTTTAAAGTAAGAGATGATTCTTTTATAACTGTTTCCATATTAAATATAGCAGACACATGATTCTGTACGAGTAGACGCTTATTATCGTACCTGTCGCACAAAAGTTCCCACGCGATAGCGTAGTTTTTAACAGAGAACTCGACTGATTGGATTACCACCGCAGCAGCTCCTTCCAGACACGCACGTAAATAATGGAATTTATTGATATCATCGATATCATTATTCGAATGAATGAGGCTCACAAAGCTGTCTCTAAACTCAAGGTAATTATGATATGATCCGCTGAATTTGGGTAAATTAATTGTAGGTAGCTTAACGAGCTTATGATTATCTACATGCGAAATCTTATCGTCATTTACAGACTTATCTACATTACCATTATATATTAATAACAAGTTTTGAGCTTTAGCTAGTGACTTATAGTATAATGCCTCAAATTCTGAACGTTCGATATACTGTGGACTGGCGTCTTCCACAGAATATTCCAATAGTAACTGCACCTCATCATATTGGTCGTACAACGACTCTATCTTACCAACACGCAACTGTAATTCTGCGGCATCCTGATCACTCAAGGTTTCCGCACCAAGTGCATCAATGTACTTGGAAAATACAGTCAACCGGCCTTTAAAACTTGCTCGTTTTTTATTTAACTCCTTCTCTTTCGTGGCCATTGGGAAGACGAGGGAAGACAACCTGGAATGCATACACTATCGTAAATAAAATGTAATTAAACAATAAACAAGTTAAGTAATCTTCACAATATTTCTTAGGAAATAATCATACAATTATAATGCGTTAATTAAGTAAGTGCCTAATGAAATATTTTAATGAACTTAATTTTTAGTTTTTAGTTATAAAATTTACACCCTACAAGTTTTACTTTTTACCCATTCAAGATTACAATTACTATAATTGTTTCAAAAACAATCTCATTAATGAATGTACTTATTAAATGAAAATCATGCTTTATCTGTAATTCAAGTTAATTCACTTTAAAGAATTACAATTGTACTACTAACCATTTATTTTTGGATTAGCACTAACTATACCTGAATGAGTGTTGGGTGCCTATTATTAGTAAAACCTATACCAGCTTCCTTGTTTCAACGCAAATCAAGTCGGCTTAGTTCTTACACTCCGCTCCTCTTCTTAATTTTAAATTCTCCAAAATCCGGTAATCCTCAATGATTATATAATATCCAATCCGGCTCGAAGGACCATGTTGCGAAGAGGTGGGTGTGCTTAGGCACTTAATTATTCCAAAGAAAATTACTTTAACTTGTATTAATATTTATTGGTGGTAGACGCCATTACATGAAAAATGTGAAGAGAATTCTTAATACAGAAAAGTCATCAATGACATGACGTCGATTTATTCTTCATAACAAAGAAACTGCCAGGAGCTCGAACAGCCATGAACACACAGATGAGATGTCACATATACCTACAAGCCGGGAGCACACATAGACAGCCTTCTACTTAGAGTTGGACTATTTGACGAGTTATAATGTTGGCCAACATTGCATATTTTTTTTTAATTTTTACTTTTACACCAAACATAAATATAATCTTTTTACAGTATTATTTATACACACGATCAACATATCAAGCACTAACGATTAAATCTTAAACAAACGTCGTAGGTTTTCCGAGTCAAAAGCTAAAATAAATAGAAATACTGTGATGCGCAAAATTACCACAAAATGGTGGCATTCCCCCCTTGCCCGCACGTTGTATATATTTATCTTTTATACTGTTAATTAAAATTGTTTTGTTTTTTTTGCTATCTATCGGTAGGTATATTAATTATATCCGTGTATTCAAATGTATGTGATACGATGGAGCTACTACATCAAAATGTGTCCCCCGATTTTGACATCATCGATTTTTTTTGATAGCCCCTAGTCAAAGAAAGCAAATTTGAAAACGTATTCACATTAAAATATATTGCAAATCTTAGTGGATTTGTTGTGAATGTCCATGGAAGGGGAAAATAAGCCCTCAAAGTAAACGGAATAAAATTTCGTTTCTTTTGCGACCGTTTGCAAAGGCGGTGTATTTCTAGTTGTATGGGTCTAGCACAGAAAAACATTACGTAGAAAAAATACTGCACCTACATCACGTGCTTAGTTTCTTTTTTACAGAAAACAATAAGTAAAAACGGATGTACATTTATCTAAGAGAATATACATTTTAAAAACCCGTGTAATGGATCCAAAATTTTCCGTAACTATCCTATATCCATCCATCATTTATATATTATCCAACATTAACCAACATTATCCCTGGAACTTTCACAGTTTTTGAAAATTCAAAAATTAATCTATATATATAAAAATGGATGTTGCTAAGCGCTAAACTCGAGAACGGCTCGACCGATTCGGCTAAAATTTTTTGTGTATGTTCCTTGGAGTCCACGGAAGGTTTTTATAATATTAAAAAAAAAAAAAAAAAAAAAAAAAAAATTGCGCGGACAATACTAAAACAGTAAGTACTTTTCTTTTCACATAAAAATTGTTTCAGCATGTATAAATATTCGAAACGGTATCCACGGGAATTAGTAGTAGAAACAATTAGGTACCGGGAATAATGGCTAACCGCTATATATCGAAATTGATAATCTTTGCATTGTTACTTATTCACCAATCCTATCAAAGACTTTCAAGGCGCACATCAATGTTGAATCTTGCCATTCCGTAAAATCTATAAAGTACATTTGCAAATATGTAACGAAAGGAAGTGATGTGGCTGTGATTGGAGTTAGTGCTGAGATTTCTATTGATGAAGTTAACCAATACCAAATGGGCCGTTACGTTAGTATTAATGAAGCAATTTCGCGCAATTTTTCTCTTCCCATTATATATGTGACAATATCTTGCATCAAATGCGCACTAGAAAAGGGAATATACATTATCAATACACAGAAGAAATTTACAACGAGGCATTGATAATAGTTAAGGACATGTGCTTGATGATGTCAAACAAAGTAATGGAAATTGCAGCCACGTTATTGAAAGGCGGTCGAACAGCCGATTCAGTGCTATTTCCATTGAATATTCAAAGCAAAGAAACTTCGACCTCCAACATTTCGAAGAACACAGCAATGGCAAAGGTTTTGCAGCAATGTAAGTTGATAGTGTGGGATGGATGCACGATAGCACATCAAAAGTATTTGGAGGCATTAAATAGAACTATGGAAGATCTACGAAACAATCGAAACCGATTTGGTGGAGCGATGATTTTATTAGCAGGAGATTTCCGTCAAACATTACCAGTGATTCCTCGATCACCGCCAGCGGATGAACTCAATGCATGTTCAAAGTCCTCCATTTTGTGGAAATACGTAAAGATACTAAATTGAAACAAGAATATACGTATACGATAGCAAAATGATCAGTCTGGAGAAATATTTTCAAAGCAACTCATTGACCTTGGTAATGGCAAAATCCCTATTAATGATTCGACTGGCTGCATTATATTTTTGTCAGTTTACTGAAACAACAATCGAGCTCATACAAAACGTGTTCCCAAATGTCTCTCAAAATTACAAAGATCATTTGTGCTGCCAAAATTACGGATGTTGATGAAATAAACTTTAAAATTCAAAATGAAATTGCCGGTGAATTAAAGACATACAAATTTCACATACAGTTGATTAGGCAACTAATCAAGATGATGTCGTCAACTATCCACCAGAATCGTTAAATTTTCCGGGATTGACACCTCAAAATCTTCAATGGAAATTAGGATCGGTAGTCATAATGTTAAGAAATATTAAATACTAGCTGCCCGGACAGACTTCGTTCTGTCAAAAGTTAACAGTAGAAATTAAATATTTTTTTCCAAGTGATCACGTTATTTATATCTCAACAATAAGCGACGATTACTTACAAAAATAAGTTAATATTTAATATTTCTTAACATTATGACTACCGATCCTAATTTCCATTGAAGATTTTGAGGTGTCAATCCCGGAAAATTTAACGATTCTGGTGGATAGTTGACGACATCATCTTGATTAGTTGCCTAATCAACTGTATGTGAAATTTGTATGTCTTTAATTCACCGGCAATTTCATTTTGAATTTTAAAGTTTATTTCATCAACATCCGTAATTTTGGCAGCACAAATGATCTTTGTAATTTTGAGAGACATTTGGGAACACGTTTTGTATGAGCTCGATTGTTGTTTCAGTAAACTGACAAAAATATAATGCAGCCAGTCGAATCATTAATAGGGATTTTGCCATTACCAAGGTCAATGAGTTGCTTTGAAAATATTTCTCCAGACTGATCATTTTGCTATCGTATACGTATATTCTTGTTTCAATTTAGTATCTTTACGTATTTCCACAAAATGGAGGACTTTGAACATGCATTGAGTTCATCCGCTGGCGGTGATCGAGGAATCACTGGTAATGTTTGACGGAAATCTCCTGCTAATAAAATCATCGCTCCACCAAATCGGTTTCGATTGTTTCGTAGATCTTCCATAGTTCTATCTAATGCCTCCAAATACTTTTGATGTGCTATCGTGCATCCATCCCACACTATCAACTTACATTGCTGCAAAACCTTTGCCATTGCTGTGTTCTTCGAAATGTTGGAGGTCGAAGTTTCATTGCTTTGAATATTCAATGGAAATAGCACTGAATCGGCTGTTCGACCGCCTTTCAATAACGTGGCTGCAATTTCCATTACTTTGTTTGACATCATCAAGCACATGTCCTTAACTATTATCAATGCCTCGTTGTAAATTTCTTCTGTGTATTGATAATGTATATTCCCTTTTCTAGTGCGCATTTGATGCAAGATATTGTCACATATATAATGGGAAGAGAAAAATTGCGCGAAATTGCTTCATTAATACTAACGTAACGGCCCATTTGGTATTGGTTAACTTCATCAATAGAAATCTCAGCACTAACTCCAATCACAGCCACATCACTTCCTTTCGTTACATATTTGCAAATGTACTTTATAGATTTTACGGAATGGCAAGATTCAACATTGATGTGCGCCTTGAAAGTCTTTGATAGGATTGGTGAATAAGTAACAATGCAAAGATTATCAATTTCGATATATAGCGGTTAGCCATTATTCCCGGTACCTAATTGTTTCTACTACTAATTCCCGTGGATACCGTTTCGAATATTTATACATGCTGAAACAATTTTTATGTGAAAAGAAAAGTACTTACTGTTTTAGTATTGTCCGCGCAATTTTTTTTTTTTTTTTTTTTTTTTTAATATTATAAAAACCTTCCGTGGACTCCAAGGAACATACACAAAAAATTTTAGCCGAATCGGTCGAGCCGTTCTCGAGTTTAGCGCTTAGCAACATCCATTTTTATATATATAGATTAACTTATTTTTGTAAGTAATCGTCGCTTATTGTTGAGATATAAATAACGTGATCACTTGGAAAAAAATATTTAATTTCTACTGTTAACTTTTGACAGAACGAAGTCTGTCCGGGCAGCTAGTTATTTATATAAATATATAATAAATATAATAAATTATTTATAATTAATAAAAAATTTAAGTCTGCTTAAATGACCGTGAATCAGTTATTTTTTGTACAATCAATAAGAAAACAATGATGTCGTTTGATGGCAAGAAGAAATCTTCTTTCTTTGCAATTCCTGAGTTGATAACAAACGTACTATTTCGGAGGAATCATAGATAAATCTATACTAATATATAAAGAGGAAAGATTTGATTTTTTGTTTGCATTGAATAGGCTCCGAAACCACTGAACCGATTTCAAAAATTCTTTCACTGTTGGGAAGCTACACTATCCCCGAGTAACACAGACTATATTATATTTTCAAAAAAATTAGGGATCCTTAATAAAACTCCAATAAGTTGTAAAAAAATAAGAAAACCGAAGCAAATATAGTTTTATTTTGTTTTGAAATTAATTAAAATTTAAATTAATTTAACTTTTTTACAAATAAATTTAATAATTTAATAATGAAAATCAACGTCAAATTGATATAATTAAATAGGAAATGGAGATCAAAGTTTTATTAATTTCTCGTTCGTTGAGCATTGGACGGCAAAGAATTTCCGAATAGCAATTAACGGGATGAGATCCTTTTTAGAAGCAGGAAGTAATTGTCCCTGAAAAAGTTTTTTCCTCCTAGGAAGATATTCTCATTTTAAGACATTACGATTGTTTTAAGCAAACAATATTTGAAAATATTGAATTAAAATAAAACAAAAACAGAATAAACTTGATTAATAAAAATAATATAAGTTGTAATATAAATTACAGGAGCAGATACGTGTAACTATGCAGTCTTCTATTCAAATACGACTGTAATTACGTACTAGTGATTTATAGAAAACTTTACTCAGTACTTTTTGCAACCGATAATCCGAATAAGATTCATTCAATACTGCTTTCACATAATTAGCCTATTATCATATAAATATGTAGAGATATATACCGCAAATGCTCATAAAGTGAAAAAAGAGCGTTTAAACATAAGCTTTCTTAAAGAGAGAAATTAAATTATAGGAATGAGGTTTCGAGGTTTCGATCAATCAAATCTCAAAAACAGTCACTAAAGTGGATAATCCCATTTATCTGCAGTCCATTTATTCAGCCGTGGACGCTAATCTAGTCATTTCCCCGACGATTTTTCTTCTATCGAGCTATGTGGCCAACCAATTATCACTTCAGACCGCTATTTTCTGAGTTATATCAGTTACCCTCGTTAGTCTACGGATTTCATCATTTTTGATCCTACCATTAGAAATATTGAGTACTAGTTACGGGTGTTACATAGATATGGCCATGATTCTTGTCTTGTCATGTTCAAGTCCCTGAGCTTTGTATCAAGTTCTTTCATAGCACCTGGCAGGAATCGTCGGCATATTTAAGTATGTATGGCAATTTTATATTTTTGGTAGGCTTCTGTTACTTTTGCCATGGGCGTAAAATGCGGTTATTATAGTCAATTAATTCGTGATTTCATTTCTGTATGGTTTAGACGCTCGATCAATGTCGTGTCGTCGTTGTTGACACTGTAATAGAATTTCTGGGGAAATTGCTTTATTGAATCGCCGTTCAATCTCAAGCTCATTTTATTATTTGTATGATCAAATTTAATTTACATTCATAGTAAATTAATTAATTAATGTATAAAAGTGACGCTGGATAAAAATATGGCGGCTGTAATTTCATATTTTAAACCACCATTCTCGTCAGCTAGTTAGGAGCTAGAATGCCACATACAAACACACTGACACACATACACACAGAGGGAGAGAGAGAAAGAGAGAGAAAGATAGAGAGAGAGAGAGAGAGAGAGAAAGAGAGACATGTGAAACTAATAACACCCCTCTCTTTAGGTTGGGATCTAAAAATCAACACTGATGTTTTCCGTAAATTCACAACGCACGTTGGTGAGAATAAAAATACATAACATTATTTTATGTTGGAACATTATTTTTTATTGCAACTTCCTGCGGCTACATTGGCCGCGTTTCAGGTTTCGGCAAAATTATTCGTGCATCTAAACCAAAAACACAGTTACTGTCGAGTTTCGTGTTCCAAATATTTAAGAGGCTCAAGTCCGGCCAACTCTACACTTGATACATAATATCAAATATTATGTGAAATGCATTCATCGTTCAAGATAAGAAAATGCTTATTAGTATTTTCTCATTTGAATGTTTTTATTACTGAAGTGTTTCATGTTTAACAAATAGCGATGTTTTATAAAGAACAAACTGACCTTATAATAAATTCCGATAAATGAAAATTCATAATAAATACTAAACTAATCCTTACTAAATAACAAATGAATGATATGATAATTATGATCCTGATAACAAATGAAAACCGACGCTTTTCGATAATTATGTGACTAAAAAGATATTGACAGAGCGCTTAATACACGAAAGTGAAGCCACCAAAGCAAATACAAACATTATTTACGATTTAGAAAATTTAATATAAGTATTAATTATAGTTCTCAATAGCTTAATACGCTTGAGAACTATAATTAGTAATTAAAGTAAAATTATAGTAAATTTTCTAAATCGTAAATCTCTATCTGAACATTGACAATTACCTCTGCAACCTTTAGGGCCAAAAGATCTTTTACCTTTCGACACGGCAAGCAAGCTAAAACATTTAAGGGTCGATTCTAGAAGGGTGGTAACACTACCAGTGTTACCGACTTAGTTTAAAGACTACCATCAGCCAATACAATTTTGTCATATTCAAAACTAAATATTAAATTCTGAGAGAGCTGACCAATAATAAAATTAGTTGGTTAACTATTATAATTTAAACAAGCAACTTCAGCATGGCGTTTTCAATAGCCTTGTAATAACATCAATTTAGAATATAGACAATGTCTTCTTGCACAGGACGCGGCTATTCCCAGGAAATTCAATTTCTCTCCTGCTCTAGACATTAGTTCTAGTTAGCTGTTAGCGAAAAGTTAAATAGAGAGACGTATACAATATACATCACGTAATGTTAAATGTAACGTGTGATTTTCATTAAAAACAGGTTTATAAAAAAATTGTTATTCGACGAGGACATAAAATTTGATTAAATAGGTTTTGATAAGACTTTGTTACTTTCATTTAAGTAAGTTTTAATAATTTTTACATTTAAATACTTTGCTGTTATAAAGTTGTCCGAAGTTGCCCGTTTAGTTCACAATATAACTAAAAATTTATGCAGCACTGTAGTCAAACTGTGAAGTAATATAAGTGATTGTTTTCATAATCTCAAGGTGTAAGTAGTCCAACTTTGTACTTGGTACTTTGAAAGAAGCGATTTTAATAAAAGTTAAAAATATTACAATAGAAATACAAATTAAAAATATTAAAAGAGCACAGGTTTTCTTCTAAGTTAAGTATACCTATGTTGTAAGTCAAATTACTACAAATATAACCAATGTTAACTGGAAGATAAGATTTCCAGTCGCCAGTATTTATTTAATAAAAATAATCTAAATATAGGTTTTATTGTAAAGTGACTTATTTTATCGTCAATGAAAAATAATTTTATTATTTCCATCGTATTATAATAAGCAATTTAAAATTTCGTGCACATAATTATAATAACATTCCCGTCTTATAATGACAACAATCTAAATGTATTACTTCCGTTTACCTGCACGGCTTATTACCATAATAATATTTATTAGCGGAAGACAAAACATCAGTACTTTCGGACTAACCCTTTGTTCATTTCTAGACCTTCATGTTAGCCTATTGAATTAAACATGAGGCGACTTGCGAACGATAAATAATGTTTAAGGGAATTTAGATTAATATTTTAAAATACAAATATACATAAATTTACATTCCCTTTCTCTCGTGTTCCAATAGAATCTGCAATTTAAATTTGTATCTTATTGAATTGTTTTTGTCTAGAAATTAAGCTTCTTTGTTATCATAAAATAGCTTTAATATATTTTTCTGCTTAAAATAGGTTTAATTTTTGTATTTCTATAAATTCTTTAATATAAATTTGTTATTAAATCTGATCGTTTAAATAAAATTATCAGACATTATGGCTTGCGTGTTTACAAAATTATAGCTGTAACTTTAGAAATACTATAGAGTTACTTCTAATGAATATAATAACGCGTAAAAGGTGTCTTTTATATAATTAATCAGTTATCTATACATATTATAAAGTCCCGCGGCCAGGTCTGTCTGTATGAACGCGATAAACTCAAAAAGTATCGAACGTTTTTTTGTACGATTTTCACCAATAGATAATGTGATTCCTGAGGAAGGTTTAGGTGTATAATTCATTATGGTTTTATGTAAACTGACTAAAATCCACGCGGGTGAAGCTGCTGGCGGAAGCTAGTGTACATTAAAATAAATCTCATCAAAACATGGCTTGAGAGCCAGTTCTTTCTTTCTTTTTCTTCCATCATCAGTGATGCCTTGGTGTTGCTGATGTTCATGGGCGACGATAGCCATGACTTACCATCAGGTGGATCGTCAGTTTGTTTGCCGGCTATTTCCATAAAAAAAACATAAATGTGAAATGAGAGCCAGTTTTAAAAAAAGAATTGAGATCTAAATGGGTGCCAAATTCTGTGTAGAAAATCCTAAATTTTTTTTTCACAACATCATGTAACTCAAGCTCTACATTTGACTTGGCTAGTTTTCATGTACCTACAGGTTAAATTATATTTGTGTAATTACCTTCATTAAGTCTGTTAGGTTGATATAATACCTATGTTACTTTTCTAAAATTTGTTTTTTTTTTATGGAAGTAGCCGGCGACCGAGCTGACGACTCACCTGATGGTAAGTAGCTATCTTCGCCTATGAACATCAGCAACACCAAAGGCATCACTGATGCGTTTCCGGTCGAGAAGAAAGAAAAAGCTGGTTCTCAAGCCCGCAGGCGGAACACGACGAGTCGTTTGGCGGCTGACTCATACTCAAGGGTGGTGAGTATCCAGGCGAACCCCATGGAGAAATAATAATAGTAATAATGTTATTAATTTGAAATTAAAATCAATATTACCAACGTAATCCCCCCGTGGGCCCTACCACCAGCGAGCCGGATTTAGTCGCCTTTTACGATACCCATCTGGCGTGGGATTGGCGTGTAAGGCGCCCCAATACGGCACTATTTCTTGGTAGCTAACTAATGAAAAGTAGCCAAGTCAAATGTAGAGTTTGAACTACATGCTGTTGTAACTCAAATTTTAGGATTTTCTACACAGAACTTGGCATCGATTTAGATCTCAGTTCTTTTTTTTTTAACTTTGCTCTCATTTCACATTTATGTTTTTGATGAGATATCATTACTTTTTAAGCGTTAATATATCAATAACTGTTTGAGCTACATTTATGAAATTTTGAATTCAAAATAAACCAAGGGGCTTTAATAAAATATGTCTCAAATTTCATGTATGTAGGTTAAATATGTCTCCGAGTTGTAATGTGTCAAAAGTAGCTCGAAATAGTTCTTGTAATACTACATGCATCGCTGCGTCACCAGCTCTTGTGCTTTGAACTTGGCTGGACACGCTGCCGCGTGCATAGGTACAAAGTTTTTAATTATTTAAAGTTGCTTAGGAGGAATGACGAGATAATTATTTTCCTAGCATGACATTTTGCTTGACCTTTTTTCTCCGTACAAAACACTTTTAATAATGCGAAACTCGGCCGTGTTAAAAACGTGCCGGGCCTTCTAGGACAAAGTTCATAAATAAAAGAGCGTTCATCGACTGACTTCCTTAAGAATTTATATTTTTTTATGGAAATACCCGACAAGTGAACTGACAATCCACCTGATGTTAAGTGGCTATCGTCGCCTAAGGACATCAGCGACACTGAAGGCATCACCGATGCCTTGGCGGCTAAGAAAAATAATAAAGAATTGGCTCTCAGTCAAGAGTGTGGTAGTCTGTGGGTAGATAATTATACAGGCAGAGCCTGCGGAAAAATAATAATAGTAATAATCGTATTCGTGAACAACATAATATATGAAACAGGCAAGTTTATGATCACTTGGTTTTTAGCGCGTTTTTTGTAACGAGTTTTTACGTTCAGAAAGAAATAAGTAGAAAAAGAAGTTCATGTTAACTTTTTAAGTAATGTAGTAGTGTAAAGTGCACTATTCACTGTATATGTATGGTATTATTTTTAACATAAATATAAAAAGTAACAAAAGTAAAATAGGTTTGTGAACGTGATAGCAATTATTTTTAACCCAGCACTAATGCACTACGTGACGTCTCGTATAAAAGAGTGTCATCGAATGTATTCCATTGAATTGAATTGATGAATGACACGTCACATGTCACATCCCTGTATCCGAAAAGGAATAAACGAATAATTCATATAGTATTAGTTTTTGTTACCAGTTTCACTTAATTATATTTCAACTAGTGGATACCCAGCGTGTTCCACTACGCTATATAACAAAATTTCTGATGACAATGACAGATCAGTGTTTTTGTGTTGACAGTCTACATATATAAGCGCCATCTTTACATATTATCTACAAATTGTTATCATCTACAAAGTGGAGAATCGACTTTATCAATGATGAGTTAATAAGAAAAGATAATGTTGTGTAAATAGGCTAATGTTAAGCCTAAGTACGGTTTATAGATCTCAGCCTAGGTTTCAAACAGCCTAATGTCGTTAAAAGTTAATGTTTCCTTAAGATAACAACTGAGATCCACTGCTTAACGCGAGCCAATAGGGCTGCCATTAATACTACTACTAGTACCCATTAGGTACTACTACATACCCTATTGGCTACCTTCCCTATTGGCTCGCGACATTTATTAACATTTGGTCGGTAATAGCTAAAGTATGAGCAACCCACCCTTAATGTGCCATCTAAAGCATGGAAGCGCAACCGAGACCGGCTGCTGAAACTGATTTATTTGACAAAGAGTCACCTTATTACCAACAGTTCCCGAAAGTGCCTAATTGGATAATTTCGATGATGTTGAGTTATGAGCGTGGTTTTCTTTTAGTATTATTTTTAATGGAAATAGCCGGAATTTTGTATTCTATTAACTGCCCTGGTTTCTCTCCAGGAAAAATAAAGCGTAGACAGTCCACACTCAAATTAATCTATGGACGGGATTGGATTGACTTAACTATTTTGTTTATATACCAATTTAAATTAAACACGCATTGTTAACCCAAGCTTACTATGATACATCAATGAAAACTACATTCAAAATGGTTAAGCCGTTTCTGAGATTTAATGGAAAAAACGCACAGAAAAATGTACGAACAGACAATAAACCTTAAATCATTGTGAATTGTGATAGATCTACTGCGGTTCAGTAAAGTTATATTATGTGTGTGTGATGATGACGATTCGATAATGACGATTATGATAATGACGATTCGTAACTTGATCTGAATTTCCACATTGATGAAACATAAACTATACCCGTGCAGCAACTAAAGTTTCCACATAATTTACTCCGTAATCAGGAATCAAGACTTAGGAGAATAGGAGTTCCGGAGGAGAAGATCCGCAAAACTTTAAAATGGAATAAGTAAGGATTAAATTACTCTGTTCTACTATTAAACGAATCTAAATTCTGTCTTCTATCTCATTTATAGGTACATTTTATAAAGAGATTTGTAAATAAGATTTTCCTTTGTGCAAATTTTAAGATTCCGGAAATAATTTTACTCGACGTTCCTATGAAACTGTTTATACAGATAATTGACATGAAATCACTTGAATCGTTCGATGTAAAATTCCAATCTATTCGAGTCATTAAACGTTATAGTAAAATTATTCATCTAAATAAAGTATACGTGCCCTGTCGGTACTGTCATTATGATATTTTGTTAATTCCCTGGGGAAATAAATTAAAGTAAGTATTATTAACAATGAAGCCAAACAGCAATTCTCATCAGATTATTTAAGGATCACGCGGAAACCACTTAAAACAGACGACCTTTGATATATATTTTTTTAATTTACGGGTGGGATGTATTATTTTCGCGGAGTAAAATATTTTTTCGTATCTTTTTAATAATGTATTAAGTATAATGTTTTAACTGCTAGCTTTATCTTAAACGTAGATATTCATTCTTTTTTCTTAGAACTGTAGTCCATAATTATAATTTGTGGGAGACGTGTTTCAACTTACGGCTTTGTTGCACTGTTCTAATAATATGTTACAGCTTTGTCGTTTCTCATAAGAGTGAAAATAAGACAAAGCATTTTATAATAACTTTACTTGTTTTTATAAATTCGATGACAACATCGAACAATAGGTTCCTTTCAGAGTTGATGAATGAATCCTTTAGCATACCTAC
Organism: Thymelicus acteon; assembly: GCA_951805285.1. Lineage (NCBI taxonomy): Eukaryota > Metazoa > Arthropoda > Insecta > Lepidoptera > Hesperiidae > Thymelicus > Thymelicus acteon. Next base: position 10,213,176 of record OX638229.1, on the reverse strand, counting down.
AGCCTACCAAATGACACTCCAGAAAATTATGAATTAATATTTATTTCTTGCAATTTCTAACCTCTTTCTTCTCTGGTTGTAAACTTCAAATAGATACTTTTCCTGGAGCGAATGTGGGCAAATAAAAAAAAAATGAATTCAAAAAATTTAAGCATGAAGTAATTAATTAAGGACCTTCAAGTTTTGATGTCGGTGCTAGCAAAGCCGTCGAATATCAAAGCATTGACCATTCGAAGTTAGTTAAGGATTTCCTTGCGCAGCAGGGGTCGGTGGCGCTGACAAATCCATAGGTTAGGTAAATAGGTCTATGATAGAATATTATAGTCTATAATAGATAATTAGGTCTCATTAAAATTTCAAACACTGAAATAGATTTAAACAATTTTTGTGAAAATTATACCTACATTTTGTGAACAGCAATAACAAAGCTAGTCACAGCTTTAAATTAATGCCAGTTTTAATGTAAATGGCGGGAAATAGAGCAGACAAGTCACCTACGGTAAACAGCCATAATCGCCCTTGAACATCACCACCACCGATGCATCGCCGGCCAAGAAAGAAAAAGAAGAAACAAACATTTTATGCAAACTAGAAAACTGTTAAGTTTATTTAAATTCATGTACATTACCTATTGTGGTTTCGCCAATCACCGAAGCCTGTACCTTAATAAATCAAAATAAATGTCTTACATAACGGTAACTTTAGCCAATTTCATCACGTTTGTTTCACAAAGGTAACAGTTAAATCGCTCAATGTTCAAATGCGGTATTTCAACACAAGAGCAATCTGTCTTATTGCTGCTTAAACAAGTTGTTCGTGCAATTTGCTCTGCTTTTACAAATACCACGTTTATTGAGACGCGGTACGAAGAACAACAGCTGTTAAGTCGTTTGTGGGATGCAGTGGGATTGTATCCGGAACATCTCGTGTTTGCAACTTAACTAATTACGCTAACAGAGGAAATAACTATTTTAAAACTTACACTTATTCTAAAAGATTTTAAGTATATTTTCAAAAAATGTTTCATAGTCATCCTGCAGTATTCGAAACTAGAGAATTAGAGATACTATACTGGAGAAGTAAGTTTTATAAATGACGTAACTAATTTCGTATATCTTTAATTGTATTGAAAATTTATTTTGTGTCATTTATGAATTGGTGTAAAACGTTTGAAACAGTTTAGCTATAACCAGTATATATTATTACATTAAGAGAAAACCATTTTTTACCTAATTTTCATAATAACACACGCACGTCTGACTGAGTCAAGCACGAATCGAGCGCAGAAAGCCAACGCTTTGAAAAATATCCAAGACATTTACTAAAAGTATGAAAATAAGAATGACGGTCGAATTTCGACTACAGAGCGAGTGTCGCTAGTAATTGTCATAAAGTTTTCAGGCTAAATTAAGACCAAACATTTTAGTAATTCGGGTTCAATTTTCAGTTACAGGCAACAGGTTTAGCGTTAATTTAACATTCCTGTTACGAGTATAACTTTGTTGAGACTATAAGCATTATTAAAAACTTAAATTCATTAAAATGAAATAACAGTCATGAGTAATAAAAGCTCATTTGTAATTTAAGATCTTATGAATAAAAATATACCGAAGTTTACATTATGTTGCTCACTGAACTTCTCTAGTCATTGTACTCCTTTTAAATTACCAAATTACTATAATTTACATTGTAGAACTTGAAAAATCTTTAAAATAAAGGTTGCTCCTGATTTTTTTGTATTTAATTTTATTTTTATTCTGACGTTCAATTTCTTTCCTTTTTAATTATTTAATGTCAATTCTGTTAAAAGGCAGTATAAAAACCTTCCACTGGTAACAAAGCTGGTTGACGTAGCAGAATATAAATACGCCGTTTCGTCAAGAATTTTAGTATCTAACACAATAGAACACAATTTGCTGCATAAACAAATCGTTCGTACGATTTGCTTTGCTCTTACAAACATGTCCTATATTTATTGGGTAACTTCGTTAAAGAAAATTAATTCCCTTAAAATATTAGGATTTATGTAGGATTCAAAGTCAAAGTCAAACGGGACAATAAAAGGTATTGTCCCGTAGCAAGGCTCGGGACTTCTCTCACAATCTGACGGGTACAGGCCATAGTATACCACGCTGGCCAAGTGCGGATTGGTTGACTTCACACACCTTTGAGCACATTACGGAGAACTCTCAGGTGTGTAGGGTTCCTCACGATGTTTTCCTTCTCCAAAACAAGTGATGATCAAGTTCTAATACGCACATAATTTTTGAAAATTAGAGGAGCGTGCCAGGATTTGAACTCGGGCCCCTGCGTCTGGGAGATCAACGTTCGAACCTATCAATATCACTGCTGCTTATGTTACAGTATTTATGGTATAGTGAATTAAATATAACTTGATGACAGGTTTCAATCGTAAGCGATCAACTCAGATCAACTCTGTTTAGTAATTTAGTAAACCATTGTCAAAATTGTAATGATTTATCGTTTAATAAACGCTTCACTTGTATATTTATTAATCAGCTTAAACACGGACCGAAGTAATCATAATACAAAGTAGGTCGCATGAGTAACACAGCACAACTTCATGAATTTGCCTAATCACGAATCTGCTCAGTGATGAATCTATCCACTCCTACATCATTGCAATCTCGAAACTGTTTAACCAGTAGCCTAGGTAATCAAAAAGCTTAAATTATTTTTATCCAGAAATTCCAAATTATTAAAAAAAAACATACCGTATTAAAATAAACACGCTATGTAATTCTATACACGAAGCTTCAAAAATATTTATATTACCTTAACATAAAAGTTGATAAGTTCAACCAACCAAAATAATAAATTGCTTGTTATAACAAATGTTTCAATTTATTTACACGATACAAACGTTTACCAAACCTCATTTATGTAAGCGGTAAACAGTTGGTAATGTGAGTGCCTTTATAACGTTATTCATTATAATATTCTCATTTCTTCACGACATGCGACCCCGTTTACACATACTCGTTATAGCCCGTTTGTTAACCCTCTGGGCTCTGTTTGCGACGCACCTTCGCAAACGTTATCAAAACATCTCACGTTTTATTTACCATCATACGAGGCGGCTGTTATACAAATTGTTATACAAAATTTTGCCTTCAAAATCGAACGAAACATCACAGTAAATTATGTATTGTTTGTATTGGTTTGTCTTTTAACACGTTCCATGCGAAACCAGGTCGAAAATATGTTGTACATGACTCGCTTGCAGTGCGGCTAAGAAAAACATAGACTTCCCTGTGGTGCGAAAGGCATAACTTCAGTTTGCTTTGGTGCAGGAAGGAGATGAATATATATCTAAGATGTGTTTCTAAAGTAGAGTTCAAAGGAGTGGCCAGCTTATTACCAGATTTTTTAGATCTGGTACCGCACTGAAGAAATAAAATATAAATATAGTGCGGTACCGGGTAGAATGCACCTGGTACCTCCGCGCACCTTGTACCGCACCCTGCACTAGCTTTACGCAGCCAGTGTTGTGTTGCAGTCGATAAAACGCACGCATCCATCAACATGTCTTCAAAGAAAAGGTGCCGAAAAAAGATCGATTTCAACTTTGATGTTCATGACAACAAAGATAACAGCAAAATGAAATCAAATTATAGATTGTTATATCAAAAACAGGTAAGTCATCAATAGATACGTAATAAACGTTCTCCATGTTATAACAAAAAAACGTACGTGCAGATGAAAAAAAAGGTATAATGTACCACGGATGTCTAGCTTTTTTGAAATAACACGGTCAATGTTTGAGTGAAATGAGAAGGTTATAAGTAGATGAGCCACTTGTCTAGTTACTGCATACAACTTTTTAGACCTAAATCTACTTTTTGTTTGAGTTTCTTAATAGGTTAAACCTATTATCGCGTGTAATACTCGTATAAGAGAAATGGTATTAATAATTAGTTAGTAGAAATTGTAGAAAAAAATATTGAAGCTTTTTTTAGAAAACAGCCTGGAAACTGACACAGGTAATTTTTGAAAACTAATATCAACAATATATTTTATTCACGCGTCTATGTTTTCCATGATTGAAAGATTGTTATATAAATTCGTTAATAATACATATATTTTTTCAGAGCTTGCACCGAAACTAAGTAAACTCCATCTGGTAAAGGGTGACAAGAAAAGAAATTGTATCAGATGTTACGAAAAATTACGAACCTTTTTAACAAGCCGACAAAAAAGTAAAAAAAAATAAATACGAAATGTGTTGAGTGTCAAAAATACTTCTGTTTACCTTGTTTTAATGAAAAACATTGAATATAATTATTTTTTCTTTTATAATAAACCTTACATAAAGTTATCGATATTTTTACTTTTCAACTCTAAAATATGTGCAAAAATTCCCGTGTTCAGTGCGGTACAGGGTGTAAAAGACATTGTATCTTATTTTAGCTACAGATTCTAAACAATATAAGCTGTTGACGTACGCCTTCAGATTTATATAAATCACTTCATTATAGATAATGTTCAAGGCAAAAAATTATATATTTTTTGTTAAAATGATGCCAAAAACCGACTTTAGTTTTTGAATCGCTACATGGTCTAATAGAACTTGTATCGCCACAATGAAAGGCTTACGACCAGGTTGAAAATATCTTGTACCGCAGTAATGGAAAGAAATAAAAAATGGGTGCCGCTTCGAACGTGTTAAATGATTTTAATTATCATATTTCCTACATAGAATTTCCTATTTTAGCTACAGATTCTAAACAAAATAAGCTGTTGACGTACGCCTTCAGATTTATATAAATCACTTCATTATAGATAATGTTCAAGGCAAAAAAATATATATTTTTTGTTAAAATGATGCCAAAAACCGACTTTAGTTTTTGAATCGCTACATGGTCTAATAGAACTTGTATCGCCACAATGAAAGGCTTACGACCAGGTTGAAAACATCTTGTACCGCAGTAATGGAAAGAAATAAAAAATGGGTGCCGCTTCGAACGTGTTAAATGATTTTAATTATCATATTTCCTACATAGAATTTCCTATGTGAACGTTTATAACCATGTTTGGATGTTTTTTATTCTTTCACGAGAAACTACTGAATGCATTTTCATTAAATTTAATACACAAATAGACAATGATTTGGATAAGAAACAGAGTACTTATTGTCACAAAAACGTGGTAAAAGCCGCGGGCAGAGTGCTAGTATTAAAATAAGAAAACAATGATATTTAAATATACCTACATACGTTTTGCCCTTACAAATCAACCAAAAAATCTGTTCCGAAAAGAGCTACAACACTGTGTGTGTTTATCTTTTGTTTCACTACAGTTCACTACACCAATCACATTGGTATACCTTCTTTTGGTTTGGAGCGTGTAACCAATAACTATTTAATTATAATTATTAAAATTAATCTAAATTAATTCAGGATTTGGACTGAAATAAAAAGACGTATTGCAGATTTGGAGGCTGGTTTGATACTCTCTATACAATCATGGTGGGCTCATCCGGTGGGCCGAGCACATTCGCTGAGCCCTCACATTTTGTTCTTAGAACTAGTATGGAACTATGCTAATGCTGAAACAGCAGTAGGGGAAAGAGGCCTATTCATAACTACCTATTATAAGTACTTATTGTAAGTCTTCCGTGATAATACACGAAGGCATTTTAACCCTGTATGTCAAATGTCAAGCACTTCTGACAAAGCGTGCGTATCGTCTTGTATTGACAGAGCGACTACGAGCAGTACGTTCAATTGCCTGTTCTTACGCTCTTCATCTTCGGCGCGCTAGTGACATATCTACCTCTTTTTTACATTATAATAATCATTGTAAGAAAATAATAAACATTACTAAACGCTTTTATGTCAGCAGGATAAAAATATTTAGCTGCAGATGACGAGATTAAATTATTTTATGCTTTATTAACCGCAATATACAATTACGGTACACATTGCGAGCTTAATTTTAGCCGTAGGTCATACGCAATACGAATTTGAATGGTCAAATTTTATCAGTTTTAAGCCCAAATATTTATTTTATCTCCAAACGTAACTTTACCGCAATATTTTTTTAGTGATTGTGGCTAGAAGTACAGAAAAGATAAATAGTACCACGCGTGACTAGTTGACTACGCTAAAATTAAAATTGTGTGTGTCAGCTTTAACGCACGACTGGGGTTTAACGTCATCTAGTTTGCAATCGTCAAATTAGTAACAACGCCATTTAGTTTGCGATTGTCAAATCAGTAACAAGATTATTATTATCATAAGATGGCGTTGTTATTATTATATTATTATCTACGTTACGACTTACGACGACGATGACGACGACGACGACTATGGTGATGATGATGATGATGATGATGTTTCACATCATCAGAGTAGAATGTAACAATATTATCATTATCATTATATGGCGTTGTTATTGATCAGTAACGCTATCTAAATTCTGTGTTACGAATTACAAATATAACGCTTAACGCATAACGTAACGGAGAAAGTTCGATTTTACTCCTCATAAATTTTTCATACCGCGGGCTCAAATATGAAAATCGTTTCTAAAGGAGTTAAACTCCAATATTTGGTTTTAAATAAACTTATTAAGTTTCTTAATGTTCAACTATTAAGTGATTACATTAAAATATTCACAATAGTCTGAATATTATTCACAATCGCTCAATTCACATATGATATTATCTCATAAAGAGCTTGTTAAGCATATTCGCATTTGCAAAAGAAAATGTTGCACTCGTTTTGAAATGCTTAAATGCGCACGGAAAAAAGTTATCTTTGAGCATACTTTATCTTTTTTCAACCTGTTAAGCACGACATATTGCAGTTTTAATGTATGTAAATTCTCAGCGTTCTGTATTTTTCATTTACAGACCAAAAATGCGCGTGTTTTAAACCAAAGAGGTTTAGTTTGACGACCCTGTATTCTAGTTGGTAGCGACCCTGCCTGCGAAGCGAGGGATCCCGGGTTGGATTCCCGGCTGGGGCAGATATTTACATATGTGGCAGATAAATATTTCAGGTCATGGGTGTTACTGAGAAGTGTTATATGTGTAATATATATATATATATATATATATATATATATATATATATATATATATATATATATATATATATATATATATATATATATATATATATGAAAATTTATTAATAAGATACTATATAAAAAAGGAAAGAAATAAAGCAGTTAATTCATACTATTGTACATGTAATGTAATCTGAGGGAAAAACAACAAAATCTAAATATATACATTACATAACATATTAAAATAAAAACAAATGTAATAAATTATATCTATGCATTAATGCGTGAACACTTTCTCTCTTTTATAAATAAATGATTAAATTAGGTAGGTAAATAGGTAGTAGTTAACAGCTACTAGTTATCAATGCCATAACCAAAGACGTACGTTTTTATTTCCACGTTTTGTGACTACGAACTACATTTATTGCATTACATTTAAAATAAAATGTTATTATAAATCATTATTGTCATTAAAAAATTAATTATTGTCATTAAAACATAATTGTTGTCATGTTTTATTAAACTTGCAAATGTAATTTAAAAAAAAATCAATTTTCTTTAAATCGCCAATCCATTTTTTATAAACGATATATTATAGAACACGTACATAATAGTTGTCTTACAGTAAAAGTATTTGAAAGGAAATATTAGAATTTAAAAACTATAAGTGCATTTGTTTTACAAAACTTTGTTACTCGAAGCATTCGAGTCTTAATTAAACACGCTAAATAGAACCGATTATAATGTATTATGTCGGTTACAACTTTATATAAAAACATGCAACATCCCAAAACAAAACACAGTGGTAAAAGAACAATATTTTAGTTACATGTTTTAACTTCGTTACTTCCTACTTAAATAAATTTATCCGGCAAGAAGTGAAACGTAAAACACTTGCGAACTACGAGTATATTATCACGAACAAGTACGTACCTAATTGAGTGAACGCACACAGCAGCGGTACCAGCCACATCACTGTTGTCGTTTTTCACATCATTACCGAACACACCCACTTATCACTCCTTTGTTCTTTCAGTGCATGCCTGTTCACTGTATTTTAATGGCCCACGATTATCTGGAAGCAGAAAATGTTCAACGTTAATACGAGATAAATGTATTTCGTTTTTACTTTTACTTAAGTATTGTGTTTTTTGAAGAGAAGGTTTTTCAGGTTCGATTAAATATTATTGAGAAATCGAGGATTTTAAAACTAGTTTCTAGTGGATGAGTTCGTATATAGATAATAATTTTTCGTCAACTTCAGCACCTGCAATAGGTACTAATGGAAAAGTGAGGGTTGATGGAAATTTTTGATAAACTCTGACAACGGGTTCTTTATAGCATATTGTGAATACCTCTCACCGTTGGCAGGCTACTGCCTAAATTGGATGACAAAAAGAAATGAGGTAATATAACACCCTTGTTTATTCTGGAAGCAGAATATTAAAGCGTCAAAGTCATTGTAAAAAATGTACTCGTTTATAGTACAAGACAAGTTTGTACAAGAGTCTATAGTAACGCCAAAACTTTGTCAGATTCTTTAAATTATAACCATGTCTGTGTTTTTATCCTGTACTTTATATGATGCAGTGCAGTTTAAATAAATAAACATTACATTCTTTTAAGTATATACTGGCCCATATATGCCATGATAACGAAACGACAAAATGACACAAGCAGTGTTAACATGTGAAAAAAGTCGCTGCGAAATTTTGTCGCTGTTTGGATGAAACTTTGACCGATCGCGCTCTCGAAGTCCCTTTGAGGTCAAGAGGTCTTTGCTAAGTTTATTTCATGATAAATTATTTATACGTTCATAAAATGAATAGACTTATACGTATACTACTTATCGTTTGTATTATACATATACGTGTGCGTGATGTAGAAAATTAAGTGCACAGATATATGTTACGTAAAACAATTCACACAACATCTATGTATATTCTACGTAAACAGATATTACAAACAATTCTCAGTTTCTTTGTTTTATTTATTACACGTTCAACGGCCAAGTAACATTATGCTACTTATTTATTTATTTTACATGTAAAACTGTCACATTGCTTTAAAACATGTAAACGGGTCGCCAAATATGTTGTGCTTTGATGCATGCACTTTTGGCTCCCATAAAATATTCTAGATATAAAACTAGCTGTTATTTACAACTTAGACCTGGATTATTACTTTGCCCTAAATAAAAGACTGTCTTTGACATTTTTAAATACGTAATAAAAGCGGCCAAGTGCGAGTCGGACTCGCCCATGAAGGGTTCCGTAGCAGCAAGTAACATAATATAAAAGTTCTTGTAGTTCGTTGTAACTTTGATCAATGTTTTTTGCGGTTTACAATACGGTATAAAAATACGGTATAAAAGTTCTTGTAGTTCGTTGTAACTTTGATCAATGTTTTTTGCGGTTTACGATTTATGACGTATTAAAAAAAAAACTACTTACTAGATCTCATTCAAACCAATTTTCGTTGGAAGTTTGCTTGGTAATGTACATCATATATTTTTTTAGTTTTATCATTCCCTTATTTTAGAAGTTACAGGGGGGGGGGGGACACACATTTTACTACTTTGGAAGTGTCTCTCGCGCAAACTATTCAGTTTAGAAAAAAATGATATTAAAAACCTCAATATAATTTTTGAAGACCTATCCATAGATATCCCACACGTATGGGTTTGATGAAAAAAACATTTTTGAGTTTCAGTTCTAAGTATGGTTCCCCAAAATTTTTTTTTTTTTCTATTTTTGTGTGAAAATCACTTAATGCGGTTCACAGAATACATCTACTTACCAAGTTTCAATGGTATAGCTCTTATAGTTTCGGAAAAAAGTGGCTGTGACATACGGACGGACAGACAGACAGACAGACAGACATGACGAATCCATAAGGGTTCCGTTTTTTGCCATTCGGCTACGGAACCCTAAAAAGGGCCCCAAATATTTTATGTTTCAATACAATTTTGGCTTCTATGAAATAACATATGTTTACTATGTTTTCAAATCTTTGTTTAAAACCTAAATCTTCACCCTTACACTAACCTTCAAAATCATTATTTTAATTATCATAAAATTGCAATAATTATATTCAATGTTCAAATTCATAAACTAAAATTATTTAAAATCTTGCAACTGGCAACTATTAGTGTTTATTTTTTATATTATTTTATTTTTCTTATAATTTTTTATTTTTTATAAAAAAGTAACAAATAAAAAATGAAATTCACCATAAATAAAGTGTCATTAGGTGGTTGTTTGTTACGTAAGAGCAAAGCACTAAAAGAACCCCAGGGCAAATGGAAAACGGTTAATGGACAATCATTTATCGGTACGTGAGCGCGATATTAAAATTGCATGCCAAATAAATATTATACATGACCCTTCGTCTTTACAATTTATTTAATGAAAATCCTCAAATCTATACTGTATTTTTGTTGATGTCTGTCTGGTACGATTTCTTATTGAATTTTTGAACTTACTTTTACACTTTATTCCAAAACTGTGATGGGTGTTTCATTAAATAAAATTGTCATTTATTTATTTATTTATTTGTTTATGTACACACAACGGAATATACAATTAAGACAAAACATATGGGTAATTATGTACAAAGGCACTGCTTATTTCTAAAGAAATTTCTACTAGCAGACCTGCGCCATAGAAAAAGCAGAATACACAAATTATAGTCCTTTGTGTTTTTTGTGTAATGTACGAGCTCAAAGAATTTATTATATTTTTTAAGAAACTAGGAAATGAAATACTATAATGAATGCAAGACTTTTAACCGACGACTGCCAATGCGAAAGTGTGGCAACCTAGTAACACGAGAAGTTGCCCTACACAAAGGGGATAAGCGTCAAAATGGCGCGGCGTGAAGGCACAAATGAACATATAATGTGAAAACCTAGGTATACAAGCCGATACATTAACCCCCTTATTCATAATAACAAGCAGTTATATGTGGCTTATAAAGTGTTTTTTTTTTGGGGAATAATAAGTCAAGCCGCAGATTTTTTTTTAGGCCACGGAAACCAACCTCTGATTTAATAACTAAGCCATGGGAAAATGAGAAGGCTTCTAATAAACTAATTCGCCTTTTTTTAAATGCCACCTGAATATTCCAAAGAAAGCGTCAAATAAAGAACAACTATTATTTTTACTTGTCCCACTGATTTATACATCACCTTCTAATTTACTAACTCAGCCACGGATTTTACAACTAACCAACATTTTTCGTTTTACAGCCTGAACATATTTTCCTCAAAAAAGATAGTTCAAGCTTGAACTAGAAAACATCATACTTTATAAATTAGCATGTGAAATAATAAATCGTATTCTTTTATCATGGAAAGAGCAACTGCATGATCTGTTTGTCGCCAGTCAGACGGGCGCTACTGGCCATTTGCACCAATCAGCGAGTGCGATTCGATTCATGCGGGTATGAGTTGTCACGTGTATTTGTTTATTGTGAGTTATCGCGTGTATTTGTTTATTTTCATTCTATTGTTGGTGCGCTCGTTGTTAAATAAGTGACAGAAACAAATCGCTGCAAATCCGACTCCACGTAGTCTTGTCTGCCCTACCCCTAGAGTGTAATGTAAACCCGCGTAGGCGTGGAGGGGCGAGGCGGCCCGCGAGCTGAGGAGCAGGTGGTTTTAACGCTCGCCGCAGCGGCTGAGGCTGGCCGGCAAAGCCGGCCAGCAAGCCGAAGCTGCGGAGGTGAGCGTTAATAGCATCTGCGACGATAAGATCGCGTGGGACCGCCAGAGCCCCGCAGCGCCGGAGCCGTGACAGAAGCCATGTCTGCTGCTTGCTTGCTGCATGCGGAGTGCCTCTTGCTGTTTGCCGCATGCCGTAGACCTTTTAAGGGTGTGTAACGTTTGAAGATTAGATTATGTATTTGAAAATTATATTAAATGAAAATTAAGTCAAATGAACGTGATATAAAAAGAGCATTATGCTACATAATTCATATGAAGTAAACGTTAAAGTAAATGTTATTCGAGCAAATTAATGAATTATAATATGAAATAAACATTAGATCACATAAAATCAAATTTTGTTATTTGTTTTTATAGCATGTGAAAATTATAGACATGTGAACATTATTTCAAGTTATATTATACTAAATGTTATTATACTAACTATTACACACCTTAATTTTAGGTACGTTTTGATGAAAATTCAATATATTTGATGATAATTTTAGGTATTTTGATGATCAAAAATATAGGACGAGTTATAAATTATTTATGTTTGAAAAAAATTAAAAGATGCTGAGTTATAAAACTAGATGTAGATAAAATTACTTTATTGGTGTCATATTTAAATATTTTAGAAGTTTACTAGTTGAATGTATGTTAAAAATATAGATGCTAAAAAATAACTGCTATGCTAAGTCGTATTTACAGTAGCTTACATTGAAAATTTATAGTGGCTAAAAGAGTATTTTTTAGACGCGCATTGATGGTGGCTGACTTAGTAATTTAGGGGACAGTGTAAATTTTTAGAGGACAATAATGCTATTAAATAGAAGTCAGTTTTAATACCACCTTTTTTTTTTCTTTTACTCTTATGAAAAACGGTCAAGATAAAACATAATATTATAAAAGTGAAAGTAAGTAAAAGCTAAAATAGGTTTATTAAGCGTTTATGAATAAGGCTGTTAGTAGTTATAAAATAGAAATCAGCAGTGATACGAGTAAGATCCGAAATGCTGTTATTTGATAAAAAATTCTCTCAGCGTTCACCGACATATCTTTAACTTCGATACCACTTCAAACATAAAAGCGCTGAGGGCGCTATTGCTATTGCTCTCCCGACGCTGTTGTTGTATTGATAAATAAAATGTGGAAATGTCAAGAGTTCTGAGTTCTGCCTATATTCAATTAGCGTAGGATAGTTTTAGTTCAAATATGTATCGTGCATCGATTGTATTGCTGTGAATTTAAATATGATACAGGGTTCTCTGTGCTGTGTTTGCCTTACGCGATGTTCGTAAGGGATTCAGTCTATACTTATATGTAATACGAGTAACCACCCTCGCTTTGCTTAGGTTTTCTTATTTTACACCATGGGTTACATTATTGGAGTTTTATTAAGGATCCCTATTCTTTTGGAAATATAATATAGCCTTTGTCACCCGGGGATAGTGTAGCTTCCCAATAGTGAAAGAATTTTTCAAATCGGTTCAGTAGTTTCGGAGCCTATTCAATGCAAACAAACAATCAAATCTTTCCTCTTTATAATATTAGTATAGATTATAAACAGGAAAGTGTTGATTTTTTGTTCGTTTATTTTTTGTTTGTTAATAATGAATAAACTCAAAAACTACTGGACCAATTTCAAAACATCTTTACCAATAGAACGCTCTATTATTGTTTCTGAGTAACATGGGCCATATTTAAAAAAAATAGGAATCCTACAAAATCTACGTTAAAATACGTTAAATACTTTTGAAATATAACACTTGCTTCTTTGTCCCACCTCACGTTATTGCATTAGTAAGAGTGAATTAGAGTTCCGGTTGAATATATTCGTGTGTAGCGTGTTTCTGTTTATAGAACGTTTCCACATGTTCGTTTAAAACAAAGCCAAAGTAAACACGCTTACCGTGTCTTTGTCAAGCAATGGTATTTCGTCTCTAGAGAATATAGCACCAAATTTTGACGGTGTGAAAAAGACTTCATAGAAAAAGAAATGTGCATTTACCACGGACCTGAAAAAAAGACGGACGTAACCTCGTCTTCGAGAATGAAGCATAGCAATGGCCGCCCGCTTACCATGTGTGCGTAATTAGGGTTCCGTAGCCGAATGGCAAAAAACGGAACCCTTATGGATTCGTCATGTCTGTCTGTCTGTCCGTCCGTATGTCACAGCCACTTTTTTCCGAAACTATAAGAGTTATACTGTTGAAACTTGGTAAGTAGATGTATTCTGTGAACCGCATTAAGATTTTCACATAAAAATAGAAAAAAAGCAATAAATTTTGGGGGTTCCCCATACTTAGAACTGAAACTCAAAAATGTTTTTTTCATCAAACCCATACGTGTGGGGTATCCATGGATAGGTCTTCAAAAATGATATTGAGGTTTCTAATATCATTTTTTTCTTAACTGAATAGTTTGCGCGAGAGACACCTCCAAAGTGGTAAAATGTTGTGTCCCCTCCCCCTGTAACTTCTAAAATAAGAGAATGATAAAACTAACAAAAATATATGATGTACATTACCATGCAAACTTCCAACGAAAATTGGTTTGAATGAAATCTAGTAGGCAGTTTTTTTTTAATACGTCATAAATCGTAAACCGCAAAAAACATTGATCAAAGTTACAACGAACTACAAGAACTTTTATATTATGTTACTTGCTGCTACGGAACCCTTCATGGGCGAGTCCAACTCGCACTTAGCCACTTTTTTTTGATTCGCGATTGAAGCAGTGAAGTGTCAATGTGTGGGTGTGTGTACTTGTACCAATAGAGAATTGGTATTACTATGGGTGCTTCACTGAATTTGTTGTTGGGATTACGTCCGTCTTTTTTTTAGGTCCGTGGCATTTACATTAAATGTTGGCATTGGTTGCAAGCATTGGCTGGTTGGCAAAAAATGAGCAATGGTGCGGAAAAAGCCTCGTAATTAATCACCTTTACAATAATTGGCCTATTTCCCGTATTTTTAATAAATCAAAACAAGGTCTTGCATCATTATAGAATTAAAGTAGGTCACTGTAAATTACCTGCATTTGTAAGTTATTTTACTACACAAAGCGCAGTTAGTTACAAAAGTCTCGTTTTGCTTCTTACTCGGGGTATTACTGGAGGGAATCGACTTCTAAAACTTAAAGCACCTCAACAGCTTGCTCAGAAACTGCTTTCGAGCGTTTTTGCGTCCACTTAATTATGGGATATTAAAAATGGTTCACTATTTTACTTCGGAAATCTACTCTGGCACTTAAACCATTTAGATAAGTATCAGCTTTATATTTAATCTGTATCCTTTTCGTTATTATGGGAAAAAAGAAATTATATCTATGTACGTATTAAAACTATCCTCAAGTATTTAGGTAGATTTGGAATCTTATGTTAAAGATGTCGTGTCTCTCCTTTTGCTTAATGATTTCAACCTGGTTTTTAGCAAACCTTTTTTGAATTTTGATAGGTTTAACCTATGAAAAATTTGGAAAATATTTGATCTTAGAAAATTACATATAACTAAAAAAATATTTCACTATGAAAATATCAGCTTACTATTCTAGACCCAATATTCGCAGCCAAATTGGCCTTACATAATAAGTATTCTCGCAGTGAGCCTGAATTTTAAAGCGACGCATCATTATGCTAATCAGGTTTGGCAAAATGTCTTTCTGAATAACTTGTTTATGTAACTTAGAATGTTGTTTGATAACGGTCAGTCTCCAGAGTAGAGCAAGTTACCCAAAATTTCGGAATTTCGTTGGTGTTACTGAGGTCCATCTAAATGATCTTATTATTTAAAACGAGCTGTTTTAAGGTCAGTTTTTTTAGTAAAACCGAAATATTTTTTAATAATACAAAGATAAAGGTAAAATATTTATAAAGCATTTCATTTCATTTTTGCTATTTTGTTTAATTCTTCCTAAGATACTATCTTGCCATGAATTGTTAATATTTGCTCCTAAATTAAATTTATTTGCCACTCATCAGTGGCATCATGCTTAAGTAACAATAATTATTACAGTAACATTTTACGTAATTTGGGTTACTTTAAGTTAAGGGCCTCGTTACGTATATTTTCTTAGAAAATTTATTAGATTGGTGAATCTACGATTGAATTAGATTGATGAATCTAATAAATTTTCTAAGAAAATATACGTAACGAGGCCCTTAACTTAAAGTAACCCAAATTACGTAAAATGTTACTGTAATAATTATTTTTACTTAAGCATGCAATTATTCTACGGCACCGACAACGCCTTTTAGATGCCTTTGGTGTTGCTAATGTGCGGCGGTGATCACTTACTATCAGGTGACCTGTACGCTCATTTGCATGAAAAACATTCTCGTTCAAATTATCTACATTCACGATTAAAACTGTAAACATCATTACTTATATTTAAATTAATTAATCCTTCCAATGCAGGAACTCAATATCGCTTCACATTTCACAAAGTAAATGTTTTGTGCGGGCTACCGCATATTGTGCAAACAGAATAACAATGTTGTTGAAGTATTTTAATAAATATTTAATAAATGCCGGCCGTTAAACGACATTGGTTGGCTGACTGGCTTCAACCCATTAATGGGCACGGGTCTCTCCTCTTGAGGAGGCCTAGTGCATACTCCACCACGCTGCTCCAGTGCGTATGGATACCTAACAAAGAGAATAACCGATTGCAGCAATTGCAGCAATACAAATTACACAACTTGCATTATTTGTTGTCTCGATTGCATTGAAATGAAATGAAATGAAATGAAATAATCTTTTATTCATGTAGGTATCACTGATACACTTATGCACGTCATTTTTTTAATTTACCAGCTTTTGCAAAGGTGCTTTGTCATGGAGGAGAAGAAAAGCCGTAAAGAAACTCCTCAGCACATCTTTTAAAAATAAAACTTATATTTATTACAAAAATAGGTATTCTCTAACCTGAGCAGAACTGGTTGCCTAGCTGGTCATTTCCAAGCATCTTTATCATTTAAATAATCATCTATGTTATAATAACCCTTGCCTACTAGTTGAATTTTTACACGTTTCTTAAAAGATTCCACCGGCAAGTCACGAATTGGCTTTGGGACTTTATTATAGAATTTTACACCGAGTCCCATAAAAGAACGCTGTACTTTAGCAAGACGGTACGAAGAGGTAGCCAATTGATGCATCCTTCTTGTTTGTCGATTTGATAAGTCACAATTTTGTTTATATGCAGTTATGTTTTTCCTTATAAAGACTAAATTACTATAAATATATTGGGAAGCTACTGTAAGTATACCTATTTCTTTAAATTTGACACGCAAGGACTCCCTTGATTTTAGTTTATAAATAGCTCTAATGGCTCTTTTCTGTAGTACAAAAATTTGTTGTATATCGGCTGCTTTGCCCCACAGCAAAATGCCATAAGACATAACACTATGGAAATATGCAAAATAAACAAGCCTAGCAGTGTCGACGTCAGTGAGTTGTCTTATTTTTCTAACAGCATAAGCAGCCCTAGCGAGTTTAGTTGTGAGAGATGCTACGTGCGGGCCCCATTGTAGTTTACTATCTAAGGTTACCCCTAAAAAGACTGTGGATTCCTCTATATTTAATGTTTCATTATTTAATTTAAGAGATTTATGGACTTTTTTTACATTTGGTAGCACGAATTCTAAGCATTTGGTTTTCTTTGCATTTAAAAGTAAATTATTTATAGTGAACCAATGTGAGACATGCGACAGAGCACTATTAACATCGTCAAAATTATTTTTATTCCTATCAGTCTTAAATATTAATGATGTATCATCTGCAAACAGCACAATGTTCGCATGGTTATTTACATAATATGGTAAATCATTTATATACACAAGGAAAAGAAAAGGGCCTAAGATCGAGCCTTGCGGTACACCCATAACAGTAGATGACCCTGATGACTTTTCATCGTTTATATTAACCCTTTGTATCCTATTATTCAAATAAGAAGCAAGCAAGTTAAGGGCCTTGTTTTTCACGCCATAGTGACTAAGTTTAGACAGTAAAGTATCATGCTCAACACAATCAAACGCTTTTGATAAGTCATAAAATATACCTATAGCATTTTGAGATGACTCCCACGCTTCATATATATGCTTTAAGAGCCTGGCTCCGGCATCAGTTGTACTACGACCTTTAGTAAAACCGTATTGCTCCGGATGTAATAATTTATTATTGTTGAAGTGGGTAAGCATTTGATTCAGTATGATCTTTTCGAATATCTTACTGAGTGTTGGTAATATAGAAATCGGTCTGTAATTATTAATATCGGTTTTTTCACCTGTTTTACATAGTGGTATTACTTTACTGCATTTCATTAGGTCTGGAAATACACCAAGATCTATGCATTTATTAAAAATGAGAACTAAACAAGGAGCTATAATATCTATTATGTCACGTATTATTTTTACTGAAATACCCCAGAGATCACCCGTACTTTTTACTTTCAGAGACTTAAAAACTTTAATTATGTCCCTAATTGTAATGTGCTTAAAGTCAAATATTACATTGCATTCATTAACATTATCTTTTAATAGAGAAAATGCTTTTGTTGGAGAAGAGGCTAGTGTACTAGTTATTGTAATGGGAATGTTGCGGAAGTACTCTTCAAAAGCGCTTGCCACTTCTTTATCAGAAGTGATTTTGTTTCCATTAATCATTAATTCGTAACTAAAGTCACAAGATTTAGAGTTACCGGTTTCATTTTTAATAATATTCCAAGTGGTTTTTATTTTATTGTCCGAATTAACTATTTTATCCTTTATGTACATTGACTTAGCTTGAGTACAGATGATTTTGAAAATTTTTGAGTAATTTTTTACGTATTCCTGAAATGAGGGAGAAAAGTTATATTGTTTCTCGTCATAAAGCTCGTATAATTTGTTCCTACTTTTGAAAATACCTACAGTAGCCCAATCGCTAAATTTACTATTTTTACTTTCCTCTACGTATCTAAATTGAAATATTCGATTAAACTCGTCATTAATGTTATTAGATAATGTATTGTAGAGATTAATAGGATGACTATTTTGAGAATACACCGGTTTACGCAGTTTTGTTTGAATTTTCTGTTTAAAAAGTGATATTTTACTTTTAGTCATGGGTCTATATTTTATTATTTTTTTCTTGTTATCGAGGCTATTGTTTACCGCTATTTTTTGTCCACAGTGGTCTGACCTCAACTTGCTAAATATTTCCTTGTCCAATATCTGACAACTGCAAAAAACATTATCGATACAAGTACCTGAACTTGCAGTTATTCTGGTAGGTTCAGAAAATAACGGATTTAAGTTAAAACACTTAAACAATGCGAGTAACCTAGCAGCTATAGAAGATTTTACTAAAATGTCAACATTAAAGTCACCGCATATTACTAAATCTTTTTTCGAAATACACAACCGTTTAAGGACATCCTCTAGAGTATCTTCGAAAAGGCAAAAGTCCCCAGAAGGGGGGCGATATATACAGACTATAATAAACCGCTCCAGTTCCACACAGGCTAGCTCTATAGTGCGCTCAATAGAAAGACTAACAATGTCCTTTCGATCTTTACAAGGTATATTGTTGCGCACTAAAATTAGTGATCCACCATGAATTGCAGTCTCTCTATAGAATGCACTTAACAAACTGTAATTTAATAAATTAATATTATTTTGAGCATTTGTTAACCAATGCTCAGTAATGCATAGGATATGTACATTGTAATCTCTAACAAATAATTCAATTTCTAACTCTTTGCCCGATAAGCCCTGTATGTTTTGATGTACAATATTCATATTAAAGTGCTTATCCGTTGTCTTTAAATCTAGTTTAAACTATCACTAATTAATGTACCTGAGCTAGTACATTTGTCAACTATAGAAATAGTGGTACTACTACCACAATCAATATAACATGGGTCAATAGACTTTGTTACACATGTAACACTATCATTTTTTAAATTATAAGCTAACAATTTAGCTATATGTCTCCGATATTTTAAAGGTAAATACATTTTATTTTTAGCTAATTTAAAAGATGAAAATATATATTTATTGGTGTCAAAATAAACTATTGTATCATTATGATGGTAAGTCAGATTATACATTTTCTGGTTTAACTTATAAATATAATTATTTTGTTTGTCACTAAACTCATTGGAATATGGGAAAGCACATAAAGTAAATTTGCATTTAGTATTTTTATGTAAGTATAATAATTTTTCAACACATTGCATTCGATACAAATAACGTTGAATATTTAAATTGTGTATGTATGGTGACCATCGATATTCCCGATAAATAAACTTATTAGTGTTTTTTTTAATAACGTACATGACAATTTAAATATAAGGAAAAGTAAAAAAATTGTACATTATTCCTGTTACTTGTTCTATAAAATTTGTATGTGTACATGAAAAATAAAATAAATAAATAAAATAATTGCATTTTTGAATCATTGCGTTATAATTAAGTCAAATATTTTCTTCACCGAAATTATGATTGATATGTTATTGAAACAGCCCTTTCACTCGCGCTATATTCATTTCGTTGACTTATTCCACTTTATATCAAAATTATCCTAATTTAATATTAAAACAACGTGTACCAAAACAGTTGCTATGATGTACATGTTATTACTGTTTATTGCTTCGCTACGTTTGTAATATATCAATTTATGTATACAGGTTCTTAATAAGCACTTCTAAGGTAATATTACTAATAGAAATACATCAGGCAATAGTATAAAGGGTATAATTACTGGTTCATAATTATTAACAAAGGAGGCATCCTTGATTACGAATAATTGTCAAAGCGGGAACAGTTTAATTTCGTAGGACAGACTCTATGGCTTCTGTATTATAATTAACTATTCTAAATTACGTGGAGAGGTACTTGAAATGCAGTGGATCGTAATAAATACTCTTAAGGGAACACAAAGCATTACCTATGAACGTTAGTCTCCTGAAAGCGAGGGTCTCAGTTTGAATCTTGCATGCACCTCTAAGCTGCAAATTACCATTTAATGTAAAACTAATTTCTGTTTACTGTTTATTTTATTTACTACTAGCTGACCCAGCGAACTTCGTAACGCCTAACAAACTGTTTTTTTTTCTAAAATAAAAGGAGCCTAAGTTACTCCTTGTTACATCAAATATCTGCCAGTGAAAGTCCCGTCAAAATCGGTCCAGCTATTTCAGAGATTAGCCGGAACAAACAGACAGACAGATAGACAAAATTGTAAAAAATGTTGTTTTGGTATATATACCGTGTATACATCCAAATGCACTTAGTAAAAAGCGGTTCTTTTAATATTACAAACAGACACTCCAATTTTATTTATTTGTATAGATTATTTCAATAAAAAGCCAAGATTTATCAAATAAGACTCGTCAAAAAATTGCAGTATTACCTATATCTATTTTCTATATTTGAGTGCTTTAAGGCGGGTTTTCCTGTTGGCGCACTTCAAAGCAAACATGAAAGATTAATCAGTATCATCCGAGGGTGTCAGCGCGGGCCTGTTTGATCCGATATTCACTCGTAGATCCGATATTCGATTAACGTTCCTTCTACTAGAACGTGATTGTATTCCGTTCAGTCGTATTATATTACAAACTAGAACAGTATTTATAGCTTAAGAATGAATAAGAAAAATGTAAGAAGTTAAACGGAGAAGAGTTTATAGAGAAAAATGGAGGAAGTTGGGGTTATATACGGGTCTTTCTTTTCTCTTCTTTCTTTTCCAGCAACGCATTATGATGCCTTTGGTGTTGCCAATGTTCTTTTGCGATAACTTTCGTAACTATATAGCTACTAAACTTCTTTAAAGGAGACCTATGGTGTTTTCCAACCTATTTTCTGGAGCGAAAATGCATATTTGTCTCTCTCAAAGAAGTCGCATTTGGTAGTTTCTTATTTGGTATAAGAAATCTATCCCGCAGCCGGGCTCAGATTTTCAATGACATAGCATGACAGGATCTTTAGCTACTGAAGTTCACAAGTTCAGTTACACCATGCTAGTATTTTTATGGGAGCGAGGGGATTCCAGAGGACTGCGGTGGTCAATAAATTTTATGGTATACTGGATATTGAAAATGAAAATTTGTATTGGGTATCATTTGTCACATAAATCCTTACCTTTCACGCAAGGGTTCTTCTTGTCAAAAATATAATAATATATTGTTATTCTGACTGATGGATGGATAATGTATGACACAAGGTAAATCCGTAAGCTTATTTACTGTTTTGTGCAACCATGTCAAAGGAAATCAGGGTATCCAATAAGCTTAAACCTCTACATCCAATAACACCTTACTCAGAATCTATGTACACATTGCTATGGATTATGCAAAGCAAGTTTTGTCGACAGTATTATATTTGAAACTTTCATGCGCTCACAAAATATATTCTTCTATCTCTATTTTAAGTTTATAAGCTACTTATGAATATACGTGTGCACTAGTATACTTGTATTCGTCCTATCAACTGCTTTAGCGGTGAGGTACAAATTACTGATGAGTTAACTTTTCATGACGTCACTCGTAGTAACTCTAGTTTGTAATAGTTTAAAGTAAACTTAAGTACATAGCAAGTGGTCTATGTATATGTATAAGTCACAGATCACAAGGCAAACTTTCAGTACAGCTTTAACATTAGTGCGATATAAATTTAATGGTCTGTGTATGTCTGTGCAAAAACGATGTCATCAGTATTTTGTTTAGCTTTGGTTTATATAGGATGTCCCTAAATAAATGAGAACATGGTTTTTATTTAAAATAATGCAATTTAATTTTGAGAATATAGAGCACACCATGTCACACCCGTACCGGTTGTTGTTGACGGCGCTGCTCTTGAAGTTGTAGACGAATACAATTACCTGGGACAAGTGATCCAGATGGGTAAGTCCAACTTCGAGAAAGAAGTCACTCGTAGAATCCAACTCGGATGGGCTGCGTTCGGGAAACTGCGTCATATCTTGTCGTCCAAAACACTACCTCAGTGCCTGAAGTCGAAGGTGTTCGAGCAGTGTGTGTTGCCAGTGATGACATACGGATCCGAGACGTGGTGCTTTACTATTGGCCTGATCCACAAGCTCAGAGTTGCGCAGCGGGCTATGGAGAGGGCTATGCTCGGTATTTCTCTACGTGATCGCATCAGAAATGAGGAGATCCGTAGACGAACAAGGGTAACCGACATAGCTCAAAGAATTAGCCGGCTGAAGTGGCAATGGGCTGGCCACATAGTTCGAAGGACCGATAACCGTTGGGGAAGAAAGGTCCTCGAATGGCGCCCACGTCTCGGAAAAAGGAGCATAGGACGCCCCCCGACCAGGTGGACTGACGACCTGAAGAAAACAGCGGGCATCCGCTGGATTCAGAAGGCTCAGGACCGGTCAGAGTGGCGCAAGTTAGGGGAGGCCTATGTCCAGCAGTGGACCTCTAAGGGCTGATGGATGGATGGATGGATGGAGCACAGAGGCTTTGGTTACATGGAATATTACATAAGGGCATAATCATACTACAGTTACTGCTGCAAAGTCCATCCATCCATCCATCCATCCATCAGCCTTTGGAGGTCCACTGTTGTACATAGGCCTCCCCTAACTTGCGCCACTCTGACCGGTCCTGAGCCTTCTAATTCCAGCGGATGCTTGCTGTCAGGTCGTCAGTCCACCTGTTCGAGGGGCGTCCTATGCTCCTTTTTCCGAGACGTGGGTACCATCCGAGGACCTTTCTTACCCAACGGTTATCGGTCTTTCGCACTATAGCCAGTCCATTGCCACTTCAGCCAGCTAACTCACTGAGCTATGTCGGTTACCCTTGTTCCTCTACGGATCTCTTCATTTCTGATGCGATCATGTAGAGAAATACCGAATCTCCATAGCCCGCTGCGCTATTCTGAGCTTGTGGAGTAGGTCAATAGTAAAGTACCAGGTCTCGGATCCGTATGTCATCGATGGCAACACATACTGCTCGAACACCTTCGACTTCAGGCTCAGTGCCTAGTAGTGGTATTTTGGACGAAAAGATACGACGTAGTTTCCCGAACGCAGTCGGCCTATCCGAGTTGGATTCTACGAAGTTGGACTTACCCATCTGGATCATTTGTCCTAGGTAAATGTTTTCGTTTACAATTTTGAGAGCAGCGCCGTCAACAACAACCGGTACGGGTGTGACATGGACATTGATATGATTTTCGTCTCGTCAATGTTCATCTTAGGACCCACCCGTTGTAAGGCACTATTCAAGTCTCCGAGCATTGTACCAAGTTCTTCCCTCAACCCACCACACCACAAAGGGAACCCACCAGAATGACTATATCATCGAAATATCGCAGGCGTGTGATGTATTCGCTATTGATATTAATGCTACGTCATTTCCACTTCATCAGCTCGAACAAGTCTCTCAACGCAGTTTTCAGGATATGACATCCCCTTGTCTGACACCTCTCTGCAGTTGCATGGGGTTCGTTGCTGTGTCGTGTACTTTGACGGACATGGTAGCAGATGAGTACAAACATTTCAACACCTCGATATACCTGTAGTCGATCCGGCACCTGTGGAGAGAAATTAATACTGTCCAGATCTCGATAGAATTATAGGCTTATGAGAAAGATTCACACAAAGATTCCACATAAGCAACACACAATGGCAGTATTGCTTGGTCTTTTGTATAATCTGCCGCAACGTGTGTATATGGTGCTATACCCTTTTCGGAATCCTGCTTGTTCGGAAGGCTAGAAATTGTCAAGCCTGCGTGCAATGCGACTTGCGAACACCTTATAAACGTGGCTCAGAAGTGCAATGGACCTGTAGTTCTTCAAAAGGGCATTATCGCCTCTTCTTGAAAGAACAACGTCATCACACTTCTGTCCCACGCTTCTTGAGTAGTTCCAATGTTAATGACGGAATCAAATAATTTTTGTTGCGCCACTAGAAGAGGTTTCCCTCCAGTTCTTAGTAACTTGGTAGTGATTTCTTCATCTCCCGCTGTCTTGTTGTTTTTAAGCTGTTTGAGAGCCTCTCTAATCTCATACAGGCTGACGTCCGGGATATCCTCTGTGTAGTATCGGGTCAATTTAGCTCGTTTGTCACTCTCCTCGCGGGGAGATGGAGCTTGAGAAGAGACATACATCCGTAGTATCTCTCAGATGCTCGGGTTTTGGGGAAACCATGGTGTCAAACTGCGTTATTTTTTTCGGTAACATTTTATCGCGCATACGGCAACAATTTCTAATCTTGTAATTTTTAAACACCCTATATTGGCTCTGAAGGCCTTATTGACAAAACACTGTTTTGCTGAAAAATTTTACCATGACATGTTGTTGATTTTAATTGTTAATCAATACCATTATTGCTATTATTATTTCTCCATGGGGTTTGCCTGGATAGCTACCACCCTTGAGCATGAGTCAGCCACCATACGACTCCTCGTGATCCGGCTGGGGGCTTGAGAGCCAGTTCTTTCGTTCTTTTTCTTCTTTCTTTCTTGGCTGGCAACGCATCAGTGATGCCTTTAGTGTTGCTGATGTCCATGGGCGACGATAGCCACTTACCATCAGGTGGATCGTCAGCTCGTTTGCCGGCTATTTTCATAAAAAAATGTTGGCTTGGCTTTGCAGTTTCAAAAATTAATAAGAATTTGAAATGTCCTACGACGCCATTGCCAACGCCAAGGACCATAATATGAGAAATAAAAGAATCAACTTCTTGTTTACCACTAAAAATGTGAATATTGTTTCAAAATATCGCAAATATTTTTAGTCAGAACAAAGGCTATTAGATACTGAACGTAAACGAAGTAACGATTTAATGCTGAGAGAGCGTTTGTGCAATCAGTGCGGATTGTGCCGCGAATCTAAGGCGATCTACGCTCAGAGAAAAGTGTTTGCTTTTTCAAAATACTGTAGTAAAGTTTTGCATGCAGTGTAATTTTGCTTCAAAGCTCAAAAAATTTGCGGCTGAAGTGGCAAAGGGCTGGCCACTCTGCGAAGGGCCGATAACTGTTGGGGAAGAAAGTTCCTTGAATGAAGACCACGTCTCCGAAAAAAGAGCAATGGACACCTTTTCTCAGATGACAATTTTTCTTCTTTATCAACCAAAGAAAATAGAAAAGTTTTAATATTAATTCATACAGAAATTTCCTCATGGAATACAAAATTTGTACATTAAAACTGCACGAGTAGGAATCTATTTGTTAACTAACACTAACGCATCCATTTGTAAAGGAAATTCAATTTGTTTTACATACGAATTAATTAAAGTGAATGGCATTTCAATGTTCTAGTAAATTTATTTACGTCCGTACGATGCATTAGAGTTTGTATTTTTTAGGTATGATCAAAACCTATTTTTTTCACCTTATCCAAAAGTATGAACAGGATCCAAAGTGAAAATATTACCCCTTACAAAGCTTAGATATTTTAACAACTGACAAAGAAGTAGTAGAATTACGTGAAGCAAGTTACCCGCTCATAAAAATCAGTACACTGAGTCGCCGGGCGATAAAAAATTGGAAGATACGCTTATTTCTAACTCTGTGAATTTTCAGCCCTAATTTTATTGCGGTGGTGTTTTAAACTGGATTTTACAAAGCCAAGTAACGTTCCGTAATAAGAGTCTGGTACTATAATGGACATGAGTTTTATAAATAGACACAGTAGTAGGTAATAAGTGGTAGGTAGTAAGTAAAGACGTAGTTTGACTTTATAAAAGAGTGTGTATGTTACCGGCAAAACCCGATTTCAGGTCAAACTAGTTCGGCCTAGGCCAATCTAGTTTATCCTACTCGTGTCAGGTCAAACCAGTTTGGCCTAGTCTAAACTAGTTGGGCCTAGGCCAGACTAGTTTGTCCCGACACGATTAGGCAAAACTAGTTTCTCGTCAGTCTAGTCGTCAGTTTATTCATTTAGTTGTATATTGTTTACCAAATGATGTATTATGTAAGGTTTCGGACCAATGTTATAAAGAAAATGACAAATCATTATAATTACAAAGTTGCATTGTATGCACTTTTAGGGAGAATTCAGGGGTTTTTGATACATAAACAGGCTTCCAAACGTCTCCGGCGCTACGGGAAATGCAGCCCCTCCGCCCTTGCGTAACAAACTGCAGGCACTCCATGCTTGCCTACGCAGCTTCGGCTTTTTGGTCGCCTGCGGCGACCAGCCTCAGCCGCTTCGGCTCACATGGTGCCTGCAGTTCGTTACAGCGGGCGGGGGCTGCTCTCCCTCCGCGCCTCCGGGGTTTACATTCACTCTAAGGGTAGGGCTGACGAGTACCACGTGGGGTCGGAGTTAACTAAGTCGGTTCTGTCACCAATTTTGAAAAAAATTAAGGAACTGTTACACAGACGAAACGTTATTCGTGTAAAAGTTGTCTGGCCTAGTGAAGAATTTGACAAATGATAAGTGCTCTGAAAGTGTTGTGACATTATAATAATCAGCATAACAATAATTCTTCCAAATGAAACGTTGTCATACAAAAATTTGACAACCGTTAGTTGTCAAAGTGAAAAATAGGGGAACCGTTGGTTGACAAGTGATAATCGGCCAAACAATTTTCGGCGAGAAGGCAGGATCCCGTTTTAAGCACAAAG
The DNA here is from genome assembly GCA_951805285.1 of Thymelicus acteon. Taxonomy (NCBI): domain Eukaryota; kingdom Metazoa; phylum Arthropoda; class Insecta; order Lepidoptera; family Hesperiidae; genus Thymelicus; species Thymelicus acteon. Next base: position 10,185,851 of record OX638229.1, on the reverse strand, counting down.
ATTTGTCGAATAAATATAAATCCGTAACAATTCGGTTCTAATCAGTTTTAGACTGACGAGAAACTAGTTTTGCCTAATCGTGTCGGGACAAACTAGTCTGGCCTAGGCCCAACTAGTTTGGACTAGGCCAAACTGGTTTGTCCTGACACGAGTAGGATAAACTAGTTTGGCCTAGGCCAAACTAGTTTGACCTGACACGAGTAGGATAAACTAGTTTGGCCTAGGCCAAACTAGTTTAACCTGAAATCGGGTTTTGCAGGTAACATGTACACTAAATCAATTTTGAATAAAAACATTTCAATTTTGAATTTAACCTATTCTTTTTAGTAGATGATCATGAGCAGGCTCTGGATTGACATATTACGCGTGTGTTACTAATAAATTGTAACTGAAACGTAAACAGAATTCCCCCATTTTCCGGTTTGCCGGTTTACTTCAGCAATCAGCGGCTTGCCCGAATGCCGATAAACATAAAAATTCCCCGTTCGTTTCGGAAATGTTTGTCCAATCAAAACGGATCTAAGCTGATCTATGCAGATAGCGGAAAAACATTCGGTCACGCGAATTTCTCAATTGTAAAATCTGGTATCTATTATCTAAGTTCGTTAACGTGTGCACACTAATATTCTTTGACTATTATAGCGAATCAAGCAATCATAAAACCGTGTAAATATATAAAACACAAAAATTTTTTTGTGGCAATGTCCTTTGTAGACTTGAAAACCATCCAACCGACGTGCCCTAAACTACTTTCATTTGAAAGGCAATAATGCGAAGATGGTTTAAGCCCAGAGGATTTCAAGCTTCATATTGCTTGTCGTGTATTATTTTATTTCTTAAAAATCTTTCTACAAACTAAACGTTGTATAGCGTAAAGCTTACGGGCCCGCCCACAGCTACTGGCGGCGCGGATTGCGGCGCGGCGGGCGGCGCGATTTGCGGTGGTATTTCACAGCTAGATTAGTTGCGACCGCGGCGGCGTCAGACGTACTTAGAGTACTATATAATAAATTATATATAATTATATTAATAAATAATCTGTACATAAATAGTAACATTGTTTTGTGTTCCTTCCTTGTGCTCTTTATGTATAATTATTATGTTTTGGTGTACAAACAATACGCACGCCGCGCCTCAATCCGCGCTGCCGTAGCTGCAGTAGCTGTGGGCGGGCCGTTATAGTTACTACATATCGTAAGTTACAACGATCAAAACTATTGTTTTATTTGTTCCAGAAATAATCTCTTTTTATTTTGTGCATTTTAGTGTAGAATAAAATCTATAATCTGGGATAATGGTACATGGATTTAAGGGATAGATTTGGACATTTAAAAGGATCCGCCTACACGAAACACTACTATCCTAAAAATACCCACAGGGGTAATATTTTCTCATTCGAAATCTCCGCACCATCAGGCTATACGACCTATTACGTGACCCTCCTTTTATCAACTCTGATATGATTTACGCCTCTTCTACGAAACCCCAAGTACTTTGGCCGCAAAAAGTATCCTCCTACTTCTGATACTGCCAAATAAATTCTTGTGATTGCTTTATAGCTAGTAACGTTGCGATAACAGAACCTTAATTCTTTACAAAAAATATTTTTACACTTCGTGCTCAAACTATCGTCGATAAAAATATTATGTATATAAAACTCATTCATGATTTACAGATATCATATCACTAACATGATTGCAAATACTATCTATAGTAAATAACATGTATATTACATTTTTTACATAGATAGCTCAGTGATTTACATCTACAATCTGCATCTACAATCATAAATAATTTAGATTCTTTATAGAGTGATAGCACGGACCCCTCTCGGGTGAAGGCCTCTTCCAAATATTTCCATCTGTCTCTGTCTTTCGCGCATGTCATCCAATGTCGTCCAGCTAGCTTTCTGATGTCATCCTCCCAGCGTGTGTATGGTCTGCCAACACGTCTTATACCAGACGGGCCGTTCCGTCGTAACCCTGTGGGTCCAACGGTCGTCACTGAGCCGTGCAACATGACCAGCCCATCTCAATTTAAGCTGACGTGCGTAACTTAGTGCATCTATTGCTTTGGTCTGTTTTCTTATTTTTGAGTGGCGGACTCTGTGGATCTTTCTGATATTAAGCATTCTTCTCTCTATTTTCTTATTAAGCATGCTTCTCTATCTTTTTATTTATAGAGTGATAGAAAACCATGAAAATAGAGAAAAACTTGAAATGCGAGATAACAATTATTTAAAAAATAAATTCTAAAGCAAATACACCAAACATTTGAAACCAGATTGTTTTCTATTAAAACGGGTATCGGAAAGGGAAGCTATTGCCCAGAAAGCGTTGTTGAACAGCGCCCTAGAGAGTCATAACTCAGGAATAAACATCTTTTACAATACTATAGACTGTTGTTACTCAATTTGGCGTATCGATGTTACAAGATGTAACTATTGTTATACCAGTATACTAGTAATTAATTAATGGTGGCATTGTATCACGTAAAAAAGTTATTTTACAGAAATTCACTTTAGTTATAACTTTAGTTTAAAATTATTACGTTTTTATAAACTTGCAAGCACGGACGTAAAAAAAAGATGGACGTAATCCCAAGAACAAATTCAGTGAAGCACCCATAGGAATTCCAACTCTGTATTCGTACAAGTACACACACCCACACATTGACACCATACGGCTACGAGCTTCGACGACATACGACATTGACACCATCGCGAATCAAAAATTACAAAATTACGCACACATGGTAAGCGAGCTGTCAGCTGTCAGCTTCACTCTCGATTAAACAAGGTTACGTCTGTTCTTTTTTTATGTCCGTGCTTGCAAGTTAGTTTTTACTATAATACGGGTACTCATGATAATAATATATATTTTATACGCCGATATTTCGACCCAGTTGCAGGAATCGTGGTCACGGCTAGACTGTGGTGGCACGAAGAAACTCTTGACAGGTTGACAGACGACGTTGATTATTAGTCTATGACGGATGAAGGATGTCAGAAGCTTGATGCTGGATGTCGGATGACGTTTGTCACTTATACATAGTTAGTCTACCTACCTTACGTCTCGATTGATTTTGAGCTTTGACCATTGGATCGAGCTTCACAATACTCAGGTGATTACCACGGAACGCCACCACATACCACGGTTAGTGCGTGAAGCCATCGAAATCAAAAACACCCTAAAAATTTTAATAGGGAGGACGGTTTAAGTTAGCACCGACGTGGAATCCAGTGGTTAGTTTATGTAAGGCTTGAAAAGTGTCTAGTGTTGTGCGGCAAGATGTGGTCAGTGTTGTGTGTCGTGATATGGCTCACAAAGCTCAAAAACGATCGAGAAGTAAATCAAATAGGCTGATGTGTTAGTGTCAAACGTCATCCGACATCCGGCATCCAGCTTCTGACATCCGTCATCCATCATAGACTAATAATCAATGTTGTCTGTCAACCTGTCAAGAGTTTTTCCGCGCCACCGCAGTCTAGCCGTGACCACGATCCCTGCAACGGGGTCGAAATATCGGCGTATAAAATATATATCGTGAGTACTCGTATTATATTAAAAATGTGTTTACGATGTGTTAAGTTTAAAATCATGTATTGCAAGTTAGTTGTTGTATAGTAGTACCGTTCTTGCAATGGTGTGAGATCTTATGTAAATGGTTACATAATTATCCTAATTTCAGAGGCTAAATGAAATTGAGTTTCTTAGCTTAACTAATCCATTAATCGGCATTATTGTTTGACCTACGTATTCCCCAACCTAATCAGAACAGTATAATAACATAAGTTAATAATCTTGAAAGCTCATTAGTAATTTGAATAGTAAAACTTTATCATTATTAAATCCATAACAGTTCCAATTAATAACCTTGAATTACAATTTTTCTAACACTAAACACTAAAGGTAAGAACACTCTCGACTTAAGTCACCTTTCAAACAAAAAAACTAGATCAAAATCGGTTCATTTGTTTGGGAGCTTCGTTACCACAGACAGACATACAGATCCACAGATACACAGACGAGGGGTTAATAACAAATAATTGCGCTACACACTCGTAGGATTCCCTGTATTGTGAGTACTATGGACAACACACAAAGACTAGAACACACACACCCAGACCAAGAACAGAAATTCTAAGTTATCATTTAAACCGCCTCTCTGGAAATCGAACCCAGAACCGTTGGCATGACAGGCATAGTAATCATTGCGACATACGGATCGTACCCATCTAAGTTTGGAAACGAAAGTGTAGTTGCTAAATCCTCTTTGGTAAACTTCACACATCTTACGGCCCTTTTCATTGTTGCATCTATCCATGTACCCAGTTTATGGTGGGGGGGGGGGGGGGAGCAAACCAGACATTTTTGGCCTAGGATGGAGACAGATTTTTTTTAGAAGTTGACCTACAATTTTACGCACTGTTGTCTGTTAAGCATATAATATTCACAACGTTATATTCTTAGTTATTATTGCCCTCTAACTTTTCACTTCACCGAACCAAGTGACAATTAATTTCTAGATTATGTTTATAACTTCAAAAATATGAATCAAAAAAGTCATTCAAATTTCTAATTATATTAGTTGGGACGGTATTCTAACGATTTATAACATTCAAACAATCATTCAAATCATGAAATTGAAATGCCAAAAAACAATGGTTGAGTCCTTAACACAATCTATTGTAAATGTTAAAGTTCAAACACCATGTGTTTATCCCCAGTTCCCCACACTCCTTGGAAATATTTAAACTTAATTATAAAAAAGGAATTTTATTTTTCTGAATCAGTTAAGGGTTTTGCAAAAATATTTAGGCATAGAATGTCTCGAATCTCGATCAATAAAACTAATATCTATTTCGTCAGAAGTATTTACATAATTCTTGTGTTTTTATATTCTTTGCACAAACATCGTAGACTAAACTATTACCTTACTATTAAGGAATTAATAAAGGAGAATCAGCCTGTAAATTTAAAATTAATGAAGTGCGCCTGGCTCTTTTTGTTCAGAAATGATTCGAAACTCCTTTCAGCCTTTGTGATACAGCAGTATTTCATTTAAACCTTAATGATCATGTTTTTGTGTGGAAATTCTGATTTCCAAGACATAATTTTTAATAGTGCGGCGCCATCAAAGTTTTAATTGCTCTTTATGAATTAAACTCAATTTGGGTAATGCACATTACAAAATATTTAACCTCATATAAACGCATATGAGGGGATAAGGCCAAGTCTCAAGTTAGTGGAGGCCTACGTCCAGCAGTGGACCTCCAAAGGCTGATGGATAGATGGATGGATGAAATGAAACGCATATCAAATTCTAGAGATAAATTTCTGATAAATTTTCTTAATATTTTCCATGTCCCAAACAGTTTTAAAAAACCTACTAAAATATTGTCAAATAATTATATATACGTACATACCTACATGCGTCAAATACAAAGTTCCATACAAATATTTTCACAATTTCCACATAAATATAATTTAGCACTTGAATACTCATTAAATTATACCTACACTGTATCATTTTACAGACGGTACATACTGACACAGATTAAGCGACATGTAACACTTATGTATTACGAAATTTTAATTGTTTTCAAAACAATGAAAGTTATTATATTGAAAATAACGAAATATTTGATAATTTTCTTCTTTATCCGCATTTAGCTTTAGCCGTAAAACTATCGTGAACAAGTTATAAGTGGCCAAGATAAGTTATTGTTATGATAAAGAAATCTATTAAAATATTCAACTTATTAACATGATTATAAATTTCATCCCTTCCTGTCATAAGTATAATTTGTTCGCCATAGGTCAAACGGTAGTCTCAACAAAGGCATACTTTAGTGTCCATACTTCAAAGAAATAGCTATAAAATAAATATGAAACCTAATCAAATCAAATCAAAATTGTTTATTGTGGACAGTAGGTATACAGATGTGGTACAGTGTTGACAGTATTATAAAATCGCTACGTCCTACCCATCAAGGGCGTACAATGTTAAAATAATTTAGTAATACATTTTTACAATGAGAAAGTCGGACCAGTCTAATTATTATTTTTCATCGCATCAGTAAATTATGTAATTATGGTACGTAAAAAGTATTTGTTTTTCTTTTTTTTAGATTTTTTTTCTCTCAAGTAGTTTTAACACCTGCCATCAGTTCTTTCCACATCCACCCAGGGTTAACTGGTAGACAATGCCATTAGGCATTAAGTTTGCCCTTTGTTTATCCTTTTTGTAGAAGGTGACATAAATTTGAATAAATAAAAAATAAATAAAAAATAAATTAATGTGAAATTAGTTACCTAAATGTCGTTTAAAACCAAAAAATACAGATATGTTAAAATTTCCGAATACCTTAAAATAAATGTCAAGTAGTATATATCAAAGCAAAGAAACAATTGAAACAATAACAATTAGAAAATAATAATGTGGATTTAAGAATTTTTATTTTAGGAATGACGTTGAAATCACTAATTAATTACCTCTAAGAATATTTTTGGAATTAGGGGTCCGTTTGCGAAATATTTGACTCTAAATTGCTAATTTTAGTTAGAGTCAAGTGTCCCCCTCCCCCTCCCCCCGACTAAACGATTGGAGTTGGACAAGTGAAAAAATTCTCAACCAACTCAATATACCTATGTTATATGATGAATTTACAAGGAAAATTATCACGGCTATGTTAGCATAAGTAGTGAATGAGTAATAATAATGAGTCGATAAACTTACTTCTTCAGAACCCTACATTGCGCGTGACCTGACACGCACTTTTTAATTTATTATGAAATATATTCCTGGATTAGTTTTACCCTAATTATTTTCTTCTCTTATATTATTTGTACAAGTTGAATTTATGCCACAACTTAATATTGAAGCTTTACTACACAAATCTATAATAGTAGTAGTTGAAGAATAAGGTAATGGCCAAACTGAGTACATAAATCTCTGGTAAATCAAAATGACAGCTATCTGCAGATAACAATCAGGGTCGAAAGCTAAGCATGTCTTTCGTCAATCAAAATCCTCATGAAAGTCACCAATCAGTTGCTACATTGTCAACCGGAACTATTAAAATATAATTCGCAGGGTTTTTTTTAGCAAAAAGTCAGTACACGTGAAGCAGATCTTACCATGAACTTCAGTAACACTACTTATTATAAGTACTGTTATTTCTTTTGTGGTAACACTAAAGACATCAAACAAAGACATGCGGTGTTGCCGATCATAAGGAAGCGAAGAACGCGCATTTTCTGTGTATTTATTGGTCTTCAAAAATGCGACCAACATGTAAAAAATATTCACGGTCTATTTATTGTAGAAGGTAGGTGAGAATATTCTTCCGTATGCATGAGTACCGTATTGGAGGTGGGACCAAGAATTTTATATGTAAGTTACATCTGGACGGCAAGGTTCGAAGAAGTACCAGGAGATGGATCACATGACATTGGTTGGACAATGTCGACCTTTTTAAAATTTTTCGTTACCTACTTTCCCTAAGTCGGGGGTTTTAAAATTTATTTTATCCTTTTTCAATTATTACAACATTTTCTTCCGTCGTACGTTTATTGTTTATTTTCATTATTAATGTTTCCTATCCAATAGTCACACACTCACAAAAACGCACTGGAAAAAGCGGCAAATCTTTTTAACGATTGTCCTCTAAAATAACTTTGAGTGAGAGGTGGTATGGATATATCCACATGAGACATGAAACCATCAAGTAACAAGAATAAAGTTTCTCATAACACATAAGTGTCTGATAGGGTGTGGTCATCGTTAATGAGTTCAGTGACAGTTAACAGTAGCAAATGGGTATACAGTTCATAGTCCACTTGTTTTAACCAGCTACTGCTTTCCAGATCTCTGACTAACCGACTTACTTCAGGCCGAACACAAATAAGTGTCTAAATATTAGTCATAATCCATTCTCACATTTGTGGATTAAGAATCGTCATTTGTTCTCTTCAACCGCTCTAAAGTATACGTATATGTACTGACACAATTTGTTTCACCGAATTTATGTTAAAAAAGTAAGCTAAGCCTAAAATATGTGTATCAAAATTCTTCATATTCATGCAAGCCTCTTCTAATTTATGCTTGATTAAAAAAGCAATATTTAACACAAAATTTTTATTGAAACAGGATATGTGGAAGAATTGCGTATTGTCTTCTTAAAGACACAATGATATCATTTTGCGGTCATTCGTTCAGCACTGATTGGGCTGAATGTCACGTCAGTTATTTCAGCGATTTATCTTTGCGGTTACAAATTGACTCATAAAGCGTAATCGTTCAATTACTTTGGCAGTTGTATTTTTCCCAGTCGGGAAATTCATAGTTTATTACAAAGTGAACTTGATTATTTCATTAAAATTTATATTGAAGTTATTTTATTTTATAATTTTGGTTATTGCTTATCTATTATTTATTATGAACCGAGTAGATTTAAAGCCCAGAGGCATTCTTTACAAATCAGCCCACAGTGTAAGAAGGTGAAATTGTGTGGCAGAAACCAGCAATTACGTTTCAAAATAATTAATTATGTATCTAATAAGAAGTAATATTGTTTTATTACAGCTCTGATGAAGGAACAAATTGTAAACTTTTGTAATGCTTAAAAACGAATATATTTCAAATATAATAAAAAGTCTCTTAATTTTTTTTCTGTGTCTGGGCAATCAAATAAATAGACCATGTCAGGTACCACGTTCCAACCATTCATGATTCATTCCAAGATAATATATCTATCGCCCAATTTAACTTCTAAGAAAAGAAACAAAGACGAGAACGAAATCAGTATCCAAACCGCACTTATTCCAAAGTTCTTAACTAAGTAAACTGAATCCTACTTTATATTCTTACCGTATGTAAATTAAGTCAATTTCATGCAAACCAGAACAGAAATGACACGACACCACTAAGTAAAATCAACTTAAAGAATGACACAACTATTCAAAAGTCAGTATTTAAAACATCACTTGAAAATAGAACGTAAATTTTAAAGTTATCTTTTTAATTTGACATTAGATTTTTGAGTCGCGTTTAAATGTCAGCGCCAAATTTGAAGGTCGTTCGAGTTTCGAGATTCAAATCAACGCATGGCGCGAATTCGTTCGACAAGAACACGAGCGTCGAGCAGACTGGACGCTGCGGCTGGTAAAACGCTACGCGCCTGCGCCAAGAACCTCTTATAATTTGATATCTCGCATCACCGCCTCTGTGACGTTCCGTGGTAAAATCTACTCGTACATTATTCAATTTTATTTACTTACATTATTGCTCTTCTGAACAGTAGCTACTACGCGCTTTTGCGATGCTTTGACATGGATATTGAAATTATTCAAAGTAATGACGACATTAATTTCCGTCATTTGTTGCAACATGGAAACTACTTTTAATTTAAATTCAAAAGTGATTTAGATGGGTAGTCAGAACTTATACAGTTGAATTTCATTTCATTTCTGATGTTAATATACTCTTACCTAATACAAAAACATAATTGTAACTGATCAATATCAACAACAACAACAAAGGTTTTTAATTTATTTGTCTGTGTGTTTATTTCGCTAATATTGGAAACGTTTCAACCGATTTAGTTGACTAATGATATATTAATAAGCACAGATAAAAGAATCTCGTCTAAACATTTTTTCTTGTGTGAATAGGTATTCTACTACTTACTAAGGTATGAGTTTCCTTCAGCGAAGTGAGAGCGGTTACTAGTTGCAAATGCGTGTTTCGGGCAACTGCGTCATATCTTGTTATCCAAAAGACTACCTCAGTGGAAATGAAATTAAAGTTGTTAGAGTGTGTTGCCAGTAATGATATATGACTCCGAGAGGTGGTGTTCTACATTTGATTTAATCCACAAGCTCAAATCGCGCAGTGAGCTATGGAGAGAGGTATGCTCGGTATTTCTCAACATGATCGCATCCAAAATAATGAAATCCGTAGACGAATGATGACAACCAACATAGCTCAGCAAATAAGCCATATTATGATGTAGCGATGGTCTGGCCACATAGTTCAATTGACCAATAACCGTTCGAAAAGAAAGGTCCTAGAATGAGGCACACGTCTCGGCAAAAATAGTATAGGACGTTCGCCCACCGTTACCTACCTAACGACTGACGTTACCTAATTCTTTCTCCGATCAATTAAGTTGTTCAGAACTGCGAGAATCACTAAAAATGCAGTTACGATAAAATTTATAAAACAGAAATTAACTAAAAGTATAGTTTAATACTCCAAAATTTGTTCCAAAGTTCACGAAACAAAAAAAACTTGATTTTTTTTCATTTTCAGATTTTTAGAGGTAGCTGAGAAGTTATCGATAATTATCTAAATGCTGATATTAAAGTAAATGCGGGGACAGGGAGATTGTCGTTTAGTAAGCCGACTGCAAATAAAGAGACACAAAGTTGCGATCGTTTTTGGCTCCGTGCCCGCGCCTCTAGTTATTCCATTTCGGTCCAGTCGATACGACCCCTGTACATAAAAACTAAAGCCTTTGCCCGATCCTTTACACACGAGGTCGTTTGTAAGAGATCAAAACGGAATATTTGAATTTCGTGACCGCAAGATTTATGACGCAACAAACGTAACGTTCGTAATTTATTGCAAGATATGCGTTGGAGCTAAAACTTTACGTTTTTACTGAACGCTTTTATTGCAAGAAGTACCTATATCATGCATGAATGTTAAATTGTAGTTTGTTTATCAAGCCAACAACAATTTTAAGGTTCTATTCTTTTGTGTTTCTTTGAATACAGAGCGAAGCAAAGGATTCTGGAGGTGAATCGTGAGCGTAGAGATGGATTATAAAGTAGAATCCTGAGTAAAGTAAGGGTCACTCGAACATATTATATAATGTTGCTCTCGAGGTGGACACTCTAAAGGCCAATGTATACATAACGGGTTTTTTCCCGTACGGTGCGGGACGTGAAGTTTTGGAAACATCGTTTCATAGAAAATGTATACGACAGTGTATACACAGCGGAATCCCGTACGTCACGTGGCACGTACGGGACGGGAAAAAACCCGTTACGTATGCATTGGCCTTACATTTTATTACTCAACTTTGTACCTAGTATCCGCTAAAAACTGGATTTAATTATAATACTCTCATTCTCACTACTTGAAGTAGACACACATTTTTTTTAAACTAATTAAAATTTAAATTTGAGTAAATAAATGCTACCGGAAGCGGACATTTTACGCGAGGTTTACTTTATCATACAGCCTGTCATTCGTTTATACAACGTTCGGGATTGATATCTTTGATGATTATAACTTTTACTGGATATTCCACACTCCAAATTCAAATTACTTTTACTCCCTAGGGATTTTAGTCCCGGCTTACGAGGAATAAGCTGGCTCTTTTCGAATAGATGTGATAAAAATGTTTTTTTTTATAGATATTAATATATCAATACAGTAAATTGTAGCTGTCGGATCGATGGATCCTCACTTCACAAAATCCTGGCTTCACGAACCTTACAAAGGTAAGCTTCTAAAATCTACATAATAAACTTTGTTGATTTAATGTACACATACATTATTATAATGATTAAGAATAAGTTAGGCTTTATTATTTTTATAACCTGAATTAAAATACCATCTCAATTATAATTGACACACAAATGTGTAAAAGTAACTTACAGTATTATTTATACGCAAGCATTTCATGGCAACCTGCATGTCAAACGAATTTAATAGCGGACCAGTAGCTTACAGACATGTGAAAAGGAGTGGTCTCCCTTTGACGACCGTAACGGAAGAAAGCATACAGTGAAAAACAAATTAAAACATGAAGATATTCAGCATATATTTAAGTCCTCCGTTCGTTTCGAGAAATGGGAACTATTAGACTTAGGGATTGGCTCATCGATTAGTAACAGTATTACATTGTATGTATGATAAATGTGAAAATATGTCAAATTTAATCAAACTTTTATTTTGATAGGGCAACACTATAGAATAATAGTGTAAGGTATAGTGGAATTTTTTGAAAGTGTGTTAAAATTTGACATGTATTTTTATATTTACCTGACGCACTATATGTAGAACCCGGATGACCGAGCTTTGCTCGGTTTAGTATTGCTTAACAACGCCATCTACTGAAGTAGCTTTAGTGTTGCTACTCGCCAATAGATGTCAGGAAAAGTCTATTATAACAGATTTTCATTACCTGAAAACACGGAAAAAACTACATTTTCTAAAAATGTATCCTAGCTAGTTCGATTTATCGCCCCCGAGACCCCCTGCATACTACATTTCAAGAAAATCGCTGGAGCCGTTTCCAAGACTCAGATTATAAATATACAAGAATTACTCGTTTAAAGGTATTAGATGATTGGATCAGGAAAGGTTTTCAAGATCTTGCACAAGTACTTCGGTCGAAAAGCAAGCAAGGATCTTGTATTTAATAATATATGTAATACAGTAACGAAGCGACTGATTCCTTATTTAAATATACTGACACCTATAAAAGTACTACTCTAGAAGCGCAGAGAAAATTAAGATTGCTACTTCTAGCATTTGATCAATAATAAAATATGTGCTAACAAAAAAGTGTCCACAACTATGCACGCATTATAATAAACACTAGACTCTGAATGGTACATTATTTAGATCTCTAGATTTATCTGTTTATCTTCATTATGTAATGGTAAAGTTTTTGGGCCGACTTTTTACAGATTTTATCTAGCTCCGTATAATGTTTTAACTTCCTTTCATAAATCTACAAGTACGTTTGCGCTAGCTGTGCCTGGGGTAGTAAATAGTAGTTAATATTAGCTGCCACGAGGGTGTTCAGTAAGAGGTAAATAATATGTATCTTTTACAGGATAATATATATTATATTATCCAGACAAAGAACGTAGCAACAGAGTATGAGTAACATTATATATTTACATACTTGATGAGACATCAAAAATATTGCTCAGTGTATAAGCAAATAAAGAATACGACTTTCGAATAACATCCATTATTGGAATATGTTTGTATTTGATTACTTTGATGGAAGCAAACAAAACATTACTGATGCTGACAAATCATTGAAAGGCACTTACCTAATCGTACCATCTGGCCCAATTTCGCTGTTCATATTTTTCAAATTGTGTATTCATAAGTGATTTCGAGCTTTACACGTATTATTTATTTATGAACTCTGCAAAGCTTTGCGCGAATAATTAGACGCCACAGGCATATAAAATAAAGGATATAAAAACATATTATTTTATCTCTTGCGTTTTGTAATTTTCTATGCTGTTAATTGGTAATAGTATAATATTATTACATATAGTCAAGATAATTTAAATTTGTAAAACCGTTGCTTAATTTAAATAAGATACATGTTCTGCGGTCAAATTTCGACCGTTATTGTCAAAGGGTCACATCAACAATTTGTATGATTATTGTGCTTATGTGTGACAAATACATAGTATATGTGTATTCCTAATACTCATTATATGTTTCAAAAATTTGCTTTCTGCAGTTTCTGCACTCCTTCTCGACGTGAAAAATTTCATTCTCTTTCCTTCACGTAATTGTCGTAAAAAGGAGTTTAAGGTTTTTTCTTCACGTATTAAACAATAAATAAACGCTTACACACTCATACTCATTGACATTATAAAATAGATAACTAGCAAATGGGTTTACGGTCCACTTAAACATATATTATGTGAATGGCGGTTTAGAACATAGCTCCTTCGTATACAGTTAAACACGATTCGGTAGACTACGCAGGACCAGCACCTACGAGTACTTAAGTCATTAGCTAAATAAATTTACAAATTCACAAATATTCTAAATTGCCTCTTTCAATATTCAATTTATCGTTTTCAGTTCATTTCGTAGAGTAGGTAGAAGCAACAATAATTGAGTTTATCATCAGCGATTAATTTATTCCAGACAATATCGAAAAAGTGATTTGTTCGATCAGATAGACGGCGGCGAAACTCAATAAAGGAAAGAAATTTACTTACTGACTGCCTCGATTGATTTCATTATACCGTTTTCTTCAAAAGACTTTTGGAGTACAAGTAAAGGTTTGTTTCCATATACATCCGTCATTGATGATTCAGTTTGATAATTAATTTTTTTAACGATTAATAAAAACGGATAGTGTCATTCACAGTCATCACGATGGTTTTAAACGAATGCAGGTCATTTAATGTTGTGATGTCGGTTTGATTTTGATGAAAATATTAAGTTTTTTTTGAAAACTGTGTAGTAATAGATAACTAATATTCCGACCATATTAATTTATTCTTTACACTGAGCGAAGTGTTATCGTGACAATTTCGAAACGGATCCGTACCTACTTTCGTGACGAATTTATGTTATCCGCATTTTCGTGTCAATTCTTACATATTATGTTAATAGCACCGCTGCAAAAATAAAACCGGATCCGAGTAATCATGATCCGGAGATTCACCCCAGCGGGAACAGGCCGTTATGTAATAGATAATGTGTTCTGCTCTATTTGGTGGCAGGGAATATGAAACATTTTATCCTTACTATGACTCTTCGTACCTATGTATGTAAGCCCAGCATATTGTATTATCACTGTCTCCAGGTAATTTCAAAAATTTAATTTATCGTTATCATGGACCGTAAACTCGTTTGTCCTGCAGTTACAAAATAATATATTATAAATAAATAATAAATAATAAAATCGTTTATTTCCACCACAAATACAATCAGTGTTACATATAGACTCTTTACTAATCTAAGTTAATGTTTTTTTTTTGCCGTGGAAAAGGTTGACTTCCGCCAAAAGAAGTCAGTCTGGTGGTGTCACCCGACAGTACAATACAAAGACCACGAAATGACGAGTACGCCTGATTACAGTAGGCACAGGAATTTGGGCTCAGCGCGGTACGGCAAAAAATTTTCACGTACCTAGTATACATGACATATTGCGGCATCGTCATTGATACGACCTAATTACTCACTTCGTCTTCTTATCACTGCTGTGGTAAATGTTAGTTTGGAAAGTTTTTATTTTTTTATTTCTTGACCTTGCCTTTTTTGTTTCTTTGATCCTTTTATCACTACTTATTATAAAAGTTCTGCCCAGTCCATTTTCTTATCTGTAACGTAAAATCTTAGAAGGTCATGAACGGATTTTCATTTAATTTTCACCAAAAGTTGGTGTAAATTCATTAGGGTTTTGTATAAATTCGCTGTAATATGTCAATAATAGATGAAGATGTGGAAAAAAATCGGGAAAAAATTATACCTACTTGCAAAGTTTTTTTGTGGCTTATTTAGGACCTGGCAAATAATTTGTCGAAAAATTCGCTGAGTAACATTTGTTACTATTTGTCTATATTACGTGGTGGCAGATTATTCAAACATGAACTACGTATAATTCGCTGTTACGACTTTTTCTCTATCAAAATTGTATCGAATCAAAAAATGTCAAACAACCGACATGTAGGATCCTGTATTACATTACTGTAAGTAACACAGTACAGTAAGAGTAACAGTAAGCTTCAATGTAGTGTCAATATACTTCATATACTTCAAAAAACCAATATAATTATACTTCAAAAAAATCAATTTAAAAAAAAACATTTCAAAAAAATTATTCTAGAAATAAAAATATTCAAAGACAATATTCTAACAATATAAAAAAAATACAATAATAATAATTTTTTCATAACGCGCGTTTTTAAAAACGCGCGTGACGTTTTTCGTCACCTTTTGTGTCACCGTCCGTGTACAAATCTTAAAATTTCACTCTCATCCTTTTTTCCATTTATTTCAAAACGCGCCTAAAGAAGTATAACTTCAAAAAAGTTTTTTACAATTGGACTCTCCAAATCAGCAAATTGAAAAAATTCCCGTTATTTTTTAAACCCACTGTGTATTTTAAATTTCCTCATTAAATTTGTACGATCCATTCCAAAACAATTAAAACCGCAACAAAGTGTAAAAGTCAAATAAACAATAAATGCCCCGCGCAATTACACACAAATCGTCAGCACCGACGCGAGGACGGACGAACATTCTTAACGAGTGAGTTGTATGATTGTCTAAGCGTGTAAGTGAGTAAAAGTAACAGTAACCTATACATGAACACGACCTAATCAAATCAAATAAAATCAAATCAAATGTTTCATTCAAATTTGGTTTGGTTTACTACTTTTTGAAAGTCATGCAAGCTACGCCAATACTAATAGAGAAGAAGCAGCAAGAATCTGACGGGGTTGTTTTTTTCCTGCTCACAGTTACAGATAGCACTTACCACCTACTACAATCTATATTTATGAAACTCGTGTCCAATTTTCAATTTTCAATGTTTGTAATTAGGGATTGCAATCCGGAAAACCGGATCCGGTAATTCGGCCGGATCCGGCGTTTTTTACGCATACCGGATCCGGTCGAATTTACCGGATCCGGCGACCGGATCCGGTCACGCAAATTTTTGACAAAATAACCATCCTGTTGCTAGTGTAGATGCTTTAAATGCCTGGTATAGATGTTGTAGTTAATCTAGTATTGCATTCCAGTACTCCTAACGTTGAATAAGGATGTTATGTACAATACAAATTACTGAATGGATAAATTGTAAGTTATAAAAGTGTGAAATTATGTTCTCGTTAATATTATTACTTGTTTATAATTTATAATATTTGCCCTAAATGGATGTAGCTGTAAGCTGTAGGTGTATTTCAATAGGGTATTCCCTTCGTAATAAATAAAATAAAGAAAAACAAATGCAGCAGTTGATATATATGTATTTTTTAGAAGATAAGTTGTATTGACAATCTGTTTTACTTCTTACTAAAATTGCAGTTTTCGGACTGTTTACATCCAGATGCAGGTATAATATAAGGTGGCGCAAGAGTCATCATCACCCTATCGGAAGATGCTACATTTTTTTGTTTTGCTGTGACATTTGTGTAGAAAACAGATACAAAATACTTGTCAATAAGACATAAATCGCTATACTCCTCAAAAACGCGGAGTAATCATAATAATGACGAAAAACGAGAGTTTCGTTATTTGCACTAGCCGGCAAGATCGCCCGTTTTAACCGCTTTAGACTTATTTTGGGTTCTTAGTGGGATTTCTTGAAGTCACGAGTTTATGTCAACAAGCCTCAGATTCTTGAAGCCCTCAAAGAGAATATCCGTCATAAATGCGGAAACCTTTCGCCAAAAGTTATGGCAGGAGTGATAGAAAATGCCATAAATCGGGACCTTACTTATATCATTTTTCTACTTAATGAACACAAATATTTAGACATCAAATAAACACAATCCAATAGCAAAACTAAAGTTTTTCATTTATTAAAAAAATACAGTCAGAGAACATTGGATGGCAACTTTTGCGCCACCCTATATGATAATCTAGCTGAACCGTACCCACTTCGCTGGGCGTCAAACATTTTTACTTCTGGTAAAGTAAAAAAAAATATTATTAATCACAGTAAAATAAAGCCTATGTCACTAAGGAATAATGTATCTTTTTAGTAGCGTAAATTGTTTTGAAATTACTCCAATAGTTTTTGAGTATATCCATTATAAAAAATAAATAAAATATCAAAAATTTCCTGTTAATAATATTATGATGATTATCATTAGGTGCTACGGCTTTATTACGGCTCGCATTTGCATTCCTTTATAATCAAAAAAAAGCCTCAAAAACAGTCTATCTTGAAACAAGAAGGAAAAATTTTGATCACGTGATCAATCCGGTCGGATCCAGCCGGATCTGGCCGGATTGGTGAAAATCCGGTAAAATCCGGCCGGATTGAAAATGACACCGGATTGCAATCCCTATTTGTAATATACCTACACGAATAACTCGTACTCCTACTCAGTGTGTAGATTAAACAGATGCCGACAGACTAGCGTAGAAGGAAGTTCTAAAATTACAGAACAACAGAACAAACGTACAAAACTACAAGAAAATTACAACAAAATTACAAAACTCAAACTATTCCAGATTAAAATGTTCCTGACATTGTTTACATATTTAATTGCGTAATGAATACAGTTCCAATAATTGAAAATGTTTAACTGAATTTGATTTCTCTTTTAGTCCAGTCGATTTGTTAAGTTGATTACTTTGTTGGTAATTTAACTACGAAATGAAAGACTCTCAGTAAATAAATAATATGCATCAAATAAAATGATGATGATGACGAATATCATCCTTAATCATCCTATCAACATTAAATTAAATTGACTTGAGGATATTAGTGGACTAAAATTATCCATCAACATATTACTAATATTGGATAACCTATTTAATAATAACGCTATGACGCCTATTTGCCTATTCCAGATAAGCTTTCTAGAAAATTTGTTGCTGCGAGCAATTTGGGGGATAATAGTGGATTTGGGAAAATAGATGAAACAGAAATCTTATCTTATGTGATCGTGTTAAATCTGTTGACATCAAAGCGTTTCTCAAGAATACCTGAGGCAAATAATCCAAATGGCTACCCAGCGTGAGAGGTCTTCAATTTAATCCAACCGAACTAGATGCGTAAAGCTTTAGTTATTTTCAAGTTATTTTCAAATCAAGTTCAACTTTGAAACATGAGCGATTGGTTTATTACACAGAGATTTGTTAATTATTGTTGAATAAAACTCAAGGGTGATTTTAATCAACCCTTGAGTATGTCGGCTAATTGTAGGTATAATTTACCAGGTCATACTGCTATGTATAGCAGAAAAAGAAGCTTCATCGAAAATTTGATAGGACAGCGTCTGTCGGGTCAACCAGTAGATAATAATATGTAAACAACAAATTAATTACGTTTCGGTATGATTAAATCTGGAAATAAATTTACTCCTTACTTCATATCCTAATAATTTATGGTATGTCGGTGTAAACTGTACATGGCTTCAGACGATTAGTGGCCCACTATTGAGCACGAATCTCTCCTCTTGAGGAGGCCTAGAACATACTGCGCCATGCTGTTCCAGTGCAAATTAGTAGTGAAATTAGTGGCCAAGTCAAGTGTCGGAAGTTTTCATGCCGCCCGAAGGCCTGCAACATGGCTTAACGACTGTCATTTTACGGTAACAACCGAGACCGATACCTTTACAATATGTCCTCCCAAGCACGGAAACGCTCAAGATTTTTTTGCAACTGGCATTACATAATGTATATAATATTTTTAAAAAACTTTTTTCAATTGAATACAGCAACAATCCCGAAAAGTTTATTAAAAAATCACATAAATTTTTAATCAACATAGTACCCATAAACCACCACGTCATGATGATCATAATGGTCATGTAAAATTTTCATCAACTTAATTAAATTTGCTTGTTCATAATAATCATCACAATCGGTTCAATCTATAAAGTAATTGATTATATCTTTAATTAAGAGGCGTGCTTTATAAAAATAATGATTTAACTAATGATTTTTGCACCGTAATTTGGAACACTTGTATCGAAATAATGGAGTCTGACACATTCGAAATGTTGTCACAATTATGGAAGCCATTCAGTTCTATGTCAATTCATTTACAAAGCTATCGGGGGGTGGGATAATTGCACAAAAGTAAAGGCCAGTCCAACATTTTCATTTTTCTTTTCAAGGCAAAGCTTAAAAATAAATTTATAATAGTAAGGTTTTTTGTTATTGTTATGGCATTCCCTGTATTATTATGGTAATAAGTAAGTGCCTAAATAAATACTTAAGTGGTTCTTATGACATGACATACCAAATCATTATAAATATAGTCCATGACTTGTATTTATTAAAATATCTAAAATTACTGTTTTTATGTAAATGGTATAGTCAACATTGATTAGCAATAGCAGTTATGTCTTATTATTTAACTTTGTGGATAAAATACTAAAATAAACACTTGCATACTCACACTTTCGCAATACGCATTCCCTGTGTCACTGGTGGCATGGAAAACACAAATAAGACATTACTATAACACCCATGACACGAGTACAAATATTGATCTGTTACATAATTATTATGTGCCCCGGCTGGGAACCAGCCATATATAAAAATATGACTGAATTTAATAACTATTTTATGCTACTTCTTGTAAATAGGTATGTTTAAAAATCTGAGTTTTCGTTTCACTTGCGCAAAGATTATTAAAAATTATTAAAAAAAATATTAACAAAATGAGAGGTGTCAAGGGACACCCGGATGGAACGAAGTTCCTTTCGCACCCTCGAAGACTTCTGGTCGCCTAGTAACTCGCTTTAATTAATAAACGACGGCAAAAAGTGTCGTTACAACTTTTCGTCCCAATTTTTTCCGCCTAGCCCCCTTTCGCAACGCGCGATAAGGAATTTCGTTCCAAAAGTTTAATGAAATCGACATTTAAATATAGACATAATGATCGTGGACACTAAAAATTTTTAATGCAATCGGGCATTGCATTCAAAACTAATAACGAATCATATAAAATATCAACTAAAGTTACTGAAAATGAGGTTCCTGTGACTGCTCCCTTACTGTATTATGGCAAATCGGATAATTGTTAGGCAAACGACAATTGCAAATGCTTTGGAACAATAATAATACGTAATAATACTACACCTGCTTGCTTCGACTGCTTTTCAGAATTAAATGATTATGAATAACATTTAATAACATCTTGGAAGTATTTTTGGTTTGTTTGTGGAATTTAATATAACTTTTAGCTGACTTGAAAATGTTTTTCCACTTTGTTTTGAATCTTCAAAAAAAATTGATCATTTTATCAATTTCTAAATGAATTTTAAGCAGAATAATATGTATTTTGCATGCTGCATTGAAAAATCCAGAATTCATTAGACCAAATCGATTCCTACAATGTGAATACTTCATTACTTATTCTCTAAATTTATTCAAAACTGTACAATAATATATTTTTCTCCATAATGGTCCAGTAATACAGTGGCAATACAGTGGTAATACAGTGTGAGTCTGGTACTTTTAACCAGTCTCTGAAGAGATACCTCTGAGAATACTCTGAGACACAGGTTTGGCAATGGTTGAGGCTGATTATGATTATGATTTTTCGAAATTGTGTACAATACGTATTGGAGAATTTAATTACTTAAACAAATACTCAAATTATAAAAAAAATAGCGATACGACCGCCAATTTTATAACAATAAATGTTTGATATTCTCCAATTTGTATATTGAATGTAAAGAATTATTATAATCAGCATTTCTCCGTATTGTTATTATATGTATTTATTCTTATTGATAAAACTTCAATGGGGTCAAATATGTACATTGGATTTTTTTTAATGGTATATGTACGTTTGGTTTTCGATATAGAAGCCGAATGACTTTGTTAATGGTTAACTATTTGTCTATCCATACAAATATCAAACGGAATCCATGGAACAGTTTACATCTGTGGTTTACATAATACTTCGTATATTTATAACTTTTATGACGGGCCTTTATTTCTGATATTTTCCGTTCCAGGAAATGGATCTGGTAGTATTTTGTTCCAACAATTGCTGGTATTTTATATTTGGATAGCATTTGGTTGGCTTCTACAAAAATTACTACGTTTTATTTAGCTTACCCTGTTCATGTGGATCAAATATTGCTAACTTAATTAAGCTATCATCATATAGCATGGCTTTAGTAATCAGTTCTTGAATTTGTTCATATATATTCTTTAAGATATAATACAATACGTTACGTAATAAAGCAAGACAGATGCGCAGCATAGTGAAAATATTAATTAGTTATAGAGTAAATATTACCGCTCCGTTTATATTTGCTTGAATATTTAGTTCAATACTGTGAGCTTCATCAGCAGCATACTAATAACATTATTATCATAATTTTGACTTTGTTATGTTAAATTTTATAATTTAATTTGTTGTCCCTAGTTAGACCACTACTTTAAAGGAATAAAACTGGTAATGATTTTTTTGCAAATAATTTGACTTATCACGCGGTAGATACCGTTTATCTTTTAATTAAAAGACCTAGTTTTCAATAACTTGGATCGATAATTTTAAACCGCTGTTTACAAGTTACTAAAATGCAATAAGGCAGTTCAAAATTTAGCAAGAGAGTAAAAACAATGTTTCTTCCAATGTAAACATTCCGTATATATTGTCGTAGCAATGTCGTAGCACCTTCGTAGCACATTCGTAGCATCTTCTTAGGAACATCGCAGCCAGAGTATATCGAAGCTACGAAAACAGATGTGAAGTAAACAATGTAATGATTATAACATCGAAGTTTGTAGGGTTACTTCAATAATATTTCAATAATGTTTTTATACCATACTGTGTTTTAACTCGTTCATAATAACAGCCACATCTGTGGCATGGAAACATATTATAATTTATAAACATAATATAAGCATTTAAATCATAATAAGTTAACATGTACTTATTTAAGATAATATTTAATGAACAAAAATTTTACATTATATCGTCAATTAAATTGTAATACTAATACTACAAAGTTGATAAATAATGTCTCATAGAAATAGTAATAAACGTTCTTATATCAGCGAAGTAATTCCAACTAAGTTTTATATTGGATATAAAACTTCGTTAGGTGAATTCGTGTAAAAACTACTTTATCGTTGAAATGTGATCGGTCTGGAATTCTGGGTCTGGAATAGTACTTGCAACTTCCAAGAACAATGGACTCTTGTTAGCAACTTGTTTATACCAGAAACTTTTGTATTTGGAGCTATTAAAGTTATCTGTGGATTAAATAGCGGCGATAAGAAGATAATGTTTATTAACTTTTTGCTTCAATTTGTAAAGTTGACGACCGACGAAGCCAAATTCCTGCAACTTATATTAATCGTAGTCCAGCTTCAGTCCTCAGTAATCTTTCGAGTAAAATAATATCGTGGTTGTTAAGTGGATAATTGATCTTTTTTTCTTTTTCTCAAAAAGACTGTTGCTAGGGCCCTAGCGGTATTTACAGCTTCATGCGGACAGATTAATAATCCCCATAGCTAAGTTGCTTGAGAGTCAGTATGAATATGAAAATGACCGATCGTGGCAAGTAAATATCATTAGACAGTTTGTCCAGGTTCATACCAAATCATAGGCCGAATTCGTAAAAACTTCCGTCACTTGGGTTGGCCCCTAACACCCCAATTCAGAGTTACTAACGGTTACTAAAATCACTATTTAGTACAGAATTAGTATGGTGATTCTTTACTAAGGAGCGACTCTGAGTTGGGGCGTAAATCTATCTGCACATTTTTTTATTAAAACCTTCCGTCTATCCTATCTTTCAAGTTGGATCAAACTGCACACGGTGTGCAAATTTGATTAAAATCGGTTAAGTAGTTTAGGAGTCCATCACGGACAAACAACGTGACACGTAATTTATATTTATTAAGATTTACAACAACTGATACCCAAAATTGTATGAAATGAATCCCAATGATTCAGTAAATTGTTACAAATTACCTTTTCAAGTAGAATTAGGTGTAATTCACCAATTATCAGCTATAAGAATATTTGATTTTTTGATTTTAGAGATCCGTCAATATACCCAATTCAATTAAATTTCTTCGTTTGTTACTGGCTGCTGCTTAAGATTTTCACCTATTTTGGTTGCAGTATCGCAAATCCAAGTACCTACTTGGATTACCAAGTACACATAAAAATGTTAATGATCTTGTCTGGCATGCAAGACATTTGATAAGCCTTGATATTGGTTTAAAAGTCAGTGACTCGCACTCATTAAGTAAAATACACAATATTATGCAGTGATAAAGCAAAACAACATGATACACGTATCACGTATCATACGTGATAGTACATTGAGAGTTCTCTTTAACCTTTTCGAAATTTTCCGAAGTCTATCAACTCAGACAGACGGTGGAATACAATGATACAGAAACTGCGAAGCAGTGGGACATTTATTTGTTTTAATGATAAAAATTTCGTACCATAAAATAACAGTATCTGGATAATTATACTGAACACTGGCCTGCAAAAGAAAAGTAAATAACAATGTAGTATACTTAAATTGATTTAATCGCTCTGTGTCATTCTTTATTGTTTCAGTTCAAAATGAAGCCAGACGTTCAAATGGATTTATTTCAATACGTGTCTCTGCACATTACAACATTAAAATTAAGCGGGATATGGTTCTATATACCACATTCTGAAAAAACCTTGAGATTTTGGACCAATGTTATGTACAGAATTCTCGTCGGAATTTTGGTTTTTATTTTGCCTACTGGAGCGCAAATCATATCTTTAGTTAAATTAATGGCAAGTGGAGCTGAAATTCAGGAAATCGCTGCGATGTAAGTGATAATTGATAATTAAATTAACTGACACGTCGCATTAAAATATTTCACGCATGTGTTCAGCATTCTCTTTTTGTACAATAATTTAAGCATTCGTTTTGGAATGAAACCTCGGTTGGAAATAATCTGAATTAAGTTTGAATTTGAAATAAGGTTTGAAAGCACAAAAGTAAGACACTGTAAAGGTGTTGAGGAAATGTATTTTAAAATCAATTTAAATTTTTGTATGCCGTAAAATTTGAGAATGTTTTTAAATTTTAAGAGTTAAGTGTATGTATTTAGTATTAATAACAAACGTGTAGATTAAAAAAAGACCGGGAATAATACTTTATTATATTGCGATCAAAAGTATGTAAAGGAAAATAGCCTTCGATTCTCTTGCCGATACTAAAAGTAGGGTAAAAAATATTAATATTAGGACTAAAAGTAGTTTTTAACCGACTTCAAAAAAAGGAGGAGGTTCTCAATGCGACTGTATTTTTTTTTAATGTTTGTTACCTCAGAACTTTCGACTGGATGAACCGATTTTGATGATTGTTTTTTTAAACAAAAGCTGGTGCTTGTCATGTAGTCCCACTTAAATTTTATTGAGATTTGACTATGGCATTCATGAGAAAACCATTTAAGTTTGTGCACGACAAATGGACGAATAACTCAATATTACGCCAACCGATTTCGATGATTTTTTTTTAATCGAATTCAGGTGTTTGTCATGTGGTCCTACATAAATTTGAACGAGATCTGACGAGTAGTTTTTGCGAGAAAGTATTCGTATGGTTAACGTAAGCAATTTGTATGACATTTTTTCAAAAGCGCCCCTATCGTACGTAAATGGTACTAAAATGCCATACAAATTTGACAAATTGCTTACGTTAACCATACGAATACTTTCTCGCAAATATTCGTGCTTGAGCTACTGATCGCGTTCGCTTCAAACCGCGCTGCACCGCAACGCCCTCTACGTGCTTTTGGTCATGTAGGACACTTCAATACATCTCGACTGTTTGTTATTTTCGCTTCGCACCGCTTCGCTTCGCATTCGCGTTGATTCGTCCACGCAGGACAGCGCGTAAGGGGCAGCAACGCACGGTGATTGACATCGAGAGTAACAATTAGTACTAAAAAATAATTAAAAACAAAAGAAATTAAAATAATTTACTCATTCAGATATCGCTCATACATTTATATAAATACGAGTAAATACAAGTCAACCATGTTTTTAGATAGTAAGTAGGAATTTTACAATACAAAAAATTTCATCTAACTCATATTTTTCTTGGTCTTCCTTTAATTTAAGATACTCTGTTGCCTGAAAGAAATTGATCCGTATGAATAACCCTTTCGGTTGGTATCACAGAATACAGGATGTTTTTTTTTCACATTTCACCAGTTTGATTCCCGGCTCAAGCAGGTGATTTTTAAAAAATCTTTGAATGCAGATGGTGACTGCAGGCTAGTTTGATACCCTCATTGCATAAACTATGGAACCTTAAAAACTTAACGTGTCTCACTGCGCAATTCCGTACGCGACTTACTTATATTTTTCAAATCATAAAATTTGTTTGTACAAATCCATCTTTATTAATGGATAAGAAGTATTAAAATCAAATTAAGCTAAAACATTTAGGACGGGAACGCAACTCAACCAAACTTTGTTTTACTGAATTCTTTCTTTTGCTTTGTCCCGTAAAATAAAGCAAGTAAAAGAATGGAATAAGAATAAAGGAAAAGTTCCCATTGGTTACAGAAGTTTCCTATTATTCATGAATACCCGACTATTCAGAATAAAGCTAACAATAAATGATTTAATGAAGAATAATAGTCAAGTGCGCAACGAGTAACGCACAAGGATGGGTTCTTCCTCTAATGGAATGAAATTCATTTATTGACAGCAATAACCATATTCCCATTTGGAAAACATAGTTCATTCTAAGTTGCTTAACAAAATGTTATGTGACCAAAAAAGACATTGAATTTATATTTTGTTCCATATTAATTTTTCAGTCCAAAACATGGTCCAGTAGACACAAAAATCTTATGACGTACTTTTCTCCTATTCTTTCATCAGTCAGTTACTAGATTTTAGGTTTTCATAAAAACCAACCCGGTGGCGGCTACACTTCGAGAAACATAATAATATTACATTCAACAATACCCGCAATTATTCAATATTAACAGAAAATTCAGGTTCCCATGTTATATTTTGGGTTTCAGTTTACTTAACATTAATAAAAAAATATATATTTAAAAAATAATATTTTTTTTTAATATAATAAACGTTTACACACTTATACGCAGTTGGTTTTTATCCGTGTCGCGGGTCACATGGACGACACATATCACAATGACACCCATGGCCAGAGTACAAATATTTATCTGTCACAAAAAAATCTGCCCCGGCCAGGAATCGAACCCAGGACCCCTAGCTTCGCAGGCAGCGTCGCTACCAACTAGGCTATAAAGTCGTAAAATACGTCCTTAATACTAAAATGTAATGTTTTTTTTAGAACAGAATATCTGTATTATATTTTAATTCCTATCCCATAGATCAGACCGCTCTCGCGAGCAGAAAACTCACACAACGGAATACAGATGAGAATATAAAAAATATTGAATTAAATATACTTCAGTGCTTATACCTATCACGAATTAATTAAACAGAATTATTCATACAAATGTACAAAATATTTCAAACCTTCCTATTTACTATTTTGTTTAAATTTGCGCTTGATGCATAAATGAAACAATCCATTTAACGTATTTGTTCGAATCAGCGAACTAGTTCAAGTATTTTCTTTGCACAACAGGTTTAGCTGTGAAATATTGTTGGGGTAATTGCAAACCGTTACTCGATGTGGTAGCTCTTTTACAGAATATACAAGACTGTTTCCAACCACAAATTCATTTGGTGCATTTTCGTTAGCTCTTTCGGTAGCGCCCATAGTCTTAACAAGGAATATTGTATTGGAAAAGCAAATTTCTATAAGAAAACATTTGTTATTTTATGAGAAAGTGATTTGTCGCTAACTTCCTTATAATAAAGAAATAAAACTAAAAAAGATATCTACAATGATATTTGTCACAAATTTATTCACAAACAAGCAAAACTTTTATTAAAGACACTAATGTCGTTTAACAATTTGACAAATAACATTCTAAAACAAAAAAAAACCGACTTTAAAAATTATAGAATATCCAAATGCCATACGAAGAAGTCTTAACTAGTCTAGAAATAACTCACAAACTTATTAGGTGAGTTGGTAACCCTTGAGTACCCTTGTGTATGATGTTTGTTACTCTTCAAGGAAAAACTACTGAATGGATTATCATTAAGTTCAGATAAAAAGATAGACCATGATCTAGGACAGCTATACTCAAGCTGCGGCCCGGCGCGGCGGCCGCGGCGGGCTTTTGTGTGCGGCCCGCCGGGCTTTTGTGATTGGCCTATCTGGTCTTACATTATTTTAAACCATTTTTTTCGCGGCCATTAGAAAAATTGAGAGCGCGCTGAACAAATAGGTCCTACATAACACTACCGGGTGTGCAGTGCTATTATTGATTCGGTAATTTACCGTATTTTAAGCTCTTCGGTTATATTGAATATATTGAAATAATATTTCAGTAAAGAAAGAAAATAAAACGAAGAAAGATTTACATAAATTACTTGTAGCATACACCTTGTCTATCGTTTTTCGAACCCGTAATGGTTAATGAACGAGAATTCAACATTTTAGGAATTCAAAAAATTATATTCTTTACGAATTCAACATTTCAAATTCGCGACACCATAGCTAACACGAGTTTGTGACCCTTATGAAAAAAAGTTGAGTACCACTGATCTAGACTAAGATACAGGGTACTTATTATCCCTGAAAACGCCCCCAAAGCCGCAGAAAGAGCACTAGGACGTAATAACATAGCAAGTAATAACTACCTAAACGATATCCTTCACATTGAAGGTTGAATCATAGACTGAGGTAATGATATCTTTGCTCGGTAGTTAATTGACTGAAACTGACTGACTGGGTGTTTCAACACCTTGTTGATTTGCCCCTTTTGATAAACTGAAAGATTTATTGCTGTTGTTCACGCAATAATCTTATACACTGTGCAAAGGTCTGTGTTCCTGACAACATTTGTACTGTTCAAATTTTTTTCCTCAACATCCATATTACAAATTACTGTCATTATTGAAAATGTCAACATGGGTTATTTTTTCGTTGTACACATTACCTTGTTACCTTGCATGTATACATAGGTAGGAAAGAAATGACACGCTTGATTTTCGAAAATTAAATTATTATAGTTTCTTCACATAAACGACGATACGACAAATTGTCTCACAGTGACGTTAGCGGACAAAAATTCGTAAGACAATGTATAGTTTCATTCAATAAGGCGTCTAAACGTCGCATATCATAGCCGCTTGCATTGCTGTTGCACATAATTTCACATTTATTTAGTGTAGACGCGAACGAAACACCTCATACATATAAAAATAAAATAAATAAAATAAGTTGTTATTCGAAGTACGTTTGTTAGAAACGCTTTTCGACCATTATACATAATATTTCGAACTATTATTATTACATAATATTTCGAAGTATGCATGTTACTTTTTATACTAAATGACCGCTTCTTCACTGGACGTCAATCATTCATTGGATAATATCGTTATCGTAGACATCAAAGTTCCACTGGTGTCGTGACGACAGTTATACCATGTAGGTGTATTGTATACGTACGAAAGTTGTGTGCGTGTATACCAATAAAATGACATTATCGTGTCGTCCAGTTCGTAACATTCGGCCATTCGTAACTTAATAATGTACCGTAACGTAATAATGCAGTTAACCAACGCTGGTGATATTAAATAGCAACGCAAACCATGACATTCTGTAACTAACCTCAAAGGAGTTTCCGACTATAATGGTCAAGTAAGTTTTGCTTCTCTCTAGAATACAATAGAACGTTTCGCTTGTACGTATCGTTGGCACCCTTCAAACTAAAACACAAAGTTGCTCTAAGCTTCTTGCTACACGACAGAATTTGCAGGTGTTACAGATTAACTAGTATCCACAACTCAACAAAGTTTTGATGGTACAACTTGGTATTGCATAATTAATGTGTTTAACTGATTTACCCCACAGAATAAACTTGGTGCTCACAGAATTGCTGACTTCTTTTAAACTGTTGGATCTCTGCATTCGTCGCCACCAATTGATGAAGCTACTGAAACAAATGAAAAATGAACAATTAAGTTCAATACCCGTATCTTATTTGGGAATCATCGAGAAGAGCATAAAATTTTCTAGACTTCTGTATATTTCGTTACTTTTCAGTGCAGCTACCGATATTTTTAGTAAGTATACAAATTGAATTACGTGATATTAATAAGATTCTGTAGAGTAAGACAATTTAATAATATTATACGGTTACCGCTCAAATACACAGTCCTAATTTAATTAAAGGGTCGTTGAGTGAATCGTGTACAAGTAGGTTTGTGAAACCTACCTGAAACAGAATCGAAGACCGGAAAGGCAACTTTAGAGGTATCTATAAGATTTAATTTGAAACCTGAATTTATAGTATAATCAAATAACTAGAGTTCAAAGTACAAATTGGTAATTATATATAATTGTAGTAAATTTGCTGTGGGTAAAATTTTACCTACGATTTTATTTTTTACTCGGAAAATATATTTTGAAATTGATTTTAAGTATAGAACGTTTTGAGTTAATCTATACTAATACATAAAGAGATAAGATTTGATTTTTTGTTTGCATTGAATAGGCTCCGAAACTACTGAACCGATTTGAAAAATTCTGTCACTGTTGGGAAGCTACACTATCCCCGAGTAACATAGGCTATATTATATTTTCAAAAAAAATTAGGGATTCTTAATAAAACTCCAATAATGTAATCCAAGGTGTAAAAAAATAAGAAAACCGAAGCAAAGCGAGGGCGGTTACTCGTTGTAAATATTTGCTCAATGTATTTCAATAATGGCCAGTTCATGGACAAAATTATTTCAGCAATTTAAACTGAACTAATACTTTAAATTCAATCGGAGTGATTGTCGAGCTTCAAAGTTGTTATAACTACGAAACTCAATGTAATTAAGTAATTTATTTTTCGTCAACCAAAAAAAAAAATTCTTTTACCACAGTAAACAGTATTTTATTGATAAAGAAAAAACTGAGAACTCAGTGTACAGCTATGTCGTTATTGTTCAGGAAAATTAGGATGTGAGATTTATCCAACTGGCATGTGTGGAAACAGCATAATTTTTTTCCACTAGCTGGCTTCAAAGTAGCTAGACTTATATTTAAAAGAGTTAGGTGGAAGTTCTTATCGATTGTGTTCTACCAAATGTCACATAACAGTATTGGTTTTAATGAAGAGACGTGTAAAGAGGTTTGTTATTTACTTTACCGTAAGTGGGTTGACATCACTCTTTTGAGTTACAAAAACAGACGCAGAGCAACCGAATTCTCGATATTATATAGGGTATATAATATATTTTGGAGTGTGTGCACAAGGATTCCAGAAACTGATCCCTACTTTTGCCGTGGAAAGATCCAAAACAAAATTTGCCCGCTTCTTCTTCTGCACCGTTCATATGCTCTATTGAAGTTAAGAGTGATTTATAAACTTTTACTAATTATATCACAAGTCACGATCAAACATATTTTTATATAAACATCAACTTATAATAACTGTATTTAAAAGTATTAAATTTTGAATCTAGAGCTAGTGCTTATTAAATTAACTAGCTAACCCGATCATGCTATTATTTTTTTCTAAAATAAAAGTAGCCTAAGTTACTCCTTGTTACATCAACTATCTGGCAGTGATAGTCCCGTCAAAATTGGCCCAGCCATTTCAGAGATTAGCCCAAACAAATGGACAGACAGACAGACAAAAATTGTAAAAAATGTTTAAATAAATATGTACCGTGTATACATTAAAATGTACTTAGTAAAAAGCGGTTATTTTAATATTACAAACAGACACTCCAATTTTATTCATTTGTTTATAAGATAAAATACACCTACAATACCAATTTTATTGAAACTTTTGCAGTTCACGTCATAGTAGTACCTGGTTTAGATGGTTTCAGAACTTTACCGTTGAAGATGGATTTCCTATTCTTTGACGTCAACGACTACTTTCTTTATACTTATGCCTACCAGGTAAGGTTTGAATTCCTCACAAACGCGACGAATCGAACTAGTTAAGAATTACGAGTACTATAAAATTATTAAGTAAAAAGTGTGGCGCCATACCGAATTGTTACCGTACCAAATGTATTCGAGGGATCCTGGATTAATTTACCAGCGAGGCAGAATTTTTTAAACATAGTTAAATTTCTGTTTATTGTCTCAGTATACATAATACGAGTATAACATATGTTCATATATTCTTTGTGTATTGTCCATGGCACCCACGACAATATAATGTGATTTTATTAAATTTATTTCATTTTTAAACGCTTCTGTATTACTCTGTAACTTGAGAATTAATTATTCTTATTGATGTAAGTTCCTGCCTTAGTAAATCCGGGTTGCTATTTAAAATTTATTTACAATCTATTCAACTTGGAAGATATTACTGAACTCACTTTTGGTAGACTACCCGAGCAAAACTTAGTTTCAACTTCGTTAATGAAGAGCAAAATACCTATAAACCTTGTATTTGGATGGATTTCAGACAAATTTGTTTAAGTCCCTCAAACTTCAGCTGTAATCAACGTCCTGTTATAAGCAAAACTTAATGTATAATGATTTTGAATTTTATAACAATCTTACTGAAAATATTGTCTGTAATTATATATAGTATATATATATATATAAATACAATATATTATATATATCTATCTAATATATACAATTCTCGTGTCACGGTGTTAAAGTTTCGGATAAACGGCTCGACCGATTTTCGTGAATCTTAGCGTGCATATCGGCTAAAGTGGAGAGTCAGACAACATCTATTTTTCATCCCCCTAATTTTGAAGGGTGGCAACCCCTAATTTTTTTTTTTATTTTTTTGACAAAATTTTTTGTTTTTATTTTTTTATGATACAAAAATAATAATATTTAAAAAATTTGACACAACGAAGTCTGTCGGGGCAGCTAGTATATATATAATAATATACTATATTCATATATGTATATAGTCTATCTAGTTGATACCCGGCGTGTCCTACTACGCTAAAAAAATAATGTGCCGCATTGTTTTAGTGGTCTCAAAACATTTTCGCATTATTGCCTTTCAAATGAAACCAGTTTGTGGCACATCGGTTGGATAGTTTCAAAGTCTATAGAGGACATCCGTACAAACATTTTTTGTGTTTTATATATAAATAAAATTAGTAGTAGGACCTAATAATTTTTATATACCTACTTCTACTTTGATCACCTTATTATTGCTTATTTTTTTATGATTTCTTAATTTTTTTTGGACTTGAGTTATAAACTTGCATTTAAGTTCTTCCTCATTTTATCGCATATGTACAAAAAACTGACTTATCCTACTTATATTATAAATGTAAAAGTTTGTATTGATGTTTGTTACTCTTCCACGCAAAAACTACTGAACGGATTTTCATGAATTTTTGCACACAGGTAGACCATGATCTGGAATAAGATATAGGGATAATAAATAAATAAATAACGCTTCACACTCATAGCCCCACACTAGGATTCCCCGTGTCGTGGTGCCGTGGACAACACACTAGACAAGGACATTCACACCCAGACCGAAAACAGAAATTCAAACTCATCATTTAAATTTCCCCCTCGCTGGGAATCGAACCCAGGACCCTCGGTGCGGCGATCCGGCATGGTAACCATTGCGCCACACCGGTCGTCAATTTATACTCGTACTTATTATCCTGAAAGACGCAGGCAAAGTCGCCGGCAGAGCGCTAATATTAAAATAATTTTACAGCATGGTAAAACTTTGAATTAACACCAATTATTACTAATGTTAACGAATAGTATTATTAAATCTAAAATATGCTTGCACCTAAAATGTATCATAACAGAAAAAAATAACCCTAAGGCTACTCGCCCACGTCCGATAATAGGTGACCTATTTTTTAGGGTTCCGTAGCCGAATGGCAAAAAACGGAACCCTTATAGATTCGTCATGTCTGTCTGTCTGTCTGTCTGTCTGTCTGTCTGTCTGTCCGTCCGTATGTCACAGCCACTTTTCTCCGAAACTATAAGAGCTATACTGTTGAAACTTGGTGAGTAGATGTATTCTGTGAACCGCATTAAGATTTTCATACAAAAATAGAAAAAAAACTATAAATTTTGGGGGTTCCCCATACTTAGAACTGAAACTCAAAAATGTTTTTTTCATCAAACCCATACATACGTGTGGGGTATCTATGGATAGGTCTTCAAAAATGATATTGAGGTTTCTAATATCATTTTTTTCTAAACTGAATAGTTTGCGCGAGAGACACTTCCAAAGTGGTAAAATGTGTCCCCCCCCCCCCCTGTAACTTCTAAAATAAGAGAATGATAAAACTAAAAAAAATATATGATGTACCTTACCATGAAAACTTCCAACGAAAATTGGTTTGAATAAGATTTGATAAGTAGTTTTTTTTTAATACGTCATAAATCGTAAACCGCAAAAAACATTGATCAAAGTTACAACGAACTACAAGAACTTTTATATTATGTTACTTGCTGCTACGGAACCCTTCATGGGCGAGTCCGACTCGCACTTGGCCGCTTTTTAGGAGAAAAATAGAACGTACTGATAGCAATAGTGCAACGCACACGTCCTACAAAAAGTCTGACGTGGGCGAGGAGCGTACCGGTACTAAAAATAGAACTGAATTTAATTATAATTTATTTGTAACATTAGTACATATGCCTAGCCGCATAAATTTTGTGGCCAGCGGTTCTGCGTCGCGTCACATTGTAAAAGCACGTAAAGCCGCAGAATAGATAAATAAAATAAATATTTATGAAAATCTCTTTCTGTCGACAGCATTATTACTTGATTTTCTGTTTGTGACCTTTTACGCTTAAATCACTGGTCCGATGGAAACACCCGATTAGGTTAGAAGTAACATATGCACAGAGGATA
Source organism: Thymelicus acteon (assembly GCA_951805285.1). Lineage (NCBI taxonomy): Eukaryota > Metazoa > Arthropoda > Insecta > Lepidoptera > Hesperiidae > Thymelicus > Thymelicus acteon. The sequence goes on along the minus strand of OX638229.1, from coordinate 10,151,474 downwards.
TGGTAGGTATGCACAAAATAATCTATACTAATATATAAAGAGGAAAGATTTGATTTTTTTGTTTGCATTGAATAGGCTCCGAACTACGGAACCGATTTCAAAAAATCTTTCACTGTTGGGAAGCTGTATCCCCGAGTAACATAGGCTATATTTTCAAAAAAATTAGGGATTCTTAATAAAACTCCAATAATGTAACCCAAGGTGTAAAAAAATAAGAAAACCGAAGCAAAGCGAGGGCGGTTACTCGTATATTATATTGTTGCAGATTTTATACAAACCCATGATGGTTCTGACGTTTGCTTGTCTTCAAAGTATGCCGTGGGTCTTCATGATATGTACAAGTAAGTCGATTTTTGTGACTAAGGGGCCATCCATAAATTACATCACACGTTAGGGTGTAGGGGTGGGGTTCGATGTAGTGTGACATTGTGTGACAAGGGGTGGGAGGGAGTCCCAAATTACGTGACGTCACATTTCAAAATCGAATAATTGGCATATATAGGTAAATATTAAAAAACAAATAATGGAAATAAAACGTATTTCGGAACTGCTGTTTTAATTTAATAATTTCTAGGTGTAAAATTTCATAATATGTGACGTCACACTAGGGGGGAGGTCTCACAAATGTGACCAGCTGTGACAAGGATGGGGGAGGGGTCAAAAAGTTACAAAATTAGTGTGACGTAATTTATGGATGGCTCCTAATGAGTATTTCAAGTTTAGCGCGAGAAATTCAAAATAATGATGTCGATGATGTACTTATGAAGTATACGTAAGCCTTATGAACTCTCAAGATGAGAGATTTGATTACTCTATATGGTATTTTCCTGCAAAAGGTGTTGTAACATATATCTTAATTAAGAAAAACTGATTACTCGATAATCCTTTTTGTTTTCAGTAAGACAATTTGACATTTTAATTTACATGTTTGAAAATATGAAAGATTTAATTGAAGATAACAAAACTAAAATCAACATCGACGAAAACGAAGTCTTCGAGAGAATTTTTAAAAAATGTCTGCGTCGTCACTATGTTATTAAGAGGTAAACAAGTTGATTGATCTCAATTATGATCTAATGAAAACATTTTTACGAATATAATTTTATGATAAACCTGCTCCTTCGAAACTCAATTCCATCGAAACAACAGTATCTTAAAAATTAGGGGACAAAAAGGGAGTGTGAAATTATTATAACATCTTTTTAAAAATTATTAGCGTAGTAATAAAAGCAATATAATATCAACATTCAAGACTCGTGTTGAATGAAATTATGAAACAACTAACAGATATTTTTATGTCGACCCAGTAGCCTAGTCGGTGGCGAACCTGCCTGTGAACGAGGGGTCCCGGGTTCGATACCCGGCCGGGGCAGATATTTATGACAGATAAATAAATAAGTACAAATGTACTCGGGTCATGGGTGCTGCGGGGGTATGGGTGTGTAAGCGTCAATATTAATGTAAGCGTCAATAATTTTTTTGCAGTGAGTAAAATTATACCATAAAAATATTTTTATCCTACCTTGTACTTGTGTGACAAAATTTCATTATATTATGTAATGTACAGTCAGCAAAAGAATTAGGTATGCAGTGCATGATTCTAAAACCTTCCGTTATCATTAATTTCACAGAATGTTACTGTTATTATCATTATAAAATCCTACCTTATGTAAGTATATAGGTAGCATTTAACAATAATAGTAACACAAACATTCCAAACACAACATGTACCTACTATTTTCAAAGCAATACCTGTATTTAATACAAATTAATTTTATAGCACAGTAATTGTAATTCATTTGAAAAGAATGAAACTGAAGAAGTTATGAAAAACTTATAAATTTTAGGTCTTAATTAAAACGCATTGAAAATAATTACCTACCACAGGTATCTACGATTGACTTTTATACGAGAAATGTGAACATGCTACAAGAGAATCAGTATAAATCAAATACTATTAGAGTAGCACTTTAGTTATAGGGACAGATCTCCAAGCGGCCAAGTGAATAAGGCCAATGAAACTGGCTGCAGTAACACTTTCATTAAATGATATTTCATTAAATGTGTATAAAACACAAAAAAAATTTGTACAGATGTCTTTTATAGACTTTGAACTATCCAACCGATATGCCCCAAAATGATTTCATTTGAAAGGCTATAATGCGAAGATGGATTGGGGCCATTAAAAGTATGCGTTGGGCACATTCAGTCCATTCGCGAAGTTGATTTTCGCATTTACCATACAATTTTTTATAATTATTTTTAATAATTGTTAATCTTTTATTGAGTGACGCCTACCTCGCATTTATCTCCGTCACACTAGGTTGGCTGGTAGAGAATGCCAATAGGCATTAAGTTCGCCCTTTGTATCTGCTACTGTAAGGTGAATGCAATAAAGAATAAATAAATAAATAAATTTTTAGAGTAGTGTGCTACGCGCATGTGCTACGCCAGGTTTTCACTAGTATAAGTACTATAAGTAATAAGTCGTAAGAAAACATTGTCATGAAAGCTTGCTACTAGCAGTCATCCAACAGTCGTATAAGTCTACAATTTTATTGATGCAAGTTTGATCCAACTTGAAAGATAAGATAGCTTACATCTCCCTTAAGGGACACGGAAGGCTTTAATAATAAAAAAACTTTTGACAGAACGAAGTCTGTCTGGGCAGCTAGTCTTTTTATAAAAGATTTTTAATAATTAAACTAAGAATAAAGTTTTTTATCATAATTTAATCTGAAGCAATAGTTTATCTTTCATAAAAATATCTTTTACAGATTTGTAAGCACCCTGCAGGCCACTTTTAGTGGACAGTTCTTATCAACGTTGGCTTTGAGCGCCGGCATTATTTGCACAACTGCTGTGCAAATACTTTCAGTGAGTTCATAGTTCTGTTTCTATTTTTATAGAGTTTACTGTTTAGAGAGATTGAAAAGCTTTATAGAATATTGCGTTTTAACATAGAGGTTGATTTGAATGGCAATATCTAATAGATGGAGCCTCACGAACCCAAAAGGTTTTAAGTAAATTTTGAACTTATAGTAGTAGAGTAAATTTGAGTTATAGTAGTAGAATTTTAGTTACAGTAATTCATTTAGTTACATTTAGTTACCTACAGTATTTCATTTATTTCCAGATTGAATCCCCACTGCATAACATCATTGAATTGTTCTGGGTTCTCCTATATTTATTTGTATTAATACTCATCCTTTACGTCGACTGTTTTCTCGGAAATCATGTTACGATAAAGGTAAATACAGGTTTTATTTTAAATAACTAATGTAATAAACTTAAAAACAAATCATAATTTTATCATTAATTTATTCATCACTCAAAATTAGTAAATCGAGCGTTTATTAATCACTTTGAGTCCACTCCACAAACTGTTACCTACGATTATTTGGTGCTGACGCGGCGAACAATCCATTCATAATTCATTTCAAATAGATAACTGCCTAGTGTCCAATCTAGTCGAAACGCCATTTAGTGATTAGTAGTTAGTAGTCGTTATTCGATCATGAATTTAAGTCTATTACTAGCTCTCGTTTAATATTCTATTCAGGTCGTTGGACGTTGAAATAAAACAAAATATGGCAAGAAATGTTTTCACTATTGAAATTGAAAATTTTGTACATCGTACAAAGAAAAAGCCACCATTAGAAAAAAATTGAAAAGAAAAAAATATTGCCATCTGATAACAGAATTATAAAAAATCATTATGGTATACGATAATAAAATATTTATGTACTGATTAAAGGACATTAGTGTGGTCGTAGATTATTCGAAAAATCACATTATTCACAGCCACGTATGCTCGGGTATTTAATTGTACATTTTGCTGTATCTGTATTCAGAAAGACATCGAAATAGTTCGTATTTTCATTCATACTTGTCTTTTTAACTAAAAAATTATACGAAGTTTTTTATCATTACTATAATTCGAAAATATCGCAAACATAAAATGAAAATTATAGTTTAAATTATAGTAATTTAACCTTAACCAGAAAGAAAGAAAAAAAAACAAAAATAAGTAATTTCTTTTAACTATTGTTTGACACTAAAAGAAGCGCATAAGACTGAAAGTGTATGCGCTGAAGTAAAAACTTTGAGGCTCATTCATTGTAAAATTATTTTATATGAGACACCGGCACATTAAACACTCATGTTATAATTAATCTGTATCATGTATTACCGTTATTGAAATGAGGTAGTGTCTAAACAGTGTCGGCTTTTGTTTAAACCACCGGTAATATAGACAATGGCTTAAATTGTAAATTCTAATCTATTATTACTGTAAAGGTGGGTTGCAAACGAAGCGAAACGAAAACGAACTTAGAGCATTATTTCTTAATCTTTCACAAGAGTATTCGTGAGTAAATATAATTGTGGTTAGCTTTTAAAAGCCAGAAGATGAGCAGATAAAAAAATAGAATGGAAATTAAAATTGTTTATATTATTCAAGTCGAAAATTCTATATTTAAGAATGACACCTCGTCTCTAGTATTTACTTCACTAATTGTTTAGCCCTAGTATACCATAGCTATGTGTTAAATGCAGTATAATAATGTCTGCTACTAATAACTTTGATCTTAATCCAGGCATCAGACAGGTCTAAATACATGTAATTTGAGTGTAAACCTAAAATTATAACACTGGCAATAAACGATGTTTTATTATAATAACATTTGCAGGTTTAGTATAAATCCAACTGCTCTTTAATTCCCCAGTAAGCAATGTATAACAAGCTTTTATAAATACGTGCCTGAAACCATCCCAAAGCAACGTACCCAAAAGTCAGCAATTTAAAATACAACTCTACTGGAATTCTAAATAAAATTGGGAAGACATGTAATGTTTTCAGATAAGAACGCGAGCATAATATGTAATTACTGCAAAAGTCAGTACCGCATTTCCATACCCAAATATTTAAGTCACGTATGTTTTTCAGAGTGGTCGTATATCAACCGCCGTGTATAATTGTCCTTGGGTGAATTTGAATTCGGAACTAAAAAGAAGTATTGTTATGCTTATAGCAGAGACGCAGCGCCCCCTAGAGCTTAACGCGGGAATGAGACTCTTGCCGGTATCTTTAAAAACATTCACCAAGGTAATTTTTGACTTATTTAATCCATTTGGCTATTCATTGCATCACCTCGTAATTAAAGAGATCTGGAGAATTTGACATAATAACTTTTTATGTTATTAAATTTAAATAAGTATTCAATTATTTACTCAAATTATTTCAGTAGTGGATAGATCAATTAAACCCATAGAATAAATCATTTATGCTCGGGATTTGCACATTGGATTGGTAGTGGCACAAAATCTATGACCAATTTCATGTATCGAGGATATGTCGTTTTTGTTTGATACTGTTCAACTATTTATTCTTCAAGAGTATCTGTCTATAACTTAGTTGAATAGTTTTTATACTTCATTTTATAATAAATCATGTTTTAAAGCATAGATAGGTTTCTATTCAATCATGGACAAAATAGAATAGGTACATGACAAACATTATAATATGACTAAATTTATATTTCTTTCATCGTTTTCGGTGAGTTTTTCGTCTGATATTTTCTTTGACTAACATTATTTTAATGTAAATGTAAAAATTATACCTTTATTAAATTTATTTCTGTAAATAATTGCAGAAGTAATCAATTGTCGACAACGTATTGACGTTGAATAAAAGATGAAGCATCTCAGTTGTGTAGATCAAATTAATCTAAATATTGTCATACTCGTAATGTTAGGAATGACATTTGAAAACTGATTCATAATAATAACTTTGTCTTGTAATTAAATTCCTTCCTTTGACATCCTTGGCATTAACGTGACCTTACTTGATTGATGACTTTTGGTGACTTCAATTATTCGGCGGAGATATTCAGAAATCGATTCAGAATATTCTAAAGATGAGGAATAGGGACGGCGTAATAAAAATAATTGAATTTTTCCTTTGACAGGTGAAAAAAAACTGATGTTAAATTAATTTTATTACAATTACCCAAACTTCTCTTTTTGAATACTAAGGGCTTGTTTCACAATCTTCAAGTAGAGTCCTGAATAAGCTATTCGCCGGTTAAAGTGACGTTAAAGTGTCATTTTAGATACACGAAATGTCAACTTAACCAACGAATAGCTTACTTCGGACTAACTTGAAGATTGTGAAACAAGCCCTTAATGATATACATGCATAGAAGAAATAATAGTACTTATAATAAGTAATACATGTATGACATCTCTTCGCATTGCTACTTAATAACTGAGTGTAATTTAGTGCCCAGGCTTGTGCGAATTCGATTAAACTTTTTCTTCGTCTTAATAATACCTACTACGTTATAATAATCAGTACGTTGCTTTAATATTTAATCACTCAAAGATATTCATCGTAATGACATCATTACTCTAAAAATATGAATTACTCAGTAATTAAGTTTCAGTGTTTTAATCATCTTAAACTGGATAATTAGAAAATTCACTTTCATAGATAATAATGAGTTGTTTGAACAACTATTGCGTCAAAAATAATTATAGCAATATTGATAAAATAATTTAAGTTTGATGGCAAGCTATTTTAAATCAGCATTAGATAAAATTATATGAGCAAACGTGCCACTTTATTTTCATTGTGCATCGCTGATTATAGGCACCGCGGCACTGGTACATACTACGAATGTTATCTTCAATGCGTCCTATTTATTTATTTATTTAAACTTCTGAACCTTACAACAATGTAAAGGGTACAAATGCGGACTTAATGCTAAAAGCATTCTCTACCAGTCAACCTTCGGGAAATAAGAGAAACAACGATGGCGGTATTATGAAAAAAATGAAGAAAAGAAAAGAAAAACAAAACAATAATACTCCTATGGTCCCGACTCAAGAATAAAGCGGGAATTCGCTTGAAACTGGATCTCAACCCTGCAATAAATACTCCTTAAGATTCAAGATATACCCTTATAGAACAAGAATACGAGAATTTTCTGTATTTGTATATATATATATATATATATATATTTGTATATATGTATTTCCTACGTATTATGTAAATATGTGTATTGTTTATACATATATATTTTTAGTATGTTAAAAACAATGTGCACGCTAATCAGGTTTCACATCACCTTTCCATTCCTAGGCCTGCTGGAAGAGATTTCTGATAGAAATAAGCAGTACCTTAGTACAAAATTTCTTATACTATGTCTTACATACTCTATTTGTGTAAAAAATGTTAAATAAATAAAAAACTATAAATGATTCCGAAACTCAAGTTACAGCCCGATAATATAGCTATGCACTTTAAGAACAATCTTGTTTACGATAGCTAACAGCCATAAACGTGCGATTTAATAACAAAGTTGAGTTCTAGTTAAGCAACTTAATAATATTAATAGTGAGGCTTAAGTAGTGGATAAAGAACAGCGTAAGTGCCACTTGGTGCAACATTTTGTGAGTTCATAACGCGGGCAGTAAAGTTTTAGGGTACCGTTGCTAAATGATTCAACCCTTAAAAGCTACATTTTGTTACTATTAAGACTACAATGGGTGTAAAACCACTCGGTTTTAATTATTGAAATAGTAAGATTTTCACGCATGTTTAGATAGTTTCAATGTTTTTTTGATTATGAATAAAAAAAAATTAAAATGCTTTTTTACCTGTGTCGCGGGTGACATGGACGACACACATAGCACATCGCAATTACACCCGAGTACAAATATTTATCTGTCACATAAATATCTGCCCGGCTGGGAATCGAACTCGGGACCCCTCGCTTCGCAAGCAGGGTCGCTACCGACTAGGTTACAGGGTTAGGCTAAATGATTTAATCAAAAATTTACTAGATGACTGACATTTTGTTTATATTAAAAAAATTAAACTATATAAAACAGCTAATGTTAAGGTTGATTTAATATCATTGTTATTGTTCGGATAATTTTAAATCTGAGCAAAGCCTACGCACGGTTTATAGATCTCACCCACTGTCGTCGCCTTGCATTGAACTTATTTCCTGTCATCATCTGCACATCAATAGACGATTGGAACTGTTGTTGTTTTTAACCAACTAAAACAAAAAAGAAAACTCCTGGTACTCTATTCACACTGTATTTTTTTATGTGTGTTACTTCATATTAATTTCTTTTTTTGTTCGAACGCTGATGTTCGTAATGTGATCGCATTTGCGAGATCTGACGGATAGTTTTTGAGTTATACCTAATTTTGAAGTAGGTTATTTTTTAATTTAAGATTCCCAATATCCTCGCTGTATTCTTTTAAACAATAGTCATCTTTTGTTACAGGTCATGAATTGGACGTACAAAGGATTTGCTTTGATGAACCAAATGAATGAATAATGTTTTCTTTTTATAATTGTGATATGCGAGTTTTGTGTTTTGCGCTTAAAATTGTTATAAACATTATATAATGACATACCTAACTAGTAACTGGCACATTTTTTCAAATTATAATTTATAAGTGACAAACTTTATGTGATAAACAAAATAATATAAAATGCTTTAAATTTTTTCAGGCATTGTCTATTAATTATGTACCTACCTACCTCATTAAATATGTTTAATGTGTAATGTAAGTTTTTAAATAAGAAAGATATTAATAACAATAGAAAGGAAAATAGCTTTATCTTATTTTCCATACAATTATTTAGATTTAGATGATTTTAATGAATTAGCGGTATATTTTTCACTTCTTATTAATGACGACACCTACAAATAAATAAAAATCGAAATGACTGTATAGACTCTAAGTATACTCTATTATGAATTAAATTCATGTGTATAATTTTATTATACACATAGAATATTTTATTCGGAAAGTATATTGAAAGTATAATACTTATGGAATGGATATTTCCTTGAATTATTTAATATTACTTATAAGTTATTTTCCAATTTATTATTTTTACATATTTGCTTTATATACCTAATAATCTTTATATACCTTATAATATGCTGTAAATTGAACGACTGAATCACAATCAGTAACCATTTATATCCACAATACACGGTCATGTTATTTCAAAATCAAGTATATGATAATTTTATCGTATGATAATTTAAATTCTAATCTAATATTGAATAATAATCCAGCTTTACGTCATTTTCGAACACAACTATAAATCTGATTATGCTTTGTTATTCTGTTTTGGTATATTTGTGCAACTACTAACATATTTAGTTGAGTGATTAATGTATTGTCACTATTGTCAGTTAACAATGAAAAATAGAGTTAGGGCTTGTTTCACAATCTTCAAGTAAGTCCGAAGTAAGCTATTCGTTGGTTTGGTTGACATTTCGTGTATGTAAAATGACACTTTAACGTCACTTTAACCGGCGAATAGCTTATTCAGGACTCTACTTGAAGATGGTGAAACAAGCCCTTAGACGTTTAAATTAATTTAAACAATAACAACGAATTTTTATCAGCATTTTCAAATCATGGAATGTAAAGATTTGGTAAGTAAAATTATAGGTAATTTCTGAACGCATCTTATCCCCACCTACATCCATTGTCTAATATTCCATACCTGTGGGTGGTAGTACAAAAGTCGCCTTCATAAACCGCGAATAGCAAGTCATGTTGAATTCCTGTGTTATATTTTAAGAAATACGTCAGAAAATTTAAGTAATCATATTGTCTCCGTGTAGTGCGAGTGGTGTCTCGTATACAATCAAGAAAATCATCACATGAAGGACTGGAGGAACGGAGTGCGGGCGCGAACCCTACATCTAATTGCGGCAGTATAATGCGAACCAGATATTCCTTAAACCTTTTCTTTCTTTATGCAACATAAGATAAGATAGTTAAGATTTGTAAATATTGACGTAATAATGTTGTAAATTATGAAACTTGGATAGAAACGGCGCGACTTCACGCGGCGAATTGGCATAAAATAGCGAAGTACGAAATTAATGGCATCTTGAATCAGGCGCCAAAAAACAATTTCTTTTAGCTTTGGTGTACAGACCCAGACGAGTAGTGCGTGTAATATAATTATAATATGATTTAAATAAAGGCAGCAATCAAAACTTAGCATACAAGTAGTTGATATATTCTTTACATCCCTAATTGACTTTGTAAATCATTGAACTGAATAAAATGTAAGAATTAATATAGCTTTATGAGCTACTAGGATACTCTTCATCCCACAATTTTTTTCGAATCATCGTCTGCAGAATAGAAGATAGTACGGGAGTTCTCTTAAGAGGTGAGTAAATAACGTTTACAGTGCTCATTCAATAACTATTTCAATAAACAGGTACTTGTTTACTTCACGATACCAGGAAATCAGGTAGGTAGAAAAATGGAAGTTACCAACAGTAGGTAACGTTAAATTTCAACAAGCACACAAAGTAAAATAAATAATTAGTGTTTCTGTGAACCAACTTATTATACATACAGGATATGTATAATTATTTCGAACCCGGTCATTTTAAATCGAAGCGAAAGGCTCATCGAGCGGCGCTAACTTCATTGTAACATCCGGGCATTTTAAATTAAAGCGGAAAGCGGGTCGTTGCATAGTCGTGAAGTTACCCGAGTGCCTCGCCAGGCACTCACTTCGTTTACGACACTCAAGGCGGCAACACGGAACTGTCACTCGTAAAGATTGGTTCCTCACCCTAAGAAATGTTGTTCGTTTCGTTTGCCCGCTGTGACAGTAATTGTGTAAAGTGTGAACAGTTCTTCGGCAAAAACAAAAGACCTGGCTTAAAATCCTCAACCTTACTACGACGAATTGTTTAGCAGCTGACTGAAGCAAGTAGTAGCTATATATAATGCAATACACAAACACTGCTTGCCATTATTATACTCCTAACCTTATTCCCTTTATTTTTTCTGTGGTAAATATAACCCGACACAAAAATATAAGACAAACAAACCTATACCAACGAGTCCAACGACACGACCTTAAGTACCAGTAATTAATGGGTCGCATATACCTACTTGTATGTATATGTTATATGTCCTTAGGCTGGAACAATAGAGTATTCGAGACACAGTAATCGATAGACCCATTAGCGACAAATGTGCGCTCTAATCAGACCGTCTTTACTAGTAGCGATACAATATAATATACTGGATGAAATCGTTAAGAAACTAACCAGCGAAAAACACTTAATTTTTGCCCATACATTAAGGTTCAAGAAACGTCATTTTGCGCGTAACATTAGCACTGAATAGTTAGATTAGTGTCCCAGAGCATAAACACGAAATGTTTAATTTAGTTTTCGAAAGTAACACATTTCAACAGTAATTGGGTTTTTTACAACATAATAGCAAGGAGTAGGTAACAATAATAGACATTAACAATACTAAATATTAATAAAACAACGCTTCACACTCAGCCCCACACTAGGATTCCCTGTGTCGTGGGTGCCATGGACAACACACTAGACATTCACACCCAAACCGAGAACAGAAATTCATATTCATTCAAATTTCCACCTCGCTGGGAATCGAACCCAGGACCCTTGATGCGGCGATCCGGCATGGAAACCATTGCGCTACACGGGTTGTCAAATACAACAACCTAGTATAACAGACATTCAATTTACCTGTATGCATTTTTATATTTATTCATGAAAAAGACAAGCTTGCGTCAAGCATTAAAGCAAATGAAACAAAGAATGCATCAAAACTCAAAATACTTAACTAATTGCAGCAACTTCCATGCATTTTGACAAAACCTGGATTTGGTAAAAACTGTTTTTAAAATAAATGTAAATTAGAGAGAAACGTGAGTGGCGCTCCGCTGTGTCGAAAACACGCAAAATCAACACATGGCGGCGGCCTTGCGACAATTTAATTTGTGGCTTTCAGTCAGCACAAATGCAGTATTTAACAATGCACTAAACTTAATTTTGCTGGCTGCGTTTTATTTATCGTTAGATACCGTATAGCATGTAAATTCCAGGGACGAATTAGTATAATTTTTGACCACTAGTGTAGATGAAAAAAAATGCATAATTATAATATTAGTCATAAAATGTAGATGTTTCTTGGAAAAAAAATAAAAATTACATTCAATTATTGTAATAACTATAGATTATGATCATCATGAATACGATTTATGGATAATAAATAATTTCTCTTCTTTAAACGGATTTGTCTCATGATTCATAAATTTAAATTAAAACCGTTATCTAGTTCACGTTTCAAAAATGAAGCTCTATAAAATAATTCTAAAACTGTCGTTGTAATATATAATTTTACTATATCTATACTTATAAAAGAACTTGTGTAATATAAAACAGAAAGTGTAACGACGAATCGCTGTAACTGTGTTTGTAACATATTGTGAAATAACAATCGATGATTAGAACGCTACCAGCCAAAATGTCCAAAGCATTCACATAGGATAGAATATGGCCATTCGTTACCGAACAATTCAATTTGTATCAATCGGACATGAATACTTGGCAATAGCGTTGGATTATATTTTGCTCATTGACTAATATACAAATTTGCTATGTTAGTTTGCACTGCAAATACGAGTATCATACATAAATGTCACACGTCTAAAAATATTTACTATAGATGTTAGTTGAAGCATGTTCATCTGAATTGGACTGGATTTTGTCGGGAGTCGTGTCAGGCTCGCCAAGTATTACGTGAATTAGACGAGTCTAACTTCTCAGTTTCTAGCAGCAGGTAAACAACACTCTTTAGCTACAAAACTCTAAGTATCTTAAGTTTACTAAAGAAGTATTTAATTCGACTTAGCAAAACACTTTGTTGAGGAGTCCTTCAATTTAAGGATTAGTTCACTAAGCTTAGATTCTCGATTATATATATATTTTTTTTTTAATCTTTATTATTAAGAAGGGGTTTTGTCACGCAGTGACTATGTCACCCCCGTATGGCCTAATTACATTTTTAATCTGATATAATATGTGTAAAACTCAGGCGTAAACTATACAAGTCGATTATATACGTAGTTTAATGTTTACGAAATAGATCTAGTGAGTGTTTGATTTTATGCGTGTTTGAATTTATACAATTTTGACCTTAAGAGTATAATCACTATGCCATCAAAAACAAAACTTGTAAAAAAAACCAAGTCTCGCAACTCAGTTCTTCTACCGTAAAAAGTTGTGAGATCCATGTAATACCAAGTCGGTTAATTTATTCAGTCCCTACTTAAGGGTCCTTCTGTCTTAAGTTATTACGTAATTAGCTTACCTAACAAGTAACAACATCTTATAGTGACCATAATATCAATATTATTAAAAATCTTTTATGTTTTAAATAAATAGATCGACTTGACCATCGCATGAAAACACAATGTATCTCACAAGTAATACCTACATATTATATTAAATTTGATTGTTTAATGCGATTGCCAAGTCATTCTATTTATTTAAAACATAAAAGATTTTTAATATTGATAATATGGTTACTATAAGATGTTGTTACTTGTTAGCTTAGCTAATTACGTAATAACTTAAGACAGAAGGACCCTTAAGTAGGGACTGAATAAATTAACGGACTTGGTATTACATGGATCTCACAACTTTTTACGGTAGAAGAACTGAGTTGCGAGACTTGGTTTTTTTTTACAAGTTTTGTTTTTGATGGCATCTCATTTCTTTTTGTAGATAGTTCTACTTTTTTTCCTTTTGCAAGTTACTTTGAACATAATTATATCTAGGTACCTATCTACACCTATTATTCCATTATATTATATACAGGTACACTGATTCATTCACTGCAAATGTAACTTTAATGTAATGTAATGTAATGTTTATATGGAATTACAAAGTTATTTATGCAGTTGATGTATCTAGTAAACTGGACCGAAATTGCAAAATATTTTAGTTTTTCCTTGATCTATATACTAAACACTAAGGCGCTCCACCCACTGAAGACGCGTCCCGCCGCGCGCGACAGATAACGCGCGCGGCGACGGAGGCGCAGATCTGCCTTACCTAGCGGTGTAATCTGCTCCCCCGCGCGGTGATGCAGATTACGACGGCATAAACTCATATGTTCACCGCGCGATCTGTCATATCCCGCGGTACGCCCCGCGCTCCCGCGCAGATCGGCAGAAACTGCGCGCGGGGCCGCCTTCCCGCGCGTCTCCGCGTCGGCAGTGTGTTGTGCTAGGCGTGATTTCTATATAAATTGAGATATTTGCATACAATGGTAAAATCCGCCATCCCGCGCCCCGTCGCGGTGCGCGGTGCAGTGGGTGGAGCTCCTTATTGTGTTCCAAATTGGAAGCTTCTATGTCTGCTAGAAGTGCCTTACGCTTCCCGCCCACGTCAGTCTTGTTGTAGGACCGATAATCGGGCCGATTTTTCCTGCCATATTATTTCTGACCGACTTTTTGAAGGACGTGTGCGTTGCACTATTGCTATCAGTACGTTCTATTTTTCTCCTACAAAAAAACGGTCACCGATTATCGGACGTGGGCGGGAAGCCTTAGAGTTTTTATGATCGGTCAGTCAGTCAGTGAGTGACGAAATTAAGAAACTTTGACTAGTTATAATTCTTAAACTACTGGTTCAAATTGAATGAAATTTGAAATGTACCGTGTTTATACAATGCCTGCTTGGTTACTAAAAATTCAGGCTTCTAGGTTTCTCCACAACGAAGTTATAGGGGGTCGAAAATGGCCTGAATTGCTTCGAGAAAAGGATTGGTACGGCCGTGCCGCTTTTTTGCTCGACTTGGCGGGGGCACTGCCGTGCCCCCAGATTTACGATATTTATTTACATAGGCGAAGGATGTACCCATTTTTGTGTAATAATACACATTACCATATTTTTTGGCATCCCAAAAAAATAACAAAAATTGTACTTAAAATTAACATCGAATAAAAAAGGCATATAACTCAATATAAATTGCTTCTTGAGAGACATCGAATCTTTATAATCTTTATTTAATTTATTTCCATTGTGATAGAACTACAAAAGATTGATACACAACTGCAAATCTAGCAAATATTGTATTGTGCTGACAAGGCCGGAATTTCTAAGCTAATCCCGTTTCATTGTGTGACAAGGTTGGACGATTAATTGGGCCATAAAAGTGTCTTTCATCGGGGTTCGGCCATCGCTAATCGAGCAAGCAAATCTGATAACGTCGCCCGTGTGAGGTCAGAGGGCAGTTGAATAATGCACGCGATTAGTCAATTTTGGAACCAACACGAAACACAATCTGACTAATTTTTGGGGGAAATAACGCTCAGTAGAAATTGACGTAAAATTATTACCAAGGAAGCTTATAAACAGCCTTTGTATATTACAGTACTATTGTTAACGCGTTGTAAGTGTCACGATAACGGCATGATTGTAAATTTATTTACTTTCTTGGACGTTTTACTTACACCAAAGTGGGCTAAAATGTTGGGTGTTTTAATAACTTTTAGAGAGAATATTTTGAATTAATATTATTATTTTCATAACACTATTGCAAGTCTTGTGCTCACAGAGTTTACAACAGTGCTTACTTGTTAAGGTGGTAACTTAATCATGGGCAATGCATATTCATAAATAGGTGTAATCTATATATTCATCATCATCAATATATATTATTAATATATATTATTAATATTAATAAAATATGACTATTTACAATAACATAAATTACGAACGTTTGTTTCCTAAATTGTTTAAGTAACAATTTTTTTTATTGGATAGACTCATAGATATATTTAACAAAAATATAAAACATTGGGTCAAATATATTATCTTAATGTATACTTCTATATACGAAAGCAACTTATTTTACATCAAATTATTTATCTACCACTTGTGACGTATTTTCCAAAGGGCCAAGAGATCAATGTTCTGAGGCAAGCGATCCCTAAAGAGCAATTGAAAGGCCGTTATTCTGTTTCTGTAGGTGACTTTGACGTAGGTATTATAATATCTTTTATTTTACGCTTTGAAAGGTTCTTATTCAATACTTAATAAACCGCTGATGTTAGTAGTTCACATGCTAGTTTCAATTTCAGATTGAGACTTAACTGTTACTTTTAGTACTTAGAAACGTGAAACTTTTTTTGATAATTATAATAATAGGGATAGCCTCTTTTGATACTTTGGGTTTTTATTACATTACTAGCGATTACCCGCGGCTTCACCCGCGTATTCTAAGGGAAGTAACCTGGTGCAAGAATAATAAGATTAAAGTAACCGTTAGTGACTCCCGAGTTAGGGCGTAAGAGGAACCAGTTGGTTCCTCTACTCTCTAAAACCTATGACGCTTTTCAACCTTCCAAGGCTTACGACATTCAGCATCGAAAAAGGCTACACAATAAAAAGCGGCCAAGTGCGAGTCGGACTCGCCCATGAAGGGTTCCGTAGCAGCAAGTAACATAATATAAAATTCTTGTAGTTCGTTGTAACTTTGATCAATGTTTTTTGCGGTGTACGATTTATAACGTATTAAAAAAAAACTACTTACTAGATCTCATTCAAACCAATTTTCGTTGGAAGTTTGCTTGGTAATGTACATCATATATTTTTTTTAGATTTATCATTCCCTTATTTTAGAAGTTACAGGGGGGGGGACACACATTTTACCACTTTGGAAGTGTCTCTCGCGCAAACTATTCAGTTTAGAAAAAAATGATATTAGAAACCTCAATATCATTTTTGAAGACCTATCCATAGATACCCCACACGTATGGGTTTGATGAAAAAAATATTTCTGAGTTTCAGTTCTAAGTATGGGGAGCCCCCAAAATTTATTGTTTTTTTTCTATTTTTGTGTGAAAATCTTAATGCGGTTCACAGAATACATCTACTTACCAAGTTTCAATGGTATAGCTCTTATAGTTTCGGAAAAAAGTGGCTGTGACATACGGACGGACAGACAGACAGACAGACAGACAGACATGACGAATCTATAAGGGTTCCGTTTTTTGCCATTCGGCTACGGAACCCTAAAAATCACAACTTAATAGAGAGCTAGCATATTCTCGTATCATATCAACCGTTTGGAAGGCGAAATCAAATAAAATTTT
Organism: Thymelicus acteon; assembly: GCA_951805285.1. Classification (NCBI taxonomy): domain Eukaryota; kingdom Metazoa; phylum Arthropoda; class Insecta; order Lepidoptera; family Hesperiidae; genus Thymelicus; species Thymelicus acteon. Next base: position 10,134,474 of record OX638229.1, on the reverse strand, counting down.
TGACCTCACGAAAAGTAAAGTTGTTTAAATTTTTATGGAATTAGACAGCAAACGAGCTGACGATCCACCTGATGGTGAATGGCTATCTTGTCCCATGGGCAACAGCGAGTCCAAAGGCTTCACTGATGCGTTGCCGGGCAAGAAAGAGAGAAGACCAGCTGGAACACGACGAGTCGTTTGGCGGATGACCAGGGTGGTAGCTATCCAGTGGACCCCATGGGGAAATAATAATAATAATAATCCTATTATTTAATATTATAAATGTGAAAGTTTGTGAAATGTTTGGATGTTTGTTCCTCAATCACGCCACAGCTACTTAACCGATTTGTTTGAAATTTGGAATGGAGATAGCCTATACCCTGGATTAACACATAAGCTACTTGTTATCCCGGAAAAATTCAGGATTCCTGCGGGATTTGTAAAAAAATCAATATCCACGCGCGCGAAGCCACGGGCATAATAATTTATTATGTAAATCTAAAAATTTCGCTTCGAAACCACTCTACCGCGGGCGAAGCCGCGGGCAAAAGCTAGTAGGGAATAAGACTATTAGCCTAAAGTTTTGTTTTAACAGGGTAAGAAACTCTAATAGCGATCCTGAAGCATATCTATATAATCTCAAATAGATTTGATTTAATGTGCGTAAAAAACAGATATAATATAATAATGCGTTCATAATAATCCAGGCTTATTACGTCCCATTGTTTTTTCACTCGTAATATTCAACAAATTATCAATATTGTTTCGATGTTCGTTCGCAATTAAATTGGAATAGTAATTATCATTTTAGCAGGTATTTTCTTAATCGTTTGACGACCCGTGTGGCGTAATTGTTACCATATCAGACCAGTTCTAGGTTCGATTCCTATCGAGGCAGAAATTAGAATGACTTTGAATTTCTGTTCTCGGTCTGGGTGTGTGTGGGTGTGTGTGCTTGTCCTTGTGTGTTATCCATGTCACCCACGACATAGTAAATCCCATTGTGGGGTTGTAAATGTTCAGCGTTATTTATTTATTGTAGCGTTAGTTATTTATCTATTGTTAGCAAATATTGCTTATCACTCACAAATCGGCATACCGCATAGTACAGTCCCCTGCAAAGAAAAGTGACCCATCTTTATAAACATAAATATACATACGAACAGCAACGTTTCTGTTGCCTTTCTTACGACCTTGTAGCTACTGTCGACCTGTTTTTGTGGAAACCTGTTTTTGTCACTTCGATGCGGCTAAATTACAATTTAAATTTCATTTCACGATGCTAAGCTAAAAATACGAAGTCAAGAATCAACAAATCTATATAATATATATAAGTCGATTTTCCACTTTTCCCATGCAACAATTTGAAGATAATAAGTAAAGATGGCGCATCAACGTCAACACAAAACACTGATCTGTCTTAATCATCAGATTTTTTTTAACCTAGTGGAAAACGCCGGGTTCTGAAATAAATTATAAAATAATAAAAAATAACTAGTTATAAAATAAATGCGAAAACAACAATCATCTTGCCAGGATTTGAACCACCAACTTTATAAGTGGAGGCGAGACCTCCTAGCCACTGGACCAAAGAGCTCTTGATAGTCGCTGCGAAATTAGTATAGGCTTTGCGATAAGCATCGATTAGCGAGACGTCGTGTGACGTCACACCATTGATTCTCGCGGCATAGGTTGATTATGCGCTATTTAACAAAATATGTGGGTAAGTCAAAGTTTTTTTAGAAATTCTATTTTTGCTTCTTGGAAATTACAGTTCATAAGTTACGCTGTTAACATGGTTAATATATCCTCCTTATGACCACAACCTCTCCATATTATAATTTATATTTTGTTTACAAAATTATAATAATAGCAGAAAAACCAATTAAGTAACGAGTTGTTAATTTAATTTTATAATTTACAATTAAATATAGTGTGTTCAAAAAATAACGGGAATTTTTACATTTTGCGGATTTGGAGTGTCCCATTGTGAAACGATTTTTTTATTATGTTGACACAATTGCCCCTTAAATATGATAAAATTTTCAGCTGTATTCATTGTGAACTTTTCAAATAGCAACCTTAGCGTCTAGACTTGTTTTTATGGTCTCGGCGATTTTTGATTCATGGCTTTTGCACCACGATAATGCTGCACCTGCTCACACTTGATTACCTACTTGTTCGTGAACTTTTGGCCAAAAATAGAATCGGAACGATGCTCTAGCCTCCATAGCTCGCAAGACATGGATCCTTGTGATTTTTTTTAAGCAATGACATTAAAACACATCCTATCCTAAAAATCGAGTTTTAAAAGCTTTTTGGGGATCGGAAGAAGCGCTGGCACTTTATTTAAATGTCTAGTGTGTGTTATAGGCGGAAAACACTAATGCAGACGAATAGATAAAAATATTTTTTTCAAAAAACGAAACTTTCTCTTATTTTTTGAACACACTACGTATTTAATTATACCTATAAACAGGTCGACACGTAGCTACAAGGTCGTATCGAAGGCAATAGAAACGTTGATGTTCGTATGTATATTTTTATACAGATGGGTTACTTTTCTCTGCACGAAACTGCAGTCACCTGCAGAGAAAAGTAACCCATCTCACACACACAGTAAAAGATGTACTTGTACACGCATCTTTTACTGTGTGTGTGAGATGGGTTACTTTTCTTTGCAGGGGACTGTACAAGTTACCTCAATATTGACATTAGTGAAGTCCCCGAAATAGCCTTAACTACCTGACATTCTTGTGAGTCATCATCAAACAGATCTGCATACATTTCAAGATAACTGTATCAGACATGCATCTGTCACCACTGGCACTAGAACGTAACACAATTAGTTCTCTAATTGATGTCAATGTGGCCGAGATAATGCACTAATATAATTTGCGGTAACTATTCGACCGTCAACCAAGCACTTAGTTTGGTACTTCATGAATACGGAAAGTTTCAATTCAATTCAAAGCCTTAATGGGTCACGTACATTGTTCATTACTTCCATTGTATCTTTCGCTATTAACTAGATAGATATTGTTAGATAGCCGTGTAATAAGGGACGCGGGGTGACATTCAAACGACGCGGTAGCTTGATGCACACTGATTTAATTTCCTCAATTACCTGCGCTTAAACCATTCGCGAGACGCAGCTCGCACGCACACACGCTCACACACACGCACACATGCATACATAACAATCCCTCCCCTCTATAGCTATGAAGTACTATGCATGAAAATTAACAATAAAAAATAATCTAATATATTACTAATATTAACATGTAGTAATAAAACTTTATGGTGAATCAGCGAGGGTGTACGTCGACTCATCCTTGTCCTCGGACACCTCAAACGTGGGTGATATCTCACGCCGCCTAGGGTTACAGGGCCCTGCCTGCGGGGTCGCGAAGCAGGCCTCGCCGTCACTCTCCCCTTCCTCCTCCCGGTGCGACGGAGGTGGAGACTGCTCGCGTGAATTGCGATCGTCGCTGAGCGCGCTGGTGGTGTTTTCGCTCTCGTTGCTGGCAAGTTCGACGGGGTCGCTGTGACACGGGAGGTCCGGAACAGCATCGCCATACTCACATTCACCCTGTCTGCGGTCTGCCTTTGTAGGAATCCTCGGTCGTATCTGATCTATGTGCCTTTGCACTTCTATATTCAAACTGGGAATATACACTTTATAAAGCACTCTGCCAATTTTTTTCATAATTACCCCGTCCAGCCATTTGCATTTCTTGTTTATACAATTTTTTATGATCCATACTGTATCATTAATTTTAAAATCTCTTTCTCTACCCCGGTGATGTCTAGCCTGCGAGGACTGGTTACGTTCCACGGTGCATGAGAGGTCCGAGGTTGAAGGTGGAGACGATGATGGTTTTAACAAATCCAAACGTGAGCGCAACGGTCTACCGTAAACGATTTCTGCGGGTGACTTTTCCGTTGTGCTGTTTTTGGAGTTCCTAAAGTCAAACAAGAATTTCGATATTTGTTCGTGTAAAAGTTTTTTATTTTTGTTATCTAATATGATTGCCTTGATGCCATTTTTAACTACTTTTACCATACTTTCCGCTTGACCATTACTAGCCGGATGGTAAGCTGGTGAAAAAATATGTTTAATACCATTTATTTTACAAAAGTTCTGAAATTCGCCGGAAGTGAAGGAAGTACCATTGTCACTCACTAATGTATTAGGAACCCCTACCCTAGACATGAAGTCGCACAACTTACCGATCACCGCCTTGGAACCGTACGTCGCCGCCATCGGATAGCATTCAACCCACTTACTGAACGCGTCGACTATAATCAAAAACATTTGGTTGTTCAGCGGGCCTAAAAAATCCACATGCACCCTATAAAAGGCATGCGGTGGATGCGGCCACGGCGCGAGGGGCGCGCGCGGCGGCGCCGGCCGCAGCGCTGCGCACACGTCGCAGCGCGCCGCCAGCCGCTCCAGCGTCGCGTCGATGCCGGGAAACCACAACAATCTCCGCGCTTCGGCTTTCATTTTCACAATTCCGAAGTGAGAACTGTGTAATTCGTTGCATATGGCTTCCCTTATCCCCTCAGGGACCACTACCTTATGCCCGCGCATTAACAGACCGTTCTCGAGCGACAACTGCAACCGGCAACTATGGTAAGGTTTTAAATTTTCATCTACCACCTTCCGTGGCCATCCGTTCACCACATAGCGTTTGACCTTTGCCAGCAGCGGATCGCGGTCGGTCTCGCCACGGAGCCGCTCTGACGTCACAGGCAAGTCTCCTTGCAGCACAAAGTTGACGTACGCCGCCCGTTCGTCATCGCTGCACTCCTCGCCCCGCGTCTCTTCACGCCCCCCCGATCCAACCGCCTCGCTCGTAGATAACGACGCGCGCGACAGAAAATCTGCGGTGTTATCTTTGCTACGTATATATTCAATAGTGTAATTATACGCTGACAAGAATATCGCGTAGCGTTGGAGCCTATTCGCAGATACTTCGGGTATGCCCCGGTGGGGACCAAAGATGGTCAACAACGGTTTATGGTCCGTGCGTAACACGAAAGGTGTCGATCGGCCGTATAGGTACTGATGGAAACGCCTAACTCCGAACACGATAGCCGTAGCTTCTCGTTGTATCTGCGCGTACCTTCTCTCTGCGGGCGAGAGCACGCGCGACGCGTATGAAACCGGTCTCTCGCGTCCGTCCCTACCTACTTGCGACAATATCGCTGCTAACCCTGTCGGCGACGCATCCACCGTCAATACCAATTTGGCTTCACAGTCGAAATGGATTAACACATCATTCGAAGCCATAATTTTTTTTATTTTTAGAAATGCATCGTCATGGTTCTTTGTCCACTCCCATTTTACATTTTTATGCAACAGGTTGTACAGAGGACTTAATACGGACGATGCATCTGGGACAAAATTACGGTAGTAGTTAGTTAACCCGAGAAATGACTGTAGTTGCGAAACGTTCTGCGGCTTGGGCGCACGTAACACAGCTTTAACTTTATCAGGTGACTTCCTAATGCCGTGTTTATCAATTATGTGCCCCAAGTAGCATATCTCATCTTTAAAAAACTCGCACTTATTAATTTGTACGGTTAATCCGGCACCTTTTAGCCGCCCCAATACTTCAAACAAGCGCTGCTTATGTTCGTCTTTATTCCTTCCCGTCACTAGAATATCGTCTAGGAAAAACACTACTCCTTCTAGGCCAGCCAACACACACTCCATAGCACGCTGGAAAATAGATGGAGCTGATGATAAGCCGAAAACTAATCTAGTAAACATCAGCAAACCTCTGTGAGTATTTATAGTAGTGAGAGCTTGGGAGTCTTCACTTAACGGAAATTGATTATAAGCCATCGAAAGATCTATCTTACTAAACTGTACTCCCCCATTTAGCTTTGAAAAAATTTCGTTTACCGTTGGTAAGGGATACTTGTCCACGATTAGCTGTTTATTGATCGTTACGGAGTAATCGGCACAGAGTCTCAAGCCGCCATCTTTCTTCAACACCGGTACCACAGGGGAAGCATAATCGGAGTGTTCTGTGGCCCTTAGAATACCTAATTCAATCAAACGATCTAACTCCCTATCGATTTTTTCCCGTAAAGCAAATGGTACGGTCCTGGCTTTAAAAAAAATTGGCTTAGAGTCAGGCTTCAGCCGAAGGTCAACCGCATATTTATTAAATTTGCCTAATATCCCTGAAAACACACTAGGAAATTGGGAGGTTAAGCTGTCGATTATAGACTTATCTTCCGAATTTATAGCGTTAACGAAAGGTGCTAGCTGCAGATTAAAAAGATAAATAAAATCTCTACCTAAAAGAGATGTATTGTTATTCATCACTACGAATAATTCCATGGAATGTGTTTTCCCTCTATAAGTAACGGTGGTTTTTAACACCCCAGAAGTAGTAATAATATCACGAGTGTAACTATACAACTTTTTATTTGTGGGTGACAATGGTAATTCATTCAAGTGCTGTTTATATATTTCATTAGAAATCAGACTTACTGCCGAACCGCTATCGACTTGGAACTCCAAAAACACACCCCCGACACAAACACGTTCCGTCATCGGCCTGCCCCGGTCGCAACGAATATTATAAACACACTCACCATCGTCTCCCTCACCCTCGTCCTCAACAAGTTTAACCGTACTCTCGTTATTGGGACACATCTTGCGGAGATGCCCCTTCCTGTTACACTTTTTGCACTTATAATTTTTAAACCGACACTGATTAGCCTTATGGTTCGAATAACCACAAACACTACACTTTAACTTCGCAACCGCGAACACCGGGTCGCCCACGCCGATGGCCGTAGACGTGACGTCGCCGGCGGACGGCGGGCCTGCGCCCGCGGCCGCCCGGCGTGCGCAGCGCACGCTCTCCGCCATGTCAACCGCCTTCGCCAACGTTAACTCCCGCTGGTCCTGCGCGAACAGCTTATCTCGCTCGTGGCCCGGTGCCATGCCCATTATGAATTTATCCACCAGGGCCTCATCTAGACACTTGAAACCACAGTGTCCCGCCAGACCTCTGATTCTGGCTGCCCACTCTGTGGGGCTCTCGCCCGGCCGCTGCACCGCGGAGTAAAATGCCGCCTTCTCTGCGAACCCGAACCTTTTCGGGGTGCAATGATCGTCTAGGAGTTTTAGAATTTGGTCATACTCCACGTCTTCGATCTTCTTTGGCAGCGCCAAATCGTTAGCCAACTTGAAAGTCGACTCACTGAGTGCACTCAATATTATTGCCCGCCGCTTGATCTTGCTTTTATCCGTCGTGTCCGTTATATCGTTCGCAATGAACCACTGCGCCAACCGCGACTTAAAGCTAACCCAATCATTGGTTAGATGATCGAAGGTACACAGAACCCCAAAAGTCGTCCCCGAAGACATTTTTCGACTGTAAATTGTGAGTCCCGACGTCGCCACGTGTTAGATAGCCGTGTAATAAGGGACGCGGGGTGACATTCAAACGACGCGGTAGCTTGATGCACACTGATTTAATTTCCTCAATTACCTGCGCTTAAACCATTCGCGAGACGCAGCTCGCACGCACACACGCTCACACACACGCACACATGCATACATAACAGATATATACTTATTTTAAGAGACAATATTATATATTATACTTAACAAGACTTTGTAAGAAATTAAAAATTAAACACTGCTAAATAATTTGAGGTCGGATTTTCTGATTTCGATGCACAATAATAGCGCAAACGAAGACTAATATTTCGTCGACGCTTTTTGATATACCTAATTCAAATGAATATACAGTTCACACCTACATGATCGTATGTGTAGTAGGTACAGTCGGCCGCAGAAGTAGCTTAACATTTTAGTACCTTGTCACATTACATTTCTTGAATTTGTCATAGATGTTGCTAGGAAACCGTCGAAACAGTTACTATTACAAAGTACTAAAATGTTAAGCTACTTCTACGGCCGACTGTACGAGTAGTTTCGGAAGTCGAATCTTGAGTCTAGTCTATCCATTACTAAACTTACTTAGCTCGTCACAACTTAGTTTGTTGAAAGGTCTAGCAAGTGAACTAGAGAATCGTCTAGAGAATCGTCATATTGAATGTCTTGACTCTACTACCCAGTATCACTAAAGGTGCTCACTCACTAAAACATTCGCCTGTAACGTTCCAGATTCGATTTTGAGCTTTACATTACAGTATTGCCTCCCTGACTGACGAGCATTCGAGCGTAATGTTTCGATTTTGAGAATTTGATGTTACATGTTGTATTATTATATTACACATTGTATCATCAAGTTGCGCACTGTAATTTTCAGTGCTTTTTCTTCACCAACGTAATGCTCGAATCTGTAACATTGCAGTTTGCGCACAGTAATGCTCGCTTCACCTCCCTCGCTGATGTAATGCTCGACTCTGTAACGTTACATTACAGGCTAATGCTCCAAGTGAGGGAGCACCTTAATGTTATTCGTGAAAGTAGGACTGTAGACTGTTGCTAGGCCTAGTTAGTATTAGGCGTTAATAAGAATATCACTAATTATTATTCGTTAGTAAGAGGGCTGTGGAAGGACTGCTACGTGTTGTCGCAACTTATGTTCCTTATGCAGTTTCAGTGGCATAGAGACAATTTAAAAAGCTTCCTTCTTCAATACACTTCAATTGTAAATTCCATTGCTGATCGTGTGCGGCTTGGTAGATAGACTACACACACAATGAAAACATAATAATAGGTCGGTGGAATGACGTGATAAGTTAAAATGTACGTAAACCGGCTACCGGTGTCGCGCCAAACAACGAACGTCTTCCAAATTATGCCTAGCATAATACAACCTGAATGCGTCGCACGCGCCGTGTATGCCTATGCCATAGAATATCACAGCTTTTACGTACACAAACTAAAAAAACATATACAATAGTTACAATAATCTGTAAACAAAAATTGTATAATTCCATTCTTGATTATTGACATTTATAAACTTTTCACTTTATCACTTACCGAAACTGTGGGATATTTTGACGTTGTTATAGTATATATAATAATCATATTTCTATTATATTTCTATATAATCATAATCATCATTGAATATATAATAATCAGTTGATATTTATTTCGCTAATTTGTAATTTGATAATATTGCATTAATTTTATTAAAGTCATGTATAACAATTTGCATGCCCAAAGAGGCAGAACGTAAGGAAAACGTATATTGTGAACCATATTTATGCATGTACTATGTTGTAGCAATAAATGAAATATTATCATTATTATAGCATAATTTCAATACACCATAATAGAAATACAATGTATGTACAATATAAAGAGCTCGGCAACAACAACATATTGTAATTGCCAGTATAATTGATAGCAAATGAGGTGCTAATTAACATACACAACTTTACTCTCCCCCGTTACACAGTGAAGCTTAACATAAAGCATTGTTTGTAACTTATAACTTAATAATATTCGGTCAATTAAAGCGACTCGGAACTTTACGAACTTTTGTTTTTTCATTTATGTAAGTGAATTATTATTAGTTGATTATTTACCATTCACCAATAGAAGGTAAAATATACAATTGGCACAACAATTATTTGACGTCTTAAAACCTTCTAGTTTTAAAACCTCAATAAATTAAATATAACACTACAAATAAGAGTTTTATGCTAAGTACATTAGCTACCAAGTAACGTAGATTTTGTCCTAAGTTTTACGTAACTTCTGATCTATTTACAGAGCGTCGCACGAAGTAAAAACTTGTTTAAGTATATTTTTTTATAATTTATCAATAATAAATATCATCATCATCATCAAATCAATCAGCGGTATTCAGTACTGGTTGCGGTTGTTCTGATTCACTTTATAATGAATACTGCTTCTGTATTCATTATATCACAAATTTCATAGTTTTGATCAACCGAGGCAACCGCGACGCCCAAATACTGACCGCAGGACATTGGCAAGCTCAATTGGTAGAAGCTGCTTCCAATTTAATTGTTAATATCGAAATATTGGTATAAATAAACCTCAATAAATAAACCTAATAGCATAGTGTTAAAATATTGTTTTGAAAGGAAATATACAGGGAGAAAATATATACTGTCAATACAAACCCATACATTTATTAATCGTCACATATTTAACTGAACTATCGTTATGCCATGTCGGAGGTCTGGAAGCAGGAGCACATTCGACATTTTGATTAGTAAATTACTTAGCAGCGTGGTAACATGACGTACAGTCGGCCGCAGTAGTAGCTTAACATTTTAGTACCTTGTCACATTACATTTCTTGAATTTGTCATAGATGTTGCTAGGAAACCGTCAAAACAGTTACTATTACAAAGTACTAAAATGTTAAGCTGTACCTAATATAACAGGATAATATAATACACTCAAAACGTAGTAGATATCTCATGAGTTAGAACTTTGATTGTCTGAGGTTAAGGTGCTATTCACAATTGAAGTTTGTAACAAGCCCATAAAGGTGCCAATGCAACGACTACTCGCCATCAAGCGGCGATTAGCTTCACTATATTATAGTAACTAGTACCCACTAAGAGATGGCGCTGATCAGATTCCTGAATCACGCTTACGACTGTATCTCGTAGTTTACATAAGTAGCTTAAGCCAATGTTGTTTTGTATCGAAACTTGGTTGATATCTGAGGTGTACGCATGTCGCATGAAGTATTCGGATTCCCGTGCTAATTGCGGACCCTACGATATTATCTATTCGAGTGTTCCGATATATGGTTCCGGATTTTCCGACCAAATACGGATCCTAAACGTTAGGGCCACTGGCAACATTGTCTAATATTATTAGTTTTACAATAAATCTACTTCCGACGATTGTTCGTGTCTTCATCACGTCTCACCAACACCCCCCCCTCCGACCCGCGCGCTACACTGTCGCCCAACGTCGTGCCTCAAACTGAACCCGGGACCGTGGGAAGAAGGTATTTTCTGAAGCTGAAGATTAAATGAAGACTGAACAATCCACATCGGCTGCTTCAACACCAGCACAGGTTGGACGACGGCCATCGAGACCAAAACTAGTGGTGTCAAAACGTGCTCCCCAACCACGGAAGCCTCGACAAACCAAAGCCATGGCCATTTCATTCACTGAAGACCAATTCGAGCGAATGTTAGCTGCAATGACGCCCAAAACTGGATCACTCACCACCTGTACCAGCACTTATGACGGACGTAAAGAATCCGACGTGCTCGAAGCATTCTTGGCCGCCATCAACGTGTTTAAGAGCTCGGAGCGTATAAGCGACGAGGACGCATTAGCCGGTCTTCCTCTCGTCCTCAAAGATGAAGCAGGGATATGGTGGCAAGGAATGAAGGGCAAAGTACGCACTTGGGACGAGTTCCAGTCACGCATTAGGAAATCGTTTGCTCCGAAGAGACCTGCGTACATGATATACCAGGACATTATGTCGTCAGCTCAAAAACCAGGCACTACAACGGAGTCTTTCATAGCTCAGAAGCGGATGCTCTTTTCCCTATTGCCAAGCCCAGAGCTGTTGGAGTCCCAGCAGCTCGACATGATTTTTGGACTGCTCAGCCTGGATATTCGGGAAAGAGTGTCCCGAAATTCATTCAGTACGTATGATGGGCTACTTGAAGCCGCTGAAGGGGCCGAACAGCTTTTGCGGAGTAAACAAAACCCACCGACGCACACTGGGGATTTTAGAGACGGTTTGTTTCAAAAATGCCTAGAGAAGGCGGTTTTTAACCAAATCCAGTCATTTTTTTTTTAATATATAGCTGATAAAATTTCGAAAACATTGTCGAAGCCCGATTTTTGAAAATCATGATATATAAATATATAACATAGGTAGTTTCAAGAAATTTTTTACATTATTGGTAAATGCAAAGATCATAACTCTTGTATACCTAAATTTAAGTACGTATAGTTACTGAAAATTGTATACATATACGTTCTAATCTATGTAGAAATAAACACACCCTCATATATATGTATATATTACGTGTATATACATATAAATTATATTACAGAATATATGAGTATACATTTATTCGTGTGAACATTTATATGTATGTATATATATGTATATGTAATATATTATATGTATATTTTATACCTAAATATATATACTAAATAAGTATATATATACTAGAATGCATTCGTAAAAATTTAGGTTTTCATAGCCAGTCTATATACACATATACATAATATATATACACATATATATGTATATATATATACATATATATAACTGATAATGCAAAGATCATAACTTTTGTATACCTAAATTTAAGTACGTATACTTACTGAAAATTGTATACATATACGTTCTAATCTATGTAGAAATAAACACATCCTCATATATATGTATATATTACGTGTATATATATATGTATATTATATTACAGAATATAAGAGTATGACATTTATTCGTGTGAACATTTACATGTAAAAATTTAGGTTTTCATAGCCAGCCTATATGCATATATACATAATATAGGTAGTTTCAATAAAATATATAATATTATGTATATATGCATATAGGCTGGCTATGAAAACCTAATTTTTTACATATAAATGTTCACACGAATAAATGTCATACTCTTATATTCTGTAATATAATATACATATATATATACACGTAATATTTACATATATAAGAGGATGTGTTTATTACTACATAGATTAGAACGTATATGTATACAATTTTCAGTAAGTATACGTACTTAAATTTAGGTATACAAAAGTTATGATCTTTGCATTTACCAGTTATATATATGTATATATATATATACATATATATGTGTATATATATTATGTATATATGTATATAGACTGGCTATGAAAACCTAAATTTTTACGAATGCATTCTAGTATATATATACTTATTTAGTATATATATTTAGGTATAAAATATACATATAATATATTACATACACATATGTATGTATACATATATATACATACATATAAATGTTCACACGAATAAATGTATACTCATATATTCTGTAATATAAGTTATATGTATATACACGTAATATATACATATATATGAGGGTGTGTTTATATCTACATAGATTAGAACGTATATGTATACAATTTTCAGTAACTATACGTACTTAAATTTAGGTATACAAGTGTTATGATCTTTGCATTTACCAATAATGTAAAAAATTTCTTGAAACTACCTATATTATATATTTATATATTATGATTTTCAAAAATCGGGCTTCGACAATGTTTTCGAAATTTTATCAGCTATATATTAAAAAAAAAATTACTGGATTTGGTTAAAAACCGCCTTCTCTAGGCATTTTTGAAACAAACCGTCTCTAAAATCCCCAGTGTGCGACGCCAGCTCCAAACCAATCTGTGCATGCTGGATCATCTTCCCAAAAATCTACAAAGACCAGGTGTAGGTATTGTCGTTTGACAAACCACACGATAGAAAACTGCACAAAGAAGATGAACGCAGACGCAAAACGCTTGGCGAATGCCTTTCCGCCTACAGCTACTCCATCGCAAGCGGCGACAACTCAGCCAACACCATCCAATGGTAGACAGTTCTCATGCTATGGTTGCGGCGCTCCTGGTGTGGTGCGTAGTAACTGTACCACGTGCCATAAAACTAAATCTACCGGAGTACCGAAAGAGATAGGATTTTGCACCCTCGGAATCAAGACTGATGCCAGAGCCAGACCTGTTGTTTTCGTAACGATTGAAGGAAAAACCGGAACAGCCTTTATCGACACCGGAGCCAAATCCAACGTAGCTTCCTATGAGCTATATTTACACCTGCGTAAGTCTGGATTCACCTTCGAAGAAGAGCGCGTCGTGGTAACTCTGGCAGATGGCATCCGGCGAAATCAGAAGGTGCTTTCTACCGTTGCCAACGTCACTATCTGCGGTCGCACCATCAGCACCACGTTCATCGTTCTGCCGGACTCCCGGGAGAACCGAACTCTTCTCGGCGTTGGATTCATCCAAGACGCCCTAATGGTGTTGGACCTGCCCCAATTCACGTGGCACTTCACTGATGACAGAAACAACCCACAAGAGCTGTATAGAGAAGATTTCGCATCCTTCAAGAGCGCGGTCACCATCGCACACATTGGGGATGCCGGCGCGGCTGCACTACCGGAAGCCAGTCAAACTGCCGCTGCTGCCCAAGCCAGGAATGATCAGTCCTATGGCCCTCTAATCCGCATAGCCTTGTCGCCAGTCAAGCGAAAAGGAGTCCCTTTCGACGGCGACTTATCGTATATGGATTATATTTTCGAAGATGCATGCAATGCTGTCGAAGATTACTCAGTTGAGCCATCCCCGGAGACCGAAAGATTATTTCCACGTACGGATATTGCGTGCATCGATGTAGCGACCATACACGCCGAGGAAGAGATAGGGAACAAAGAAATTGAGAAGCTGCTACAGGCAAATGAAACTGCCTTCGTCTCTAATGGCAGACCATCTACACAAGCGGAACACGCTATTGATACTGGAAACCATCAGCCAGTAGCGGTACCCCCATTTCGACTTTCTCCGGTTAAAAAACACATTCTAGAGAACGAAGTGACCAAGATGTTGGCTGAAGGAATAATAGAGCCCTGTGTCTCTCCTTGGGCTTCGCCTGTTGTTCTTGTACCTAAGAAAGATGGCTCCACGCGTGTTTGCATCGACTACCGACGGCTAAACGCCATTACTACTCCAGATGTCTATCCATTGCCTCGGATTGACGATCTTCTCCACAAGGCAAGAAGGACGCCCTTCATGACAACCCTTGATCTTCAGGCTGGTTACTGGCAAATCAAGATAAAGGAGGAAGATCAGATAAAAACTGCTTTCATAACACCGTTTGGGATGTTTGCATTTAAAAGAATGCCTTTTGGTCTTAGGAACGCTCCTGCCACATTCCAACGCTTAGTGGACCGCTTTCGAATCAGACTAAGTCATATCACATTAATCGTCTACCTGGATGACTTGATTATTTTATCAAGCAGCCTGGAGGGCCATCTGCAAGATTTACAGGAGGTATTTGATCTGCTAAAAGAGTTTAACCTCACAGTAAACAAAGCAAAGTGCCGATTTTGTTGCTCCAGAATAAAATATTTGGGACACTATATTACCCCCAATGGTTTGGAAATGGACCAAGACAAGGTGAAAGCAATAACTAGCATGGCTCAGCCTACTAATGTTAAGCATCTCCTTTCGTTTCTACAGATGTGCTCCTGGTATAGGAGGTTCATACCAAACTTTGCTAGAATCGCTGAACCCCTTACACGACTTACAAAGAAAACCGCGAAGTGGGATTGGTCAGAGGAGCAGAACACTGCTTATAATAGACTATGCGAGCTTTTAATGATGGAACCTGTCTTAGCCCAAGCTGATGAAAAGAAACCCTATCTAATAAAAACAGATGCAAGCAGTTACGCTATTGGGGCGGTATTAGTACAGGGGGAGAAAGAACAGGAACATCCGGTGGAATACGCCAGCCGATTGTTAAAACCCGCAGAGCGAAACTACTCCACAACGGAACGCGAAGCACTTGCAGTGGTCTGGGCAGTGAATAAATTCCGCGGTTACATAGAAGGAACCCCTATAACCGTGTTGACAGATCACCAAGCTCTTAAATGGCTTATGACCTTAAAATCTCCGACAGGACGGCTCGCTCGATGGGCCATACAACTACAGGCTTATGACCTGAAGATTAAATATATAACTGGACGGACCAACGTGGTTGCGGATGCCTTATCCCGACCAAATTGTAACCCCGAGGATAAGGAAGCATGCGAGGTGTGTTCTGTGACTGTGAACATGCCTACAGTTACTCCTGAGCAGATAAGAAGTAAGCAACAAACCGACGACGACATTATGAGAATAATGAACGCCCTAGAAGGCAACAATGAGGAGGACGCCATCTATTGGAGCAGAAAAGGATACCTCATAAGCAATGGAGTCTTATACCGTTATGACCCTAACTCGGAACATGACGACAGCAAACTGGTTGTACCCAAAACAGAGCAATTGGCGGTTATCTCTACCTACCACGATGAACCCACGGCGGGTCATTATGGAACCCAGAAGACCTTGGATCGAATAACCAGGCGTTACTACTGGAAGGGAATGAGAGCCTAAATAGAAGCTTACGTCCGATGTTGCATGAAATGTCAGAGGTACAAGCCATCAAATACCAAGCCTGTTGGACTACTGCAAACCACAGCAACAAATCAGCGTTTCGAAATAATTTCCTTCGACTTATTCGGTCCACTGCCCCAAACCAAAACTGGATATAATTGGATTTTCATTGCGGAGGATGTCGCCTCAAGATGGATAGAGTTGTTCCCATTGAAACAAGCTAGCGCGGAGGAGTGTGCCACAGTCCTATTAAATGAAATCGCTTTACGATACGGCATTCCTCGAAGGGTAATAAGTGACAACGGAACCCAGTTCGTAAGCAGTGTAATGCAAAAATTTACCTACTGTCTTGGTATAAAACATGGCTTCACGCCCGTGTACCATCCAGAAACGAACCCTGTTGAAAGGAGGAACAGGGATCTAAAGGCACAGCTTGCCATGTTGGTTGAGAACGACCACACCATCTGGGCAGAAATGCTTCCAAGCATACGCTTTGCAATGAATACTGCCGTCTCAAACGCAACTAGCTTCACCCCTGCCTACTTAACGTACGGGCGAGAATTGCGGACTCCCGATGATGTGCAGCATGATCTGAGGGCTATTATTCAAAGTGAGAACTTCATACCTGAAATTTCTCCTAAGCTACTTCTGATGGCTGATACCCTCGCAAGGGCTAAAGAAGTCCAAGAAATGACAGAAGAGAAACGCAAGCTGTATGTGGATACAATCGTAAATTCCGTCCTGCTTATCAACCCGGTGACCTGGTGATGGTAGACTTGCATCCGCTAAGTAAAGCTGGCATTGGCTATAGTGCAAAATTTGCACCGCGACGAGATGGTCCGTACGTTATCAAGCAACGACATGGCCCTAGTTCCTTTTTGATAGCTGAACAAAAGCAACGGGACAAGATAGTTGGCGTATATCATGCTTCAGCTTTAAGGCCCTACCGGGGAGGTGTCTTGCCTTTACCAGACCCAGTCAGACCCCTAAAGAAAAGGGGTAGACCACGGAAAACGTCACAAAACTGATATTATGTCTCCTTCGCCGGGACGTCTTCTGGGACATAGGGGGAGCCTGTAACAAGCCCATAAAGGTGCCAATGCAACGACTACTCGCCATCAAGCGGCGATTAGCTTCACTATATTATAGTAACTAGTACCCACTAAGAGATGGCGCTGATCAGATTCCTGAATCACGCTTACGACTGTATCTCGTAGTTTACATAAGTAGCTTAAGCCAATGTTGTTTTGTATCGAAACTTCGTTGATATCTGAGGTGTACGCATGAAGTATTCGGATTCCCGTGCTAATTGCGGACCCTACGATATTATCTATTCGAGTGTTCCGATATATGGTTCCGGATTTTCCGACCAAATACGGATCCTAAACGTTAGGGCCACTGGCAACATTGTCTAATATTATTAGTTTTACAATAAATCTACTTCCGACGATTGTTCGTGTCTTCATCACGTCTCACCAACACCCCCCCCTCCGACCCGCGCGCTACAAGTTTAATAACATTGTGTGCAATTTTTGAATTGAATAAGTTTGTAACCATTACCACTGGTGTCATTCGTAGGTAAAACAACGTCAACGTCAGACAACGAATCTCTCCTGCAACAATTTTCTTTGACAAAGCTTTTTACTTAACCTTAACTTTGGTTAAGTAAAAGTTTTTAAATTGAATAAGTTGTTTAATGTTTAAGTAAGACCGTTGAATAAAGTTGTTGAATAAAATGCAATAATGAAATATGTTAAAGGATGCATTTAACAAGCTTCCCATGAGAGATGAGAATTAATGACGATCCTGTAGCCTAGTTGGTAGCGATCCTGCCTGCGAAGCGAGGGGTCCCGGGTTCGATTCCCGGCCGGAACAGATACATATCTGACATAAATATGTGACAGATAAATATTTGTACTCGGGTGTGATTGTGATGTGTTATATGTGTCGTCCATGCCACCCGCGACCCAGGTAATAACCTGCAGGGCTATGAGTGTTTTAGTGTTTATTTATTTATTAAAACACACTGAATCTGTTCACATATTTTTGTTATATATTATACTGTTTTTGAACACTAACAATTCAGTGTTCAAAAACAGTTAATATAACAGAGCCAATACTCTCGTACTAAACTATATTATTTAAGTTGTTATTTCTTCCACATATATAAACACATATATTTCACATGTATAAAGATAAAGTAGGATTCAGTGAAAAAAACATTAGATTTAGTTTTACTAACAAGGAAGTATGTAAATCTATACCATTGTACTTATGTTGATTTCGTAGAAGGCTTTATCAAGAAAGTAACAAGGTTCACACTGGTTTCTTAGGTTCACGGGTTCACGTAGGTTTTCTGAAAATTCACACTGTTTTCAGAAAACCTCAGTACATTCACTCTACTGATCTCACGTTGTTCGTTAGAGATACAGATTTGCGTTATTTTTTTGCTTGTATCACGTGTCTATCCATGGGTACCACGGATCTATCCTTCCTTTTGAAATCATTGTTCTCAACTCATAATTATATCTTGGTACATAAAACAGTCAGCTCAGTACTAATCTCCACAACGTAAAATTCGACACTAAAACATTTTGATTTTTCGTTCTTTCATTCATAATAACAATGAATTGTAAACACAGCTTCATTATTTAGGGTAAACTTACTCGTTACATAATCTGGTAAAAATCCTTATTATGCAGTAATGAAGCAAAATTCTCCAAGCTTCCATTAAAAATTCGTTGCAGTTGCAATATTTAATAATTCCGTTTAAAATGAACCGGAGTTTTAATCTTTTAATTAAGAAACCGGAAGGTTGCTATCGTACTTTCAAATTGTTATAGAGTTAATTTTCTAACCGATTTTACTAGATTATGTAAATAATGTATAAAAACTCGTGGAATATATTAATTAATAAGGTCGTCATTTTATCTTTGAATCTAATCTATTAATAAGCCGTTCTCGGCTCAAGATAACTCATGAGTTAAAACTACCTATGATCTCAGATCTTACAAATGCTACTTTTGCATTATGATTTCACATATTTCAGCATCTCAAATGGCTTTATTAATTCGGGTCTAACGGCCGCACTCAGAGTCACTCAATGGTTACTTAAATCTTAATTATGTACTAATAAGCGATTTAAGTAATCGTCATGTGACTCTGAGTGCAGCCGTAAGCAAGGATTCTGTTTCCGTTCAGCCCTTGTAAGTCAGACGATGCAAAGGAGCTATGTATGTATATTCGCTTTTGGATAACGTCGATTTCTTTATCAACCAGCTGGTTCCTGAAGACATGCATGAAAGGTTTTTATTATCTATACTAATATATAAAGAGGAAAGATTTGATTTTTTGTTTGCATTGAATAGGCTCCGAAACTACTGAACCGAGATGAAAAATTCTTTCACTGTTGGGAAGCTACACTATCCCCGAGTAACATAAGCTATATTACATTTTCAAAAAAATTGGGGATCCTTAATAAAACTCCAATAATGTAACCCAAGGTGTAAAAAAATAAGAAAACCGAAGCAAAGCGAGGGCGGTTACTCGTAGGTAATAATATTGTAGGCACCTGCTAAGAGCTGATAACAGATGGGTTTACCGCTGCCTTCTGTGTTAATCGCTCAAGTACCTCGAGTTGCAGATACCTATCAGTTGACGAAGGTTAGACTTACAGTTATTTGAACGCCTGTCTGTATGTCGGTTTGAAAAAAATAAGCTAATACTACTTCACTGTCCCTATAATGTTGTTATGATGTCTACACTTAACAATATTGTTCTTGAAGGAAAAGATATGTATGTAGACAAATTCTAAGGGGTCGTTAAAACGTTACTAAGCAATTTTGATTATTTTTATGACACTTATACTAAGTTCAGAGAACCTAGGTTTGTTTATTTTATTCTTCATTTTGTTAGCCTACTGTTTAATTATATTTTAATCCAGGAATATTTCTCTTTAGGCCAGATCCTCACTATAATGCCGTTCACAGTTCGTTCTCGGTTTGATAAAATATTATGAAGTATAAAATATATGTGTGCATTCATACTATCCGTGACAGTCCAGTTTCACTCCAATTGTATAATTTGTACGTGATACGACTTTACCAGACCGAGATCGGATCGAGAACCTTGAGTGGCATTATATCACTATAATCACTCACTCACATATAATCCTCACGGATCAGGCCTTACTATAGTTTTAGGGCTCTCGTATAGGCTTCAAACTACAAACTGAGTGATTTTAAAGACCATATTAGGCTTTGTATCTTGTCTAAGTGTAAGGAAATTTTAGTTATATAGTAAATTCTTCTTACGTGTACAGTCGGCCGTAGAAGTAGCTTAACATTTTAGTACTTTGTAATAGTAACTGTTTCGACTGTTGCCTAGCAACATCTATGACAAATTCAAGAAATGTAATGTGACAAGGTGGCGACCCGTGTGGCGCAATGGTTACCATGCCGGATCGCCGCACCAAGGGTTCTGGGTTCGATTCCCAGCGAGGCGGAAATTTGAATGATGAGTTTGAATTTCTGTTCTCGGTCTGGGTGTGAATGTCCTTGTCTAGTGTGTTGTCCATGGCACCCACGACACAGGGAATCCTAGTGTGGGGCTATGAGTGTGTAGCGTTATTAAAACTTCTGCGGCCCACTGTACACGTAGGGTAGCGTCAAAAGCACAGCTGATCCGAAAAAGCTCGTGGTGAACTTTGTTTAAATATTCTTAAACGACTTCAAAGGGATTATTATTTTCATTGACGTTTTAATTAACAGTCAAGTAGCAACTACTAATTAATTTTATAGTCAGACTCTGTGTCTGTTCTTAGCACCAGTTAGGACGCGAATGTGTATCTGTGCCATTCAACTGCGTAGCAGCATACGTTTGTGATCAATGTCCGCGCCAATTGCATTTCGGAATTTGCTTTGCCTGAACGCAAGAAAATATTCAAAGAAGTCTACAGACAAAATACTGTTGCAACGAATCAATTATTATGAGACGTTCATTGTTTGACGACCCGTGTGGCGCAACGGTTACCATGCCGGATCGCCGTGCCAAGGGTCCTAGGTTCGATTCCCAGCGAGGCGGAAATTTGAATGCTGAGTTTGAATTTCTGTTCTTGGTCTGGGCGTTTGTCTCTTGTCTTTATGTTTTGTCCGTTGTAACCACGATACAAGGAATCCTAGTGTGGGAATATGAGTGTGAAGCGTTATTTGTTATTACATCAGTTACGTCATTGTTAAGTCAATTTTACCAAATCCCTTCTTATATCTATTGTTCCTGTAAGTTTGAAGGTAGCTTGGTTAAAACGATCGATCTCCAACGAGCGAGTGATTGTGGTAAGTTGATACTAACTTACGAGTATTATGTCTGTACGCACCTCTATCTTTTCAAAAGACCTATGTGCGCTTGACAAATTAATCACCGTTTGTTTCGGGGGTAGGAAAAAATCATGATGAAACCTGAACTTGATATTTTTCATTGTATTTGCTTATTTGCGGACTATGGGCTTGGCCCAAGATACACGAGCCCAGCAGTGGGCCAGTTTAATATAGTATGTAACATTTCGTCTAGATTTCATCAGTCAGTACGTAGGTATATAGATTAGATATGTGGCAGGTAAAATATGAGTATTACAATCATATAATATCGTAGTCCCATTTTTGTCGGAGGTAGGAACCCAAAAAACTTAGTATAAAAATTCATCACAATGTCATCATTACGATTTCACTTAGCCTCCGGCGATGGAATAATGGTATGACTTGAGAAAAATGTTCCCGTTTTTCTTTATGTTTTTCATCGTACAATCAAATTAGGTTGTAAAAATATTTTCCATAATATGATTTTTGGATAGTCAATAATTTTTATCGGAGATATTAATTCTTATTTTTTATTTACGTTACTTAAGTATTTTGTGCAAATTTATTTAAGGGATCCGGCTAAGATGACCCTCGAGGCTAAGTTGAACTTGTGATTCATCTTATTAACAAAACTTCTTGTTGGAGATTGTTGTCGCTAACTCACACCCTCCTTTTAGTATCACAGGTATCTAAATTGTTAGTGTTTTAGTGTCCCAATTGCTTTATATTATTATTACACGCTTTTACTTAACCCGCCTTGTTCCTTAGTTTATGCCACTTAGCATGGCACAAAGCTTAATAAGAACCTAATATGACATATCTTAATATGACAAAACTTCAACCATTAATATTTTAAACGAGTAACCTCCCTTACTTTGCTTCGGTTTTCTTATTCTTTAGACCTTGGGTTACATTATTGGAGCTTTATTAAAGATCCCTAATTTTTGAAAATATAATATAGCTTATGTCATCCGGGGATAGTGTAGCTTCCCAACAGTGAAAGAATTTTTTAAATCGGTTCAAAGCAAACAAACAATCAAATCTTTCCTCTTTATAATATTAGTATAGATTAATATTTTGAAGCATTCATAGCATAGCCCGGTCACGGCAGTATGTGTCAATCATAAGTGATCGACAAAGTTAAGCAACAGCGGGCGCGGTCGGTATTTGGATAGGTGGCCGCTAGTGGCAAAAATTCTTGAGCGTTTCCGTGCTTCGAATGGCACGTAAAGCCGTCAGTCCCAGTTGTTATCATAAGATAACAGTCGTTAAGCCATGTTGGATGCCCTCGGGCGGCTTGAAAACCTTCCGACACTTGGGTTGGCCACTAACCCCTCCACCAATCCGCACTGGAGCAGCGTGGTGGAGTATGTTCTAGGCCTCCTCAAGGGGAGGGACCCGTGCTCAGTAGTGGACCATATATAGGTTGAAGCTAATATTTTATATACAGATAAGTCCATCTCTACCATCATTGCTATAACAATCTAACAAATAAAATTCTCGTGTCACGGTGTTAGAAATTGAACTCCTCCGAAACGGCTCGACCGATTTTCGATTTCTTAGCGAGCATATCGGCTAGGGTAGAGAATCGGATAACATCTATTTTTCATTTCCCTAAATGTTAAGGGTGGTCCACCCCAATTTTTTTTTAAACTTTTGACAGAACGAAGCCTGTCCGGGCAGCTAGTATTATTATAAGTAACTTTTCCGTGGGCCACAGCAAATCCTCTATATTATCCGTTTTTGTCGCCAAGTTATTTTACATTCTGTACCCTCGTGTTCAATCTCTCAGTAATATTTCAATGTCAGCCAAAATTACGTCATTTTCGCTTATCTAAATTCGAATATCATTTACTTATTTGCTTCTACGGGACACCATTTACAAATTAATACATCTCACTGAAAAACTTGAGTATAAATTAGATATTTATATTCGAGTTGAGATTCGATTACGTTGATGATATATTCAGTTTCATGTTCTTAATTTCATCTCATTATTCATTTTCTTTCATGTTTTAAATTTTATTATAATAAGTTTTCCGAAAACTGGAATAATTGAAAGTAGAAATTAAAGAAACGGAAGAAAAATTCAGTTCATACAATAAAATATTAAGTTATTCATGTTTTCAGAACTGAACTCTGATTTTATTGACTACTAGCTGACCCAACGAACTTCGTATCGACTAACAAACTTTTTTTCTAAAATAAAAGTAGCCTAATTTACTCCTTGTTACATCAGCTATCTGTCAGCGAAAGTCCGTCAAAATCGGTCCAGCCATTTCAAAGATTACGCTTCCCGCCCACGTCCGATAATCGGTGACCGCTTTTTTGTAGGAGAAAAATAGAACGTACTGATAGCAATAGTCGGTCAAAAAGTGCCACAACAAACAGACAGACAGACAAAAATTGTAAACAATGTTGTTTTGGTATATGTACCGTGCATATGTACATCCAAATGCACTTAGTAAAAAGCGGTTATTTTAATATTACAAACACTCCAATTTTATTTATTTGTATAGATGTATAGACTAAGGCTCTGCCCGCGGCTATGTCCACGTTTTCTAGGATAATAGGTTCTCTATGTCTTCCAGTTTATTCCACATCACGGTCTACCTCTGTGCTAAATTTCATGAAAATTCTTTAAGTAGATTTCACGACCCTGTAGTCTGATTGGTAGCGGCGACCCTGCCTGCGAAGCGAGGGGTCCCGGGTTCGATTCCCGGCTTGGGCAGATATTTATGTGACAGATAATTATTTGTACTCGGGTCATGGGTGTGACTGTGATGTATTATATTATATTGTGTCGTTCGTGCCACCCGCAACCCAGTTACCCAGGTAATAATAACCTACTGCGGGGGGGTATGAGTGTGTTAGCGTTTATTTATTTATTTATTTATTTTTTTGTTTGTTTGTTTGTTTGTTTGTTTGTTTGTTTGTTTATTTATTAATTTATTAATTTATTTATTATTACTGAAAAGAGTGTTTTATTCAAACAGTTACAACTAAACCGAGCATCCTAGAAAAGTTTAAATTTTACTTTCCCCAAGCTCCGCTAGTGCCTTTAGCGGTACTATATCTTACTTCCGATTGTACAAAGCATTCGTAGAAACAATATACTAGTGATTTTTGAATATATGATTGTAAGAGAAGGCAGCATTTATAAAACAAGTGTTCAGTTGCAGGGCAAGTATATACCACATAAATATCTATTTGTGTAGTATCTTCCGTGTAGTCTGATTTGCAGTTACATTATTTATCAGCCCACTGTTGTGGGCTAAGCCTAATGAAAGGGCATTGAACCTAGTTGGCCTACACTGCCCCCGATAATTAAAAAGACGTATCTAACAAAAAGTAAAAACGGAGAAATAAATGTTTTAACGAATGAAACGGGAAATCGTTTGATGTCTTCGAGTGAATTAAAATATTTACATACTGGAAATTGAAAATAATAATAATAATAATAGGCTTTAACTTGGTTTAGTAATAAAATGAATTTATTAAATTATTATAATAAAAATAATGAAAAAACAGATTCATCTTAGCATAAAAAATGAAGAAAAATATTACATACTTAATTGAATAGACGTAGGTAAATGGCTAGATGCGTCCTTTAAATTTCAAACGCTTTTGGCTGTACTTTTCTTCTAAGTATTTAGTTTGTCTATCTAGTATATGGTTTTAACAGAAATGGGCGCATATAGGTATATCCGCCTTTTTTCTTAAGAATTAGAAAGTAGGTATGTAGATAACCCTTGGCTTAGATAAAATGTTTTTAAAAATATTTAATAATCCTTTTATCTAAGGTAGTATATCTGATATAGTACAGTAGGTTTGTGGTTATCTTATAAGCCATAGCCATTAGGATATGGCTTTAATAAATTATTATTATTTGTAAATAAAACACTATTTGTTGGATAAGGCAAATGCGCCTATGCTAAAATAATTTTACGAAGAAAATAGGGCGCAAGTGGGCAGATGTGGCCTTTATTTCTTAATGTGAAACCAGATTTTTAATAGCGCGTTAGACGCAAATGCTCATTTGTGTCTTATTAACTTCCACTTAGAAATAAGGACAAATATGCGCCTTTTATATTACTGGACTAAAAAAAAACTATAAAGTATAAGGACATTATCTACATAAATGCGACTTTTTAATTAAGTTTCACATAAATTCGTCTTTTCATCTTCAATCGGGTGTAAAAAATGAACAGAAGCGCCCTATTTTGTTGTGCTAAAACCGCACTGGAGGAAGTTAGAAAAATATTAAAAATACATGCAGATGCGCCTTTTTTTCTGATTCCGGCAATGTATATAACTCAAATCTGGAAAAAATGTTAGATACGTCTTTTTTACTATCGGGGGCAGTACAAGTACCGCCATTTTGAAAAATTTACGTTTCGGCGGCCAGTGATGAAACGTGTCAATCGACGAAGTAAGTGATTACAATCAAAATGGCGAACTTGTAGGTACGCCAGGTTCCATACAAAAATGTTCAAACCCCTTTATAATATTGAATTAGATCGTTGTTAATGTAGGTACCTACCTACAAGTACAACGTTTGACAGAAAATGTATTGATGTTATGTTTTTCAGAGCGTAGCGGATATTTGTTTAAGATATCTTTGAGATATTATCCTTGGGGCCAGTGTTTATCCGTGGCGAAAAAAGGGTTCGAGGTCAATGTACTCGAATCATCGTATTGTCGTCAGCTTTTAGAATATTAATATTATTTTGTATTTTATTTCTGATGGATTTTAAAATAAAAATATTTATTCGCACTCTAAATACTTTAATGAAATGTTTCATATACATAAATATTAAGTAACAAAACAAATAAAATACATAAACTTATTACAAAATATAAAGAGGAAAGTTTTGATTTTTAGTTTGTTTATTAGTTTGTTTGTTTGTAATGGATTAACTTATATTTTTCTCAACTTTATCACAGTTAAAAATGTTTGACACCCAACGACGTGGGTATGATTCAGTTTTTGTAATTTTAAAAACGGAAAGAAGAAAAATTTAACTTTAAGAGAAGGAAAGTTTTGATTTTTTGTTTGTTGGTAATGGATTAACTCAAAAACTACTGAACTGATTTCAAAAATTATTTTACCAATAGGATGCTCAGTTATTTTTGAGTAAGATATGCTTATAATATTTCAAAAAATTGTGGGATCTATCCGAAAACGAAACCAAAGCAAAGCGAAGGCGGTTACTTTTATTTCAATATTTAAGAAATGTTACAAGACGAAATGCTAACACAAAGATTTAAATTTTTGTATAACTTTTCCAGCAACTTATGCGAAATGTAAAATATTGCTACGTTAAAATTCTGAAAGCAGAACTAAAATTGTTTCTAAGTTCCATCCATCCATATTTTGTTTATAAGTTTATACTACTTTGGCGAGCTGGCTTTGAAATATTTGAATGATTTTACAAATTTTTAAACCAACATTGTTATTTGTTATGTATAGAGATTTCGAGGTTCCTTCATTTTTATTAAATTCGAAATCAAATCTAGGATAATAATTATTTTGCCCAGTTCAGTCCAGATAATGTAATTTAATGCTAATTTAATTTGATATCTATTTTCGAATTTCGTTTTGCAGGTTCTGTTATGTAGGTATTCTGTGGTATTGTTAACATGATCTATTCAAAAACCCATAGTCTGGTCAAAATAGACATTCACCCTTGCATAAATTCCAAAAAAAGCTAAAAATTTACATGTACGTTACGGATACCATTACAATGAAATAGTTAAAAGTCCCTATGTCCCTAGGTCAAAGTTCGCGAAAAATTACTTTTTAGATTTTTTAGCGCAATGGTTAGTTTTATGATAAAAATTGTTCAGACAAAAAATTTTGATCATGCAATTGTGTATAAAAATTGTCCTTACACTTTTTCCCCTAAGATTCACTATTTCTGAGAAAAAGCTATTCTAAAATTTACTAAAGTTTTATTCCCTATACTATGCACACGTTTCCATTTATTTATTTATCTATCTCAACCTTCAGGTTTCATTAAATTAATTTGTGGGCCTCAGGGACTGAGTTTCTTTTCAGTTCATATTCACAAAATTATCATTTAATATTAATGTATTAGTCATGCAGACTAAGGGTGTTACTTATAATATGCGTTCAATGATGTACATAGGCACCGTAGTCTTGCATATTATGGGGAATACAACGTTAGTAAACTTGCTTTTTCTCAGAAATAGTGAATCTTAGGGGAAAAAATGTAAGAACAATTTTTGTAGACAATTGCATGATCTACAATTTTTGTCTCAGCTATTTTTATCGTAAAACTAACCGTTTCGCTAAAAATCCAAAGAATCTATTTTCGCGAACTTTGACCTTGTATAAAAAATTTTCCACACATGGGATCCATGGAAACTTTTCACAATTTTATTATAATGGTAACGTAACGTTCATGTTAATCAGCTTCTTAGGAATTTATGCAAGGGTACCCATATTTTTCGGGCTAACTTGACCGGACTACAAGCAGCAAATGAATCCATCAGATGTTAATTGAATACTTAACTAGCGTTAAAAGTTATTGAAGTGTAAATATGTATGTAAATTTTCAAATGGCCACGTGCGGTAATTATAAATCCTGAAATTTAGTTCTGGAAACTTGACTCATCATGTCAGTACGAAAGTCCACTAATTGAACTAGTTTGAGGAACAGAATAGAATTCAATAACCTAACAGTTTGGTTGCATTTAGGAAGTCTAAATGTTAATTCCACTAAAATATCGCGAATAACTTTGAAGCGTACCTACACGTTGTTTTAACGTATAAAGAATTTGCGAAACTAACATCGAGAGGTTTGGTTAGTACTACGTTTAGTTGCAAACTATTGCTCACCAACCTTATAACCATATTATCTTTCATAAATAGTTAACTAGTTCACTAAGAAGATAAATTTCTTTGACAATGGCTTTTCTAGATGTCAATGACACTACAGTCGATTGTTCCGTGAAACATGCTTAGGTAGAAGAGGATACTTTGGACAAGAGTTAACGGCTTACTTTAGTGTTATTCAAGATCCCTTGAGATTATTACTTCTAATTTTTATAGATAACTAGCTGACCAGGAAAACGTTGTTCTGCCAATTGTTAGGGGTATGAAAAATAGATGTTGTCCGATTCTCAACCCTAGCCAATATGCACACAAAGATTCACGAAAATCGGTCGAGCCGTTTCGGAGGAGTTCAACTTCTAACACCGTGACACGAGAATTTTATATATAAGATTTTATTTTATTAAAAGGTTTGTATTTGAAACAGAAAAGGTCAACCTTTTTATAATTTAGCACAATTATAAACAATCTACTATGTTATTATGATTTGAGCTGATAGCTGGGTATGAGAGCAGTAGTAGAATAAATTCTTAACCATTTTTGTGTTTTGTAAGGAACGTTACACAGTTGATCGCGATTGTTACTGCGAGAGCAATCTTTAGAATATTGTTTACATTTTATTAACAAGACAATATGCTTCAACCGAATACCATTATTATGTTCGTTTATACATAGATACAAAATATTAAAAGCCGGATATTAGATCGTACACTAAGTGAAATGAACGAACTTCGCCTGAACTCTGCACGACCGTTCCTTATATCCGGCTATATTGTGAGGAAAGATTTCACCAAGAGCTTTTAGTAGCGTATTTACTGTTGGGTGTATTTTGTGCTTAGGAAACGTCCGGCAGCTGACACGCCCTTTACATTAGCTAGCAATGTATTCAGAACATTCGAAACACCAACTCGTACATAACAATACCTACTCGTATACTCCAGTTTACCGACTGAATGGTTGTTATGATCTATACATATACTTAACAGGTAATATTATGTATGTGGTTATGGCAACGAAAGTCAGTTGAGCGGTAAATTTGGGTCGTGCGATTCGTATGAACACAAGGAATTGAACGAATTTTGAACGCTGATTAGGATTATTATTACATGTATATATACCTAATAACATTGAACGAATGTACTTTAGTATATTAGTTCATTGACCTAATTAATATACATACATAGGTGTGAAAGCTTCCAGACAACTGTATCCAAGAGTTTGTGATAGGTACCTATGTTTTTATGTATTGTTCTATGCTCATTATTATGCTGACGGATATCATGCTTAAACATGATGCCTGGCATTCCTCTAGTTAACGTCATCTCTCATACTCCTACACCTAAAATAACCTACTTGCATTCTTTATTCTTAAAAGTAAAAAGAGTTACAAAGATTTTCTAGTAAGCGATAATGATATAAAGCATCTGATTCTGGTACTGGTAGGTATGCTATATTATAATTATATGTATAATCTTATCTGATAAATCGGTGAGGGTGGGTGTTTAATATTATTAGGAGAATCCGATAGATTTTATCAGCAAAATGTTCATGCACATTATTTGTATGTACAATAGATGCGCTACTTACACAAACATATCTGAATAGATTGAATAAATGTTATTACAGAAATATTATATTACTAGCTTCGCACGCGGATATAATGCTTATCATCCCCTTGGGCTTTTCACCCCCTTGGGGGTTGAATTTTGAAAAAACCTTCCTTAGTGGACGCCTATGTCATAAGAGCAATACGTGTGCGAAATTTTTTGTTTCTAGCCTGTACGTTAATACATCTGTCAATAACTTTTGTCTTTTATCTAAATAGATTAATGATTCTCATAACAGGTAAGACACGCACTATTCTACATTCATAAATACCAAATTAACTATTACCGCTCATACCATAATGAGGACAAAATTGCTTAACAAAAATCTAATTAAGGCACAAAGAACACAAGCAACTAACAAAGAATTTTTACCGTGTTAAGTCAGAAATGTGCAGTCGCTGAAAAACCAAAATATTTTGTTTAAAATAAATGCATCTGAACCTAAGCGAGGAAGACATTAACATAAAATTTAAGCACCTTCATGCGGTTTTCGCCAAAATTTCTCAACTGCAAAATTTTAAATGGAAAAACGCTGTTTAGCTGCAAGTTATTGCTGGGAGTTAAGTATGAGGAGCATTTATCACAGTTCATATCAATGTCTGATCGGCTATGTTAATGACGAAAGTGATTATGATTGCACGGATGGCTGGTTGCAAAAAAAATTGCTGAGTTCAAAATCATATTCACCGTTAAATCTTTACTATTTATCGACATAATATACGTAAAGTTCAAAATCTTACAACATAATTACAAGAAAATTATGAAAATATGTTTTTGTATAACGTATAAAATGCTTAGCATACAAAGTGGAAAGCGCCAGGTGCCTGAATTTTGGTCTTTATCTAAATCTTATGGTAATATTTTGGGATTTAAGTAAAGTAATATTTATAACAAAAAGAATATTTATGAGTAATTGGAGTTATTATAAGGTATAAGAAATTTTTAATCATGGTCAAATATCCCACGAATTTCACCCTATGTTGCTTTGTTGCTTTGTAAAATTACGACACAAGTGGTCGGCACATATCGGCTTCCCGATTGACTATGAGGATAACATCATAATTCTAAAAGTATTATCAAATTATATAGGTACAATGTCTTTTTAAAAATTACATGAATGACAACTCATCCTTAATGTTGAACAAGTTGCAAAAAGTGATTTTGCCGATGCATTAAAATTATATAAATTTTTAATTATATTCATTATGTCCACATAAATTCGTAAGATTCCACACAACACTACAAGTACAAAATAAAAATGAAAAATGAAAGTTCTACAAAAACAATAACATTGCTAGGTACAAAGAAAACTAGATTCAAACTGGCTCGGTCATTTTATTGTAGTCTCTGAGAGTTTTATAAATCTTTGCGTTGTATTAACAAGAGCAGAAAAACATTTGCTTTCTGCAAAAACCTCTTGAACACATCAACCTTTTTCTTATCGTTATTGTCTAAATTAGTTATGATTAAAAAATATATAAAACTGTTTATTGACAATGAAGAACTAATAGGTAAGTTTGTATAAGACGGATTATTAATTATATTAATAGATAGAGGAAAGTCGGTCTTTCGCTTTTCTGAACGTCCTTTAATTGATTTCCACATAAATATCCGTTGAAATTATCACTTTATAGCATCTAATAAATCGTATGCTAAATTATCCCCTTAACCCTAGAAAGATAACCTTATTTCAACCAACGTTAAGGGTAACCAGGAGTAAAATTTACTCCATTGAAGAAAGTCAATGAAAAACTTGATAAATCAGTCAAATATATTTTTATCTTAGTAATTAACTAAAACCGATTATTATTTCCATATAATATAACCATTTTGCAATAACATAGTAAAGATATATTTGCTTTTAAACAAAAAAAAACCTCTGAAAATTTACATAGACTTTAGTAGAAAATTTACATAGACTTTTGGCCTAGGCCAAACTAGTTTATCCTACTCGTGTCAGGTCCAACTAGTTTGGCCTAGTCCAAACTAGTTGGGCCTAGGCCAGACTAGTTTGGCTCCGACTACGAACCACACTCCGACTACGAACAAGACTCCGACTACGAATTACACTCCGACTACGAACCACACTCCGACTACGAACCACACTCCGACTACGAACTAGACTCCGACTACGAACCAGACTCCGACTACGAATTACACTATTATTATTAAAGATTTAGAGATATAAAGATTATTAATTATTAAAGAGGCAACAATCTGGCTCCAACCCACCAATGGGCCACTACTGAGCACGGTTCGGACGGCTGTATGGGCATTCCGAAGCACGGAAAAGCTCAATAAGTTTCACTTTTAACTTAAGTGGCCGATTTTAGAATAGAATCGAAACAAACCACCGGGCTATGAGGTTTTAAACACAAAGATTTGTCGAATAAATATAAATCCGTAACAATTCGGTTCTAATCAGTTCTAGACTGACGAGAAACTAGTTTTGCCTAATCGTGTCGAGTCAAACTAGTCTGGCCTAGGACCAACTAGTTTGGACTAGGCCAAACTAGTTGGACCTGACACGAGTAGGATAAACTAGTTTGGCCTAGGACAAACTAGTTTGACCTGAAATCGGGTTTTGCCGGTAACATATATAACTACTACATTTCTACCAGGAATTTATGTAAAATCTTTTGTCATTTAGTCCCATCATTTCATGCACAAAAAATAAAAAATAAACATTAAAAATCAGTAGTAACAATAATAAATAAAATGAAAAAAAAACCTACGTTATAACTAGGAGTAAAATTTACTCACCTCCAATTCTACAAAAGCCATCGTAGTTGTTTGTAAGCGCTAGCGTTGAGGAAAGGGTTTGTGAACCCCAGGCGACGTAACATTACAATTGACACCACTGTTAACTTTTTATTCCAGATTGGGAGTAAATTTTACGTAGGTTATCCTTCTAAGGTTAATGCATAAAAAGTTATTTAGGATATTTATCATATTAATTAAGATTCTCATTAAATTATTACATAACAATACTGTCTATGTAATAAAATATATACAGACACCAGAATTAACAAACTTAATTATACGGAAAAAATAATATGAAATTACTTAAGAATTTTGTAAATATCTACTTTATTACTACTAGTACAAATGCAAAGTGGCTTGACTCCCGTGATCTGAAGCATACTAACATGGAAAAGTATATAAGTAATCATATTTTGGTTTAAAACTTGTTATTATATACAATTAATATTATTTTTTTATTATAAAAATACACGGAACGCGGCTTCTAACTTAAAGAAAATAACAAAAGATCTCAAAAGACAAGAAACTGCGAACCTACATAATTAGGAGAGAGATGCAAAGAAAAACTCCCGAGGACTTAGAGACTACTTTTTCTGAATCCTGTACCGTAATTACAAATGTTTCCTTATCTTTTGTTTGTTGTTAACAGGTAGGTACGCTAATCTTTATACCTATTCGCATATTTTATCTTTACAATCAAAGTGGTTGAATAGAGGAACGCAATTTATTAAATAAACTGCCGAATATTTTGTAAAGACTAAACATGCATGATATCGACTGAGGTGTTGTAAAAAAGGTCGATATTAATTGTGTATATTTTTATGTAGAATGTAAATATACACTTATTAAAAGTAACTGATAGATCTCTAAAATGCTTTTATTTATTTCTTTCTAATATGCTAAAATCTACTCAAAGTTATATTAAATATATACGTACGTATAGTTTAATAAAATTAGATAATTATAAATTTCTATCTTTGTGCTTCACTGCAATGGCTTCCAAATCAGTTGATAAAATCGTGAAATTAACTATGAAGTACTAGATGATGGTTTGATCTATCAAAGGACTTTAATGTTTAGCCAAAACGCTTCAAATTGGCTCCGTCAATCGCGGTTCTATAACACGATAAGCGGGGCGGCTTCCGGGATTATTACCATACTAATGGCTGCCGAACGCAAACCGCTGTTTATTACTATAATTTGTATCTATATTACCGGAAATCTGTATAATCCGGTATTCTATACAATACCTAGACAATGTATAGAATACCTAAAACGTTCAGGTAACGTATGGAATATTATTTATTTCATACTATACCCTAGCCGGCAATGTGTGGATAAGAAAATATTGGAGTTTCTCAGGGGTCCGTTCTCTCTGCCACTCTGATTTTGTGGGTCCATCTCACTAGTTGAGTTGTTCCGTGACGGGATAAATGGCGCTGTTTATAATTTGATAGTAAAATATTAAACGAGTAAGTCAATAAAATTATGGGGCCGTAAAATAAAAAACTGGCAGTTCATTGTTTGCAGTTAAAAAAATGAAACTATTCGATAACAAATCTTTACAAGCACTTTACTCAATATGTTTTAATGGGGAAACATACCTCATCTCACCCAAATTATTCACCAACAGTAGAGGGGATCTGGCGCTCTGCAGCATGCATGCAACATGCAGCAAGCATGGTTTCTGTCACGGCTTCAGCGCTGCGGGGCTCCGGTGGTCCCATGCGAGCTTACTATCGCAGATGTTTTCAACGCTGACTAACGCAGCTTCTGCTTGCTGACCGGCTTAGTCGGCCAGCCTCAGTCGCTGTGGCGCGCGTTAAAACCACCTGCTCCTCAGCTCGTGGGCCGCTTCGCCCTTTCGCGCCTACGTGGGCTTACATTACACTCTAGGAGTAAGGCAGACAAGACCACGTGAAGTCGAATTTGCAGCGATTCATTTCTGTCACTAACGTTAACGTTAACATGTTACCGCGCACTATGAACTGCCGGACTGATTATCGTGATTTTTGAACTGATTGAAATAACTGAACTATTTCCTATTTATTACTGTTCATGTTTTACTGACACATTGATTTATGAACCGCCGAAAATTCATTCATTCAGTATTTTATAGGTAGATAGATAATAAGATAATGTTGACCAAAACTATTTACTTTATATATTGCCGGTGTACGTGCAGTTATTCTATGCAATCCTTGGCAAAACTATACATTACCTAGGTAATGTATAGTTTTGCCAAGGACCTAGGTAAATTATGTAATGGTAATTATGTAATATACTCATATGATCATGTATGAAACATTGCCCGAACGAGCCAGGGATTAATTATACATTGTCTAGTTATTGTATAGAATACCACAAATATACAGATGGCCGGTAACATTTACGCATGAATTCCGCCTACCGATTCGCCCTAAATTTGTGGTAATGTTCTCTGCCTACCCAATTTATCTACCTAATCATGGAATTGGTAATGTTACGTTTTACATTAAATAAAATATTTTAATTTGCAACGTAGATAAATCAATCAAAAGATAGTTTGGAATCTATTTCATTTGATTAAATTAAGACTTCACACCAAAACTATAAAAGAGTCAAAATTCAGAACAATTTATGTCTCGGGATTTAGATTTGTGGATTGGAATAAGGAATGTTGGATGGAAGTTCTGTTAAAAGCTAAGTTTATAAATTATTTTTTTACTACACAAATGGTTTACTAATTGATTGGATTTTAACAAATGGCTTGTAATTTAAATGTATTTAATTTTTTAAAGCAAAACGAGATCTATAGAGATTTAGCACTAAGTATATTTCATAAACACAATTGCAGATACTATTAAACTAATCATTTTAAACAGTGTTTCGTTTGTATTTATTAATATTTAAGCAATTTTACGGCTTTTTTATAAGTAGAGATTATTATAAGGATTATTTTA
Organism: Thymelicus acteon; assembly: GCA_951805285.1. Classification (NCBI taxonomy): domain Eukaryota; kingdom Metazoa; phylum Arthropoda; class Insecta; order Lepidoptera; family Hesperiidae; genus Thymelicus; species Thymelicus acteon. Next base: position 10,098,851 of record OX638229.1, on the reverse strand, counting down.
CAAATAATTTACAAAACAATATTTTCTTCCGTAATCCTTTGACTTTGAGGTGCACGGCTCTGTCTGCTAAGTTTTAAAACAATTTAAAGTTATCTGTATGTGCGGTTAGATTAAATCTATTCAGTCTGGGACAGACAGACATAGTTATTGTATCCGACTGCTTCAGAAGGAGGATTGTTTTTCGAATGTATGTATCATGTATGTGTTTTAGCACGGACTGTAGCTTAAATGGCTTTATAATTTTTTTACGTATGGTGTGAGTGAAGTGAGTTTCAATATTATCTTATATTAAAACACAATATGCCGGCTACAAGCTGCCATAATAATATGGCATATTATGGCTTTAGTCACGTAACGAATCAAGTCCCCCTTTTAAAAAATATAAATACGAGTACGACACATGTTAGAGTAACACACTTCCTCAGTCAGTAGACCTAGATTCATGAAACTTTTGCAATTCTTAGAAAATAAATTTTGAAAATTCGCCAAACAATAGGTACTTGGGATATAAGTATAAAATTTGTATCGTCCAATTTACTTGATGTTTTCTACTATTACTCCTTATTATCCTTGCTGGGCTAATAAAAACGTATTTACGCATTCCTTGAAAATTCATCGCTAAGGGTAAAATAAGGTATAACAACAAAATTGCCTCAGACAAGGTAACAAGCACCAGGTAATAAATAATTTAGCATTCGTAATTACTAGTAAACCCAGTCGAGATTGCTTACTCTGACTACAGTAAACAAAGGTCCCGGTTGCACCGCGCGTAGGCTGCCAGGGATACAAAGAGCACTGTTTGCTGGCTGCGCTTCGCTGCGACGATTGATAGCTTCGCCAATATGTGATTGGTTCCAACCGCTGTTGTTTCCTGGCATCCGTATGCTGTTTTGCGTCAAAAGTTATTGAAGTTTTACTATATTCTAGGGATGATTATTTGAGTTGTTTTATCTATTAACATTCCAGTAATTATTGTTAGTCCATCAATTCGTATAGGAGCAGCGTATAGTCACAATATAGGAATCTAACAGTATTCGCTCTTCATACAAACGGTCGAAACGCGCGTTATACCTACGCACATCGGAATAAGCAAGCGATATGTAGGCAACTGCGGCCGCCGCGTGGCGATTGCCGACAGGTGAACGAGCGCAGCTTGTACACGGTCCGGTCGGTACAAATAACAAACTTTTTTAGTTTTTCTACTCTGGTTGAGCTGTATGGTCGTGTGCGGCTGTAGATTTAGAAATATTTAAGATGGCAGTAGAAAAAGGCAACAGAAATAGACAATATTGTGCTGTTTTTGGGTGCTTTAATTCGACATTAAGTCACCCAGGAATATCATTGTTTACGTACCTGGAGACTCCGAAAGGTAAGACACTATTTTTATACACCTACCTACAAGTACGTATTATATTGTATATATAATACTTTATAATATGATATATAATAATATATAATACGTACTTGTAGGTAGGTATATATAATTATTGTAGGTAAGTAACTTAGGTAGTAGGTATTGTATAATTATTGCGTTATTGATTAATATTAACTTTATTATTGTATTGTAATTATTAATAAGAAATCAAATTATTGTATTCAAGGTCTTCGGTCCTGCCGAAGGAGATCAGTGCATGTAGGATAAATAAAAACAAGTACGTATTGCAATAAGTAGGTACCTAAATTGTTTATTTTTCATAAGTCCACCGAGTCAAATGCCTAGATTTATAAATAAGGGGCTAAAAAAATCTAATGGTTGATTATTATTACTTTTGGCGTATTAGGGCGGCTTAGAATACTAACCCCAATCCCACGCCGGATAGATGTCATAAAAGGCGACTAAATCCGGCCCGCTGGTGGTAGGGCCCCTCGAGGGATTATATTGGTAATATTGATTTTAATTGTTAATTAATACCATTTTACTATTATTACTATTATTATACTACTACTATATATTACTATTATTATTATTTCTCCATTCTCGGCAGCTATCTTTTATGGGGTTCGCTTATAGTATAGACGAATATAATATGAATGACGTGATAAAGAATATAATGATGAATCTATGAATCTCGTCTGGAAATAACTGTACCTAATATTGTAATTTATAATAATTGTAATTTGAATATTTGCGTCTAATTTGTCATTAAAACGTTATTGCTACTTGCTACTGTAACTTTGATTTCAATGTTATGTATAAATTAATTTAGTAATAGGTATAAAGTTTATAGAATCGGACAGTTGTACCTTTTTTATTTACCTTAACATACAAGAAAAACTTACCCTGCCCTAAGAGTCTCTGTCTCTAATACAATACTGAAGGCTTACGAACCTTCACAGTACTAATAAAAACACAACATATATTTTTATGGAACACTTCCTTTTTATTCACAATGAATTGCATTTATTAAAATAGAAAATATAACATTTTTAAATACAAAACTACTAAGAAACTCAAGTCGTTTTGATAAAATTAAAATACTGTCGGCGGACAGCCTTAGCGCGCGGCAACGGTCCGCGCGAACGTAGGCAAGTTTTTCGAGAATCGGCCCGAGTTACGTTACTGTTAGATTCCTATATTGTGGTATAGTGGAATTTGTATAGTGGAAGTACGTTCTAGACATCCTCAAGAGGACCTGTCCTCAGTAGTGGTTGTTGGTTGTGGCCAATCTATTTTATCATGGTACAGTCACCTGCAGAGAAAAGTAACCCATTTGTTTACAACGCAACAGGCAACGGAAAGGTTGCTGTTCGTATATGTATAAACAGATGGGTTACTTTTTTCTGCAGGTGACTGTACCCGCTATAAGTTTGTTAGATTGGTGCCACAGGAACCTTTATCGAAAGGGGAATGGTCCCCAGTAATGTAACTTCAAACGCTTTTGGAAGGTGCTGTTTGGTATCAAATGAAAAATGAATTATTAAGTTTAATTCAGTTTATACGGCAAAATTTTTACTTAGTCGGGCTTTAAACTTAGGTACTTTTTACACATCCCTAATGGTACCGTTTTTTTTTTCAAGTTACAGAGGAACAATTTGTTACAATTGAACTTAGACCAGAACCCAGAAGTTTTGTATGCTAGATAAACTTCCTACATATTTTTAACAATATGTAATAATAACAATTTTTAATAGAATGTTCCAATTTAGAGTGTTACAAATTAAATGAAATTATTATACGAATGTGCCGTCTGTCTGCGCTGGCAATAAAAAGCCGATAAATGTCTTATCCAAGACGGGTAAGAATTTCATTACATTTCCAGCGTACTGTCTACACGTCCCCTTATTGGACTCGCTAAATAAGTCTCAAGAACGTGTAAAGAACCAACTGGCTTTCAAGTGACAAAATAAATTTTAAACCCAATGATATTGTATGTATAATAATCTAAATTTTACTAACAAAAAATAACCGACTTCAAAATTACTCTAAAACTACTTGTCAGATCTCGTTCAAATTTATGTGGAACCACATGACAAGCACCTGCTTTCGATTAAAAAAAATTATCGAAATCGGTTGACGTGATATTGAGTTATTCGTCCATTTGTCGCGCACATACTTAATGCAAATTTAAGACTTATATGGTTTTCTCATGGATGCCATTGTCAGATCTCAATAAAATTTAAATGGGACTACATGACAAGCACCAGCTTTCGTTTAAAAAAAGAATCATCAAAATCGGTTCGCCCAGTCCAAAGTTCTGAGGTAACGAACATAAAAAAAAATACAGTTGAATTGAGAACCTCCTCCTTTTTTTGAAGTTGGTTAAAAAGAGGTTTAAACCACGAAAAGTCAGTCTTCGTATCGCATGTAAACTAGAAATTATCATTAAATGTTGAATCTAGTTCACATTTTATTTATTGTAGTTGCTTATTCTGAATAGTAATATTGAACTTGTAATAATAAATTTTCTGTAATGATCTTTAAAACACCTTAAACGTGCTCTTTCGCATTTAAAAGAAAAAAATTGCGTGACCGCATACAATTTGTCGTAAAATTTATAATTCCAGTATAACAGAAGCGTGTTTCTAACCGGTATGTCAATTTAAATAACAAAGCACCGCGGGTGATCCTAGCTAATTCTGTCATGAAAATCATACTCTGTAATATACATTTCTCAAAACATGATCAAAGTGATTAGTGAAGACGGCATTTCACGTGCCCCAAATCAGAGCTTTCGTTATTTATCGATTAAGGTGTGGATACACTGTATCAACATTATGAAAATTGCGTTGAGTTAAAATATATTGATTTCGTACGCTTTATGGAAGAAATTAAAAAATATAAAATCTACAAATATAAATTATCCGTGTCCTTTTTGCTTTCAAAATAACTTTCATACCATAAATACCTATGTAACGTATGTAATCCAAAGTAATCTCTATTTTAAATTAAAATAATTGAAATGTAAGTTACCTCTACACGCTTATATAACAGACAGCGGGGTATATACAACGGGGTTAAATTTAGACTTGGCTGGTTTTTTACACAGGAAGCAGGAAGCGTTTCCTTATTACCATCCAGCTGACTCGACATCAATATATTTTATCTACGTAAGATCTTACCACGTTATTTTGAAGGTACCTAGTAATAAATGAATGTCATAGAAGCCGAACAAAGATTTTCTTCGATCAGTTGCGATTCTTGGAGAAAAGAAAATTCCTTGTGAAGAAAATGGGCACTTAGTTCTTGCAAGTTCTAAGGCATTTGAAATAGGTGAACAATTACAAGGACGAGCGATTCTGGTCTCATTGTTCATGTGTGTTCGTTCATTCAAAATCAGTAATAGTCTAGCGGTTAGAAATTCGACTCGCATGGCATAAGTTTTGAGCTAGCACACGTCATAATAGGGATGTTGACTAATTTTAGGATTCAATTTTATTTTATAGATAGAACCCTAATGTTCACGAAAAAAATATTATAAAAATGGTAATGTAAAATTTAAAAATAAAAATTGATAGATAAATAATAATCAATATCAAATTTCCTACCAAAAACGTCACGTGACGTCACTAACCGATATTCAATACTAGCAGTCTATTGAAGTTCGTTGAATTTGCTTATAAACTACGAACAATGACGTCATATGCTCAAAATGGCGTTTGAGGTCACGTGACAGTGAGTACTGTTTTTAATATTTTAAATTAATGATATGTAATTTATTGTGATTGATTTTGATAAAAAAAAATAATATTGTAGGTGTTTGAACGTTACCATGAATACTTTAAATATAAATTTATATTATTTTACAGTTAGTGTCAACATCCATAATTATTATAATTTACAATACACAAAGATTGACACCCTAAGCGTTTACTTTATAATTGCTATTTTTTTGTTTAAAATACGCCTAACTAATCTCACTTCACTTCATGACTCACCTCACATCACTTTAACTCACTTCATCTGATTGATTGCTCCTCTCTGTTGTTGTTGTGTTAGATATAAAATTACTTCCTAATGAAATGTAACTAACGAAATATTCCTAACGAGTCAAAGACTCCTAATATTATTATATTTTATATCATGACGTAATATTTCCAAGAATCAGTGTTATGAAAACTAGGTGATAGTATCGATCGACTTAAAGTTATGAGTTGGTGCCTTGCTTGTGCCAAAAATCAAGATTTTCATGACACGAAACTTCTCTGTTTACTGTCTTGAATGCAACGAAAATCTTACTTTGCAAGACTCTCTTAATCTTTCACATTGCCAGCCAAATGTAGTAGAACTATTTGTTAGCAGAAATAAGCAACAAATATTTACTTGTATCCTTTATTCGCTCACAATACATTTTTGTCTGTACGGATATTATATGATTAACGGCTTCCTACAGAAACTAACTCTCTACAGAGTACTACAGGGTACTTCACTATGCTCACCTAGTGCGAAGATCAAGAGTCGATCATGTCCTTAAGCTGTCAAAAGGTCTGTCAGATAAAGATTCAGCTAGAGAGCCAGACAAAAAGTGCCACCATTCGAACTTTTTCTTTCACTCGATCGTTTCTCTACGTGCATATTGTGGAATGAACTTCCCTACGAGGTGATTCAAGAAAATCATGAAGGAAGGTGGCCGGTCTGCTTTTTTGTCAGTCTTTCAGGCTATGAAAAGAAACTACAACGGTTTAGACCTAAACATGTTTTTCTTTCTTTCTGTAAAAGAAGAGACCTACTAACACTATAGCATATAGACCACAAAGACTATAGCATTGTCCATTGTTCATCTCGATGCACCTCTGACAGGGAAGCTTGGACTCAAAGATTGAAGCCCTTTTTACACGCTTTATATTAGCTTCAGCTGTATGTTTGTTTGTACCTTGTAATTTGTATTTTGTAACCGACTCTTTTGGACTTGATTGATTTTGACCCACTTCAAATGGTCAGATAGCTTTCAAACTTCGTAGACTTATCGAGGACCGATGACAGTTCAATATGTAAAGAAAAAAGAAAGAAAGAAAGAAAAATACCTATTTTTTTTTTCAATAAATGAAACTAAAAAATGAAAAAATAAATAGTAGTTAAAAAACACGCTTTTATAGAAAATCCAAGTAAAAAATAGAAAATAATTAAGAATTAAGAATCATGTAATTCGTGTAAATATTGTATTGTATTTTTGATTCTTGATTCAAATTTATTTTCTGTTTTTAGTTGGATTTTCTACAAAAGCCTGTTTTTTTTAGTTTTTTATCACTATTATTATAAAAAAACTCGGTATAAATGTGGACTAAGTTAATTGGTTTATTCATTATCATGTATACGTAATAGCTTCTTACAACTTAACTTATACCTTGGATATTATGTATATAATTTATGCATTTTCGCTTTCCACGATCTGTTGAGTAGCTCAATAGGTTGTTTCTCAGTTCATGATTGGGATAATGGATTATCAGAAATACTAGTATCTCACCCTCACTTCTCTGAAATAATTTTATTCTTACTCTTTTATACCAGGTATTATAGTTACTACGTCGCTTTATAAAAATAGTATATAAACCCGAACTCTTCGTGGCTTTTGAGATTTAATCACAATTGTTCAGACAGACCAACAGACAGACACTTTGTCAAACATACTACATTATAAAACATATTTTTTTATGGAAATAGCCGGCAAACGAGCTGACGATACACTATCGTCGCCCATGGACATCAACACAGCAACACCAAAGGCATCACTGATGCGTTGCCGGCCAAGAAAGAGAGAAGAAAAAGAAAGAAAAAAGAACTGGCTCTCAAGCCCCTAGCCGGAACACGAGGAGTCGTTTGGCAACTGACTCATGCTTAAGGGTGGTAGCTATCCAGGCAAACTCCATGAAGAAATAATAATAGTAATAATGGTATTAATTAACACTTAAAATAAATATTACCAATATAATCCCTCGAGGGGCCCTACCACCAGCGAGCCGGATTTAGTCGCCTCTTACGATATGCATCCGGCGTGGGATTGGGGTTAGTATTAAGCCGGATGGCTTAATACGGCCTAATTAATATAAAAAAATGAAATCGTATTTTATATTATTTTTATCAATATGTTTCAGAATATTAATTGAAATCAAAAATTTTCAGAAAGGTTACGTACAATACATGATACACATAAATGTACTAAGGACGAAAATAGAACTATGTACCAACATACAGTCGAAGGCACAAAAAGGTATCTAGGTCAGCATTATTCTGTGGAAGTAGCCCAGAGCGTTGTTATTCGACTAAATCAGCTATACTCAACGTGAGGCCCGCCAGGCTTTTGTAGTTGGCTCATTTGGGGTTACTTTATTTAATAATAATCGTGAAAACCTAAGAAATTAATACCAATTTTTTTCATTTCTTTGTTTACGGCCCGCGACAGCATGACTAACACGTGTTTGAAGTGTTTGAAAAAAGGTTGATTACCACTGGACCAAATCCTTAAACAACAGATAATAAATACCACACCATACGGTCTAGATATCTGATTGCATTAATGTTTAATCGTTTATTTTCGTACTATTTCATGTTTACTGGTTTTTTTCGTATTAATAACTGCCCTTACTCCGCTATCGCTATCGGTAAAAGCAGTGATAGCCTAGCGGTTAGAACGTGGTCTCTCGAATAGAGGGGCCCGAGTTCAAATCCTGGCACGCACCTCTAATTTTCAAATATTATGTGCGTATTAGAAGTTAATTATCACTTGCTTCGGTGAAGGAAAACATCGTGAGGAAACCTGCACACCGGAGAGTTCTCCATAAAGTTCTCAAAGGTGTGTGAAGTCTACCAATCCGCACTTGGCCAGCGTGGTAGACTATTGCTTAACACCCCTCACATTGTGAGAGGAGACCCCGAGCCCAGCAGTGGGACAATTATGGGTTGTTGCTTTGCTTTACTCCGCTATCAGAAATGTAAACTTAATACCCACATTTGAAAAACATTTAGATGAGATTTTTAAAACTAACTTATCTTCCTCGCTTGTAAACTTGTTAGAATAAATTCACCCTGGATATTATCTCAAGCTTACTACAACATATTTAGTGAAAACCGATTGCAAATCGTTTCAGTCGTTTTTGAGATCAGCGATAACACACAGACAAAAAATCTTATATCTTCCATGTACAGATTATCATTAAAGTCGTCAATCAAGAATAAATCTTTGAAATCTCTTATAAAATGACTCTCTAACGATGAATCAACCAATTTAAACCTTCATTTAATTTTCATAGCTCAAAAAGAGAAAGCCAAGCTTGGCGAGTAAATAAACAACATAACCTCACGAACTAAATCGAATATTCATTGGCACTATATCAATTAACCTAGAACTAATTAGTCAGGATCCTACAAATGGCGTCTCAAATTAAAATTCATTGGAAGAAAGTTCACGCCACCGTTTCCCAGTCACGTTCTAAAAGGGGTGCAATTTCATTTTAAATTTTCTCCATTCGCCACTCCGGGCTTCCGCGAGTTGCTTTGCGAACGCAAACGGACAGTTTTATTACCGCGACGTTCTAGGTTGACGTCGGCTTCATTTTTGTATTATTTATCAAGAGCAAACGTTTTGTTTTGCCCAATGTTGTTTAATTTTAAAGTTTAATCGCTTTTACTATTTGCGGTACTATTAATCTTTGTACCAAGGATTGTATTGAATTTAAATGTATAAGTAATAGTATCAGGCGTTACTTCGCGGATTCCCTTGTTATAATATACGAGTAACCGCCCTCGCTTTGCTTCGGTTTTCTTATTTTTTACAACTTGGGTTACATTATTGGAGTTTTATTAAGGATCCCTAATTTTTTTGAAAATATAATATAGCCTATGTTACTCGGGGATAGTGTAGCTTTCCAACAGTGAAAGAATTTTTCAAATCGGTTCAGTAGTTTCAGAGCCTATTCAATGCAAACAAAAAATCAAATCTTTTCTCTTTATATATTAGTATAGATAAAGCAAGCTTCGGCTTTGCTTTGACTTAAAATTTCCGAACAATAATAATAACCCTAAACCAACCTTTATATTAGCCGTTTTAAATGATTTTGTATTTTTTTCTTATTAACAAAATTTCGAAAAAAAATGTTAGTCCTAAATCTACAAATCTAAAACTATAATTATATTTATATATAATTATAGTTTTAGATATAATTATAGTTTTAAATATAAATATAATTAAATTTATAATTATAAAACTATAATTATATATTGATACAACATAAAAATTTTACTCTTCTTTCTTTGTTGTTACCGCCTTCTTTGTTCTCCCACTGACCTAAGGTTGACTGGCAGAGAATGCTTTTAGCATTAAGTCCGCCTTTTGTTCCATTACTTGTGTAAGGTTCAATAAAAAATAAATAAATAAATAAGTAAATAATTTGTAACATGGTATAATAGATTACTTACAATACATTTTGATAACATTTACTAATTGTTCTGTAAATAATTTGAGTTTGTACCAAAAATACAGATATCTAAAGGCAAAACAGACATCCGTGATGTCTTTTTAAGATCTTGAAATTCATAGACAACTGCAGTCTTGCCTCTAGGGATGTATCGAAGTACAAATTGTACAATTTGTTCAAATGCCTGACTGAAAACGATAAGGATGAGTTTTGATTTTTTTATTATCAGCTCTTATAAATTTATGAGTAGGTTTCTCTCATCCAGATCAGACAACCTAGAACGAAGACAAGTCTCATTCGAAGGAGATGACCTTTGTCTTATTAAAAGACAATACTGGAACCAGTCAGTCAAAGTTAAGATGAGATGAGCTTACATAATGCTCCCTTTTTGACTACCAAAACATTGACGTCATCAATTGACGTCTTCTTCGTTGTAGCACAGAAGACATAACAGTACATAAGTTGTAGTGAATAAATAAATAAAGACAGGAAACATGTCTGATATTAGGTTCTCCGAAACTGTAAATGTACATATCTGGTTAAAAATAGTGCATTATTTATTGGATCTAGAAAAATGTTGCTGTCGCCATTCATTAAACTGAGTAGTATATTATAAAATTAGAGTCTCTTGAAATCTAAGAAACTTATAATCTAGTTTGCCTTACTTATTGTTCAGTAGATCACAGCACATTAAAGAAAGGTTGGCTTAGTTTAAAGAATAGATGAGCCCCTAAATAAACGGTTGTATTCTCCGTACAATAATAACACACAAAATACACAAATATCACATCAACAAATATCTCACATACCTTGTTTTTTTTAGATCACAGCAATGTAAATTATTCAAGATGTGGTGCAGATTTCCTACTGCAAAAGCCAACTCTGTCTTACTGCGGTAAATAAGATGTAGTTGCTTCCCGCGCTTCATTTATCTTAAAACGTTTTTGGTTCTCGACGTAAATGGAATTTTGTGTGTAAAAGATTAAACTGAGTTATTTATAGATAATTATTATGAAGATCCTTATGTACAAATGACTTAATTAATTAAATTAATTTAAACTAATTGGCTTCAGCAAATTAGGAGCCCAATAATAGAATACGAGTCTGCCATTAAGGAGTTTATCTATATCTATACTAATATATAAAGAAGAAAGATTTGATTTTTTTTGCATTGAATAGGCTCCGAAACTACTGAACCGATTTCAAAAATTCTTTCACTGTTGTGAAGCTACACTATCCCCGAGTAACATAGGCTATAATATTATATTTAAAAAAAATTAGGGATCCTTAATCAAACTCCAATAAGGTGTAAAAAAATAAGAAAACCGAAGCAAAGCGAGGGCGGTTACTCGTATGATATAAGTCATAAACTTACTCCAATGCTGATTAATGTAGGAACCTAATAATGTCAATCAAGTTGTGCCTACTATTCAGAAGTAAGCTTAACGATTGCACAGTAGACGTTATGCAAACCTACCAAGTAGCTGTAATGATTTTTGAAATGAAAACTTATTTAGCCGCGTTGGGCATTTTTTGGTAGGGGAAAATCTTATGGGTTCGCGTCATCGACATGCTCGTGACGTAATTGCGCTTGCAGCAGACTAGGGAAGCGCATTATAGACTGTATCATATTTATATCTGTTTGACTTTTGGGTGGGTAAAATTCTGCGCGTCGCGTTCAAAGTAATAGCAGTAAGTGTAGTTATGTTGACTACTTGATAATTTTATCTTGTGTATACTGTGCATTGTTTTAACTGTGTTTTCGATAATCATTATTTCAATTTACAAATAATGAAATTTAAATAATTCAGACTATAATTGATTTAAAAATTTAAAAAAGAACACAGGTTTTTCATTGTTTTGAGTTTTCCCTTCGGTCGGCAGTCCTTAAAATTGCCTATTTTTTTATGTAAACTTAAGCTTACAATCAGGTACCAAAGCGTTGAAAACCAACAAACAAACGGCAAACCTGCCTATGACGCTTAGACTGCAACTCCATATCCACATTTATCAATTCAGTTCTGATTATGGGATCCACTGTGAGAACTTCTCAAAGATTATGTGTATAGAATGGCAATTTTGATAATAAGTTTTTCGAAGACTGTTCCTTTAACGTCAATTATTATAATTGCTAAAATTATATTATCCGTCCTGACCGCGCTTGGAATTTAATTGCGGGCGTGTAAGTGTTTTATAATGATTGTTATTTTTTTAATGGAAATAGCCGGCAAACGAGCTGACGATCCACCTTATGGTAAGCGGCCATCGTCGCCCATGGACATCAGCAACACCAAAGGCATCAAAGATGCGATGCCGGCCAAGAAAGAGAGAAGAAAAAGAAAGAAAGAACTGACTCTCAAGCCCCAGCCGGAACACGACGAGTCGTTTGGCAGCTGACTCATGCTCAAGGTTGGAAGCTATCCAGGTGAACCTCATGGAGAAATAATAATAGTAACAATAGTATTAATTCCATCGAACAGAATATTAATATCGAACATATATTATGTTGATATTGTTAATACAACCAGTAGTTATGAGCGCTTCATTTTATTACCTTAATCAAATTAATAGACTAACAAAGAAACAATCCTTGTAGATTTTACAAAGGTTTCTCGAGCACAAAATATATTTCAGGCGGGCAGCAACAATTAATGTTCGTTGGAAAATTAAGGTGAGATTTCTCTTTAAATAGACACATTTAATATTACTCGACATAATTACTACCCGTGACGTGATTCATTCATTATTTTTAGATGTTTAATGAGTTTCACAGATTAAACCATTTTAAAACATAATAGGTCTATTAAAATTGATAAGATTAAGCAAAATCATAGGTATACATTTACCCTCATATACCGTATGTAATATAAGATGACCTAAGGATTGCATTAAAAGCACTAAAAGCCTTATTAGTGCCTTATTAACCTTATTAGCGATTACGAGGACCATGGAAAGAAATGTAAATTTCACAGCAGTCAAAATTAAGTTACAATTGATACGGTGATGAGGAAATTCTCAAAGGACTGTGTATTTTTATTATACGATAGGTGCCACGTAGTAAAATCTTTATTGCTTACAAATATTTTGAACAGCCATGACCGTCGTATATTTCTGGCAAGAATCCAGGATATACACGTGAAGAAGTTTGAATACCACACAACAGATACTTTGATGAATAAGAAAAATACTATAGGCTAAATAAAGAGTACGCTAAAACGTAATAGCTAACCTCCTCTATGCTAAGAGGAAAGTATAAAATTGCACACCCCCATAGTTTTACATTGAAATATTATTGTTTTTTCAGGTGGTATGGATATTTTACAAATGAAACGTCATGAGCTACCAAAACCGGAGAATAAATATTCATCTGTTCCATAATTATTGCCTATTCAGATCTCAAACCTGAAAATATTAAGTTAATAAGCACCGTTACTTCTAAACTATAAGATCCAATATCACCCAGAATCCTATTACACGAGTAATTTTAAATATTAATACACTTTTCTGGTTACTCTCCAGAGGTAATATTTGCTGACGGACTTTGAATGAAATCGATGTTCATTGCTCAAACATGTTGGAATGTTTCGTTTAAATTTGTTTTTCGGTTAAATAGAGCTGGAATTAAACTATTATGAATTTCGAACAAACACCTGGCGCTCGTTCCGTGGAGCATGGATAAATTGCGTGAATATCGCCGTCGTTATTTGTTACCGCTGTTTGCATTTGTCAACGAAAATAAGTGCGTTCAAAATAACAATTTGTTGTATTCATTGTGTTTTAACGAGGTTTAAGGTGGAGATCGAAATGAGTTGGACAGTGTAGTGTTTTTGAAGTAAATTCAGACGGATATGTATTTTGTTTATTGTTCTTGATTGATAAAATTCGATTATGCTTGAAGTATAATGTCATTGAACAGACATCTCTACATTCTATTTTCAAAATTGTGCCCCCGTTCTCCTTTCAAAATCGAACGAATCCATTGAGAGTTTAAGCCGATCAGCGCGACATTAAGTAGTTCTTTATTATTTACGATATCAAACTAATAGCGCAAATGGTTGAATGACTGACGCCAACTTCAGCATTCGGTATTCATAACGAGATCTCTAAACGTGGCGTTTAGAGGGTGAAGAGGAAAGCAGAAGACATCTCAGGCCGAACGCTTTCGATGCTAAAACAGGACTGTTATTGCCCCGCATTAGAATATTGAGTGAGCATTATTTGGCTTCGATCGCCGATGTCATTAGCATCTCTTTTGTTTACTTAAACCTTGAAATTAGAAAGCTGGCTTTCAAAGCAAACGATTTTTGTAACAGCGCACGATATAGGTAGTTGGCAATGACGGCCCTGAATGAAAGAGCTTATAGTTCAACTTAAACTTATAAGTTATATCGGTCTATATCGGTTCTACTAGTATTGTATTTTTCATTTCACGAATGATTTGTAAAAAATTTGGAAGATCCATGTAATCATCGGATCAAGTAAGATTGATAGCAGTTAAGACAAAGATTGAAGGAAATCAGGAAACCAGGTCGAATATAATCTGACCAAAGGTATTGGCAAATAACGCTTTGGCCATTTCACACTTATGTACGCAAATAAAGCCTGAAAACATCTCTGCTAGCACTTCAATTTCTCTTGGCATGAAAATTTATTGGCTCACGTTACTAAAATTCATTTCTTACTTACTTACTTTTAAACTTACTTTTAAATAAGTGCGTATAAAACGTTTTTTTTTAATATATTTCAGAGAATCGTTCTTGGTAAACACAATGTTCGGAATGCCAATACCCGCGTCTATAGATCAAATAAGAGAAACTTGACTGTAGTAAAATCAATATCAAAAATAAAGAGCAAGATTATTTTATACAAGAAATTCGAAATCGAAAATTAGCACTTCTGACGTTACTTACCGTAACATAATACTTAAAAACAAAATAATCTTCGAGATAAACATATTTAAAATATACACATACAAGCTTAACCTAAATTAATTTTACTGACTGACAAGATTACTGTCAAACGATAATTTACTTCCGTACGATTAACTTCGTCGGACATTTGTTAGTTAACTTGAGCTACATAACGCCCAAATCTCGTTATACCCCCGGAACACTTAAGGTCATTTACCTTGTGTCGCTTCGCTGAAGTATTAATTCCAGAGCTTCCTTTGACATTCGATGTCAGTAATGAGTTGTGGCAAGGTCATTATTTAAAACAGAGATTTTCCAAACTCCTTCTAAATAATTATACTAATTGTCCAATTGGTTTTTATTTTCTATAATATGTTTCTCTATTTAAGTTAGTGCAGTTAGTTATTTACTGTAAAAACTTATTATATCCATAGTTTATGTTAAAAATAACTAAAGTTTATTACTTTTAATCGTAACATTTCATGTAGGTATAACTTTGATCATTGTTTTTCATTTTTCATTTATAACTATGAAATTGTCAACTAAATACTAATTTTCAGCGTGACTTACTAAATGGGGCGTCTTGGCTGACGTTCTGGAGCTTGAGTTGAGTGAATATCCGGCCACATAACGCCCCAAATTTCGTCGTGGCCCCGATCACTTAGGCCGTTAACCTCGATTGCCGCCTCGACGTGGCATTAGCTCAGAAGCATGTTTGACACGCGATGTCAGTAACGAGATACGTAGATACTTGTCACCGATCTTGTATTCATTATTTTGAGGGCAAAGTTTACTTGAGGACCGAATGATTGGCGCGATTTTGTTCACACTTGCTATTGAGGGCTACATCTATCTTTGATCAACTCAATTTCCCCAATTGAGATATCGGCCCATAATATCTACAGCAGTTGTAGCTGATTCAGTTACAGTTTTTCTCAAATTTTAGATTTTTTTATTGTAATTTTTTATTTCTAGTCAATCATGGTTCCAATTAGATTTGACTTTAGGATATTTTTCAAGTATGTTTTTGCACTTTTTTCATTTACGATCTCAAATTTAAGATCCTATCGATTTATTTATCAGAGTATAAAGTGTGCTATTCTCTATTTAATTATTTCTTGGGACAAAATATATCTATAATCATTGCTTAATTGTATTAATGTTTAATAAAAAGCTATAAGGATGCAGGTAGATACATATCGTAAGTACGTACTTTTATCGTGTATGCTTTATGCCTAAGCTTATGGTTTTTACCATCCAACTCCTTTGAAACTTTCCAGACGATCTAATAGGATCAATTTATCAGTCTAGTCCAATATTGAATAATATCTATATAAGGATATACTTAATTTCGATAAAATATATTTAAAAAAGACTGAATATTCGACTGTTTTTTATCGTCGATTTAACTTATGATGTGAATATTTTGGTCAATTGATAAAAAAATATTTTTAACTAGATCAAAAAGCAGCTTTTAAGGTTCTGTACTAACGGAACCCTATTACTAAGAAAGGGTAAAAACGGGACCTTATTACTAAGACTCCACTGTCCGTCTGTCTGTCACTGTCTGTCTCTGACAAATATATTTATTTTCTTGACAGATAAATATTTATAATACTCGGGTCATGGGTGTTATAGTGATGTGTTATAATTACTCGTATGTGTCGTCCATGCTACCCGCGACACAGGTAATAACCTACTGCAGGGGTATGAGTGTGTAAGCGTTTGTTGTTGTTTGCTTTAAAAGACATTTCAAAGTAAATTTAAATATGGCTATATACAATAGCTAAGTAAACTACTACTAGGAACTAGGATTTAATTTTCGCATACTCTACCTGTAGTATACGCTAAGTAGTCTGTCGTCTCCTACACCCACTTTAATTACCACCACAGATGACCATAAAGCTGACATGACGGTCAGCTATCTCTGGGATGTAGGTGATCTGTGGACGAAGAGATGAAAGGACTCTATGATGTAGTGCGGAACGACGTGGTAGGAGAAATATAAGTTGGTTGGATAAAAGTAATTAAAGTGAGTAAAAGGAGCCGATACTTAATAAATTATTAATAAAAGTACAGTACACTACCCTTTACTGTTTTATCTTATTTCCATGTAACCTCAAACATCATTGACCAAATGACCATCATAAAATACTGAACATCAACTTTCACACGCCACTATCACGCAACCTAACAGTACAATGTACGCGAAAACTCAGCTCACAACAAAAGCATTAGCCGAGATAACTAAACCAAAAAGCGATTGGTTCCTGCTATAACATTAAACCAATACTCCAGGGTGAACGTACAAGTTAATGCAGAGTACAGAGTACACATTCTGGAGAGCTAATGTAAAGGGCGTGTCAACCGTCGGAAGTCCCGAAACGGTATAGTGCTTATCGTACAATAAACACCGCACCGCCACTAAAAGCTTTGGAAGAAATATTTCCTTGAAATATATAGAAACGGTACATAAGTAACGGTAAATAAGGTAGTTCGTATAAGTTTAAAAATTAAAATGCAGTTTTAAATGGACTTTAAAATAAAATAGTATTTAAACTAATCTACTTTGTAATGTATGCAAAAATTATGCAGTAATACATTAGATACCTTTAAATTATTTTTTGAGCTCGTTGCCAAAAAAGCGAAGAAATACATAAAAATATATACCTACAATTATTTAACTTCAGCAAACACACATAAAAACATTCAAACAGGAAAGTTTGGCTTGGAATAACTTTCTAAACATACTTAAGAAAGAAAGTCACTTCAATATAATAGTTAAATCATATAAAATAAACATCAGAACTCATCTTTATCAAACGTAATTTTATCTTCTCCACGTCTCCTTATCATTAAAATATCCCAATTCATTGATTGACCCAAAAATAAAATGTTATAAGAAGGTCCCGAAGTTGAGGCTCAGAGCCCCATATAACATTCACAATCGAGCTCCACATTATACTTATTTACAGAATAGAGCCCGGCTGTTTGCAACTTTCACATAATGAAAAAGTTTGATCATGTTTTCCCCAGAAATGGAAAGAAAATAAAGTCGTCGATCGTTACAAACCGCTTGTTGCCTTCATGTAACGCGTTTTGCTCGTGTTAGAGTTGGGGTGAAATATTGTTAATATTTTTATTATTTTGTTACCCTTTATTGTTATTACTGTAACTCTTTATGCATTTACTTTTGTTAGTTACACACTTTTGTAATAAATATTCAGTATTGCGTATAAAACAGCTTTTATCTTGTACGTTCAATGTAATAGTTCTATTTTATAACTGCGACTATTTTTTTGTAATAGATAGGAATGCAAAAGTGTCCATTAGTGTAAGTTAGTTGTGTCAGTACACTCTGTCTTTCGGACAAATGGTGTTGCAGAGATCACTGCTGTATCGTAGAATCGTCTGTCGTTAAAATTACAGGTTTTATGCAAAATCTCATAAGTAAACCAAACAAATACGTATATCCGTATTTCATATTAGAAGACAATATTTTGTAACAGCCAGACATATCGATCGTAGAAGTTTGTTTTCGTTTTTGTACGAAATCCTAACTGAATAGGTCGGTTACGGCTGCCTAATCCTAATTTGATCCTTCTTTATTTTATTGCCAATTTAGTCCTTAGGCTTCTTAGTCATATGACTCACTTTTGCTTCAAAGATTTTTTCATCGCTTTGATCAACGCTGCCAAAACACGGTAGCGTTACCGTTTCAATCTTTGACGCTATCGACCCCATTAATACTAAATGGTATCAAGAATTTGTGGCAAAAAATGCTGTCTCGTTTTGGCATGCGTGATATTGATTACATACTTAATCAATCTAAATGTGTAAGACAAACAGCGCGGGAAGCGCTCATAGCCCGGCGGCTTGTGTCGATAACAAGAAGCAACAGTGGGCGCGGTCGGTAGTTGGATGGGTGATCGCTAGAGGGATTTCTTGAGCGTTTCCGTGCTTCGGAGTTCGGAGTAGTTGTAAGATATTAGATAACGGTCGTTAAGCCGTGTCGAAGGCTCTCGGGCAGAATAGAAACTTCCGCCACTTGGGTTGGTCACTAACCTCTCCACAAATCCGCACTGCAGCAGCTTGCTGGAGTATGCTCTAGACCTCGTCAAGAAGAGAGACCCGCGTAAGGAAAACATATTTTGGCAATTTTTTACTTACTTTAGGAATACGTAACTTGAAAGAATATAAAAAGAATAAATTAAAGAAGATTGCGTATACTTACACCACGTTTGATATTTTAGCATGTTTTTCTTTTGACAGTCTTTGCCAAACATAATGTAATCCGTAAGCGTATCCCTACATTTGATTAAATTTAGGTCAAAGATGAATCGTCGTGGAACTTTACAAATGCGTGGTAACGTGACAAACCACCCTTCGTGTACTTAATTAAAGACCTTTGTCTAGCCCTTCCACCTTACGAATTACAAAGCTCATGTAAGATTAGTTAAATGTTTTATTTACAGACTACAGAGGAGGTGCATTACTCTGTGTACATTCTTTAATTAAACTATAATGAGCTAGATGAGAATTGTTAAAAGATAAAGAAATTTTAACTTGTAATTAGAAATTATAAAAAGATTTAGCATTTAGGCTTTGGATAGTTGTAGATATAAAGAAATTAGGTATAGTGATTCCCCTCAGTACCACCTTAACATAACATAACCTAAAAATCGTATCTCTTGGGTAGCTTAGGCAATAACGATAAGGAAAACATTCGCGTTTTCTTTTCCCGTTAGAAGTAATTATCGACAAGCGGTCAAGAGTCAAGACCATTACAAATTACCTGATAGTTATCAAAAACTGTAACGGAATACTTTTGACGCATGGATTAAATTATCCCTTCACTACTTTAATTTTATTTATATGTAAGTATAGATGAGGTTTTTATAATAAGTATACCTACTTAATATAAATTATTTTTTTCAAGTCGTGACCAAAGCAAAGCAAGTCAAAGTGTTCGGTAGAAAAGAGATGTATTTTATTTATGCTACTCAAAACAGAACATCGGAAGCCTGGCGCCTAAAAGTTTATTGGGTAATAATTTACTATTAAAAAATAAGGTATTTAAAGTAAAAACAATAATATTATACATATTTTTAGTACTAATTACTAACATTTATAGCTGTGACAAAGAAAAATAAGCGCATTTATATTTAGCGGTAGCACATAAATTGCTATAGTAAAGAAAAGCCATGAAATGTTAACTATTCCGTGATGTAATATATTCCATATGAAGCCCCTTAATAATGGTGATTGGAGACCCAAATGGAACAGAAGAAACGTCTCATTCCAAACAGATTACAGCCAGTCTCAAAAGTTATAAATATGTGACAATTAACTAATGTTATAACTTTAGAATATGAAGTGGTCGCTTTTCAAAAACACAAAATATAAAGCTGAGTTTTTATCATAAAATTAATCCTTGTATAATTGTAATGTAATTACATACGTGTAATAACAGAAATGAACATAATTTATTTTAGCGTCACTCGTTCTAAAAATAAATTCCTAAACCGAGCCTGCAATTCTATTCCGCGTATGCATAACCATTGAAACTTAAACAAAAAACTTAATTAAGAGCCGCATTTTCATTTAGTTAATGAGCTTACCGAAACTCGTAACTTTAAGTATGTTTTTTCACAAAGCCTGTAAACAAACAATGCTTTTAAAATTATGCTTAAAGGCTTTTTAAAAAAATACACGGCTTTTGTAAAGTGAGGTCTAAAGTGTTGTCGGATGTTAAGCTGCCTTGTACACTTAACCATTTAACTCTGTGTTTTTACTTAGTTTAGGATTGTTGAGGCTTGAGGATTAGTTGAGCAAGATTTAAAAATCAATCTCGGATTAAAACATTTTTTTATATCAAAGTAACTTATTCCGTAGCTAAATATTAACGATAAGCCGTATTTTAGCCGTATTGGTGCGGCTTAGAATACTAACCCCAATCCCACGCCGGATGGGTGTCGTAAGAGGCGACTAAATCCGGTCTGCTGGTGGTAGGGCCCCTCGGAGGGTTTATATTGGTAATACCATTATTACTACTACTATTATTTCTTCATGGGGTTCGCCTGGATACCGACCACGCTTGAGCATGAGTCAGCCGCCATACGACTCGTCGTGTTTCGGCTGGAGGCTTGAGAGCCAGTTTTGCTTTCCTTTTCTTCTCTCTTTCTTGACCGGCAACGCATCTGCCATGCCTTTGGTGTTGCTGATGTTCATGGGCGACCGTTAATGGCACGAGTAACACAAACTTGGCATACACTTTAAACATTAATAGCCTAACTTAATTAATCTCTGTAAACTGCAGTCAAGTTTCTACTGAAACCACATAGTAGGTACTTATAATAAATACTGAAACTTGATTTCGATAAATAATCCATACTATTATAAAATAAAAGCATAGAGCAGGTATGATAAGTCCATCTTTGTTATTGTATAAACTATGGGGCAAGAAGTTAAATAAATAAAATAATTCAAAATTAAAAAAAAATGCCTGCTATCAAAAAAGCTATCATATACCACTACACTCTAATCTTCAGAAGTTCTTGTACTGTCGGGAGGCTACAAATGTAAATAACAATTAAAATATAAACACCTTTACTTGCTGAGCAACAAACGAGACGATTTAGAAGTTAATATTTTTTCAAGTTTTTTCAAGTCAAGTATTTAATAATGTCGTGAAAGCAAACATCAAATAAGTAATCAATGTATTACTATGTAATGAAGTAACATGAACACCAACCAAGTTTAAGTTCGAAAGTCACAGAAGTTTTCGTTCGTATTTAGTTCTTGAATACATTAAATGCAGGAAAACGCAATTTGTTACACCTCCCGAAGTTTAACGACTAAAGTTACTGTGAGAAAGACTAAAAACATATTGGAACACTTGCACAACGAATTGAATTCTACCTGTTACTTGCATGAATATTTTTCTGCAACTTTAATTGAAAAGCATTCATTCAATGTAAATCTTTCAGATCTATTTTGATTAGAACATGAATGCTATTAAAAGATATTATGTTCCATTGTACATTGTATTGTTCCATTAAAAGATATTATGTTTTGAATAAATATAATTCCCTTTTTTACATTTTTTGTACCCATATTTTTTATTTCTTATACAAAAAAGTAATAAAGTTATAATTTTTTATAGTTTGAGTTAATTTCTTGACTAATTATATTTTTTACAAAATGTATCATTTAAATGTAAATATTTTAGCTTCGAATTTAAACTCCTTCATTCATATTGATTACACTTACGCACGTAATCTTTTTAACACTCCGCTTCGGAAAAGAAAAGAGAAAGAATCTCCTCAACGCATCATTAAAAAAAATTACATAAATATTATTCACTACATAAATATTCCATAACCTAAGCAAAACTAGTTGCAGATTTCATACACTTAATGCGAGTCTAAAATCCACCCGACGTTCTTTACTACATACTGTATTGCCAAAGAAAAGCAATAGCTTAGCTACTTCAAAGATTTATAGGCTCTTTAAATTTAGCATGTAAGAGAGCTCGTGCAAGCTTGGGATACTTTTTAGATAAAAGGGATCTATCTTACTCTTGATGCTGGCTTCTAACCCTCTATTGGCATGACGTAAGATGTTTAACCTTAGTAAGATTTTTGCCACATTTTACTATTGCATATTACTGAATTTATTTACAGATTCGTGAACAAGGTGGGTTTTGGTTTGTGAATAACGTAAGGAGTTCATTGAATTTAATCGTCAATATAAATTGTAGCACAATACCGACAGAGGAATACAAAATTCCTATGTCGATTAAATTATGCAAAATCCACAATGAGTTATTCTTAAAATCACTATAAATATTATTATGCTATTATATTAACAACCTTCGCTTGGCTTCGGAAAGCCGCTGTATCCACTAAACTTAAATTGACATACCTATCTTTTTATTGTCTTTGTATTTTTATTGTTAACCGATTGAAATAAAACAAAACTGATATGTTACCCCAGGCATTATTACTACAACATATGTGTTAAAATTGCATGGAAACTGGTTTAACCATTTCTAAGATGAAACAAACAGTCAGTTACAGATTTATTATAATATACTGTATTATTATAAATTTTCTTTAACTTGGCTCAAATTTAAACATTTTAAAATCTAAGGAAAATTCTATTACCGCTAAAAACTTAATATTGTGACCGTTTTATACGTCACGATTTGCTAAAAGCTAAATCAAACGATATAGCGTGAGAGGTGACACTAAATGTTATAATTGGATTATGGTAATAATGAAACATAAGCGTGCTTCAAAACTGCATCGTAGTTGGTATATTTTATGGTTTTTATCAGGATTAACTAACTGGCATGCAATCCATCGTTAGCAAATATTGTTACATGCAAACTCATAGTCATTGAAAGTAACTATTGTAGTTGTAAATGGCGGATATTAATATTAATTAAATTTAATCACTCTATAATATTACTGGAAACCACCCTCGCTTCGCTTCCGGAAACGTTGCTTGGTAGATACACCCCAAAAACGCTCATTATAAGGTGAGGATGTTGGCTGTAACTCAAGTGTCCCTATACCCCTAATACTAACTTAATTCTGCTTCTACTTCTCCGAAATATTGTCCGAAAAAACATACACACCCACAGATAATATAAAAAAAATAAGATGTTCGATTTCGAAAACGTGCATCTCGACGATGCGCTAGTAACATTGGCAGTGTAAAAGTGATAGTAGACGCGTCGCATTTAAATTAAATAGTACTTTATTAATAACATTTCGTTACGTTGGCCACAATGAATTCCCCAGGTTTGCATGTCAAACCATTCCTAAACGAGAGTGCTGGCTCTCCGCCAGTTTCCGACCGCGCTTTTATATTTCACTTGTTCACCCCACAAAACATTTTCTTTTTCTCGTTACGTACATTTGCTGAATGTTTATGAGAGAATTAAAAGTTCAAAACCACTGCCCACTTCCCTCTGATTCATTTGCCGGGAACTTGCCGAGGGTTTCTAGGAAATAAAATTCATTAGTAATTAGTTGTGAGGAAAATTTCTTCTGTGTACCTTTCTTTATCAGGATAAATTTAGTAAATTGTTACGTTTTAATTAATCGAGTTGTTCTCAGAAATATTTGCTTTTAGAAGCTTTGGACGGATGAAAATTTACAATAATTTTGCTAAAGCTTTTAATATAATTTTATACGGTTGTCGCGATAATTTTAATAAAAGATGTTTTGTTACTCTTACATTTTACTTTCATTGTTTGATTTGAAATTTTATAGCGTTGAATAATAACCAGAACATTTACCTAATAAGAAAAAGGAACATAGGTAATTTTTTTTGTATTATCACAATTTATATCACAATAATAAAAAAATGAAACCAATCCTGTAATCATTAGTCTACCATTGTTTTGCAATAACAACAATACAACTACTTTTACAGCTGCCTTGCGGTTATACTTTACAGCATAAGTTTAAAACTTTCAAGAAATTGCCTGGTCGCTTCTGCCAATAGAAGTTTCCGGTGAAACGTTTTATCCAATCATGGTTCTAGCAAACGAACGAGATTTTGAATAATTTCAAAATATTTTTAAAATTATTTTACATAAACCAAAAATGGTTTTCCATTGTAAATAATTAACATAAATTGAATTAATAATACAAGCATCAGCAAAATCTACTTTGGAGTCGGATTGTTGGCAAGAATAAACAGTAGGTAACTGTCAAATGGATCCTTAATCCTTGTATCAAATCAGAATAAACGGATTGCCTGACCCAAATACATAGCGTTTTGGCAAACCCATAACGCTCGGTAAAACAAAAGGCACATCAATCATAACAAGAATATGGCAATATTCAACTTTTGCGGCTTGAATAATATAGTAATAATCTATATATATTATAAAACAGTAACTCGATAATGTCTGTACATTGAAGATATTTAAGAAAATTTGATATCAGGGGACTCCATAGGAGCAATAGAAAGTAAATCTGACATTTTTTAAAATCTTGTCTGTCTGTATGTTTGACACCGCATCACGCCAAAACCACTGGATGAAATTGATTGCGGTTTTCACAGTTATATTACTGGTGGTCTAACTTAAAATCTGGTGTATGTTTTATCCTGAAACGTCGCTTACAAGCCGAGATATCAATACATAGGACTTTTTGATACGCCACATAACAGCAAGAAATACTGAAATTGCCCATTAGAGGGATATAAGAGACTGTTTAGTATCGAAAATATATTTTATTTTTCCAAAAAAATCAATGTGTACAATTTTTTTTTTAATTTATGATATTGTCTATATATATTATAAAACAGTAACTCGATAATGTCTGTACATTGAAGATATTTAAGAAAATTTGATATCA
This sequence comes from Thymelicus acteon, assembly GCA_951805285.1. Classification (NCBI taxonomy): domain Eukaryota; kingdom Metazoa; phylum Arthropoda; class Insecta; order Lepidoptera; family Hesperiidae; genus Thymelicus; species Thymelicus acteon. The sequence goes on along the minus strand of OX638229.1, from coordinate 10,073,713 downwards.
GGGGACTCCATAGGAGCAATAGAAAGTAAATCTGACATTTTTTAAAATCTTGTCTGTCTGTATGTTTGACACCGCATCACGCCAAAACCACTGGATGAAATTGATTGCGGTTTTCACAGTTATATTACTGGTGGTCTAACTTAAAATCTGGTGTATGTTTTATCCTGAAACGTCGCTTACAAGCCGAGATATCAATACATAGGACTTTTTGATACGCAACATAACAGCAAGAAATACTGAAATTGCCCGTTAGAGGGATATAAGAGACTGTTTAGTATCGAAAATATATTTTATTTTTCCAAAAAAATCAATGTGTACAATTTTTTTTTTAATTTATGATATTGCAGTGAATTAGTTCTGCTAATCGACAAGAGATGTCAGTTTAGGTAAATAGAAGCCATAATTGAAAAATGTAAATAGGTCTGAGAATAAATCTTTTATTGAAATTAATGTTTACATACACATATTATTTTTAATATTTAACACATTGGGGTTTTAAGTTTTACCCTACTCAAACAATAACACGTAACTATGTTAGATTGTGCTATCGGATCCCTATATTCAATTCGCTGTATGATGGTGTGGGTCAGAGTTAGCGACAATAATATGACACAATTTAGGAGAATTATCAAATGTTTTTTTTGTAGGTACATAAATAAAAATCTTAAATTTTGACAAAGTATTAAAATTTAGATTTCCTTATTGTACTGGAGGAATAGACACAGAAAGTAGATAATAATAAAAATAAAAATCCTTTACATATTTAATAATCACAATGAGTAAGAAATCAAAATATTTGCGAATAATCAGTATACACTTACGTAAGTATACACAATACTCTTACTCACCTACTGGTCAATGCGTACCAAGCCAGTCCCGCATAGGCTACTTATGACCGGACGTATGTAAGTGCAATACAAATAACTAAAATACTTTTGAATTTGCAAATAGCCACGTAAAAGGAGACGAGCCACCTGACGCTAAATTGTCATCGTCCTCCATGGATGACTAAAAGCGTCGTCCGTGATCAGACTAAAGGCATGCCCATGCGTTGTCATCCAAGAAAGAAAACAAGAATGAGAAAATAATAAATTATGAAGATGATCATATTTCCATTTTATCAAGTTTAGAGAGAGAGAGTTGTTTATGATCTAGCAGAGCTTAGAATTAAGATGGAGACAGAGTGGCGGCACAAGTTTGCGTGATCTGGTGAGCAGCATGGGGACCATCTTACACACATTATTACTTGCTCAGATAAAAACACACAGTAAGTGGAAAAAAAGGAAGAGGTAGTGCCAAGAAAACACTACCTAATTCAAATGGAAGAATAACTCAATTAGGTTAGGTTTGGCTGTTTATACTTAAGTGGAAAAATTTGTCGACGTCTATGAATAAATAGGAGCAGTCCAGTATTCCAGTAGTCTGAATTAAACTGTCATTTATAATCTCCAACTCCTACAATGTCCTGGTTTAATTTCGGGGAGGTGTAGTCAAAGTAAAACCGTTTGTTTTTTTTTCATTTGTCTTTATTAATCTCAGTATATCTTAATTGTTAGTTTTACTAGATAAAATAAATAACGCTGTCTCTAAACTTGATTGAATGAAAAATTTAATCTTCTTCATATTTTTTATTATTTTTGATCATTGATTTTAGATGCTCTACTGTTTGTACCGAAGTAAATATAGCTAGATGGTTCAAACTTTGAAAGTAAAAATACTGTTCAATGAATAAGAAGAGTGAAATGTTTCATAATGTTGGAGTTTTAATCACAGAATGTATGAAAAGAAGACGGAAGACATTTTGGATTGGAGATTTGGTTTAAGTTTTCTGAATCTGAGTTGACTTTTGTTGAAATAATGTTAGTAGGATATGTTTCATATGTTTTTTTTTTCAATTATTCGGTCCAGAGTATAAAAAAGGTAAAATTAATAGTCGACATGGTGATGATGGTGTATCTTGAAGAACAATTATTGTAATCCTGAATGGACGGAAATAACGTAACCGTTTTTATAGATATTTGCTGTCGATTAAGTCAACATTGTGAAACCAGTCCAGCATTGACCCATTCAAGGTTTGATGGCGTATCTTAGAATAGAAAACAAATATGTATGACCATAGGTTGTGTTGGAGACTAAATATGTAACTCCTGAATTGATGGAAATAATAGAACCGTTTTTAAAGATAGTTTAAGTAGTTCATATTGACATTAAAAAACCAGTCCATCATTGACCAATTCAGGATCAGATGGTGTATATACATAAAATCCCACTAATATTTCTAAAGCGTATATTAAGATTTTTTTACCCTCGCTAAAGTGGCTCAATGGATTTAGATGAAATTAAGCTCACAGATATTTCATATCCCGCATCAAAAAATTAGGTGCATGTTCGTCGGGATCAGGTCATTCGAGGGTCAAAGATGGATCTGCTTCTTCAGGTTAAGGGTATAATTTAGTTTGTAAGATGGGTTTACAGGTTGTAGTTATTGTTTGGACTAGCATCATTCCAAAAAAAAAACTTAAACTTATTTGTATTTGGTTAATTGATCGCAATGTCCATTTAAGGGAACGACAGTTTTGCAGCGGCAAAGTTAAGTTTGTTACTGAATCATTTAGTATTGCTCTTATGTTCGGTTCTGTAAGTTTGTACAAAACCCTCGGTACCAAAAAATTCGTATTTGGCCTGGATCTTTTTTAATTCCTAATTCTCAAGTCCACGCAGACGAAGTCGCGGGTAGAAGCTAGTATAGTAATAAAAGTCAACTGTAATATGATATGTATTTTAAATTAAGTTTAATTTTTTTGGTAAATTTATAGACGATCTCTTATAATAATTATTAGCTTCACTACTTTGAAACAAAGGGACTCGTGGCCTGAATTCTTTTGGTGACAGAAAAAATCATCTGAAGTAAAAAGTTAGGATATAAAATCAAAAATGTAATCCTCAGAGCAAATTTCTTTATTTCATCATCGAAACAGCATCTGTGGCATCGTTCCAACTCTCACCGCACTTTGCAGACAGTCCAAGATACACCCGAAGAATGAAATGGTTCACTTCACCTTTTCTTATGTCGACTATGACAAGGAAGGTCTAACAGAGTTTAAGTATATTATTATTTTGATCTAACTTACATAATGACGCAAATAAGATTTATATGCCACAGTTCCTTTTCAAGCCAAAAAATATTCAGGTTTTGTTATTATAACCGTTCACAGTTATCTGTTATAGTGTTATAGTATATATTATAGATATTTTTTTATTTATTATTCGTAAAAATTAGGAGCCAGACAGACAAGCGATTACGGCCTTTATATCTATAAAAAACCCGACTAATATTAAAATTTCAAAGTAATATTTTCAGAGCCGATTCCATCCTATTTTGCTTCTAAATTAATACGGATATTGATTTAAAAATGATTTTACATTTTCATTCCATTGTAGAATGCTATACAAGTATTATTACTTTACTATTTTTTATTATCACAAAAAGCTGAAAATTACTTGCGTTATAATCACAAAGAGCTATTAAGTTCATTGTAAACTGCACGTAGTTTTAATAAATTCAACTACATTTTCGTCCATTCAGAATAATTACAGTTTTTACAAAATCCGGAGCTTATTCATTAAAAGTAATTTAGAGCGTGCATACCTACTTGCAGTCTTCCTGTGGATAATTAAACAACGTTATAAAGGCAATCTTACATTAGATCACTTTTATAAATTGTTGATGATTGAAATGAAGCTCAAATAATTTTTAACAGACATCAAAAACGAAGGTTATAAATTCGTCACGTTTTTATTTTATTCTAAGTTTTGCTAAATATTCACATCTGATAAATAATTTATTAGGGGTTTCAACATTTACATAAAATTTTGTAAGTTTATATATATAAGTATTTGTTTTTAAGTTAGGTTAGGTTAAGTAGATTTGCTTGAATTACATACAGAATTAGGCACTCATTTAGATCTCAATTCGTAGTTTTGAACTTGGCTCTCATTTCACATTTATGTTTTTGGTGAGATACTATTAACTGTATATTTGCTTGTCAGCGGAATTCTTCGATACTAGTAATCAGATTGTTACCATTATTTTTTATTGGTGCACAATGATAGACAGTAATGATTTCATGAGAATTAATTTTCTATTTTTTTTTAAGGACCAAAACGTACAATGAATTGAATTTTGATCTTTCCATTGAAAAAACATCTCGAAACCTCGATCGAATACTAATATATCTAGATAATAATTAAAATGTCCAAAAACAAATGTTTTTCGGGTGAACTGAAAATAACTAAAGATTTAATCAATTAAAAAAATACTTAAAAGTATAAAATCATATTAAATTATAGACCGATTATTATTTTCAAATCAAGACAACTGAAAACATCAATATTTTCAATCACTAAAGTTCAAATATGAAATTTTCAATTTTTCATTTTAACTTTAAATTTCATACATTCTCATATCATTGTCAAGCTACCATTAAATACTCTAGAGATTTTGCAATTAAAATAGTATTACAAAAGCAATTTCACGTGCGACAGCCCGCCTTTGTCCGCTAGAGGGCTATTATTATGAAATGTGGCTTGACTCGGGCGAAAACGGTTGTTCACAGGCAGATTTATCGAATCTATTAGATGGTACATACCCACAATGCAAATTTTAAAAGGACTTTTAACCACTGGTCCTTTAACCTATAGTGGTACATTAACCTATGGTCAATGACCATAGAAATAGTTTGCTTAGCTCTGCAGTTACAAATAGCTTCCATAGCATGTAGGTATTAATTGTGCAGAAATTTAGAACTAAATAATATAATGATGGTTAATTTTAGTTCTGATTTCAGAAATATAACTTTTAATGTCTGTTATAAATAGGCACTACAATCATATCACACTACAACCATAAAACAATAACTATATTTGTGGGCGCTACTAAGAAAGACACGTTTGTGGATGCCAGCGACATCACACGTAATCGCCTGCCGCCATTTTTCCGTTGCAATGTATTTGCATATTGTTCTTGTTTTTATTTTATGCACATAAATAGTCCGGATTATAGTTTGGAGCCTGTTAGTCTCAAAATGTGTCCACGCCAGTCACATTTGACAATATTGCTTCTTGATCAGCTAACGTGTTATTCTAAATTGATGTGTAATTGGTTCTTAATGAGGGAATAGGTATTGAAATTTTTTATCTTTTATAAAAACAGATCAAATCCCTTGAGTAGCTCATAGCACAGAAAATCTTTATTCTGGGTCGACCAAGTATGTACTTACATCTAAGTCTTTAAGTACCCAGTGTCTTAGAAGTTCATGAGTTCATTTGTAATACGCGCGAACTTACTACAGAGGATCCGGTCACACTACTGTAACAAGACGACGAAACTTGTTATAATACTCTCTGGCTAGTGGAATACTCGTGTATTGCTCGATTCATGTTCTATCTTAGAGTAAGACAAGTAGCAGAAACAGTAGATATTTGTAGTCCAGTCTTTGGTTAAATTTTATGATGGTACAGTTATTAAGTTAAAATTATTTATAACGAAATCGATTCATTTTTGAACCTAAGATAGGCTTATTAAATTATCATGTGGGGTTTTAGTTTCGTTTTAAGTAATAACGCCTCACGACTACATATTTCAGAATGGAATTCACCTTTAATGAATAACTAAATACAAACAAATTCCAAAATATAGAAAGTAAAAAAAATCTTTCAAAGCCTGAATTCGAATACATGGATAACGTAAGAAAATACCTTTGGAGATTAACTTGGTGATAAAAAACCCAAAGACTCCCAAAATAATGCACCTAATCCATCATTACCTCGTTCTTAGATCAGAAAGGTTTGTCAGGATTGAACACGTCACAGAGATCCTTAAAGTAACATTTAAATTTAATTTTCCAGGAAACAGACTTGTGATACTCCTTCATATTTTTTCTTAGTATAAAAAATAAAGCTTTCCTCGAAGCCCGTTTCTTTAAAACTTATCTGATGATTTCTTTATTTTTAATTTTAAGAACAAGACATCTTCGTAACAGACTAAATACTTACGAAAAGAGTTTCAAATTAATAAATAAAGTGAAAGCATTTGATCTAACCAACAAATCTAATAATCTTCAAAGTTGATTTCTTGAATGGCGATGTAGGATTCTATCAGTTACTAATCCTCTGAAAAGGGTAAGGCGTAAATGGAGAAACCTGATACGGCTCGTTAATAGATACAGTTTTATTGCGAGTAGTTTTGTAATTACTTGGAAAAGGGTTTGCCAACTCATTCAAGTCAATTTGTGAGTGAATTTTTTCAGAAGTTCCATTAGACTTACTGATATAATCTTCTCTTTTGTGTAAAACAACCTTGTAGCCAATTTGTTGTTAACTTTAATGCTGAGTAAAAAGTCCCGGGTTTGATTATCAAATAAATCTTATTCTTGAATGATTCATATAATTATTTATTATTTATATACAAGTCAATGCTATGTATTATGTGATATATATCTGTATATTAAATAAATTAAAGCCTTCTAACGTATTTCAGAATGATAATTATCAAGTGAAAGATTACAAAGATGGTTTATCAGAAAAATACATCTTTTAAAACACCCTTACAAACGAATTCACGAAGATATTATAGAAAGCAACGCCAATGCAAGTCAAACTCACTTAACCTCGACTTTTAAACTTCATAGAAACCGTCCAATCTTTGTACCCGACTGCCAAGAAGGGTTATTAACGAAAACTATGCAAAATATCTAGAGCTTATTTTACAACTGACAGCTCCAACAAAGCTTATTCATGTTGATACAGAACTTGGTATTTTTAACCGACTTCAGAAAAGGAGGAGATATTCAATTTGACTGTATTTTTTTGTTATGTTACCTCAGAACTTTCGACTGGGTGAACCGATTTTGATGACTCTTTTTTAATCGAAAGCTGGGGCTTGTCATGTGGTCCCACTTAAATTTGAGCGAGATCTGATAAGTAGTTTTTGAGTTACTTTGAACTCGGTTATTTTTTATTACGAAATATTTTAAATTTCACACGATTATTGGTTTTAAAACGATTTCGTAGTGTATTGTGTGTATGTTTTAATTTGTATTATGTTTCAATAAATTGTGTGGTACAGTGTAGAGGTATATTTTGGAACACCTACGCACACATAACATTGTCCTTTTGTAGGGTTCCATAGATAAAACGGAACCCTTATAATTTCATAATGTCCGTTTGTCCGCAGCTTAGCGCACTGTATTAGAAAACTGTAACTTGGCATGGATAAAATGTATATCTAACATTCTTTTATTAAAGCACAAACTGAAATAAATTCAATAAAATCTTTAAAAAAAACTTGGTTACCTTTCTTACAGATAAGGTGGGGATAAAATTTTTTTCTCGTCTACCCCATATGATACCCATTTGGGGTAACGTTGAAAAGGTCAAAAAAGCAAAAGCACAAAATTATAGTATTTTAAAATATTAATTTCATCTTATTTCCAGTCATGTCTGACCTATACTGAATATTTTAAGACTAAAATAAATATGGATGTAAAATAAAATAAAATGTGTTAAATATATTAACTTAAAAGTATTTTTCGGTATTTGTCATAATGAAATTAACTTTTATGCTGTAGGTAACCCAATATATTCGATAAGATTTTCATACTATACACTTTGAAGGTTCTCATAATCTTAGCCTTCATGAATTTGTCACGTATCATGACCACCTTTCTTACAGATACCTATGTCAGAGTTAGCAATATAAAAGAAGATAAACATATAAGAATAATGTGTCTACAAAAATATATCCCTGAATCTCCAAAGCTCTAAACACAATTACGTACGTGACACGAAATAATAAAAAAATATTCTTAGTCAGAACGTATATCAAATCTCACTACGGCAAACAAGTAAGCAGTAGGTAGGTATACTATGCCTTTGGTAGTAATATTTCCTTAATATTATTTACGACTATATGTATAGTAACCGCTCTCGCTTCGATTCAGGTCGCCTAGATCTCTTAGTACCCAGTACTCATTACGCACAGTCAAAAAATTATATCCTGAATTTTTCTCGTCTACCCTAGGTCTACCCCTTAATTTGAAGTATCGTTGAAAAGTTCTTTCAAAAATATTGTGTCGGCAAAGAACATTTTTCGAGTCTAGAGTCCGTTTGGAAATATTCGGCTTTAAAATCTATCTTAAAATGCGAATTTTGGTCAGAGTCAAGTGTGTGAGGAATACCCTGCTAGCTAAACCATTTAGACATGTGCAAAAATACAAGGTATGATGAACTTAAAAAGAAAACTCAAGGTAGGTTAAGGAAGTTAATCAGTAATTATTGTCCATTAACTTACAACTACGGACTACATTGTGCGTGGCCTGACTGACACGTATTTTGCCGTCTTTTTTATTTTTATTTCTAAATATTTATGAGTTTCGAAAAATGAAGAAAGGTACTATTAGTAAGAACATAATGTGATTTTAAATATTTGATTTTTAACGTATTTAACTTAAATACTTGGCGTAGTAATTTTCTGAGGTTTTATAGCTTCATCAACATCGAATGTTTTTACCCACAAAACTCGATAGCACCTAAATACGTCGGTAAAATACTTCCCGCAAAATCTACCGCTCCATCTCTCGAGAGACCTAGATTTACAGAATACACGGGCGCTATATACTCCATTTCTCACTTGCTCGCGATATAAAAAGGAAATCAAATTGCATGGTAGCACGCCGAGGTATTAACTAGTAAGTGATCGTTTAGAACATCTAATTGTGTCTGAGATTTCCTAATAAATGACTAATAGAAGACTAAAGGGATTTGATCTCCTTGTATAATTTCACCAAGTGTAAGCGCTCTTACGCACGAGCAGCACGTTGCAGTCGACAGAGGCAACGCACGTCGATGGTTGCATTCGACACGTCGACAGCAGGCCGACAGCAGCCGCCGACATTTTAACTTTGAATATCAGCGTTAGCTGTCGACCGCTGAAATAGATACATAATCTGTTAAATTTATAATTTGATTTATTTTCGTAATGCAATAAAATTAATAATTCACTTACCAATGGTGTTTTTTTCAACTATGGATTTATTCCACACCTGGAGGGCTATCCTCTAAAATACAAACTCGAAATCGAAGCTCACTCAAGTGAGACTCGAAAGCGAACTTGCATCATCTTGATATGTTATTCTCTGATCATCTAGTAGGGGCTTGCGAAGTGAAGTGACTCTCGAACTCGAACTTCAAACGATTAAAGATGGCCTCGGTATGGTATTCTTACTGAATACATAATTATATGTCATTCTCTAATCATGTAGCACGCACTTGCGAAGTGAAGTGAGTCTCGAACTCAAACTTCAATTTTGAAACTCATCGCGGATTCCGCTGTCTAGTTACAAAACAGAATAGCCTTACGGTCATTTATTATGGTACGATGTAGTGGGCAGACTCACACGTAGAGATTACCGTAAATAATTTAGTGTCTCGAATGGATAATTGACGTCAGAAAGAAATCTATAATATATATGTATACCCAACTAGCTTTCAACTAGGGAGGTTCGTTTTCAGATAGCATGAATTTTATATTAAACCGTTCTTCTTAATTATTCAACTCTCCTTCAATATCGTTCGTCTACGTTTGACGGACTACGAGTATTTCAGCACACTTTGGAAACAAAATGAAAAAAGTAGAAGACCTTATTTGTCGAACAAGACTAATTTCTTGTGAAGGGTCTTGCCTTAGGTACTTCGTGAAACATGTTTTGTCGTGTCTTCGAGAAGTTTTCAAGATAAACTTAATACACAAAGTAAACGCCAACAATGAAATGAGGTTTGAGGGTCCTGCGCGTTACTAAGGATCTTACAAGACTGCTGTACAGCTATATTGTTTAAAATTTAGAAAGTTACTACACAAATATGCCTTCCTTTCAAAATAACTTTTGTATCAATTGTAAATAAATCTACACTAATATTACAAACAGGAAAGGTTTGTATTTTTGGATGTTTGTAACGAATAAACCCAAAAACTACTTGACCGATTCCAAAACTTCTTTCACCAGTAAAAAGCTACATTTTACTGAGTAACATAGGCTATATTAGGGTTCCGTAGCCGAATGGCAAACAACGGAACCCTTATAGATTCGACATGTCTGTCTGTCTGTCTGTCTGTCTGCCCGTCCGTATGTCACAGCCACTTTTCTCCGAAACTATAAGAGCTATACTGATGAAACTTGGTGAGTAGATGTATTCTGTAAACCGCATTAAGATTTTCATATAAAAATAGAAAAAAAACAATAAATTTTGGGGGTTCCCCATACTTAGAACTGAAACTCAAAAATGTTTTTTTCATCAAACCCATTCGTGTGGGGTATCTATGGATAGGTCTTCAAAAATGATATTGAGGTTTCTAATATCATTTTTTTCTAAACTGAATAGTTTGCGCGAGAGACACTTCCAAAGTGGTAAAATGTGTGTCCCCCCCCTGTAACTTCTAAAATAAGAGAATGATAAAACTAAAAAAAATATATGATGTACATTACCATGAAAACTTCCAACGAAAATTGGTTTGAATAAGATTTGATAAGTAGTTTTTTTTTAATACGTCATAAATCGTAAACCGCAAAAAACATTGATCAAAGTTACAACGAACTACAAGATCTTTTATATTATGTTACTTGCTGCTACGGAACCCTTCATGGGCGAGTCCGACTCGCACTTGGCCGCTTTTTTTATGCATCTTAATATATATGATATAAATTACGTGTCACGTTGTTTGTCCGCGATGGATTCCTAAACTACTTAACCGATTTTGATCAAATTTGCACACCGTGTGCAATGTTGCAGTTTGATCCATTTGTTGCAGTATGACCTGAAAGATAGGATAAACGAAAGGTTTTAATAAAAAAAAATTGACAGAACGAAGTCTGTCCGGGCAGCTAGTATATGTATAAATTTGTTAGAACCAAGACGATATTCGTCGAGTGCGTAAACAGCCTACAAACGAACACAAGGGCCGGTACTTATCACTGGCGCCCATGGACATTGGACATCAGTGGGTAAAACCAAAGGCATAACCAATACGTCGTCGGCTTTGTCAAAAGTCGATCGATTATTATTTTTATCTCTTGGACCAAAATACAATATACTTTCTTTTTTTTCTGTACCAACTTTACAATATTGTTTCATCCTCGTACAACATTACACATATAATATTATTAAGTGGTAATGACTTGCTAATGGAGGAAAAGACCACTTGTATATTCTCTCACTTTACAACACGAAATGTCTGCAGAAAATGCCGGATATTCCTGCCAACATTCATTAGTACGAAACGTAACACCAATCGACTTCAGTACGTATGTATATGTTACCGGATATCTGTATAATGCTGGTATTCAACACAATTCCTAGGAAATGTGTCTAATACCTGGGTCGTTTTGGCAATGTATTAAATTATATGAATATTATCACCATTACATAGTTTGCCTAGGTAATGTATACGTTTCCCAACTACTGTACAGAATACCTGCAGGTCCACCGGCAATGAATAAAGTTAGATTTGGGTATGTATAGTCAACTTGGACGGAGGTTGGAATTAAGAATTTACTTAAAAACACACTCAAAACAAATTATAACCTGCATGAATAGATATTTTTTTATACATTTTAAATTAATGCTTGACCGAAATCACACTTGATGGTAAGGAGAGATGCAGTCTAATGGCTCCTACACTACACTGCTCGCCTACGCAGCTTCGGATTTTTCAAAATTGGTGACAGAACCGACTTAGTCAACCCCGACCCCACGTGGTACTAGTCTGCCCTACCCCTAGAGTGAATGTAAACCCCGGAGGCGCGGAGGGAGAGCAGCCCCCGCCCGCTGTAACAAACTGCAGGCACCATGTGAGCCGAAGCGGCTGAGGCTGGTCGCCGCAGGCGACCAAAAAGCCGAAGCTGCGTAGGCGAGCGTGGAGTGCCTGCAGTTTGTTACGCAAGGGCGGAGGGGCTGCACTTCCCGCAGCGTCGGAGATGTTTGGAAGCCTTTTTATGTATCAAAAACCCCTAAATTCTCCCTAAAAGTGCATATTTCACCGGAAGATGACTATTTGCAAAGCATGCTGTGGTTACCTGTAATTGTAGGAACAGTAAGATTTAATATGATAAGTAACAACTTGTATTGCAAATGATGAAACTGTATCTTATGTTGATAATCCTATAATAAATAAATAAATAAATAAAGATAACAAGAACCGCAAATTTACAAACCTAGGTTTATAAACAATAAATATACAACCAAATGAATATTACTCTAACTGAAACATTCGCTACTTGAAAGTTGGCCTTTTGAAAAGTGTCATTATAAAAGGCAGACCAAACGTACAGTTGGCAACTGTTAGGTTGGGAAATTAAAAAAAAATGTGATAAGTTGGCAAATGATTATTCGGCGAAATAAAATTCTGCGAAACGTTAGTTGGCAAGTGATAATCGGCCAAACAATTTTCTGCGAAAAGGCAGCTTAGAGAACCGTCTTTTACACACATTACCAACTACGCATGGAGTATTGTATAGAATGCCAGGGCTAAGTATAAAATAAATAATATTCAAAACGTTACCTGAACGTTTTAGATATTCTATACATTGCCTAGGTATTGTATAGAATGCTGAATTATACAGATATCCGGTAACATATACATTCGAAAAGTTAACATTATTTTTAACCCTGTTGTATTATCACACGTTTCAAATTCCCAACACTCAAATAATTGTCTCAAATGTGTTGTACGTATTAGCAATGGTTATCAAATAATATTATAGAAACATATTGGGTAAATATAAACGTAAAATCTTAAAAATATTCAAGAATACGTATATTTTTAATCGACTTCATAATAAAAGAACTAAAAACATGCCTTTATAGAAAATCCAACTACAAAATAGAAAATAAATTTGAATTAATAATCGTGTAATTATAATAAAAGCGTGAGGCGCTTTTTAGGGTTCCGTAGCCAAATGGCAAAAAACGGAACCCTTATAAATTCGTCATGTCTGTCTGTCTGTCTGTCTGTCTGTCTGTCTGTCTGTCTGTCTGTCCGTCCGTATGTCACAGCCACTTTTCTCCGAAACTATACGAACTATACTGTTAAAACTTGGTAAGGAGATGTATTCAGTAAACCGCGTTAAGATTTTTACACAAAAATAGAAAAAAAATCAATAAATTTTGGGATCCCCATACATAGAACTGAAACTCAAAAAAAATTTTTTCATCAAACCCATACGTGTGGGGTATCTATGGATAGGTCTTCAAAAATGATATTGAGGTTTCTAATATCATTTTTTTCAAAACTGAATAGTTTGCGCGAGAGAAACTTCCAAAGTGGTAAAATGTGTGTCCCCCCCCCCCCCGTAACTTCTAAAATAAGAGAATGATAAAACTAAAAAAAATATATGATGTACATTACCATGCAAACTTCCAACGAAAATTGATTTGAAAGAGATCTAATAAGTAGTTCTTTTTTAATACGTCATAAATCATAAACCGCAAAAAACATCGATCAAACTTACAACGAACTATAAGAACTTTTATATTATGTTACTTGCTGCTACGGAACCCTTCATGGGCGAGTCCGACTCGCACTTGGCCGCTTTTTTAAGATATTAATAAAATGATAATCTTTCTTTCTTTTCTTTCTTTTTTTTAAATATTGAATTATCATCGGCCCTCTATAAGGTCTACGAAGTTTAAATGAAATCTGACCGTTTGAATTGGGTCAAAATCAAGTCCAAAAGAGTCGGTTACAAACATACATACAGGTGAAGCATATAAAACGTGAACTAACATATAGAACGTGTAAAAAGGAGGAGGTTCGCAAATCGACAGATTTTTTGAGTGTTACCTTAACTTTTTACTGGGTATACCGATTTTAAAGATTCTTTTTATATTAGAAAGCTAGTGCTTGTCATATATTCCCAATTAAAGGAGGTCGCCAAAATCCCATACACCTCTGGGCTAAGAACGTCATTAAGGTAACGTATGTTAATGTACGTTATATTAATGATTCTTATGTTAAATATAGTTATGTTATACATAAATATAGTACCTGTATTTCATTAACTCAAACAAGTTTTCAAAAATTCTATAATGCTCACTGCAGAGTACCTACTTCTTGGTTGCAATTCCGTAACTGAGGCAATTCATCATCCAATCGTTGAATAAATTCAGTTTCCTAGGAGGTCGTTCGCAAGAGCAGAAATTGTCAAATCCGTAAAACAAAGCAAAATTCGTAAGAAACACACCGAAATAACCAAGAAAGAAAACATCCGTAAGCGAATGTCACTGAAAGTATGAAGACGAATGATCGTTTGTCATTAGCAGTTTCACTTTGACATAAATAAGACTAGCATAAGTAGCTTCACTTTCAGTGTTGTTTAAGTATGTACATCGAACATAAATGCCTAGAATAAAAATGGAGTAATGATAAATGATGATGAATAAATGAATGAAGATGAATAAATTTGTCATTAATATTTTTATGATTGTAACTAATTAACTATTCCTGTTATTTGATAGTTCCTCGTTTGTTTCCCATAACAACATTATGAATGTGACGACGGATGATAAAGTATTTACATTTTTAAGTGAATATCCTTTGTCATAAAGTCAATAGTTTTGTAGTAAAAATCGATGGTTGAAATTATTCATCCGAATAAACTATTTTTTTACTTTTAAACCACATTCCAATTGTAACTTTATATTATTATTTTATATATTTAATCAGACAAAAATCTAGTTTTTTTGGAGGTAATATGGTTTCTGTAATGAACATTGAAGCAGGCCCAATTTTGGCGATCTCCTTTGAGCGAGATCTGACGAGGCGTTTTTGAATTATCCCTAATTTTGAAGTCGGCTATTTTTTTTCAAGAATTATTCTTATTGCATACGAGTAACCGCCCTCGCTTTGCTTCGGTTTTCTTATTTTTTTACACCTTGGGTTACATTAGTGGAGTTTTAGTAAGGATCCCTAATTTTTTTTAATATAATATAGCCTATGTTACTCGGGGATAGTGTAGCTTCCCAACAGTGAAAGAATTTTTGGAATCGCTTCAGTAGTTTCGGAGCCTATTCAATGCAAACAAAAAATCAAATCTTTCCTCTTTATATATTAGTATAGATATAGATGAACTTTACATTGGCATGTTATGACTACCTTTAAGTGAAATTATATGTTTCTAGTATTCTAAGGTCCAAAATGTGAAATCATGTATTACATATAATTTTTTGGCGGTTGTGTTTTAATTATATAATTAAAACAAGGAAGCTTCTAATTGAGTCAATTTCACAAGATGATTGAAGACTTGCATAATTAACCGCTCACATTGTAAGAAGACCCAATACTGTGGGACAGTTTTGGTTGATAAATTATGTGAAGAGATAATTCGAAGCTACATAATTTAATTAGGCATAGGTCGTAAAATTTGGCGTCTTAAAAGCCCTAATTCTCACTTGACTAATTACCTTCAACTAATGTCGGCAAAGTTTGTAAAGCAACATTACATAATTATGATAATATCGTTAACGATAATAATATGATGTTTTCAGTTACTATGAATTTCACATAAACCAGAAACTGATCCAAAAAATGGGTCTACTATCAGTACAACAGTAAAGCATTGTATTTTCATATCTCGTAGGTAAATACCGTATCTCAGGATTAATTCTGTGTTTTTAGGAATTTTAGAGGCTTCTGACAGGATTATGTGTTTAGTGGGACATTGAGAGAAAAGACACCTAAATTTTTAGGTAGGTATTGCATAGAATTGTTTATTACTTTCGCGTATATTCAAATGCCTGATATTTGTCAGGACTTTTCACTGTATTTAGTAACCCTGCTTTCAAGTAAATTTGTTATTTAATCTAACAATAACAGTCAGGACAAAATTAATTTATATTTAACTATAACATAAAAATGTATGAGTATAATATAATGTACTTAAATACAAAATGTGAGCAACTGTTACATCTAAAGATCCATATAACAGTTATAAAAATATATTATCAAGGGAAGTTTAACTTCGTAAGTAATGCAAATGTATGAAAAGCGGAGTGTAAGCGCGAGGTCTTATGAATATTCAGTCGATCAGAATCAGAAAGTTTTTCTTAAAGCTTCTTTGAGAAATAAAGCTAGACGACTAGATCACTTCTGCGGAGATTTGCTTATAATTTTGACTTTGAGTTTTTCTACTGCTTCCTTTATGATTTTTATATAATAAAATATATTTCTTTGCCTGCCAAAGGTTTCATTTACTCCTCTTAAAATCTTAATGAGTAAATTTGAACGCATCATACTCGATTTCAATATTAATAATCATTTTGATCTTCTTGAACTTTTGAATGCGGTCGTTCAATGCTAGCTGTGCAATTAAACGGCTGAATGAACCAGTTCGCTGTGACATTTACAAAGCTATCAAAAACAATTTTAAAATAATTTATTCATAGGGATAGGTATCTAAAACACTAATGCTTAATTTAAAATATTATAGGAGAAGATAGTAGGGTAGGGTAGGAACAGATATAAAAGCAGTCACCCTCAGTAGCCCGGTTTCACTTTTTTTTGGCGCTCTCAGCAAGTCGTACAGAACGGTGTCTCGATATATTATTTTTATGATTTGTAAGTGATTGATTTATTTTCTTTGTTTGGAAATTCGACGAATAATTTGTGATAAATAAATGTAAAAATTAATTAAAAGAAGGTGTTCTTGATATTTGCTTATTTTTTATTTTTATTCCACTCCTGACTATAACTTTAAAATCATAATTAAAGAATGTATGTTTTCAATACAAAGAAATATAGAAAAAGCACGAAATGAAATATTTACTAAACCATTTCCTTCAGTTTAATACTGAAGTCCCACTAAGTGCAATTTCGTGCCATCTGAATTCTCATTTATAAAGCTGCAACAAAGTGCAACGGAGATATTTCGAATTGTTGCTTATTACACGACGAAATGTTTCGTTTCCAAATTTAATTGTGCTTTCAAGAGCAACCTGTTCTTCCTTGGCATTAAAATATACCTAAATACTTTAGCTTACGACAACAGCTCTGCTAAGAATCTCATGATAAAGTCCATTCCAATTTCAATAATATTTTATTGCATCTCGCTGTATATAAAGTAACTAGGTGAACTAACGATTCACCTGATGGTAGGTAGCCAACGTTGAAGGACATCAAAGGCATCACCGATGCGTTGTCGACGAAGGAAGATAAGAGATAAAGGAAAAAAGAACTGGCTACTAAGTCCCCAGTGGGAACACGAGTTGTTTGGTGGCTGACTCGAGTTTCGCGTAAAGCTAATATAATAAATACCAGTAATGAATAAAAATTATAATTATTGATAAACTAGCTGTTGCCCGCAGCTTCGCATACGGAAATTATGTTTTACCTTATTTGTACCTCTTGCAGAAGAAAATTTAAAAAACGGTGAATTTATATTGAAGTACTTATATTTGGTCATTTATTTACTGAAACCCACGATAAAATCGCAAAGGATTCCTCCAGGAGCAGGTTTTGAAAATAAGCAACATTCACATGAATTTGTATTTTTTTCTTTTTTTTGAACATTTTGAAAAACTGAAAAATATGTATTCCATCAGCAAATCTGTTCATTTTTTTAAATATTCCATACAAATTTTCATCCCGTTTCGCGGGAAAATCTTTTAATTTTCCGGCATAAAAAAATATCTTAGATTATGACCCGGAGTATTAGTAACAACTTTACAAATTTTCATCGAAATCCGTTCAAAGGTTTTCATGTGATGCCCGGACAGACAAACAGACAGACAGACAGACAGACAGACAGACAGACAATAATTCTAAAAAAAATATTTTTGTGCTCTAACACGTTATTGAAGTACCCCCTAAACGAATTTTTTTTAAAATATTCAATGTACAGAAAATTTGCCCTTTGAGTTTTATAATAGTTGATAAATATTTATAATTATTGTTTCGTTCATCTGGTTTTCACTTATGGATAGATAATTATATTATACATATGAGGGTTCTAAGTTTGAGTAAAAACCGTTAATTAAATATCAATATTAAAAAGTGTATTTATAGTATGTGGTACTTACGTTTTATTAAATTTTAAGCTAATAACAATATAATTTTTATCTTTTCAGTTCATGGACTATTAAAGTCGCTTTACATCTTACAAAGTACTTAGAAAGTTTTATAAATATCAATTTCATAACATAAAAACTTCTCGAGCAAGTATTTTAATATCGCTTTCATGAGAATGGGGAGTCTAAAATTTGACAAGTTAAAGATGACGTTGATAAATGAATGGTGGGTATAATTAGCTCGCTTTATAAGCTCATGGTGCCTACATCAGGAGAGATTTCTTAGGAATTTTTAACTTCTGAGGCATGTATTTGACGTGAAATATGCAAAAACTATCATTAAAAATTTTCATTGGGGCTAATGATGAAGCGAAAACTTAAAAGGTCATTGCTCCAATCGATTAGACTATTAGGTAAATACATTGAACTAAAGTCCGGTTTAGTAAATTAATACATGTAAACAGACAATTTAGTAACTTTTTAGTTAAAATTTAGTTATCTACTTATCTACAAAATACGTACGTGTATATCGAACATAATATTACTCACATATAGAACCGACACCGACACCACGAACTCAATGTTTGCGCAATGAACTGTAGCCAATAGGCTACAGTTTTCAGTGGATTTTGTCGTTTATGAAAATAGAACCTCCCGGCGCTACACAAAGGAGATCGCCAAAATTGGGCCAGCTTCATTGTTCTTTACAGAAACCATAATATAATACCTCAAAAAAACTAGATTTTGCCAGATTAAATATGTCAAAGAATATAATAGGTATAAAGTTGCAATTGGAATTTGTTAAAAGTTAAAAAATAGTTTATTCGAATAAACAATTTCAACGATCGTTTTTACGTCAATCACAAACGATGATTCGTTTTCATACTGTCAGTGTCATTCGCTTACGAATATTTTCTTTCTTGGTTCTGGCGGTGTTTTTCTTACAAAGGCTTTGTTTTACGGATTTGACGATTTCTGCTCTAGCGAACGACCTTTCATACCTTCTAAGAAATCGAATTTATTCAACGATTGGATCATGAATTGCCTCAATTACGGAATTGCAACCAAGAAGTAGGTACTCTGCAGAGACCATTGCTACTATTATTTCTCTTTGACCCCATAGAATTTTTGAAAACTTGTTTGAGTTAATGAAATATATTATATTTATTTAAGAAACAACATAAGAATCATTAATGTAACGTATGTTAATGTAACACATGTGTTCTTAGCCCAGAGGTGTATGGGATTTTGGCGATCTCCTTTGTTTGCGATATCTGTACTGTGTAACGTACTAGACGTTAGTACATTATATTTCAATGATTAAACACCAATATATTTGCGACTGAAGGTAGTTTGAATACTACAAACTTGGATGGCAAACAAACATCAGCTGTAACGTTTCTGCAAACGACAGAATGTCCCCTTTGAATCGAATAAGTATGCGTCATTTCCACACAATATGCGCATCCGATAATATGTCATGTTAGGAATTAAGCTAAGACTTAGGGCTACCAGTTGATATACTTATATTTATAATACTGAACTCCTCTTATTAATTGAGCGATAACGTGTATCACGTTATTTTACTGAACTGACCACAGATAATTAAATCTTCGAAATGTATTGTGACCACTGAAGTATTATTACCAGCGTATAGAACCGACACCGCAAACACGATGTTTTTCCTAGTGAACTGGCGCCAATGGGCTTCAATTTTCAACGGATTCGTTCGATTTTGAAATGAGAACGGGAGCTCAATTTTGAAAATAAAACCTCCCAGCGCTACACAAATTTTGTTCGCGATGTCTGTTCTGATACTTTTAGTAAATTATAATTCAATGATTGTTAAGTATTTTTCTTGATTTTGAAACCTTGCCTTAATCTGTAGTAATTCTGACTATTAAACGAACAGTTCAGATTTTTGTTCTTGGTCGTAGCAAATTGTTTTCTACGACCACTACTCTTTGTTCTTTATTGTGACAAATAGTTTTATTTACTTAGGAGATACCATTGTATTTATTTTTAATACGTACTATTTACCTACACTACTAAGTATCATGAACTTTCAATGTTTTCAAATGACCCCTAATCGAAAGTATAATTTAGACAAGGAGAGTCATTTAAGAATCACGATATTTTTGATGTACCTAAACGAATCGACTCAAATATTTTCATTTATAAAACTTTGTTGCAAATAACTTTGAACAAATATTGTAAACATAGTTACGATGGGAGTTAACTTCAGAAAATTTCACAATATTGCACAAGTTGCGCCAACCCTCGTTGTTCCGAGTCGTACACAAAAGGAATATTTTCCATCGTGGTGATTCAATGAAGTGCGAACTGGATAACACGAATGCCTTCGCATCTTACAATGGATGACAACAAAACCACAGTTAACCTAGATGCATAAAGAAAATTTAATTGTGCCCGTTTGAATCTACATTCTTGAGGCAGTTGTAAGACTGAGGGGTTATAAAAGGTCGTCTCAAGTTATAAGTTACAATATGTGCGTATGACTTTTGAAATTGCAATAAACATTATGATCATTCATTTGAATCCATCCTTGAGCCCTAATCCTTCTCTATTCCTATTCAGCTTCTTAAAAATTAACAAGTTTAAGGGTGAAAGCTATGAGCAAACCCCTAAGTATAAAATATACTTAGGGGTTTGCTCAGACTTATAATTATTTGAAAAAAGACTTGTTATATATTTTTTTTATTTTTTTTTGTAATATAAATGTTTTATGGGTTTATTTTTTGTATAGGTGCCAATTAAATAAAACGCTTATACACTCATACCTATAGTTACACACTCATACCTATCATACATAGTAAGTTATTACCTGTATCTCGGGTGGCATGGACAACACATAAAACACGTCACAATAATACCAATGCCCAGATTACAAATATTTAACTGTCATATAAATATCTGCCCCGGCCGGGAATCGAACCCGGGACCTCTCGCTTCGCAGGCAGGTTAGCTACCAACTAGGCTACAGGGTCGTCAATTGGCAGTCGTCTAGTTCATTAGACTGTTCAGAGCAAAGTCAAAGTCTAAGTACGGTTTATAAATAGGCTAAGCCAGGTCCAGATCATAATAAACAGTAGGCTAGCCTGTGTGCAAGTTGCGTAATACCCGAAACTACAGGGGAGATATGGGAATGACAGAGGAAACGGAGATGGCGGCTTCTGAATTAATGACTTACAGCGTGCACGTGACACGACGTGACAATTGGAAGAATCCATCCACCCACGCAAGTTGAATGACTTCAATTCATCGGCTTATTGTTAGACTTTGTACTTTGTATTTTCTTGTATAATCGATTTCAACGCAATCAAAACCTTCAGGATACTTACAGTTCGAATTAATTCTTATAATGATGTTTGGCAAGAAGGAAGTCTTATGGTTCAAATTAAGAGAAAAATCCGATAAAGTTAATTCGTAGTTAGCAACATCATAAAAAAATTATACGCTTACACATTCATACCCCCCGCAATAGGATTTTACCTGTGTCGCGGGTGGCATGGACGACACATATAACACATCACAATAATACCAATGCCCAGATTACAAATATTTAACTGTCATATAAATATCTGCCCCGGCCGGGAATCGAACCCGGGACCCCTCGCTTCGCAGGCAGGTTCGCTACCAACTAGGCTACAGGGTCGTCAATAGCTTTAATAATAATATTTCATCACACAAAAATATGTTTGCATGTGTATTACATGGATGTCCAAAACATAAATCTAGGTATGATAAAATATAACATGATTAGGGGAATTATGTAGAAGTAGGAAAAGCACTACTACTACTAACTTCTCTAATATGATCAAATATCATCTATAAACAACTATGTTATAAAATCTATGTATGTATCTATTTATGTATAGGTATGATGTACTTCGAAATGCTGATTGTATCTGTGCGATGCGCTGGCAAAAAGTAAACCCTAAATGTACTTACGCAAATTAATGAACATGTTGTACGAACTTGGTAGAAAAATCTATAATTATATTTTATCTTATTTATCTAAAAGCGTTTTCCATATCCAAGGGGAACTCGCTGGTTTGATATAGCATTTGCTTGATTGGAGATTTTAAGCGAAGTATGAAATGACACCTTATTTATTTATTTACTAGCTTTTGTAGAGTTTTTTTTTATACTTTTAGCAGGCAAACGAGCAGACGGGTCACCTGATGGTAAGTGACCGCCGCCCATGGACATTAGCAACACCGGGGGCGTCACCAACGCGTTGCTGGCCAAGAAGATGACGATAGACCCGCTTCTTGAAGGACCCCATGTCATAGCTTAGAGGGAACACCGATGCAGGAAGTTTGTTCCACAGTTTACACGTACGAAGTAGAAAATTACGTGAGAATCGAGCTGTGGACGAATGCCAGGTATACAGGTGATGTTGGTGGAACCTGGTACACCATGATGAGAGTGGTTTCGAAACGAAATTTTTAATTAATTAATTTAAATGTATTGTTATTGTACTACGTTGTTGTACTACGACCTTTGGTAAAAGCGTATTGCTATGGGTGTAATAATTTATTATTGTTGAAGTGGGTTAGCATTTGATTCAGTATGATCTTTTCGAAGATCTTACTGAGTGTTAGTAATATAAAAATCGGTCTGTAATTATTAATATCGGTTTTTTCATCTGTTAAATAGTGGTATTACTTTACTACATTTCATTAAGTCTGGAAATACACCAAAATCATTTATTGAAAATTACTACTTTAGTAGTAAGGCCTAATTGAGGCCATACACGGTCAAGTGTACTTGGTCAAGTCTGCAGTTTGACTTGTAAAATTTGCAGTTTGACTTGACGCGCCATCCAGTGTGCATGAGATAGATATACGGCCAGATAGCTATACCGTGGCCATACACGATCAAGTATACTGGATGCCGCGTCAAGTCTGCTTGACGTGTGATCAAGTAGGTACACTCGATCGTGTATGGCTTCCATAAGTCGTACCAGAGCCTGAATCGTAGATAACCCAATGATATCTGGCCCCTCGCTTGCAATAAATGACATCTAGTGGTGCAAAATTTTACTATTTAAGCATGCGAGTAACAATAGCAAATGATTGACTCACAGCCAGCTTTGTATTATGGTCACAAAAAAAATACAGTAAGTAATCTTTTGCAATATTCTCCTTTTGTACTCTCTATCACTTTACTGCCGATAAAAGATCCCACAATAGTACCTAGCTGTAACGGAATCTGTTTGTCAAATAAATAAGATTTAACACACAAGACTAGTCAAAGTTCCATAGATCTATAGCATATTTATAGATCTATTATCGACATCCTTGGACTTGACTTGAGTCCCCTAAACCCACCCTCCCCTCTTCGTCTCTGCGCGAGTGTGCAGACATGTTCCATTTACAAAATGGGGAAAAAGGGGAAAAGTTTGTTATGCATAACCATTAATATGGTTCCGTGCATTTGGCGAATTACAGCGGCTTCCTGTGACAACCGTATTATAACAGATAGGATACACATGCATAATTCTGGCTAGTGGAACTGCATAGCATAGTAGGCATTTATAAATATACGTAGGATTGTAAGGGTATATTTAGACTCATGTCAAAATGACAAAATGTGTTTTTTTTACTTTGACTTAGATAATAAAATAACTTTAGTTTCTTACATCTGGATTTTTTGAGTTTTGTAAATCTAGATTTTAAAGTGTTGTAACTTACTTTATTACTTATCACAAAAACAATACAATACAATACAATACAATACAATACAATACAATACAAATATTGTTTATTGTTCACCTACATTTAGAACATAATGTTACTTGCTAGCTAGAGCTGGCTATGGTTTGCTGTGGCTTCAAATACGAACGAAAGTAGAAAATAGCCAAATTGTAGGTCAACTCTTAAAATATCTCAAAATCGCCGTGATATTAAATTAAATAATCTTAAATTAAAATTTAAAAAACCCCCGACAGTTTTATTTACACTAAACATAGCTAACAACACTCTCGATTAAGTTACCTTTCAAACAAAAGGTAGAATAAAATCGGTTCATCCGTTTGGGAGCTATGAGATACACAGACACACAGATACACAGACACGTCAAACTTATAACACCCCTCTTTTTCGTCGGGGCTTAAAAATTATTATAAAAAGACTTGTATAAAAATTCAAGTCAATTCATCAACTACGTCAGTTCTTGCGGGTACAGACATACAAAAAATACATTTGATATATACAGATGTATCAACCATCATCTAATTATATCGCGGGTTGTATAGAAAAGACGGTAACAGCGGAGCAGTATGTATTCGGAATAATAACAAAATTCCTGAGTAGTGCTGCTAGATAGCACCGATTGTCATTCTAGACACGTGTGCACAGTTTGCTCTAATGATACCGACGGGCTAAACGTGAGAAAGTATAGCTGATGTTAGCAAGACATTCTCGTAAAGGTGGAGTCTTATTATTACACTTAACATCACCGTTATTGGTATCGGGAAGGAAATCTTTAGGCTCCAGGTCACTTTGGTTAACGTTTCGGGTTATATGGGATTCTAGATACTAAAATCGAGTCGTTAGTGACCTGGCAATTTCAATTTTGACCCTCACATTGTATTTCTCATACAACTTAGCATTATTTACTAAATCAGATAATTCATCATCAATCAACAAATCATCGTTGTGGAAGACAGAATTTTAAATAATTAATTCTACTAGACCACGTCGTTACTGCACAAAAAGCCTAGTCACCTAACAATGAAACAGAAGCAAAAACCTAATTGACTTAGCTTTACGAACAACTAGATCCATCTGGCGTGTTCACACAAAAGAATGAAATTGTCGGTTTCAGTGGCAATTTTTTTCGAACTATACGTGATGAAACAATTTTTGTTAAAAGCCATTCTGTATTCGCAGATCGGTAGTGAACGGCCAGCAAACAAACACTGGTACATTATTCCGTGCATGCATAACACCGCCCTGGAGGGTACATCATAAAAATGGATTGCATCCAGCGACGTGCTCGGATTATTCAAGCTTTTGTAAAGCTGCGGCGCCGAGTTAGCTAAAAGATAGGGTGAATATTTATTCAATACGTTTAAACGCTTATAAATATTTAGGAACAGAATGATTAATGTTACTATTACGATTTTAACCTTTGGTCGTCGGCCGTAACCCTGTGTGACCCTTGTTTTGCATTTCAAATTCACTATTTCTTGATCTTTGTGAGTAACTTGAGAGTCAACTTATCGACGATGCTACGTTTTGGGGCGAATCACTTGTTGGTGCTGATACGTCTGTGTGTTAGTATAAATTTTATTATACTTTACATGCCTACCTATTCGTCTTATTTAAAAAGAGGTATAAAGGATTACGTCGCCTGAAGAATGTTCTTTTAAAAAGGTTCCCCCCTACTGTGAACATTTATAGAGTCATACAATAACATTATCTCTCTTGTATGCCTTTTTTATTTTAGTTTTTCGTTAAATTATAACTAGTGACATTGAAACGGAAGTTAGAGGTGAAAAATAACATGTAATTCTATGAGAAGTACGTAATTCTCATATTATTTATTGGTTTTCACCCTTCACAATCAGTAATCAGTTCACGCCAAGAAATATTGCCAACTACGCTGATTTGTACTGGCATAACACAAGGCGGTATATTATCTCCTTTGATGTTTTCATTATATCAACTCCGTTATTTAGTGCTGTTAGCTAGAAGGCTGGAAAAAATCCCCACCGTCATGCATGAATAAGTACCTTCGGGATTAAACAGGGTGGTACAGGACCCGGTGACCTGTAACAGGACGTGACCGTTTGCTTTAGCGTACTGCGTAACCCTTGATCAGCTGTATCAGTTACTTAGTTATAGTTAGTATTTAGCTGTGTATGCATAATATTACATATATTTTGTCTTAGGCATATCCAACTGGAACCAAGTAAAAGAGTATACCGTATCTATGTATAACAATATAAATGAATAAACAAAGTAATATGAAAAATTGGTTTTGCATACAAATTAAACGTATGCGGCGGTGAACGTCTATAGTCTTTATTATCACAATAACAATTTTATTGCGTCTGGGTCACCGCACTCGACTGTGTCAAAGTTTCTCCGGTCGGGTAGTAGAAATTAGAAAATAACATTTTGTTTCTTTTTTGGGTGTTACCTAACTAGAAAACTAGCCAATGTTATCAGATGTTACCAGGTGTTAGCAGATTTTAAAAGGTGTTTTCATAAAAGAAAACATAAACAAGAACCAATATAAATTTATTTTTATTAACCAATCGTCCAATATAAACCACAAATTCAAAATGTCCTAAAAATTACAAATCAATAAACATTCACGCGTTTCACTGTAAGAACTATCTATTTATTTTTATAATCAATTATCCAATATTATCTGCAGATATAAAATGTCAGAAGAAAAATAAGAAGATCATAAAAATTATCGATTAAAATTCACCCGCTTCACCAGTATTCAATATTAATCCTACTATAATATTATAAATGCGAAAGTTTGGATGTTTGGATGTTTGGATGTTTGTGTTGCAATCACGCAAAAACGGCTGATCGGATATAGATGAAATTTGGCACACAGATAGTTTAATATCTAGAATAATATATAGGATACTTTTTATCCCGAGATATTGATCTGTTCCCGAGGGAGAAGAAGTAAACTATATGGTAATAGGAAAACAGTTTTGACGTTTGTCTTCACAGTGACATTAGAAAACTCAAAACAGCTGATTGAGTGATTAAATTTTAATAATTGGTTAATTTTTTAATATGTTTATTTACAAACATATAAAAATTTGCGGTGAGGCACATTGTGATCATTTTTATCATGCAATGGAAGCTTTAGTAACCATCGATCTCGTATAAAATCAAGTAAAACAAACACAGCATTTTTTACGCAAAATGAAGGCTGCTTACACATCAGCGTTTGTCGAGCGTTCCTAGCGCCAAACGCTTGATCGATGAACTATAAAAATAATAATTTTACGTTGAATAAGTACTCGTAGCTTATCAAGGTTTTTTCTAGCTCTAAATATGAGGTGCAATTGAAATATTATATTATATCCTATCAGGTTTAATTACTTAATAGCAAAAAAATCAACAAATTTGGTTTTTAACATTTGTGAATATCTACCTATATTTTTTTATTTACCTTATAGAAATAAATATTGATTTTGTTAACTTATTTAGCAAATCATTATTCACATGTGTCGGATGAACGCGTACGTTTATAAAATCCTAGTGTGGTGTCGGCCTTACGTCAATTCGGCCTTATGTCAATATTTCTTAATTTTTTTATTGCTGTGCATGCATAATAATATAACCAGTGCTTTAACCGAATACTACAAACCTTAAATAAGTTTTTAATGAACAAGACCGTTAGTATACAATGATTTTAGTTAGGAATAGATTCGTTGTTTAAGAAGCGATTTTCATGATTTTTTTATTGTATTGGGAATTTACTCAAGTTGGTCCTACTTCAATATAGTGAGACTGTGGATTCTGGAGGTAAAGAATGAGCTTCTCAGTCGTAGGGAATAACTGAACTGTGTTTAAATATGTTCGCTGATGTTATCGTTGACATCGCATGGTATGGTGGTGTGTCTTAGAGACGAAAATTATGACTCCTCAACGGAACAATTGAAATAACTAAACAATTTTTAAAAATATTTGTTGTTTGTAAATTGAAGGGTAAAATCTACAAATCCGTCATAAGACCTGTCGTAATGTATGGATCAGAATGTTAGGCTTCAAAGAAGATTAATGAGAGACGATTGCATGTCACAGAGATGAGAATGTTGAGGTGGATGTGTGGAGTGACGAGAATGGATAAAGTAAGGAATGAGTATATCAGAGGAAGTTTGAAAGTGGCAAAAATGTAAGAAAAGTTAAAAGGGTACCGAATGTCGTGGTATGGGCACGTGATGAGGCGAGAGGAAACGCATGTAACGAGAAGAGTGATGGATATGAATGTGATGGATAGACGAAGGGGACGAGGACGAGCAAAGAAAATATGGATGGATTATGTTACAGATGATATGAAAGATAAGAGATTTAGTGTAAAGATGACAGCTGATAGGGAAGTGTGGTAGAGGAAAACATATTGCACCGACCCCAAATAAAATTGAGAAACGGGCAGGATGATGATTAATATTAACACTGTAAAACCAGATGCACAGACAAATAGATTTTTTTTATTATAAGTATGGTGATGTGAGTGATGATGGTAAGTAGAGATGTAGTCTTCGTTTATTATAGGATCTATTTAGTACATAAACATACATACATATTTTCATACCTTTCATACTTTAAGTATGATGATGATGATGTTCCGCGATGACCCGCGATGATTGCAAGGAAAATACTTAATTTGGTATACTTTTAATTTTAAATCATAGTTTAACAATATAAGAAACTGCAACTTCATCTACGTAAATAAGGTCCACAGACAAATTGATCATATTTTTGACTACGGTATCGTGTAATTTTTTAGCGATATAGTCGATATGGCTAAGACGCTATATAATTTTTAGCCACTAAAAGATATGCATGGGGCAACCTCGCTATTGCCACTCTATGGAGTACATAAAACATTGAGTCTCTTCGTTTCGTTTCGTTTCAATGCCCTTAATAAAGATGTCATACATGGAAGCATCCATTAAATGTACCGGTGTTATTTAAAGAATGATATGGTTCGTTTGTGTTACATTTTTGTAAACGTAATTCTCTTAATGGTTCTGCTGTTTGTTCTAATTGCGGAATAACTTTATAGTTTTCCTCCAGAATAATAGTTGTTCTTTTATTTTCTGCGCATCGCAAAGTTTACACACTTTGTTAATTTTATCCCTTTTTAGAAGCTTGTGGCTACTGAGACTTGCGAGTTGTGACTCTCATCATGCTCTAGCAACAGCCCATCTCCATCATTCTGTTTCATGAGCATGTTGCTAACGTCGTTTACCTGCCTGTTCCGGCGTAGCAGCTTTCAAGCTTGCTGAAATTATTTTTCACGACGTTTCCTTTGATTTTTATGACTCCTATGCAGCTCGCTGGTACGCCAAATAATGAGAATGTTTCTGGTGTCGATGATGTGCAGGTTTAAGCAGCTCTTAAGGTAGCCTGCCGCTGAACTTCTTCCTCACGACATACCCTATGATTTTTTCGAATCTTTAGCAACTTGCTAGAACGCGAAAATAAGCATGTTGTCAACATCATTCTTTGGAATGAAAAGCAGGGTACTGTAAGTTTAATTCACAAAAATCCAAACATCTAAACCTAACATCTAAATTTTAGTAGGATCTGGATCTAATTCTAAATTCTCGCGGACGAAGTCGCGGGTAGAAGCTAGTTCAATATAAATTTAAATTCAATAAATTTAGAAGAATCAGACTCACTAACCAAGAGGTGCACCAGTTTTAGGGTTCCGAACTAAAATCGGAACCCTTACCGCTCATTTACACGCGCGTGTCACGGACCGTCTCGTGGCGCGTCCGTAAGCCACGCCCCCTACGCGCGTGTGAACACCACGCGAGCGCTCGCGCGAGCCCCTTTGGCGCGCGCATACAAAACCGCTCCCGACGCGAGCCCTGCGAGCGCGAGACGCGCCGCGGTCTGGTCCGCGAGCGCCCTGTTCACACGCGCGCGTACGCGCGCGTCTCGCGGATTGTCTCGTGGCTCGCGCGCGCGTCTAAATGGGGTTTTATAGTTTCGTCATGTCCGTCCGTCTGTCCGAAGCGCAGCGACCCTTAGTGCTAGAAAGCTGTAATTTGTCATGGATACGAGTATTAACAAAATTGAAACTTCATAATCGTAGATTAAAATATTAATTTTTTACAGGAGAGGTATCCCCTACAGGTAACGTGAGGATGAATATTTTATTCGTTTACCCTATAGTGTAGGGTATTATAGAAAAGGTCTTTCAAAGATATTATTATGGGTCTTTTAAGACCATTTTCGGAATTAGGGGTCCGTTTGCAAAATATTTGGCTTTAAATGCTAATTTTGGTTAGTTGGTTGGTTGGTCGTCCCCCTGCTGACTAAACGATTGCAGTTGGACAAGTGAGAAAATTCTCAAAAATAGGTTATATGATGAATTTACAAGGAAAACTATCACCGCTATGTTAACATAAGTAGCTAATGAGTAATATTCGATAAACTTACTACTTCGGAATCCTACATTGCGCTTTGCCTGACACGCATTGGCCCGGTTTATACACAACTGCCCCGGAACCTAAGGTCACATCTGCTCTTACTTGAGAGGGACTAGGGTTTTTTTACTTTGTACTGGGGCTATGGCTATATACCTATGTAGTTCACGCTGTTGACATTTACGTTGAGAGTCTACTATACGTGTCTTTAAATTCCAATTATTTAAAAAAATACGGAGGTAGTAAATAGTAAGGTACCTGCAATTATATTTTGAAAAATACCTCTTTTTACATTATAATATCATTGGGTACCTGATCTAATTGAACAAATTCCAATGAGTAATTTTATAACTTACAATTAGTGAATATAAACTTGACTATATTTATTTCTCATAAAATGCACACTAGTTTAAAACTAAAACTACATAGTTTAATAACTTATACGTATATCCAAACATATGCTATTATTATTATTACCCAAATACATCGACAAAACCATTTTCATTAATTAATAATCTATACTAATATATAAAAAGGAAAGATTTGATTTTTTGTTTGCATTGAATAGGCTCCGAAACTACTGAACCGATTTGAAAAATCCCCGAGTAACATAGGCTATATTATATTTTCAAAAAATTAGGGATCCTTAATAAAACTCCAATAATGTAACCCAAGATATAAAAAAAATAAGAAAACCGAAGCAAAGCGAGGGCCGGTTACTCGTTAATAATAAAACGTATACATACATCTAGAATTTGTCAAAAACTTTCAGCTATCAAATCTATCAATGCTGAAAATATTTTAGGTTAATGATTGAATCCGAAAACAGGAAGTTAAAAGGCATAATTAACTTTATGTAGGTATTGCGCGCAAAATAGTGGCGATAGATTTACGATAGCAAAGCTAGTTGTGAGATAAAACGGTCGTATGTGGTCAAGTAAGGTTCTGAGGCCATTAATAACACCTCTTTTTACAAGTGTAAAAAAGTTAAAACGTATAGTATACATTTCTATAACTCTCTCTAATTTTATAGGTAGATATATTAGCAATTCAATTACCTATACCTAGTTGCTGCGTACAGTTGGGCAGCTAAACTGTTATCTCAGGCACCATTTACTTAATCATACAAAGTGTATGGACTTTAGAGTTAGGGGTCGACCCGCCCATATACGTACTTCTACTATTTACACAACAAACGTGCTTCTAAACCTTTGAGAAACTTCTCTAGTTTGGCACGAATCAGGACAAGTTTGCTTGGCGTTACATTAATTTATAGGTATACAAAAGTTAACGTTAGTTGAATTTTGGACAGATTTCATGCAG
This sequence comes from Thymelicus acteon, assembly GCA_951805285.1. NCBI lineage: Eukaryota > Metazoa > Arthropoda > Insecta > Lepidoptera > Hesperiidae > Thymelicus > Thymelicus acteon. Next base: position 10,042,107 of record OX638229.1, on the reverse strand, counting down.
TCATCGTGGCTTTTGTTCATTTATTCAGCCAATGAACTTTAGACTTTGCTCTTTCTCTCTCATTACGAATTCCACGGAGTTTGTAATTAAAAACCCCTAAAACATATAATTTTTACTGGCAAATCCCTCGAAAAACAATACCAGAAAATAAAGTAGCGTGTTAATCCGACATCAAACTCAGCACATAAAACTCACTATATCGACTACACTGCAATAATAACAACGAATGGTTACTATAACTCAAATCCAAACTAAGCTTACGCAGTTAACAGCCCATTTATTCCGCGATATATGTCTTCAATACTGTTCGAAAAATCAATCAATGAAAATAACCTGCCAGCGACGCCGTCAGAAGCTTCTCTGTCAGATTTATGGACGTTTTGAATAGAAATAGGAGTAATTGTACCGCGCCACCACAATAGAGTGGTGCAATATAAAACATTCTACATTTTTGTGTAGCGCCTATTCAGCGAGAATTTATTTCGCTGGATGGATTTGTCACGTAATATGTCAAACCTTCATCGCTCGGATAGTATCCAAAGCATATACGAGTACAATATTATAGTCGTATTCAGCCCACATTATTAACGTAGCTTTATTAATAACAACAGTTCTAGGAAAGTTGATGTTTCCTCTAAATATGATGCAATACGGTTTGCTATTATAATAAACATGCTTCTAACATTATGTACTATATAATCAAAATTTTACTAACAAAAAATAACCGACTTCAAAGTTACTCTAAAACTACTTGTCAGATCTCGTTAAAATTTATGTGGGATTAAGTGACAAGTACCTGCTTTCGATTAAAAAAGAATCATCGAAATAGGTTGACGTGATATTGAGTTATTCGTCCATTTGTCGCGCTTACTAAATACAAATTTAAGACTTATATGGTTTTATCATGGATGCCATTGTCAGATCTCAATAAAATTTATATGGGACCACATGACAGTTACCAGCTTTCGATTAAAAAAAGAATTATCCAAATCGGTTCGCCCAGTCTAAAGTTTTGAGGTAACGAACATAAAAAAACAGTCGAATTGAGAACCTCCTCCTTTTTTTGAAGTCGGTTAAAAAAGTAATATAATTATTATAGTAAGTGTCCTCGCTTCGCTTCGGAGAATGTATGTCGTAGTACCTAGTTGCAAAAGAAAATTTAGGTATTATACGTTTAAAAAATATACATAGATAAAGAAAAGTATCTGAATTGAATTTAAAAAAAAGCAAAGCAAAGCAACAACCCATAGTTGTCCCACTGCTGGGCTCGGGGTCTCCTCTCACAATGTGAGGGGTATTAGGCCATAGTCTACCACGCTGGCCAAGTGCGTATTGGTAGACTTCACACACCTTTGAGAACTTTATGGAGAACTCTCCGGTGTGCAGGTTTCCTCATGATGTTTTCCTTCACCGAAGCAAGTGATAATTAACTTCTAATACGCACATAATATTTGAAAATTAGAGGTGCGTGCCAGGATTTGAACTTGGGCCCCTTCGTTTGGAAGACCAACGTTCTAACCGCTAGGCTATCACTGCTGTTAATGAATTGAATTAAACGATATTAAATGTTACTCTTACATTATAACAGTTAAAACTATAATAAGAGAGATTAAGCCCTTTCTAAGTTTTAGAATCAGGTCGAGAATAAAACGAATAAAGAAAAAAAATCTGAATATTAAAATTTCAATCATGGTGAAATGGATAGTAAAGTTTTAAATACACTTATGTAAATTTATTTTCACTACCACTGACCAAATCGAACGCATATTTAATAAGATGTATTAATTATATACACAAATTTTCTGACCCGTTTTATGGACGTGGAGTTGTAGAAGCATAAAACTTCAACGAATCCCGCTTCTGGCCTTTTAGAATCAGGCCGAGAAAGTTTACATTTGTATTTATATGTATAAATCTAGTTAATTGCACAATTAATATCAAAAGTTCACAACCATTTTTACTGTTATCAATCAACATTGAACAACAGTCATCATTCAATATAAAAATATCTGCAGCGTCAAATCAAAAGAATTAACTACCAACATCACATCTATCTAAAATAAATTATATCTATACAAATAAATAAAACTGGAGTGTCTGTTTGTAATATTAAAATAACCGCTTTTTACTAAGTGCATTTCGATTTATACACGGTACATATACCAAAACAACATTTTTTACAATTTTTGTCTGTCTGTCTGTCTGTTTGTTCCTAATCTCTAATCTCAGGCTAATCTAAGGCTAATCTCTGAAATGGCTGGACCGATTTTAACGGGACTTTCACTGGCAGGTAGCTGATGTAACAAGGAGTAACATAGGCTACTTTTATTAAAAAAAATAAAAATAGGCGATACGAAGTTCGCCGGGTCAGCTAGTAACAAAATATAAATGCTCGTCAAAACTAAGTTACGAGTCAAACACACCAAAGGTAGTACTTAATATTGAGGTTTAAGAATCTTTATTTCTCAAAAAGAATTACAAATTCACTTACTTGAGAAACATAACTTATCAGTAACATGTTAAGGGCATAGCGTACAATAAAATAATAACTAGAGGGTAGTTTCACAAAGATATTAGTGATACAGTTCTTTGTTATTCGCTAATACACGGAGTTAGCGAATTACGTGGTACTAGATGCGACATTGAGCGTAGTATGTGTTTTAAGAATGAAACGTTTCATTTGTTTATTATTTTTTTTTATACTGTTTTTTATTTATTATTTTTATTTTATTTTATTATTATTATTATTTTGCTGTCTTTAGGGAATTTAATAGGAAAGACATGAAAGAATTGTGTTTATTTTTAATGTTACGTAATTTTAATCTATTTTATTATGATTTATTTAGAATATGAAATTTTAAAACTTTTTTAAATGATAATAATGTTTTAGCTTGTTTTACATCAAGAGGAAGTTTATTGTATAACTGAGCACCTTGAAACAAAATATTACGTTGTCCGTATTGTGTTCGCGGTGCATGTAATACAATATGATCAGCCCTTCTAAGTCGAATTTTTTGAAATTGTGATTTTTTAGTGAATGTTATTTGTGTGTGTATGTCCCTGTTAAGAATTTTTCTAATTAAGATGCACGTATTGTATTTGTAACTTTGTGTAATGTTCATTATATTTGTTTCTTTATATATTTTTTCTGTTGGAGTTAAAAAATCATAATTGAACAATACTTTTAAAACTTTATTTTGCGCTACTTGTAAAACCGATAAGTTTGTTTTTGCTGCTGTGCCCCAAATCTCTATAAGGTAGTCAATGTGTGATTTAACAAGTGAGTTATAGATGTGGTACTTCACTTTGCGAGGAAGACATCGTACAATGCCACGCAGTACGCCTGTGAGGGTGGTTAATTTTGTTTTTATCCGGTTGATATGTGGTTTCCAGGACAAAGAGCTATCAAGTGTTAAACCTAAATATTTTTCGCTATCTACTTTATCTATTTCTACATTGTCTATTTTTAGCGGAGGATAATCTGTAATTTTTTTATTTTTTGCAGCGAATATTATGTATTTTGTTTTAGAAATGTTGATAGTAAGTAAATTATCTTGAAACCATGTATTCAAGATATTCAGATCGTTTTGGGCACTTTTTATAATGTCTCCAATTGAATGGCCAAAGTAAAATAAAGCAGTGTCATCAGCATATAAAGAAAGTTCACCTTGTAATCCAATTTCACTGATACTATTTATGTATATTAAAAATAATAATGGACCTAAAATAGACCCCTGTGGAACACCGCAGTTTATATTTTTGGGGCTACTCTGAGTCTTTCCAATTTTAACTACCTGATAGCGATTACTAAGATATGATCGAAAAATGCTAAGTGCAGTACCCGTTATACCAATGTTAGTTAATTTTTTGAGCAATATATTATGGCTTACCGTATCAAATGCTTTTTTTGATCGATAAATACCCCAACAGCAATATTTTTTTTATCAATATTTATCATTATTTTAGTAACTATGTCTGTCGTAGCCGAAAGTGTGTTTGACTTTGGCCTGAAGCCGTACTGTTTGTCATAAATAAAGTTAATAGTGGTTAGATATTGCTCTAAGCGATTGTAAATAACCCGTTCAAAATTTTTTGAAAAAATCGGAAGTACTGAAATAGGACGATAGTTACCTGGGTCTGTTTTTTTTCCGCTTTGTAGATTGGGGTAACTTTCGCAACTTTAAGACTATCAGGGAATTCGCCTGTGTCTAGGCAATAATTTATACATTGAGTAAGTTCATTAATTATTAGATTTTTGACACATTTAATAGACTTTGTGGTTATACCATCAATTCCAGAACTAGTATTACTATTAAGATTATCTATTATTTTATTTATTTCATCTATATTTGAGAAAGAAAATTGACTGATTGAATTTGTTATGGTTTTATCTACGCTTAATGTTGCATCATAATTTGGATTTGCTCTTTTAATTTTATTTGCTAAAGATAGTCCAATATTGGAAAAATAGTTATTAAAACATTCACATATCTTGTATTCATCGGTGATGCTTTCGTTATCAATTATCAACTTGCTTGGTCCAGTGTTTCGCTTTATTTTGTTACTTGAGAGATTATTAATTAGGGCCCACATTTTCGCCGGATTTTTACTACAAGTATTAAAACATTTCAGATAATATATACTTTTTGTTCGTTGTATCGTTTCTGTGACCGCATTCCTTTTTATTATAAATTCTTCACGTTTTTGTATATCGTCTAAGTTACTTTTATGTTCTTGCCATAGTATATTTCTACGATTTATTTCGTTAATTATCGTTTGATTAATCCAATCTTGTCTTGGGGCATTTTGAATTTTGTATTTTATTATCTTACTTTCAGCTGTACTTGTTAATAGTCTTTCTTCTAAAGATCGCAATTGGAAATTTTTATTTTTTATACTGTTAGCCATCATCGTATAAAGTTTTGTGTAATCAATAGCCTCATATGGAATTTTCTCTGGAGGTATTGACTGGTATCTTTTTAACTCAAAATATAATTGTCTATGGTCTGATGTAGATGTTTCTACCAGTGCCTGATGAAAATTGATGTCTTTTAAATTACAGCACACGTGGTCAATAATGGTTTTGGTAGTAGAAGTCTCTCTGGTACAGTACGATGAGTCAATTTTGTTTAAAATTCTGTAGCCATTTTCTTCGAGTAAATCTTTGTAGGTATTTTTTTCTAATCCTGAAGCAAGTAAATTAATGTTGAAGTCTCCAAAGATGATGCATCTTTTCATTTTACTAAGTTGTTCTGAATATTTATCGAGAAAAGTTTTAATATTACTGTCTGGTTTTCTATATACTACTCCTATATCTAGCGAAAAGTTTTCAACATGAATCCATAGAAAGTGGTTTTCGTTAAAACACATATCTTCAATTAAGCTATGCTTGAGGTTATTATGCGCGTAAATTGACACTCCACCACCTCTGGCATGAGACCTGTAATTGTAGTAATGTGTATACTCTGGTATCTCAAACCTTTTGGTTTCATCATCATTTTTAATCCATGTTTCTGTCACGATGATGAAATGTAGAATATTTTTGAATGATTTGACAATGCATAGAAGTTCATCAAACTTTCCTGGTGTTACAATGCTTCTTATGTTTGTGTATAAGAATCTAAGTGACTTTTTTGTTATGACAATACAGTCGTAGTCTTTAGCTATCTGGTAGGTATTGGTATTATTATTAGATATAGTTTTTTTTGTATGTGTCTGGGAAGAAGAGGTCTCTTCAGCGGATCTCAGTTTTTTGCAAGCGGTGGGGTTTTTTGATTAGTGACAATAATTTTTGGTACACCTTTTAAATATTTTATAGTCAGGTTTTGTTCTCCATTTTCCAATCTAGTTTTAAGTTCTTCTGTTATCTTTCTGAGAAATTCTCGTTGCTGTGGTGTTTGGTCTGAATATATTTTTATGTTGTCAATTTGTGTATTATTCTTATTTTTCAAGATGTGTGTACATATTTCATGAGACTTATATAATAAAACGTGCTTTTTTAGAGAACTAAATCGACAGCCATTTTAATCATGAAAAAGCATACAGTGACCACAGAGTACTTAATCACTACGTTTTTTTTTTTTTTTTATAAGTATGACAAGATGCAAAATACAAGTATCTATATTTTGATATTTACAACACTCCCACTCAAAATATAGATTGCTTAACTAAAAATAAATCAAACTTAACAATAAACAAAGTAACTACACTTTCACAATTCCTAAAACACTCAAATGTTTATAATGTTTTACAGCACCTAAACTTTTAGTGAACAAATCCGCAGGCATATCTGATGTACATAAATAATTAACATTAACTATATTTTTATTTACAATTTCTCTGCAATAATGATACCTAACATCAATATGCTTAGTTTTATTATGAAAGATAGGGTTCAACAAAAGTTTCTGTGCACTCATGCTATCATTATACAAGGCAATTGTATACAGATTTTTAGTTACTTCATACTGTAAGTTTCTCAAATATACTGCCTCTTTGCAAGCCTCTGAGATTGAAACATATTCAGCTTCTGTACTAGAAAGTGCAATACATTTTTGTTTGCTACAACTCCAAGATATAACAGATCCTGATAGAGTATAACAAAAACCTGAATATGATCTTCTATCATTAATATCATTGCCCCAGTCTGCATCTACATATCCTTCAATATTAACATTTTTACCTTTACTATATTTCAAACCTAAATCTTTTGTCTTTTTCAAATATCTTAATACTCTTTTGGCATAATGCCACTGCTCTTCAGTATTACATGTATTAAATTGACTCAAATACGACACTGCAAAAGTTATATCTGGTCGTGTAAGAACAGCTAAATACATCAAACTCCCAATAAGCTGCTGATATGGATGCTGACTGTTACAATTAATCTCTTTTTTACATTTCAAACCTGCGTCCATTGGAGTATTAACTGTTTTACAATCGGTCATATTGAACTTAGCCAATAACTTATCAATATATCTCTCCTGACATAAAGTAACAGTAGAGTTCTGCTTATCAAAACAAACTGACATACCAAGACATTCTTTTACAATTCCTAAGTCTTTTAACTCAAAATTCTTACTCAACATGATCTTAAGATTATTAGTTTCATTAGAATCATTTGAAAAAACAAAAAAATCATCAACATACAACGTAACAATAGTTTTACTACTACCAACAGATTTTATATACAAACATGGCTCAATTTTAGACTTAATATAGCCATCAGCTATCATACATCCATCCACCTTTTTATGCCACGCACGTGATGCCTGTTTGAGACCATACACAGATTTCTTTAATTTTAGAACCTTTTTATCATCTGTACACACAAAACCCATAGGCTTTTCCATATATATGGTCTCAGACAACTCACCATTCAAAAAGGCTGTTTTGACATCAAGATGAGTCACATCAAGGTTAAACTGAACCGACAATGCAAATAATAATCTCAGTGTTGTATGTCGCACTACGGGAGAAAATGTTTCAGTGTAGTCCACACCATATTTCTGAGAGCAACCTTTAGCCACAAGCCTGGCTCGATAACGTACATTATTTTCAGAGTCATACTTTTTCTTAAGTACCCATTTGCACTTTACTATATTTCCTTTATCAGGCTTGTCAACAATCTCCCAGGTATTGTTGTATTCAAAGCTTTGTAGCTCTTCTTTGACCGCTTGTTCCCAGTGCTCTTTCTCTGGTCCTTGTAGTGCTTCCTCTAGTGTTAGTTCATCACTGAAAGGTTTATTATATTCTTCAGTACACATAAATCCATATCTGTCAGGTTGTTTTCTCTCTCTTTGTGGATGTCTTTTTTGCAGCTCTTCATCAGATGTCAAGAGATCCTCATCTAGCACATATGTTTCATCCATGTCAATAGCACTTTCCAGCGAATTAAATGAATCCTGTTCACTGCTGTCTACTTGATCTCCCACTGAAGACTGACGTGGTCTATTGTCTTTTGGTTTGTCATCTGTATCTTTCACTTCAAACATAGTTTCGCTATTTTCATTTATAATGATGACATCTCGACTTGTTGTTATTGTTCTTGTTGAAGAATTGTATACTCTGTATCCTTTAACGTCATCCGGATAACCAACAAGAATACATTTTTCAGACTTCTTGTCCCACTTATGTCGTTTCTCCTTGGGTATGTGCTTCATGACAGTACTGCCAAAAATTCTTATGTGGCTGAGATCTGGTTTGACACCTGTCCACAACTCATATGGCGTTCGATTGTTTAAGCCAGTTTTGACAATCCTATTCTGTAAATAAACAGCTGTGTTAATGGCTTCTGCCCAGAACTCCTTGCCAAGTTTGGCATCATACAAAAGACATCGAGCCTTTTCTATGACAGTTCTATTCATGCGTTCGCAAAGTCCATTTTGTTGAGGCGTATAGGGATTTGTTTTTTGATGAATTATACCCATTTTTTTCAAATAATTGCTAAAATCTCTATTACAAAATTCTCCGCCATTGTCACTTCTTAGAATCTTAATTTTATTGGAAATTACATTTTCAACTCTAGCTTTATACTCTTTAAAATACATCAAGGCCTCGTCCTTACTTTTTAAAAAATAAACATGTGTCATGCGGCTGTAATCATCAATGAAAATTAAAAAATATTTCGAACCTCCAAGGGATGTGTTCTCCATTGGGCCACAGATGTCACAATGTACTACACCCAACAGCTCAGTGCTCCTGTTGCCTTCGTGAGGAAAAGGCAGTCGCGTTTGTTTACCTTCGCAGCACACGATACAATTAGATTTACTGATGTTGGCCTTCTCAGTAAATTTTAATCCCTCCACAGCATCCTGCATTTTATTCATATTATTGCTATTGGCATGTCCCAGTCTACGATGCCAAACAACCGGAGACTCTGCCACTGCCGCAACCATACATGTAGAAATATTCAGTCTATATACGCCATTCACTTGTGAAGCAGTTCCCACTAGAGTGCCGTCTCTGTTATATATTTCACACCCTTTACTTGTGAAATGCACCTTGTTCCCCTGTTCTATCAATTGGCTCACAGACAATAGGTTAGTAGATAGCTCAGGAACACATAATACATTTTCAACAGTTATGTTGAAATCACATTCTTCAGTCGACGTAGTAATATTTACATTTCCACAACATAGAACCGGGACTTTATTCTGATTAGCGACCATTATTTCTTTGATAAAACCAGAATTACATGTATCAATCATCCAATTTTTATTACATGTCAAATGTGAACTCGCACCGGAGTCAACATACCAGTCTCTCTTGTCAAATATTCCATTAAAAAATACAGCACTAAACGCATTAGATGTTTTTACAGATTTATTTGTATTATTGTTATTGTTATTATACTCTTTGCTACCTTTAGTGCACTGATTGCGATAATGGCCAAATTGTTTGCAGCCATAACATTTGACTTTTGGTTTTCCTTTGACAAATGTAGACAATTGCCCATGCCCGCTGTCTTTATCAACCACGGACTGTGTAGACTTAACATTCTTCGAACGATGACTTTGATTAGACAGATTATACTTTTTACGGAAACAAGCAAATGCATTATTGACATCAGTATCTTCTGGTTCCATGTCCATCAACTTCCCTTTAATAGCGTCAGTTGTAATGACCATACCAGAATGTTCAATGGCCATTATCATGGGCATGTATTTTTCAGTTAGACCAGCCAACATGATCGAACCAATCCATTCGTCATTTAAGTCGAATCCTGTCCCTTGCAATTTCTGACCCGCTTCAACAATTTGTGTGACATACGACGACATCGAAGTGCAATTTTCTAATCGAATGGATATTAGATTCCTCAGAAGACTAATTTTTCTAGTAAATCCAGAGTCATCAAATAACATCTTCAATTTATTCCACAATTCTTTCGACGTTTTGACGTCTTTTATATGAACGTAGAGAGCCGGGTCAATTGTTAAAATCAGCTTGGCTTTTGTTTTCGCATCATCTGCAGCTGCTGGCGTTTGATTAGGCTCGGGCTTTATACACCCAACCATTCCTTCTAGCACCAGAAAATTCTCTGCTGCGAAACACCACTCACTATAGTTCTCGCGGCCTTTTAGTTTAGGCACGTTAACTAAATAACTTGAGCTAGCCATGTCACATACGGTCTGTAGTTCTCTTTTCACACAAGAATATCTGCTAGTAACACAATCATTTATTGTTCATCACGACACGGGGATAATGCTAACAATAAACGTAATAACTAGCTATTTTATATAAAAGGATTTGGGATCTGGGCCCATAACCTATAATAAAACGTGCTTTTTTAGAGAACTAAATCGACAGCCATTTTAATCATGAAAAAGCATACAGTGACCACAGAGTACTTAATCACTACGTTTTTTTTTTTTTTTTATAAGTATGACAAGATGCAAAATACAAGTATCTATATTTTGATATTTACAACAACTTAAATGAAATTTTTATCGATCTGCTTTTTGGTGGATTGTACCTCCCAAGGCGCATTAGTGTATCGGGCTCCGAGCAATCAGGATATATTTTCTTTAGTATTTTCATGACTTCCTTTCTATCTATCTCGAATCTTTCTTCATTTCGCACTGATGTTGGTTCAGGAATCCCAGTAATAATAATATTTTTCCTTCTTCTATCTCGCTCTCTTATTTCTTCCATTATTGCTTCAGTCGATTTAATTGCGAATGAGGTGGAAGCAGTTGAGTCACTTTTTAGTAGCTTCATTTCGGACTCCACGGTTGCAAGTCTATTTTCTGTCACAGTGTATTTACTAATAAATGTGGACATGTCTGATTTTATTCCTTTTTGTTCTTCTGTTAAATTGTAGGTAGTAGTTTTTATGTTGCTTATTTCTTCTTTCATGGTAGTCACATCCTTTGATATTTTGTCCATGAATTCTTTTTGATTTGTGCTTAACGAAGACAATAAATTCATTATTTGTACCATCCGGGTTTTAATTTCACCTACTTCTTCCTTAATAGCAAGAATAGTTTCATCTTGTTCTGGATATCTTCTCCTGCTACGGATAGTAATTTTTTGGATATCAGAAGATTCAAAAGACTCATCACTGTTCGTTAAATCAGGCTGTGAGTCACAACGCCTTGCGCTCATGCCACTTCCAGTAGGTGAGCGTATCGGTAGCATGTTGATCTGTGTTGTTATTCCACGCACTGTTTGCAGCTACGCACGGTACGATAGTAACTTAAGAACGTAAGGTAGCAATGAGCACAGCAAGGTATAATGCACTTTAATACTTTAGTTGCAATATTTATGGTTCAAATTAAGTTAGCAGTTGTCACGAGTAAGAATAAAATATCTAATGACACGTCTAATCTGCACGCTGCCCGACTGACGAATCCTTATTGAATCCTCATGAATATTACTTATTTGGTCAAAATACGGTGTATAATTTCACTGAGAGAAAAGCAAACACTATTCCATTTCCATTCCAACTAGACATTCATTTAAACCAACAACATCATTGAATTTGAAATTCCGCAGTTTAGCGAATTTGGCAGTGTACTTGATTGGCGAATTTGATTCTAACTTTTGTTAGGTATAACCACAACATAGTTTACGCACAGGTTTAAAAGAAAATAATCGTCAGCTAAAGTGCAGATTTGTGGCCAGACTTATTGATATAGTTTAGTCTTTTATTTTCTGTATTATATGTGTTTGTAACATATTTTTTATAAAACATAAGTACTGCTAGTATTCATAATTACGTACACTTCACTAGGACTGTCCCACGACAATGAGTTTGCCACGTTGAGATTGACACACGGCGATGGTTGCCAAACATCAAAATAATAGAGTTGCTTGCGAACAATGAAAACTACTAGGCCTGAATGCAATGAAAAAATTTGGACTATGGATAATAGAAGCTATAATTATAGAGATATCTCTATATACGAGCGGCATATTACGTACACGTTATTATTTATTCAGGATTCTGCAATTTGCTTAGTTTGTCAAGCCATGTTTAACATTCATAATCTATATATATTATAAAACAGTAACTCGATAATGTCTGTACATTGAAGATATTTAAGAAAATTTGATATCAGGGGACTCAATAGGAGCAATAGATTTCAAATCTGTCATTTTTAAAAATCTTGTCTGTCTGTATGTTTGACACCGCATCACGCCAAAACCACTGGATGAATTTGAATGCGGTTTTCACAGTTATGTTGCTGGTGGTCTAACTTAAAATCTGGTGTACGTTTTATTGTGATACGTCGCTTAAAAGCCGAGATATCAATAAATAGGACTTTTTGATATGCCACATAACATCAGGAAATTGTGAAAGTACCCGATAGAGGGATAAAAGAGACTGTTTAGTATCGGAAATATTCGTTATTTCTTTAAAAAAATCAATGTGTACATATTTTTTATTTAATTATGATTTTGCAATGAATTAGTTCTGCTAATCAACAACAGATGTCAGGTTAGGTAACGAGAAGCATAATTAGAAAATGTAAGTAGGTCTGAGAACGAGTCAGTAAATCTTTAATTGAAATTAATGTGTAACTATACATATTTACAATATTTAAAACATTGGGGTTTTAAGAAATTAGTTACCCAACTCAATCAATAATATATAACTACATTATGTTAGATTGTGCTATGAGATTCCTATATTCAATTCGCTGTATGATGGTGTGGGCCAGAGTTAGCGCTCTTACACACGAACAGCATGTTGCAGTCGACAGAGGCAACTGCAACCGTCGACGCTTGCAGTCGACACACCGACAGCAGCCGATAGCAGGCCGACAACGACGCAAGGGTATGAAACTAACTTGGGGATTGGAAATAACTTTTTTACTAAGTTCTTCTAATCCATACAAGAGCAGTACGCAAATACTCGCGTATACTTCGTAGTAACGTAGAAGTATATCTTGATCCATAATGTACAGCGCCATTACGCATACTGACTAATCGTGTGTGTATCGGAACCCCCGTAACAGAGAGAGTGGGAGGCGGAGCCTAAGGGGGAAGGGGGGCTCGGGGGGCGAAGCCCCCCGCAATAAAAAAAGATACAGGAATCCAAAACGAAATGGTTTAGGTTAGGTTAGGTTCGTATAATTTTTTTTACGCGGAAATAGGGACCCCGCGAAGCGGGGTTCTGTCGACATTTATGACAAAGTGTAGTATAGTTGGTAACGAAGACGCGAGCATCTACGATACAAACTATGCACGATCAGCACGCAAAATTCGTGTATGCATTGTAATAACAGATTTAAAAACAGCATTACGATATATACGCGAGCAGTTTCCTATGGCTGCGTTCTGTCGTTGTATACAATGAAAAGATGCGCTGTCGTCACCTACTGGTCAATGCGTAACAAGCCGGCTCCGCATAGGCTAATTATGACCGGACGTAAGTGCAATACAATAATTAAAATACTTTTGAATTTGCGAATAGCCACGTAAAAGCAGACGAGCCACCTGATGCTAAATTGTCATCGTCCTCTATGGATGACTAAATGCGTCGTCCGTGAGCAAACTAAAGGCATCACCCATGCGTTGCCATCCAAGAAAGTAAAGAAGGATGAAAAAAATTGTAAATTATGAAGATGATTAAATTTTCATTCCATCAAGTTTAGAGTTGTTTATGATATAGCAGAGCTTAGAATTAAGATGTATCGAGCTATATAAATAGCCGTCAAAATAAACTAATCTTATGGTAATGCAGGCACGCTGTTTAGTCCACAAACGGCGAAGCAGTTTAAGCAATGAGTTTCTTCTGAAACGTTTTATAGGTATAATATATACGTCTGGCATTTCGGCCAGGTTCTTGGACGAAAAACTCGACCTTGCGTAGTTGAAAGTTACACTTAGAAATCCCAAAGTCATTCAGGAATAAACTCAGGAGAACTAGAGTCTGTCGGTTGAGAGGCGCTGCTGTCGGGTAGGGGATCCTTTCATTACCGTAAATCTAGCTGGTATCGCGGTTGCGAAACTCCCCAGACAGTCGGGGAGCTCTTTTGACTCTTCCCGCAGAAGCGTTTAGCTCTCAGGCAGTCAAGTGTGGTGAGACGTCCCTGAGCGACTTATGGAGCCCGTGGTCGGCGCGATCAAACATCGACCAAGAAACCTGACATGGTACACCTCACTGCTAAACCACCTGATCCGATCATGGAGACAGAGCAGCGGTGGCAGTTTGCGTGATCTGGTGAGCAGCATGGGGACCATCTTACAGACATTATTACTTGATCAGATAAAAACACACAGTAAGTCGAAAAGAAGGAAGAAGTAGTGCCAAGAAAACAGTACGTAAATCAAATGGAAGAAGAATTCGATAAGGTTAGGTTTGGCTGTTTATACTTACGTGTAAAAATTTGTCGACGTCTATGAATAAATAGGAGCAGTCCAATATTCCGGTAGTCTGATTTAAACTGTCATTTATTATCTCCAACTCCTACAATGTCCTGGTTTAATTTTTTAATTATTCGGTCCAGGGTATAAAAAAGGTAAAATTAATAGTCAAAATGATCAGGTAATTGGGTCTGATGGTGTATCTTCCAAAAATTATGTAAATCCTGAACGGACGGAAATAACGTAACCGTTTTTAAAGATATTTGCTGTTGATAAAGTCGATATTGTGAAACCAGTCCATTATTGACCAATTCATCCTGAATGTTAGATTAGAAAACAAATATGTAAGACCATAGGTTGTGTTGGAGACTAAATAACTCCTGAATTGACGGAATTAATAGAACCGTTTTTAGAGATAGTTTAAGTTATTCATATTGACATTACAAAACCAGTCTGATGGTATATCTTCGAGACAGAATATGTAATTCCTAAATGGGTGGGAATAACAGTTCAAAATTTGTTGTTGGCAAAGTTGACTTAAAAAACCAGTACAACATTGACCAATTCAGGATCTGATGGTGTACATATATAAAATTCCATTAATATTTCTTAAACGTGTATTAAGATAATGTTTTTACCCTCGCTAAAGCGGCTAAATAGATTTAGCTGAAAGGCTCACAGATATATATATTTCATATCTCGCATCAAAGAACAGGGTGCATGATCGTCGGGATCGGGTTGTTCGAGGGTCGGAGATGGATCTGCTTCTTTAGGTCAAAGGTATAATTTAGTTTGAAAGTAGGGTTTACAGGTTATAATTATTGTTTGGACTGGTTTAATGTGTTTTTAGGGTTTTGTTCCTCAAAAGAAAAAATCCTTATAGGATCACTTCGTTGTCCGTCTGTCTATCTGTCGACCCTATTTTCTCAGGAAAAAAAACTTGAACTTATTTGTACTTGGTTAATTGATCGCTATGTCCATGTATGGGAACGACAGTTTTACAGCGGCAAAGTTTGTTACTGAATCATTTAATATTGCTCTTATGTTGGGTTCTGTAAGTTTGTACAAAACTCTCGGTGCCAAAAAAACCTCGCATTTGCCCGTAATCTTTTTTAATTACTAATTCTCAAGTCTACGCAGACGAAGTCGCGGGTAGAAGCTAGTTAATGGAATAAACGTGTTAGAAGCAACGTAAAGTCAACGTTTGAGTCTACTTGACGCCTTCTAAGGTCGTTTCGGGGGCGTGTATTACCTTTTGCTACTACTATAAGTGCTATAAAAGATACACGGCTTTCAACATTTATGTCAATAACTTTGATAAATTGAAATATTATTAGTATCATAATTATGTTTTTAACTGACGAAAAAAAGGAGGAGGTTCTCAATTCGACACGTATATTTTTTAATCTATAATCACGCAGCAATTAGTAAAGGGTGGTCGGATTTTGATGATTCTATTTTTAATAGATGGGGTATATCTTGGAGTTGGTCTCATATTTTTGATGTGAAATATCTTTACGCGAGGGGTAAACCTGATTTTAGACTTTGTGATCGTGGCGACGCATTTCGATGTTTCACATCTGCCAGCCGTGACAGCCATGACAGCTGTTCTTTTTTTTAAATGATTTTGTACTGGATGATCCGATTTCGATGATTCTTTTTTATTGGATAGTGTTATACCTTGAAGTTATTTTCATTAAAATTTGGAAACAATTTTTCCCCCTAAAGGTAAGAAAATAGGAGATGATTGATATATATATTTATATCAGATAAAAATTAAAAAATAATTACTTTTTAACAAAAAATTAAACAACGAAAAAAAGTGAAAAATAAAATAAACCACTTACAATTAGTATAATTATAAATTAAGATCCTAAATTAACAGTAAATTAATAATTTTGAGGCGGTGCCAAACAGATGAAAAAACAAACGTTGAAAAGATGTTCGCCACGCTGCTGCTGCTGTGTGCATCGCATGCTGCTGCCCTCATTTTACGATTTATGTAATTAATTTTTCTTGTTTGTTTGGCGCCATCTCAAAATTATTTATTTACTGTTAATTTACGATCTGAATTTACAATAATAAGTGGTTTTTTATTTTTATTTTTCACTGTTTAGTTTTTTTCGTTGGTTTAATTTTTTGTTAAAAAGTAATTATATCAAATACTAAACAATTTGTTATAATCAAACATAATTAAGAATACTACGCCAAAAATGTCTCTCTACAAGCCAGCAACTTCCATCATCTTAAATTAAAAATATTGTATATTCGTTAACATTATCGAAGTTCTCAGACTCAATTAGAGCTCCATCTTGTTTTCTGTACAAGTTGTTTTTGTGCTACAAAGACGTTTCTTCTCAAAGTAAGCAAGAAGAGCGTGCGTTAGTTTGAAAACTGCAGTTGGAGTATGAGAACACGACGTTACCTATAATGTAACTTAAATTTATATATGTTCTGTTGTTTTTTACACAGCCCTGAGAGTGTTCAGGTATTAGATACAATAAAGCTTTCCGCCCACGTCAGACTTTTTGCAGGACAGATAATCAGGCCAATTTTTCCTGCCGTATTATTTCTGACCGACTTTTTGTAGGACGTGTGCGTTGCACTATTGCTATCAGTACGTTCTATTTTTCTCCTACAAAAAATTGGTCACCGATTATCGGACGTGGGCGGGAAGCGTAAGAGTTACAATACTAGTAGGCAATTAGTTAATAAAAGCTGGTGCCTGAGTATTCATCCGCACACATAAGAGTATAATATACTCATACAATATTTTACCCTTCTAAAAGTTCTTCTGTTATTATTATTCAAAATCAGACTGTGCGTTGTCTGTTAGTCATTAACAGTAAAAGGACCACTTAAGCAATTAAAAAACGGATTAATTAATTTTGGTGTGCTTTAAAATATTATATTGCCATACAACTTGTAAATAACGAAATTATGCAAAACATAACGCTGTTTACAAAATATAACCAACATTTTCTATGAAACAGTATCGATGGTCACGAATTATACAACACATTATCTATAATCTATATATATTATAAAACAGTAACTCGATAATGTCTGTACATTGAAGATATTTAAGAAAATTTGATATCAGGGGACTCAATAGGAGCAATAGATTTCAAATCTGTCATTTTTAAAAATCTTGTCTGTCTGTATGTTTGACACCGCATCACGCCAAAACCACTGGATGAATTTGAATGCGGTTTTCACAGTTATGTTGCTGGTGGTCTAACTTAAAATCTGGTGTACGTTTTATTGTGATACGTCGCTTAAAAGCCGAGATATCAATAAATAGGACTTTTTGATATGCCACATAACATCAGGAAATTGTGAAAGTACCCGATAGAGGGATAAAAGAGACTGTTTAGTATCGGAAATATTCGTTATTTCTTTAAAAAAATCAATGTGTACATATTTTTTATTTAATTATGATTTTGCAATGAATTAGTTCTGCTAATCAACAACAGATGTCAGGTTAGGTAACGAGAAGCATAATTAGAAAATGTAAGTAGGTCTGAGAACGAGTCAGTAAATCTTTAATTGAAATTAATGTGTAACTATACATATTTACAATATTTAAAACATTGGGGTTTTAAGAAATTAGTTACCCAACTCAATCAATAATATATAACTACATTATGTTAGATTGTGCTATGAGATTCCTATATTCAATTCGCTGTATGATGGTGTGGGCCAGAGTTAGCGCTCTTACACACGAACAGCATGTTGCAGTCGACAGAGGCAACTGCAACCGTCGACGCTTGCAGTCGACACACCGACAGCAGCCGATAGCAGGCCGACAACGACGCAAGGGTATGAAACTAACTTGGGGATTGGAAATAACTTTTTTACTAAGTTCTTCTAATCCATACAAGAGCAGTACGCAAATACTCGCGTATACTTCGTAGTAACGTAGAAGTATATCTTGATCCATAATGTACAGCGCCATTACGCATACTGACTAATCGTGTGTGTATCGGAACCCCCGTAACAGAGAGAGTGGGAGGCGGAGCCTAAGGGGGAAGGGGGGCTCGGGGGGCGAAGCCCCCCGCAATAAAAAAAGATACAGGAATCCAAAACGAAATGGTTTAGGTTAGGTTAGGTTCGTATAATTTTTTTTACGCGGAAATAGGGACCCCGCGAAGCGGGGTTCTGTCGACATTTATGACAAAGTGTAGTATAGTTGGTAACGAAGACGCGAGCATCTACGATACAAACTATGCACGATCAGCACGCAAAATTCGTGTATGCATTGTAATAACAGATTTAAAAACAGCATTACGATATATACGCGAGCAGTTTCCTATGGCTGCGTTCTGTCGTTGTATACAATGAAAAGATGCGCTGTCGTCACCTACTGGTCAATGCGTAACAAGCCGGCTCCGCATAGGCTAATTATGACCGGACGTAAGTGCAATACAATAATTAAAATACTTTTGAATTTGCGAATAGCCACGTAAAAGCAGACGAGCCACCTGATGCTAAATTGTCATCGTCCTCTATGGATGACTAAATGCGTCGTCCGTGAGCAAACTAAAGGCATCACCCATGCGTTGCCATCCAAGAAAGTAAAGAAGGATGAAAAAAATTGTAAATTATGAAGATGATTAAATTTTCATTCCATCAAGTTTAGAGTTGTTTATGATATAGCAGAGCTTAGAATTAAGATGTATCGAGCTATATAAATAGCCGTCAAAATAAACTAATCTTATGGTAATGCAGGCACGCTGTTTAGTCCACAAACGGCGAAGCAGTTTAAGCAATGAGTTTCTTCTGAAACGTTTTATAGGTATAATATATACGTCTGGCATTTCGGCCAGGTTCTTGGACGAAAAACTCGACCTTGCGTAGTTGAAAGTTACACTTAGAAATCCCAAAGTCATTCAGGAATAAACTCAGGAGAACTAGAGTCTGTCGGTTGAGAGGCGCTGCTGTCGGGTAGGGGATCCTTTCATTACCGTAAATCTAGCTGGTATCGCGGTTGCGAAACTCCCCAGACAGTCGGGGAGCTCTTTTGACTCTTCCCGCAGAAGCGTTTAGCTCTCAGGCAGTCAAGTGTGGTGAGACGTCCCTGAGCGACTTATGGAGCCCGTGGTCGGCGCGATCAAACATCGACCAAGAAACCTGACATGGTACACCTCACTGCTAAACCACCTGATCCGATCATGGAGACAGAGCAGCGGTGGCAGTTTGCGTGATCTGGTGAGCAGCATGGGGACCATCTTACAGACATTATTACTTGATCAGATAAAAACACACAGTAAGTCGAAAAGAAGGAAGAAGTAGTGCCAAGAAAACAGTACGTAAATCAAATGGAAGAAGAATTCGATAAGGTTAGGTTTGGCTGTTTATACTTACGTGTAAAAATTTGTCGACGTCTATGAATAAATAGGAGCAGTCCAATATTCCGGTAGTCTGATTTAAACTGTCATTTATTATCTCCAACTCCTACAATGTCCTGGTTTAATTTTTTAATTATTCGGTCCAGGGTATAAAAAAGGTAAAATTAATAGTCAAAATGATCAGGTAATTGGGTCTGATGGTGTATCTTCCAAAAATTATGTAAATCCTGAACGGACGGAAATAACGTAACCGTTTTTAAAGATATTTGCTGTTGATAAAGTCGATATTGTGAAACCAGTCCATTATTGACCAATTCATCCTGAATGTTAGATTAGAAAACAAATATGTAAGACCATAGGTTGTGTTGGAGACTAAATAACTCCTGAATTGACGGAATTAATAGAACCGTTTTTAGAGATAGTTTAAGTTATTCATATTGACATTACAAAACCAGTCTGATGGTATATCTTCGAGACAGAATATGTAATTCCTAAATGGGTGGGAATAACAGTTCAAAATTTGTTGTTGGCAAAGTTGACTTAAAAAACCAGTACAACATTGACCAATTCAGGATCTGATGGTGTACATATATAAAATTCCATTAATATTTCTTAAACGTGTATTAAGATAATGTTTTTACCCTCGCTAAAGCGGCTAAATAGATTTAGCTGAAAGGCTCACAGATATATATATTTCATATCTCGCATCAAAGAACAGGGTGCATGATCGTCGGGATCGGGTTGTTCGAGGGTCGGAGATGGATCTGCTTCTTTAGGTCAAAGGTATAATTTAGTTTGAAAGTAGGGTTTACAGGTTATAATTATTGTTTGGACTGGTTTAATGTGTTTTTAGGGTTTTGTTCCTCAAAAGAAAAAATCCTTATAGGATCACTTCGTTGTCCGTCTGTCTATCTGTCGACCCTATTTTCTCAGGAAAAAAAACTTGAACTTATTTGTACTTGGTTAATTGATCGCTATGTCCATGTATGGGAACGACAGTTTTACAGCGGCAAAGTTTGTTACTGAATCATTTAATATTGCTCTTATGTTGGGTTCTGTAAGTTTGTACAAAACTCTCGGTGCCAAAAAAACCTCGCATTTGCCCGTAATCTTTTTTAATTACTAATTCTCAAGTCTACGCAGACGAAGTCGCGGGTAGAAGCTAGTCTATACTAATATATAAAGAGGAAATATTTGATTTTTTGTTTGCATTGAATAGGCTCCGAAACTACTGAACCGATTTCAAAAATTCTTTCACTGTCGGGAAGCTACACTATCCCTGAGTAACATAGGCTATAATATATATTTTCAAAAAAATTAGGGATCCTTAATAAAACTCCAATAATGTAACCCAAGGTGTAAAAAAACAAGAAAACCGAAGCAAAGCGAGGGCGGTTACTCGTATTTAATAAAACTGTAACTCATCGATGTCTGTACATTGAAGATATTTAAGAAAATTTGATATCGGGGAGTCAATAGGAGCAATAGATTGCAAATCTGTCATTTTTTAAAATCTTTTCTAAAACAATTAATAGGCACAACAGCAAAATTACTATAGCAGACTAATAAGTTTGTAATGGATTAAGCTATTCTCAGAATTATTATCAAGGTAATGAAGATGAAATTGCTGCTAGAAATGAAAATTCATATGAAATTTTATTATTAACCCCACACGTGCTGAGCTGGGCGATAATAATTTTGCATGCAAATTATTTATATGTATATTGTAGGTATTAGGTACACTTATCCACTCGTTTTATAAATCGGTTTATTCGAGATCAAACTGCCAGAAACAGGTTATAAAGAATAAGTACATTGTAAAAATGCGGAAACGTATAATGAAAATAACGAGAATAGGTACGTGTTTACAACACATAACGCCTTTATATCGGAACTGAGTGGGTTTATTCACGTAACGACATTATTTCGAACGAGCATTATTGTGTAAAACAACGCACATATTCGATTTGACAGGTCATAATGCCATTTTGCAGATCAATGTTAATGGCATTTGATATCCTTAACGCGATTAAAAACGATATGATCCGGTTATTCCATTTATGGAGACTGCGATGGTTTTGGTTGTTTTATATGTGACTTCCCTACGACATAATTATATAAGCTTAACAGTAATGGAAACGTAATAATAAGATTATTTAAAGACTGGCCTTCATCGATGGTGCTAAAAATATATCAAAAAACAGTTTATGATCACATTTATTTAGGTAGATAATGTAGATACATATGTATAAAATACTGAATCCATTATTTTTTCACCGATTACAAAGAATAAAACAAACTGTGTTCGCTTGTATTACATATTTCCTTTAGAGCTCGATTAGCTAGCTAGATATTAGCTAGCTTAGAGCTAGATTTTCTATTGTTTCGATTAAAAGTATTTTAACCTACTCTAGTTATATCCTCATTTTTTAAAGATAAAAACATTAGTGTTGTGAGTTTACGATGTATAGTCTTCTCTAAGCTTTGCACAGTTCGCCCTGTACTTTGTTGGGTTTAACCCATGACTATGGCGAGAAACTTAAAAATTTTCATAGACCGACAAAACTTTACAACTATGTTTACTAGACTGCTTTTATACCTAAGTTGGTATGCTCTGCTTCATTAATACGAGTTTAAATCTATTGAATATTTCATATTTCAAATGAGGACTAGGTAAATATTTTTGAAAGCTTTAGATAAGTTTACTATACTTTCAGATTTCCATACATACTGTTCCATATTTATCAAAATTATCTGTTTTGATCTTGGGATCTATGAGAAATTGAATAAACTCCTCAAATATAGGTCAGTACCAATACAATAAATATAATATCGATTCATAAACTGCGCATGACCAGACTTGCACTTGTTTGGTTTAAATCTACAAAAATAACCTTGTGAGTTGAAAATTATGTATATACCTTCTTATACGCTTGTAATGAAAATTTAAAGTATTTTTGCAAAGCAAAAATTATTTCAAGATTTAAGTGTAAAAGATAAAGCCCTTATTGACATAAAAAAAAATCAAAATTCATAGCTTAATTTTACGGCTACATAAAATACCCTCCGCCTAAATTAACGTTTAGCGGATACAAAGCAAACCCGAAATCAGGTGTTTAAATGAAGATAAACATCGCCACGGGAGCACTGCTCGAGCTATAACTTAATTTGAAAACAAAATGTGAATTCTCACAGCTGCAGAATAAGCAACGATTTATGAAAATATCTACTATGAAGAAAATACGAAAGGAAGCAATGATTTCCTCTGTGAAGAAAATATGAAAGGCAGGAAATAGCTTTTTATGACAGTTCGTTATTTTTCTAGAAATAGCAAAGAAATATAACATTTTTGTACCTACGTACCTACATGTGTGTCACATTCTTAGATTACAGAAGAGGAATTTTTGAACTTGACCTTTTTCCTCAAGGAAAATTTAGATCATGTAACTTAACAAACTTACGTCGATAAGCAGACCTACTTTTTGAACTGACAATTTATTGGGACTTTTTAACATCACACAAAGTACAACATTACGCGAACAACTCAATAAATCTCCTCAGTGTCACGTCACTAATATTTATTAATAAGCCGTTCAGCTCTTGAAAATAGATTAATAATGAATAGTATAAATTACCAATGACATTTTTAAAACCCACTAAAAACAAGCAACCCCATAGTGTGGGGTATCGTTGAAAGCGGCTTTTAAAAATATAATGATAGACCCATTTCCATAAAAATATAATTATTTTTCGATTCATGGGTCGGTTTGTGAAGTATTTGCCCTTAAAGTACTAATTTTGGTTAGAGCCAAGCCAAGTGTTACATTATATGTATGTGCATATAATCTGTTACTCAAACTCATAAAATAAAGTCATCGTTATACGTTTTAAGTAATTGCTATCCGGACAAGAGCGAACATTTTTATTGGGACTGGCAGTTAGTAGGTTATGTATCTGTCGGGGCGCGACCTCTTTGGTTTTACAACGACCGGCCGATGCAGATGCTGTCATACAAGAAGTCATGAACAAAAACTAAGTATTTAGAATTAGGAATGTGTCAATCTATTCAGAACAATAAGTGTGGGACATTCTAGGGGATTCGATTACTGATCACGGAGTAGTACAGATTGTTTTTGATGTGAACGTTAGAACTGGAAATATATCATGGAACAAAGTAAAAGGAATATTATTGAATAACCAATACCATAGAATACCCTTTCTGTTACATATCTATTTATTTTAGGTAGCCATTACTTACTGTTCCTTCCTTCCCCTATAATTGATACATGATAAACCCACAAGCAAATAATATAATTAAAACTCAAAACTCATATAGCAAAAACTTTTAACTTTGATTATCCTTGTGTACATCTACATAACTTCATTACGAACTTTTAACCCTAATTCACGTTCCAGTCGTTCAAACGGAACCAAAGTTTCGCAAAGTTTTGTCAAAACAATTCGTAAAATATAGTTACATGGGTTTTTCATTTTAATAGGTCATGATTTATGTGAGAATATGAACAAAATAATGTTTAGTGATGATGGCAAAATTAAATGAAATCAAACATTCCTTTATTTTAAGAAATAAGTAAAAGTGCATTCAAAAATTTTTAAAATTCACATGCTTGAGCCGGCTGAAGTGAGAAAAAAAACATTCTGTATTTTGAAACACAACTTTGTGTTTTATCTATTCATTTCATTGTTTTCGTATTTCCAAGTATTTTCTGTTTATATTTCCTTTGTTCTTTTTCCTTTTGACCAGTTTCATAAATACAGAGATATTTGATTCGTTCAGTGTTTATTTACTTATTGTGTTTATTAATTTGAATATTTTGGTGACGTGATGATATCTTTTTTGTAAGTATTTATTTTTATTTCTCCAAATGGATTTTGGTCAAAAATGGATTTAATATTTCTCCTTATCCTTTGTTTTTTTTTTTCTTAATTTTATTAGTTTCAGTTAGATTGATTTTTTAAAGCTTAACTTTCTCTCATCTCTATCGGAGTGGAGTGGTGGAACACTAATATATTTAGGACCCACTACTTCAATTTTTAGAAGACCTTCGAAATAAATGTCCCACACATTTATTCGTTGCAATGATACTTTCAGTGGACACCTGGATGGGCGTGCTCTGATCTAGAATGAAGATACGAATCTTACAGTGATTTTTTTTTATGGAAATAGCCGGCAAACGAGCTGAAGATCCACCTGCTGGTAAGTGGCTATCGTGGCGCATGGAGATCAGCAATACCAAAGGTATCACTGATGCCGGTCAAGAAAGAGAGAAGAAAAAGAAAGAAAGAAAGAGCTGGCTTTCAAGCCCCCAGCCCTTTCTTTCTTTCGTTCTTTCGAGTCGTTTGGCGGCTGACTCATGCTCAAGGGTGGTGTAGCTATCCAGGCGAACTCCATGGAGAAATAATAATAGTAATAATGGTATTAATTAACAATTAAAATCAATATTACCAATATAATCCTTCGCGGGACCCTATCACCAGCGAGCTGGATTAAGTCGCCTCTTACGACACCCATCCGGCGTGGGATTGGGGATAGTTTTCTAAGCCGTCCCAATACGGCTGAAAGTGATGCAATAAGTGTTGATAAATATATATTTTTTACTTACAATAAGTTAATGCTTGACCACAATCCCACCTGATGATAAGTCTATGCACTCTTTTCTTAAAGACATCCACGTCATAGGCTGGTGAAAACGCGGCAAGCTATTTCAATCCTTCGCGGTGCGTATCACTGCATACCTAAGGAACCCCTGCATTATTTTTATCAAGGAATGCTGTTAATTGGATATTGTGACACACTAAAATTCCCATCCTAAGTCAAAAGCTATCGATTTATTTGATCTGAACTCAACCAATTAAACTTAGCCTGGAACATGAGACGATCCACTTCTATTGTTTGGCCACAGAGTTGATTGACAATAAATCTCTCACGTGCACCTGATCGATATTATTGGTCCAGGTATCTCCGTATATTAATATAGGTATTAGATTGAATATCCATACTAATTGGCATCCATTCAAGAGGCTTCACCTGTACGTCTGCTAACGAGGAAACGGATGCCTGAGATAATGGTTACGAAGCTTGCAGCTTATTGGTTAGCTACGTTACAAATAGTGCTCCCGAATCAATTTGTTATCACTTCTTATTAAACGCTTTATTTAATATACTAGTATAAATTTAAAAAATAAAGCAGGCGGGCTATCAAAAAAGCTATTATGATATACCTTTTTGAAATCCATTTTTGATGAGCTCTTTAATTTGATATGCCTATTGCATTATTCGATTTTTTTTTATTTTTTGATACTTCAAACAATGGCATCTCACAGCTTTCATATTTGTTTTATTTTTTCATTTCACTTATCTAAGAACACTTGGGTTATCAAAACAAATCTAACGATATCTTAAATAAATAAATCCGTTCAGCAGTTTGGAAGATACGAGGTTAATAAAGAATAATATTGTATGTTAGTAATAATGAAACATTATACTCCGAGGTTGACGTAAACAGTGGCAACACAGTTGATACCTACTATAGCCAGTGTTTACGAACATATACAGTTGACTCTCGTTAATTCAGACCTTCGCTAATTCGAACCTCTCTATAATTCAAAGTTATCACGAGTTCCCTAGAAAATCTCTTTATATTTCGAACTAAACCATTACATTTAAAATGTGCACTCGGTAATTCGAACGAAAAAATCATTTCTACGTAACAAAACGACGCGTTAATTCGAACTCATCGGTGTCAAGTAAAACATAATAATAACATTAATAACCCAAGTTTTACACTGCTGAATGAACAAATAAATGTCTCCAGCTCGCCTTTACTGAGGATTTTCAACAGTAAACATCACCAGATTACGTCAGACCCGGTTTCTGCCGGCGTGAATCACTAATTGATTAATTAATTAATTAATTTATTTATTTATTTATTGATTAATTGATTAATTAATTGAATAATTAATTAATTACTAATCACTAATTATTACAACATCATTAGATAAATCAGTGGGTGAGTTGGGTATAAATACGCCACGCTCAGTGAACGATGTTCACTTTGCGACTAACCATCGTAGAGTCAACTTATCCTGATGATGCTCCGTTTCGGGGCGAAACACCTGTTGGTGCTGGTATGTATGTTGGTATATACGTTTAATTACTGTAGTGCATGTTTCCATTGTGGGAGGGAGGGAGATGCCACGCATGTTTTAAAGTATACACCATCATACATGTTAAACGTGGATTGTTGCAAAGTAGACTAACTTAATAATAATCATATGGCCTATGTCAGTAATATTATGGCACGAATATTAAAGTACTTGGCGCGTTAAGAGAAGGAATGAATCCTTTATATATGGGTGTTAAGTCGTACCAGTTGAATACCCTTTTCCTGTAATCACGGGCCTATTGAACAACCTATTCAGACAAACCCTTCTTTACTCTTCATTCATCACTTCTTTCCCTTAACGTCTATGTGAATGTACTTTTTTATTTTTATTTTATTTATTTAGCAGAAAAGATTCACAACTTTGTAACAGAAAATCTTATAATTTAACATTACTCAGACTTAAGCCAAATTGAATTGAAGCCGAATTGAATTCCTAACAAAACTCAGTGTTAGTGTATGCACACACTAACACTGAACAAATAAATGTCTCCAGCTCGCCTTTACTGAGGATTTTCAACAGTAAACATCACCAGATTACGTCAGACCCGGTTTCTGCCGGCGTGAATCACTAATTGATTAATTAATTAATTAATTAATTAATTAATTTATTGATTAATTGATTAATTAATTGAATAATTAATTAATTACTAATCACTAATTATTACAACATCATTAGATAAATCAGTGGGTGAGTTGGGTATAAATACGCCACGCTCAGTGAACGATGTTCACTTTGCGACTAACCATCGTAGAGTCAACTTATCCTGATGATGCTCCGTTTCGGGGCGAAACACCTGTTGGTGCTGGTATGTATGTTGGTATATACGTTTAATTACTGTAGTGCATGTTTCCATTGTGGGAGGGAGGGAGGTGCCACGCATGTTTTAAAGTATACACCATCATACATGTTAAACGCGGATTGTTGCAAAGTAGACTAACTTAATAATAATCATATGGCCTATGTCAGTAATATTATGGCACGAATATTAAAGTACTTGGCGCGTTAAGAGAAGGAATGAATCCTGTTAGTGACGTGCGTGACGCGTATAAAAATCAAAGTTAAATAAATCTTAATATAATATCTGTTGTACCTACAATGCCATCTATTGTCACATTATATAAATAATAAACGGCTGAGACCGGCTACTAGAAGGTAGTGTAAGAAACTTTATATATAATCCACCGTCATAATAGCGCTTTACAAAACCAACGTTCTTTTTTGAGCATCCGCGACTACAACACGTTTTCTACGCCACTGCCTTCTATTACCACCTCGCCTTGCCAACTATTCTGGAGTTTCTCTCATCTCACTCGAATCGTCGCCTACAAATTGGTCTTCGAGCCGGATCAGTTGCGAACTAGTGACCCGAGTGACAGCAGAAGATGTTCCAAACTCCGTACACAGTGAAAACCCGCGGAGCCCTCCGCAAGGAGCAGAGTGAACGATCTTCAGCGATGGAACAGGGATCTTCAAGAAGTGAATTTGGTTCTGCCGATACGGAAGTGAAGGTGCGCAGCCAGCCTGCCCGCAGCGCAGTGAAGACGGAGGGCAGCGTGCGCTCGAAGCGTAGTGGTTCTCGTGCATCGACGGAGGCGCGCAGGCAGCAACTTATTTTGGAAGCCACCGCTGCTAAGGCTGCTATTGAGAAGGACCTAATAGAGAAGAAATTAGCTGCAGATCTAGCTGCACTCGAGGAAGAAAAAAGTGTGTGTTCTGAAAGGTCGCGAAACGAAGAAATCGAAAAGTGGATCGATAATTCTCATGTAATAACGGCCGGTCCCTCGCACGGCGCATCGCATGACGTCACCGAGCCCGCTACAGCGGCCGCCCGCGCCGCCGGCGCACCTACCGACATTGATAAGCTAGCGACTGCATTGCACCGCGCGATCGTGTCTTCCACCGCCAGCATGAATCGTGAACAATCTCAAATAATTACACGAATGCAACAAGTCAAGGACTTACCGAGTTACAGTGGCGATCCAATTGAGTGGCTACACTTCAAGAGAGCCTACGACGAAACCGCAGATTTGTGTAATCTCAGTGACCTTGAAAAAGTATACCATCTACG
The DNA here is from genome assembly GCA_951805285.1 of Thymelicus acteon. Taxonomy (NCBI): domain Eukaryota; kingdom Metazoa; phylum Arthropoda; class Insecta; order Lepidoptera; family Hesperiidae; genus Thymelicus; species Thymelicus acteon. The sequence goes on along the minus strand of OX638229.1, from coordinate 10,013,187 downwards.
TCGGTGTTTACAGGGGGAGGCAAAGGAAGCAGTATCATCATTACTAATGTGCGGTGCGAGTGCTGATAAAATAGTTGAAACGCTTGAACTGCGTTTTGGACGACCTGATTACATCATAATGAAGATAGTCGGTCAGCTCAAGAGAATGTCACAGTTACCTCAAGAATATCACAGGGATATCGCTGTGTTCGCCACCAAAATACAAAACTTTGTCGCCGCCTCGCAATCCTTGCAAGAAACGGACTACTTACGCAGCCCGGAACTCACTGCTACAATATTATCAAAGTTACCAAGTGCACTTGTAAATAGATGGATGGACTACATGTGTGACAAACAAGGAAGTGACAATAAATCAAAATTCGAGCTGCTGTCGGATTTTCTACTAAGCGAAGCAACTAAGGTCGCTAAGGCTGGTGTCAGTTACATGTACAGTCAGTCGGACAAAAGGACCACTCGACCAGTGATTCACTCAGTGCACGCAGTGAGCGGTGACACAGAGCAATGCAAGTTTTGTAAAATGGCCTATCATCCGATACCTGAGTGCACGCAGTTTAAACGCGCAATGCGACGTGACCGATGGCGCTTCGTGCGAATACACAGATTGTGTCATAAATGCCTGACTTCATGCCACGACCGGCTAACATGCCCTGCAGCTACGTGTGACGTCGAGGACTGCGGGCGTGACCACCATCGCCTACTGCATTGGAGCACGAAGCGGAGCGTACAATCCCGGCCAGAGGAGGCCGACCGCGCCGACGGCTGTGAAACAGTGACAACTGCTATCGCGTCATTAGGCTCCAAAGTACTTTTAAAGATAGTTCCCGTGACGATTCACGGTCCTCATAGACCGGTTAATACATACGCGTTGCTCGACGATGGAGCCACGGTTAGCTTAGTGTCAGCGGATATCGCAAACGAAGCGGGACTTCACGGCAAGTGTATAAAAATGCGTGTGCGTAGTGCGTGGGAATCAAGTGAACTCGAGTGTCAATCTGAACTTATAAACTGCGAACTGACGAATGGTGACGGTGAAGTGTTACAATTTAACGCGCGAAAAATAAATAAGCTACAGCTGCCGGTTCAAAGTATAACAAACGTCGATTTCCAACAATTAAATCGGTATAAAACGGATATTAGATTTAACATTGACAACATTCAACCTAAAATATTAATCGGTCAAGACAACTACCATTTACTTTTGCCTATAGAATGTATACGACTACATAAAAACGGTGCTTACGTCACGCGCACCCCGCTCGGCTGGAGCGTACATGGCGCCCTGCGCTCGGCCCCGGGGCCGGAGCGCCCGCCGCGCGGCGCCCGCGACCCGTGTACCGCGCGCGCGCCACTCGCGGCTGCGCCCCCGCTCGACTCAGTTGTACTCATATCGGACTCGACGCAACATAACGGTTCTACTACACGTAACAACGACCAATCCCTAAAAGAGCTTAGTGAACTCGTCCGTAACTCATTCGCCCTCGATGCAATCGGTATAAGTAACAATCCTCGACCGAACAAGAACGAACAACGAGCCGTGGCAATCCTCGCTGAAACCGCTACTTTAGTGAATGGTCAATGGGAAGTCGGCTTACCCTGGAAGAGTGACGCCGCCATGCCGGAATCGTATCCTAACGCGTACCGAAGATTGATGGCTGTAGAAAGGAAGAACATTAAAAATCCCGATTATGGAACTAGATACGCAGAACGCATGACGCACCTGTTGGAGAACGGCTACGCGCGGGAAGTCTTGGGTTCGAAGCCAGCGACGCGTACTTGGTACCTGCCACACTTCGCTGTCGATAATCCAAATAAAAAAAAGTTGAGGGTCGTGTTCGACGCCGCTGCGACATCAGGTGGCCACTCCCTTAATGATTACCTGCTTCAGGGACCAGATTTATTGGAATCATTATTAGGTATTATGTTTCGATTCAGAGAGGGGTCTATAGCGGTGACGGGAGACATAAAAGATATGTTCCTTCGTATAAAAATAAGAAGTGAAGATCAGAATGCTTTACGTTTCTTGTGGCGTGATAATAACGTTAACGAACCAGTTAAAAAATATGCAATGACGTCATTAATCTTCGGCGCAAATTGCTCACCCTTCATTGCACAGTTTGTAAAAAACAAGAACGCACAAAGATTTGTCAAAGACATGCCGGAAGCCGTGAATGCAATTTTAAAATCGCATTATATGGACGATTACATTGACTCGGTGAATGACGTGTCTACAGCGAAACAGCTGATCGACCAGATTACACATATACATAGATGTGGCGGGTTCGAGATAAGAAACTGGTCTAGTAACGAGCCTCAAGTTATAAAGAACAAGCCAAAAGAAGCCTTAAGTAATGGTGCCAAAGAGTTCAAAATAAACGATCAAGAAAGGACGCTTGGGCTGTTTTGGTTCTTAGCGAGCGATACTCTTTGTTTTGATCTAACATTTAAAAAGATACCGGCTGATATATTAAGTTTAAAATGCAAGCCTACTAAAAGGGACGTTTTACGAATTGTTATGTCTATTTATGACGTCTATGGATTCCTTGCTCCGTTTACTGTAAAAGCAAAAATTTTACTTCGGCTTATTTGGAAACAAAATATAACATGGGATATGACACTGCCAGATGAACTGTTACTATTGTTTAATGAATGGATTTCGCAACTACATGAAATAAAGGACATACGCATACCACGATGGTACTTCTATTCGGATATATTACATACAACTGAAAAGACAGGGATAGATATGCAGTTGCACGTGTTCTGTGACGCTTCCCCGTGCGCGTACGCAGCCGTCGCCTACTGGCGAAAACAATACAGCGACGGGAGTGTGTGCGTATCGCTTATCGCTTGCAAGACCCGCGTAGCACCTTTAAAAGAAACATCTATTCCGAGACTTGAACTACAGGCCGCTTTGTTAGCTTGTCGTTTAGCGCAACTGGTTGAAAAGGAGCACAGAATAGCCGCAAGCAAAAAGTATTATTGGTGCGATTCTACGACTGTTTTACACTGGATTCAAAATGAAAATAGAAATTATAATGTATTTATAGCAAACCGGTTGGGTGAGATTGATGCGTTGAGTAAAATATCGGAATGGCATTATATCCCTACGTGTATAAACATAGCCGACGCTGCAACAAAGGTAAACAAATATAACTTAATCACGGACAGCGAATGGTTCAAGGGTCCCTCGTTCCTGTACACGTCGCTCGATGACTGGCCGCAACCACCTGTAACAGAAATACAAGAATTAATCAGTGAAGAAATTATACATAATGTAGATGTATGCAACTTACCTGTAGTACCTATCGTGCCCGACCCGAACCGGTTTTCTTCGTGGAATCGATTACGCCGTAGCACCGCTACAGTGTTATTATTTATTGAAAGATGTAAGAGAACTGGGATAAAACAAATAAACTGTGATCTACTCCATAAGGCTGAAACGTTGCTGCTGCAGTACTCGCAAGCCCTCGCCTTCCCAACTGAAATACAAGCGCTGAAAATGAATAAAGATATTGCTAAGAATAGTCGTTTGCGATCACTTACGCCTTTCGTAGATGAAGATGGCCTGCTGCGACTTGGCGGTCGTATCGACGCCGCCCGGCACATCCCTTGGCAGACGAAGCAACCTGTCATCCTGGACGGTCGGAATCGAATCGCGCGACTGCTCGTTAAACAATACCACGAAGCCGCCGCTCACGGAGGCAATGAAATGGTTGTTAACGAATTGAGGCAGCGGTACTGGATTATTGGTTTGAGACCTACAGTGAGAACGGTAGCATCGCAGTGCACGTTCTGTCGAATGAGGAGGGTTATACCGAAGCCGCCACGCATGGGGGACTTACCAGAGGCACGGCTCATGCACCACCACCGACCATTTACCAACTGTGGAGTGGATTTATTTGGACCGATGGATGTAACCGTGGGTCGAAGAAGAGAGAAGCGGTATGGTGTATTGTTTACATGCCTTACAGTAAGAGCCATACACATCGAAGTTGTATCAGACCTGTCCACTGATACGTTGATAATGGCATTGCGACGAATGGCCGCACGCCGAGGCTGGCCTCTCAAGTTATATTCCGACAACGGTACCAATCTCCGAGGGGCGGACAAGGAGCTTAAACGTTCATACCTTGAAGTAGATAAATTACAGGTACAAGAGAGAGCGAGTGATAAAGGTGTAGAATGGAGTTTTTTACCACCAACAAGCCCACATATGGGCGGAGCGTGGGAACGCTTAATAAGAAGTGTCAAGACGGCTCTACGAGTGGTATTAAAAGAACGCGCCCCACGTGAAGAGACTTTGATCACCATGCTGGCAGAGGTAGAAGCCATGGTTAACAGCAGACCCCTGACCCATGTCTCAGTGGACAGTCACGGTGATGAAGCCTTAACACCAAACCATTTTCTTATCGGCACCGCTTCTCCATCTCCGATTCCGGGATCATTTGGCAATAACGAGTTTTACCTAAAACGACAGTGGCGAATAGCTCAAAGGCTAACGGATATGTTCTGGCAACGGTGGGTCAAGGAAGTACTACCGGCATTAGTACCCAGAACCAAGTGGCACAGCGAGGAGAAACCGTTGCAACCGGGGGACCTCGTGTTTATCTGTGACCCCAACTTACCTAGAAATACCTGGCCGCGCGGGCTTATTACTCAAGTTCATCCAGGGAAAGACGGTCGTATACGTGTAGTAGACGTTAAGACAAAGACAGGCATATTTAGCAGGCCGGTAACACGCGTCGCACTATTTCCAACGGATGATGAGTGCCTAAACGTTTAGACGGCACTAGGGCGGAGAATGTTAGTGACGTGCGTGACGCGTATAAAAATCAAAGTTAAATAAATCTTAATATAATATCTGTTGTACCTACAATGCCATCTATTGTCACATTATATAAATAATAAACGGCTGAGACCGGCTACTAGAAGGTAGTGTAAGAAATTTTATATATAATCCACCGTCATAACAGCGCTTTACAAAACCAACGTTCTTTTTTGAGCATCCGCGACTACAACACGTTTTCTACGCCACTGCCTTCTATTACCACCTCGCCTTGCCAACTATTCTGGAGTTTCTCTCATCTCACTCGAATCGTCGCCTACAAATCCTTTATATACGGGTGTTAAGTCGTACCAGTTGAATACCCTTTTCCTGTAATCACGGGCCTATTGAACAACCTATTCAGACAAACCCTTCTTTACTCTTCATTCATCACTTCTTTCCCTTAACGTCTATGTGAATGTACTTTTTTATTTTTATTTTATTTATTTAGCAGAAAAGATTCACAACTTTGTAACAGAAAATCTTATAATTTAACATTACTCAGACTTAAGCCAAATTGAATTGAAGCCGAATTGAATTCCTAACAAAACTCAGTGTTAGTGTGTGCATGTGTGAGTGGGTGTGAAGCGTGAATTTTGCGTAGTTTGTACAAAAAGTGTATGAGTGAATGTAAGTTAATTCTGAACACATATTTGTCCGCGCCGTCCGCACCGGAAGCATCGCATTTGTATGAAATCAGAGAGCCCGATGCGGATGACATATGCGTCGGCATATGTGCGTTCAACATAAGTATGCGCACAAACTTTACTTGATTATCATCATTCATTCGGAAACTTCAGTTCGAAGTCACTTTACCAGTTACCAGTCGAGGCATTAGCATGTGTGGTATTTTAGCGTTTGTCTTACTAATAAAGTAATAATTAGAACATTATCTTATATCTTGGAACATTAGATATCATTCCATTCATCTTGCATTGGAAAATATAATATATAGCAAATACTCTTTATTTGTATAAAGCAGGTTAGCACGCCAAATTTGTGGTGCACACCAATTTTACCCTATTCGAATTGCTAAATTAGTAACACATTTATATCTCAAACAGTAAATTGGTTAGAAGTCCCGAACCAACTCTCAAACTCCTTACAACTTGAGTGATTAATGTGCCTTATTATCAGACCAATCACCGTGGATAGGTTTGGAATATGTGCCTACTAAATAGTCGTCCAAATTATGAGTTTGTATCTACTTAGTTGAACAGAACGTGTTCTCAATAATCTATACGTTTGTATTACCACAGCAAGGAGTAGCAATTATGCTAAATTGTTAGTCAATCCAGAAACGCCTAAGCCCATTCCCAAGTGGAAACTTCCATTTAAACGTTTGTATGTCAAACATGTCTTCTATTAAAATAACCTTAAGAAAAATTTCTAGTCAATCAAAGTAAGACTCATAAAAGATCGTTACGGTTTTTTTAATAGAATTTTGTCATCATACCTGCTAATATATTTTTAATACCTGTTTAAGTCACTAAGTAGGCCAAGAAGTGCAATAATGCCCTAATGGATTCATTTACGATCTATTAAAGAAAGAGTAACAAAAACATTGTTTTGTCGATAGCAAAATAGTGTAAGGAAGAAAACAAGCCGATTATTTTCTATAACTATGACGTAAAGTACAAACGATTAGCAACAAGCGAACACCAGTATTGTTAGTAGAAGTTAGCTTATACTTAAGGTTAGATTGAAACGGCATACAAATCTCCTATTGCAATTGCTAAATCTGTTGTATACCCGTTATATCAAACATACCGTCATCGAAATCATGGCTGTCGACATCTTCCGAAATGCAGCAATCTTTCTTTTTACTATCTTCTTACTTCTTGGACTTATTATCTGTGGTACTTCCAATGGTAATTCCCTGTTCATATATAATAATATTACAGTTTATCTCTCATAAATCTTGTACTTGAATATAAATTTTTGTTGAAAATTTCTATTTACAAAAAAATATAAAAGCATAATGTGATTTTTCAATAGTAAACAAAATTACTAAAATAATTAACAAATGTAAGGAGTATAAAAAACCTATGAAACATGCAAATTCACAGTATCATGTTTCCCTAATTTTTCAATCATGATTATGGTTAAATTGGACTACTTGTACTCGTATAGCAATGTCGGAATATTTAACAGATTCTCCGTTCCATATCCTTCGTTTCCAACCTGCAAGAGTAGTTGAAAGGGATTACTTAGTCTTAGAAGGTATTAGTGAAAACTAATACTAATTCTAAATGGTGCGAATGAAAGCAGGTGTTTAGTCAGTGTAAATGTGACTTTATCAGTATATAACTTATCTAACTGCACTCGCAGTATTAAGTTTAAGTTAAAAATGACTCTATAGGAATATAGGAGAAAGAGTCACCCCTTTTCTTCACACTATATGGACTTTCACTTAGACTTAATAAAATTTTTGCACGATTTGATATCACTATGTAAGGTAAGTGATCAACTAATAGTAGTTGATCAAATCATAATCATTAAACTCGTATTAATTGTCAAACACCTATCCGTCTGTAAATTATTTAAACCTCAGATTTGTTCAGTAACGGTATCTAAACGATATAAAAATACATAATTATTACATCACAATATAACTACAATCATGTAAATTGCCATAACCAAGGAGACCTTTGTATCAAAAATAACCTCCTATCGTAAATAAGGACTAGAAAAAGGCCCATGTTTGCGCAAATGACCCTTATTTCGAAGCGTAGATCCGGAGAATGAATTTGCGTTGAACATTTTATGCGAATGAATTATTTTGCAAACAACGTTAGGGAATGTCCTTTTTTAGAATAAACACAATTCGGGATATTATTCGACAAACATGTATTCTTTTTGCGTTTTCTAGACTGTAGTGTACTTAGAATATAAGGACGTATTGGAAGCTCTGATTGAGTGAAGGTTACACAATTTAAAAAATTTGGTTTTAAAATATAATATTTTTTTTAAATATTCAATGTTGTTTTATTGAATTTTGCAGTTGAAAATAAAAGCGGTATAACATAATCTTAAATTAAAATTTAAAAAACCCCCACCGGTTTTATTTACACTAAATATCTATAGCCAAGAACACACTCTTGATACTTTTTCGTACATTAAAAAACTTTTTTTTCATGGAAATAGTCGGCAAACGAGCTGACGATCCACCTGATGGTAAGTGGCTATCATCATCCATGGACATCAGCAAACCAAAGGCATCACTGATGCGTTGTCGGCCAAGAACCTGCCTGTTGTACAGGTTTCGAAAAATCTAAAAATTTCCCGAACGAGAGACCATTAAATTTTATAATTGCATCACAATCTCTGAGGTTATTTTCGATTTTGGGAGATTCAAAATTTTAGGCACATGGGGACACTATTTACTCATGATTGGATAATATTTCGTTGATTGAAAAATGTGTTGGATTCTCTTTATTAAATCAATTACAAAAAGTATCATTAATCTTCTTTCAGATAAAAATAAACATACCAAAAAAAATTTACTTATAAGGTAGGTATAACTTATAAAATATAATTAATTTAATGACTACGGAAAACAGATTCAATCGTTCAACTCAATTTGTTATCACAGAATAAGTAAAAGACGTAATAATCGAGGAGTAATCCTTATTAATTACACTGATAGGATTTCAAGGAACGGCTACTCAATTATCTCGTCTGCGCTATCATTCAGTATTTTGAACTAAGCCTCCCAAATTAAAAGATGTTGAAGTATTAAGGCATTATACGATAAATTTGGTGTCTATTTAGTAAAGAATAAATGACTATGCAATGTTTTGCCTTTTCATTTATGAATTTGATAAAAACACAGTTTACTTGTATATTTGTTTCATTAAAAAATATACAAATACCATTTTTTTAATTTAAGTAAAAACATTTATACCTTTCTTTATTTTCAAATTATTCCTATAATATAGTATCATGTTTAATTTAATATAAGGTACATGTAATATACTAAGAATGTCGGTATTTATTGTATTTCATAAGACAATGGACAGCTAGTTATTCGATGAAGCCAGGCTATCCCAAGTATGCGTCCCTACATTTACTTTGTCCCTATTATCTTTAATTTATCATATTATTTAAAACGCTCTATTACTTTACTCATTTTTGCTACCCTAAATGCTTGAAATTTGTGCCCTCATTGTAGCTGTAGTATGTAGCGACATTTAGTTTTTTACTTAGTATAGTTACTATTGTTATAGTTAGTTCGTATTGACTCTGGATCAAATCTAATTCCGGCCAATGTTGGTATTTACTTGAAGTTGACGCTAATTAATACGAGACAACGATGAGTTGACGAAAATATTAATCCCAACATTTAACATACAACATTATAACTTAGGCGCTCCACCCACTGCACCGCGCCCCGTCGCGTAGCGCGGGATGGCAGATTTTACCATTGTATGCAAGTATCTCAATTTATATAGAAATCACGCCTAGCACAACACACTGCCGACGCGGAAAGGCGCGGGAAGGCGCCCCGCGCGCAGTTGAGTTATCCGTCGCTCCGCGCACCGCGGCGGGACGCGTCTTCAGTGGGTGGAGCGCCTTACAGCTGCAATTCTGTTTGAGCTTGATTATGATATGTCTGTGGGCTACGGTACGGCTAAACAGATTTTCCTTTTTATAGTCGACTAACAAGTAAATCTAGATTCTCGCCAAATATGCCAACGTATGGTCCCAGATTCTAGAACCAGATTTCTTTTGAAGTTTTAGACCACTTAAACAATGCATTAGGCACATTCGGGTCCATTCATGAAGTCGATTTTAGACTTTTCAAAAAATTTTCCCGAATTTATGTATTTGTTATGTGACAAAAAAGTATCATTTAAGTAAAAAAAAGAAACAACCTATTTGACTATCCTTGAAAGGGATTCAATTTCTTTTTATAAAGTTTTCGCTTTTAGAAATTTTCTTTTATACGTAGCCTGTATTTTGTGCTTTTAAGAATGTGACTGAATGAAGTTGAGACTGAATTTTTATTTCGCAGAACTTTAGCTCTAGCAACTATTTCTTTTAAAGTTACTAGAATCTGAAGACAGAATACTTATTTGTATTCTTTAGAACTGAAACGCAGCTGTGTATAGTTTTTACAGTAGCATTAAAATTATTACTGGTATTGAATATTATAAAATGCTAGTTACCCGCCCTCGCTTCGCTTTGGGTTATTAAGTTCTTCGTAACCCTAAACTATTAATAGCCATTTTCATGAATGTGATTATCACAAAAAAAATTCAAATACATATTATACCTTACCATATCCATACCATAAACCACAATATGAAATACCACCTTTCAAACAAGCCGCAAACGAAATAATTAATATACTAAGTAACAAAATTATCTAAAAATTTTGGCTTCATAATGAACAATCAAGTATAGAACGTAATAGTGAATGAGAACATTGACTATAACCACAGAATATATAATAGTACCTATAGGAACTATAACTTTAAATGAACAATGGACATGTATCACATGTAGAGTATACAAAATGCATCGGTATTCCCGTTCTATTCTAACATAGATGTTACATATGTAGAATATTCTTTTACCACAGAATACTTAATGTAGGTACCTAAAGGTACAGAAGAGTCACTCCGCAAACTCATTTAAATAAATAGCGACACAATAAAGTTAATTCAGATCGCACAGCGCTAATCGTCATAGTCATATTCATCTAGACGTTGCCTCTCTTTCTAATCGTAACACTTATCCTCTCTGACGCGGCGCGGCGGCGCGTGGCAGCCCTTAGGCCCATAGCACATGGCGTATTTTATACGCGCAGACTACGCGCGTATTAGTAACGCGCGTCTTCGGCGCCGTAGACGCTGATTGTTGCGTTTGCATTAATGATACAAGCGCGCGTAATAGATTAGTATAAATAAATACAATTAATATAACTTATAAAATTAGGATGATTATGAGAATGAGGCGACTGATGTTTTATGTGTTGCAATTATTCTGAAAGGAAGTTGAATTGTTTATACTTGGACCATTGAAATATTAATATATTATTAGCTGTTATTAGAGACTTATAACTGTTGTAAATTAACGTAAAATTATGTTTATCCAGTATGATAAATTATTTGGTATTTCATTAATATAAATTGCATATGGCAATATTCAACGAGTGATCGATCAGGTGACTTAGTTTATGAGGAGGGTAGAACTATAAAAAGGAGCAACGTTGTACCGTCGGGTCTCAATTCTGTGACGGTAGGATACCGATTAAGAAGTTACGTTAATACATTGCTATCATATTGTTATAATAATGGTTTAATGGTTTAAATAATGGTTTGGTAATTGTGCTAAGTTACGTGGTGAATAATTAAGTCGGTGACGACTGTGGAACAAGGAATTACTCCTGCCGAAGTTAAGTACCTGCCTACCTTACTTTCAGTATTATGTTTTACTGTTGTAATTTTATTGTAATGCTGTGAAGCATAATGTGTCTCTGCCAGTTTATATAATTGTTTCTGTATCTCAGTTCTATATGGCCATACTAGTATAGTAAGGTGATAATTGTAGCATTGCCAGTTTATTAATTATAATATATAAATGATTGATAAAAATATGATATATGGAATGATATAATATTAATGCGGTAACTCTGTGCTGTTATGGAGTTTCTTCCTTAGTTCTTCTCCATAACTAAAGCACATTGCGAACTAAGGGCTTCAATAAATTAAGTACCGCAAATATGTATGTGTATTACTTATTTACCTACCTCCATGATAAAATGAAAAAGGTTAGTAATCAAGTAATAAAACTATACACCTTATGTGTTTCTTTTGGTGGTTCACTTATATTAATACCAATATAGATTACATACAATTCATTATTTCATCGATCCTTCCTATAAGATAAAAGACACAAACTTTTGTAATATTATAATTATCGTATTTTAAATTATGCCTACTCTACACCTTTCAAATCTATTATCAGAAGTGGGATCCTGCCCTGCTGTTACAATATATTAATATTTACTTTCTCAAGTTTCAGAAAATTCTGCATTGGAACTTCCTGACAAGAGTAGATTCGTTGGTGATTCATCGGAGTCGTTTTGATGGCGAAATGATGACGCGGACGGAATAGACTGTGATGGCTCATGTGAAGCCATTGTGCCAGGCTTAGGATACGATACAACAGGTGATCTGTATTATTTCTTTCTTTGTGGCTTAAGAAAGTAGCAATTATTCTTTATCGATTTCGAGTTGAATATTAAGGTGATAAAGGTTCCATTACTATTACAATTCTAAATAATTGTGATCGTGACGGTGTAATGCTAGGTGAATAATGGCTCAGTGTAAAAAATATTTCTGGTCATTAGTTTGAATTTCTTAAAAATAAGTGGTTTAAAAAATAATTTGACATTGCGAAATTGTTTGGGGGTGTCATTTAATAAACGTGGAGTGTGTTTTAATTATTTTTTTTGTCATTAGTTTGAATTTCCTAATAATAAAAGTGGTTTAAATAAAATAATTTGACGCTGCGACATTGTTTAGGGGTGTCATTTAATAAGCGTGGAATGAGTTTTATTAGCGATGTAATTATATTGCTAACGTAATTTGATACATTTCATTTTGTTACATTAACATAAAAAGTTTTACAAATTACCTTCAATAATACCAAACTACCTTCAATATTTTTGAGCTACCCTCAATATTTGTGGAGTACCCTCATTGACTGAATAATATTTTAACAATAGAATAAGAAGGGCCGAGCTTCGAGATTCTCTCGTTTCTTTTTTTCTGGTTACAGGTAAGCAATGGTGCTGACGTATGATTTCGAAACCAGTGACTACCGATGTACGGGTATGAAATACAAAACATCAAGACATGCAATGAAATAATCAGTCAGTCGTTTCAAGGCTGGTAAGAATCATAACGGATATGCTTTAACTTGTTAATGTTTGGTTAATGTTTGAATCATATAATTGAAAGTAATTATTTATATGAAAGTAAAATAAATTCCGCTGGACGTCACTTGCTTGGTGCAAACTGGCCCACGTGCAGCGAGTGGATGTGGTTTGACATGTCTATGCAACTGACAAAATCCAAACAATAAATGAGTTTCGCAGTTTCGCTGGACGGTCTCTTGTTTGGTGCAAACCAACCCACACGCAGTGAGTGGATGAGGTTTGACATGTCTATACAACTGACCAAAACCAAACAATAAATGAGTTTCGCAGTTTCACTGGACGGTCTCTTGTTTGGTGCAGACCAACCCACACGCAGTGAGTGGATGAGGTTTGACATGTCTATACAACTGACCAAAACCAAACAATAAATAAGTTCCGCTGGACGGTCCCTTGTTTGGTGAAAGCCAGCCCACGCGCAGCGGGTGGATGTGGTTTGACATTTCTATGCAATTGACAAACAGCTTATTATTGGTTTGGAATTTATAAGATACAATAACGAATTAATCATTTTATTACCGTAGTAAAATATGTCAATATATCTTGATGTGGTTTGACATGTATATGCAATTGACAAACAGCTTATTGTTGAATTGGGATTTATAAGATACAATACGAATTAATAATTTTACTTCCGTAGTAAAATATGTCAGTATCTTGATGTGGTTTGACATGTATATGCAACTGACAAACAGCTTATTTTTTGGATTGAAATATAAATAAAATAAAATCCTGTTTTACTAAATTTAGAAAAGATATAATTACGAATAAGTATTACTATCAAAGAAAATTATGTCAGTATGGCTGAGCGGAATTCAAATATTTGATATGGGGGAAAGTTGGGTATATTGGACCGTTTTCTAATTTGGACCTAAGACACGATCTCACATTTTGTTGAATTTTTAGAAATTTATAAATGCCAGGTTGATTATTATCCAATTAACATAAACCAAATAAATCTTGTTTCATTCCATGTAAAAACATTCTTTAAAAAATACTTCAAAATATGTGCAATATCTGCAGTTAAAAAAAAGTGGTCCAAATTAACCGATCTTCCCCTATGTCAATATAATAATGGATTTTATAAATATAACATGAATAATATTCCAGTATCTGGACCCATTTAAAAAGTATATTCATTGAAATGTTTGTTTGGGTCTACCGAAATCTGATGGCAAAATGGGAAATTGAAATTGATATTGTTGAGTATGATAAAATTATGAAAGAAAGTTATTTTACTATTAATTTCATAATTATTAAAATCGAGTAACATCCAATTGATCACGCTTGACGTAATTACTTTGAAATTTTCATTTCATGTTGGCAACAATTTTTACAAGTTGCAATTGGTAAGAAAACTTGTTCTGTTGATGTTTAAGTTTGCAGATTTATTTACGAAGATGATGAATTTATCAATTTGACAAATTTGCATTACCACGTTAACAAAAATGCTTTTCCTCTGTCATTTTGCTTTGAGATTCTGGTACACCTATAGTACTTCGGGAACGAAGTACTTGTCAGTCTGGCCGTAATAGATTAGTATAAATAAATACAATTAATATAACTTATAAAATTAGGATGATTATGAGAATGAGGCGACTGATGCTTTATGTGTTGCAATTATTCTGAAAGGAAGTTGAATTGTTTATACTTGGACCATTGAAATATTAATATATTATTAGCTGTTATTAGAGACTTATAACTGTTGTAAATTAACGTAAAATTATGTTTATCCAGTATGATAAATTATTTGGTATTTCATTAATATAAATTGCATATGGCAATATTCAACGAGTGATCGATCAGGTGACTTAGTTTATGAGGAGGGTAGAACTATAAAAAGGAGCAACGTTGTACCGTCGGGTCTCAATTCTGTGACGGTAGGATACCGATTAAGAAGTTACGTTAATACATTGCTATCATATTGTTATAATAATGGTTTAATGGTTTAAATAATGGTTTGGTAATTGTGCTAAGTTACGTGGTGAATAATTAAGTCGGTGACGACTGTGGAACAAGGAATTACTCCTGCCGAAGTTAAGTACCTGCCTACCTTACTTTCAGTATTATGTTTTACTGTTGTAATTTTATTGTAATGCTGTGAAGCATAATGTGTCTCTGCCAGTTTATATAATTGTTTCTGTATCTCAGTTCTATATGGCCATACTAGTATAGTAAGGTGATAATTGTAGCATTGCCAGTTTATTAATTATAATATATAAATGATTGATAAAAATATGATATATGGAATGATATAATATTAATGCGGTAACTCTGTGCTGTTATGGAGTTTCTTCCTTAGTTCTTCTCCATAACTAAAGCACATTGCGAACTAAGGGCTTCAATAAATCAAGTACCGCAAATATGTATGTGTATTACTTATTTACCTACCTCCATGATAAAATGAAAAAGGTTAGTAATCAAGTAATAAAACTATACACCTTATGTGTTTCTTTTGGTGGTTCACTTATATTAATACCAATATAGATTACATACAATTCATTATTTCATCGATCCTTCCTATAAGATAAAAGACACAAACTTTTGTAATATTATAATTATCGTATTTTAAATTATGCCTACTCTACACCTTTCAAATCTATTACGCGCATGAAGCGCGTATACCTAAAGCCACCGTAAGCAGTGTTGTCTCAACCGAAGCCACTGTACAACTGAAGTTCGAGGAGTCTCTGATCAAAACGCAAAAGCTACGAGTGACTACAGCGCGTATACGTGCAGTAGATGCGCGTTTCATGATCGCCCCGTGTGCTTAGTTTACAAGACTGCGTTCAAATCTCATATGAAGCGCGTATACGCACGTCATCTGCGCGTCGTCTGCGCGTATAAAATACGCTGTGTGCTATGGGCCTTATGAAATTGGCCTGACTCGTCAAACGCGGCACGTACTTTAACATCATACCAAAAGTGCGGAGTGCGCTTGACCTGCTTTTACTAAGTTAGTGCGCTTTACCAACCACAACTTCATTAACACTTACCATCAGGTGAGTTTGTTGTCAAGCATTAGCGTATTTAGATATTGTAAAAAAAATGCGGTTGACGTAACTCAATTCTAAAACTTACTGAAGTTCTTGAAAAGAGGATTACATTTTATAGTGAAGTCCATACATTGATAATACTTCTCCATAAAATAAAACCAATACTTATATACTTATACCGATTTGTTTTTTATTTAAAAGTGGGATAAAGTTTTGTAAAAACCATTTAGCAAAGGGTATTAAATGCAACGCTTGAAAGCTTGCGTACTCGTAGAAGTAAATTTAGAAAGTTTTACCTTTTACGGTTTGACCGTGTCGACTCTAACGTACAGCAAAGCTAGTAAGTAGTTCAGTGAAATTGTTGAAATGTTGTTTTTCTTAACTTCTAAAGTATTTATATATCAACGTTTCAAATATGAATTGTTTTTATTTCAGTTTCAAAGAAATATTCTTTTTTGCTTGATTTAGTCGCCAAACGAATCGTGTTCTGGCTGGGGGTTAAGAGCCAATTCTTTCTTTCTTTTGATTCTCTCCATCTTGGCCGGCAACGCATAAGTGATGTCTTTGGCGTCGCTGATGTTCTTGAGCGACGATGGCCGCTTACAATCAGGTGATTCGTCAGTTCGTTTGTCGGATAATTACAAAAAAACTAGCAGGGTAACCTTCATAAGATTTTCTATTATTAAGATAATGCTTGAATACAGTACCAATGAAGTCTAGATGGTTATCATATTATCTATTTTGATCCATCTAAAACCTGCCTTTCCGTCTGTTGGATAGTGGATGATATGATAATTAAGCAATAAGCAATAATCTCGCTTATTGAGACTAGTTTTAGTAGTAAGTAATTATAATTTTGCTTAACGAGTTTACTGTAAAAAGTTGTTGGATGTAGTGTAAGTATCTTACTGACTGATAAAATCAAACTTAAATTAATGATAAAATCTATAATATAGTGAGTCACTGAAATTTACATTCTGTCGTCATTCATTAATACCAAATCATTGATCTGCCATGTCGCCTTAAGACAACAGTTGTTAACGTAACATGGGCTTATCTATAGTGATTCGAGTTTGCAAATCACATGCCAGAACCAACGTGCTGTCGTGTACGGATCAGATTGATATCGTACGTAATGCACTGCATTTAGTGCCACAGCTTAGTTTGTAGTTCGAGCTTTGGAGCTCTGTTTTGGCCACACATGTACTATAATTATTATTGTAACCAGTAACCGGCTTCACTTTGCTTCAAAACCTTTGCTAAGTTACAACTTACATGCAAAATTTTTAGAGGGGAATCATATTGTATAAAACATGTGACGGTCGATTATGAAGAAATCGATTATTTTGAAGGAGGGTGGTAGCCAGAGGTGGAATAAGAATAAAGTACGAAAGCTTTTTTTTTCTCAACGTGATGTTATACTTAACCATGGATGACTTCCACACCAATAGTATGCACTAATAATAACGTTGTAAACCATCGTGCTAAACTGGTACTCGTAACACATCGATAGAGGCACCCGGTAGAGACAATGTTATAAAGAACTGTAACAATCCACGCTGGCAGCCTCAATTGAGAAAAGTTTAATTTCCGATTCATTTTCCGCTCAGCCCGAATAGTTGCGGGGTTTGCGCTGAACGAGTTTAGTTTAAATAAGTTTTTATATCGGACTTCAATCTTGGAATTTAATTTACTTTTATTGCTATTACTTCTTTGAGTTTATCTTACCTTGCAGCAATAACTACACTTCCCAAAAGGAGGGCAATCTTCGTGGAATTATCTGATAGAATAAGTGGGTATGGTGACGCTTTTAATATTACGTTACATTTATGTAGATACTATTTTGTTTTCTGTGATCACGTGTCATTATGTAAATGGGTGACGATGACAATTACTCTGTCTTTCTCTCCTCATCTCTCCCTCCTCTTCCTCTGTAAAAATCGGTATGTGTGTGCGTGTTTAAGACTCTGTAGTCCCATCAGAATCTTCGAGATAGTTAGCATGAAATATATTCTTTTAAACTCAATAGGTAAGTATATGGGATTGAAAAATATTGTGGCCAGCTAACACTTCAGCAACTTCTGATTGCTTTAGCATTCACCTCATATTTTGTTTTGGGTTCAAATAGGATAGTGGTCACTAATATTAAATTTATTGGTTAAGGTTAGTTACAATTTTTTTTATGGAAACAGCCGGCAAACGAGCTGACGATCCACCTGATTGTACCCTTACAATACATCGTCGCCCATGGACATCAGTAACACCAAAGGCATCACTGATGCGTTGCCAGCCAAGAAAGAAAGAAGAAAAAGAAAGAAAGAACTGGCTCTCAAGCCCTCAGCTGGAACACGACGAATCGTTTGGCGGCTGACTCATGCTCGTGGTTTACACTAACTGACACTATTACAATTTGACGTAACAAAATTTTATTTATGAACGCAGTGCCATTCATTTAGAAAAAATAAAATCAGTAGGTAAAACGACAAACCAGCATGACCCCTTTAAGGCTTGCTCTGCAATCCTTATTAGAGATCGTCATAATTGGCATGTCAATCAATGTCAATCATAATTCGAGAACGTTATATTATTGTCATAACGTCTAAGTGGCAATATTTAAAAATCATTTCTACTTTAATACTTAATTAAATAAATAGGAATAGATATTTTCACAGACAGCTTCTGAATCTAACAAAATGTAAAGTAGAAGATCTCTACCCATTATACCGATACCTTGGGTATCGGAAAGTAAATTATTTAGTATAATTATTATAACATGATATAAATTAATATCGGATATTGTGTTCTCAACAGATTCCCAAATTTTTATAGAGGTTGGTTAATGCATCTTAAAACGCTTACGTTTTAAAATTAGGCTAAATAAATAGTTCCGTTGGACGTATTGTATACCTGTATTACATGTTGTATAGTATGCTATTATATTAACATGATATTAACTGTAGTATAAATTGATTACTTGATCACACTCGAAGAATAATCAAATTTTTGCACCTAATTAAAATTTGTGTGGCATGTTCGTAATAATCTTATTAATTTAAATTTAATCAAATATGGCAGTACAAACAAAGTTATACAAATGCCAGGTAATTACGTTCTGAGATTACAAACCTTAATTTCCACTCGGGTTTGTATATTGTGCTTTTATGTTGTTACGTGAAGTTTGCTACTTACATTAAAATGTAATTTTACGAGAGTGGCATGGTTGCTTGAAACGTAAACGGTTTGAACGTTATGTTAATTTACACGGGTAAGATGACAGATGACAGACTAAATTTGACATTAAGACCGTAAGTCACTGCCTATAACGGCGCCGTAATCGCTTCTGTACATACTAGTAGGAAAACCATGGCTCGCATCTGCTTTTCCTTGAGAAAATCTATTCATTCCTTCTACAATAGGACACACATAGAACAATTGTTTCTCATCCTTTAATAAGATATAAAAATATTTAAAAGGACAGGAAGATAAAGGTTTTTAAAATTATGAGTGACAATGTCATATTTTTTCATAGGAATAAGATAATATGCCGCCGTTAAAAGTACTATAATATCACTCTCCAGCAATGATGTTGTCCAGTCTTTCAATTCTCCACACAAAAAATTATGTCAATCACGTTTGACATGAAAGAAGGCCAAAAAAACAAATACACATCCCTAGTTTAATCTCTTACGTTTTATCCCTACTATTGTCTACGGGATCTAGTTATTTCCCGAGATAGAAACTATCCCATATGTAGATTAATAGAAGTAATTAATATGCCAAATGTCTTTTTTATAATAGAAATAGCCGGTAAACGAGCTCGATCCACCTGATGGTAAGTGGCTATCATCGCCCATGGACATCAGCAACACCAAAGTCATCACTGATGCGTTGCCGGCCAAGAAAGAAGAAAAGGTCATTTCATAAATATATTTAATGGTTAGCGCGAGATGAATTAATAGAGCAGACATTCAGAGTGAAAGGTTCCACTAATTTCCAAAATAAATGTAACATCGATAAGCTATAAATACAATTTATGATTTTCTCTATGAATTCAAAATAATTGTGTTTACTCAAGTGCTTATAGTTATTTACCACGGACCTGAAAAAAAAGACGGACGTAACCTCGTCTAATCGAAAGTGAAGCATAGCAATGGCCGCCCGCTTACCATGTGCGCGTAATTTTTGATTCGCGATTGAAGCAGTGAAGTGTCAATGTGTGGGTGTGTGTACTTGTACGAATGGAGAGTTGGTATTACTATGGGTGCTTCACTGAATTTGTTGTGGGATTACGTCCGTCTTTTTTTTAGGTCCGTGTTATTTACACTAAAACAGTAACAAACTTTTTAAAACGTTTGTCAGTCTGTCTATCTTTCTGTTTCTCCAAGCTAATCTCTGGAAAGGCTAAAGCGATTTTAATGTGATTTTCACTAGAAGATACAGGAGGTTATAGGGCAACATAGTCTACTTTTTATGCTGGATTTCTCGCGGAATCAGGATTTGCATGGGAAAAACTCCTACGCGATCAAAGTTTTGTAATATACAGATTTTTCTCCGTTTTATTATTAGAATATATTATTATGTAAGGCTTCAGAAACTGCGGGAATATAGCGAGCATCGCGTTACTAAAGTTTTAAAAGGTTTTATGGCACCGCCTATTAGGCCTATATAACTTTGTTACAACACTAACCGATTATACTGCCAAGCAGTTTTATGAAAGTTTCTCGAAAAATCTCCGCAGTGAAATAGAATTTTTACTTTTTCTTCTATAGATGTAATCAAACAAAGGAGTTCAAAAACAAGTTATATATATAATAGCTATTGTTTTTTATATGCAGAAAAAAAATATTAAATATTTTTAGAAACAAAATAAACTGACAATTAGCAAACACCACGCAAAGTATTTTTTTTAATCTATGTAGTATAAATATTAAACAGCCGGCAAACGCAACAGCAGCTAGGAGTCAAATAATGATGGTCACTGCAACCCACAGATATACCTACATTATACCTTCTAAAGAAGTAACAGGGGAGGAAGCAACTGCAACATTATCACGATAAAACTACAGTCTAGAAGGAGAATAACAGCTAATCAAAGAATTTACTCTTACCATGAACGAGTAAACTGAGTGGTCCAGTACTCAGCAACGTCACATTTCATGTATTTTTTAGGAGAATAACAGCTAATCGTGAAAAGAATTTACCCTACCACGAACGAGTAAACTGAGTGGTCCAGTACTCAGCAACATCACATTTTCATGTATTTTTTAGGAGAATAACAGCTAATCGTGAAAAGAATTTACCCTACCATGAACGAGTAAACTGAGTGGTCCAGTACTCAGCAACGTCATATTCCATGTATTTTTAGTAGAACAACAGCTAATCGTGAAAAGAATTTACCCTACCATGAACGAGTAAACTGAGTAGTCCAGTACTCAGCAACGTCATATTCCATGTATTTTTTAGTAGAACAACAGCTAATTGTGCAAAGAATTTACCTTACCATGAACGAGTAAACTGAGTGGTCCAGTACTCGGCAACGTCATATTTTCATGTATTTTTTAGGAGATTAGCAGCTATCCGTGCAATAAATTTACCCTACCATGAACGAGTAAACTGAGTGGTCCAGTACTCAGCAACGTCATATTCCATGTATTTTTTAGTAGAACAACAGCTAATTGTGCAAAGAATTTACCCTACCATGAACGAGTAAACTGAGTGGTTCAATACTCAGCAATGTCACATTTACATGTATTTTTTAGGAGAATAACAGCTAATCGTGCAATAAATTTACCCTACCATGAACGAGTAAACTGAGTGGTCCAGTACTCAGCAACGTCGTATTTCCATGTATTTTTTATTGCAGAGTACACTACGAGCAGGGTTGATCGACTATACTCAAGGACAGCAGCCCCTTTTCCAAATGAACCTGACAATGAATTGTCTTGCCTGTATTAATTCAATTAAAACTACTTCAAATATAAAGTCGATTGTTATATACGCGTAACATCGAAGCGAAATAGCAAACCAACATTACTAATTCAATGTGTCAAGAGCAAAATACCAAATTCGACGGTGTTTAGGAACATGGTATATGTGAACACAGTTTACTGATTGACACTTAATTCACTTCGGAGTTAATGAATTAACCAGTGAAAGAATAATATTAGTTCACTGGAATTAACTCACCTGGGCGCATAGGTGAATAAAGTCGATGGCACTGACTATTATCAAAACCAATAGATTTGAATAGATCCATGAAACTATCCCATCGAACATCGTAAACATCCAGTCTGCACTGCCACTTTAATGCCGTGAAACAGTGCGTTTAATAACCCAAATAGCGACCGGCCATCTACAACGATGCTTCTGAAATTTGAAATATGAATTGCAAATGAGTTTGGTGTATACCGCTTGTTGGGAATTCGGTGTCAAACATTTTGCTTCACATAAAGTGTTTGGTAAACCCATCGTATATTTGACTGTATTGAATATGTAGCTAAATAGTTAATTATGACGACCCGTGTGGCGCAATGGTTACCATGCCGGCATGCGCCATGGGTCCTGGGTTTGATTCCCAGCGAGGCGGAATTTAAATGAATTTAAGTTTCTGTTCTCGGTCTGGGTGTGAGTGTTCTTGTCTCTGTGTGTTGTCCATAGCACCCACGACAAAGGGAATCCTAGTGTGGGGCTATGATTGTGAAGCGTTATTTATTTATTTATTAATATTACGAAGCAATATCTAAAAAAGTGTCATATACTACAAATGTATGAATAATACGAAAAGATTAACCTGTCATAATCTATATATATTATAAAACAGTAACTCGATAATGTCTGTACATTGAAGATATTTAAGAAAATTTGATATCAGGGGACTCCATAGGAGCAATAGAAAGTAAATCTGACATTTTTTAAAATCTTGTCTGTCTGTATGTTTGACACCGCATCACGCCAAAACCACTGGATGAAATTGATTGCGGTTTTCACAGTTATATTACTGGTGGTCTAACTTAAAATCTGGTGTATGTTTTATCCTGAAACGTCGCTTACAAGCCGAGATATAAATACATAGGACTTTTTGATACGCCACATAACAGCAAGAAATACTGAAATTGCCCGTTAGAGGGATATAAGAGACTGTTTAGTATCGAAAATATATTTTATTTTTCCAAAAAAATCAATGTGTACAATTTTTTTTTTAATTTATGATATTGCAGTGAATTAGTTCTGCTAATCGACAAGAGATGTCAGTTTAGGTAAATAGAAGCCATAATTGAAAAATGTAAATAGGTCTGAGAATAAATCTTTTATTGAAATTAATGTTTACATACACATATTATTTTTAATATTTAACACATTGGGGTTTTAAGTTTTACCCTACTCAAACAATAACACATAACTATGTTAGATTGTGCTATCGGATCCCTATATTCAATTCGCTGTATGATGGTGTGGGTCAGAGTTAGCGACAATAATATGACACAATTTAGGAGAATTATCAAATGTTTTTTTTGTAGGTACATAAATAAAAATCTTAAATTTTGACAAAGTATTAAAATTTAGATTTCCTTATTGTACTGGAGGAATAGACACAGAAAGTAGATAATAATAAAAATAAAAATCCTTTACATATTTAATAATCACAATGAGTAAGAAATCAAAATATTTGCGAATAATCAGTATACACTTACGTAAGTATACACAATACTCTTACTCACCTACTGGTCAATGCGTACCAAGCCAGTCCCGCATAGGCTACTTATGACCGGACGTATGTAAGTGCAATACAAATAACTAAAATACTTTTGAATTTGCAAATAGCCACGTAAAAGGAGACGAGCCACCTGACGCTAAATTGTCATCGTCCTCCATGGATGACTAAAAGCGTCGTCCGTGATCAGACTAAAGGCATGCCCATGCGTTGTCATCCAAGAAAGAAAACAAGAATGAGAAAATAATAAATTATGAAGATGATCATATTTCCATTTTATCAAGTTTAGAGAGAGAGAGTTGTTTATGATCTAGCAGAGCTTAGAATTAAGATGGAGACAGAGTGGCGGCACAAGTTTGCGTGATCTGGTGAGCAGCATGGGGACCATCTTACACACATTATTACTTGCTCAGATAAAAACACACAGTAAGTGGAAAAAAAGGAAGAGGTAGTGCCAAGAAAACACTACCTAATTCAAATGGAAGAATAACTCAATTAGGTTAGGTTTGGCTGTTTATACTTAAGTGGAAAAATTTGTCGACGTCTATGAATAAATAGGAGCAGTCCAGTATTCCAGTAGTCTGAATTAAACTGTCATTTATAATCTCCAACTCCTACAATGTCCTGGTTTAATTTCGGGGAGGTGTAGTCAAAGTAAAACCGTTTGTTTTTTTTTCATTTGTCTTTATTAATCTCAGTATATCTTAATTGTTAGTTTTACTAGATAAAATAAATAACGCTGTCTCTAAACTTGATTGAATGAAAAATTTAATCTTCTTCATATTTTTTATTATTTTTGATCATTGATTTTAGATGCTCTACTGTTTGTACCGAAGTAAATATAGCTAGATGGTTCAAACTTTGAAAGTAAAAATACTGTTCAATGAATAAGAAGAGTGAAATGTTTCATAATGTTGGAGTTTTAATCACAGAATGTATGAAAAGAAGACGGAAGACATTTTGGATTGGAGATTTGGTTTAAGTTTTCTGAATCTGAGTTGACTTTTGTTGAAATAATGTTAGTAGGATATGTTTCATATGTTTTTTTTTTTCAATTATTCGGTCCAGAGTATAAAAAAGGTAAAATTAATAGTCGACATGGTGATGATGGTGTATCTTGAAGAACAATTATTGTAATCCTGAATGGACGGAAATAACGTAACCGTTTTTATAGATATTTGCTGTCGATTAAGTCAACATTGTGAAACCAGTCCAGCATTGACCCATTCAAGGTTTGATGGCGTATCTTAGAATAGAAAACAAATATGTATGACCATAGGTTGTGTTGGAGACTAAATATGTAACTCCTGAATTGATGGAAATAATAGAACCGTTTTTAAAGATAGTTTAAGTAGTTCATATTGACATTAAAAAACCAGTCCATCATTGACCAATTCAGGATCAGATGGTGTATATACATAAAATCCCACTAATATTTCTAAAGCGTATATTAAGATTTTTTTACCCTCGCTAAAGTGGCTCAATGGATTTAGATGAAATTAAGCTCACAGATATTTCATATCCCGCATCAAAAAATTAGGTGCGTGTTCGTCGGGATCAGGTCATTCGAGGGTCAAAGATGGATCTGCTTCTTCAGGTTAAGGGTATAATTTAGTTTGTAAGATGGGTTTACAGGTTGTAGTTATTGTTTGGACTAGCATCATTCCAAAAAAAAAAACTTAAACTTATTTGTATTTGGTTAATTGATCGCAATGTCCATTTAAGGGAACGACAGTTTTGCAGCGGCAAAGTTAAGTTTGTTACTGAATCACTTAGTATTGCTCTTATGTTCGGTTCTGTAAGTTTGTACAAAACCCTCGGTACCAAAAAATTCGTATTTGGCCTGGATCTTTTTTAATTGCTAATTCTCAAGTCCACGCAGACGAAGTCGCGGGTAGAAGCTAGTTATATGTATATAGATACGACAATGTAAAGATATAGAGTGAAGCTATATTATACAGGGTAATTATAATAAGGGTAATACAATATATTAAATCGTGTATGAATACTTGATTTTTGTAACTACCAATTAAAATTTATTCTAATTACATTATTGATTTCGATTGCCAATCCCCTTTACATTACAGGGGGCAATTAAAGTATTCAGATTTCGCAATCCTTCTGAGATCTCTCTGAAATTCATTACGATGAAGGAGTCTCGAGTCTTGAGCCAATCTCTCGTTAACGTAAATATACGTTAAGTGCTAAAACCGTAATGGAACGTTAATCAAAAAGTTAAAGTTTTGAGCGAACAAAAACGATTAATGTTATTCAAACCCACGGTAGTGCGAGATCGGTGTTCGGTCGAACCCTTTTGACCCTCATCTATTTAACATTTGACTAGATAATTTATGCCTGATAGTTTAATTAGGGATTTATGAAAAAAATGTTAAAAATCAGAAAAAAAATTGATGATGCTAATACTAGGCGGTCATCGCATATATGTAAAATAATTCCATGAGAGATTTGATCAAATCAGTTCCTTCATTTCCCTGCGACATATACATAGCATACTCCACCACGCTGCTCCGGTATTAGTGGAAGGGATAGCGGACAGATGTCAGAAGTTTTTATGCCGCCCAAACGCCTACGATATGGCTAAAGCTAAACGACTGTTATCTTACGTTAATAACCGGAACCGACGCTAACAGCTTAATGTGCCCTCCAAAACACGGAAATGCTCAACACATTTTTCCACCCCCGGTCACCCACCCAACTACCGACCGCGTCCGCATTAGCTTAACTTGATCCATCATGATCGAAACAAGCCGCCGTGTTGTGAGCACTTCATGATTCCTTCACATAGTTATTATGGAGGCCATACACGATCAAGTGTACTTGATCAAGTCTGCAGTTTGACTTGTCAAATTTGCAGTTTGACTTGACACACCATCCAGTGTGCATGAGATAGATATATGGCCAGATAGTTATACCGTGGCCATACACGATCAAGTATACTGGATGCCGCGTCAAGTCCGCTTGACGCTTGATCAAGCATACTTGATCTTGTATGGCCTCCATTAGACACAAATTCCTAACTATAAGTCCAACAAGTATAAGAAGATTAGATAGTACAAATAGATTACCGTCAGTGATCTGCATTACGTAACATACGAATAACTTTTGTTAGCAAACAATTCACCCATCGCCTAGCATAGCTCGCTCGCAGTGCTAGTATTGACAAGGTAACTGAAGTTTGATAATTAACGGATTGCTAGTAGGTATAATTGAACGCTCTCAACAGCAGGAGTAATCAATTTCAAAGATTCGGTATCAAACTATTCAGGTTATTTGAAAGTTTGCTCTCTCTCCGTAGCCATTTGTCGAGTTTGTTCCGCCGGGGTTTGCATTTTAAGTACTTCAGCTATTGTTGTTTCGGTAGTAACAGACCGTACATCGCAGAAACATTCTCCATTGCAAATTAAATGCAACATAATAACTTTGCTGGTTCACACTTAAACTTAGACTTGTAGAATTATATTTATCTATGATTGTGAAGTGAATTTACTATTCAATGATATGGCTTTGGTTGGAGTAGCTTTACCTAGACGAGTATAATTAAAGTTTCACTGAAAGATTTCAGATGGAGGGTGATAGCCCGCATATTGAACCCTCACACCAATCAATTCTTACGATGGAACTTTAAACCATTTCTCTTTTGTATAGTAGGAGTTTCGCATAAACTCAAAGATAGTCAGAACCTTCACATTAATTTTTCATATATCTCCGTGACAATCCTCTACATCTATGAACTGAGGTCTATAACAATAAATGTTGCGCAAACTCGCGGATAGATTTGAAAGCAGAATAATTTTAGCACATCCAGAGCTTAGCAAATTGAATGTTTTAATGGAAACCAAGAATATCAAACAAGTTTATACAATGAAGTCATTAAATCGTGAATAATCCCACGGATGCTATTACGGTCCAATTGCAATCAGTAACGGTCCGAGTTAGGATTTAAGTGGAAAAGTTATAACCTAGTTAATATTGCCCATTGGAATTACGCGTAGCTGTGTTTTATTTGAGTATTTTCAGGAGAATGATTTTTAAAATTATGTAATGATTTTCCTCGGAAATAATATTTAATTTGTTTGTTCTTACTACGTACAAAGAACATAAAAATAAAACTTATAAAAATGGAAGCCAGCAAAGCCATTAATTTTATTATTTTATACTTTTGCGTTAGTACTTAAATAGTTATCGAATATAATCTTATAAGCTTCAGAAGTTTTCATGCCGCCCAAGGGCCTCCGACATGGCTTAACGTTTTCTTACGATAACAACCGGGACCGACGGATTTACGTGCCCTCCGAAGCACGGAAGCGCTCAAGAATTTTACACGGTTTTAATACCTTGAGCTGTAAACTATGTATGTATGTATGCATGTAACGGAATCTTTCAACGTAATTTCAAGACGTCTGATAAACTTGAAAATTTGCACAGAGGTCAAGGGCCGATGACAAAACAATAATATCATAGTTTCAGCGTGTTTTTTTTAGTTTTTTTAAACTATAATTATTTATTTCATTTCGATTTTTATTACATTTCCCAGTGTCTGTTCCTAATTTAAACTTTCTCATCTTGTATATTAGTAAAATTCGTAAATTCGCTTTACTATTGGCCTAATCCACAAGCTCAGAGCAGCGCAGCGGGCTATGGAGAGGGCTATGCTCGGTATTTATCTACGTGATCGTATCAGAAATGAGGAGATCCGTAGACGAACAAGGGTAACCGAGATAGCTCAAAGAATTAGCCGGCTGAAGTGGCAATGGGCTGACCACATAGTTCGAAGGACCGATAACCGTCGGGGAAGAAAGTTCCTCGAATGGCGCCCACGTCTCGGAAAAAGGAGCATAGGACGCCCCCCGACCAGGTAGACTGACGACCTGAAGAAGACAGCGGGCATCCGCTAGATACAGAAGGCTCAGGACCGGTCAGAGTAGCGCAAGTTAGAGGAGGCCTATCTCCAGCAGTGGACCTCCAAGTGCTGATGGATGGATAGATGGATGATATTCGTATAAAAAAACAATAAGCCAGGATTATAGAAGATGATCAGACAGATAGAGTTATTGGAACTGTAAAACAAAACTAATACTATATCTAAAAATATCCCCACATAGGGTACATGGAACTGTAGAAACAAAAAGTACATCTGCATTCAATCTAGCTATTATCGTGGATAATCCTGTGAGTGCATTTAGCGTCCAATTGCATTCAATGAATGTCGTGTTAGGATTTAATTGGAAAAGTTACTAGCCAACGCGAAAGCGGTGAACGAAATTATGCGTTGGTACAGATACATACAGACATACATACATACTAACCTTCTACCCGATCCTATCTGATCAAACATCCTCTTCATTCAGTAAAATGCATCAAAGGGTTGAGGTATTTGAGCTTTAGTATGGAACTGCTTTATACCCTACTTTTAAGAAACATATTTTTAAAAGCGCTGCATACCGTATTCATTCTCGGCTTTCTAAAGTTTATTGAGACGGCAGTGTGCGAAAAATTCTTAATACCTACTTGGTCATAGTTTTGAAGTTTTAAAAAATTACACATTTTTTAACTTTCACTTTTTTAGTTCACCGAGGTTCAAATCCAGCAGGGCCGGGAGAAGGACAACGTTCTGGAATCAAGGATTGATGAAGCCTGTGACTTTACGTAATATGTATCAGAATTCTATGTAAGTATACTATAATAACAGTCAAAGGGCAAATATTCTGTACATTGAATATTAAAAAAAAAACGATTAGGGGGCACTTCAATAACGTATTAGAGCACAAAAATATATATTTTTTTTATTATTCTGTCTCTCTGTCTATCCGGGCACCACATGAAAACCCTTGAACGGATTTCGATGAAGATTGGTAAAGTTGTTAATAATACTACGGGTCATATTAAAAAAAAACTTTGTTTCCCTGGGAAACGGGATGAAAGTTTATATGGAATATTTTTAAAACATAAACCGATTTGCTTTAAATTTGCAAGAAATGTTCCTTGCTTAAATTGATGAAATATGTATTTTTCATATTTTCAAAATGCAAGAAAAAGAAAAAAATACAAATTCATGTAAATATTGCTTATTTTTCAAAACCCGCTCCTGGAGGAATCCTTTGTGATTGTATCGTGGATTACAGTATATAAATTACTAAATATTTAATAAGTACTTCAATATAAATTCACCGTTTTTTTAATTTCCTACTACAAGAGGTACTAATAAGGTAAAACATAATTTCCGTATGCGAATCTGCGGGAACAGTTTGAAAATATTCACAAAGAAGCAGTTCGTAAAAACATAACGTGTACAAATTCTCTCTGAAAAAAACTTATTAGATTTTATCCCCTGTGTGACAGAAAAAAATATTCAATCCAATATAATTCGATGTGGAATCCATTGGACGGAGTGGCTTCAACTACCGGGTCGCGCCGGTAACGATTAGACTCACTGGTGCATTTTGCTACAAGCCCAGTTTTATTCGGAGCGAAACTAATATTTCACACATACGATTTATCTAAATTCGCAGTATCCGCTTTGAATACTTCGTTAGGATTTCAGTTTTTTTTATTCGCGATACAAACTCGTGCCTTTCATAATTTACCAAGTCATATGAAAGAGTATGTTCAGTATCGGGTATTTAGATTTTCCTTTTCTAAGCCACGTTGAATATACACTGAATGAATAGGTGTGAGGCATACGCGTGAATAAAAACTTGGATGTAAAATAATAAAATAAAGCCATGTTCGTATCCACCTAAGTACATCGGATAATTTTTCTAAAGGGGATGGGTTCAACAGCCAGAGTGACTGTTGAATAGATGATAATCTTCATCCAACTTTCAAATGCGTAAAATTGTACAGTTTATAATCGGCACATAAGAAATTAAAATGGTTTCTTGAATCATATTCACACACAACACAATAGTTTTTTGTGATATTTTCCCACAAAACTAGTTTTGAACCAGTGTTCACTTATAATGTTTTTCTCATCTTCATGTTAACAGATGCGTCTTTGCAATCAAAAGTTCAATATGACCACCTCAGATCAATAAAACAGGTAGATACTTAACTCACCGCCTTGAATTTGAGTGTAGCCGAAAAGTACCAAGTTGCCAAGTACGTTATTCGTGCATGCAATCACGCACACAAAGCCAAGTTTAAGTGGGTACTGGCAGGTAAGAGGTAACTAGCAGGAACCGGTTTAAACGTATGTATGTGTGTGCGTGATTGCGTGTAAATACACGAATTGCGTAGACCGGCTTGGTATGTTTTGGCTACACTCATTTCAAGACAGTGAGTTATCTACCTTTTTTATTTTTATTGATCTGAGATGACCATAGTTACGATTACAGAGTATTTAAATACAGGTTGCGATAATTCGAGACAGCAATTTTGCAGCTACGTGACACCTATTCTGTGCGTGATACTACACCAAGTAGTCGATCGAAATTTTTTTTTTTTGGTACATATAAAAGAAAATTAAATGAAGAAGTACTTACATAAATGTTGTAAATAATGTAATTTTATCGATTGGTCTGAATCAAATTAATTTATAGTAATATCTACAAATCATCTTCTGTAATAAAATGTTGTATGTCATTTTCAGTAATCATTATTTACATTCTGAATATAATTCCAAAATTATCTTAATCCTAGGAAAAAAAGAAAGTAAGAGTCAAATCCATAAGTATAAAAACACTCGGACGGATTGCCTATCACTATTGCCAACAAATATATTAATTTAAAACAATTTGAATATTTTTATTCAACTTCATATTAAAATGATTGATAAATTTAAAAATCATCATAAATAATTCCTATGTCGACCTGTCGCCTAAAAAGTTTGTTTTGCAAACAACTGTCTGACTTTGTACATATGTGATTAACATGTAAATGTACATGTGTGACACGTTTGTTATTACTATAACTAGATAAGTAATGATTAGGAATATTGTTCACAATTGGCAAACTGAGAATATTGTAATCGAATGTCTTCAATTGGTTTTAAAACTATCGAAGTAACAAATAGCCTATCCTTTTTTCACAGATTTGTAAGCCGCGCATTGGTATGGAACACATCCGTAAAATCCTGACAATCCGACGTAAAATTGGGATCGTATTTCGTTCGTTTCGAAGATTGATGCTTGTGGTTTTTGTGAAATAACAAGATCGTTTCGTATTTACAGCTTTGGGCGCGTTGAGTTAAACGGGTTTTATTTAAAACATTATGACTAAATAATGTCGTCGCAATAAATTCTTATAGTCCGTCGACTTCACGTCACCTTCCATCGATCGAAAGTTCTATAAGAAAAATTTAAAGAATTAGGTTATGTCGATTTTAAATTGAATGTAAAAATCTTTTAGTGCTTCTATGCTTCAGAAGGTAGCTTCGCTGTCGATCCCAATTTTTACCACTGGTCTTGTCGCTGATCGTGACATGTCAGCGGTCTTTAGGTAACATAAACTCTTAGGATGACCATTAACCCGAACATGTCCGTAATAAAATAGCGTACACCTACAGACTAATCGCTTCCATAGCGTGAACATAACATACATTTGATATTACCATCAATTTTAATACTTACCCACTATTTATTCATGTGACTATATAATCCATTAACTAATAAGAATGTTTAAGGTGAGAGTTTAATACGTACCTAAAAAGCAAAAGCAAAGCAACAACCCATAATAATTGTCCCACTGCTGGGCTCGGGGTCTCCTCTCACAATGTGAGGGGTATTAGGCCGTAGTCTACCACGCTGGCCAAGTGCGGATTGGTAGACTTCACACACCTTTGAGAACTTTATGGAGAACTCTCCGGTGTGCAGGTTTCCTCACGATGTTTTCCTTCACCGAAGCAAGTGATAATTAACTTGTAATACGCACATAATATTTGAAAATTAGAGGTGCGTGCCAGGATTTGAACTCGGGCCCCTTCGTTCGGGAGACCAACGTTCTAACCACTAGGCTATCAATGCTGTCAATACGTACCTACTGCTTAAAAATTGTAAAGATCGAGTCCTTGCATTTCCGGCATTCAGCGAACATCATTTAAAGTAAGACACAAAGTGAATTCATTTATAGTAGAGAACTTGCTTTCTTAATGCAGTTACCAGTTAATCATTAGTATTAAAATTACGTTATTCTCATACTCGTAGCTACTTTCCCAGAACAGGAACTTCTCAAAGCTCAAAGGAGCGACCTCTGGCATGAATATGCAACAAAGGGTCAGTATGCCGGCATGTTACAATAGTATTGGCGAAGTTTAGACTACAAACTAATTTAACGACGAGATAGAGAGAGTACTGTACGTGGAAATTCAATGTGAATGTAATAATTCTCGCTGATATTCGGGTGTGGCATAGTTAGATTTTTATATTAATGTTAAAAACTATTCTATTCTATGTTATTGTAGCTAAATACCAACAACGTAAACCTCAAAACTTGTAATATTTTTTTAACTAATATCATGATTGACCACAATAAAAAACTAACTCCAGTTAACCGTTCCAGTAATGAACACTCAAAAGTAACCAGTAATAAATGCAAGATGTCACCACTGTTTATTGTATTAGCTATGTATTTGCCGTGTCTCATAAAACGCGAGTATCCAGGCATGAAATTAAACAGCTTGCACTAACTTGTTAATCGCCTGGACTCATGCCAGAGCTCAATTTGAAGAAATTGCTGACGATTTCACTATAAGTTGTGCCAGACTCGACTAATTGAATATGGCGCCTTTTGAATCGTGTTGCGATTTGAAATACCGGTTAAGTGCGAATTAAAGTCGTGCATGATGGATTACAACTAACTCTTACCCACGACTTCGTCTGCGTGGGCTTCAGAATTAGGTCCATCGATAAATTAAGTCACGTCACTTACAAAAAAAAATATGATACAGAAATTTCATGCTACATAATAGCACATACATAAAAGCAGTAAAAACATTATTTTTTCTGTCAACAGAACTTCCATAATATAAACTATTTTTATATTGCATTCGGTTACAGGTTAAATACAACTAGATATAACTAGATATAAAACTCGGTTTTGTCGGAATTTAATTACTAGATTTTAGGATTTTCAAATGAAAAGCTATGTAAAGCATAATTCTGATAAATGCGGAATTTATTCATACTGAATATATAATTATACGATTTACAGAACTGAATGAATCGTTTTTCTTTAAAAATAATTAGATTGAATCGTAACTTGTTAATTGCGAAATTAGTTACGAGGTTATAAAACTGTACCGAATGAAGCAAAAAACGAAGGCTAAAGCCCTGTAAAAAGTTTCTATTACCATTGACTTAAGATTTATAAATTTATCTCACTAAATTAATAAGAACATTTCGAGGAGTTCTCGTGAAATTTAATTGAAATAATTAGGTCGAACTCAGTTAACCGGTTTTTCTAAGGCCGTAGAATAATTGCGAATCGCGTTTTCCTTTCATTGACTTTTATTTAATAGCTTTTCAAAACTTGAAAATCTGATAACGTAGTTGCCTCAATAATTTTGTAATTAAACTAAAGATATTCTACCTACTACTACGTTTATTTCATGAATCATAAAATGTAATGGCTTCAATGTAACTTTGCTTTTTTATACTAAATGCTCGACTACAAGACCACTTGATATTAAGCGGCAATGCAATCATGATTTAAGCGCACTTAGTAAAAGCCTATTCATTCTTGACTTGAAGGTACCCGAATATACTTGGGACGAATACCCGCCGTTATGTTAATGTTCGATGATAAAAAGGGGAAGAGGGAATTAAGTCATGTGATATCTGCACACTCTCTCCAAAATGTATCCTATACAATGCCGAGTGGCTGGCAACTCTGAATCGCCAATCAGCCTCTTAGCACGCTTCCTAGCAATCTTGATAGATGGCATTTAGCTGCACCAGCCCAAATATGACAGTTTGTATGTTAATTGCTAAGAGCTTACATGTTGAGATATCTTAATAATTACAACATGCGACATTGGAAACCTAGGTCCTTTTAAGTCTAGCTAACCTGGAGGTCACTGGGTGAGTATCACATAGAGTTCGGTGGTAAAGACCACCATGTTTAATCTGACGAGTGCTCATGGTGGTACGGTTATTTACCTGATTTACTAGCTATCACGCTCATAGAATCATGTGTGAAATTCAGAGCTAAAGCGCTAAAATAAACGCTTACACACTCATACCCCCGCAGTAGGTTATTTACCTGTGTCGCGGGTGGCATGGACGACACATATAACACATCACAATCACACCCATGACCCGAGTACAAATAATTGATGACAGATAAATCACATAAATATCTGTCCCGGCCGGGAATCGAACCCGGGACCCCTCGCTTTGCAGGCAGGGTCGCTACCAACTAGGCCACAGGGTCGTCGAGGAAATAAGGTTATCTGATCATGTGTGAAATTGAGAGACGGAGAGTCAGTAGTAAATAAGATCATCCGCTTCCTAAATGATAATAATTACTATACCAACTGCTGCATCACACAAAAATGATATAAAAGTAAATCCAATAGTGCACTACGCAAGAATTTGCCAGTCATGCTACGTGGTACTTTTATATTTGATTAATTGCTTGCTACAAAAATTTAACTGCATCCCGCTGTATTATGTAGGGATAAAATTCTTTTCATTCGTCGGAAACAGACAGCTCATTAGGAAACAGAACGTGTAAAGATCTTTTTGCGGATATACACGATGCAACGAGAGCAAGACAGGTATGTACGAGTAGCTAGGGTAAGTTCGCCTGTTCGCGTCCATCGCCCAATTCGCGTCCATTTTGCGGATCTCCCTTTAAAAATCCTCGAAAATAAGTCAACTAACACACCAATCAAACGAAAAGTCATTACCGCTTATACTTCAATGTATAAGAGGCACGCACACATGGACAAAAGTTCTGTGCGTCAAACCAATCCCTTTTAGAAAAAATAGTTAGTCTCGGCTGTTCAACAAAAAAGCGCGATGGGCGGGATATTTAGATAAAAATTAGTGTGCAGCGGTGCGTTTGATGGTAAGTTTTTTATTGTTTTATGTGAATTTTAGGATACATAGCTGTTTCTACACTTTTATGATGAAAAAAGGTATAATATTAATTATGAATTTCCTTATGTTTTTTATATTTAACGAATAAAATAAGGTGGACGCGAATTACTACATCGAATTTTACAAAACTTCCACTTTGCGTCCGCAATGGACGCAAACTATACCTACAGGGGATAATAATAAACCAAATTGCGTCCACAGTTTTTGTTAAATACTTGCTTGTAAAATAATTTAAAATGTATTTTTTATTATTATTGTACATTTTTTATTAAGACTACGTATTTATAATTCTATTTTTTTAATTGAAATGAGTACTTAATTTCTTTTATTCTTATCTTTTTTCATTTAAGATGAGTTCTTCGGAGACAAGAAAGAAGAAGGGAAAAAAACGTGTGGCACTCGGGGACTGCCGCGGTAAAGCTATTGCATATCATTTGTTGCAAAATAAAACCTCATACCCCCCACTTGCAGTCAGTACTAGGATAGCAAAAACATGCAAGCAAGTATGCCAAAACAAGCTGGGGTTATTAAATTTCTCATCAGATTTGTTCACCTAGTAGCAATTAATTAAAGTGAGTACTAGGCGCACAGAAGTCTTAGAGGATGCGACATCAGTGCGATCTTATTCACTCTTCGATATTTAGCATAGGCACAACAGGGACGTCAATATCACGATCATGCACATTAAGCTATTATTGCCATTTCTCCCGTAATGCCAATCAATATGCGGAAGAGCGACAGTGATAGAACAAATCCATCACTGCCGCTCTGACAAGTGATGTCAGAGCGCTCTGACAACTTGTCAGAGCGGCAGTGATAGATTCACTCTATCACTGTCGCTCCTCCGCATATTAATCGGCATGACAAGAGAAACAGCAATAATAACCTAATGTGCATGATCGTAATATAGACATCACTGTTGTGCCTTATGTAAAATACCGAAGAGTAAATAAGACCGCACTATACTATGGCCTGTACAGTATCACTGATGTCGCATCCTCGAAGACTTCTGTGCGCCTAGTACTCGCTTTAATTAATTGCTACTAGGTGAACAAATCCGATGAGAAATTTAATACCCCAGCTTTGTTTTGGCACACTTGCTTGCATGTTTTTGCTATCCTAGTACTGAGTGCAAGTGGGCGGTGTAACCTTTTATTTCGTTACGGTTTTTCTTGATTCGCTCGCCGCGCTCAAGCCCGCGATAAAAGCTATGCAATAAGCTTAAAAGAACATACACAGAAGAAGATTTAAAGAAAGCGTTAAATGAAATTCGAGAGAGTAATAAATCGATACAAACAATGTTGAGAAGAATTTTTTTTATTTTTTTAAGTGCTTTTTTTTAATGATAATAATGTTGATTTTTTAATATTTATATTCTTAAATAAAGAAATTATTAAAATACAATCTTTCTTTACAAATTATTCAAAATTTCACCCCTATATTCCTTTTCTAAGCTGCTGGACGCTAAATGGTCCACGGGTGGACGCAATTTGGATTTTGTGGACGCAAAGTGGGTAAAACGCCTAATTCTGAAGTTTATCTATTTAAAAAGAAAACACAAGATGTTTCTAATAAAACTGAAAGTTAATCTTAAAATAGACTATATAATGAATACATTACATAAATTTTTCATAGAAGTTAGTGCTGGGACATTTTTATTATCGCCGTCAAACTTGTCAACTGCACTAAATGGACGCGAACAGGCGAAACGACCCTATGTTACGCTATGTATAAATAGGGCGTTTGAAGTAATCTTTGAATGCGGAGGAAAAGATGGTAATTGCTATGTACGTATACATTGTACATTCGTTTGGTTCGTCTGTTGCTGTTAGTTCACCTTCTTAACAATTTAAACTTCATCACGATCATACTCACAATCAATTATTTGTTTTTGAATGAATTAATGAATAGGTATGGTATGGTAGGATCTTATTTCTCCTGATTAATTCCAGAGAAATGTATTTATAGTTTTGATGTTGTGCTGTTTTTTGAGTAAATAAGTACAAAACGTAAATATTTTATATTATATTGTTTTATTCAGCCACGAAATACACAAATACGTACTTTAGTACAACAAACAATTTATTCACGTTATTTATTTATTTGTGTACAACCAGGTGGAAGTTAACGATGCAAGCGACTGTCATTTGTCATCCCGACACCCAGAAGGGGCCTCAATGTATTCGATGATTTAGCATCCTACATGAGTATGTAGGCCCGAGTGGACATTGCCATAGAATACTTATTGTTAATAGTATTACCGGTATACATTTTAAGAAAAAAATTACAGACTTCAAAGAACTTTAGCCGCATTGGGGCGGCTTAGAATACTATTTTTTTTAATGGAAATAGCCGGCAAACGAGCTGATGATCCACCTGATGTTAAGTGGCTATCGTCGCCCATGAACATCAGCAACACCAAAGGCATCACCGATGCGTTGCCAGCCTAGAAAGAGAGAAGAAAAAGAAAGAACTGGCTCTCAAGCCCCCAGCTGGAAAACGACGAGTCGTTTGGCGGCTGACTCATGCTCGAGGGTGGTAGCTATCCAGGCGAACCCCATGGAGAAATAATAATAGTAATAATGGTATTAATTAAGAATTAAAATCAATATTACCAATATAATCCCTCGAGGGGCTCTACCACCAGCGGGCCGGATTTAGTCGCCTTTTACGACACCCATCCGGCGTGGGATTGGGGTTAGTATTCTAAGCCGCCCCAATACGGCTAATACTAACCCCAATCTCATACCAAACGACTCGTCGTGTTTCGGCTGGGGGCTTGAGAGCCAGTTCTTTCCTTTTCTTCTCTCTTTCTTAGCCGGCAACGCATCAGTGAGGCCTTTGGTGTTGCTGATGTCCATGGGCGACGATAGCCACTTACCACCAGGTGGATCGTCAGTTCGTTTGCCGGCTATTTCCACAAAAAAAAAACTAGCCTTCAAAAAACACATATGTAATTTGCCACATATTATAATATTTATGGAGTTCTCTCATAGATTTCACCAGTAAAAAAATGGAAAATCCCTTTCGAATAAAAACAGAATATTCCTAATCAATTGATAAATGACAGAGTTCTAAGGTATGTGACTGGTCTACAAAAGAGCTGACGATACACCTAATGGTTATTGGCTACCGTCGCTCATGGCACGGTAACGACGAAGGCATCACCGATGTGCTGCCGACCAAGAAAAAAAAGAGAAATAAAAACCTCCTAAACCAAACTCATAATTCATGTTTAAACTCATTATAAAACAATGTTAGTTAAATTTGTCCTTCGTTACTGTTAATTAGTGTTTTAAGTAAAGTAACAGGCTAAAACAGTTTCAGAGAAGATTAAATCTAACATTGACATAGGATTGTCAATGAAGGCTTGTTTGTCGGGAACGTTGCGTTTGATTAATAATTCTAACTATTGCGATTGAATAGGCATTATAGATGTTATCTAATGAAAGAAAAATAATATAAAAAACAACGATTGAAATTGGTAATATTAATATTATCTTGTTGTGGTGTCAAACTAAGTAAACACATGTCTGTGAGTAAACTGCTTTCGGAACCAGTAAAACGAGAAAGAATTACAGTACAGTACAGACCAGAAGTAAAAACATGTAAGAAGTAAGTAGTAATAATCTGAATTTTACCGTGAAAAAAGTGGGACCACATGACAAGCACCAGCTTTCGATTAAAAAAAGAATTATCAAAATCGGTTCACCCAGTCGAAAATTCTAAGGTAACAAACATAAAAAAAATACAGTCGAATTGAATACAAATAGTAATACGTTACAAAAGGACGTAAAATGTAACGTGTTAAAAAGAGATACGTTTCATGAATATTACCTGCCTAAGTCGTAAAAGATGTACAAAATATAAATTCTCAGTAAAAATGGAGGCTGTGTTGATATTAGACTACTGTTGACATACGCATAAAGCTTACGAAGTTCAAATAGAACAAAAGTTGCTGAAAGCGAGAGAAAAATCTTTTTTACTCAATGAAGCGACCCAAATACGGTGTTTTATTTTCACATCGCTTAATTTCTTTAAAAGGTTTATGTAATGCGTTTTTAGGGTTCCGTAGCCAAATGGCAAAAAACGGAACCCTTATAGATTCGTCATGTCTGTCTGTCTGTCTGTCTGTCCGTCCGTATGTCACAGCCACTTTTCTCCGAAACTATAAGAACTATACTGTTGAAACTTGGTCAGTAGATGTATAACGTAAACCGCGTTAAGATTTTCACACAAAAATTACACAAAAATTGAAAAATAACAATAAATTTTGGGGGTTCCTCATACATAGAACTGAAACTCAAAAATTCTTTTTTCATCAAACCCATACGTGTGGGGTATCTATGGATAGGTCTTCAAAAATGATATTGAGGTTTCTAATATCATTTTTTTCTAAACTGAATAGTTTGCGCGAGAGACACTTTCAAAGTGGTAAAATGTGTGTCCCCCCCCCCCTGTAACTTCTAAAATAAGAGAATGATAAATCTAAAAAAAATATATGATGTACATTACCGTGCAAACTTCTAACGAAAATTGATTTGAACGAGATCTAGTAAGTAGTTTTTTTTTTAATACGTCATAAATCGTAAACCGCAAAAAACATCGATCAAAGTTACAATGAAGTACAAGAACTTTTATATTATGTTACTTGCTGCTACAGAACCCTTCATGGGCGAGTCCGACTCGCACTTGGCCGCTTTTTTCTGTTTTCGAAGAGATGTTTCGAGGCGTTATTTTATTGTGTTAAAAGCTTCGTGATGCGGAGTATTTAAATAGTTGATGCATTTTTTATGTGAGCTCGAGATGTTGAGCTGCAAATATTTTAGAGAATGAATTTTCTGATCCAATTAATATCTTCTTCTATTACTGATCATATAACTTAGTTGGAAGTAGTAACCCCGTCTGCGAAGCGAGGAGTATTAGGTTCATTTCCACGCCAGGGCATATATACTTATATGTTCTTCTCGCAGAAACGGGTGAGTGGTTCAGGAAATAATAACAACAGTGGGCGTTTACATCACTTTAGTCAGACAGAAACTCATCTTAACACAGGTTTTACACTCGTTATAAGGCTAACACGCGACTAGAACTGATTGTCGTCAATTGTCCGAGCAACAAACGAC
The DNA here is from genome assembly GCA_951805285.1 of Thymelicus acteon. Taxonomy (NCBI): domain Eukaryota; kingdom Metazoa; phylum Arthropoda; class Insecta; order Lepidoptera; family Hesperiidae; genus Thymelicus; species Thymelicus acteon. Next base: position 9,972,522 of record OX638229.1, on the reverse strand, counting down.
TGAGGCCCGAATCCCTCAGAGTGACCTTCAACCTTCCCTTACAGCCACCCCAAGCCTCGCATAATGGTCGGGTTCCGTTACTGGTCAATCCACCATCCGACTCCGAATATTGTTTGCACCGACACTACCGAACAATCCACACGTCGCGTGTGTTAAAAGTAACTACAGATATACATATTTATTAAAACTCCAGAATCGTAGAATAAAATATTGAAAATATTGAAAAAATATTCAGGGTCGATCGATCCAGGTCGAGGGACAGGTAACGTGAGGATAAATTTTTTATTCGTCGCGTAACCTATTGTGTTGAGTATCGTTGAAAAGTTATTTTAAAAATATTATGGGTCTTCAAAAACCATTTTTGGAATTAGGGGTGTGTTTGTGAAATATTTGGCTTTAAAGTGCTAATTTTATGTTGCCTTTAACTATTCTCTGTACATCCTGAAGGTTGACTATTAGAGAATGCTATTTAGCATTAAGTATGCCAATTGTACCACTCTTTGGGGTTTAATAAAGATTAAATAAAGAAATAAATAAATAATTTTGGTTAGAGTCAAGTGCCGCCCCCCCCCCGGCGGCTAAACGGTTGGAGTTGGACAAGTGAAAAAATTCTCAAAAATAAGTTAAATGATGAATTTACAAGGAAAACTATCACGGCTATGTTAGCATAAGTAGTTAATGAGTAATAGTCGATAAATTTACTATTTCGGAACCCTACATTGCGCGTGGCCTGACTTGCCCGATTTTTTTTTATTTAGTAATATTGATAATAATAATAAAATCCTTAGGCAAAGCATTTTCCAACAGGGGAGGAACCATTTATACTCTATCGCCTCTTACGACACCCTAGTCTGCAGAGATACTTGGGTGAATTAACTCAGGTAAATTAAGTCTACGGTACATGCCATAATTGTAGAGCACCTATGCCATGCCATAAACTGCCATAATCGTAAAATTGATAAAAACATTTACAATATCACACCTCGTATGAAACAATTTCACAGAGTAAAAGAACTACAAATTCCTTGCAACTGCAACGATATATTGACACATTTCCTGGAGACAAATTCTCATTATTGCGGATAACAATAAACTCGTCGGTAGAGAATATTCCTCAAGTCGTACAATAGTACGATCATTGCTTATTGGAACACAATGTCGATTGAAAAATTCAATGCAGCAACGCCAGCAACTATCTTTAATAACACACTCTATACCAACTACTAAATTTGATGTTTTGACGACATGAAATCGCTTGTATAAAATTTCTATAAACCGTGGAAGCTTCATCGCTTTTTCAGTGCACTTGTGCCAAATCCGTTTTGCTCTCCATATTGGCACTTTTACTGCGAATGCACTTACGTAACTCACTGGGCAAATACCTGCGGAGCGATACATAGTTCAACATTCGTTGGTTTTATCGGTGAATGTAAATTCAATCTTTCGGATTGACATAATGTGAAGACTTTTGTAAACGATTTGATTGATGATTTTAAATAAAACGATTCAATGGAGGTTTATCTGCTATATTTTTATTGATGTATCTAAGTTTTTTGTTAGCAATATTTTTTCTTTAAACAGACAATGAAAATGGTATAAACATTTGCTGCTTTTATTGATGATATTTATTAAGGATGGCAATACTATAAATTATTATCAGATTTCTTGCAACTGCAAAGGCAGATGCATTTTTATGGACATACTTAATCTATATATATAAAAGAGAGTTCTGTTAGTTACACTATTTATAACTCAAGAACGGCTGAACCGATTTGGCTGAAAATTGGTGAGGAGGTAGCTTAGAATCAGGAGACGGACATAGGATACTTGTCCCGGAAAATAGACCTGTTTCTGTGGGATAAGGTAAAATTTTGTTATATGTAGTTGATAGATTAGTTATTTATACAGATATAAAATAAAGCTCGGGGATGGATATAGGATACTTTTTATCCCGGGAGCGGGTGCGGAAGCGTGAGAGGGAGAGGGAGAGGAAGGAGCACACAGAAACTGTAACGGCTAAAAACGGCTGTACCGATTTTAATGATTTCTGATTTGTTACATTCTTAGGCGATACGAAGTTCGCCGGGTCAGCTAGTACTGTATAAAATTAAAGCTGTTAAATATTTTTTTTATGGAAATAGCCGGCAAACGAGCTAAAGATCCACCTGATGGTAAGTGGCTATCCGACACCAAAAGCATCATGGATGCGTTGCCAGCCAAGAAAGAGAGAAGTAAAAGAAAGAAGCATTTATTATAATGGAACTCTGAATATAAAGGGAGTAGGTATATACATATATTCTTGACAAAACAACTCAATTGTGAACTTGTTTGTCGGGGCAATGCAGCAATGGTACTAGGCCATTTACTGGATTAACTCCGACAATGTGATTTTGCTGCATTTCTTGTCACACACTCTAATACTGGCAAATCTAAATAGGTCACTAGATAAGGAGAGATTCAGAAAATTCTACGAAACAACTCCTTTCAACAACGTTTTTCCGAGGTTTCTAAACATGTGCGATATAGCAGTAGATTGAATCATGACAGTTTCTTGATGAAATATTAAGTTCTATCAAGTACTATTATTTCTTCTGTTGTTTTATGTGATATCCTTACAGATACTGAAGAGGTATGATCCCATCTTGATATAATTATTTTTAACCGACTTCAAAAAAAGGAGGAGGTTCTCAATTTGACTGTATTTTTTTTATGTTTGTTACCTCAGAACTTTCGACTGGGTGAACCGATTTTAATGATTGTTTTTTTAAACGAAAGCTGGTGCATGTCATGTGGTCCTACTTAAATTTTATTGAGATCTGACAATGGCATCCATGAGAAAATCATATAAGTCTTAAATTTGCATTAAGTATGTGCGCGACAAATGGACGAATAACTCAATATCACGCCAACCGATTTCGATGATTCTTCTTTTAATCGAAAGCAGGTGCTTGTCACGTGGTCTCACATAAATTTGAACGAGATCTGACAAGTAGTTTTTGAGTAATTTTGAAGTCGGTTATTTTTTGTTAGTAAAATTTAGATTATCGAATTATGAGGTATACATAGTTATCGAATATGTTAGCCTTGTCACATTTAAAATTAAAAGCCCGGTTGCAACGTTAATTGTTTATCACATCTGTAATGGCAATCATTAATGGATTAATTGTTAATGGACTTCTCAGTAGCCATATTATATTTTGATTTTTAGTATAGTTTTATACAGGACGGTATTTAAAATTTAAAACACTATGGGCTTGTTTCACAATCTTCAAGTAAGTCCAAAGTAAGCTATTCGTTGGTTAAGTTGACATTTCGTGTATGTAAAATTACACTTTAACGTCACTTTAACCGGCGAATAGCTTATTCAGGACTCTACTTGAAGATGGTGAAACAAGCCCTATGTAATGTTCTGTTATTTTAACATGTACAACAACAAAGTGTTAGTGAAATAAAATGTTACGAAGGTAACATCGCCAATACAGATGTGACCGTTTTAAAATTATAAACTTTACACTAGACTTTAAGGGATCAAACGTATTTGATTATTATTTGAATACTTCACAAATTCAATGAGTACCTACTGCTGCCGATCGCTGAATATCATAGCCGTATAAACCTTGCAAACCTTTGGAATATCTTTAACTATTCCTTTTACAATCACACGGAAGATTTTAGCCAGAGAAGTTAATTAATTATCAAATGAAAAACCAAAGAACCATTCTTAATTTAATGAGTAGGTACCGTCTAAAACTTTAATACTCAATTAATTTTATGCGTTTCTTTTCTTACAACAGTAATATAATAGGTAAAAGTTAGGTACGTAATTCATGAAGCACCTGTATGAATAACATTTTAATAAAACGTAAAGCAAAACCGTCCCATCATAATTTAAGCTACGGGCCTATTTAAATCATGCAATATATCAATGTTAACGAATTATTACAGCGATTGAGCTCCAATTGCAATAAATTGCGAGCTTAATTTTATTTAACTGAAAACAGAATGACTTTTGTGGTTAAAGTTTATCACTATGCTGATACAGGGCTCGTATTGAAATAATTGAAATAATCGGAATCGTCCTACTTCGGGGTGCGAGAAGGTATGAATGAATTCGGATTTTCAATGTTAAACACTTAGGTATATTTAATGTCTATGGTCATGGAGATCTCTAGCCATCACGTAGACAAGTGAAGTAGATAAAGGTACAAAAGGCGATCTTATCGCTACACAGAGATTTCTTCCAGACAACCTTAAGGGGGGGAACTGTGTGGAACTGAATAAACTAAGATTAAATAAATAATAACATTAATTATTTTGTGTTAGTATATCTTATTATCTTTAATATTAAATGTACGTAGTTTTTATTTATGTTGTATTATATAATATTATTTCTTAGTATATTGTTGTATGCGCAATTTTGTTGAAATTCATATTTAGTCTCTATTTATATGACCGCTTTCATTGTTCTCCCATTGCCCAAAGGTTGACTGGCAGAGAATGCTTTTAGCATTAAGTCCGCCTTTTGTACCACATTGTATATGGTATAATAAAGTTTAAATAAATAAATATAGTGTATAAAGTAAATGACGCGAGGTGCCATCTTATGGTAAGTGGTAAAGACTATGACACTCAGGATATCAGCGACATGTTTTTGTTAAAAATAATTCAACCTGGTTGTAAGTTGCCACGAAGTCAAACATGGTGAACCAGCTAACTTAGATAAAACCAAACTCTCCTTTTATAGACTTCTGCATCGAAGGAAAGTGGGAACACGGACGCGAATATGGTATTCCAATACGTTGCGACACGCATAACGAATGACGAAGCAGAGCGCGAAGTCAAAGATGATGAGCCAGCTAACTTAGTTAAAGCCACCCGTTTCCTTTTGAAGACTTCCGCGTCAAAGGAAGGTGGGAACACCAACCCAAGAAAATTATTTTAGTCTTTCGCAGCTCGCATACGAATAATGAGGTAAACCACGTCGTTCGTAACGACGCCGGAAGATGTTTACAACGGAACAAAGATGTTTTACTTTTGTACATTTAATATAATCATTGCAACGGAAGGATGGATACTTGCCGTACAAGGGTGTGCGATGGAGGAACTACAGTGAGGTCAGTGAGGGATTTATTCCGTGTGTTTTACCAGACAAAAAACCCTAACAAGGTGAAATGATGAGTTATGACTAATATGTAATAACATTTTCTAATTATTATTTGTTTTTAGGTCAGGTTGAAAACTTTTGATACTTGGCTTGGCTAACAGCTGGACTAATGAAAATAAATACACACAGATGACAGAATTCGTTCCATTGCAGATTTTTAGTAACTTTAAATCAATTTTCATTTTCATCTCGTCTCATCTTTCTCATATAAACTAATTCCATTACATTTCAGTTAATATCATAGTATTTACGTAATCATAATTAAAGAAATTTCTACTATTGTACATAACATTGAAATGCCTCATTAAAGCAAATACAATACAAGTACACTAAATCTTCAGGGTTCCCTAGAGATCGTGGTTCTATAATAGCTTTGCGCATCATTAGCGCTTTATCGAGCTTGGATGATTATAGGGTATCTCGTGTCATAGTGTTAGCTATAATGTTTGCATAGAACCATCAGTAAATACCGCAGCGACATTGTTAAACCATTACACCATTGTGGATGTAATGTATTGTATGCTTGTGCAAACTATTTTAATTGTTGCTTTGTAATTGTAAATAACATCTTTCACGTTAGTGACACGTAAATACAGTTACTTTATATAAATTAATCTGTTTTTGGAGTTTAACTTGTTATCTATCGATTTCATATTTAAGCCCGAGGTATGAGATTTTATGAGAAGTAAAATCAATTTTTTCGGTTTAAAGAATCTTTATTTCTCATAAGACAATACATAAAGTACAGTCACTTAAAATGAGAAACTTAAATTTGTGAAGTATGGTTTTGATCGGCGAAGTTGTGAATTTTGTTTTGTTATGTACCTAAGTGTGTGTGTGTGTGTGTGTGTGTGTGTGAGAGTGTGTGTGTTTGTGTGTATATGTGTGACTGAGAATGTGTGGGTCCGTGAGTGTGTGTGTATGTTGTTATTCGATTCTCCTAAGAATGTAACTTTTTAGTAGGGTTTTGAATTTTGCAGCAGAATTTACATTAGTTATGTATTCGGGTAAGTTGTTGTATATTCTAGCTCCTTCATTTTTTATACTTGTGAGACCATAACGTGTTCGGGATTTTGGTAGCTGAAGTAAGTTGGTATTTTTCCTACGTTTTATATATTTGCTGGGTGGTTTTAGATGGAGTTCTAATTGTGTTTGTAGTGTCCCTTTTAGAATTTTTCTTATGAGCATGCATGTGTTGTAAGTATACGTCTGTTTTATATTGAGCAGCTTTGTTATTTTGTATATATCCTTAGTAGGTGTGAGGTAGTTCATCTTATACAGTACTTTAATTAGTTTATTCTGTGTTCTTTGCAGTGGTTGTATATTACTTATGGCTGAACAACCCCATATCTCTGTTAGGTATTCTATATGTGGTTTTACTAAGGCATTATATATAACTAGACGCATTTTAGTTGGTATGCATTTAGATACATTTCTTAAGCAGCCAAGCAAGGAAATTCGTTTTGACCGAATTTTCATTATGTGGGGTTTCCATGTTAATTTATTATCTAGTAACAGTCCGAGATATTTTTCTTGTTCAGATTTATGTAGTGTTTCGTTATTTATTTTAAGTGTTAAATTGGTATCGGTTTTTTTGTTTTTGGCAGCAAAAATCATGTACGAAGTTTTACTTGTATTAACTCGTTAGGATCCGCGTGATCGCGGCACCTTTGAGTTCGAACGTGCTGGAACGTTCCCGGTAACCGACGGGTTAATTGTGAGAAGGTTATGTTTAAACCATGTGTCTAGCGTGTTAAGATCTTGTTGAGATTTAGCCATCATTTCATTTATATCTTCACCATAGTAGAATAAAGAAGTATCATCTGCATATAGAATTAAGTCACCAGCTAGGTCGAGATCACTTATGTCGTTAATGTAAATAAGGAATAACAGGGGCCCTAGTATGGATCCTTGTGGAACTCCATAAGATATTTTAGCTAGAGTACTTTTATGTTCAGCAATTTTAACTATTTGATAGCGATTAAGTAGATATGATTCTAAAATTCTATATGCTTGGTCATTAAATAGATTTTTAAGCTTCTTGAGTAGTAGTGGATGACTTACCGCGTCAAAAACTTTTTTAATATCAATGAAAATGCCTAAGGCCACTTGTTTCTCATCAATAGCATTTGTGATATTGGTAACTAAGTCAATGGTGGCTGCTAAGGTATTTGATTTCGGTCTAAATCCATACTGTTTTTTAAAGAAGAAGTTAAAGCCATTTAGATGTTCGTACATACGAGTATAGAGTACCTTTTCAAATACTTTAGATATGACCGATAGGACCGATATAGGTCTGTAGTTACTGGGGTCAGTTTTTAAGCCAGACTTATATATGGGGCTTACTTTAGCTATTTTTAAACCGTCGGGAAAATACCCTTCATCTAGACATTTATTAATACAGGCGGCCAAGTTATCCACTATGATATTTTTAATACACTTAAGTTTTTTAGTATTTATTTCATCTATCCCAGCACTAGAGTTATTATCTAAATTGTCTATTATTTTAGCTACTTCTGATGGTGTACAAGGTTTAAACTTATTTAAGGTTAAATATGACTTATTTTGTGTGAAAAAGCAAGTATTGTAGTTGTGGTAGTGTGTGGGAATATTGTTGGCTAAGACTGATCCAATAGTTGAGAAAAAGTTGTTGAAAGTATCACATATTTTTGTGTAGTCAGTAATCGTTTCAGTGTTTATTATAAGTTTAGAAGGAACACTATAGTTAACTAATTTATTGTTTGCTAAACTTGATATTAAATTCCACATCTTCTTAGGTTTTTTTCTGCAGTTTTCAAAAGCATTTAGGTAATATTGTTTTCTCAACCGTTTGATCAGAGTGCTTACATGATTTTGTTCAATAGTGAATAGCTCTTTTAATTTGTCATCTTTGGGATTCTTTTTAAATTTCACCCATGCTTCATTTCGTGCGTTGATACCTTTAATGACTTCTTGTGTTACCCAGTCGTCTTGTGGTAAGTTTTGAATTTTAGTTTTTATTGTCTTGTTACGATTTATACTGTCTTTTATGAACTTTTCAAGCTGTGAGTATTCGTGGTTTTTATTAATAAATGTTGTTTGTGACATATCAGAATAAAGAGCTGCATAATTAACTGCTTCGTATTGTATTTTCGGTCTCGGCACAATTACGCGTTTTTTCAATTCAAAATAGATCTGTTTGTGGTCTGACATGCTGGATTCGATTAAACTGAATTGAAATGGGTGCTCTTGAACGTTGGAGCAGACATGGTCTAATATTGTTTTAGTGTTTTAGTTTTTCCGTTACGTTATAATAACTTATGCGTTATGTTTGTAATTCGCAACATACAATCTAGATGGCGTTAGATGGTTGATACGTAACAACGCCATGTAATGATTATAATAATCTTGGTACATCCTATTCTGATGATGTGTAAGATAATCATCATCGTCATTCATCATCATGATTAGCATTTTTTTTGTCAATTTTTTTATGATTTTTTTTGTATTTTTTTTTATATTTTTAAAATATATTATAATATAATATTTGCATCTTAAAAATATATTACACACAAAATAACTAATACTATACTTAATGTACAAGGGACCTAAAACTAAAAACCTTAAAAAATATAATACAATAATTAAAATATATATTTTATTATATTATATTTTTTATCATATTATATTTTTTATCATCGTCATCATCACCGCATGACGTTAAACTCCAGTCGTGCGTCGGAATTGACACACACATTTTTTTCTTTCGTCTTTTGCATTTCGTTTATACATGACAAGTTAAGGAACCTACTGAGTAATTCACCCAACAATAAAACAGACGAGTCACCTCATGGTAAATGGTAAGACTGATTATTCGCTCATAGACTTCAGTAACCCTAAAGACATTATAGAGACGTTGAATACTTATACGTTAAATATTTATACGTGCCTAGTGGCAAAAATTTCTTGAGCCTTTCCGTGCTTCGGAGGGCACGTAAAGCCGTCGGTCCCGGTTGTTATCATAGGATAACAGTCGTTAATCCATGTCGGAGGCCCTCGTTTGGGTTGGTCACTAACGCCTCCACCAATCCGCACTGGAGCAGCGTGGTGGAGTATGCTCTAGGCCTCCTCAAGATGAGAGACCCGTGCCCAGTAGTGGGCCATTAATGGGTTGAAGCCATACGTTGTTTACGAATGTTTACGAATTTTTTATAATTTTTTAATTTACGAATTTTTTAACGAATTTTTTAATTTACGAATGTTTTTATAATATTGTAGTAAGGTGCAATAATATCATTATTGCACCTTACTACTATAATGCTCAAAAATATTTATTTATAATATTGTCCGTAATTAAATTGAACGTTTAGAGTTGCGAACCAAGCTACAACGATATTTTAGTCTATGGCTACAATATGGGCAACAACTTAATAAAACTGAGTAGGCTAGAAGCTAGAACACAGATTGTTGTTGCATTGTTCTAAGTTTTATTGTTCATACGAGTATATGCACCAATAAGTTGGATCGGATAACTGAGAGTGGATTAAAATTCAATCACGTTTTTTATTGTTAGAATACAAATACATATTGCCAAGGTAAAATACAAATGCTATAAGTTAAGAAAAAGTTTTAGTATTTCGAGTATGTTGGAATATTTTAGTGTGGCATTTCAATTAATAGGATCAGGTGTTATTTTGTGGAAATTCATTAACATTAAATTAGTATTAGTCTTCTTTGTAACATTTCGCAAGCTCAGTTGTTAATGTTATGATGGTACTGCAGTCTGTGGTAGAGTACGGCCGCTGTATCTTGGCGCGTCTGAACATCGCGCAGAAGGCTGCGCAGTAACTTAATTCGCCAATACTCGATACGCGGTGTATTGTGTCTCAGTCATACGTTAGCATGTTCGAGTTGCCATCTCTGTCTTACATGCGCTAAAGTTCGCAAAGCCTATGTTCAGACGCGCCAAGATACAGCGGCCGAACTATACCTTCCTCCTAAAAAAGGAACTAAATAACGACGACCCTTGTGGCGCAATGGCTACCATGCCGGATCGACATGCCAAGGTCCTGGGTTCGATTCCCAACGAGGCAAAAATTTGATAGAGTTTAATTTCTGTTCTCGATCTGAGTGTAGGTAAATGTCCTTGTTTTTGTGTGTTGTCCATGGCACCCATGACACAGGGAATCCTAATGTGGGGCTATGAGTGTGAAGCGTTATTTATTTATTTATTTAAATAAAATAAAAAATAGTACCAACTGTTTCTCCTCAGAATAGATCGTCATCAGTTAACTTGACTCTACAAGTTGCAAAGCAGACAATAATATACGTTTTTATTGCTGTTTCTTCTCTTTTTCGTGGCTGGCAACGCATCACTGCAGTGCATTATTTGGTGTCACTGATGTCCATGGGCCACGATAGCCACTTACCATCAGATCATCGATCTGGATCTTCAGCTTGTTTTCATAAAAAAAAAACATACTCGTAACTTGTAATTCATTGAAGTAGGACTTACCAAACTGAAGTTATAATCAAGACTAGGTCTACGACGTCCGGAATGAAATTTAATTATTTAGGAGGTCGGAAGCGTGTGCTCGAAACTCTATTAGAGAGGTTGTCACAGCAAACAAACGGCGGTTTGTGAATTAACAGGCGCGCTTCAACGTGCCCCTGACTTGTTGTGATCGAGTGCTGGAGGGCTATTCTCTAAAATACAAACTCGAAATCGAAGCTCACTCAAGTGAGACTCGAAAGCGAACTTGCATCATCTTGATATGTCATTCTCTAATCATCTAGTACGCACTTGCGAAGTGAAGTGAGTTTCGAACTCGAACTTCAAACGATTAAAGATGGTCTCGGTATGGTATTCTTACGGAATACATATATGTCATCCTCTAATCATCTAGTACGCACTTGCGAAGTGATGTGAGTCTCGAACTCGAACTTCAAACGATTAAAGATGGCCTCGGTATAGTATTCTTACCAAATACATATTATATATTATGTTATTCTCAAATCATCTAGTACGCACTTGCGAAGTGATGTGAGTCTCGAACTCAGACTTCAATTTTGAAACTCATCGCGGATTCCGCTGTCGAGTTACAAAACAGTAATAGCCTTGCTGGTGACGCTATTCAATTTCGTAAATCAACTTTTGATTTTCAACTCAATTAAATAACACTTAAAGCAAACTTTTAATTGTGATCTCCATTGTTAAGAATAAAATGAGTTTCTGAATATGAATTATTTTGAAAATGGTCTAAGGATGTTTGAAATTACGAGTAGGTAATACACTAGATGCTACTTTATTAGGGGAAACCTCTTCCATTCTAAAGATTTTCCATGAAACATATCATATTTAACAGTACGAGTAGGTACTATTGATCTGTTTAATATTCTACTCTTTTACCTTTTACCCTTACTTTATTTAAATAGAAAAATCTGTTAGGTAAATTACATTATTTCACGGTAGGAATAAAATCAATGGCCGGAGCTAAAAGTTCTGGGTGCCAAAGTTACGTAAGTAGATGAGAGATTTATGGCTGAATGAGGTGAATATGATTTTCATATTCTGCCAGATCTTTGGCAACGACTACAAAAGAAGCGGATTCACTAATCGTAGTAATCATCAATCGAGAAATCGATGAATTTGTGTAAACGTAGACACAGTATATCAAGCATTAATTAGCTTTAGGTCGTATTCAGCCCTCATGTGTTAGCGTACTATTATATAAATACAGTGTAATGCATTCTCTTTGTATAACTATCGTGAATATCAGTATAGTAATTGACTTATGCAGGCTACTGTCATCAGTATCCGTCAGGCGTATTGATGTATTGATCCAACGTCAGTCAGTATCGATTACATTATAGCAAAGAGCACCAAACGCGATTCATTCGTCTTTCGACATTTGGCCTGAACGGTTGGTTGCAAAAGTCATGTCTCTCTGGAAGTTAGTAATATTAGAACCTAATTTTAGTGTTAAAATTATCTTGTGGAAAAGTATAATAAAATAGCTGTTGGATATCGTCGTTTCATTGAGCTGAGCCTAACACATGAAGTCACCATAACACAAAAACAATAGGTTATCACACCACAACAATAAACATACCGCCAAGATAACACGCTACATTACATTAAAGGGATAACATACAGATTATACAGACCAATTCGAACTGCATGTTGATAATAACGACGACATTGACGACATATTACAAACTAATATCGACATCACATGTGTATGTTACTTTGTTAATTCAGTGTAGTACAAAACTTTTTTGTTCAGACTCCAGCGAAAAGTCGCCGGCGCTCCCACGTGATTAACTCCCTTGTTCAAGAAGTTAAGGATTTCGGATTTGAATTCAAGTTCTGCGGTTTGATTAACTGATTGGGCGCGAACTTTGGATTCGGTTCGCGAAGTTTGTGAAGTATGAACCGGTCTGCCAAACACATTTCGAGCGAATTTTAGTAAGATCCAAGGCGTTACTGTAACTTTTCACACTTAAGTACATAATGATTTATACCTACTGAATATAAAATTACTCGTGAAAAAGTTGTGATTTTTTTTTCATGAGACTGTGAATATCAAATGTTTTATAAATAACAATTTAAAATTCATTCCGACTCGTGCATTAATTGTTTTTTGTTTTTTCAGAATGTAATGCAATATCTGACCGAGGTCATAGATTTCACCGATATGCGTTCAAATATAATAAATTAATTTGGAATGGTTTATGTTACTAGATATTCAAATACACGATATAATATAGATTAAAGTTCAATATGCATCCGCCGTCACCTCCACTGAGATCCTTATGATTAATTATTGAACCGTATTGACAAGGGATACAATGGAATCGCCATCTATGTACCTAATCCGCAATGCGGGCTCATTTGGGACAGGCTCATTCCAGGAGAATTAGTCCTGTAATGAAGGTAGGTATATCAAATTAATTAGACTATAGAAAATGTTAATGCCATCAAAAACAAAACTTGTAAAAAAAACCAAGTCTCGCAACTCAGTTCTTCTACCGTAAAAAGTTGTGAGATCCATGTAATACCAAGTCGGTTAATTTATTCAGTTCCTACTTAAAGGGCCTTCTGTCTTAAGTTATCACGTAATTAGCTAACCTAACAAGTAACAACATCTTACAGTGACCATATTATCAATATTAAAAATCTTTTATGTTTTATGTTTTTGATGGCATCTCATTTCTTTTTGTAGATAGTTCTACTTTTTTTCCTTTTACAAGTTACCTTTGAACATAATTATATCTAGGTACCTATCTACACCTATTATTCCATTATATTATATACAGGTACACTGATTCATTCACTGCAAATGTTACTTTGTTATACATGTACAGTAATTCATTAACTGCAAATGTAACTGTGTAATCCTATATATTTATATGGGATTACAAAGTTATTTATGCAGTTGATGTATCTAGAAAACTGGACCGAAATTGCAAAATATTTTAGTTTTTCCTTAATCTATACACTAAACACTAATTATGTTCCAAATTTGAAGCTTCTATGTCTGCTAGAAGTGCCTTAGAGTTTTGATGATCGGTCAGTCAGTCAGTGAGTGACGAAATTAAGAAACTTTGACTAGTTATAATTCTTAAACTACTGGTTCAAATTGAATGAAATTTGAAATATACCGTGTTTATACAATGCCTGCTTGGTTACTAAAAATTCAGGCTTCTAGCTTTATCCACAACGAAGTTATAGGGGGTCGAAAATGGCCTGAATTGCTTCGAGAAAAGATGGTACGGCCGCGCCGCTTTTTTGCTCGACTTGGCGGGGGCACTGCCGTGCCCCCAGATTTATTGAGTATGGATAATTTGGATGGCTTGGCTGGCTTCAACCCATTAATCTCTTGAGGAGGCCTAGAGCATACTCCACCACGCTGCTCCAGTGCGCATTGGAGGAGGGGTTAGTGGCTAATCCAAGTGTCGGAAGTTTCATGCCGCCCGAGGGCCTCCGATATGGCTAAACGACTGTCATTTTACGATAACAACCGAGACCGACTGCTTTATGTGCCCTCCGAAGCACGGAATCGCTCAAGATACTTTTGTTACTAGTGGTCAGCCATCCAGCTACCGACCGCGCCCACTTTTGCTTAACTTTGTCGATTACTTAGGATCGACACAAGCAGCCGCCGCCGGGCTATGAATGCTTCATTATTTGGATAATCAGAAATAGGTAATGAAGAGCCCGGTGATCTGTGTCGATGAATCCACAGCGGGCTCAGTTGGTAATTGAATGACTGACCACGAGGAGGGTAGGTAAAGCCGTCGATCCTGATTGTTATTGTAAGATAACAGTCGTTAAGCTATGTCGAAAGTCAAGCCTTTGCGTGACATGAAAACTTTCGACACTTAAATTTGCCACTAACCCCTCCACCTTCTTAAGGGGAGAAAGTAACGGGTTGCAGCCAAATTAGTAATTATGTATTTTAATATGACAATTATTTATTTATTCAAATAAAACATACAAAATTACTCCAAATTTTCTGTTATACATCAAAGAAAACCGTATTCAAATCACTTAGTTAATATGTTGCTGAGATTAGGGAAAAAAACCTACAAAGATTAACAGGCAAAAAATCTGATACCAAAAAATCTAAAATATTTTCAAAATTACAGACATCGATTAGTTATAGTTTAATTTATTACGTACTAAATACAGATTTTGTTATTCTTAAAGTTTTTTATATTTTTATGATAGCCAAGCGACTAACTAGACGTTTAAAAAAGAAATCTCTATAATTCAGAAAACCATTTTTATGCCAATTCACCAGCAAGTTTTCTGGCAAGCTTAATTCCTGTTAGTATAGTCTAGCTCGTTTTAATTTTAAATTCTTAGAAGTAGGATTGTTGAAATCGAAAAATTGTTTCAAATCCATTGTTTAATTTAGATTGGAAACTGTTACAATCGTCGCTTCAAAAGATTTTACGAAGAAACTATACTATGCTTACTAAAAGAAATTTTAAACAATGTAAACTTTTAATTTTTTTTGATAAGTCGCTACACATTCATTTATAAAAATGTAAGCCTATTTTTTATAGGATTCAGTGCCTGAATATAGAAAGAATAACCGAAGAATG
Organism: Thymelicus acteon; assembly: GCA_951805285.1. NCBI lineage: Eukaryota > Metazoa > Arthropoda > Insecta > Lepidoptera > Hesperiidae > Thymelicus > Thymelicus acteon. Next base: position 9,957,266 of record OX638229.1, on the reverse strand, counting down.
TTATATTTGAGAGTTTAATCTGTTAGTAGAAAATGTTTTCTCTAACCAGAAATCGAACTTAGTAACTCTTGTTATAATTTTAATTTACACTTTAAAAAACTCCCGACAGTTTTATTTACACAAATCATAGCTAAGAACACTCTCGATTTATTCACCTTTCAGACAAAAAAAAAGCTAGATAAAAATCGGTTCATCCGTTTGGGAGCTACGATGCCTCAGACAGACATACAGATCCATAGATACACAGACACGTCAAACTTATAACGCCCCTCTTTTTTCGTCGGAGAATAATAACATAATGTTTCTTGTGAAAACCATTAATGTAACATAATTATTAAGATAACCATTAACACATACGAGTATAATTTACAAAATCTGCAGTGTAACATAATATACTAGCTGTTACCATTACACTGGTTAATATTATACTGGTAAAGATACTAGCGGATTTGCAATTTAAATTCCCAATAGAAGCATTGCAGATATCTGGTTACAATCACGTTGTTAAACACTGCTACTTGTTAAAACAGTAATGCCTGCAGAAATGTACAGCTTAAACCAATAGGAGCCCAACAGAGATTTATAATCTTGCATCGCAGTTACATAACGAATTGCACCTGCTTCTTAAGATCGTCTTGGGAATTATTGAAAAACCCCACACCTCAATATAATTGTACTCTTCAAAATGCAGAATTTACAATACATGCGCATAAAATACTGCTAATTGTTAAGTTTTGTGATGTTGAAAATACTAAATTTAAAATGACGCATTTAAAATAAAGATAATTGATTAAAAGAAAGATTTAATTGTTTGTTTGATATTGAACATTGAATAGGCTCCGAAACTACTGAACCGATTTGAAAAATTCTTTCACTTTTGGGAAGCTACACTATCCCCGGGTGACATAGGCTATATTATATTTAAAAAAAAAATAGGGATCCTTAATAAAACTCCAATGATATAACCCAAGGTGTAAAAAAATAAGAAAACCAAAGCAAAGCGAGAGCGGTTACTCGTAACTAATAAAATAACAAACAGAGCACCAGTTAGTTATAATTTTGCCGGGTATAATTTTTCAATGACATTTACTCAGGTATAAAAAAATAATTGTCACTCATAAAAATATCCTAAGAACAGTAAGAAATGCTATGTCAACTCTAGATAATGGAATAAGGAAAAGAAAATTAGGTTGAATAATTAACGCAAGGAAGGTTAATTAACGGAGAAAAATATCTTATTACATTATCTATCCCATTATAATTATACATCTGCGACGAGGCCGTATTGATATTGAAGATAATATAAGAACTAAGTAGTTGTAAAGGTACACAAACCATAGAATTTAAATAATTATGCTGTAAACTAATAAAACCGATTTCTTACAAGGTCCATTAAGTATTCCTTGTAATACTGAACATCAAACGTAAAATGAAAAACATAGAATATACGACATTTTAGTTATTCACAGAAAACTACATAAAATCATTATAGATATAAAACGGATCATTTTGCGTCGGCATGCCTTTTCACCGCTATCGCAATAGCCCTTAAGCGCCGATAGACAATACATAGATAAGGATTTTCCTATCCCCTACACGCTTAAGTGGCTGACATCAGCAACCACTTGCTCACGTGTCCCCTTGTCATTACAGCAAACTGAACAAGCGTGTCTCGCATCACAATCTCCATATTACTTCAACTATACATTATAATTCAGAGCCTTACCCTATCCCTGAGAAGGTACTTTTACTAGGTACTGAATAATATGTATAAGTGCGCGGTATACCTAAGTATTGTAGTGCGTATGGTTTGCCTATAAGAGCTATCGCACAATGCATGTATTACATTAAGGGCTTGTTTCACAATCTTCAAGTAAGTCCGAAGTAAGCTATTCGTTGGTTAAGTTGACATTTCGTGTATGTAAAATGACACTTTAACGTCACTTTAACCGGCGCATAGCTTATTCAGGACTCTACTTGAAGATTGTGAAACAAGCCCTAAGCCAACAAGCGAGCTGACGAACTACCTATCTCATAATAATTGGTAACCAGTCATCAACACCAAAGGCACCATCGATGCGTTTTGACCAAAACGAAAGCAAGGCATATCTACAATAGCGCATAATGTTACCTAGTGGTTCCAAAAAAACTTAGAATCTAGAAGTTCTTAGGTCGTGGTATTGATATTTTGTCATTATCCCCCTATAGGTGAAATGACGTCACGGTTGACTGTTGAGTCAGAGTACGTAAACTTTAATAATCTAATAACTTACGCCCCAACTCAGAGTCACTAACGGTTACTTAAATCGCTCCTTAATACAGAATTTGTATGGTGACTCTTTACTAAAGAGCGATTAAAGTAACCGTTAGTGACTCTGAGTATGGGCGTTAGCCATTTATTAATCGATGTTTTATCTAAGATTCATTAGCTTTGATCTATTATATTTTAATTTAATTATGTTCAATATATTATTTTCAAGATCATGAAACTTCTCCATTGTGTAGGAAATAAATGAAAAATGATGCGGGTAAGAGTGAACACACGTACGAAGTTTAATTTCTTTACGACAGCGTTATAACTTAACTTCAACTTTATTCTATCCTACGAGAGTTGTAATATTATTATAAATGGAGTAACTGTATAGCTTAAAACCTTTTAAACCTATCAGATCAGTCCGACACTAGATAACATTAGCATAAAGGCACTACGCCTTTATGCTGGTCGAATGCATTAAGACAAAAATAAAAATAAAAAAACTTAGATCTAGATTTTTCTAGACTTGTAATATTGTTTCAATTTTCAATTTTTAAATCAATGTATGGTTGGTGTTTTACTGAGATTCCATAAAATTAATTTTATTAATAAATTAATTAAAAAATTATTTGGATAACATTTACCTAATTAGTTAGATACTAACTAATGAAATGTAATGAAATGTTGTGTTTTCAATTTCTGTTCCTATTAAAAATATTTGATTGCTACAGTCTTTAATACGAGTAACTCAATAGCATGATTTTGGAATTATTGTCTATTTGTCTATCGCCGCAACTCAGAGTCACTAACGGTTAATTTAATTACTCCTTAGTAAAGAATCGCAAACTTACAATAAGAATACAAATTCTGTACTAGGGAGCTATTTAAGTAACCGTTAATTTTAGAACTGGATTTGGTTGATGTACTAATGCATAGGATTTACATAGCGAAGCGAGGGCGGCCACTAGTTACTAAATGTGGCATTATTTACTCAATTGCGTAAACTTTACTACCATCCTGTGTACATGACCGTATTATTAGTAGCAATGTCCCCGCCGCCAGTTTGGCATAGATTCTCCATTATACGTGCCATAATTAGGTGGTCGAGTGCGAGCCGAGACCCAATCGACTGTGTAATTTGCCCAACGCACTGAAATGTAGCTTCAGGGAAATAATTTATGGTTTCACCAAAACACAACACTACGTTACATCTTTCGGTGTAGCGTGTAGTGTTAGAATAGCCTAATGAACTATGATTTGTAATGTAAAGTTACCCCCTTATTCATAAAAACAATCAAAGATATAGAAGGCTTATGAAGTATTTTGTTTCTTTCACTGTTATGAAAAACGATAAAGACAAAACAATGCAATAGCTAAAAAAGGCTTATTTCGCGTTTATGAATAAGTCCGATATTCTTTATCAAAGCTGAACCACTGAATTCAACAGTGTTGTTAAATTATTCTCATACATATATATATAAAACATACTCATTGAAGGTTCGACCCTCATTTTATCTAGTACGTGACTTGAAGCTCATTTTGCTCAGCTTTAAACTCTATTTAATGGTAATAAACTGATATACACAGGAAAACGTATTCGGAATGACAGAAAACAAAACTCATTTTTTAATTGGTCATTTAATTTTAAGTTAGATTATATTATTAAAATCTTAAATTAAAGTTTTAAAAAAACTGATAGTTTTATTTACCTATACTAAACATAGCTAAAAACACTCTCGATTAAGTCACCTTTCAAAAAAGAAAAGTAGATCAAAATCGGTTCATCCCCTTGGGAGTTACGATGCCACAGACAGACATACAGATAAACAGATTGTCTGACGTAGTTCACACCGCTTCCTAGAATTAATTTCTAATTAAGCTTTCGGCTTCCTAGAACTAATTTCAAGTTTGTAATTTAACAGTATAGTAACTAACTTAATACCGCTTATAGCTTAAAATGATAGCTTTTAAGGAAACACGTGCTGTACGCTCTGACACGCCTTTTGCATTAAGCTACGCCGATTGTGGCAGCTCAGAACTTACGGCGCAGCTAATTGCAGCAAGACTCACAGAGAATAATGGAACAGTGCTGGAAAAATAACCTCCACTTGTTTTATTTATGTGTACACTATTTCAAGCGTCATTACAAATGTTACGAGTTCTTGAAAATTTTGTTGTTTCAGAGAAAATCGGCCAGTTAAGGAATTAAATAGAACATCTTATTTTGACATTGAACTGAGTAACTTAATTGATTACAGTAATTAAATATCATCTAGTATAGTATTCAGAATTAAAATCACGTTGTTACTGCTGAATAATATAATTCTTAATATATTTATGTTTGAATCTGCATTAATTAATTAATTTAAAGTCATCAACTTCGTTAGCTATTGAGACAAGTTTACGGGGTGGAAAATTCGCTTTAACGCCTTGTTAAATCTTCTGAGAACAAAGTAAAGATTTTCCTAAACGTCTTGTGAGAGTCTGTCTCCAGGCAAACAAATAAAATAATCGATCATTGCGAAATAGTCCTTATATTCTTCTCTGAGAGATTCATCATTAAAGCACAGAAGACATAATAGTACTAAAGTATTATTATCTCCATCTCTAATACCTTTAAATGAGCAATTCTTATATATATGTTACCGGCAAAACCCGATTTCAGGTTAAAGTAGTTTGGCCTAGGCTAGACTAGTTTGGCGCGACACGATTAGGCAAAAATAGTTTCTCGTCAATAAGTTTGGCTTATGTTTAACTTACCACCAAATAAATCATTGTTAACCCAAAAGTAGTAAATGATCACCAAAATTAAAACAGCATTTTAATGTAAAATTATAACCAAAGATGGTAATTCATTTTTTGATTCACAAAGGCTTCCGAACGTCTCCGGCGCTGCGGGAAGTGCAGCCCCTCCGCCCTTGCGTAACAAACTGCAGGCACTCCATGCTCGCCTACGCAGCTTTTTCATTATATTCATTATCTATAAACACTTATAATTTCTGAACAAAAAGTAATGATAGTTAATCAAAAACACAAATGTGTAATGAGAGCCAATTAAAAAAAAGAACAGATCAAAATGGGTGCCAAGTTCTGTGTTGAAAAGTCTAAAATTTTTGTCATAAGAAGTTTAGTTTTCATTAGTTAGCAACCAACAAACCAAATTTTAGAAAAGTAACATAGGTAATACATCAAAGTTACAGACTTAACAATTATAATATAGCCTAGGTAGGTACGTGAAAACTAATCAAGTCAAATGTAGAGCTTGAATTGCATGTTCTTGTGACTAAAATTTTAGGCTTTTCTACACAGAACTTGGCACCCATTTAGATCTCAATTCTTTCTTTTGAAATTGGCTCTCATTTCACATTTACTTTTTTGATGAGATATGATTTAACTATTTACGTTCATTAATTGCAAGAGTTTTGAGATATTCCTCGATGGATATTGAAACTATTGAAAGCACCGAGACAAGCTCCGCAAGTCCGCAACTTATAATTATGCGATATCGGCTTACAGTTCCCTAAACGATTTTGAGAAACTTCAAGTCAAAATTCACATAATTTATATAAAAATAATTTGATCCATATCTGACCAATAATTTTATTATTTTACTAGGTTCTTAGCAATGGACTATAAGAAAATATTTATTTTGTAAATTTTTACATCATTTTATGTACTGGATTTTTTTATGTAATATTATGATTGTTCAGTCGAGAATTTAGCATTTTTACCCGAGTAACTAAATAACAATACACTATATTTAATTTTAACATTGCATTGATTTTAAAGTCGCGAAAGCATTTTAGAATTAAAGATTCGCCACTCACCACGACTAATTGTTGTGGCTTATCCAAAGCTCCTAATTGGGGCATTAAAGCAAATAGACATTGAATACAGTATACAGTATGGCTTAAATCAATTAGCTAGGTATAGGATGTAACGAAACAATAATAAAGAGTTGTTTTGGCCGGCAAGGTCGCTGTTGACGCCTTTAGTGATACGGATATCTACAATAGCACATTGCTTGTCTACACAGTATTCATATGTACCAGATAATATGATATCAATTAAATGATAAGTAATAAGTTTGTCATGAATACAACTGACGTCAGCTGTCTAAGCAAAGTTTCGATATTTAATACATCACGAAAATACTTTATGAAAAACATGTTTTCTGTATTTTGTTATCGCGATTCGCGAATCGAAAATAGATAAAAAGTAGTTTCAAAGTGACGGCATTTCCAGAAAATTTAAATTCATATTCTTGGTATTAACTTTTGACAACAGACTTAAAACTTGGACAAAGTTCTGTAGGGAAATGAGGCGGGACAAGAAAAGCATCTTTTGCTTATTTGCTGCGTGAAATCTACTCGTAAGTCTGTAGTTCTGTACTAACGTAGTTATGTAAAACTTTTACTGAAGATTCTTTTTCTTCCCAAAGTTACATCCCAGTTAACTTTAACTTGTGAAAGCATTTTTATTTTAGCGTACATTACTGATTTTCTTTTTTTCTCATATTAAGACAAAAGGATCAAATCTATAACCAAGTTATTGTATTATTAGCTTAATCGATTTAATTAATTTAATCGAGGTATTATTCCATAAACCAATGTTCAATATAATCACCTCGCAAATTGTTCTAGATGCGAAGAAGCGATGCTAAAAACTAGGCATACAACTAATTAGCAGCAAATTGCGTCTATAATAATAAACACAAAGTTAATAAATTACATTAAATACTCTATATTTACGCTACTTATAATAACAATAACGTGAAAGTAAAAGCTTTTAAGTGATCCATTTTTAAGAATTATGTATGCACGTAGGTATCAGAGGTGTTTACGTGGAGAAATACAGAAAGCTTTTTTTGTTATAAAACATACGTTACAAAAACATTTATTAAAGAACATATTGGATTACAATTACAATTATTATATTGAATTTTTTTTTTTTTGGATTATAAAGGAACACAAATGCGAGCCGTAACAAAGCCGTAGCACCTAATGATAATCATCTTAATATTATTAAGAGGAAAATTTTGATATTTTATTTATTTTTTATAATGGATATACTCAAAAACTATTGGAGTAATTTCAAAAAAATTTACACCAATAAAAAGATACATTATTCCTTTATCAGAAGTAAAAATGTTTCACGCCCAGCGAAGTGGCTACGGTTCAGCTAAATTATCATAATAGGGTGGCGCAAAAGTTGCCACCCGATGTTCTTTGGCTGTATTTTTTTTAATAAATGAAAAACTTTAGTAATTCTATTGGATTGTGTTTATTTCATGTCTAAATATTTGTTTTCATTAAGTAGAAAAATGATATCAGCCTAGTGGCTGCCGCTAGAATCGGGCCGGTATGGTCCCGATTTATGGCATTTTCCATCATTCCTGCCAGAACTTTTGGCGAAAGGTTTCCGCATTTATGACGGATATTCTCTTTGAGGGCTACAAGAATCTGAGGCTTGTTGACATAAGCTCGTGACTTCAAGAAACCCCACCAAGAACACAAAATAAGTCTAAAGCGGTTAAAACGGGCGATCTTGCCGGCTAGTGCAAATGACGAAAAACAAGAGATTATTATGATTACTCCACGTTTTTGAGGAGTATAGCGATTCATGTTTTATTGACGTGTATTTTGTATCTGTTTTCTACACAAATGTCACAGCAAAACTGATGTTTACCGCCATTTGAAAATAATACAGCATCTTCCGATAGGGTAATGATGACTCTTGCGCCACCCTATATTATACCTGCATCTGGATGTAAACAGTCCGAAAACTATAATTTTAGTTAGAAGTAAAACAGATTGTCAATACAACTTATGTTCTAAAAAATACGTATATATCAATAGCTGTATTTGCGTAATTTCACATTTCGTTCGTTAGCAATAAAATACTTTATTTGATCTTAACATTAGTTAAAATTAAGTTTAGTTAAAAAGTTTAATGCCTTTCAAAATTCGACAACTCTTTGACTAATTGGGCCGGCACGACCGGGGTTACAGTTTGAGTTAGACGAATCAAATCAAGGTGCCATAAATACATAATTTAGGTGAGAGATGTTTTTATTTAAAATTGCCTGATTAACAACAATAGGATGGTATATTTCACCCCATACAATTTTTTTTTCATAGGCCTTTTTTATAAAAATATAGTGAAGTTGAACACAGACAACCTTTGCAATATATGACTAGACGAACTCTTTTGCATTGGGGCTCGTAATTCTAGTAACAGGATTGTTTATTAGTCAGAATTCAATTGATCTATGATTATAAATGGTTTTTAATACAAAAAAAAAAAACTACATAATTATATGGGTTTTTACGACAGTAAATGTGACCATAAGCTTAGCAAAAATGGATATACGACCTATACAGTTTTTTTGAAGTACATTTTCATGGGGTGTATTAACCAAGAATTGATTTTTCTTAGACGTAAATCCAAGCTAACTTTAAAACTAAAGAAGATAGATAGGTTTTGATGATTTAACCTTTTCATTTGCAAATTGTAAGAACCTTTCTCATAGATCATTTTTTTATAACTTCAAAAACAAAAAAGTTATGAATTTTTATGTAAGAAAAAAATAGTTTTTCTGCTCTCCTGAAAAGTCGAGTTTTGGTTTATACGACCTTTCTACCCAGAGGTATCGATTTGTACGCATGTCCATGTATGTCCCTATTATAAGTACATGGTGGCTAAATTAACTTACTTGTTGGCGTATTGAAGCAAAATAGCGCCACCAGCTTTGTAGCTAAATATCGTATCGTACACTTTTAGAACGACTATTTCAAGAATTTATTTAAGAGATTATGTAAGGAATTTTTATTCTAAGAAAATTGAATAGAGGGACACAATGTCGGGTTTATTGTTTATAATATTCTTAAATTTTGTTTTAGTAAAATAAAATTATTAGCAATGTTGACCAAATTTCGCAGTAGATATGTATACCACGTCGACATAATCTTCTTCTACACCAATCAATCTCATCTCATAGTAGATACCCTAATGACAATGTAGTCTAGGGTTCAGATTAAAGTTGTTCTTTAATCTGAGGTCTAGGGCCCGTAATAAATTATTAATTAACCGATCTTAAGGATGAGGCCAAACTATTTTTTGAGCTGTGAGTCCCATAAAATGAGTCGGTTTATCGTCAAAAATAAATGTCGATATTTTGCGTCGTCATGTGGTACAAACAAGACATAGTATGAAACTTAATGCAGCGTACGAGTACTAATTTTTCCCGACTCAAAGCTCAATATAATACGATCGTTTCGGTTTGAGATGCTGACATACGAGTATGTACGTCATATCGTATGAAAAAGTGACATTTAATTTTGTAAGAATTGAGATCGCGCTCTTGAGCCTAGATGGAGCTAGATGGTTTTATTTACACGGGTCTTCTTCTGGGATTTCAATTGCAGTGATTTATTAAAAACCAATTAATCCTTTCTTTGAAGATATCCACACCATTAGTCAAATAAATTTTACATTTTAAATGTAATGTAAGTATACGGGAGCCGGCAGCGTGTTGGTGTCCAGAGGAGTCTATCTTCAGGGCTGGATACAGCTGCTGGTGTACTCAAGGTGCCGTGTTGTCCCCACTTTTTTCAACTTCTCCTTTATCAATAAACTAGTTGATACCCAGCATGTTACTACGCAAAAAAAAATATACAGAAAAAGTCGAAAATGTGCCTAATGCATTGTTTAGGTGGTTTCAAACCATCTCCGCCTTATTGTTTTTCAAATGAAACCATTTTGGGGCACATCGGTTTCAAGGTATAAAGGACATTGCATCCGTACAAACATTTTTTGTGTTTTATATAAATAGATAACTCATGAGATAAAAATACAGCAGTTGTCACGTTCATCAAAGGCAATAACAATTCATATTAAGAGATAATATATAACATTACATTGTGTGTAACATTAGAAAAGAAACACTTCAATGCTACCTACATAGTAGCGATGTGCAGACTTGTGTAAAACACACTATAGGCAATTTGTTGACTAAATATAACGCAGGGATTTTAGTTGGCGGCTCTGACGATTCACAATCGAGTGGGCAATTTGCTTCCTTGCTACCTGATAAGACGAAACTCTACCAGGTAATTTCATACAGCTACCCACACCAATCATTTTGCAAGTTCTGCTGAAAGTTCGCATAATAGCGCTTCATCTATCATTTTAAGAGGAGCATTTGTGTCGTGCAAAAAGGAGTTATCGTAGTCGGGAAATAAAATTCCATTTATAGTGTACTGGCCAGAAATATTTCTTAATACTATAATTATTTTCAATGTAAAGTATTTTTATTTTTAAATTATTTTTTTGAAGGATTTTGAGTCTCTGTTTTCATAATTGTCTATTATACATCGATAATACGTATGGAAACTAATTGCTGCATTAATAATAATAATAATAAATAAATAACGGTTCACACTCATAGCCCCACACTAGGATTCCGTGTCGTGGGTGCCATGGACAACACACACAGACAAGGACATTCACACCCAGACCGAGAACAGAAATTCAAATTCATCATTCAAATTTTCGCCTCGCTGGGAATCGAACCCAATATTTAATGTATTTTATCTACATTTTTCTTAACATTAGATAAACATTTTTTTAATAATAGTGTATTATTTCCTAATAGTGTAATATCGCAATAGTGTATTAGTTTTTATTGATAACTTTACAATTTTATTTTGAATTGAATACCAATTTATTAGCTGAGAAAGAAGTTACGAAACATACCAATTAAATTATTATCCATCTACCTACATCGTAACCGATCTTGAGATCGAAAAAATCTTAAGATCACTTTATTAATACTGACCAATTCTGTAAAAAATATTAACTGCGGGTTATCTACTGAGTGACCTTCTTATTAAGTAATCAGTAGAAGTTAAAGTAATTATTAGGACTTTTTATTGTGATTAAGTTAATGTTAGTGTTAGAATTGGCTTAGCCCGGCTGGGGGCTTGAGAGCCAGTTCTTTCTTCCAATTTCTTCTCTCTTTCTTGGCAGACAACGCCTCGGTAATCCCTATAGTGTGTTACTCATCACTTCATCAGCAATGGACATCTCCATGGCTGCCGAAAGCCTTATCATCAAGTGTATCGTTGTAGCTCGTTTGCGGGCTTTTTTCATAAAAAATATTAATGTTAATGTTGAAGTTGATCTTGATGTTGATGCTGATGCTGATGCTGATGCTGATGCTGATGCTGATGCTGATGTTGATGTTGATGTTAATTTTGATATTGATGTTGATGTCAATGTTAATGTTAATTGTAGGTAGTTTTTGTAGGAAAACTTTTTTAACAGATTGGTAACACCGTCACAAAAATGTTAATTAATCTCTCAACAAGATATACCATCACTTTTTGGTGAATTTTACATTGGAACAGGCGACTTCCAATAGAACCTTTACTTCACAGAAAATGTAATGCATTTGTGAACGATCTCAACTTAAATTGTTAATGTTATTTTCACAATAAACAAAAACAATGCTTAATGGACTACAGATTCGTTAGAGCTGCTACTTTGGTCAAGAAAATCTGATTTTATGGCAGAATAAACCACGAGAATTATCCATCACTATGGATAGACTTGCAAAGTCGCCCTTTATCGACGAGCGATAAAAATAAATGAATCTAAAACAAAGGGATTTGCAGCCTTAACCACGGATTCCAACAAAAATGGTGTTAAATGTATATCACTCTAAGAGACGTTGGGGATAAAGGAGATATCTTGCAGCTGCAAGTTGGCATAATGGCTCTCCATCTGTCTTGTTAAGTGCACCATTTTAGACGCTTGAACCGCCCGAATGGCACAACTCGATCCGCGTTATGGGAAACTGATTATTTAAAGATTACTTACGAAATAAAATTCCGATTTTGATAAATAAATAAACGCTTGAACACTAAAATGCACCAGCATTCCCTTTGTCGCGGGTGGCAAAGGCAATCAAAATAAGACATCTCTGGCACCCACCCACCCGAGAACGAACTTTCACATACATAAGCCCCGATGATTATATTTTGCCATACTTTAAACTCATAACATCGAACTTACGCATTATGCACGGATTGCACGGCTTGTGTCAATCGACTTGATCGACCGCATCAAAGAAGTCCCGATCTGTAATATATTGCATACCTTGACTGTTCGTAGCAAATTGTTGCGCGTTTTCGCATTTCCATACCTATGTAATTTCTATCAAATGAATAGGTAGAGTTTTAATTATGTTCCCGTAGTCCAGTTCATTTTATAATCTTTGATAACTACAGGTACGTAGTATATAAAAATTACACTAAGTAATTATTCCTTTCACGCACAATCTTTTAGGCCATCCACTAATCCCTATGGGTTAGTTCAGTTTTGAATCCCCTGGCGGGAAAGAAAATGGTAATATATGTACATAAAAAATATAACGATTTTTAAAATTACGGTTTCTAGTTAGTTTTCTAACTATTACTAGTTGTCTAATATTATAGTGTGTGTAGACGCAGATGTAAAGCTAAGGACTAAGTACTTAAAATATTATTAAAGTTACAATAACAATAAAACCACATTTTATTGCAATTACTTCATATTAATACAGCAAAAGATTAAAAATACCGAGTTCCGTTTATAATAATTAAGCTATAAATAGCAGTGGTATATAGGATAAGTAAGCTTTATCGAACTAAGCTCGGTAAAAAGAGGACAGCCATTTTGCATTGGCTTTGCTTTTAAGCTAAAATGGCTCTTCCTAAAGTACTGATTTCGCAGCAGTAGTTAGAGGATTTGCCTTCATAGCTATCAACTCAAATTGTAGAATGTATTTACGATATTTTTTAATCATCTTTCTGAAATGCATTATACAGTGCCAGTATTTTTTTATGTGAATTTATTAAATGTTTACGTAGGGTTTTATTTTTCACTACCTTTAATCAGCATCCCTTTTTTTATGTGGAAATCAGGGATCCGAGTTTGAAATCTTGCGTACACTTCTAATTTTTGACAGTCATGTGCATAATTCAATATTAATTATAAATTATCAGTTGCCTACTTTTCTTAATCTAAACTTCTCCATACTGTGAAGTCTGCTAATCGCACTTACGTAGGTTGCAGACCATAGTCCACGGTACCCTTTACATTGTGAGAGGAGACCGGTGCGCAATACTAGAACAATTTTATTATGGACTACCTTTTGCCCGCTGCTTCGCCCGCCGTAGTGTTTTGAAATGAAATTTTTAGTTAAATAATTAAGATTTATATAGGCTATCTCCATTCAAAATTTCACCCAAATCGGTTTACTAGTTGTGATGTGATTGAGGGACAAACATCCAAACGCTTACAAACACACAATCATACATAAGTATATATACCTGTGCATGGACGACACAATATATGTATAACAAATCACAATAACGCCCATGACCCGAGCACAAATATTTGTCTGTCACATAAATATCTGCCCCGGCCAGGAATCGAACCCGGGACCCCTCGCTTCGCAGGCAGGGTCGCTACCATCTAGGCCAGGTCGGGTCGTCAAATCTGTCACATCCAAATATCTTTACAAACTTTCACATTTATATTATAGTAATAGGATAGGGATTATGATACTTGGGATAATAATAATGAAGTATTAAATTTAGAAAAGAATCAACTGTAGGTTGGTACAGTTCATACACCAACTTTCGTGTTGCAATTTTTTGCAAACATAATAAAATTTGACTAATCTAATACTTTTAAACGAGCAATTTTCTTATATATATTATACTTAATTATATTATTATTACCTATATACGACAATTATATTCACGGAATCTCGGAAACGGTGCCTACGATTTTCATGAAATCATCCAGGACAAATCGATCCAGGTAGGATTCATTTATAGAAAATGTCGTTTTATCCGTGTTTTCAAGCAATGAAAAACTGCTACAATATCATTGACACTTCCTGACATTTAGTGGCGTGTAATAATACTATTATTATTGCGAGCAACTAACTGCTTTAACGACACAGAGCTACTTCAGTAGATGGCGTTGTTAAGCAATATTAAAATACCGAGCAAAGCTCGGTCATCCAGATATTTAATATTAATATTAATTACCGTAGTTCATAAATTAACAACAATAGCGACTGACCTATACCTACAAGTTGTATCAACAAGTGCTTCTGAATATTCTATAAGCTGCTCTCAGAAACTTTCAAAGACCTATAATTGCATGAAATCGATAAAGAATTTCTGAGATATTAAAAGATGACTGAGATACTACTATACTACATATCGGAATGACCATTTTTGTATTATGTCCATGTCATCTATATTCCCAGAATATAATATCATTCGATTGTGTTTTTTTATAACAATTAAAAAAACATGTAAGACAAATAATTTATTGTGTACCTTAATTTTCAATTCACTCATAATGCAATAATTAAAATTCGGTAATTTTGAAGAAATTTTATTAAATTTATTATTTCAATATTATAATTTTTACCACCAGAAAAATTACCAATAATTTATAGAAAACATTTTCATGAACCACATCAAAAAAGGACATATTTTTTTTTAGTAAGTATGGACACCCTACAATAAATTATAAAGGATAACCTCAATCCAGGCCGTGATTCGTTGAATGGTCAGTGATCCAGATAGAGTAATATATCCATGGTTAAAAGTATTATTGTAGTATTACCTGAAATATTTCGTTTTCCGAACGAAAACGCCTGTTTAAACGTCAATGTCACCTTCACGTTGCTTTGCTAATGTTATCGTTCACGTTGTCAACTTGTCATTGTTACTAAATGTCAATTTTTCACAATTTCGTTCACATTGTGCAATTTAATCTTGTGATTTATCTATTGAAAGTTACGTGTTTTTGAACTAAAATTCTAAATTAAGTTCTTAATTCATTCCTAAATATACTAACAGCCAGGAAATACAGCTATTTTTAAGATGCGGCTTGTAGATTCGGAAAAATTGTTGGAGCTTCAACATGAGCCGACGAAAATTAGAAATATTTGTATCGTGGCGCACGTGGACCATGGGAAGACAACGTTGGCAGATTCCTTGATATCCAGCAATGGTATTATTTCGCAGAGAATGTCGGGTAAACTCCGTTACATGGACAGTAGACCGGATGAACAGGAGAGAGGTATCACTATGAAAAGTAGCAGCATCTCGCTATACCATGCCGTGGACAAGCAAGAATACCTCGTTAATCTCATAGATTCACCAGGACACATAGATTTTTCAAGTGAAGTATCTACTGCAGTCCGTTTGTGTGATGGTGCCATTGTTGTTGTGAGTAAACAAATACAAGATACCTACTACTACTACTAACTTCAATGGATTAACCAGTTGTCTCGCTCAAAAACTATACAAATTATTATATAAATATTTATCAAATTCCGTGCATGTCACCTAAAATTGGTCAGTTTATGTATGATCAGCTATTTAGCATGAGGCTGACCACTTAATGTAAACAGAAGTTTATTCCCTTTTATTCATAATTATTTATGAACTTCTGATAAAAAATAATATCCATCTTAAACACTCATACCTTGACTTGTTATTAATACCTATTAGATTCTATGTTGCAAAGATTATAATTTATATTATAGGTAGATGTTGTTGAAGGAGTTTGTCCGCAAACAAGGTTGGCATTAAAACAAGCATATTCAGAAAATATTAAAGCAGTTCTTGTTCTCAACAAAATTGATCGGTTGATATTAGAAATGAAAATGACAGCGCTTGATGCATATTTACATATGACACAAATATTGGAACAAGTTAATGCTGTTATGGGTGAACTTTTTGCATCAGAGGTGTTAGAAAATGAAGAAACATTAATTGACAAACAGGTATGATGTTAAAAATTGTTTTTAAACATACTGAAAATTGTTTATCAAATTTTAAATAGACTTTGACATGTTTAAAATTTCTATTATGCTTTTATTAAACAAGGAAGCGAAGGTGTATTAGTGAAGAAAATATAATTTTTGTATTCAATGGTTAACATATAAATATATTGACACTTTCACTGGAACAACATGCCTATACTTATTCACTTTTGACTTTTAAGTACTGTCTTATAATTTTAAACTTATATCATTACGGATACTGAACATTTTTAATGCAAACGGATACTTGTGACTTTTATTTCTCTCTCATATTGGGTGGGGGTTTTTACTCTATAGATTGTGAGCATTGTCCATTGATTCTTAATAAACTCACATAATTATAATTAGCTTCATATCCAATGCAAAGATTACTTCTCATGTACAATTATATACTTATTCTAGGGAACCATATAGATATTGTAAAGAATTAATAATTATGATAAATACAAAATACTGGTTTATTAACAGATTTGATAACTAATATTTTCAAGTAAGTTTTTAATAGTAATCTTAATTAACCTAACCTTGTTTTAATTTAGTAGTGTATATTTTGATGCAATGAAAGGCCCCACTAATAATACAAGCTTGCAAATTTACAACAATCTACCTCCTGTATACACTTTGCAGGAGCAAAAACCGATGACAAATGACAGCAGTAGTTATTATGATTGGACATCTGCCTTGGAGGATGCCGATGACTCCAATTTATATTTTTCCCCAGAACAGGGAAATGTGGTATTTGCAAGTGCCATTGATGGATGGGGATTTACCACACATACATTTGCAAAATTATTTTCTGATAAACTTGGTATGTAGCATTTGTGTTAAAACTAGAAGGCGTATGAACTTAAATGATATTTGTCACAGTAAATTATATTACTTTATGCTAAAAAATGTTACTATAAAGATAGATATATCATCCAATTTTAGCTACCTAATATATAAATAAATAATTTCTGAATATGATTCATTTTGTTTTACTGATTTTTTCATTTGTTTATTAGGTGTTAAAGAACAAATACTCAAAAAAGTATTATGGGGTGATTTTTATCTGAATGCTAAAGCAAAAAGATTTATGAAAGGTGCTCAAGAAAAAGCGAAGAAACCACTTTTTGTACAAGTTATTCTCGATAATTTGTGGAATGTCTATGAAACTATTGCGTTAAGAAATGAGAAAGATAAAGTTCCTGTTATCTGTGAAAAGTTAGGAATTAAACTAACAACTCGAGACTTGAGGCATAGCGACAGCCGGATTCAGTTGCAATCGCTAATGACGCAATGGCTTCCATTGTCAAACACTGTATTAAATATGGTGTGCACCAAACTACCCTCACCAAAAGAAATATCATTAGAAAAAGTCGAGAAACTCATGTGCTCACGTATTCGCGACTTTGAGTCATATCACCCAGATACTATTAAACTTAAAAATGACTTTTTGGCCTGTGATAGTAGTGATGATAGACCTTTAATTGTTTTTATATCGAAAATGTTTAGTGTAGATAAGAATTCTCTACCAGAAAACAAGCCCAAGACACTGACGACAGAAGAAATGGCCCTCCGAAGAGAAAGAGCTAGGAAATTACGTGAAGAATCAAAACTGCAAGTTACTTTTGATGCAGACATAAAAGTACAGGAAATACATGAGAATGATTTAGAAGAAAAGTATCATGAAGAAGAGAAAGAAACGGAAGACAAAGACCAGCCTGCATTTATAGCTTTTGCTAGAGTATTTAGTGGCAAAATTAAGAAAGGTTCCAAGGTATATGTTTTGGGCCCCAAACATGATCCCTCCAAAGTACTTAATATAAAGGACTTTAATATAGATCCGAATAAAAAGCTGAAGGATTTGCAAAATAATGAACATATAACATGTGCAGAGTGAGTGACAATTTGTATGTAGTTTTATGATGTACATAGACATCCCGAGTCTTATAAAATATGTTGCCTGTTACAGGGTTAAATCGTTGTATATATTAATGGGACGAGAATTAGAAGACATTGAAGAGGCAGTGGCTGGTAATATTATTGGTAAGTAAGAGATACAAATCTATCTAAGAAATTATGTAAAAACAAAGGGTAATACTTAAATTATTTGCAGGCATTGGTGGATTAGAAGATCACGTTTTAAAGACAGCTACATTAAGCACTACTATAGCCTGTCCTGCGTTCAGTGAAATTCAATTTGCAGCCGTTCCTATATTACGAGTAGCAATAGAACCCACATATCCGTCGCAACTGCCCCAGTTAGTAAAAGGTTAGAATTCATCGTCATCACAAACCAGAACTTACATATTAGAGATCCTGTGGTATTATTGTAACGAAAAAAAATAAACAATATAAAAGTCTATCTTTCATTATAGTAAAATAAAAAATATACTATTATTTTAGAAGTACCAATTATATAAATACGACTTCGCAATACTTTAGCATTCATCTGTAGAAAGCCTTGTAATCTAAGTATGTAGTATCTATAGTGTAGTAGTAGTATTTGGTGACTTGTATTTAATTCAACAGATCATCGAAAATAAAACGATATTTTTTCTTCTCAATCATAATTTCTGTTCTCCACTCATTGAAATTGTATTATCTATACTAATATATAAAGAGGAAAAGTCCGAAACTACTGAACCGATTTGAAAAATTATTTCACTGTTGGGAAGCTACACTATCCCCGAATAACATAGGCTATATTATATTTTCAAAATAATAGGGATCCTTAGTAAAACTCCAATAATGTAACCCAAGGTGTAAAAAAAATAAGAAAACCGAAGCAAAGCGAGGGCGGTTACTCGTTATTAATACTTTTATTATGTTTATGTTTCATATAGGGCTGAAACTACTCAATCAGTCGGATCCTTGCGTTCAAGTGATGTTGCAAGAAACTGGAGAACATGTGTTAGTGACTGCAGGTGAAGTACATCTTCAGCGTTGTCTTGAAGATCTGAAGTGAGTTTTTTCAATTATTCATAGATAAATTTCATAACATTGTTTATTACTTACGATTTTACCTTATCTTTTTAGGGTTCCGAAATAAAATCGGAACCCTTCAAGTTTTTTCATGTCCGTCCGTCTGTCTTCTGTCCGTCCATCCGTCTGTCCGAAGCAAAGCGCCGTGAACCTTAGTGCTAGAAAGCTGTAATTTGACATGGATATACATATTTATTAAAATTCCAGAATCGTGGAATAAAATATTAAAAAAAAAAATTCAGCGTACCTTCCCTATAGGTAACGTGAGGATGATTTTTTTATTTGTTGCATACCCTATATTGTGGGTTATCGTTGAAAAGGTCTTTCAAAAACATTATGGGTCTTCTAAAACCAGTTTTGGAATTACGGCTCCGTTTTCGAAATATTTGGCTTGAAAGTGCTAATTTTGGTTAGAGCCAAGTGTTCCCCCTCCTTGTTGACTAAACTGTTGTAGATGGACAAGTGAAAACATTCTCAAAAATAGGTCATATGATGAATTTACAAGAAAAACAATCACGGCTATGTTAGCATAAGTAGTTAATGAGTAAAAGTCGATAAACTTACTACTTCGGAACCCTACATTGCACGTGGCCTGACATGCACTTGCCTGGTTTTATTGATGAGTATTGTGTATTTAACAAAATACGCATGCTATCAGTGGCTTAGAATCAGCTTTGCAGGAATTGTCCCTCAGTTCTTCAAAATCTTAATTTTAAAGAACTGAACTTACACTTCAACTGAAGATTGTACCTACAATAAAGTCTAAACATGTACATTATACACATATTAAAAATTTGTCGCAAACTGCATTTTTATCTTAATAAATAATATTAAATGTCATTTCAAAATGATATTAGATCTTATTAGATTCTTATTGTTTTAGAAACCTTTACGCCAAAATACCAATATCGGTATCAGAACCAATCGTACCTTTTCGGGAGACAATCGTAGAGCCTCCTAAAGTGGACATGGCGAATGAAGAAATAGAAGCTCAAACTTTAAATAAAGCAAATGATAACGAAGTAGATCCAGTTGTCACAATCAAAACAAATAATAAACAAAGTAGGATCAAAATCAGAGCAAGGTCATTGCCAAGAGAAATAACGGATCTCCTTGAGAAAAATACTGATTTACTCAAAGCCATATCCCAGCACATAAAAAGTTTACAAAATACTTCCAAAAATGATGATCTAGAAAAAGAATTTGAAAAACTAGGCATGGTTTATAATATTCACTTTCTGTCCGATAGAATGCTTAAGTTGATAGAAACTTTTAAAAGTGAATTACAATCAATAATTTCAAAGCAAGGTCCAGAATGGAAGGACTTAGTAAATCAAATATGGTCGGTGGGACCGAGGAATTGTGGTCCGAACGTATTACTTAATCAAACAAAAGACTATGGTACAAAGTATCTGTATCATGATAGAGAGTTAAAGGAAGATCCTAGGTTCGATTACGAAGGCAGTTTTGTAAATGGATTCCAAATGGCTTCACTGGCTGGACCTTTATGTGAGGAACCGATGATGGGTGTAGCGTTTTGTGTGGAAGAATGGACGCTTGATAAAAATGAGGGTGATGATGTTTCTAGTACATTCGGGCCCTTATCGGGTAAGAACAAAATTTTCTAATATTTCATTTATTTTTACGTGTATTGTATACATTTACATATTTTATCAATATTGAAAGCAATTTTCTTTATGATTGGTTCAACATTTGACTAGCGCAACATAATTATTTTGTTTGGAGGATGTTGTTGCAATCTAAAAACTTTTCCTACATACAAGAATGCGCCCGGGATGCCCTTACATTTCAACGTATTTGGAATCATTACCATCATCCCTTAATTTCTTTTTTACTAATAAGAAAGTCTGTTTCGCCAGGTCAAATAATGTCTGCAGTCAAAGAAGGTTGCAGGAGAGCATTCCAACTCCAGCCTCAGAGACTTATGGCAGCAATGTACTCGTGCGATATCGTCGTCGACCAAAAAGTATTAGGTAAGTAGGATTACACACGCGTAACGAAACGATCACAAAGTGAAGTAATTTTCAGTTACATCACCTTACCAGTTACCACTTACTATCAGGTGGGATTGTGGTCAAGCATTAACTTATTTTTAATTAATTTATTTTAATTAAGTACCTACATATTATGAGGTTTACTTTTGTATATCAACAAAAACATGAATTTATTAACCATGAAATGTTTTAGCAATTCGCTTAAAGTTTCGAAGAGCAATATTATAAGCTAAATCTCTCGCTTCCTTAACTTCGTCAACGCTTTTGTGATGTAGATGTTTTTGAACGATGACCACTTACCAGTTGTTCCGACAGTCTATTTGATGTCTATCTTCAGGAGTCGTTGGAAATGTATTATAAACGTTTACATACTACGTTATTATATTATAAACGCAGTAGGTTTTTCACCTGTGTCGCGGGTGGCACGGACGACACATAATAACACATCACATTAACACCCATGACCCGAGTACGAATATTTATCTGTCACATAAATATCTACCCTGGCCGGGAATCGAACCCGGGACCCCTCGCTTCGCAGGCAGGGTCGCTACCAACTAGGCTACAGGGTCTTCAAGGGTTAGAGTTTAGGGATACCTAAAATTTAGTTTAAGCTCGCCAATTGTACCGTAATTAAATATTGTGGTCAATAAAGAGTAAATAAATAAATACATAAATACCTTTGACTCTTGATTGATTGTTTGTATTGTACATTTAAAATCGTCCGAACCAATATGTAGATCAAAATATACGTGCGTTATATTACATGAATCATCATGGCACTATTTTCATTGAAATATAATATGATATGGGTATAGAAAATGGAAATAAGAGTATAGGTATGTGATTTTTATATAGACATGAATGTCTAAGCCTAATGCTAGCGATGTTACCGCATTCAGAAAGTGTAAGCACTTTGCAGTTGCAGTGTAGGAAACCACGATCACTTTATGCGCTCGGTTTTATCTTGTAGTTTATACGTGAGGTTGAGTTGTTTGTAAGTTGTTGTAGTCGATATTTTTAATAGTTTTATTGGTTTCGTAGCAACCATCGTACAAGCCATTTAGCTAGTGTAAGGCATAAAGATTCATAATGAAATTAAACATAAGACACCCTCTATTTCGTCTCGTCGGACGCATTATACATACCTATTGTTTATACTGTGTTTACTTACACTGAATTTTTGCCTCAACATGATTCATTACTAAACAACGACTGACGTGTAAAAGGTCTTATGGAAGGACTAACCATTCGTACTTAAGTTAGTGGTCTACTTGTCCAATGAAGAATCGATCGCAAACCGAACCCGGTGACTCCTAATCGCGGCAGTCTAGCAAGCTATGTGTGGGTCAGAATCAGATACAATTATTTTCACACAGTGATACAGGGTTGGGTAATTTATGACGTCTCAGTTACGGATGTCCAATGTCCATGACACCTGAAATGGACAGTCGATATAATAGTAAATAAAATAAAACGAAAACATCAATTTCATTCCAATTTAATCATTATAATATAATTACAAATATTGTAATTATTACTACTATTTACAATGCAATCGTCTTAGTTATATGGTTTTGTTATAAATACTGAATAATCTAACTCCTAAACAGCTATAAATGCATCAATTACACAAAATTCCACTGAGCTTGTATCACATCGTTTTGTGTACATTATATTAAATTAATTAATTAATACAATTCATACTCCACTGTATCTTTATATAAATTAATCACCGTTTGTTGGTGGGGATATTAATAAAATTAATCAGAGAATTAATTTTTGAGTTCCAAGTCACTTAAAACTACATACACTATGTCTATATTTCTGGCAATAAGTAAATATTAATTAAATTACATAGATTATGGGCTCAGAATAAAGAGCTTACTTGAATATGTGTACTCTGTGGAGGGTAAACATTGAGTAATAAGAAGTCAAACTTGCAGTCTCCTGATTCCCTCGCAATATCCTACTTACTTTATCTTATTAAATGCTTTATAAATGCAATATTGTCATTTTGTATGAATTATTTTGGGTTTGCTTAAGCCCTTAATGTTTTGAGTAAACTATAATTTTCTATATCACCTTAAGACCTTACCCTTTTTGCGATACGTGAAGGCACGTCTGGTGCCTTCAGTAAACGAATAGCAATTTCTGTTATCCGCTATTAAACACGCTTTTTCAAAAAATATTTTACTGGTAAAATTTAGTTTCAAATTCATTGACAACGTATTAAAAAATATTTGAAATAAATTATCATGCATATTGTATCTCAGTACGTTAACGGGTTTATCGTTGTGAAATAAGTTCGAAAAACAACCCCGCTTCACTATTTACCTGGTACGTGGCAAAGCAGTTAAGTTGACACCTAAACCTATTAAGTTTTCGTTGGATTCAAGGAGGCGGATTACTTATACGGTTGCTTATAGCCTCCATGAACCCAACATACTTTATTATTATTAATCCAATTGTTCTTCTAATCGATCCAATGTAACGATCGCGCTAATTCCTTGACTTTATACCATGGGAAGGGCGGGTATTCTTGCGTCATTCGCCTCGCTCGCGCAGCCCTAGACCGTCGATTGTAGTAGTTAGTGTCTAAGTAGCTGTGAGATTGGTAGCGATTGTAAACTGGCTTGTCTCCGTACGAATGGGGTTGAGAATAGTCCACTTTGTACGTGCTCGTCGTGCTTTGAACTCCGGCGCCGGTGTAGCGATTCGCATTGTAACCTGGTAAAAAAATGTTTGGTTAGTAAAGATATTCAAAAATGTACATATATATATACAGAAGAAGGTGAAATCTATATATAACGCATATATGTGTTTGGGGTTAGAGGTTGTTTGTTTGTTTGTATGTATGTCTGTTACGGTTTTTTATGAAAAGTACTGGCCGATTACATTGCGGTTTTTTGCGTTCAAAAGGTATCAGTATAGAGCAGGTTCTAAATATGATTTATGGCGGTAGACCACCAGGGGTCGCTGCAGTGGCCTTATACGGCGCGGGTTTTTTCAAAATTTTTAATTTTGTGTTTTAAACATGATTTTTTATTAATATCTTCGCCATAATAATGAAAAAGCCACAACACGTTCTGTTCTAAGCCATAAATTGATGAAACCACTACGACGCGAGACGCATATTGGAATTTGGTTAATCGTAACAATATGTAAAGACAATAAAACAAATTATTGCCATTTATAGATGGCACTAGCGATTTATTCCACAAAATTTTTACCTATTTATCCTTATAAAATCTAAATTTTACAAACAAAAAATAACCGACTTCAAAGTCTCAAAAAATACTTTTCAGATCTCGTTCAAATTTATGTGGGACCACATGACAAGCACCTGCTTTCGATTAAAAAAAGAATCATCGAAATCGGTTGGCGTGATAGTGAGTTATTCGTCAATTTGTCGCGCACATCTTAACACAAATTTACGACATAGGTGGTTTTCTCATGGATGCCAGTGTCAGATCTCAATAAAATTTATGTGGGACCACATGACAGTCACCAGCTTTCGATTAAAAAAACAATCATCAAAATCGGTTCGCCCAGTCCAAAGTTCTGAGGTAACAAACATAAAAAAAAATACAGTCGAATTGAGAACCTTTTTTTGAAGTCGGTTAAAAACACTTTTAATGTATGTATTTTATTAATTCTGTTAAAAGACTATTAGTTCCAAATTTAAATTAAATCACACGAAATTTATTTTAAAATACATAGAATCATTTACCCCCATTTTAACCTATTTTGGGGGATAAATTTTCAAAAATACTTTATTGTCTGGGTAAGCATCTCACAGTAAGGAACCTCTGTACAAAATTTTATACCATTAGGTCCACTAGAAATGCTGTGCGTTGTTTGTCAACCAAATTATAAATGAAACTGTATATCGACGTAGGTAAGCTGAAGTGGAATTTTAGGTGATACGGTTTGCTTGCACGTGGCAGTGTGGAAACGTGCCTAATATCCATCCTATCTGACTGTCAATCTTAATTCTCGAATTTCAGCAATTGAGCCTCAAAATTCGAGTGAATGTTACTACACAGGCCGTCACTAATGCGAATATCTCGATGTTCTCGAATACACCTCGTATGTATTTAATTGATTTATGCAGAAGTATTCTACAAAATAATAACACTATCACCAAACTTCTAAACTCTAAACAGAAAATCAAACATAGCGTATACCCAGAAAACTGATAGATAAGGATGGATGAAGGTCAGGCACTGGCCACAAACACTGATATCGGCCTATCCGAAAAACTGACTGAAAGATTCTTATTCAAATTAAAATTCCTAACTGTTTATTCATATAGATATCATTGATGAACCTATGCGCTATTTTGTCACTGCGTTGGAAAGGTGCTATATTATATATGTACATTCGTACAGGGTATATAATGTAGCTAAACGTCTATCTCAGATCTACCTTTCAATACAAATCATGTTTACTTGATATTAAATGTGGTAATGACAGATACCTCTTCACAAAGGTCCTAAAGGAAAGTCCCAATATCGTCCGAACCGAAAATATTTTTATTCTAAAACTTGTTACAGCAGGTACATGGCAATAAACACTCGATGTTTGAGAAAACTTATTTCATGCTCTTTTGTTTGACGTGAATACAATCTTGAAACGTGTCAAGCATTTTCAAGCAATATTTTGTGATATCGTAGACCTTCGAACATTGGTCAATTAACACTTGAATTAGAAGTGTATACGTAGAAAGCGCTACCACTTCAATATAGCGAAAAAGTTCTATTCTGACATTTCAGCTCTATTTTTAAACTTCAAGTTTGTTTCAAATCGCAGAATGCCTGTTTTATTATGGTAGTTGCCCTGTGTGTCATTGAAAACCCTAAGGCTAATTTGATTTAGGAAATATAATTATTATTGTATTCAAAAGTTGTATTTGGGTTTGGATTGCGTGATTGATGTCAGCTTCTTTGTGTTTTCGAACGTTGTACGCATTTTACTCAGCTGTTATAACCTGGTGATGGTTTCAACATTAATATCCTGCACATGAGGGTTCGGTTCGTTCGTTCGTGAGGTTCGAAGCTTTTTCGGTCGTCAGTTTTTTAAAGTTTAGAATTGCATTAAATTTCACATTTCGGTGAAGGAGTACATCGCATTTAATTGAATCCTTTATTTTCTTGTTTATTGGCCGGCAACGTATGTGTAACGTACATACATGGGCGACAGCACAGATTACCCCCAATAGATACCGCATAGGTGAAATTTTCGTAGAGTTTGAACCCACAAAATTTGGCGGAAAGCGCGGCTTGCGGGGGACAAAGAAATGCGCTGTGATTGGCTATTTTTAATTCATACTTGGACTTGACGAGTCAGTATTGGTCGACACTAATGTTGTGAACATGCAAATGCGCGTACGTGTTGGCACGCGTCAGTTGCCTTGTATGCGGTATCTATTGAGGGTAATTTCTGTGGGCGACAGTGACCACTTACCGTCAGCTCACCTGCTGATTTTGCGGATACTCACATGAGGAAAAATGTAATACTAACCGGAATGGTAAATCGTCGTGGGTCGAACGCACATCATGCCGTATACTCTTATACCGGGTACCGAAGCGTACGTAGGTTGATCGTGTGACATAGGTCCTTCTGTAATACAAAAACAATATATTATCACACTTGCACCAATTTAATTTTTACTGGAACCTTTCGCCAGAAATTAATATTTTTCTAATCTCAGTTCAGTGTTGTTCTACTTTAAAACCCAATTCACGTTAAAGCAATTAAGTGGAAAATTCCATAATTTCTCATTTATAAAGAGATATCAGTTTCTGCTAGTGAACTGCAAATAGACGTAAATTATCAGATGTTATTTTAGTAGCTTTAATTTTCATATAAAATCATTCGCGAAATAGTTGAAGATAGTCTAAAATATTATCTTCACTTAAAGTATTATGGCGACAGAGTCTACGCAAATTGTTTCAACACGCATACATGAGTCAACCTCATCTTTAGAGCAGTTTCATACCAGTGGTCCTACAGACACTGACGGATGGATGGATTAATATTGGAATCGAATCACTGTAATCCGATATCGAATATCCTCCTGATTGAAATCCTCGCCAATGTGGTTTTTGGACACTTGCCAAGTTTTCCGATTCAGCAGATCATTGCTAAAAGGATTAAGATTAAACGAATGTTTTCGTTCATTAGTACCGATTGTAATACAGTGTGAATTATCTTTATTGTTCATGAGTACGTGTAACTACCCTCATTGTCAATTGTATATTGATACAGACTGTAAGGTTTTATTAGGTACTGCTGAAAAGTAGGCAATATTATTGTATGTTAATACAGAATTATGATTTTGAATTATTTCCAATTTTAATGTCGTCATTGGTATATTTTGTTCGCTCGCGTAATGTCATTCTTTGTAAATGAACAATATTGAGCATTATTCGGCGGCCTATAGCGGTGCCATTTTGAAAACAGTGAATCATTATGGTCCGCCTATATGCCAAAATATTTTTATAAGAGTTTATTTTGTGTTTGAGTATAAATTATTAGGTAGGTAATACCCAAATTACAGTGAAAGATTATACAAAACTAAAACTTAGATTTGAAGATACATTTATTTGTTATTCAAGGAGCATCTGACACCTACGTCTTTAGGAAATTTGTCATACGGAGATTTATCAATTACTACAAGTGTAGTTAGTGCACAAACTCTCCTTTTAATCTTAATAATATAACTAGTGGTATTATGTTTGCAATTGATAGGTGCGGTAGTTTTAGTTCTTACCTAAAATATGCGTCTCAGGACACCTACAAATGACTAAGTAGTGTGATTTCCCAGTTCTTATGTTCTGCAGCGCCAACAAAGACCAGTCCCTAGGAGCGCGACATTCACGCATCTCCGATACTGCTTCGCAGGTCTTCACCAGGGTCACTGCTTTTTTGGCGTACTGAAATAATATGAATAGAATTACCATTTCTATTACTGATTCGCACAATTGATAACATAAAATGATAACAAATATCAAAGTCTGTAGGTATTCACGGAATTTTCAATGGCTTTTTAATGTACAAGTTGATTTCATCAATTCATATTGATGATACAGCGCTTTCTTACTTTTTAGTATCGGTTAAGTAGTTGATTTCAGATGTAAGTTATCGTATAGTTAGATTTATTATTACGCATTATTTGTAAAAGGACAGCATCATAAAAACGCTTCGAGCTCCCTCAACCTCGAGGGGTCCCCAAACTGAAGCTGTCAACTCAACCAAAATAAATACTCAACCAAATGCTCTAAACTACTGAAAATGGATTTAAACCTGCATGCAATTTGTTACCATACGCAGAAATAATTAAATTTTAATATTATTAAATATTATTACCTTCTTTTTTGAGTCTGTGGTGAGTCGGGTGGTGTGTAAGTCGTCAGCGTTGAGACTCGCGGAGCACGGGTCGCGGTACCGAGCCGGACAGGCACACAGAGGCTGCGTGTAGTTCAAACGGACATACACTGCGTTGCACACCTGGAAATGAAACCAATGATTATGAATTTCAAAAAGTAAACACTAAATTAACATTAACCATCAACAACGATTCATAATTATTTTCGCTCAAAAGACCTTTTGAACATATTTTGCCTTAAGCTGAAAGTTTGCTGATAAAGCATGCTTAATACTTTCTAGATCTTATTTAACATCAAAGAAAAGGACAAGCCCCTCCCAATATATAAGTATCTCTAAAGCCTTACACAAAATGTTACACGTATCTAAACGATACAAAAAATTCATTGTAAACAATAAGTTCAAAAAGCTGAAAATTAACTCACCTGTTGGATAGCACATTCTGGTAGTAAGTAAATGTGTTGATTGTGTGGATAGTAGTGGTACTTAGTCGGCTTGGCTAGCACTGAAGTGGAGCCGGCAGGCAACGGCACAGTCTGAAATGAATACACAATTCTTATTACTGTCATTTTCTACCACTATTCAACTAGACTAGTTTCATTTAATACATTTATGTACATGAAATATTGTTTAACTTACTTAAAATTGGTAGGTTCTATGACATGCTGTGACAAGAAATATATACAGACACACATTTGTTAGCAATAGGTAACAATCTAAAATTCTTATCTATACTTCTATACTAATATATAAAGAGGAAAGATTTGATTTTTTGTTTGCATTGAATAGGCTCCGAAACTACTGAACCGATTTGAAAAATTCTTTCACTGTTAGGAAGCTACACTATCCCCGAGTAACATAGGCTATATTATATTTTCAAAAAAATTAGGGATCCTTAATAAAAGTCCAATAATGTAACCCAAGGTGTAAAAAAATAAGAAAACCGAAGCAAAGCGAGGGCGGTTACTCGTATAATATATACTAAATTAATATGATTTCTGAACTATTGCAGTCATATTTCGATCATTATCTGAACTATTAGTAGTTTACAAAGGGAAATTATAAGTCAAGCCACAGATTTTTTTTGCCACGGAAACCAATCTCTGATTTTATAACTAAGCCAAGGGAAAATAAGAAATCTTCTAATAAACTAATTCGCTTTTTTTAAATGCACCTGAATATTCCAAACAATGGGTCAAATAAAGAACAACAATTATTTTTACTTGTTCCACTGATTTATACATCACCAACTAATTTGGTAACTCAGCTACGGATTTTACAACGAACCGACATAACAACCACATAAGGGGGGGTTCGGGGGTGAAGCCCCTCACATTGAAAAAAGCTACTATTAGATGATAATTTTAGGTACGTTTTGATGACCATTCAATGTATTTGATGATAATTTTCGGTACATTTTGATGTCCAAAGAATATAAGACGAATTATAAATTATTCATGTATGTTACAAATGTAGATGCTAAAAATAACTACCATGTTATGTTGTATTTACAGTAGCTTACATCGAAGATATTGGCTAAGATAGTATTTCTTAGACGCCAATGCACGCCAATAGTGGCTGACTTAGTAATTCAGATTTTTAAAGGAGAATAATGCTATTAAATAGAATTTATTTTAATTAGCATTTAATTAGCACCCGTTTACAAATGTGTCACTAGTAAGATCAGATAGAAATCGCTCGAATAAAATCAACACTATAAATGTGTTTATGTGGTCAACAAAATAACAGAATATCGTCTGTAAAGTTAGCTAGTATAATGTGATAGTAAACAAAGCCCAATAAATATTTAAACTAGTTACCAACCCTACTCCCGAATCCAATTAAGGACCTGACGAGTTTTAATATTCGGTCCCCATTCATAGCCGCAGTAAAGGCGGTAATTTGCCGATGTCATTAGGCAAAGCCACAATTGTGTGAATGTCAGAAGCGTCGTTATTTAAACATCTCAATCAAGATTGTGAGAAACATAAAACCACAATCCGTATGAGCTATGTTTTTGCTACAACTTGCCACTGAATTACATTATTTTCTTGCAGTAATGTCCCATTCAGCTGTCTAATCGTCATCGTTGAATGCATTTGGTATTTGCTGATTTCCGGTTTTAAGTTCAAAGTAGTATCTAATGGGGGAAAAAGCACGAGAATGGCTTCTAATTTTGCTTACATAATAGCTGAGAATTATTTTCACTATCGTAATGTAGTATCAGAATATAATTCAATGAGAGCAATATACTAAGAAGTTATCTATCTATATTATTAACTAGCTGTGCCTCGCGGTTTCACTCGCGTTAATGTGTGGAAGAATCTAACCACTAAAATATGTTATATAGCCTATAGGCTATAGCCTTCCTTGATAAATAGACTATCAAAAACATAAAGAATTTTCCAATTCGAACCAGTAGTTCCTGAGATTAGCGCGTTCAAACAAACAAACTCTTCAGCTTTATAATATTAGTATAGATGTACATTGTACAATGGTCTATGATAAAATCCATAATCTAAAAATTTGATTTTACCCGATATATGCTTAGAATACTCGCTTAATATAAAAACATAAAATGTCCGTAACACATTTATTAATAGCCATTATTTCATGTTTACATGTAGGTTTCGCAGTTATGCTATCTGTGTTACGTACGGCCATTATGTAGTATGTACACGGGCGATTAAGCTGTTAAACAGAGATCATCTTTTATTATATTCTCATTTGTAGCACATTGCGCACAAAACATAGTGTAATTTGCTGACTGCATACGCGGAAATACGAAAATTTTCAGAACCATCTTTCATATGTAAGCGAGAAAAAAGCTTCATTCTGTTTTAATATGACACACAAATAATTAAGTTACCTACACAATCTGCTACTACACTGACCACTTACCATCTAGTGGCTAGTCTGTCGTTACACAAAGAACTCTTATTGAAACAGTTGATATTAGAGGCCTTTGCATAAAAGTTAAATGCGATAAGAAAAATTTAAGGTTATCCTTTCTTGTTTTATATACCTACTACTGAACTTATTGTTCTGACAATGAGTAATAATAATATGTAACTACGTTTTGTTAATAGATATTAATTTATGACTATTAAATAGGGAAATACCTATTGTAATTATAACTACATAAGTTACCTCGAACTACTTATCGAATATAATGATACAAAGCGTATCCAGGAAAATTAAATTGAAGACATTATCAATCTATAGTTAAGCTTTACACCTAACTATTATTTTCTTAATGATACCTCTCCAACAGTTTATAAGATGTGTACGTATTATCTTGTTCAATTAATAAATAGTTGGCATCGGAGACAGGACCCGTTTAATGAGAATCTTACGATCTTTAATGAAAACTCTTCACCTATAATTTCTGTACATCTATGGCTTTGTATCTACCTCTCAAATGATGGAAGTTCATTACTCTCCTTTTATAATACATATAAATAATATAAGTAGGTACAGTAACTTTCCTGTTAACAATAATTATACTACCAGTTACTCTATCTGTACTATGTTCACCTGCTGTGCAATTTAATTTTGATATAATCTAGCCTCATCGATCTATATCTACTCCAGTGACCGGTATTGACATTAAATAAATTGCTAACAAAGAATCTTTTGTGTTGACCTTACCCGTCGGCCAACGTAAAGTCGTAAAGCAATTTCTTTTCTAAGTCTTTCTAATATTACTTTAGTCAACTTTGTTTTCGGACTCCCAATGACAAGGGTCAGACAGCAGACTTTTGACAAATCTAGATAATCACTTATGCTCTTGTGAATGCCCAGAAGCAAACAAAATCTATATCGATAAAAGTTATGCTTCGATTAAGGTGTATAGCAAAATTTTATTATTTGCTATTCAGACCTTAGTTGGGCAAGCAAGGTGTTTGCTTAATAAATTTGTCATTCTATTTGTGTGAATCCCTTGTTTCTCGAGCAAATTATGATAGTTAAGTAAAATTCTCGAAAATTCATAAGCAAATCGACACATGCTTCTATGTAGCTTTTCGGTTTGCTCCAAGCTGGTTGTTACCAAGGTAACAGTTTTCCTGATACAAAATATTCATCCATACTTCGATTATCCATAGGTAGGATAATACAGAAGCATGGCAGTTATAGAATATAGGACACGAAAGAGCCTGTTAAGCCCCGGAAACTCGCGATGTATGAAGAATGGCGTAATAGAATCGGATTTGCCACACGTTCGACTCTTGTAACGACTGTTCCATTCAAAGCGTGAACAGTGACAAATTTCAACGAGAAATCGTTCTATTACATGCATAATACTTGCCAGTCGCTATGTTGGTTTATTGTTTGTGTTCATTGTAAATTCCATCATCGGTCGTGTGAAGTTCGGGCGTTGTATGTAAAATGTTAATATACCAAGATATACAGAATACATGACTCTAACCTGTACACAGTATCGAAGAAGGATACATAGTAATGTATCTTTGTGAAATTCTAGCCGCTTCTTCTATGTTATTGCCGATAGTGTTTGATTTTAGACTTATTTCGATTAATAAAAGTCGTTATCGATTTCATTAAAGCTTACTGCAAGCACTATAGCTGATATTTTACTTCTCTTTTTACTTATCTAATAAAAGTCATCACTTCTTGTAATTAACATTTGTGTTTATTGGATTTGTTATTTCGTTAAACAACCGGCCGTTTTGATTAACTCATAATTTGCTCTCTTTTTAAAGCTATGTTAATTGTCTCCGGCATTAAGATTTCCTTGTAGCTTTCACTTCGTTGTACAATATTTAACGCATTCTATCATTGAGGTAAATTGCCGCTAATTTATTCATTCGTCCAGCGATTTGTTTCGTCTATCAAGTTCGCAAGTACAATGGAGTGGTTCTCGGAGTGCAATTTAGTCTAGATGCCATTGTCTGGCCGGTTAGTTTATTGTTTGGTTTGGCTAGTTTCTGAGTGTACCGTTTTGATTCCGGCTATGATAACAGGGAACGAGAAGGAGAGGGCATCAAGGCTAAGTCCTCGGTATTTACGTTTTTAGAGAAATAAAAAAATAATAACGGATGTCACGTTCAAGTTGAATGATCTTTCCGAACGGTCGGCTTACAATTTTTTTTTCAAGGTGTACCGAGGTTGACTATTTGGGGTTCGGTGGTTCCGAAAAAATGGAACTCTGACGGGATTGATTGCGTATTTGTGTGTGGGTCAAATTAATGAACTAATATACAGTTATAATTTTATATTTATTTGTGTTGATAAAACCAATGTGACTTAGTGAGGGAAATTGTGATATAATAAACGAATCCTAATTTTGTGAAATATTACAAAAGTGGTAAAGAAGAGTGTTTCTTAAGAGGCTATTTTGTCTGGACTATTTGTCATTATTTAAAAAAATATTGTGAGATTCATGTTCAGATAATGCTAAAAATTTGTTTTTCCTTAATTAAAAAATACAGAAAAATTAATTATTAATTAATTACCTATAGAAAAATGTTGCATTTTTTTTTGAAGTTCTATAAAAATAGATTTAGCTCTGTAATTTCCCTATAAATGAACGTAGGTACGTATTTTCACATATTTTATTTGACTAACTACGGAATAGTCCACGTAAATACAATTCGGACTTGACAGAGTTTTTATGCGAGCTCATTCAGTATAGTTTTGGTGATAGCTGAGGAGTGCGGTAAAATGATTCACCTAAAACCCGTTACGTAAAGCAATAGGGTCAGTCTCGGGATAAAGTGAGATCTCACGATATGTTTACCTAAAAAGCTAATCTTTGGTTCGCGATCTTGACATCACCTGAACTTCGTGCAACCTGCAATATGATCGCGATAGAACGGGTCGTTCAACTGTAACGCAACTTATAAAGTAATATTTTTTATATACAGGACGATACAGATCGAATTACAGGTATTCCTGGTAATTAGGAATGTAAAACTATCTAATCTTGTTGTTTTGAATGGCGTTATAATGACGGATGATGCCAATCTGAAGTTATACTATACTACATAATATAAGTACTATTATTTCTTCTGTGGTTATACTTTAAATTTATAGAGACAGGTATATAATTTATCACACAACACCTTTATATGCGGATGATAATATTATTTATTTTGTGTAAAATATATCGGAAATAGTTTCTACTTAAAATTTATTTTACAGTAGGTACCTCCTTTTTACAATTGACTACACCATACAAACTATACTATGCATATATAGTCATAGGTGTAAGGCGATACGGTGACGATCCCTTACAGAGTTGATATTATGTGCTATGGACTACGCCCGTTAACGTTTAATATCCCCTATAGATGCAATAAAAACTCAAATAATTTTAATTAGCAAGTTCTATATTTGTTTCTTAAAATAAACTCAAATAAAATTCAAAAAAACGACCAGTACATAGATTAATGTAGATGCTAAATCCTAACAACACTTAGACGTACAAACGGTCGCCGATCGCCTAGTTACCGGTTAGAACACCTGCCCACGGCCGATCTGCCTTGTGATTAGTCAGTTCAACTTAGTTGGTTACTCATCGTCTAGAAAAAAATTCTCATCGCATCGCTGCTTACAAAGATATATTTAAATCTATTATTAGCATTTTTAATTTAGCTTAATAGTAAAGGCCTTCGAGACCTATAGTTTTCTGATAAAATACATATAAATGCATAATTTGCACTAATGCAAATTATGCATATATTTACAAAATATCAGCATGGATAAATTATTCTAATTTTTAATAAGGAGATGGATAACAACATGCTGTATTTAATACATTTAAAAATAAATACCTACGATTGTCTTTCGATATAAAGTTTGCTTTCATTGACATCTTAAGTAGTATATGTACGAGTATAAGTAAACTTTCCTTTTTTACTATCCTTAATTTTATTTACTTTATTATATTTATTATTTACTTTATCTGCTTGTTATACGTACATGATCCATTCCGGTTTCGCAATTAAGGTGTTACTTTGAAGAGGATACGCTAACTCCCTATCTATTCGTTGGTTCTAGTAATAGTGTAAACAAACATCTATCATCAACAAACTTCACGAAGGCCTTATTAAGCTTTCGTGATGCAACTTGCTTAGCTTCATACGTTAATTTTGTTCTGACAGCTACTCGCCCTGGAAATAGTTATGCGCTAGTGTATTAAAATTGATGATCAAAGGTATCGGAGTAAATGGTAGATGTATTATAGTTATGCGCGTAAGTTATCGACTGCCTTTGATTTCTGTTTACAAGTTCATACCTATTTTCTTATCTTGTTAGAGGTTTGCGTTTTTTATTTTATCCAACTACGTAAGATATAATCTTTAGGTAATTTACATAGGGCCATTCATAAATTACGTAAGGACAATTTTGGCTATTCCCATGTAAGACTAAGGCCCGTAATATCAATAACAGTTCAAACTAAATTCTGAATTTAAACTGTCATTGTTGCTTCCAACAATGACAGTTTAAACTCAACTACGTAAGATATAATCTTTAGGTAATTTACATAGGGCCATTCATAAATTACGTAAGGACAATTTTGGCTATTCCCATGTAAGACTAAGGCCCGTAATATCAATAACAGTTCAAACTAAATTCTGAATTTAAACTGTCATTGTTGCTTCCAACAATGACAGTTTAAACTCAACTACGTAAGATATAATCTTTAGGTAATTTACATAGGGCCATTCATAAATTACGTAAGGACAATTTTGGCTATTCCCATGTAAGACTAAGGCCCGTAATATCAATAACAGTTCAAACTAAATTCTGAATTTAAACTGTCATTGTTGCTTCCAACAATGACAGTTTAAACTCAACTACGTAAGATATAATCTTTAGGTAATTTACATAGGGCCATTCATAAATTACGTAAGGACAATTTTGGCTATTCCCATGTAAGACTAAGGCCCGTAATATCAATAACAGTTCAAACTAAATTCTGAATTTAAACTGTCATTGTTGCTTCCAACAATGACAGTTTAAACTCAACTACGTAAGATATAATCTTTAGGTAATTTACATAGGGCCATTCATAAATTACGTAAGGACAATTTTGGCTATTCCCATGTAAGACTAAGGCCCGTAATATCAATAACAGTTCAAACTAAATTCTGAATTTAAACTGTCATTGTTGCTTCCAACAATGACAGTTTAAACTCAACTACGTAAGATATAATCTTTAGGTAATTTACATAGGGCCATTCATAAATTACGTAAGGACAATTTTGGCTATTCCCATGTAAGACTAAGGCCCGTAATATCAATAACAGTTCAAACTAAATTCTGAATTTAAACTGTCATTGTTGCTTCCAACAATGACAGTTTAAACTCAACTACGTAAGATATAATCTTTAGGTAATTTACATAGGGCCATTCATAAATTACGTAAGGACAATTTTGGCTATTCCCATGTAAGACTAAGGCCCGTAATATCAATAACAGTTTAAACTAAATTCTGAGTTTAAACTGTCATTGTTGGAAGCAACAACAATGACAGTTTAAACTCAGAATTTAGTTTTTATTGATATTACGGGCCTAAAACTTGTAATTTGACATAAATCAAACATTTTTAGTATTTGTTATTACTATTTCGGCTTGTAAAATATTACATCAAAAAAGCATTCCCTCTCCCCCTTTAACGTAAAGTCATGTAGCGATTTTGAGAACCTCCCTCACCCCGGGACCCTTACGTAATTAATGAATGGCCCCTTACTTATATGTCTTTTTTATGCAAAAGTCGACAAATGAGCAAACATTGCCGGCCATGAAAAAAGCGGTAAGAAAGAAAGAAAAGAGTGGTGACTCGTAGTGCCTCTGCACACTGCGTATTTTTACAGCGCCGAAAACGCGATCGCACGAGGAAAGGCCTCGTCCGCCTTGTCATTTACAGCGCGGAAAACGCGCAGATATCGCGCGTTTTCGGCGGATGCGCTTGAAAAAAGCGCCGTGTGTAAAGGCTCTTATGAGTACTTGTAGTTATTCTCAGGGCAGGGTTACTTCTTTAAAGTGAATAATAGGTATAAAATCTAAGGCGACAGTCCAAGCAAAAGGTATAGGTACTATAGTTAATATTACAATTACTTTATAGGTACATGAAATCACACTATAAGTTCAAGATAACGACAGTATGGGGAAGTGTAGTTGTTAATTATATGAACTGGTTACTATACAAAGTAGCATTTAGGAGGAAGAAAACTGGTAACTCAGTGTAACCAGATTGCCTGAGGACAGTTTAAAATATGTTACAAGTAGTTACGCTTTCATTATTTAAAAGACATTTCTTAGGAAAAATATAGAGCAAGCAACTAGCGACATTTTAGTTACTTCATAATAAGAAAACTAAGTTTTACAATATTTTACCAGTTTCCAAACATACCTACATTAACAATGAAGTTTTGGTACCATGTGTAATCGTTTTAAAGAAGTAGAGGTAGGTGAAACAAAATATTTAAATATAAATCCTTAGTTATAAAATCCAGATTCAACCTATTACAACCAACTTGAGATAAAATCGACGCTTGAAAGGCAAAAATTACCAAGCTACATGTTGACAACTTTACACTACAGCATTTTAGTTTTTAATTTTAGAAAAAAAAATGTAAAAAATCGCTTATTAGTTATAGCTACTTCATGCCAATGAATTTTAAATGCAGTTTAAATGCTTAATAAAGCGATTTTTTACGATTTTTTTCTAAAATTAAAAACTAAAATGCTCTAGAGTAAAGTTGTCAACATGTCGCTTGGTAATTTTTGCCTTTCCAGCGTCGAAATTATATTTTATCAATTACATCATTAAAGTAATCTACTTACTCCCCACAAAATATTCATACCATAACCTATTCTACGAATCGTAGGCTAATTTCACTCGCTTATACGTTCAGAATTACGCCAATGGAATATATTAGAATTAATGATATTATGAATTGCAGCCTATAGCTGTGTTTTGATTAATATGACAGTTGTTTTATTATTTACTAGTTTCTCTTTGGTAAATAATACCAAATTCCATTCTCATTTACTTTTAATTTTGAATGACATTATAATTAACCGTAATTAAATAAGACGAGAATCATTAACTTTTGGTTAAATGGTGTTATCGCTATGAGGAAATCATTCCGTCTTGATTAATTAAATCAGGAGCTCATAGATTGCACGATGGGATTATTTATTACCTTCATCCATCTTAATGTAATACTGATATTAGGTAGTAGCAACGTTACTACTTACCGAGTTAGCTCCCTTCGATGTTCCTTTTCCGGTAAAGATTAACATCAGATTTTATTGTATGTTCGCTGGGATGAAAGGCTGCACAGATTGCATTGCACGTTATTTATTGCTCCCAACTACCCTTTACCCTCGTATTTGTGATGGGCAATGGCGTACTTTGATGAAGATAATAGTAATGAAATTAAATTAAACTACATGTTTTTGATTGAATCTTGAACCTTGTTTTAATGGACTTTTCTTTTCATTCTTTAATTAAAGTTTAACTATTAGATTTTAATACGGTAAGCACAATATTTATTAAATCTGATCACTCTTCGCTGTGTTGTACCTACTTGTATAACTGCTTGTATAGTAATAAAAGAAGAAACTAAGGTAACAATCAGTTAAAAATCAATCAAAAACGCTCAAATTCCCCCAATTATAATAAGAACTTCGAAATAAAAATTATATAAATCACTTTTCTATTAAAACTATATATTTTATGAGTGAATCGAATTTATATAATACGAGTAACCGCCCTCGCTTTACTTCGGTTTTCTTATTTTTTTTACACCTTGGGTTACATTATTGGAGTTTTATTAAGAATCCCTAATTGTTTTGAAAATATTATATAGCCTATGTCACCCGGGGATAGTGTAACTTCCCAACAGTGAAAGAATTTTTCAAATAGGTTCAGTAGTTTCGGAGCCTATTTAATGCAATCAAATCTTTCCTCTCTATAATATTAGTATAGATACATTCCACTAAATCTACTTCCATGTTAAATATGATTAGAATCCGTCCAAGTGTACAAACTAATATTAAAGGAAACTTCAATTATTTGTAATTTTGTAACATCGCAACTACATGGAAGAAATTCCAAACGATTCATTTCAAACGGTTGTCTATTCCACAGGTTCTCAAATTTATTTCAACTACTGTACAAGTATCCAAGTGAACTAACATTTTAACGCTCTCGCAATAATTTAAACGATGCTTAAATTTACTAACATTTAGAAGCAATAAACTGGAGTATCTATAAATATGAAACAAAATTACTGTCGTGTTGGATTTCCGTTCAATATATCGAAAAAATATTGTTTTTTCATAATTTTTATTCATCGCGATCCCTTTAATTTTATCCAAAGAAACTTCACTCATATTACTATGTCCTCTACGGCTCCACCACACAAAACGAAAAGCAACAGCCTACTTTGAGAACAAATGGTCCATACTATTTACGTATCGTGTAAGAAGATAATACGCAAGTGATCACCGCAATTGTATTATAATAACGATTCATGAAAGCCACAGTTATAATAGTCGCGTAAGTTATGCGCATTGCAAATAGCACAATTAGTGTACTTGACTCATGCATAATGTGCTATCCGGTCTTTGGCGCACGCAAGGCGTTCGTTGGCCGGCCGGTAAGTTCAGGGTTAGCCCTTACGTAACTGTTGCATGTTGATGCTTCCTGTGCTGATAGTATATAGATTTTATTTGTAATTTTATGTGTTTCACTGTACACTTCCTCTTGTCTGTTATTTTACTTAATTTGACAATTTACGCCCCAACTCAGAGTCACTAATGGTTACTTAAATTGCTTTTTAGTACAGAATTTGTATGATGATTCTTTACTAAGGAGCGATTATAGTAAGCGTTAGTAACTCTGTGTTGGGGCGTTAGTAACTTTTCTATTGCTATTCACAATCTAGATGAAATAAAACGTGACGAAACTTTTGTTAAGCTAAGAGTTATTAAATTCCTGGATTTAAAATGGAATTCGTTTTTATCTATTATAAGAAATTTTCCACGGTTTTTAGGGTTCCGTAGCCAAATGGCAAAAAATGGAACCCTTATAAATTCGTCATGTCTGTCTGTCTGTCCGTCCGTATGTCACAGCCACTTTTCTCCGAAACTATAAGAACTATACTGTTGAAACTTGGTCAGTAGATGTATACCGTAAACCGCGTTAAGATTTTCACACAAAAATTGAAAAAAAAAACAATAAATTTTGGAGGTTCCCCATACATGGAACTGAAACTCAAAAATTTTTTTCATCAAACCCATACGTGTGGGGTATCTATGGATAGGTCTTCAAAAATGATATTGAGGTTTCTAATATCATTTTTTTCTAAATTGAATAATTTGCGCGAGAGACACTTCCAAAG
Source organism: Thymelicus acteon (assembly GCA_951805285.1). Taxonomy (NCBI): domain Eukaryota; kingdom Metazoa; phylum Arthropoda; class Insecta; order Lepidoptera; family Hesperiidae; genus Thymelicus; species Thymelicus acteon. The sequence goes on along the minus strand of OX638229.1, from coordinate 9,916,358 downwards.
TGGTAAAATGTGTCCCCCCCCCCCCCTGTAACTTCTAAAATAAGAGAACGATAAAACTAAAAAAAATACATGATGTACATTATCATGCAAACTTCCAATGAAAATTAATTTGAACGAGATCTAGTAAGTAGTTTTTTTTTTAATACGTCATAAATCGTAAACCGCAAAAAACATCGATCAAAGTTACAATAAAGTACAAGAACTTTTATATTATGTTACTTGCTGCTACGGAACCCTTTTTATTATAGAGATATGTCGTGTGAATTTTAACCTAGTAAAGTGAGTGAGTAGTTTAAAGATGAGATCTACTGATATTTTTAATGATTGAAGCGATACACATTGACAATAACAATTCTCAAATACATTTTAATAATTAATTTAACAAAGTACAACCATTATGTGACTTCGGCTTATTTTAAATTAATTAAATGCTGCTTACGTAACCATGGTTCATTCTTGATGCTTCATAACGTAACCATGACCATTCACAACACAGTTTGAGGTTAGTAAGGTTGTCGCAACCAGCAACTTCCGACTGTCACTGATTTATTTAGACTCACATTCCATCCATTACGCCATATCCCGTATACGTCTTCCGTTACTGTGTCGTGTGATTTGTTTAACATAGATCGGACATTTGTTTATTGTTGGAGCTTGATAGCAATCTATGTAAACTTCAATTTATGTAAACTAAAATTAAGACTGGTGTAATAAATATGATTGTATCGGTGATTTATGTATTTGGAAAATATCGATTTAATTTCAAGGAAAACTAAGTCACCTGATTACAGTTAAATTACGATTTAAGCGAAAGTAAGTAAAAATATCAATAAATTTAGCCGAATATTATACACTAGCGGTTTGCTCGCGTTTTCCGGGAAAATAAGTATCCTATATCTTAATCCAGATCATGATCTATCTGTGGGCTAAATTTCATGAAAATTCGTTCAGTAGATTAGATTTTGCGTGAAAAAATAACAAACATCCACTTTCACATTTAATAATATTAGTAGGAAGTAGGATGCAAATAAAGAGAAGTCATATAAAATCAAAGCCATATAGATCGTTCTTTTTTACATGGAAGTTGTAGAAACTTAATGCCAGTTAATTTGTTTACCTTGAACAATTAATTAACATCGCGTTAATTGCGTGTAACGATGTTGTCGGTTTTTTCTTTAATTGAACATACTTAAGTAGGTACGCGTTTTATTATAATGTTTATTATTTGCCAACTGTATTTTTATCTGGATTTTTATTAAACATGAGCAAAAACATTCGAAAATTCCAACCAAAAATTGAGTTCTTCAGTTAGTGCATTATTTTAATGACACAATCTAGATTAAGTTTCAAATTATTATAATACCTATACGAAGCATTGTTTAAAAATGCTTAATCATTGGCTAAACGTTAAAATTGAAGTTGTCAAACTATACTAGTCCGCGAAAAAGGAATATTCTTTTAAAGCCCCGAAAAGATTCAAGATAACGTCGCTTTAACGAATAGTCGACGACATCCATGATTCACTTCGAAAAAGAAATCTCAGTCACATGCTAATTAAATATAAAGTTGCCAGATCTTATTGGCGCGCGCTTGACATTTGCATTCCCTTATCGAACCAACAGTTATGGTGCTAAGCTAACCGCTGAACAGGTTTTACAAGATAGCGGTCCAGTAATTCAATACACCAGCCTCTTGCAAGGGACTGGTAATCTAGCGATGTCGTATTTTTAATTAGAAAATAGTTATTTTTCATTGAGCTCGTAAACTATTATAACGTTTTAGTGCGAATAAACTAGCTGCCTTAGTCTGAATAGTTTAGTTGTAATACGTTTATGTTCGAGTTATGATTGTTGAGATTGTAATGGATTACTTTTAGTTTAATCAACTTCAAATAGCCGCTACCAAATACTATATTTCTGTAGACTATCGGTTCTTCTAAGCAAATTTTGATCATATGACGCAAATAGAAAGATCACGGGGGATATACAACTATTTAATCATGTATAACCGACGTAAAACTACTCTTTACAAACTCGTTATTCAAAATATAAATCCTTTACATTTATCTACATTCTATCTCGTTTATCTACAACACAGCAACTTTGACCAGCACAAAATTCTTCAAAAGCTTAAAATCTCTAAGGCCATAAAACGCTGCACGCCGCACTCTATTTGAATAATATCCATTTGCCTACAATACGAATAGCAAGCGAAATTATGCTAACACTGCGTGTAGGAAGACTATCTCTAGGGAGTTCGTAGCGTGGGCCGGTGCACTGAAATGAAATGAAATATTTTCCTAGACTGTTACGATTTTCATCTGCTCTTAAGCGGTATGCGTAAGGTAGCACAAATACGAATATTTATTTAAATTGCCGTCATTTTATGCAATAAAATATATCAAGATTCTCGCGTTTATTTAAGAGATATTTTATACAGCACGACTACTTATGAACCATCGACACGATCGTTTCTTAAACCAGGTATTAAACACTGTATAGTATGTAATCTTATTTTATGTTTAATGTTCTTGTATATAACAATACAAGTTATTTATATCTATTTTATGAATTTTTAATTCAATTTCTCTAGTGCTGATTTTTGAAGAGTTAGTTGCTAATAACAAAAACAAAAGCACAAAAGTTGACAACTCATGCGTGTTACGTACATGTTAAATCCCACTTAGATACAAATTAAAATCAACCAGAAATCTTTACCCCACAATCCAAACAAGGTTTGTTTATTAACTTCAAATAAGCCTATAAATCCCATAAACATGATCAAGTGTGGTCAGCTAGTTTGTAAGGCCCATAAATCTTTGGTTGTCCGCGGACATTTCATATTCAATGTCGCAAATATCTGAGGGAAATAGACAAGATCGATTGAAGTACCGTAAGGGTTACTCGGCCGCTATTGTTTATGAGATCATCAGTGACTCAGTGTGCGATTTTCAAATGTGTGTGTGAATTTCAAATATGATCTTGAAACCGTCGTCGATCATTCGTTACTGTTGCATAGCCGATGGTTCTCCTTACAGGGATATTGGAATGGGTTCTTGATAATTTCGAGTTAATTTCATTGTCAACCTTTTTTGTGATTCTATACTGGGCAAGTTTAGGTTAGCGGAGGAGGTTAGCAAATAGCCAAATATTGCGTTGGAATACAGATTAAATCATCAGTTGCTTAGCTACAATTCTAAAAAATGTTTGGTTAAAATTTTAAAAGTTAATTATCATTGTTTTGTGATGCTTTGAGCCTTTTAATTAAACTTCAATATTTGTTTTGGTTCCTGTTAGGAAATACGGGATTGCCCACGTAAACATAGGATTTCCTTATCGTCATTATGGCGAGCTATGGAGTCATTTTCACATGCTACCGTGGTGCACCGAGACAAGCCAAATGATAGCTTACGTCACATTGTTTATGGCGCAATTAATACCTAAGAACTTAGGAGCTCATCCTTCTCTCTCCTTCTCTCCTGTCTTTTACAGAGTGAAGTGCAGCATTAGTGAGATTATTTTTAAACATAAGAAGGCTACTGCAGTCCAGCACACCTACTTTTCTTGTCAAGTATAAAATTTATCAAGCTCAGCAACACGAGATCCCCTCCTACAATACCCGTTACAAAAATAGAATAAAAATAAATTTATTCGAAAAAACATACTTTTGTATTTATATTTTAATCATTCAGGAATTTGGTCTTTGAATCTTAACAAACTGTTAATTGTAACAAATTACGAAAAAAATGTATCACATTACACATAATAATTATGTAACTTAAATACTTATCATAATAGAAAAGTGTTCTTTATAAACTTACCGCAAGCAATAGTTTTATGAACAAGGACTATAAAATGTGTAATTATTCACTAAAACTGTTCTAGTTAGCACATAAGCTACGATATTGCATAGTTTAATTTAACTATTATCACAGTAATTGCTGGTAGGCGGGCAGGCAGGCAGGCGCCAGAATACATAGTTCTAATTATATTTTCGCCCCTTCCTTGCTTCTGCTCTAGACTTAGGTCGACGAGAATATGTACGTACTCGTGTATAATAACATGATAATTATGTTTTCTCCTTGACTGAAACTGTAAATGTGATGCATATTTGATATGCACGGATCAATGACCACTTACCATCGGGTGGCCCGTCTGTTCGATTTTCGGATATCAATTAAAAAATCGTTGTTTTAAGTAAAAAATATACAAAGGGATTTGCATTTTGCAATTTGCGATTTACAATAAAAAAGGTTTGTTTGCACAGCACTTGAAAAATATACCACTGTCGCACCAATACTGAAAAAACAATAGGCATCCTTTTTTGTATTTCACAATGCCGAGTAGGCACAAAGAACAGCAAAATTACTAAAATCCTTTGACCATACGTAAAATTATATTTCTGGCACTAGTGACTATTTTATTTGTCGTCATATGTTGTGATATTTTATTAAAATAAAATAATAAACCCATTCCTATAAATATTTTTCACGTGCTTCCTTTGAAGAACTTATGATATCTAGAGGTGTAATAATTTTGTAGTTATTTCTATGGATATCGCATGTTACAAAAACTAAACGCAGAAACAGACAAATGGAAACAGCAACCGAGTTTTATACCATTAATGAAAATCGTTGCACCTATTTGTTAATGCATACTAGTTGTCAGAAACTATTCGATGTAAAAAAACGTAATGTGTCGTATGGAATGGTGTTAAGAACGCCGCCCGCGTAGGCTTTGCTACGAACCGAAGGCGTCTCATTTGCGGCCATAGCTCGACTCTCGTTTAATTTATTGATACAGCTAATGACTAATGAGAAATGAAGGTTGTAACAGTGCTTTCCTACACATTAAAATACCTAACTCATATCTGATCTGCTCCTGTGACGTTAAACCTGCATAGACGGTTACCGGTAGTCTGATAAGATATTATATGTAATATGTTATTTATCCAGTTTGTTAAGCCTCATCTCGTAAGGCATTGGTTCTTAATCTTTACTTGGACTACATTAAAAAATACCTTAGACCCCTGATAAAGTAAATTGAATGAAAAAGAAACAATCGCTGCATGCGGGAATTACTGAATGATATTTATATTTCATTCAAAACTTCAAATTGAACTAAGTGGCTGTGGAGTCCTAGTAAACTAAATATAAGAATACCCACTGCAAATACAAATTAATAAATGTTGATTTCGCGTCAGTAACTTATCTGCAATCAAAAACGGTTAGTTGCAGTACAACTACCGGGTCAGCTTTTATTATATAATATATCAACCTACCATAGGTAACAGTCTAGAAAAGATTTTTGTATATATCTGCGCAGTTTTTATTGCACCATTAAAATTAAGACCTTAATACCGAATTAGAAAATTCGTAGCGTTAAATACCTTTTATATTTATTGTACGATGGTCATTAAACCCTTTAAATCAAATACTGTAATGAATCTCTTGGGGTCGTGATTACACGTTAGGCGTTTATAGCCGATTAATTATTATTCATTGCTCCTGTTGAAGCAATGAAACATTAATGGGGGCGTATGGAACGAAGTACTGTTAGATAGTTACACTGACAGGCAGTTAGGACGGATAATATCCTTTTACGTCTGGGCCACGGATATTGGATTCAGGATAACTAATAGTCTTGCGTTTCAAACCAAATTTTTCATCATCATCCAGTGTTGAAAGGAGGAAAATGTCATAAGTCCTCTCATCGTAATTTTTTGTGTTTATTTAAACTGCCCCGCAAATAAATAGACGAGTTTCTTGATGGAAGTGGTCAAAGTCCAGAGACATCAGACATCAAAACCGTTACAAATCACAAGCAGTCAGAACACATACATGTGTTTATATGGAATCAGTATTTTAGTTACTCTTCTTTTCTATTCTATTTAGGACAGTTTCCATTTCTATAGATAATTATTTTTATTTTTTGATACTTCAAACAACGGCACTTATATAAAAACACTTGGATTATCAAGACGAAACTAATGATATCTTAATTGTATAAATTCGTTAGTGCTTTGGAAGATACGAGGCAATAAAGAATATTACATGCATACATACTTTGTATGCATACATTTATACATACATACGCGCGAAAAACTTAACCCTTCCTGGCAGTCGGCTAAAAATGTGACCAAACTTAGTAATCCTCTGGTTGTTATTTAGTCATATTCAATTACAGTGACTAATGTAGCAAAATATAGGCTACATATACATATTTCATTGGAGCAGTAGCCACAAATGGGCTCCATAATCATTTTCAAACTTGAAGTTAAAATTTTGTCATGAGCATTTAAATTTTTCCTTAAATTATTTAGTGATTTCGATAAAATTACTGAAATCAAACCGTAACCTAATGAAAGTCAAACCATATCAGAAGCACAATTGTCTTAGATTGAATTTCTAAAGCACACAATACAGAAGATTAGTCCTTAAAGATGGTAATTTAGTCTCCTGGGTACTAATATAATGGCAACCAAATTGAAAATGACTTTAAATTTATAACGTCAAAATGGCATTTTAAAGATAATAAGCATTTAAATTCTCATTTCTTGCCTTCCAAGAAACGCGGCAGAAGCCTAACTTCAGTTTTCCGTTTAATATTGTCATATAATTTCTCCGATCGCGGCGTTAAAGTTTCATAATGGCATTCTTATATGGAAGACAAAAGGGCCTCTCTGTGTTTCGGATCCGTATCTACTCACGACTACACTGTAACACAGTTCTTGGATCTCTAATAGTGTAGTTTCACATCCATGGCCAGCTACTGACTTATGATATGAGACGCAGTCGAAAGTACTTTATTAATAGTGAGTTATTTCCTCTTTGAAATAACGTGAAACCTTTCTTACTCCGAACCTTAGTAGAGATCGAATTATAAAATAAGTACGTAACATTATAGTGTAATGGAAAGCGGAGAAAATATAGAATCGAATTTAGCAATTATTAAGCAAATTGTTTTACTAACGACGAATGGCGATGAATCAGGTCACAAAATTGATATTGCATTATTTTCCATGATTGTTTAAGCTTGTGATTTGTAGCAGATAGAATGATTGAAGATAGCTTCCCACGTCTGTGACGTGAACGTGATCCAGTCTCTATCGCTCGAATCTAGCCCACATCACGCTTTTATCTAAAAGAATTACTTGCCTCTATCTTTTTGTAAACAATCAAAAATAATTTCGAGGTATGATATTTAATACTCAATCGTCATAATTGCATTTGCATACAGAAGCAAAATATGTAGATTTTTTTGTATTTTCTACTGGTTACTATTTTGCCTAACTTTTAAACTGCATAGTAAAGTTTGGCATAAACCGGTGCAAGTTTATTGTTCTTCGAAAAACTCCTTGCGACAGTTATTAGTATTATTTTCTCAATTCCTTATTCGCTCTCAGTACGACTTGTTCTTAATAGTTTCACACACTTCCCCGCACAGCTTCCACGAAGTTATGACGTTGCAAAGGCGGTCGAAACACGTTCACTGGTTTTGACAGTATTAAGTACTCGTACTTTATTTCTATCCTGTACTTTGTTCTCTGTAAGTAATTTATAGTTTACTTCGAAGTGTTCGAGATCGTTTAAAGTTTTATTAACTGTCAAGTTAATTTATTCCATAAAAATTTCAAATTCCTAACGACCTTTTCGTAACTTTTAAGGTTATTGACTCAAGTCTATTCTTAAATAATTGCTATTATTATTTGCCTTCCATAAAATGTTGGAGCTTTTAAATTCACTTTCTACTTTATAAGGATCGTAAGCGTATCCCCGCGGATATTCAGCGCATAGTCTTACCTTACGCTGGGATACTAAGTTGCCTCCAGACATCAGCACAATATCCCCGTAACAAGTGGCGTGCTCTCCTCGGATCGGGTTTCAGCTTGTCGTGTTCCCGTCGGACGGGGATTTGTTGCTCCCTCAGCAGCTAACGAGTCCCGAACAAGGCACAAAATAAACCAAGCCGAGGCTCGAAGACGTGTAGGAATTCTTCAACACCTTGCTTTTGTTGTCACGTTCCCGACGCGACGTATCCTGTCTATTCCGAATAGCTTTAAGAATGACTTTAGATAAATAGATACTGTAATAAAGAATAAAATCCAATAGAGACGTCCTATACTTGTATTTTGCCATTCAGACCTGATAAAAGATAGCACGTTTTCTAAATAACAAATCCAAGTCACTGGATAGAGAGCTTTCCGATCAGGGGTTCGACCACGCCTCGATAAACGTCTCCTAATAAGATAAATTGAATTTATCGCATGTTCCATCTACTAGTACCTCACGACCTATGCGTGGTCCACGCGTATTATACCCGTGAAATACGATAGGCTAAACGCATATAGATTTATCTGAGATCGTAGGTGATTTGCCATCGTGTGAGCGAGCCCAGCTGCTCCGCAGTTTTAGCCCTTCGTACTAATGGTGAGGGCTGATCCCTTGTAATTCAATTTCCTGTTCACTGAGCCTCCCATTTACTGCCTTGATAATAACTTGCATCATGACAGGTCGATCACATTAAGATTTTCAATCTCATCAGTTGGTGCTGGAATAACATATTACAGTTATAGAACAGGATCGTTTCCGAGAATTATGTCTTCTTTAGCAAAACTTCCGTTAGAGTTTAACCTATTTCGCGATAAATGTTACGCGTACCCACGCGAAATGAAATGCGTTTGATGAAGATTTCCATCTAAACTACTGTAGGTGTTATTTTATAGCTCAGTACTTAGAAGCACGTTTTAAATGCAGTAATATTGTCCGATATCCGCTATCGTCGCGTCGCTCTTCCATCTGCATATGCAAAGGCACGTGCAGGATATCGGGCGATGGTCTGATACGGCAGGAGCAGGACTGTATGTCACGCATACTCGGATACCGTAGCCAACACTGACATATTTGTATACGTTTTATTTAACATACTATAATGAATACTTCCACGCAGCGTAATTAGACGGCGCTCTACAAATGGATGCTTTGCTAAGTTATAAATCGTCTACTCGACTCTAGGGCTTATCGCACGTTTGAGATTAAGAATATTGCTTATTATTTGTTGTATTATGTGCCGCTTAGAGGATATAATAACACAACACAACAAAAAATATATTAAGTACAGACATTTTTTATAAATCTTCCACACATCAAATAGTTAGTAAGTTTTAATATTCTAGGGTTTATACCCGAAAAAGGAGGCAGAAATAATATTGCGTATAAGTTTTACATAATTATAATCATCTCAATCTATAAACTTGTACCATTCTGATAAAACTAGATCTAATCACAAAAGAAATGATTTGTAAAATTGATTCAAGTTCCATTCAAAAACTAGCAATGTTATAACCGTAACATAACCAGAAACGTGAGGTTCGAAGACGGTGGATCGGTTTATTAACAAGGCCTATGCACAGACGGATATCAGTTCGGCCGTTGTTCGTTTTTGCAGCGAAACGTCTACTCGTACCGATACGCCGCCCCGCACCGTATCGGTAGCTTTGGCGTAGTCAGGAAAGTGCCCATAAAGAATAATCCCGTTTTAACAGGTATTGCGGTAATCCGTCACGAGGCAAGGCGACGTCATGGTGACTCCATCTCAATTAGTTGCCTTTTAAAATACCACTGTCAGTTTTTGTTCATGCTTTTCGTATAGTTATTTTGAATGTTTTGTCTTTAAAAATTGTCTATATTAATATATAAAGAGGAAAGATTTGATTTTTTGTTTGCATTGAAAAGGCTCCGAAATATTTTGCTTCAAACGATGAATTAGAAAATGTAATTAAAATCATGAAAAGCCAACTTAAACTAATAAACGTATTTCAATTGAAACGATGAAATATAGCCCCATTTATAATATCAATAGGTTCTAACAGTCACGAAGATATTCGATCTGCATTGTTGCATCTGCAGCACTTAAACCATTTAAATGCTTTTCGAGACGCGAATAAGTCGGCAGGGGAATTTGTACTTGTGTATTAGCTATCTAGACTCGCCCCCGTAAATTCTTCATGCAATAACTACGAACTGTTGAGCTTTGTTTTCGCTTCGGCATTCGCTGACCGCTCTTTCTATGGAGTTTCTCCCATTGAAAGCACGATAATGGTCCGTATATCATTCTCGGAACAAGTAGTTAGCTTATTGTTAGAAAGTATTTTTGATATGTAGGCGTTTCCTACATGGAAGACACATTGGATAATAGTTTTGTTGTGTCCGCTATTTGCTGCTACAATTATGTTTAAAATAACACTACTATACTCTTTTAAAACTCGTTTTACTTTTTATCTATCTCATCATATTATATTATATAATCCACTACAAAGCTTTATTATATCGTTCAGATACCAATTTTTCTCTTCGTAGCTTACATAATATGTTGATTAAATTATTTAACATTGTAAATGTTTTCCGAGATCCACTTCTATTATTAGTATTACATTTTACAAGGCTGCAATTTTTTCTTCATTTCGCATTTTTATTCGTTTCGTCTGGTATTCTAGCCTTCCAATAGCCTGATTTATACACTTATTTTTAGAATAGAAGTGTAAAATAATCTAGTGCGATAGCGGCTTGTACACTCTCTTTCTTTATAAGGCTGTACCTCGTTGGCAAAAAAAAAAACATTTTCTTTTTATAGTCTAGCGGCGTGAATCCTTCGAACTATGAAGCCATTCTTCGCAATACAATGAGCGGAATAAATTATAAACGCGTAGTGCTTTATCATTCTAAGTCTCATCAAGATGAAAAGTTGTAGCATCTTCGAAACATAAAGGATGCCCGCGGTAATATTAGCGAGTACCTATCTAGATTCAGTCGGTCATTAACTGGTATTTCCTCCAACATGATCGCACTTACGAAACAGGTCCATGTAACATGCATAATAACCAATCTAGCGCAACGGACTTGAAGAGGACGCATTCCCACAATACTTAGGTATTGTATGATAACAAAAAATTGATCATAATCGATGTAATAACTAACCACATATTATTTATAATTTTAAACGATTAGATCAGCGCCAAATATGGAAACAAGTCTCAACTATATTTGTGGTGAACATTTTATATTCCCGACTTCATAAAGTACAATTTCTTTATGCAGCAACATGATACATACAGTATTATGTTTTTTTATTAACCTTATTGCTATTTAAGTACGTAACGAGCTTATTTTTTTGCTGGACGTGTAGCGTTTGCGATTTATTTTTATTAATTAACTAATGAACGATTAAGAATTCCATGTTTATGCTACCTGAAACTTATCCTTATGCAATACAGCTAAATAATATGCTTAGTTTCTAGTCTTAATTGTAGATATTTTTACCTTTGTACCAAACGTAAAAATATATAGTTACTTAAATAGGTTTTTATTTTTTATTTTAGCTTAACTTTAAGCGTTAATTAATTACACCTCTTACAAAATTAATTTCCTTTGAAAGCTTCATTTCAACCGCAAGTAAAGATCAGAAGCACTTACTTTTATTACGTAAAGAATGGTGTCTTTTCTGCCCGATCTTTTGACGTCGTACAATTAAAAAAATCAGACTTGTGTTAATTAAGAATTGAGTTCATCTGACCAACAATTTTAATTTAATATAGTGATATCACACCGCGAGTAACCATGTCATCATAATGTATTCAGTCTACGATGCGTTGTCTAAAATTATATGATTTTAAACTCATATTCAGTCATCGTCTTGTACCTGCTAAAGTTTATTACCATTAAATTAATCAGTTAATCACATAAACGTTTTATATAATCTCTAGATCTATCGATATCCGGATTAAAGACCAGATTAGGTATATGTACCTATAAAGGTACAAATAGTTTCACTGTGAATCATAATGTCAGCAGAAGCATAGAAGACTTAATAGTACATGGCAGAAGGTATCTGTATTCCGATAAAGAGCAACGCATAATGACATACGCGTTGTACGCAAACACGGTTACAAGTGAAAACTGTGACATGTATAGGTACAGCAAGGCTATTCTGTTTTGTAACTCGACAGCGGAATCCGCGATGTGTTTCAAAATTGAAGTTCGAGTTCGAGATCTTGACATGTTATTCTCTAATCATCTAGTAAGCACTTGCGAAGTGAAGTGAGTCTCGAACTCGAACGTCAAACGACTAAAAATGGCCTCGGTATTATGTCATTCTCTAATCATCTAGTACGCACTTGCGAAGTGAATTGAGTCTCGAGCTCGAACTTCAATTTTGAAAGTCATCGCGGATTCCGCTGTCAAGTTACAAAACAGAATAGCCTTGCAGTACAGGAGATTGTTTCGGAGCTAGTGATTTTATTATGCGCTGCGCTAGTGCAGCTGTTAGGCCTGGTGTATTAAGAGATTAACTTTTTGCGACAACAATATGGCGCGGAGTTTTGAATATTCCCTCGTTCTGTGATTGAATTTGGATATATTGATATTGAAATTTTTCTTTCTTTTACTACCACAGTTTTTGCTAATCTCTTTGTGTTATCGAAGTTTTTTGCGTATATGGCTATACTAAGTTAAAGATAGCGATAGACATTATATCGTGTGATGCATTTGTAAGAAGAATTTCGTCTAGGTATCTATTTCCATTAACAGTTTTAAAATTATAATAACTATCTTAACTTAGGGTAATGTAGAATACTAGCTGCTAACTAGTGAATAATTTCATGCACCGTACATAATTCTCACTCATTCACGTATTTGTATACATTTGTCTTATAGTGGTGTTTCTATTCATATGCATAGAGGCAAACACTGTGATTTTCCATTTCACCATGACAACGTGCATTACGAATGCATGTCAGCAAATTGATACAGAGTGGTATGACGACAAAACGACCCCGGACCCTGCATCACAATATGCACTCCGTAACGAAACAATGTTAGTCGATGTTATGATGCGTATTGTGGACGCAGGAAAAACTGAATGGAAATACAGCTGACATTTCATTTTTGTCCGCACTTTGTAAAAATAAACCTTATAGTTCACTTCAAAATTTATACACAACTAGTGGATAACCGGCGTGTGCTACTACCCTAAAAATGTTGTATGGGAAAAGTCGAAAATTGACTTCATGAATGGACCGGTGTGCCTTATGCACTGTTTTAGTGGTCTTAAACCATCTTCACATTATTGCCTTTCAAACGAAACCAGAATTTGGAGCACATCCTTAGGATGGTTTCAAAGTCTATAACGTAATAGGCAGATTTTTTTTTGTTCTACATATAGATATCACGTGAAATTCGTTTGTTAATTGACTAAAACATAATAAATCTTTCATGCATGCTTTTATTCGCCTAAAACCTTAAAACCCAGAGGTTTGAGCATCAGCTGTAAGCGCTTTGAGCCTTTTTTAAAAACGTTTAATTTTCATTCGCCGGACAAAGCCGGCCATACATTACGCCGGCTAAGCGTTCGGATCACGATTGAATCCGATACGTTAAGGCCAACCCTGCAATAAGAAACTTGAATTTAATTCTCTTCGTGACGTTCATTGTCTTTCGTTATTAATTTGATTATATTGAAAATGCCTTTGTGTTGTAGGTATGGTTAAACCACGGAAGAAAAATAATAGTACTTATAAGACTAATACGTGAACCAAAAAATCAAAACAATTATACGGACGGCGGAGATGGAATTAAAGTAAAAATTTACGTGAAGAAGTTCAGAAAGGTAATAATTTTATATAATAAATGCATTAAAGCACAAAAAATTAATAAATTTAAAAATTAAACAAAACCCGACTGCTATGAAAAAAGCTATCACGATGTACCTTTTTGAAATACTTATGGTGAGCTCTTTAACTTAATACCTATATTGCATTACTCGATTTATTACTTATCTAAGAACACTTTTATTATCAAGACAAATCTAACGACATCTTAATTTTATAAATTGGTCCAGTAGTTTGAAAGATATGAGGTAATAAAGAGTATTACCTGGTTAAAGGCAGTAGTTTGAAAGATATGAGGTAATAAAGAGTATTACCTGGTTAAAGGTATGACATGCATACATACAAGATACACGTGAAAACTTAATCCTTCTTGGCAGTTGGGCAAAATAAACATTATTCACCCTATGATGCATTTGGCACACATATACGCATCTTAATATACACACAGATGTCAATGTGAAGTAACACAGTAACACTTTGAAACTTACGGTCGAGTTATGACCGTAGAGCAATTGTTAGTTTGTGAACTAATATTCTAATGCAAACAAAAACAATGAAATTAGCAATAGCCATAACTTTTTATCATTCGTTAGATTTAGGTTCAATAGGTTTATTCTTATCTACTACTATCTACGAAGGTACGTACTGTGCAATTTATTTTGATCATATTATATACGGTGCAAGCGATTAAGTTTATTTATGATTCCCAAGAGTTCTTAAAAGCTTAACTTAATAAGAAACTTTATAAGAGCCGCATATATTTCCACTTATTTTGCATAGAATTAGTAAATTAATCTCTCTTCTTATGAATAATTCAAATGTATGTACAAAACCACTTTTCCCGGTATCAAAACTTTTAAGTCCCTAAAATAATATTAGAGGTACAGTGTAATTTATTGACTAACAGGTGGATACGATAACAAAAGAAGTTATTAGATAGTCTCAAGCTAAATATATGTACACTACTATTAAAATAAAGTTAACTAAAATTTGTATGGGACCGAAGCATGGGACCAAAGCTTTTCATTGCCACTAGATGCCACTAGATGGCAATGAAAAGCTTTGGTCCCATACAAATTTTAGTAAACGTGGTTTTTAGGGTTCCGTAGCCGAATGGCAAAAATCGGAACCCTAATGGATTCGTCATGTCTGTCTGTCTGTCTGTCTGGCTGTCTGTCTGTCTGTCTGTCTGTCTGTCTGTCTGTCTGTCTGTCTGTCTGTCAGTCTGTCCGTCCGTCCGTCCGTCCGTCCGTCCGTCCGTCCGTCCGTCCGTCCGTCCGTCCGTCCGTCCGTCCGTCCGTCCGTCCGTCCGTCCGTCCGTCCGTCCGTCCGTCCGTCCGTCCGTCCGTATGTCACAGCCACTTTTTTTCCGAAACTATAAGAGCTATACTGTTGAAACTTGGTAAGTAGATGTATTCTGTGAACCGCATTAAGATTTTCACAGAAAAATAGAAAAAAAAAACAATAAATTTTGGGAGTTCCCCATACATAGAACTGAAACTCAAAAATGTTTTTTTCATCAAATCCATACGTGTGGGGTATCTATGGATAGGTCTTCAAAAATGATATTGAGGTTTTTAGTATCATTTTTTTCTAAACTGAATAGTTTGCGCGAGAGACACTTCCAAAGTGGTAAAATGTGTGTCCCCCCCCTGTAACTTCTAAAATAAGAGAATGATAAAACTAAAAAAAATATATGATGTACATTACCATGAAAACTTCCAACGAAAATTGGTTTGAATGAGATCTAGTAAGTGGTTTTTTTTTTAATACGTCATAAATCGTAAATCGCAAAAAAACATTGATCAAAGTTACAACGAACTACAAGAACTTTAATATTATGTTACTTGCTGCTACGGAACCCTTCATGGGCGAGTCCAACTCGGACTTGGCCGCTTTTTTTATAGCCTGAGGGGCTGACGAAAAAACAGACGGGCCGCCTGATGGTAAGTGGTCACCGTCGCCTATGGACATGAGCAATACCAGAGGAATCGCCAATGCATCGCTGGCCCTGAAGGAGAACTCTTTTTACACACCTTTTTTGAAGAACCCTATGTCATAGCGCTCTGAGAATACCTCAGAAGGAAGCCTTTACGCCGCCGTTATGTCAAGTAAAACTCGTATTAAGCACAATGACAGCGGCGTAAAGTTAACGCACGTAAACTCAAATTTGTATGGGACCGAAGCATATTTCTTAGTTTTTAGTTACAAGACAAGTGAAGCTAATAAAAGCGTGTTCATAAAAATGTTGTAAGTTACAATTAATAAATAAAAAAAACTAAGAAAGAGAAATCCATGATACTTGCACCACGAATCATCTTTGTAAGAATACAATAAGAATATCTCAGACTGAATTCGGTCGGAAAACCTATGTCTGGCTATATTCCAATAGAGGCGTTAGTTTCAGAAATGTCTTGATTTAATGCTTTCTTTTTGGCTGGGAACATTTCTGCCACTTAGTGGTGTTGCAGATGCGCATGGGTGGTAGAGACCTTGTCATCTTGTAACAAGATTTGTTATTTGAGGGATTTTTTATGGTAAGATAAAGATAAATAATATTAAGTCCGTAGGCGAACAAAATAACCGACTTCAAAATTAGGGATAATTCAAAAACTACTGGTCAGATCTCCCGATCTCTAAACCACTAAATGGGACCATGACAAACACCAGCTTTCTAATATCAAAATGGGAACACTCAGTAAAAAGTTATGAGGTAACACACATAAAAAACAGTCGAATTGAGATAGTCCTCCTTTTTTGAAGTCTGTTAAAAACAACCCAATAATACGTTACTCACAGACATATGTAGGTATATATGTCTGTGACGTTACTCATTTGTCGTATTATGAAAAGCAGTCTAGTTCTGCGAAAACAATTGAACATATAATATGTTCGTTATAAACCCCTTTTGACTTCTATGTTGTTTGATAAAAAGGGTAAAGTATTTTTTTGGCAAAATGCCTATTGTTGCGTAATATATAATAACAAAATACAAAGAATACAAAAACCTTCAAATAAAACAAATTCAGCCCAATTGTAGCCCACGGCATCGTTAAAAACTTGTTATAAATCTCATATCAAAGACGCGACGAAGTTCTGACCTTTCGATAAAGATATTATCTTACGACCTAGTGCTTATAATAATCTAATACCTACTTATCGCTTTCCCATCGCCTATCATCAAGCGTAAACTCATTTTCTCTTAAACAAAGTGTATATTACGTGTGTCTATTATAATTTATGACGTAATCAGGACGGTGCTTTCAAATTGTGAAGTAAGGAGCATAAAATAAGTCATTTTAGGGATAATAACCGGATACTAAGTAAATGGAATGGTAGGACTACGTACGGTACTAGTTAAAGTTAAAGAAGCTAGGAAACCGCTTGTTAACTAACACTCACCGAAAAGTGTTTATTAAATGCGTTTCCCAGTAACAAAAGTAGATGTAATTGATCAGTATGCTTGAACAAAAAAAATTATGGAGGCCCTTATAGTATCACAAGCAGTGACGGATTAAGACTACTTGATGCCCTAAGCAATCCGCGCCTGTGGGCCCCCCTATCCGTATGCCAACTAGAGTCTGTCTTTAAACCTTTACCGCCTAAAAACATGAGACGTGATTCCCCAAGGACAGATTTTTTTGTGCTTCTTCTGGTGCCCCCCAGACGTGATGCCCTAAGCAATTGCTTAATTTGATCATGGGTTAATCCGTCACTTATCACAAGTAAATTTCGCGTGGCTTAACGCTTATTTATTGTATCGAATGAGTAGAGATACGGTCGCTATAACAAACTAGCGATGTAGTATGGTATTTTCACAATATTGTTCAAATAACTTTTCAGACGTTATTGCCTTAGTTAGTTGAACTATAAATGCTCGGGTTCGTTAGTGCTCTCGTAGACTCGATCGTGATAATGAAAACTTACGTTTTTGTTCGCCAGCAACTAAACTTATTAGAACAGCCCTCGCTTCATAGTATTCGTTATTTCGTATTCTCGCTTCGTGTATTGACTGGTAACAAATAGATTTTTATACGATACGAGTAACCACCCTCGCTTTGCTTCGGTTTTCTTATTTTTTTACACTTTGGGTTACATTATTGGAGTTTTATTAAGGATCCCTATTTTTTTTGAAAATATAATTAGCCTATCTCACCCGCAGATAGTGTAGCTTCCCGACAGTGAAATAAGTTTTCCAATCGGTTCAGTTGTTTCGGAGCTTATTCAATGCAAACAAACAATCAAATCTTTCCTCTTTATAATATTAGTATAGATGACTGTACGACGCAATAAAAATAGTGTTGTACTATAAAGCAATTGCTGCGTTTTTTATTTCTCTTTATTTTATATCGAAGACAAAGCGAAAACACGGGTAAATTTTTTTGTATGTATCTTTATTAAACTTTATTAGTTTCTTAATACTTAAAGCCGAGAAAGTGTGAAAATTTCGCTGTTCTATAGATACGAGTAGCATAGGTCGACGTAATCGTAGCTGTGTTTAGTATCCAGTTTTGCTAAGCAGAATTTGGCTCTCGTAATCTGACTCCTATGCAAATGTAAGCGTTTATCTACTTGGAAGCACGAAGTAACCCAGTAAATTTTGTCTAATTGTAGATCTTTAAGTTGTCCAATTGGTATTTATTGAAGTTATTATAAGGATGGAATAAATAGTGCTATTAATATAAGGAACACCGCTTCATTAATCAAATTGTAAGCTTTTACTTTCAAAGGTCGTGCGAACTGACCTATACATGTTTTGACAAGGTATGGATGATGCAGTTCCCTTAGCTCGATTAATTATAGACAGGGCTTAGTGCAGGAGTAATCTACTTCGGTGAGAGGTCATAATCCCGTTTGAAAGAATGGCAAGATCTTATTACTTTTGACTTGTGAGATATCGTTGCCGTATCAGTATCGTGTTCAATGAAATAGTATTTTCTATTTATTATTTATTTAATTGCGCGGTGGTGCGGAGATGTGACCGGTCCACTTGTTTTGATGTTTATAAAGGCGATTTGAGAGGATTACTTAAAACAATCTTTTACCAAGTGGACGATAAGGCCTCTGGTGCCCCTTGGCGCTAAATACCATTAAAGGGTCCCTTAGAAATTCCGTAGAAATCCCAAAAATATTTGGAGGCGTTAAGGTAATAATTTTATTATAATCAGAAAACGCAAAGTATTATGTTTTCCCAATATTGATATTGATACTGAAACTTTTCATAGTGCTTTAGAAAACTGAAGCTTTGACTATTATAGAAGATGATGGTTAAGATAAGTTGAGAACCTGTCTTATACCAAACTTTAGACTACTATTTGTACACAATCATTATAGACACTTAAAATCAACATTAATATACGTATATTAGTCGTAAGCCATGTAAATTGTGTGCGAAGTTTTATGCAGGTCTATTCGTATTAGGACTTTAATACCTATGAACGGTTGAAAATAATATATTGTTATGTTGTGTATTGACATAATATTTCGTGTCCAGTAAGACCAATGTGCACTATCATTCGAACAAAGTGGAAACGAACTCCCTGACTACAACATACGTTTCAATACAAAGCTTTGGCCGATTTCAGTGAAAATAAAGACAAAAGCTTGTTAATAGCGCAGCTGGGTGGTCTCTCTAGCCGTTCTGTACGGATACTGTATGTTCATGATAGAAGTCTTTGTGACTGGTAGTACAAAACTACAAGGTATAAAAACTTTAAAAGTAATGGGAAAATATGGATTTACTGATAATGTGAAGTAATTGATTTTTTTTTTTATAATGATTAAATTAAAACTCACTAAAACAGGATAACTTTATAAACTTTATTTAATTGAATAGTTTTATTCGTAGCGGTTCTTTGCGCCGCCTTTTTTAAAGTGATCTATGAGTATTGGATGACCTTTTTAAATATCCCTATGACGAATTCATTTTCTAGAGTTCAAGTTATGCATAATGTAAGCAGACATTCACAATAATGAAGCAAAATATACACAATGATACACTTATAAAATAAAGTTACGTTACAAAGGGCAATGTCCATTTTCGGCTATTCGTGGACAGGATGCTCAAAAATAAATAATTACACGAAAAAATATATTTTGTTTTTTAACTTATACACGCGAATTATTTTTGTATCAATTTACTTTTTTAAAATAATATATTTAATATAACATTCTACTGATAAACACTTCCTGTTGTCACATACACAGAGTACTCACGTCAGTAGAATTGCAACATTATTCCGATAGCGATAATAAAACGATATATCGATGATATTTCGAAGTTTTAATTCTCACGACAAAAAGTTAAGTTTGGTAAGATACACGTATAAAAAGCAATAAACTATAAATATGATATTATTTTTACTAGAATAACATATTATTTTATGTACGTTGCTTTTATAATAATTCACGATAGTGAACAATATATCGATGTTTTGCAAACACGCTCGAATCGATGCATTGTTTGCATCCTCAAGTGTCAATCGTTGGACATAGTAATCTCAACTGTCAGTCGTTATTCGTTGGATCATAGTGCATAGTAATCTACGTTCAACTCACATTCGCTTTGTTTTTTGCATCGTGTTTCGTCTGTGTTTTTCATCATTAATATTATTATTACTAATAATATTATCATTAATATTATTATTACCTTTGGCTTACGAAAATGGATTTAGACTCTGCTTCCCACGTTGACCTTGGCACTATTTTATGTATAACTATGGTTGACCCTTGGTTTGTATGGTTGCTCATGTAATGATTGTTTTTTTGGTTTCTGAGCTGGGCAAGGTACAGAGATGATATAAATGCACCAGCCTCGTTCTTGGACAATATATTAATAACATACGAGTCAGATTAATAAAAAAATGTCAAGGAAATTGGGCGTTTTCTTTAAAATACCTACAAAATATTTATTCAAATAACCACTATAATAAACATCTGGTTACAAAACAATTATTATTTTCGTTTTTAAATTGAGTAAAGGTATTAAGCCTATATAATATTTATGTTGAAATGTGGTGTTCACTGATAGCCAAATGTCCATACAAAGTGGACATTGTCCTTTCATAACACATACGGCGAAGGTTTTACATACATGTTTACACAAATTTTCTGTTCATAATTAAGATTTTTTCTTCATATAGGTATTATATTATACAAGCGTCAGTAACGTGTCAGCACATAGTATCACTAAAACTCTTCTCGTCTCACATTCAGCTCTATAGTCGCGTTTCAAACAAGAATCGTTAAAATTTTAACATAAACATCAAAAATTCCGAAGCATTTCTTTCATATTTCTACCGCTAGTAATCTGCTGCTCGTGACCTGCATACACGTCTAACAAGTGTTCTCTAAAAGGCCACCCACATGCAGAATATAACTTTTATGAAACCGGAAGATAACCCGTATAAAGCCACAGACATGGAAAGTCTACTTAAACATACTTAACAGCGTTTAAGCTTAGCTAAACGGATATTTGCTACATTGATTTTATATTTAGTATCCTGCTTCGTTATTTTACGTTGCGTGTTATGTGTAGATGATGTCTTTATACGAGACTTCCCTTCAGCGTGAATTAAAATTATAGTCCTTCAATTTAATTATCGCTGCTATAAATTTATCTATCGACTGTAAATCAATCCACGGCCGCTCTCCGCGCTCACAATTTATTATTATTGCACTAATTTAGCCCCTGAGCTTATCGTCTAACCGCCATTTTATCAGAAACACGGCGTTGTGTGGCAAACTACAAATTTTAGGCATAATAAATCGTCGGACATCGCTATCATTGTTGTGATTTACTATTTCATCGTTTCCGTCGGCCACGACCGAGCCGTTTTCCTCACAATTTCTGGGGAGCTCGTGCTTAAAGTTAAGAGAGCCTAGGAAATTGCTCCTTCCCCGACACTGATTGCGGCCGGCTAATGCACCGCCGCATGTTGAAATAACACGGCGGCAGCTTCCGCGTACCTAAGGAAAATATTTATTTATAAGAAAATTGATAGCTCCGCTCCACCGCGAGCCACTGTCGTCATTAACGTACCATGAGAATCCTCTGTCGTCTTCATTTCTTCTCGTTAAACCGACTACAATTTCCCTCGCTTCGCTACCACTCACGGCACTCACTCGATTTCATTCATTGTGCACGGAGCATCAACATCAGCCGCCGTTCACTAATCTCGAAACGCGGGTACTTCCCTTCTATTAACGAGTGGCAATTGTAAAAAGTATGAGTCTTGCGTTATTGTGCCGAGGATATGATTGTGGGGTTTGTTTTCCTGAGAATTGAATGTCGTCGGGATTGTTTTCGAGTTTTTATCCAACGTGGGTGGCACGGGCGTTGCACACGATGAATTGAAACTGTGCGAAGGATTTAATAATACTTTTTCCCTTGAACAATTAATCGCTCGAACTTTGGAATTCAATGGCCGTGCAATGACAAATAGTGTACAATCTGTGAAGTAGATAACGTGCTTTACTAGCGACTATAAAAACAGAATAGCTTTGAGTTTGTAATTTAATTAAGCTGTGGCTACCGATCGTATCTGGATGAAACTTTATGGAGACAGTGCGGGCGGATAACACGAGTATTGGCGAAGAGAGATTTATACGGAAAGTGCGCCACGGCACGAAAAGCTATTGTTTGCTGACAAAATACTCGAATCTCGCCGGTATTTCCAAAGAAAAGACCTGGACTACGACGAGATGAGCTGTATAAAGAGGGTCTTGTTTGCTTTCTAATTTGTCCCTTACTGAAATAACGTATAGTGGCACGTCTAGTGCGGGCGTGTACAAGCCTACTAATGTGTACACGAATTTTGCCCTCAATAGGTTGGGGTACTTGACTTGACCTACTTATCCAAACATTTCCGTGATGCGCCGGAATCTGTGGCTCGACCAATCGACCTTCACTGTTTTCTCGCTCGAGAAGCTTCAGAAAAGCTTTGTCATGTAGTCAGTGCGTTATAAATTCGAGCATCATCCATTTGTTTGTGATCCCACTTGAAGTTTTTGGAATGACCAAAGTATCATGTTAAAGATTATTACTTGCATATTTTTTCCAGGTTTTATGTTTTAAATATATTTTTTTATTTGTTACCTTTCTATTTAAATGTCGCGTGCGGCAAAGTCAAGTCACTAACGCCCCAACTCAGAGTCAGGCGGTGTCCGTGGTCCACCTGCTTAGTCCACCTGGGTGGACCACGGACACTTTTTTTTTGCCCGTGGTCCACCTTAGTACACCTAGGTGAACCACGGACACTTTTTTTTGCCCGTGGTCCACCTTAGTGCACCTAGGTGAACCACGGACACTTTTTTTTGGCCGTGGTCCACCTTAGTGCACCTAGGTGAACCACGGACACTTTTTTTTGGCCGTGGTCCACCTTAGTGCACCTAGGTGAACCACGGACACTTTTTCATATTTTATGCCCGCAGTATGAGATTTAATGAGGAGTAAAATAGAACTTTTTCCGTTACGTTATGCTTTATGCGTTATGTTTGTAATTCGTAACACAGGATGTAGATGGCGTAGGATGGCTGATCAGTAACAACGCAATCTAATGATAATAATAATCTTGGGAACCTATTCTGATGATGTAAAACATCATCATCATCATCATCTCTATGGCGTTAAACTCCAGTCGTGCGTCGGAGCTAACACACATTTTTTTCATTTGTTCTTTCTTTTAGGTGGACCACGGCCCATATATTTTTTGATTTGCATATTACTCATCATTAAGGTGGACCACGGGCAAAAAAAAGTGTCCGTGGTCCACCCAGGTGGACTAAGCAGGTGGACCACGGACACCGCCTGCTCAGAGTCAGTAACGGTTACTTAAATCGCTCCTTAGTACAGAATTTGTATTAAAGTAACGATTAAAGTAGCGATTAAAGTAACCGTTAGTGACTCTAAGTTGTGGCGTTAATATTTATGTTTGCTTAATTGAATTATTAGATATGTTCTTTGTGTGTTTATTGGTAGGTATATATTGTTGGTTCGTCAGTTGAACGTCTCACATACATATTTATTTCATTTCATTGCGTGGATGCGAAAAGTAGGGCTTTAGATGGATCATCAAGAAACTAAATATTTATTACTTATGAGTTAAGGTCGCATAATCAGATTGTATTTAGATACCTAGAGTTACATTTGTAACTGACACATACATTTTTATGTATGTGTCTGTAGAGTTGTTAGGTTTAAGACACTCGCAAAATTTATGTTTAGCCATTACCCGAGTGAGACGACACTGAATTTTAGAAGCCGCTTCCATAATTCCATAGCTGATAAATAACTTTAGGTAAATATATATTATATTACGAGTATATCCAAATCCACAGATCTGACTCAACTTAGTATTTCAGCTTGATAGCTTGTCTCTGCTTAGAGTCAATATTTCATGAAAGTCATTATTAATGTTCATTTCATAATTGTTATTATTATATAGCAAAAATACGAAAATCACTACTGAGCTTCAATGAGCTAGCGTGAAATTGAGAAAGCGATCACAGAATCGTGTGTAAACACGTAATTCATGAAACAACAGTATGTGCGTGCAACATATTAGTGTTAGTCCGCATTTTTCGCTAATACGGTCATACTGTAAGGTTCAATACCAACATATTATCGTACATTACGAAATATTTTGAACATATTTCCTTAAAAAAAATATTGTTAACTGTTTTTTTTTTCACCGCTTGAGCTTTATTTATTATAATAAGTATATGACATAGATTGAGGGGGTAATACATCTTTTCGTGTGTAAGCTGTCTGTCTACTAAGATAGGGTTCCCGAAACGAAGCGGGCATTTAGTATTAAGAACAACTAAAGTACGAGCGATGCCATAAGAATCATTATGGTGTCTATCGAATTATATTACTCGTATTATTGTTCTCCCTTCACTGTCTTATCTTTCGGTCCGGATTCACCCAAACAAAGGAACATCTCCAAGAAACAAAAACATGTTAGAATTAAATTACGTATCAGATTAATAGTTCTACAATTGGCAAACATCCAGTTCGAAATAGACAATGCGACTATTCGCAACGAACAAAACAAAATAAGAGGAGTAAATAAACAATGGACTGGACACCTACAAGAAACCGCAAAACATAGAAATAGAAAGCTCATAGAGAAAGGGCCACATAGACTCGTTAAAATGTTTTTTCTTTGTTGGAATAAATCACAAAACGTAGGGCACTGCTCGCGATTGTTGGCTTTTTCACCTATTTCTTTGGAACGATATCGAATAGCTGTAAAGATTAACATTATTTTATTGGTATAGATTTGTGCATAACTTTAATACAAAGATTAGGGCACATGTTAAACTAAATTTCTAAAATAATCAAAGACCAATGATAGACTCTAGTTTTGTATATTTCAAATCCATTTACACACGCAGAGGGTTGTGGTGGTATTTTTTTATTTATAAACAAATTGATAAGTGCAAAGAAAAAATCAATTTTTAAATAAAATAAAACCTTGCATACAAATAAATAATCACTGCTATGTCTTATCACAGTTATCACCTATTAATCTGAATAGTTTACCAACTACTAAATAGCAGTAGATAGACACGATTCTTGTCCTGATTGTCAGAGTCGAAAGCTTAAATTAAGCTTTAAAGAGGCACGCGAACGATGAAATCCTAGAACACATCATGCTTAACAGTTAAATAATAAAATCGTGGTTCTAATATAAAACGTTTTTATACTAATTCCGGTCACGTCTCACAAAGCAGTCACGTTTTTTAAAAATCGGGCCAAGTAACGAAATTGAAAGTGAATGAGCCTAATTAGATACATGTTATTATCTAAATAGAAGTGCATATCATCCATTCCTCGCGTATGATATCTAATGATTATTGCCATTTCATAAAGGTAATGCCATCATTACCATTATCAGCCTACCGAGCCATCGTGATGAACAATCATGGCTTTGTATCTTTTGAGTTAGCCATCAAGATTTTAAGGTTTCTCTACACCCTGAGTGTGTGGGTTCTCAATGTCCGCTACATAATTATGAACAGGTGCTGTCACCGTTTATATAATAATAAAAAACGTGCATAAGTATTGATAAAATAATTATTTGAACGTTTTATTTGTATCTGTAACTATGTAACTATTTCTGCTAACTTTTTGGCTTTACTGGCGTAATACGTATATCGGGAACCGATGATGTGATCAAGGTGACCTACTATGCAAACTAAACTATCTGGCACGGGTCGGTCGTTCAAATTGTTAACTCTATTACGAATTAACGTTCTTAATATTAATGGTATTCTCAAGTGTCACTAATTGTATTTTATTTTAGGGTAATTAAAATAAGTTGGAAATTTTACCATCATGCAACTTACGAGTACCTACCGTAAACACATTCATTGTTTTTTGACCAGTCATTGTTTATAGTTGTAATTAGTACAAGTCTATATCGACTTGTATCGCCCACTATCGATTTATCGAGAGTGTTGCGTCGCCTTAAGCGATATAACGATCGTGAGCCATTTCAATTTTACTGGCCATTCATTAATCAGACGTTGGAACGTTTGTTCATTTTAGCGGGTTTCCGCACTAGAGCTCGGGAAAAGCTCTACGGCCAATGGATATACGTATTTACTTTACAAATAGTTTTACAGCTCCAATCCGAAGTCTGTAATCGTTTGATGGTGGCGTAGTTCAGTAACTTGATCGAAATCGATTGTTTGAACCAGCTGGAAGGTGGAACGTTAGTTAAATATATTTATGAGCTGAAAATCCATTTACGGTGTACGATTACCAAATAATAATACAAGGATTTTCGTTAATTACCTACTACGTTATTATTAATGTATCGATGTGGTACCGTATCATTTGCGATTAAAAATCAATAATTAATTGTATCTATTTATCTAACTGGTTGGGTAACCGTCCGTATTTTGCTTCTGCTAACGAATGGGAATGTATTTTATAATGAAAAGAAAAGAATATTCCTTTAATTTGTACATTGCAATTTATATATACAGTTGCCATTCAATACTTCCGAGAACCCTAATCGCTTCTCCTTTGTAAATTTCAAATTGGAGAAATGAAAATGGATGCGTCATTCAGGATCAGGGATGGTGCAATGAACTCCCTGTACCAAGAACATGGTAGTGGTAGTCCCATCTCGTGCGACTGCTTTTTGTCCACGTTAATTTTTACATTTACAGACAACTGCCATTTTGTTCGGTTTCCAACTCGCTAATTACATAATATTAAGTTATCACGTTTGGGTTCCGTAGGGTCTACGAAAAATGTTGCAGTTATATATATTGTGGATTTTTTGTTCAGGTTGTCGTATTCAGTACTCATGCGAACGTATTTTGAGTGTGTAGTTAGGTACGTGTCACAACATAAAAGTATACATATTTTGGAACAGAATTCAATTAATTATAAACTAATCTATTTAATTTAAGAACCTTACTTACCATTTGAATTAGTATGTTATCTATCATCTAACTGCTATAGTATTTATCACATCAAGTAATAATGGGAAAATACATAAAAATGTTGTATAGCTGTATTTTTCCTTCAACAAAAAACTACCGAAGTACTTTGTTCCCGCTCCCGGGAATAGCAGAAGCGTTGCTCAATACATACGTGACTGAAATAAAACACTAGACACGTTCTTACAGTACGGGCCTATATTTTTGTCAGCATATTTATTTAACCTTTATTAACCACAATAAAACATTCGGTGCAAATAGTGTGTTAGGAGGACGATCTTTGAAGCCTATCATCTTGATTCTATCTGCTGAATAAAGGATGTGTAAGCTATGCCAAGGTTCCTTAACTCCATGGCTACGGTCGTCCTAGCAGAATGGAAAGTTAATTTTACCGACGTTTTTAATTAAATTAATCATCATTTTAGTAGCTGGCAAGAATCTGGGGGCACGGCAGTGCCCCCGCCAAGTCGAGCAAAAAAGCGGCACGGCCGTACCATCCTTTTCTCGAAGCAATTCAGGCCATTTTCGACCCCCTATAACATCGTTGTGGATAAAGCTAGAAGCCTGAATTTTTAGTAACCAAGCAGGCATTGTATAAACTCGGTATATTTCAAATTTCATTTAATTTGAACCAGTAGTTTAAGAATTATAACTAGTCAAAGTTTCTTAATTTCGTCACTCACTGACTGACTGACCGATCATCAAAACTCTAAGGCACTTCTAGCAGACATAGAAGCTTCAAATTTGGAACACAAGTAGTGTTTAGTGTATAGATCAAGGAAAAACTAAAATATTTTGCAATTTCGGTCCAGTTTTCTAGATACATCAACTGCATAAATAACTTTGTAATCCCATATAAATGTATACGATTACAAAGTTACATTTGCAGTTAATGAATCACTGTACCTGTATAGCAAAGTAACATTTGCAGTGAATAAATCAGTGTACCTGTATATAATAATATAATGGAATAATAGGTGTAGGTAGGTACCTAGATATAGGTAATTATGTTCAAAGGTAACTTGTAAAAGGAAAAAAAGTAGAACTATCTACAAAAAGAAATGAGATGCCATCAAAAACAAAACTTGTAAAAAAACCAAGTCTCGCAACTCAGTTCTTCTACCATAAAAAATTGTGAGATCCATGTAATACCAAGTCGGTTAATTTATTCAGTTCCTACTTAAGGTAACCTTCTGTCTTAAGTTATTACGTAATTAGCTAACCTAACAAGTAACAACATCTTATAGTGATCATATTATCAATATTAAAAATCTTTTATGTTTTAAATAAATAGATTGACTTGGCAATCGCACTAAACAATCAAATTTAATGTAATATGTAGGTTACTTGTGAGATACATTGTGTTTTCATGCGATGGTCAAGTCGATCTATTTATTTAAAACATAAAAGATTTTTAATATTGATAATATGATCACTATAAGATGTTGTTACTTGTTAGGTTAGCTAATTACGTAATAACTTAAGACAGAAGGTTACCTTAAGTAGGAACTGAATAAATTAACCGACTTAGTATTACATGGATCTCACAACTTTTTATGGTAGAAGAACTGAGTTGCGAGACTTGGTTTTTTTACAAGTTTTGTTTTTGATGGCATTCATTTTAACTTGGAACGTGAATCATCTATTTTTTAATCAAAATGTAAAACATTTATCAATATTAAGTCAGGTCATTGCTTAACTCCAGGGAACTCAACATAGAAGTCAAACGTTACTCGTAAAATCCCTCGGGAACCCTCACTTGATTAGTTCTTACGCTTGACCGGCGTTTATTTTCGAAGTCATTTTCCAACGTGTTTAGTATGTCGTTGAATGAGCTAAAAATATAGTCAGCAGCCTAGAATATAAGTGATTCTTGTATAATCGTCGAATATTTTTTTTTCTGTAAATATTAGTAGAGCGAATATTTGACGATTAATTAGCTAAGGAATTCCAAGCATTAAAATGTCTGAATTAAAATTATTTGATAGTAGTAGTAGATACTATTTATAATAAAATTTAATATAATTTTCACAGGTAACATTTAATTTGATGAGTGTGTTAATCGCTTCTCGAGACAATTCCATCAACATAATATTTTTTGTTTTAATTGTAGTGTTATGTGTCGTTTATTGTCATACAATATTTCTTTATTCGGACTATATAGTTCACTAAATAATCTATATGTCTGTATAAGTGCATTAGTGAATTACACATACATTTTTAGACAGTACACTAGCCGAAATCCGGTACAATCAGTCCGAAATTAAAAATTTTAAGAAATAAATAATTTTAAATTTTCCATACTTACTGATTCTTCCCTATCTACTTCAGAAAGGCAACGATGAATAATAAAGGCGCTCTTACCTGGAAAGATAAAAACAAGTTTAAAAAACGGAAAATTTCATATTTATTACATTTAAGTAAATTAACAAAACATCTTTTACATAAATTTTACTAATAACTACCACTAACGAAGTAAATGCTTCCTGCCTCAAGAGTATATAGAGAATACTTATATGGACTTTATAGTGAGCAACATCATGTGTAACTTAAAGATGAGTAGACAATTTTTGGTCTACTTCAAGTATGTTTAATGTATATTCGTTAGGTTTATATATGTACGTATAGCAGTCTCCAGCTACATCATTATTACATTAGATGATTAAATACTACTCCGTAAAATTGAATTGAATTCATCCATCCAAATACCAGGTATAGTACACTTAATCTACACAAATCAATCGTTAATATTATAGAAGAATGGAGAGCAATCTCAACAAATTCCGTATTTGAAACAAGATTAAAAATAAACAAACTTGGTTCATACAAATAAATTGGAACCGTCCTTCGAACAAATCTAATTGTTCGATTTCAAAGCTCACAAAAGATTTATCTCAAGAGTTTAAAAGGAAAAGCGCTAGGATGACTTTATTTATAACTCGGTTTTATTACAATACAGTGAAGAAGAATAGAATGGAATACAAAGAAGATTAGAAAGGATGAGAAATATACCTAATTCTCTATATGGAAGCTTGCATGATGGTAGAGTAATGGTGGTAAAGTACGATACCTAACTGCTACCATTTTCCTTATAGAATCCACCTTTTTTATTTATTTATTTATCATTTATGTACACACAAGAGTTCACAGGACAGTTAGAGAAGGAATACAATGTACAAAGGTACTGCTTATCTCTAGTGAAATTTCTTCCAGCAGACCTGCGACTGGAGAGGTGATAGAAAGGTAGACAGTGCGTGTTCATAAGCGAGCAATAGGTACATTATACATACTTATCTCTACAAAATACAAAGTACATATATAATAATATTAATATAATAGTTATAGATATATATATATAAATATATATATATATATATATATATAAATGAATATGTACCTACAATAAATACATGGATATACACATATAAAATACATACTTTATGAAATTACGTACGAGATATACAATTACGAATAATGATGATAATAATGATTTATTTACGTGATTCGGCTGCAGTATCCAAAGACCAGTATTAATCAAGTATTCTCCTTCCTTTTCGGTCTACCATGCTATGGTGACGCCTTTTATATTACGGATTTAGATCAGTGGTGGTGACCATCAAGTGCTCTCACTATCAAATTAGCTCGTTTTCCTGTTATTTTCATTATGTTCATCTTAAATGTTAACCAATTTAGCCAAAGGACATAACGTAAGTAAAAAATAATAATTGAAAAACAAAAGACCCGACTGCGTAAAAAAATAAAAGGAGAAAAACAAGCCCAGTACTTTAGAATGTTGTTGAAAGTAATACTGAACAACTACACCATAGAAGGATTAACAGTCGGGACCCATTCTTCAACCAATCAAACCTTGTTTGTTTTTTCCCAAGCAACCCTGTAAAATTTAAATGGGTACCGACTGATAATCCTTCTATGGTGTAGTTGTTCAGTATTACTTTTAACAACATTCTGAACTACTGGGCTTGTATTTTCTTTTTAGTTTTTTACGCAGTCGGGTTTTTCGGTTACGAAATTCGTCGAATTTTTTTTTTTTCATTTAGGCAATATCTGGTGTTCCTGTAGTGAATCTAAATTATTGTCATGTCTTTAGTGGCACTCACATGGTTAAGACAAATCGATTGACGTAAGAATCATCAAAATCGGCCAACCCGTTTAGTCTCTACAACCCCACATAAATACATAGACTGATAAACACATTATCCTCCTTTGCGTCGCGCAGTCGGGTAAATAGCCCTTTAATTTCCGTTTAGTTGATAATACCAGCTGGAATAGACATTTTTGTGACAGATAAATGATTGAATTTGTCTTGGTTATGTTAATCGTGTGTGTATGTAATATGTAGCTTGCCAGTATGTAGTAACACAAGGAATTCTATAGCGGGGGTTTGAGCGCTTTAAAAAATCCTACCACACCTACGTGTAGTTATTAATGGTACTGCGGTAAAGGAGCTATTTTAACTTTATCAGTTTGAAAACAAAATAAGTCTTTTTTTACAATCTAAAGCTTTCTGCCCACTATACCATGACCATGCTGGAAACGTCTTAGACAAAAAAAATATTATTTGAAATGTTAAGTGACGCAATGACTAGACTATTCCGTCAGCTTTCCGTCACTGACGTACACCGTCGCGTATTATGATCGGAGCGACAAACAAAAACGGTCGACTAAATGTATACGAGCATAGAACACCGTCGATCCATTTCAGTAGAATATGTTCTACTAAGGCATAGTAGAACGTATGAACGTATTCCGTGCCTTATTCATAGCCAGACCAGGTGGACTGACGACCTGACGAAGACAGCGGGCATCCGCTGGATTCAGAAGGCTCAAGACCGGTCAGAGTGGCGCAAGTTAGGGGAGGCCTATGTCCAATGACTTCGAAGAGCTGATGGATGGATGGATGGACATTCATAGCACGATCATGGTACGCTAAAGTTAGTACTCTTTTAAAGCAAATGAAATCGCCATTAATAATAGAAACTTGCATTCGATGCGTTGGAAATTATTCCAGTTAATTACAGTTGAAAACGTATAAAACTAGAAACTGATAATACCTAGCTTAGTCACTTTTAGTTCAAAGTTCATTCCCAGTGAAATTATACAGCACACCAACTTGCAGTTTTATAAGTGCATAACTGAGTTATGTTCTAGTTAGTTACGCTTCCGTAGATTCACCACTCCCTGCACATTTTCTTCATCGTAAAACAAATATGACGTCACGTAAATTAAAGGGAGCGTAAATATATGTACGAAAAAGTTTATGTTTCAACATAGTTGTGTCATAGAATATTCTCGGATATTTTTACGGGATTCTAAGAAATAAAAGGTGCACAGGATACTCGGTGTTCTTTAGATTCCAAAACTAATCGAATGTGAACATATTCGTTACTAAACCTAGTTAACAAACCACAATGATTCTAAAGCTTTCTTGTAAATTCACATTGAATATCTAAAGGTTGATGAATTTATTGAATCGAGTGGGCTATTTTAATGTATCCTTTCAACATGCAAAGGTACCATAAATTATCACGTCCACTTATGTCCACGTACAATGTGTATATCAACCGAGTCGGTTGACAATCAACGTATAAAAGCTAGATCGATCGACGGAAAAAGTTTTACTATAATATTATTTGACTCTAAACATAATGCTTCATGCAAACACATTAAAGAGTCCACTTATTGTGTAGTAGTTAATTTCTTGTGAACATATATTGAGTGAAATCTTAACAAGATGTAGATTAACCGCTATCATTTACAACGTAGTAGTTTATTATTTTATTAACGTACTCAGTTGTAATAGCTGCCAACGTACATTAGTAACCATCAAATTACATAGCTTTCGACGCTGATTAAAACTTGATAGCAAAACTGTAGGACGCGGCCTCAGCGACAAAATTACAGGCAATATGAAAATGTAATGTAATGACAAAATGCTCGGAGTCCGCAATTTGAGAATATCATTAGCGCACGCAGACGTGTTGTTCATATTCACGGGTTAATAGCGGGTTGCTTGTTTCAATCCCAGTTTCTAGGCTATTCCACAATCCACAGTGGGTTACTGGAACAAGGCGGTACGTTTAGGTATTTCTACTACCTTTAGTGTTTGGTCTTGAATACACTACGTCATTTTATTTTATTATATTATTAGTAATCCAGGAACTTTGGGAATTATGATTCTTACCTTCATAATGTAACCGCATCTGAGGGAACCCTAAAAACCGTTTGAATATTGAGTAACTATTATCAACTTCTACAAGCGCTATAAAACTAACATGATAATATAACTTACCTACTAAATAATTATAACTAGTTATAATTTATAATCTTAATAAAACTAATACTTTGACTCCCAAGGTCAATCATTCATCGTTACAATGTACTTCGAGGGCTGTTACAACTACCATTCATAATATAAATCCTTGCATTGCAATCATGATCAATTATTCAGTAAACTTAATCATCTAATTTAGGATCTTCTGCTGTTCGAAAACCAAGATTTATTGGCATTTCCTTTCGCAATAACATTGATTTATGTTATAAGGTAATACCACGTACTAATGAACGTAAATTTAACCACCGAACATGTATAAATTATTGCCGCAAGTAGAAGATGTTTGTGATGTGTAACTAAATCATATAATTCCAGCTTCTCATTAAAATGAAATTGATAATTATCGCCGACTAGATTTATCATTACTAAATGGAACTAAGGGACGCACCTGAAACTGCAGCTTTTAATTTAAAGTATGTTATTATATTTCCCTATTTTTGCAATGTTTTCCATGTATTAAGCATTTTTGTTTTTAACAGACTGACGTAAGACACCGTATATTATAATAAAACCACTATATTTTTTAAGTATTTTTTTTTAAAACAAGCTTAATTGTGACATTGTATTAGTTTTCGTGTTCTCTTCAGCGAGCTCTTTCATTTGATACCCATATTGTGGTAGTGCAGAAAAAATAACTAGTCCGCCATCTTGGATGATCCGCCACATAGCTAAGCATGCATTGTCATCCAAAATAAGCGTGTATACCAAATTTCAGCTCAATCGGTTAAAGATAACTGATTTAAAATTCAGTTGCAAGATTCCACCCATACATTGCAAGTTTAATAAAAGCTTGTAAAATACTGCTACCATTAACTTTGACAAAACATAAAATAGGATCAACAAATGCGGATGAATAAGAAACAATGTTAATTAAAGAAAGCAACATTACACAGATGATTAAAGGCGATACCGTCATTTTCGCATTATAATTATTGTGAGTAGAGAACGCGGCTGTGAGAACAAAGGTAATACGAATCCAATGAGTTCCTGCATTGGCACAACGAAATTATAGATGTTTGATAAAATGTTTACGGCATGCACTTAAAAAGTGCTATCGCTGTGAGTTCATTAGTTCTTGAGACGTTTATTACTTTCAACTCGTAATAACTCAGTTATAAGTTTAGAAGAAGATTTAATATAAGGTTACGTAGCTCATTGCATTGACTAGGGTCTATTTAAGGCGATCAGTGAATAGATTGAACAGTCAGTACTTTCTGTAAATTGGCAAATAATTGTCTGACCTTTCAATTATTTCAACAACTGTGCATTCAATATCGGGAAAACGTTCCTCGACCGTTCAAA
This sequence comes from Thymelicus acteon, assembly GCA_951805285.1. Classification (NCBI taxonomy): domain Eukaryota; kingdom Metazoa; phylum Arthropoda; class Insecta; order Lepidoptera; family Hesperiidae; genus Thymelicus; species Thymelicus acteon. The sequence continues at coordinate 9,881,581 of OX638229.1, read as the reverse complement.
TTGCTTGCTACTTGACATGTTGTTTCGGTAATATTCTATTCCTAATACTATCAACAGCTCAAGGATAGTTAAAGGAATATGTAGTCAAAGTCAGAGTGAATGGATTTATTGAGAATAACTCGTTGACGGACGTAACTAGTCAAAAGGTGTGTTATCAAAATGTTTGAAAGAAACTTTATGGACGGTCCAGTGTCGTGTAGTCTATAAGTAGCATGAGCAATATTTTTGAATATGCATTATTTATTTATAAATATAGAAGTACTCAAATATACATAAGAAACATGTGTCGGCTTTGCTAGATTCATAATACAAATGAAAGAGACAATAACCACTAAAATTTAACGTATACGCAGTGAAACGGGATCTCTTCAATTCTGATAATATTGTACCCAAAATACATTTCACAGAAGTTGTTAGTTGTCGAATAAAGGGGTTATAATGACCAATGAGGCTTCATCGCGGAACATTAAAATCCGCTTTGATGAAATTTTGAATTAATTAACAAAAGTTGGAACATTTCAATGTGAAGAGACTTTACTGCGTCGCAATTTAATAGAGAAATTCGTGCATATTACCCACCCGGTAGTTGCGAATACTGACATGCTCGTAAAACACTTGTTTAGTCGTAAATTTTCATAGAAACGTATCTGCGAAGTTTCATCAAAATTGGAGCAGAATTCTGTATAAGCTTAATTAGGTGTCGCTTTTATCATTTTTGTTCGCAGGTGCCACTTTTATAACTTTACTAACACAAGTTCATCTGGTAAAGAATTTAGTGTACAAAAACAAATGGTCTCACACTCACTCCCATACTAGGATTCCTTGTTACTAGTGGTATGGGCAAATGAGACAACAAATATCTGCGAAACAAGATTTATCTGTTAAATAATATTATTCCGGGTCAGAAATCAACCTAGAACCTCTCGCTATATCCTCCTCGCCCGATCAGTTCAGCTACAGCTTGTAAATACGTACAGGTACATTACAAGTATGGCGTAGGTTTAGATTATTTTATCAGTAAGCTAATAAAAATGTCAAATACACAAAAGTAAATTTCCTAAAGCACTAGACAAACCAAATTGATTCCAATTAAACATATCCGTTTTCCAAACGTTTCTAAATCAGTGGTAGAACAAAAGAAAAGCCAATCGTCTGTATTCGCCATTATTCTTGAGAGTTAGATCAAAGGCTTGCACGGTGAAGACTTAAGAGATACTCGTATCCGGTCTTGTCTTTTGTTCACTTCGTTTCAAGAAGTTATGTGTTTTGTTACTTTTTCTTTAACCTTTGGCTGGTCAATTGGAGGGATCGGTGAATTTATTAAACGTATTTTTAGTAACACCATAAAATTCATTAATGTTAAATACCAGGAATAATAAATAAAATACCTCACTTAGTGTAACTGGACTCCTAATAGCGAAAATTCACAATCTGTTCATGTTCCTTTTAAATCGTTTTCTAAAGACAATAAAAACAATCTCTTACAAATTTACCAATGTTTTGACAGCGGAATGTAGATAAGTTGTTGTCAGAATTAGGCTTCAGTGCATTTGCACGTCTACGATAAATATCTTTGGGCATTGTTTTCTCATCATTTGCTATGATACTTTGATTTATTGCTCTCTCAATCCGCCCGCAGATCAAAACGATAATAGCCATACTTTCTTCTACGTTGTTTGTTGTTTTATTTAAAAGAATCGTCCGTAATCGTGTAGTATCATGCTCGTTAACTTGCAAATTCTACGTGCGTGGTTAATCATGTCTAATAGTAAAAGTAACGTTAAGTAAAATTATACTTGTTTAATTTTTAGAGGTTCCTTTCGAAAACAGGGCTGCGTTGTTTATGTCTATACGGTCTTTCACATAAAACAGTTTGAATGTTATATATAAGTATTGCGATTAAGAAGCAATTAAAATGAAAGTAAAGTGAAGCATAAAAACCAATATAATATGGCAATTCAGATTTTTCAGACGGTAAAGCATAATTTTATTAATAGTAACTACTATGGACAAAAATACGTACGCACTGCGTGTAGGGATATAGGTAATAATCTAAATTTTACTAACAAGAAATAACCGATTTCAAAGTTACTCAAAAACTACTTGTCAGATCTCGTTCAAATTTATGTGGGATTACATGACAAGCACCTGCTTTCGATTAAAAAAAGAATCATCGTAATCGGTTGGCGTGATATTGTGTTATTCATCCATTTGTCGCGCACATACTTAATACAAATTTAAGACTTATACGGTTTTATCATGGATGCCATTGTCAAATCTCAATAAAATTTATATGGGACCACATGACAGCCACCAGCTTTCGATTAAAAAAGAATCATCAAAATCGGTTCGCCCAGTCCAAAGTTCTGAGGTAACGAACATAAAAAAAATACAGTCAAATTGAGAACCTCCTCCTTTTTTTGAAGTCGGTTAAAAACCAAGGTGGGGAAGTAATTAATACAAGCGAGCAAAAGTAAGGATATAATATAACAAATAATCCTATTCAATGCGGTATGTTCTAACCAAAACTAAGAACTTTTACTATGTAGTTCGTAACCCAATAGTCCTATGTACGTTTACGGTTCAGTAGTGACGCGTCGTCGGCTAGATGTTCTTGGTAGCGCCTGTAAGCATGTAGGTCAGTTTTTGCTGCGTAATTTCACTGTTTAAACAACGCTAAGCTGAGTCAACTTTTTGAGCAATTTTCACCTTTACAAAGATTAATTTTGATCCACTCACTGAAAGTTTTTTTTAATATCATTAAATCTAAGATTTTAAGCTTAACTCATCGTGGATTGAACACATTCTACTATGATACGAGTACTCACGATATTTATTTTGTATTCCGATATTTCGACCCAGTTGCATCGATCGTGGTCGTGGATGAACTGCAGTAGCGCGTAGACCTTTGACAGGATGTCAGGTGACATTTGAAAACTTTCCACACACACACACAACTTTCCATCTAGTTCGTTTTTGCGTTTTGTTGCCTATATTACGACACACTACACTAACCACATCTTGCCGCACAACACTTTTTGGGAATTACATAAACTAACCACTGGATTCGCTAATTTGGATTCAAAAAATATAGCAGTGTCAAATGTCACCTGTCATCCTGTCCAAAGTTTCTACGCGCCACCTCAGTTCATCCGTGACCATAGATTCATATTGTATGTCCGTGACCACGATCCATACAACTAGGTCGAAATATCAGAATACAAAATAAATATCGTGAGTACTTGTATTATAGTAGAATCATTGAATCTACCTTCATCGTTTTTGTTAACTTACTCCACTTTACTTATATGTGAGTTACATGAAGAAAACTGGATTTTAAGTTACTGCTGCTGTATCGATTGTGAAACATGCATTGTTTACGTAATTCAGATGACAAAACAATAATTTCCTTGACAGTGGAAAAACATGATGTCTATGGAATATGCGTTTTATGCGCTTTCGCTCATCGAAAATCTTTATTGGACTTGTTTTTATTAAAACAAACAATAGCACAAACAAAACAAAGCCTAACATATCTTAAGCAAATTACTCTTACGAATGTCGTGAGTTCTGTATTAATGTCAGTAAATAAATCACATCAACAATAAGCTATAACGCTGATTTTAAGCGTTACATCAAAATGTGTTACATGAGCATCTCAGTTCAATTAATCTAAAACATTGCAGCTGTATGCTAAAAAACGACAGTCGAACAAATTTCGCCGTGTCGTTATTTTCATAGTTGCGTGGCTCAGTTGGGCGTGACGCGCCGTTTTGTTGGCTACACCGCCGATCCGGTCTACATGCGATGCAGCATCCGCTCCTAACCCCTGGTTTAGGCTTCTGGTTACCAGCCAGCGGGGAAAGTAACGGCCATCTTTGTTTTCTCGAACTGAATTGAGGATTTCGTGACGTCACTAGGTTAGGTAATGAAAAAATTAAGGATATAAGTCCCGAAAATCACAAATTGGATATATAATGAAATGATCTTAAACGTAATTAAATTAATATTATATAAATTCCATCATTACTTTCATGATCAATAATGATTATTTTGTTTGCAAAAAATGAAGATCAAGTAGAGAAAACTACACAATACACAATGTAACGATCTAGATGAGGTAACACAATCAAAAAAAATAATTTCCAAAGAGATTCCATATAAATCATGATATCAATTTACATACGGTAGTCAGGCAAGAGAAATAGCAAAGTTGTGTAATTATCGTAGAATAACCTATTGTTTTTAAAAACAAAATTATAAGGAAATGATTCCAAATCCAGTTATTTTTCAATTATTTTCCCACGTTCTATTGCATATTCAACAAATACACATTGTTGGTATACATTACTTCATAGTAATTATTCAAATTGCATGCATGCTTTCCTTATAAGGTTATGTTATGCTTCGTGTCCATTAGCTATTACAATGATTATGCGTTTCGGTAGTTCTTAGACTCCATTATATAATACGGTTACATGTACAGAGGAACAATCTCACACTACGGAATTTAGCTGTGAATCGAATTACAGTATTAAGCTTTTTAATTACAGTTCTCGATACAATGTTCTTTCATTGCAGGTTATAATTGATTTTTGCGTTCTTGCTTCAATCAGCTATCATTGATTCCACATTTCTCATAACTGTCTCTTTTCATAGTTATTTACCTGTATTGAGTAGATTTAAGAGGTTAATTTCTACCAATTTTCGAAGTGTTTATGTGTTACTTGATGAAAAAGTCACACCATCTCAGAAATTTTTGTGGTAAATACTTCTTCACTACGAATACCAAATTGATCAATTTTTTAGACAAATTGAATCTAACATGGCATTTATAACCTGCAGTGGCAATTTAAGTTGAACTGGTAGTAAGTACATTTGTCACCTGATTCCCATGATAATACTTTTAATTAAGTGTCAAATATTTTTCTTGCATATAATTACATCGTTGCCACATTAATGTTATCTCGTTGGTGATTACTGCCGTAACTGCTCGGTAAAATGTCACCGCTCAGTTACCCGGATGATATTTTTCATACAAACAAATAAATAATGCAGGATTAAGCTGTACACGAAACGGTATTACAGCGAGTGATTTTCAATGTTAAATGGGGTTCATCTGTCACGGCCGCAGCCCAGTTTCAAGGTGAGGTAAGGTCGGGAGCCATCTAGTTATTGTGTTTTAAACTTTTTGTCACGCGTCTCACCGAGTTGTATTGTATTGTTGCGACGCTCGACGCTGCTCTACTCCATTGAGGCAAATATGTCGTGCGATACATAACTCGGAAGCGTATTTCCTCGTCATGCGTGATAATTGATGGATGTGAGCTCCACTTATTCAGTGGCAAACGTGCATTTGCTTTGCCGTAATTACCTCCCATACGTCAAGTTACGTGCAATCTATTGTAATTGCAAATGTTTGTGACTAATTATGTTGAGCTGGCGGAATTTATGCGCTCTTGTCCCTGCAGCGTCTTTTTAAATCATAATGGAAATATACATAATGAGCTACGAGTGTCATAATCGCTGTAAATCAGTGTAAAGCAGGATCATAAAGGTTACATCGTCACGGAGCCTGGTTTTCATGACTTAATGGCCTATAAACTCGGCGTCGGAGAAGGAGTGTGCGGTGCGGCTTGTGTGCGAAGTGGCTGCGGTTTGCTTTAAATTCGAAGTGGAAATGAGCTCGCAGTTAACGTTTGTATTCTGTCCTAGCTGAAACCGCAAATCGTTTGGAGGATAGGTGCAGTCTTTATCGTCGCGTTTTGTAATAGCTCTTCCAGTTCTCGACTCGGATGGTTGATGTCCTCACCTGTCTCTTGCCGTTACGATCTCGCGAATACTTTATCGTCAGATATTACGAGCGGTACTTGCATTCGTTTCATGTTAACATTTACATATGCTAATATACCTAACTGGACTTACAATTACGCTATCTATAGGAAGCAATCCTGTTAAGGAAACTGATAAGTGTCTCATTTGTTAGTTGTTACTGCAGTAAATAGCTTTGTTGTCGCCATTTCTTGTTGTTTATAAGCAAAACAAATCGTATGGCCTTGAAAATAACACATTTTATCAACTGATTGTATCAAAAGTAACCGCTGAACTAATTCATAGCAGATAATAGATTTAACGTGCCACAATCTCAGTCCCACCAGACAATTAGTCGGCGAGTTCACTATAGGGTAACGGAAAAGCAATTTGAACGATGCTTTCACAATGTAGCACATCGGAGTCGACTCTTAACACCCCGATTGAATAGCAGCGGTATCGCGTCCCGCCCACAAATGGAGGGCTCCGTACAAATCCTAACGTATTCCTTGTTCCGCTGTTAGAATAATGACTACGTGTATTAAGCGTGGACGCAAATGGCCCCTTGCGCTTCTGACAGCTTCGACGCACGCTGACGAAGATGTATGATCCTTCTGATTGAAAATTTGCCCCATAGTTGGGTTTATGTTGATGACATGTTTTTAAAATTGTATTTTGTCACATGCTGCAACGTTTGATACGGTAACAAAACAAGTCAAGTGCGTGCCAGGCCGTAGTTTAAGTGCATCGACCATTGAATTAATCATTAAGTAGTTTAGCTTACCTAGCCGTTGTAGCTATTAAATTCATAATACCTATATGCTATGCCGTTTCAATCAAATGTAAATAATTCATCATTCACTCATAGGAACGTTTTTTAGTATTACATACTCTGCGTGGAAATAATAACTAGATGCGAATTAGTTGCTCGTGTCAAATAAAAATCCCGACTATAAAAGCTTACACGACGGAGATATATGATGTAATTGACTGAAGATTCTATTTACTTTACATAGGTACAGTCCCCTGCAAAGAAAAGTAACCCATCTCACGCACACAGTAAAAGATGCGTGTACAAGTACATCTTTTACTGTGTGTGTGAGATGGGTTACTTTTCTCTGCAGGTGACTGCAGTTCCGTGCAGAGAAAAGTAACCCATCTGTATAAAAATATACATACGAACATCAGCGTTTCTATTACCTTTGATACGACCTTGTAGCTACGTGTCGACCTGTTTATAGGTATAATTATATATACGTAGTGTGTTCAAAAAATAAGAGAAAGTTTAGTTTTTTGAAAAAAATATTTTTATTTATTCGTCTGCATTAGTGTTGTCCGCCTATAAAATAGTCCCCACTAGACATTTAAATAAAGTGCCAGCGCTTCTTATAATCCCCAAAAAACTTTAAAACTCGATTTTTAGGATAGGATGTGTTTTAATGTCATTGCTTAAAAACCACGGCCCTTTCAGGTTCTCTATAGAAAAAAGTCACAAGGAGCCATGTCTGGCTAGCTATGGAGGCTAGAGCATCGTTCCGATTCTATTTTTGGCCAAAAGTTCACGAACAAGTAATCAAGTGTGAGCAGGTGCAGCATTATCGTGGTGCAAAAGCCATGAATCAAAAATCGCCGAGACCATAAAAACAAGTCTAGACGCTAAGGTTGATATTTGAAAAGTTCACAATGAATACAGCTGAAAATTTTATCATACTTAAGGGGCAATTGTGTCAACATAATAAAAAATTGTTTTACAATCGGACACTACAAATCCGCAAAATGTAAAAATTCCCGTTATTTTTTGAACATACTATATTTAATTATAAATTATAAAATTAAATTAAATACTCGTTACTTAATTGGTTCTTCCGCTATTATTATAATTTTGTAAACAAAATATAAATTAAAATATGGAGAGGTTGTGGTCATAAGGAGGATATATTAACCATGTTAACAGCGTAACTTATGAACTGTAATTTCCAAGAAGGAAAAATAGAATTTCTAAAAAAACTTTGACTTACCCACATATTTTGTTAAATAGCGCATGATCAACCTATGCCGCGAGAATGAATGGTGTGACGTCACACGACGTCTCGCTAATCAATGCTTATCGCTAAGCCTATACTAATTTCGCGGCGACTACCAAGAGCTCTTTGGTCCAGTGGCTAGGAGGTCTCGCCTCCACTTATAAAGTTGGTGGTTCAAATCCTGGCAAGATGATTGTTGTTTTCGCATTTATTTTATAACTAGTTATTTTTTATTATTTTATAATTTATTTCAGAACCCGGCGTTTTCCAAAATTCTGATGATTAAGACAGATCAGTGTTTTGTGTTGACGTTGATGCGCCATCTTTACTTATTATCTTCAAATTGTTGCATGGGAAAAGTGAAAAATCGACTTCAGAGTGTATAAAGGACATCCGTACAAATATTTTTTGCGTTATATACATATATATAGATTTGTTGATTCTAGTTAGCTTACCATCGTGAAATGAAATATAAATTGTAATTTAGCCGCATCGAAGTGACAGAAACAGGTTTCCGCAAAAACAGTTCGACACGTAGCTACAAGGTCGTGGCAAAGGCAACAGAAACGTTGCTGTTCGTATGTATATTTATGTTTATAAAGATGGGTCACTTTTCTTTGCAGGGGACTGTACATAAGTACGTCCGAGTACTTATGTTACAAGCCAGAGGAACTTGTTGTATTGATGATTATGAGAGCACAAAAATCTGTCGCTAAGTTCAAAATAACGAAATGTTGTAACAAACATTTATATAAAAGAGCCTTTTTTTGTCTTCCTGTCTTTAATGTAAATTTTCACATAAGACTTTCTGCATCTTTGCCAGATTTTTTACAATGATAATAAGTATATAATCCTATCTATCCATCGATTTTTTTAACAAACTGTAACTGACTAAAAAGTTGGACTCAGCTTCACCGCATTAGACATTTAATTTAGTAAAAAAATTACGTTACCCTGTTAAATCTGGCCAGTCACTAATTTTCATTTAGGCTGGGAAGAAAGTGGTGAATTCGCTTACTAACTGGATCCTCACCATCTACTGCCTATCTAATGGACCATAATGATATTTTGCAGCTTTCAATGACATATTACAAATTCGTCTCGGCTTGTTAGCGCTATATTTTCATACATGGATTGCGTGCGCAATACCTATGTTGTCCGAGCGGAAAGATTGAAGCACTTTAAATTACTTAATTATGGCGTAAATTGTAGGTTGCGGACGCTCGAGAGATACTGTTGGTTGGACACCTAATAGGGTCAGTCGTGCGATGACTGACCTGTAACAGTTTTATTTAGAAGACATATGGCTCCAGTAAAGGGTTTTTGACCTCAGCATGATCAAAACTTGTAAATGGTGATGCTTGACCGATTAGGTATAAGCTATCTTTACGCTTTGTTTCTCGCAGAACAGGCAATGATTTTTCGAAATGTGTCCGAAACGACTGTACAAATTAATATTGGATACTATGTTTCAATTTCATAGAAACTTATCAAATGTTAAAGATGATTGACGTGAAAAGCATTATGAGGCCTCGTCACCTAAGTACTCCGCAAATCTGCCAACCCGATAAATCGCAATCAAACAGTCGCTCAACGACCTCGTACCTCCTTAATTGGTTGACACTTGGCACATGAAATAGCATCTGATTTTCAATGTCGAGTGTGAGAGTTTCAATAAACGTGAGGAGTCGCTAACGACATGCACATTGCACGCTATGGCCGTGACCGTGACGCCCTCGGGCCCGAAAGCAAAACAAAATGGCGTTCTGCACTTTCATCAACCGATATGTGCGGAAAGGTCGGGAGTAGTACGTTATTTAAAAAAAATCTGGAAAAATCTGGAGACATTGTTAAAAGTTGTTTACGATCATAGAGAAATGGTTCTACAGTTTATTTTATTGATTTCAATAAAATTTGGTAGATACTGCTGATATGAGATCGTTTTATATAAGCTGAAACTGCAACATTGCTTTTCAATTAACAAAAATAGATATACATTTCCATCTTAATTTCAACATTTATGTCCTGAGCTTTCAATTTTCATTATCAAGGGACTATTAGGTATTATATCGTTAATAATAATAATATATAATCCATGAATTGAGGGAATTTTATGTAAAACAGAAATTTCTATTGACAACAGATTGTTAACTCCAGTAAGGATAAGATAGGATTCTATAACGGAGGTTCTCAATTCGGTTCTATTTTTTTTATTTGTTACTTCAGACCCCATCTGATTTTCGAAGATTGATTCTTTAAAGTCAGTTTTTTTTGGTAAAAGATAATTCATCTGCCTGTTGAGGTCTATACATAATACATGAATAAAGTGTTTGAGCATCCGATTAAAGCGATTATGAACCCATTAAGCCATGGTCCTCTTAGCTTATTACAAATCCTAAGGAAGGATAAAATTTCAGCATAAAAAATGAATGAGCAGCAATCGTAGCTGAGCGCAATTAAGGTTCCGTATCAGCACTTTATCAGCAGCAGTGGTGTATAACTTGAGTTGAATTTTTATGCATGTATATTGAAGTGGTTTTGTTAAATAAAATAAATTCAATTCTAATGAATAAGTATCAGTGTTCAAGTGATAGAAATTTGACTTCCATAAATTTGTAACCTGACGCTAAAATAATTTAAAATAAAATATTTGATAAACTACACAAAGGGCTCTAGCCTAGTACAAGGTATTATAACAGTTAACATTTTTCCTTTCTTTACAGAGAACACTAATTTTGATGGATGCGTGTGTCGTAATTAAGATGCATAAGTTCTTTAGCTGTTTAAAAACATACTTACAGCCACTTCGTGCCAGAAGCGTTTAGTTACAAAGTAGAATATAGTATTATCTTGCACTTACGGATGGTCTGAAAGTATAGCTATTCACTCTACTGTTATCTGCGAATGAACCTCACTCCAATCATATATACCTATCTATATACATATAAATCAATTGCTGTTCGTTTGTCCCGCTAAAACTCGAGAATGCCTGAACCTATTTGGCTAATTTTGATCTTGAAATATTTGTAAAACTTCCGAGAAGGTTTAAATGGTGAGAAACATAAAAATAAGTAACGGAAAATACTAAAAACGACAGTTTAATTTTTCAATACAAAATGTTCCTAGCTGTGAAACATTTGATATCTTTTGTCAAATTGTTATTTGGTTGTCAAATATTTAAAGGTGCGTTCAGAAATTTGTCTATTTCATAGCTGTAAGATGAGGTCTGATCTCTTTGAAAACTTAACGACCATATTAACTTTCTGATTTAACCTTAGCAAAATCTAACTTTTTTATTTCATAACTGACAGTTAAGGGAGAGGGGGAAATTGTTAGGCGGTACAAAGTTAGCTGGGTCAGCTAGTTATATATAAAAATGTTAAGTTGGTTTGTTGGTTGCTTCAAAAACTCGAAAAGTTCGTTACGATTGAACTTAAATTTTAACACAATATACTATAGGTACACTTCAAGGATGGTTTTTATAATTTTTTCGCGTCAGTAACTTATCTACGACCAAAAGCAGTTATTTTTACATCATCAGCTGTGTACCAGTAGCGCTATCTACCGGAAGCGATGGTGATACTAAATTATAAATATAAAACATGTTGCTCTGCCAGGTTAGCTACTATATTATTAAAATACATGATAATTGATAATGTTAATGTATATCAAAATACAAAATGCAAAGAAATCGTTATTAGTCTATCAATCAACATTAACTTTTATATGGAAACTAGAAACTTTTTTTGGCTTAGAAATTTCCTACATAAACAAAACACATTCATCATAATCAAGCGATATTATAAATTATAATATAATTTAACATTAAAATACTAAAAACACGGTTTTGCAAGGACTCTATTTTTCGTTCCACAAAAGAATGCTAGCGACAAAACCTACGTAGAGCCGACTAAACAACTTATCTGGTGTTCTAGTAAACATGGACTGATGGTTTATAAGATACCATACCAGGTCATTGCGTTTGTGCTGCACTTTATAAGAGTGCAAAAATACAATTTGGATGTCGAGAAATAGATGAAATGAACTTAAAATATTACTTTACACACAATTTCAGATTATTAAAAATCGTGTTGCTTTTTCTCATTATGTGTGCGAGACTCCAGCCCAGCTGTAGAATATGATTATGATGAAAATAATAATAAGTTTCCAAAGCCTAAAATCTAATAAAAACTTTTCATCCAATCCTTATAACTTTTCCTAAATTTCCACGAGCATCTGTAATGTTCACATAGCGTACGAAATTGGACGTACTCATACTTCTAACCCTCCACCATCTCATTAATATTAATTTGACGTTGGATATAATAGTATAGTCATCGCAGCCGTAATGACGTAGGTCAGGAGCGCGGCGTCACACGAGGTCAGGGCCCCGCGTATCTCGAAGTTTTACGCTTCGCCCTTGATGATCCCCGATAAAGAGATGAAGACGTTTTAAAACGTCGAACCGGGTTAGTAGCGACCCTAACTACTGTTGTACACCGCAGACCGTTAAGATTCGTAGGATTGTAATTTAATACGTTTCCTAGAATTGTTGGTTGTTGACAATAGTACTTTAATAAATTACATATTAGTATCTACGCAATTTACTAATAGTGTGCTGGGAGATGAAAGGAAATAAATCGCTAGGAAGTATTTTTTGCGTAAAAATAGTAGTTTAAAAAAAATAAAAAAACACGCTTTTATAGAAAATATATAAAAGCGTGGGGTGCATGGTCTCAATGAGTAAAAGGAATAATATCTTAAAAAGCACTTAAAAAGCGCTTGGATTTTCTATAAAAGTGTGTTTTTTAGTTTTTTTTTTAACTATTATTTATTTTTTAATTTTTTAGTTTGATTTTTTGAAATGGAATTTAGGTTTTTTCTTTATTTTTTCTTTAACCCACTTGTTACGGATATAACTTTTTTCGATGGAACTTGCCGATTTTTGGTATGTCGTATAGTAATAAAGTAAATAATAACAAAAAAAATTCAAAAAAGTTCTAACTCTTGTGGAAATGTTGGAAAATGGTGTTTGATATACGGAACGCTAGTAATATGTACTACCGTGAAATGTTTGTATGAAATACTTGTTTATAGTGAGTTTTAGTCAGATTATATAATAAATAACATATGAATATAGTTTATTCTAATATATTATTTATTACCAATGCCACTTGATAAGTATATTATGTAAAAACCTTGTTGCTGAGTGAATTACGGAGGATTTTCATCAGATTTATCTGATCTCTTATTACCGCTAGACAACTGAACTACTGAGATTACATCTTTCGCATCATCATCATCATTCTGATGCTGCTGGTGATGATGACGACGCCTGCCCTAGTTACTACCTGGCAGGTTTTGTTGTGTCACATTTTCGCCTTCCTATCCTTCACTCCAAATGGATCTCCATGTTCGTGGCGGTTACATGTCGCCAGTTCGCTCGTGTTGAAGGTCACTGGGATCCATCCTAGTACTATCCAGGTTAACCAGGAAGGTTCGCAAATGTGTTGGTGGTTTTTTAATACGTTTGTCAAGTTCTCAAGTACGTCAGTACCCTAGAAGGTGACTCATCCTAGAAACTGGAGAGGTTATATACGGATCCCAAGTATCTTTATTGGCAAGTAACGCATTAGTGATGCCTTTGGTGTTACTAATATTCTTGAGCATTGATGACTGCTACCATCAGCTATTCATTTGTAGGGTATTTACATCAAAAAGTAATAATTGCATTATGATCTTCAATGACAAAACATGGTAGTCTATATTACTATCGTTTGTTATACGGAACACTAACTTTATCGTCAATTTAGTGACATATTCTAAAACAAAATTTATTGATATATATTACGAAAATAATAAGAGCCATCTAATTCAACAAGTTTTCACAAGATATTTTAAAAAAACAGGAAATTAATATTACTTATGCCCCTTGAAAAATTAATGTCAAAAAAAGAGGAACTATCGACGCTCGTAAAATTTTGTATATCCGTCCAATTTGAAAACCAAATATGTCTTGTTATGTAGGAATCATATACCTAATATAAGCAATTAACAATACAATTTAAAACTGCCCACAGTTTGTTCAATATTTTTTAATATAAATTGATCCGTATATCAAACGATAGTAACAAATGGGTTAAATATTGAATTGTCATCGATCCTCGATAAGTCTACGAAGTCTAAAAGAAATCTGACCGTTTAAAGTTAATATAAAGCGTGTAATTAAGTTTTCTTTCTTTCTTTTTTCTTCAAATATTGTATTGTCATCGGTCGTCGATAAGTCCACGAAGTCTGGAAGAAATCTGACCGTTTGAAGTGGGTCAAAATGAAGTCCAAAGGAGTCGGTTACAAGTTACAAACAAACAAACATAAGGTGAAGCGTGTAAAAATAGGCGTGTAAAAATTGGTAACAATGTGGCTCGCAATTGTTTTCACTGTATTTTTATCTATATCAAGTCGAGATGAAAAGTCACCAGTCGCAATGATTGGTTTGTATAATCTCACGGTGCCGCGTGAACCGAGAATAACGGACTCAACGGCGAGCTCTCTTGGATTATTGTAACCTCATGACATAGTTACTTTGGATTCTACCTCAAATTGATTCCAGTCTTACTGGTTTGTGCCCTTTGATTCTTGACCTAAGTTCAAATTAAATGTGATAAAATAATTTTCACGTAGCAAAATTCTTCTTGGCATTTTTTCGTGAGAATCATCTGATATTCCCACTGAACTTAAGTTAGCAGAATTTTACTTCGGTGTATTTTTAATTTAAAATACACTGCACAGTTGTAAGAAAATATTGGTACATTGTTGTACCTTTCCAGTTCTGTTTTACCTTGTCGTTTTACACCTCCATTTAATGTCTTAAAACACTGAACTTAAATTCATAATACATTGCTATCGCTTATGTTTCTGACGAATTCATCTTAAGGATTAAATTTATTATTGTAAGGAACCTTGCTCGAGCATCCACTCAAGATTTTATTTAACATCCCAAACAACCCATATTTTACTAGTTCTCGGAAACTCATTAACATTTAATTTGGCCGTGGTAAGTTAGTGAAAAGTTTCCTCATAAAAGGCTGTAACATTATTTATCCGGCCAAAAAATTTTTCCATGCCAACAGTTTTGCTCCGAGCGGAAAATATCTCGGAATAATCCTCTTACCATGATGTATATCCGGCGTTATTTTTATAAACTGTAGCTGCAAGCGTGGCCGCGATGGAATTATGCGGAGTCATTGTTCCAGTTCATTTGCTGCGGGCATTTTGCTCGTTGACGTATGGCTGTAAGACCAGTGGCGTGGGTCGATCGTACTTCGCCATAAATTTGCACGACCCATTGAGGTTTGAATGCTTGCAACGGTCGAACAAAGACGCTAGAAATGTCCATGAAAACCTTGTGGTATGAAGCTTACGTACGTGCGGTTGCTCCGGTTGGGAATAACGAACGGTCCTTTCGGACTAACACGTGCACATTCCTTAACTGCTCCTCGTTTTATTGTAGGATTTGTCACTGTAACTAGGGTAGCTCTTACGAGGCTAATACTTTGTTATTATTTCTGCGCCTGCATTAAGTCTTTGGTCATTTAGAATCACAGCCTTCTTTACCGTTAGGTTTATCTTATTATCGTTAACATAATTATACAGTAGAAAACGGAATTCGTAGTGTAAAAGGTCAATTTAAATAATTTTACTCACATTAATGCTATATTTAAATATCCCGTAATTCATTTAGTATGAAATAAGACTAATTACCTACACAATTACGTGAGTTTGTCATCTAACTGGACCTTGTCATTAGAGCTAAAAAGCCTATTTCTTGCTGTAGTAAATGAAGTGCTCTGCACACCATTCATCCGTTCAGTTCACTTAAACGCTAAATGAGTTTGCATATTTTTCATCTCGTGTATGTGTATGGCCAATATTTACCTTGGGCAGGCCGTAAACAACTGAAAATACGAAACAGATTTTTGCTTATTAGTAACTTTGTTAGCAACAATTTCTTTGGGAAGCCTTATCATTATAACGTCAACTATCAATTCGCAAACTGAAACTTTGTCAATGAGGGAAGACCTCAGATCAATGATGAAGGACTTTGGCTGACAATGAGTAACTACCTAAACAAGATGAAAGATTTATATTATTAATTGAAAAGATGTAATAATCAATGAATACAATTTTGAAGTAATAACACCCACGGAAACTAAACAAAACTTAAGGAATGAAGCAAATGAAGGTCAGTTTAAAATGCATGAACGAATGCATGAAAGAATATAAACCTAAGTAGAAACACATCAAATTACAAGCACATCACCTTGTACCTTCGTTAAAACTGCTCTTAACTCAAAAACGCATGACATAGCACTCAAGTCTAGTTATGCTAGTACGTCAGTTTATAACAACATTAATAGTAAGAACTCCATCGTACAGTTGAAAATTGCAGCGTTGTGGACAATAATTAGAGACCCGGTGACTTTCGATTGAGTTATTTCGGCAAATAGAGCACTGTTTTCTGCCAGAATACAAAGTTAAGTAGAAACACTTTACAGTAGAAGCACTTTATTAAAACTGCTCTTAACTTAACGCATGACACTGGAGAAGACTTTCGATTGAGTTATTTCGGCAAATAGAGCACTGTTTTCTGCCAGAATACAAAGTTAAGTAGAAACACTTTACATTAGAAGCACTTTATTAAAACTGCTCTTAACTTAACGCATGACACTGGAGAATTCAGTTATGCTACTAAATACGGCAGTAAAATTCATAACAATGTTAGTAGCATGAGCTCCATCGCCAAACAGTTGAGCATGGCAGCATCGTGGACGATAATCAGAGACCGGTGGCTCTCGATTGAGTTGTGTCGGCAAGTAGAGCGCGTGTACTGTTCTCCACCAGAATATAAAGTAGAAACACATCACATTAGAAGCACATCACGTACGTTATTAAAACTGCTCTTAACTCAACGCATGACACTAAAAGTCTAGTTATGCTAGTACGACCATCTCCATGAACAGTTGCTCATCGTTGTGGACGATAATCAGAGACCGGTGGCTCTCGATTGAGTTGTGTCGGGTGTGGGCAAGTGGCAAGCGGCAAGTAGAGCGCGTGTGGTGTGAAGTCACGCTCGCAGTTTATGTCTCGCACGCCCCACAAACCCTTCACCTCTTGGGTGCTATTCACGTTGCGAGTTTATCGACTGTTGAATACGAGCGGTTGCAATGTTATATTGTGTCCAGTAATAAAATATTGAAGATTTATTTTTAGTTAATTAATTGATTATTATTTGCAATATTTATTCTAGAATTTTAAAAAAATCTACTCGATCTTGAAAATCTCTATTATTTTAATCGTTTGCCACATCAAATTGATGAAATAATTTAACTTGATATTTTTAGGTATTTTGGAACCGGTTGATTTAAAAGGTAGTAGAAAGGCTTTTTTTCATGCTGCAATTTGTCAAAATCCAATTGTCGATACTGACTTGTCTTCTTCGTCAGTGTTATGTATACTCCCGAAGACACAAATAGATTCTTCCAATGTTTATTTATCATTTTTATTTTAAACGTTAAAAGCGTTACATATCAGATTGTTGGTAAAATATTTACTTAATACTGCCAGTTTTATTCAAACAATACATTTGGTATGAACAGTGCCTTACACGACACTACCGTAGACTAATGCGCCTACGGTCCGAGAGTTGCTATGACCTTTGAAGATTATACGCGACTGTACACGATGCCGCGATGGTTGCTGGTAACTTATATTCACGATAGAAGATTGCTGAGTACTGAATATCATAAATATGTAGAATTTTAGGGTTAGAATCAGTGCCTTCAACAAAATATTTGAGGTCACGCTTATTGAGTGTAGAGTTCCCGGTTCGAATCTTATTCAAAGTAAAATAGTAGTACATATTCGTTTCGATGATTTGTACTGGAGATTTTTGTTCCTAAGCCTACCCTTACCCTACCCTTAGTCAATACAGTATAGTCCTTATATTGTGATAATATTTTATTAAAGACATGATAACATGAAAGTTTTTTTAATAGGTAAGTATGTACATACATATTGAGATAGTGCTTGTTATAAAATTATTTAAACACCAAAAAATTATCTATCGCTCATCTTTTCTTCCATTAATCTGTTAAAAATACATTGAACCGTGAAAAATATGAAAATTTCATATAGTTTTTATTAAATAACCAAACGATGGCAAAAACCGCAAGAACCTATACAGTACCGCGATCGTGATTCGATGGTTAAGCGAAATGCATCTTTACACTTGTACAGTCAAATGCAATATCCCGTTACCTACAAATTCCGATACACAATGAAGGCGTTCAACGATACGATGAACAATTTGGGTTGATATTGTTGTGGGCGAAGGGCCGGCTATGAAAAGGCATTTTTACACTAAGAGCCATTAGAGCGGAAACTTCGCGCCTTTTTAATTGAAATTAGAAAAAACGTTACCGGTGACAGTTTCTAACTGTGAGTCGATGACGTTTCGAATAATTATGTCTTTTAAGGGCACGGACGTAAAAAAAAGACGGGCGTAATCCTAAGAACAAATTCAGTGAAGCACCCATAGTAATACCAACTTTGTATTCGTACAAGTACACACACCCACACATTGACACCATCCTGATATGATATTGACACCATCGCGAATCAAAAATTACAAAATTACGCACACATGGTAAGCGAGCTGTCAGCTGTCAGCTTCACTCTCGATTAGACAAGGTTACGTCCGTTCTTTTTTTACGTCCGTGTTTAAGGGATTATATTTTGGCAGTTTAATAAAGCTCGTTCACAACTTGGTATGTGTATGAATTTTAACGCTATATTATACTCTCACAGTGTTCCGACAGATAACCTGCTCGTTATGAGTGTTTGACTTTTAATTAAATAGAAAACACTGAAGTCGTATGAATCATTCATCCAAAAGGCAATGAATCCAGAAAGAATGAATCATTCAAACCTCGCGTAGAACCTTGCGAGCACAACGTATCCTTACATCAGTCACATAAGGTTGTCTAATAATGCACACTCCTCGTAAACCTCAAAGCGGCAACTCATTTCGGTACATGAAAAAGCCATTTCAACGCACCCGTCTTTCCTCTTCATTGTTGCTCAGTTAGTGGTAGGTCGCTTACAATAGCATCTAAGGTTATCAGACCGAATGATGAGGCCTTCAGATTCAATTCCGCAGCTTTCACCCATTATCTCGCTTTTCTATTGATATTGAGGTCATCACAAGTCAATAAGACGCGTTACGTAATGATGATTGGGATTGGATTTATTGCTTTACATAAATATAAGCTTCAATCATTTGTGGATAAGGGATTAGTTTACTTTCTCTTGTACGCAGCGTAATGTGAACGACTGTTCTACGCTTAGTGCGTAGACGTTGAAGTTTTATATTTTACTGTGGTTTTATATTATTGAGACACATACCGCCCGTTTCTGAGAAGCTGAACAAAACCATCAAGATGTATGTTAATTCAACAGCTGTGTCAAATAAAAACAAGTTTCTGAAATGTTGATTAGAGAAAACTATACATGAGAGTTTTTTTTTTAACACAAATCTTAATATATATAAATTACGTGTCACATTGTTTGTCCGCGATGGACTCCTAAACTACTTAACCGATTTTAATCAAAGCACACTGTGTGCAGTTTGATCCAACTTGAAAGATAGGATAGCTTACATCTCAATTTATAGTCGTAATATTATTTTATTGCAAATTATTTGTCTATTGACAGTCACAATGATCTGCAGGGCTATTCTGTTTTGTAACTCGAGAGCGGAATCCGCGATGTGTGTCAAAATCCTATCATTAGTCGTTTGAAGTTTGAGACTCATCGCGGATTCCGCTGTCGAGTTACGAAACAGAATAGCCTTACTGTTAGCTCCAAACGATTCTAACAGATGGCGATATCTGTTGACTAGATTTATTAAATATTCAATAGATTGCGCTATGTTAAACTTTATAAATAAAAATGAATGTTGCTAAGCTCAAAAATCGAGAATGGCTCAACCAATTCGGCTTATTTCTTTTTGAAGTCTGTCCGGGCAGCTAGTTATAACGTATAATTTGATAGCTCTTTCAGTTTTAGTAATAGCCCTTTCAGCAACCCTATTGATTAGTTTTATTTCATCAGTCATTCAGAAACCGAGGGTTAATGACCTAAGTATTATTAGTCTATCCTAGAATATCAGATAAATAGTTAAGAGTTCGACATCGTGGGTATTTGGGATGTCGTTTGTGGATCTTTGCCCCCCGCAACACAGGCAAAGTGCAAGTATGAATGTGTTTTTATCATTATGATGTTAATGACTCATTCTTTACCTGATAATGATAACGTAATATCATGATGATGTCATGTTATCAATATGCTGTATCGGATAAGCTATTGATTGTTTTGTTCCGTACCTACTGCTGTAATTTATAAATGACTATAAAAATACAAGTGCGAGTTTAAATAAAATAACAAGTGCGTATCAGGCCACGCGCAATGTTAGGGTTCCGTAGTAGTAAGTTTATCGTCTGTTTCTCATTAACTACTTATACTAACATAGCCGTGATAGTTTTCCTTGTTAATTCATCATATAACTTATTTTTGAGATTTTTTTACTTGTCCAACTTCAACCGTTTAGTCGGCAGGGGGGGACACTTGACTCTAACCAAAATTAGGACTTTAAAGCCAAATATTTCGTAAACGGACCCCTAATCCCAAAAATGGTCTTAGAAGACCCGTAGTATTTTTGAAAGACCTTTTCAACGATACCTCGCACTATAGGGTACGTGACGAATAAAAAATTCATCCTCACGTTACCTGTAGGGGAGTTTTTTCAATATTTTATGCTACGATTCTGGAGTTTTAATCAATATGTATATCCATGCCAAATTACAGCTGTCTAGAACTAAGGGTCTCGGCGCTTTGCTTCGGACAGACGGACGGACGGACATGACGAAACTATAAGGGTTCCGATTATACTTCGGAACCCTAAAAAGCAATATTTAATAATTCTGCACAAATATATTGTTACGATATACATACATTACGGTATTAACAAAAAAGTATTCACAAATTGTTTTTCATCAAAAGATGTCGAAATCGTCTGCGCTATTGACCATTCAAATTATCGGAAATGTATTTCGTATCAGTATAGAGAATCTTTAACGGAGTTTTTGGTGAAGTTCCGTTATGCATGTGGTCGACCTATTTGAGTAATTGTCCAACCTTTTACGGCATTGAGTTGTTTTTTGTAATATAGAGTAATCATTTTAATAACATACTGTCCGAGTAAATAATACGGTATTACCATGTGTCCTATTTTTACAATGACATAACAAAGTAAACATCAAATATTGTAATGAATATGGTTAGTACTTTTATAAAAGAACAGTAAATATTAAAAGCAACATTTATTAAGCTCATTTATCTAGATCTAGATCTAAACACTGCTAGACCTCTTCCAAACAACACAATTAATATTCAAAGAGAGTCAGAGATGCATTACTTCTGCCACAAAGTGATAAAGTCGGTCTGAAATGCAGGCGAGGGCTGACAATGTTGACATCCATATCCTTTTACTGAAATGCAAAGTAGCTTCACCACTGTATTGACTGAGTACATATCCATTGCGGAGTCCAAACATTTGAAAGTTCTATTAACTATCAATGATCGCCAATGAACAGCCTATAACTCTAGTATCGTAGAATTGAATTTGTCTTTTTATTCTTATATATTCTTTTCTGCTAGTTTTTGCAAGCTACCTAAATTCTTTCACAATCAATACTATAAACCATACAAGTTTTCTTGGTACATGGAAGCTTTACAACACTATTATAAACCTTAAATAATAACCTTTTCAATACTAATCACATTTTATCGTCTGTCTGTCAATTGATGCCGCGTTCCTCATTACTAAATGTCTTGGCTGCATCTTTAATAATGACTCGTCTCTGCTACTGTGATAATAATAATGAAGGAAAGTCATTAGATACTTGCGGATGGGCAGGTCTTATTGATGGAATGACTAACACCAGCATGTCACGTAACCGGTACATACCGGTATGTACGGTTTCTCGATAGGTACATACCGATATGTGCAATGTCTCGACCCATCTTACTTCCTAATCATTTTCTTATTGCAAGAAAGGTCACGCCTTCCGTGAAGTCACACCTTTAGTCAAGGAAAACCTTCGTCAAATGATATCTTAAAATAACTTATAGTCCGGTAATTTTCATGTTATTTCATTTTGTTAGTTTAGGTATCTTTGTAAGATCTATTAAGCGATGCTGTAGGCAAATTATTCGCGAATTCCGTATTTATGAGCTCAAATAATTCATATTTCAATAGATTCCAGAGCGTCTGCCGATCCAGCGAATAACACTGTAATATTAGGTATCTCAGAATATTTACTCGAGGCATGTATAAGTACGTGTTGGCTAAATTTATAAAGAAAATGTAGGAAATAAGGTATTTAATTTGTGAATTATTTGCCTTTGCTAGATTTGCGAAGTATGTGAAGAGCCAGTAATAGATAAATCGTACGGCGTGTATTCTTCATCATGCGGCGTACATAGAGAGTATTTCTCTGAATCCCGCGATCCGTTGTTACTTATCTGCGATCTATACTATCACGATATAAATAAACCGCTTGAGAACGCCTCACGTTCGACTGATTGTTCCGTAGATACTAATACACATGTGCGAAGTTCACATTCCTATAGCTTCGTCTCTTATACTACCATCTCGAACCGCGTCTCAATTTGACGTGACTACGGCTTCAGATAAAAGCACGTTAGTGTTTGATTTCCTCTTGATAAATAAACACTCGAGAATGCTCAGCCACTTGACGTCACGAGTGAGAGAATTTCGCTCGGTACGTGGCTTGCATACGCTGGTTGTCCATTCGCGGACAAACTTTGCATTCATTCCGGGCTGCAGCACAGTGGCATATATATTTTTACCAACGTCACAAGAGGGAAATTGTCAGTCATTGATACGCACACGATAGAGGTTGCCACTTTCCTCCGCTTATAGTTATTTCAACCGCAATGCAAACAATAGCTCCGGTCACGTTTCCGAGACTGACCGGAATCTTTAAAGAACTCGGATCAATGATACCGCAATCGGTTACAGTGTTAATTTGTGGCGGAAGCACTGAGAAATAACACTCAACAATCTAAATGGATCGGCTTGACTTGACAATTGCAAGTTTTAATTATGACTTTCGAATGACAACTTCCCACGTTCGCATGCTCCAAATACTGCTAATGACTTTTCTTACGAACGACTGGATCAGCCTTTGTTGAATCTTTCGCGTTCTTGGTGTAAAATGAAGCGATGTTCAATGTCTCTATGACCTTATTTATACTTACTGTCAGCAATAAATCTGTACGTGACATTGACAGTTTCAACTCAATCTGTCTTCGGTGATAGAGTTCCTGGTCATTACAGTTATACGGCTGGAACTATCGAGTCATCCATATAAGTGAATGTTGGCTGTCCAGTGTAAAAAAACAAAGCTCAATGTTTAATGGTGGCGCCATCATTATGGCTTTGCGTGAAAATATTGGCGTGTGTGTTCAATGTGTAAAATACTATCCATCTTAGGTACTAGTAATTGGCATAAAAAGTCGTATCATGAACCGTACCATTAGACAAGTTTCGCACTTAGGTACATGAACATAACGAATCGATGTTGATTTTTTTTGCGCAGCATGACGTGTTGTTCGATTCGTTTCAAACACCTCGTTTGAAAATAGAAAAATAAACTTTTGAGTTATCCGAAAAATCAAATAAATCTGATCACGTCTAAGTCCCAAACTTAAGATTAAATAAAGATAATTAAGACAAATTCAGAGACGTAAAATATATGTACATACGAGTACTACTCGTAGTCGGAATAGAAGAAAAGTAGATCAGAATCGAATCGCAATAAAAAAATTGAGTTAGAGAAAACCAATAACTCCAGAAATTTTATTTCGATAAAAAAAGTTAAAAGCCAAACATTATACTATTCGCGACGCTATTACTATAGTTCGAAACGAAAAGTGATCTCGTTTCGAACTCTCTCGCTCTTTGTGCAAAATCCTTGCGTACAACTCTTCCTTTCTAACGTACCCGTCTAAATTTACACGGCCGACTGAGCGTGTATGTACCAATAGGTTTTCGTTTTCAAAAAACAACTGAGCTTAATCTGGCGCTGTATTTCAATACTACACGACATAAAAATGCTTCGAATATAGAACAGTTGTTTTTTAATCCCGTTTAGCTTCAACTTGTGATTCCGCAGCTTCACTTGGTCAACAGATACTAACTTGGGGATAAGGAAGTAAAAAACGCATACCGCTAGCTGACACAGTGTTTTATTGAACGCGATTCTGCCGTTCAGTGTACAACGGTAGGTGAGATGAATTACTCTCGGGAGTAATAACTTAGTGGAACGTTCATTAATTTGTTTTACGCAGGATTTATGTAACCTCATCGTGATTAGAGGGAAATGTAGTTTTTATGTTATTATGGTATTAATTTTGATAACTGAAATAATTAAAAAATGGTCAAGTCATTCGGACTCGGTGGATCGTGCTATTAAATTGAGTGAATTAATAATACCATTACATTATATTTGGTTTTTTAAACAAAATGCTTATTTTGTTTGAGTAAAGCTTCTATCATCAGTGGTCTTGAACTGTTATAAATTATTGAAAAATAATCTTCTTAAAGAATGATACAATAAAAAGTTACAGTTATTTGCTGTGTGAAAAATGAATGTTGCTGACAACCAAATTGAACGTAGCGCAAGCTGTTATTCGTAGCGAAAACCGAATTTTAAAACATTTCGATGCAGACTGAATTTTACTCCGATATTCGGTGAAACCTAAACAGAAAAATAATTTGAACTGGTGTTAAAAAGGAGTTACCACAGCTGTCGAAACATATTGAAAATATTCTCACAAAGTAACGCTGAATTCTCACGAATAAGCACTGATGTTGAGAAGTCATAAAACGATCTTTGATATAAAGCCGTGAGTACACTTTATACTCTAATAACGGTACTAATAACCGATAAGGAGCCTACCTGTTTTAGACAAACGCTACCCGTTTCTTGAATAGCACGTATAAATCTTTACTGATTTCACACGTCATTCGGCCATCAGATACTGGAAATCCGCGTTTTATTGGTGCGAATATTTTAATACAACTTTGTTTTAAACGTACTCTTGCAAAAATTTGAAAAAAAAAACTTGTAATGCTTCTGATATTTGCAAGCAAGCAACAACCCATAATCGTCCCACTGTTGGGCTCGGGATCTCCTCACACAATGTGAGGGGTACAGGCCATAGTCTACCACGCTGGCCAAGTGCGGATTGGTAGACTTCACACACCTTTGAGAACTTTATGGAGAACTCTCTGGTGTGCAGGTTTCCTCATGATGTTTTCCTTCACCGAAGCAAGTGATAATTAACTTGTAATACGCACACAATATTTGAAAAAAATTCTGATATTTACTTAAAGATATTCGTAAGTTAGATATCATGACTTTGAAAGAATTTCAAAATTTGTCGTTCAGTTTGTAGTGGAGTCCATTGAAACACGTTTTTATGACCACTTTGGTTTTAAAAGAATGTTTGATTTGGAAAGAACGCTTGTATGATATATACAATTCAATATGCTAACATAGCAGTCACTGTCAATAAAACAGTCCTGTCCAGAGTACTTGCAGAATCTGCAGCGTCACACAACATACTACAAAATAAACCTGAAGACTCTTATCTCATACATAAATTCAATCTTGTGAATGTGGGTTTGCTACTATCTTTGCCGGTTTCATCTGGACTCGGTACTTTCACATAATGCAATGTTATGGGAAAGATTGTTTGCGATCTATAAAAGGCACATGGTCGCAGTCACGTTTCCACGTATAACGTCGGGTGGTTTACTCGCATAATGTAATTGCTGAGTACCAACTAGACCTGTCTATAAAATAATGGGTTCGTGTACATGTATTATTTGGCCCGCGATGCGGCAGGTAATAATACTCCTTAGTAGCGAAAAAGGTATTGTTTAACGCGAGTATAGGATATTAGAACTGAATTAGGAATAGCGCGTTGAGGTTGGAGTGCAAGACCAGTATTGTTCTGTCTGTTACGACACTTACGACTGTAATGTCAATTAAGACAATTAATTTTGTATTTTATACAACAAATAGATTTATATTATATAATACATGCGACACAACCAGGAAGCTTATTAGTAGATAACAGTATGCCCGTGATCATAGAAGTGTTTATGCAAATATTTAAACTTCGTAATATCAGATATGACAACCTAGAAACTGTATATTTAATCGCGTGGTAAAAGATATTGATACGTATGATCACTGAAATAAAATTTGGGACTTTGACAGCTAAGTCGAATGTCACTGAGCACAATAAAAAAACGTAACCTTAACACAACTATACTGTAACCATAACACAATCTTGCCATCGACCATCGTCACTCAATACGTTTGTAAAAAAATCACAGTGACAGGACGTCTGTAAATGGGTGAAAGGTGTGTGAATTTTTTTAAGGAAGCCATAAAATTATGACAACATTTTTAATTATTGTTATTGTTCTCCTTTGTCGATCTTTATAAATCGGTAACGTGACTCTGTGGTGTTACCATATCGCTGACATTTTTTGTTTGATTATATGTCCTTCACCCATTAATATGTATCATGCGTCACAATTTCGAAAGGTAAAACATTATAGGTAAAACAAAGTATTTTTACCACTATGTCGACGTTATAAATGACTATATTCATGCCAAAACACTTTTCAGAACAAAATTTCTTTGAGGTAAATTGCGGGCGCTTTGTCATGACGAAACTATAGATTCCGTTTGGACTAAGCTATCCTACAAATGAATGTAGAGTGGCACCACTTAAGTCATATGTATATCCCCTTTTACTAAAATAAGTGAATACATGACATTCATAATACCAGTACTTAATAATAGTACCTACTACTCAAACAATTAACTCGTGTTCCAAGTGAAAACGTATTTAACTAAGTATTGCTAATTAGAAGTCTTAAGTCTTAACAGAGAACACATAATAGTACCTACTTGTCTTAATAAGTAAATAGTTCATATATAAGCATACACATGTCGTAGTTGTTTTGTGAATACGAGTCGAGAATATTTGTGGATTCTATAAATATTTTATTCAACTTTAGTAGCAGTATGAGTAGAGTAGATACCTATTAAATTTCTCTATTGCGATGTTAATTCTATACTGTCACTACTTTATTATTAAGCGGTAAGATATTTGAATGCGCTATATACGTATTTTACATCAGGCGGGCCGTTAACTACTTTATTGGCTACTGCAGCCCTGCGGTAATTTATGTCATAAATTCTTACGCAGGATGTTTAAAAATTGTTTTATGCTGTTTCAAGGCTTTATAGTAAGACAAGCTGTACAAGACGGTACATGGTATGTCCTCTATACATTTGACGTAATTGACTGTGGATAATTTTAAAAATTACACTTTGTATATCAGATCATAGGAGAGTAAGACAACATTAAGATTATGAATATGTCAGATTATAGAAACGAAATTAAATTGTATCATACGATTGTGAGAAAAGCATTTTGAAATTTATTACAACACGAAATATCACAAAAGTAGTCGTGGAATAAATCTAAAGCTTAAGGTCTCGACTAATACGACAAGGAATTTTAGTTTTTTGTATTGTAAGTTTGATAGCTTACCATCATTAAAGCTCATAATCTCTAAAGTTCTTACACATAATCTCGAGATAGTCTCTGTATCCGTTATTCAACACCATTTGCAATTTCCCAGATGCCTTGACTTGCAGTGGCGAGCGGCAATTAATATATTCACTGGAAGGCAACATACTTCCCCCTTCCAGTGAATATATTAATTTTATTTGCATCAATCATAAACTAATCTCTCTTTATGCGATTATTTCGTACTCAAAGGTTCTGTTAGTTCAATTAGAAGGTAATTGCTAATTCGTATACTTCTGTATATTCCTGTTTGTAATAAAGCGATAAATTTGTATACGTGTATTCACAAGTACTTACTTCAAATACATTGCTGTACATTTAATTTGACGCCAGTATTATGACCTCTAAGTTTTCTTCATTACTTATGATTCAATTTCTTCAGCGGAAACACATAAAGACTATAGAACTATTTATAAATTTACTATAATGGGTAAATGATGTGGTAGTGCTCATTATATGTAGACCTTCGCAGAGTAACGGCATGCATTCGTCCTGTGAATATTTATGACGTCAACCTACAACAAGATGGCAATAATACGACTGAGCAACAGCATGCTTATGTCTACCTGAATCGAACACGATCATGAGCGACCAAGTCTATTCCGAGCCACTGTTACCCCGTCCTAACACAGGAATATTGGCAGGACTGCACATAACGCTGTTTGCATTGCCTTGCATGCCTTAGTACATACCGAATTAGGACCTATCACAATTCCTATCAGAGGCCTATTACTAAACAATAATATACGAGTTCAACTCTTATCTGCATTTAGTAAGCGCAAATTGTTCCCTAATAGAAATCGGCTTGATCGTATTATACATTTGCGGTTTTACGCACGTTTGCCTTACTTATTCGGCGTTTCAAGTTTGGAAAGTGCTATAAATTCGCACTCATATGGCATGATGACACGAACGTACCCCAAGTTTGTGTGGTCATAGCAAGCACTTGTTACTTCGTCCCACTTACACGGCGTGGGCTAGCGGTCGCGTCTTCACTTATATCGGTTATATAGCCTCTTTAACGAGGTTTATCGTCAAGTCAACTACTCTCAAAAACTAGTTTATGCATCGCGTATTCTAGTTTCAAAGTTTCGTTATAAATCTAAACTTATACAGTAAACATTAGAATTCTATTTTTAATTTAAACTAGTTTTAGAACCTACTACATGGCATATTAAGATATCCGGTACGTATCTATCAGATAATTTTGATCATATGAGTATAAGAAGTCATTAAGAAACGGAGATAGAAAAGGCAATTAAACTTCTCTTCGTTACACATTATGTAGTCTGAATTTCTTCCGTTCATAATTGAAATTACTCGTAGTACTCGTATTAGCTTTATCGCAAGGTGACTCACTGTTCAATCCAGGTGTCGAATCAAAACCAATCTACTTAGCTAAATTAATTTGGTTTTCTCTCATGTGATTCGAATCGTGATAAATGTGTAGGTAGTGTAACTACCGTTACCTTGGCGCCTAATAGCTCATTATGAAATTTTAATCACACTTCTCACGCCAATGTTCCATTCATCGAATCAATTTTGCAGCTAATACAGTTTACAATGTCTACATGCGTCATTCAAGCACATGTTAGTGAACCGGCTATCAAAACAATCTTAACGCTGAATTAATTTCACTTTCGATTATCTTTTAATGAATAGAGAGGTCAGGCGCACTAGTAAACTTTCGCTCGAGGCTACAATATTATCGAATATTATGTATGCGAACTAAAATTCGTTGCTGTTATGACATGATTACACATGTCGTTTTGTTTGTTTTGTTTAACATTAACGTTAACATACTTTTTTGTTTCAGGTGAGTGATTTGCGGATGTTGCTAACGTAAGTTGAGCTTATCAGCGGGTAGCTTCATTTATACTTGTAAGTAGCCTTTAATTTGTAGAAATCGTTGATGGTAATAATGCTAAACATCTATTCTTTAGTGCAACGAGTTAAAGTTGCTCTGTTGTAACTCAAAATTAATATTGCAGTAAATTTTCGGGGTCGTAAGGACTTTCACCGGCCGGTTGGGGACCACTTTGCTTCTAAAAGCGTGAAAAGTTTTTAACGTGTTTCGGTGGCATTGTTGGCGAATCCATTAAGAGCGTTTTAGGCTGAATATCCATCAGAGATGTACAATGTAGCTTGGCCACAAAATTTTACCAAGAAAAATAACCGGCTTCAACGAAATAGCCTTATTGTTAGCTAAGGACCATCAAAAGTATCAAATATCAAAAGTATCAAAAGTATTACTAACATAATATATAAAAATCGCAATATATACATATAGCTTTTATATTTGGGGAATTCCCTAAATTCCTCATAGATCCCAATTATCTGATATGACTTTTGGGAATATTGGACCTATATGAAACCTTTCAAAATAAAATCCAAATCGACTGAACAATTGAGTTCTGAGGAACCAAATATTAAAAAAATGCAATCAGAACGAGAACCGCATCCTTTTTTGAAGCCGGTTAAAAATAGGTGCACACATGAAGGATTTTTTATAGCCTAAAGGGATGACGAAAAAACAGACGTGCTATCTGATGGTAAGTGGTTCCCGTTGCCTATGAACTTGACCTATCCCAGAGGAATCGCCAATGCAACGTCGGCCCTTAAGGAGAACTCTTTTAAAAAAAATTAAGAACCCATCTCATAGCGCTCCGAGAATAACTCTGAAGGAAGCTCATTCCACAATTTGATAACTCTATGCCATCAAAAACAAAACTTGTAAAAAAAACCAAGTCTCGCAACTCAGTTCTTCTACCGTAAAAAGTTGTGAGATCCATGTAATATCAAGTCGGTTAATTTATTCAGTTCCTACTTAAAGGTCCTTCTGTCTTAAGTTATTACGTAATTAGCTAACCTAACAAGTAACAACATCTTATAGTGACCATATTATCAATATTAAAAATCTTTTATGTTTTAAATAAATAGATCGACTTGGCCATCGCATGAAAACACAATATATCTCACAAGTAATACCTACATAATATTATATTAAATTTGATTGTTTAGTGCGATTGCCAAGTCAATCGATTTATTTAAAACATAAAAGATTTTTAATATTGATAATATGGTCACTATAAGATGTTGTTACTTGTTAGGTTAGCTAATTACGTAATAACTTAAGACAGAAGGACCTTTAAGTAGGAACTGAATAAATTAACCGACTTGATATTACATGGATCTCACAACTTTTTACGGTAGAAGAACTGAGTTGCGAGACTTGGTTTTTTTCACAAGTTTTGTTTTTGATGGCATCTCATTTCGTTTTGTAGATAGTTCTACTTTTTTTTCTTTTACAAGTTACCTTTGAACATAATTATATCTAGGTACCTATCTACACCTATTTTTCCATTATATTATATACTGGTACACTGATTCATTCACTGCAAATATTACTTTGTTATACAGGTACAGTAATTCATTAACTGCAAATGTAACTTTGTAATCCTATATATTTATATGGGATTACAAAGTTATTTATGCAGTTGATGTATCTAGAAAACTAGACCGAAATTGCAAAATGTTTTAGTTTTTCCTTGATCTATACACTAAACACTAATTGTGTTCCAAATTTGAAGCTTCTATGTCTGCTAGAAGTGCCTTAGAGTTTTGATGATCGGTCAGTCAGTCAGTGAGTGACGAAATTAAGAAACTTTGACTAGTTATAATTCTTAAACTACTGGTTCAAATTGAATGAAATTTGAAATATACCGTGTTTATACAATGCCTGCTTGGTTACTAAAAATTCAGGCTTCTAGCTTTATCCACAACGAAGTTATAGGGGGTCGAAAATGGCCTGAATTGCTTCGAGAAAAGGATGGTACGGCCGTGCCGCTTTTTTGCTCGACTTGGCGGGGGCACTGCCGTGCCCCCAGATACAACACACACACACACGTGCGATAACTTCATATAAGCGCGCTCGAGCAACGCACACATAAACATAATTCAAGGACACCAAAAATAAGAGTGATCCGCTCAGTATTGTTCTGATTTGATCCCGTTTTTCGTGTTTTGAATGATATCTATATATCTACGTGTGCGACTCTTATGAAGTCGTATGATAAAAATAATAAACGTTACACACTCATAGCCCCACACTAAGATTCCCTGTGTTTTGAGTACCATGGACAAAACACAAAGCAGACCGAAAACAGAAATTAAAACTCATCTTTCAAACAGGGAATCGAATCCAGGACCCTTCGAACGGCGCGGCGATCCGACATAATCTTTGCGCCATATTTCGCCATAGTTCGTCATTTTATGTATGGTAGTAAGTCAAACAGATATGATATAAGTAGCATAATGTAAGATTGATGACTACCATTCTTACCATACCATTTCATTACCATACCATATGTCTACCATTCGGGGTAGTCAATTGGCTCTGAGGACTGGTCTTACTGGCACTGATTATGGCAAGCTTATGCTCGGCAATGTATGTGATGGATGGATGCATCTCAAACCTCTGATGCGTTTGCTAGTTATTACTGTCACATTGCTAATGCTATCCAATTTTGCTCGTTTTGTAATTAAGTTATTTCTCGTTACATGTATTTATTAAATAGCAAACGATACACATATATCCCAACTGTAAAAAACAGTAAAATGTTATCAGATGCAAAATGTATTCGTATTATGTAAAACATATGAAAACAGTGTTATAAAGATAAGTTAATTGCATCTATTTAACGTCTCGCTAACTCGCATCATTAATGTATAATTAGCAAATTAAGAACTAAACACGCGACTCAATTTAACACGTTTGCGTAAACTCGAGAGATTTGCTAGTCACGATTTTAGATAAAAATGTCTACTAAAAATTCATAGTCATCTTTATAAATGGCCTTGCTGTTCCCATGAATAGCGAAATGAGATTGACAGCAGGGTCAGACGAGCACCTAAAATTTAAGTTTTGACACAATTACTCTTCGTAATTACTTTCTCTTAATGCATTCTTTGTCAATAGTCAGTCATTAGCTAAAAGTATTCACAAATTACTATTCAAAATTAGTAGCCACTTTAGTTTCATATAACTTCTAATAAATGCCTTTTGCGAGCGGGCTCGACTACGCTACGCTGATGTGACCAATTGAGCTGTGATAATACCAATGTATTAATATATCTAAAACCATTTCTAATAATGGGATTCATGAGGTATCGCGACTTCTCAGATATTATCGCTATCCATGGCGATATCGATATACTACGTTCAGTGATAATTTTACTGGTCCTATTTCGAAGATTATTTCTTTGAATTTTATTTTAAACTAGTGGATACCCGGCGTGTTCTACTACGCTAAAAAAATTCTGATGATAATGACAGAACAGTGTTTTTGAGTTAACGTTGACATGCGTTGATCTTTACATAATATCTTCAAATTTTTGTATGGGAAAAGTGGAAAATCGATTTTATCAATGGACCGAATGTGCCTAATACATGTTTTAGTGGTCTCAAATAATACGCCAATCTAGCAATACATACAAAAATTTTATATTAACTCCACAAGAATGACGTAATGATACAAAAAGAAGAAGAAGAATGTAATGATACAACCGCAAATTTTTCATTTTAATAGACAGAACTAATGATTTGATTCTGGATATTAGTAAAAATTTTATTATACGCTGGTAGGTATTACATATAGTTTTTTTTTATATGGGTGTCAAATAAAGTCATTTTCTTAGTTTTCTTTGAACATAAGGTCATTTGCATGGTGTTCTGATAACACACATAACGAGGGCATTCGCAGTTTACTGAGAGCGAAAATGACCACTACCAACACTGAAACACCCAATTAACATACTTCTATGCGCTTTCTAATGCAATAACTAATGTTTTTATCGCAGTGAAAATGTCAAAGATGCCATAAATAGATAATAGTATACCCTAATGCAAAGGATTACACGGAAAACTTGTAAAATTTACGAACTTACTTTACTCAAGCCGTTCTTCAAGACAATAATATTGTACTCAGAATGTCCGTATGGAGGTCAGTTAACGAAATTATTTCTTTTGAAGCGTTTAAAACCGTCGCCTCACTTACGAATTCGAGGTTTCCCTTTTAACGCCGAACACTTAATCACCTGTCAAGCCGTTATGAGTTATGTAGAAATAAATCGGTACTTAGAAAGACGCGTCTAAAGTAATTATTAAAAATCGCTTAATCATACCACTTACTATAGTAATTGCTCGAGGGTCCATCACAATTATTCTTTAGTATAATTATATAATATCTACGATACAAATAATTTCTGTATTTCAAAATATAAAGTGAAACGTTTCTGGTGTACCGATGTATCATCAATGTAGTCGTTAAAAGAAAGAAAAATGCCATCAAAAACAAAACTTGTAAAAAAAACCAAGTCTCGCAACTCAGTTTTCCTACCGTAAAAAGTTGTGAGATCCATGTAATACCAAGTCGGTTAATTTATTCAGTTCCTACTTAGGGGTCCTTCTGTCTTAAGTTATTACGTAATTAGCTAACCTAACAAGTAACAACATCTTATAGTGACCATATTATCAATATTAAAAATATTTTATGTTTTAAATAAATAGATCGACTTGACCATCGCATGAAAACACAATGTATCTGACAAGTAATACCTGCATATTATATTAAATTTGATTGTTTAGCGCGATTGCCAAGTCAATCTATTTATTTAAAACATAAAAGATTTTTAATATTGATAATATGGTCACTATAAGATGTTGTTACTTGTTAGGTTAGCTAATTACGTAATAACTTAAGACAGAAGGACCCCTAAGTAGGAACTGAATAAATTAACCGACTTGGTATTACATGGATCTCACAACTTTTTACGGTAGGAAAACTGAGTTGCGAGACTTGGTTTTTTTTACAAGTTTTGTTTTTGATGGCATCTCATTTCTTTTTGTAGATAGTTCTACTTTTTTTCCTTTTACAAGTTACCTTTGAACATAATTATATCTAGGTACCTATCTACACCTATTATTCCATTATATTATATACAGGTACAGTAATTCATTAACTGCAAATGTAACTTTGTAATCCTATATATTTATATGGGATTACAAAGTTATTTATGCAGTTGATGTATCTAGAAAACTGGACTGAAATTGCAAAATATTTTAGTTTTTTCTTGATCTATACATTAAACACTAATTGTGTTCCAAATTTGAAGCTTCTATGTCTGCTAGAAGTGCCTTAGAGTTTTGATGATCGGTCAGTCAGTCAGTGAGTGACGAAATTAAGAAACTTTGACTCGTTATAATTCTTAAACTACTGGTTCAAATTGAATGAAATTTGAAATATACCGTGTTTATACAATGCCTGCTTGGTCACTAAAAATTCAGGCTTCTAGCTTTATCCACAACGAAGTTATAGGGGGTCGAAAATGGCCTGAATTGCTTCGAAAAAAGGATGGTACGGCCGTGCCGCTTTTTTGCTCGACTTGGCGGGGGCACTGCCGTGCCCCCAGATGTACCTATAAGTGTCATTCACAACGCTTTGACAGGATTAAGTTTATTAATTCCTGTAACAAATAAAGATGGTAGGCAGTTGTTCGGCCGTTTTCTGCCGACAATAAAGTTATAAAGGTCTGTTCAATGAAGCGATTATGAAGATATCTGTCGGTAAGAAAAACGTGTTCGCATTGGAATCTTTTTACGCAGCTTATAGTTGCCTTCTTACGTTGATTGTAAGAATATCTCATTGTATGGTATCTTTTGAGTACTGATATAAATTACACGTTTCTTCCCAACCTTCATAGTGTTACAACTTATATAGTTAGTACATATATAAGAAAACGAATCTTCAAGTTTAACATTTCTTTATACAACATCACTAACCAAAGGTTTAATGTATCTTCATTATGTTTTTTGATCAAAGATAATAATAAATATTTAATTTCTAAACATAGCGAAGCCAAATAATCTGAAATAATAAAATATCTTTTGGGTTATGATATCCAAAAGAGTATCATTATAAGACAAAATAAAATAATTTTAACTGAAAAATATTTTTATATAATAGTATTCTGCTTATTTTGTGACAATATTAAACGTGGGCTTAATCACCAGATAACTACGTTACTAAAAAATTCCAAACATGCTGCAGGATTTATTTATTTATTTATTTTATTTGTCACACCAACAAGATATACACTACAAACTTATAAGAGTAGACAAAACATAATTTATTGCTCAGTGATACCTCTTTTGTAGGTGTAATCTACATGATATTGAGCGTCATACT
Source organism: Thymelicus acteon (assembly GCA_951805285.1). Lineage (NCBI taxonomy): Eukaryota > Metazoa > Arthropoda > Insecta > Lepidoptera > Hesperiidae > Thymelicus > Thymelicus acteon. Next base: position 9,845,676 of record OX638229.1, on the reverse strand, counting down.
CACATTACAATAAATACATTACAAGATTACATACACAAGGTTCTTAAACACTACATTTTGCATTTTGGATTCGAATGTAGGACACGAGGCTGCCCTAACTAGGCTATCACTGCTTACGATTCTGTTTTACAAATCAACTGTCAATATCGAAAGTTTGTTGCAGTAAAACGAATTCCGTTACGAATTTACATTTCAAATCGAGAACCGCTACGAGTATTTTAACTACCGTCAAAATTTGTTTTGGATCTACCAAATGGCATTTTCGATACTTATATATCGAACACTATAATTTGTTTAGTACACTTTCTACGATTAAGTAGTTAGTGTCGCTTTCAAAGTAAACAGTGTTTGTCTACATCGTAGGAAGAATCGGAGTATCGTTTCGAATTTTACGATACTTCTGTAATATCTTTTTTATTTGCTTCCGTAAAAATAAACGGTTATCTCAATGTCTATAGTACGTGATTTTAGACATGTATAAACATTTATCGGAAAATGGCTGGATTATACTCTTAAAGTCAAAAACGCATAAAGCCAAACGCGTTTTATGTACACATTTTTCATGCATATTATTTTTTTCTTAAGACATTAGAAAACTAATCGGTAACATAGTACCTTCTAGCAAAATGATGTCAACGGCAACGATAGCCACTTACCATCAGGTGGATCGTCAGCTCATTTTCCGGCTGTAGATATCCTTAAAAACATATTAATAATTGTCTGCCCTATAACTTAAGGTAGTATCCATCGATCCAGATTATCGAAACGTCAGTAAAGTCATTTATATCATAGACCATATGACCATATGTTATCGGGTGTAAGTTATTTATGATGTCTCCTTCGTATATGTCCATGCCACCCGCAACACACGGCCTGTTAGGCCTGAATGATTTTAATAAGTCTTTAGATATTAAATTTATTTTACAGCTAGTGTCCGCAACTTCGTCCGCGGAAGTCTTCGCCTTCGAAGATTGCTCTTTACCCTCAGTCATTATAATGCTTGATTCAAAATAAGCGAATTTACACACACTCTTTCAATCCTTTTCTACCATTTAAGGGAGATATTTTTAAAAATCCAATTTTACTGCTTTCCTACACTTTATACAAAGTTTCATAATAATATACACTCGATAAAAAGTAAACACAAATTTCATACTTCTAAGTCCACTGTTAGTCAGTAATGGTTAAAAATTATTGACAGGAAATCACAAAAACGTGTCAATTAAAACACGAAGAAATAGCTTTTAATTTAGCAGCTTAGGGGACTTACAGAATAATCTCGACATGTAAGTATTTTAACAAACCGAACCCGTATGTCCTTATACGTCAGATAGTCCCGTAAGGGTTTGCCTCAACGGGTGTTATCTATTCTAACAGAAATAAGGATGCAACCGTTACTCAACCGACGTTACGCGTCTTAAAGCGTAACTGTTATATCAGATTTCTCTTAAACGGTAACGTATCTAAGATATAGATTCGCGTACGATGCTGCGGTTATGTCGGCTGATAGTTTGATAAAAACTAGTTTAGCAGTTTAACTTTGATAGACAGGTATTGAACAAGTTTGTGTGGATAGTAACAGCATTTTTTAGAAACGGAAACAAGTTCATTATCTCTTAATATGAATGTAAGGTGTAGATATCAGTGTTTTTATGCCATGAATATCTATGATACAAATAGGATGTTGTCTTCTTTCGTATGCTATCTCCGTTGCCTACGTTAGTAGCACCAAACAGTGACATACTACAGGAAAATAATTTGACATTAATTTATTTCCTTAGGATATCTGAATTGTGGTGCTGCGGCGATTTGATTTGTCTTATTTTTATCTTTAAAGATAAAAAAAGATTTGCCTTAAAACCTACATAATTATTAGTGATTGAAGCTTAAAACAAATCTTTCAATTAGCAAAGACCTTTGAATTTTGCACTTTATAATACACAACTAAGTGTATGCAGTTTTTACCAATAGACAGAATTATTTAGAAGGTAACTACTTACCTTAATATACCTTTACTTACTTTTACCTACTTACTATACCTACGTATAGATGCATAAGTTAAACGTAAGTTTATAAAAAAGCAACTCGTTAAGGGTGCGACTATTACATGGGTGGTCCCATTATGACCTATGTTTCCAAATGCGAAATGATACCGAATGACTAGGTGGTATTGAACAAATCAGTGACAGTGTTTTTTTTCATAACAATAATACTACAATAACAACACTACAAAAATATCAAAAATAACAACTAACGGATTCAGCGGTACCAAACACATTCCACATTGACACGTGGGTTTTTGTCCAGTTAACTCTCAGTTTACAACGATGACTCGATAAAAGCTTGAAAGGCGGTATCACGACTTCTTATCTTCAAAATTTGTCAGGTTTCACCGTTTAGCATCCTCTAGTTTATACAAAGTCCCGTAGACCCCGTAGTCTATAAAAAAATAACCTTACGGTGCTAACGTAACGTATAAGTAGGCATACTAGCCACTGCCTGCGACTTCGTTTGGACTTAAAATGCATAATTAATAAAAAAGTATTGGATAAAATTAAAAAAATATTAAAGCCAACGGTAAACACATCAAAGCAATCAAAACATTAATTTCCAATCTTTTAACAAAACCTCCATACAAAATAATAATTCTTATCCAATGATAAACTTATCCATTTCCAGAGATGAAAAGTATCCTGAAAATTAATTAGGTCTATAAGCGATCTGTGTATCAAATCAATTTATCATTTGTTTCGTCGAAACTCACATTTATAATATCAGTAGGATATCATTTATAATATTAGTAGGATTAACACGAAGATTAGTGACCAACAACCGTATAAGAACTATAAACTTCGGGTCGCGCAATATAACGGGTATTGCCTAATTGATTATCAATAGTTTACATAACAGTCTCGGGTAAGGTCACGGGTTTATTGAATGAGGGTCCCCTGAAACTTTCACGGTACATTAGCCCCTTCTATTTGTTCGAGCGTTTAGTATACAGTTGCCCATACGTACAAATTTAAATTGGTTCCGCTATTCCCGAGCTATGATAGCGTTAACAAGCGAGCCTGAAGACAATGTTTGTACGTTTGTAAGATTAGGATTCTACGGCGCTGTTTGTTAGAGTAGGATGAAAAGATAACGCCCAATCAAGATATGTTTCTACATTTAAATTCAGTTCGTTATTGAACGAGTTAATAAAATAGACATTTTTTTTTTTCAAATAGATTTACAATCTATTTGAGAGAGAAGTAACAGGTTTTTGAGTCGTGAATTATGGCAAATTTAAATTTTTATGTCACGGTTTAAAATAGCAAAAAGTACGGGACAGTGTGAAAGTTTCTAAAAATGTTACTATTTTATTTTTAAACATTTGATTTTTGCGTGTTGCCTTTTTTGTTCCCACGCTAGAGACGCCTTTCCTTAAATATTTTGTTTCAGTTAATTAATTATTTTTTAATAGAAATAATGATTCCGTTAGTAAAATCAAGCTTGCATGACAGTCATTTAATAATTATTTACCTTTGTAATTATGTAAATAAATTAATTTATTTTGTTTTTCTGCTTAAATACCTACATAAGAAATACATAATAACTAATAGACATTGTCGCTAGAATATCGAATTGTATCCTCATTTAAACAGCATTTCAGTTTCAGTAAGTAGGTATACAGAATACATGTTTAGAATATATCGTGTAATAAAAAATATAATATTACTAATAAATAATAACATACGTACAAAGATAAATATATCTATGAGAAAAACATCATTCAATGTTACAAAAATAATTATAATTTGCTTCAGATTTTTTCCGTTTTTTTCGCGAGATGTATATTAATTCGTTTCGCCGCTCGTATTAAAAATAAGCAATTCAATTAGTGTTTCACATTTTTCCGTTATAAAAATATTTGTTTATTATTCTTGTTACCAGTCTTGATACTTTAACACATTTTGAGTTTTTTTACTATAAACATGACACAGCGGATCTAGAGTTTCCGGTCTAAATATTACTCTGTTGATCCATTCGTCATTTTGCAATAGCTGTTCTTGCGATTTAGCGCCCGATTAGCCCCGAGATTACTTGCGTCTTGTTTGTATTTATTTTATGTACAGTCTATAGAATAACGAATAAATAAAGAAATTTGTGCTTTTACATGGACTCGACATTACTTAACTGAAGTTGTGGATATCCTGTTAATAACCCATAATAGATAATAATGAACTAATAATTTATATAACATTTCATCAATTCATCATTCTTCTATTATAATATTGCATCCGTATATCTGTTAAATCCTATAATAAGCAATTCAATTAAAAACATGTTACAAAGTTTCTACGCATGAATTACTAGCTACTGTAGGTAGGAAAGAAAAAAAGGAAAAGCAAAAATATACATTGTAACATTTTGCTGACTCTCAGGTCAGTTTTCTTTAAATCAGAGCGCAAACCACTTACCACGATAGCGTCAGTTTAAACATAGTCAATGAACTAAGCATTATTCCAGCATTCATCATAGAACGAGTCGCAGAACCTGTGGAGTTGTGGACTGAGATCTGAACTGGTTTCCGTGCTATGCCATAATTTGTGCGCGTCCGGCATACGACCGGCATCGCACGTCAATCATTCGTTCAAGGCCATCTGTTATACAGCTGTTGCATAACACTATCTCTGACATCTCATTCATTGTGAAAGACACAATTGAATATATTTTATACTAGCACTCTGGTCGCGACTTTGTCTGCGTTTTCCGGGGTTATGAGTACCCTATATCATCTATACATCTATACAAATAAAATTGGAGTGTTTGTTTGTAATATTAAAATAATCGCTTTTTACGAAGTGCATTTGGATTTATACACGGTAAATATACCAAAACAACATTTTTTTTTAAGTTTGTCCGTCTGTCTGTCTGTTTGTTCCGGCTAATCTCTGAAATGGCTGGACCGATTTTGACGGGACTTTAATTGGCAGATAGCTGAAGTAACAAAGAGTAACTTAGGCAACTTTTATTTAAAAAAATAGTTATGCGATACGAAATTCGCCGGGTCAGCTAGTACCCTATATGAAAATCCGTTCAGTAGTTTGCGTGAAAGAGTGGTATAATACAAATTTGGTAATGAGAGCACACATAAGCAAGACATGAGAATAGATATTTACTACATAAATAATAATTATATGCCCCGGGCCAGGGTTCACAAACCCGGAACCCTTCACTATACCTATAATGATAGGCCAGATCCCCAACAACTAGGCTACAGGGTCCTTAAACAGTTAGAGGAAATGATAAATTAATTTATGCCAGCCACCTTTCATACGCTTTGATTAGAACATGTTATATTCTCTCTCCGATGTGACTTATCATTCTATTGTTAAAGTAACGCACATACGATGAAAAAAATAGTAACAAAATCGTTCGCATTTCCATCTGTCTCACGTGATTCTCCTATACCATTGAAAGCGTTACTACGAATATTGCATGATAATTTTCTACCGACTATTTCCTATTTCTTATTTCTAAAATAACAAAAACATCTTAAAATTTTATCAAATGTGAAAAATATTTTCCACACCTTTGTAATTACGGAACGCACACGATTTAGGCGATTTTATATCACAGTATTCTTAAAAAAATATAATTAATTTATTATTTCTCTTTCTTACTGGAATATTACAATCTATAAACAAGCATTATTATACTATTCACCCATAACGTCTTCAAAAGTTGTATTAACATCATTTTCTTACAAATTCGCTCCCTAAACTAACTTATGAGTTTCGTGGACAAGTTACCGCTATGCGAAAAGTAATAAACGTCTGTGCAGCGCTAAGTAAATTTCAAATATTTGCAAGCGCTAAACGTGGTGGAAACTACGATTGAGTTTATTTTGTAAAAATATTTACAACTTTTAACATATTATGTTTATTTACTCACGTCTACGTCATTTTTAGTTACGCTGTGATCGCGATCCATTTAACTAGATTGAAAAAACATGTCATCTATACATCTATATCTATAGAAATAAATAAAATTGGAGTGTCTGTTTGTAATATTAAAATAACTGCTTTTTACTAAGTGCATTTGCATGTATACACGGTACGTATACCAAAACAACATTTTTTACAATTTTGTCTGTCTGTTTGTTCCGGCTAATCTCTGAAATGGCTGGACTGATTTTAACGGGACTTTCACTGGCAGATAGCTGATATAACAAGGAATAACTTAGGCTACTTTTAGTTTAGAAAAAAAACATAGTTTGTTAAGCGATACGAAGTTCGCCGTGTCAGCTAGTCTTACAATCGTGACACCTGGAATTTTTAATTTTAAGGTTTAATAAAAGTTTTTGAAATTCCTCGAATACTTGAGCAGTATTCCAGGAACTTCTCTGAAATTCCCGAGTACTATGAATAATAATATACTTAAGTGGGTAAATCAAATAGGTACCCATATGTACCATAGGAACATGGTACAGATCTTCTTCGTGCATCGTCCACTCTAATTAAATTGCGGTCTCAATTCTAGACTCCGTTTTCTCCTACGTTCAAATCTCAGCTGTAAACGGAAAATGTCATTTCAGATATAAACAGCTAAACTGAACCACCGTGAATTGTGTAGCGGTGCAATGCGATTGCACCAATTATATTAATTACGAAATGACATTCGTCGGTTTATTGGTGTCCCGATCTAAAAACATACATATTCGTCTCAGTACGGGCACGTATTTTCTACTGATACCGTATTTCACAGGTCGACGTTCTTGCGGAAGGAATTTAACGTCTGTGTCTAATGACACACGGTGTAGTATCATCTGTGTAGTTTTGTGTACCGGTTGCACTTAAAGTTTATTATTTGAGGTAATTCTTAACCGCATATAATATAAGCGACGTCGTTAAACTTATAGCGATTTAACTGTCTGCAAAGACTGAAATGGTTCTTTTCATGAATAAGTATTAAAATAAGGAAGTTGGTAGGTATTTACCTATGGATGTACAAGATTTAGTATTTAACATTTTCAAACTGAACGGCATCGTATAATAACTAATTTTACAATCGTTTTCGTTATAGGTGAACTTTAAGATACTACGTTGTCTGGGTTCTAATATGCAAATATTGTAATATTTACGAATATGTTCACTCCGTTCTTAGAAGTCGTATACATGTCTGAACGATTTCATATTAAGATTTCATACATATAAGGGCTTTAGTGGACAAGCAACACCAAGTATGAGTCGTAGACACATCACTGTTATCTTTCTTTATCTTATCTTTATCTAGATTTCTTTCAGCATTTATAAAGATGGTCTGAAAGAGAACGCTAATTAGTTATAATACACAGGCTTTGTAATTCTCCGTTTCTATAATTTATCTCATTGGTGTACAATGAAGATTAATATTTTACGATTATATAACATTGTTAAGGAGACAGTATCACTTTTACAGTTCAATGTACTAAAATTGATTAGCTTTTCGAATAGATTAACATCTGAAATAAGACTTAATTCATTGTTTTGATACAGTGGCTATAGTTAAAGCTTAGATATTAGCTATTGAAGTTAATACCTTTATATTTATTATTTTATTGACGTTTAACAAAGCCACAATTGAGATGAACAAGATAATTCTGCAATAATATTTCGCAATATTATTTAATGTCTAGCTAAAACCGTGAATGAAAGCAATTTTACAGCTACCTACTTGATAGTGATTTTGGAAATGTCGTGATCCGATACGCATCAGTTGTGTAAGAGAGATAGTCTGTGAAATTGTTATGGATTTCAAATTGAAGCAGAACTGAGTATGATTTTATGCAAAATGTTTTTACTAGATTATTCTGTTGCTAGTTTACGAGTTAACGCCTGGCTTGTAGACAAGGAAAGTACAAGACAAAGCCGAGTTGAGTGATAATAGATAAGTACCGCAAGATCATAGAATTAAACAAAAAAAAATTCAAAATACATATCACAGTACAGGTTAGCAATTAATTCAATCGAATTAAATTCTCTCAAAATCTTTATATATGTACGTAGTAGGTAATATCACCTCATTCACTTAAACAGAAGCAAATTTAAAGTAACTATACAAGTACGCTTAAGTGGTAGTTAAACGTACTTATGTGGAAAGATATCCATCGCACAAGTAATACTTGAAACTTAAAAGTCAATAAAGTAGGTACCTCTAGTATTGTTACAAGCAGTAATTAGATGATTTTCAGGTGGTGTTTGATCAATTAATAAACATAATTAGACTGCGCTTATTTTCTAATTATCTCCGTAAAGTAAAAGTATTCAATACATATTCATGTATTGGTATATTGGTATAAGCTTTCGTTTCGTCTCGGGCAATGTTATTAAAAAATATAGATACGTTATTACGAAGGCATTTTAACGCTGTATGTCAAATGTCAAGCACTTTCTGACAAAAACGAAACCGAGCGTATCGTCTTGTATTGACAGAGCGACTACGAGGAGAACGGTCAATTACCTGTTCTTACGCTCTTCATCGTCGGCGCGCTAGTGACATATCTACCGCTTTTTACATTATAATATCATTGGTCTCGGGTAGGTATATCAATACATGTAGATATTAATTACCGACCGCAGTCTAAAGTTCACGATCGTAACCTCGAACCAGGACGCGCAGTGCCTTACACATTGGTCATTCGAATTAACACAGACGTATTATGTTACAACAATACCTACTTTCCACCCAACAGTTTCTGTTTACGGCTACACTAACCCAGTTCTAAAGCTATGTGCCTAAGGTACTATACCCCTTTCTCTTCGAATCCGCAAGCAAAATACCACTATCCACTTTCTACTGGTAATGCGTTCTGATTAATTAGACACGATTAGGATCGTATGGACCTTAGTTTAACGCGAAAGTGATGTTTGTGTATCTAGGTCCTTTTTTTGGTAAAAAGTGAAAAAAATGTACCTTTTTCGTGTAAAGATTTTGGCAGACGCAGGAGGCTAAGTTGGTATACTTATAAATACCGATTCCCAATAGTAATAGCCAATTCAAACTTCAACATAAATAACATTGAAATTGATCAAAAAAAATGCAATCAAATAATGAAAGTAATAACGCATTTTATGTATGTTTCTTTATTATTGTTTATTTTTATGCTGGTGCTTTGTTGTATGCAAGTTCTTTATGTCACAATAAGATATGAGAATCATAAAGAGATGCTTCTAGTGTGTAATAGTTTCACCCCGATCCTTTTGGTAATAACAATGGATGAAGACTCCGCTATTCCAGACTCTCTTGTTATAGATCTATGCGCCACTGTTGTTGTATTAGGAAATATCACAGACTGACGAGAATGTACTGGACGTCTCACCTAATACTTGTTTGTAGTCTAGTGTGAAATAATACTCTACAGTCAATATACGACCCTTACTCGTTAAATGTTTCTGCAACATTTCGACCCCAGCCTATTATGTTTTGCTTTTCTAAACTAATATTATAAAATAAAGAGGAAGGTTTTGTTTTTTTGTTTGTTTGTTTGTAATGGATAAACTCAAAAACTACTGGACCGATTTCAAAATTTTTTTCACCAATAGGATGTTCTATGGTTTCTGACAATGAGTCTATAGGCTATATTTTATTTAAAAAAATAGGGATCTATAGCAAAACCAAAGAAAAGCGAGGGTGGTCACTGGTATCATAATAAATTGAAAAATTAGTATTTCTTTTAATTTAATTCAATGTATTTGTAACACGTTATATTTATTTTAGATTTATTTAACTATGCCAATTCTCTTATCCATCCCACAATGTGGTTATACAATTTCAATATAAATTCAGATCGATATGGAAAATTATGTGAATTATATGTAGGATAATTTATTATTTTCAGATTTTTTAAATTATCTCCCGTAAATTAATCAAATCAAATCTGCTCTCAGTTAAGAACGAAGTCTTAGTACTTATTATAAGTACTATTATTTCTTCTGTGGTTTTAGTCGAAATCATTGTGAACTATTAATTAACTCTACTACGATATTAAATGTTTCATAATGTCTAGACGTTGATAATGAATTTCTATATTTATAGTTACTTTAATATTCGGTATGTTACAAAGCTTCGGTAGCTGAAAATATTCCGTAGATACAGTTAATTACGTAAGAAGCAATGCAGTAATATTCACTGACGTGAGTAAAGTTTATACCTATATAAATTTATACCTTGTAAGAAATACATATACCTACCGCCGATTTTTAAACATTGTTGCAATGCCTATGTCAGAATAAATTTTTGTTTCTTTCTTTCTTTTTTAATGCCTGTATATCTCTCCGTTACTTCTGAGCTTTAATAAATAGATAATAACATTTATTAAATTATTTGTAAACAATAAATTTGGATAACCTTTTAAAAGTCTACATACATATTATGTTAGTAACGTACTGAATACATATGAATATTCCCTCATGTCATTGCCGACTTTTGAAATTTTCAGCAATAAAACGTAAACAATGAATGATTTAATTTTTTCAATAGATGTATCTAAGCCAATAGTTTTCTTCATACTCCTACATTCATACTCCTGCATGCATTTTTACGTGATACGTGATACCTTACGTGATAAAAGTTCTGAAAAGTGTGACGTTAGAAATACTCAACATTCAAGCAAATTCAACTTATAGATCATCCAGTGCGCACTTAGATATTACATATTTTTATTAGGCGTGTTTTATTTTATGATTATACTCGTTTTATGGTATATGCAAACACATCACAATATTTTATTTGTTGAAATAGATACAAAAAGCAATCGGAACATTATTTACTAACCTCTTAACAGAACGTCCAGTCCATATTTCATTTCCTTTTTATATGGACGCAGATCCATTTCCCGGTACGCTATAAAATAAGTTAGATGTAGGTATACTCGGCATCATTTTGTAATATCTAGATAGATGTTAGATATTATTTTAACATCTATGTCGTTAACGATGCTCTTGACAGTAGACTTAAAAAAATGTACCGATTTCGTTTTATTAGTTGCACTTGTACTAATGCGTTTATATTGTTCATTATAAACAAGGCAGGAATTGTCTTTTAACATTAAAATAACATTTCTTAATAAATATCCTTACTACTCGAACGTTCTCTAAGCTCGAAAAGAACAATGTCCTTTAGTAACGCAGAATCGTGACTCCAGGAAGTATAAACTCCTTCACGGGACAATTTTCTTGGGTGTTCTGAGAGTCGAAGAGATAATGTGATGGCTGCTATTTCCTCATTTGACATACCGAGGTGGCGTTTTTGTTCACTATCTAAGGGTTATTAGTTCGGTCACCGGGAAAAGGATTACTTGTAAGAAAGCGGGTGATAGGATTGCGGTATGCTATTAGTGTGGGAGAAGTTTTCTTCCCAGTTTTTCTACGAAAGAAATATGGCTCCAGCCCCTTTGATGTTTACTGTGCGCCGCACTCAATAAAATATCTACATAAACTTCAAATAAAACGAGGCGTGGATGTGGCCCACATTTATAACTCTAAGTGAAGGGTCTCCTCAACTGAATAATCGTAGGTCGTAATTCACCAAACACCCTGAACTACTATGTCGGTACTACATATATAAGAATTGTGTAGTGGTCAGAATGTTTAATGTTTTAACTTCGTCAAAATGGCCATGTCCACTAATGACCATTATAACGTATGTTAATAATAACCGGCTAAGAACAAGTCGCACTCGCGCACCCAGAGCTTCCAAAAAAAATACGGTCTTCAGATTTTCCCTTTCCTAGTGCCACTTTAATTGTTTCTTGACAATGTGATTCTAATTCAACAGGATTTATCCTATATTTATGATTCCCTTACGAGTGTCAAAATATACTGCATGGACTTTTAATCCTGTTTACTCAAAAGCTTGACTTTTTCACAGCTCCAAAGGATTCCAAACCTGAGTATCGGATATGAATTTCAACTTGATACCTCCATGTTATAGTAATAGCTGACAAATGAATACTACCATCTAATAGTAAATAGTAGACCACGAACTTCCGTATATCATACGCTTTTCATACGCATTGTGGTTAAAGGGAATTGTCTCCGCTTCTCAGCCAACTCACTAAGTCTTTTATTTATTTTACCTTTATCATACCAAGAACTACGCTAGTACAAAGGGCGGATTTAATACTAAGACCTTTTGAGCTAGACCGAGTAGAGAAACGTTGAAAGCGGTATCGAATCTACAAGACAATGAAAAATGCAAGTGCAAAAATATAAAAAAATATAGTCCAAAGGTTAATAGACTTAAAAATGTACTGAAAAAGAGGTTATTGTTTAATGAAATTTACTGACTAACTATAATACAGCAACAAAAATACACTAAACTCTAGGCAGATTCTGAGCTATATTCTATGTTTGAAAATGCTAGAGTTGTTAGTAGGTACTCTTAGTTTAGGTACTATTTTGAAAGTCTTAATAACCGGAGAAATTTTAAAATAATTAAGCTTGTCTGAAAACATCTAGTGCTTTGGTCATCAATCAATGTACAGTCCGCAAAAGTGTTTGGTATGCAGAACATGATATAAAAACGTTCCGGAATGTTCAATAGTACAGAATATAGTGTCGTTCATTATTAATATAATATTAAATCACACCTTTTGTGTGGGAAACATTTACCGCATACCTTACTATTTTGCTCACTGTATCACTTACCACCGTGTATATTTGATAGATACTTAGATTGAAGGGTCAACAAAAAACCAGCAGTAGAAAGTAATCACACATCAATGCAATAATTCCGCTTATTGATCACAATGATTCTCACATAATGAAATCAACTTAAGCATTGTTTTCACAACAGAAAAAAACTATTACCATCTAATTAGAATCAATGTAGTAAAGCTCAAAAACGTTTTTACCTACTCACTATGACTACTTACGCTAATGAATCCCGCTAATAAATAACAAGCCTGGCGCCTCATCTAATGAATAAATCTGAAATTAACTGAATGAATTATCATGAAATCTACTATCTAGTTAACTACTGCAACGTAAATTGACACTTTAATTCATTTTTTTTATGAATTTCATCTTTCGAATTGAACGTGCTATCGTTGCAGATATGAAAGCTATTACCGTAAACAGTAACTGACATTTCAAGTTTTTTTATGACTCAATTTCCAAGACGGTAGAATGGTGTATTTAAACTGACGACCTATTTATTTTCATAGCTGAATTTTAAATTAACACAATATTTCAATATTATCAGTTGAAACCATATTAGAAGTTTTAATAGTAATAGTAATAGTATGCTATGATTGTAACAAAAATGCTGGTTGTTCAAAACACTCATGCACCTTGCTTCGGCTGGGGAAAGTTTAACCGGCGGTATGGCTGTCATCGCAAGAAAATTTCTCGGAAAACATAATAGAGCTACTTTGCATTTGTCTTGTCAACTTACGCGCTTTTCGCTCTCGCGCATTCTTTTAAAGCGTACTTTGAAATTAATTATCACTTACAAATGTGTAGGATAATTTCTTGAATCTTTTACTATCTCGGTAGAGTCGAGAGTCCATACTCAGATTCTATTCCCACTTGTATTGAGCTCGATATCGGGCGATCAGACCCTGTTCCCACTTGTGGGGTATCGAGCTCAACATATCGGGCGACTTTGGTAGCGGTTATAGAATTGTGGCAAAACACATACTTTTTTTCGTGATGAGTTTACCCTTTCTATAGGACCGACAGCCGACAACGAAATTGTATGTATGTGTTGTGTACACACGCATAATTCCATGTGTGTGTGCGAGTGTTGTATAAAAGTGTGTTAATTGGTGTAGTGTAGCACTACTTGAACTATTAAGTTGTTTCGTTATCGTGGTGTTGAAGAAGAGGCCAATAGACCGCTCCACATTGTGTCAGGCCGAATGTCCGACTAGTGAAAACATGCGAACTAGAGTCTGACTTGTACCATTTTGGTGTAATGTATCGAGTTTTTGTAACTCAAACCAAAGGCTGACTTGTAAAGTTAGTTTGTAACACTCAAAGGGAATTCATGAAAAAACCGAAGTTGAGTGGAGTACGCGGCGTTCGACGCGAATGACACATTAAAAACAAACGATACATTACAAAGTCAGTCTACAGCTTAAGGCTATCTCTTCTTCCATTTTGCGAGGAAGACTCAAGTTTACAAGGTTTAAGTAAGTAAATAATTATTACTCGTGGCCATGGATTTAAATAATATTTTTTTTACAAAAAAGTAATCAAACAAACAATCTTCGGAAATAATATTCCCACCAAAAACATAAATGTAAAAAAGGACAGCCAAGTTCAATACAAAAATTATGCTTGGCTGTGGGCTTCGCCGCAAAAAGAATGGAGATCTACATGAGTGCCAAGTAAATTACAAAATAACATTATGAACAAGTATTAAACTCTATTTCTTTGCTTTGTTGGATACCTATAACAATTGCTGTTATTTAAAAATGTGAGATTTTAAAGTAAGTTAGATTTTTAATCTGGAAATACCCTTCAAGTAAAAAGTAGTTTTGCAAATTGCTTGATATATCTTCAGAAGTAACAAATGTAAAAAAATTCAACTGATTTGAAAAACTCCATTTTTGAAGTATGTAGGTTAAAAAGATTCACAAACTTCACGTAGGTAGTATAACAGTACAAAGTTCTTATATGACACCTGGTTTAAATATCGATGACGCCGACGCGACGTTTGGCTGTTTGCCTCCGAAGTACGTCATAAACAATTTATGGTTTATTTTAATGAAAGAGTAGGTATTTCGCTAGTAAAAATATTAACCGACGTGCAAGTTACAAAGTTACAGAAAATAAAACAAAATACACTGAAATGACCTTGTTAATAAATGATTTTGAAATTGATCTCTCAAAAAAAAATCTTAAGAGTTTATTTCTATATCTTCCCCTGGTTAATACAATGGCCAAAACGATATCAGAAGTAAAAACTTTTCACGTTTATAAAAACATGTAGGTCATTGTAACTCTAATCTGAGTTTAAATATAATTTTGAGATTAAATTTCGTTTGGTTTAGCATATTATACAGTATATATCACCAATTCCAATGCAAAGACGGTGCTATTAACCTTATTTGATAGTACGCATAGTTTTCCACTTTCCATGGATTAATAGGTACATATATCTTCATCGTAATATTTTAAAGCAATAAAGATACAAGTGATTTGAAATTAACCTTTTTAATAATGTTTATTGCACAGTAATCTTGTTATATCGCGCGTACTATTTATATTAACATAATAAGTTCCGTGTTATAACTTTCTCACCGGGAGCAACAAAAGTAGTTCTCGGAAAATGAATGTAAACTCATCCAGCTCACCGAGGAATACTCGTGTAATTGATACTGCGTCGGGAGCAATTATATTTTTACAGTGGAGAGTAAAAACTGTGTGTAGCGGAAACTGATTTCTTCACGCGTTTAGCTTGCTTTGTTCCGATGTTAGTGTTGTGACTAGTGATGTGTTACAATCTATTTATACTTATACCATTTCTTCCGTATGTTTGTATAACAAAATGTTTGTATATGGAAAAGTGGTCAATGAATTAACTTCAAACTTAACACAAGATAGTACTTTTTAATAAATTTAATATAGCCTATTGAAGTATGAGAGAGAAACCAGAAATAGTTTATCGCGTTTTTTGCCGAATTATTATTATTTTGCAAAATAAGTACCTAAACCAAAATATCTTTTACTTGTATCTCAA
Organism: Thymelicus acteon; assembly: GCA_951805285.1. Taxonomy (NCBI): domain Eukaryota; kingdom Metazoa; phylum Arthropoda; class Insecta; order Lepidoptera; family Hesperiidae; genus Thymelicus; species Thymelicus acteon. Next base: position 9,829,962 of record OX638229.1, on the reverse strand, counting down.
ACATTAAAAGGTATGCTCTTACCGTGTTAATATTATTAATATTTATATTTATATAATATTAATTCCAATAACATTACTAAACGCTTATGAACTGGTCGGGTTAAAGGTAACTGTTGTTATTACGACACCTTACATAACTGATCTTCAGCCGTTGACCTTTCTTTATTACGCTACTTTTGACAGAATTGAATACAAAAACCGAAAAACCACATAAAACGAGTTTCCATTGTGAGCCCGCCTTAACAATAGTGTTTTGAGATTTGAAAATCTCAAACACAATACCAATGTAATTTCTACAAAATTGCGGTTTCATTACGGCTTAACGTAAATCATCGTGGAAATTCATTTCAATAATATTATGCAACTCTTTTCACATTATTTTCTAGTAATGTTATTATGCATATTAATGGAAATTTTCAGGTAATTTTATTACATTCGAAATAATATAGCCTAGGTAGGTAGGTACATGAAAACTAATCAAGTCAAACGTAGAGCTTGAATTACATGTTCTTGTGACTAAAATTTTAGGCTTTCCTACACAGAACTTAACACCCATTTAGATCTCAATTCTTTTTTTTTTAATTGGCTCTCATTTCACTTTTATGTTTTTGATGAGATAATTATTACCATGTCCATGATCGTGTAGCGTAAATTAAAAGTCCGAATTTTATATTGAAGGCAATGGACTAGGATATCACAATTTCAAATTAACAATAGCGAATTACTTATTAAAAAATTAAAATAGTGGTATCATTTGCCGCATGTAAAGTAAAAATATAGCTTTATGTCGCAGTCACAACGTAAATAATGCTAAGTGAAAATAACATGTTGTTTTACGCTGTCATCCGGTAAATTTGAACATTTCCATAGCTATGACGTAGTGCCGTGCGCCATTTGTTACTGCCACTACTGCCGCGCTAGTCAGACCGCTCGGAGTGAAATATCCTTTATTATTATACCCTGCTGTTTTATTATTGTTTAGAACGGGCTGAAGTCTTAACTATAATTACATGATGTAAAGCTTGTTATTCTAAAATAATTTGAGCTTTAACTTGCAAATAACACATTGAATAATTTGTCTCTACTATTGTCTGAAAGAAAACATTAGTTGTCATTCTTACTTTCGTTAATACTTTCGAAGTCCAGATTTAAAGCAAAAAGTTAACGTATTTCCCGGAGAGTCAACTAGTTTTTCATAATTTGTATATCTTACATCTTTGTTTTTGGTTTACTATTTTATTGTTGTTCTAACTCATCTTGTTATCGTGTGTTTGCATGAAATTATTTATAAATCAGATAGATGATATGGTATCATTACAGTTAATTATATATTTTATCGTGTACGCCAAATTTTATCCAAAAGCAAGACACGGTGACTGTCTCACAATGTTTTGTATGATCATATTAACAAAAACCCAAAAACTTTGTAAAATGCACTTGACATCTACTTTCTTTTTAACCGACTATCTAAAAATAAGTTTCTATACTGTTACCTAATCTTATTTATTGAATATTAAGAACAGAACAAGTTTTAAACAAAAATAGGCTAAGAAAAAGTAAATGAAATTATTATTTTATACCGGCATATCGTTTCGCATTAATGTGCATTATAATGTTTAACATTAACTCAAACATAAAATTCTACAGACATTACTAAATAAACGCTTAAAATTTTCCGCGCAACTCGTATAAAAGACCGATGGGTCGTTACGCGGCTATAAATTCTGAAAACCTATTAGCGGCGAAGCGCTTTACAAATATTCATCTTCACAGAACGATTGAATACGTATGATAGATTGAACGCTTATTAACAGTGAAAGTTCAAGTTGGGCATGTGATTTTATGGAGACCGAGCCGAATTTGTTACTGTCCGCTGCGTGACGTCACTGACGGCCGCGGTTGAGACTTGCGGTGAAGCTTTGACCACAGTACCTAACAGCGGATCGCGTTAATTCTAGATTTGTGATTTTTATAACTTAGAAAGATTCTTAACTTCTGTTTTTCTGCTACCACGTTGTTTAGCGTGATTTTAATGTATCTATTAGTAATCTCCTTCGCTTTGTTTCCTTTACGGCATGTTGAAAGGATATTTGTTGTGTTGAAAAAAACTCTTCAAAGCTACGAGATGATTCAGTTATTACTATGATGATCAGCTATTATATTTTGTAAACAATATTGAAATACGATATGTATTTGAGAACCTGTACCTACGAGTAAGTCAGTACACAATATAGTAATATGCCTGTTTCATGTAAATAATCGACAAACAACTAGACGTGTCATCTGATCGTAAGTGGTCACCGATGCCATGACCTATGAGCTGCCGGGGAGGAAACAAGCGAAGACCCTCATTATTTCTAGCTCTCTATCACTGCGACCAAAACACGATTATAGCGTATCACGATCGAATTTAGACAGGAGAGTGATTAAAAAACCCCGTACACTGATATTCACCAAACATAGCTAACATTCTTCTCGATCGCACCAGCTTTCGAACAAAAACACATCCACCTCGCTCAGGAGCTACGATACCAACGACCGAAACTGACGACCCTGGAGCCTAGTTGGTAGTGACCCTGCCCGCAAAGCAAGGGGTCCCGGGATCGATTCCCGGCCGGGGCAGATATTTATGTGACAGATAAATATTTGTACTCGGGTCATGGGTGTGATTGTGATGTTATATGTGTTATATGTGTAGCCCATGCCACCCGCGACACAGGTAAAATAACTTACCTAACTAACTCCTTCCTTCAGCATGGCTCGCTATAGAACTTGGCTTGGTCCCTAGAACAGATGGAGCTTCTTAAACCCCAAGCCCATGCTACCTTTAACATTTTACGTAGCGAGGGTCGCTTGATTAAGAACGGTCATTTTTCATTTCATCACTACGCGAAGTCGGGAAATTGATATAGGCGAAGCGTTAGAGCGTAGCGCGTAGGGTTGCTGTTTGCTTAGTAAGTGAATAATAAGATTTTTATTATACAACTAGCTGACCGGGCAAACGTTGTTCTGCAAAAAAAATTTTAGGGGTAGGGGGATGAAAAATAGATGTTGTCCGATTCTCAACCCTAGCCGATATGCACGCAAAGATTCAAGAAAATCGGTCGAGCCGTTTCGGAGTAGTTCAACTTCGTGACACGAGAATTTTATATATAAGATACAACTCTTTTTACTAGTTTAACAAGCAAGAACTAGTTCATTTCACAGGACATTCGTAATAAACAAAAAGTATGCACATAATTTATCATTCTATGCGTTAAGTTAAATTAATTTTTAGTCCCACTTCCATGCTTTTTGTGTGCCAGCTTGCAAATGAGCCTTACAGTGAATATAGGTGATTTTTTCTCGATAATTGTCTTTCCTTTTGTTTGACTTTTCTCTTAATGGCCTCCATTGTAGCCAAAGTTTTTGTATGGGTCGAGAAGAATACCGCTTGTACAGAATACTCGTGGTATAGAGAATTTATTTCCAAGAAGGTATATTGTGGCGGTTTTAGTCACATACATCCTGACCAATTAGGAAAATAGTAGATAAAAATTAAATTATTATCACTAATAACTTATTGCTATGAAAGTAATGAATGAACGGGCATGCAGTCCGTTTTCCATTAAATGGCTATTGTAGTAGTTTATAAACAACGGTTTTAGAAACATTTTAGATTGGTGACTCACATATCTAAACTTCTTGTTAAATTCCAATATATACTTCATCTTCTTCCTGGAGAAATTTTTACATAGCTACCGATAAAACTCAGACAATGTAAGAAAAATATTTAAAAAAGGGTAACACATTTTCATACACATTTTTCAAACGTAAATCTAAGAAGAAAAATACGCACCATATTTGCATAGTTTATCATAACAGAAATTTTCTTACTACTATATCTACTATGCTTGAATGAGGCGGTTTACGGCGCACCGGCCGGAACATTTCGCGTTTTTCTGCAACTTTTTCATATTTTTAAGTCTCTTAATAGAACCGTTTGTAAATAAATAGTTCATATCAATTTGCACTGTTAATGTGGGAAAGCGCTATAAGCTAGAGAATGTGCGGATAACCTTTCTCCGAGGGCTCATTAGGTGAGATTTATGCGAAGTCCGGCCCGCCTCCACGACAAGAGTTAGGCCGATATCGAAAAGTGCCATACACTGTTTTATGCATACCCGAGCACTCCACGCTATTTATGTGCAACAGGTAAAATTCTATACGACGAGAAAACGGCTAGAAGAGGAACGGAAATATTGGAAGTATTAGACTGTAACGAACTTATAGAGACGGTCGATAATCTTTTAAGTTACTGACCTCTTTCTTGGTTTGCTCGTTTATCTTGACGTGCGTCTGCTGCGGCTTGTCCCGTAACGGTAGATAGCCTTCGCGGCTGTCCGCGGGCTCAGCGGTGCTGTCGGCCAGCGTCGTGGACTCGAAGGTCGCCGTGGTTCCCGTGCCGGCGTCCGTCGACCGAGGTTCAGGAGCGGTACTCAACGTAGGCGCCGCCGTATCTTTCGCGTCTTCGGCCGTCGTCCCCGAAGTCTCCGAAACGGAAACGGTCTCCGTACTATCGGTGTCCACGTTACTCGTCGTCTCCGTATCTTGGACCGTTGGCGTCTCCGTAGTTCGCACGATCGTCTTTATCGTATAACGCTTGGTTGGACGCTGCGTGGTTGACACTACGCTCGGCTTCGATGCCGTGGTAGGCTCGACTTTCGATGTTTGAGTTACTTTAGCATCGACGGTGGTTTCCTGAGCGGGTGTCGATTTTTTTATTTTTGAGGGAGCGGTTACGGTGGGATTGGTTGCGGGGATGGTAGATTTATTATTGCTAGAGCTTTTCCGAGCGACCGTCGTGGGTCGCTCCTGGTAGGTGGTCATGGTGGGGGTGTTGTCCAGGGTAGTTTGTGTATCGGTACTGGGCGGCTGTCGGTCGGCGGGTGGGTCAAGGTTGGACTGTTTGGGAGTTCGAGAGGGCGGGAAGAAATAGTCCATGATCGAGGGGGATCGGTTGTTGTTGTTCGGGATCCACGACCAGGGGTTGAAGTCGATGAGGCGCGGCCGCGGGGGGTCCGGGTTGGCGACGGCGGCGGCGAGGGCGGCGAGCGCGAAGAGAACGATCGAGAGACGAGACATCGCGGCGTGCGCGTGCGGCCGCGGCGACGATCTAAGCGGGACTGCGCAAGCGCACTCGCCCGGTGCAACCTACCACCGCTCACCTACAATTCGCCCTATGGGCTCGGTGCACTCCCATCGCTGGGAACGTGCAGAATAGAAAAGTAATAGGTTCGCGTAGATGCGCCGCGATCGCTCCGGCTATTTATAGACGGTTATTACACAAACCCTTAATGTGATTAATGGTATCCCTGCGGTTCCGCACTGATGAGGGAGTTGGCGCTTGTCAGATGAGTTAGCCGGGTGATGTTACAAACTTAAATTTATAGCTTTGATACTGTCGTGATATTGAAATCTTTACGCGTCGCTTACACGATGAAGCTTTAAGCGGCTGCAATTTTTTTCATGTAAACTGAATATTTGCATAAAAATAGTATAATTTTAAACTAAATATTTATTTCACTACTACTTCGTACAAATTTGCTAACTCATACTGCCCTGTGGTCCGATCACCGTTATCCAATCTTAAGATCGGTTTACATCAAGCCAATGGCAATGTGTAAGCTAAAACTGATAAAAATCAGAATACTATGCGCCACCGCAAACCGTGTAATGGTCGCCAGATCATTTCTGCACGCTCTATTTACAATGTACACAATATTCGCAAAATCCGAATACAATGGATGTTATAATAATCTGTTATTGTACTATCGTAGAGCATCCATCAGGACAGTCAATCTATTGTACAATGAATGAACTAAATATTGCGCATAGTGCAGTTTTTGCACAATCAAATGGATGATCCTTTCCGAAAGCTCGTCGCTGACGGCAGTTAGTAACAGCATCGAAAGAAATATATTAATTACTACAAATAGAACTTATGTCCTATATGTTTGTGTATGCCAGAATACATTAAAGTATTAAATTAAATTGTATTTATCGTGGAATACTGTGGCAGTCAAGTCCGTAAGATATCCCGGGTAACGTACATACTTACATAGGTAGTTTCCGTATTTTTCGGAACAAGTTCAGGTCAGATGACTGAAAGCAATTGCGGATACCTAATGAATAAATGAAATAAATTTTGATGTTTCATATGGACCTGTAAAAAATTCTAGTTAAGTATAATATAGAGATATTAAAACATATATGATAGCTAGATAGAAGTTCTGAACAAGTTTGGCACAAAGGACGTGCGGGTTTGTTGGTATAACTATACAAGATTAAGAACTCTAACATATCTATGTTCCTGCATTCAAATTACTTCACATCTATACATACATAGGTATATACATCCAACACTGGTGCATATATAGATAGAATACATTACAGAAAACAAAATACGCGGCAAACTGACACAAACTAACAAAGGGAATATTTTAAAAAACAAACACGACACATTTTCATGTACCTATCTAAATGGTTCAAACTCATAGATGCAAACATGTGGCAAATAAAAAACTACAATTTAAAAATACAAGACAAGAAATTATCGATATAAATTCGAAAAAAATATATTTTAGTAAGATATTTCAAAAATCAAGGGACTTTATTTTTTTTTAACGAAAACCTATTTTTTTTTTGGTTTTCATTTTGTTTGTTTGTTTGTATACGGTGAATTATCTTCAAAATGGTGTCATTTGAAAGCTAGCAAGTTTACCTAGTTAATTAGATAAAAAAGTTAATTTTTATTTTTACCTGCAACTTCTTTTCTTATATTTCTTATCTTATATTTGCACATTTCGTTTGATCAAGTTTCAAAAAAACACATTGTATATTATGTCAGTTAAAATTATTTTATCCTGAGTTGCAAACGATAACCATCAATCCGTACCTACAGTTTAATTACTTAATTATAATAAAGAAAGTCGAAACATATTAGCCCAATAGATTCAAATGTTCTTTACATAATGTAATTTGAAATTAATTCAGTACCATCTGCCTTCATTATTCGGTTCTCTGATAAATTGAAGCAAACATAAACATTGCCTGTATGCGAGTAATTAAGTTGTGTTTTTAGTTATATTGATAGATGTATCGGGACAGTAGTTCCACCTATTAGCCTAGGGGCTTCTGTATCTAATTCTACTGTGGCAGTATTTAGTATTTTAAAGGGGTCTTTATGACTAAAGGGCTAATTACATTTTGCTAAATTTCGAGAATAGTTATACATTGCTGTATTATTAAAAAAAAAGCAAACGTTTTTTATCTGTTTTAATCGGCTATGTATTACAAATTTTCCGAATCTCACTTTAGGAAAATGTTAAAAGAATTACAAAAAAAAACCACATGTTTCTGACGCTTTTAATACAAACTAGTACGACAAATTTTATTAGTAGAACATTGAAAAGTAATAGCAATTTCTAATGACTAAGATCACGCTAACGTGTCTGCTTCCATAAGTTAGCACGCCAAATGGTTACAGCACTTTGCATAATGTTAGATAAAGTAGAGCTGTAACTCTGAACGACTAAGCTGGAACGCAATATGTAACTGCTACCTTCCAAGTATGGAAATGATAGATTGATGGACTGAGGACTCTCACCAGTAGATCAGAATGTAAAAGAATTACCTACATTACTCTATGTAAATAAGATAAGAATAATTGAAATGGACCTCGTGTCAGGCAAAATAAAATCATCCCCAGTTTGCGCGTGTAGGGATGGTAACTTGAATTTTTTTAAGATGTTGTTTTAGCACTATTAAGTCGTAAGAGTCATTAGAAACTCATAGCTAGTCCGTGGACGGACGGTCTTGTAGTTAATAGTATCAGGCGTTACTCTGCGGAAATCCTTTGTTATTAAGTTAGTATTAGTCTACTTTGCAACAATCCGCGGTTAACATGTATGATGATATATACTTTAAGACGGTCATGTCATGATGAAACGATGAAGTTTTTGCCTACGGAGCTATTAATAAACTGTTAATTAATAAGCTATTAATTAATTAATAAAAACAGTTTATTAATAAACTGTAATTAATAAACTGTTGTTATTAATTTCCTGCTTTACTACTTTATGGCTTCAACCCATTATTAGCCCACTACTGGGCACGGATCTCTCCTCTTGAGGAGGCCTAGAGCATACTCCACCACGCTGCTCTAGTGCGGATTGGTGGAGGAGTTAGTGGCCAACCCGAGTGTCAGAAGTTTTCAAACTGCCCGGGGGCCTCCGACATGGTTTAACGACTGTTATCTTATGATAACAACCGGGACCGACGGCTTTACGTGCCCTCCGAAGCACGAAAACACTCAAGAATTTTTTGCCACTAGCGGTCACCCAACTACTTTATAATAAATACATATATCTAAGCAACATGGTGCTATACGAGTGGGTACAAACCTATAATGTAAACATTTATTTGTGAAAACGATACAAGAACATAAATTCTTCAAGTATTCCTCCCTATCCCTCCTATCCCTTTGACAGCAATCAGGCATAGATCAAATCTTTATTTGTAGCTTACCAAACATAGCGCGTCTAATTAACTTTACATCTGTTATCTACCGACGGGTAGTTAAAGTACTGATGTACTTGATAAGGCTTGGTTCGTACTAAGCGATTCATTGCAATGTTAAAATGTAATCTAGTACCTTCCTAGTAGCGAGTATTGAAACTCAATTCATAATAATTTTACGTTTTAACTTTACTGTTTTTTTTTTATTTCGGTACCTTAAACTTGTTATTCTCATGAATAACAGTAGGTTTCTATTTTGTATCAATTCCCTAAGGTTATTAAGAAAAATTTACCAAAGAGGTCTGGCATATCTTCAAAAATACGTGGCAGTACTTTTATTATAGCTGGAAAAAGAAAAGAGCTTAACGACCAATAATAATAAACGCATTGGGATTCAAAAACCCTGTTAAGTTTGAACACGTAGAGCTACTAAATAAATGTATATTGTACATAATAATATTACAATTATTCCATGCCTTAATTAGCGGTTATTAAAGTCCATGAAGATAACCTCCTACCCATGTATTCATAAAAACAAGCAAATTTATTCACTTTTATGAAAAACAATTAAGATAAAACATATTATAACAGTGCAATAGCTAAAATAGGTTTATTAGGTTTTTATGAATAAGACCGCCAGTATGTAAAAGCCTTCCAGTAGCGTCCGGCAAGCAACCAATTAGACACTGACCTGCACAATCTCTATATCGCCGCCCCTCACTCACTAAATACGTGTTCCTGTACCTGGTCTAACTTACGTTTCTACTGCTTTGCAATTTACATATGTAAAACATGTTTTAGGACGCAAATCTTAGGGTACATTTTCGTTTGAACTGACGTACGCTGCGTAAAATTAAGTGACTCGATGCTGATGCATCTCGCAATACACAGAATCACCAATAATCCAATAATGGCTTTAAGGTCAAACCAGCATCGCTTGCTGAAGGTAAAGCTTGTTGACCAGCGACCATGCAATGACACCAGATTTCTTCATGAATGTTTCTTGCTTACCCAACTTGCATAACTTTAAAAATATCAAAATGTCTTCATGGCTAGTCATTAATTAAGTGGATTTAGGTACTACTGTATTCTTGACTGACAACGCGTCGGTGATAGAGTATTTGATATGGATATTAATTGATCGTGATTTTGTTGATGTACCTTGTTACGTACAACAACAACAATCTTGTTGTAGTATTGGGGCGGCCAGTAATTTTTTCCCACAGTACATAAATAAAAAAGAAACAAAAATCATTTATTCATGTAGGTATCACTGGTACACTTATGCACGTCCTTTTTTTTAACTCTGGTAGATTTTCGGAAAGAGGCTTTGTCATGTAGGCGAAGATACGCCACGCTGTAAAGAAACTCCTCAGCACATCTTTTAAACTAATGAAAAGTTGCAGAATATATTCTCACCTACGCGGAAATGGATGCGGCAGTAAAAGACTCAAACCTTAAAAGGCCAACGCTTTTACAATGGCGAGAACTTCCATCTTTCAATCTAACTTCTGTTCATAAAATCTTATACAATGCGTATAAACTATAAGGTTCCAATTAGACGTTCCATAATCTTTAGATAGTCGTCGCTAAGTAATAAATATTTGTACGAGATTGTCACAAGTACGTTATATCCGAGCGACTGTGTTGGGGTTTTTTATTATCATGTGCGCGTTGTGGCAAACCTCAACCTTCTTTAGAAAGTAAGCTAACTATAAGCTTAGAATTTACATCGTATATTTTCGTATTGCAAATCGAACAATAAACATGAAGATTACGTTAACTTTAACTTGCGAATGAACTTATACCACAGTTTATTGGCCTTAGAGGATTTTTGCACTTTCGTTTGAAAAATGAGGCATATCTTTAATAGGCGAATCCCCTGTTTCATTATCTTTGGCTTTCGTTTACGATACGGCGATGACCAGGATTAGATCGTGTGTTCGTTTGTCATTTACCTATAACATATTTAAATTCACGTTATTCGAGCCTTACTCCTAATAATAGTTAATGAATTCAAAAACTTTATGATTACGCCGATGCCACAATACAATGTCTATAAAAATAATAGTTTCTGATATGCCCCAAACTTCTGAATGATGGATCTCTCCTGAACCTTTCTACTGAGACAAAATAGTGTCTTTCGCCCCATCATGTGAACAACGTCATGGGATTAGTGGTATAGATCCGTTCAAACCCTGTGCAATCATTGCAAACTGTAATAAAAAGTGAAAGACACGATACTTCCTAGAAATTCACTTGATTGAAGACAGTCTATCCACATAAAGATCTGCATAAAACACACGTAATTGTAGTTTTCGAGATGAAATCGTATTTTATTCATGTGACGTTTACAACCAATAAAAAAGGGTTTAAGATCGTGAAACGCGCTTCGGTTCTGCTGATAAAAAAGGAAACTTGCGACTTAAGTTTTATATTTTTTTTCGTGTGTATTACGTTTCTCGTTTCTTGTGAATTCGTAGTAACATTACGTATCAGAGTCAGTGAACAAACGCTAAAGAAAGTTAAGATTGCAGTTCATGTGCCTTTATGAAGATATACCTACCTACTGTTATTATTAAAGATGTGGGCAAATTATTCACACAGGTTAAAAAAATGTTGATAATTGTGGTTAAAAAATTTGATTGAGAAAAAAAATGGTTGTCTGTAAAGTCAGTTTACGGACGGTAGTTTAACGTGACAACGTCATGACAAAGCTCTGCTCCGCTCCGCCCCGCCCCGCTCCGCTCCGCCCCGCCCCGCGCCGCTGCACTCAACTACGATCGCCTACGGCATCGATACGCCGATCGTAGCCGATCGTGCCTCTCTCTCTCGATTTTGCCGCTCTCTCGCTCGCGGAACGGGACACTTTTTCGTGCATGCAGCCCGTGTTCGTCGATTTATAAGACGTTATCACGTCAAAAAACAACAAACTTTTTTCTATATTTTAATGTAAATATCTATGTAATATGAGTCCGTTATAATTATTACTTTACAGAAACGACGTTTTACGTCTCAACGTTTTCGGGTTTCACAACGAGTGAAATCACTACATTGCTTGGGTAAAGTCATCATTTTCAAAACAAACGTTCATCGTCAATACAATAGAAGATTTTCAAGTTTCCTGTCACAAAACTGGAAAAGTAAATTGTAATGATTGTAAAGACAATCACGTCGAAATGTAGGTCTGTACTTCGACCATTAGATGAATTTTACTTTTTAGAATTGTTCACTATTTGCCATTCAAACTTGACGAAATGTATTACGGTTTCATTGAGTAAAGCAGTAATGGGATTTTACTTTAAATTTGTTGACACAAAGACAGGACAGCACTTATTCTCCACACCATCGATCAACTTTCAAACTTACTCAATTTTCTCTTAAGTAAGGTAAGCTTACCTTACCTACTTTAGCTGCTTGACAATAGAACATTTATTATGCCACAAAGTACTTACTTGAGTAACTTTACTCTGTGTAGTTTTTGTATAGATATGTGGATCAATAACGTATTAGGATTAATACGGGCTTCCATTCATATTATAGTAGTAAAGTGTTTGTTAATCACTTCACAGTCTAGTTTATTAATCGGGGAAGAGCCTTTATAAATTACAAACTTAACACATTGAACTATCGACCTCAATCTAAACGTATGACCTCAAAGATAATATGCAGATACAATAGCGCAGAAGCGGCATCCGTCCTATCAATTACGCTAATCTCGTTAGAGATAGCCGGCTATGGAAACCAGGGCTTTATTACTTGCAGTTTTAAAAGCGCACGGGTCCATTCTCATAATAATCAATGTGATCACAAAGTAAAAAATAACAGCGCATAATGACCGCAAGCCGAGGATAATGGTGCGAACACGCTGAAAATACTTTTACTCGATGATTTTATAACATCCCGAGGCGTTGAAAACACACGTAATTACGTCTCAAACCGCCTAATTCCCTTTGTATCGGCTGTAGAAGTAATACCCTCGTTCGGGTAATATTCGAATGAAGATGCCATTCACGCTTTGTCAATTCAAAAGCCACAAATACGTGAACGGGTGGGCTGAGTTGACCCAATTTAAACTGACAGTTATATATTATTAGTAGAATGTGTTGACGATATTTTATTGATGCCGGTTAGAGGTGGTGGTAATGAGAAAACTGTAAACTGTAAGCAATTTTCCTTTTTCTGCGTGTAGCCTGTGGCCATCGCACTCGGATCGCCTCGTGCGAGTTGATTTCGAAATGTCTTAATACTTGATTTTCAGTGAAATTAATTCTAATTGCAAATGTGGGCGTCGCTTGACACATGCTTGATGCTGCGTGCTATGCAACCATAACCTAACTGCAGTAGCATTTCTTTGTAGAACTATGGTGAAATTTAACTGATTCGTCCTTATTCTATGAATAACAGTAGATAATATACCTACATATATTTAAGTTTATTATTTTCCAAAATAATTCATTATTTTTGCACCTCCCTGCACTTACATTAAATAGTTAAGGGGTCATCCATAAATTACGTCACACGTTAGGGGGGAGGGGGGGTCGATGTTGTGTGACAAGGGGTGGGAGGGGGTCCTAAGTTTCGTGACGTCATATTTCAAAATTGAATAATTAGTATGTATAGGTAAATATTAAAAAACAATTAATGGAAATGAAACTTATTTCGGAACTGGTGTTTTAATTTAATAATTTCTAGGTGTAAAATTGTATAATATGTGACGTCACACTAGGGCTTTGAAGGTCTCACAAATGTGACCAGCTGTGACAAGGACGGGAGGAGGGGTCAAAAAGTCGTCAGAAATTAGTGTGACGTAATTTATGGATGGCCCTTAGGCCCTTAAATAAAAACATTTTAACGAAAAAACCGCCAAGTAATAGTCGGACTCCGCACCGAGTTTACTTTTCTGTTGGTGCCAAAAAAATCTATAATTTTTGCATACCTTAATAACTTACGTAAAGTAAAAAAACATATATTTTTAGTATTTTTCGTAACAAGGAATTCCAAGTCTTTATTATGAGATCTTCGACGAGGGTCTTATGATACCGAGTTCGAGTCGAGAAATATCATCAACATAAATAAATATCTGAAGATAAATAAAAATCTGAAATAAGCCCAAATACAAGGTATGGTAAGGTTTATGTAAACCGCTAAGGAATTTCCTTTAATGTCTTCTTTTTCCACCATTAGATGAAGTCCAGTCAACTGAATTGAATTACAATTGAAGTACAATCAAATTTTCTTGGTTTTCTACCCTGAGTAGATTTTTTCTAGACTATGATCTGAAATAAAACATAGGGTACTTACTTATTACCCTGGAAAACGCGGGCAAGTCGCGAGCAGAGCGGTAAAGTGTTGAAAATGCTGATATCTATATATACTAGTCTATATATATAAAAGAAAGTCGTGTTTGTTACACTATTTATAACTCAAGAACGGCTGAACCGATTTGGCTGAAAATTGGTGGAGAGTTAGCTTAGAATCAGGAGACGAACATAGGATACTTTTAATCCCGGAAAATAGACCTTTTCCTGTGGGATAAGGAAAATTTTTGTTATATGTAGTTGATAGATTAGTTATTTATACAGATATCAAATAAAGCTCGGGGATGGATATAGGATACTTTTTATCTCGGAAAATAGACCTGTTCCTGCGGGATAAGGTAAAATTTTGTTATGTGTAGTTGATAGATAGCTATTATCGGGAACGGGAGCGGGAGCGGGAGCGGGAGCGGGAGCGGGAGAGGGAGAGGGAGAGGGAGAGGGAGGAGCACACAGAAACTATAACGGCTAAGAACGGCTGTACCGATTTTACATTCTTAGGCGATACGAAGTTCGCCGGGTCAGCTAGTATTAGATAAATACTACCCTATTAATCAGGTATTACAACCTATATTAATACTACCCGTATTTAACAGGTATTACAATCAATATTAATACTACCCGTATTAAACAGGTAAATTATTACAACCTAGTATCAGGATCTCTACTCTACGCTCCTACCGAGCGTGTAACCAGACAGGAAAAATTGAACACCGTTTAGAATTAAAACAGTGGAACGCGGTCGCTCTAAGATTCTAAATATCCGTTACTTTGTAAAACTTACATCTTTCTGCCGTAGAAATAGGGTTTAAATTGGTGCTGGCCATAAGTTAGTGGCAAAGTTTAATAAATAGGGTAAGCAGTGTACAATGATTGGCCCTTTATGGTGATCATTTACTTTGACAATTTCTTGTTACAAAATAAGGTTTCCAATGTTGAAACATTTTTATGTTAAGTTGTTCCTTGGAAAACTGTTAACTTAAATTGATAACCATAATCATATTTTATTTCATAAACAACTTTAATGCAATAAACATAAAGAAGGGATCAAAAGTACAATAAATAATAAATAAATAAATAAATAACGCTTCACACTCATAGCGCCACACTAGGATTCCCTGTGTCGTGGGTGCCATCGACAACACACTAGACAAGGACATTCACACCCAGACCGAGAACGGAAAATCAAACTCATTTTCAATTTCCGCCTCGCTGGGAATCGAACCCAGGACCTTCGGTGCGGCGATCCGGCATGGTAACCATTGCGCCACACGGGTCGTCTATCCACAATGATTGGCCCTTGGTCTATAAAGATTGATATTGTTACGTTATGTTGAATGTTTTCCCACTAATAAACCAATACTACTTTTAATAAATTGATTTTGAATTAAAGGGCCCATTAATTGGAGCGGCTTAACTTATTAACTTCTGCTTACTCTACGATTTCTTAGACTTAGCACAAAATTTCACCGGATACGTTATATTAGTTCTACAGACCGAATCATGTAATCGATCAATGATCCATCTGTAATCACTTTGTAATAGTTCCATTAAATCTTAACACCGTAACTAAAGGAAACGTAAAAAGTAATATTTTCATTTGTCATGTACACTTTCTCTTTTATCTTACAACTTTATTTGTAGCTTCTGCAGCAACATTCTTCGCTTATGTCACATTTCTTGCCAACATTCTTTCATCGTACATCATACATGAAGTCCGTCGTTCTTGCAATTCATTAAAGTATTTAGAATGAGATCGAAAATAATGAAAACGTACTTAATCGAATTCACGATAAATGAACCTGTTAATTGATACATGCGAAACTGTGAAAAAACTCTAAATCTATAAAAATAAATAAAATTGGAGTGTCTGTTTGTAATATTAAAATAACTGCTTTTTACTAAGTGCATTTGCATGTATACACGGTACATATGCCAAAACAACATTTTTTACAATTTTTTCCTGTCTGTCTGTCTGTTTGTTCCGGCTAATCTCTGAAATGGCTGGACCGATTTTGACAGGACTTTCACTGGCAGATAACTGATGTAACAAGGAGTAACTTAGGCTACTTTTATTAAAAAAATAGTTTATTAGGCGATAGGAAGTTCGCCGGGTCAGCTAGTTGTGACATAAAGCAGAGAAAAAATATTTAACGTAGGTAAATATAGCATTATTTTTATATGCCAACTAGCTTCAGTTTCAATAATAACGCTACAGAACTTTCCTGTGACTAGGTACAAGTACTTCAAGTAATTTTTAAAGTTTTAAAATTTAATAGAACTTGCTAATAAAGTGAACTGGAATCATGATTCGTTTTACCTTTAGTTCCGCCTGCCCCGGTTCAGTTGAGCTTGATATGAACAGTTTAACCTTTACCCGCTGTTCAGCAACAAGTTTTTTATTTTTGCGAGTTTAGATAATGATTTTAATTTGTGCTGTAATTTTGTTTTCATATTTTGTAGAGTCATGAGCAACATGAAAATAAATGTTAACATGATTTACCGTTGTCAACATAGTGTTAAATGCGTGTGTTAATATGGCGTTTACGTGTACATAACTAATACATATGTACCTACATCCGTTGAGCTATCCAAACGAACTAATGGAATTTTAAAGGCTTGAACAGAAACAACTTAGAATTAAAACTTAAAAAAATATACATGATTTTAAACTTAACTCATCGTGGACTGAACACATTTTTACTATGATACGGGTACTCACGATATATATTCCATACGCCGATATTTCGACCCAGTTGCATGGATCATGGTCACGGCTAGACTGGTGGCGCGGAGAAACTCTTGACAGGTTGACAGACGACGTTGATTAATTTGTCTATGACGGATGACGTATGTCAGAAACTGGATGTTAGATGTCGGATGACGTGTGACACTAATACATCAGTCTATCTACCTTACGTCTCGATCGTTTTTGAGCTTTGTGAACCTTATCACGACACACAACACTGACCACATCTTGCCGCACCACACTAGACACTTTTCGGGACTTGCATAAACTAACTACTGTCTAAAACCGTCCTCCCTATTAAAATTTTTGGGGTGTTTTTTGATTTCGATGGCTTCACGCACTAGCCGTGGTATGTGGTGGCGTTCCGTGGCAATCACCTGAGGATTGTGAAGCTCGATCCAATGGTTAGTACCCGATTCGAGAAGATGTTCTGCAACAGCTGATTTATTCCCGTCGTTCTTTTTGACTGCTGCTATGTGTTCTTTTATGCGCTGCGATATCGATCGTTTTGTTTGTCCGATGTAGCTGTTTCCGCAGCTGCAGTCAGTTTTATACACCCCTGGACACTGATAAGGAATTCTATCCTTGGGGGAACGTAAAAAGGCGGCGACTTTCTTATAAGGCGTAAAAATTGTTTTTATGCCGTATTTCCTATTTAAAATCCTGCCTATTTTATCTGTTACGCCTTTAACATAGGGAAAAAATGCTGGTAGGCGATCTACAGTGCTGGTGTGTTGGTGTTTCTTGCCATGTGCCGGTTTCATTAGTTTTGGTGTGTGGCCATTGCGACGCAGTACATTATTTACATGTTGTAATTCTTGCGCCACATGTTCATCATCACATATGTCATAGGCTCGGTTGGTAAGCGATGTCGCGACCGAAGCTAGGTGTTTTGGATGATGATGTGATGTGCCGTGTAAGTATCTATCAGTGTGAGTCGGCTTTCTGTACACTGTGTGACTTAATGTACCGTCCAGGCGCCTGCCTACCGCGACATCCAAGAATGCTAGGCTACCGTTGTTTTCTAAAAAAATATATTTTCAAGATTTTATTAATATACATATAAATATGTATGTATATCCATGCCAAATCACAGCCTTCTAGCACTAAGGGTCTCTGCGCTATGCTGTGGACGGACGGAAGAATGGACTGACGGAATCACGAATATAATCGATCTATTTGTATCTATAATAATAAGGATTCCGTTTTGACCACGGTACCCTAACAATAAGATCAAAAACACAATTTTCACAAAATCAATTAAAAACGCTACAAATCAATTTTAAAATTATAATAGGTAATTAAATTTGTTAAACAGATCATCATTGAATCAGGCCAATAAAAGAAGCGTGAATGTGAACGAATGAATTAGAAAATATCATTTTTGACATTTCTCTCAATTAAGCTAAACTTATTCACTACAACTCATGACTGGACTGTTTCATAGATCCTCTGAGACCGAAAGATGTTAATAATCCACAATGCTCTGCCACACTCAGAGTCAGTTAACTATTACTTAAATCGCTCCTTAGTACAGAATTACAAAACAAATTCTATACTAAGGAGCGACTCAGAGTGCGGCAGTTAAACAAGGATATACGAGTGCAAATTTCATATATAATATTGATAATATAATTGATCCTCTGCCAAAATTAGCCATAATTTTATTCTCATATTACTCAAAAATTAAAAGGGCAGTATGGATTTCAAACTAGACCCACAAACAGAAGGTCAAAATTCGAATCCCAAAACTCTTGGTCATTGAAGGTTCCAATCTTCGAAGTTCAAACTTACCAAGGGGGCAACCGAATGGGTATTTTTTTATGGAAATAGCTGCCAAACGAGCTGACGATCCACCTGATGGTAAGTGGCTATCGTCACCCATGATCATCAGCAACATTAAAGGCATCGCTGATACGTTGCAGGCCAAGAAAGAGAGAAGAAAAGAAAGAAAGAACTGGCTCTCAAGCCGGAACACGAGTCGTTTGGCGGCTGACTCATGCTCAAGAGTGGTAGCTATACAGGCGAACTCCATGAAGAAATAATAATAGTATTAATTAATTAACAATTAAAATCAATTTTACCAATTTAATCCTTCGAGGGGCCCTACCACCAGCGGGCCGGATTTAGTCGCCTTTTACGACACCCATCCGGCGTTGTATTTAATTTTGAATTAATTTATCACTAATACTTTTAAATTTCATTAATTTTTCTTTCAATATAAATAATAAATACCTTCATTGTGAGTATCCGAACCCAGTAGTACGACATTTTGGGTTGTGTTATGTGATTATGATGATGATAATAATGATAAATAATTTTTCACCATCATTCGGTTTCTGAATCAACAGATCCGATGTGGAAAAGATCGTAAACTTAAGAATTAAGTTCTCCGAAGCGACGCAAGATTATATCGCTAATTTCAAATAAAGGCTTGACATTATTACATTTTATCTTTAAAACTCAATTTGAAGCGTTTAAATCGCTTTTATGGTGCGGTATATAACGACTCAATAGTTTGAGTCCACTCAAAGCATTGTTATTTAATGGTTATAAACCTAAATTGATATTATGATCTTGATGTCTTAATAGTAAATATTTTTTGTTCATTAATTATAGATAAATAATGTTTTCGTTATTGTTTGCTCAGGACAGAAAATACAGGGAAAAAAATATAAAAGAACAAACAACAGGCCGCCTTATCGCTACATGGCCATTTCTTCCACCAACCCATAAATAGAGGAGGACAACAAAACCAGTAATAAGATAGAAGATACTGTTTTTAGGGTTCCGCACATTTTATAAAATACTAAACACTTACAGGATAACGTGATATGCTTTTGAGCACTTATAAGTACTTACCTAAATTAGAAATGCCAAATCTTAGATATCAAATATAACTATTAATTATGAGAAATATTTTTTTTCTTATGTAATAACCTATATTTTATAGGATTCGCTATCTATACATACAAATAAATAAAATTAGAGTGTCTGTTTGTAATATTGAAATAACCGCTTTTTACTAAGTGCATTTGGATGTATACACGGTACATACAATAAAACAACATTTTTTACAATTTTTGTCTGTCTGTCTGTTTGTTCCGGGTAAACTCTGAAATGGCTGGACCGATTTTGACGGGACTTTCACTGGCAGATAGTTGATGTATTGTAACAAGGAGTAACTCAGGCTACTTTTATATTAGAAAAAAAAAGTTTGTTAGGCGATACGAAGTTCGCCGGGTCAGCTAGTTTATTATAAAATAATGAGTACGTATAGGTATTGCCTATTTATTTCCTATCTTCCCTACCACCAAAGCTACCTAGCCAAATCTACCGCCAAGCATAAAACTAATAAAATGTCAGTAGATTATATTATTTACTCTACAATAAAAAATATAAGACAATCTTTGCAAACAATCTTCCTTATTCAGTTTACAGTACGGAACCCTATCATACAGACTCCAATTCAGTCTGGACCAGTTTCATTGTAAAGTTCACAGAATTTTAAGGTTTCACTTTGCTTAATAATCTTTTTAACTAAACATTTCTAAACTTTTACTTTTGAAACAATTTATTCTCAATCCACGGGTGGCCGGCCAATTAAAACTGCATAACAGAACTGCCATTGTAAAGTTGTTGCCGCTACCGTATTGCACATTAATTTATTTTAATTGAAATCCTTATCGATATTTATAGTAACATTCGATTATGCTCGATATACGATACAAAACATTATGTTATAATCTCTTCAATATTATGTAAGTTATGCTATCAGCGAAATGTTTTCAATGCTTTCGGACTTTAGCTGCTGGATAAGCCATGTTCGGATTTTTATTCTTATACTAGCTGACCCGACGAACTTCGTATGGCCTAACAAACTATTTCTTTTTCTAAAATAAAAGTAGACTAAGTTACTCCTTGTTACATCAGCTTCTGCCAGTGAAAGTCCCGTCAAAATCGGTCCAGCCATTTCAGAGATTAACCGGAACAAACAGACAGACAGATAGACAAAAATTGTAAAAAATGTAGTTTTGGTATATGTACCGTGTATACATCCAAATACACTTAGTAAAAAGCGGTTATTGTAATATTACAAACAGACACTCCAATTTTATTTATTTGTATGTAGTATAGATAGATGTATAGATATAGATAGCAATCGAAATCATTTTTTTGCATGTCAGGGGTCCTTTCATCCTTGAACCCAAGCCAACCTTCACTGCTTTCAGTGCACCTTACTGAACGAATCAATGGCGTTAGGTCCCTCTTCTTGCAGGGTAATGGGTTCTGTCCCAATACCGACTCTGACATTGCTTATTGCTTAATAAGAAATAAGTACGATAGTCCTCCAACAATCCGCACTGGAGCAGCGTGGTGCAGTATGCTCTAGGCCTCCTCAAGAGGAGAGACCCGTGCTCAGTAGTGGGCCATTAATGGGTTGAAGCCAAGTACGATAGTAACCGGAACCGTTTATTTAACGTCCCCTCCTAAGCATACAGAAGTTCATACGACTTTGCCCTTAGAGAGAATAGCCAACCAGACTACAAACAAAAATGATAGTGCCTTACTGTATCGATTACTAAAGATTGCCACAAGCCGTAGTTACTAGAGCTTCTAAGACGTATTCTCATCATAATAATTTCATGCATGAACATCACGACAGGCTTATTTACATGATAAAGTTGTGGTCATCTAATTTTGCTGGTGCATTACCATTTCTCATCAACTACAAAACCACTTCGCAAATACACGACTCATCGTTCATTTCATACTTTTCTTTATGCTTTCCAATGTGGAGAGTGTTGTGAATGAAAAGAAAAGTGCCTTATTATAAATAGTGATAATGTTAATGGTAGTTGATGGTGTGGGGAAAAGTTGGTTCGTAATTTGTGGTCGCGTTTTGTTAGTTTTGACCCTTTGGTGTTTTGGTATGCCGAAACTTTTCATCTTTAAGTTGGAGTGACTTTCTAGTATATCTACTCGAGAAGTCTGTACAGTATTTCTCAAGTACGCTTACTTTGCATTATGTACTTTCGAAATAAGAGCAATCAAAGTATGCATGCCTCTGATGCGAGTATTTATGTTCAGCAATCTAGTAGTAAAATGGTCTCTGCCACAAAATTTCACATTCGATTTTAAAGGGTGATTGGTAGCCAAAAAGTGTATCTACATCTGGAGGCCATATTTCGAAGACGTACCTGCAAACGCCTAGATTCTCTTAAACTGTGGCTTTTACCCTTCATAGTCTCAAAGAGGAAAAGCGAAATAAGGAGACTTAACTACGCCAAAGTTTTTATTGACGATGATATAATTTTATATTCCACCAAAATTTTACTTCAATATTCGAATAACCAACAATTCCTCACACCGTTAATAATTTCATAGCATGACATTGACAGTTAGTACTCGGAACTAAATTGAATATAACAGTACAGAAATTTTGCAAATAAAACATTAAGTCATATTTGTGAATAAATATTATAATAATGTAATAAAAACCTAACCGAGCGATCCACTTACCTCCATTTTGGTTGAGAACTCCTATGAGGAAATACTTTTCCCATAAACAATGATTTACTGAACGATAAAGATATTTGAAATGAACTTTCTTACAGAGTCAGTAAAGTTGAATTTGGCTTGGACAGACCAGGAGTTATTGTCGATTGAATGTCAAAATCACGAATTATTGAAAACGAGTGCAATTACAGTTTAAATCAATAAAGTCGTGGTGATTTTACTGCACCGTTTGTTATGTGCGAGAAAATTGAATTGCTGAGTGTTATTTACAAACCGAACGAAAAATTAATAATAATTAAATGTAATTAATTAGTAGTTTTCAACTTACAGTGTTTCAAATTTCGATGTTTGTACGAAAACATTGAAGATTTACATTAATCAAATCCTATAGTATAACATTTAGTTATGTCTCTTTTCTGCTTGTTTGTGCTTCCGGCTAATCTCATATATTGTTGAAGTGTTGTGAAGATCTGATTATGGTTTCTGGAGAAAGAAATGATCCCCTCCGTGGATGCTAGTAATAAAATCGTGGGTAAAGAAAGATATTTGCTGTTTGGTAACATTAATATTGCCCTCATTGACCATTTAAATTTGAAAGGTCTAATGAAATGTTTTGAAAATAAAATATTTTACTTGTAAATTTTAACCTTACATAAAAAAAAGTAAAAATAAAAACTGCCCTATTGACAACAATAATTTAGCTATTCAAAAATAAAATACATATTTTGTTAGAGATCAAAAGCTTGGCACGGACTTCAAACATTTTAATAAATAGCGTAATATTTCGAGAAAATCAACAAGTTCAGCTTTCATTTATTTATTAATCACTTTTCATAATCATCTTTGTTTTTATTTGGAAGGCGAACTTTTTTTTAATTTTTTTATAGATATAGTTTTCAGATTCTAAATTAAGTTTACTTTCTAAAGTAGGTTTACTTTATGAAATCATGTACATAAATCACTAAACAGGATATTTAACATATAAACAAATAAGTTACGAGCATAATGTGGGCCAACATGTAATATATTTTTATAGCGTTATATAAACGGATCTCTTGATGCGGAATAGTATAGGAGGTAAAAGTTAGTATGGAAGTTCTGAGTAATAAATAATTCTAAGAGTGTTTTTTTCTCGTAGCTGTCGTTGTAAATTATTATGTATTACGTAGAACTCTGAAAACCAACACCAAAACGCGTATGGTACGGTAAACACGATATTTATTAAGCGCCTTATAAATGAGTAAGCAACAATGTTTCCTGCGTTTTATTTCAGTCTAGACGATAAAATACCGTACCTCTTCTTATACTGCTATTTTAAGAATTTCCCCAAAAGGAGACGTGATCCGATTAGCCAAGGAATTACAAACTTATACTTTTAGGCTTTACTTAATTTTTGTATTGAAGATTTTTATGAAATAGTTTTTCTTTAATGTCTTAAGATAAATCTTACAAGCGATTCTTTTGAGCCTTTACTCGTAATCCCAAAATAAAAATTTTAATAATACCACTGGAACTGAATATTTACTGTTCCTGTAAAGCACGCAAAAGCCAAATGATGTAAATTACACCACCAAAAAAATTTGTACAACTTCTTAACAGTTTCTCTACAAGATTTCAAAGTCGTGACTAAGTTTATATTAAAAATGAATGTGTCTGAAAATCCGATTAGACGTTTCAAATGCTTATCTTTCTTTTTGGTCAATCCGCCGCAACTTAGATCATTCTAATCTTACTAAAAAATATCTAGTATGACTAACAATTTATTATATTTTATACTATTATATTAAGTACGAGTAACCGCCCTCGCTTTGCTTCGGTTTTCTTAATTTTTTACACCCTGGGTTACATTATTGGAGTTTTATTAAGGGTCCCTAATTTTTTGAAAATATAATATAGCCTATGTCACCCGGGAATAGTGTACTTTCCCAAGAGTGGAAGAATTTTTCAAATCAGTTCAGTAGTTACGGAGCTTATTCAATGCAAACAAACAATCAAATCTTTCCTCTTTATAATATTAGTATAGATAATTATAATCGAACAAAAATCTCTTCTAAGAATTCTTCATCGGAAGTGAATAGAAGATGAGCAAATTACGTGTTCATCAAATATCTCGATGTTTGTAATTGAACTCTATAGATTAGTTACGTATAAAGCTTTACTTACGTATAAACTAAGACGCCAGGTCGCTTGTATCAGGCGCTCATAAAATTACAAAGGTAAATTGCTTATTAGCGGCGTCCGTAACAAAGACGCTGTACTTTCCAACTTACATCGTAGTTAATGGTGTTTCGCTCATTATGTACCAACGTACTGGAAATGATTCCTTTTGAAGTCAACCATATTTAGCCAAGAATTGATAATTCGATTTCAAACGAAACCTGTAAAAACTATCTTTTTAAGTATTTCTGTTTAGTCTTTAAGCGAATTTTCGGTATAATATTTTCAAATATGTATTCATATTTTAATCGAAGTTAACGCTAGGTTTAAAAGAAAAGGTTATCTTAATAAAATTATTTTATTTTTACTTTATTCCCACGTTAAGTTACTTTAGTATGCAATGATGTTTATTTTTTTACAGTCCATCACGAATATCTTTACGTCGCACATTAACGGAACTTGTGCAGTTTTTCTGGAATGAATTCTTAGGTTGTTAGTTGGCAATCTGTGATTAGTTACGCTCTGCGTTGTGCTCGTATGCTGAGAGCGCCCTTCAGTTGTCTGTTGCTCTTATACCTGAGATGAGAACAGGATTTGAAGTTGTAGGGTCGATTCTTAATAATGTTCAAAAAATGACTTGATAATTTATCAAAGTTTAAGTATGTGGCATAAATACTAAATTTATGTCTGAATTATAAAAAATATTGCTAAAGACTTACGCCTCAACTCAGAGTCGTTAACGATTACTTAAATTGCTCCCTAGTACGGAATTTGTACGGTGATTAAGGGTGGTGACTAAGGAGCGATTGTTAGTGACTCTGAGTTGGGGCGTTAGACTTTGTACGCAGATGGCGGAGTATGAAATTTGGCATACTAAAATTTGCATGGAGAAAGAGTGCAGAAAGCTAATCTACGTATATATAAAACACAAGAAATGTTTGTACGGATGTCCTTTATAGACTCTGAAACCATCCAACCGATGTGCCTCAAAATGGATTCATTTGAAAGACAATAATCCGAAGGTGGTTTGAGACCACTAAAACAATGCATTAGGCACATTCGGTCTATTGATTAAGTCGATTTTCCATTACATACAAAAATTTTAAATTAATATTTGAAGATGGCGCATACATACATAATACAGACTTTCAACACTGATCTGTCATTGTCATCAGAAATAGTTTTAGCGTAGTGGTACGCGCTGGGTATCCACCAGTATTTTTTATATAAATGCGATCACTAATCTGTGTATGCATTATAAACATCAAGCAATTGACACATACAAACCCATAATAAACACACAAATTTATATGCGAAGAAACCCTTTGACACATACGGTTGAATTTTCACCGCAGAAAATCTCTAGTAAGTAATGTTATTATATCAAAAAGCCCGATTTATTTTTTTCGACATGGAAGGGTATTTTCATATGCGAGTTACGGATTCACCGCGGAATAATGTCTGAAAGTAGGCTTCATTAAAAGTTTCAGTGTGTTGAAAGCAGCTTTTAAATGAATGTCGGTCGAAAACGACGACAGTGGATATACTCCGTTGACTATAAAAGTCGACCCATAACTTAAGTGTATTAAGTTATTATGCGAAAAGGTTGTCATATAATAGAATAAGCGGAATTTCTATGATTTTTAAAACAAATGAAAATATACACTATTTTTTCACTTTGTCTTTTTACTTTGTTTGACGACCCATGTGACAATGTTTATAAGGTTGAACCGCCAGTCGAAGGATCCTGGGTTCGATTCACAGGTAGGCAGAAATTTGACTTTATATTTCTGTTCTCGGTCTGGGTGTATGCGATGTTGTCTTTGTGTGTTTACAACAAACGATTAGTAGGATTAGATAGATATAGTAGATACCTAAATCCTACTTTAGATATTTTACGAGTATAAACGTCAAAGTTTGTTTTTTAGGATATACGGATAATTTTTACTCTTAGCAAAAACTACTAAGCGAATTTTCGTGAAAACTACACATATATGACTTCTTAAAACTTCAACAAAAAACATTTAATATCCTCAGTAATAAAATAAAATTTCATGTAGTTATAATATTGAAACATTTATTCATTTTCTGTCAATAATTTAACTTACTACCTACCTATACATATAACAATAAGGAAGACATACCATTATATAGGTATTATTTTACAACATTAACATTCTTCTCATATTTACATAGATACAGTTAACTTGATCCAGTCAGATGTTCATGTAGGAATTATTGACTGTCTAATATAAGAACACATTCGATCGTCCAGTGTGTTTACTACATTGTACCAAATTATGCATTGATTTAAAATATGTACTGTGCAGCACTAATTGTATTAGGGACAGGCAAAGCTACAAATTAGCGTGTTTGATACAAAATTGTACCAAATTATGTATTGATTTAAAATATGTACTGAGCAGCACTAATAGTATTAGGGACAGTCAGCGCTACAAATTAGCGTGTTTGGTACAAAATTATACCAAATTATGTATTGATTTAAAATATGTACTGAGCAGCACTAATAGTATTAGGGACAGTCAGCGCTACAAATTAGCGTGTTTGGTACAAAATTATACCAAATTATGTATTGATTTAAAATATGTACTGAGCAGCACTAATAGTATTAGGGACAGTCAGCGCTACAAATTAGCGTGTTTGGTACAAAATTATACCAAATTATGTATTGATTTAAAATATGTACTGAGCAGCACTAATAGTATTAGGGACAGTCAGCGCTACAAATTAGCGTGTTTGGTACAAAATTATACCAAATTATGTATTGATTTAAAATATGTACTGAGCAGCACTAATAGTATTAGGGACAGTCAGCGCTACTAATTAGCATGTTTGGTACAAAATTGTACCAAATTATGTATTGATTTAAAATATGTACTGAGCAGCACTAATAGTATTAGGGACAGTCAACAGTTATGACGACAACCTTAATATCAATAGTTCTCTAATCGATAAAAAATATGATCACATAGTTAAAAGCTTAGCATAACGTAAAATACGACTCTCGTTTAAGTTGTTATCGAAACACAAACAAATCTTACAATTGTCAACAGAAACAAAACAATGAATATAAAATTTCTTAGCTAGAATCATATATTAACGAGAGAGGAAGATCGTTGTAAGTTTCTACATTATCGAGAGTCCTGAGTACATGCAATATTTGTTCCAGAGTCCATTTTCGTTTTAATAACCGTGGAAACTTAACGAACAGGCGAGAATTGTTTATCTCGTTTTCTCTAAATGCGTTTCTCTGTAGAAAAATGAGATAGATGATATGTATTATTTTTTGACGCTCCATTTCATGACTCCGTTAATCTATGGCTGTAATGGAAGACTGGAAAAACGCAACAACTACGCGAGTATGGCAAGTAAATATTAAATATGAAAAAAATAATTTAAACTAAACGTTTGGAATGATAACCTTATTTAAAAATATTTACATAATATAACAGAAACAATACATTACCAGGTTCCTAATCTATGTAAAGTATTTACAATCTGTTCATATCACTTGACGAGCTACTCGTACATTCTAACGTCCACGTCTATTTCAATTAATGTTAGTTCGTTCACTACACTACTGTTAGCCGTCTATAAGCCGTGTTTCACGCAATCAAATATTATAATTATTAGGTTTTTGTACTAAACAGGTAATGAGCAAATCATAATCGCAAAGGCACAGCAGGTAATAGACGCTTAACTTTCCTAAGTGCGAGTTGCGACTTACGATTGGGCAAAGCACAATCTAGTTGGTGGTCGTGTGACGCGTCGCTTGAACCTTTCTTAATGTATGTATCACTCAGTCTTTATCACCAACGAAACGATAGGAATCGGGGGGTGGTTCTGGCATGCAGTAGCCATGGTAAGTACGGATGTCCTCGGCGACGTACGTCACACCGGCAAGAACACCGGGCTCGGTGTGGTGTCGGGGACACGTGTGGTCTCTGGGACATTGGCAAATGGTGCTGGCGTTCACCTCATCGATCTGCTCGTGCCGGCGTCGCGCACTGAACAACTTGCACGGCTCTTTTCGCGAACATCTCAGCCTCTGTAAATGGAAATCGTTTTATTAACCCCTTTGTTTCTTAGCAAACAGAACAAATATGTTTAGTTAATAAGTTACTAAATTAAATTCAATGAATATGTCATTAGGAGGTAACATAATTTTATTATTCTATCGAAAATCCATATGATTTCAGGTGTCATTTGTCTATTGTGTGTGCTTTATAATATTCCAATACTTTAATTAGGATACTTAAAATAAAACCTGTGTTTCTAATTAATTTAAATCTCGCGTAACTATTGAGACACCTAAATAACAATGAGATGATTTCAAATTGATGTGTGCTAAGTTTCTATGCTATACTATGCTAAACTTCTATTCGAAATTCCAAAGGACATACTAGCGCCACCAAACGCGTCTCCCGAGAACTACGTACAAAGAAAGCAACTTACGCTTTGAGGCGAGCACGCGAACTGGTACTGGTTCCCCTGTTCGCCGCTAGGTGTCGTGTACGGCGCTTTCTTCAGGAGATACGTGACTGACATCTTGGGGCAGTGGCAACTGACGATTTGTTGGGTGGCGTTGCTGTCGGGGAACGAGTAGATGGTCCACGCAGCGTCTTTGAAGTATCGACACTTCGGTAACCGTTTGACAGGTTCGCAGGTTTTGTACAAAGTCGTCTTATCGGCGAGAGTGTGGTTGTCGTCGGATGAGAGGTCGCTGGAATAGGAAACAGTGAAATACAGTATGGAAATATACAAGCTAAATTGTGTCGGTTGAGCTTACGCGATCATACGATTAATTTTAAAAATAATTATTTCTATTCATCAAAAATATTCCCTAAAATTAATCCCTATATTTTGTGTAAAACCCAATTAAATTAAATTACCCTAGTTTGAGTAAAGTTTTTTCTGCATTAAAACAACCCGGTCTAATTGAGTATTTAATGCAAATGAAACTCAAAGGCTTGCTCTATGAAGTTTGCAGACTTCACATTGGCACCGTTATATTCCTACATAACTGTAAAGCTTTATAAAGGTAAAGTGGTGCATAGAATAAAAAAATCCTTGTTAACTCAGTTATGTCAGAGAGTTATGTTAATTATAACCGTTAATTATTAGTTCTGTCATTAATGAAGCATTGACGTTTTTGTTCGACGATTCTTGTTTTAGAATAAATAAAATCTGTTATTCCTTTAGAATGAAGCTATTAAAACATATAAATCACATTCTTACTTAATTAACCTCGATTCGCCCCTAAAATATCAGTCAGTCAATAAAGTGTGATTAATTTTATTTATGCATTGCGAGTAGTAGAGGTGTTAGGAAATAATGCATCATAAACACCCACGATTTATTTTATATAGTTTTCCGCAGCTGGCATTCAAACCCTGGGACCCGTTGGTCGGTGGTGATGGTCACCATCTACTTAACTACCACCAGGAATCCTACAAAATATACATATAGCTAGCTACTTACACATGTACCGAACCTAAATATATGTTAGAAATATTTTTTATAGAAATAGCCGGCAAACGTCTATCCACCTAATGCTAAGTTGCTATCACGATGGACATCAGCGACACCAAAGGCACCTGATGCACTGCGGGTCAACAAAGAGAAAAAAAAAAGAAAGAAATCTCACCTGGAACAAGGCCTATGGCCCAAACACCGGCACTTCCTTTCTATCCAAGGCTGCGTGGAGTCGTAGAGATCCACCTTGCTGCAGACCTGACGCGGTCTGCAATCAGGGAGATCCTCCTCCGATACCTGGAATGAAATAATCAAAATTAAACAAACTTCAAAAAAATTGTCTTCGTAAAACACATCAAAATTGCTTCGAAAAACACATAACATTTTCCATGATTGAGTAAGTATTCCTACATACTGTGTCTATAAATTATTCTTTTGGTTCTGGTATCTGGTAATAAAACTGTCTCGATTGCATTACAAAATAAGAACAATAGGTCTTCTTCATTACTTCTTGTATCTGTGTAAGGAATATAAAATAATTGAACATTATTGTTAAAACATTAAATTCGACTATTTGCATATTAGGAATCACGTAGACCAATTGTGCATAGCCTAGACAATTGCAATTTCGAGCGGCGTCATTATAATTCAAAATAGGTGACGATCACAAAATCTAGACATCATTAAAATTCACTGTAAAATATCTAAATACAGTCTTGCATATAAATTAGAATTAGAATTCCTCGTGCATCAAAAAACTTTGCAATAAAAAATGTGGTGCATAAACGGGATCTAAAAAAATCGGGAAATACTTTGGAACAAACGTGGGAATGTCCGAACATGTTTAGAAAATTAGATCGCACCTGCCCCCCAACAATAGCATCATTTAGATCCAACGAAAGATGTTAATCATAATGATTCAGTGTAGTAGGAAGTTAGGAACATGTGCGCTTGGATCCATTGAGCGTTTTTTTCGATACAGGACCATCGGTCCTACTTCCGACACGGAGACATGCCATTGGCAACCTGTTGAGTGTGGGAAAGTTTTTTCATCGAATCCATCACTTGGGCTAATTCCACCGGACGTCCGAATAATCATTCATTCGTATTTAATAGCCCTGAGATATTTTTTCTTTATTTTAATTTTAGTACGTTATGGCTCAATTTTTATTGATATTGTCGTATAAAATGCTTCAATTGAATCTTTACTTTTGAATGTGAATGCTCTAGTTCGATATAGCCGGGCGATAAGGATTTCAATTAAAGCATTTATCTTTATAACAGAGTTACAGCTTGCATGAATAGTTCTAGGTTTCTTAGGAAACTTGTCTATTTGCGATTCAATTTATAAACCTATCCAAAATGAAAATAACTAAAAAAAATTGTTTATACCATCGATATACAATGTTTATACTCTTTGCCTCACATTCTATCTATAAATAAAAATAATCAAATTCGAGAATAGTCCAAGTTCGACAGTTTATATAATTGAAGGCGTTAACAAGCTCCATATGTGCAGGTACATCTATCCAAATAAAAAAATAAAATAAAAAATGTTTATACTTTTTGCCACGCCTCACTTCCTATGAATAAAAAGAATCGAATTCGAGAATAGTCCAAGTATATAATTGTAGGCGTCAAAAACAGGTTTTTTTCGTTGTTCCGGAAACACTTCCCGTTTCTTGTGAATTACATCGCAATAGATTTCGCGGAAACGATCTCGTACGGATCTTCGCCGGCCGGATACAGCCCTTTTGTGTAGCAACAAAAAGCTAGATGCATAAAGCCACTCACAATACGGGTTGTTGACTTACTTCGTAAAGCAGGAGGTTTTGTTTAACGGAGCTACGGTGACGCTCTGAATGCTAATGTTAGTAGTAAGAAAATCACATTTTAGTTTAGAGTTAGACACACGCTATAGAATGTTTAATGGTCCGCACAAAAACTAACAGTGGTAAATAGACGCGTGCCGTTTCTAGTTTTTTTTAATCTTGGTCATATTGTTTCAGTTAAACAGCGGAAATGTATTAATAATAGAACAACTTACAGTAGTGTAGTTTTAAAATGTATCAAATCAAATGTTTTATTCAAAATTGGTTTGGTTCACAAACACTTTTTGAAAGTCATGCAAGCTATGCCAATGCTTCAACAAGGCTCTACTGTGAGAGGGCCCAAGAGAAAAAACAGCAAGTAACTACCGGAGTTGTTTTTTTTCCTGTATCGTAATTCTATGTTCCTTTGAATCTGAATATTTTGCAAAACTATCCACTAAATATTAAGTTTCATTTAAATCTCTCTTTTCAGTTTAAGTACCTATAGGATTGTTACTATTTATATTATTGATATTTGGAAATCAAAAAGCCCAATGCATATGAAGGGCACAGGAAAAAAAAGAGCTCATTGAAAATTTTACATTTTTTGAATGAACTATACCATTCATGTCGTTTTTCCATGGCCAATCAGACCACGTTATTTTAAAAATGATAAAAGCACCATGATGAGCACCTTCTTTCCAATTACATGTGGGACTTAGGCAAAAAAAAGATTAAACTATTACTTATTTACTAAATCAATGTTATAAAACAATAACTTATTGTGTTAAATATACACTGTTCCTTTCTTATAGAGGTACAAATCAAATTCCAGTGAAGTGTAATTTATTTAAATTGAGATTTGAGGTTTAATTCTTTAGGTTTAATTCTTTGATTAGTCAAAACAATGAGAATGTTAATGAGCTTCTTTTTTTCCTGTACCCTTCATATGTAACGGGCTTTTTCCCGTACGGCCCACGTTCCGTACGGGATTCCACTGCGTATGCACTATCTATCGTATACATTTTCTATCAAACGATGTTTCCAAAACTTCACGTCCCGTCCCGTATGGGAAAAAACCCCGTTACGTATGCATTGGGCTTTAATTTTATC
The DNA here is from genome assembly GCA_951805285.1 of Thymelicus acteon. Taxonomy (NCBI): domain Eukaryota; kingdom Metazoa; phylum Arthropoda; class Insecta; order Lepidoptera; family Hesperiidae; genus Thymelicus; species Thymelicus acteon. Next base: position 9,797,239 of record OX638229.1, on the reverse strand, counting down.
AAAGGACTAAAATTAGCACAAGACATGATCAACAAAATGGTTTGCGTGATCAAATAACTTAGCGTTAAAAGCCTAATATCCAGACGACTACCCTTAGGGAGCGTGCAAAAAACCACACGCGAGTCATCGAATGTGATTTTACAGAGGTCGAACATCGGTCAAAGGCTTAAGGCAACAGATTTTGAGGACGTATAGTTTTCTTCGTTTTCTAATATACTGAAAATCGATATGAAATTGCTGTCAAACGTAGCCTTATCTACCTGAACCGAAGGCTCAGAATGCCGGTGAAACAATGAAACATTTGACGTCGTTTCTCGTGTATCCAAAAGGCATTAATGCACGCGTGTATCATTTAAATATGTACTCTTAAGTAAACGATTAAGATAGCAAGTTGTATACACGCGAAGATGCGTGTATTTTTTCCCTTGTGGCGTGCGGGCGCGGGGCGAGGTATCCGGTGCGTTGAGCAGGTGGGACTTTGCCGCGCCCACTCTAATGAAATAATCTGGGCAACCGACCTTCCACAACCTTCGCCTATCCCTATCCGACGTGGGCTCACCGCCTCTGTTGTTTACACTGGAACTTAGGCTCGGTACCCACTAACCCACCTAAGTAACGTGACGGAAACGTGATTTCATATACCTACATATTGAAGTTAAACTAGGATCATGCCACGCCACACGAATAGGCGCTATTCCATACGGTTACATTGAATATTAGTGGTAAGTTATGGACATGTTGCTTAGGTGGACACCGAGCCTTACAGTTGAGCAATGATTCTGTTATGACATTTTTCGCCTCATATTAAAGACTCACGGCCGCAGCCTACGCGAACTGACCAGGTGTTCGCAGTGATTGCATGATCGCAATCCACTTGCATCGTCCTTTCGCCTCTTTTGGACTGATTAAACGTGCTATGAGGATTTTATTGTAAATAATATTAACTCAAATCCATAAGTAGATAGTGCTTAGTAAAATGATATAGGTAATAACTACAAAGTAGGTACTTACCTCATTTAAGAAGTGCTCTAAAAATAAAGCCTTATATTATGTACCTCTTGATAACATTTACGTCTTTACGAAGGACGCTGTATTTATTTTGAATAAAAAATATTTTGTTAACTAATAAAATCTGAACCAAACAATCTGCTATGTGCCTGTAGGCGTAATTGTTATCTTCCAACAGTTTACAATATTCCAATCAGCTTGTTATAATTACAGTATAGATAAAAACAAAAAAAAAATATAGGCCGAATTATTATGGGTTCCGTATCTATTATTTTTTTTTGGTATTAGGTATTTCGCATTTTTTTATATTTAAAATATAATATATATAGCCGTCGGGTGGGATTGTGGTCAAGCAGTAACTTATTTGTGAAAAAAAAATTCACACGACACTTACAAGACTGGCTTCGCCCCACTCGGACACATCCCGAAGGGTGAGATTCACACAATCCAGCATGATCTCTCTTTCTGATTGAATTTCGTGCCTACTGACCCTGGAACTCCGAACTACCACTGTGCTATCATCTGCGTACCCATAGATACCGGGCATGAGCAGGTCATTAATGTGTAGCTAGAACAGAGCGGCGGCGAGAACGGACCCCTGAGGAACTCCAGCATTTGTAGCCATCGTTTCTGATGACCTTCCATCGACTACAACCCGGAAAGACCGGTCACTCAGGAACTCCTCTACCCAGTTGATAAGGCCAGGGTACATGCCGTAAGCTGGAAGCTTGCTTAAGAGGCTAGCGTGCCAGACCTTTTCGAAGGATTTCGAGACGTCAAGGGAGACAGCAAGCGCCTCCCCTTCTCGAGCTCCTCGCCCTTCTCGAGGGCCTCGCCCCATATGTGTGTGACATCCCCTGTTGACTGCCGGTCATTTAGGAGATCATTTTGCTCTAATTTGCATTTGAGATTAGTTAATAGTTTGATTAATTAAAATTAACATTGATAAGATTTTTATTTAAAAAACAAAGTATTTTTAAGTTTTGCGGAAAAGGCGATTTCGCAAGTCTATTTGAATAAGACCTGCGGTAGAAAATAGTCTCACAGATGCGACAAAACTCATTTGGAAACCAAAATACTTCTGCGCCATTTTTTTCAAGTTTATCGTTGAATCGGCCATAAAAATATCGCCGATACCGATATATCGGCAAACCCGAAGTATCACCGATATATCGGTATTGGATGCATCCCTAATAATAATGTAATAACATAATTTGCATTAATGGTTCTTCTCATCAAAATTTTTTGTAACTGTTAGCTACTTCTCCGGGATGATCTCTTCAATACTATCAAAATAGTATGCGATTTTATAATTATCTCCGAACTTCTACAACATACACACATAAAACCTGGTCATAACCTCACGGTTTTGTCGTCACAGCTACAGAACTCTCCAAAGATTTGGTTGTAGCCCGCGGCGGCGACCGGATGGTCCCGAACACAGGTAGCAGAAAACAAATTACTAATCTCGTAATTAACAACCGCCATTCACACACACACAAGTGCAATTAGCCGCGCCCACTTCACCGCACTTGACGCCAGGCTATAATTGGTCATGTGTTGGGTTCCACAATGTCAACTACATTCGATAATGCAGGGAAAAAATACGGTGATTGCGTGTAACAAAATACTTAAATACATACATTTTGTTTCATACTTTGTGCGCTAAGAATATAGACAAATGAAGCCTTATGTCCAGCGAATTATTTTTACCCAAAACCATCTACGTCCACCCATGATAAAAATTTAAATAAGGTTAATTTCAATTCCTCAGCTATTTCAAGCAGAAAACACATCGGTTTAAGCCCCTATAAAAATGTAACCGGTGAATAAACTTTTTTCCTCTGTCAAATAAATGTGGGCAGCGTTCGAGAATCAAAGCCGGGACATGCGCTTAGAGCCAAGAGGATCCTCCAAGCTTCTATCCGCACTTATTTTGTCAAGTTTGTTACGAAAATAAAAATAATTGTTTTTACTTCGACGAAGGAAATCTTCAAACTTTGTAATGTCTACAATTTTCATTCAAAAGTAGGTACTCTTACTACTCATGCTTAATGTACTATTGTCTTAACTCCTTTAAAACTGACGTGAGCTCCAGGATTGTAACACTATTACGGAGATTTAAAATGACAGATAGAAGTATTATTTCTTAAACAATAAATTTGTTATTTCTTAAAAAGTAACAACCGTTCCAAAGCGCTGCCTACATATTTACAGACAAAACATCAGAACTCAATCTCTTCCGCATAACAATTAATCACGTGTTGAAAATCGGTGCTAGTACACTACACCCATGCAGTCCGTGGGCTGCATTCTAGTAGTATCCTACGAGGTCGTTGCGAACAAACAGATACCAATGCTCAGTGTTCCTCTTTCACAATACTTTTGTAACCGCCCTCGCTTCACTTCGGGATACCGATTTCTTAATATGATCGGCCCACACTCAAAAACTGTAGAGACGGGATTTTTTTAATGACAACTATTTTTATCAGGGAAAACCGGAACCTCTTTTAAGTATGATGAATTAGATGTATCCATGTCTTATTTCTAAAACTTTTCTATAATTTAGCCGATCCAAACCTCATAAAATTTAATGGCGATTGTTTCGGGTGTACTTTGAAAATGAAAGGAACACGTTTCCGCAAGGGAAGCGAAGTAGACTTAACAGTTACAAACACATCGAAACATATAGCAGTAGTTTGCCTCAGTCCGAAGCACGTCTGAAGCTAGCGTCCGTGTAAGGCCGCATCTAAAAGACATCAACGCTCGGCGGAAGCGCGTATCGGTCGAATACAGGCACGCGCCGTATATAGCCTCATTGTTAACACATGTGTCCAATGACATCGGATTATGAAATGACTAGCTCATTACGATGTTTTGTACTTTCGTGGGTGAGTGGATCGCATCGCAAGTGTATTGAATGTGTGAGGGCGTCGTGTTACAACACGTTTCCGGCATACGTAAACATAATGAAAATTATATGTTATTATTGTTACCGATGTGATGGTTGTATCGCTATTGTTGTGTTTTCTGAAATACAACTTCTTAGGATTTCAAATCTGCTTTTCAAAAAATTCTACGGTTTGTTAATTTAATCGTTAATTTGTTCTTTTTGAATTTTCTTACTATTTTATTTTATTGCCATGTATAGTTGTACATACATTGTAATGTAAGATAAAATTACCTACTTAAAAGATAAGATAACACAGAAAATACAATTATGTATTTTGAAAAAATCCTGCTAGTATTGACAAATCCTGTTTCTTTATTTATATCCTACAAGATAAATATAGCGCGTATTATTACTTTATTACTAATCATCATAATCATCGTAACATCGCATCTTATTCCTACTTGTATTTGTATTTCAATTGATGACATACATGTCAAAATTTAAACAAGACATGAACTCAAAGTAGCACAGCTATCACAGAGCTGGAGACGTTCAAACCCCCACTAAACTCTTTGTGCTTTACACAAAAGGTACGCACGTGAATGGACAACAATGTCTTAACTTACTGAGGGCACATTATGTTGGAGTACATCTCGTATTCAAATACGCCATATACGTGTCTCCATTGTAGCCCAGGGCATCCGGAGTGCTCTATTCAGAGCGCACGTGTGATTCCTTTGAGACGGATGCGAGTCGCGACGGCCTCGGCTCGAGCTCCCAGATACTACCAATGTTGCGAGCGGCAACGAGCGCGAAACGTACGGGATTCGATGGTAAATGTAATGGTATGTCGAAATCGTTTTTATGTAAGACATTAAAACAGAAGTTCCCAACCAAAGGGGCGTAGAGGAATATGAAGGGGGCGCAATACCTTTGCGTTTTCAAAAGAAAAACACAACTTAATCCGTAAATTAATTTAAGTAAATTAGTAAATTAGTTAAGATAGCGAAAACTTAACTTAGAATCGACCAACTGGTGCAGAAAATGCAAGCTCAAGTATCTCATTAGTATTCTAAATAACTGAAATTATTCCAAAAAAAAAACTTTATGTACCTATGTATTATACATAGATTAAAGTGGGGCGTGAAAATATTATTTATGAATCAGGGGGGGGGGGCTCATAAATAGAAATCTTGGGAAACCCTGCATTAAAAGATTTCACAAACAATTTAATTTAATTCTCAGGTCAGATAGTCTGTATCGGCGTGAATCCTATCCAATAAGCGAGACTGACGAAAAATTGAACTGTCAGAGCTTTGTATCAAGGGACTTTGAATTTGTTTGAAGATAATCAGTTTACACTCTTAGTTTAGTTAGAGTAATTACGATATCTTACTTAACCGATGCAAATAAAAATGCACTACGCATATTATTTAAACATAACTATCAGTTCCCCGAGAGAACGATGTTCAAATTGTTCAAACCAAGGCTATTCTAGGCTGTTACCGCTTTTAGAAGCTTAATTTGTGTTATTTTGAATTATTATTATGTAATTCGCGTTGTAAACACTAACACAGCGAACGCGACTCACACTTAACTCGTTTTTTGTTGGTTGTGTCGAGAATGAAAACCTCGAATTGTATTTAAGTTTTTTGTCGCGTAACGCAGGTGCAGCTTCCAGACCGGGTGCTGCTCTCTTATTGGTATTTTTTAATCTTTTTCTCTCTTTATCATCTAACGCTACATGCATACAGGTTGATTAGAAAATCTTGTCTATACTAATATTATAAAGCTGAAGAGTTTGTTTGGTTGAACGCGCTAATCTCAGGATCTACTGGTTCGAAAATTGAAAAATTATTTTTATGTTTGATAGTCAATTTATCGAGGAAGCCTAAAGGCTATATAACATCATTATATTTTAGTACTTAGTTAGTTTTTCAACAAATTAACGCGGGTGAAACCGCGGGGCACAGCTAGTGTACTAATAAATGGCATTACATTGCAAACTATATTTCTATATACCACGTACGTAATATAACATACAATATTGTTGACGGAGCAGGATGATTGGGTAATTTAAAGACAAGATTATTTTTACACTGCGTGGGCTCGGGAGGTTTTTTTACCTAGTAATAATATTTGAAAAATGGCGTTAGCAGTTAGTAGTGCATAGTAATTCAAATGGTTGTATTTTTAGAAATTTTTAATGTTTATAACATGTTTTTACTGATACTTAATAAAATGTGTTTCATGGACACTTTCTTGTCCATATCTCAGGAAAATCCGTATCAATCGTGTTCCGAAAGAAACTCCCAAGCAGAACATTTTAATTTCACAATTACCGTTTCGTGATAAACTGGCACCTTTTGGACAAGGTTTTAGCAAAGTTATTTAAATTCACCTCTAGATATGTTATCTAGCAATAAAATACCATGTCATAAACATTTAAAATTTGCAAAAATACAATCATTTGAATTACTATATAATGTACTACTAACTGCTAACGTTATCTTTCAAAAATTATTACTAGGTAAAAAACCTCCCGAGCCCACGCAATTTAAAAATAATCTTGTCTTTACCCAATCATCATGCTCCGTCAACAATATTGTATGTTATATCTCGTACCCGGTATACAGAACTATAGTTTGCAATCTAATGCCATTCATTAGTACATTAGTGACACTGGACATAGATTAGATTTATGGTCTGTCTATAAATATTCTACGAGAGTGTGAGTCTGTGTACCAGTTTTTAGGATTCCGAAGTAAAATCGGAACCCTTATAGTTTCGTCATGTCCGTTCGTCCGTCTGTCCGAAGCAAAGCGCCGAGACTCTTAGTGCTAAAAAGCTGTAATTTGGCATGGATGTACATATTTATTAAAAACTCCAGAATCGTAGAATAAAATATTGAAAAACATTTTTTTTTCAGGGTACCTCCCCTACAGGTAACGTGGGGATGAATTTTTTATTCGTCGCGTACCTTATAGTGTGAGGTATCGATGAAAAGGTCGTTCAAAAATATTATGGGTCTTCTAAGACTATTTTTGGAATTAGGGGTCCGTTTGCGAAATATTTAGCTTTAAAGTACTAATGGTTAGAGTCAAGTGTCCCACCCCCGCGCCCCGCCCCGCTGGCTAAACTGGCTGGTTGGAGTTGGACAAGTAAAAAAATCTCAAAAATAGGTTATATGATGAATTTACAAGGAAAACTATCACGGTATCACTGCTGTGTTAGCATAAGTAGTTAATGAGTAATAGTCGATAAACCTACGAGTTCGGAACCCTACATTGCGCGTGGCCTGACACGCACTTGCCCGGTTTTTTACTATTGGCGCTAGCATGAACTCGTTTCATTCATTCAACGTTTACATACCTATCTACAGATATGTATATAACCTACTCGTGCTTAAAGCAGCATGACAAGTACGATAGGGATTGCAATTCGCATTAGGTTTTTTTTAATAATTCATTCAATGTTATTTCAAAGTTTGATAATTGGTTGTCAGCTTAAAAAGATATGCATAGATAGTAGAACATATGTTTTCTTTTAACAATTTCAACATAGAGAGTGTCCCTTAAGTATTGGATTAACTTTATTGGATAAAAAATACCTCAAAAAAATATTAAAAATACCTCAGTAAAAATATCTTCTTTTTCGAGATTTTGATTAACAAAGGAAATTTTAGAAATAAGAAAAGTAAATTAATAATTGTCATCACCGTTAGTACCTATTAAGTGGATTTTTCAAATTTATAGTAAGAAATGAAGCGTCAGTTTGTGCCCACGCCCTTACATCGTTGCTTCGAGGATCTCACTAGCTCGAGGTCGCTTTTTACGTTCACTTTTCTTTGTTGACTCGTGTCCCCGAGTCACGCTAGTACACCTCACCCGTGGAGAAACGTTGATTATCCCATTACAATTTCCCAATTACTCCATTCCATGAAAACGTAAGTAAGCATGACATTTCATATTTTTATACTATCCAGATTTTTTTTTGTTATAAGCGTAGTTGTGTCCTACGAGGTAAACATTGCGTCAATAGTTTGTACGAAGGATATTTGGTTAGTTTAAATATTTTTTGTTACTGTAAAATACTGAGTAGGTATGATTTTCTGCACTTACAAAAAATTCTTAAAAATTTCGTTTTATTTATGTAGCCCACACCCCTAAAATTTGTAATCACTTTATCTTGTAACGAGTAAGCGCCCTCGCTTTGCTTCGGTCTTTCTTATTTTTTTACACCTTGGGTTACATTAGTGGAGTTTTATTAAGGATTCCTATTTTTTTTTAATATATTATAGCCTGTGTCACCCGGGGATAGTGCAGCTTCCCGACAAGGAAAGAATTTTTCAAATCGGTTCAGTAGTTTCGGAGCCTGTACTATGCAAACAAACAATCAAATCTTTCCTCATTATAATATTAGTATAGATAACAATTGCATGAAAATCCGTGCAACACTGTTGGAAAGCATGGCGTTTAAAAGGAAAGAGTTTTTTGTTTTACCCAGTTGTATGTTACCCACAATATCTACTTAATAACCAAAGTAGGTACAATTTAGATTACAACTTCTACACCTGCAACTTGATAGAGTATATTTAAATAATGTAAAATGAAATTACATTTTGAAGTATTTCTACAATTTCCGTTAGTACAATCCCGTTACACGTGTCCGTCCGTCCATCGCTGCGGAATTGTCCGCGGACATCGTCGTCCGTCCTGTCTTCCTCTCGGATATTTGCTTTTGCTTTACTGCTAAGGAAATTGTGATAGCGTTACGTGGAAATGTCTCACCACTATTCGGATACTGTTTGTTACAGGCTACAGTTTAGGAAGCTTCAACTAAAGGGTCATCATGTCACTAAGCTATAGCTTGTTAGCGTAATAGATAATAGTAGGTATTGGTTATTTTTAGTTTATTGGCTTATACCTTGAAACAATGATAACTTTTTTTTTGACATTTTCATTTAAGCTGTCTATTTAAACACATAGGTTTCATTTGATCTAAACATCTAATCAGATCTACGGATCATTTGACCTGGAGAAAATGGCATCGTCACCTCGTTACCGACCTCGCTGAGTAACGATCAAACAATGATTGATGATCAGGTCAATATCTGATTGCCTTAATCGTTAGTTGTATCGAATCTGGACTAACTTACGCAAATTTGGATTTAGACGTATGCCCACATTGCCATCTTGTGGGAAATTTTGAACGCTTCCGTTATTCAAAGATTCGATTCCTTTTCGATATTTAATAGGCGAATTGATAACACCTTTACTAATCCATCCATCCATCAGCCTTTAAAAGACCACTGCTGGACATAGGCCTCTCCTAATTTACGCCACTAACCGGTTCTGGGCCTTCCGAATCCAGCGGATACCCGCTGTCTTCCTCAGGTCATCAGTCCACCTGATTAGACTAATAGTATGTAAAAGTTGGTTATGCAAGGTGTGACATAAATCACTAGTCCGTATTACACCGACGCCTGTCACTCATTCAATCGGCTCCCCCAATGACAATAAATATAAATAGCCAAATTGCTTCACCATTATCCTATTGAACGATTCTTAGTCGTGGCATTGGTGATTGTTTAGCAGTAGAACCAGTTTTCATTTAAAGATATGGTAAGAATTCCTACCTGATAGTAACAATTCCGATCAGACCTCTACTGGTTTCACTTTGAACTCAATTTTATAAAGATATAAAATGTAATTTTATTCCAAATAGTATCCTTTGCTAAACTCGAGTCTCTATTGTCTATTTTTAGATGCCGATTTTATGATTGCTTCAAGGCTTCAGAGGGCAATTGGGCTGCCATGGTTGTAAACGATATACAGAAGTAATTTAACCTTGTCGAAGCCCTTCGGATGCCATAAGTTCTTTAGCCAACATAGGTACACCCATCCAACTCTGTCTGCATCGTCTCGTATACGGGAGAGCTTCATCCCCTGTAAATTTATTAGCTTTTCATAATTGATATTACTAACTAAAGATAAGCAAAATAATTACAAAACTTAAAAATAATAAAATTACCTGAATGATATCGTACGTATTACTCGCTTAAAAATCCGAATCATTTTTTACCCAACCAAACTCAATGAAAGGGGCTTACAACACGCTCATATCTGTCAAGATTTAAGCTCTTGCATAAAAGAATTATAAATAAAAGACAAGATAACTTTAAAATTCCATTCCATAAAGAGACGTACGGTCGAAAAGAACGGTTACCGTTACGAATGGGCTTAAGGCCAGTGACATAAAAAAGGGTTTTTTTGTACCAAATAGCACACACGGGCCGGGACCGAGTCGTAAGTCATCGAAGCTGTCAAGATAAGAATGAATGAACACCTGCCGCTACCGGTGTTACGCATGCGCCTACGCAGACGAGAACCCTCACCATATTGTAAAATCATCCTTAAAAAATGAACCGTGGAGTTTGAATTTGAATCCTAAAACCAACATCGAAAGCTCTTTTTTCAACACCCACTACTCGTCCATGGACATCCAATATTGAATACACGCAATCACGGACCTAGCTTAGAACGATTATCTTCTTAAATCGACTTTTAAATTAGGCCTAATAATATGATTAACGTTGTTTTTAAAATATGACCAGCAGGAATTGACATCCGTGAGTATTTTACTCGTTTTTATTCGGAATGTAATTAATATGATACACCATCAAGGAGAGGAAATAGTTGTTGATTATACACCGTCGCGATTATTTCGTCCCAAAGCATTTAAAGGCGAGTTCATTTTCAAACGGATTTCCTCGATACGTTACCAATATCTAGTTTAAGTATTCAATTTCCCGTTTTTCACTGAAGCGGAGACATTCGATATTTCTCTAACGTATTTGCCATCACCGTTATGTCATGCTGTGACATACGTAACGCACGTTCTTATTGTATTTCATTGAGTAAAAAGTAATATAACTATCGATACGGGCCGATTGGTTACACTGTTAAAGAACGTTATATCTGTAGCTTTATATGATGTAGTTACCTTAGTGGTATTTATGTAGGGATAGGAGAACATTAATTTACATATAGAACCACGAAAAGTGAACTTCAAGAGCATTTCTAGCCTTAGGAGGATGCTAAACCGATGTTGTTTAGAGTTATGCTTAAGAATGGTCAAGAATTAAAAAGAGCCTTTGAATACGGAGCGCTGCGTTTAAGCTAGTTCTTGGCAACGGTTAACTTTGTTTCCAGTTAAATTAAAAACCGGATACTGTCTTCATCCATCCATAGCAGAACCTTTGGAAGACAGCTGGACAGATCAGACAAAAATTCACCATTTGGAGCCACTCCAGCCTGAATTGAGTCCTCTAAATTTAAAGATATCAAAGGCACATTTACTGTTACGAATCCTATTCAGGCATTACAGTGGTCAAGAGTCTCAGCTACATCTTTAGATATGATTACTCGAACAATTAATGTAATGCATCTATTTTATTAATGGGATCGGCTATCAGTGTTATGATGCTAATAAGACATTGTATAGAGACGAATAAAATAAACGCAGAATAAATCCTTTTTAATGAGAACCCTTGACCTTCATCAAAAGTGCAATAATCCTATGAGCACGCTTTTGTCTAGTGACCTATCTTAATTCCTAATATCTACATTTAGTCATGGGTACCATGTGTCGACGTTGTTCTACTTGCGTCTAATTGATCTAATTGCTGGGTGGATCCCTTCGAGGAATCCTTTTAATTCTTATCATAAATGACGAATAGCACATGGCCGTTCATAACGAGATGTTTCTTGAAAGGTTCAAGGAAAAAGCTGTAATAGCTAAGGAGGTTGGCATATTACTGAGAATCTGTGCCTTTGTTTTTTAATATAATACTAGCTGACCTGGCAAACTTTATAACGCCTATCATCTCTCTCTCCCCCTCTCATATTCTGTCAATCGCGCCAACTGTCAAACTACTGAATATTTCTAAAAAGGCAAAAGACATCAATTGTTTTACCTTTTTTGTTTCACGAGCTTGTGCTGATCGAGTTGGAATTGACAGATTTCATAAGGTATTCGTATGTGCTTTAGTTTTAATGAAATTATTGAGTTAAATTTTATTATAATGAGCAGGTAACATTGAATATAACGTTCAATTATTGATGAAAAGTAGTTGCTGAAACTGAAGTCATTAACAGCTGATGTAACAATTGATATTTCTGAAGACTAACATTAATTTTTGAAAACCGTCTACAATGAAATTGCTTATGTCGCTGGCTTTTCAATGGGTAAAGTTAAGTTACTAAAGTTAAGTTATTAAGTTGCTTTTAAGATACTTTGTTCAAAAAAGGATTATGTGATTTTCAAACCCAAAATATGCAAGGCTTATAATCCTTGCAATTTCAATTATAATCTTTTTGGAACAATTTTTCGTACATGTTTTGTTAAATATATTTCATTCATGTTGTAATTTAATATATTAAATTTTAATCTTTACTTTACTCATTTACTCATTTAACATTACCGCTCGACATACAACTAATCTCACACACACATCACTTGGACGGACATTATTGAATTAAATTTGCAAATAGATTAAGCAGAAATCAATAGGTTCTATTTGAATTCATACGCTTCGTGCAAGTTGTCACGACTTGTAGTGTAGCCGAGTCTTCATCGGTGCAATAAAGTATGCAATGTGTCCAACACATCGTATATGTAATCGAAATATTTATTAGTAAACAGTATCTGTCGCAGCTATTAGCTACATAATAATTAGAAGATTAATAATTCACTACATGGAATATTTAAAGACAATTCATCGTAACTGCATTTGGTTTATAGAAAGTTCTGGAGGTTTTAATTGGAAGGTATTTTATTAGTTATTTATGTGTAATAATCATTGTGTTGTGACGGTTTTAATCGTTCCTTACATTTAAAGATTTTGTCCTGAACGATTGATTGTATCTATTCATATAATTCTTTCTTCAAAACAATCGTTCCTATTTATGATTGAATTCACTTTTAACACAATATGACGCTCAAACTTTTTTATAAATTATTTTTAAAAACAAATTTACAAAACAACGCCACCATGGAAAATGTAGCGATAATAATTTTACACTAACATTTTACCTAATTCATAAAATGTAGTACCTAATTATAATAATATTTCTTTCTCTCATTTTTTCTTGGCTGGCAACAGATCGGTGATTCCTTTGGTGTTGCTGTCCATGGATATAACGATATATATAATTATATATACATATTATATGTATATAGTAATGTTATGATAATATAGTAGTATTAGATATACCTAATTAAGACATAATTCTTAGATATGTAAACGCATGTCATAAAGTGTTAACCTTTCGCGCCAAATCTTCACATGAAACTCTGTACGCAATAGGTGTATGTGAGCCACGATATGGGTTAAAACCGCAAATATCAAGAACTCGTTTTAACGGTTTGGATTACAAAAACAGGATCTCGGACTCCTTCACGAGTTGCCGTGTTCCGAAAACTATTACCCGATTTGATCGCCTATTTCGGACCCTGTATGTTGGCCGAAACTGGAGACCAACCAGCAACGCAAACTTAAACATCCGTCACACTTCAAGGTAGTTTAGTAAAAGCATTACAGTTCTACTTCGTAATAATATCAACGTTATAATCGTTCACATTAATTGGCAGTGTGAAGGTTTTACTTAGTATTATGAGTCGTAATTATAGTAGTGGGTAGTACTCATGTTAATATACAGATAATATAATAGTATTCATTTTAATATTAAGGTAAGAACTTATGCAAAAGGTTTTGTGTCATAGATGCGCAAAAAATATTTTAAAGGTGAAAATTAAGGGAAGGATTGTGTCAGGAACACACTTAACGATTCTAGTGATTCAAAGAATTATTTAAATGATGCTGATAGCCGAAGAGCTCAAATTTAATTAACCATGTGAAAAACAACGGGTCTAAATTGGACTATCCCGATCAATTATAGTTGAAATACTTACACCGACTTGATACAGGACTTTGAGACCGCTCTTTGGTTGAATAGTTCTTCTATGAGGAATGAGAGGCAGCTTGTCTGGTCTTCGGATGTGAATCTCCCCGGAGGGTCGGAACGCTTCGAGAGGAGTCCGAATGACCGCTCTCACTTGGGCGAGGAGGCACGCGAGGACGAATGCGACTAGCACTTGCATGTTTCACAGTTGCACTGGGTTTGACAGATGTCAGATTTGTCAGATCGTGGTTTGGAAGCTGGGTGGTTCCCTTGCGAGGTGTGGTTCGCGTGTCGGGCAAGCTCGCACTGGCAGCGGGCGCGGCGAAGCAGGTACGTCTTAGCCTACGCGCTTGGTATAACCACCTCCGACCGCGACGCACCGCGCTTGATATTTGAGCCCTATACTTGTGACGTGTTTTACAAATAGGTACTGTACTGAATTATGGATCATCGAGTAATGTTTATTATAATATGTGCAGTAACCAATTTGTATTTTTTTTAATGCAATTTACTATCGACAACAACGGACAAACACTAAATTAATAAAATAATATTTTTACGCCAAAAATTGAAGTTTTTTAAATACGTAATCACTTAGTTGACAACCCTAGATGCTTTGGAATATGTAATTTTGTATTGTAATCTTTGTCAGTGTAAGGTATTAACGAATTACAATGTCTTATAAACTTATTTTATACTAGTCCACTAGTCATTTTATACTAGTACGTATTACAATATAGAATTCGGTTGTAGGTTTAGTTTAGACCAATTCATTATGCAGGTATTTGGAAGCGGTCGTCTACCCACTGCAATAATAAAGACTACTTATTCAGGAATAGTCCGAATAGCAATAATTTAAGCCTTCCTCTCATCTAAATGCAATTCCTAACACATAATACAATAAATATTTCTCGTAATGTCGTAGTACTAAAATTTTATGTATTCAAATGTGTCGTTGATGCCATCTAGAATTTACTGATTACTTGTTTCGGTGTTTTTATGATTTTAGTGCTTTTATTATGCTTTTAACCTTAGAAAGTCTAGTAGAATGTGGAATAGTAAAAAAATTATATTTATTCGTTCTTATGAAAGCATGCCTGTGAATTTAAAACCTTTGTTGCGGCAAAACAACCGTGTATCATTATTGGAACTTGTAGAAAATGGATTAGGATGAATGTTTTCATAAAGACGTCCGCAGGTAATAAAAGGTCACTTGAGGCACTGAAAAACAGTTTTAGCTAGAAAGCTCTAAACTTAATTGGGCATCAACAGGAATAGTTAGATAATAACAACAAAATAAGACATTTTTCACTCAGTAGTGAAAAATGGACCTAAATAATTACTTATAAAATTATTAAATTAGAGTGTAAGTATTCGAAAACTAATAAACTAGTTTAAATGCGAAAACCAAATTGATTTACATTGCTAATAAAATAAGGAATTCTGGAAACAAAAATAAAACTACTAGGAATATTATACATAAAGAAACGGGTAAAGTAAAAATCGAATACCTAATGATAGTTTTGCTTTAAAGGTCAACAACGAGAATGACATTCCTAATAGCACGAGAATGTCATTCCTAATCATTTGTTGATGATGGTAATTTTCCGAATCTTATGATACATGGTAAAGTAGATAAATATTTCGCCATTGTTTAAAGATGCAGATAAAAATCACCTCAAAATATATTTTTTTCATGAACAATTTCATGAATGCTTGTAACACATTTTTTTCATGAATATTAATTAGTTCAGATTTTTGAGAGATTTTTGATATTATCACTGAAGCATTTTAAGAATGAAGTTCCAGCTTTAATTTTTCTTTTATGCTTGGCAGTAGCAGGATGCCATTGGTTAACAACAAAATGCGTTAAATTTATGTTACCAAATAAACAAGAGTTTTTAAGATATCTTAATTACGAAATTTATTAAAGTAAATTAATACTAGGAATGAATCTTAATTGCTTGTAACAAACTTTCATTGATAAATGTGTAAAAACCATTAAATTTCGTTTGGAAATTCGATACCAAAAATATGCTTTATTCTATACCAAAATGAGCTGTTTGAGCGTGTGAGTAGGAAAAAAACCTCTCAGGAGTTTCTTGTCGCTTCTTCTTCTTCCAGGACCTCTCACGGTAAGAATTGAAGTGAGGATAGAATTCGCGTTTTGATCATTGTTTCATTTCATTGTTTCACTACACCAATCACTACATTGGTAAAATATGATATAAAAGTGATGGCATTAAAAAGAGATGGCATTATGACCATAATAGTAAAAAAGACAGCTGGTGTTTGTTACTAGCGCTTCAGTTGTAAAGAAACATTACTTTACGTTTGACTTGCGTTGTCATGGTAAATAAAATGCAATAAATCATGATTCCTTACTTGTGGTATGTTATTCCATGAATACTCCCGTAATTAGTACGTTTACACATAATACAAGAAGGCATTTTAATACTGTATAGCACATTGTAAGAGCACTTTTGACAACAACAAACGCGTGCGTTTCGTCTTGTATTGACAGAGCGACTACAAGCAAAGCGGGCAATTACCTTATGTGATTCATCGTCGGCGCGCTAGTGATATATGTATGTACCTCTTTTTTACCTATATAAATTATCATTGAATCATTCCATGACCTATTAAGACGGCTGCATGCATTCTCATGAGCTTATTTTAAAAATAAAATTACCTTCATACTATCATTCATATTGCTGCGATTCTTTTCCCTTGTTTTTTAATTTTTGTCGACATTTATTTTGCCAATATTTTAAATTTAATTTATAAATCTTACAAGTCTCAAGACTGTGCAGGCGCGCTCGGGTTGACTTCCTACCGACGATGTTTTTTTACACAATCTTGTTGCTCCGGTGTGTAAGGGCACATTCATAAAGTAGTCAACTTAAGCTCAAGTTGCGTTTAAGTTAGTTTTACAACGCAACACCTTCACTTAGATACGTGTACTTGGCGATGACTCGAATGATCAGAGTGATTATTTCAATATGCTTTACGTAAGCGAATGATAGGTTAGTAACTTTAGTAAGTAGATACGCACATGAACTAAATTATCGTATTAATGACCTTGGATTGTTATCTGATAGATAGATAGATACCCGAGTCGAGAAGATTACACGTGCTTGAAGCCCATAAGCTCAAAGCTGTCCATTCATTCATTGACTATGAAGTACCTAATTCCTAATCCTCCTTCCACTCAAAGTACACACCTAATGAAACAAAGCAATCGGCTACCGATTCCGTCAATTGTTTTAAAACAAAACTATATTGTTCGGTGATTCTAAGAACACTATTCGAAACGATGATTCCTGTGAATACGAAAAGATGCTATTGTCAATGTAACGCGACCTTAGTTGTTTTCCGTCTCACTCGCTCCCATTCATCGGCCTCGCACTGGCATGAATGAACTGCTTCTTATGAATGAACGGACAGTCCACATAGTATTATACATGCCTACCTGCGTAGTTATACATGTGTTGTTTGTATCGAGTTATATGGTCATCGGGAAATGTGGCCTGCTACATCTATACGCGTATATACATAGATGTGTTGGCAACTTGGCACGTGGTCAGTCATCCTATTTAATTTTTATTTGTAAGAATCTCTTGTTTATTTACCATTCTGATTCTTATTCTGAAACAACAACAAGGTTTGTAATGTTAATTTGAATTGGTTGATAATAATTTTTATATTTGTTTTTAACTATTACCGAGGCTATGACGTACCTACCTAGTATGTTTTTTTTCTACACTACTAATATATTAATGCTTAATAAAGTTAACTAACATTTCATCTCATAGTCGATGACGATGTAATCCGGAGAGATAAACGTACTTAAGGAGTTTTCATCTAATAGTGCGGCCATACAATATCTATTTATCATAATATATTAATTAATAGGTTGAATAGTTAAGGTATTTAAGCTATAGTCGAGTGGAGGTGTAAGTGGTTACATTGACATCGATACCGAACCTCAATCAGGATTTACTTGTGTCGAGGTAAGCGGGAGTTCCACTTTCTGCAAGCCACAACTAAATAATTAAAAATTTAAAGGCTAACTTAAAACAGATTTTAAGGTAAAAGTATTAATAATAAACCTTAACATCGTTTACAAGTTCTACGAATTCAAATTACAAGGTCACTGCCTCATAATTTATATTGCGAGAGTAATAATACATAATAAAATAATATACCGGTTTAAGGCGCCATCGGATACTTTATAGCCGCACATAAATTAGTAAAGTGACAAAGTTATCAAGAAGTTACGATTAGAAAAGCTGACGTCATCGAGTGTAACAATAAGCTCTCCCTCGATTAATAAAATAATTTTTAGAACTTGCTTTAGTTGTATAATTTAATTGGAGGCTATTAAAACATCAGTGTTAATGGTAATGCCTAAAAGCTTAGACTTGACGATTTCTAAACATGAACTGTTAGGTTGCCCGCGGAATTTATATTTTGATTAATGATGCCATGTTAATGGTCTATATTTCTTAGTCGTAAACTAAGTTTCGTCCAACCATTAGTCCAGTATATTTAGATAGACAGTTTTCACTTTAGACTATAATAAAAATGGTAATAAGAAATAATTTAAGTTCTGTTGTTTGGTTTCTTTTAGGAATGTAATTTAAGAATTTTGGTATGTTGTTCAAGATGTTCATATTACTTGTTATATATATTTTTAAGGTACCTACCTATGCATATAATTATTTGCAAATTATTTTTCACAATTTTAACCGACCAAATGTGGATGCTAACTTCGTAGTTTCTTAAGCAGCTTTAGAGGAAATCTAACACATGACACCAGCGGTTCCCAAATGATGATAAACAGCTCACATTATCTTTCAGGTAACAACAATTTGCACTGCTTTCTATTATCTTTGGTAAACGAGCAAGTAGCTACAATTGTGTTGTTAAGCTAATTTGATTTTGTTATAGCAATATGTAGCTATGTGTACAGCAATATGTATTTTTTAATTTCTGAAATGATGATGATTCTTTATTGCATTTTACTGTACGCACGGCTAAAATTGGTATTATAATTATTATATGATTTAATCTCCCCCCTTCCTCTATCAGCATGGTCAAATATGCTCTAGGCCTCCTAATTATGAGGAGACTTAATTATGTGCTGTATTGTAGCCGTTAGGGTTTAAATCGTCAAAACTCTGCAATCTAAAGCACAGAAGAAGTTGAGGATTGCTGTCGATAATAAACAGGGATGCGTCTGAAGACGATAAGAAAGGGTCTGCACTCAAAAGTTGAGTGGTCCATTGTGTATCGATAGTGTCCCAAACAATGCCTTGTCAGGCGCACGAAGCACTTCAAAATTGGAGTGGTCAGAGTTTTTTGCATCCATCAAGTGTGAAAAGATTATCTTGGCACGCGCACTTGAAGCCTATTGTTGTAAAGAAACACTTATTTCCTCGTATTAAGACCGTTTTGTTCTCTACTAGGAAACGAAATATCCGGCTTGTCCCTTAATCGTAGAATATACCGAGGACAACAGGGCAATGATTGTAGGGATGGTTACGCAAGATGTGACACGGTCTTATCAAACAGTACCTATTATTCTAGATAAATAATAACTAAAAATAGATAAATAATAACTATGTGTTCCCTCTGTGTAAGAAATACCTAAAATAGATAAATATTATATATTTCGTTTATAATATTTATTTAGCATACAACAAAAGTAAGGACACACACAGCTTTCACTTCAACCTCTTTTACAAAAGATCCAGTTGGATACTTGAGTATTAATTACAAATATTAAAATGAAATTTTCCAAACTTCCATAAGGCACTCAGTCCACGCGTTGTAAAACTCTTTATTTTATGGATTGTAGGTATCTATAACAAATTCGATTCTTATATAAATTTAAAAATATTCCTTCCCTCTTATGATAAGTACCTGCCAACAGAAATATTACTTGATCCTAAAATCTTCAAGTCACTTTACCTGTGTCCATGCCTTAGAAATTTCTCTCTATTTCATTCATACTCTTAGCATCCTTAGTGATAACGCACGCCCATAGTCTGTTCTTTTTAACGCGCTTAGGATAGTATTATCCTTGCGTTGTTTTTTTTTTGTTCACAACAATAGAACGTGTAAATACTCATTATTACCTTTACACACTATTGTTAAAATTTTTATTGCTTGCTCAATAAACCCTTTTTCTTTAAGTTCGTGGAATGAGCGAGTAACATAATTTTGTAGTAATATGCATTCGGAGTAAGTCCAGAAATAGAGTCAGATTACTAGAATGATGCAAATGTATATCACTTTTATTTTTGCTTGTTAAGCTGTCGACTTCCGTTGGGTTAAAGACCCAAAGAGTACTTGCTTACAAATTGTGCATTATTTGCAGCATTTTAATCAAAGGTTGTTTGTTTTATGTATTGTTTTAAAAGGTTAAAGTCCGGAATTGCCATATCAACACGACTACGTAATTACTCAGAAAATTTCAAAAATAACCAGTTTTTCTTTACTCTATTCACTACGGAGATTGATGAATTAAATGAATTACTAAATGTAATTTTATCTTCTCCATCAAATCTGTGATTATAAATACAGTACTCGGCACCATGCATCTTTAATTCTTTTCTTTTTTTTTCATTTGTGCCTAGAGCGCAATTTTTAATCACAGGACATATTATGATGAGGGATTCAGCTAAATAATTAAAATGTGTGCAATTCACAAGAGGTAGAAGTGAAACCTTCAAAAATAAAGGTATTAATGTAATAACGTATATCAGTTTTAATTATCTTTCAAAAACTATTTTGTACTGAATAAAAATAAAAGAGTGGTAACTGACGCCATCTCTTAACATAATATGAAGAGTAAAATGAGCAGCTAGCGCCATCTATCCAGCAATAAAACGAATCTTCTATCTTGTTCCTCGCGCCATCTATGAATACAACTTAGCACTTTTTAAACTAACGAACATAAGAAACACTGTATAATGAATGATTCCTATCTCATTTTCTCCCACATTAAATCTTATGAATTTATGTGTCTGTCTCTTTTTACAGTCCCTTTTTCGTTTCATCGACTTTCAAATGACAACGATGCTAAAGAAGTTTTCACTTAAAAAAAAATAATGTAGGTACAGTGTAGAAAATATCTACACTATATCTAGGTTGGTATGGCTGGCGTAGATACCAACCTTCCAGAAACTCCTAACGCATAAGCGTTCATCATGATAAGTGCTTCAGAACTTAGCACAATCCAATCTTGATAGTAAGTTTGTTAGCAACACGCGAGTGATACCTACCACGAAGGTATTTTAGCGGCTTTAACTTCACTCATTTATCTGACATAAAATTCCTACCAACTCATTTACACAAGGAACTACAAACTTCTTTGGTAATATGAATGACGCTATTTTGTTGCGACTTAAACATGAAAATTCTACGTTCAAATTACCTTGAGTAGGTACCCTTACTGTTTATAAAATTCGTATTTTCGTTTAAAAATTTCATACAACAGGGATTTGAACTTCATTGATTGGGCACCATGTTAAATATAATATAACTATATGATGTGTGATGCACATGTAAGTATTATAGTATTTAGGGCCCGCATTAAACTTTAGTGGAACACTTCAAAAGTTTTGGTACTTACTAGCGATCACCCATCTGATTACTGAACGCGTATTAAGTTATAATATTTTAAAACTCTTGAAATCCAAATTCCAGTATTGTGTTCTTCCCATGATCGGCAGCTTCGCTCTCGTGCCTCTTACCTGCTGTCCGTCCCGCTGCAACGATCTGGCATCGTCTCTTTTTCATAGTTTTAGCCGCTCGATTCTGGAACTTACTCCTCGAGGATATCAGAAGACCCTCTGTTAAGCTTATCTTTAAGAATAAGCTATATAATAATCGCGAAACCCTTAGAAATCAATACCATTTTTTTTTCTTTGTTTTGCAGCCCGCAACTAACACGTTGTTGTGGCCCGTATGAAAAAAAAGTTGTTTACCACTGAATTAGGTATGAACATGCAACACGTAATCAAATGCTATGTGACTACCGATAACTGTGTTAAGGATATTTTGGTTATGTCGGAAGGTGTTGAAGCGTAAGATCGCACGTGGGTAGCGCCCATTACGAATACTGTGAACCTCGACACATACAGTAACATATTAATATACGTATAACTATATTCCGTCATACAACCCAAATGGATTATCCATTTCCTCCACCACAAAGACATTATCACTATCATCCATGACCATTATCATTATCAGTCCCATTAATATCCATTGCCCCAGTCGGGAATCAAACCCGGGACTTCTCGTGTCACAGCCAGGCTCTCCACTGTCTACGGGGTAGTCACGAACATTCGTGGGGGTGAATTACGTCAACATTAAGGTTAAATCAGCAGTGATAGCCTAGCGATTAGAACGTTGGTCTCTCGAACGCAGGGGCCCGAGTTCAAATCCTGGCACGCACCTCTAATTTTCAGATATTATGTGCGTATTAGAAATTAATTATCACTCGCTTCGGTGAAGGAAAACATCGTGAGGAAACCTGCACACCGGAGAGTGCTCCATAAAGTTCTCAAAGGTGTGTGAAGTCTACCAATCCGCATTTGGCCAGCGTGGTAGACTATGGCCTGTACTCTTCACATTGTGAGTAGAGACCCCGAGCCCAGCAGTGAGACAATTATGGGTTGACGCTTTGTTTTTTTTTTTAAGGTTAAATCTACCTCACTGGAACTCACCTGATAGAAAACAGCCGACTAATATAGATCCTACACGTGGATACAATTAACGAACAAACAGAAATCAAATGCTCCATTTGAATGCCTACTAATTCGACTTCCTGGCTATTAACATTCTTTTATTATGAATCATCGATTGTAACATTAATTTGTAACATATTTCTCTTATTATTTTGTTATCCGATATCGCGATTAATATCTTCAATATTCTGACGATTAAACGAACTTACCTGTCAGTGAAGTTCAATCGTAATAGCTACAGTTGGACGTTGACTAAAACATTAATTGTACTTACATATCAAAGTGTAGGATTACATCCCTTTGCGCTGGCATCATTCGGTGGACTGATACAAGCCTCAAACGATTTTGGGACTTTTATATAATTATTAGATACTAGCTTCTACCCGCGACTTCGTCTGCGTGGACTTCAGAATTGGATCTTTAGAGGAATGAAGAGTATGATCAATAAAAGAAATGATAAAAACATCTATGCTAGCCATTTTTTATCTTGAGGGAACGGTCTATCCCCGATAAAAAAATTTAAACTTAACTCACCCAGTTTTAAACTTTACCACCATGGAACACGATCCATGCAACTGGGTCGAAATATCGGAATACAAAATAAATACCATAAGTACTCGTATTATAATAAAATCTATCCCCGATATAAAAAGTACCCTATCCTTTAATGTGGGATATTAAATATCTGGGAGCCAAACTGAAACTAAATTCGTTCAGCAGTTTAAGCGTCAGTGAATAAGAAACATTCACTTAATTTCATTTTAAAAATGGTTTAAAAAATAACAACAAATATCTTTGAAATCAATTTCGTTATTTCCGTTCGTTCAGGTGTTACATAATTATTTGGTCTTCAAGATACACCACCAGGCCCTAAGTTTGGTCAATAATATGCTAGTTTTGCAATGTTAAAGTACAACCAACTATGTAATACTAGCTTCTACCCGCGACTTCGTCTGCGTGGACTTCAGAATTGGATCTTTAGAGGAATGAAGAGTATGATCAATAAAAGAAATGATAAAAACATCTATGCTAGCCATTTTTTATCTTGAGGGAACGGTCTATCCCCGATAAAAAAATTTAAACTTAACTCACCCAGTTTTAAACTTTACCACCATGGAACACGATCCATGCAACTGGGTCGAAATATCGGAATACAAAATAAATACCATAAGTACTCGTATTATAATAAAATCTATCCCCGATATAAAAAGTACCCTATCCTTTAATGTGGGATATTAAATATCTGGGAGCCAAACTGAAACTAAATTCGTTCAGCAGTTTAAGCGTCAGTGAATAAGAAACATTCACTTAATTTCATTTTAAAAATGGTTTAAAAAATAACAACAAATATCTTTGAAATCAATTTCGTTATTTCCGTTCGTTCAGGTGTTACATAATTATTTGGTCTTCAAGATACACCACCAGGCCCTAAGTTTGGTCAATAATATGCTAGTTTTGCAATGTTAAAGTACAACCAACTATGTAATATTTTAAAAAAGTGTTTCCGTTATTGCCACCCGATCAGGAATTACATATTATTTTATCTCTAAGATCACTATCTGGCCCTAAGTCAATGTTGTACTGGTTTTGCAATGTGAATGTTACCAACAACAACAATCGCTCATGTAATAACTGCTGTTACTATGTATATTTAGCACGCGCCTCATGGTATATCTAGAATACAATGATGTTCTTAGCGACAGGCAGTACGGGTTCCGCCGAAACCGGTCGACGGGAGATCTTCTAGCGTATGCCACTCACATCTGGGACGAGGCCCTCGAGAAAAATAGGGAAGAGCTAGCCGTTTTTCTTGACATCTCGAAGGCCTTCGATTGGGTCTGGCATACCAACTTTGTGAGATTCAACGTCACAAAAACTCAAGCGTGTCAATTCACCGGCAAAAGAAGCCCTTTCATCTTGGCCCTTACTCTTAAAATACGGGTGTCTTCAAGTAAAGAGAGAATAGGCTTTTAGCAACTTAGTGCGCTTTACCACCCATACTTCATTCCTGCTTACCATCAGGTGGCTTTTTAGTCAAGCATTAGCTTATTTCACATAAAAGTTCCATTTTTTTTACATAAATTAAGTGCTTGACAACAATCCCACCTGACGGTAAGTGGCGGTGGAGTCCAAGATGGTGAATGCACTAACTTAATAAGTGCCTATTCATTCTTTTCTTGAAGACACCTACATTGTAGTTGGACGGGAACACCCACGCAGGCAAGCTATTCCAGTCCTTCGCGGCACGCAGTATGAAAGAAGACGTGTATCGCACCGTTCGCAGCGGTGAGATATTCACGACATATGGATGGATACTTGCCATACGACGGGTTGTTCGATGGAGGAACGGGGATGGGGGAATTAGTTCATGCAATTCCTGAGCACAATCTCCAAAATGCATCCTGTAGAATGCCGAGAGGCTGGTTACTCTGTGTGTGAGCTTTGGAGGTTGGTTACCACTCTGTCAAGTCTGGGTCGTTAATGAACCTCATTGCACGCCTCTCCATCGAATCTAAGGCTGAAAGGTGACATTTTGCGGCACCGGCCCAAATGTGACAGCAGTACTCCACACATGGGCGAACCTGAGCTTTATACATTGTTAAAATCTACCTCGGTGAGAAGTACTGGCGCACCCTTGCAAGGACCCCAAGTTTTCTTGCAGCCACTTTATCTTTGGATTCGATGAACCTTTCATAGTTGAGGTTCGAGGAAACTTCGACTTCCAATAACTGTAGGCGGTCGGTGCATTCCAGGGATACATTCCGGAAAGTGGGAGCCAAGGTGAACAGGCTCCGTTTTGCGGTGAACAGACACGTCTGCGTTTTAGTGGCATGGCATAATTATTTTGTGTACCCAAGATACACCATCAGGCTCAAGTTGCTCAATGATGTATATAGGCTTTGCAATTTCAACGTTTCTAACAAAAATATTTTTAAATCTTGTTCAGATATTCCCATCCGTTCGAGATTCACATATTTAGCCTCCAAGATAAGTACACCAGCAGGCCTTAAGTTGGTCATTAATCTACTGGTTTTGCAATGTCAACGTTACTAAAAACAAATATTTTTTATTCCTGTTAAGTAATTTGCACCCGTTCAGGAGTTACCAATTTGTTCTCCAAGACACGTCATGAGACCCTTAGTTGGTCAATGAAGAGCTGATTTTACAATGTCAACGATAACGAAAACAAAATATCTTTAAACACCGTTCTACCTATTTTTTCTACCATTGAGGAGTTCCTTTATCTCCAGATATTTAGTACTCTTTATCTCCAGATACCATCATCAGCTCCTCACTGAATTTCAATAGGATTTCCTTGACAAAATACCCAATGTTATACAAAAAAGCATAATCCAAATTGCTTCTTAAACAAAGAATTTACTCGTATTAACTAAAATCATGGATATATTACTCTGTCTGGATCATAGACTTTATAGAGGTACCTGAAGATCAATGACGTCATATCGGAATGACCATTCGACTAATCACAGGCCGGACTGAGGTTGTCCTTCATAATTGTAGGGTGTACACATTTAGAAAAATTATGTCCTATTTTGATACGGTTCTTCAAAATGTTTTCTATATGTAATTCTTCTGATGGCAAAAATTATAATATTGAAATAATATACATTTTATAAGAATTTCTTCAAAATTACCTAATTTAAATAATTGCGTTAAGAGTAAATTGAAAATTAAGGTACACAATTACGGTACATCTATATTATAATTTCATCTTAGATGTTTTTAAACCATTATAAAAAATCACAATCAAAAGATAATTATATCCTGGGACTATAGATAACATGCACACAATACAAAAATGGTCATTATTTTATGCCATCATCGATCTTCAGGTACAAACTACGAAGTTATGTATCCAGTTAGAGTAATATATTCATGACTAAAATCAGTGATTCAAAAAATTACTGGCCTAAACGCATGCATAGCTATAGAAAAATAAAGCAATTTTGACATTAGGCTAAAACCGCACTAGGATTTTAAAGACGTACGCACTCATCCGACATTTTAATAATGACTTGCTCAATCGGTTCAGGAAAATTTTTATTTTTTACTCTAAAGTAAATAGAAAAATAGAAAGACATTTACGAATGTTAAAAACCAAATTTGATGATCTTTTGCAATCAATTAAACCTGATACGATATCTTATAATACTTCGATAGCACTTCTTATTGAAAGGTAGGAAAAAACTTGATAAGCTACATTGAAGTATTATTACTGGCGTATAGAACCGATACAGCGAATACTATGTTTGGGCCAATAAATTGGCTGCAGTGGGCTTCAATTTTCAATGGTTTCGTTCGATTTTAAAACAGAATCTACCGACGCGACACAAATTTTGTTCGCGCTGTCTGATCTGGTACTTTACTACATTATACTTCAATGATAAGCTACTAGTAATTTTCTTTATCGTAAAATTATTATTTTTTGTAACTCATTGATTGCTCATTGGGTGCATGAAGCGCTTTATAAACGCTAGTATGTAAGCAGCCTTAGTTTTCCACAAAAATTGTTTTGTTGATTTATTTGATTTTATATAAGATCGATGGCTACTAAACCTCGCATTATATGATAAAAAATATCACAATGTGCATCTCCGCACAATTGGTATAATGTTAGTTATTAAAAACAATTAACCATATTACCTACAACTTAATCACTTAATCAGCTGATTGAAGTTCGGCCATTTTTATTTCGTTCATCTGTCATGTCAGTGTGACGAAAAACGGCAAACTGTTTTTCTATGACTAAATTGTACCTCTTATCCCTCAGGAACAGGTATATTTTCCGGGATAAAAAGTAGCCTATCCGGTAAGTTAGGTTGAAAGCTATCCGTGTGCCAAATTTTATCCATATCCGTTCAGCCGTTTTTGCGTGATTGAGTCACAAACATCCAAACATCCAAACATCCAAACTTTCACATTTATAATATTAAGTAGGATAGTCGGTTGAAGCAATGATTGGGTAGAATAAATCTATATTTGTTATTTGTCATCACTAAGGGGCCATCCATAAATTACGTCACACGTTAGGGGGGAGGGGTGGGTCCATATAGTGTGATAAGGGGTGACAAGGGGTCCTAAATTTCGTGACGTCACATTTCAAAATCGAATAATTGGTATGTATAGGTAAAATATTAAAAAAAAAAACAATTAATGGAAATAAAACTTATTTCGTAACTGCTGTTTTAATTAAATAATTTCTAGGTGTAAAATTTCATAATATGTGACGTCACACTACGGGGGGGAGGTCTCACAAATGTGACCAGCTGTGACAACGAGGGAGGAGGGGTCAAAAAGTCATGAAATTAGTGTGACGTAATTTATGGATGGCCCCTAATCATGTATTACTTAAGATAAAGTCCTTAAACCATATAAGATTTTCGAATATTTTCAAAATCGGCCCGTTATCAAGTATGCTTAGCTAGTCGATTGATACCCTTGTGTGTACGTTCTGCGGTGCCGATAAACAAGTGGTTTATTTTATCCTGTTCACCTGTGCTGCATAAGCATTTCACTTTTAGCCCATAAACGATATTTATATAAAGGGAATATTTTTTAAAGTTAAACACAAATTTGTAGTGTGAGAGATGTTTTGCAGTTAGTCGTAAACAATGTGCCCCTCTAAATAAATGTAAATTGGAATATTTTTTCACCATCAGAAAGTTTAAATTACCTAAATTAATAATTTTTTTGATGATTATCAAAAATCTCATAATTAATTCCGATTACGGTGACTACCACATGGCCTAGTCAGACTCGCATTTAACAAATTTAAACGTTATTTAATGTTATTTTTTTTTTACTTGTTAATTTTTACACGAATGGTACTTATTTGTACAAGTTGGCAGAAATTAAAACTTTAATATAGCGTGTGTAGGACCAGTAATAATTAGTGTTAATGTTCCTACAAGGCTTGTGGGAATCAAGTCTGGATTACGAAGGTTAGAAGCCGGTTAAACGCAAGCATCATGATTTCGTGTCTAAAAATATGAGAAACCCCGCGAACTAAAATTTTGCTTAACGTTTTCGTTTTGAACCAAGATAAATTACAAATCTGTTTTATTTACTACACTCTTTTATCGTGTTTTAACATGAGAATGATAAGCTTATTTAATTTTGCTTTGCGACAAATTTTACACACTTCAGTATTGCACCCTGACACGACGGCAAGTAAAATGGACCCAAAAACAGTAACTATGAAATAAAAATTAAAAAATCAACAAAAATTTATTACAATTTAAAAGCTTACCTAATAATTACTGCTACATGATAAACCTGAGCTCGGTTGGAGATAAGATAAAATTAAAAGTGAGTGATTTTCCCCGATTACAAAATTTATAGGCAGCGATCACTAACCGATGTAATATAACAGTTTGCGTGAGCCGTGAGGCAATACGGTATCAAGCGGCAAGAAAATATGACACGTATACGGATATGGCAAATAATTGCTGTAATTATCCGCAGGAAATTATATAAAAACTTGCCGACACTTGCGACGAATGTCTGGGTTCCCGGGTTGTTACAGATAAGATTTTAACCCATTGACGGCCCAGTCCGGAGCACGGGTCTCCTCTTGAGGAGAGTATTCCACCACGCTGTTCAAGTGCGTTGGAGGGGTTAGTGGGCAACCCAAATGTCGGAAGTTTTCATGCCACTCGAAGGTCTCCGATATGGCTTAACGACTGTTATGTTACGATAACAACCGGTACCGAAGATTTCAGTCGTTTTATCTGAATCAGCATTTCTAATAAGCAAAACGGAGTAATGTTTTTTTACTTAAATGGGTTTGGGTTGTAGTAAGGCTTGTAACACAGATTACGGGTGAATTTGACTGAATGTATTTCCAGCATAAGTTACGCATTAACTAAGCCACTTACGAAAAGAATTGCTTCCCTTGGTTTCCCTACTTCGATATTAATAAAAAAGCTATTTAGTAAGTAGCAAGTTAATTTACTGTCAAAGTGTTTACAAGCACTTGTGAAGCGGAACTCGACACGTCCCGAGGGAATAGCGGCGGTACGTGCCCGCAATACGCGACACGTGGGAACCGGCGCCTGAAATGTCACGCTTTAAATACATGGTTACCATGCCGGGTCACGGGTCCCGGGTTCGATTCACAGCGAGGCGAAAATTTGAATGATGAGTTTGAATATCTGTTCTTGGTCTGTGTGTTTTTGTATTTCTGTGTTGTCCATGGCACCACCCTCACTTCGGTTTGAGAAGCCTTTATAGGATGAAACGCAATCAAACCCTTGGACTAGTGTTCTTCGAATCTTGTATGACATGGGCAATATAATTGGAATATCAGAACTTATAAGATTTTAATAGGGTTTCCAAGATCATAAACGAACTCTTGTACAGTTCTCTCTCATTTCGTAGGTGTATAATATAAATCGTTTCTGTCACGCATGTCACTTCATTATTTTATTTATTTTATCTATGATTGCTTCTTAGATTTGGTAGTGTTACCGGCTACCCTTTTATTTATTCAGGACATATCGCTACGAGCAAAGCGTGCAAGACACCACAAACCAATGGTCGATCAGTAAACGTTAATCAAAATTTTGTGCAAAATCGTTTTGTTGAGATGAAATAAAAATGTATTTACATAATTAGGTACATACAGAAAGCTTTATACATTTCCTGTTAAGTTTACCTAATAACCTCCAAATAAGTATTTTGTTACTAAAAATAAGGTCCAAACTTTCAATTTCCTTTTTAACCTCCACGAGCACTTAATTTACTATGGAAATATGGACGCTAACGCGAAGCGGAACTTAGGCCGGTATGGCAGGCGTGGGAAAATTGTAAATCACTCCAGTTGGCCGTAAACATCGCTTGAATATATGTAGTGGGCGCTTTTTGTAGAGCGTTGGCAGTGCTGTCACGTATAGCCCGGTGTACGGACTGAATGCGTGGTACATTGTTTTTCAACTACGTTTTTGCGTGATATCTTATCTGGCTTTTAAGTGGAATAGTCATGATTTAGAATCGAAATAAAATTGTATTAACTTATTGAATTTTAATAGGATATGCTGCACAAATTATATTATGGATGTGTTCTTGAAGACATTTAATTTATACCTATTAGAATGGGATTTACTTATTCTGCTAATTTTACTGTTAAGCAATCTAGAGTGTCAGTTTAGTTCAGTTCTTTGGGTAGTTCTGTTCCGAAGTTCATATTGGTATGACATTCAAGACTTACCACAATCCTCAGGACTATATTATCATTACCTTCTTTGTAATCGACTTCAATTAGAGTCGAAGTTAGGCTTGATAAGTTCTTATTGTGTCTGTTTTTACCCGACTGCCAAGGAAGAGTTATGCAATACTGATTTTGGCCTAAGAGATAGTTCTTTCTTTCTTTTTCTTCTCTCGTTCTTGGCCGACAACGCGTCAGTGACGCCTTTGGTATCGCTGATGTCCACGACAATAGCCCCTTACCATTGGATCGTCAGCAAGTTGGTCGACTATTTCCATAAAAAAGGGATAGATCTTCGAAATGATGACTGCTATTCTCTAACACTGCTACCTGCTACAGCTACTCACTAGTAGATAACTGTTACTCACTATTCACGTTTTCATTTGACATAGCATCATACCATTGTAGGATTTGTAGGCACAGTCCGAACACCGATTAATCTAGCGTGACCCCAATACGCAGGCGCCAATAACATCGATGCATCACACACGGATGTCCACGGGATCTGAGAGCATAACTCCGTTAATAACGGATAGGGATATAGGACGCAACGGTTCGCGCTTTATTTATACCTTTCTGAACACCTATAAAGCGACATAGACGGATGTACGCGGTAGGATGTGAATGTGCTATATTATTATTATTTCCCCTTTTTCATTCCTTCTTTGTGGCGTAAATATACCTAAGTCATTCTTTTATTCTTCTCTCATATCAAGGGTTTGTTCATGCGCACACACTCTAAATGTCTATCCTGTAGAATACCGAAGGCTGGCAACTCTGCGCCTGTGCTCGAAGCTTTGGAGATTGGTCTCTCAACCAATTTAAGGTCAGGTCACCAAAATGCCTCAATAAGCCTCTCCATTCAATCCAATGCTAATAAGTGACATATTCCAATATTGATTATGATCAGTTCGATATTAAAATTTTATACTGTTTCCATGATGTTATATAAGTTCTCGCTAGTTTCTGGCTTCTGTAACCACTTAATACGAGGTGGACCGCTTGCCCGCTTGCTAGACCCAGTTAGCCAGTAGGTTCATAAAACTTAATTGATATGTCGTAGCTCAGTCACTTCAACTCACTTCCCAAGTAGTCAATTGCTTAAGTCGTTTAATTAATCACTCTAGATTTTCTTTAGATATGTGGCTATACGCCTATAAAATTATCTTAGAAATATCTCTATAGCTGATCTAGAAAAGACTGTTCTGCGATAATATTAATTACATGCTGTCTTGTTATTCCTGGGTTTATTTCATTAAATTCAAAAGGTTACGGAAGATTTGAGATATTTTGACATACGGAATATCGCACGATCAAGACGAACGATGCCTCATTAATTTGTCAAATTATAATAACTAACAAGTATCAGGTTTAAAACAGGAGGAACAGAAGAGCATACATACATGTGAATAGGTTTACTTAAGGGCTAGGCTAAAACCAAAACTCTTCGCTTCAACGTAAAAGTCGTGTAAAAAGGACATCGCTTCTCTGTTAATGACATAAGAAATTGAGTTTAAAACTGACAGACATTCTATTTGTAATTCACAAACATGAAATCTTAATAATGATTAAATTGCTGTCATTGTACCGTGATTCGGTAATGTAATATGGGAGTTTCCGGTCTTGGAATAAAATTAATTAAGCGTAATGAGGCCACCGAGTGTTACTTAAGGGGCTTTTCCACTGTCCGTCTTAAGTAGTAAGCAATAATATAATTATTATTATGTATTTTAACGTTTACTTAAAACGATTAGACATAGTATCAATAAAATTGTTTGTATAGTACATATCGATATAAAGTCATCAAGAACGACTGGACTGTGATCTTATATTTAGGTATATTGTTCTTCTGTTAGGTTAGGTTAGGTATTCCGCTATTAGGGGCGGAGACACAGCCAACAAAATAATATATCGTATTAATGTTTTTTCGTGTTTATGTTATTGTTTTTATTTTAAAATTATATTCTGGACTGTCGTTAAAAATCCTTATCGCCATTATTGTGTGTTAAAGTGTAAATAAACCTCATCCAATCCAAAAAAAAGAACTCATAAAAGAAATTGACACACTCAACGTTGCATTGCACACAAGTCACTAAGTTTTAGTGATATACAGGGTGGTGTCGTTTTACACAAAATCAACATATCGCCAACAATTACTGTAATGAAGGGTTCGTGTGAAAGTTGAGTAAGCGACTGGGTAAATCGTTGCAAAACCAACATGCTTGGTTGGTATTATAGGGTCAATGTAAGGCGATGATTTGAATTATTATTTTTTAAACTTCAATAACGAACTTAGGAATCTCCGGAATAATATATTATATACATGCAAATAAAATTGAAGTGGCTGTCTGTGATTTTAAAATAACTGTTTTCTCAGGTGCTTACCTATAGTAATTTACGCGATACTAAAACACAAACGAACTTTTTTGATATTGTTATCCATCTATCTGTCTTTCTGTTTGACCGGGCTAATCTTTGGATTGGCTGAACTGATTTAAATGGGGCTTTCATTCACTAGAAGATAAAGGAGATTATAGGGCAAGAAATAGTCTCCTTTGTATGCCGAATATGCCGAATTCCCACTTAATCGAGATTTACGCCGGGAAGTTTCCCATGCAAACGAAGTCGCGGGAACAGCTAGTACTTATTACGTATATTTAAATACAAATTACAAAGTTTTTCTACAAAACTTTTTGTAGTATTGTAAAATTTTCCGACCACACTGAGCAATCCGTTCAGTCCACAGTTTTTTTAACTGCTTACAACATCCAAACTTTGTTTTTACACTCACCTCAAATGTGCGTGCCTAATTTTGTTTTATAACATTTCAACTACCTATAAAGAACGGTAAAATACATGAACATGAAACTTTGACTAGAACTTTTGATGTAACTTTTATTTCGTCACTTATAAGATTTATTAGTTTTACTGTAGGTACATAATTGCATTTAATCCCCGTATTTTATTATTTATTTGTGTGAAGTTTATTCGTAACAAGAATTATAATGTATGCTGTAGGTACCTACAGCTAACTCTTATTTCTACACTAAAACCTTCATTATGACATATTGCTAGGTATAATATTTATTTGACTAGTACCTTACTAGGCACCTCTCGAGGTTACTTAAAAGCAGGTGTATCTACCTACCTACTAACTACAGAGTTAAGCACGGTTCCAGAGGGATGGGGTCGCCTACAGAGTCGAAAGTTTCACAATATCATTGATTTATTAAATCAAATAAATAATAATCAAAATTTTATTAACAAAAAATAACCGACTTCAAAATTACTCAAAAACTACTTGTCAGATCTCGTTCAAATTTATGTGGGACCACATGAGAAGCACCTGCTTTCGATTAAAAAAAAGAATCATCAAAATCGATTAACCCAGTCCAAAGTTCTGAGGTAACAAACATAAAAAAAGCGGCCAAGTGCGAGTCGGACTCGCCCATGAAGGGTTCCGTAGCAGCAAGTAACATAATATAAAAGTTCTTTTAGTTCGTTGTAACTTTGATCAATGTTTTTTGTGGTTTACGATTTATGACGTATTAAAAAAAAAAAAAAAACTACTGACTAGATCTCGTTCAAACCAATTTTCGTTGGAAGTTTGCATGGTTATGTACATCATATATTTTTTTTAGTTTTATCATTCTCTTATTTTAGAAGTTACAGGGGGGGGGACACACATATTACCACTTTGGAAGTGTCTCTCGCGCAAACTATTCAGTTTAGAAAAAAATCATATTAGAAACCTCAATATCATTTTTAAAGACCTATTCATAGATACCCCACACGTATGGGTTTGATGAAAAAAACATTTTTGAGTTTCAGTTCTAAGTATGGGGAGCCCCCAAAATTTATTGTTTTTTTTCTATTTTTGTGTGAAAATCTTAATGCGGTTCACAGAATACATCTACTTACCAAGTTTCAACAGTATAGCTCTTATAGTTTCGGAAAAAAGTGGCTGTGACATACGGACGGACAGACAGACAGACAGACAGACAAACAGACAGACAGACATGACGAATCTATAAGGGTTCCGTTTTTTGCCATTCGGCTACGGAACCCTAAAAACAGTCGGATTGAGAACCTCCTTTTTTTGAAGTCGGTTAAAAAGTAAATACTTTTAATGTATAAGTAATTAAGCATTATGACATC
The DNA here is from genome assembly GCA_951805285.1 of Thymelicus acteon. Taxonomy (NCBI): domain Eukaryota; kingdom Metazoa; phylum Arthropoda; class Insecta; order Lepidoptera; family Hesperiidae; genus Thymelicus; species Thymelicus acteon. Next base: position 9,762,226 of record OX638229.1, on the reverse strand, counting down.
CATGACCCTGACTCAAAGCGAGGTGCTGAAAGACTGGATCTGCCCTTGTAGAGAGCCTTTGATTAAAAAAAATGCAATGCGCATCAGCAATAACACTCATCCAACAATTTTTTACACAAAGTTCCATCAATCTGTTTGTCAAACATGAACCCAGTCTCCGAACATCTCCCGGACGTGACGAATTGAACCGGATGCCGGGCCGTGACCGGAAGGCCCCCTTTCATCTCAAAATGGCCACGACGAATCTGTTTAGAGGCAAGGAATTTTTCTACGCGGCTGGCCACTAAGTATTTTGTCAAGGTATGACATCACGAAGCGAACTTTTTTGGGGCGGACGAAGAAGCTTTTTTACTTTTTTCTGTATCCTGGTCAAAAAACACGAGTCCACGAGTCGCGGATAGTGGGCCGGTTTTACAAAAACGTTGGCGTTAATCGCATTAATTATATTCTAGTCTGCTTACGCCCCAACTCAGAATCACTAACGGTTACTTAAATCGCTCCTTAGTACAGAATTTGTATGGTGATTCTTTACTAAGGAACGTATAAAGTAACCGTTAGTGACTCTGAATTGGGGCGTTAGTGTTATTGTGTTACTTATTTTATTAGGTAAAAGGTACTAACTAAACTTTCCTTATTTTAGATATTATTATTATTATTATTACACTTTATTGTACACCACAGTCAACAGTCAAGAGACACATGCTTGAGTAAAAATTAATAATATTTGTGTACAAAGGCGATCTTATCGCTAAATAGCGATCTCTTCCAGATAACCTTTGGGAAGATGGCGAAGGAAATTTAAAAGAGATACAGTTTAATTGTGAACAAATGAGACTAAAATAATTATATGGCTGTGATCTAGAATCTAGATTGTATTCTCGCATGTTCATTATGCATGAAAATATCAAGGTAGTGATACTTGAAAGCCTTATTATTTTTTTATTGGACTGTTGTACTAGATGCGTTTATAGCTTCACGCGGTCAGAGAAGCTAGTTTGGATAAGTTCAGGTCAGAAGACTCTTTGTTGAATAAATTGAACCACCATGTAACTAAAATATTTAGAGCTTCCCACCATGTAACCAAAATATATAGAGCTTCTACATAGCAGGGTCCAAAATATATCAAACAATATTGACATACAAGTATCTAATGAAGAGATTAAACTAATTCCCAAAGCTCAGCTGCAGCAATTACAATGTTAGCATTGCTCGGCACGACAATTAGCTATGGATCATTGTTAATTTACAATACTAACCCAATAACGGGACCTATTTCTGACCACGCTTAACCACCATAAATAGGTACTAACTATGCTTAGGTAACGTACCTAATTACAAAATGCGTAGCTAACTTATGCGTAACGAAAAAGTTTGATAATGATAAATTGAGTTACATGGGCTGTATTTTATTTTCAAATTAGATCCGTAATTAGATTTTCAAGAGATTACCTACATAAAATAAATGAAATTGAAATAATGTTAAAACCATTTTACCAAGTTAAAACCAACTTTGGCTAATAAGGCATTATATAGATTAATCTATACATCTATTCTATACATCTATACAAATAAATAAAATTGGAGTGTCTGTTTGTAATATTAAAATAACCGCTTTTTACTAAGTGCATTTGGATGTATACACGGTACATATACCAAAACAACATTTTTTACAATTTTTGTTTGTCTATCTGTCTGTTTGTTCCCGCTAATCTCTGAAATGGCTGGACCGATTTTGACGGAACTTTCACTGACAGATAGCTGATGTAACAAGGAGTAACTTAGCATTCATTCCCACTAGTTCTACTGCTTAGTTCTATCGTAGAACTAGTGGGAATTTTTTTTCCCACTAGTTCTACCGTAGAACTAGTGGGAACAAAAACCGTATCTACATTTTGTTCCCACTAGTTCTACGATAGAACTAACCAGTAGAACTAGTGGGAATGATCTAGTTCTACGATAGAACTAACCAGTAGAACTAGTGGGAATGAACCTGTATATCTACCGCTTTGTTCCCACTAATTGTACTTGTTATTCCGATCGTCGGACGAGTGGGATTTTTTTTTCTCATTAGTTCCACGATCCAGATAGAGAGGCATACGATACGATCGGCGTATCGTAGCCGATGCCGTAGGTGAGCCGTAGGCGATCGTAGTTGAGTGGAGCGGAACGGGGCGGGGCGGGGCGGAGCGGAGCGGGGCGGAGCGGAGTGGGGCGGGGCGGAGCGGAGCTTTGTCATGACGTTGTCACGTTAAACTACCGTCCGTAAACTGACTTTACAGACAACCATTTTTTTGTCAAGAATTATATTAGAATTAGCTGATGATCCATTCGCACCACCCTTTTGAGTGGATTTATTTCAAAAAATATAATTCTTTTGACAGTAGAACTAATGAGAAAAAAAAATGCCACTCGTCCGACGATCGGAATAACAAGTACAATTAGTGGGAACAAAGCGGTAGATATACAGGTTCATTCCCACTAGTTCTACTGGTTAGTTCTATCGTAGAACTAGATCATTCCCACTAGTTCTACTGGTTAGTTCTATCGTAGAACTAGTGGGAACAATATGTAGATACGGTTTTTGTTCCCACTAGTTCTACGGTAGAACTAGTGGGAAAAAAAATTCCCACTAGTTCTACGATAGAACTAACCAGTAGAACTAGTGGGAATGAACGTAACTTAGGCTACTTTTATTTTAGAAAAAAAAATGTTTGTAATTCGATACGAAGTTCGCCGGGTCAACTAGTAGATAATATAGATAAAGAACTTTAAATCCGAATATTTCGCAAGTAGACTTGCAAGCGGATTCCTGAATTGCAATAGTTAATAGTAGATAGATAGATAACTCTTTATTGTTTGCACACCACATATTACACAATCGTACAAGAATAACAGTAAAGATGGAATTACAAAACAACAGGCGGCCTTATCGCTACATAGCGATTTCTTCCAGGCAACCTATCAGAAGGATACTTAGAAAAACATAGAGGGCATCGGCATAGTAGTTTGTTACAAAGTATTTGTTGTATATTCCAGGCAAGCTGTACGCGGCGCTGGGTCGTCGTGGCGGTCGGGTGGTGGGCAGCGACCTGCTGACCGGGTCCTCGTCGTTCCGCGTGCGCGCCACCCTGCCCGTCGCCGAGAGCTTCAAGTTCGCGCTGGAGCTCCGGACGCACACCTCGGGCCTGGCCGCTCCGCAACTCATGTTCAGCCACTGGGAGGTTTGTATTGCGAAAACCGTACTTCGATACATCACTAAGCTGTTTTGTAATTCGATTCAAATTTCACATTTAAGAATATGTCCACCATCACGTTTTTTTACGTGGAATAAGTTATTTTATTTATTTTATTTAACACTTTATTATTTGTACACCAAAACATAATATACATAAAGAGCACAAGGAAGGAACACAAAACAATGGGCGACCTTATGGCTTTAAAGCGATTTCTTCCAGGCAACCCAGCAGTAGACAGAAATTAGCAAGAACAGAAAATGGGTAACAGGCGTACTCGGTACTACATAATGTAAAACAATCATATAAGAAATTAATAGAAGAGAAGAAAGATAAAGAGAAAAGAAAGTATTAATTAAAATAACAAATTAACACACTAATAAAAGAGCAGTGACAATGAGAATGTATAGCCAAGAAAAGGAAAAAGGAAAGGAAGAAGACAAATTAGGAAAGAAGATAGTGTTCTTTAAGCAGTCTTTTAAAAGAAACTAAGTTTTCTGCTTTCCTTCTTGCTAGAAGTAAAGAGTTACCGTACTTCGATACATCACTAAGCTGTTTTGTAATTCGATTCAAATTTCACATTTAAGAATATGTCCACCACCACGTTTTTTACGTGGAATAAGTTAGTGCTTGACAACAATCCCACCTGATGGTAAGTGGCCATGAAGTCCAAGATGGATAATGAGAAACAGTGAGTGTTTTATTAACCGACTTAAAAAAAAGGAGGATGTTCTCAATTCGGTTTTATTTTTGAGACCTAAGAAATTATGATGACACTGATTGGCAGTAGGTATAATATTTATGTAGCGAAGCGTCTAAACCTATGAATTGAAATAATTATGTCATTTTCCACGTGTAATAATGATGCCGGTATCAGGTGAATAATATTGAGATTCAGTTCAGCAAAGATGTCAATTTGGTGCAATTGACCTCTTTCTGTGTCGTTGGCCTAGCGGTAATTGAAGGTCGTATTTACTGGAATGTAAGTTATTCTTCAATAAAAAAAATCCAAAATGACTATAACAGTATACCAAATGATACTCTAATAACACATCTAAGAGAGTTGATGGCTACTCCATTCTGTGTGTGATCCAAATCTGGCATTCAAAAATCCGCTGCTCATAAAATAACATACTTTCATACGAATATACAGAGGTAAATCCTCAAAAAATTTTCTAAAATCTAAACACGGATGTTAAATTTTGTATGATTTATCTGTTGATGCCACTGCAATTATAAAATGCTAGGCGTTTAGTCATAATTATTATGTTTTAATTCCTTATAATTTTATTGCAACATAAATTGCAGATAGCAGGCCACATCTTATCATACCATCATCTATTTTTAAATCTTTCAACCGTTGCATTGGGTTGGTAGGTGAATGTCTGATCTGTTGATGATGATGGTGAAACGATTATTTATTATTTCCAGGTAATCGACATCGATCCATTCTGGCAGCCGCGCACTGATGAGGAGTATCTTCACTGGGGCGAGAAGTGGGACGGAGTGAACCGAGCCAAGGCGTACATGGACTCGGTGCGAGCCAGGAAGGGTCTGGCCACTGACAAGCAGCTCGTCCAACACGCCGAGAAACAAAGGACGCTTTCTAAGAAGAAATAATGGCGTGGCCACGAAACTAAACTTTGTCGGATAAATGTACAGTCACGAGCATAAATATATTACTATGGACACGTCAGCAATAATATCTACCCCAAGATGCGTTCAATAATATCTGTCTGCACGGACGTAGCAAAAATATCTGATATTCATAGACAGCATATTAAAGTGACAACAAAATTATCTGATAAATAAAGTACATCAAATAATTGTGACAACCGCCCAAAGCAAAAATATGTGACGACATTAGTCACAAAATAATGTGATCACTCTTAGAGTGCAAATATATTTTTGCTGTTCACTAATTCTATTAGCCTAAGATCCGGCCGCAAAATTCTGTGCTCATCTGTTTTTTAATACAAACCAAATTTTTATGAATATTTATAATGAGGAGAATATAGAATGACTAGGTTGCCTATCTAAATTTGGCTGCTAGTATTTTTAATTAAATAATTTTTAATTTATTTTTGGGAAAAAATTTCACTCACTTGTTTTTTAAATAAAACCTCATCTACGTCACGGCCACTTATATAAAGATTCTAAAAAATCACGGTTGCCTTTGCGCAAACAGCCGCAACCTCTTTGAGCTTTGTGTAAACAGGTATGATTTCGACACGTTTATACGTTCATAACGTACATTTATAAATTATATCTCAAATTAAAGCTATTTTTTTTTCTATTTACTATCGTATATGGTTGCCTACTTAAATCCAGCCGCAAATAAGGGTTGCCGGCTGTTAAAGATATCCGGCTGCAGGATTAGTGCGCTCATCGATTTTTGCTCAAACCCGAATTCTTATGCTTATTTATAATTAGGAGAATATATAATTACCAATTTGCCTGTCAAAATTTGGTCGCTAGTATTTTTAATTAAATTATTTTTAATTTATTAATGCAGCTGGATATCTTTAACAGCCGGCAACCCTTATTTGCGGCCGGATTTAAGTATGCAACCATATACGATAGTAAATAAAATAAAATTTGCTTGAGCTTTGAGATATAATTTATAAATGTACGTTATGAACGTATAAACGTGTCGAAATCATACCTGTTTACACCAGGCTGCGAAGAGGTTGCGGCCGTTTGCGCAAAGGCAACCGTGATTTTTTAGAATCTTTATATAAGTGGCCGTGACGTAGATGAGGTTTTATTTAAAAAACAAGTGAGCGAAATTTTTTCCCAAAAATAAATTAAAAATTATTTAATTAAAAATACTAGCGGCCAAATTTTGACAAGCAACTTGGTAATTATATATTCTCCTAATTATAAATAAGCATAAGAATTCGGGTTTGAGCAAAAATCGATGAGCGCACTAATCCTGCAGCCGGATATCTTTAACAGCCGGCAACCCTTATTTGCGGCTGGATTTAAGTAGGCAACCATATACGATAGTAAATAGAAAAAAATTAGCTTTAATTTGAGATATAATTTATAAATATACGTTATGAACGTATAAACGTGTCGAAATCATACCTGTTTACACTCGGCTGCGAAGAGGTTGCGGCCGTTTGCGCAAAGGCAACCGTGATTTTTTAGAATCTTTATATAAGTGGCCGTGACGTAGATGAGGTTTTATTTCAAAAACAAGTGAGCGAAATTTTTTCCCAAAAATAAATTAAAAATTATTTAATTAAAAATACTAGCGGCCAAATTTAGATAGGCAACCCAGTCATTCTATATTCTCCTCATTATAAATATTCATAAAAATTTGGTTTGTATTACCTCGTCGATTACCGGGAACGTGGATGCACGTTCGAACTCAAAGGTACCGCCGCCGCCGCGCCGCCGCGATTCTCACGAGTTAAAAAACAGATGAGCACAGAATTTTGCAGCCGGATCTTAGGCTATATGTTTCTGTAAGCATTTACATTTATTCTTCAATCATAGATAAATGTATGACGTTCTAAAGCAAAAATATGTGACGACATTAGTTACAAAATAATGTGATCACTCTTGGAGTACAAATATAAATGTTTGCCGTTTACTAATTCTATGTTTCTGTAAGCATTTACATTGTTTCATATGCATTAATATATGACGTTCAATAGTTGGCAAAAATATCTGACGTAAATCTTTTATTATTTTTATATATTTGTCCGACTGCGCGACGCAAAGGAGGGTAATGTGTTTATCAGTCTATGTATGTATGTATGTTCGTATGTGGCGTTGTAGAGATCAAACGGCTTGACCGATTTTGATGTATCTTATATCAATCGATACGCCTTAACCTTGCGAGTGTCATTAAGACATGACAATAATCAAAAACCACAGGGACAACCAGACACCTATTGTCTAAATGAAAAAAAAAAATTGACGATCTACGTCAAGTGGGGTATCGCTAAATAGGTATTCAAAATTATTTTTAGGTTCGTTTCATCAATTTTAATTTTAAGTGACAGCTTAGGATATGTAACGATTTAAAATTGGTTAAACAACCGTTCTCGTTAATTTACTAACTCCCTTAATGAAATAACAACATTGCGATTTTACCGTCTTATAATCCTAATACAGAAGTCAATGAATCCTAACTAAAAAGTGTAAAAAAAATAGTTAAAAAAAAAAACAAAAAACCCGACAGCGTAAAAAAACTAACTGTCCCGACTGCCAATGTATGGTCCTTCTAAACCCATCAAAAAATCTCATGTTTTTTTTTATCTTTCTTTTATTGCATATCCTCTACTAGTACACTACTCTATGTTCTTGTTACATTTTCCTAAAATACTTTTATTTGCGGTCAGACATTGCATTAGGCAGCTGCGACGGTTTGGCAACGTCGCCAATTTGGAAGCGTAGCGAGCTGGCAACGTCGCCAGTAAAATGTACACGTGCATCTCACTCACTCAGTGTCCAAACCGGCTGCCAAGACGGACGCGCACGCGTGTTTTTTTACAAAACTATTTTATTTATTATTCTTATTTATGTTTTTCACTTAACACGGTTCCATTTTTCAATAATGAGTTTCGATACAGAAAGGTTTCTTGCAGAAATACAAAATCGTCCATGTTTATGGGATACCGCAAGAACTGATTATTCCGACCGCAATTTAAAAATAAGATTTTGCGACGAAATAATCAATTTATTTAAATAATTTAAAAAATATATGAGATCTGAGAAAACTGACTGACAGAGGGTAGGCTGCTCTTTTGGCTACTCTTTTCGCTAACATTTGGTAGCCGCCATGCATTTCAATATAAACTGTTTGGATACGTTGCCGGCGACATCGCCATGGCGTCCCGGTGAGGCACAGCACTTATTCTCACAATATGTAATACCGCGGTGAGTTTTCCCAACTATTGAACGTCATAATATATTTATCTATATGATTGAGGAATCAATGCAAATGCTTACAGAATTAGTTAACGGCAAACATATATTTGCACTAAAAGAGTGATCACATTATTTTGTAACTAATGTCGTCACATATTTTTGCTTTGGGGGTTGTTACAATTATTTGATGTACTTTTTTCGTCAGATAATTTTGTTGTCACTTTAATATGCTGTCTATGAATATCAGATATTTTTGCTGCGTCCGTGCAGACAGATATTATTGAACGCATCTTGGGGTAGATATTATTGCTGACGTGTCCATAGTAATATATTTATGCTCGTGACTGTACCTAAATACATGTCAAATTTAATAAACTCTTAAAAATCAGAACACTCTTATCTGTATTGTTAATAATTATGTTTTTATGACATAATTATGCAGTAGTAGGTAGGATTAGTACCTATTTGTAATATTTGTCTAATTTTTCCCGACTTACCCTATTTCAAATAAGACTGTTGCTCTATCTAGTTTAAAATTTGACATGTATTCAAATTTATCCGACGCACAATATAAGCTTTTATCGCTACGAGTATCATGTCATTGTTAATTCGCAAACAAATATCACTATTTGTAGCGCAGTTATACATTCGAAAGCATACATTTTGTTTTTAGCCCTTGACACTGACGATTGCAGCGCTGCCCCCGATAGTTAAAAAGACGTATCTAACATTTTTTCCAGATTTGAGTTATATACATTGCCGGAATCAGAAAAAAAAGGCGCATCTGCATGTATTTTTAATATTTTTCTAACTTCCTCCAGTGCGGTTTTAGCACAACAAAATAGGGCGCTTCTGTTCATTTTTTTACACCCGATTGAAGATGAAAAGACGAATTTATGTGAAACTTAATTAAAAAGTCGCATTTAAGTAGATAATGTCCTTATACTTTATAGTTTTTTTTTAGTTCAGTAATATAAAAGGCGCATATTTGTCCCTATTTCTAAGTATAGTAAGTAAGTAAGTAAGTGGAAGTTAATAAGACGCAAATGAGCATTTGCGTCTAACGCGCTTTTAAAAATCAGGTTTCACATTAAGAAATAAAGGCTACATCTGACCACTTGCGCCCTATTTTCTTCGTAAAATTATTTTAGCATAGGCGAATTTGCCTTATGCAAAAAAATAGTGTTTTATTTACAAATAATAATAATTTATTAAAGCCATATCCTAATGGCTATGGCTTATAAGATAACCACGAACCTACTGTACTATTTCAGATATACTACCTTAGATAAAAGGATTATTAAATAATTTTAAAAACATTTTGTCTAAGCCAAGGGTTATCTACATACTTTCTAATTCTTAAGAAAAAAGGCGGATATACCTATATGCGCCCATATCTGTTAAAACCATATACTAGATAGATAAACTAAATACTTAGAAGAAAAGTACAGCCAAAAGCGTTTGAAATTTAAAGGACGCATCTAGCCATTTACGTCTATTCAATTAAGTATGTAATATTTTTCTTCATTTTTTATGCTAAGATGAATCGGTTTTTTCATTATTTTTATTATAATAATTTAATAAATTCATATTATTACTAAACCAAGTTAAAGCCTATTATTAGTGGCATTATTTTCAACTTCCAGTTTGTAAATATTTTAATTCACTCGAAGACAGCAAACAATTTCCCGTTTCATTCGTTAAAACATTTATTTCTCCGTTTTTACTTTTTGTTAGATACGTCTTTTTAATTAACGGGGGCAGAGCGTAGGTATAACGAATTCGCTCTGAGCGTTTCGGCTCGTGGCCCTCCATCAAATGTTGTTTAAAGGAAGGATAATTTATGAACATGTGACCTTTTTTTCGTTTTATAGTTACTTAACATTATATTTTTTATCATTTTCTTGTATTTAACTTGCATAAACTTTATTTGTAAATAAAGAAGTTAAAACCTTTAGCATTTCTAGTTTATCATACCTAATCACTGCAGACCCACCGTACCCCTAGCCATATCTCTGGTGGTACGGTGGGTTTTTTAGGGTTCCGAAGATAAAATCGGAACCCTTATAGTTTCGTCATGTCCGTCCGTCCGCTTGTCCGAAGCAAAGCACCGAGACCAATAGTGCTAGAAAGCTGTAATTTAGCATGGATATACATATGTATTTATCAACAGTCCAGAATCGTAGAATAAAATATTTAAAAAACATTTTTTTTTCAGGGGGTTCTTTAGGGGAGGTATCCCCTACAGGTAACGTGAAAAAGAATTTTTTATTCGTCGCGTACCCTCTAGTTTGTATCGTTGAAAGGTCTTCCAAAAATATTATGGGGCTTCGAAGACCATTTTTGGAATTAGGGGTCTAAAAAATAGGTTATATTATGATGAATTTACAAGAACTATCACGTGGATATGTTAGCATAAGTAGTTAATGAGTAATAATCGATAAACTTACTACTTCGGAACCCTACATTGCGCGTGGCCTGACACGCACTTGCCCGGTTTTTAAACTTAAACGATACCATCGGGTAATAGTGTTGTATCACTAGTTAAAACCACTTTTGACAACAACAATAATTTGAGTAATCAGGTGCGCAATATTTCTAATGCGTAGAATTTTGTTTGTATTGTATTTTGAAAGTTTTTTATAGCCAAACATTTTTTTTATATTTTTGTCTATAAAAAACTTCCAAAAAACAATACAACCAAAATAGTACTAAGAACCTTTCTACGCATTAAAAATATCGCGATACAACACAAACTTAACAATAGTTTTATTTACAACACAAATGATAAACTAGTATAAATTTAAAAATTTAAAAAAAAAACCCGCTTGCTGTCAAAAAACCTATCATGAAGCCTTTTTGAAATCCTTATGGTGAACTCTTCAATTTGACACCCATATTGCGATTTCTTTATATTTTTAGCACGGACCTGAAAAAAAGACGGACGTAACCTCGTCTAATCGAGAGTGAAGCATAGCAATGGCCGACCGCATACCATGTGTGCGTAATTTTTGATTCGCGATGGTGTCAATGTCAAAGCAGTATGGTGTCAATGTGTGGGTGTTTGTACTTGTACGAATAGAGAGTTGGTATTACTATGAGTGCTTCACTCTCAGATGAAAGAATAAAGGCAGATATAACATTCGCAAAGAAATGTAACGAATGACGTGAAGTCGCTTTTTCGCTATGTGTGCATGGCAACCATAATGACAACTAGCAGCGGCACCGTATAGACACGTATTTCTTGGTGTGTGTAAGTTGCCAGGTGAAAATTCACAATCTCCCACAATTTTATTTTATTAAACTAAAATTTTTTTTGCCATATTTCGAACTTGAAATATTAAGCACAATTAAATTGGCAAATTACTTATTATTATATCACTAGTTATCAAAATATCATATGTAATTGTTCTTTTATTATACAATAATACTTAAATATGTTTAATTGTTTTAATTTATGGATGTTTTCTCTTTGTGTAGATATTTTCTAATTGGAAAACATCAAAATTTCAATATATTTATTATAATAAAAATACATGAAATACACGTCCTCCTCATTAAATGCAATGAACAAACAACGAAAAAATTAGATAGCAGCTAGTAAATAAATATCCCAGCGATAGGTGTTTATGCATTGGCTGTATTTCTTGATTTTTAGGTTTAAATAAATACAAATATTTACTTTTTAAGTATATTTATTTCGATATACATTTATAAATCGACCAGTGTTCAAATAGCTCATGCATATTTCCCCAAACTTAGGATAACCGATTTTCACATAAAACTGGTATACAAATGAATAATTGTCGAGGTTTAGTGTTCCGAGCAAACCGCAAAAATATTATTAACTATAAATAAATAATAAAATAATGAACAGATACCTGTGAAAAGATATTCCATCTTCTTTTCTTTGATTTTGCAAACTACTTTTACATAGTTTAAAAATGTAAGACGGCATTATAACTGATAAAATTATTTAATAAATTTAGACAATTGCGACGTTCATGCAATTTGACGCTTTCTTTAGTAGTGACACGAGATTGTATTAGTTTTTTATTTTGTTATTATTTGTGATAGGCTTACGTCGTATTCGAACGACGTTATCTGCCTTTATTCTTTCATCTGAGGCTTCACTGAATTTGTTCTTGGGATTACGTCCGTCTTTTTTTTTAGGTCCGTGATTTTTAGTTAATAAACTGCTTTTGGTTTCTGTAGTATTTAAATATATAAAACAATGTATTAATATTATAGAATTGCTAGATACTCATAGTAATTTGTACGTATAGATAACGAATATTTTATTAAAATTATTTATTGTACGAAAAATCTTGTTTATTTTCATATAAAGTAACAATTTAGGTGAATTTAATCTTACCTACTTACCTACTGAACGCCACTAACCATCGATGATTCGGACCATTCCCATTTGCGACTAATAACTAACGCCCCAACTCAGAGTCACTAACAATTATTTAAATCGCTCCTTAGTACAGAATTTGTATGGTGATTCTTTAAATCTTTACTAAGGAGTGATTAAAGTAACCGTTAGTGACTCTGAGTTGGGGCGTTAATCATTTAACACGATCACGCCGGGGCCGATTTTAACCTGTTAACCGGGGAGTTCCCTTTTTAATTACGTACTTTGTAACGGGCGCCAGCTCTTTCACTAGGACGTATCAATACGTTCATATTATTTTTTTATTTTTTATTTATGCTTAAAATAAATGAAAAGTCTATGAAATATATATGTTTTCGTTACAAACTAATAGAAAACAATAAGCACTAACAAAAATATGGAAATATAGAATTAAGAAATTACTATACGTTCCACCGCGTACCACGTTTCGAGGACGTATTTATACGTCCTACCCGTACACGCTATTGTTTATGTTTGACGTATTTATACGTCCCGCTCGGTTAACAAGTTAATTAGTTTTGCTGTGAGGCGGCGCTTAAATTAATGAGGCGCTTCATCGGGAGCGCGCGATTTTTGCCTGTTCAGACCTGCAAACATGTTGCATGTTTGCTCAGTAGTACAGTGAGTGCCACCACCGGTGATACGCGCCGCCCGATGAAACAATCTAGTGGGGGCCCCGGTGGTACACGTCACCCGATGAGACAATCTAGTGCGGGCCACCGGTAGCCCGCGCCGGCGTGAACGTGTTAAATAATAAATCATTTAATGATTTCATTTTTCATAAGTACAAATAGGGTTGGAGCCTCTGCCTCCAACTTTAGTTTGCACTGTCTTGTAGAAGGCAATAAAGGCAAACTAATAACAAAAATACCTATTATATCTTGTCCATCACTGACTTGACCTATTGACGAATGTTTTTTAAAAAAGATTTTCCAACTCCTGATATTTCTCAATGTTCCTAAGACATTTTCGTACGCAAACCGTATTTTTTTTTTCAAAAATCATAAATAAAAATGGTATCTTGTAGGTTCAACGATTTTAATATTACTTACAACTTCATAGTATTGTGTAGATAGTACATACTTTTTATTTAAGTAGTTTATTAATATTTTAGTGTTTCGTGGTATGGAATCAAATCAAAATAAAATCAAAAATTTATTTTGTATTCTTTTGGAGTGAAATGTTGCTAACATAAGTAAACATAATATGAAACCTCGTGCCATAAGGTTTCAAAAAGAAATGAAATAAAACAAAGGTTGATATTCAATAATGTCCACTATCTATTATTTACATTAAATAACAATTAAATCATTCAATCGTATATACATAAATGACCATAACAAAAGAAATGCTTAACAATTGCTACTTAACTCACCTGAAGGAAACTATACATTTTATTGCACAATAGTAATAAAAATACGTGACAAATTGAATTTGCTCACTGTGATTGAATAGACAGCCAGATTTATCAATTAAATAATTATAAAAATAAAAGAAAATACAAATAATTAAAAATGTTTTATAGTTATGTTCACACTACTTATGCTTAATTTAAAACAACTTCAAAATAGTTATAGATACTTTACTTAAAATGTAAGTAGTTTTATAAAATACTGGTAAGTTGTAATCTGGTTGCCTATGCTTACAGTTAAATTAAATGATTTTTAACAAAAATAAATAAACAGTTTTGCTACTTTAGGCCGTCACTCACTAAGCAGTAAGGTAATAAGTAAGACCCAAATATTATATACCATTTTTTGAAACAATAGCAAAAAATGGAAATCCATTAACTTCAATAGAAATATACTAAAAAATTCACCTCTACGAGCCAGGTCGTTGGTCACTTTGATCCACAAATACGTGATTTGACAACGACAATTTACAGAAAAAAAGTGAATTTACCAAAGTCAATATATGTTTTAAAATAAGCAAGTAATAGTTTAACAAAATCAGCTTATATTTGTAATAACATAATGCATTGTAATCTTTTTTTAAATAAAATCAACAAAAGATATTGATTTAGTCTGTGTGATTTATTTATTTACTTTAACACTTTATTGTTTGTACACCAAAACATAATATTATACATAAAGAAACACAAGGAAGGAACACAAAACAATGGGCGACCTTATCGCTTGTGTGATGTGATGTGAACGAAGATCATTCACCTTGACCACCTAGTGTGTGAATGCCCTAAAAAGCACGCCATCTTTCCTAAAAACTATTGTACAATACTATAATTTCTATAAAATTTGATATTTGAACTAGTCTAGCATTTTGTCTTTGGCAATAGTGATATAATAGTTGTTTCCAAATCATATCGTAACTTTACGAGTTACGACATTATACTAAATTGATCATGTTTCAAGACAAACAATGTGTGACTACGGCAGCATTTCAACAATTTCTACGTTTTTCGTTATATTAAATTTGATATTTCAATGATAATGTTGTGTAATATATTTCATCACCCGATTCGAAATAACCCAAATTTGAAGAATACCAGAACATAGGATGCCGACGGCTGTATCTATAGTTGAGTACGGTGAAAAAATATATCTAAATAATACAATCTCGAAATAGTGTAATTTGTCTTCAACCCCAAAAACTATTATACAGATATGATATTTTTTTATCTGGATTTATTATTATTATATTTTAAAAGAAATAATAGTACCGCAAACATAGATACGACATTTTTTACAAGTTCGTACTATTATGATTTTTTTTCACATTTAGAGTGAAGTGTTAAAAGAATGAACAAAAACCAAAATTCGGGTCACTTTGTAACTAATGTCAACCATTGTTATAACGTAGCCTACATCAGGCGTTCTACAAAACAGTCTACATTTTGGAAATCTAGAATAATCTAGTGACAAGTATAAATCGCCAAATTCGATGTAAAATGCAGTAACAGTGAACGACCACTTTGGCACCAATGGTAACACCACAACTAATAAGCCCTAAATAGGAAATAAATAATAATAAATATATGATTCTCACACATACCGCTGAATTATGTTTTATATATCATTTACATGGTTCTTATTTCAACATATTTTTTTTATTCTTCAAATCCTGAATATTTATAACAAACTAAACGCAATAAAATTAAAATAATTTATATTGCGGATATAATTTATGTTATGGCAAAGACATGTGACAATAAACACCTTAGTGGAAATTTTAATATTCAACTACCTTCCTTACGAGATTATACAGACATATACTCCTTTCTTATTTATTGCTTGAACTATGTAATATAAAATGTACAAACCACTTCCCTGGATTATTATAATTAAAACGATAAAACAAATTTAAAACGATTTATATCAACATTCGCTATAGTTCAATAGCTTACACATGATTGATGAGTTACAATAAATTCAATATGAAGAGAACTCAATTATTTAATGTATCATGAATGTGAATTAACACTCATTCTCCCACCCCTGACAAGATAAATTTGTTTATAATAACATCACGAGCTTATTTACATTTACGTCCACCAACAAAATAAACAAATTCCACTGTTTATTTTTGGTATTAGCACTCATTAATGACCTAGGGCTGATTTGACCGAACTTCCAGCGTAAAATGTCTTATCTGACTGTCATATCTTCTGAGTGTTGTCATGGTAACGACGGTCGACTACATTATAGTCACGGACGTAAAAAAAGACGGACGTAAACCCAACAACAAATTCAGTGAAGCACCCATAGTAATACCCACTCTCTATTCGTACAAGTACACACACCCACACATTGACACCATACTGCTTTGACATTGACACCATCGCGAATCAAAAATTACAAAATTACGCACACATGGTAAGCGAGTTGTCATTGCTATGTTTCACTCTCGATTAGACAAGGTTACGTCCGTTCTTTTTTTACGATTATAATCTTGTAAAATTAAATGCAAATGAAATATTTTTACTTGGCTTACATCTGTTATACTATTATATTTGGTCGAATCAACCCTAAAACCCATTACACACATAACAATATAGCATACATTGTTCAGAACGCACCGTTGCATTCCGTTTCATTCAGTTTCCATTCATTCACAACTTAACATGCGTATTATAAGTACGTATTACCGTAGTACCGAACGCGACTTGAGCTTTACTAAAGACTAGAACAATAAATTATTACAAGATACATGGTAACTTAGACAGAGAATGCTATAGACGAGGCGTTATCTTCACTCGCACGCGAAGGAAATTTTATGTGACACGTTTGCTTGAGTGGAATAGAAATACATATAGGTATTATTTTGTGTCTTTGGGCCATATGCCGAAAACCTTTACAAATTGCCATTTTCAACATATTTTTTTTTTGGACATCAGCAACACCAAAGGCATCACCGATGCGTTGCCGGCCAAGAAAGAGAGAAGAAAAAGAAAGAAAGAACTGGCTCTCAAGACCCCGGCCGGAACACGACGTATATTGTTTCATAGTATACGTATACGTCATAATTCGGCTTATTAGAAAATTACATTAATGACATGGTTTCTGTTAAGATATTTTTAATAATATCCAATGCAACAATGCAAATACTACTTCCTTATTAAGCCGTATTTGTGACATTATCGCTCATTTTTTATACATAATATGTATGTATTTTATTTTTCATCTCAAAAAAAGTATGAAAAGAATTCAGACTACAAAGGTTACAAAAATAAAGAAGCCGTATTTTTGCATTTACCACTTAAAATACCCTTTTGAAATGCTGTCAATTTCGCGTTTTAAACATAAATGAATAATTGTACATGTTTTTAAACATTTTTAATAGAAATTAGTTTATTGACATTTTACATCTTACCCCCTACTATTCATCGTCTATAGTATTCTCTGTCTACGTACATTACACAAGAGTTAACAATACAAGGGACTTTATACACAATACGTAAAGATGCAATAGAAAATGCCCGCTTACGTCATTTAGCATCCAAATTATACTAATATTTGCTAGCTATAATATCTACTATATGCAACATACAGCTGTTGTGTGCTCTGAAACTAGCAGTTTTTTACTCCAATATACGACTCAAATAATAAAGTCATTCGTTCATAATATCCTTTACTTTTTGTCCTTTTGTTTCTGTCATAATAGCCCCTGCATCATTTTAGATTATATATTAATTACTGCTGATCATGAATAGAGAACAAGTAGATGGGTACACCAGATAATCAGCCAATACATCACCTTATTTGCCTTGTTTGATACTATTGTTTTAATTTCACAATTTTTACCTAATATGTGTACCTAAATGTATACAGGGTGTCCCAGCGCCAAGTGACCGCCCGGCGTCTATTGATTATTTGGACAAAACTATAAACAAAATTCCAATAAAGTACAGGTCTAATCGGTTTAGTTTTTTTTTTTATTAGCTTTTTAATTTTTTTGGAAAAAAACCTGACTTGCTGCACTATTTTCGACATATTTTTTTTGTTTTTACATTTATTTTCATTCTGTTTGTTTTATTTACCAGTTGTTATCATAGTTTATCTATTCGAGGTATAAAATCTACCCAAAATTAAATGGAATATATTTTTTAAAGACATTAACTGATTTTTTTTTTGAAAAAAATTACCCTTTTTTATTTAATTTCGCTAAAAAGTTGGAAAAATGCCCCATGAATATTATTATTTTATCAATTATTATTAAATTACATGATATTACCTACAAAATCTCAATAACATGTTTGTAGTTATCTAAATCATTTACCGAACTACAAACTCTTGAAATATGCACCCTATTTTCGATAATAAGAAGAGTAGACTTTTAAAACCAGACTAGTGGAACATTTAAGTGTCTTACTATCAAAAATACCTTTTGCCTGTTGATAGAATAATTTTAAATGAAAGGAGATAATAAAAACAAGTGCAAAATTAAATCATTTATTTAAAAAAAAACAGTAATTAATTCATAAAATTTTCGAAATGACCACCATTGGCATTAATACAGGCTAAGGCTATAAATGACATCCTTTGACTCGTTATTTGCACTTCAAAAGCTTCGCTCCTATTTCTGTAGCAGCAGCATCAATCCTCTGTTTCAATTGAGACCTTGGAGGACCATGCTACTGGACCACCTCTCTCTCGGTCTCCTGATTTATCGCCTCTTGATTATTATTTTTGGGGCTACATGAAACAAAAACTGTGCCAATAGCTACGAGAGAACAATTGAAACAGAGGATTGATGCTGTTGCTACAGAAATAGGAGCAAAACCTTTCAGAAATGCAATGAACGACTGAAAGGATGTCATTTAGAGCCTTAGCCTGTATTAATGCCAATGGTGGTCATTTCGAAAATTTTATGAATTAATTACTGTTTTTTTTTTAATAGATGATTTAATTTTGCACTTGTTTTTATTATCTCCTTTCATTTAAAATTATTCTATCAACAGGCAAAAGGTATTTTTGATAGTAAGACACTTAAATGTTCCACTAGCCTGGTTTTAAAAGTCGACTCTTCTTATTATCGAAAATAGGGTGCATATTTCAAGAGTTTGTAGTTCGGTAAATGATTTAGATAACTACAAACATGTTATTGAGATTTTGTAGGTAATATCATGTAATTTAATAATAATTGATAAAATAATAATATTCATAGGGCATTTTTCCAACTTTTTAGCGAAATTAAATAAAAAAGGGTAATTTAAAAAAAAAAATCAGTTAATGTCTTTAAAAATATATTCCATTTAATTTTGGGTAGATTTTATACCTCGAATAGATAAACTATGATAACAACTGGTAAATAAAAAAAACAGAATGAAAATAAATGTAAAAACAAAAAAAAATATGTCGAAAATAGTGCAGCAAGTCAGGTTTTTTTCCAAAAAAATTAAAAAGCTAATAAAAAAAAAACTAAACCGATTAGACCTGTACTTTATTGGAATTTTGTTTATAGTTTTGTCCAAATAATCAATAGACGCCGGGCGGTCACTTGGCGCTGGGACACCCTGTATAATTAAATACTTAATAATATCAATATGCAGTTTTATTTATATTGCGTTTGCTTGTAAATATTTCCAGATAGGTAGGTGACAAGTTAATACGTATATTTTATGTAGTACTGCTGCTACTTCTTTTTTGTACAAATAAATTCATAATTAAATGAATAATTAATTATCCGAAAGATAAATAGTATTTATTTAATACAAAAATTTCTCTTTAAAACACTTTTCCACGATTATTCATGTTTTGCGGAATGTCAACCTACAAGAGCTAAAACTGCCCGTAAAAGGAGAATCCCAAGTTCCAAAGATTTTTATTGGTAAAATATCAAAGTAGGTATTGTAAGCTTTAATGTAAGGTAAAAATAAAATGTGTACATCATACTTCACAAGTGGGGCAAACGCCCATACAGATGTTGGCCAGCTCCTTTAATAATATAATGACTTTACATAATGCATTTATGATTTCAACGCAAGCAAACAGCAATAACGATAACATCAAAGTAAAAACATTGCTAGTTCCGCACCGTTAGATATTGGCAAGAAACATATTTGTAACATATTTGGCAAACTACTTGTCGAAGCAAATGTTGGTCCAAACTGAAAGCCCAAAAAATATATTTTTTACATTTGGCCAACTACTTGTAGTCGAAGCAAATGTTGGTTAACACCAGAGCGTGTGGAATGTTGGTTGCGTTACGTTACCTAGCACCACGCCCGCGCCCGCTGACTATCACATTCACATACATTTACATAAATGCTGCCTGGTACCATTCTTAAATCCTCTTCGGTTCACCCACACAAGTTTGGCCAATATGGCCACACCTATTAGGGCTTATTGGTTCCTAAATTTAGATACTAATTTGTCATACTTTGCTGTTTAAATAAGAAAATAACGTTAGATTTTTTTAGTAATACAACAATGTACATACATACATACATACATAAACTCCGAACTAATTTCTCTAAAAAGATAATGCGATTAAAATTTAATATCTGTTCGTCATGATGAAGGATCATTTGAATTTTATCATGGTAACAATAACATCATTATAATCCGGCAAATTAATGCACATTAAATCTTTAGTTGCACTTTTAAAACGTTATTTCTATATTCAAGTATTATATAACAGTGACATAATATTTGGTCCAATCTGCCTTCAAACACATTGGACCTAGTTTCACATGCATATTATTATTATGCTCGGTTCCACTGGTTATTCAACCCGTAGGACACAGGTAATAACAAGTAGTAACAAGCTCAATATGTAATTATAATTTTTGTAATACAACGTAACTTTCTGTACCCAAGCCCGTTATGATGATCCTGTAAGATAAGATTTCTCAGTACGTGAATTATGTTAATTCTTTGTGAGAAATAGTTTTCCTTAAACCGTATATGTGAATGTTGTAATACAAATAATAATTAGGTAATCAAACAACGCCCAAGAACGCGTCTCCGTATAGTACAGACGCTGAAGTAAGAGTAGTGATGAGTATGCTTAGGTACTCTGTTACTACTGGAAATCTAATGCACAGTGCTACAAAGTTATCTGTGAAATGGCGAAAATTGGAACTAATGCCGCGCCATTCATAAGTTCTTTGTTCTCATTCATTTGACATTTACTACGTCTCGAATAGCGTCCAATGATTGGTCCGATGCGTCCGACAGCGCCCTCTCTCAATTCACAGATAAGTTGGTGGCACTGTATGTACGTTATTAAAACGGTTGCTACCGTTTGCGATTTAAGAAATCGTTATACTCAAACTACAATGATCAAAATTTTCTAATCCAAAGGATTTGATGATTTTGAATTGATTAGAAGGCCAGTGATAAATGATCACACACGAATCATTTGTTAAACATTTTGCTCTATAAAATGCGTAACCGAAAATAATATTATGTCATGTTTTAGAGGAAGGTTACCCTAGATTAGAATAGAATAGAACAAAATATTATGAGTCTAATACATATATTATAACTAGGTGACCGGGCAAACGTTGTTCTGCCAAAAAAAATTTAGGGGTAGGGAGATGAAAAATATATGTCCGATTCTCCACCCTAGCCGATATGCACGCAAAGATTCACGAAAATCGGTCGAGCCGTTTCGGAGGAGTTCAACTTCAAAAAAGCGTGACACGAGAATTTTATATTTTCACGAGGTGTAAAAATGGTACCAAAATATAAAATATAGCAATAACGAACCAATGTCCAATAGACCAGCTCTACAGAACCCACTTACCTACATTGTGTTTAACACAAACCCCACGACAAATGCCTCACAGACACTTCAACCGGGTCCAACTTCACTGCACTTATACATACGACGTAATCACATTTTATACAATTAAAATTAAATAAAAAGCATCTTTGGGTAAACGCTTAACTTAATTGAAGATTGATTAAAGTTGAAAAAAAAAAACAACATCTCAAACCATTTAAATAACATCACAGAGTTGCGACAGATTATCTTAAATCATAGCCTGGAATTGAATTTGTTTAACTGGTCAGTTAACAAATGTGACATTGCAGATTTAACTACTTACTAATAATTTTATAAAATAAATTGTAGTCGTAATTTGTACTGCTGTCAAATAAAAAAAAAATCGGAGTTATTCTAATCAAACTTGTTAAATTATTATAATATATTGACATATTCAAAATAATGTCATAAAATATTCGGTCACACTTGTCAATTATATACAGAAAAAAATATAGTATGCAGCACATTTCCTATTAACTTAATCTGTTGCCTTTTCAGTTAATTCAGTTAACAGGTATAAATTATCACGATTTTAATGCAACAAAACTAATGAGATATCGATACTTGCACATAATGCACCGACGTCTTCTCGGCTTCGCATCGCCAACGCTTCTTCGCTTCGGTTCTCTCGACTTCGCTTCGCCAACGCTGCTTCGCTTTGCTTCTCTCGAGTTCGCTTCGCTGACGCATTCTCAGTGCTTCTCTACGTTTCGCACGCTTCATTTCTCGAAGCACATAACGCTAACTGAAGGCGGTCTCATTAGGCACGTCGTTGATGTTCGAGCCGTGCGACATGTCTGTTAATATGACGTCTGACAGCGCTTCCAGAGATTGCTTTACCTGTAATAGAAATGTCTTTATTATTTCGTGTTAAATAGTTCTTCTCTGTACCATCCTGGTGAAGCAGAATCCTGCTACCACCCTTATACATTTTTCCGTGAAATGTTTTACAAGTCGCACTGTCGAAGAGCCGGTAATAATGCGAGAACTCAATAACTTTTCAACGGCAACTGGCAACGCGACCATGGCCATTAACCATCATGTGTTTCTGATCTTTTGTTGATAAATCACAAAAAAAAAACAGAATGCCTAGCGTAGAAAAAAAATCTTCGTTCTTGGCCGACAACG
Organism: Thymelicus acteon; assembly: GCA_951805285.1. Taxonomy (NCBI): domain Eukaryota; kingdom Metazoa; phylum Arthropoda; class Insecta; order Lepidoptera; family Hesperiidae; genus Thymelicus; species Thymelicus acteon. The sequence continues at coordinate 9,739,336 of OX638229.1, read as the reverse complement.
TTTGGTGACACCTACGACGTCCATGTAACACTTACCATCTAATAGCTCGTTTGCCTGTTTATTGTAAAGAAAAATAAAATAAAAAAAATCACAAGTTTGCGTGCGTGCGTGCGTACGTGCTCGTGCGTGAGTACGTGCGTGCGTGCGTGTGCGTAAGCGTGCGTGCATGTGTGTAAGCGTGCGTGCGTGTGTGTAAGCGTGCGTGCGTGTGTGTATGCGTGCGTGCGTGTGTGTAAGCGTGCGTGCGTGCGTGTGTGTAAGCGTGCGTGCGTGTGTGTAAGCGTGCGTGCGTGCGTGTGTGTAAGCGTGCGGCGTGCGTGCGTACGTGCGCCGTACCTTATTGAGCAGCAGCAGGTTAGTCGTGAGGAAGGCGTGCAGCTCGCTCGCGGCGCGCCCATGCAGCCGCGCGCGCCACCGCACCAGCTCCGTGTACAGCTCCTCGCCCGACAGTTTCGCGAAATCATCCTGTATAATATTAAAAAAATATATATTTTATGTATGTATATTTACGGCTCTTTCACAGTGCGAGATTGATGGAATTCTATTAAAAGAAAATTTAGTTTATGTTGGTACAATTTAGAAACAAAGCATTTCAGCTTCTGAACTCATCTCTATCTTTCTTTCTCTTTCTCTCTCTCTATCTCTCGCTCACTGACTCACTTACACACGTCTTAGTTATTATCTTGTAATTGTGATACCCAATAAATTATTTTTTATATTGTATTTCTTGTTAATATTAAACACAAACAGACACGTCACGTAAGGTAAAGTAACGTCACCTGTGGTTGCGGAACGCAGAACAGCCTGTAGGCGAGGCAGCCGGCGGTGCAGGCGAGCAGCGCCGCCGCGGCCAGCATCAGCAGCCGCCAGTAGCCGGAGCGACGCGGCGGCACCGCGCCGCCCGTGAGCAGCGCCGGTTGGATCACTGCCGCGCCCGCTACCGGCAAACACGCGTTATAAACACACCTATCATAATCTTGAATTAAAATTTAAAAAACCCCAGATAGTTTAATTTACACTAAACATAGCTAAGAACACTCTCGATTGTCACCTTTCATACAAAATAACTAAATAAAAATCGGTTAATCAGTTTGAGACCAACGATGCCAAAGATAGACATACACAAAGACACACAGATAGCTCAAACTTATAACACCCCTCTTTTTTGTAGGGGATTAAAAATGCAACTGTCCCAATACTCCCAATATTGGGCTCACTACTACAGACATCTGCACGAATGTACAATCTCATTTTACTTGGAATGACTGTATAAATTTTGGTCCTTCGAGCCGGATCTAAACTATACTTACCCTGATGAAAAAGTTATTAATTTGTATTGACTTAATGCCAATTGTCAAAAAAACGAATATACTTTATTATTTTTTTTACATGTTCACGTTGCAGTTCTATTCTCACATTTGCAAACAAAATTATTCTCTAACTCACCAGCAGATATAATGGTTTCCGACTCCCGTCTGACGGGTTGCACCGGCGCATCGACCTGGTCTCCGCCGGCCGAACTGCTATCGTCTTCCGGAGAGTACTCCGACGCGTCCAACTCCACTTCTGATGTTCGCAGCTCCTGGAATTGATTCATGTCAAATGCTGAATTATTTTGAATGATATAAAGTATATTCTGATAGTGTTAAAGGATCTAATCCTGAGTCTAAACCAGCCTTCCTCTGATCTATACATGCTGAACAACGGACGAGATAATGGCGACAGATTTCTTTTTTAAGCCTATAAATACAGGTAGATACAATCCAGTTTAATTCGGTTGTAAAGAAATGCACAGTGGTTCAATTCATTTTTGGCAGTCAACGTTTCCATTACACCAATAGTCTTAGAAAGGTAGATCCTGTAAAAACGTGTTCTCGCATCTTTTTTTAATACGGGGCAAAAAGCCAAAAATGCAATAGAACACACAAAAACTTCGCAACCATCTGACATACCTTGACATACATCTGAGAACCTTATAAGAACCCTAATTACCCACCTCAGCTTTCGGCACAGCAAGTTCAGGCACTCTCGCAGCCTTCCACACATGCATCATCAGTTTGTAGGTGGAGTCTCGCGATAGCAGCGAGCCGAACACATGTCGCTCGTCGCGCGTACACACGCCCACCGCGTTCGGAATGATCCGTGCGACTTTCTCCTTCGTGATCCGGAGGACTGATATCGTTGGGATTAACAGCTGGAAAATCACGGAGAAATTCAGTTATTTTTTATGTGGGCATTTAATCAATAGGCACATAGGCGTATCAATTATCAGAATTTTTAAGTTCAGGGGCAGCTCCTTAGAGTTCCTGTTAATCCTACTTATATCCTATACTTCTACTAATCCTAATAATATTATAAATGTGACAGTTTGTATGGATGTTTGTTTGTCACTTAGTACTCTTTCACGAACAACTACTAAGCGGATGAAAATACTTTCATGAAAATCAAATTTAGCACACAGGTAAACTTTGATCTGGAATAAGACATAGGGTACTCAATCTCCAGGAAAACGCGAGAGCAGCCATGAACAGAGCAATAGTACATAATAACTTTCTATAGGCAGATGCCATGCCACGCCCATGAGTACGGAAATGCACGTCGTTTTTTGAAGTTATACTTCTTATGCGACTTGCAAAAAGGTTGCGTTGATCGTTTGCGCTACCATGGAAGGGGTATGAAAGCACTGGATTACTCATACAAATCAATAAACATAGGTAGTACACAAGTAATATTTTATTATTTTTATTTAGTACAAAAATAGTTTTTGAAAGATAATTAAAAGTGATACATTATTGTTATTAAATTAAATATTTATTTAATTATGTCAAAGAAGTATAACTTCTCACGCGCGTACAAAATTACACGCACCCTTTTTTATCTTGCCGTCGCCGCGTCGTTTCGGTTTGTAATTGAGGAGAATAAAAGCGAAAGCAGCTCCTCAGCCCATCTTTTAAATGAATACAGATAAATTAGGTATTTAGCGCTTTTAGATTCTTTAATGTGGTTATCTCAATAAAGATAGAACGCTTAATCTAAACAAGTGTTAACGAAGATAATAGAAACATAGAAATTTAAATAATATCATCATTAAAAGGATAAATTTACATACATAATACCTATTCTATAGAAATAACACATTTTTCGTGTCAGACTTTCCTGTTAAAATGTCCTTAACACTAGTAACTCGTACTTGTGCCATCAAGCGATTGACGCATATACACAAATCAACTTTACGTACAACAGAAGTGTTTCTACGAAATTCTTAACAACCGTTTTTCAATGACATTGATGACCTTCAAAGCATTAAACAGGCCTTGTAATTCAACCTTTGTTATCATAGATATAAAGTTGAGATTAAAATTCAACCAGATGATTGAGACCGAGACAGGTTTGTCAATTCGTAAGCGGGTTACAAAAAACGCGTGAAGAATTATGTTAATTCGCATTATTTCACGATTGTTCCATCCATTGCTTTGTGTCACAAAGAATATAATATTCATATGCTCAAAAGTAAATATGTTAACGTATACAAAAGAAAACAATAATAGTGAAATAAGAACTAAGTATAATAAATAATATACCGACAGTACGATACTCTTTGACGATATAATGACTAAAATTAAAACAATATTATTTCATACTATTCCGACAATTTGTAGGTATTATATTTTGCTATGCTACTAGCATTGAAATATAAAATAAAATAAAGAGGTCATATTAAAATTGAAAATGTAATGTATGTTATGATTATGACCTTAGTATCTTGATATTATGCTAATTCCACAACTTTTGACGAATAAGTAGATACTTTTTAACATTCACATATTTTGCAACTGAACTGCATGGGTGCAGGGAACTGTGTGGGTTATATGCGTGTAAAAAATACGTTACCTCTCTATATGAATTAGGTCAGGCGTTCTAAATCATTAGTGACATGTGTATTGTGTACAATTGTAATAAACGGCAAATAATATAATCAAGGGCCAAGAACAAACATTTAACTGTCACAAGCATATGTTTGTTTGGTTGTTTTCGGATGGAAGTTTTGCCAAGAAGGGTTGTTAGTGTTTTCTACTAAATAAGACACAACCCTACCCTATCTTACAAAAAAATTATCAATGTGAAAATTGGTCAAGATGTTTGGATGTTTGTTATTTTCGCTAAACCATGTTAGACTGCGAAAGAAATCGCCGCGACAAACCTCACTTTTTAACCGACTTCAAAAAAGGAGGAGGTATTCAATTCGACTGTATTCTTTTCATTTTTTATGTTTGTTACCTCAGAATTTTCGACTGGCTGAATCGATTTTGATGATCTTTTTTTTAATCAAAGCTAGTACTTGTCATGTGGTCCCACTTAAATTTGAGCGAGATCTGACGAGTAGTTTTTGAGTTATCCCTAATTTTGAAGTCGGTTATTTTTTGTCAAGAACTATTTTCATATTTTTCAAAGCTATATACCTAATCAACAGCAGTTAAATCTGTTAGTTAAAGTTTTGACTGTATTAGTAGTTGTTACGTGAATAAGTTGTAAACGTGGCTCACCTTGGTCACATATCCGAACACGTTAGAGTAGAACGCGAAGTAGTTCTTAGTGATATACAAGTGACCCTGCAGTAACAGGTCGCCGACTAGAGCGCACGAGTAATCTGAAAAATTTAATTCCACATTAAATATTTTATCAATATATTGCACCAAACAATACTTAATAATACGAGCGGCTTGCTTTGACGCTATGTAATCGATCGAGCAAACAGTGGGCGCGGTCGGCAGTTTGATGGGTGACTCTTAACCGCTTCCGTGCTTCGGAGGGCACGTCGAATCAAGCAGTCGGTGCCGATTGTTATCGGGAGATAAAAATCGTTAAGCCATTCGTAGGCCCCGGATGGTATGAAAACTTCCGACACTTCACCCAATCCCCTTCATCCTAACCCGGTCCAACAATCTGCACTGAAGTGCGTATCATCTCATTTCTACATATATTTTTCTTCGCTCTTTCTTGGCCAGCAATGCATCAGTGATGACTTTGGCGTCGCTGACGTCCACGGGCGACGATAGCCACTTACCATCAAGTGGATCGTCAGCTCGTTTGCCGACTGCTTCCATAAAAAGAATACTAAAAACCTCATTGACTTACAATTAAGCACTCGTTCCTCGGGTCCGACCTGTGGGAAATGGCGATGGAATTTCTTCTGGCGCGCCTTGCTGGGCTGCTTGCCGTCCGTGGCATCCTCGGCCGTGGCGCCCAGCGCCGACACCCGCACCGACGGCGCCGAGCCGGACAACGGCTTCACCGCATGTCTGCAATAACAGGTATTCATCAACAACCGGTACTTGGACAACTACCGGTACTCACAAAACTAAGGGTAGACACTTTTTGTGTTATTTGATAAGTGTCGACGAGGCGACGAATGATTTAGCTTTTAGTGTGCTTTTCTTGTGTGTGAATACTTTATTCGTAACTCATGACTTGGGCAGACGCGGCAATTTTGTCCTCGGGGGATAAAAGTATGTACAAACTAGCGCTATCTATCCAGTGCTTTCATACCCACTCCATGGCAGCGAAACGTTTAACGTTTAACGTTTTGCAAGTCGCATAAGAAGTATAACTTCAAAAAGATAGCAATGTTCATATACGCGCCCTAAGTGAAAGCACGTTATTGCTTATGCACGTTATAGATTATGATGTGTTGTAATTTACTTTATGTTTAAGAATCTTTCTCTTATTTTGACGAATCTTTTTCTTATAATGACAAAGAGGAAACAATCCCGTCTGTCGATCGATATTAAACACGAGGGATTATACGTACGCAGTACTTTACTGGTGGATGAAATTACCCCAAGGATTGTACCATTATACCAACAATATTTTAAGTAAGTTTAGTATAATGTAAAGTCCATAATAAGGATCTCTTTCAATGAAAATAGATCATTTGAATTTTTATTATCCGCGGTGAATGTAGCGTGAGACATAAAACAGCTGTTTCAATAATTAATTTTCAGGTTTTGAAGATAAACATAATTTCGTAACTTCTGAACAGTAAAATAAGTATATCGTGAAACATTTTGCCGAAATGTTATTAGCATGCTTGTTCCTTTTTAAAATTAAAATAATGAAACATTAAACGAATTCCAAACAACCGGTTTATCAGAAAAATTCGGAATATTTTAACTATAATATGAATTCACGATTATATTATAATAAGCCAGTATTTTTAGCAAATATTATACAAATAATTAAAACGTAGAGTTAAGTCTAAAACGGGCTATAAACTCAACACAATTTATCATCTGTCATGATTAGTGTCCTCAAGTCTCGCCTAACAAGAATTTCTACTTTCCAGTAATCCATAGTACCATTCAATGATTTATTTAATTGGGTACCAAGTCCAATATCATTAAAAAATACAATAATCAAGACTCTCTTTACAGTTCCCATTAGAAACTTTAATAAACTCTGCGATATAAAAATCAAAATCATATACAAAAAAAAAATGTGTTCAATTCACACGTGGTAGAAGTGAAACCTTCAAAAATAAAGGTATTAATTTAATAACGTGTATCAGTTTTAATTATCTTTCAAAAATTATTTTGTACTAAATAAAATAAAACAGTGGTAACTGACGCCATCTCTTAACATAATATGAAGAGTAAAATGAGCAGCTAGCGCCATCTATCCAGCAATAAAACGAATCTTCTATTATGAATACAACTTAGCACTTTTTAAAGTAACACGAACATAAGAAACACTGTATTGTATAATGCTTCCTATCTCATTTTCTCCCACGTTAAATCTTATGAATTTATGCGTTGGTCTCTTTTTACTGTCCCTTTTTCGTTTCATCGACTTTCAAATGACAACGATGCTAAAGAAGTTTTCACTTCAAAAATAGACCTTTTTAATACGCTTTTATTTATTCATCGACATAAGTGATAAGCCGCACAAACCACGAGCGTCATCAAAACTAACATATCCTTAGATTTTTTATATCGTTCATAATATTATGAATAGATAATATTCTCTTCTTTCGCATATAATGTCCTATCATAATGTCGTAGTTTTTAGTAACTATAATCTAATCGCAACAGGCTGTTACTAACAGCTCGACCACTTTATATCCGTCGAATGATAGACAAGCTTAGAAAGCGAACGAGTCAGCAAAATATGAGCGCGTCTGTGCTTTAAAGAGCGCATGAATTGATCCAGATTGTATCTGAGAGCTGATAAGATACGCCATATTGATAGCCTTCGGGCTGTATAAAAACTTCCTATAATTGGATCAGTCACATAATCTGCTCAAATCCGCACTTTACCACCTATCCTATTCTGAATGCCCTTGTGTTTGGCAAATAGTAAGTAGAAACGAATGTAGGTACTCCACATTCATAAAATAATCTACCATCAATATTTCATAGAGTATTTACGTAAATAACATCAAAGGTCACATGTCAGCCCAGTTTATTTCCGTTCGGTAATAAATCTGAGAGCACCCTATAAATATTGATCTTCATGCATGATGAAATTTATAAGTGTAACAAGAAGCGATTTCCTGCTGTAGGACGTGCCAATACCAAACGAAATATCAGGATAGGATCTGATAAGGCAGCGCCATGTGTAATATTACGAGCTACTTATGACCCCTTCACAACTCGAGACCTATTAAACCTACATACCTGCATTAAATTTTTATTTAAGCTTATTTAGAATTCAAAATAACAAATAAAAACTAGCCAAGTCAAATGTAGAGCTTAAATTTCATGATCTTGTGACTGAAATTTTAGATTTTCCACTCAGAGCTTGGCACCCTTTTAGATCTCAATTATTTTTTTCTGGGCTTGGCTCTCATTCCAAATTTATGGATTTGGTGTATTATAAGTTCACTAACGTGTTTAATATTTGAAAGGTACATCGTTATTATGGAAGACAAGAAATAGCACTCATCACTTAGCAGATGGTGTCGTGACGATTTGTAAAAGGAATATTCAATTGAATTTTAATACTTTATCATTATTAATTAATGAATTCGCTGTTTAGAGTAGTTGGTATTATGTCACAACCTGGCAACCCTATGGTTGCCATTATATGAGGTCTAGAGGACACTCTGCTGCGAATCTCGGATCCGATCCGCGGGTCGGTGAAAAGTTCGACAGATCTGGTACACAAATATCGGTAAAGCCTAAAACATTACTTACAGTAAGACGCTGATATAAAGAAATCAAAATTCAAGGTTCTTTACATATCTTTGCAATCTTTTTTATTACAGGGAACCATAAAAGTAAGAAGTTACCAAAACCAGTTCGGTGTTCTAGATAAAACGGCATTTATATCCGGCGCACTCGACAATGCGTGTCTAAATAGAAAACATGTATAAGAGACACTAGGACACCTACTATCAGCTTGTAAAAATCTCCGCCAAGGTAAATTATACGAACACGTGATGACTTATCAGATTCAGTAGTTGAGAGTTGTTTGTGGATAACTATTAAGCGTTTGTAAGCCTGGCTATTAGTTATGACAATAGCCGCGGCTATCAAGCAGACGCTATCTGATCTGATGACAAATGATCACCTAAACCTGTTGACACAATAACTAATGTTTTCCTTCTGGAAGGAAGTATTTTCTTAATGGTTCTCTAATATTGCCGACTGTTAAACCATTTCAAAAATGTTCTTCAAAGAGGGTAGCCCCTAGCTAAAAGGTAAAGTTTACACACACACATGTAAACAGATATCCGCATTCACACAAGCAAGTTGCTATAACACCGACTCGAGTCGTGTTTGTCAGTTGTTTGTCTCCACATCCCACACAATGATCGATCGTGTCGTCAAACACCAACAACACCGTTGAAATGTGTTATCGCCTCCAACCGTGCTTGTAGCACTCAGCTAACACAAACTGTATTGTTGTCATACAACCATCATTTATCGAGACTCCGCAATACTGCTGTTATGCGAAACATGGATCGTTTTGTTGCTATTGGTTGCTGCTAGGGAGTGCAATCTTGATCTCGCGAGACTACTAGATTGGGCAGCATAATCACACGTAAATAAATAATATCAACTATGTACTAATTGATCAACTAAAATGTTGTATCTAGGGCGCCGGCCACACAGAACAGACGCAAGACACGGACCCGTCGCAGTCGCGGCGCCCGTTCAATCTACTTTCATACAAAATGTATATAGCCGTCGAGACGTAAAACATACAGAAAATTAAGACAGGGCGCGGAAAATTTATTGAAGGGGGAGCCGCGTCTGCGACGCGTCCGCGTCTTACGTCTTTTCTGTCTGGCCGGTCCCTAGGATGACATGATCCTTTATATATGGATATATAAAGATACATCACAATAGCTTGTGATGATGACCGGAAGCTCCATGTCACCAAGAAGGTTGTACGTCACCAATTCTTTTAACCCTTAGGTAACGCGAGCATCGAAGTCAGGTTGCTTAAAATTGAGACATTGTCTGCTTAACTTAGGCCCGTAAAAATAAAACGATTTAAACCTGCGATCTCAAAGTTTGAAATCCTGACATACGTCAGATCGTTTGTAAAACTCACATTTTGTAAAGCCTGAGATCACGCTCTTGAGCCGAGATCAATTTATTAATACGGGCCCTAGATCTAGTGTATCACAGGCCGCAGCTGAGAAAATACCAGACTTCAACGTACACTTTTACGTCTAAAATAAAGATCAACGATCAAAGAGATTAGAATTATAAATAATACATACTTGTGTAAGAAAAACAGTCCCATTCTCAGAAGAACTATTGAAGAGAATCACCTTCGAGACCACAAACCGAACTGACCGATCCCGTGTTTGTACCCAGGTTATATTCAACTGATCAGATTTAAGATCCTGAATTGGAAACTGTTGGAAAATTACTGCAAAAACAGGCCTTATTCTCTGGATGATAAAAACGATGACATACGTGTTCTAAATACATAAAACATTGTATGACGCTTGTACCTACGCAAGTTATTGAATTTTCATACGACACGGATAAGATCTACTGTTATACTGCTTAAAATTTTGGGGCAATAAGGAGGAAGTCATGATCGAAAAATAATACAATATTTTAACATTTTCTAAAGCTAATTTAAGAATTAAATTACCTATTTGATTATTAATTTCCAAATGAAATAACTTCGGACATAATAAGACGATAAACTTTAGTATATTCATCATAATGTATGTAAAACAAGTTGAACCCTAGTTTTAAGAGAAAAAATTACAACAGATATGGCAGGATACAAAATAAGGTGATTTTAAGATAAAAAATATGAATAACTGACTATGATATATGAAGAATCACTTCATCTGATAACAGAATCAACAGGTTCACTAGAATTCGACTGAAGGATGGATGGGACAGTTTTAATTTAAATTGTTATGTATAGTATTAAATTAAAATAATGTAAATACAACACACCTGTTTTAAGTAAAACATAAATACACAGAATATGACACACAAGGTCGTACAGAACCAGAAAACAAGTGAAAAATTCTTTATAAAGTCACAATCGTATTATGTTTCGTAATACATTTTGCGGTAACATATAAAATGTATTCAACCGTAGAAAAAAAATCTTAAAATGCTAAATACAGATACCTGCATTGATAAATGACAGTGAAATTAAAAGTTAAAATGTAGCTAGAGAGTATAAAGAGTAAATTTTGTTTTTCCTTTTCCAAAATAGTATAAAATATTACCGTGAAAAGTAACAAGGTTAAACTTTGATATGAGGAAAACAGAAGAAACGTGGATTGTTCGAAAAATTATATGGTTGTTATTAATAAAAAAAACAATTGAGGAAAGATAAGGCAAAACAAAAGCAAAACAATAACAAAGTAACCAATTTAATATTAAATTTGTTCCATGACATAGGTATGTTTTATGAAATTGCCTAAGAGGTTTTTATATTACATTGCGAAAAAAATTACAGTCCGTCCGTCTATAATATATTCATATAATATTCTAAAATAAGATGGTATTTGAAGCTACAACCGACACAGTTACGGCTCGCGGTTCTGAATTAATAAAGACAGTCAATTACAATGATCTACATTTATGTAAAGTATACTCTACATCTAACAGTATTCATCACGCAAGTTAAAAAAATTGTTCTTCGTTACAATCAACTTCAAGTAGGTACCTAAGCAACACGATAATTGTTCATATATTTAAATTTAAGATTACGAATTCTTAAGTTTTTTTGATTATTCATAGTACCTACATACATAAATATAATCAAGCTGAACCGCAAGATTTGAATATTTTTTTTTGTGTACGATAGACATTTATGAGAAAGGCTAATAGGTACCTACCTATAGGCTATATTATTAAAATTCTTGACAGGAAAAAGGAAAAAAAGGAATAGCTTCAGGGGTTCGGATATTAAGACATAGGTACCTACCTGAAGCGAAGCAAATGCGGATTACTAAAAACTAATATTGTAGTAATTTTATTAATACTTAGCAAGTAGGTACCTACATGTAGTCCCTTAAAATATTTCCTTTAATAAATATGTATGTCTGTGTATGTCGTATGTGATAATTACCTAGATACCTTTCAAAAAATTCTTGATCAAAAGTCACTGCAAAAACTGGTTTTTAAATTATTTCATTTCACAGTTCGTCAAACAAAAGATAATGTAAATGAATATATCTACCAAATAAAACTAGTATAAATTTAAGAATAAAAAAAAACCCCGCCTGCTATCAAAAAAGCTATCATGATATAGGTATATTTTTGAAATCCATGGTGGGCTCTTTAATTTTATACCCATATTGCATTATTCGATTTATTTTTATTTTTTGATAATTACTTCAAACAATGGCATCTCGCAGCTACCATATTTTTTTTATTTCACTTATCTAACAACACTTGGGTAATCAAGACGAATCTAACGATATATTAATTATAAATATCCATTCAGTGGTTTGGAAGATACGAGGTAATAAAGGATATTACACGGATGCATGCATACATACAGACCAGATACGCGCGAAAAACATAACCCTTCCTAGTAGACGGGTAAAAATGATAATAAAGGCACTTTTAGCAATGGTAAATACGAGCTTATCATTATATGACTAATCCAGTATTGACAAAATGTGTTCAAATCCATATTCATATTTCATTGCAAACATGTATGTTATTAGCCAACAATTGTGAATAATTTATGTTACAAGTGGAATACAAAGACATGAATCTTACCCTTCCTGATAAGTGAAGCTGCCTTCCCCGCTGGACTCGTCCGAATACTCGAAGGAGGCGTTATCCACCATTCTTTTAATTATCTATCTATATCACCTTCCAACGCACATATCTTTCCTTCGTTATATAACGCGTAAACTTTGTCTGGCACTCACAAAGTTCTAATGGAATAACAAGTGAAATTCCGTGACAATCTCGCGCGTGAAAGTAATTAAACATATTGACGCGTATCCGGCCTTTATATATCAGGTATATGTACGAAACGATGTCGTATATAGACTATATCCCGTAATTGACGACAAATCTGATGGCCAATTCACAAGTAACCTTCGTGACCCTTCATCATTCTCTTGATTAGATAAAGCGTATTTGTTACAATGTATCATTCTGCATCTTTCCTTGTCTGATACCAATAACAAACTTTTGGCGAATGTTTACACACAACACCACGTAGGTACCGCACATTTAAATAAATGACGGACAAAGATAATCAAATCGTAAACGGTGTATCTAAAAACTGTGGTGAATAAAATTCACATTAAAACATCCTTCCGGTGAATTATTTGAGGTACCGTGCGTCGTCAAGTCGTGACTACCCCGGCACATATAGAACACGAACACGTGGGTAAGCAAAACGTAAATACATGTCAAAAGAAACCAGTTGTGTTAATAAAAATACGAATCACTAACGCAAACCGCGGGCGCAGCGCTCCGCGCGCGATCGAGAGGCCAACTGTTGGTAAGACGTTCGTACAAACGTATCGATTGTGGATCGAATACGCCGTAATTTATCGCAACGATAAGATAGCAGCAGACCCAGCAAGCCGTGTCACAATTACACGGACGCAGGTATTTTTACCCATCACGAAGAAAGACATGAATGAGGACCATACGAAAGCGACCTCTCCGGAAGCGAGTGCGTTGACCTTGTCTCACGGAACCGGCACCCGATTCATAAGACTCCGCGACCGATGATATTCGCAATCACAAACAGCGGCAATATAGACTACAGAGAGTGGGAACGATCGTCTGACTGGTGATTGGTGAGATAAAAATCACCTGACCACTCTCAAACGGTACATCATTGTCGCTAGACGTTAAAACACTGACTGCAACTTGCAGCCGATATACGTGCATCGATAATGTAGTAACGAAGTAAAGAGTGATCATTTATAATCACGGCGTACAGTCAGACAGTAAGATTTACAGAGACAATAAAATATAAATGGAACCAGTAAGCAATATAAAATATTGTGGACTAAACGATGTAAGAGTTTAGACTGTTCATCGTTAGTGCAATGTCGTTTTTTACTAATATAACGTTTTTGGAACGCTATTTAAATATAATGGAGGTTAATAGCTAATTATTGTGATTGTATACTATCTAAAATGGCATCGCCAGACATATTTTGCATTTTATAATAACTTCCAGATTTAATAAAGCGATAAAACACAGAGTTCACATTTTGTGAAGCCTAATTATGTAAGCTTGAGATCAGAGTATTTAAAAACCTCAGGAAATCAAAAGGTGTTTAAATAGTTTCGATTGTACTGTTAAAAATAGGTAAAACTTTAGATTTCCTTATTTATCTAATCACCTATACAATCAGGTTGTGATAAAACTTATTCCTGCTCATTAATCCGCGTCAGGTGCTGTTGATAATAATGGAGAAATCGTTATAAGTGAACTTTATTACTATTGACGCATATTTCTGCATTCCAAATTTGTTTCTGGTTCATAGATGTACAAGAAGCTAGATAAGGCATGCGAGAGAGAAAGATAATTTTGCTAGGTCGTAAGAGCAAGATGCTCAAAGAGACCAAACTACTCACGAAAGTCTTGACCACAAGGCGTATTCTTGAAACAAGGCAGATTCAAGAATCAGGTAATGTATCTTATCAAGTCATAAAAACATAAATATAAGAAATGTTTGGCGGACCAGGTAACTTCTATAAGGGTTAACGTGAGGCATGCAACTAGAGGCAGGAGAGGGACACTTCTGGACTTTTTGGCAATTAAGAAATGAAATTAAAAGCACATAATAGATATGAATAGATATAATAGGCGAGCTTAGCAAGAAAGAGAGAAGAATAGAAAGAGCATTTTCTTCCAATCAACCAATGGCGATGAAGAAAGGGGAGAAGTTGTGATCGACGAAGTTTTTATGCGGACCAGAAAATAACCTAACTACTGCCACTAGACGGAAAATCTTTAGAGAAATTTAGCTCCAACTACTTACTAATTAAGCACTTATTTTTATTATTATTTCAGATAAAAATCCAAAAACAAATGAAATTCAATCGCTAGCACTAATTTGCAAACGGTACTAACTACTAAGGCATAGGAAACGAGGGCGAGCCGGGAACATCAACATTATCTGCGTTGATTGAGCAAATGGGCACAACTCACGCCCAGTCGATGTCCACGTGATGTTACCCGAGTATCGAGGAGTTGCTAGTATGCATGATTTTCCTGTACCTATGTCGTGTGCCGTAATAAGTGAGCTGTAAAATGCATCTATGTAATTCTAGCTACGTTAATACTCAGTACATTGTGTTGGTACACATCTATTGCCTTGCATTATAGTGCTTCTGAGAAACGCATAAATGTAGGAGTTTAAAATTGTGGTAAAATCTGTCTTGAATATTGTCTAAGGGAAACGTAAAAACAAATAAAATAATATCAGAGTATACAATACATGTTGTGAAATAAAAAAAATCACTTGTACATAACAGTTGCATATGTCAATTGACCCAACACGCGTATACCCTATTGAAGGATAAGTCTTAACAGCAGATATCATTGGCATGGTATAACCGAAGTAAGTAAATATTATTAGATAAATGACGTAAACTGCAGGCGTATGTAAGAAGTCGTGACTACCCCGGCACATATAGAACACGAACACGTGGGTAAGCAAAACGTAAATACATGTCAAAATAAATGTAGGAGTTTAAAATTGTGGTAAAATCTGTCTTGAATATTGTCTAAGGGAAACGTAAAAACAAATAAAATAATATCAGAGTATACAATACATGTTGTGAAATAAAAAAAATCACTTGTACATAACAGTTGCATATGTCAATTGACCCAACACGCGTATACCCTATTGAAGGATAAGTCTTAACAGCAGATATCATTGGCATGGTATAACCGAAGTAAGTAAATATTATTAGATAAATGACGTAAACTGCAGGCGTATGTAATAAGTGATAACTAATGTCTGAAACGCCCCCGATATCATTGTTTTGTTTATAAAACAACATTATTGTTACGTCAAAATTCTATGGTTAATTAGTGCTACATAAAAGCCACATGGTTCCCTTTTAACCGACTTCAAAAAAGGAGGAGGTATTCAATTCGACTGTAGTTTTTTTTTGTTTGTTACCTCAGAACTTTCGACTTGTTGAATCGATTTTGATGATTCTTTTTTTAATCGAAAGCTGATGCTTGTCATGTGGTTTTTATTATCAAATTATCAAAATCGGTCCACCAAGTCGAAAGTTCTGAGGTAACAAACATAAAAAAAATACGAATTGAATACTTCCTCCTTGTTTGAAGTCGGTTAAAAAGGAACTCTACACCTTATTTCCGTCTGACTTGACTAGTCAAACCCCGATTTCATCAAACTGAGTCTTCTCAAATTGGGGACTGTCAAAATCAGTCTCTCTTAGGTTTAGCTAAAAATTCGTTAATAGCGGAAATAAGAACGCCAAATATTAATTCAACTCTTAATTAAATGGTCCATAACTTCGTCATATATTAAAATCACGCAATTTCTATTAAAAGATTTGAAGACAAGAAAAGTTTTTTGGAAACACGCAAAAATATGCATTATGTTCGAGCAACAAAACATGCCATATAAATATTATGAGAGCATTAAATAAGTCGACACAGCCGCGACCGCAGTGTAGTAGACTAGTAGTGTAGTGTGTTAAGTCAATATATTTTATTCCTTTGTTTCTAAAAATAGTAATATTATTTTTAATTGTTATGACTGAACCTGTAACTGCAACTTCAGTAAATATAAGTATCGATTTTTAATTTTCTTGAATATCTCAAAAGTGTCTTGATAATTAACATTAGTGAAATTGTAATGTTGACACACAATCAGGGTTTTCTAATTTTCCAATCCACAAATTTTACATTCTTTTTGTACCACCAAATCCCGCCTAAATTCAAAAGGACAATTCGAGACATACACCAATACACATTCACATTAACAGAATACAGATTTACCCGGCATTAATTTGTTACCTAAATCCATCATAAGCAACATTGAATAGCTTTATGGCATTCCAAGTATCATCGTCCCTTTCGTAGTCAACTTCCATTTTAAGGTAATCACTTTGAGTACACTTACAAAAAACACTTTATTAGTCGTAAAACACATTCTAGTTTAAAATTCACGTTTACGAACCAGTTAGTACAGTTTAATAAAAAACTGTTAAACCTTAAAGCAATGAAATATGTAAATATAGTTTATACGTTACATCCGAAACACGTTTAACCCAGATAGCGATATAAGCGGCACTGATTAGACTACGTTACATAATTATAATATAGGACAAGAGAACCATAATCGTAAATTGAAAATTAGTATTATCGACATATTGACAGGCGTGATATAAACAATTTGATTCCGCCATGTTTTCAACGGTACTCACGATGTGTGTTTTAATACAACGATATTTCGATCTAGTTGCATAAAATGATAAAACCCAATTTGACTCCCATTCGGTAGAAAAACTATTTAGCCAAATACTTTTTCGCTGCGTTAACTGTCATCATGTTTCATCCAATGTTGTCGATTACAACTTATTATATTTTGGTCATTTGATATTTCAAGTCTAACAATAATAAAAGATATAAGTCTTTAAGACGTAGACTTAAAGGAAATTTTAATAAACTGTCAAAGAAATTAATCGTTTCTTATTGTTACATTGTTTTGTTCAATATTTAGGTCAAACCCTTGTACCATCCCGGGCCTTTTATTTAGGAGTCGGTACATTCAAACTGTTTCTCTAATTTATTAAAAAAGCAAATAAATCATTATTTAAAAAAATAAGATATTATAAAAAAAAACTATTTTACAGATTTTATATTGACGTCCTAATTATACATAGTTCCACATTGCTAAGCCTTCAATAGCCTTTTCGCTTTAGTATGATTGTAATATATGATACTGAGTATAGAGTAATACATTCTGTTAGCTTGAAATTGGGTTGACACGCTACCGCGTGTCTAGATATATCACTATTATAATCACTACTTATTATAAAAATAAGTCCCCCGCCCCGCATCTATTTCGTTCTTGTAACGCAAAATCTCAGAAACTATCGAACGAATTTTATTTTTAAAACAGTTTTGACGCATAAATGGAGTGGTTTTTACTAAGAGTCCGGTCAATTTAGACCAAAACATGATAGTCAAGGTGCATAAATTCCCAACAAGCTGAAAATCAGTAAGATTGTTCAAAACATAATTATAAATAAAAATTTTAAGTTCCCAATCATTCCCGTGTATGGAAAAAAATATTCAAGGTCAAAGGTAAAAAAAAGAGTTTTTCGTGATTTTCAGCAAAACGGTAAGTTTTATCATAAAGTACCCTAGACAAAAATTGTAGATCATAAAATTATCTATAAAAATGTATCAATAATTTTTTCCTACGAGCTACCGTTTCTGAGATATAATGATTCAAAAAGTTGTAAGTTTTTATCGTCTTAATATGCACACGTTTACCACGCTACCTCATGGTAGTGTACTTAGCGCGTTTTTGAATCTTTATATCTCAGAAACGGTGGCTCGTAGGAAAAAAAGTATTGATACATTTTTATAGATAATTTTATGATCTACAATTTTTGTCTGGGGTACTTTATGATAAAACTTACCATTTTGCTGAAAATTGCGAAACGCATTTTTTGACCTTTGACCTTTAATATTTTTTTTCCATACACGGGAATGATGGGGAACTTAAAATTTTTATTTATAACTATGTTTTGAACTATCTTACTAATTTTCAGCTTGTTGGGAATTTATGCACCTTCGAATGTCTAAATTGACCGGACTATAATGTATTTTTTGTTTATTTTATCACAATCGATTCACAAATAAAAATGTTAATTTATAGAACCCCGTCTAACCGTTTTTTTCAAGAATGGGTATAAGACATAGGTTTCTCAAAATGAAGCGAGGGCAGTTACTACTTTCTAGTCTATAATATGGCATTCATAGAATTGTACTCTTTGGTTTTTTGATACGTACGTAATGTTATGTTGATCAGTGTTTATCAAACTGTTTTATTAAACCGCAACCTGCAGTTTGTTCACCTAGTTAAAATAACGCAACGAAATGGAGTGGAACCGGCGTGTTTGTTTTGTTCTTCGTGGAAATATGTCCATCCAGTTACTACTGTGCTCAGCTAAAACACGTTCGTTACTAAGTGATACTGTTCAGATAAAATTAGTTTGATCTCTGATATGTGTTAGTAAACCGGGCATACACGTTACAGGTCTTAGGTTGGAAACTAATATCAATTGCAACCACCATTGTTTGAGATATAATGTAACTGTCCCACCGAAAATGGCGATTCATTTGGCGGTTGACTCAAGGAAGAGCATTGTCATTTGACGACCCGTGTGGCGATATGTTTTCCATGGTGGGTATCCGTACCCAGGGTCCAGGGTTCGATTCCCAGGAAGCGGAATTTGAATGATGAGTCTAAATATCTGTTCTTGGTCTAGGTGTTGTCCATGGCACCCACGGCACAAGGAAAGCAAGTGTGAGGCTATGAGTGTGTAGCGTTATTTTTGGTGGTACTCACTTGTCATGCTTGGTCCTATGTGGTTCGAGCTGCAGCGGGGTGGCGGGGGCGGAGCGAGGGGCCCCGCACCCGCCACCCGCGCCCGACGCGAAGTTCCCGGTTGACCTGCAACAACAGAATGTACCGTCAGTCACTGCCATTAGATTAGACGATGTTCATACCAATCGACCAACTTTCCAATCTTCAAATAGTCCAACGTCCAACTTTATACAAGTAGGCATAGTTGGTCTATCATGATGTTTGTTATGTAGCCTACAAACTAGCAGACAAGACATATGATTGCAAATGGTCATCAGAAGCACCTTAGACTTTTCAGTGGACGTTAGGGCTTGCATGTGGGGTTCCGGAGATATTTTCCTAACGCATGCCATATGGTTTGCGTTCGGGAACCGATTTTATTAGTCGTTTATGCCCATTACAACGTGCTCATGCTTTTATACCGACCGATGAATTTCATTGATATGATAACCGCAGGTGGTGTAACGACCTATGACATTCAATAGTTAAGTTATTAATGAAATATGTCCACTAACAAGTTGATGCTAAATAATCACATGGAAGTATACATTTTAGCGAACCTGTCAGAACCAAATTAAACAGGACATTACTCGATCGTAACAATAGCCGAACCACTGTAGCGATGAGTAAGAAACAACACGAGCCATTGCTTGTATTGTTTTGTCAGTAAGTTAACATAAACCACTTATGAAAACTTTAACTGCATATGTTATCATTTCGATTGTAAACGCTTGGATTGTCACGGTAATATACAAATTAAAACGGCCACGTAGTGTACTTGGTAGTGACCGTGACCGTCCTGCGAAGCGACAGGTACAGGACAAGACATTTAAAACAGGTAAATGTATGTGCTAGAGTCCTTGAAAGAATAATCCAAGGGCTTGTGGCGAGCTTCATTTTCTAAGTGATTACTAGGCAGGCAAGCCAAACGTCCACCGCAAACTAAACTATGTGAAAACTAAGCTCAGTGAACTAAGCTAAGCAAACCTGGGAAATAAGTTGCCCGTCCACCGAAAAATAAGCTAAAATTACGTTAGTGATGGCCAGTTGTGTTGAGTTAGTTGGACATGAATGTGATAAAAGAACAAGAGAACAGCTAACGAGAGTTCACAGGAGGATTACACTCGTCATAGGAAAAGAAGATTGATTATTGCTCATTTCATAATGAAAACACGTAAACACGGGTACTGGATAA
Source organism: Thymelicus acteon (assembly GCA_951805285.1). NCBI lineage: Eukaryota > Metazoa > Arthropoda > Insecta > Lepidoptera > Hesperiidae > Thymelicus > Thymelicus acteon. The sequence continues at coordinate 9,719,081 of OX638229.1, read as the reverse complement.
GCAAGCATAATTAATATTGAAAACAAGTGGATAATTTAACACTCGGTTTAACGAAGTAGACGATGAAAATTTTTAGATGTACTATCGTGTATCCAGAGAACAATTTCATGAATTATTAACAGTGATGGCTAAGGATATCATTATTATTGATATTAATTATCGATCACATACTAAACAAACAACACTAGCGAAAGGCATCAGAGGGGTAAGGCAAGAGGGTGAGAGCCTGAGAGGCGCTTAGCTTAGCTACACAACTAAGTTAGTTTGACTTAGTTTGGGTATTTTACCAAAGCTTAGCGGGCATGGCTTGCGGTGGACGGACATGATTGTATGAAAAACTGGCTCAGCTACGCGGGCTAAGATAAATTAAGTTAGTTTAGTTCGCGGTGGACGTTCGGCTTTATAGTCGGAGGGAATGTCGAATCCAGCCTAACTTAAGCGTAATTGAGGACATGGTTAGTAGTTGGATGGATGACAACGAGTGACAATTTTAGTGCTTCGTAAGACTTATATTACTTAGACTTATATTTAACGGTATCGAATGGCAACACACGTTCAAGAGCGGCAAACAATTTGTTGCCATATTTGCAAACGAGCGCCATGTGTTAAATACATCTGTTCAAATAGACGCAAAGCTTGTAGTAAATGTATACAAATGCAATTGCAGTGCAAATTATCTAGAATACATTTTAATTTTTATACACCGTCGTACTCGTGGAACAGATATAAACCCTGTTCTATGCATAAACTAGGAATTGGACTAACACCCCAACTCAGAGTCACTAACTATTACTTTATACGTTCCTTAGTAAAGAATCACCATACAAATTCTGTACTAAGGAGCGATTTAAGTAAGCGTTAGTGACTCTGAGTTGGGGCGTAAGATATGATTAAGTAGATTGTTATTCGGAAAGTTCACAACAAATAATACAAGAATCTTAATGTAAAATTCGCATCAGATTCCTGGAGGTTCAGAATCCACTAATTCAATAGCTCTGATCTGACAAAGCGCTTTAACAACTTTTGTCATCATTGAATTACAATAAAAAAATGAGTTATTGCTTTATGATTAAACATTTAAATAACCATTCGTAACGCTTGTTACAAAAGCAACCGTTTATAATTTAGTGAAAAGATAACAATACGGGAGTAAGATAAACGATACAATTGCATATGAATAAGCGAGGATAAGCGAGTTAAGACGTGACCACGATACATGTCATGAGATTAGATCCACATCATCAACACAACGTATACCTGTCCCACTGCTGGGCACGGGTCTCCTCTCACAATATGAGCGTACAGGCCATAGTCCACCACTCTGGCATACCACACCTTTGAGAACATTATGAAAAACTGTTATTATCTTCTGGTTTCCTCACGATGTTTTCTCCCGAAGCAAGTGATGTTCAATGTAGGTAACTATAAAGTGTATGTGTGTGTATATTAAATTAAAATATCTAGCAACCTGTCTTTATTTTTTTCTCCTTTTTCTGCCGACTACGCTTGGATGATGCCTTTAGCTTTAGACTTTAAACGGACCTGACTGACGGGCGACATCCATGGGCGACACGCGACAGTAAGCCACTTTTCAATCTTTTCATTAAAAGGCTCGTTCGTTCATTTTATTTGTGAACTATTTACTAATTCAGCTAATAATGACTATGACGGCTGATTTATTTAAAATCATGAGCCAAATCGATACTGTATTCAGGATGTTGCGTAGAATAAATTGCTTGCAACTTGCAACAGATACAACGCTATATGTGAAAAACATTTGTAACATGCCTAATTGAATAACAAACTGGTAATTGGGCCCGCCACACAAATATGTGACATATTATTTCATAATTAATGCAATAAAATTGCATCATCCTGTTAATTGCATGGTCGTGGCTTAGGTGTTGTTGTTGTAATGTTAGATGAAATGCGAAACGTTGTATAAATTAATATGTATCCCTAACAACTAGTACCTACTCTACTCATTGTTTCATTTTATACAAGTTTTATAATCTACTAGCTGCCCGGACAGACTTCGTTCTGTCAAAAGTTTTTTTATTAAAACCTTCCGTGTATCCTATCTTTCAAGTTGGATCAAACTACACACGGTGTGCAAATTTGATTAAAATCGGTTAAGTAGTTTAGGAGTCCATCGCGGACAAACAACGTGACACGTACGGAGGAGTATGAAAGACACAATTTGCCGTTTACATGGAGGAGTGCAGAAAGTTGATAAAACTAAATCATTTAAATTTGTTATGTATGTAGGTACGACAAACGAGCAAACGAGCCACCTGATGATAAATGGTCATGGTTGCCCCAGGATACCGGTAACCACCACTTCCCACCCAAAATAGAAAAGAGAAAAAGAAAGAAAGAAGTGGCTCTCACTACATATTAAAATAATTCTTTGCATAGCCATAATTTGTCTTTTGAAAACTTTTAAACTATCATTTTCCTGCTTTCTGGTCAGTTTCATCAAATAATTTGCAATGACAAAGGTCGCCATTACGTCATTATTAGTAAAGGTCATCAAGGATCAAGGTTAAGTATGTGGTCAAAGTAAAAGCGGTCGCGTGTGCACTGCACGATAAGAGGTTTAAAATATTATGTTCTGGTCATAACCGGCTCTCACTGATGTTTATCTTTTAGCCCCCATTTCAATCTGGCATTCGTAAAAGCAGAGGAGTTGCTGTCGCACTTTGTGTTCGCTAACACACTTAATTTGTTTACTACCGTATCGTTATAACTCAAAAATTTTGGAAATCCATCAATAAATGGATAAGATATTTAATTTTATGATTAAATTTTACGTCTTCTCCTACTGGTCCTACCTATTATTCTGTTAGTCATGCTAGGACCTTGCAAAAAACAAAATGATAGAATTGATATATTATATACATGGTGATAAATTTATTTTATTCAAATCAAACGCTAAAATAAAAGGTGTTCTCATACGAGTCGCGTGGGACATGATTGTTAAATTAACCTACTGTGACTTCACAAATTATTTTTGTAAAACGCTATCTCAAAATTCCGTAACTTTTCCATTTGTAAAGATATTTTGATGATTCTTTTATAATTTTCTTTACTTATCTAATGTCCCGCTAGACGCACCCGCTCTTTACTTGTACCGTACGTAACTCATAATATTCTTACTCGTTACGTATGAACGTAGGCGGTAGGTTGTGGTGGCATCTCGTGGGTCGAAATTCTTGATGCTATTATTTGCCAGTTACCTTTAACATTTCACTTATGATAAGAATAAAATAGGCGTTAAAAATTTGAAACACTACAGGATTACCTATTTTCAAATTTACGCCTCCTAAAGCCATAGGTATTCCATACTAAAATAAATACATTGTTTCATTTCGAAAAAAAATCAAACATATCTAATAATCCCACGTTATATCTACATATAAGTATAATAATAATGTTCACTTTGCAACCATACACTTGCAGTCAAGGTTAACAGTAGTAATCGTTTCTCACACGTTACATGGAAATCAGAGGGCGTGACCAGCATCTCAAATGGAGACCCAAATCGCCAGCAGTTAATGAATTGTATTGTTTAAGTATTCTCGATACGCGAGATTTAGCTTGCTTGTCTATTGTAAATTTTACAAAACAGATTTTAAATGAAGAAATTAGAAGGTATAGAACCAGAAAATTGTAATTAAACTACCCGTGCCCGCGACTTCATTCGAGTGGGAGTATTTCCCGCGTAAACCCCGATCTCCGGGAACCCTAATCACCAAGGCGTATGAAATCTTTAATAGCTTCATGAAATATACTTTATGACCTACTCTCGTATCTACCAAATACACAAAATAAATCATAAAAATCGGTCCAGCCGTTTCGGAGGAGTGCGATCACATACACCGTGACACGAGATTTTTATTATTAAAAGTATTTTTTAAGATTCAGGGCGATCTTATTTTCTCTTAGGCCCGGTGCCCAACTAAACCTTAGTACCACGTGATCTGACAAGTGATCTGCATATCTAGACAAAACCGTTTTCTGCTACCATTTACGCTGGAAGTGGTCATTTTTCACATGCGTTTTCCCAAAGAAATTAATAAAATAGACGCACAGCACATGAACGATGAAAACATTTTTGCTAACATTTTGTTATAGGATTCATCGTCTATCTCATGCACATGGCTAACCATAACAATCTATTCCTAGAAATGATATCAATCTTTGTACAAATAACAAATCAAACTATCGTAAAGCCCAGTGCAGTCAAGCAAGGCATTCTGAAAACCGTTACTACCGCTATTGTGTAAATAAACATTGGTCGAGACTCACGAGACGTACAGTTCGGCCGCTGTATCTTGGCGCGTCTGAACTTCGCGCAGAAGGCTGTGCAGTAACATAATTCGCCAATACTCGATACGCGGTGTATTTTGTCTCAGTCATACGTTAGCATGTTCATGTTGTCATCTCTGTCTTACATGCGCTAAAGTTCGCAAAGCCTATGTTCAGACGCGCCAAGATACAGCGGCCGTACTGTAGCTTCGTATTGAGGCAATCGCTGATCCGGCATGCTTGCAATTTAAACATGATTTAATTGCTACAAATTACTGTTTTTAGAGCAAGCCAATGTAGAGTAATGGAAAGAAGGTCAGGTTAAAGATTAACTGTCAAATTACTCGATTGTAGAAAAAGCGGAAAATGCCATGCAGATAACTATGCAACTTGGATCTACCTTCTCGATCTTCATTATTGAATAGTGGTTCAAAAAACTTATCGTATAAAATATGTATAGGCAGGTATTGTATTCACAAGGTGTTCGTTCGGTTTTATTGATTTTTGTGTTCGATAATGTGACTCATCATTTGTTATGTAGACGATTACAAACTCGTTTTGCTAATGCTTTTGCAAACCACGACGACTGAACACGTGTCTCTCCTCTTCATGAGGCCTAAAGCACACTCCACCAAGCTGCTTTTAGTGCTAACTGGTAGAGTGGACAAAAACCCAAGCATAGGAAGTTTTTATGTCGCCCGAGGGCCTCCAACATTGCTTAAAAACTGTTATCTTATAATAACATTGGAGATCTAAACTGTTATATTATGATAACAACGGATATCGAATGCTTTACGTGCTTCCGGAAGGACGGAGGCGCTCAAGAATTTTTTTGGTCACCCATTAAATTCGGATTTTTCCGTTGCCAACGTCTGTCCGCGTGAAGTTGTAGAGCTAGAGCCAATTTGGTCATTCGAAAAAAACTGCAAAGACATTGCAAACTGCGTAGCTTTTCGATAATCGGCATAGAATTTATTAATTTTTCCTTAGATTTGAAATCAAATAATCATGTAAAATGTTGATAGAAGTAAAGAAAATAATCATAAGCATACATTTACCCTCGTTAACCTTTAATTTTAAATTAAATCATCAACTTGTTCTAATAAATGTAACAACATCATCGAAACAACGAATAAACAAGCTGTAACTGTTAAATTACATAATTATTCAGAATCTCCGGTCTCTTTCTCCAAAAACCTTGAAACAGTGGCCCGCAGGGTTTGCAAGCGTCAAACATTATGGATCCTTGAAATGTTGGATAATGTTTGGCTCAAATTGGATTGTTCAGCCTTGACAACCTTGTTATGTAACTTAAGGCATTAATAATTAGCTTCGTAGATACTTTTTTACTAACAATAACGATTTAATATTACTTTCCTGTTTAATGTTATAGCCGAGAGATTATGCTTTACAAGTACTATACGTTATTTAAACAAGTTTACTTACGCCCCAACTCAGAGTCACTAACGGTTACTTAAAACGCTCCTTAGTAAAGAATCACCATACAAATTCTGTACTAAGGAGCGATTTAAGTAACCGTTTGTGACTCTGAGCTGAGGCGTTAATTGCATGGAATGAAATAGAAATTTCAAAAGATAAAGAGAATAACAATGTTTACGTAAACCAATTACTTAATATAATTTTATACTAGTTGATCTCAGTTGCCTCTTCCGACATTGGTTTTTTTTCGGGATAGTTTTAGGAATCAGCCTGTGTAACGTTGCAAATATATTGATTAAAGAAAATAAACCATTCATTAGTGTCAATGTGAAGAAAGATTTCACAATATGAAGTAGGGTCTAATTGTAACCGCAAAGCGGGAAGCAGTTGTTAAAATAAATTGATTATAGTAAAAGAAGCAACATAATGTGAAAATTATAAAGAATAAAAATGTTGTACAGGTGTTAATAGTGAGTGCCGAAGGAATCTAAAAAATATCGCTTGAATTCGTAAATACAACCCGAACAATTCTTAAAAACGGTCAAGGCAATTCACCCCTACACTTGAAGTAGGATAAAATTGTAAACTAACTAAACCAACTAATTAACTACCACCATAAACATTCTGCACGCACTACAAATCGCTTTTAACATGCTGTATCTGGCCAGCCATCCTCCACTCTATCATATTCTTTAACTAATGTTGTTTGCACTAAATGTAAATTGATTAGATCATACAAAAACTTGACCCACTTACAAAAACTAACTCCTTCAACGAAGACGTGTAATCAGACCACCAAAATAAAATACTAGGCACTTAACAATTTATTTTAACAGTTGTTTTAATTTGCTACATTTACTAGACACCTGGTAAATTCTCACTAAATCATACCCAACTCCAATGTAAACTTCTGCAACGATGTTCAACTGTTTTGAAACAACCAAACTGTTTGATTCAAATTATTCAAATTTAAAGTAATGTGACCTCATGTTTATAAACTAGAAGAACGAATTTGATCGAACAATTTATATCACTGCTATTCCAACCGCTTCAGCATGAAGTACACTGTAATAACTTTGTGGATAGTTTTTAGTATCACCAGCATTGAAAACGTAAGTCTTTGTACAATGGAATTCATTAGTTTAATTAGTTCGTTTCATATTTTTACCACTGTCTATAAAATTACAGAGGATGTTACCAATAAACTATGAAACTGAGCCACCTTTATTGGAGACCGTTTCTCTACCGGACTTTACAATCAACGATAATTCCCATGAATCATCCCTCGGCTTCGACGCGTACAACAGTCAGGAAAACGAGGAGTATGGTTTTGAAATTGAAGGAAAAATCACCAATGAAAGATCCAAAAAGGTCAGATTCATCAACATCTCCAAAACCAATAATAACTATCCTATGAGACTCTTAGAAGAATCAAGTTAATAGATCACTACGTTTTATTTTTGCGAAGTTTAAATACCTTTGATTTTTATTGAAACTCAGATATACAGTTTATCCATGATTTACCACCAAAGAAATGATAAAATAAATTATTCTCATGGGCGGATTATAATTCCCAAAAATGATATTACTCTCCTACACCCAAAAAAATAGTTTTTCAGGAAACTATCGCTTTGATATTTATCACTACTTATACATATGTATTAGCGATGGGCAACTCGACGAAATTTACTCGAGTAACTCGAGTAAACCCTTTGGTCGAGTAACTCGAGTAACGATTTAACGTACTCGAGTAAACTCGGCCGACTCAACTCAGCGATGACCGCGAGTCGACGCGGCGACGCGGTTCAACTCGGTCGGTGTTAATCGTCGAGTTCGTCGACTTCGTCGAGTTACCGCCGACGCGCGTCGCGTCGCAACGATCTTACTCGAGAGCTATACTTACTCGCGAGTATTCTTACTCGTGAGTATATTTACTCGCGAGCTCACGACTCTACTCACTACTCGTGATTTTTGACACCGAGCTTACTCGAGTTTACTCGAGTTTTTACTCGAGTAAATGGTTACTTTTGCTCGAGTAACTCGAGTTGTAAAAAGTATTACTCGGCCCATCGCTAATATGTATTACATAGTCATGTCTTTCGATATATTAATTACCGATTTAATTCCGCAGCCGTGTGCCATCGTGGTGTTATCGAACATTCAAAACCCAAACATGCAGTCGTTATTACGCAAGTATAGATATGACGCAAATGGTAAGGATAGCAAAGCAAAATAAACAGTTTGGTAACATTATTTAATTTCCGGCTTACTTTGTATTCATTTGTTGCTTATGTACCTTACCCAAAAATAAGCAAAAATCAGGAAATAAATTAATCCCCAAGTTAAAATCACTATCAGGAAATAATAATAGTGCTTAATCCGTTAAATAGACAAGCAAGTTACTTTGTTTTTTTCTGAAATAGTTAAAAATTAAATACCTAGGTATAGAATTAGACTAATAAGGTTCTATGGTGTATTTCATTTAGTTACAGTAATTAAATTAAAAGTTTTCTACAGCAATGCTTTGTAAAGCATCATAAACTCAGCTACTCACAAAAAAATACTTAGCACAATTATTGCACAAATATAAAAATATATATATGTTCTCATGTATAACACAGGTGACCTCATACCAAACAGCGTCCAGTACTTCATGAAGTTGCCCCAAGGAATCAGATCATCACCAGTTCTGGTCCCGCTAAATGATAAAGCGTTTTCACCGTTGGGAGGTTTCGTGAGGTACGTAAATGGAGTCCATTTTATAAAAGGCTCATTGTTTTACGCATCAAGAACTTTCACAATATCATCTGTCAGATAGGCGCGTAACTCTAGCCGTATCATATTACGTTGTACCGTTCGCAATTTAGTGTTTATTTTCTTAGTAAATGTGTAGTGTATTTTATAATAATTGTTCTCAACGGGATTGAAACTATAGCGTATAAACTATAATTAGGGAATTGTATCACAACGATAGACAATAAAAGAAAATAATTTGCAACGAATCGAAAGGAACAATGTTATTATTTCTTACAACAAGCATTAAGGTACCTGTGTGTATGTATTTATTTTTAGCATTATTTTATTCATGTTCGTGTCTGATAAAAATATTGGCGACGACACATTTATCGGGCATTTCGTCACGATGTTACGATCAACTGAAGGGTTGTATTACATATTGAAGTATACATATACAATACATTTGAAACATTTAATATTGAAGTTTGATAATGCTTTTTGAGATGATAATGCTTTTTGAGATGATATTGTCCGAGATTTTCGAAGCAAAATTATATGTAATAACATTATATTCAAACAACTGCCCATAATTTTATTATTTAACATGTATTTTCTTCCTCAGGTATTACAAAGAAGTACCACCTATCCCACAAGCGTGGTAGGCCAAAGAGTACTTGAAAAATGTATGTGAAACTGCAAATATATCAAACAATAAAAAATATTCGCCTTTTATTATGTAAGCATTTATTAAATATATTATTTTCGGGTGTAACCGTGTAATTAGGAGCCGGCATAAGAAATACCTATATGTCAACGAATTTTCCAGATACGTTACTTGCTAAAAAAGAAAATTACGTGTATAAGTAATTACGTGTAATAAGTGGGGAAAAGCGGTTAACACGTAGCAATTAAGCAATTAACCAAATAAGCTAATTTAAATAAGCCATAAGTCTAATAATATAAAAATATGGTCAAATAATCAAAATGAGAAATACCAAATTAACAAACTCACAAATCGTAAACAATTTGATTTTGATATACTGAACAATTTACTAGTTGGTTACTTTGAATGTTTTAAAGTTGAACAATAACGACTATTAACTCGTCGATTACCGGGAACGTGGATGCACGTTCGAACTCAAAGGTACCGCCGCCACTAACGAGTTAATTGTCAATGTTTCTTTATCGTTCTGTCGCTATTTTAAGGTATTAGCAAACAAGTAGTGGAAATAGATAACGATTTCCACACCTTGACAAAAAATGTTGACCTCGTCGTTTCTGCTACCGGTCTTTTTCTACTATAATTACGATGAATGACAGAATCAATTAGGTACGTATAGATTTTTATTGATAATAAAATTTGATTACGGTAAAATTAACAATCATCCACACATCAACTATAACACCCAATCACAATTTGCATAATGTTCCGTCCATTATTAACGACACAATTGTATTCTGTTCCTTCTCAGGACTAACAATATCGATGACAAACTACAAATATCGTCGCTTCTCATGAATAGTGTACAATCTCAAAGTCAGCTAACTTTACAGGAGAGCGTTTTGAAAATTGAACCGTTAATAAAAGCATTATTTATAAAGTTCGAAACCCTTCAGCTCATAAAATAACTTATTTTAAGTAAGTATTTAAAAAGCGAAGTCATGAAAAAAAAATTTAAAATTAAGTCGTTTTGACTTTAGCTACTTTTCTAGAAAAAAATTGGTCTTAATTTGGATATTCGATAGTTATTTTTAAGTATTAAAGCAGTTATAAATGGCGTTTTTTCTATGAAACAATTATACATCGGGTCGGGTTTTATAAAATAAAGAAAACAATTTTCTTCCTATGAATAGGATATAAATTAACCAAATCATGGTCAATCCAAATAAATTTACGTTTCTAGGCAAAAAAATTACTCAACAAAAACTGCTCAATTTTGAGATTGTATAGTCTTTTAGAGAAGAATTTGTCAATTGTTAGGTCATCCTTTTGTCAAAAACCATATAAAGGAGGTGGCCAACATGTGCCCCGGAAATGGTTAAAATACGTTTATTTGTACAAGGTTTTAGTCCTCATAAAAGACATGTTTTCCGTTTATTATAATATAACTAGAATTTTAATTTTCTTCTGAACTCCGCAGTGAGTAGTTATAATAAATTAACAATAATAATAAGTTGTGTTGTATACACTTAATCTTCTACTACCTCCATTGCTATCACTGGAGGTTGACAATTGACTGACAGAAATACGAATATATGCTATATTGCCATTTGTCAAATGCCAAAAGAAGATTTTTGAGTTTGATTTCTACAAAATAATAATTGTGTTTGATTTTTTGTCATGAGGTGCATTAATTGTGCTGTTGGTATTGAGCGCATGGCACGTCACTCAATATCTTCGCTAGCAAGAAACCTTCAATCCATATTGGTAGAATGGATCACTGCAGCACAGGTATGGCATTTTCATGTGATTACATTTGGATTACATTAGTTTGGTATTTGGGGTGGGCACGTCATAATTAAAGTAAAATAAATAAATGAATTATCCAAAAGATAAATAGTTTGTATTTAATATAAAAATCTCTCTTTAAAACACTTTTCCACGATTACTTATGTTTATCAAACTGTCAACCTACAAGAGCTAAAACTGCTCGTAAAAGGAGAATCCCGAGTTTTACAGATTTTTATTGATAAAATTATCAAAGTAGATATTGTAAGCTTTAATGTAAGGTAAAAATAAAATGTGTACATTATACTTCACAAGTGGGGCAAACGCCCATACAGATGTTGGCCACCTCCTTTGATTTAATACAATATTACAGAGAAACTGAATTTACTTTTAGGTCGTAATTTCTTTTTTGCGACAAACACTAAGTGTATCCTGTGGAATCTTTGACACAAACTAAAGATTGTAACGTTTTCGCGCGAAAGGGACGTAAAATCGCGCCAATTCAAAACTGAACATTAGCTCCCCTGGTGGCAATTTTTGAAAGAAGCCTCTTTAGATACTTTTCAGGAGAAAGAGTAGGCGATTTTTAGTATTTCTGTATATTTAACTTGATTTCGCAAAAATTTTGACTTTGTACACTTTTCTTGAGAAGCGGCGATATGATGTCATATGATGTCACAAAAAGAAATCCCACCCATAGAGTATAGAGATAAAGGAGAAATGACTGTTTTGTAAAAGTGTCCGTCAAACTGGGTCAAGGACTACATAAACAGTTGAAGTTTGGTATACAGGACTGTCACTGTCTAACTTCAATCTGTGTCGCTACATATCGACGCTAGAAAGCAAACACGTAGTAACCCGTAAATATGAAATTGTTCTTCAGAGCCGAAAAACATTTTGATTTCTCGAAAAAAATCATAACTTATCTACTAAACATAGAAATATTCATTACTTCTCGACTAAATAGAGAAGTTATGATTTTTTTTCGAGAAATCAAAAAGTTTTTTTACAACGCGTTTGCTTTCTAGCGTCGATATACCCTTTGCCTACGCTAGCGCCAATTTACTGCTTTATAGCTGGACACTTTTTCAACTTTCCCCCATATGAGAACAAAGGAGAACTGTCCTTGACCTCTATCCTCCATGATCCCACCATAATATCAGAACAATTTTGAATTTATTCATTTATTATTGGCGTCATAGTTCTTGTTCATAAAATATATGTTCTGACTTCTGATGCAAAAAACACACAGCTTGATAAACTAATCAGGACACATACACAATGTTTATTTTGTGAGCGACGACGTTTGTTAACATAAATAACGCTTCACACTCATAGCCCCATACTAGGATTCCCTGTGTCATGGTGCCGAGACGAGCCAAACATCCAAAATGAGAATGACTAACGAAAAATCTACGACCTATTCTCACCATAGTAAAAATTCGACCCAAAATGTGTAATGACGACATAAACATTTTTATTACCTAAGCCATAGGCACGTCTGACTGAATGAAACATTGTTTGGGTTGAATGAAATACAAATAGCCTGTGTTATTTGCCAAATATTTGTGCCAAGAATTCTAAGGTTGGAGACATGCGGACGTATAGACGGTCGCCAAACAAACACACCTGACAAATAAGCCATCCAGCTTTAATATCGGATATCCTTCGACACGACATCAGGCCCAGGTGTCGATTCTCATAGAATACGTCAATAATGTAGATGGCCAATATGTTGCTACGACAGCTATAAGCTCCATGGGAACAAACATTCTGTTATTCGAGTTGTGGATAAGAAAATGTACTGTTGAGAATTCCGTTTTTTACCTTCTTACAGCCAGGCTTGTCAATTATATTCTAGCGGGCCTGACAAAATGTTTTGAAATAGTAATACGTTTGTTTGAATGAAATTTACAAATTGTTTCCAATTTTAAAGAACTCTTCATAACACACCTACTCGTGGTATACATTGCTGATATCGTGTAAGGAGCTCCAATGATAAGGAGTTATATAGACCCTTGAGTCCAAGACAATGAATCCCTGTTAGTGGTGCACCCTGCTAAACAACCAACCATCCATCCATCATCCATCCAGCTATCTGTATCAACTACTTTGTTCCGACGGTACTTTAACATACTGGCATCGTTCTTTATAGATTTCTTCCGAAGAATGGAAAGAAAAATTATGAAGGAAATCTCATCTCAGCAACGCATCGGTGATGCCTGATGTTAGAGATGGGCGGCAATGACCACTTGCCTTGAAGGGGCTCGCCCAACAGTTAGCCGGCTTTTAACGTAAAAAATACCGATCGTACTATAGTGTTTAGAGGGTCAATAATACACACATTTTACTCTGTAATAGGTGAGATAGGTATGCGTAAGGCGCACGTCTGTACACTGTACTCAGCTCGCAGTCTCGCTGCAGACTGGCCAGTGTTGCCCGCTGTACACATACACTACATCCCTTCTTTATTTTATAATAAATAATAATTGATTACAACTGTTCGACAGCAATTAATATATTGCAAACATCGAGATAGATCTGACAATAATAAATTATTTAATATCCAACGTTTATTTTCTTTGTGTTATTCATTATCATTATTGTTGTACAACATGTGTTTCCCATTTCTGTACATCGTTTTCACCATCAAAACTCACACCACTATGTGAGCGCAGGGTTAAAGTTTGGTGGCAATCTGTTAACCTCAGTTTGTTATTATTCATCGATATATTTTCCTGTAGCCAATTTAGAATCTTGTAGCTCACTTTGTACTGTCCACATATGGTTTCCCTCTTTTCTTTAATTGAAACATAGACCTGCCAATTCCTGTCTCTCACAATACTGCCATTATTAGGGTGAAAAGTATTTTAGTGGAAGTGATTGGAAGCTTCATAAAAAAAATTGATCTTGTTCGCATAAGTCAAGTTGGAGATCTTATCTCGCATTTCACTAAATACAACTCTTGTAGATCATAATTATATTTTTAACAACGTGAAACGTAGCTTTGAAAGTAGATTAACCCAAGCCATTTACCACAGTCGTCTACTTCAGTTATCAAAAGTAACAACTAACTTCTGAAAAATCTCGTGGAAGTCCCTCTATTGTCACAGCTCTCCCAGCCGATATGCATATCCATTGACTGAATCATATGTGTGCAATATGCATCACCCATACACACCCCAAACTTCACTTCTTCAACTTCATAACTTTCTTTCTCGAGATGGAGACTGATCTCGTATCGTTCAGTATCATGATTACCTATTTATAGGTACTCGACTGGTACATGACTTACAGGTATTTCCCTAACGCTGTCTTGTTTTCTTCAAGACTAAGTGAGAACAAAACTCTTAAATTATTTATGGAAATAACTTTTGCTATTTTGACCTATCGTGATATTACATTCCAATTTTTTTTTTGGTACTTCATTTATATTGAGGGTAGGTCACAAAATTTGAAGGTAATTCAAAATTTCCAAACGTTAATCTTAAGAATTTTGAGTCATTCAACTAGACATAATTCATGATGTCAATATAATATCTACAGTTCATACAACTCGCTCAGCGCATTATAAGAACTCAACTTTAAACAATTTTCCTACGTGACATTATTATTTCCATTTCTTGTCACTAAGGAATTCAAGCCATTGGCAACCCATTCATTTAATGCTAAGCTATTTGGTTCTACCAGTATTTACACTCTTAAAGTCACAGGGATATTTAGAATAGTACCAATAGAATCTCTAATAATCTTTAAAAAAATTATTGCTTGTGAAACTACGATCACAGCTGACCAATTTATTGTATCTTTAATTATTATGCGAACTTGAGTATTCACTTCATTATCTTAACACATGGTTCACTATCAGTTTAGTCAGTTAAGTTATGATTCTCTGGAAATTTGCGTAACCTTTTCTTCCCAGAGGAGTTTCCAATCGTTGACAAGCACTCTGTGTGAGAATGCTTTGTGAGTTGGTGGTCCTACGTGCACGGTTACACCCACTTACACATATGTACATTCGGCTTAGTGTTGTGGCCACTCCAGCTTCTAGATGGAGATCTAGTGCTTTCAACTTCCACAACATCAACGTCACTTTATACTTGATAGATCTGTAATACAGAAATATAAGACCAACGACGAGCCTCGGACTGTACTGCTTTAGAGATAAATCTCTAAAGTTGCTACTTAGCACTGTCATTCAACACTTTTTTTTTTAGTATCCTTCTTAGTATCTTGGCTAAGTCTGACATAAATAAATCGAACCACTTTGTTAACGCATACTCAATAATTTCAGTATGAACCTTGCCCTTGGTAGGTACTGTAATTGTATAATGTCGTGAAAAGTATGGAAACTGATTAAAATAACCTTTTGGTCATTAGCCATCACTTGCGTATTTATGTCGATTTTACATGAAAAGAGCGCAGAGAAACACCCAAGGTGTTGTCGTTCTGGAGATGGTTCAAGTTGTATGCAAGCCGGAAGCAAGAGTTATCTCACTGAAGGCCTATATTACATAGTAATAAGTTGTATCTACATAAAATACAACGTCGTGTTTTATTGGACTAGCCGCATATACCAAAATTCTATTTCTCAGTGTCTCATTGTCTCCTTACTATGGAGACAAAATCATAACTTTGACATATTTACTTTATTTTTCGGCAGCTCAAAATATTACCATTTACATTGCAATGTAAAGATATTAGATGAAAATGCTACGATCTTCTGAGTCTCTAAGTGCTTATTGCCACATGGATGAACCTTTATTCTTCCAATAATAATATATCCAATAAATTATTGCGGATTATATTATGTAAAAATTGCAAAAAAAATGAATATAATGATCATAAAAGTCGAGTCCGTTACCATGAACCCATAACTGCTGTCGTTCGTCATCATGTGTCATAATCTGCACAAATATGTGATATGTTCACATAATACATATTATACTCGTCTGTAACGAATTATTATAAAATAATGAATCTTCAATGACGGAAGTATGTCATTGTACATTTCATACATGATCAGATTCAAATTTACTTCAAAAGAAGTTATGGAATGTTAACACATTAATGGAATAAAATACCAATAATCACTGTCTTACTTTTGATTCCTTACATAATACTTGAATCCTGATGCCAAATCATCTCTTCACTTGGTATTTGCGATTCATATTGATTGGGGTAATTTCCTGAAAACCTGCAATTTGTTATTTCATACCACGATTTCATATCAGTGAAATATGGCCGATTATGATGGGAATCATCTTCATCAGACATCTCAAATAGTGTCTCATGAATCATATCCAACAGACATCTTTGCCTTTCAATGATATTCATAACGGCCTATCCATAAAATATTAATTTGTAAATATTTGCAGCCAACTGTGTATGCATGGCTTTTTTCTTATGAAACAGTTACATGACTGCGTAGCCTTAAAACATTGATTTATAAATATTTGCGGGCACCGTGTATGCATGGCTTTTTTTCTTATCAAACAGTTAAATGACTGCGTAGCATTAAAACATTGATTTATAATTATTTGCGGGCACCGTGTATGTAAGGCTTTTTTCTTATGAAACAGTTACCTGACTGCGTAGCCTTAAAACATTGATTTATAAATATTTGCGGGCATCATGTATGCATGGCTTTTTTCTTATGAGACAGTTACATGACTGTGTAGCCTTAAAACATTGATTTATAATTATTTGCGGGCACCGTGTATGCATGGCTTTTTTCTTATGAAACAGTTACATAACTGCGTAGCCTTAAAACATTGATTTATAAATATTTGCGGGCATCGTGTATGCATGGCGTTTTTCTTATGAAACAGTTAAATGACTGCGTAGCCTTAAAACATTGATTTATAATTATTTGCGGGCACCATGTATGCATGGCTTTTTTCTTGTGAAACAGATACATGACTGCTTAGCCTTAAAACATTGATTTATAATTGACAGTATACATACATATATTACGGTATATTATACATATACCACTTGTATACAGAATACATTACAGTATAATGTATAATGCTCATCACCTCGAATGACTTGCCATAGCAGCAATTCAATATATCGATTAGTTTGGCTTCTTCCTCAGAACTCCAAGTCAAGTACCTACTCCGTACCTTAATTTATTTTATGATAATTCTATTATGGTAAATACCCAATAAATTGAAAACTTTTTTCATTTATTTATGTTTTAGCTATAAAAGCGTTACAATATCTCTGACATTTTAGACGGGACTTTAGTATTCTCCATAGTACATCCATCCTTAAAGGGCTTCCAACATTTTTGTATGGAGCCTGGCATACCTACAAGTCCGCCATTTTGAAAAAACCTCGATTCGGCGGCCAGTGATGAAACACATGTCAATCGATAGACTAAATGATTGTGATCAAAAAGTATTCAGTGATGAAATGTCGTAAGTGGTATACTTTCTGAGATATTTGAGTTCAAAACCGTAGGAAAATAAAGCAAAAAACATCGTTTCGGCCAATATTGATAAAACATGTGTCAGTCGATAGTCTAAGTGATTACGATCAAAAAGTATTCAGTGATAAAATGTCGTAAGTGATATGGTTTCTGGGATATTTGAGTTCAAAACCGTAGGAAAATAAAGCAAAAAACATCGTTTCGGCCAATATTGATAAAACATGTGTCAGTCGATAGTCTAAGTGATTACGATCAAAAAGTATTCAGTGATAAAATGTCGTAAGTGATATGGTTTCTGGGATATTTGAGTTCAAAACCGTACAAAAATAAAACATTTGTAATTAATTATCTTTTTATTTCTAGTGTATCTGTAACTGTATCAGTGTTATGCCAGATAAGAAATATTATGAATAATTAGAATAATTACTATATACATATAAAATCACAATATACATAAACAAAATTAAATGAATACAGTTTTATTCAGATTTACATATAAACATCTTATATATTAAGTAAATAAATATTTATAAATACATATATAACATCTGGTTGAAGACCACGGGCGACAACATTCTAATTGCTTCAGGTAGTGCTGCCGGACTTCTTGAAGGAGCTTTTGGTAGTCTATGATTTTTTGATGTCTACAAGCAAGCAGTTCCAGAACAGTATGAACTATATTGTGAAGGAATTATCGAAATAAGCAGTGCTATAGGGGTTTCCTTTAAATAATTTCCTTTAAATAAATAGTAGAAGACACATTATTCAAAATGGCATAAAATGTTGAGAGAATTCTGAAGTTTCGCCTGTATCGAATGGATAGCCATTTAAGTTAGGAATGGAACTGGGAAATGTGGCCATACTTACGTAAGCCGAAGATATATCTAATGCAGTTATTAAGAAGGCGCTCCAATTTATTCAGAAGTTCCTCTGACAAATCTGTACAACACACATCAGCATAATCAAGGTGAGGGATGACCAGAGTGTTTATGGCGTATTTATGGTTAAGTTTTTATGGCGATACAGCAATTGAAGTGTACCGGTCACTTTTTTCCTTACCTCAGTTACGTTATGTATTATAAAAATTAAACAAATTCGTCAAACAAACAACTTAAGGGTAGAGATAAAATCGCGGGATGGTACTGCTCATGCATAGTGGGAAAAAGAACCTTGTCATGTTGTTCCCATATAATGTGTGTTATAATTATGGTTCTTGGCATGGGCTTGACATCAGGAAACATTGCCTTTATCACCAGCGGAATTTTTAGATTCAGTGATTGTCAGACATGATAATATAGAAAACTAAGCCAATAGTGAATTTTAACTTTTGGTTTAGAGTAATTGCCAAAGCTGTAGCCGCTGGTAGCAAATAAATTATTTATAAAACAACCTAGTAGTTTGCTTTTGCTTTGCTTTTTTTTTTAATTCAAATCTACCCGTTATTAATAAATCAAGTACCTATGCAGCACATACACATATGACATAATATACTTATTTTTCATTATTGACCCAATAAATTTAAAATAAGTAAATGATAACTTTTAATGCATTATTTTTGTACGGTTTTGAACTCAAATATCTCAGGAAGTATATCACTTACAACATTTCCTAACTGAATACTTTTTAATCGTAATCATTTAGCCTATCGATTGACATATGTTTCATCAATGTCCGCCGTAACGAAGTTTTTTTGCTTTATATTTCTAGTTTTGAACTCGCTTATCTCAGAAATTATATCACTTACAACATTTAATCACTGAATACCTTTTAATCGTAACTATTTAGCCTATCGAATGACATATGATTTATCAATGTCCGCCGAAACGAAGTTTTTTTGCTTTATTTTTCTAGTTTTGAACTCATTTATCTCAGAAAGTATATCACTTACGACATTTCATCACTGAATACTTTTTGATCACAATCATTTAGTCTATCGATTGACACATGTTTCATCACTGGCCGTCGAATCGAGGTTTTTTCAAAATGGCGGACTTGTAGGTGTGCCAATTAGGTTCGATGCCCTTTAATATACCTTTTAGGAAATACTCATTATGTTGAATAACTTCCGCAAACACTATATTTTAATGTCTTTTATAATTTGGCTGAACATAAAAATGTTCCACGTCACTTTACCCAGAACTTTGATTATTCTTCTCGAAACAGCCATCCTTGAGCCATTACGAAAATTTTTGAATGAAACAGTGAAATCGATTAAGCTATCAAGAAATACTAAAGTTCATTTTTATTTATACAAACAAGAAGAAGATATTACAATAATAACGTGCTTCTTTCGAGCTTTTTTTTTGTACACAAGGTATAGCATTCTCCTTACGAGTCTTGTTTAAATTTGCGTGCCCCTTTCAGGCCTTTTTGTACTCAAGGTACATTAACAAGCTCCTTACGAGTCTTGTTTAAATTTGCGTGCCCCTTACAGGCCTTTTTGTACTCAAGCTACATTAAAAAGCTCCTTACGAGTCTTGTTTAAATTTGCGTGCCCCTTGCAGGCCTTATTGTACTCAAGGTACATTAACAAGCTCCTTACGAGTCTTGTATCAATTTGCGTGCCTCTTGTAGGCCTTTTTGTACTCAAGGTACATTAACAAGCTCCTTATGAGTTTTGTTTCAAATTGCGTGCCCCTTGCAGGCCTTTTTGTACTCAAGGTACATTAACAAGCTCCTTACGAGTCTTTGTTTCAATTTGCGTGCCCCTTGCAGGCCTTTTTGTACTCAATGTACAGTAACAAGCTCCTTACGAGTCTTGTTTGAATTTGCGTGCCCAATCCGGACTTAATACTTGTAACGGGACAAGTGGGATAGACCCGTACAACCTGCGTGAACCTTGACGTAGCTACAATTATCAATATATTTAATTTGATATTGGCTTTAGCGATAAAAATATTAACATATTGCTTCAATATTGCTACGTAATACGGATTTTAAGGTATAATAAACTTTTTACATATTACGTGCATATGCATAACACATTCTTTGTAGCTACTTTACAGGTTCTTTCTTAATATGGTTGTATAGGCAATGATCTTTAAGTGAACTGTATTGGCGTGACCCATGGACCTAAATAATATAGACACGCTGTTCAGTACTTACATTTTGTTCACCTGTGTTGACCCCAACTGGGGCCAACTCAAGTTTAGTCGGCTGCGAGCAAGCTACACAAGTAAATGTCACGTTAGAAAAACTCCGACTGTTCAAAAACACTTAATAACGTATTATTGTTTATTGAGCACAGTTAAAACGTTCTCATTATTTACGTTTGAACTTTATTTCACTTTATTTAATCATAATTGGTAAGTAACTATATTTTTATTTACAGTCTTAAAAATTATTTAGTGTCAAATATTTAATACCGACATCTTGAACCAAACTTGACAGAACGAACACAGAGTACTTAATCACTACGGAACAGGGTTGCCAGACGTCGCGGAGTGAGAGATCGTACGGTGGGTAAATAAAAGTCGTATTTCCTAAGATGGTTCCAGAAAAAAAATAGTATGATTCATTTAATGTAGGTACTAAAACTTTAATTAGTTTTAGATGGCGGTCTACAAAACGAAATTGAAAGAAAAGTAATAAGTAAAACTATAAATTAAAATAAAATCTTCTTATCTTTATATATATAAATTACGTGTCACGTTGTTTGTCCGCGATAGACTCCTTAACTACTTAACCGATTTTAATCAAAGGGCTTCCAACAGTTTTGTATGGAACCTGGCATACCTACAAGTCCGCCATTTTGAAAAAACCTCGATTCGGTGGCCAGTGATGAAACATGTGTCAATCGATAGAGTAAATGATTACGATCAAAAAGTATACAGTGATGAAATGTCGTAAGTGGTATACTTTCTGAGATATTTGAGTTCAAACCCGTAGAAAAATAAAGTAAAAAACTTTGTTTCGGCGGATATTGATAAAATATTTGTCAATCGATAGACTAAATGATTACGATCAAAAAGTATTAAGTGATACAATGTCGTAAGTTATATACTTTCTGAGATATTTGATTTCAAAACCGTAGGAAAATAAAGTAAAAAAACTTCGATATACCTATCTTCAGCTTACGTAAGTATGACCACATTTCCCAGTTTGATTCCTAACTTAAATGGCTACCAATTCGACACAGGTGAAACTTCAGAATTCTCTCAACATTTTATGCTATTTTGAATAATGTGTCTTCTCCTGTTTATTTAAAGGAAACCCATAGCACTGCTTATTTCGGGAATTCCTTTGCAATACTGTTCTGGAACTACTTGCTTGTAGACATCAAAAGACTACCAAAAGTTCCTTCAAGAATCACGTCCGGCAGCACTACCTGAAGCAATTAGAATGTCCTCGCCCGTGGTCTTCAACCACATGTTATATACGTAGTTATAAATATTTATGTACTTAATATATAATATAATATGTATATATGTAAATATGAATAAATATGTATTTATTTAGTTTTGTTAATGATATTGTGATATTTTATATGTATATAGTTATAGTGTTGATCCACTAATAAATAAAAAAGACAATTACCAATGTTTTATTTTTCTACGGGTTTGAACTCAAATATCTCAGAAAGTATATCACTTACGACATTTTATTACTGAATACTTTTTGATCGTAATCACTTAGTCTATCGATTGACACATGTTTTATCAATATCCGCCGAAACAAAGTTTTTTACTTCATTTTTCTACGGGTTTGAACTGAAATATCTCAGAAAGTATACCACTTACGACATTTCATCACTGAATACTTTTTGATCATAATCATTTATTCTATCGATTGACATATTTTACATCACTGGCCGCCGAATCAAGGTTTTTTCAAAATTGCGGAATTGTAGGTATGCCAACTAGGTTCATTGCCCTTTGCACACCGTGTGCAGTTTGATCCAACTTGAAAGATAGGATAGCTTACATCTCAATGTATAGTCGCAATATTATTTTATTGCAATTTTTTTTTTGATAGAACGAAGTCTGTCCGGGCAGCTAGTTATAATATAAATTTACATAATACAAAATTATATACAAAATTATATATACAAAAATATAT
Source organism: Thymelicus acteon (assembly GCA_951805285.1). NCBI lineage: Eukaryota > Metazoa > Arthropoda > Insecta > Lepidoptera > Hesperiidae > Thymelicus > Thymelicus acteon. Next base: position 9,696,651 of record OX638229.1, on the reverse strand, counting down.
ACATACAAAATTATAAATGTAGAAATATCGGGACATAGGTAATTATAATGTGCGCCATCTATTGATAAATCTATGAACCTATAATAATTATATCATGAACCTATTATACTCGTACATAATTTTCTAACAATGCATACAAATACATATTTAAATTATTAATGTTTACTTACGATGTTAAAAAAATATATAGTAGTCACTCCGAGATGAACTGGAAAAAGGCATAAATCGTATGATTGTCGCCATGGATATAATTATAACTTTTAACTGGATACATAACTTCGAGGTACTTGAAGACAGATGACGTCACAACGGAATGACTATTTGACCAATCGCAGACCGGATTGAGATTATCCTTCATAATTGTGGGGTGTTATGTCCTATGTTCCAAATGTTTTCTAATAATTTTTCTGGTGGTAAAAAAATATATTATTGTATTAACACATTTTATTATAATTTCTTCAAAATTGTCCTTACGTCATGAAAACGGATGTTGAAGGTGATAATGAAATGAAACAATGTAATTTATTACGGTACATTTCTTTTATTTTAAGTGCATAACACTTATAAAAAAAAATTAACACAGCTGAATGATATATCCTGGGATTACAGATGCACAATGAATGGATGAACACAATGGTCATTCCGTTATGACGTAATTAATCCTCAGGTACCTCTACAAAGTAATCCAGACAGAGTAATATATCCATGGTATATGTCCAGTTATAGTAATGTATCCATGATCTCTTTCGGAGTAGGGTGTTGGCAACACTGGGCGCATATTGACTCTGTGATTGAGTACTCTGTGGCACGAAAGCGTGACACGAAATTTGTTAACAACAGCGTGTCTATATATTTAAGTCTATGGCGTGACCATAATAATAATATTGAACTGCTAATTAATTAGCAAAATTACGTCTAAAACTTGTTTAGGTAATCATAATCTTTTCAATTCATAGTAGAACGGTATTTGAATTATGAAAACATTAATCACAGCATTATATTAATAAGTGGGGTAGATTCTCAATCGTTTCTTTCCAAGTTATTGTAAGGGTAACGTGGAGTTTCACGTTTTTATTAAATACCCACCAAATACAAACAAAACTTAGGATATTGTTATTGTGATGCGGTAGCTTTATTTGAAATAAGAAACGAAATAAATTACTCTTTCACATACTACAATTTCCTACAGCAATATCATAGGAAATTTATGGTCTATTTGAAATAATTACTTGAGGCATGGCCCTTTGTGAACAAAATGATTTGCATGGCCTTTTAGTTTTGATGCTTAGATTTTCTGTACAAATATGGCAGTGGTACTTTAGTTGCCAAGTTCTTATTAAAACGTTAACACTCAAATAATTGTTACTTAAGTGCACGCTATTAGGTATCCCCACATACAAATTATGTGGTTGTAATGTAATAATACACTTTACTTACTTAAATACGAATATAATAGAACACATATTCGTAAGGAATTTGCCTGCCCGCACATTGCATACGCAAGCAAGGGCATTACTCCTTCTTTTTCTTCCAACATTTTTTTGGTAATTCCTTATTAGTTTTTTTCCGTCGTCGCCACTTACAGTGTTTAGAGGGTCAATAATACACACATTTTACTCTATAGGTGAGATAGGTATGCGTAAGGCGCACGTCTGTACACTGTACTCAGCTCGCAGTCTCGCTGCAGACTGACCAGTGTTGCCCGCTGTACACATACACTACACGTACAATAAGGTGACTTGAAGTAAGTTGCTTCACGACAAAACTGACAGGCGTGGAACATCTGCCTACCTTTTAACTTCAGAAATAAATACACTGTAATAATCTATTTGACTTACTGCCACATTATGGGGAGAATATTTTTATGAAATCCATGTCTACGTCTACATTCCAACGGTTGGATACATAATTAATATTCAGTGGACCATTGAATGTCTGGCCGCTTGGATCGACTACTAATTTTATTAATTTACGTTCTAGTAAAAGAAAATGCAGAGGAAAGGATACATATCTACTAAATGGCACGGATCTCTCCTGGTAAATATTCCACGCCATGTCCAGTTCAATCTATGCAATACGCAAAAAAATAGGGTTACAAAACATTTGTGTATCAATTTTCATCCAAATCGATTCAGATGTTATTCCGTCATTGAGTAACAAACGTCCAAACTTTTACACATTAGTAAGAAATGGGATGACATGGTAAAAAAGATCGTTATTAAAATTCTTTTGCTGTTTAAATCTACGGGACGAATCACATTTCAAATTCAAAGACCGCCAATTAATTGCATTAGTCAGACAATCTGTCTTCACGACCTATTGACCATCTGCGAATATTTCCATGCGCTCGTTTGAACTTTCCTTTTTATGTTGCTGTTATAATCGATCAGGCTAGTTGTATAAAACTAGGTGATGAGTTAACGACACAGAATGAAATAAAACAGTTGTGCGTCTAACACTGCAATATAAAGACAGATGCGGTCTTTCACACGATTGATTGGGTAAAATAAATATAATTTTGTAAAATTATGTAATTTAAAATTTTAAGTTGTAACTGCTGTTAAATTTTTCGAGGAGAAATGCAGAAAGAGACCTAAGTTTACTAAATGCATTTATTAAAAAAAAAGATTAAGTAATTGTGACTATGTGAAGTAAACATTTATCAAAATGAATTTAGACCGCAGAGCGCGAAACAGTGTTATTAATTTAATCCTTACCAATTCAGCTTTACTTTGAGTACCGTCCTGTAGTACTATCAACTTAGTAAGTATTCTGTAACGTGTCACTGGTGCCATGGTCCATCCATGACTAATTGACTAGTACAGTGTAACAGAGAAACCAAGACGAACAGTAAGAACTATTGATATTTTGCTATTGGTATCAGGAGGCCCCCGGGCGACATGAAAACTTCTGACACTTGGGTAGGCCACTAACCCCTCCACCAATCCGCACTGGAGCAGCGTGGTGGAGCATGAACTAGGCCTCCTTAAGAGGAGAGACTCGAGCTCAGTAAAAGTATCTTATCGAATCACACCAATGAACTCGGTCCCTGCCTGCCCACAATGTGGTAAAATGTAACTTTTAAAGCAATTTATGATTGTAAACTGTACGTTTTATGCGAAATCGATACGTTTATAGGTCGTAAAGATTTTATTTTGAACCAATAAATATTTCTGACTTTAAACCTGTTTAGTAATGCCAGTAGGGACATTCTCCGTGAATAATATTTCCTGACACTTTAATTTGTTACTGTTGTTAATGTTGTTGTTTAACAATATTATGTAGATTGTATGTCATAACTAACTAAACTCTCAAGTTTATTTTTTAATGCTCAAACTAATTATATTTCATTCATTAATCGGTTAATCCAGCATTGATTACATATTTGAACATTACATTTAATATTGAGATTTGAATGTTTATTGCTTGATTGCTTACTTTCACTTTTTAAGCTAACCGTACGTAAAACTGAGCCAAGTACTGTCTCGCTACTAGCCTAGATACTTTACTTATTTTTTGACACGAAACACAACTTAGTGTTCTTAAAACCAACTTACTACATCAAAGTCGTTATCAGAAACATTTTTTAATCATAATAGCATATAGTTATAGCAGACTTCATATCAATAATGTTATAGAAGGGTGCAAGTGATTTACGAGGGGCTAATTAATACGAGTAGTTCGAGGTTGTAGTTGAGTTAGAAGAGGGTATTAATACCTAGTTCATCATTATATTGGCGTTCATCTTTCCTAACGTTATGTTTTAACTTTTATCCTACTGCATCCTAGGTATACTGCCACTCTGACACCTTGTCTGACAAGGTGTCAGAGCGACAGTGATAGATTTATTATATCCCTGTCGCTCTTCCGCATATTAATTGGCATGACAAGAAAAATAGCAATAATAACTTAATGTGCATGATCGTAATATAGATATCCCTGTTGTGCCTATGCTAAATACCGAAGAGTAAATAAGACAGCCACATACTATGGTTGTACAGTATCACTGATGTCGCAACGTCGAAGACTTCTGGTCGCCTAGTACCTACTCGCTTTAATTAATTGCTACTAGGTGAACAAAGCCGATGAGAAATTTAATATCCCAGATTTGTTTTGGCACACTTAAACGGAGGATAAATATACCTATATTTTGTAACCTTAAATTATCGCTAGGTCGAGACCAGACACACTGTAGATGCCGAAGTTATATCGTCATAAGTGCAATAAGAGCATTACTTCACCTGCGCTTACTATATATTTTAAATAAGCGACATGAGTAACTTGGATGATCCTCCTGTGCCCCATAAAACGCAAATTATTGGCGATCGGCCAAAAATCCACGTACCTCATGTCACGGGAAGCTAAACGATCTCGTAAGAAACCAAATTTAGAAGAAGATTCAACACCAAAGGATCGTGAACAAGCTTATGTTTTAATAGCTCGTTTGTGGGTTATTTAAATTAAAAGAAACTGACGGCTATGTCCTTTTTGAATTGAATTAATGTCGTATATTTTGAAGTTTATTACGGGATCATTAGTAATTTGTAGGAATAAGAAACATGTTTAGTTACATGACATGTTATATTACGTTTACCGCTATATTTTATTCTTTGATATATACATATGTATGACTAGCTGACCCGGCGAACTTCATATCGCCTAAAAACCATTTTTTTTAAATAAATGTAGCCTAAGTTACTCCTTGTTACATCAGCTATCTGCCAAGTGAAAGTCTCGTCAAAATCGGTCCAGCCAAAAATTGTAAAAAAAGTTGTTTTGGTATATGTACCGTGTATAAATCTAAATGCACTTAGTAAAAAGCGGTTATTTTAATATTACAGACAGACATTCCAATTTTATTTATTTGTATAGATAGTAATCATGCTCATAGGTATTTACATAGTGGTAAATATAATCAGAAATTAAAAAATGGTCTCTAATTTATTATAGCTTGAACTACTTGAAGCCCTTATTCCATAACAGCCAGTCTCAGGTCTCCATGGGCCACATACGAGTAAGTAAGCATCGAAATAAATGATAATCATGATCATATCATAATCACTTTTCATGACACGACGACGTCACAAGTTATCCTATCAACGTATAATAAGTGTTTGATATTATAATTATTATCATAAACTTAATATTAAATCTAACAATACGAAGCCTGGCATTCTGCCAATGTCCATACTATTTGCTACGTTGAAACTGTAAGCAATTTTTAAGTATACTAAGCCGAAGAAAATTAAAGTGCCACTTTGACTGCTACTGTCTTCGTGTTAAATCGTGTTGTTGGTCGTGTTTAATCAAGTTATTTTTATTCAGGTTGTTTATTTATAAGGTTTAATAATAATTTTTTAATTTGCACTTTACAGCTTCATTGCAAAGCGGTTCACACATTACATCTACTTACTAAATTTTGTCCAATGTCCAATACATACGAGCGAATGTGACATACCTAAAACAGACGGACTTAACGAAACTAGTATATATAATACCTAATAAGGATTCCATTTTGCTATGTTACTATGGACCGTAGACTTACTATTTCTGTGTGTCTATTTGTGTCGCCTTGATCTTTTTCGTTTACTGGCATAACACTCATATATAGCTTTGTAACCAAAAATACAACGAGAAGCTGAAAACAAAACTATCATGTTAACTTCGGGATGACACGAATTCTTCGTTCGTTAAATTATGTAGCACAGATTAGTCCTGACCATAATAAAACGAAATATTACTACGCTTATTTGTAAGCTTCAAACGTGTTCCACAGATATTCTGACCATTCCTAGCGCTAAGCACTGGCATTATGCCAGACTTTAATACGCGACCCCGAAACGAGAGAAGCTCCATGGACTGCATAAGAAGCCGTTTTCAGAAGGCGCCTCTCATGAAAGGATCGAATCAGACTTGGGTTATGTTTAATTCAGCAGTATGCTCATATTGCTCATGCCTTTTAAGTACAACGGCCTTGGTCAATAGTAGTCTGTCCACGAAATGGTCACAAACAAAAATTCGTCAAGCGGATATTACGGTGTAGTTCATTTTTTATACAGATAACAATTCTAACAATGTGCAACTTAGATGGTAATTATAATAATAAGAATTATATTAAGCTCATTGCTTTCGTTTCGTGAAAAATTTTGTCATGTGAATTACTCCTTATATTAAACTGACTGAAATGTTTACAATTGTTTTTAAGATTACCCTGTTCAGACTACACGAGACATATGAGACTCCGTTTAATGATTCATTAATATGTCGGTAAGTCTACCTCGTTTCCATGTAGAAGGATCATGTAGAAAAAAATTGCGAAATATAGACAATTTTATTATGCTAGCTGGTACCTACTTGGTTTGGGTAGGTATATCACAGTGTTGCCAACCCTAATCTAGATTAAACCTGCAAAGAAGCTTTCAAAAAGCTGTAGAAAAGTGCAAAATTCTACTTAAAGAACTGTAAATCTACAGTTTTTCTTATTTTGTATTATTTAATAGCATAATAACAAATTTACACAATTTCTACTAAAACTGACTCGTTTTCAATCTACAAATCCTCTTGATTTTCAGTTTCATCTTTATTTTTAAAATTGTACATATTTTAATGAAATCTCTTTAAATGGTGGACTTTGTATTTAAAGTGCCTTTTATGGTGATGGTAGATCGTTTATTCCTAAATTTAAGTTTACGCAATAAAATACATGGCCTTAGTAATATTATAAAGAAGAAACTGTAGATTTGGAGGTCTAAACTAAAAACTGTAAGGATATCGAAAAAACTGTAAATCTATAGTTAAAACTTTAGAGTTGGCAATTCTGGTATATCATAGGGTTGCCATCCGTCCTGTTTTCCCAGGACACGTCCTGGTTTTTGTAGCGTCCTGGGTTTTAAAATTTTAAAATTCGCGCGCCTCTTGTAAAAATTTTTACGTTACGGGTGAACTTACGGCTTGCAAGTAGGGCATGGATACCGAAATTTTTCAATTCCGAGATTTCGCAATTTCGGAATCTCGGGCAATTTTTCAGTTCCCAGAACTGAGTGTTTCACTATCGTAACTCCGGTATTCATTGTTACTAAACAAAATATATATTTCGAGTGTTTATTTATTTCTGAAAGCACCCACGAACCCAATTATCCAATTCTCTCTATCCCTTGTATACCCCTCGCGCCACCATTATTACCTTTATAGATAAGCTGACTAAGAAATTGTAATATTTGTATGAAATCAATCTTTTTGTCGTCTTCAAAAGCAGCATTTAATTCAGAAAGATTTAGTTGTGATCCGTAAATATTCAAAAATATGCTATGATAGATATATCTGATGAAACTTTAATCAAATAATTTATTTTATTATGCATCCATCCGTCCATCCACCCGCCTATAGAGGTCAACTGCTGGACATAGGTCCCCTCTAACTTGCGCCATTATGACCGATTCTGAGCCTTCCGAGTCCAGCGGATGCCCACTGTTCTTCAGGGCCGTTAGTCCATCTGGTCGGGAGGCGTCCTATACTTCGTTTCCCGAGACGTAGGTTCCATACGAGGACCTTTCTTCCCCAACGGTTATCGGCCCTTTGAGCTATGTGGCCAGACCATTGACAATTCAGCCGATTTTGTTCTTTAGAAATACCGAGCATAGCCCTCTCCATAGCATGCTGTGTGATTTTGAGCTTGTGGATTCGGACGACAGTAAAGCACCACGTCTCGGGAGCCGTATGTCATCACTGGCAATACACACTGCTCGAATACCTTCGACTTCAGGCACTGAGGTAATGTTTTGGACGACAAAATATGACGTTGTTTCCCGAACGCAGCCCGATTTGGATTCTATGAGTGACTTATTTCTCGAAGTTCGATTTACCCATTTATATCATATATCCCAGGTAAATGTATTCGTCTGTAACTTCGAGAGTAGCGCCGTTAACAACAATCGGTACGCGTGTGACATGGAGATTCGACATTATTTGGCTGACGTCCGGGATATAGAATGTGTACTCTCTATCAGGTTAGTTTAACTCGTTCGACTATCCCGCGGGGAGCTGGAGCTTGAGAGGAGGCATATTACCATCCGTAGTATCTCTCAGAACTTCGCGTTTCAACGAAACCATGGTGCCGAACTCGGTCTTTTATGGTCCGTATTTTATATTTGTTGCTTATTATCATAATTATATGTTTAATTTTATCCTGATTGATAGCGAGCTATTGTTGCAATATAGCTTTTTGTTTTATTGTATTTGTTTTACTGTGATAATTAAGAAGACATTTACTTAAAGTAATTTTGATAAACGTGTAAGAACCTCTTTATAAACAAACCTAAATGAAAACTGAACACTGTATAAAAACTAAGTTGTCTGTATAAAAACTAAGATTTTAGTACTCACTTTATCTTAATTTTTATGAAATAATTAAAAGTTCATAAAACATACTTTCAAATCATTTATTTCATCCTCAACATTTTTTTACCCGGCTGCCAAGGGGATATGTTTTTCGCGCGTATCATGTATGTATGTATGTATGTATGTATGTATGTATGTTTGTATGTATGTATGCATGTAATATTCTTTATTACCTCATATTTTCCAAACCGCTTACATAATTAAGATATCGTTAGATTGGTCTTGATAACCCAAGTGTTCTGAGATAGGTGACGTTAAAAAAACAAATATGGTAGCTGTGCGATTCCATTGTTTGAATTATCAAAAAATAAAAATAAATAGAATAATGCAATATGGGTATCAAATTAAAGAGCTCTTCATAAGGTTTTCAAAAAAGTGTATCATAATAGCTTTTTTGATAGCAGGCAGGTTTTTTTTATTTTTTATTTCAACAACCAATATCGGAACTAATTCCGGAATCTGGGGTCAATATCGAAAACCAATTCCGGTATTGAGAATAGTTCCAAAATCACAGGGCCTAATTGCAACTCTATTACTGCGTCCTGTTTTTAAACTGAGTTGTCCTGGTTTCTCCAACTTCAAATCCTGGTTTTTTAAATTTGAGGTTGGCAACCCTAGTATATCAAAACATTAATATCACGGACGAAGTTGTTTTCGTATATTTTATATTTAATTATTAAAATTATTTAATCGGGTTGCACTTGTAGCAACCATAAAAGCATAGCAAGGTCCCAGGTTTTTCCATACTTAATTATACACTCGTGACACACATAAATTAAATACTTGAAGTGTTTCTATTATTTGACGCGGTTAACAACGCTTACGACAGTAAGGGCTTGTTTCACAATCCTCAAGTAGAGTCCTGAATAAGCTATTCGCCGGTTAAAGTGACGTTAAAGTGTCATTTTACAAACACGAAATGTCAACTTAACCAACGAATAGCTTACTTCGGACTTACTTGAAGATTGTGAAACAAGCCCTAATAGTCAGCATACATTATTATTCATCTTATACCTATATCAATCAGTTTTATTTCTAAGATCATAATCAGAACCTAGCCGAGAAACGAGCAGACCACCTGATTGTAAATCGTTATCGTCGCCAATTGACATCAGTTTCACATACGGAATAGATAATAAATATTTTCTAATCCACGTCAATAGATGATAAAAACTATCTATTCCACATGAATAGATGGTAAAAACCATCTATTCCATATCACCATAAGCATCCGCATCACGGATGCGTTCCTATCTAAGAAATAAAAAAGAAGAAAGAATGTAAGATAGATTTCTTTCACGATTTTTTTATTTAAAACTGATATAACCAGACACCGAGTACCCGATACAGTTTAAATGAACAATGAATTCTATTATCGTAACCGCAGAATACGAGTACGCTATTGTTCAAGGAACAAAATTATCACCGTCAATGATTAGGAACAGGCAACCATTTAACACCAACTTACTATACGGTGGCATATCCGGTGATTGAGGCACTTGGCTTCGATGACCTCAGTAATTCAGTATTTTAATTATATCTTTGGCGGGTCTGGGCAGTCGCGAACTGATAACGCTTAGTTGGTTTGGATTCAAGAAACATCATTCTCAAGATTTTTTACTATTAATTAGCAATATTATGAAAGGATCTGGATAATAAATAAGTTGATTAGATATTTAAATAAAATACAAAACGTCAATTACCCGTATTTTTTCTAAGTTATGTGCGAATTTGTGATTATGACTTGCTTCGGCGAAGAAAACATCGTAAGAAGACCATAATTTTCCCATGCCTTCAACCAGGTTTTTTAGGTCTTCGGACGACCTCTGACCTACCATCAATATAAAAAATAGCAAATATGATTGAAATTGAACTACCAGACTATGTGTGATTTTTATGAACTACTGCAGGTAACTAATAAGCCGGCCATAAACGCGCGCTGGTTATTTCTGTATAGCAGCCGACTGGCCTAAAGTGGGTCAGATCGTATGGTAAGAATCTATCAGTGCGCGTTGCGAATGTGACATGGATACGGTACTCGCACGAATGCATTGGAATGGCTGTAAAACATTCTAAAATATCAATATCTTCTATTTTTTACTTTAAGATGTTTTTAGTTAATTAAATTAATATTACGAATATTTCCTCAGATTTATATTATATAAATTAAACAGCAAATATTTTTTAGCAACAAAAACATTTGTTTATTACTTACATACATATAAATTAATTAGAATGTTTTGTTCAATTAGATAGTATAGTTATGCAAATGATTCCAATTAAACATGTCTCATTTATATTTAAAACAAAGATGCCAGCTCATGGAATTGAATGTGTGGTAAGTAAGGTTGATTAAGTGTATCAAAGTGATTGAATGAATGGTGACTGAACGTTACAATGATTGAAAAAATGGAAAGATGGTCAAATGGAAATGGTAATGATTGACAAATGGGAACAAATGGAAATGGTATGATGGGTCAGACGATGAATGACTGCAGTGATTGAAAGATGGTCTAAATGAATTTGGTTTAAGATCCTACATGTAATAAGCAATCATTTGTTCCATCATGAGGATAGCAGAAAAATCTTATTTAAAAAATGTGACATATTATTATTTAATATTATTATCTATTTTGGTGGACACCTATCATCACTAATATCATACAGATAGATAGAAAGATAACACCCAGGTGTTCAAAGAGATTTTTCACAAGTAGACATATCTTATCAATGTATATTGCTATCCCTGATAATGATACAGCAAAGTAAACTTGTTTGGACCACTGAAAATGCAAACATATTGTGTTAATGATTTAAGTTTTATGTACTTTAAGGTTGCTTTTTTTGTTGGAATACAGTTATGTACCTACACTATTTATGGAATATTGGGTACTATTGTTCAGAAAAATTGGTAAATCAATGTCTTTAATATTTGTTACATTTTAAAGCACTGGGATGATGATGATCATATAGAACTTAGCCATAATTTACAGAGTTAACGACGAATAATATAAAAAATCATACATTACTTGATTATAATTATTACTAAAATTGTATAGGCACTTTTTTGGTATTGGTATTGGTATTGGTATCGGCCTCGGTATCGGGCCTTTGTGCGTAGATATGTGTGCCGGCTAGTTAACTAGCCAGCCTAGCTCCGTCCAGAAACATATAGGCACTATAATTATATTAATTTCAATTTCAAATAAGGAATAGTCAATCACAATTCATGTTTTATTAAGTAGATGTGGTATCCATAAGGATTTTCCCATGAAAAAAAAAAATATGAATTCAATATTTATTACCAAAATTTATAGGGTTAACAATTAATTTGGTTAGTAAATAGTAGACTAAAGGGTAGCATAGACAGTGTAGATACCAGTGATCTATAATTATTCTATTCCATACTAATAGTTGATGTGCTTTTTGGGCAAACAAAGACTCCATTAATGCTGATGTTCATATGATAAATTATGACAAAATAGGATATACTGTAGTGTCAATAAATAATTGAGTGAGTACATATTTTGCTTTCCAATAGTATGTAACAATTATGTCTAGTCAACATTACGTGATTGTGTAAGCACCTGCTAATCAAGCAAGCTAGCAATGCTGCAAAATAATTGAATCCACATGGGAAAATATTGCACAGTGGCAAAAACAACATAACATAGCAACTAGATTCATTTAAAAACCATAGTGTAAACAATTGATTACATATACAATTATTATTGCACAATGAAGAATATGCTGATTCTGAATAGTGCAATAAGAATATTATACAAATAATAGAGAGAAGTCATTTTATTTGCTAACCCTATAAAGCTATTTTTGTTCTTTTTGTTTTTTTGTTCTTTTGTCTAGTTTTGTTCACATAAAACTGTAATGCCCTTCTTCCACTGGGAGCGGAGCGGACTCTGTATGAACTCCATTCGACTCGCAATACTAATTTTCATAGAAGCGCTTCCACTGCCAAAGAATGAGTGGGACAGACAAAATAAACAGACTAAATAGCAATTTAACTACACCTTAATTAATAACGACTAAGTACTAATAAAATACTTGATTATTTTATTAGACATCAAAAATTTTGCACCAACTTTAAACATTTCAGTAGATAAAGCAATAATAATATTTTATTTTAAGTAAATATTAAGTAGGAAGTTCAGTTTGTCATTTAATTGATTATTTACAGAATAAAAAATATCTGATAGCACACTAAATACAATATTAATTCTAAATACTAAAATATGATTTTGAAGTTATTACATATCATCGTGCAACACTGCATTTTATGGGTACTAATAATTTGTATTTAATAATATCAATATTTTGATCCAGTTACATGGATTGTAGTCACTGTGAGATTAAATATTAAAACATCCTTGTTTTAATTTAGTTTAAAACCTTGACCTTGTTTATCAGCATAACAGTGCAAAACATGTGTAAGGATAACTGTATTACTTACCAAGTTTTCCTTATAGTAGACAGTCCTTTCTGCGCCTTTTTTCCACCTGCGTCAGTGATAATTGAGAATCGGTCACTGAAGCTTCTTTTTACTTCTGGTAGATTCTTAAAAAACTTCTCTCCAGGTGATAACCGCAAGGACTTCCCAATAACATTATCAGTTCTTCTTCTGTCAAATTCGTTCAGCTCATCTTCATCTATATTCGGCCCTATTCTTACAGAAACTCGTTTACCTCTATGTTTCTTCTTGGTATCACCCACATTAATCACCGATACATCACCATTACACTCCTGACTCTTGTTAAACCCATTATTGCCATTCCTCTCCCCGAATCCTTGCACAAAACAGAGCATAATGTCCTCAGGGTAAGACTCCTTCATTTAGAAGGTCATAACCACTTCACAATAATTCCAATATTCGGGTCACTCGACAGAGAAACAGGAACACCGTTCACTACACATTTACACTTCTCAATTCACTACACATTTACACTTCTCAATTTTGTCACAAAAATGTCAATAAACAGAATTCACTGGTAATCACGTACACTTGCTTGCCTCACTATTCGCCTCCAGTCAATCAGTCCAATAATTTAGACACACTGAACAAGATGATCTTTGTTTTTGTGATTTTTTTATTGATTACGATTTTGTAGGCCGCCAAAAGTTATCAAACTGACATGACATGACATTTCATTTACGTTCGGGAACTGCAAGTATTACAAAACATGTTACGTTCGAAAACACTTGCACCACGCAGAACAGCTGTTGACGAACTGAGCGAAGTTAACGTATATTCTGTAAAGCGTCGTACTCGTAACGTAATCGTCGTCCGACGAACCGGCTCTAAACAGTTTGCCTTCACTGCCCCCGCCCTGTCTCCGTATTCATAGATGCAGATTCTACGAGTGGCGAGACTGACGCACTAACGAACATTGCGATTAGAATCTTTAATTAAAAGGGGTTCAAAGGGAAGCCATAAAAATAAAGGTATTTGTTAGTCTAATGTATGTATACATTTACTTTTACACCTTATATATTACACACTGCATTAATGCATAATGATATTAAAAGACCAACGCACACAAAACGTTGCACTTAATTTGGTCCAACCAATGCTCCTAGTTAGGGTTGCCAAAATTTCTTCTTCAGCGAAATATAGTATTTTTCGAAGCTATAAAAAAATATAGTACACTTAAAAAAATAGTGTTTACGGAAAACGCAAGAAGTAGACGAAGATATATTTGTTTATTTATTTTTATAAAAACTAGTTACTATGTTGGTAGTGCCCAGTAGACACGGACACGTCACACTATTCAACGCGGCGACGGTATTAGAATAAAATTGACCGCAAATTAGTGCACGTCTTTTTACTACGGCACAGCCGGTGTACCTATGTAGTTGGATACATCGAAAAAAAATGTGAAATGTTCTAATGAGAATCCTTCCATGATTCTTCCTCTTGAAATCATTGCCTTTTTATTTATTTATTATTTAATTCACGATTTACTAAAATTAAGTGTACCTATTTTCTTACTATTTGAATTAAAATCAATGCTACATAAATCACGATCTTTGCCTCAGAATGTCTATGCATATAACAACAACATATCTAACAAACATTAATATTTATCGATTACAAAAAGCAAAGGGGAATGATAAGAAGTGATTTTCTTAAAGCCTTTCTCCTAAGTTTAATTTCCCTACTTTATGTTGTTATCTGCCTCGTATATTTAAGTGCCTTATTTATTTTCTATAGCCCACAACATTAAAAAAAATTACATGTGGCGTGCATTCCTCGATCGATTTGAACTGTAGGAAAAACAGGATAGGGTATCACCAAGGAAACCCTGCACCAACACAATTACCTTGTTCCTATTTCAGTTCTGATACTATCAATAAAATGCATAAACCGAATGTATTTTAAATTGAGTATTTAGAAAATAGTTTCCTTTTTCATACACTACACGATGCTAGGACATAAAATGTAAAGCTTCACTTCAAATAAATAATTCTAAAATTTTAATTCTACATTAAGTAGGGAGGTAAATCTATTCTGTGACATAATGCCAAATACTTATAAAGTCAGTAAAATACCTAACTTCGGTCTGTATACCTAATATGAAATTTTATAGACCACAATTTTATACAGCGGCGGTCCACAGAGATAAAAAAAAAAACAACAAAATGTGATTCTACGTTATTCTCTTAGGTGAGAAGGCCTCTCTCACTGTGAAAATGTAACTTGGTAACTTAGGCCTGTTTCCAGTAGTTTTATCAACGTCTCTAGGTATGTATCTCTAAATTCCCTAATCTTCTTGTCCTATTTCTTACTTAGTTTGTTATTCGCTTATTTTGTCCCAATTTCGAGTGGGTTTAACGCCCTGATATGCAAGATACACACCGGATGACCGGAGCCACTGAGAGGTCATCGTTCGAATGTTTTGACTCGTTAATCAAAGTGAACTTTTCAATTCGATTACGCTTAGTGGAAAATAATTTTTGTGGAGTGAATTTGAGAGAAGTCACTAATTTACTTAGAATATTGAAAAAAAAAGAATGCACTTTCAATGGACTCACGATTAAATTAGTATAATTATGTACCTATACCGTAAGCCACATTTTGTTTTTATTTGGTATTTCAGTTTGGAAAATGTTTTATTACGCAATCCGCAATACGTTGCCGACGTTGCCGGCCAATATAATACATTGTTTAAGCAATCGATTAAATCGCTTTCAAAATTGTATTTGTCCCGAACTCCGAAGTACCTCTGCTATGTAAACTAAAACCCAGTTTTTGTAAGTCCTTACGCCGCGCCTCCTAATGGCCTACTCAATACCTAACTGCTATCTAAACGATAAAAGCCTCGGACGTCGACATAAAATGACCTTCGAGTCCCGGAAATGCTCTACAATCTACATATTTGCTAGTTGGGCCACTGTTTGATTCGGTCGATCACTATTGACACAAAACATCATTATTACGCTTCCTATTTTATTTACTACCATTATTTACGTTTGTTGAAAACTAACGGTCTAACTACGGCTTTGACCCATATGTTATTCTAGAATCTAGATCATACAGACCTCACTTTCCTACTGGGCACTCTGGGCACGTGCCCAGGGCCCCGTGATCGATAATGGTGACCCCTAGTTCCTGCCAGATCACTAAACGATAACCAATATTATTACCGAAAAACTTTTTTAATTCGAATAAATCAAACCTAAATTACTGACTACAATACCAATTTGCTTATTAGCTTTTGCATAAATCTAGTGGCTTGCTTATCTACTTTATTTGTTTATTGTAACAAAATAGTGTTCTGACAAAGTCATTGGGGCTCCATTATCCTATTATGCCCAGGGCCTCTAGTAGATTAAAGACGGCCTTGAGATCATAGTCTACTTGTGGCAAAATCTCATAAAAATCCGTTCGGTAGTTTTTTACGTGAAAACTGAAAGAATAAAAACATCCATACATCGTCACAAACAAACTTTCTCATTTATAATATTACTAGGACTTCCATTACTTTCACTAATTCTTATACTGTATTCCGTTGACATTTATGATAAATATACGTTACTTGTTGCTCTTGAAATCTACCAAAATACTTTCAGTAAAGCATCATAGTTCCAATGCCAATAACGGATTGTTTACAGAACTGTAAACACGGCACTAAGAGGCAAAGCTGGCAGAGGCAGCCGTATGGCGTATGTTTATGATAACGCTGACTCACTTATGATTCTTGTAAGTGGTCGTACATCAAAGCAGGAGAAACATATCGGTTCCAGGCACGGACCTTAAAGAAATACGGACGTAATCTCAAGAACAAATTCAGTGAAGCACCCATCGGAATACAAACTCTCTATTCGTACAAGTAAACACGCACACATTGACACCATCGGCCGCCATTCCGGCGCCGGACCGCACTCGAGTCATACGGACAACGGGAGTTGATAAAGAATAATAAAAATGCCTTTGTGTGCTGTTAAAAGTTGCAAGAACAATAGTAATTCAGTTAAAAAACATAAAGGGATCACCTTTCACAAGTAAGCTTGTAATTTAATCACTGATTTCTTTTATTTTTCCTAAAGATAATAACAAAATATAACTAGAAAAATTGTAACCACAAAATCAGCCAGTGTTGCCAACAATATTGCATATGCTGATACCCAGAATGTGTGGGAAAATTATAGTATACATATAATAATATAATGCTCGAGCTTACTTTAGTTTAAAAGTATACGTTTTTGGGGTTCCGTACTAAATAACAAGGAACCCTTACCTATATGTTTGCGATGTCTGTCCGTCTGTCCGTGGCATTGCTTACAAACTAACAATATTAAAAAGCTGAAATTTGGTACAGATTAAGGTATATTAATTACGTTAAGATAATGGTAGATCAAAATTTGAAAAAAAAATTTCAGGTACCTCCCCTATAAGTAAAGTGGGTAAACCAGTGTATTTAATCTGTTGTCAATTAATAAAATTCATTAGTCTCATCAAAAATAATAATTTGCATTTATTGAATGTGGAATGTTATATTCGATTTACATGCATTAAGTATTTAAGTAGATAACTAAATTTTAAGTGAAGAATTTTTAGTGCGCGCCCAAACGTAATAAATAAATAAATAATAATTTAGTAAAGCTCTTTAGTTCATACAATTATTCACAACCTACTTAATTACTTATGCATTTTTACTAAATTATAACTAAAAAATGTCTGTCCAAACGTGTTAAGTGATAAGCCCCGCCCATCTACTTAACAGAAAAATTTCAATCTTTTTTTTTTGTTTACTTGCGTAGGTACTAAATTTTAACTACTAAATTGTTCGTACTTTATTAATTTACTTAAAATTTAGTAATCTACTTAACTAATTAATACGTGTAAACCGTACATTACGGAATAACTATTCAGTAAGTAATACATTTAGTGTTTAGATTTTACTATTATATAATGAAAAAATGGGGGAATGTTCATATTGTGGTAACCCCAAAATTACGCACACGTAGTAAGCGATCGGCCATTTCTATGCTTCACTCTCGATTAGTCAAGGTTATGTCCGTTCTTTTTTGACGTCCGTGGTTCCAGGTAGCTGATGCGCTTGTCGACCCAAACATTAATCAATAAAAAACATAATTTTTAACGTCGTTCTCGCATCCGGGTTCCTGATCTTATCACATTTATACTGTATGGGCAAATATGTACATTACCTATTTCCAATTTTGTTTCCCGGATATAAATAGGAAAGAAAAGGAAACGAAAAATTCTACGATGAAAAGAGTCAAAAATGTTCGCGAAATGTTTTCTGTAACATTATTATTTTGGATCTTTCTGTATTTATTTACATTTCTTGTCTGTGTCTAAAGTTATATTGTAAATTTAGTGTGTGTGTTCTTGTAACGGAATAACTTTGTTTACTACGGGGGACGGGCGAAATCATTAAGGGATTGCAGACATACTACAAACTCACCTAAGGAAATATTTATTTAGCAGAAAATACCACCCAAATATTTCAGTTCATTCATATTTATTTTCCAAGCTACATCGAAGTGCTTTCAGACTATTTTCATCAACGCGACGCGTCGATCGAAGCAACATAAGCAAAATGTTTTCAATGAAAACGAAGTTATCACAATATCAAACAATAGTGGGTTGTAACGTGGGCAACGTGGCGTAGTTGTTACGCTATGGCGTTGTGAGGTTGTGACGTTGGGCGGGTGCGGGCTGGGCGGATTCTACATTGTTTACTTTAATGTTGACGCCAGTTGACGCACATACAAATACGCGACTTTATTGTTGACGCACATACAAATACGCGAGTATTTAAGGTGTGTCGCAATATTGGCAATGGTCCATAGTCTACAGTGTCTACACGGACAGTGTCGGGACATTTAATTTATGTTCTTGCGTTATTCAGTACAGTTAAAACATAATGTAAAAATAATGTGCAATGTTTTCAGAATTTTCCGGATTCACAGTAAGCCTCAAACTAATTCTTGTAGGTACAGGATGCGTTTTTGAAGTGAAACTTCTGTATAAACGGGGTATTTCGATTTAAACAAGTACATTAACAATCTGCCTGTAAAACTTCAAGTTAAAAATTTGTTGCGATTCGTTTTGTCACTTATCCGTTGCGATTCGTTTTGCCACTTGTCCGTTGCGATTCGTTTTTCCACTTGTTCGTTGCGATTCGTTTTTCCACTTGTCCGTTGAAGTTTCACTTCTTCTGTGTGTATCTATCCCCAGCACACATTTCAATTTATTATTCGGCGATGAAAAAAGCTCGCTTTGCTTTGTAAACAATAACAATGTATAATATACGCGTCGGTCAAATTTATGTACTTTATCGGAAAACTTTCCATGTCCATAAACAAATAGGTCTTTAATGTTTTTCTATTTATTTATAGCCAGTTACGATGGTGGATAGATACCTCAATTTATACATATAATTATATAAATATACTATAAATATATTGGTTTAGCTACCAACAATGCTTATACATATAAAATGTATCTTTGGTTTCTTATATTAAATATTTTTTGGACAAATAATACAAGTACAGTTATGATAAATTACCACTTATGCAACCGGAATTATTATTATTATCAGTGTTAACATACATCCGACTCAAAAATGTGTGTAGGTACATAAAACTGTCCCTAAAATGCCGTCGTAGATTGAATGGCATTAAATTGATCTCAGATTAAACTGAGAAATTGACGACCAATATTATATTTCATACGCGGAAGGAAATATAACCTCATTTCTAAATGGGGTCATTCGCAACCACGACCCACGGCCACGAGGCATGGTGTAAATAAGGTTTACGTCTATTTGGAAATAGCTCAACACTGATAAATGCGTTTCAGTGAGAAGGAATTGATCTGATTATAATATTTCGTACGTAATTTTATGAAGTATGTATGTTATAATTATATATATAGTTACCTATCTATTAATTATACTTATATATATGATATTAATAATATATTATGTGTACTATATAATATAATATATATATATATATATAATGTAGAAATAAGTATGTATATATTAATTGCTTTTGAACACGCACTGTCTACCTTTCTGTCACCGCTCCAGTCGCAGGTCTGCTTTTTTTATGGAAATAGCTGGCAAACGAGCTGACGATCCACCTGATGGTAAGTGGCTATCGTCGCCCATGGACATCAGCAACACTAAAGGCATCACTGATGCATTGCCGGCCAAGAAAGAGAGAAGAAAAATAAATAAAGAACTGGCTCTCAAGCCGAAGGCTCTCAAGCTGCTGAAAGAAATCTCATTAGGGATAAGTAGTACC
Source organism: Thymelicus acteon (assembly GCA_951805285.1). Taxonomy (NCBI): domain Eukaryota; kingdom Metazoa; phylum Arthropoda; class Insecta; order Lepidoptera; family Hesperiidae; genus Thymelicus; species Thymelicus acteon. The sequence goes on along the minus strand of OX638229.1, from coordinate 9,676,461 downwards.
TTTATTTATTTATTTATTTAATATAATTAAAACGGTAACAACCAATTACATTAATTATAGACATTGTACATTATTTCCCCTCTGTAACTGTCCTGTGAACTCGTTTGTACATAAATGATAAATAAATAAGGACCAGTCACTTTTTGAGTTTAATCATTTAGAAAATACACTATTATATTATTGGTTATTGATTTGTCTTTTAGTCTCTGATTGTTAAAAGTAGGTGGGAGATATTTGAGAAAAATCTTTATTGGGACTATAAAACGCACTGTATGTTCGTCTGTAGTAATGTCTGTTTGTCCAGGTTAATCTCAGAAATCATGAGCTTGCATCGATCCTATGTGATCGACAAAGTTAAGCAACAGCGGGCGCGGTCGGTAGTTGGATGGGTGACCGCATAACAGAGGTGGCGGCCGCTAGTGGCAAAAATTTCTTGAGCGTGTCCGTGCTTCGGAGGGCACGTAAAGCCGTCGGTCCCGGTTGTTATCATAGAATAACAGTCGTTAAGCCATGTCGGAGGCCCTCGGGCAGTTTGAAAACTTCTGACACTCGGGTTGGCCACTAACCACTCCACCAATCCGCACTGGAGCAGCGTGGTGGATTATGCTCTAGGCCTCCTCAAGAGTAGAGATCTGTGCCCAGTAGTGTGCCATTAATGGGTTGAAGCCAATCTCAGAAATGGCTTAATCGATTTGGATACGGTTTTCACTGATGTATGTACGTATATCTGAAGTTTATGAGCTTTTGTTTTTAGAGTTCAACCTTTGTTTAAGCCTGCTGTATGAAATTTTGTGGGGAGTAAAATCAAACTTTTTCCGTTACGTTATGCGTTGTCTGTAATTCGTAACACAGAATCTAGATGGCGTTGGATGGCTGATCAGTAACAATGCCATCTATCTAATGAAAACAATTAATCTTGGTACATCCTATTCTGATGATGAAACATCATCTTCATCATTCATCATCATCATCATCACCATTCATCATCATCATCATCATCCGTTATTACTGATTTGACGATTGCAAATGGCGTTAAACCACAGAAGAAATAATAGTACTTATAATAAGTAGTAAAATCTATCTATCTATCTAAAACTCCAGCCGTGCGTCGGAACTCGGAGCTGACGCACACATTTTTTTTATTTTTAGTAATATTAATCTATAAACTTATCATCACAAATTAAATAACGTTGCTACTACTACTACTACAATTACTACTACTACAATTAATTGCTCCATAAAAACTATAGCATGGTAAAGACAAAAAGGTTTTAAGAAGTGACTGTTACAATTACTTAATACATTTTGTAACACGAACTCGTTTCTAATACGAAATTGATGTAAATGTCCGGAATTTGAATCGCAAACCTTTTAATAGCTAAGTATAAAATAATGTTGCAAAATATCCGTATCACTACTGTTACTAACTGCAATGTAAAATCAAATGTTTTAAACTATCAATTACAATGATGGCATTTGATAGGTTTCTGATAAGCAGAAGCAATAAATCCATGAGGGTACGCCACATCACATGACAGCGTAACAGGCCGCGCACAATGTAAGGTTCCGAAGTAGTAATATTATCAACTATTACTCAGCTAACATATCCGTGATAATTTCCTTGTAAATTGTTGGTGACGCCCCCAGTGTTGCTAATGTCCATGGCCGGCGGTGATCACTTACCATCAGGTGACCCGTCTGCTCGTTTGCCTGCTAAAAGCATTAAAAAAAAATTCATCATAATATAACCTATTTTTGAGATTTTTTTCACTTGTCCAACTCCAACCGTTTAGCCAGCAGAGGGGGACAAACTTGACTTTAACATAAGTACTATTATTTCTTCTATGCTTTAACCAAAATTAGCATTTTAAAGCCAAATAATTCGCAAACGGACCCCTAATTCCAAAAATAGTCTTATGGTCCGTCCGTCCGTCTGTCCGACGCAAAGTTTCTGGTATATAATAATAGTGTATAATCTATGAGGCAAAGCGCCGAGACCCTTAGTGCTAGAAAGCTGTAATTTGGCATGGATATACATATTTATTAAAACTCCAGACTCGTAGAATAAAATATTGAAAAACATTTGTTTTTTCAGGATACCTCCCCTACAAGTAACGTGAGGATGAATTTTTTATTCGTCGCGTACCCTATAGTGTGGGGTACGTATCATTGAAAAGGTCTTTAAAAAATATTATGGGTCTTCTAAGACATTTTATGAATTAGGGGTCCGTTTGTGAAATATTTGGCTTTAAAGTGCTAATTTTGGTGACAGTCAAGTGTCCCCCCCTGCCGACTAAACGGTTACAGTAAAAAAATTCTCAAAAATAGGTTATATATGCTGAATTTACAAGGAAAACTATCATGCCTATGTTAGCATAAGTGGTTAATGAGTATTAGTCGATAAACGTACTACTTCGGAACCCTACATTGCGCGTGGCTTGACACGCACTTGCCCGGTTTTTCACTTTATTTCGAAACTGTTATTGAATTTAATTTCATACCGTCGTCGCCATAATAATGTGTCGGGAGATATACTCCGTCGTCCCTTCAGCCAGGCTTCTCTGATACTGGCTATTGGCAGACTGTCCCTTCTAAGGGCCCAACGCACTTTGTGTCCTCGAGAGGACACACTCGACGAGGGTACCCTTTCTGGATCACTTCTGCATTCCATTTTCCATACAGTTTAAAGTGGAATTTCATCACTAACCACCACTCATTTACTCTCAAAATAGAAGTAAGTATTTAAAACACGTCAAAAACAACGCAATACTAATGTAACACTACTATCCTTCAAACCTTATCATTTGAGTCTCCATATTTTATTTACATGTAAGATATCGGGCACCATTAGTAAATAAAACTCATAATACTCGTCTTATGCACCATATAAATATTAGGTACATGGTTTGCATACCATAAAATAATACAGTGAGGTACTTTTGTAATTATACACGCACCTCGAAGCAAACGCGCGTATGCATAATGCATATTATTAATACCTGCTTAAAATAGTAATTAGAATTTTCATATTGGACCGGGAAAATAAATTAACATAATATCATTAGGCACATTGTTTACTTAAACAACTTGATACTATTTTTGTGTTAAGTATAAGTAGTAGGTAGGTATGTAACTACAATCAGAGAAGACATAATAGCAATGATCTTAATTGCATAATAGTACTTATAATAAGCACTAGATTGTGAACCAATTTTTTTTGTGATTTGTAAAGCTAAAGATTTGTAAAGAGGGTTTTATTTACCAAATAATATCTCATAGATAATAAATAATTAATATGAGACTTATGACTTTCTTATGACCTTATGAGCTAAACAAATGTTTAAACGCTCTAAATTAAAAAAGGACGTAAGTATCGCATATATTACTAGAGAATAACAATAACAGACATGGCAGGAAGTAATTATTTCGCTCAAGGTAGTATTTTTCCTGTAATTAATACATTAGTAAGACTTAGAATATGCGGCGAATATATTTTGCAGTTTTTTTTTTCACGATGATAAAAGCAACAGAACGAATAAAGTAAATAAAAGAACGAAGCGTTAGGGACGAGAAAATACATTTATATTTACGTTATTTAAACAGGAAAATATTTCTAAAATTTCGTGTAGCTGTAGTATAGAGGATAACATGTTCACCGGACAACCCGAGTTGCACACTACACTGCGAACTTGATAATTATGAGTTTTCGTTTTTTCGTTCTTTCCTTTTAGTCCGGTCAATTTAGACATTCGAAGGTGCATAAATTCCCAACAAGCTGAAAATCAGTAAGATTGCTCAAAACATAATTATAAATAAAAAATTTAAGTTCCCCATCATTCCCGTGTATGGAAAAAAAAAATTCAAGGTCAAAGGTCAAAAAAATGAGTTTTTCGTTTTTCAGCAAAACGAATTTGAATCATTATATCTCAGAAACGGTGGCTCGTAGGAAAAAAATATTGATACATTTTTATAGATAATTTTATGATCTACAATTTTTGTCTGGGGTACTTTATGATAAAACTTACCGTTTTGACCTCGAATTTTTTTTTTCCATACACGGGAATGATGGGGAACTTAAAATTTTTATTTATAATTATGTTTTGAACAATCTTACTGATTTTCAGATTGTTGGGAATTTATGCACCTTCACTATCATTTTTTGGTCTAAATTGACTGGACTATTTGTCCTTGTACTATATTTAGCAAATCAATTGAATTGGAAAGCGTTCCTTACTGTATTTGTACAATAGGTATGTAAATATGACCCTGTGCGCTTATAAGTACTAAGGTTGAAGGAGAAAAAATTTGATAAGTAATTAAGTACTAAAGTCTACATAATGTTAAATAGAAAGGACTACCTTATTGGATTGATGATTCAATTCAATATTCAAATTTCGATAAAGTGATATACAGCAATTTTGAGATTATATATTGCATTACAAATCGAATAAAAAAACGTTATTTTTAGCAAAGATTTCATGATGGAGTTCTCTACAGAAAGGAGGCCTGGCGAGGGTAGGACCATATTTGTTGTAGTCTGCTAATGACTAATTCAAAAAAATATCCGGAACCTTGAAAGTATAAAGCTGATTATCCATCAGAAATATGTGAGGTAGAGAGGTGGTAAGCAAGTAAGGTGTCCACCATCAGAATAATCAAGATTACTTAATTTCTACACGTTAATTATCTTCGCACACCACATAGCTTCTACCTGGTGGATGCTCAGACAGTCTTAAGCTTTCTGTCCATTATACCGTACCACTAACACATGCTAGGAACGTGTCAGGTAAAAAAATATTTTATTTCTTATTTACACTATTCCCACTAGACCGTGCCGTCACCAACTAACTCCATGGAGTATCGTGCATCGAACGTCAATAATTTGCCGAAGAAAGTACGACACGGGCATAAAAAGCCGTCCATATTTCATTGAGCATATCGACGCTTGAAAGGCAAAAATTACCAAGCGACATGTTGACAACTCTACACTAAGTAGAGCATTTTAGTTAAAATTTTAGAAAATAAATCGTAAAAAATCGCCTATTAGTCATAGCTACTTAATTCCAATGAATTTTACATGCAGTTTAAATGCTTAATAAATCGATTTTCACGATTTTTTTTCTAAAATAAAAACTTTGAAATGTAAAGTTGTCAACATGTCGCTTGGTAATTTTTGCCTTTCAAGCGTCGATATAGAGCCAAAATGTATAGGCGGGTTTCAACTATGAGTAAGAAACAGGAGGGGTACTCACTGGCCCAGGTAGGAAGTTGTGGGTACCCGCAGGTAACGTCGCGGCCGCTCCGCGTCGCTCCCGTCGCTCGCCTCCTCGACTCCGACCGCACTTGCCGACCCGCCCGCCGACCTGAGCGAACATTACTAAAATTAGTCAACATTTTTACTAAAATTAATTTTTATTTACTAACAAAAATAACGGACTTCAAGGAAATAATCTTCGAAAAAGACGACTCTGTAGCCTAGTTGGTAGCGACCCTGCCTGCGAAGCGAGGGGTCCCGGGTTCGATTCCCGGCCGGGGCAGATATTTATGTGGCAGATAAATATTTGTACTCGGGTCATGGGTGTTACTGTGATGTGTTATGTGTAGTCCATGCCACCCGCGACACAGGTAATAACCTACTGCGGGGGTATGAGTGTGTTAGCGTTTATTATTATAAAAAAGGATCACTAAAATTATCGCTAAACATCCTGGATTGGATTTCCAGCGAGGCGGTTTAGTGATGAGTTTTAATTTCTGTTCTCAGTCTGGTCTGGGTGTGTGTTCATGTCTATGCATGTCGTCCATGGCACCTACGACACAGGGAATCCTAGTTTGGAACTAGGAGGAGTCTTCGAAATAGGACCACTAAAATTATCGTCAAAATCGCAGCATTTATCGGGGACAATCCGGGGAACCCCGGATTTCCGGGTCAGCCATACAATGTAGGTGGCATGGATATGAGACATCACAAAAATCCACGATATGATATAGTAACATTAGGGATTAATGATAATTATGATCATTTACCTATGTCATGCAGACTACATAGAGATTTTTTTACCTAAAATTTTTGCTAAAATTTTTGGTACATTATCACCAGAAAGAACACAAGTATTGAAGAAGGTACCTACACCTACAAAAAAAATTAAATAATGAACAAATTCGGTAGATATGATACAGCCACAAAATAACAAAACTACTCTAACTTGTCGCCTATTCACTTATGACTTGAAGATATTTTATGAAAACCAGTTCTTTCTTTCTTTTTGTTCTCGCTTCTTGGCCGCATCAGTGATGCTTTTGATGTTGATGTTCATGGGCGACGATAGCCACTTACCATCAGGTGGATCGTCTGCAGTAAATAAGATCCCAATTAGTACATTTTAGATGTATCACGTTCAAGTAGCCTCTGCCGAGAGGGCAGAGCTCTAATCTTAATTATTTGGAGGCAATATTACCACAAATATACTTAATTGTAAAATCCTGCCTATATTTTGAGAGTTAGTATAGGTATTACCTATATTGGCCAATAACGACAGACACACTTATTAATATTCTATTTCCCTATTATAACTCCATCATGCCTATGGTTTGCTCCGGAAACTTTCACATCAGGTTAATTTGACGTCTTAATTGCAGCTTAACAATAAGCAATCTGTTTTTATTTAATTTCACACTCGACTTGAAAGTATTGAAGTCTCATTTAAGTTTTAATCTGTATCGAACATTGTATCTACATCTCCATTCTTAACTTTTGTTATCAAACACCTATTGTTCTTAAAATGAGGATTGAGTTGATACAGTTACTGCGAAAATAATAATAGTATGATTGTGTAAGCGTTAATCTATACTTCTATACTAATATATAAAGAGGAAAGATTTGATTTTTTGTTTGCATTGAATAGGCTCCGAAACTACTGAACCGATTTGAAAAATTCTTTCACTGTTGGGAAGCTACACTATCCCCGAGTAACATAGGCTATATTATATTTTCAAAAAAATTAGGGATCCTTAATAAAACTCCAATAATATAACGCAAGGTGTAAAAAAAAATAAGAAAACCGAAGCAAAGCGAGGGCGGTTACTCGTTTATTTATAAAAAAAATCCTCCTAGGACGTTTGTCTTTAAGAAATGAGTGAATAACCTTTTACAGCATCTCTACTTAAAATCAGATGCGACCCACATGTGATGCGTAAAATGGGGTAGGTATTAGGTATTATTGCACGGGTGTAAAGTTCAAGTAGACCAGGTACCCTATATTATTTTATTTATAGGAATTCTCAGTCACGAATTTCACACCGTATAAAAAGGGGCTACCTTACACCCTACTTAGGTCAGTGTGTTATAAAAAAAAACTCAGGTACAGTATGGAACACATTACCACGGGAGTCAGATCAAACTTTGTCAATTAACACCATAATACCTGGAACGAGCTCTGCTCGGGTGAACTAGAAAAAACTAAAAATTTAATCTTTTCATTTCGAAATCGTTAAGAGCCGTTTTCGAGAACATGATTAGTTGATTAAATGATTACAAAGCATAATTATGGCATATTAGTATAGTGTAATTATGGCCTAATATGTACCGGATATAAAGGTAAGAAAAACTGGCTCGTAAGTACCCAGCCGGAACACGACGAGTTGTTTGGCGACTGACTTAAGCAAAAAAGTGAACCCATGGACAAATAATAATAGTAATAATGGTATTGCCTAACATATTAGCTATTTATAAAAGCAACGGGTATTCACCCTATGACTGTAACCCGACCTAGATTACTGATTCACTTGATTGCGTGATTACTTCGCCCCGCCCATTGAACCGTCAAATAATAAATGTTTGAAGGAAATTGTTTGTAAAAGTTATTAGAAAACAGAGTGATTACAGGATATTAATGACATAAATGTACTCATAAACACTTAATGATTGAATTAGATCTTATCGACAATATATGTAGGTTGTACTAAGCTTTTGGTTTCATTTGACATGGGTATATTAGGTAATCAATTTTGAACAATTAGCTGATATTATGTATGTTGGTATAATATATACTTTTATTTATAACAAGTAAATTCATTGCATGTTAGTCCACCACGCTGGCCAAGTGCGGGTTGGCCGACTTTAAATATCTTTGGGAACATTATGGAAAATCTTAATTAGTATATAATATGGATTTTATAGTTCCGATTTTCCTTCACTGATAAGTTTCTGATAAATACATAACAATTAACATTCAAATCAGAAGCATCACTTATGATATCTACGTGGAACAGGAATATTCCTTGTCCTACATCCATCCAAGGGCTGATGGCCCTTGGAAGTCCATTGCTGGACCTATGTCCAGTCTATGCCTCCCCTAACTTGCGCTTCTGGCCGATTGTCTGTTTCACGGTGTCATCAACTTACCTCAGTCACAAATTAAATCTCAAGGGCTAAGTGTATGTCAAACAAACAGGGTTATATTAATTATATCTGAAGTCTATAATATCGTTTCTTAATACGTCGTTTCCTTAATTATTTTACCAGCATGTACGCAGGCCCGGATTTACGATTTTTCTGAATCGGGGCAGAAACTTGATGGCGCCTAACAGAGTTTTGTACTATAATGGTTATGGTTAAGGCGCTCACTAAAAACTAGATGGCGTTGTTCACGAACCTGAATCACGCTGTTGAGACTCTGTGAGATTTGTATACGTATAAGTAATAACATACAATTTTAAAAGAGGTAAAGATAATAAGAAAAACTAAAGCCATCTATCCAGTGCTTTCATACTCCCTCCATGGTAGCGCAAACGTTTAACGCAATCTTTTAGTATAACTTCAAAAAGTCAAACAGGGTCATCGGGCGTCTACCCGTACATAAACGTATACAATACAAAGCAGCAAAATCGGTTCAGCGCTTGGACTAAAAAAAGCGGCCAAGTGCGAGTCGGACTCGCCCATGAAGGGTTCCGTAGCAGCAAGTAACATAATATAAAAGTTCTTGTAGTTCGTTTTAACTTTGATGGAGGTAAATTGCGGTTTACGATTTATGACGTATTAAAAAAAAACTACATACTAGATCTCGTTCAAACCAATTTTAAGTGGAAGTTTGCATGGTAAAGTACATCATATATTTTTTTTAGATTTATCATTCTCTTATTTTAGAAGTTACAGGGGGGGGACACACATTTTACCACTTTGGAAGTGTCTCTCGCGCAAACTATTCAGTTTAGAAAAAAATGATATTAAAAACCTCAATATCATTTTTGAAGATCTATCCATAGATACCCCACACGTATGGGTTTGATGAAAAAAAAATTGTGAGTTTCAGTTCTAAGTATGGGGAGCCCCCAAAATTTATTGTTTTTTTTTCTATTTTTATGTGAACATCTTAATGCGGTTTACAGAATACATCTACTTACCAAGTTTCAACAGTATAGTTCTTATACTTTCGGAAAAAAGTGGCTGTGACATACGGACGGACAGACAGACAGACAGACAGACATGACGAATCTATAAGGGTTCCGTTTTTTGCCATTTGGCTACGGAACCCTAAAAAAGGTAATCGGGCGCATTTTGGCACCCCCTTAAACTGGCGCCCGGGGCGGGTGCCTCAGTTCGCCCCCCCCCCCCCCCCCCCCCTAGATCCGGGCCTGCATGTTACGCACACGAGCATTCAATCCACCCGCACACATAGAGCCATTGTTGTAGTAGAGCCAATCGTCTTAAATGTGTTTCGTTACTACATTTTAAATGTTTGGGTAACTATTATTCCGTATAATACCTATGTATTAAAATAATTGAATATTAAATATAAATTATAAAAAACACTCATAGTAAAGGTATCTTAAAGAGATATACAGGAAAAAGCACAAGTTAAGTATATAAAGAAGGTGCTAAAATAAATGTGATAATAACAGCATTAGTAAGAAATAGTAAGTAAAATATAAATCTAAAGGCAGTATTTCTATATAAATTATGTAAAAAATCACATACATAACACAACTAAAGAAGGGAACTATCCAACTAGGTGTTCGCTAAGGGCGGTTTCGACCAAGCTTTTACAATTCATTATTATCGTACAAATAAAAATTTATATCCTACTGCCATATCCTTTGAATGTTGGCATAGTATGGACGGTTGACATAATTGTAACTCGCAAAATAAGGTTTACACAATGTTTACTTTCGCATTATTCAGCATTTTAACTATTCGAGATATAGCATGATAAATTGGTCGAATCTGCCCTAAAGCAAGTGCCTCGTAATATTAGGTAGGTACCTGGGCATTCTAAGCTCTCAAATAACTGCAAGCGGGCACTAGATGGAGATGGGATATGATCTGGAAGCGCGCCATGCCGATACCTAGAAATAATGTAAGCTATCAAGCCTTGCTATTGGTTAAATCTGACAAGCCTCCTCATTGTAAATCCGTGTTTGAATATTCTAGGACTTCTTTACTTTAGAGGCGTGGAAATCTTATGTCCTTTTAGGCAACTGATAATAGGGTTACCAACTCAAGATTTGAAAAGTCCGGACAATTAGTTCGATATTTAAAAAATCCGGATACTTTTAAAAAAGTCCGGACAAGTTAGTTACATAAAAATGTATCTCCGCGTCAGCTGTAGCCGTTGTTCAGCATCCTTTGGTAAAAATTTTGAAATGTGTCGTAGCCAGATAAATCAAAATCTAAATTCAAAAGCAAGACAGAAGGCTAAAAGCCCCGACGCCCCCGACATATGCAGAAAAATTCGGACAGTTTATAATCCTAACTGATAAGATAATACAGCCATTGAATAGTCGTCAACCAGGATACGTTATGCATACATTTTGAAGTAAAAGTGGTCCTTAGTATTTTTACAAAGTAAAATCTTAAGGTATTTAACAAATTGTGTACGTATCTAATCATTTAACGACGAGTGTCAATCTGAATTCAAATTGTTTCAAATTTTCTTTCGATTAATACAAAAGTCGAAACCGCTTGTTTTCTAAGAAATGATCTAACGATACGATATTACGATTCAAATACCCAAGCGTATTTTCATCGGGAACTAATATGATAAATGTTATAATTTAGGATCATGATAGTTACCACTCTGAACTTTAACGCTGCTACTTACAAAAATTATATTTAAAAAAATAATTATGTATGCATCTTACAAATATGTATACTTAAATTAAACCCGAGCAAAACAATAATATGAGGGGCTTCCCCGTTGTTGTTTACTCGACAACACCATTTTAATGCACATCGATAAAATAAACGAATCTATAGCAACTTTGTTAGGTTATGAATGAAACTAGGAAACTGCAGATAAGTTTCAATTGAGCAATGTGGGTGTGAATGTTTTATTGTTATTGCTCTTCGTTTCTGATGACGCATAGATTACTTACGCAAAGAGGACCAAAGAGTTTTGTTGATGGATTTTAATACCGCACTCAGCAAAGTATTTTACTTCTCATTTAAATACAGTAGAACTTAAACCTTAATAACTTAAAACCTGGTTAAGTAACATAAATAATTCTAGACAAAAAATAACCGACTTCAAAATAACTCAAAAACTACTCGTCAGATCTCACTCAAATTTTAGTGAGACCACATAACAAGCACCAGCTTTCGACTGAAAAATGAATCATCAAAATCGGTTCACCCAGTCGAAAGTTCTGAAGTAACAAATATAAAAAAATATAGTCGAATTGAATACCTCCTCCTTTTTTGAAGTCGGTTATAGAACAGATAATTATTATTTTTGCTATCTGCACTCAAATATTATACTTCGAAGCGAAGCAATTTTGGCTTGCTAATAATATTAACGAAAGTACAGGGGCCTAAATACCATAAGATTTTAAAATACAGGTGGCCTACAAACTATTCTAAAGGAGCACTTATGATATTTTATCTATGTTTTACAGTATGATAATTAATAACTTACCGAAATATTCTCTTCAGGCGACTAATGACTTGATATTTTATGTACACTTTTAACACGCGATATCTTATTGTGCCGAATTTAACCTCAGTTCATAATTGGAAAAAATAATAATTTTCGGGTGCCATTCCGATAAAATCAGCATTAACTGTATTTATTGTGTTACGGAAGTTACATAAGAACACATAATACCTACAACAATTAAGAATCCAGGTACAAAGATCATAATAATATTAGGGCTTCCAAGGGTTCCGGTTTGTTCCTCTTGGTACCTAATTATTTACACCTCAATTAAGTAGCTTTTGACTTTGTTCTTTCTGTCACTCGATTTTTTATATAACTAATTCGCGTATATTTTTAATCTAATTTGCTTTTTTTAACGTGATGCGCAACAAGCAAACGATGTGTGAAAAGATAAGTCTCTTACGTATAAAGTATCGGCCCCAATGATGACTTACAAGTTAATGGGATTACATTGGATACATCAAATTTTAATTTAATATATATTATGCAATATAATAAGTTGTGTATTCGGTATGTTGTAACATACTCTTTATTAACTTTTAAATAAAAACCTAATAGATAATAATTTGCAGATATTTATTTGCATATGTAAAAAAAAGTTCAGCCTATGTTTAACAGCAGATTTAGTCATTTCTCAACAATAATAAATTACAAATAAAAAAATTATATTATACCAAACTTATTTATTTATATTACTGCTTAAATTTCTAAAAAAAAATAATTAGCGTTATCACCTAAATTATAAAAGATATTTTTTAAATAGATTATTTGGAAGATTATTTCACGTCATAAATAATTACGGATTCTATGAAGAATAACAACTATTTTTGATTATTAAATACCTATATTACCAGTATTTTACCGGCACTCATAATTTTCCTCCAATTTCAGTTCGAAATTTGGCCTACAGATTAACAATACACAAGCACATCCGTATTTTAAATTCTGTAAAATCTCCTTTAGTCCAAATTAAATTTAACTTAATGAGAAGGCATGTTTTAACAACACGCTATTGATGCAAGCCACATCACAATTTTATAATCACACAACAAAACAATGTATGAACTGATTGAGCAATTTTCACTGAGCAACACTTTATTCAACTAAAACATGTAGTATTTCCAATGGATTTATGTATTTTCCGTCCACTTTACCGTATACTTCCATACTGTCTCTGGTCCTTACAATCTGAGCTGTCAACTGAGGTTAGCCCTCTGCGCAAGGGATAGTAGGCCAAATGGACAAACTTTAGGGGTTAGTTTTCCTTGCATACGATTGTGTTCCGGTGAAACATGCGCAGTGGTGCAGTGCGCACGATATTGATTGCAATCTGATGTATGATAGGAAAAGTGGCGGCAATTTCAGGTGTAATCATGGAATCTGTTAGAGATTTCAAAAAGATTCCTTAATAATAATTCAAAGGGCTTGTTTCACCATCTTCAAGTAGAGTCCTGAATAAGCTATTCGCCGGTTAAAGTGACGTTAAAGTGTCATTTTACATACACGAAATGTCAACTTAACCAACGAATAGCTTACTTCGGACTTACTTGAAGATTGTGAAACAAGCCCTAATCCTTCTAATTTTAGCTTAAACTTCAAGTTTTGTTTTCAACTTAACGTTTTTCGCACTTAACACTAACCACTACGTAATTACTAAAAGGTTTCCTTCGACAAGTAATCCAGTTCTTCAGAAAACGGTGAATAAACAATAATTATATGTTGTTTTGAAGTTCTTAAGATATCGCTTACTTTAATAAATGAAAATTAAGTTAGTCAAGAAAAACTTTTTCAAAAATCCATTAATTATATATTTTTTTGTGAATTTTGAAGAAGTTACCACAGGTAAAATAGGTATACTCTTCACCTGATGTAAATTGATATCTGATCATCTATTGGAACTACTCTTATATTTGAAGTCTGTTAGAGATTTACTTACGATAATTCAGACTGAACCTGCACTGCATTTTATTCTTTTAACCCTGTCACTTTCCGATATTTTTGATGGAAAATATATATTTCATTGCCTTTTCGTGTTTTTGGCAAGCGGCTATGCTCCAATTGAAAAATTGGTAGATTTACTGCATTGCAACAAATTATATAATGTTAGAGAGATCACACTGAACAGCTTCAGCGGAATTTTCCTTAAAACCTGTCTTACCGAGTATTCAGGTATAACACAATCCATAAACGTCTACTAAGATTCTTCTCAAACAGTGAAGTAAATTAAGGTCGTAGTTCATCCTCCTGGTACTAAACTAGAATTACTTACTTACAAAAAATTTGAAAAGTCCGGACAATTTACCTGAATATAAAAAAATCCGGATATTTCCAAAAAAAGTCCGGACATTTTAGTAAACTTTAAATTTACCGCGCACTACGAAGTAGACACTTCCCAGCAATTTTTACCCTTTTGTGTCTGTAATAATAATATTGTTAATAGTTAACTGTTAATAGAGTTATTAGAAAGTAATTTTTATTTGAAGTGTTAAAGTTGCTAATATTTTGTGTTTGAACTGGTCATGTAATTTGATATGATATTAGTCAAAGTTGATTTTTTTGATTGATAAGTTAATTTAATAAAAAAATAAAAGCTGGTCGAATACTTCTAAATTTTTGAGTTTTTTTTTTAATTCAGTTTTTTAGAATTCCGAAGTAAATTGTAACCCTTATAGTTTCGTTATGTCCGTCCGTCCGTCTGTCCACGCACTTGCCCGGTTTTTTATATTGGGAAACCTAAAAAAACCGGACCAATTGGAAGACCAAAATTCCAGGGCATGTCCGAACAAATTCGGATGGTTGGCTTACACTAACTATGCTATTATTGTAGTACTAGATATACAGCGTGGTCAAGAAATGTTAATAAATATTTCACCCCCCGCTTCTCCTCGTGATTCTCTGACCGAATACGTAAAAAAAATCTGACCTTAATTTTTACCCAAATTATCCTTTAAAATACGTTAATCATAGACACCGCTCGAGAAAGCGGTGACCTAGTAACCTACATATTGCAAAGGAACACCGCCTCTCAGTCGGCACACCGCAAAGGCACGCCGCGCCGCAAACGCTCGCTTTTTTCCAATGAATCATGCCGCCTAAGGCCTGGTACACATTGGGTGCTCTGCACTGCGCTGTGCGCGGGTTGATAGCGTCGTAGATACATCGCTTTCGGCACGGCGTTCAGCGAGCGTTAAGTAGGATGAGCATTTCTAGCTCAGTTCGAAAATGGATGTCGAAGTGATTACTTGTGTGTTTTCATATCCCAAATAGCTGGTCGCTTATGGATTTCGTCAATAAAGAAATGAGTATCGAAATGTTCGGTCTCCATTTTCAACGTGCTAATGTACTCTACTCTACTCCAAAGCGCGCGATTAAATGTACAACAAGATGGTGGCTCATGTATCTCGAAGCGCGCAGCTGACGCCCGCGTAATGCGCGTTCGTATGAAAATATGTGAACGCGCGTTTGACGCACGCTTGACCAGAAGCGCGCGCTTGCATGTGTACACTTCAATAGAACTCCTGATTCTCAAAACTCGTGTTAGTAAAGCGCCCGTTTGAAAGCGCCCAATGTGTACCCGGCCTAAAAGTCGCACCGCTTTGTCGGCACGTCGCAAGGACACGCCGCAAACGCTCGCCTTTTTCTAGGGATGTTCGAACCAGGTATCGACTTGCTTTGATACGATTTTTTGGATCAATCCGGATCGAATCAAATATTTGAAGATAAAAAACATTTTGTATTCTTTACCTAATCCGAACTCAAAATTTCGATTTCAATTCTATCCACCTTTAAGTATCGATCCGCCAATACTTTCCCTACATTTATTTTGTTTACCTCTAATTTAAAACTACTACTATCTCCATATTTCGATCCGATCCTCCTTACTGCATTGATCCGCCAATAACGAAGTAGATATTTTGTTTAGCTCTAAGTTTAAAACAATTAGCCAACTCCATATTTCGATCCGAGCCACGTGTCATGTGTATCGTCTGTCAATTAATAGTATTTTGTCTAACTCTAAGGTTAAAACAATTACTTTACTTCATAATTATGAAATCTGTAAGGAGGATCGAATTAAAATAATTATGTTAATTCGATCCTCTTTACAGATTTGTCAAATAATCGATCAGCTAATATTATCTGGCTAAGTATTTTTGTTTACCTTTTCTAAATTTGAAACATTACATATCTCCTTAATTCGGTCCGAATGATCCGATCCAACTTACATAAGTTTCGATCCGCCTGTGGATCGATTGTCATTGTATCGATACAAAACAAAAGCGAACTTGCATCATATTGACATGTCATTCTCTAATCATCTATTACGCACTTGCGAAGTGAAGTGAGTTTCGAACTTGAACTTCAATTTTGAAACTCCGCTGTCAAGTTACAAAACAGAATAGCCTTGCTGATAACGTGAGGTCAACGCTCTGCTAAGGCGTCCACACGTTTTGAGATTTTTTGTATTTAGTTTGATATTATTATCTCTGTGATTTATGGATTATTTTATTATTTCTTTGTTTATTCGGTCAGAGAATCACGAGGAGAAGCGGGGGGTGAAATATTTATTAACATCTTTTGACCACGCTGTATAATTATAATTATGTATTACATACGACATGTATGTATGATATAATATGATATATAATTATGTATTACATGACGACCCATGTGGCGCAATGGTTACCATGCAGGATCGCCGCACCAAGGGTCCTGGGTTCGATTCCCAGCGAGGCGGAAATTTGAATGATGAGTTTGAATTTCTGTTCTCGGTCTGGGTGTGAATGTCCCTTGTCTAGTGTGTTGTCCATGGCACCCACGACATAGGGAATCCTAGTGTGGGGCTATGAGAGTGAAGCGTTATTTATTTATTTATTTATTTATTTATTTATACCTTTGTAAAAAGTACAATAAGGAATGTAGTAAGTCTTTAAATACCCGATAATGCTGATAATAGATTTTTAAATAACGGGATATATGATAATATTATACGAGTTCTTATAGGTAATTACGTATAGCGGGGTGTTGGACTATTTTGGTTTGGGACGATTACTACTTTTTCCGCACATTTTTGACGTGATAAAATCGATGAACACGGGCTGCATGCACGAAAAAGTGTCCCGTTCCGCGAGCGAGAGAGCGGCAAAAGCGAGAGAGAGAGGCACGATCGGCTACGATCGGTGTATCGTAGCCGATGCCGTAGGCGATCGTAGTTGAGTGGAGCGGAGCGGGGCGGAGCGGAGCGGAGTGGAGCAGAGCGGGGCGGAGCTTTGTCGTGACGTTGTCACGTTAAACTACCGTCCATAAACCGACTTTACAGACAACCATTTTTTTACCCATTTCAAAGTTTTCATACTTAATGAGGTAATGGTATCTATAATGATACATATTTGGCATATGCATATTAAATACGAGTAACCGCCCTCGCTTTGCTTCGGTTTTCTTATTTTTTTACACCTTGGGTTACATTATTGGAGTTTTATTAAGGATCCCTAATTTTTTTGCAAATATAATGTAGCCTATGTTACTCGGGGATAGTGTAGCTTCCCAACAGTGAAAGAATTTTTCAAATCGGTTCAGTAGTTTCGGAGCCTATTCAATGCAAACAAAAAATCAAATCTTTCCTCTTTATATATTAGTATAGATCAATCGAAGTGCCTGGATATATTAAAAATGACATTCAGAGATTGATCAGTTGAAATTATAGAAAATCCAAGTAAAAAAATCATGATAATGTTCCTACTACATACTACTATAGCTATAAATATAGGTACTTTTTACCCGACTGCAAAGGGGGCGTCCATAATAATTACGTGAGGTGTTTTTTTAAATTTTCTGTCCCTCCCTCCCCCCTGGTGAGATGTTGTGAGATTTTATTCAACCCCCTCCCCCATCCCCCAATCTCACGTGAGATTTTTCAAAATGTGGGTTTCTTACATAAACGCGTTGGATTGTTATTGTAAAAAGAAAAAAAAAATTGCTTCGTGCTTATATTTACGACTAGTTAAGACTAGTAATCAATGCTGAGAGTTTAATTATAAGTGTAATAAAAATTTAACTTAAGCATGTACATACAATCTGGAAATTAAATGGACCAAAATAGTATTTTTTTTTTGTTTCAATCAGAAAAAAAAGCGGCCAAGTGCGAGTCGGACTCGCCCATGAAGGATTCCGTAGCAGCAAGTAACATAATATAAAAGTTCTTGTACTTCATTGTAACTTTGATCAATGTTTTTTGCGGTTTACGATTTACGACGTATTTAAAAAAAACTACTTACTAGATCTCGTTCAAATCAAATTTCGTTGGAAGTTTGCACGGTAATGTACATCATATATTACTTTTAGTTTTATCATTCTCTTATTTTAGAAGTTACAGTGACACACATTTTACCACTTTGGAAGTGTCTCTCGCGCAAACTATTCAATTTAGAAAAAAATATATTAGAAACCTCAATATCATTTTTGAAGACCTATCCATAGATACCCCACACGTATGGGTTTGATGAAAAAATTTTTTTTGAGTTTCAGTTCTATGTATGGGGAACCCCCAAAATTTATTGTTTTTTTTTTTAATTTTTGTGTGAAAATCTTAACGCGGTTTACGGTATACATCTACTGACCAAGTTTCAACAGTATAATTCTTATACTTTCGGAGAAAAGTGGCTGTGACATACGGACGGACAGACAGACAGACAGACATGACGAATTTATAAGGGTTCCGTTTTTTGCCATTTGGCTACGGAACTAAAAATTGCGTGATATTTGCCGAGACCCCCCCTCTCTCCAACGTAAGATTAGATGAGATTTGACTCGACCCCCTCCCCCACTTAAACATCTCACGTAATGTATGGACGCCCCCAAAGGAAGCGTTATGCTTTTCGCGCGTATCTTGTATGCATCCATGTAATATTCTTTATTACTTCATATCTTCCACACCGCTGAACGGATTTATCGTTAGATTAGTCTTGATAACCCAAGTGGTCTTAGATAAGTGAAATTAATAAACAACACAATATATAATGGCTGTGAGATGCCATTGTTTGAATTATCAAAAAAAATGGAATAATGCAATATGGGTATCAAATTAAAGAGCTCATGTTAAGGATTTCAAAAAGGTATATCATGATAGCTGTTTTGATGGCAGGCGGGTTTTTTATTTTTAACCGACTTCAAATAAGGAGGAGTTATTCGACAGTATTTTTTTATGTTTGTTACCTCAGAACTTTCGACTGGGTGAACCGATTTTGATGATTCTTTTTTTGATCGAAAGCTGGTGCTTGTCATGTGGTGCCACTTTGAGCGAGATCTGACGAGTAGTTTGTGAGTTATCCCTAATTTTGAAGTCGGTTCTTTTTTGTCAAGAATTATTAAATTTATACTACTTTATTGAATTAAATGAATTATTACTTTTAAAAACTCTCAGTCTTATTGGGGAGGCTTAGAGTACTAACCCCAATGCCACGCCAGATGGGTGCCGTAAGAGGCGACTAAATCCGATCCGCTCGTGGTAGGGCCCCTCGAGGGATTGTATTGGTAATACTTACTGATTTTAATTGTTAATGAATACCATTATTACTATTATTGTTTTTCCATGGGGTTCGCCTGGATGGCTACCAGCCTTGAGCCTTCAGGCTGGGGAGCTTGAAAGGCGGTTCTTTCTTTCTTTTCCTTCTCTCTTTCTTAGCCGGCAATGCATCGGTGATGCCTTTGGTGTTGCTGATGTCCATAGGCAACGATAGCCACTTACCATCAGGTGGATCGTCAGCTCGTTTGCCGGTTATTTCCATAAAAAAAACTTTGCTTGCTTTTTTATGGAGGCCCTCGGGTGGTTTGTGGTTGACACTCGGGTTGGCCACTAACCCCTCCACCAATCCGCACTGGAGCAGCGTGGTGGAGTATGCTCTAGGCCTCCTCAAGAGGAGAGACCCGTGCCCAGTAGTGGGCCATTAATGGGTTGAAGCCAATAAATCTAAATTAATTAATTAAAAAATTCGTTTCGAAACCACTCTACCGCGGGAAAAGCCACGGGCAAAAACTAGTGTAATATAATGTTATGTTAATGCCTAGGATGTGTTCCTGTTATGTCAAATACATCTAGTATTTGATGAGCTCTTTGTAATTTACGGCTAATGAAGACACATAGGTACTTTCTACGGTTTTACGTAGCAACACGATACATTACTTATTTTCGTTTAGCACCTTTAAAAAGTGCCTATTAATAATCCCGGACCTAAAAAAAGACAACTTGTGTAAGTAAAAAAAGACGGACGTAATCCCAACAACAAATTCAGTGAAGCAAAAAAAGCAAAGCACACATTGACACTTCACTGCTTCAATCGCGAATCAAAAATTACGCACACATGGTAAGCGGGCGGCCATTGCTATGCTTCACTCTCGATTAGACGAGGTTACGTCCGTCTTTTTTTCAGGTCCGTGCAGATTAGCAGATTCTTGAAAGTCTTAGGCATCTGTCACATGAATATCTGACTTGTTTGGGAATTGAAGTCTGAATCCGGGGCATCTCGATTCATAGGGTTGTAATATTTGTAATGTAATGTACCTTGGTAGTTATAATGGGTTGTGTAAGTTGTGTAACTCAATACAACTTTGTATTAAATAATTAGCGATAAATCGATATCAATTAAAAACATATAAACGTTTCATGTGTTTATCGCATATTATGTTCCACAATGTACGCAAATCTATATTGTATATTTGCGATAATTGTTGGGGTTATCATAAACAACAGATTAAGTAACACGATACTCGCTTGGTGACACGTTTTCATCCTATGATATTCCAGTTCCTCATTAATTTAGCAATCGTGCTCTACAATGTGTTTATTTTATTAATGTTTCTCGAGCATTTTCTGCATCTACTTATAATTTGTTTCCCTCGTAACACAACAATTTAGTAGACACCTTATGTTCAAAGACTAGCAAATGCTTAAAAAATTCGCTATGAAATTTTCTGAATGAACAATGAATGTGAAAATTGTGAGAAGCCTACAGATAATAAGGCTGCAACTTGTTAGACACAGCGCAATTTATTTAGTAGAAAATATATCGCATGCAAATTTAATCAGTCAATGGATTCAATGGCAATATTTGCGAGTAAATTGGGCAGCCTTAGGTAACTTATTAGAAAATCACTTACTTTCTAGACAATTCTGGGATGGTCAAGCGGCTGGAATCATTCCTGCTGACTTGCAAGGATCGACGCGGCGCCACATTTGGTATGTCCAGGAAATCTGTGTCTATAATAAAAAAATCTAACCTATAGCTACGTAAGACTGACATAATAAAATGAACTCTGCTCTGGCGACTTTATAATGCCGCTGAACTCTTTTTAGGATACAAACAAAATGTTCATTAATTGTTCAACGTCCTCGCACAAATCAAGGAAAAACAAAAATCCTTAAATGACTCAATTAGCTTATTATGTTTTTTTAAGACTATGTACCTGTATCTAAGGTAATTGTTATTTTAAAATGATTTAACATAAAAGTAGGTAATTTATGTTGAAATATATGATGTAAGTAGTCGACATTAGGTACTTACTAATGTTCCATGAATTATTTTATTTCTGGAGAAGAGCTTAGGTAAGCCTAGGCGTTACAAAACATAATTATGTAGGTAGGTACCTACAATAGACAGAATACAATCTTCCATGCGGAATAACCTTTGACGTTACAACCTTTGCATAACTTGGCTTCTGTAGACCTATGCATATAGACGTGTTAACCTATTAGTTGCATAGTCTATTATCTATTCTGTGGCGATATTTCAAACACGTTAGTAGTTTTAGTACGTACGAGTAACCGCCCTCGCTTTGCTTCGGTTTTCTTATTTTTTTACACCTTGGGTTATATTATTGGAGTTTTATTAAGGATCCCTAATTTTTTTGAAAATATAATATAGCCTATGTTACTCGGGGATAGTGTAGCTTCCCAACCGTGAAAGAATTTTTCAAATCGGTTCAGTAGTTTCGGAGCCTATTCAATGCAAACAAAAAATCAAATCTTTCCTCTTTATATATTAGTATAGATAACAGTCCATAACCTTACCCGTAACCTAAAGATACTTATTTATCTAAATAAATTATCTAAATGTACATAAATAGGTTTCTCCACACTCAGGTCGAAGTTAGCTTCTAATAGGCTCAAAGTGATCATCATTAAAATTGACTTCATTCTTTTTCTTTTCTCTTTATTGGCCGGCAACGCATCAGTTTTGTCTTTGGTGTTGTTGGCGTCCATGGGCGACGATAGCCACTTAGTGGATTCTTGTTTGCCCGCTTTTTTCATGAAAAGAAATAAATACCTTCAATAACAATATTACAAAGGCCGGTGTCCGACACGGAGCGCCCCCGTGTCCTCAAGTTGCTGTTGTTCTTCCTGAAGTTGCTCAGACGGCGCATTACCGAAAATCTTAGAAGCCGATTGAATCTAAACGTAAAGAAGATTGATACATAATAACAAAACAGTTCTTAAGGTATACAACCATATTATGAAACTTTCCGGCTGACAATGTCTATTCTCCTAGAACGTCTAATAGGTATGCTAAAGAATCCAGTGTCTTATTAGGCCCAGTCCCATAAAATTGGTGTAACCTACGAGCGCGGAGGAAAAAAACGCTCAGTTTTCGTCTGTTTCCGAAGAATCTTTGAAAATTTCGTGAAATTTAAATTGGGTTCAAAGTTATTAGAAAATGACCTCTCTATGGCGGTAAAATACTGTTAAAGCTTGAATAACAATCATTTTAAATCCTTTTAGATTGATAAATAATAAATTGCATCCTAATAATTTGAAAAAATATTAGTTATATACCTAGGTACGAATTATCTATAATCTACAAATGTAACAAAATGATATGGTTTATGTTACTTATATTTAAACACAATTTAATAATGTGTGTTACTCAGACTGAAGTCACAAATGTGATCAAACTTACTTTAGATAGATGGTTGCATTACATTAAAAAACAAGTTAAATAAAAAGATATCGAATAACTATCTACAAATTCTAAAAACAGAAATGTCTAGCTCAATACTATAAAAACGTTATGTTTACCTTTTCAACGGCGTGTCATTTTCTGCGAAGCTAGACGATGTAGTGTCGTCACTACTACTGGAAGTCACTTGAAACCCCTGATAGCTAATACTTCGACGTACATCCATTTTACGATACATAATATAGAACAAGTTATCACTTATCAATCTCGAGATGAACACAATTGGCTTATATCTAAAGCCGATTCTTACGTGCGTTCTAGTTGTTGTTCTTTAGGAAACTAAATTTCGGGAAAATATCAACGAAACATCTAGCGGTTAGATTACTACGTATATTTTGTCACTGGATGCTAAAATTAAACCGCGTGGACAACAAATGCGCCCGCGGCGCTTGCCAGCCTTTCATAAGAGCGTTTGACTCATCAGCAATTAGCTGAGATTGAAAAATCCGCTTTCATTATTCTCTGATCGACGTCCTTCATAGACATGTAGATAATTTGTAACTGTGTGTACCATTATGTGTGTAGTTCGCTCTATGAAGAAACATCTCCATCATTACATAGGTATGCGATGTAAAAATCTACGTTTTGCACTGAACAGGTTTCATTGAAAATTGAATTCCGTAGCGTCGCGGCCGGTTTCGCAACCACTTATGAATGAAATTAATAATAGCAGTGAGTGAGTGTTACATATTGCCGAATGCGTAAACGATTCGTATTGTTAACGAGTTACTGGCTGAATCTGATTTCATAAAGTGGATATTAATGAAGTAACTCTTGGTAGTTGATTTCAAGCATGTTTTCCTCCTGGTCTGAAATAATAATAATAACTCCTTGGGAGTTTTTTGCTGTTTGCACTCACAGTAAGAATTTATTGAAGCGATGACATACTTATTTTAATTTTCACACCTTGGAATACAATTTAATTTTCCTTCTAGTTTGCTGGTTATTTTATTTTCCATAAAAATAAATGTTGTCCATACTCGGTTTTGAGTTTATTATTTATTTAACTTTGTTTGGTCCTTGGTTGGTATGAAGTATGAACGTTGCTCTCCCGAACGCGGGGTCCCGAGTTCAAGTCCTGCACACACCTCTAATTTTTAAAAAGTTATGCGCGTATTACAAGTTTATTATTTATACTTGCTTCTTTGCTTTCTTACTTCTAGTCTTACTTACTTATCACTTACCTACTTGGATGAGAAAAAAGGAAAACATCGTGAAGAAACATGCGCATCTTCATAATCATAGAAGTCTGCCAATCCGCACTTGACCAGCGTCCAGGGACTTAGCTACCGCCGTATCAATTATATGGGGCCCTCAGCGTACAGGAGCCCCCACTATCACTCCCAAAAAAAAGCTCGCCAGCGGCCCACGGCCGCTACAATTGGCACTTCTTTTATATTTGACTCACATTGTGAGAGAAGACCTGCTCAGCATTGATAGTTATGGGTTGCAATGAGTATGAACCTAACAATTTTTTTTTTTCAAATCTTTACGAACTTTTTGAATCATGGTAGGTAATAAATTGAAGATAAAAAAAATTACGGCGGGCAAAACCTACGCAATTACCTTATACAATGCGGATACTTGGCAAATATTATAACGTATGTATTGGTGCACTCGACTTTAATCACTTAATTTACCCAAGGAGTGTTAAGTATGCACCCAGGTGAAGTATACTAAATCAGTAAATATAATTCACCTAGAAGATTAAAGTGATTATTTAAGTTCCAAAACTGTTAACCTGATTTCATTCTAGGCCACGACAATGAAAACGCGCTATGACCCTGTCGACAAATTATATTAATAATCTATACTTTAGTACGAGCTTACCGCTGCTTACTTACGGCTGCAATTAATATGAATAATTAAGTTATGTATGCTTAGGTTATCTATATATATAAAATTGAAAAGCGACACACCGCTGATTAAACAAAAAATCTCAGAAACTGCCGAACCGATTAAGATGAAATTTGGTAGGTAGATAGTTCCTGCTAAGGAGACGTCCACTAAGAACGGATTTTTGGAAATTCATCCCCTAAGGGGTACAAATAAGGGTTAGAAATCATTTTCATACAAACCAACTTCGTCAGTTTTAGAGTTATAAATATGAAAATTTTTATGTTAGTTTATAGTAATAAACGAAAGTTAACTTTAACACATTTTTTTGGAAAATCATCCCTTAAAGGGTTAATTTCTTCAATTTAACTTAGTACGCAACTTCGTCATTTTTGAAGTTAAAAACATGAAAATTTATATATTAGTTCAAAATTAGAAACAAAATTTAAGGGTTATGTGTTTTTTTGGAAAATCAACCCCTAAAGGGTCGAATAAGGTAGTTCAAGTTTGTATGGGAACTTCGTCAGTTTTGAAGTTAGAAGGGTGAAAATTTATATATAAGCTTATAGTTAGACACAAAAAATAACTGTATCACTGTTTTCTCGAAATTCATCCCCTAAAAATAGGGGTTGGAAGTCTTTTACATATAAATCAGCTTCGTCAGTTTTAGAGTTATAAGTATGAATTTTTTTATGTATGTTTATAGTAATAAACAAAAGTTAACTTCAACACATTTTTTTGGAAAATCATCCCTTAGAGGGTTAATTTCTTCAATTTAACATAGTACGCAACTTTGTCATTTTTGAAGTTAAAAACATGAAAATTTATATATTAGTTCAAAATTAGAAACAAAATTTAAGGGTTATGTGTTTTTTGGAAAATCAACCCCTAAAGGGTTGAATAAGGTTGTGCAAGTAGTATGGCAACTTCGTCAGTTTTAAAGTAAGAAGGGTGAAAATTTGTATATAAGTTTATAGTTGGACACAAAAAATAACTGTATCACGGCTTTCTCGAAATTCATCCCCTAAAAATAGGGGTTGAAATTCAATTTAAGGTACATACAAATCAACTTCGTCAGTTTTAGAGTTATAAATATGAATTTTTTATGTAAGTTTATAGTAATAAACAAAAGTTAACTATAACAAGTTTTTTTGAAAATCATCCCTTAAAGGGTTAATTTAATGGATGGTACTTAGTAGGCAACTTCGTCATTTTTCAAGTTAAAAACATGAAAATTTACATATTAGCTCCAGACTAGAAACAAAATTTGTAAGTATGTATTATGTTTATTTGGAAAATCATCCCCTAAAGGGTTAATTAAGACAGCGCAAATTAGTATGGCAACTTCGTCAGTTTTGAAATAAGAAGGGTGAAATTTTGTATAAAAGCTTATAGTTAGACACAAAAAATATCTGTATCACTGTTTTATCGAAATTCATCCCCTACAAATAGGGGTTGGAGGTCATTTTCATACAAACCAACTTCTTTAGTTTTTGAGTTGTAAATATGAATTTTTTTATGTAAGTTTATAGTAATAAACAGAAATTAAGTTTAACACATTTTTTTGGAAAATCATCCCTTAAAGAGTTAATTTAATGGATGGTACTTAGTAGGCAACTTCGTAATTTTTGAAGTTAAAAACATGAAAATTTACATATTAGCTCCAGTTTAGAAACAAAGTTTGTAAGTATTATGTTTTTTGGAAAATCATCCCGTAAAGGGTTAATTAAGACGGCGCAATTTAGTATGGTAACTTCGTCATTTTTGAAGTAAGAAGGGTAAAAATTTGTATATAAGCTTATAATTAGACACAAAAAATAACTGTACCACTGTTTTCTCGAAATTCATCCCCTAAAAATAGGGGTTGGAAGTCATTTACATACAAATCAACTTCGTCAGTTTTAGAGTTATAAATATGATATTTTTTTATGTAAGTTTATTGTTATTAACTTTAAAATTTAGCTGAAAATCATCCCTTAAAGGGCTAATTTAGGGGATGGAACTTACTACGCAACTTCGTCATTTTTGAAGTTAAAAACATAACAAATTATGTATTAGCTCAAGATTAGAAAGAATCAGTAATGTGTTTTTTTTTTTTGGAAAATCCTCCCCTGAAGGGTTAATTAATTAGGAAGTGCAAGTTAGTATGGCAACTTCGTCAGTTTTGAAGTAAAAAACTTGAAAATTTATATATTAGTTCAAGATTGGAAAGAGAATTTAAAAATTATGTTTTTTTTTTTGGAAAATCAACCCCCAAAGGGTTGAATAAGCTTATGCAAGTTGGTATGGCAACTTCGTCAGTTTTGAAGTAAGAAGGGTGAAAATTTGTATATAAGCTTATAGTTAGACAGAAAAAATAACTGTACCACTGTTTTCTCGAAATTCATCCCCTAAGAGGTAAATAAAGAGGTTGCAAGTTTTTCCAGAACTTTTTCAATTTCAAACTCAGAAATATGAAAATTAATATGTAAGCTTATAGTGAGAAACAAAAAATTTGTGTAGAGGACTTTACGGACGGGAGCGGGAGGTAAGGGGAAGCGAGAGAGGGACCGAGAATGGGAGAGGGAGAGGGACAGAGAGCGGGAGAGAGAGAGGGAGAGGGAGAGGGACAGAAAGCGGGAGAGGGCCCGAGAGCGGGAGAGAGAGAGGGACAGGGGGCGGGAGAGGGAGAGGGACGGGAAGCGGGATAGGGCCCGGGAGCGGGATAGGGAGAGGGACAGGGAGCGGGAGAGGGAGAGAAAAGGACAGGGGTATTATTGTCTGTTTGTCTGTCCGGGCATCACAGGAAAACCCTTGAACTGATTTCGACGGAAATTAGTTAAGTTATTCCTTATACTTTGGATCACGTTTTAAAAAACTTTTCATCGCGATGAAATTAAAAGTTTTCCCGGGAAACAAGATGAAACTTAGTATGGAATATTTTTAAAATACCAACGTCTTGCTTTAAATTTGAAACAAACGTTCTTCATTTAATTGATGGAATACATATTGTTTTCGAGTTTTTCAAAATTTTTCATGGAAAAGAAAAACAAATTAATGTTAATGTTGTTTATTTTTCAAAATCCGTACCCGGAGGAATGATTTGTGATTGTATCGTAGGTTTCAGTATATAAATTCCAAAAATATAAGTACTTCAATATAAATTAACCTGTTTTTAAATTTTCATCTGCAAGGGGTACAAATATGATAAGCATAAATTCCGCATGCGAAGCTGCGGGCAACAGCTAGTATTATAATAAAATAGGTAACTATTATAGTATTATAGAATCTTACCAAAATTATGATTGCGGTCATGAATTTTAAATTAGTCTATGAAAAATGTGTTGCAAAAGTATCGTAGTGTTTAAATACTCTGTGAAAAGTATGGAAAAGTTGGTTTTCTTATCCAGAGGTGCCTCTTTTGATTCTTTATCATGGAAAGATTAAAGTAACCGTTAGTGACTCTGAGTTGGGGCGAACCAAATTATAACCGGCAAAATAATACCGTTAAATAAAACAAACGAATGTATTTATTTTTTTATTATTAAAAAAACAATTTATGATTAAAACTTACAACATAGTAGGTAAAAGATAATTAAGATACTACACATTGCAGTAAATCGCCTAGTCTATCCTCTACAAAGAAACTTGTTCCGTATACTAACATATATAATACATGGACTAAATAAAACAATTTAATCCTCGTATTTCATGTTGAATCAAAGTAACATCGGTAAAAAGAAAAAACGGTATTTTATATGCACTGCTTTACAATATATAAGAGTATACAATAATATTGTATGGAAAATGATCTAGACCTCATTCATAGTAATATTAACAAAATTACTTCATTTAACTTTACTATAAAGTAACTATGATAATATTATTTTAGAAGATGCATTATACATAATATACCTAAAGTTTTCGTTTGATATAAAGCATCACAAATATATGCATATCATGACCTAATTTCAAAAAGTTATATCAAAATTCAACAGTCGTAACAAAATGAAATATTCTTTATTATATTACTAATAATTTAAATATGGAAGTTGGACGTTTCGGAAGAAGATTAACTATCTAAATATTTAACTTGTTAAGACACTACTTAAGATTTTTTATAGACAGTTTTACTTCAAATAACAAGCTTACTAAAAAAACATTAAGTTCAATTACATAAACTATAAAAATTACGTTTTCCAAAATATTTTCTTCCGCAGCTTTCAAAATATCTTGATTTCAGTAGTATGGTCTTCTTGGGTTATTCTGAACAATACAAAAAAATATATATTGTTTCACTTTAACTGTTGCAGAAGTTTATTAAAACATAATATATGGAATTTATCAAACTATAAGTTATAAGCATTTTTTTTTGTTATGTTTAAAATCCTTTAAAATTAATTTTTTGTCGACCCTGTAGCTTAGTTGGTAGCGATCCTGCCTACGAAGCGAGGGATCCCAGGTTCGATCCCGGCCGGGGCAGATATTTATGTGACAAATAAATACTTGTACTCGGGTCATGGGTGTTATTGTGATGTGTTATATGTGTCGTCCATGCCACCCGCGACACAGGTGAAAACCTACTGCGGGGTATGAGTGTGTAAGCGTTAAAAAAAAATTTTTTTTTCTTAAAAAGCTTACTAACGAGTACACGGCTAAATTCATACCCTATATCGCTCACCTAGTAATACAACGGCACATCTACGTTTGTCATATTTTACAAAAGCGAATTTCAAAAATTATATAAAAATGTTTAAAATTAATTTATGGGTTCTTTTTACGTTTCTTACAGATTGTATGGGTTTGGTTACTAGTATAGACATTAATACATATTTACCACTATGTAGATTATGAACTTTTAAACACGTATACCATATAAACTAAATTTCGCATTTTTTGCAGATGTGCCATTATATTACTAGGTGAGCGATATGATCTTTATATTTTTTTTCTGACTTCAAAAACAAGAGTTAGTTCTCAATTCAGTTGCAATTTTCAACCGATTTGGAAAATAATTCTTTTTTTTTACTTGAAATGACATACTCCAACATTGGTCCCATATTAATTAAAGTTCGGACAGTACTTTGTTAAAGTCGATTACTTTTTTTGAAAAATGTATATGACTATTTCATAAATTAAATTCAGTACAGATAGTATTGCAATGTGTTATAGGGACACGAGAATCTTACCAGAGGATTAGGTCTGAAACGGTAGGCCAGCATCATGCGCTTCCTGTATGCATCAAACTCATCGTCTTCAGCCAACACCACGTCCGATGTGGACGATCCCAGGCCAAGGTTTTGCACCGGTTGTTTAGCCCTGAGAGTAAGTTATGTAAATATATTTGAAATGTCCTAAAAGATGCTAAAAATCAAACTTAAATGATTTCATATCAGGTACATTTTTTACTTAAATATATTGGAATGTACCAAACGTGGTCACCGTCGCCTATAGACATGATCAACACCGGAAGAATCACCCATGTAATGCCAGCTCTAAAGGAGTACTCTTATTACACCTTTTAAAGAATACCATGACATAGCACTCCAGGAATACCTCAGAAGGAAGCTAGCCAGTGGCGTAGCGTGGGAGGGGCGGGGGGGCGGCATGGCCCCGGGCGGCAGATGAAGAGAGGGCGGTAAGCCACTCGATAAAAAAAATGTAAGTATTAAAATTAATTATTTTTAATTTAAATTTTAATGTTAATTGTGTTCATTGTGTTATGAAAAAAAAAAAACAAAAGTGCATTTTTAATTAATAAAAAAAATATTTTAAATAATATAAATTTTCGGTCGGACCCGGGCGGCGGGAGCCCACGCTACGCCACTGAAGCTAGCAACTGCATTGTAAATTAGCAAGATATGATTTGATTATTTATAACCATCTACACATAACCAGTCTACTGTTTCTTTGTTTATTATAATCTGTGGTTTTCACTTACTTATTGACAGGTTCCACAATGCCGGTGCCCTCAGCTCCGAGCCCTTCGCCCTCGGTCCAGCCCAGCTTTTGCAGCATTTTGAAACCTTTAACAAAATGCTTATTTTATTACACTTACAGATTTTTGGAGTTTCATTCAATGACGCGACACCAACACACCAAGAGCAAAATTCCGACTACCTACACAAACCTACTTGTTTTTTTTATCATTAGTATATTTGCAAATTAATTTGCAATTTAATAACTGCAGGAAAGATTTTATCTATACTAATATATAAAGAGGAAAGATTTGATTTTTTGTTTGCATTGAATTGGCTCCGAAACTACTGAACCGATTTGAAAAATTCTTTCACTGTTGGGAAGCTCCACTATCCCCGAGTAACATAGGCTATATTATATTTTCAAAAAAATTAGGGATCCCTAATAAAACTCCAATAGTGTAACCGAAGGTGTAAAAAAATAAGAAAACAGAAGCAAAGCGAGGGCGGTTACTCGTTAATAATATTTTAATAACTGAAGACACAAAGTCCTTAAAACTTTGCCAATGAAATATTCAAAAATTGACAATGTATGTATGAAGTTATAATCATACATACCAACATTATCCTCTTTCAGTTTAAACTCCTTGTAGTCACTAAAGTCTGGTTCCTTGCCACTCTTTACTGCTGAATATTTTTCCATGAATCTGCAATGTCGACATTATTTCAATAACATTACCTTTTAAGTATATTCTAAGATATTAAAATAAAAATACGAAAAAAATTTACATGAAACAATAAAATACAAATAGAAAAATAACAAATACAGCACAGATTCAATCAAACAACTTACTTTTTCAACTCCTCTGGTGGTAGGAAGTCTCCGATGTGATGTTTACCCGCCGCTTGCTTCGTGAGCTCGTCGGCCCATTTCTCTGTAGCGTTCATCTCCTTTGCACGCAGCCTGAAGAGAGTATTAAAACGATTACACTTTGTCCCTCGTTAACTGTAATCAATACAGCTGTAAACATTGTATTATAAAGGAGACAATAATACGCCGAGAATTGTCCCTCATCTATGAAGGCCATAAAGTTTATGGCCTTTTTTACGCAATAAATTAATGGTTCTAATTTATAACAACCATTGCCATGAACCATTTCGATAGACAAGGATTTAGATTTTTTGATTTTCGGATAAAATCGGTCCATTCGTTCAGAAGCTACAACGTCACAGACTGACACGTACACAGATATACAGAGAAAGTCATAGAGGTGTACACGTCAAACTTCGAACACCTTTCTTTTGGCGTGAAGGTAAAAAATCAAGGTAAAAGTGCTCAGTATAACTGTATAATAATATAACTGTGACTGAAGTTAAGACCGTAAGTAAATAAATCACTTAAATACATATGTAATGGTGGTGTAGGGGTCCACCATTAACAGACTCCAATAAGAATAATTCAGAAGGTTTTGGAATGAAACAACTGATCTTGATTGCGTTCTATGTGCAAGCGAATGGGAATGTTTTATTTGAGCACCCCTGCCTATATTTATATGCCTGGCTAAACTTACAATTGACCAATAGCAATTAATTTTATTTTCTTAACCAATTATAATACATAAATTTTGTCCAATGAGATTAAAATAATAATAATATTATTAAAACATTATGTACATCGTTAATAACAGACGAAACGCATAATAGTTCTGTCGCGCTCTAACCGACGATGGGCCGGTCGCCGGGCGGTCGTGCAGATTCGTGTGCGGCCTCTCGCAGATGCTCCGCCGGACGGTCTTATAAAAGCGCGCAGGACAGCGCGCGCGCACACTCGGCGGGCGGCGACGGCGCGGAACACATCTCCGGAACAGCAAGAAGAACTCGGAAGAAGCGACTGCGGCGTTGAAGAAACTTGCTCGAAGATGGTCGTCGGATGCATGAAGATTAATTGAAGATAGTCTGCGTGTGAAGACGATGCGGCGCTGATGATATTTGCGGCTGTTTCATGTTTCTAAACGGAGACGTTATACGTTGAATTATCTCGCTTCAATATGCAGCTCGCAGTATCTCAGTAGCCGGGGGTAGATAGGAAATAAATATTTTCTTCAGACCTTCGCCTTCTGCGTTATAATAGTAGCAGGGTGTATATTATTTATTTACCCTTATTTGGCTGCTACATCACTCTCCCCCTAGCGAAAGCGTACCGGAGGCTTGACGACTCGCCCATGTCTTGTAGTTTTCAATATAGGTTTGATATGGGTTGATGTTGTAGATGATGGGTTTTCAATCTTCCTCGCTGGTTGTTGAGGTGATAATGATGATGATGAGTCCTCTAAAGTATCCTCGTCAATAATATAGGCAGGCTTTAGTCGATCGATTGATATTACAGTAGATTTCCTTCCGGGTACTTGTAATTTAAAAGTCTTGCTATCTCGCTCTAAGACTTTATAAGGTCCATCGTAGGTAGGTTGAAATTGTTTTTTCACCGCGTCGTTTCTTACGAAGACTTGTTTGCATGTTTTCAAATCTTGATGAATGAATATAGATTTCTTGTTTTCATGTGATGATATGCGTTGCGACGATAAGACATTGTTTATCGATTCTTGTAGTTGAGTTACAAAATCGTAATTCATTTCTTGATTGTTTGACGATGTTGAAGTGAAAAAGTCACACGGTAGTCTTATGCTGCGGCCGCACGGACGTTAAAAAAGAACGGACATAACCTTGTCTAATCAAGAGTGAAGCATAGTAATGGCCGATCGCTTACTACGTGTGCGTAATTTTGGGGTTACCACAATATGAACATTTCCCCATTTTTTCTTTATGTAGTAGTAAAATCTAAACACTAAATGTATTACTTACTGAATAACATTCACATTAACACATTAACACATTAAGTAGATAACTAAATTTTAAGTAAATTAATACGTTAAACGAACAATTTAGTAGTTAAAATTTAGTACGCAAGTAAACAAAAAAAAGATTTCTATTTTTCTGTTAAGTAGGTGGGCGGGGCTTATCACTTAACATGGTTGGACAGACACTTTTTAGTTAAAATTTAGTAATTAACTAGGCTGTGAAGAATTGTATGAACTAAAGAGCTTTACTAAATTATTACGTTTAGACGCGCACTAAAAATTATTCACTTAAAATTTAGTTATCTACTTAAATACTTAATGCATGTAAATCGAAAATAACACATTCAACATTCAATAAAAGCAAATTATTATATTTGATGAGATTAATGAATTTTATTAATTGACAACAGATTAAATACACTGGTTTACCCACTTCACATATAGGAGAGGTAGCTAAAAATTTTTTTTTCAAATTTTGTTCTACCATTATCTTAACGTAATTAATATACCTTAATCTATACCAAATTTCAGCTTTCTAATATTGTTAGTTTGTACGCAATGCCGCGGACAGATGGACAGACATGGCAAACATATAAGTAAGGGTTCCTTGTTATTTACCACGGAATCCCAAAAATATATATTATTAAACTAAAGTAAGAAACTCGAGGATTTTATATATACTATAATTTTCCCACACATTCTGGGTATTTGCATATGCAATATTGTTGGCAACACTGGCTGATTTTGTGGTTACATTTTTTCTAGTTTATTTTGTTAATAACTTTAGGAAAAATAAAAGAAATCAGTGATTAAAATACAAGCTTACTTGTGAAAGGTGATCCGTTTATGTTTTTTAACTGAATTACTATTGTTCTTGCAATTTTTAACAGCACACAATGGCATTTTTATTATTATTTATCAACTCCCGTTGTCCGTATGACTCGAGTGCGGTCCGGCGCCGGAATGGCGGCCGATGGTGTCAATGTGTGCGTGTTTACTTGTACGAATAGAAAGTTTGTATTCCGATGGGTGCTTCACTGAATTTGTTCTTGAGATTACGTCCGTATTTTTTTAAGGTCCGTGTGCGGCCGTAAGTTAACTGAGCGGCGCTAAGACTAGTGTCTGCACGCGGTGTTGCTCGTAGTCCCAATAGCACTGTAGGTAGCTCATCAATCCACTTTGTATGTTGAGATAAACGAGTTTTGAGTGCGGTCTTCAACGTACGATGCCATCGTTCGACTATTCCGTTTGCTTGCGGATGGTATGCCGTTGTGCGTGTTTTCTGTATACCCATTGTTTGAAGGAGTTTGAGAAATAGGTTGCTTTCGAAATTTCTTCCTTGATCCGTTGTGATGGTTTTAGGTGATCCAAAACGAGTAATCCAATTTTCATAGATTATTTTCGCGATGGATTCAGCTGAAATATCATCGGCGGGAATTGCTTCTGGCCATCTTGTTGTTCTGTCGATCATTGTTACGAGATATCGATGTCCTTGCGGTGACGTAGGTAATGGTCCAACGATGTCAACGTGCAGGTGTTCAAATCTCTCCGTAGGTGGAAATGAAGCTAGGCTGCTTGATGTATGCCTATGTACTTTGCATTTTTGACATTGAATGCATTGCTTCGCCCAGTTTCCAACATCCACTTGCATTGAAGGCCAAAAGAATTTTTCAGTTATGAGTTTTCTTGTTGTTTTAACACCTGGATGACTAATGTTGTGTAGTGCATTGAAGACTTCGCGACGACATTCTTCTGGTAGGTATGGTCGCATGGTTGACGTTGAGGCTTCACAGTAGATAGGTAGATGAGTCATTGGTATTGTAACTTGCTTGATGGACAAGTTACTTTGCTTCGATAGTTTCTTAATGTTGTCGCTATCTCTGTCTTGCGCTTCGGCGATCTTGCGATAGTCGATTGATGTAGGGCACGTTACACTGTCGATTGGTATGCGACTGAGTGCGTCGGCGACTATGTTGTCCTTCCCACTGATGTGACGTATGTCGGTCGTGAATTCACTGATGAAAATGAGTTGTCTTGCTCTTCGTGGTGTTTCCGATGGTGATGGTTTCTTCTGAAGTACATATGTTAATGGCTTGTGGTCGGTAAAAACGATCAGGTTTCGACCCTCGAACGTTTTTCTGAAGTGTTTGATAGCCATATAGATAGCGAGTAGCTCTCTGTCGAATGTACTGTAGTTACGTTGAGTATCGGAGAATTTCTTCGAAAAATAGCCAAGTGGTTGCCATTTCCCATTGATATATTGTTGTAGTACAGCTCCCGCTGACAAATCGGACGCGTCGCTGAAGATAGCAAGGGTTGCTTCGTGCGATGGGTGAGCGAGTAAAGCTGCATTTTGTATCGCAACTTTACAAGCTTCAAATGCCTTCGTGGCTTCGTTGTTCCATTCGATTGACGTTTTATCTTTTTTCTTCGTGTTGTGAAGGTAGGCGTGAAGTGGTGCTTGAATTTCAGCGGCTTTGTTTATGTGTTCTCTGTAGAAATTTATCATTCCAAGAAATCTTCTTAGTTCTTCGATTGTTTTTGGTTTCGCATAATCGACGATTGCTCTGACCTTTTCAGTAGGCGGTTTGATTCCTTCCTTACTGACGGTGAAACCAAGAAATTGAACTTCTTGTTGTCCAAATATGCATTTCGAAGGGTTGATTGTGATTCCATTTTCTTCTAACCTCTGTAGCACGGTGCGTAAATGGGTTTCGTGCGTTTCTTCATCAGGGCTTGCAACAAGGAGATCATCGATGAATGCGAAAACGAAATCGAGGCCATGAAGTACTTCGTGTATGAATCTTTGAAAGGTTTGACCAGCGTTCTTCAGTCCTGGTGTCATTCTTGGAAATTCGAATAATCCCATTGGTGTAATTATTGCTGTCTTCTCTATGTCTTCATCACGTACTCTTATTTGTTGGTAAGCTCGGTTGAGATCGATGGTGGAGAATATAGTCTTGTCTGAAAGTTGATGAGTGAAGTCCTTGACTCGCGGTATTGGGTAGCGGTCAGGAGTGGTAATAGAGTTCAGTCTCCTGTAGTCTCCACAAACTCGTAATTCTCCATTCTTCTTCGGTACGACGTGAAGTGGTGATGACCAAGGGCTTTTGCTTGGACGGCATATTCCTTGCTCGATCATGTTTTCAAATTCCTTTCGAACTTGCTCGTATCGGTGTGGTGCGATTGGACGTGCACGGCAGTGAAGTGGTGGTCCATTGGTTTCGATGAAATGTTCAACGTCGTGCTTCGGTGTTAATTTCATTGATGTTATTCTTGTAATTCCAGGATATTCTTCAAGGATCTTGTGATATGATTGTTGAACATCTATGCTTCTTATTGTGGGTAGATTGGTTGCTTGGACGAAAGACTGAGATGCAAGATTGGTTTTCCCATCGATGAGTCTTCTATTTTTGATGTCGACGATCAACTGGTGATGTTGAAGAAAATCAGCACCGATGATTGGTTTACTGACTTTAGCGATGATAAATCTCCACTTGAATGGTCGGCGTAGATTTAAATCTAGTTCCATTGATTTTTCTCCATATGTCGGAATGGTCGTATTGTTTGCGGCGTAGAGTTGAAATTCCAGTGGCTTCATCTTCTGTCCTTGTCTCGGCGGTAATACTGAGATATTCGCTCCGGTGTCGATAAGGAAGGTAAGCTTGCTTTTTTTATCGGTGACAAAAAGGCGAGGCGTCCTACCGTCTGTTGCGCTGGATTGTGTCGCTTCGAGTGTACTACGCTCGGTGGTGTTTTCAGTCTTTGTATTTTCAGTGTTGAATGTACACGGCGTTGTGCATTTTCTTGCCTCGGAACCGAAACTTCGATGAAAGTAGCAGTGGGTAGACCTTGTTTTTGCATTCTTCCGACTACCATTTGCAGGACGGTCGTGACGAACGGACGGTCTTCGTGGATGCTGGTCGCGTTGACTAAGCTCGTTACATTTTTGGCGAGCGGCTTTCAGTGCGGCGATATCAGCTGACAGCTTCTGGAGTTCTTGTAGAATGAGCTCTCGATCCATGATGATATTTTGATTACACTGATTTTATATACTGAAGTCCTTCGATGCTCTTGATAGGGTTTCTAACGCGTGGATCTTCCTTCTTGATATTTTCCTAGCAGGGATTTTACTGGACGGCGATCTTGCAGGGATTTTCCTCAACGGTGCTCGTTCAGGGGTCTTCCTCGTGTTCAGACAGGGGTCACCACTGTGATGGTGGTGTAGGGGTCCACCATTAACAGACTCCAATAAGAATAATTCAGAAGGTTTTGGAATGAAACAACTGATCTTGATTGCGTTCTATGTGCAAGCGAATGGGAATGTTTTATTTGAGCACCCCTGCCTATATTTATATGCCTGGCTAAACTTACAATTGACCAATAGCAATTAATTTTATTTTCTTAACCAATTATAATACATAAATTTTGTCCAATGAGATTAAAATAATAATAATATTATTAAAACATTATGTACATCGTTAATAACAGACGAAACGCATAATAGTTCTGTCGCGCTCTAACCGACGATGGGCCGGTCGCCGGGCGGTCGTGCAGATTCGTGTGCGGCCTCTCGCAGATGCTCCGCCGGACGGTCTTATAAAAGCGCGCAGGACAGCGCGCGCGCACACTCGGCGGGCGGCGACGGCGCGGAACACATCTCCGGAACAGCAAGAAGAACTCGGAAGAAGCGACTGCGGCGTTGAAGAAACTTGCTCGAAGATGGTCGTCGGATGCATGAAGATTAATTGAAGATAGTCTGCGTGTGAAGACGATGCGGCGCTGATGATATTTGCGGCTGTTTCATGTTTCTAAACGGAGACGTTATACGTTGAATTATCTCGCTTCAATATGCAGCTCGCAGTATCTCAGTAGCCGGGGGTAGATAGGAAATAAATATTTTCTTCAGACCTTCGCCTTCTGCGTTATAATAGTAGCAGGGTGTATATTATTTATTTACCCTTATTTGGCTGCTACACATATAAAAGAGGTAATGGTGAAATGACTTACTTGTGTTCCCAAGTTCCTTCGGCTGTGTCTTCGTCACTGTCGTATTCATATTTATGTTTCCCGGCGGCCGCGAGACGTTCCACTTCCTGTCTCTTTTTCAACATATCCTAAACCGAAGTTATATTATTTAAATAACAAAAATACATAAAAACAATACATCATCATCATCATCTTGCATATTTTTATTTTATTCAATATATTTTTATTTATTACACTTATCTGATCTTATAGCAAAATAGAGATTTCTTCAAAATAACCTTTGGAAAGATGACCTTGAGGGGAAGGCAAAGGAAAAAATTAAAAGGTGTTGGTAGGAGATACTGTGTGATATATAATTTAGTAATTTGCAGGCAACCGTAACAATACAGCATAAATAATATTGTCAAGTAAATCAACTGTTACCGACCATTGCCTATTGTAAAAATGTTACTAAAAATAATCTAAATTTTACTAACAAAAAAAAACAGACTTCAAAATTACTCAAAAACTACTAGTCAGATCTCGCTCAAATTTATGTGGGACCACATGACAAGCACCTGCTTTTGATTAAAAAAAGAATCATCAAAATCGGTTCACCCAGTCCAAAGTTCTGAGGTAACAAACATAAAAAAAATAGAGTCGAATTGAGAACCTCCTCCTTTTTTTGAAGTAGGTTAAAAAAGTACCTTGAACTGAACTGGTAGCTATACCTGGTACAGAAGATTCAGCTTAAAATTATCCTCGCATTTCTTCCAGTCTTCTGCACTGAGGTTTGTCGTGCCGTAGTTGGTCATAGCGTACGACATCAGAGCTTGGTTGTTACGGTTCACGTTGGTCAGTTTGAGACCCTCTTCGTCGATTTTTGCGAGTTTTACTCCTAGAATGTGAGAAAATAATTAATTAATATTCGAATTTTATGGTGACCCTGTCCCCAAAGCGAGACTGACCATGCCACCTGACTCATAGGGAATCCTAGTGTGAAAGTATGGATGTGTAAGCATTTATTACAGATTTATTTCCTTTAATGCATATTGAATTCAGACAGACCTAATTTACTTAAGTGACATTCACGCTTCCCGCCCACGTCAGACTTTGTGGGTCAGATAATCGGGCCGATTTTTCCCGCCATATTATTTCTGACCGACTTTTTGTAGGACGTGTGCGTTGCGCTATTGCTATTAGTATGTTCTATTTTTCTCCTAAAAAAAAATCGGTCACCGACTAAAGGACGTGGGCGGGAAGCGTTATTGAATTTTTATTTCTAACAAGTGAAACTCATATATTACATGGCACTAATTTTTTTATTTACCTGGCATAATAGGCATAGTGGGTGCAACTATTCCAGGCGGTTTGATATCTGCCGGAGGATTGTCTCCCCAACGAGACTTCTTTCTTTTGCGTCTCTCTCGCTTGGCCTCCGATTCGTCATCGCTCTGAGAACTTGCCTGCTCATACTTCACATTTGTACCACTTTGGTTCCTGGAGGTACAGAATTATATAGCTATTGATAGAATTAATGTGTGATTTCTTAAAAATTAACAAGTACAATATTTAACTACTTTTAACATTACTGACTAAAACATAACATTAGGTTATGTGATACATTAATTATATTACAAATCTATATATATAAAAGAAAGTCGTGTTTGTTACACTATTTATAACTCAAGAACGGCTGAACCGATTTGGCTGAAAATTAGTGGGGAGTTAGCTTAGAATCAGGAGACGAACATAGGATACTTTTTATCCCGGAAAATAGACCTGTTCCTGCGGGATAAGGTAAAATTTTGTTATGTGTAGTTGATAGATAGCTATTAGCGGGAACGGGAGCGGGAGCGGGAGCGTGAGAGGGAGAGGGAGAGGGAGAGGGAGAGGGAGAGGGAGAGGGAGAGGGAGAGGGAGAGGGAGAGGGAGAGGGAGAGGGAGAGGGAGAGGGAGAGGGAGGAGCACACAGAAACTGTAACGGCTAAGAACGGCTGTACCGATTTTACATTCTTAGGCGATACGAAGTTCGCCGGGTCAGCTAGTAGAATATATTGTAGAGTGGGTAACAAATAAAATTATAACATAATAGTTAATGATGCATAAAGGGCATTCATAGCAGGCAAGAATGTACAGTCACGAGCATAAATATATTACTATGGACACGTCAGCAATAATATCTACCCCAAGATGCGTTCAATAATATCTGTCTGCACGGACGTAGCAAAAATATCTGATATTCATAGACAGCATATTAAAGTGACGACAAAATTATCTGATAAAAAAAGTACATCAAATAATTGTGACAACCGCCCAAAGCAAAAATATGTGACGACATTAGTCACAAAATAATGTGATCACTCTTATACCCCATTTACACGCGCGCGCGAGCCACAAGACAATCCGCGAGACGCGCGCATACGCGCGCGTGTGAACAGGGCGCTCGCGGACCAGACCGCGGCGCGTCTCGCGCTCGCAGGGCTCGCGTCGGGAGCGGTTTTGTATGCGCGCGCCAAAGGGGCTCGCGCGAGCGCTCGCGCGGTGTTCACACGCGCGTAGGGGGCGTGGCTTACGGACGCGCCACGAGACGGTCCGCGACACGCGCGTGTAAATGAGCGGTTAGAGTGCAAATATATTTTTGCTGTTCACTAATTCTATGTTTCTGTAAGCATTTACATTTATTCTTCAATCATAGATAAATGTATGACGTTCTAAAGCAAAAATATGTGACGACATTAGTTACAAAATAATGTGATCACTCTTGGAGTACAAATATAAATGTTTGCCGTTTACTAATTCTACGTTTCTGTAAGCATTTACATTGTTTCATATGCATTAATATATGACGTTCAATAGTTGGCAAAAATATCCTATGTAAATCTTTTATTATTTTTATACATTTGTCCGACTGCGCGACGCAAAGGAGGGTAATGTGTTTATCAGTCTATGTATGTATGTATGTTCGTATGTGGCGTTATAGAGATCAAACGGCTTGACCGATTTTGATGTATCTTATATCAATCGATACGCCTTAACCTTGCGAGTGTCATTAAAAGACATGACAATAATCAAAAACCACAGGGACAACCAGACACCTATTGTCTAAATGAAAAATAAAATTGACGATCTACGTCAAGTGGGGTATCGCTAAATAGGTATTCAAAAATTATTTTTAGGTTCGTTTCATCATTTTTAATTTTAAGTGACAGCCTAGGATATGTAACGATTTAAAATTGGTTAAACAACCGTTCTCGTTAATTTACTAACTCCCTTAACGAAATAACAACATTGCGAATTTTACCGTCTTATAATCCTAATATAGAATATGAACCCTAACTAAAAAGTGTAAAAAAAATAGTTAAAAAAAAAAACAAAAAACCCGACAGCGTAAAAAAACTAACTGTCCCGACTGCCTATGTATGGTCCTTCTAAACCCATCAAAAAATCTCATATGTTTTTTTTTATCTTTCTTTTATTGCATATCCTCTACTAGTACACTACTCTATGTTCTTGTTACATTTTCCTAAAATACTTTTATTTGCGGTCAGACATTGCATTAGGCAGCTGCGACGGTTTGGCAACGTCGCCAATTTGGAAGCGTAGCGAGCTGGCAACGTCGCCAGTAAAATGTACACGTGCATCTCACTCACTCAGTGTCCAAACCGGCTGCCAAGACGGACGCGCACGCGTGTTTTTTTTTACAAAACTATTTTATTTATTATTCTTATTTATGTTTTTCACTTAACACGGTTCCATTGTTCAATAATGAGTTTCGATACAGAAAGGTTTATTGCAGAAATACAAAATCGTCCATGTTTATGGGATACCGCAAGAACTGATTATTCCGACCGCAATTTAAAAATAAGATTTTGGGACGAAATAGTCAATTTATTTAAATAATTTAAAAAATATATGAGATCTGAGAAAACTGACTAACAGAGGGTAGGCTGCTCTTTTGGCTACCTTCGAACGCCAAAGGTAGCCGTGGCAACTACGCCGGCGACGTCGCCATGGCGTCCCGGTGAGGTAGGGCTCTGCTAGTTCTCTTCAGTCAGTTCGATTATGATGTGAGGAATGGACGTAGCCAGTCTCCACTCAGGGAGCCGTTATGTGGTTACGCTTCCAAATTGGCTACATTGCCACACCGTCGCCAAGTGAGGTAGCCACCATGCATTTCAATATAAACTGTTTGGATACGTTGCCGGCGACATCGCCATGTCGTCCCGGTGAGGCACAGCACTTATTCTCACAATATGTAACACCGCGGTGAGTTTTCCCAACTATTGAACGTCATAATATATTTATCTATATGATTGAGGAATCAATGCAAATGCTTAGAGAATTAGTTAACGGCAAACATATATTTGCACTAAAAGACTGATCACATTATTTTGTAACTAATGTCGTCACATATTTTTGCTTTGGGGGTTGTCACAATTATTTGATGTACTTTTTTCGTCAGATAATTTTGTTGTCACTTTAATATGCTGTCTATGAATATCAGATATTTTTGCTGCGTCCGTGCAGACAGATATTATTGAACGCATCTTGGGGTAGATATTATTGCTGACGTGTCCATAGTAATATATTTATGCTCGTGACTGTACACAAGAAACAACACTATCAAAATTTCATTAAACATATTTCGATAATATCATAATGTAATTAATGTACTATGTAACTTTTGGAGCCAATTCTTTACATTTACAAAATTATGTTTACCCCATTTTATCGGATTTGAGGTAGATTTCTCTAGATTATACACTACCTGTCCCTCTGCTCCTCCTTAATCATCGGTTTATTATCATCATCACTCTCATCATCTTCCAAGCAGAACTCCGGTTCATATTTATCTTCAGGCTTCACTTCCGGTTTCCGTTCTTCAGGATTCTCACACCGGATATTACTGACTAACTCCCGGAACGCCTTATATTCGTTCGAGTTAGTATTGTGCAGAAACCTGTAAGAATTATCCAAACTCAAACAAATGCATATGGGAAATTATAAACAAAGGATGATTCTGTTAGGTTTGATCAACCTGAAAATAGCTCGATTTAATGATGCTGCGAAATGACCATGGAAATAGTTACCAAAAGTTTCATTCGATTGATTTTTAACTTTAATAAAATCAATTTGGTTAGATTCTCATTCTTATGTCAAAGTATTCAATTACTAGAAGTGTAAGACCATGAGATATTGTTTCATTATAAAACCTCATTGTGAATATTATAGTAATGTTTAGATCTCTGATATTCAAACAAAAACGTCTAAATAATTCTTGACCAGCCTATCGCAACATCAATCAACCGAGACAAGACGCTTATTGAAAAGTAATATAAAAAATGAATACACATCCTCCTGTAGGGAGATCAAAGCCAGTGGTATTACCACAAATTTTGGTCTTGTGAGTGTATAGCTTTCAGCACATTTTCCCATTGGTCGCCGTTGCGGGCGACTTCGGCGGCGGCGCGTTGGACTGACGGCGGGAACGAATCTGCAGAGAGAACTGCACACCACTTGTCAGCATTGTGTCTCACTCACACCGACCGATACCGGGTTAACAGAGCTCATTCGCTATACGTGAGCGGAACTTAATAATCGTTACGTCATCTATAGGATAGGTAAGGTACCAGTCTTTTAATCCAAAATTATAGCGCGGATGCGGATAAGGCAATGGAGGCAGCAAAAGAGGTATTCTGAGCACAATAGAAAAACAATGTTTAATATTACCTAATGTTTAATATTACAGAATGTTCGTGTTATTTTATTATCAATATTAAATCATAAGTTATTTGTATACATTGATAGCATTTAACATTGATAACACCACAAACATTCTGTAATATTAAACATTATTTTTCGATGGAATGTGGATTCTTTATGGCATACCAAAATCTTTTGCTGACTGTACACACAATAGCTCATTAACAGCTGTACTCAGAGTCACTTAACGGTTACTTAAATCACTCAATAGTACAGAATATCAATATAAATTCTGTACTAAGTAGTAATTTGAGTAACCTTAAGTGACTCCGAGTCACATTTGAGTCTT
This sequence comes from Thymelicus acteon, assembly GCA_951805285.1. Lineage (NCBI taxonomy): Eukaryota > Metazoa > Arthropoda > Insecta > Lepidoptera > Hesperiidae > Thymelicus > Thymelicus acteon. The sequence goes on along the minus strand of OX638229.1, from coordinate 9,631,911 downwards.
ATCAGACAATTAGTTACTTTACATTTTAATTGAGTTCAATTAGGTGTTCATTGCCTCACCAGTATTTTAAGTTTAATAACATACAAGCCTGGTAAATTACTGTGACACATGTAACTTGTAGGCCTTATCCATTCCATGTACCATAGTAACTATGCAGGTGGATGGTGTATAGAACTATCATTAGAATTCAGGTTATTCTCTACATGCCTCTATGCTCACATAATAACGCAATGAAATCTATTTTCATAGAACATGGAGGCAACAATGAAATCTATTTTCATAGAACGATAATAAACAAGAAATTAGTTCTTACCTCGTGAACCAGGGGGTGCTGGTATGTTGCCTGCATCTAGGTCTTTTAGTTTAGACGACATTGACATAGGCTGCGGTATGTTCTGAAGTCTCATAGGCTCCGGCGGAGGATTGTTCACTGTATCTAAGGGCTTTGGTTCAGGGATGGTATGCATTGGCATTGAGCTTTGAGGCATTGAGTTTGGAGGCATAAATGGCATATTGGGAGGACCATTATTGTTTCCAAAGTTAGGGCCGTTAGGACCGAAAGGAGGTCGAGGTCCCATAAAGGGCATGTTGTTGTTTGGCATCATGGAGTTAGGGCCATTTGGCCCCATCATTCCTGGGTTATGGAACGGCGGACCAAAAAATGGAGGCATAGGCCCATTAGGACCTGGCCCTCGCATGTTCGGACCGCACATAGGACCTCCTGGACCACATGGACCATTTGGGCCCATAAAGTTTGGAGGCATAGGGAAATTAGGTGGACCTCCCATGAACGGAGGCATAGGCATATTTGGGCCACCAGGAGGCATCATGGGACCATTATTTTGATTAGGTCCTGAGTGTGGAAATGGAGCCATGGGCCCTGAGGGTCCGGGTCCCATTGGCCCAGGACCCATAAAATTATGGCCCATGGGTCTCATAGGGCCAGGCCCCATTGGCCCTGGTCCCATAGGCCCTGGACCCATTGGACCGGATCTCATTGGATTAAAGCCAAATGGCCCTGGAGGCATTGAACCTGGTCCCATATTATGCTGACCATTGTCCATGTCAGATATTAGTGGACCTGAATTATCTCTATCATTTGGACCAGACTCATCATTTGAATCAGAACCACCTTGCATACTCCATCGGGTCTGGGAATTGGAGTTGGAAACCTGGTCATCATTGGGCATTGTAGCCATTTGCATGAGGGGAGGGATATTGGTATTATCAATGTTTTTCTTTCTATCTTCAACTACAGGAGTCATTGGACTGTGTTGCCTATTTCTACTTCTATCACTCCATCTCCTATTTCGGTCCCTGGAGACAAATATTATAGAGATATTAATAAAATTTATTTATGCAATATATTATTGAATAATATAATACTTATGTCACAATAATATGAACATAGTGCCCACTAGTTGAAATTATTTTAAGCTTATTAGGTTTCTTCATTAACTGCATAACTTTAATGTAAATTATAGCCTGAATAAAATAACTTATTTTATTTATTTTTAGCGGTGCACTTCGTAACTCATTTACCCATGTAATTTTGGTTCTTTAAAATATCTTAATAAAATTTGCCTGATATTTTTAATGTGTTGAATATAATGATTGTGAACTGTCTAAAAGAATGTTTGCCATTTCTGGAATTGCTAGAATTAAAAACCATGTGAAAGTTAAATATCAATTATGTGTATGGGGGATAATTATATTATAGACTAATCATTAAACCAACAAATCGTCGCTGCGCGTGCGAATCCACGTAAGAGCTACTTGTAAAGACTACGAATTTGCTTTTTGATGATTTTTACAGGAGGAAGATAAAACTTAATATATCAGCGATATTAATTCTTATTACCGACTGAACTTAACAGCTAGTTCTTTACAACTTTCTTTATTTTAACTAGCTGTTAAGTTCAGTCGGTAATAAGAATTAATATCGCTGATATATTAAGTTTTATCTTCCTCCTATAAAATCATCAAAAAGCAAATACGCGGTCTTTACAAGTTGCTCTTACGCGGATTCGCACGCGCAGCGATGAAATATTTAAGTAAAGGATCTTACCGGGACTGTCTATCACAAGGCGTTCTCTCACTGTGGGCCTGTCGATCACTGTGAGATTGTCTGTCATTATGAGACTGTCTGTCGTTATGAGACTGCCTGTCGTTATGAGACTGCCTGTCATTGTGAGATCTATCATTATGACTCTGTCTATCACCGTAGGACTGCCTATCATTGTGAGACTGTCTATCATTGTATCTCTTCTCTTTTGGAGGCTGGTTGTACACTTCAGAGCCAGCAGTACACTTCTCTTCAGTTATTTCTTGCTCCTCAGTTTGTGGTGTTTCTTCAGATTTTCTTTTCTTTTCCTCTTCAATTGCTTTTTTCTTCTCTAATTCTACTTTCTCCTCTTCTTTCTTCTGTTTATCCAATAAAGCTTTAAACTGACTCATAAAGCTGCCGTCATTTGAGAAAATATTTTTGGAGCCCTTATCATCATTGCCTTTAGGACTGAAATAAAGAAGTATTGTTTTTAAGTAAATAATTGAGAAAATTTTAGTGATAGATTCATGATAGATTTGATGAGATTCATGCATGAGAAAGCCATTAGATTATGAAATGTCAATGCAAGATTGGCAATGTTATTTATATGCTTCTATTCATTGAATTTCAATAAGTCTGATTAAAAATTGAACTCATTACTCAGCCAACATTCTATACAAGGTCAATATTTCTAAATTTGCAGCGTTTACAGGACAGTTTCTTGGCCTAGCTAAGTCGACACTATTTTAGATATCACAAAGTTAGGGATGGATAGAGGATTAAAGGGTAAGGATATAGTACGTAGTTTACAAAATATTATGTTAAATATAAATTACTTGGTCAATTTGGCTTGTGCTGCTAGCGCGGCAGCTTGCTTTTGAGCCTCAAGTTTAGCTTGAATCTCCATCTTCTTTTTTTCGATCACTTGCTCTTGTTTCGACATTTGAGCCCATCTTGTACTTAGCGCAGATTTAGTCTTACTATCTTTAAAGTGAATCATTTTTGCAGTAACAGTAATGTCTATAAACACAACATAATAATACAAATTTCCTAAATTTTCACACTTGCACTCATGCACGGAAAAAACAGATTGATTTCGGATTTCGGCGTTTCAGCTAAACCACAGACAAAACAATTTTATTTTACCACAGAGGCACAGACCCACAGACAGTCAATATAATCCAAAGCATAGACTAGGACTTTATTAGAACACTCTATGGCAGTGATTCCCAAAGTGGTCTATATCGACCCCTAGGGGTCTATGACAACCTGCAAGGGGTCTACCACAGAGTACTTAATCACTACGTTTTAAGAGACGCCACTTAAAACATTGTCTCTAGCTAGAAGATTTAAGTAAAGATTTGTACCAACATTACAGGATAAACGATGAGCCATAGTGTTTTAAATACTCTGTGCGATAATGACGTTTTATTCATATCTGTGGTAAACCGGAAACAAGGCCGCCAACATAGCTATCAAATGACATTGTCAACTAGTGATGGGCTTAATATTATCGATAACTAGTGTTGTGCTGTCGATAACTAGTATCGATAAATACTGTTCATGGCTGTTAGACTTTAATACCTTTTTATCCTTAATAATTATAGATTAAAATAAAAGCCACACTTGATTAATATTATAATTTTATTTAACAATTCCAAGTATTTGTTAACACCTACCTTTAAAGGAGCTCACAACAAGGTACAAGTGCTATCAGATCGACTACATGAAAAAATTAATTGTTAACATACTCTTACATATTACTCAAAAAAAATCATTAATTACAAACTTTTTACACATCAAGGTTTTACCTCTTTATTTCGTAAGTTACATTAGTCTGTTGCTTTCATATTATTCCTGCAATAATAGAATACAAGGAATAGATGATATTAATATGACTTTAAGACTTCCTATTCTTAATGGGAAATTGGTTAATAGGTTGTCTGCTAGAGGTGGACGCGTCAAGTTCTGGTAGGCACTGCATTTTTAAGTAATCTGCTTCGTTGGGTATTAAATGCTGAAGGTGCGAAGTGACGTCCGCACACAAATTTTAATTGGTGTAACTTTTCAATAGGCATATATACCAAATCTTCGTCTCCAATGGCTTTAACCCATTGTCGACATCTAAAAGCATATGAAAAGAATATAGCAATGTAAAGTTCTAATGAATAAAGTATAAATTCAATAATTGTAAGCTTCATACATTACTCATAGTATGCTTATTCATATTATCAATAATAGTCATGAAACTTACCTATCAGGGTCTGCAGGAAAGGCCGCGAGAAATAAATTTAGTGTTGATAGGGGTTTACGATAACAAATATAACATTTTCTGTTAGTTTTCCCCATATCAAAATTTTTATTTTAAGAGTAACGTCTTTTCGATTGACAACCGGAAACGGAAACTTGACATCATTACATTTGTCATACCAAAAAGTTGCTACCAACATTTATGACGAAATTCTGTAATATTGGCTAAAATTTTTACTAATGTCATAATTGACCTTGAAATCGAAGTGAGTAGCCCCTGGGGTCTACGTCAGCGAAAAAAAATTTGGGGGTCCATGAAATGAAAATGGGGGTCCACGATAGTGGATCTCAACACATACACTGATAGTACCTATTTACTTACATCATACTATCTTATAATATGAAAACATATACATTATTTATAAAAGTACCTATGAAGTTAAAAAAATGTTATATATGTTTATAAAATTGTGTAAGTTGTAGGATGTTGGTATTCGCTTTGTGGTCGCAATACATTTTGAACTTGTAAAAATGTTTATTTAATGCTACGTATATTTTACATAAGAGGTACAAAATTTTATTTTGAGTAGTTTTAATTTAAATTCAACATATTACATAAAATGGCGTCAACTGTTGATCGGTTAATAAATGTATAAATTAACATGTGTTTTTGCTTTAAGTTTTTAACACTAAACTTCACTACAGTTAGAAATTTACAGGAAATCAATATCAGGTAAGTAGGGGGTCTACCCAACACGGAAAAACATGGCAAGGGGTCTACGACACAAAAAAGTTTGGGGAACTCTGCTCTATGGTCTATTCTATTCATGGATATATTACTCTAACTGGATAGATAACTTCGCCGTGGTACCTGAAGATCGATGACTTCATATATGAAGCATTTTTGTATTGTGTTCATGTTATTTATAGTCCTAGGATATATAATTAGATTGCGATTTTTATAATGGTTTAAAAAATTTCAATTTACTCTTAATGCAATAATTTAAATTTGGTAATTTTGAAGGAATTTTAATAAAATGTATTATTTCAATATTATAATGATTACTACCAGAAAAATAACCTATAAAAACATTTTGAAGAACCATATCAAAAAGGACATAATTTTTCTAAGTGTGGGCACCATACAATTATGACAACCTCAATCCGGCCTGTGATTGGTCGAATGTATCATTCTGATATGAAGTCATGTCGGAAACTTCAGGTACCTCTACAAAGTCTATGATCCAGATAGAGTATATTATATCCATGATTAGACATGGCCGGTAAAAACTATAAATAGTTTCAATAACCCTTTATTTGCATAATACCACAAATACGGTATCAGGTGCTACAAAAACTGTTTATTGAGAGAAACCATTTATTCGTGAATACGAGATATTGCGCGGTAAGGTATGAAGACGTGGTATAAACTATAAACAGTTTCAATATTTCAATAAACCTTTACTGGTATAATACAACAAATATTTCATTTAATCAGTTATTTCGTATACCGACATTACTGAGAATAAGCGTATACCAATGATACCGTAATACCTGATATACTGAGTACACATTTCAATAAATGGTTATTAAAATAAACAGTTTTAAAAGCCTTTATCGGCGACAATACCAATACATAGTTATGGTATTACGAAAACGCGTACCAACTCATGTCTATCCATGATTCTATTTCATAGAGCAAAATCCAAGAAATTTATATTAAACAACTGGACTTCGAGCTTCAAAAAGCCAATTGAATGTCACGTGATCAGTTTTCAACTTATTAACCTCCTTGCAACTTGGGGTTCAGTTATTATATAAAGTTCTTCGTTAACACTTATCTGGAGCATGGAGTTTTGAGGTAGGAGGGCCATCTCATATGAAGGGAAAGATGAAAGTGTCCAGCTGTTTACAGAAAATAGAGGTTCCAATAATGGCCATTTTTGAATGGCGCTAGTATGTGACAAATAGTGACATGAACCATGAACATAGCTGTTGTAGACGGAGTGAAGTTTGCTGAGTTCAAATATTTAAAAAATTTCATGGTACCTTCCATAATGCCAATATACAAAACCTCAACTATTTACCGTTTATTCCCACTTGTCCTGTTGACAGAACTAGTGGGAATTTTTTTTCCCACTAGTCCTGTTAATATAACTCAGAGGCACGTTTACTGTATTGAATTTAAAAAACAAATGACAACCGTCAAAACAAATGATAATCGTCAAAATAAAATGACGACTGTCACAACAAATGATTCGTTTATTCCCACTTGTCCTGTTGAGTAGTCCTGTTTACAGGACTAGTGGGAAAAAATTCCACTACTTTTGTTCTGTAATTTGGAAGACTATGCTTGACACCCGATTTTATTACCTTTATTTAATTATTCAATTTTATTCCCTCTATTTATTTATTAGTTTAGCCTTATTGGGTGGCAGTACTAACCCCAATTCCACGCCAGATGGGTGACGTAAGAGGCGACTTAATCCGGCCCGCTGGTGGTAGGGCCCCTCAGAGATTATATTTGTAATATTGATTTAAATCTATATATTGTCCTGTATATGAATTAATGTAACCGCCAAAATGACGAAATTGAGTTAGAAATACAAAAATCATTTATTCATTCGTCATTTGTTTTGACGGTTGTCATTTGTTTTTAAATATTCAATAAACAGTAAAAGTGCCTCTGAGTTATATTAACAGGACTAGTGGGAAAAAAAAATCCCACTAGTTCTGCTAACAGGACTAGTGGGATTTTTTTTCCCACTAGTCCTGTCAACAGGACTACTCAACAGGACAAGTGGGAATAAACGCTATTTACGTAGTCAATTATGAGTTACGAACCATTAAGTAAGAAAATTCATGATTGTCGAACCGTTTTTTGCAATTTCCCAAAAAGACATGTTTTTTCAGTTAGGTCACTGTTTTATTTAGCGAGCGATTTATCCGACGCCATTCAGTTCCTACTATCTATACTTACTCCATGGTTCCGACCCGGTTCGACAGATTGGCAGTTGGCTCACCAGCCAGTAACATTTTGTAGGACCCTCTCCAAGTCATACCATCTGCAGCTCCGCACTGCACCTCACCAACCCGCACATCGCCTCTCCTCTCCTCACTTTACCTCATCTGATCATTTATCCACTGGTCTTCTCTGTTACTTTTACTTCAGGTATAAAATTACTCCAACAAAATACTTAATTTATACTGCAGATAATCTTAATTTCCATCGTTCTTATAACTACTAAGTAATAAATTGAATGTTATGGTAGCAAAAAATCTTAGATGAGAGAAGTTGGGTGAGGGAGAGCTCTCAATATGTTTAATAGTGTTCTATAAAAAGTATATTAGAGGTAGATAGTTCAAACTATAAATCTCTCAATATCTGTCTCTCGGTTGTATATTCTTATATGTATTATTCTAAAGATCAATACTGTCTGTGACATACGGACTTCAAGACAAAATGAAAGCGAAATTATGGAGGAAATTTTAAAAAACAAAGCTAATCGACATTAGCCGATTAGGCAACATTCTGATCGCGTGAAGCTTTAACGGCCGATAAGGCTAATAGCAACTGTACATTCGAAAAAAGTAAGAGACATGATAATCTATACTAATATATAAAGAGGAAAGATTTGATTTTTTGTTTGCATTGAATATGCTCCGAAACAACTGAACCGATTTCAAAAATTCTTACACTGTTGGGAAGCTACACTATCCCCGAGTAACATAGGCTATATTATATTTTTAAAAAAATTAGGGATCCTTAATAAAACTCCAATAATGTAACCCAAGGTGTAAAAAAATAAGAAAACCGAAGCAAAGCGAGGGCGGTTACTCGTGTGATATAAAGAGCAAGTACAGAAGAAGAAACAAAGAGGAGAAACATCCATAAATAAAAACAACGAATTTCATTGCATATTATTCTTTTTATATTTTTTTTTCATCAGTTTAAATGGAAAATACAATTTCATTTATTTATAATGTTGTCGTTTATTTATTGTAAACAAATATATTATAAAAGATTTACATATTACTATCAAAACAAAATATTCACAAAATGGCAGACTAACTAAACAAATAACTCAGCTTTTTCTTCAAGCATGCTAACAATTGCATCATTTTGAGCTAAACAAGAAGGAGAAAGTTTGGCACTGATCCCATAATTCAAATTAAAATGAAGATGGCATAAATGCATATTGCAGCAACACTATCGGACAAGAGGACAAGTTAGTCTGTTCTCCAGATTTTGAATAGGTACCTTTTATAACAATACTCTTCACAACCTCCCTTCAGCTCATGCATCGCGTGGTGTAATACTGACTTCGTGTTCTGCGCCAGTGTCGCCACTCGCCAGCTGAACACAGGAGGGTAACGCCAAAGAGAGCTCTCTGACTATTGCTCGAGTGGTAACTTGACAATCGTAATTAACTAAAAGCTGCCTCATTAAGCATCCAAATTTAAATGACTTATTAAAAAAAAAACAACAAACTCTTGCGTCTTTCATAACAATACAAATTCCATTGAATGGATTAAATCAACTCAATTTAAACATTCAAACAAATCCTCAATCTAATCAAAAATAAAAAAGTACCTCTTCTCATGTCTGCATTACCCTGCCTTAACAAAACCATATTATACAATAAGACAGCGAAACAAAATATAAGCAATGGAAAAGGACATGAGCATAAGAAATCACAAAATACATAAAAGGAACATTCAACACTGAGGTTGCTTTAACGAGTGCGCTCAATGAATGCTCTCATATAGAACAGAGAAAAGGCCGATTTCTGATTAGCAGAAAAAGCTAAGTTCCTTCCACTGATATACATGAAATGCCGAAAAGAAAAGTATAATTCATAAATTGTACCTATACTTTGTTTATAATCTAATTTTTTTTACATTTTAATAATTTAAAAACAACCAGCACTTGGTCGAGAAATTTATATCCATTTTTTTTGTGTATTTTATTATTTTGATGAAATATTTAAAAGCTAATTAACGTGAGCCGATGTCAGGATTCATAGCTTGTCGTCGTTCGCTCGAACCGGTGGCAAGTATCGGACTCTTCCGCCTGACTCGAGCTTGTATAAACACATCTATACACAATAACACTACCGCATCGTCATCGTCATAATCATCATCACCATTATCATTATCATCATCAACATCATCGTCTATACATCTTGACTCATATATTAATGCACTGATATTTCGAGGGGCACAAGGAATATCGCAGCATTGTTCCGCGGCCGCCGCCGGCGTCCGCTCCGTACCGACACTCGACGGTTCCATATATAAATTCATTTACGTTACCGTTTACTATACTCTCATTAGCAATAAAAAAAATAAAACACTACGATTACATCTCTTAACGTGTCTAAATGTCTAATTCGTACTTTATTTACACTGACGTAATACATAGTATTTAAATTGTTCGGTAATTCCACAGTCTCGCCTTGTCGCGGCGTCGCCGGCCGACGCGACCGCTCCATTCAACTGTACAGCTAATTTACAATAACGTTTGATCCGAATACGCAAACTCAAATATCTATTCCTAAACATATTGTAAGGTAAGGATGTTTATGTACGCCCGCCTTAAGCCGCTATAATATCAGCTATGTTTAAGTATAACAAGTTAAGTTTAACACGATGAACATGCCGCGCCACGAAACGTGTCACCGATGTACTAAATGAGCATAATTAAACGAAATAGGCCAAAATTCATTGCAACGATTACATCATGGGGTTAACACAATCTCTGACAGATCACTACTTAACGATTAAAATAATTTGGCAATTATAACATCGCGTAACGTGGTGTGGCGTGTTCGTCACGTTGAAAAATAAAAACAATACAAATGTGAAATTAGTACAGCTAATGTATCACTAACTAGGATTTAAGAAAGAGATGACGTTATTAGATTCTATATAATTATCGCCTATTCTGTACAATGGACTATGATATTTCATCGAGATATTATCATTCGTATAAACATGACAAAATACAAATATTTATTTTCTTTTTAACCTCTTAACGATTTATCGGTAACAAACGTGACACGTTTGATATTATATTAAGTACTCCCTTTGTTACAGTCTACTGAGTTATGAAGTCAAAGGGGGCATTCATTTATTCGCAGAGAGTTAATGTGGTTAGTCAATATATTGATGCACGGGCCTTTGACGTGCTGAAATTCAGAACAGTTAACGAGTTCACAAAAAGTTACGTTTCAATAAATTAACCTAAATCCTCAGTATAAAACTTATGTCGCCGCGTGCACCAATAGATGGAGTTTAAAAAGGTTTTGACAAATGGAATGCATTCTTGACTACATCTGCGACAATAATCAACAAGTTTCAGAAAATATTAACATTAGAAAGAAATACCACCGCGCGAAAACAAATCCATTATTAATATTTAATAATATTCAGTTGATATTACAAATTACAATAAAACAATCGACACTGCTTAAACTACTGGTAACAATAACATTTTAACGGTTTGTTCTAATTCGAATTGAATAATTGATTTTCTAACTTCGATTAAAAAAATACTTTTGTGATGTTTTATAACACCCTAATGCGTGAGTGTGGGCAAGCAAAACGACGAGAGAAACGAACAAGAGTTTGCATAACAAATACGAGTTTTAGTATTAAGCCGTAATTCAAATTTGAGTACACTATGAGGATGAAAATAAATAGAGAAATAAATTAATTTCGAAGAAAAAATTTTAACATCTAATATCATGACCGTAATATTGAGCATTATAATGAGTAAAAGTGATAAAACCGTAACAAAATGTGTGAGCAAACAAAGGGCACTTGTGTATCAATTGACCGTGAGAAGTGACACAAGTGACGAAGTACGTTGTACTTCGGTACGTTCAAAACAATTGACCGTTTGTAAGAAAAATAATTAGCAACGCCGTTTTGACATATTAATTGACAAAAACTAACCGAAATAACAAGTATTCATCAACGAGGTTTCGTAAACCTATCAAATGTTCCCCTTTATATTATTTATTTATAGTTTATACATATTATAAATTTATATACATTTCGTAACAACTCATTGCATACATACATTAAGTGCAAATAATTTCACGAGGGACTTAGATACCTTTGATGCAACAAAAAATTTGACAAACATTATTTGCCATAAGAATATACACTAACGAATTTTAAGGCTATATATTGATAATTTACGCATATATTCTTTTAATTGGCTGCCAATTCGATGTTCATATCAGTTAATTGATTGCATGAAACTGTTTTGAATATATTTTAAGTCGTCAGGTTACGTTCAAGTAATTTCCGTGCATCAAAGTAATGAGAGTGGAGAACGATGCATCAATAAAAGTGTGAACTTGCACAGAGTGACATTTAAATTCCAGAGTTTAAAGTGAGAATTACTTAACACTAAATCATTTTCAAATATGGACGTTAGTTTTAGGACAAAATACGCAAAGACGGCTTTCCATACACTGGGCCGGGGACAGGAAGCGAATACTAACGAGTGATCTCTAAGACCTTTAGAAGTTAAAAGTCAATTTAAACCTTCCCATTTAGGATCCGAAATTAGAAGATGCTGTTAAGGCGCGGTATGACTACGATTTAAAAACGTTGATTTCACTCACACAACCGCATATCTGCATCAATCTAATGTTACATTTACGTGACGCTGAATAGGGTTCTAAATTGCAGAGCATATTTTTGCTAACAATGTAACTAGATTGCGAATAAACATTTAATTTGAGGGTTTTCCTTAGGTTATTCAAAATATACACATTAAATTCAATATCTGTCCGGTTTAACTTTTAATAAAACCATATACGTATTATATTCTCAAAAAAAAAAATATGTTGTTACCGCTGAAAATACACAGAACTTCGACGATTAAGTTTATTTTTGTATAGCAAATTACGATTTTTTATTGGGAATATCAAACAACTATTTAATATTCTATTCGGTTAACATTTTTCTTTAGACCTTTTTCTATGCTCTGTATTTTTTGCGTGCGATATTTTCATTGGGTTTCCTCGTACTCAAGCACCAAAGAAACCCAGTTTTGTGAATATTGAGATCACACCGCGCCTTAAATATAATAAAATACTATTTGAACTCTCAATTCCATCCAATAATCCTTGATTAACAATTATAAATCGGCAATATTTGTTATTATACCAACCATGAATGATAATGTTAAAGATTTTACGTCATAGCAATTTAAATGTTGTAATATTATCTGTTTTAATACATATGCAAAATTAAAAATTATTTAGACAATCTAAATGTGAAAATGAAGATCAGTTAATAAAAAAAACAAGATAAGTGGATAAAAACACGAAAAAGTTGCCAATGTTTACAAACCGGATCCGAAATAAGAAAGTAATTCTCATGTTATACCAATAAACAGCTCCCATACGCGTGGCCTCAATGCAGACTAAAAATTAAACTACGAGTTTATTGTGATCTGGAGGGTAAATCCGAAAGGACCAGAATATTCTCTTACTTCTAGTGGATGTGTCGACACTGGCCGGTTGTTGCTAACTTTCGAGACGTTGCAATTAAAAACTAATTAAATATAAAACGTATGTATTTATATAATTTTGGCAGATTCTATGACCACATTGTACCGAGCGGCGCCGGCGTGTTACCGCACACACGCAACGATTACCGCCAATCACTGTTGGTGAGTTTACTTTGTGACATTTATGAGTAATTTAGATATTGAGTCTTAGATGTTTAAAGCCTGTGGCGATATTAAAACCTTCTACGGCGGTAACACGACAGCGCCGCACCATGAAACGAATATAATAATAATAATGTATTTAGTTAAAGAGTAATTATATAATTAAAAAAGATAATAATAACTGAAAATATTACACTACCCATAGTAAAATTTAACAAGAACGCGATAAACCTTTTAATAATGAGACTATATACAACATGCAAGCTGGGCAAGACACAACATTACCGTCCGACAATTCATTGGATGGATCGTTTAGAAGCAAGGGACGACATTGCGCGTAAATAGTATAAACAATGAGGAGTTCTAAATAAAGTTATCAAACCACTTCTCTCAATTGACATATAAAATTGCAGAAATTTTGAATAAATCTATCCATATTGACGTCAAACAAATAATAATTATATGTACAAGACGACATCGAGGATTTAAATAAAAGCTAAAATGGCGGCAAATAAGAAGCAGAATTCATTTGGACAACAATATTTTTCGAGACGGCAATATTTTTCGAGTGGAATAAAATGTGGACGAACAAATATTCTACTATTGGACTATATGTACTTATCGGTATTATTAAATATATAATAGAAGTATTTACATTTCAAAAACCAATGACATATAAAAGTTATCTATAAGAGTGACGTCAATGTCGCTTGCAATTGCCACGCACTAGTGACATTGTAACAAGAGCAATAAACATTTTATATACTTTCGAACAAAAATATCGGCTTACTATAATATTCTATGTTACTTTTAAAGAAACAGGATAAACTTCTTATTATATCGCTATTATACAGTAAATTTTGATGATTACATAATTATCAGCTATTAAGGCAAACATTATTACTTTTAATCTATAGTCAAGTCCCATATTCGTGTTCGAAAGCGTATCAAACGCCCGCGTTCGTCCCTTTCCGCGGTCACACCGTGTAGAAAATATATATTTCTTGCTATGAGAAAAGTGTGAGGGGAAAGAGGAGGAACGCAGGTCCATAACGAGCGTTACGAGTGTGAAAATATGCGGTAATAACAATATTTAGCTAGGTATAAACGTTTTCTTAACTTTTACATGGGCCCTCATATCCGGTGATAGGCGAAGAAGTCGCTTCCTCGCGCCGCGTCAATCTCCTTAGATAGTTTTAAATTAATGGAAGAACAATGAAACATAAAATATATTTTTACTCTATAAAACAACAGATCGCGTCCCTCGAGTGCCGGATCGTTTGGTTAGGATATCGTACGCGTTGTCGAGGAATCGATGTCTCGCACGGCCCTAGATGAACCTGACGGTGTAAGTGAAGAGAGCGATCGCACTGATCCAAGCCACATTTGTTTTTCTAAATAAACATAATAATATATGTACGTGATAAACCAATATATTTACTATGACATGCTGATCAAAATTCTATTTTGTACCACAAAGGTACGCGGTCTACATACAGATTATGTTCATTTTGAAAAAAAAAACCACTTGGTTCAGTGTAGTTCTGATGTCGCCAACTATGACGCGATTGAACTATTCGAATACAAACAGTAAGTGCCTCCGCACATTGTCGACATAACTCAAAAGCCTTCGCGTTTATCGTATATTTTAGAGATTTTTAACGAATGAACGCTAACTGTTGTCGTTCATTGATTTATCAACGAGAAATGGATGTTTTTCTAAGGGTGTGGGTGTTGGTAACAAAATTATTAAGGTATTTATTCAGTTACTGCGTGACTAAAATCACGTCTGAAGGTAAGTGGCAATACAGTAGTGGCTGATAAAATGAAATTACCGATTACATGTCGTGTGCAAGGCAATCCACACTGGTGTAAGGTATTATATCCGTTGCATACAATTTTGCTATCAGCATTGCGCAATAGACACCATAAAATTCACCGAGGGCCATAACAAGAACCTTACAGCTATGGGCGTTACTCGTAACGTTTGAAATACTGCAATTTGGCTTGACGAGTTCGCTTTCGTCTTCGGGTAACGCGTATACGATACGTAACATCACCACTGAGCTCTATCGTGATACACTGAACCGGCTGATGCGGAGTTCAACTGAGTGTTTGATGTAGGCACAGTGGTATAGTTCATTAAAAATAACATATACAGTGGAACCTCGATTATCCGGCCCTCAGTTATACGGATTCGCGATTATCCGGACTATAAATCCCGATCAAATAAGTCACGTCAAATGACAATTACCAGATACTTTAACCGTTTATTAGTTGTAATTTTTTAATATACATTGATTTTTGATAAAAAAAAATTTGCTAATTTATTTTTGCTATTTTTAATAATTACCTAACATTACATATTAGGTATGCTATAATCTGTCTTGTACAAAACCGCTTTTCTTCATACATTCGATTATCCGGATATTCGATTATCCGAATGCCTAATGACAATAATTAATCCGGTTAATCGAGGCTTTACCTTAAAAGTGATAAATAAAAGTAGTAAGGCTATAGTCCAACAGATGGCGCTGTCCATATATATGTAGTAGTCGGTCGTGTAGCGCGTCCAGTGTATAACAATAAGTCGTGATCCTTACATCTAGTTGTGGGTGTACTGCGGGGGGCGGGCGCTAGAGGCAGCGGGCGAGCGGCGGTGTCGCGTGTCAGTACGCCTGCGTCGTGCTAGCGGCCGATACTCGCTCCGGGTTTAGGTTGCGCTGGAACAAGTGCGTTACACTTATAGGTGACAACTAAAGCAACAACCCATAATTTTATTGTCCCACTGCTAGGCTCGGGGTCTCCTGTCACAATGTGAGGGGTACAGGCCATAGTCTACCATGCTGGCCAAGTGCGAATTGGTAGACTTCACACACCTTCGAGAACTTTATGAAGAACTCGAGAACTTTATGGTAATTAACTTGGTGACAACTATAGTCCCGACGCCAAGCAGGAAGAATTTCGTACATTGACCTGTTATTAACTGTCTCTGTCACTCCCGCGTAAATATAATGAGTCTCGCTCGCACAGTGCAATGGCCGCCGTTGTATGCGAGCGAGACGCATTAAAGGACAATGTCCACTTTGTATGGACATTTGGCTATCAGTGAACACCACATTTCAACATAAATATTATATAGGCTTAATACCTTTACTCAGTTTAAAAACGAAAATAATAATTGTTTTGTAACCAGATGTTTATTATACTGGTTATTTGAATAAATATCTACAAAATATTTTAAAGAAAACGCCCAATTTCCTTGACATTTTTTTTATTAATCTGACTCGTATATTATTAATATATTGTCCACGAACGGGGCTGGTGCATTTATATCATCTCTGTACCTTGCCCAGCTTAGAAACCAAAAAACAGTCATTACATGAGCAACCATACAAACCAAGGGTCAACCATAGTTATACATACAATAGTGCCAAGGTCAACGTGGGAAGCAGAGTCTAAATCCATTTTCGTAAGCCAAAGGTCGTAATAATATTAATGATGAAAAACACAGACGAAACACGATGCGAAAAACAAAGCGAATGTGACTTGAAAGTTTTGTTTGAAAAGGTTGACTTGATCCAACCAACGAATAACGATTGACAGTTGAGATTACTATGTCCAACGATTGACAGTTGGGGATGCAAACAATGCATCGATTCGAGCGTGTTTGCAAAACATCGATATATTGTTCATTATCGTGAATTATTATAAAAGCAACGTACATAAAATAATACGTTATTCTAGTAAAAATAATACCTTATTTATAGTTTATTGCTTTTTATATGTGTATCTTACCAAACTTAACTTTTTGTCGTGAGAATTAAAACTTCGAAATAACATCGATATATCGTTTTATTATCGTTATCGGAATAATGTTGCAATTCTACTGACGTGAGTACTCTGTGTATGTGACAACAGGAAGTGTTTATCAGTAGAATGTTATATTAAATATATTATTTAAAAAAAGTAAATTGATACAAAAATAATTCGCGTGTATAAGTTAAAAAACAAAATATATTTTTTCATGTAATTATTTATTTTTGAGCATACTGTCCACGAATAGCCGAAAATGGACATTGCCCTTTACGCGGAAGTGACCGAGACTGTTAATAACAGGTCAATGTACGAATTTCTCCTTGCTTCGCATCCCGACTATAACTAACAAACTAAATGTTAGGGTGGAGACTGACTTGTACCCTTTATTTTGTAATGTATCATTTGCGTTAAACGCCGCGTACTCCACTCGACTTCGGTTTTTTCACGAATTCCCTTTGAGTGTTGCAAAACTAACTTTACAAGTCAATCTTTAATTTGAGTAACAAAAACTCGATACATTACACCAAAATGGTACAAGTCAGTCTCCAGCCGTTACAAGTTCGGTCAAATCCACCACAAGGTAGACAACTGAGGTTCAATTCCTGTAGCTCATGTTCTGGAATGTACATTTTTAAATATGTTTTTTTTTTCCTAATCGTATATCTAAAAACCCTACATGAGAAATGATGGAAATATTAGTAAATCATTTTATTTGGGACCCACATGCCCACATAGCCTAGTGCCCAATCTTGATTGGTTGAGTAGCGCTTTTAATAAAGGAGAAAAATCTTTAGCATCCCACAACAAACCTAAAACAGTTACTTGCATTATTGTCTAGTAACACAACTAACCAATATAGAAGAATTATTTTACCGGTGTAAGAAAAAGTCTGAAGCCTAAGTTTCATGACGACAAAAGAAGCACAAAAACTCCAAAATGGTTTCTCTTTAGACTTTCACTACCGCTTTGTGCTTATTGGGGTCAAGGTTGTTAGATTCACGGAAATCGATTAAAGAGTTCAACAAACAAAACAAAATCATATTTTCTTTAGAAACATAATAACTTATTTACTTAATCTTGATTTCCTATTCGACCATAATACAATATTGAATAATGAAATTCGTTAGACAAACGAACTGCACAAAGCCCTATACCTAGTACCTTCGTATTGTTATTTAATTACTTCGCATTTTACTAATTGATGAAGACAACTGTGCTACTAAACTCGAACACTTGTTTAAACAATGGCTTATGAAACGACTCTCCTGACGACAATTTAAAGTTCGATAAGTCAATAAAACGAATAAATTAAATAAATAGAAATTGTTATATCAACAATAACAATTCAAGATTGCTTACGTAAGTTTTCTTTTGTTTCGTTATTATTACACACATCATTATGTATATTATTTTCTTACACAGCGTGTATTTACATACCAAAATATACTTACTGGCAGGTCTCGGTAGTCCTTCAATCGTGTTACAGACTTGAAAGTAAAAATGACAATATGTACTTATTAAATAGCCGAAATGTCATTTCATAATGTTGATGCGATAATTTCAGTAATCTTTTTTCCAAGACCATCTCTTTATGGATAAGAGCGGAATGTTCAATACCCAGTCAACCCTGGTGCCATTTTCCATTACCCGTCAGCATACGATGGCCACTTACCATCAGATAAAAAAAAGTGGTGGTATACAAGTGGTAAACATGTGGTACTCACCATATGATCGTAGTGATTGACCATCCGCTTGATATGGTTGAGCTTGCGATGCAGGTAGTTGACGCGCCGCCTCTCGCGCTGGTACGTGGCGTCGTTGCGCACGCGCTGGTACTCCTCCACGATGCGTTGTTCTATGCTCTGTGGGTGGATATTGTTGTTGATAACTATCGCTGTTACCGCAGGTTTGAATTTTCCGGGTTAATAAGTATCGACGCTTGAAAGGCAAAAATTACCAAGCGACATGTTGACAACTTTACACTAGAGCATTTTAAAGTTAAAATTTTACAAAAAAAAATCGTAAAAAATCGCCTATTAGTCATAGCTACTTAATTCCAATGAATTGTAAAATTCATGCAGTTTAAATGCTTAATAAAGCCATTTTTACGATTTTTTTTAAATAAAATCTTTAAAATGCTGTAGTGTAAAGTTGTCAACATGTTGCTTGGTAATTTTTGCCTTTCAAGCGTCGAATCTTATATCTTACGAGTAACCGCCTTCGCTTTGCTTCGGTTTTCTTATTTTTTTACACCTTGGGTTACATTATTGGAGTTTTATTAAGGATCCCTATTTTGATGAAAATATCATATAGCCTATGTCACCCGGGGATAGTGTAGCTTCCAAACAGTAAATTTTTTTTTTAAATCGGTTCAGTAGTTTCGGAGCCCATTCAATGCAAACAAACAATCAAATTTTTCCTCTTTATAATAATATTAGTATAGATTACATATTATTGTCTACCTGTGTGTTAACCATGAAAATGCGGTGAAACTCAGCGCCGTGCAAATAAAAAACATTTATTGTATTCTAACAAGAGATCAATATATGTGCAAAGTTTGATTCAAGGTAATTATATTTGCAAACACTCAAAGCATAAAACATGTGCAAGATTAGATATTTTTAATGCGGCGTTATAAGGAAATCTATATAAACTTGAAAATCGCATAAATCATTAGTCATAGTGACGTGTGTAGGAAAATAACAAGATATTTTGTCAATAACCAATCAAAAACATATTGCATATAAAATTAACACGCGACCGCGTTATCTATACAAATAGATAAAAATGTTGTGTAATAATTTGACATTGTATGATAGGAGAATACCGAGATCAAAATATACAAAATAAGATAAACAAACAAACAAAATAATATGAATAATATTATTTAATTATTTAACTATATAATATTATGTTTATCTGTGATTGTATGAGCTGCTACATCGTACACGGATCGAAGACAATGCCCACGGCAAAAAATGCAATTAGGCAATATGCACTTTCTTTAATTTTTGCTCTTCTTTTTTGTCTTTGCCTGGGTATTCACTATGCCCTTGTCAGTTAGTAGCACAGTAACCGGTAAATAACTCGCTAATAGTGAAATCGACAAACATTTTAGTAAACCTGGGAATAAAATGTCAGATCTGATTGTCTTTGATCTTGATGTTTCGTTAGAATTTGAGGATGACATACTATAATACAACTGAAGAAGTTTTTTATCTGTTTGTTTATTTAAAAGCACTAATATCTACAACTTCGTTACTTTGGTTTGCAATTGACCCCCGTATTCAAGAACAACACTGTGAGGTCTCACAGTGTTTGCGAGTGCATAGTGGCATTAAAATCATTTCGTAAACAATACTTGATTGAAGTCCTTCGCTGTGCGTTTGTCGAAATCGATAAAGTAGCTGCCGAGCTACTTTACCGAACGCATAGTGTTGGTTTGACTTCTATCAAAATAGAAAGAAAGGATCGATTGTTTGTACTGTTATCTTTGTCTTTTGCTTGTGTCAAATGACTAGAGTGAAGTTAGCCGCATCAAATGGACCAATAAGAGGGCTGTATACAGCCTATGCGTCCGCACAACCAAGTGATACTTAAGGGTCGACTGTGAAACAGAAGGGTTGCCATGACGAACGCACTGAGAAATGCCTTACTTCGCATAGTATTGCTTCTTTACTTAAACAAGTATTGTTCTTGAATACGGGGGTAACCCTCCACCAATCCGCACTGCAGGAGTGGATGGATAAAGTTCTACGCCTCCTCAAGAGGAGAGACGCGTGCACAGTTGTTGTGCTTTTAATGGGTTGAAGCCAGCCAGTCTCATTTATTAAAGGGTACAGTTAGCTACTTGAAGCGAAAATTATCCACAACAACACGACATTTCTTCAAACTCGCCCCAACCAGAATACATATGCATTGCAACGTCATTTATTACGACGACCCGCGTGGTGTATGATTACCATGCTTGACCGCCGGGCCGTTCGAAAGGTCTAGGGTTCGATTTCGAGTGCAGCAGAAAGAATGATGAGTTTGAATTTGTTCTCAGTCTACGTGTGTGTTTTTTTGTCTTTGTGTATTGTCCATGGCATCTCCACCAATCCGCACTGGAGCAGCGTCGTGGCGTATGCTCTAGGTCTCCTCAAGAGGAGAGACCCGTGCTCAGTAGTGGGCCGTTAATGGGTTGAAGCCATTGTCCATGGCACCCATGACACAGGAAATCCTAGTGTAGGGCTATGAGTGTGTAGCGTTTATATCGTAGTGTGTCCATACATCCATCCATCCATCAGCCCTTAGAGGTCCACTGCTGGACATAGGCCTCCCCTAACTTGCGCCACTCTGACCGGTCCTGAGCCTTCTGAATCCAGCGGATGCCCGCTGTCTTCTTCAGGTCGTCAGTCTACCTGGTCGGAGGGCGTCCTATGCTCCTTTTTCCGAGACGTGGGCGCCATTCGAGGACCTTTCTTCCCCAACGGTTATCGGTCCTTCGCACTATGTGGTCGTAAACACAAAACGGGTCGTAAACGTGGTGTGTCGTAGTGTGTAGGCGTGTATTATTACCCGATGGTGCGGCGACATGGGCTCGGCGCGCTGCAGCTGCTCCTCGAGCTGCGTGAACAGCGCGGCGACCTGCGCGACGCGCGCGTACACCGCGCGGTACTCCGCGTACAGAGACGTGAACTCGTTCTTGTACGAGCGGCGCATCACCGAGCTTGTTATCGCCGGGTACTGCCTGCAACCAGTTAACGACATGTTATCTTTTAACCGACTTCAGAAAAAGGAGGAGGTTCTCAATTCGACTGTATTTTATTTATTTATGTGTTACCTCAGAACTTTGGACTGGGTGAACCGATTTCGATGATTCTTTTTTTAATCGAAAGCAGGTGCTTGTCATGTGGTCCCACATAAATTTGAGCGAGATCTGACAAGTAGTTTTTTAGTAATTTTGAAGTCTGTTATTTTTTGTTAGTAAAATTTAGATTATTTATTCTTTATTGCATTCACCTTAGAGTGTTTACTATTCACCTGGGTTAGCTTAAGCTAGAAGATACAAAGGGCGAACTTAACGACTATTGGCATTCACTAACCCGGTGTGATGGAGAAAATGTAGTACCGTAGTAGTACACATTCACAATTAAAGAAAACCATTAAAAACATTACATTATGATTTAAACTGTATTACGAACACGAAACATTTCTAACTTTAACTACACTTTCGCCATTTCTGACACAAAACCCCTTTCTGAAACGACAGTAGAATAAAAAAATGACGTTCAGTGATACCTACATGATTAAATGATTTTGAATTGTTTGTGTTAAAAGCAAACGGGTTATCAGCATTATTGTATTTCATAACGATATTTCAACAATCATGAGTACAAGTTTGGATTCAAAACTTAACATTCCCTCAGCCCTTTTACCATCAGCACCCTTGTATTTAAAACTGATTTTGGTAATTATTCAGGCTGGAAATGAACAAAATTAATACTGTATTTCCTTAACATTATGTATTTAACATGTTTTCCGGTTCATTACATAAAAACACGCGAATATAAATTGCACGACAGCAAATCCGCCAGTACAATTGATACAATAACGTTCAAGTGTTGCTTTACTGTAGTTTGTGAGTAAAACATGACATTAGACTCGACTACATTCCATTTATGAGGCATCAAGGTCAGGCCAAGTGCACAGAGACAGACTCGGCGACGCGCTAACGTTTATACTTTGTACTTAGTTCTATTGAGTGTTGCCTGTAGTTTATTCATTATTGTGACGGGACTCGTGCCTCCAATATGCATCAAATAAACATGTTTACCTTTAATCGTACTTGATAGTATATCGTTATCTAATAAACTATTATTAAAGTCATATCACCGCGGAAGTTACATTATTTTTGTAAACATGTGCAACTTTAATGTCGATAAACAAAGACGTCGTGTTTACCGTTTTTTTTTTGCATAGAATGTGTTCTAGCAGGTTCCATAGTTTAATTAAACTTAATATCAATGTAATTATATAATGCTTACTTCATTTCATGCCAATTATGTTTTAAATATACACCGTAAATATAACAGGATACAAAACAATAAGATATAATAGAAAATATAAATAACATAAAGATATATTAGTACCTGTTTATATGCAAAACTTACCTTTCAATTTCTATCAATTCAGTCATGTTCTCATCAGGCACAGACGTTAAAGCTGTATTATCTAGTGGTTCCGTATTTGTGATGTCTTTTACTGCAAAAAAGAAAATAAAACTAAATAAAACTGCTTTGGGGTCACCAGCATCATTAAATTAATAATCAGAAAAAAATGATGTTTTCCTTCACCTTAAAAAGATATTAAATATAAAAATACGATACTTCCGATTTCTGACCTCGAACAAGCCAAGTAGTTTAAAGTGATAATTATGTTCAGTTCCACTAAATATTGTGACTTTTATTATTAAGTTTTACATAATCAACAACATTAAAAGCAGTCATTTGGAATGAGTATACAAGTAGTTTTCTCACCAGATATTGTTAAAATTTTGACACAATAACAATGTAATAAATATGTAGCAGCAATATATTTGCGATCAACCAAAAATATCAAATTCAGTTCGGTAACTTTAGAACAACTAATATTTTTTAAACCTAACATTGCTAACGTTATCTGTAAATCTATTAAGACGCGTATAAATATATTTTAACTATCTGACAACAACGGATGATGATGATGAATGATGAATGATGACGATGTATGACGATGTATGATGATGGATGATGAATGATGATTGTATTACCTCTGGTACTAGTTTGTTCTACTGGTGGACTACTTCTACTAAAAACATTCGCTTTCACAGGACTGGGGCAGAGATCCTTGACTGTGGTGAAGTTGAGGGTGTAGCCGTTATCCTTTTTAACTGTAAAACAAAATAATTACATTTTTTATTATGAAATTAATTAGCATCACTTATTTTCTTACATAAAGTCACACATAAACCTTGGTTGGTACCAGTGAAGTTTAGATGAAAGTTCATAGTTTTGAAACTCGAAATAATTCTAGACTTTACTGAAACATATTATTATCATGAATTACAAGTAATAGGATAAATAAATCCTTTTGACAGTTTGCAGATAAGGGCTTATACCAGCTTATTTGATCTTGTTGTTGCTATCTGAATTGGAAACTGTATAGCTTTTATCAAATATCAAATCGAATGAAGCCATCAATATAAACAGCGAATGATATTTATTTTCCATAGTTAATTGTTATCTCTGCTCTCAATGTAAACATGCATACTTTAAGTAAACCACTACACTCGTTCAATCATACTACATGATCCAATTTTCGTTAAATTATTATATGAAACCGGTCTTACGGCTGACGTAACAGTTAGAAATGTGCTTATATTTATGTATGCACGTAACTTGATTTAAATGTTTTAATTTACCTCAATTTGGGTTTATTTGAATTACATACTCAATTACTCATACTCATTACTTTTATACTTACTTACACTACATGTGCTAGGTTTTGAATCTAATAGACAAGAAATTGGGATTATAAAATTTATCAATATTGCATACAATACCCAAAACTAACCCTCCAAAGGTTATTTTCACCAGTTTAACTATCTAGCATGTTCTCTTAATTATCCTTGTGGCCTCGACGCGTGCCATTACATATCTTATAATTTTATTGTCAAGACGCAGCTCAGTCATGTATGTAATCACATATTGACTGCTTGCCCCTTATCAGTCATGTGCATGTCTCTTTTTAGAGAACATAAATAACATTATATTATAAACAGTATAACATGGGCGGGGCACAGATTACCACTGTACCCAAAAGTTGGGCGTAATATTGGTAGCATTGAAATAAGTGTATTTTATATTTCAAAAACCATTTAAAATATTAAAATAAATGTAATGTTTTATATTATCTCGTATTATAAATCGTTATTACCTTCGGTGAACTTGATAACAACGCTATTATTGTCCATAAAATGGTTTTTGAGCAATAAAAGACACCTATTTCAATGCTACCAACATTCTGTCCAATTGCAGATTTAGTTGAAGAGCACTATAGTTATAGTTATAGTTATAGTAGTGACTGATGAAACTCACCGGTAGTCCGATCATCCTCGTTGTCGGACGCGTGCCGCTCCCCCGACGAGGTGGTAGCGTACCCGGACGAGGGCGGCGAGTGGCGGCGGTAGTGCGAGATGCGCTGCTTCTTCACCGCGGGCGCCTCGTCCGTGCCCGCGTCCGTCGCGCGCTTCGTGCCCGGGGACGCGCGGGGAGACAGCGAGTTGGCAGAGTCGCTGCTGAGCGGCGGCGTTAGGTTTTGAGGTTTCCGCCTGGTGAAGATAATAATAATAATCTTAAATTAAAATTTTTAAAACCCCCGACAGTTTTATCGACACTAAACATAGCTAAGAACACTCTCGATTAAGTTACCTTTCAAACAAAAAACTAGATCAAAATCGGTTCATCCTTTTGGGAGCTATGAACTACTCTTTTTTGTCGGGGGTTAATAAAGCTACATACTCATAGCCCTACACTAGGATTCGTTGTGTCGTGGGTACCATGGACAATACACAAAGACAAGAATACACATCCAGACGGCATGGTAACCAATGCGCCACACAGGTCGTCAAAATGTTATTGGTGAAGGGAAGTCCCTTGATCAACATGCTAGCCATTTTATTAACCCCTTTTGCACGTAGGGTTGAAGTTTACATGGAAAAGTGTAGAAGGCTATGTTTTATCTTGTGTAAAAATACGTTTATTAATAAGATATTTTTTTAATTTAACTTCTTGGAAAGGGTGTGGAAGTGTGCTAGCCCCTTTTTACCTCGTTCTGCACATAGTCTTTAAGTTTACTTGGATAAGTGCAAAAGGCTACGCTAAGTAAAACGTGTTACAAATACATGAAATTAAAGAAAATTTTTCGTATTTCGTATTCTTTATAGGTTTGATAGATTTCATTACCCCAATAAGTAGTTGCTAATAGAGACACCCAATCAAGTATCATTCAGGTCTATCAAAAGATATATAGTATTGATGTACAGACACCCCATTTCAGGAAAACATATACAATGCCTAGACTATTTTGTAATGTTGAATTTAAACAGGACTCTAGTTCTGTCTAATATTGTTTAATGAGTCCCCAAATTACAGTGGTCACTTAAAACTCGAATGGAGGTTATGACAGTTAAGAAAACGGTGAAAAAATAACCTTCCATTGGATAAGAAAAATACTATTCTAATAAATTAATCGTGTATGTATTTAACATGCACTCTGTGTTCCACTTAAACAAAAACCGACGTAAATTATCCTTCTCCATTGACATAACATTTTGTGGACACAAAACTTGCAATTTTATCAATACCCTCAATGCGGTTAACAAATTCAATGTAATTATTTTATCAGTGACATTCACAAACAATAAAAATATAAAACAATAATTTATCATAATAATTATCGTTTAGTGGTTTATATTGCCATTGATAACCGACCAACTTGTGACCGTTCCCAGTATTCTAAGTAATCTTTCTGTCTTTCTTTCTTCTCTTTTTTTTTCTTGGCCGTCAACATATTAAGTGGTTTGTCTGTTCGGTTGTCGTAAAAAAACAACGATAACATAATTAAAGGTGTAGTGATTGTCACTTATCGACATTTATAGGTAATATACTGAAGATTAAGATTAGTTTACGGTAAGACAGGTATCAGCTTACCTCTTGAGCATACGTTTCTCCTCTTCCGTATAGAATGCCCAATCCTCATTGACGTCGTTCCACACGTGTCTTTTTAACTCGTAACAGTTGCCCTTGAGCGTGCCTATATCTGGCAATATCTTATTCACCATACTACGATCCTTATCCTTGATGCCTTCTGCAATATTAAAAGGGATAATTAAATCAAGTTGAGTTTGTCGTTCAGCAAATACTCGCGATTGGAAGCCAAACTTACCACTGATGAGCCTCGCATACAGTTCCGGCTTCTTGAAAGGTTTCAGTGCTAACAATTGTATAAGTCTTTCTCTGAAATAGAAGAAATATTATACTGTTAACCCAAGAGAGTTACCATTGTGTACACACATGCTTATAAACTAGTATAGTATCCATCGTATCAAAAGCTTGCATGCGGAATGTGTTTTGACTATTCAATATCTGTTCATTCGATCAGTCAGACGTTATTAAAGATAGAATACTAGTATTTTTTACGAGACAAACCAATCACGACTACGGGCGTATCACCTTGAGAGTTGTTTTCATTTAACAATAATTTTGCATAACCTTGGTTGCGTATGACTCAGGAGGCATAAGAACTAATCGTCGTGTAAAGTGAGGTTTTGTATTACAAAACCAATAATGGAAAGTAGATCGTTCAACGGTAAGCCGGATTCGTTACAATGTTGAACATTTAGAGTAATTAATTAATTATAATTCATTAGAAAATGTCTTCGATTGTGGGCATAATTCTTATAATGACGAATAGCTGAAGCGTCGAAACAAACTTCCTTTGTAGCATTTTATCATGTTGGTTAGGAAATGATAAGGATATAACGAAATTATCATTTCTCAAACGTTCGACGTAGGTGTCGAGAAATTACGAAATGGAAATAAATCACGTATAACATTTCCACTTTTAATACACTGCCTGAAGAGAATTTAAATAATTAAATAATTTAAAACAAAGGATTAACATGCCCTCAAGATATATGAAATTGTGCAATAAAACATGAACAAAGATTGGGAATACCGAGAAAAGTCTGTCATAACAGAAGGACAGAACAGACGAAATAAAATGATTAATGACAGAGCACGCGCTCCAAAACACGTCAACTGGTATGCAATATACAATTTAGAATTTTTTATTTACATCACACAACAATCTCTACACTAGATAAATAAAATATATCATTTTATTAGACATGAGAATATGAACAAAGCAAAGGAAAAAAGAATGTGTGGACAATATTAAAGTTAATCATTTAAGCCTATTTTGAAGTTTCTTCTCAAATTTGAAGTAAAAAACAAAGAACAAAAATGTGTTACATTGCCAAGGCCTTTGAACAAGAACTTCTAATATTTTGGTTGGCTCTAGGCCTAGGTTTATTCAAATGAGAACAGAAACATGTATCCTGTGTAAGATACCAAATGTAATGTCACTCATTTATTCCGTTTCTTACACCTTAATGACCTAATGCTCACCATTGCAAGACATACGAGAAATCATTAATGCTTCGCTGGTGTCTCTGAAGGAGAGCTTAACGCTTTACGCATTTTTTTGAAGAACCCCATGTTATATAGCGGTCTGGTAAAAATTCGGAAGGTATCTACTCGTCATATTGTGTCATATCGTTGCATGAGAATGCATATTCACTGGACGGTCCACCAGCTTCCCAATAGTAAAAGCTTGGTGTTAACAGAAATCAATACCTAATAACGTCATATACTCATTCATTCATTCATTCAGTTCCCATGTCGTTACGTATAGCAGGATAGTAGTGCACAGAGTGCATACTCACTTGACGGGCCGCCTGCTAAGGTCCGGGTTGGGCGGTGGTCGCTGCGGTTGGCTCGGGTGTTGCGGCGCGAGTTGCTGCTGGGGGTGTGGCGCCGGCGGGTTTGTCTGAGTGTTTTGCGGACGGATAACAGGAGGAACGACTGCCGTACGGTCGGCTCGATCGGGCCTGTCCTGTCTCTCGGGCCTCTCAGGCCTTTCGGGTCGTTCAGGCCTCTCTGGTCGTTCAGGTCGCTCGGGCCGCTCAGGCCTCTCGACCTGCGCCGCAGCGGAGCCGGCAGAGTACAAAGGGTGTGACGAGCGCACCTTCACACGACGCCCGATATCCGTCTGGTTAGGTTTTATCACGCGAGTGCTGGAATTGAAATGCATGGATCAGCGTAAATATGATGAAGTGCGTGTTTTTTTGCTAATGTCGGCAATCTTCGCATTTTCATTAACAACAAACCGGACGACAGTAAATATAACGCGAATATGAAAAATATTGACTTCGAAAGCTACCGCGGAGAGACAATGATAATGAATAGTTAAATCATTATTAATTCTTTAACGGGTTACAGTTACATTTACGAATTAAAGGTAAAATAAACGATATTATGGCATTCCTTTTAATAACCAACGAAAACGCGTTTTTAATTACATGTTGAAATTGTTTAGTGATTTCATGATTGATATATGTAATTGCCATTTGCTAGTCATTAAAAGTTTATGTAACTCGTTTCATTATACATATATATTTTTTTTCATTCGTCCAATAGGACCTTACATAATGTAGGTAAGTACATAGTTAAACAGGCAAGTTTTTATACTACACCATTTCCATCCATCAAAATAAATGCGAAGAATTACGAATTATTCACGGGCGATGTATAATAAAATTGAAAGCGTAAACATATTTTTACCTACTTCGTGTAATAAAATAACATAGCGTCAAGTGCTTATCTTTATATTGCGTTACCACGGCAACTGTACATTGTCACGTGTGGTGTTCGTATATTCAAGTAATTAACAGTAATAAATGATTAATGTTCAAATATTCAACATTTTAACACGATTTAACTTACTACAACTTAACTGACAGCCGAACTGCCCAGGTTAGATTCTCAGCCAGAGAACATTATTTATAAGACGATGTTTTTCTCAGATCTAATGTGTTTGTAATCTTAGTGTACCTATCTCAACTGTTCATGTTATTATTTTACTGTTCTTATAGTTAATCTGCTGAAGGGAATCCCCTAATATCAATCAAACTCATATTAATAAATTAATATAATGGTCTCAGTTAAGTTGATGACTCCGAGGGAATCCCTTCATTTCATTGCGCATGTTTAGCCTAATACATGTTAGGTTTTATTCTGCAGTTCAGTAGATTGTAATATGGGGTATGTTTGACTAGAATCTCACATGATGGTAAGTGGCGATATAGTCTTCAGTGGTAAAGTTTACTAAGTAAATATAAGACTATTCACAATTATTTGTGTATTAATGACGTCATAACCCTCAAGCGCTTCGAACTTTTCGAGGCCCATTTATGGCCGCTTTCAAATCTATCTATCCGTAATTTTTAAAAGTTTATGAGTAAAGTAACAACCAACACTATAAGCACTACATAACAATTTCTCTAATTGCTATTTCTCTGACAGATGACAGGTTTAATGGATAGATAGAACATTGAGAACGGCCAAAACTACCAAATCTGTTAATCCTGGTCCTATCCAAAGATATTCCTCTTCGAAGTTAGTAACAGCTGTCTGTGGGCGGTAGGGGATAGTGACAGCATGGTCCTTTGCTGTCATCATTGCATAAAAAATGTCTACACGCGAACCACAAACCATTTGCTCTGTTCAGCGGCGACGGTCCTAGCCATGCGGTCCTTGGTCGCGACGTACGAGTCGTCGTTGGCCTGCACTCGCATCCGCCGCGGGAGGGGCCCGCACGACTCCAACCTCTTCGCGCCACCGTTGCGGACGCACTCGAACGAACCCTGCAACCAACCGCCAGTACACATCACTTACAATGCTTCGCTTATGGTTGTAAGGTTATGTAGGTTAAGTAGGGCCAGCCCTATGCCTAGCCAAGCTAGGCGCCAGGTGACAAAGATCACTAACTGTGGCAACTTTAGGACGAATCATACAAGTACTACTTTTGAATCTCGCTCTACACTGATCAAGAATCGATACTTTGAACTCGAGTAGTCCGAGTACCTACGAGGATCACTACATCTTCATTCAGGAGGAATCTAGGGTAATTTGACCCGCGTAAAAGACGATAAAAGATCGAAAGTCACCCGAGGCGAGGCGAACAAGCACAAAGTTATCCGAGATTCGGCTCTTTTCTCTTCGCCCTACATCGATCACATTCGCTATACACATCGCGGTACAGAGGTCGACTTTTAGAGGTACGTAGAGTGGAAACTGATCACTTATACAATAATAATGACTTTTACCTGGTTTTTCTTTGCGATGTAGAGTCATATTCATAGTCAGTTAACATTAAAATTAAAATGTTTAAGTTTTAAAGTTTTCTTTAACATTTTTCTAAAATAAGACTAGGGACAAAGTTATCATTCACATACAAATATTGTTTATAACTACATACGTACTCGAGAAAAACTGTTCAATATACCCAACTGATTACTAATAAGCCCCATAGATCAAAGTTGCATTTTCTTGAATGTAATTAAATCTATCGAGCAATACAGGAGCCAGTTACGTGGTTTTTGCTCTAATCAACTCTTGCAGATGACCTAGATGGGAACAACTTCTTACAAGTCATAATCTGTACCCACGTCGACATTAAGTATTATGTTATCATGTTATCCTAAACAAGGACGTGCTAATAACGACATAGGTATATCATCTGTCCTTTCTTATGATATTAATTAAATAACTATAGGTTAAACTAATGCTAAGTATTCTTAGTTTTTATTTCAAACTAGTCTTATTAATAAACAATCTAACAGTGTTTTTTTTATCGTGGTTTGTAATTTAAAATTAAGAAAGACACAAACTGAAAATACAATAATTGAAAAATAAATTATCATTAAATGCTTAAATTAATTCCTAATTACGATCAATATGTTTTTTAAACCAATACATTTATATTTCAATATAAGTGTACCAAGCTTTTTCACCAAATAGAACTCGTCTAAAAATCAAATTATCAACACGACCATCCAGTTTAAAATCGTACTTGATTCATTTACAATCGAAATATTCAGGGCACGGTTGCTGAGGAATCCATACATAACGAACTCTTGACAAATTCGTTTGCCACGCCAACTTATGGCAGCAACCGCTCAGCGACCCACTAAACTAAAACAAGCGTGTTCACGTATTCGTATCGCAGAAACTGATATTAACGTATTCTTATTTTGCTTGGTTTAGACTACGACACTTTATAATTTATATGATACACTCAGTTTATTTATACAACGAGTAACCGCCCTCGCTTTGCTTCAGTTTTCTTATTTTTTACACGTTGGGTTATATTATTGGAGTTTTATTAAGGATCCCTAATTTTTTTTAAAATATAATATAGCCTATGTTACTCGGGAATAGTGTAGCTTCCCAACAGTGAAAGAATTTTTGAAATCGGTTCAGTAGTTTCGGAGCCTATTCAATGTAAACAAAAAATCAAATCTTTCCTCTTTATATATTAGTATAGAAGTATAGATGAGCAAGTGTAACGCAAGTTTAATTGTTCACACAAACATTCGGTGTATAAACTGAGTGTATGGTGTAAAGTGTCGCAGTCTAAACCAAGCTGTATTAGATTTCCGAACCGACACTAATCTACCACATTACAGCGATAAAATAAATAGCTATCAATTTTTCTGATCGGGAATCACCTCATCTTACTTAGAATTTTCAACAGAATTGATGATGCAATTAAATCCTGCAAGTCGCAATTTTTTAGTTTTACGTCAATAATTTATTATGTACAATCGGCAGCTTATTCAACAGGTTTCTAGAAATTTAATCTTTCTAGAAGCACGTTAGTGCGGTTTAAAACTCTTTCAATAAATATAATACAAACTGCTTAACATTATAACCTGGAACCTAACTGTATTATAATCTGGAAAAAATTCGAATCTGTTGTTTGTGTACAAACACTTATATTAGAAACGACCTTATAGAATACAGAGATATTATGTCTTTCTTAAATTTTCGTTGCAGTTTTATATTAATTCAGATTTTCAGTCAAAAACATATCTATCTTGACAGCAGTAATGTACACAAAACAAAATTTAATTGCAACACTCTGTGCGCATAAATGAAAGAATGAACGAAATTAATCCTCTCAGCTTTGGAAGGAATCAGTGGTTCGTCACAAACACTGCTACACCGATACTATTATCACACTTGGCAGTTGATATCACGACACCTTATTTAATTCTTCAAGGCGACGTTATCGCTTGTTGTTCATCTAGAAGAATTTTATGTAAGCACCGACATTTTTATCTTTATATTCAATAATTAGCGGTGAGGATTATTTGCCCAATGTTTGTGATATATACCGCTTATCGTAACCTTTTGGTAAGTTGGATTACGAATTAATTGTATGTTAAAACTAGACTGTCCTGAAGATGACAATTTTGAAGCTATTATGTTAATAGTCAACGTTCAATCTAATTATAAAGAACCTCTTACTACATCTTATCTGTTTTATTATTACTACTATTATTACTACAAGTTATTACCTGTGGACCCTCCATTTCAGCATTACTATTGATGCTGAAGTGAAATGTGGACACGCCCGACGATCCATTTCCATTGCTTGGAGCCGGAATTGAGATTTTCTGAAATTAAGACAACGCAATTCTTTAGTTTTATCGAAATTGGTGCCATTTTGTTAAGTATAAGGTCATAAGTTAACAATATCAATAATAATAATAAACTTTATTTGCATTTTAAAATTGGCAAATGGTGATAATTGCCACAAGCAACCCAGTGTTTTGCTAGGGTCTTTATAAGTTTTCAGGTAAAATCTACTGACGTAATAGCCTTGGATAAAAACCATTGGAATACCAGCCTACTATCATATAAGTCTTGCTTTGTCCTCAGTAGTTTTTTTTTTTCAAGAAAAAGTAAACTAAATGGCAGCATATAGGTATGTATGTACAAAGTATGTTTAGGTTTAGTTCTCTACCAAGTTCTTTAACACCATCCTATCTGAGCGTGTGCGCTGTTCTTATCAAAGCAATAAATTAAAGTCTATCATTATAATTATGAATATCACTATCGCGTGTGTGCGACAAGTTTATGATGGCAATAAAGATGTACTATGTCACATGTACGTAGACAATTTTCAAGTTCCCATATTTACTTTGCTTTCCTACCGTTTATCCTAACTGTAGTTCCCCAATGGTATGTAAAGTTATCAAGTATCGGTTTTGGCAAATGGTATTAGCGTTTATGTGTCCGTCGCCGCGCCGGCTCTATCCGTGTTCAAAGGATTCAAGAATTCAGGATGCTGGAAACTGATTATGGAAACTCTACGTATCTAAATATTTATTCTTTTTTTGTGCCTACTTTCCTTGTATTAAATTTTATTCTATTATTATATTATTCTTCTTCTCTGGTTACAGAAGTATCTAATGATATTTTCATATAACTTTTATCGGTCCTTAGTGACTTTCTACGTATTTTACTACGTCTCTACCCTCTACGTATTTGTGTCCAATAAATTGATTGAACAAGTATTGCTCTCTCAATTTGCCTCTATTATTTATTAATTGATTTTTGATTGGAAACGATAATCATTTAAGGTAGCAGTTCCCACATGGATCCATAATCATGTCATCTTGGTCAAAATCAATCATTAAAATTACGCTTTGCGTACGTAATTTTAACTATAGTTTTCAAAGAATTTCTCATAATTTATAGACATTTAAATCTTTTATGTTGCGTCACATAAAAGATTTAAATGGCCGATGAACAATGTCTACTTACTCCACCGAAAAAACAAGGTTACTATGTTTATGACATTTTTTCTTCTGTAGGTAAAGTAGTGTAGGAGGCTGGGAAGAATTTATGAGTCAGTCTATTTCGCGCGTGGGGAACGCTGCGTATTAGTAATTGGATCCACGTGAGTATGGGTTGCAAAACTTGCAAATACAATAGTAAGGCTATACCCTGTCTTTACCAGTAGATACAGCAAGTGGCATGATAAGTCTCGCCAGGAAGTTGATTTGTCCTGCACTTGTCGTTTACAAAATCATTTTTCTCACGATAAACGCAAATGATAATTGCAAAGGAGGAAACGTGAAGATTATCGTTCACGGTGAAGTGGCAGTGTGGCACCTGTGTGCGTCAGTCGTATAATGAGCGTCTGCAGTGCACAGTACAGTGATGAACAGCGACTTTCATCGCCAGGAATGGCAGTCGACGCGGCCGTACGCGGCTAAATGCTCAACGCAACGTACCGTTTCACCGACGAGTAATTGTGCACATGCGTTTTTTTTATCATTTTATTTATAACAGTACATACGTAGCAATACGTCGTACACACAAAGCTTCCGCAAACCTGTGTATGAACAACGAAGATATTATCGGAGCAGTTCTATTTTAAACTTGGCTATATCGATTCAGTTACATTTGCTTAATATAGATGGTCTACATATACTCAAAATAGGATCAATAGGCCACTTTAGCGCTGTTTAAATAAGAAATTAGACTGTAAACTACTAAAATATATTTATGTTCCAACTCGTACGATATTCTATTACTGTTTTATTCGCACATGTAGAGACGCATTGAGCCGGCTTTATAAATTTAGAGTTTTTTTCGTCAATCTCCTGTCGTTGGAATGATAACGGTCACGTTAATACAAAAGTTTTTACTGATTTTATTTTGTAATAGTTGCCCGGTAAATACTAGTCTAATTAATATTGTAGAGATCTCGTTTGATATCGGCTATGTACCTACAGTTCCGGAAAATGTTACAGACCCGCAAACATTATTTTTGTACATGTGTATCAAATGTACACACGGCACGGCGGATCGTTCTATCATTCTGAATGATAACGGTCATGTTAATACTATAGTTTTTACTGATTTTATTTTGTAAAAATAGTTGCCAGATAAATACTAGTCTACAGATAATTGATATTAGAAAAATGTTAAAGGACCGCACACATTATTTTTGTACATGACTGTGTATCAAATGTACATACGGGAGATTGTCCTATCATTCTATGTGTCATTCGCTAATCAGAATGAGCAAGGAGGAGTGTAGAGGGCGTGCGACGGGCGGCGCGACACTTGGGTCCGTGCCGCCGCGCCGCGTCGCGTCGTACGGTGACGCGTCGGCGACATGCGACTTTGCGACACGCGTGGCCCCGAGCCGCAGTAAGGTCGCAGCTAATGTGTGCCAACACCACAATGCCAGGCAATTAACCTATTAAAAAGTGCGCTACGATCCGGACACTGGTGGAGCAATAACCCCGCTCCCGCCGCTAACGCGTTTTAACCGATGCTTCAGGTAGCCGATTGCGCAACCGAACATGTAAAACAGTGCGTAAGGAGTAATACGATATATTCAAAAATAAAATCGATTGAAAAAAAATCATCAAATCTTATTTTGGGTTACACGCCCTAAAATGGGACCATTCGTGACCGTTGACTCCGCAAACCGCGCACGGATTGGACCAGTGATCGGCTAGGCTATAAACACGACACTTGCCTAATTCCATTTAATGCTAATGTTCATTTTGTTCCCATTGTATAACAAAAACAAAAGACCCGAAAATTAACCATTTAATATGGTTTTGTATTATGACGTTTGTCCTAACGTGGGTCGCGAGTGATGAACCCGAGGTGAGATATACTATACTCAATTATAGAGCTGATGAGGAAAAAACCCGCTAGCAGGCGAGTGCGAAGGCATCGCGGGGGAGCGGGGTGCGCGGCTTTCTCTGCTGTACCTAACATCGGCCGATATAAAGAGCGCGTCGCGATGGAATACTTCGGCATTCGGTGAACAGCCGTCTCGCCCGCTACATTTGCTTGCTCATGAAGTTCCTCATCCATTGTTTCATCGCTAATTTGTCTTGTTAGTTTTAAGAAATTTCAATAATGTAGCAACAAAAGATTGGACGTCCATTTCTAGGTAATGAGTGCAATGTATCAATTGCAGATTGTATCGTGTCAAGGTCGTTAGTTTCATTGTTTGTCTTCCACTGAAGGTCGTTCGTCTGTGTACCTCGACCGGACCGGAAAATATGAGGAAATTCATCATCCGTTTTTCAAGGCGCTACTCGAATGCCCTCGCTTGGCATTTTTTTTCCATTCGACAGCTCGCTCGCGCCGCAGATTCGACGACATTGGATGGGATTGGAATTAACGCGCGATTAGGACAAGATAGCGAAAAGTTTTATTGCCATCGTCAATGTTTTCAGTCGTAATGGCTACGTTTCGAATGAAGGATTTCTTTATTGTATCGCCCGTCGTGCGCAGCGACCGTAGCTTTTGTTGGTTACCTAATTTCACAGCAAGCGGCGAGCGGTACACGGAGTTGCGAAGTGAGAGGCCGCCGGAACCGGTTCGGTTCACTCGACCGAGAGATATAGTACAGAAATCTGCGTCTTAGACTCGCGTTACTATTACTACCTCACGCTAAATTGGTTTACCCGGCATACGACGTGCAAACTAGACTAATAGGTTCCGTTTTACTAGCAAGAATATTAAAAAACATATTATGATACATTTAGCGCAACACAAACCCGGACGTAAATCAGGCAGACGTGCGCCCCAGCTCAGCTAGTTAACGTGTTGTATCTTATTGACGTAATGTCGTGGAGGTGGCGCGGGTCGCACGATGCAAATTCAACCTTAATACGATGACCACTGAATAGATTACGGCCCGTGTCAACGCTGGCGCACGTCAGAAGTGAACGATAATAAATAGTTCTGTTCAACATGTTTCGAAGTGGGAAATCCACGCAGTGGTACTGTGATCGACATTATGTTATTAATTGCTACCAGTTGTTGTTTTATTATTTTATGGTCAATATCCATTATCTACATTATTTGACTGAACAATGCCCCTCCCCCGTAACGTTAAAATCGGTAATAACGTAACGATAACATAAAATCTATATCGATTAACAATAAAGACAGTTGTTACGAGTTCTTAGAATCTGAATTTTTCGTACAAACCTGTTACAAAGCTTTTACTTTTTAACGGTTACAATCACTGTAACCTTAACTAAGCCATTGGTTGTATTTACCTGTAGTAGCTATTGTGCTAATAACAACTTTCCTACGGTATACATACATAAGGGGCACAACCTTGAAGTGTGACAACTGTTGAACTAAATATATATTAAATACCCGTATGCGAATTCAGATGTCACTGCAGCTGCTAACAATGTATTTATCGTTCGCGATGTCTGTATTTTTTATTATCGGTTAAAACACAATTTTTAAACGATGTTAATTACTGACTCTACATATATTTGTTTTCATGACATCTTACTAATAAAGTAGTTTTGTATTTTTCAAAGAATTTCTATACATTCAATAAATGCTATTGCAGTTTTATAAGCTTTTTGAATAGATATATTGTTCTTTTATACGTATATTAATAGCCCAAAGATCTAAAAAACAAAAACAATGTCAAGAATGTTGTGAAGATAAATCTGTAGAGAAAGTGTGTGTTAAATAAACAATTAGCAAGTAATCTTGTTTCTCATACAAACAACTTATCTAAGAAAATGAAACGAAAATGAAATCTGAGTCACAATTCGAAAATGTGCCACTAAAATCCGAATGTAGCGAACAATCGTGGAGACTGTGGCACTTATTAATAAACAAAACGAATGTTAAACGCTGAAGTATCCACCGAGGAGATACCTAAATACGCATGGAATTAATACAATTTTATACTCCTGTAATATGTACATCAATCGCGGAAACTACTCATGAACGAATAAGTTATAGACATCGCAAATCGCAAACGAAAAATTCAGTAATGCAATGGCAAAAGAAATTGTTCTAACACAATTACTAACGGTAGTCGTCACTTTCATCGCAGACACATTTTAAAGCGAAGTGAGTGGCCAGTTATTCGTGTGGTTTCTACGATACTATTTGCATATTCGCTGACTTTCTAATGGACGATACGCCGGTCTTGTCGCAATAGCTGCCAGTGGTGAGGTAACGCCGATTCATTTAATTATATACAAGTGTATGTGAAAAACTGTATTCGAGTCGCGCTCATTGTTGTCATTGTCAACCGGCGAGTTTCCAATCGCAACAATCGCGGCTCGCCAGCCGAATGAATCTAGTCTTACTTAAACAACTCGTACTAGAATATACCACGCGTTTACGACTCCTCATTCGATTACAGTTTTAGCAGTCACCTCTACCGAACGGTGGAATGCTACGCTGGTAAAGTGGTAACCGATGTAATTATAAGCAATGCAATTCCAGACAATGTTTGTTACTCTAAAAACTCTTTCGTTGCTATAAATACAGATATACTTATCGTTCTTTGAAATTCGTTTTAAAGACGATTCATGTTACTTATTTGAATTTGGACACGGATTACATACAATTTATTAGTGAAATTAGAGACAAATCTCTGCAAACAATAGAGGAGTATAATATCATCTCGCTGTTTCGGTGCTGATTGGGAAGAAGTCTTGCACTCTGGCAAGGCTCTCTTTCTTTATAAATACTCTAAAACAAAGGAAATCTAATTGTATTTTTTTACCATCGAAATATTTGACCACTGAAGTTGAATTTTTACCCTTTTGCAGATTGTTAAAGTTTAAAGCATTCCAGCGCTGATTAGATTAGCCAATGCCAACTTTAAAAGCTTCAACACAGGAAACGTTATCGCACCGATGCATGATATCGCACGTCGATGAAATACGTCATTCTTTAAAAACCTTAATTCGTAATATCCGAGTGTCACACATTTTTACGCAAACCGAACGTGAAGCGCTTCGGTTGCGCAATTTGGAAAGTATAATGCGGTAAACGATATAGAATGTGAGTGTCGAAACCGTGCATAAAGCTGTATCGTAAAAGGTTTTAGCGTCGGATCATTCGGGTGTGTATCTTGTATCAGCAAGGATTCATTGTGGAGCCATTCTCCTGCGGCATGACGACCTTCCGCCAGAGGAGGGGCGCCTCTCACCGCCGACGTGACTGCAGCCACGGCCTTAAAGCGCGAGCCTCTATCGAAACCTCTACGTAACGAAGCTCTTTCCACTGAGCCGGTTACCCAACGCTCTATAGGAGTTCCGTCGATACACCGATACTATACTACATTACACTTTATACACCTATGACCGATTCAATGCAGCCACCGATCACGTGAACGCACCTTGCGTAATGAATATTGTCCATGCTAGTTCGGTACAATAAATAAACAGAAAAAAGTGATATTAGAACACGCAATCCGTGTTATGAAACGTTGTAAAGAAACGACAGGTTTTAGTTAAACATAGTAAATAAAAGGACATTGTCATCTACATATTTCATTGATTGAATAAAAGAAAAGATAAATTGTTGTAACATTAGCGTTAAAACAATTCTGTTTAGAAAGTAAAACAAGTAGATCTCAAACCAAGTACCTATATTGAATTACAAAGAGCTGTAAGAACTATCAGTTTTCAGCTTGACTTAATTTACTCAGTTAAAGCTGGTCAATTTCAATACTGCTTAGTTTTTGCGATTGTTTAACCAACGTCGATTCAATCAACGGAGACATTTTCTAAAGTTTGTTGCATTAAATTAATGCAATAAATCGTAACAAAATAAATGTAGTTAGTACAAAACGGACGGTACAACGCCGCCACTAGACAATGTCGCAAGTATTTAGATCAAGGTGCGAAACACGCGTTCGAGAGTCGAGATCGGATCCGTGGAATTTTTGTCGAAGAACACGCTCGCGCATAAATTCATTATGAAACCGATGCAGAACTACACATAATGAGAAGTTAAATTAACGTTCTCCCGTCTGAATTGACACTATCTGTGCAGAATCAGTATCAGATGATCCGTAAGTATCATGTTAGATAACGCACTTCAGCGATACACTGAACAGAAACGGTTCAGTTTGCATTTTCGATATGCTATCTATCGAAGGCGTATTGTGAATGCAAGAATTGAGGCTTCGTAAAAAATTAATGTCCAATCTAGTGAATATTTTCTATCTACACAATCTATACAAATAAATAAAATGAGTTTGTAGTAGTTTGTAATATTAAAATAACCGATTTTTACTAATTGCATTTGGTTATATACAAGGAACTTATACCAAAACAACATTTTTTACAATTTTTGTCTGTCTGTTTGTTCTCTGAACTGGCTGGACCAATTTTGACGGGACTTTCACTGGCAGATAGCTGATATAATAAGGAGTAACTAAGGCTACTTTTATTTTAGAAAAAAAAAATTGTTAGGCGATACGAAGTTCGCCAGGTCAGCTAGTCTATAATGAGGATATCAAACGAGCTTGCAGTGCCACAATCCCCTTAGATGGACAATGGTGACAAACATGGAATAGGACTCCAGGAGGGTCTGTGTAATTCCTCCCTGTAGTGTAGAGGTGTTACTGGGAATTTCATTAAGTTACCCATTACTCGCTAGTAAGAGTACTGTGGAAGTTACTGTGAGAAGTTAGGATGGCTAGTACAGGTTAGTCCTGTTACTCCTGTTAGTAAACGTCAGTAATCTTCCAATTAGTAATCCATCGATTAAACTAGACGAAATTTGTATCTAGAACGATCCGGCCGCATAGACACGGCGCCGACGCGGCGTGACGCCGACCACGCCCCCGTCTATACTTTACTATGTTACGTCTGCAAGCCTACGGGATTGATTAACGCAAGAAAATACGTATACCGTAACTAACATTCCAGTTGCACATGGTTAACTTAAACTAACTGTAAAGTAAAAGCTGACAATATTTACCTAAAAAGTATAATGACTCTACATTATGTCAATCTCTACATGAATTAATTGTCTAAAGAAAACTTTTAATACAATTGATTTGTAAGTATATCAATCAAACTTCCAAAAAACAGTATACATATCAGCAATAAACAAAGGAACTGTTTGCAAACTCGACAAGATGTTTAAACCTATAGTCAAAATTATCTAAGATGCCTATAATGATAGCTGCTATTTTTTAATATGAACTAACCTTGTATGGGTGTCTTTGAGCGAAATGGAATATCCATTTACTTGACATGAATAGTTGAATACTTACTGACAAAGGATTTTGCCAAAATTTGTTAAAAATCCCTACTCA
Organism: Thymelicus acteon; assembly: GCA_951805285.1. Lineage (NCBI taxonomy): Eukaryota > Metazoa > Arthropoda > Insecta > Lepidoptera > Hesperiidae > Thymelicus > Thymelicus acteon. Next base: position 9,590,305 of record OX638229.1, on the reverse strand, counting down.
TATTCATTGGCGTTGATTATAAATCATATTATACGTTAAAATCTAGTAAAAATCCCATCACATCATAATTTATGCAAAATTTAATAAAAATATATGACGGCAAAACAATCTTATATGAAGAAGCCTAAATCTTATCTGACGTAGGGTGATGTGACGGCTTGAAACCGTTTATACAACCAATCATAATCGATACATTACTATAATCGAAATTTAAAAATGAAAATTGATTAATTTAATTACATTGTTAAGAATGATTTGCTTGCATTTGAATTTAAAATTAGGTACCCAATAATACCACGACGAATTGGATGCTAATAAAGGACATTTTCCATTATGTATGGGCACTTCGCCATCCATGGACAGTAACTGCAGATAATATGTTATATGTAATTATGTATTTAAGGTTGCGGTAAACATTTTTTTTTCAACAAAATAATAATTATGTATACCTACATGAATGTCTCTTACGAAAGAAGCAAGAATTTATTCACTGCAGTTTTTTCCTGACGCTCATAATATAATATTATGTCAAAATATTATTATGAAACTGAGCGGGACTCTCATTCTATCATGATCTATCTTTCTTTCTTTTTCTTCTCTTTCTTGGCCAGCAACGCACTAGTGATGCTTTTGGTGTTGTTGATGTTCATGAGCGAATGGATAAAATACTATTTTATTGAAGTCGTAAATAGGTACATATTAAGAATACGCGGTACGAGATAGCTCAATCGATGTAGTAGGTAGGTAACTAGGTACCTAAATATTACGGTTTTTAGTTTAAAATTTAATTATCGAATCGATTAGAAGATCTTATAATTTTGAATCGATTTTTATTAAAAATTGGTTTCTTTCGTGAACCGATTTTTTTGTACATCTCTAATGTCACTGTGATGGCAAACGACAAATTGGGCTTCTTAGTTCGCGGTGACTATAGCAAATAACAGTTCGCAGCTCAATAACAAGCCCAGTGACTGTACTATAACTATAATATAAGATTCGACTACTGCGCCCAACAACTGCCAATCACAATTGGAGTAGATGAACATTCGTCTGAGTAATGCCCCAACGGATATCAGCGGTAGCACACAACACACAATAAAGCAGACAAATTGCCTGCGAAATGTTGCTGACAAATACATCTCGCGTTTTAGGTGCGGCGCATTGTCTCCAAGCGGATATGTATTTCCAAACGAATCGGCCATTTCGACCGAGAGCTTGCAGGCCGCATGCCTACCTAGTAGTAGTACCTACCTACTAAATGTCATCAACTTTATACAGTAAACGTATCAAATACAGACCCGCAATATTTAAAGTAAAGCGTGAAGGCAACGCTTACTTTCCGTCGCCCCAAACTTGATTCTACGGTGTTTTTTTGCAATTCAATTAACGCGGTCGTGCTTCCTACATAAAAACACACCGGCCGCTAAACTATCGTAAGTATAAATGGCCGATTATAATAACAACAAAGTAATTATGTAGAAATTGCTTAGCGGAACACGTAAACATTTTATGGAAAAAACTACACGCACATAAACAAAATACTAAAAGAAAAAAATCATACACGAATTTGACAAGTTTGTAACACAATTTTATCAACTTTTCACGTACACCAAAATAAGATTAATCGGGTATTAAGTGAATGTGCGTTAATTATAAATCAATACATCATAATATTCTCTCTTAACCATTAATAAATAACCCACAAATGATTTGAATTGAAAAATTTAATGAAATGAATAACATTAATTTGTTAACGTTAATTTTATTAAAATAAACTCACAAAATTATTTATAAACATGCAATCTCTTGTAGATATAGCGCATTCAACGTAAATGCCAAGGTAGAGTTTGTTTGGCTCGTGTCGAAACCCTACATTCAGAATTTATAATATATCATTATGCCTACTATAAAGTATAAACGTTAATATAGAGAGTTCCCGACACATAAACACCTATTTTATTAGCAGAAAATCTCGTAAACGCGACAGGCTTTAAACACTATAATAAACCCAAAGTTGTTACAAATCTCTTATATTTAGTTAGTTGTTTTACACAATTACTATTTGGCCAATCACCAGCAGTTGATAGAAAATATTCTATTGTTACTTTACAAAATTTAAGGCGAATTAGACACAACTGTGATGATGATGATGATGAAAAAATAAATAAAAAAACAATCCTGTACATAAAAGGTCATTACTAATTGTCGTAATTAGCCATAGTTTAAATGTTCTTTTAATAATGACGATTCGACTACCGAGGGATAGTTACTCAGCTACCCAATGTAGAACACGAATCACTTAATCACTTCCTGTAGAACTTGTGACCCTGAAAATGCTATCGTAAACTGCTGCTAAGAAAAGTAACGGATGCCGATTATAATCATGAGTATAAGAGTAAGTACTACCAATACCAAGTGCTCTGCGTCAATAAATTCCAGCCATAGAGGCGGACGAAGAAAAATTGTCTTCAGCAATTAGTTATGCACTATAGAAAATTGACCACAACGGGTGCGAGTATAGATGCCACGTAACTGTTAGTCTCCAGTTAATAAGATTTGTTGTATAACGGGTATTACGAAGCAAGTGGCCAATAGGGCGAAAACAATTGTGAGCGCGACCGGTTCTCCGTTTATTCCGTCTTGTATCACACTCACTGAGCGTTCGATATATATTATGCGCCTAAATAAAAAATAAGTTGGCTCATTCTATTACACAAACAATGAAAACCGACCGTGGTCTTATACAGGGTGTCCCAGCGCCAAGTGACCGCCCGGCGTCTATTGATTATTTGGACAAAACTAAAAACAAAATTCCAATAAAGTACAGGTCTAATCGGTTTAGTTTTTTTTTTATTAGCTTTTTAATTTTTTTGGAAAAAAACCTGACTTGCTGCACTATTTTCGACATATTTTTTTTGTTTTTACATTTATTTTCATTCTGTTTTTTTTATTTACCAGTTTTTATCATAGTTTATCTATTCGAGGTATAAAATCTACCCAAAATTAAATGGAATATATTTTTTAAAGACATTAACTGATTTTTTTTGAAAAAAAATTAACCTTTTTTATTTAATTTCGCTAAAAAGTTGGAAAAATGCCCCATGAATATTATTATTTTATCAATTATTATTAAATAACATGATATTACCTACAAAATCTCAATAACATGTTTATAGTTATCTAAATCATTTACCGAACTACAAACTCTTCAAATATGTACCCTATTTTCGATAATACGAAGAGTAGACTTTTAAAACCACTCTAGTGAAACATTTAAGTGTCTTACTATCAAAAATACCTTTTGCCTGTTGATAGAATAATTTTAAATGTAAGGAAACGATAAAAACAAGTGCAAAATTAAATCATTTATTTAAAAAAAACAGTAATTAATTCATAACATTTTCGAAATTATCGCCATTGGCGTTAATATAGGCTAAGGCTCTAAATGACATCCTTTGACTCGTTATTTGCACTTCAAAAGCTTCGCTCCTATTTCTGTAGCAGCAGCATCAATCCTCTGTTTCAATTGAGACCTTGGAGGACCATGCTACTGGACCACCTCTCTCTCGGTCTCCTGATTTATGGCCTCTTGATTATTATTTTTGGGGCTACATGAAACAAAAAGTGTATGCTGTGCCAATAGCTACGAGAGAACAATTGAAACAGATGACTGATGCTGTTGCTACAGAAATAGGAGCAAAACCTTTCGGAAGTGCAAAGAACGACTGAAAGGATGTCATTTAGAGCCTTAGCCTGTATTAATGCCAATGGTGGTCATTTCGAAAATTTTATGAATTAATTACTGTTTTTTTTAATAGATGATTTAATTTTGCACTTGTTTTTATTATCTCCTTTCATTTAAAATTATTCTATCAACAGGCAAAAGGTATTTTTGATAGTAAGACACTTAAATGTTCCACTAGCCTGGTTTTAAAGGTCTACTCTTCTTATTATCTAAAATAGGGTGCATATTTCAAGAGTTTGTAGTTCGGTAAATGATTTAGATAACTACAAACATGTTATTGAGATTTTGTAGGTAATATCATGTTATTTAATAATAATTGATAAAATAATAATATTCATGGGGCATTTTTCCAACGTTTTAGCGAAATTAAATAAAAAAGGGTAATTTTTTTCAAAAAAATTTCACTTAATGTCTTTAAAAAATATATTCCATTTAATTTTGGGGAGATTTTATACCTCGAATAGATAAACTATGAAAACAACTGGTAAATAAAAAAAACAGAATGAAAATAAATGTAAAAACAAAAAAAATATGTCGAAAATAGTGCAGCAAGTCAGGTTTTTTTCCAAAAAAATTAAAAAGCTAATAAAAAAGAAACTAAACCGATTAGACCTATACTTTATTGGAATTTTGTTAATAGTTTTGTCCAAATAATCAATAGACGCCGGGCGGTCACTTGGCGCTGGGACACCCTGTATAAATTATTATTGATTAGTAATTATAGAGACAAAATGGGACCCAAATGAAAATTATCTGTTTACATACTACCAAATAGGATATCGAAAAACAATTAATATCAAAAAGAGAGTTACTTTAACTGTCATCATAATGAATGGATCTCTCTAGTTACTGTTAAAACAATTTACACACAAAATTACTATTTATAGTTACTTTGTACTTGGTATGACTATGGACCATATCAACTTAAATGTGTGAGGTACTGACATAAAAATATGTTTGAAAGATAATATGTATGTTCGAGTGCTCGAGTGGCACGTGAAGATAAATAGCTTTATTGAAGATAAAACACGAAGGCGTTAAAACGCTTTTACTAACTTCAGGCTCAAATATGTTCAGTTCATTGCCTAGAGTATTTTACAGTTTACACAGAATTAGTCAGTTATTGACGCCGCTTCTGAATATAGATTTCGGGGTGAAGGACATAATGAGAGATTCGTTTCTAAGATGTTAATGTCATGCGATGGAATAAGACACCATTACAAGGTTACTTGCTTTTATTTGTGTTTCGAGATAACTTTTTGAATGTGTTAGATTACACGTATATTCAGGCGGTCGGTCGTCTATACTCTATAGTTGAGAATAGATCCGCTAGCGAGCGGTTACTTTTACCTGAGTTACATAACTGCCAGGTGTAATTTATTATCGACTACATTGCAAGCTTTCGTAATGTAACTAAGCTAGGACTGCTGTTCTCTATGTTTGGCTATTTCTCATTTTACACCTATTATTCTTCAAGAACCTTTCCTAAAATAAACTAGGTAGATAAATATCTGCAACAAAAACTCTTGACACATTTGATATTTTATAGATTTTACATTCAGATTAGTTGTATTACTCGTATAAAGCGGCATAGTAGAGAAACCACTATTTATAAGCAATTTCTTTCACTATTGTTAATTTATATTCGCATCATGTATGTACCTATTCTTGTATTTCTTATGGTTAATTTGTGGTTACTACTAATCAAATTAATATTAAGGTGTGTAAGTGAAAGCTTGGAGCGTTACAAAACCGATTAATATTTTTTTATATTTCATTGACACGTGTCTAATTAAATAATTTGTTTCACGTTACATCGGTTTAGACATTAATTTATAAGTATTTTTCCTTCATTTGTCTTCTATAATATTTATTACAATAAATTCAGTCTTTAACAGTGACACAGTCTTTAAATTTAACAACTATGTAGTATAAATTAAAAAATTAAAAAAAAACCGCTTACGGTAAAAAAAACCTATCATGATATACCTTTTTGAAATCCTTCTGGTAAGCTCTTTAATTTGACACCCATATTGCATTATTCACAATTTTTTTAGGGTTCCGTAGCCGAATGGCAAAAAACGGAACCCTTATGGATTCGTCATGTCTGTCTGTCTGTCTGTCTGTCCGTCCGTATGTCACAGCCACTTTTTTCCGAAACTATAAGAGCTATACCATTGAAACTTGGTAAGTAGATGTATTCTGTGAACCGCATTAAGATTTTCATACAAAAATAGAAAAAAAAACAATAAATTTTGGGGGTTCCCCATACTTAGAACTGAAACTCAAAAATGTTTTTTTCATCAAACCCATACGTGTGGGGTATCTATGGATAGGTCTTCAAAAATGATATTGACGTTTCTAATATCATTTTTTTCTAAACTGAATAGTTTGCGCGAGAGACACTTCCAAAGTGGTAAAATGTGTGTCCCCCCCCTGTAACTTCTAAAATAAGAGAATGATAAAACTAAAAAAAATATATGATATACATTACCATGCAAACTTCCAACGAAAATTGATTTGAACGAGATCTAATGAGTAGTTTTTTTTTAATACGTCATAAATCGTAAACCGCAAAAAACATTGATCAAAGTTACAACGAACTACAAGAACGTTTATATTATGTTACTTGCTGCTACGGAACCCTTCATGGGCGAGTCCGACTCGCACTTGGTCGCTTTTTTTTGATACTTCAAACAATGGCATCTCACAGCCACCATTTTTTTTTAAATTTCACTTATCTAAGAGCACTTCGGTTATCAAGACGAATCTTAACGATATCTTAATTATATAAATCCGTCCATACAAGAATCGCGCGAAAAACAACCCTTCCTTGGCAGTCGGGTTAAAACAAAACATCTTAATCTGACCTCATAGCGATAAAAATGTCCTATTTATAATGGTTATAGAGTCAACATTTTTATGGTCTTTATACATAAAGATTCGACTAAAAAATCGTTCCAGCCGTTGAAAGTAACACTTTTACATGAAAATGATAAAATAAACAAAAATATTGTACTTCCGCAATCAGTGGCACTCTAAATTAATACATAATATTGGTCTATCTACCTATATCTAAGTACGATTTGATAGCGCCATTTACACAACTTTGTTCCGGTTTACGCTTTCAAGGAAAAATTAAAAATAGGGTCGATGTGCCAGTAGCCGGCCATGTGCCAGTACCCGGCCACCTGACGGACTACGTTTCTTTAATTAGAGATAACAAGATTTCTACATGATATACATAATACTAAAGTGTAAGTTTTAATCGTATTTCAGATAATGTACTAATAACAATCTGCAATATTTACAACTATTCGCTTAACCAGGTAGCTAAAAAAATCCATTCAGTTTACCTCTTGTCTAAATGTTGTGCGCAAATGCGATAAACAAGCTAAAACATAAGAAGCAGAGCGGCGTCCGAAGGGAAGTTTTATTATTTTGTATTAGTTATTTACATAAGTTACTGGTGTTATTACTTTAATTATTGACTGATCTTTATTATTAAAGTGTATTTTTTCCAATTATAACATTTAGTTATACAAAAATGAAGTGGCCGGGTACTGGAATACCAATTTATGTGAAATGCCAGTATACGGCCGGGTGGCCGGGTACTGGCTCACCCAGTCATAAGTGTAAAGATGCCGTATGCCAGTATTCGGCCACATGTTTTCTTTGCAAAATTTCTGATTCACTCACAAATAAACGGGTACTAAATAGGTATCCGATTACATTTAGCGATAGGGATTTTAGCGATCTATACAGTTAGCGATTTTTTGTTGTTAGTAGGTACTTAAATTAAAATTAATTTTACGTTTCATTAAAAAAAAAATAGCCAAGTGCTAGTTACACCCACGTGGAAAGGGTTCCGTATGACCAATAATATATGTATAGGTAATAGGTATTTTACTCCAGTTTTTCTTTCATTTTCCTCATCTGTTAAAATTGAGTACCTTTTTGTTTTTTTCGATCATTTGGCTTGGTAGTTTTGAGGATTAGGGGAGGGAGGAGAAAGGATATTTTTTATCTTTATTTTATATTTAACTTTAAAACCATTAATCTTATAATTAAAGACCCTCACAATGAGCCCTTTCATTTGATATGTGTGAATGTGAATGTGTGCAAAGACATGGCAGTTAATGACGAACAGAGAGACCCCTGAATTAGTGGTTTATAGTAATGTTACGTAATCCTAAAATATTATATATTTATTATTAAATGTATTTCACGAACCTCCAAATTAATAAGAGGACAAAATGATTGCCCAGTTCAAGATCTAAAAAAAGCTCTTCATGATATTCGAAACAAAGGAAATGGCAGAAGAGACCTCTGTGACATACGAAGAACAGAACAAAATTTTACATACACGTAGGGTTCCGTAGCCGAATGGAAAAAAACAGAACCCTTATAGATTCATCATATCTGTCTGTCTCTGTCTTTCTATCAGGGGGGGGGGGGAGTTTCATACATAGAACTGAAATAAAAAAATATTTTTTTCGTTTATGTAACCTATACTCGCAGGGTGTCTGTAGATAGGGCTTTGAAAATTACATTGAGGTTTCTAAAACCATTTTTTCTCGTTCGTTTGAAAGATAGTCACATCCAAAGATGGTAAAATGTGTCCCTCCTCCCTAACTAAATACTCGTATATGCTGGAGATCTCAATGACCACTTTCAATGAAAATTGGTTTGAACGAGATATAGTCAGCAGTTTTTGAGATATAGCACATTTTCAACGGAACATTTCAAGGGCGAGTCCGACTCGCACTTGACCACTTTTTTAGTAATAAGATGTGATTAAATGTTTATAATAATAATAAATATTGTATATCAGTAACAATTCCTTGTATTCTTAGCCTATTATTAACTTTTAAGGGGTGGCCGGATACTGGCACACTAGGGGCCGTATACCGGCACAGGGGGGCCGTATACTGGCACATTCGCTAGTTTTTCACTTTATCCGTTATATTTTAAAATTTATACATGTGAGTGCAATGGTTTCTTTTTTATTTCACATCTTGACTATATTAGGGATCTAAATAAACATAAATCGACTATTTTGCGTGTAGACAACATATATTTTCACTCGCCCAAAGTGCCCAACTCCGCTAAGAGGCCGTATACTGGCACATCGACCCTACACGGAATATTATATTAAACAATTAGCATTTGTTTTTGAGTCATTCGTTAGTGCTTTGTGAAAACGGTTACGAAATTAATTTCCATATAATGGTCTACTATTTAAACTTTTACTCGAATAATCTGTAAATAATCAGACACCTACAAAGAATGTTATAGCTAATTACTAGAATTACATATATTCAGCAATTTTAGATCATTATGACATTAACCCTCAATACGGTTTCTATGACGCTTGATGATTCAGAAATTATATCGCTCGGCTCGTATTTGCTTACTCAATTCAGATAAACACGTAAGTACTTCATTTTTTCAATAACATTATGAAATTACTGCTACTGTAATCATTTTATATGCGGAGTTATTTTCATGAATGACGACTACAACTAATATTATTTAGTGGAGTTTTATCAGTAACGAAAAGTAATTAATACTTTCCTATATAATCTTACAGGTACATTTATGTTAATAGCTGTAGACAGTAGACAATAAGTGGCTTGTATAAAAATTTCAGATCTTTTAGAAGCTTTTTCAAATTTTCAGAACAGATTTTTTATAAAACTGCACGGGCATTGATCCCTGTGACATTATGACAGTTTCATCTTTACAAAAATCTGAGGATGGAATCCTGAGATCTCTTCAACTATTATAACAAACCCCTCGAGTTTGGGATCACTTGCTTAGTTTTGGATAATCTACTCAAAACTTCTTTGGTGACGAAGTGCAGCCATAGGTATAGTAGGTATATAAAAAAGAAGCAGCCTTATAGTAGGTACTATTGATAAAAGCGAATAATTAGTTGTTTAAATTATAATTTTATTATTATCGACATTAATTGATGTTAAAAATGGAAATAAGACACAACATTGAATTTTTATTCAAATTTCACCGGTAAAAATGTCAGATAGCGTTATCAAGTTGTATTTATTAAAGACATTACACTTGTAGGATTCCGTAAAACAAATAAAAAATAGGCCTTCCTACTCTTTTGACCACGGAACCCTAAAAATTTATCGGATTTCTCGATGAGCCAAGTCCTTAACTCTTTTAGAATTGACTCTACAAGCTCTACCTGTATCATTTTAGTCAAAAACTAACATGGGCGTAGCGAGGTCCCCCTCTCCCTTGCCCAAAAAAATTACCCTCCCCTGGGCCAGAAGATGGGTATACCTAATACCTATACTACATACGTTATGCCCAAGTTATAACCCTTAATTAACATGCTGGGTTTATTTATTTAAAAAGTTTGTTGTGTCGGGTTTTATAGAACTGTAGAATCCACCAGTTTCAAAATTAGGTACCTACTTACAAAAACAACATATTTACAGCATAGACAAGAATCCAAACCCATGAGTCCGATTAATACTTGACCGATTTTTTAACCGACTTCAAAAAAAGGAGGAGGTTCTCAATTCGACTGTTTTTTTTTTATGTTTGTTACCTCAGAACTTTGGACTGGGCGAACCGATTTTGATGATTGTTTTTTTAATCGAAAGCTGGTGGCTGTCATGTGGTCTCACATAAATTTTATTGAGATCTGACAATGGCATCCATGAGAAAATCACATAAGTCGTAAATTTGTGTTAAGATGTGCGCGACAAATTGACTAATAACTCAATATCACGCCAACCGATTTCGATGATTCTTTTTTTAATCGAAAGCAGGTGCTTGTCATGTGGTCCCACATAAATTTGAACGACATCTGAAAAGTAGTTTTTGAGACTTTGAAGTCGGTTATTTTTTGTTAGTAAAATTTAGATTATACTGTCTAGAGACAAGAGAAATGCAACAATGTCTGTGTCGTTGTGGGTCACGAATATTGAACTCGGTTTATTGGCAAAGTCACATTGCGTTCGAGATTGCGTGCACAGCACGTCATTACTGTATTGGAAACTGCATTATCAGTTTTTGTTATTGTTGACATTTCAACCAATAAAGCGGCGGCGACATCCCAAGTCTACGATATCCCAATACTGTAATGTTCTGACACAGGTTTCATAAAGTGCGTGAGGCAAGTTGAAAATATTGTTAAATGTCATGTTAAACTCTTCATTTAAATTACATCGAAACATGAAAATCATGGCAAGTTATTGGTTTGATAAATCAAACAGTTCCAAAATTATAAGCAAGTAGTTTGCTAAAACAATAAACAAATACATCATTTTTAATTAAATCATTCGATTTAATACATATTATATAAATACATATTGAAGATTTTCACTTTTAATAGTCCTCTGTTTATACTCGAGTCGAAGCCAAACCTCCCCTACTCTTAGCAAACTTACACTCCACTGAACAACGGAGACGGGAAGAGTTATATTCTTTCCCCGCGTGGCTATCACCCTTCTTCAGCGTACTTAAATAAAATTAAAATAGGATGGCATACTGTTTATTTAAATACAAAATACACATTCAACGTTACCAAGCTGAGAATTTAATCAAATTTCACACCTTTTATCCTTATAAGTTATAACAGAATTGTTTATTATTATGTTTGCAGCGATATTATTTTCGTCACTGGTTGACAAAGGATTCCGCGGCTTTGCAATTTGGGGACATCGACGATATGACATAAATACCTACTATAAATAATCATGATTGCGCTTCCTCGTCGGGGCATCGAAAGCGGTATTAGTCGAGTATGATGGACATACATGCCGCGCTCGCACACACGACAACTTTCCCTTCTTTAATGGAAAAACAGCATTAAGTCGACCGCTATACGGTCAAACTCGTAAGGCACACGGCTTCGGTTACACTGAGTCTGAGACAAGCGAGATATTGATTTATTTCAGTCCAACCAATCGCTATGTAAATGTGATTTGTGAAAGAGTTCTGCGTTTTTGTAGACAAACACTGTGAATTGTCCGGTGAACGTGTCTAACGCTAAATTGCCAAAACGGTGACTTATAGTTTTCCTTTCAACAGACCATTGTTGACTTTTGTCGTGACGTGTGTAATGACCGATCAAATCACGACTTCCGAGAGAATTAGATTAGCGGACCACCGACTGAAGTTACCACACAATACTGCTCATGATCACAAAGTACTTTTACTCATAGTAATGCCTTGCTTGATTGCCTTTGATATTTTCGTGCTAGAGGGATACAAATTATCGGTCCTTTTAAGGGACTTTCTGACCTTTCTTGTCGATTATATAGCGCGTATTAAGTGAGAATCGATTCATTACCTCCAAATAATTCTGTTCTTCGTAAAAAGCCTTTACACCATACATTTTATATTATTTTTACGTTAAGCGTGTTAATGTCTCCGTTGTTTATATTTTTAAATGACGTAATGTTAAAGTAACTCAAAATAGTCTTTGAAAAACTTAATTAAGCAGTAGGTAGTAGTGACACTGAATTTTGCGTCAATATCGTCACATAACATCTCTTTATTTCCTTATTCTATGAATATTTCCCATACCGGTATTAAACATATACCCTTCAAGTTTAATAGCTGTAAGATGAAAATCTGAATAAATCTAGTAGCGTTCTACCATCATGTTGTGACCGTCATTACAGTCCTTAAAGGTCGATCGGTGTAGCCGCTAAGGTCGTCTGATCTAACTTGCATCTAATTTTAATACCCGTTTGTAACGAAACATTTTTGTGGCTGACTCCATTAGGCATTCAATTAATTTGTCCATAAAAGTATCATAGTAACAAGATCATCCCGTATATAAAAATAAATAAGATACCAAGAAAATCAAGTCTATAAGTATCTAGAGATTCAATAATGACTTCAAAGATTGTCGACTTCAAAGACATCTAAGTACTATTGTCTCGCAAAAAACTGTTGATATCCTTGAGAGAAGCTGTCAAATTCAACAGGGCAGGGTCGGCCTACGATCGCTAACATAAACAACTCGACCGATCGTGACCACGTGACAATATGTCAAAGTCGTCGCCGTCGGTCCACTCGCATACACTGGCAAAGTGCTGGGCTACTGTGCGCGAAGCAAAGTGAAAGTGAATAGTGCGCACGTACAGGCCGTAGTCCCAATAAGACGACACCGCCGTCCGCATACCTCGGCAATTACCACGAGGAAATCAGAACGGTTCCGCTCAGATCAAAGCACCCTCCGCAGATAAACATCATTTGCGGTTTATACAACACAGTGTCAATGGGTTAGCCGTTAGCGTATGTTCGGTACATCTAAGACGCTTATACTAGCTTGAAGGCGACGCCGCGACGCTTCGAAGAACATTGGATGAACATCTTCGCCGTATCATTGGTCGAAGCAGCTATATAACCTACGAGTTCATCGTCAATTAGGCCTATGATAGATCAAAGATGTACATCTAAGTCACTTTACCCGTCATCAGGTACCTCTTCTATGCGTCGTCTCCAGGTTAGTAAAGCTTCTTGGATACACCCAATTTCAAAGATTGCAATCTTTTGTAAGATTAAATATGTAACCTGGGGCGAGACCACCGCAACCTTTGCCGTAAATCGAGTTATTACTTCAAACCAACGTTGATTTTGTACGGAATTAGTGATATTAGCTATATTTACAAATTAAAACTACCGGCACAGTTGTAACAGATATATAGATAGCAAGTAAGCTACCTGTATTTAATGTAAAGTAGGTTCGTAGTCATTGGTTAAATGTTTCCATGATCCGCACTCTTTCTATTATTATTAAATTAATGTTTATTCCTACCTTGAAGCAGCTGCGCATATACAAACAACTTATACAATCATTCCCTATGATGATACATTATGGGAAATTCTCTATCGCGATGCACGTTGTTATTATTGTATATCGCGTAACAAACACTTTATCTAATTGATCTTTAAATAACATAACACTTTCAATTATAAATATAGATCTCATCGTCACCAAATACAGATTTGATATTCGTAAAATGTATTGAAACATGATATAAACATGAACAGAACATTAATCGATTATCCTTGCCGATCAGCTTTGCTTGCGTAAGGTGATTATCTAAATTTGGATTAAACTAAAGTGATAAGGTGAATATTTTTTAAGTGGAAATGACGAGGTGTATTAAAATGTAAAAAGGTAAAAAGATGTTACTGCGTTTAAGACCTCCAGTTACTTTTGTTTCCATGTTATGTGTTAATGAGTTGATGAAACTAATTAGTTTTTTTCATAAGAACAATATAATCGCTAATTGCAGACATTTTCTGCAATTATTTTCGAGAGAAGTTCAAATCTAAAACATAAAAAAATAAAAAGATGGTAAGTTAAATAGAAGTTCTATGTCAATCAATTGTCTCAATTGGAAAAATGAAAGTTATAAGGTTAATTAAATCGATTACAGAGGTTCCTGTAAATCGCTATGCTCATAACTATCCTGTAATTCACTAGATTTATCTGTGTATGGTTGAACCATGGAAAATAGAAGGAATGCCATCTCTGTATTACATATTAAAAGTGTCCGTAAAAACACGTAAAATTACGGGTGGCGCTGCAGTGCTGTTGGCGGACACTAGCGGCACTAGCGCCATTCATTACGGGTGACGCTGCGGATGCACTAGGCATAACTCAGCAAACTTCACTCCATCTAGAACAGCTACGTTCATGGTTCGCTATTTGTATCACACTAGCGCCATTCAGAAATCTCTATTTTCTGTAAATAGCTGGACACTTTTACAACTTTCCCTTCATATGAGATGGCCCTCCTTCTATCTCAATGCTCCATGGGTTGAACAAATAAACAATAACAGATCTGATGGAGTGAATCGATAGCAGAATCAGTAACACTATAATTTTTCCAACAATAATTGTTGGAAACGTTGAATAAACACATTAACAGAAAAAAAGTCGTTTAAAAAAAGTTGCTTTATATTTTATAATATTATTATTAATTATAATATCTGCATAATATTTATTTGTTCGTTCAACAATTGTCAGTATCTTTTTATCGAATTAGCAAAATAACGTATAATATGTGAGCCAATGTAGGGTAAGCAGTACAATGATTGGCCCTTATTGTATAAAGATTCGCATACCCAAAGTATAATGATTGGCATGCTAATCATTGTACTTTGCGTTTATTGGCTCGACCAATGTTTATACTCTGTAGATCTTTGTACAAATTAATAAAATTTACGATAGTGATGTGCAGTATATTATAGTGTACATATCGAATTCTAGTCAGGCTTCCCGTCCAAAACCGACAATCTGTGAACGCTTGTTTGTAGGAGAAAAATAGAACGTACTGATAGCAATAGTGCAACGCACACGTCCTTCAAACAGTCGGTCAGATATAATATGGAAGAAAAAATCGGCCCGATTATCGGTCCTACAAAAAGACTGACGTGGGCGGGAAGCGTCAATGCGAAGGTTTGTATATAATAAAAAAACAGATCAGTAAGTAATATTTTTTAAATGAGACAAAAAATAAGAATTGAAAGTAAAATTATAGTTTATTGATTTATTTGCCTTTTACGACACCAGAGTAAGCCGGCATGGGCTTGGGGTTAATATTTTAAGCAGCCTCAATACGACAAATTACTTATTATTGTATAATTAAAACATATTACTTTATTAACTAATGTAAAAATGTGTGATTAAAATCAACTAGCTATTTGAGTTAAGCTTGTTATTACTGTAAAATAATTAAAAATAATTGAATAATATAAAGATAAAAATACCAATAATAATTTATTTACGCACTCAGGAAACTACTAAGCTTTTACATGACGGGATATTTTTCTTCTTTTAGTATACCCCGCTCCGGGTTTTGACGGAAAACAAATGGCCTTTCAAAATTTTCAAAAAACCTTCCAAACCTTTCAAAAATATTTCATATTGTTTTATCCATGACACTATGGAAATTTTATTTCAAAAATTATCATCGTAACAAATTACAATAAAATACCAATAAACATTATTAAATCTGATTATGATACTTATGAATTGTATCACTAAATGTCGGTATTCATACATCACTAAATTTTCTGAGATATCTTGGTACAAACAATACTTGGCATAGGTAGTAAAAGTATTAACGATTAGCATCGCCAATCATCTAGTTGCTGCTTCAAGTCACTAAGTACAAACATTAGCCCGGATGCCATTCAATTGATCTTTCATATAATCTGTGGATATTAAAATTGGCCTCCCAATTTTTACGTTATATTGAATGTTTTCCCGCCAATTATGACATATTAATCAAAACATAATGTTTGTTAACCACATAAGAATAGACATCACACAATAAAAGTAAAAATAAAACTAGTAAATATCATTACAAAATGCTTAGTTCTTACGAATTTCGTAACAAAATACCTCTTTCGTTGCAGTCGCCGCAAAATTATTTTTTATTAGTTTTACTAGCTAATAATTTTACAAACTGCTAATTACCTTTGAGAGTATTATAAACACAGAAAAATAAGAATATTTTTTTAACGCCTCGTAAACCAATACAACATTTAATAAATGGATTTTAAATCAAAGGGTCAATTATTAATTGTAGGGGGGCCAGGATTAATACTGCTTACCCTAAATACATTTGGGTTTTCGGAACTGTTGACATGATTTGTTGAATTCCGATAGAATTTGTATTCTATTGGATACATTATGTTTATTACCAGTATTTTCATTTTTTATTCTTCAAACTGGGCTAAAATTTTTATTTACGTACATTAAATATGATAACGCACTATGTTATTTTACTTCTGAAACTATATCTAGTCATTTTAGTAGGACTTCGAGCTTTGGGCTGACATCGATCGATAAATAAAATTGCAAATAGGTACCTATTTTAATTTTTTCGATTACTCCGGTTGTCCTACTGAACATATTCAACGCTATATATTTTATTTGGCTTTTTTTTTTATAGAAATAGCCGGCAAACGAGCTGACGACGCACATGATGGTAAGTGGATATCGTCGCCCATGAACATCAGCAAAGGCATTTGGTGTTGCTAATGTTCATGGGCGACGATAGCTGATCACTGATGCGTTGCCGACCAAGAAAGAGATAAGAAAAAGAAATAAAGAACTGGTTCTCAAGCCCCCAGCCGGAACACGAGTTGTTTGGCGGCTGACTCATGCTCAAGGGTGGTAGCGGTAGCTGTCCAGGCGAACTCGCCTCTTACGACACCCATCCGGCGTGGGATTTGGTTTCGTATTCTAAGCCGCCCCAATACGGCTAAAATAACGGAGGATTTAGTTAGTAGTATAAGAGTAGGTATAACAGTACTATTGTCTTCTGTGATATAACTAAACACAAATCCTCAAATTCACAAAATACTTTATTTGTATTTTAAATGTATATATTTAAATTTTAAGACAGGAGAATTCTCATTATATTCATTGTCTTGATAATGTATATTCAGTTGTCTTAAAAATGTTAATTACGGTATAATAATATTATAAGCGTATAAGTAGTCAATTTATTAAATATGCAAGCTGCTATTGCATGGATGACAATTTTGAATTGAGTCTTCATTTAAAATATCGTCAAATTGACCAGCTGATTGTCAATTACAGGATACAAATATAGTATCTACTTGAATAAACAGCTCGAAGTACATCTTAAGAAAAACTCTAGGAAAGGGAATATGAAACAAGGTATAGATACATTTTCATAGAGCGAAAAAAACAAGATTCCTTTCTCCGAAAATCCATTTTTTGCGTACAGCTTTCATCGACATCATTTATTTAGTTTATATTTTTAAATAAACTTCTACTAGTACTCCTAACTATTCGATATTTAATAATTCCTTGTTAATTAACTTAGGATCGATTCGACCAAATTTTGATCAAGTACTCCTTGAAAAGTTAAGTGACCATTGACCACATTTAAACGACAGATATAAAGTTTTATTGGCAGGATATTTACTTCTATAAGTATACTTGAATAGGGTGGTAAGTGAACTAAATAAAAAAAAACAACTATTACTTGTTTTGCATAAAACATATTTTAAAATACCGAGTCCCAGAAGGCAATGAACACGTTTTTACTTTAACGTCATACTAATAGTATACAAGCTGGTGCCCGCGAGTTTGTCCGCGGAAATTATTATCTTATACTCATTCAAACTTTCACTTCCTATTTTACCTCTTTAGGGGATGAATGTTCAAAATTCCTTTCTTATATGACTATGGCTATTGACTATGGATGGATCTATTTAGAATTTATAAGTCTGCTGTTAGCGTTTTATTAAGTAGAAGATAGTAGTTCAATAAATTGTATGCCTATTTCGCCGTTTGGTTGGTAATCATAATAAATGGTGCCAATTTAATGTAACTTGTGCAAGGCGTCCTAATATTAGTGTTTTATTCAAATAAAAAAAGAAAAGTAACACGAAGAAGTCAAAGGAGTAGCAATTGTATTACCTCGGTGTTTTAAGCGTAACAGTAGACGCTGTTCATTTATTGAAACAGGATACGTCGCAACAAGCAAGATACAGTGTACTGTGGCTATAAGGAAAATAATAAGTCGTTGCTGTCGTGACTCGTTACTGTCGGGATCGAAGCAAAACTGAAATTCACTTGAAATATTATTTGACTCTTAAAAGACCCAAGACTTGGCGTCGACCAATTAGCGGCATAATGCTTTAGTTCAGCCTATTGTCATTTTCCACTGAGTGTTGGGAAATGGCGCAGCGCTTAGAGCCAAATGGAGGATCAGAAGTTTTTTGACATTCATGGTTTGACGAAAACACCGAACCAGACGTCTTCATATGCCCTCCGAAGGACTGAATCGCTTTCCTTTTAAAACCTCTACGAGGAAAAATCGTAAACGAATCTTTTGGTTTCTCATTTATTACTTTAACATACTACATGGATACTGAGCACAGTGTGACAGAAACATATTCAAACATGTTCAAGATATGAATAAATGAATTTGAATTTGCAGTTCAAATCATGTTAGTGTCGAAATGTAATTGTTGGTTCAACAAAATAACAATTCATTTAAATAAATACAACGTTTTCATAAACATCTGTGTTAGATGAGTTAAAATCAATATTCACAAAAAAATCTACAAGATTGACGTTAAGTCATTCAATTTATTACACAGACACATTGTAAATCGGTAGCTTGTAATAAAGCGGTGTTTATTATAACCACCTTTTGCGGACTCGTGTTTTAGAAACCAAGTAATTACCTTTAATTATCCACAATTCGCACAAGTCAGGCGTGACAGACAAGCGATGTACGAAAAGTGCAAATACAGTGAATAGTGATTTACCTCTGTACTGAGTGGACGAGCCTCAGTCCTTCTAACGAGGGTAAACACTAACGCTCAATCACGTGGACATGCCCATTAACTAACATAATATAAAAAATCAATTTCCTTATGTTTGTGTAACAAAACTCTAAAAGTAGGACATAGATGGATTGACTTGAAAAATTTATAAAAGCTAGTATTTAAAGCTAGTATTAAGTAGACGAACTTTTATAGATTAATATTATTTTTATTCCCCAGAAAATTAGCAATTTCCCGCGTCATGAATTGACTTATTCTTTGACATAGATTATAATTTGCCACAAGCACAAAAAAACATGGCGAATTTATTGTTTAACTAGTGATCTGATAAAAATAAATCTTCCACATATGTATAATTGTATATTTATTTAATTCTAATGCGTATAATTGAACACCTTTCTTGTGTCATGCAAACAAGACGCTCTACATTTTTAAGCCTTGACACTTGATGCACAACGAATTAAAAAGTAAATAGGTTGTTGCAAGTAACCTACATACATGCAAGTACCTATGACGACACAAATAATGGACGGTGATTCACATTAAGGAAAATATGTAAAAAGCACGTCTTCATTTTTTACTACACGCTATCAATGAGTTATTAGGGCATTATAAACATCGAGAACTGAGTGCAATGACTATATTATATTCTACATATTCAAGTTCAATTATTGTCCAATGCATGACTTTTTGTAACATCATTTTCATACAGCTTCTTCTATTAAATATTTTAATTACTCTCATAATATTGTTTACACAGCTTTATTATGTCAATTCTGTTTTAAACCTTCAATAATTAAACATCATTTGATCCAAAGTAAAGCGATCTGTTAAACAACGCCCGTCAAACTCTACGGGGTGCCAAATAGATGCCTTCAAAATAAAAAGGCATTTGGTGTGTTGTCAAGACAAGTATTAAACTAATTAACACTTAAGTTCTGAACTGCGTATACATATGGACGTCCTGCAAGCGATATCAGGTATAATGTATATATTTGGAATTATGAGTTACAAACATATTATACTAATTGGTTGAATAACGAACGCTTCATGGAATAATTTCGCAAATTATGTTTGTGTAAATTATTGTATTCGAATTTACACAAATTGTTTCCCCGACAATCTCGACACGCCTGAGGCAGTTCTTTTAATTAAATGAAGTTTAATTACAATATTAACATAATAGAAGAGTGACTTTCAAGAAAAAAGAGAAGACGCGCAAATTCACAAGTAGAGAATCCAACTTTTATACTCCGTCCAATTTGTTGTTTAACTTTTGACACATACAATATAGTGCGTCGGACTAATTAATGTGATTAATGTGAAATATCACTTTTGTACAAATATGGAATTGAATACGGCAACACTCTTAAATGAAAATCTAATATTTATTTTATGATATGACATTTGCAACAGTCTGCAATAAGTATCGAGCATCATTGACATGCATGTGGCAAATTAAAATAAATAATTGTAAAGAGTACCTAATGAGTCATTAGTAATGACCCATAGAAAACAATCGTGACATAAGATCATAACAGAAACCAAAAAATAATATAAATAATTATATATTTTCAATGTAATTCAATGGATACCTCTTAAGAAATCTGCAGTGACATAATCTGAATGATATCAAAATAACTAGTGTTTTTTGAGTTCCACGTATATTTGGATTTGCTAGTTCACTAATATTTGTTACTTAAGTCTATTGATTTATTAAGTTAGTATTATTTGGAACCTGTAACTTATAAGCGTCTCTGGCTCCATTTTCTGACAACACTAGGTTGCTTAAAGCAATAAGCGAAATAAAGCACATGCGATGGCGATATGGTCATAACTGCTCAAATACGAGTATTTTAGCTATAAAGTTACGTAAACTAAAGGTTACTAAAATACGATACAAAAGTAGACGACCTGCACATTGCTTATTTGTCTGATAACAATCCTCAGTTTTAATAAACACAGTCAATATCGATATTTGTTATCGCTACAGCGTTTCGTAATTTCGCATAATATGTATTGCTCGTGATTCTAGTTTCTTAAGTGCGGATAAATTACAGTATTATAGTTATACAAACCAGACATAGAATACTCGGGATGATATTTCGTAACGGGTTAATACGCAAATTTTAATTATTCAAAAGTATTGCGTAAATCACTGTACAGGTAGTGATTTACGATTAATAAGATTCAGGATACCGAATAATTTGTCCTGAGTTCAGTTCCTGCCCAGGGTGAAAATTATTGTATAGCCGTTTAGTTTGTTACGTTAGTTTTAATTAAATAAATAACTTCTAGCTATATTATACTCGTAGATCTGATAAACTGAAGTATGGTAGTCATCCAAATCTGCCACATATACTCCATATGCATACTTTTCGACTTCGGGGGTGACGCCATGACAATGTGTTACGGTTCTTTAGATTTCATTTTTATTTAGGTCATTATAGATCCTCATTAGTGTAATGTCATTATATTTACGATACAAATACTAACTACAAATGAACGCTCTCCACGAACAAAAAATTTGAGAGTCACGACGTTACGATTATTCAATTGCTGCATTAATCATTTACTAACTGTAACAGTTCAACGTGTTATTATATTACAAATAACTATAAATAAAAAATGGTTGTCTGTAAAGTCGGTTTACGGACGGTAGTTTAACGTGACAACGTCATGGCAAAGCTCCGCTGCGCCCCGCTCCGCTCCGCTCCACTCAACTACGATCGCCTACGGCATCGGCTACGATACGCTGATCGTAGCCGATCGTGCCTCTCTCTCGCTTTTGCCGCCCTCTCGCTCGCGGAACGCTACATTTTTTCGTGCGTGCGCCCGGCGTTCATCGTTTTAATAGACGTTATCACGTCAAAAAATTGACCACGCTTATTCTGCACAGTGTGCAAAAATTAAAAAGTGAAAAAAAAATTAATATTTACAGCGGGGAATAAACAAGAGATCTGCCGACACTGTCCACCTTAATATGGTCACCATTATCCAGGTGTTTTGCGAGTAGAATTTCCGACATCAAGTTGTGTTTAATGATTCATCCCGGGACTTAACAGAAAGGCACAATTCAGCGACCTCAAACGAAAAGGACAGCAGCTATAATAAGTGTAAACTTAAAACCGTAATGAATGTGACAAAAACTGCACAGCATCAAGTATCGCATTATCCAATCCAATGTAATTAACTTACAATAACTACACTGAAGACAATACACGTAACAGTAGATTGTAATAAAATAAGTTTCGTATGCATCATAAACGAATCCTGTTTTCAAGCTTTGCAATAACGGCTCCCCGCAAAGCGATGGTGTAAATAAAGTACCTCGGGAGGACATCGACCCGAGTGGATCAAATCGTATTCAAGTTGCATTAATAATGTACTAGTTCCATTTTACAATACAGTATGGGTTCAATGTACATAGATAAAATACGGGTGATTCATTAGATGCCGTTGATAACGCTTGATATTGATTTAAGTAGTAACTACTATTTGTAGTAAATATTGGGTATAATACAATAAATACTACTAAAAATTAAAGTGTATATTTTAATTCTAAGGCTTATTAAGGAGTAAATAAATTTTGATGTTTACATTTTACGGCATTGCATAATATTATTATTTTAACAATAAATTATTTTATATGTATAATGACCTCAGAACAATGAACCCGACACTGCCAATGTACGTATGTTTGATTTTCAAGTAGTATGCTCACCTAGAAAAATAAAATCCATAGAGCAGAATGTCTAAAGTTATTGAATTGAAAGTATAATTTCGGTTCAACGTTTTGTGGAGAATCAAAATGGATTTCACATCCATGCCTATAATGAAACATCCCCAATGTAATCATTTTGTTTACAATGTCGTTTCCCCAATCTACTCAAGTCCAGCGGTAATCGGGCAGAAATGAGTTAATTGGATACGGACCTACATTATTTGAAGCCTTATTTATATCTATTGCCGTTATAAAAATCAATCTTCGATTCAATTCAAATTCGTGCGATTCAACTTTTGACTTACATTTTTTGTATATGTATTTTTTTCAGTTCCATAATTTTATTGTATCATCATGCTGTGTACCTATCATAAGATACAATATAATAATACAATGTACTGACCAGTAACAATTAAATGCCGCACATATGCATAATTTATTAGTGCCGGTCCAATGTTCATTGTTTTTCTATAGGTAGGTAATCGAACCATAGAATGTTAAATTTTTATACATATATTTAAAAAAAAAATGGTTTACTACAACTATTTTTCTAGATTTAAAATTAAATAAAGCGATCTATGCGGACATCGGTGAAAGTAAAAAAGGTAGGCTGGTACTATAAATTAAAAACCAGGCAAGTGCGTGTCAGGCCACGCACAATGTAGAGTTCCGAAGTAGTAAGTTTATCGACTATTACTCATTAAATACTTATGCTAAAATAGCTGTAATAGTTTTCCTTGTAAATTCATCATATAACCTATTTTTGAGAATTTTTTCACTTGTCCTACTCCAACCGTTTTGCCGGCGCGCCGCGGCGGTAGGAACTAAACTTTAACCAAAATTGGCATTTTAAAGTCAAATATTTCGCAAACGTAACCCTAATTCCTAAAAAATGGTCTTAGAAGACCCATAATATTTTTGGAAGACCTTTTCAACGATAACCTACACTATATGGTAGGTACGTGACGAATAAAAAATTCATCCTCACGTTACCTGTAGCTTTCTAGCGCTAATGGTCTCGGCGCTTTGCTTCGGACAGACGGACGGACATGACGAAACTATAAGGGTTTCGATTTTTCTTCGGAAACCCTTCGGAAACCCAAAAAAATCATGAGATAGTCTATCGTCATGGGTCCTAAGATAAAGTTTTCCAAACAAAACTCCAAGTGCGTAACACACGTAAGGGACATCGCACCTGGGAAGGTACACTCGCTAGCGACTGGAACCATTTCTATTTTTACACTGTCCACTCTATCTTATTTACTATTCTCGTCCGCGACTCATTGAATTGTGGTTATTATGTGCAACTTGGATATGTGCCAGCCAGTCTCGGACTTAACACACCGACAGCGAGATATTCGAAGAATGATATTATGAGGGTGATATGCTTCAGAGAAATCATCTCGCGATATAGGCATTCCGACCGTTACTTTTTATTAAAAATCACAATGTCAAGGATGTAATAACACTAATAGCGGTATATCTGGAACGCTAGTAAAGTTTGATTGATTCGCGAGTCAAGGTAAGAATTCAATTGTGTTACAGTTTACCAAATTGGTTTAAATCGTCGCGGAATACGCAAAATGTACATTTTAATCAAGATAAGTTCAAGTCTCGCACGCAATGCATTGCACGTGTTGGACGCGTTGCGTTGGTCACCTCCGGATTATTCTATCTGAACCCAGTTTGTTGAAATAAAATAATCTAGTGTGATTATTTCAATTGTTCCGTGACAGAGTTAGAATGGATCGTCGGGGTCATTTACATACGATATGGGCAAGTGGCTCGCGACGAGCAACAAGAGAAGAGATCACGTCAAACCGGCAAGCGAGTCGAGCGGTGGCTACAACCAAACCGGTTGACGGCGCCGGCCGTCGGGCTCGGGGATCGCCCGGGGATTATCACCTTGTAAACAATATTGCATTAATTGTCTTTTTTTGCCAACCCCATCAAAGTAACTGAAAGTTCAATGCAACCTCATCTCTCAATATGTCACGACGAAACTTCTCTATAATCCAAACGAACACATAATTTGAAGGTGTTTCGTGGAAGTAAACAATGTAGCGTTGGGTGATTTCAGTCCAGCGGGTTCAATTGGCTCGTTTAATTTACTTTTCGAAATATTAAAGGTAAAAAGTTTATAGACCACCAACCGCAACGCCAGGCAGCAAAACGAAATCGGTAAAGTGGGTCATCATATAATTTCGCAAGCGTATCGAGTGCCGCAAGCGTTAACTGGTACGCTTGAGGCAAGTCAAGGCGACGCCCGCTCCTGACGGCTCAGCTTAGCGCCTTCTTAAACTATTAAAAACATGAGATGTACAAAAAAAAAAGAAATGTCTAAGTGTGCGTCAACAGGCCTTGCAGAATTAACTAAGGGTATTTATTACTGATCAAATGTTTTATACAAAGTTGATTTTAACAAACACTTTTTGAAAGTCACATTACGCCAATGCTTTAACAATGGCCCACCAAGTGTGGACACGATCGAGTGGAGAAGAAGCAGTGATTAACTGCGACCATAAATGATAAAATACTAATAATTATTTCGTACTAACTCTGTTCTAATAGGGTATAAGTTTAAGGAATTTTTTTTCAAACAACTTTATTTGTTAACACGATGAACAACGAGTCAATTTAGTAAGTTTAGCAACATGTAGAGATTGTACACCCTCTCTAACTACCCAAATGTCAACATGGCATCATAGCTCACGTCCAAGCTTCGCAATTATAAGGTTGTATACAGAAATTGCGACTGCAAGCAGTCAGCAATTATTCATTTTCCAACGCCCATTTCCTAATTATTTTTAAGATAAGGTCATTGAATTATGTAAATTACACAAGTAAGTACGTGCTGTTATTATATAATCCATCATGAGAAATGTCAGATTAAATAAAATTCAATCTAAATTTGGTCATGAAAGTAAGATGAAACTTGTGATTAGTTAAACGATTGGGCCTTCGCTGACGTCAAGTGATTACGTGTACTAAAAATTCAATCTTTTTCTAATATTGTTTCTGAGGATCCTTCTAAGTAATACCAAACATAAATATTTTTTTAGAAACTTTGACTCTTTTACTACTCTTTTAGAGATTTTGAACGGACTATGATTTTTTAGGGTTCCGAAATAAAATCGGAACACTTATAGTTTCGTCATGTCCGTCCGTCCGAACGTCTGTCCGAGGCATAGTACCGAGACCCTTAGTGCTAGAAAGCTGTAATTTGGCATGGATATAAATATTTATTAAAACTCCAAAATCGTAGAATAAAATATTGAAAAATATTTTTTTTCAGGGTACTTCCCCTACAGGTAACGTGAGGATGATTTTTTTTCGTTGCGTACGTTATAGTGTGGAGTATCGTTGAAAAAACATTATGGATCTTTTAAAACCATTTTTGGATTTAGGGGTTCGTTTGCAAAATATTTGGCTTTAAAATGCTCATTTTGGTTAGAGTCAAGTGTCCGTCCCCCCACTGCCGGCTAAACGGTTGGAGTTGGACAAGTGAAAAATTCTCAAAAATACGTTATATGATGAATTTACAAGGAAAACTATCACGGCTATGTTAGCATAAGTATGTAGTTAATAAGTAATAGTCGATAAACTTACTACTTCGGAACCCTACATTGAGCGTGACCTGACACGCAATTGCCCGGTTTTTTTCTTACAGATCTGGGAGTAATGTAAAAATTTGTATTTCCATGGAAACTATCCTTTTAATACGAACATAAAATCGAGTTACTTGACGCATTGAAATTCGTGACGTGTGTTCAATAATGTGAAGACAATTGAGTAAACAGAATCTAAACAAAGCAAGAAAGTGTTTGATGGTAGGCTGGTATCCCATATTATATACGAAAACGGTATCCCAATAAGTTTAATAATAAGTTAACTGAACTGAAGAAACCATAAAAAAAATTAAAGTTAATCTATTCCATACTCCAAATTATACCTGCCTAGGGGTCGCTCAATACTAGCTTCTTTTAACCCTCGATGAAAAAAGAGGGATATTATATGTTTGACGTGTCTGTGTATCTGTATATCTGTATATCTGTATGTGGCATCGTAGCTCCCAAACGGACAAACCGATTTTGATCTAGTTTCTTTTTTGGGTTAAAGGTGACTTTATCGAGAGTGTTCTTAGCTATGTTTAGTGTAAATAAAATGTCGGGGGTTTTTGAAATTTTAATTTAAGATTATTAAATTTTACAAAATAAATCCAAATTCATTAGTAACGTCAGAACATCGTATAGCACCTGAATAAACAAATGTATTGACATTACGAATAGGATTATAATTACTTGCGTGTTATTTTTCTAGAAATATCCTTTTATAAATTACAGATTAATGACTGACTCCAAACTCACCTGTTGTTGAGTGGAGATGTCTTATTATGATATTACTCTAGTCCATAAAAATAAGACTTACCCCTTCATTTCCAGGTAAAAACTGTATCTTAGGTTTGGCCAATTTATCCTGAAACAAAGAAAATAGGCTTATTAGTAATATTAGTAATATAATTATACAGTCTATGTTACATTTTACTTTTGCGGACTCAAATATCAACGATCCAAAGACATTAAAAGGCTGCCTGTAAATGCAAATGAAAGTTTATAGGCGTTCACAGTACTATCAACTTTTAATCTACCCAAGTACGAGCTGGCGGTCTATTATGAACTCTTAATTCCAGCCATGTTCCAGTGTAAACGTCAAATTCGTATTACCAAAGCGGTCACGTGACACTTATTAGCCAATCATACGTCGTTCCAAGTCCGATAAATGAATTGCCTGGAACATGAATGGTTTTATAAAAGTTCATAATAGGCCCGCTGATCTGACTAAAGTATAGCTCCGCAAGAAAAAAATGTTTAAGAAATTATAGAACACCATAGTTTAATATCTTATCATTATCATACATACGTAATTGCGTATAATAAAACTAATCGATCGTTGTCTGTACAGGGGAAATATTGGAGGAAAAAATCTAATGGTTTCTAGAATTGTTGAACGTTCAATGGTTTTTCTGTGCCGTTAACGGCTAAATTAATGGATTTAGATGTATTTTATTTATTAACTGATGTAGTAAGATTGTATTGATATGAAACTTAGTGTATGGCTTATTTCAATGGATTCATAAATAAATATGTATATCAATTTAAATAATCCTTAGAATATATTATAATTTATATATTAAAGACGTAGACCTCGCGAAGAAAAGCAAGGACGGATACTAGAATGAAATATTTTGAAATGTATGATGAGTTTGTATATTATATAAATTGTGACATTGCATATGAAACAATGGTAAAAAGCTATAAAAGGTAATACGTAACCAATGACGCACGATTATAAAGGGAAGTTCTGTGCAAAACGTAATAGCAACAAATTGCAATAGCTAGCATTATTTGAGCGTACCCTCCAATAAGTACCGCGAAACGTGAATCATCACCAACTGAGTAACCTGCTCAATGCAATTGAAAACACACCTTACCAATAACTTATGTATTCTCCTATACGCACATAAAAAATAATCAAGTATAATTAATAGGATCCATCGAATGGATTTCGTAAGAATATTATCCATTTAACTATAAGAACTGTAATTTCAGTTATGTTACAGAAGTTTAGCAATTACGAATGACTAAATTCTCATAGATTAGATGTGTGTTTAACCTTTTTTGATGTATGTACGTGGAAAGTTACTTTTAAGAGACGTTCAAAGGGAATAATCTAAATAATTACCTACTAACATTGTAATTAGACGACAAAAAGTCAAACTAGTTGGGCAACTAGTCGCGCCGGCCACAATAAGCAAGTGTCGGCAAGTCGTAGGGTTGCACAACCGGCGATGGCCGAACGCGAGAAACATAACTAGGCTGGGCGGCAAGCAGCGATGATGTAAACTTAAAAATTGCTTTAGTTACTTACTTAACAACTGAGCTCGATGTGAAATTTAAAGAGTTGCATCGTGGTCTACTGTCCGGGTGGGGATGACCCGGAACTACGGAATATCAATGCCGTGATGTTCAAGGGTCCGTCTATGCAATAGTTGTTAGTTTTTGTGTTTATACCCGTCAAGTTTCAGACTGGCGACTTGGCGACGATGGTCAGTGGTTACCGCCTCTCAAAGACGTCTATCACATTACAGGTCAGAATGGTGATATGATACGAAACAGGGAATCTGGTTTTTAAGTTGCCACGGGTAGATACTAAACATGCCATGTACATTACACTTTTATTCAACTCGTGATAATCCCGACAATCAACGCGAGCTGTGCTCGTATCAAATCGTGAATTTAAAAACAATTTACACGAATTGAAACGAGTTGCGAATGCCAAACTAGTTCCAATCGGCAAGGTCGTAGAAGTATTAAAGTTATAAGCAGCTGAATTTTAAAAATGTTAAATGAATATGAATAGAATAAATCAATTCGTAATATGATTTAAAAGTAACAAATAATAAACTTCCAGAGCATTAAATTTCACCGATAAAAGATATTTTACACTCTGCTATAACTTTTGGATTATACAGTGTGTCCAGCAACTAACTAGCGACAATTTAACCATCTAAAACATCCCCACGTGTGGGTATGTTTGTCGATAAAAATAAATAATAGTAAAAAAAGTAAAAAACACGCTTTTATACAAAATCCAACTACTTAAAAATACAAAATAAATTTTAATTAAGAATCGTGTAATTGTAAAAAAAAAGCGTGGGGTGCTTTTTAAGATATTATCCCTTCTACTCATTGACTCCATGCGTAATAGGTACTATTTTTGTATAACAAAGTAGAAAAAGTCAAATAAAATAAAGTTATTGAACTACTAACGAAGAATATTTAATTGTTTTATTGCACCCAAAGTGAATAAGTATTATACATGAATATCATTTTATAGAGTAAGCATAATTAAGTAATGAGTGCCAAAATGATTACAGACTTCATTATGCGATTATGAATAGACCATTAATGAATTAAAAACCATTATTAAAATAAAATATAAAGCTATTACGCTAAGCTCACAAGCTCATAACAAAATGTTACGCACAGTGTAAGACAGATAACGAGTTGCATAAGCGCTTAATTAACACATTTGAATATGTGCTAATGCAGTTTTAGGTATGTAGCCGTTCACTATACTATAAGACAAGTGTCTAACATTGTAAAGATGAATAGTAAAGTAGGACACACACGCTTTTTATTCACCTGTATTGTGTATGAATGAACATACCACCTGGGAAATCAGGGAATACAAGTGTTTATTATAATAATCTATACTATTTTAAATATAAACGCTTAAGACTCGATAGCAAAATCTTACAAAGTTTGCACCGGCCTGGTATCGAACCCGGGATCCCAAATTTCGCAGGTAACAATAAGGTAAAAGCAGCGTAAAGCAGTTAAAACAAGTAACCGAAACCGCTGCAGTATAATTAAAAAGAAAGTTTTTAAAAATCCCATGTTACGATAGCTTTTATGAACATCATAAACGCTTTCTATTATTTATATACGTGCCTCTGAAGTAGCAATGAATCTGGAATCTATTTCGTATATGACCAAGAGATCCACGAATTATTGCCTTTTAACCATTGACAAGATCACATTTCATACCCAATATGAAGAAAGCTTTTTCACTAGCTCCATATCGAAAAACTAAGGGGCATTTATGTTTTGAATAATATTTCAGGAATAATTTGTTATTGTATAAATTAATTAGTAAATAATTACGGCCTTGCGTTCGATTGCCTTGTTGTATGGAGTCCGAATGAGGCAACAAAATATCCGAGTGACCTTACTGAAGCCGGTGACCTCTAGCGCAAAAGCTTTTACAAGCCCGCTTAGAAACAAGAAAAAATTATGTTTACATAAAATTTATTGACATCTATAAGTAATGACTACAGCTTAGAAATTTTCTCCTGGGTGAGACGCTTTCCCAATCTCTTAATTTAAATATTACAGATAATATACCTACCACATAATATAATTATTTTGTATTTAACCCTGGCGAAACAACGTAATGTCTAGGTTACTACTACTACCATCCCTGTGGCCTAAGGTGGAAAGGCCCGGCTTTAAAACCGGAGATTGTGGGTTCATATCCCGCCAGGGCGCTAAAGAAATTGAGTAATGGAACTTTTGCGGTGCGTTCACCAGAGATCTAAAAGCCTCACCATATGCGCAAGATGATTGCCGAGGGGGTTTTAATGGGTAGAAATCCCACATAACCCGCAACCTGTAGGTTCGGGTATCTGTGGAAGATTTCCCCCTCGAAAAAAAAAAGGTTACTGGTGTCTATCTTTATTTCAACACGAAACATGACGTAGGTACCCCTGTGGCAATGGCGATGGCGATGGCGATATTGGCATACGTTGTAAAATGAATACATTTACTTAACAGTACGTTTACAGTTAACAATAAATATTTGGGTCCAATGGCTATGTCCACTTGGACATTCAAATATTTAAACATCAAACTTATTAATCACAAATTGAATTATTGCATGACACATAACGATAAAATAAATATTAAACAAAAACAACTGCAAAAACTTATCAGTAATACCTAATAAATAAATTTAAAGATCAGGCTTATGATAAATGATAATAAACATAAAATTATAATTAGAAAATGACAATTTTCTCTTGCTTCAAACCATTTTGAGAAACAAACCGAACGTACTTTTAAGTTTTAAGATCCCATATTAGTTTCAATGCTAGTCATACAGCGATGTATGATACTAAGTTTTCATAATCGATGGAAAATCGTTTGAATCATCTATTCTTCACACACGACTTAGATAATAATACTACGATTCAGATAAGATATTGTATCATAAAGCTTATAAATATATCAATCGATATGAGGCTATGGAAATATTCTACATT
Organism: Thymelicus acteon; assembly: GCA_951805285.1. Classification (NCBI taxonomy): domain Eukaryota; kingdom Metazoa; phylum Arthropoda; class Insecta; order Lepidoptera; family Hesperiidae; genus Thymelicus; species Thymelicus acteon. The sequence goes on along the minus strand of OX638229.1, from coordinate 9,558,616 downwards.
AGGATGTCAATATAACGTAACATGATATCGTTAAGATAAATAGGATGATTCGTCCGAATGATTTAATACAAATGCAAATAAAACAACAGTAAGTATACTGATTTTTAACCAAAATCGATAAATGAAAATAATTAACCAAAATAATAGTAACTATGTTGCTCTTAGTTTTTAACAATATCTATATTAAAAACTAAGAGCGACATATTATATTATTATTATATTAAAATATATACATATAAATTATATATACTATAGGATAGTTAAAGTCCATTTTCAATATTCTATCTACCCGTAATATACATTTTCCATACCCAATACTGAATTATAGCAACTGTCAAAAGCCACAACATAGAGTTGTATTTTTAACAGACTTCAATAATCTAAATTTTACTAACAAAAAATAACCGTCTTCAAAGTCTCAAAAACTACTTTTCAGATCTCGTTCAAATTTATGTGGGACCACATGACAAGCACCTGCTTTCGATTAAAAAAAGAATCATCGAAATCGGTTGGCGTGATATTGAGTTATTCGTCAATTTGTCGCGCACATGTTAACACAAATTTACGACTTATGTGGTTTTCTCATGGATGCCATTATTATATCTTAATAAAATTTATGTGGGACCACATGACAGCCCCCAGCTTTCGATTAAAAAAACAATCATCAAAATCGGTTCGCCCAGTCCAAAGTTCTGAGGTAACAAACATAAAAAAAAATTACAGTCGAATTGAGAACCTCCTCCTTTTTTGAAGTCGGTTAAAAAAGGAGGAGGTATCCAACTGTATTTTTTTTTTTTTTTTTTTTTATGTTTGTTACCTCAAAACTTTCGACTGGGTGAACCGATTTTGATGATTCTTTTTTAATCGAAAGCTGGTGCTTGTCATGTGGTCCCACTTAAATTTGAGCGAGATCTGATGAGTAGTTCTTGAGTAATCCCTAATTTTGAAGTTGGTTATTTTTTAAATAAAGAGTTTTATGTCTAGGATCACAACATTATGTTGTCCTAACTTATCCAGAGACTATGGATGAACACTAATTCCAGATTATTGAAAATTACCATCGTAAGAATGTCTTCTTTTACTGAGCATCTATTGCAGTCTGAATCCCAGGATTTTAGGTACCACTATGATCTAATCCTAAATGTATTAAATCCCATGATAGAAATATCATCCTGTTTATCTATTTTATGGCTGAAAATATAATAAGAAAATCAGTGTGGCGCCAATGTAAATTTTTTAACATATTTATCGTCATATATTATAATAATTACCTATAATCAAATATTTTTAGCCGAAGGCGAAAGCGTAGTTTATATTATGATAATGTTTGCCTTATGAGTGTTTTAATTTAATTCAAATATTTAACCTGTTCTCAACTTTCCTATTTATTATGAAAAAGCAAATAAGCACCTAAATAAAAAATAGGCTTCATGAGGTCAGTTTTTTTACGCAGTTATATTTTAAATATCTAAACAATCTTTAGATGAATGACAAGGACAGAAATAGTATAGCCACAATCAATTCAATGTCATCTTACGATACGACGTAAGGACTGCAAAATAACGTAACATTAAATGCGAAATTAATTGTAGAGCTTTAAAACAAATTAAGAATATAGCAATTATTATATTGTTAGATTGGCATTTATAAATTATTTTAAAGTCCCTATTTCGTTTGCGCGTTAGATACTGGTTGGATTTTTCATCCTACACAATAGATTTTGGATACTGGTTGGATTTTTCATCTTACACAATAGATTTTGATGTCGTATACACCGTAATTTAGTAAATTATTTCCGGAAGGTTTGCGTTCACACGTTACAAAAACATTTAACATAGTTACAATTACATTTAGCATTATTAAACCAGTTCGACTACGCGTCTATTTGTCTTGTGTCAATAAAACAATATAATAAAAATATTCCCAAAACAAAGTTACTTACCGACTTCAAAGAAATAGTCTTAAAAAACATATTAAAATTGCCATAACATGTACCTATACGTATGCCTAATATGTGAGGAGTTTTTGAGGTGTCAAATTCCTCATGCATCCCATCATCAGAACTGAATTTTGATAGACATGGGACCAATCTGGAAATTAAATAAATAACGAAAAGAATTTTCCAAGTCGGTATCAATGTAACACTTTAATGTAGAAATTTCATAGCCTTAACCTAATCCATTTTGCAACGGTCATCTGCCAATTTAAACTATCACAGCAACTTCATTCGTCTATTATGTTAGGCAAAAAAGCGAATTAATTGTGATACAAAATTTTTATTTCTTTTGAGAAAATTAATGGTACTTTAATCGGAATCATACTCATTCTGTGATGAATTAATGTAATATCATTCATTAATTTTTGTTGACATGTTATATACAGCGTGACGTGCTGACGATATAACATGATTTTATTTATAATAAATTAATAACGCTTCACACTCACAGAACCCATATTTGACTACCCAATAAATATAAAAGATTTTCCTGTGCCATAATCTTCTATTAAAACCGTTTTGAATATTGAAAGTTGTTGATATTAACGTGATAAATCGTATGAAGCCTTCAGTTCTACAATTAGTATGGATTAATATGCAATACCGGTCATGTGTCTATCATTTGAGGAAAATCAATATAATAATGCAATAAGTACAATGATAACACATGATTTTAAAAAAATATATGATTAAAATCGGTGTTTTTAATCACCAAATTTAATTTAAATAACCTAATTTAAATATTTAACTGTTCTACATTTTATTTATTTTATAATTTACTTTTTGTTCTTGATTCGTATTTTATAGTTTAATGATTGGCAATATAAAATACTCCAAATTTATCTTTTCTTTTTTCAACTAGTTTCTTCAAATTTAATGCTTCATTAATCTACTGTTTGTCCATATGATATTCTTTAAGTAACTTTATATTTTATTTAACTGTTTAAATAAAGAATGTATCCATTTTCCTATTTATCCATAGATATTTATCTTTCAATCTTATTAAGGTCGCCTTATTCATGAAAGCGAGAATTCACGGTCGCGTTGGGATAGGAACAGGCTGATAATTATAAATATTGACATACATTTTCGGTTATTTACTTAGTTGCGTTTAACATGTGGCCCTATTTGTTTTTCGGTTATATTTATAAATATAACAACCTTTAAACAGATTGAAGCTTGAGCCGTTTGCTAACATAAGAAAGTGTAAAATCGCGAGGTGGGGCCCAACACCGTTATACGAAAATTGTGCTCGATGGAAAGAAGCCCGACATGAATATTCAGTAAACAATACTCAGTACTTAAGCTAATATCACATCAAGTGCTTATTGTTTTAATATACTACTGCTATTTATTAACGAATAACCAAATTTTATCATCTACTATTGCATGCCATTAAAAAAAATATTCAAGGGAAAGCTAAAAAAGGAACTATAAAACGAAGAATCTAAATAGGGTTATTATGTAACAGTAAACGTAACACAAGAAAAAAATTAAGCCAAAGATCCGAATGCAACGGTCAAAGAACAGCGACCAATAAATAAATTTTAAATAATGAGAAACAGGCCCGTAAAGAACTTTAAAATATTGTTAAAAGTTGCCGCGGCTACCTGGAGACGGAAAGCGGTCGTCCTCGCGTGTCCATTCTACACAAGTAAGAGTAACGATTAAATATTGTCAATCTAGCTCGCCAGCAATTAATCCAATTATTTATTCATCTCTTTATTTCAATTCAGAACTTTCATTCGTCTGTCCTGCATTCTGTAAAGACATTTTACAATCAAATTATCAAATAGAGAACATTATATGTACATACGATATTTAATGAATTAAGGTTTCAATCGAGTTTTTAATATTTTATTGAAGATTTTTAATTGTGCTAAGATTCCATGCGAGTTATAAATTATGCTGTATCAACTCCCCGATATACTATTACATCAAAGCATATTTTGCGTATGTCGTACGTTTTCTCCAGGGGCCACAACACAACCCATTCCAAGAGAACGTAATGCAAAGTAACCTTCGTAAAACACCTTATCATTCGCGAATTTATTTAGCATTTTCAGTTTCACCCCGAAAGACACCACCCTTAATACATAAACCTGAAACATAATTTAAGGTTCTACCACCTCTGGAGTTCCCTGTTCGTTAGGATTACGCAAAGTAGGGCTGTGCAAGAACTAGCTTGACATTTCGCAAACTGGTTTGGTTTAACCATTTCAGACGTAAGACAGAACACAGGTGTATAAAAGGCAAGTTATTTAATTGAAAGTTCACTGAATAAAATTATGCTCGTTTAAAACTATTTCATGTAATTTTAACCAAATCGTGCGGTATGATATGTGGTACCTGGTTGTACATAAACTTTGTGGTACATAAACTAACTACCTGATGTGTGGGAAACCTTTTTTTAGAATGCCCTTACAGCACCTGGCTTCCTGTATAGAGATTACTGATTAAAACTGCATAATGTTACAAGTTCGACAAAGCCTTCTCTGAGAGTAACTTCAGATAGGTATATCTATTTGCCTATTAGGTATCTACACACTACTTTCCAGAGAAACAAGAATGTAAATTATTGAAATGGAAGTGCAACATTTAAAATTGTTGTTGTAAAAAATAAGCGTTAGTTGGCACAGAATCCAAAACCTAAGCAAAAAAGAAATGTGAACAATAAGAGGCACAGAAATAGAATACATTATTTTACGGAGGGATTACTTGAGAAAACGACACATCTGTTCGCGAGTAACCAACTGGGGACAAAACCAGGTGGCAGGGTTTGGGGGAAAAACGGTGCGACGACCCCGGACCCTATCACCCGCGCGTAAGTAATAACCTCCAACATTAATCTAAACGTTCTCGTCCTTACAATAAGGATCAAATTGTCAAAAACCCAGCAATGAAAGCAATCTGACGTTAAGAAGATTTCATCGCTTAGAAACAAGTTTTAGATAAGTGCTTAGCGTAATCAATTAATTACAATCACCACTTGCCACCAAAGTCAAGTCATGTCACAAAAATAGTCACGTTAGCGTTTTCGCAAAATTCTAACTTGCAATTTTAGCGCTTACTTTTCAAATGCTATTCACGCGGAAAACGTGTGAATCAATGAAATGAATGAACGAGTCGAAAGTATCTCCCATACTATGGAGCGATTAGAATCAGCTAAAAAGTAACCGACGCAAACAATTTCCCTGCAATTTCTACAAACATCTCTTAAGTCATAACAGGTAAAAGATGTGTCTAATTACTGTATTTGTAGATAATTATCATATCTGAACTTAACAAAAAGTATGATAATAAGCACAAATCGATTTTAAAAATAAGCATAACAGCATAAAGCAACAACTATAAGTAGCAAGAGACACGATACGACCTAGTTGTATGTGGTACACAGTCACACACCTCTAGTATAATCTACGCCCTACATTTAAAATGGAGGTACGCGCTATTTGCTTAAACAAAAATAAACATACAGTGCAAACTCTTTATAACGAAAAGCAAGGGCCAGATCATTTTTTATCTTTATAGAGAATTATTGTTTTATGGAGTGAAGAAAGAAAACAACCTAATTCACAATAATTTTCACTATTATTATTCTTGATACATAAAGTCTAACACGTAACGTGTTAACTTTGCCTGCCATTTTCTCCCTATTCAAAAGCACGTGTCACACAAGCTTTTTCGTCAACACGTAAAACGTTTTTCTTTTACTGGCCATGTTAACAGTTTCATTGGTTCAAGATCATCACTTCCCAAAAGTAAAGCGTAATGATGCACATGGTCAAGGCAATTAGGAATAACAAAAGCAAGACGGCTGTTTACGACCTCAAAAGTTTTGGTGCCTCAAAGTCTTTTGTAACCTGATAAGATAACATAAACAAATTATGAACACATTTTTTCGTAATAGAGAATGGCTATATCGCTATAAAGAGTTTATCAATATGTGGGTTTTAACGTAAACCAACCAAATTGTGCTCACTTCTACGTTATAGGCAATTTATCGTTATAAAGAATAATGTTACTTGACACGCTACCGTGTGTCTAGATAAAGAGTTTACACTGTATTTACTACAGTCTTCTAATGCATTGGTATATTCAAGAAGAGGTACGCGTGTCACAATCTTCACAATCAAAGGACTCGATGTCAGAAAAAATGCCAGGTGGTGCCGTTCACAGGACGGTCAAAAAAAGTGGTCATCGCAAAGGATGTAATTTGGAATTCTACGTTTATTGCGAAGGGGAAAGTGTTTAAAATCGGTTGGCAATTCATCGCATAGGTGCCGACAATGTTCATCGGCACAATAAATCGCTGTTAAAACACGTGCATAGAAGGGAACCAGTCAGGTGGCCTGACAGCTTCGTGCCGACTTGTGTTACAAAATAAATTGTTTGAGTGTAACTTGGCGGATTTACTTTTTTTCTAAACTTAGTGGCTCAGCATCGGCCACCACACATAGGTCACACAGGTACATTTGTTACGTCTGATACACGTTACATTATCATATGGATGCTGTCATGATAATCAAATCTAAAAAAATCTTGAATTCGTTCTAAACGGGAATTACTAACTTCCTCCTCAGTTAGCAACGCGTCGGTGATGCACCAATAGCATCACAGTTAGTAAACTTCAAATCTAAATTTTGGAGACCAAGCTAGACCCACAAAATACGCGATTATAGCTACATTTAAAATTTTAACATTACAATTTCAATATCATAATTAATATTATTTATTAATATTTTAATGAAGCTTTCGTAATAAATTAAATGTGAATTTTATTACCACACTCCATAAGTTTATTTTATTTAATAAATTTGTGAATTCTATGAGTACAAATCAGCCTTTTATTATGTTTGATTTATATTTTATTCGTGCGTATATTTTATACATCGGAATTCTTATTACCTAGGTAGGTACAAAGGACATCAAAATCAAGAATTTATAATATGTATCTATGAAAATAAAGCTCTTCCTATGCACTGATTGTAACTCAGTAAATTTTTGTCATTCGTTAAGATGACTCGCTACTAAACAGCATCCTTAGAGATAATTAATCTGTTGATTAGGTTTTAAATTATCGATTCTGCTAGTTTATACTTAGGTAATTTCTAAGATTGGAACTTGAGATAATTTTGTGACTGATTTTAGTGTGAAAGCTTAAAAAGTACAAGTTTTCAAAACTTTACTTGAACCAAACACTAAATTAGTGGTATTGGAATAGAGCGACCTTTGTAAAAATGGAATGGTTAGCTCCTCTAACGCAATCTTGCAGCTATTCACCCCTTCCGGTATAAAAAAACAAACGAGTTTTCCAAATAAACATCCTGCGACATAAAACTTCTTTTGCAAGTACAATAGTTCAAGTAATAAAAGTGGTAAAAAAAAACCAACTTGAAACTCTTTTATCGCCACGGGAAATGAATGGCATGATTACATAGCAGAAACCAGTGTTGTTGAGCGTGACATCGTTATGTTTTCTACCACGCCTCCTCAGCGGAGCAGTTCATGCCCGTGGATTTGTCATGTTCTATAATTCCCGTGACTATCAAATATCTAAAGCTACACCTAATAAAATTTCCTACAGTCAGCTCAGGCATTCCCATTGTGTTACGTTCGTTAGATCTACGAAATGTTCATACTATATTAATAATTATAATAAGTACTACATACTACATAATATATCGGGCCGGATACGTAGACACTAAAATGCTAATTGAAGTGTACGTTGTAGTCTACTTTGCATCTTTATGCATTTAACCAATTTTACCGTGACTTCGTTCACTGTGGTAAATCCTCATACCCTAACACAAAATTGTACAATGCCTAGGCATTGTTTGTGGTGATAAAAACCACATCATATTTCGTAAAAACTTTATGAACCAACCAAATAAGTATAGAGAGAAGATTGAAAAAAATATTTAACACTTGTTCTTATTGACACAACAATAATTATGTATGTAAAGAGGACCAGTTAGGACAGCTACGATGGATGAGTTACTTTAGGAAATTTAAAATTTAAATCACTTTTAGTTAACCCAATCCATTTATTTTGATTTCGAGGTTAAAGGAATAGAAACGCTGGCATTGTTGTCGTAGGTTTTTTTTGGAGATGATATTTAATTTCGAAACGTCAAAGGCTATTTTTAAAAGTATCGTCTTTATTATGCTTCTGTGAACGGGGTAGACTACTTTCTTTTGTAGACTAATTTCGAGTAACAAAAAGCGTGGCATAATTGCGGGTTTAGGTTACAACTTACACTCTACTATAAAACTAATTTCGCTAGTCGATCTACAATTTGAAAACATAATCTTCTCGTAACAATAATTTATTGTCTAGCACAAGATAAACGTATCATGAAAATTCCACGTTAATAATAGTTTAAAAAAACATGATTTCATAGAAAATCCAACTAAAAAATAGAAAATAAATTTAAATTAAGAATCGTGAATTAAAAGCGTGGGGTGCTACTTAAGATACATAATATTATCGCATGAGTAGAACTCATTGACAACGTGGAGTGCATACCCCACGCTTATAATTCACGGTTCTTAATTCAAATTTATTTTCTAATTTTTAGTTGGATTTTCTATAAAAGCGAGTTTTTTAGTTTTTTTTTTAACTATTATTTATTTTTTCATTTTTTAGTTCGAATTTTTTAATGAAATTTAGGTTTTTTTCTTTCTTTCTTTTTTTCTTTAAATTGTCATCGGTCCTCGATAAATCTACGAAGTTTGAAAGAAATCTGACCATTTGAAGTGCGTCAAAATCAAGTCCAAAAGAGTCGGTTACAAGTTACAAATAAACAAACATACGTCATATAGATGAAGCTAATATAAAGCGTGTAAGAAAGTAATTCAAGACGAAACGAACTCTCAAATCATCACAATGACGACGATACTGACTCTGATGGATCAAAGTCTTTCATCATAATATCATTGTTATCTTCAGATAAATGAACGCAAATTAATGTTTATTACTGATAGCATTTAATCTAATAAAATGTAACCCGATCACACAATCATCATTGCAATATTATACACATATTCGAGCAGACGTTTTATAAAACGCATATCTGATTCACAAGATTCACATTCTGGCAATCTTCGTAGTTCGTACACCGAGTGGACGATCTGAACAACATCGAAACACCGCGCGACCATTAGCGACAGGCGCAAGGATTGCAGTAATGTTTAAGCAGTTTACTACAGCATAACTCGTAGGCGTCCCAGTGTAATGGAAAACACAAATAAATAACAAAACAAAAACACATACGAACCGAGAACAAACATTTATCGGTCATATAAATTTTTGCTCCGGCCGGGAATCAAATTCGGGGCCCTCGCTTCGGAGGCAGGGTCTCAGGCTCACCAGCAACTGCGATAAGCCTACGGGGTAACTGCAAGAACCTTCTAGACTTCGTGTTACCTAATCACTGCTTGCACACATATTGTTAGGTGAACAAGTCATTGTATACAACATACAAGTGGGCTTTTAAAAGATCGTTATACGTCATTATGATCTAATAAATCATAGTTATTTACATTGTTAAGTTAAATAAATTAGTTTTTTACTTCCTTCACTAGGACCTTTAGTCTTTACTCATTAATTTATTTGCCATCATATTAAACTATGTAGCGACATGGACTAACTTTGATTCTGAGATTAGACTCGGAGTAGCTTACTTCTTCGTTACTCTATATTTATTAATACTGAATTTAATTAAATCTTATTTACGACAAGTTTTAAAGTTACTCTTGCTTTAGTCTATGTTTATTAATATGGCCGCCAAGGTTTAACAGCAAATATTTAAATGTCACATTAAATGTCGACCCGGGAAACAATCACAGGACCTATCGCTTAGCAGGCATGGTATACTGTCTAAGCTATCTACGAACTTATCTACGTCGTCGGGTCGTCATTATACGTAAAAGTAAAAAAACTTATTTGCATTATTTTTTTGATTATGTTTAGTTATGTTTAGTGTGTACCTAATAATGGAAAATTTATAAAAATATATTAATCACTAGTGTAAATATTGAGTTATTTACACTACATTTGTTCAATTTCCAAGAATGATTCAATTTGAGCTTTACTAAAATTTAAATGTAATGAAACTGGGGATTTACCTTATCGATGACAATAGGTATTAGCTTTAATGTAAACCTTATAATTATAAACTAGCATATAAGGTTCAGCCTTAAGTAATTTTAGAAGAAAATGTAATCCCGGAGATAAATATTCCCGGATAAATCGAGATAATTCGGAGGTCCATGTCGAAACATAAAGAAAGTAATTTTGAAACAATATTAATAATTCATTAAAGATAATTCTTTTCGATTATATTATAAGAGACATCTTTTCGTTTATATTTTTTACACGCTTTATTTTAACTTTGTTTTCAATACAATAAAATGAAGATGGTTTAATTTATTTTTTAATAGCTTACTCTGAATAAAAAACCTCATTTTATTTATGAAAAATCTAATAGTCACTCAAATAGTGTGTTATCGGGCACGAAATATGACTGATTCCCACCTGACAGTTTTGCCGAAAACCGGATCTACCTATACTACCTATGTAACCAATGGCAACTAACTATACAAGCGGATGAAGCTATACAACCAAATGGAACTTAGTAAAAGAAAAAACACTGCCATCATATCTCAATAATTAAGAATTATTACACTTGTATTTCTTAATTAATATTCTTCGAAGTTGATTTTCGTAACCTTATTTAATTAATTAGTAAAAACATTAACCTTGATACATTTTCATGTCATTAAGTACCTATAAGTAAATAAAAACTGCTATTTATTAGATATTTACATACATACGTATAAATTGTTATATTAAGCAAAAGAAACTCGTACATAATTTGTATTATTAACCGACTTCAAAAAACGGAGGAGATTCTCAATTTTTTACACTCTTTATATTAGCTTTACCTGGATGTTTGTAACTTGTAATCGACTACTTTGGACTTGATTGTGACCCACTTCAAACGGTCCGATTTCTTTCAAACTTCGTAGACTTATCGAGGACCGATGACAATTCAATATTTAAAGAAAAAAGAAAGAAAAAAAAACATTTCAAAAAATCAAACTAAAAAATGAAAAAATAATAGTAAAAAAAAGAAACACGCTTTTATAGTAAATCCAACTAAAAAATATAAAATAAATTTTAATTAACAATCGTGAATTAAAACCGTGGGGTGCATGGTGTCAATGAGTAGAAGGGATAATACATATCTTAAAAAGCACCCCAGGCTTTTAATTCAAGATTCTTAATTCAAATTTATTTAAAAGCGTGTTTTTTAGTTTTTTTTTTAATGTGTGTTACCTCATAACTTGTTACTGCGTGTACAGATTTTGATGATTATTTTTATATTCGAAAGGTGGTGCTTATTAAGAGTGTTTTTGAAGTCGGTTATTTTTTTCAAGAATTATTAATTTCACTATCTATTTCACTAGTTTATAAAAGACGTAGACAATGTAGACATACATTTATTGAAAACTAGGAGCAATGATGTTTCGCTGTGACCACGATCCATGTAACTGGGTCGAAATATCGTAGTATAAAATACAAATCGTGAGTACCCATTGCATTTAAAATGTTTAGTGTTCGCGAGGTTATAAGTTTAAAATCATATAAACTAAGAGCAATTATTAATGTAGTTATGTAATTCATATCGAAGAATATTATTTCAATTTAATGTAAGTTGTTGTTACTGACTTTTAAAAACATCCGCGGCCCATCGAGCTAAAATGACGGATAGATCGTGATAGATCGTCTATCGACCCGTTGGCTTGTGGAGTCATTTGGAAAAACTAAATAAACCTCGACAATTTAATAAAGTTCAAGTCCGACATAACGTGAAACTATTTTATTTCCAAAACGTTTTATCACGAAGCAACTTCATTATCAAGAAGCAAATTATAACCAACTATAAAATATAATAATACTGTATTATAAGGATATTAAATATTACCGAATGAAATACGAAAGTTTCTGAAGGACTATGACAACAGATTAGATATTCTAAAGTCTAAGCGAGGAAAAACCACTTTAACGATACGAACAGCAATGAAAATACCATAGTGGAACCAGTTTACGAGCAAGTTTTTAGTGAAGATGATGATTCAGATTTTTGTAAAACTCTAAAGTTATGTACTTTCACCGGTCCGCCCCTACATTATCATTGCGCGCGAGCCCGATTCGCTTACCTAATGTACGGGGTTTGCGAAATTAGCCGCCACGAGCCAAACGTCTACGGAATAGAAACATTTGAAAATGAGATATTTACTGTCCTTTTTATCTAACGTCAATACTAAAGGAAAAGCGACCGATTTGGCAGATTCTAGCGACATTCAAAAGGTCATAAGTGATGCTAATAGTGGTATTTCACGCACACGTTTCTCGAGCTATTCCAAATTTAATCTTATAGTTTGTATACAACCACAAACTAAAAGTGAAACGTAAAGCTAAAATACATACATTAAAACCTCCAAATTCAATGAGTTCTTATCTAACATCTGAAGGCTGTAATATCCATTCATCAAAAAACAAAAGCTTTACAACATTAAATTTCATGAAAGTAAAACATATCTTCTATATTACTTTTCTTCACACCAAAATATTACAGAACCAAACATTAAAGAAAAAATATGTACTTCATATCACAGGTGTTTTATTTAATACCTACATGAATAAATCATATTTAATAAACATGCCAAGCTATGTAATATATTTTTAAAATATGACTATTTTCTTATAGCAGTTACGTATAAAGCTACCGGTATCTAAGTGGGTAATTTAAAAAATAGAAATAAATTAAACACAAAATAAATAAATCTATACTAAAATATTTGGGATTGGCATGGCCAACATGCTATTTAGTGGTCAAAAAATTTTAAGTGTACATTTATAAGCTCAGTGGCTTTAAGCCTTAAAGCCTTATACTTAAAGGTAATAAAAGCTATGCTGTTTGTTTGATTTTACCTTCTATAATGAACTACTAAATGTAACGAATTAATTAAGATTATGGTAACTTTTATATAATTTACTGGCCTTACATCATTATGTAACCTGGTAGATTGTGGTAGTAATCAAACAAGTTGCTTCAGGCATATATTACATGTTGTATACAAAGTGAAACTTGGGACACTTGTTATCAACCAATTCATTGCAGTTCTCAAGACAATCAATACTGAGAAACTGAGCTACATTTAATGACAATAATCCTAGATAACTGCAATTAAAAATATTAGTCGACCTGTTATCAGTTTACCATTAAGTGGTTTGGATTTTATGGAGTACATTTTTTGAGTTCAACGTTTACATTGTACCTACATTTTTAGGATTTCATCATCACTTCCAAAAATTTAAGGTTGGCAATATTATGTTATTTTCTTCTATACTTTCCTATTAGCTTTCATTTCTGCACTGCACTGCATCTCTCACACAAACCATCTTTCCTTTGGTCGTCATTGTCCCCGTCCTCCATACACATTCATATCCATCACTCTTCTTATCTCATGCTTTTCCTCTCGCCTCATTGCATTCTCATCATTCCACATATCCAACTCAGCATTCTCATCTCCGCGACATGCAATTGTCTCTCATCTGTCTTCCTTGCACCCCAACATGTATACTTTATTTATGAACAAAATTTATAAACTCTGCTGCTATACTTGTGGTTTAAAAATATAGATCTTTCAGCTGACAGATAATGATAGGGTCATTTTGTTTATCAAAATTCTACTAACATAAATATTATTAGATTTTTTAAATATTAATGTGGTATCATTGTTACATATAAAAAATATGTATTAATTACTTCAGTAGTACAATTAAAACTTAACTATTTATGCAACATGGACTTTGAAAACAAGAAGTAGTACCTATAATCCTTCATGAACTGTTAGTTAGCTATTGTATAAATCGTGAACACTTTTTGCCTGACTTCCAGAAAGGGTTATTTCAAGATAAAAGGTGTTTACTTCCACACCAATCAATGGAATTGTACTTAATTTGATAAAGTAGTAACAGTATAAATCTATATAAATGATTTATAACAATATCATCAATGCCATGTCATATCTTCGTTAGTTTGGTTTGCTGAAGTCATAATTTTTTTTATATATTTGTTATGTAATTTCGTATCATCTATATCATATGTATCATCTTTGTTAGTTTATCATTTAAGACATCCAATTTTTAAATAATGCAAAGATATGAGCTTGCTTTTAGGCTTGTACTAGTGGTTTGTCAATTTTAAGTGAGTTAATGTTGACCATTATATTATCAGGTCTACAAAACATTGAAGTACTTATACCATCCAGTAAATTTATTTTTGCTTATTAGTTTCTAATAGTTTTTAATGTAAAATACATTACGATATAGTAATGATATCATGCCGCTGCATGATAAATTATGAATCAAAATTATTTTTCTATTATTTATTTGTTTATATTATTTATTTTATTTTAAACATACAAGGAAGGATGTCTTACAGTTTTGTCTATCTAATACTCTTAAAAACTAAGGAATTAAGTTTGTCTCAGAGTGTAGATTTGCATATAGATTCTGCAATGAAATCGAATCACTACATCAAACATTTTGGTTACATTATTTGTATTTAAATCCAAGAGTCAAAAATCTTTGTTAAAAAACTTGCCCCACCAAACATTACCCCAGCTTATTAAATAAGAATTCAATTACTGTTTTTTTTTTTAAGTTGTATCACAAAGACATCTGCATTCACACATTTTCATATGACACTGGCATTAAAAGTACAGATGATTTTATCGTTCTTTGATCATTTACTACTTCTTTGATGTGTGAGTATATTTTATTGTTTCAGTTTCCACACATTGTTCTTTGTAAATTGTTTCCAGTCAGATATCAATTATCAATCATCACTTGACCCTTCTTTTTGAAACTTGTTTATGAGTACGCTTTACTTCATTATTACAACAAAATACAGTAATTTTTATTCAATTGGTTCTCTTTTAAAAAATCCAATTAGATAGTATTACTGTATGGACAAACATCAAACACCAGTTTTATATTATTGAATAGTCCTACATTTAATATTTCAAAGGTACTGTAGTATATTAAGGAAGAGATCATCAAAATGTTATCAGCCGTAATCATTAGTACAAATAACAATCTGATTAAGATTAATTAGTATGGTGAAATTTAGAAGTTTTTAAGGGTATGATTATTTTGTACAATAAATTTTCTTTCAATTTAGATTAGATAAAAAATTGTGCTTTAAATAGTCCCTCTATAATTTTTATAGTATTGTAATAGTTACCTACTTATTTTATACTTACAATAAAGGAGTTCATTTAAATTGCATTTTGAATATACTAAGGTATTCATTTGATTTTATATGGGGTATACTCTAAAGCTATTTCCATTACAAGAAGGTATTATAGGTAAAATCTAATAGTTCAAAACATCACTTTAATCTCAACATTTATTTAAAGAAATGTTGACCAGTTTTTGAATAAAAAATAATAAAGTTTCATATTAAGAAATTGCTTTATTAGGGTAATTAATTAGTAAGTAAGTTATGATCAGCAATCAGTTAGTTACTTCAAACTTTAAAAACTCAAGAACAATAAAATGTCAATTTAAAAACATATTTTATGTAAAAAACTTTGGACTAGGACAAGGACAAAGTTGGTCTTCATGCAAAATTATGTTGTTTGAAGTTAGAAAATAAACAGACAGATAAAAGATTACTTTTTTAATTAAGTATAAAATAGTAATAATAAATAATAAAATTACGGTTCCTCCATGATTTTGAAATTGGTTGCTGTTTAAATGTTTGTTGCCTCATCAATGAGTCATTAATTTAAAAAAAAATTACAATTTAAAAATATATTTTTATCTGAAAAGTTACTTCCAGATTACTCTCACATTTATCAAAAACCAGTTCTGATGATGATGATGAATCCAAGAATGAGGCAAGCCCTGAAATTTTATGAAATATCCATATATTTAATGGCTATGGACACAAAATGTTCAGCAATAATTTAAGTGGACTTTTCATAGACTATTTAGTTTATTTTCTTGGAAAAAATGTAATAAATAAAGGGAAAGGAATTGTCCATTGAGAAATTGGTTCTCTATAAAAAATCCAAGAAATAATGCAGGTTACAAAATGTCTCCTGTAAGAGATGTTAATGAGTTGCAATATAAAAGTAATTACTTACACTTTCCTAATAGAATCATAAAAATACTAATAAAACAGCTAATTATCGAGCTTTTGTATGACGCTGCACAGTTTTCCTTATCAATTTTAGTTTTAATGTGTATCTTACAATTTGTGTATGTAACAAAATGTGCACGTAATGTATTTTATAAATCTATTTTATACTATGTGGTGACTAGAATTAATCAGTTTTTATTTCATAAAGACATCGTTTTGGATTCAAATTTTGGCCATAAATATTGTGGTGATAATTGATAATGTCAGCGAATATCTACAAAATTGTAGCTTAGGAACAAACTACACTCTCATTCGTAACAAGAAAAAAAAATCTTTTTGGCCATAATTTTTTTTATTCAGAGAAGTATGAAATAAGTAAATAAAGTGGCATGCAATCTACCCAATTATTACATGCATGTAGAGTTCCTATTTACATTATAAATCGCTGGTTTAGCATGTAACATTGCACAAGTACATTTTTTACCCCAACAAGTACCAATGCAATTCATCATAATTTTAGGAGTACTATTCTACTTCCATCATCATCATCATCATATTAATGAATTATACTCCATCCTGTCCAAATATATAGGCTTAATAAACTTTTATCACAAATGGATACAGAAGAACCTTGCAGAAGCTTCTTAAAAATGTCTCCTTAACATAACTTTTAAGTTTCATCATGATATTTTTGAGGTCACTTGAATAAGTTTCTAGGATGGTTTATGTTTTGGGTTTAGTCAATTTAATTACAAGGATTCATGTAACTTTGTAATAAATTCAACAATTATTTCAAAGCAACTATTATTAACACATGCTATTAACTGATTACTGTAAAATACCTTGAAATAGGGTACTAGAAGACCTTGTTAAGGTATTTGATAATGAAGACAGTCACATTCAACAATATGTATTAGTTAAATAAATAAATTGTTCAATTATTCTTAATGACTGTTTTATTAAATACAAATTATTTAATCTGTTTAGATGTCAAGTATTAATTATTATTATGATTTACTCAGGTTATTCATTTGTCAGGTTAGATTTTGAAATGATTTCATTTCATCATAACTGGATTTTCAATTTCTTATGTAACACATAGATTACATCTTCCTGTAACTGAAATTTATTTGATGTTACGCCTTATCTGATTATTTAACTTGGGCATCCAAATATAGCTTAAATTTTCTCTAAAAAGACAGATACATAATTACAGGTCCATAGGTTAGCATAAAGATTACTTTAATTTAGTTAGAGAATTTGACATGACTATAATTATGTATAACCAAGAGGGTTTGGTTTTTTTTTGCATTACCTATAGTAAACTCTAGCACTCAATGAAATATGTATAATCATCATGAATTCAAATAAGATATCACCTAATATATAATTATAGTAATACTCATAAAGTTTGATTCTAGTTTTGTTGTTGATAGTGCAGTGTAACTCTTATGAAACTTATTTGTCAATGAATAGAACAGTTGACTGATATACACAATTTATTAGCAAGTTAATATCCTACCTTACGAATAAGTTTGTAGTTATGATAAGGATAGGGAATATAGTAAACACTGCATATTAATATGTTCGAAGATTTTAATACTACTTGAAATATTTTCCAATTAAAAATTGTTAGCTGTTAAATGAAGCATATTGAACTGAATCTAAGTAAATTTATACCGTGAGTGTAGCGAAATCACTACCTGCTATGTAGCCATATTAGTATACGTAAATACTTGAAACGATTTGTTTTTATCTCTCGAATTGTAACATATATTGCCTAGCCATGGATAGACGAGAAATTACAGAGGAGAGTGTATCACAACTCTTCGGTAAACACCAAATTCTGCCACATTAAGATCCGTATTCTCTAATTATAGCCATATGAAATGTAAATCTGTGAAAATAACAGCAAAATTGCTACATGTCGACGTGGCGTGACATTGTAGAGAACATTACAACCGTGGGGGCAAGTACAAGATCTAGTCCTGCATTTGATTATGCCATCGATAAACTATATAATATTTGCAAAAACAACAGAAATTCGCAGTTTCATTTTGATTACTTGTAATTTAAGTATGGCGCCTGACATTGTTGGCCTGTTTTGGTGTTAACAATATGGCGAATGAACTTACCCTATTATTCCTAATGAAGTCTTCTATAGCTTTTAATGCTGAATCCGTTAATTTCACAAACACTAGTTCCTTTGCTTCTTTATTACTAGACTCCGATGATAACGCATACTGAACACCTGCTGGCAAGGCCGCCATTTCTTATTCACTATTCGCACTGTAGACCAGCTGACTCCTTTGCTAGCCGTCACCATTCATATCAAACACACATTTCTTAACGTAATCACAGATTCACAACCTATATAAAATTATAATTACAACAACAAAAGGGTTTTAGACGTCTAAATTAACAAATTTTTGTAACCCCATCGACTCGGCCTTTGTTGGCAGCGCTCTTCAGTCTGCAAGGCCGCACTGACTGTCATGCGCAATGGCGCTTTTGACAGGAAACGCGAGCATTCACTGCGATGGTAGCGCCAACTTTAAAATTTTCGTCTGAGTGCAAATCGTTATCGTTTTGCTTAGCTAACAATATTGTCTTAAAGCTTATTGAATAGAATAATCAAATAGCTGTATTGTTCATAAAGATTATTGTTATATCGTATCAACTTATACTTTTCCTATAGAAAATTCTTGCTTTATACAGTTTATAAATAGGTACACACGTATATTTTCACAATGTCCAATGTGTGACATGTGACAGGTTTTTTATTTTTTATTTTAAAGATATCCTCTGCCAATCTAATCTAATGTTTAGTAGTTTTTGGTTAATGCAATTACTTTTTAATTTTACTGGCAAATAGTAACCTGCCCTCGTTTCGCTTCGGGTACCTATGTCTCAAACCCAATGAAATAATGTAGTATATTTGTTCACTGCTTAAACTCTCTAACCGTGAACTAAATTATTTTTGACGGAAAACATGATGATATTGATATAGCTTATACTCGCCAGCTTTCCTCTTCCTCATGAATTTGCCATTGATCTGCATAGTAATATTATGTGTGCGGCTATCATACAGAAAAAGAATCCAATGGCCAATATCAGCACTTTCAAACCATTTCAAATAAATAAAATCTTCAGCAATAGTTTAGATAATGATTACCTTTATCACTAATAATTTTGTTAAATTAAATTTATCATTATATTTAATTCCATTTCCATTAGAACCAGATCTCACTGTTGGACTAGTAGATTTTTTTTAATAATTAGAATACCTTAGACGTTACACGTTTGACACTAAGGGCTTGTTTCACAATCTTCAAGTAAGTCCGAAGTAAGCTATTCGTTGGTTAAGTTGACATTTTGTGTATGTAAAATGACACTTTAACGTCACTTTAACCGGCGAATAGCTTATTCAGGACTCTACTTGAAGATGGTGAAACAAGCCCTTAATGTTTTTATTTATCTTTAGTAACAATTTATTAATAATAAAAAATTCATCCTCACGTTACCTGTAGGGGAGGTACCCTGAAAAAAAATGTTTTTAAATATTTTATTTTACGATTCTGGATTTTTAATAAATATGTATATCCATGCCAAATTACAGCTCTCTTTCACAAGGGTCTCGGCGCTTTTCTTCGGACAGACGGACGGACAGACGGACAGACGGACAGACGGACAGACGGACAGACGGACGGACGGACATGACAACACTATGAGGGTTCCGATTTTACTTCGGAAACCTAAAAATGGTCGTCGGGCGTCTATTTGTCTACAATCATCAGTCAACGGGATAAATCTCGTAGTTTCAATGAATTTCATGTCCACAAGTAAGTAAATATACACCAAAGCGGGACAAAGCGAGACTTAATGGTACGAAACGGGACGTTAATACCCCATTTACACGCGCGCGCGAGCCACGAGACAATCCGCAAGACGCGCGCATACGCGCGCGTGTGAACAGGGCGCTCGCGGACCAGACCACGGCGCGTCTCGCGCTCGCAGGGCTCGCGTCGGGAGCGGTTTTATAGGCGCGCGCCAAAGGAGCTCGCGCGAGCGCTCGCGTGGTGTTCACACGCGCGTAGGGGGCGTGGCTTACGGACGCGCCACGAGACGGTCCGCGACACGCGCGTGTAAATGAGCGGTAAAGATCTCGCAGGTGACAGCGGAACAGACAGCCTCAAAGCGGGACAATCCCACCCAAAGCGGGACGTATGGTCATCTTAAGCATGACACATCTTATATCAAATCCTATATTCTAGTATCTGCATGTTAGAATTAGAATATTAGTAGTAACACCTTCTATGTTTTAATCAAGGATACCACACCTACTATTCTATAGTGGTAGCATCTACAATTAAAAATATATCTAATAATTATCCTCAGATGGAATTAATTATCTACAGTTTTAAGTTATTTGTAAGGTAGAGAAATTTTAAAAATATAGCATAAATTACTGCAATTTATATAAATTTTCCAAGTTTATTAAATTTATTGCAATAAAAATTATAATCTTTCTTTGTAAAACAATTGAAAAAATCAGGGATTCATATAATTTTTTCTGTTTTTATTATTTATTTATTTTATTTTTATTTATTTATTTACATCAAATAATTTCACCCATAATTTTAATAACAGCTTATTCATTTTTAAGCAACAAGATAAAGATTTTAAATTAGTATTTGGTACAAATAATTTTTTTTTTAAGAAAATATTTCTGTATTGAATAATGATAATAAAACCTGCACTATAGTCTGCATAGAATGGGGCAATGAAATAAAATAAAATAAATACAATTTTTACGTTCCTAAAATTCGCACTACTCCAGCACCTAACCCCAACTACTGTAAAATGGTACATGCTACCAATATACCCCATGCTACCGACCGAAACATTGTGAAAGATTAAATAGCCCTTATAATCATTTTGTCTAAATACTATATAGATCCGTCGATAGTTGGAATTTCCAAAAAAAACTTTATTAGAGAATTTCCAAATTACTTTGACTTTGAATCTTGTTGTAACTCGGACCAGAGTCTCGAATTTACATATAGCATAATCTGTCTGAAGTAGATACGCGGTGTTTATATTCTCTGTGGCCGACGGTAGACATCATCACCAGCGTCACGTAGCGGTCGCAATTAGAAACTAGAAAATACATGCCTGGCCTACCTTGAAAATCTTGAACATTCTATAAATCTGTCAAAATAAATTAATGTAATGTTGTTTAGAATACATGAAGCTTTATTAAAATAATAAATTAAATCTACATTTTTAGAAGTTTTAGAAGGTAAATAATATTTATGGTGTGAATGATCAGTTTAAATAGGTTAAAATAATTATATCTGTGCACACATAAAATAATGGCAATGTCGATATTAACCATGGATATATTAATCTAACTGGATACGTAACTTCGCAAAGGTAGTTGAAGACGGATGACGTCACAAAGGAATGACTATTCGAATAAATAAATAAATAAACGCTAACACACTCATACCCCCCGTAGTAGGTTATTACCTGTGTCGCAGGTGGCATGGACTACACATAACACATCACAATAACACCCATGACCCGAGTACAAATATTTATCTGCCACATAAATATCTGCCCCGGCCGGGAATCAAACCCGGGACCCCTCGCTTCGTAAGCAGGGTCGCTACCAACTAAGCTACAGGGTCGTCACCAATTAATAACAGGCCGGATTGAGGTTGTCCTTCTAAATTAATTGTAGGATGCCCACAATTACTTAGAAAAATTATGTCCTATTTTGTTATAGTTCTTCAAAATGTTGTCTAATATTTTTTCTGCTGGTAAAAAAGTATAATGTAGAATTAACACATTTTATTATAATTTCTTCAAAATTAACCTTATGTCATCAAACCGATTTTTTATATGATTAGATTTGTTTAAATGTAATGAAATGAAACACTATTATTTATTACGACACATTTCTTTTATTTTAAGTGCACCCCACATATAAAAATATTTTAATATAATCGATTGGTGTATCCTGGGACTATAGTTATTCATGTTATCATGGACACAATAGAAAAATGGTCATTCCTTTGCGACGAGGCTTCTTTGAGGCCCCGCGATGTGGAGACCACGCATGTTGATGACACCTTTGCATCCATTATTGTCACGGCATCCTTAAGACATCAGTCTTCTGAGTGTTCGGAACCATTTATATGCTCCTGGATTGAGGATATATGTTATTTATATGTGCCAAGCCAAAAACATTTTGATGATAACGATATTCATCGAAAAAAAATAGTTCACGGTGTTTTGACAGTGGTTTACGTGGACATATTATATCGATGAAAAGTGTTTAAATATTGTAAAAAGTCAGATAGGGACAGTCAGACGCAAATTTTAATGGAATAAACAGGGTGAGGGCTACAATCCAAGAATATCCTACCATGACTATAATCCAGCTTTACAGCAAGTAATAATAGATACTTAGTTACTGTGCACCGATTTGCTATCAATAGTTTTGTCAACATGTCTAAAAATATATCAAAATTTTTGTTAGGTACATTAATACCATTATCAAAAATTTTATTTGATTACACCAAGTAGGTAAACCATGAGTGAGTGATGTTATTGTTAAAATATCAGAAATTTTGATACCTTGATAATTTCTGAGTAGTTAACATGTTGATTCATTTCACCTATAACTTACTTACTTAGAATTATAAAAAAGTGTCCATGTTTGTCAGACTTTTGCTAATTTACTATATAAAAACTGTTTAATTTAAATAAATAATAAACAGATTTGTAATAATTAAAATAAATATAATAAATAACAATTTTTATGAGTGAATTGTTTAATTATAACCTTTTAATAACATTTTCGTTTGATTAAAACTTCACTTTTAATTTTTTAAGTTAAGTTACTTACCTATAATAATAAACCACATCATAAAAAATTCAAGTTTCAGTCCCACCAGGATTTCCACGTGGGCTATACTGTTTCTTACTATATCCATTCCATCTCGTAACCCACATCTACAGGTGATCTTGGTAAGATTTTAGAATTGTTTAAACATGTGAGTGTAGAAACGAGTTTTTCACATACAAGCCGTTATGTAAACTTCGTGTAAAACATTCGTCAGCATTACACACACATCTTCTTCCTTAGTATTCAGTGCATACTTACATACATACTTTTGCTGTCTATACCTCTGCGAAGTTATGTATCCAGTTAGAGTAATATATCCATGATGTTAACGTCCAGAGACGGCTCGACGATGACATGAGATGACTCTTGTGACATTCTTGACTGACGGACATCAGATGGCTTTCAACCGTCAAAATCATATGAAGTAACGTGACGGAAGAAATAGGTTAAATTTCACTTCATTCGAGGTTCAAACTTTTACTTACGTGTCTGTCTTGATGTTTCAAGTTTTCCTATAATTTATATCGCTTTTCGTCAATCAGCACGGGTAAGTCAATGAAACTAGATGGAGATTTTGGATTTTGTTATATTAAAATTATCTATGTGTTTCTGATGAAATCTTGTGTTACAATCTGTTACAGAAGTTTGATCAGGCTACAATGGCTAATCTCGAGGAAAAGAAGCATCTAATCACCCGCAATTTGCAAGAAGTTCTTGGAGAAGATAGATTAGTTGAAATTTTGCGAGAACGAGATCTTAAAATATATTGGGGCACTGCCACAACGGGTCGACCTCATATCGCTTATTTTGTCCCCATGTCTAAAATCGCAGACTTTCTTAAAGCTGGTTGTGAAGTGACTATTTTATTTGCTGATTTACACGCTTATTTGGACAATATGAAAGCACCCTGGGAATTATTGTCACTCCGGACACAATACTATGAGGCTGCCATCAAAGCTATGCTTACCTCAATTAATGTACCATTAGATAAATTAAAATTCGTAAGGGGAACAGAGTACCAACTTACCAAGGAATATTCACTAGATGTGTACCGCTTGTCATCTGTGGTGACAGAACATGATGCCAAAAAGGCTGGTGCAGAAGTTGTAAAACAAGTAGAACACCCTCTTCTAAGTGGATTACTTTATCCAGGTTTGCAAGCCTTAGATGAAGAGTACTTGAAAGTAGATGCCCAATTTGGTGGTGTAGATCAAAGAAAAATATTTACTTATGCTGAAAAGTACTTACCTCAGCTTGGTTATGCCAAGCGAGTACATCTTATGAATCCAATGGTGCCTGGATTAACTGGAGTCAAAATGTCATCGTCTGAGGAAGACAGTAAAATTGATTTACTTGACAACCCTGCTAATGTGAAGAAAAAGCTTAAGAAAGCTTTCTGTGAGCCTGGTAACATTACTGACAATGGAGTACTTTCGTTTACTAAGCATGTAATATTTCCATTAATGCAGGAAGGTGAAACATTTAAAATCTGCCGAGCGGCCGAACATGGTGGAGATGTTGAGTACACAAACTTTGATGACTTGGAATCCTCATTTGCTAAGCAAGAAGTACATCCAGGTGACTTAAAAGCTTCAGTTGAACAATGTATTAACAAACTTTTAGCCCCTATTCATGAAAAATTCAAAGAGCCCAGTTTACAAGAGTTAACTAAGAAAGCCTATCCACCTCCTCCAAAAGCAGTTGCGGCAACTGATGAAATAACTCCAGTTAAGTTAGATATAAGGGTCGGACGGATTGTTGAAGTATCAAGGCATCCAGATGCTGACGCTTTGTATGTAGAGAAGATAGATTTAGGAGAAGCAGAGCCTAGGACTGTTGTCTCGGGACTAGTAAATTTTGTACCTATAGAAGAAATGCAAAACAGGGATGTAGTTGTTCTATGCAATTTAAAACCAGCTAAAATGCGTGGAGTAGAGTCAAAGGGAATGGTTTTGTGTGCATCTGTTGATGAGCCGAAAGAGGTAGAACCCTTGTTTCCACCAAAAGATAGCAATCCAGGTGACAGAATTGTTATTGAGGGCTATGAAACGGGAGAACCAGATGCGGTTCTGAACCCCAAAAAGAAAGTTTGGGAAAAACTGCAGCCTGATTTGAAAACAAATGACGATCTGTTTGCTGTATGGCAAGGCAATAAACTAATTAGTAAAGTTAATGGGAATCCAGTGACAACAAAGTCCATGAAAAATGCTCCAATTAAATGAAAATCTCTAAAAAAAATTTTTTACCCTATTATTTATTTTTTTCAATTAAAACTAAGCCATAATCTGTTTATGTAATAATTAAGTATACTTTCAAGTATACATATTGCTTTTATATTTTGTTTATGCCTAATTGCATTTATTGTAACATAGTTACACCATAAATGTTTCCATAAATAAATAAGATATTATTCAAAGAGGCAGTTTATTTAAAAACATCTTTTTATTGTAATATTCTGATATTATTAATCAATTAAAGAAGGATCGGTCTTTTCTTATTCCATTTCCAATGTTTATAATACAAATTATGTATTTTTTTTTTGGTTTATTGGTATATTATCCTTTCATTAGATATTCACTTTGTTAAGAAAGTAGACTTTATTGCCTAAAACTCTTATATCAAATGAATATGTATAAGATAATAAAACAAGACAAGTGAAGTCTTGGTAAATCAAGTGATAATATTATATTTGAGATGTCCGAGGTTATCTCTGGATCAATTTATTGTATTGCACTGATTAATTTCGATGTATGTGTGCTCATACCGTTTCTACAAAAATAATTTTAAATACCTATTTCTGACTTCACTACTTAGAAGTTAATTTCACAAAGCGCACTAGGGGTTCCCTGTGACGTGGAATAACAAATCAATAACTTTTTTAGTTTAATCAATAGCTTTTAATACTTTAATACTAATATTCTAATAAATAATAACAATGTTGGAAAATGAAGCTGCTTTCAGTATTTCATTTTCGGCATATATTTACCAGCACTATCAGCTGATAATGTAATGACAATGTACCTACGTATAAATAAATTAAATAACGCTTCACACTCATAGCCCCATTCCCTGTGTCGTGAGTGCCATGGACAACACACTAGACAAGGACATTCACACCCAGACCGAGAACATAAATTCTAACTCATTATTCAAATTTCCGCCTCGCTGGGAATCGACCCAGGACCCTCGGTGCAGCGATCCGGCATGGTAACCATTGTGCCACACGGGTCGTCGAAAGGTCGTCGGGTATTATTAAGAAATTGAAAATTTTAAAGATCTATTTATTAAGTATCTAACTATGTAGGTACTTAATATACATATATTTTACAGTAACATCTTCATTTAACTTGTATGATATTATGTAAAAAATATTATTACGATTTTTCCTTTCAAAAGAATCTCTGTAATTACGCACAAAGCTGCAGAGTCGACCGCAAAAGTACTGCGGCGATACTTTACATGAGGCTTACCGCTCGGATCATTCCAGTATTTATATAGGGCTGCTAATACTGACTGTGACCTGAACTAAAATACACACTGTTAGCCAGGACAGCTAGTATTATAAAAACAAGAAGTGAAGCCTTAAATTGTAAAATCACTGAAATAAATGTAAGGTAGGTATTTAATGAAAAGGTTGTCAGTTCAGGTGGTATAATTTCCAGCCAACGCAAACGCATGTGCATCTGTTGTGGTCTTAGATACTTACTCAGATATTCATGGACACCCATTGGAACTCCTTAATACTTCAACTTACACGTTCATTTTAAACATTACAATTTGAATGTCAAACATACTTTATTTTCCTTGCGAAAATTACCTAACCCTTAGTTCTTAAAAGTAATTAAAACCGGGCAAGTGCGTGTCAGGTCACGCGCAATGTAGAGTTCCGAATTAGTAAGTTTATAGACTATTACTCATTAACTACTAATGATAACATATACGTGATAGTTTTTTTTGTAATTTCATCAATACCTAACCTATTTTTGAGAATTTTTCACCAACTCCAACCGTTTAACCTGCAGGGGGGACACTTGATTCTAAACAAAATTAGTAATTTAAACCCAAATATTTCGCAAACGGACCCCTAAATCCAAAAATGGTTTTAGAAGACCCATAATATTTTTGAAAGACCTTTTCAACGAAATAATAAAGGGTTAGAACATATTATTTATTATGTACTTTACGTGATTTTAAAAGATGTGCGAGGAGTTTCTTTACGGTTTTTCTTCTCCTCTATGACAAAGCGCTTTGCTTCGGACAGGCGGATAGATAGACGGACGGACGGACGGACATGACGAAACTATAAGGGTTCCTATTTTACTTCGGAACCCTAAAAATCGTGCAGAAAGCAAAGTTATGAATAAACATATCACGTATCATCTCGACGGGAGGCGGTCTCGGAGACCGAGTTCCGCCGCAACCACTTCTCTCCAAGTGCATTTTTTATGCACGGAATTGTGCGGAAACGTTCTCCCTAATTAATATTTTTCGGTACCGGAATCACTTTTGACGCATCGCATGAAAGATTGAAAAAACAAATGTATTTTTAAATAATTGTAGCTTCAATGCAGTTAATTTTAATTATACATTCTTAATTTTTTTACTGTCGCTATGTATTTTTTAAATTGGTCAAAATATATGATTTAATTAAATGCAAATACTAAGCTGTTTAATGAAACCGTGGCTACAAGCGCATCTGACTAGAATTGATTAAACTGAACTCTATCGACCTATCATATAACGTAGTATGGGATGCGGAAGCCTTTTATGAATGTGCGATGGTTGCAGCAGTGTATAAATATCATACAGCGAATAAAATAAAATTAGATATTCAATAATGGGAAGGGGGTCGAAGGTCCGCCATTTTGAAACTTCATACGTACGAGGGCTAAAGTGAGGGGGTTCGCGCATGCGTAACGCGAATTCCCGCACCCTGTCTACAAGGGCCGGGACCTTAGCTAATGTGATGTCAAAAAACAAGTTATTCTCTCCCCTCATTCCACTAACCTAGAACGTCTTAATAAAAAGGATTAGTGATAAACGCCCTGATTTTCTGAATCACGACGTCAGTGATAAATTCCCGATCAATTTACGTAGACCTCCAGTGAAGTTCACCCCGACGTTTATCTAGTGAACAATGACGATGAGTACTTCATCGTTCAGTGACTTTTAACGCTATTTTTATCAATAAAACGCATGTATCTCAGTTTCGCAGTCGATCACGAGGACTTTGGTGTTAGTGACGGATAAATAATTAACAATCGGTCTATAAATACATGTAATGTGCGCTTAAATAACGGCGGATGCTGCGGGAGTGACAGTGGATTGCTTTGTGTCAAGCAGAGTTTGTGGCGTAGCCGCAATATAATGGGATGACAGCAAATACAGATTCATGGAAAAGGTTTGGCGTCGAGTCGGTCTCCATTCCTCCCGAAAGAAAAGGGATGGAAGTGGGACTAGTAGGGAAGTGACGGCAGCTGCTCCGCCGGAGGCTGAGTATCAGAACATTCACACGTTGAGAACAGCTGATTTGATAAGACAGAGGCAGGGGGAGGAGAAGTCGACGCTTCGTTCTTCGTATATTATCAAGAACGGGGACAACTTTATCTTGGTTGAGAGAAGGCGTCGTCGCCGTCGCCGTAGCGGCACCAGAGCCTCATCAGGCGGTCGTCATCACACGCCGCCGGTAGAGGAAAACACTCGCACGGAACAAAAACGACGGCCTCCAGCCAAGTTGAAGATATTCGGTATACAATGGCCGTTACATTCTAGTGATTCGAGGTAAGACCCATAATTAATAATTAATAAGGTAATTCGGCGTCGTTACCAGAACTATTAACGTGAGAAGCAATTACGACTAGTAGAACATTGCATCACTATTCAAAGATGTAGTACAACTTTTTAAATATTAATCAAATGAATAAATAATAAAAATAATAAATAAATTAAAATACATAGATAAAAACACATAAGATTAAAATATATAAGAATTAAGATAAGTAGATATAAAAAAAATATAATTGGATACGATAAGATAACTTTCTCCACTAATCCGCACTGGAGCAGCGTGGTGGAGCTGGAGTATGGTCTAGGCCTCCTCAAGAGGATAAATATCATACTCGTGCTAAATACCTAGTAGGCCAGTAATGGGTCGATGTTACAGACGGGAAAACATCCAAGGCTGCTTTCGTGCGTTTCAAAACACAGAAGTGGTCAAAATAATTGACAATGTATTATGAATCATAATACATCAACTAATCATAATTTATGATTAGTTACTTATACCAAAACCCTTCCTTAACCTCATAGAATAGAAGTTATTATTTAATCCTTCAGTCGAATAGATCCTTCCCACTTACAACAGCTGATGAGTCATTCAAATGAAACCACTATTAATTTGCTTACTTCGTAGAGACTTACAGTTTACACCCTTCTTTTATTAAATGTGAATGTGTGGATGAAACGTGCATATAGAAAAGGCTTTATTAAGAAAAGTTGGCAACTTGGAAATAAAGATTACGTCAGACATGCGTGATTTCTGTAAACAGGAATAGGAGAGCGGTTCCTTTCTATTTCATAGTTTCTTATTTCCTTGTTGTGTCTACTATCGGACAATGTCAAGGTTTAATACAAGTAAACAAGTGTCTAATGCAACATGTTCACGGAATAATTTATCTTTCTAAATCTATGTTGCACTTATGTCCAAACACCATGCGATGGTTCATTTGTTGGTTTAATGACCCCGGTTTTATGTAAACATTTGAGTTTTAATCCAAACGAAATTTATTCACGCAGTGATCCTCTTTCCCAACGAGCGAAGTGCAATTAAATCGGCCGAAAAAACTTGCCCGGCTCCACTTCAGCGGACAGGCACCCTTAGGCTGTTAAAAATGCGGATCTAATTGCAGTTAAATGTACATAATCCATGAATGTCACTCATTCATGTACAGCATACTTACTGGTTGGTTGGAATCAGCCCCGGATCTACGATTTTTTCAAACCAGAGCAGAAATTTGATAGTGGCGCCCCTCTCTCCAGCGTTTGAGATAAATTGCTTAAAAATTCAGTAATATACATAATAATGGTTGGAATTTTTCGTGAATGGGACAATAAGAACAAAAGAATAAGTTTTTAATTTTTAATCATACCTACTATATTATGATTTTATGCTGCCCCGGTTTGACCCCCCCTATATAAGGGGCTGGAATTTTAACAATTTTTCTGTACTGGAGGTTCATGTTGTTACTTGAAGATATTTTTGATGCAATCGTCATCAGACATCAGAATCGAATTCAAATACGCGTTTGATTAAACAACAACCTGCTAGAGACTCAAAAATTTTTCTTATACGGAAACTAAGAATCTCTGTAGGCCCGCGAAATGTTAGGTAAACTTAGGTGACCTTATGCTGAACGTATACTAAGTATTTGTTTTAAACTAGAAATAAAGCTTTGTCAAGTGCATCATTTACTTAGCTACTTACGTAATGAGTCTTTAGACGTCGCGGCCAGACTGTAATTAAAATGCTTATAGTTCAGGAGACTTTATAGAAAAACTTGCTCCAATCTCTCCAGAGGAGTATTTGAGTACAGAAATACAAAACAACTTTCAGGCACACGTCGATTACGCGGCGCTTCTGTCGGGGCCGTCGTTCCCGGGAAGACAACGAGCTATACCGCTCAAACAGCTTCAAGTTTGAGAGGTTCACCCGTGACCCCCCAGCCGACGAGTTCAACACTGGCTCTCAGGTATGTGGTTCTTATTTAGAGGTCTACCTCAGGTTTGCTGGAGTTTGAAAAACGGATGGTCTATTCCAATAGAAGTATCGGTCTTCTATTCTATACATATATCCGCAGCATCTCTTGTGTAGACCGGGGCGTGAATAGCCGGTATAAAGCTCTAAGCTCACTATATTGCACGATACCATATCAAGACCGTGCTATGAACGTATCAGGCACGAAGTCAGAAAGCAACACGGTACGGTCTACTAGTGAGTGTAATTTTTTTCAACCAGTATTCGACCAGTATCGTGGACCATGGCCTTAAATACTGGTTCTAATTAATCATTGCCTCTCGTTGAGGCAAGAGTAACTAAGGATGCTCTCACTCAGTGTGACTGATCACCCCGGATTATATTTTCACTTACTTACTTAGGTTCTATTTAATGGTTATTTATAACAGGTATTGTTGGCCCTAGGTGCCCTAGCGGCCTTTAAACACGCCTGCAGATCCATCAGGTGGAATTGTAGTCAAGCACGTAAATTACAACACAAAAAGAACTAAAAAAAAAACAAAATTCTTAATATAAACACCTTTAAAGACGCTGAAATTAACAAAATAACTCTTCTATTAATATGGTTGAAAAGAATTTGGGGGTATAAATTATTCCCCCAGCGTTGAGAACCACTTGAAGGGTATATAAAAGGCTGTCTGGATATATAAAGTGAGCGAATCCGTTAGGACTTGAGGTTCCATGAATGCCTCACCTACTTATCTAGATGAGCCATCTCCGCTATAAAGAACGTCTTTCAGTTTACATGAACAAGCTTTTGGATACACCTGCTGCAGTATTACTATCATACGTTACTCATGTTTGATTTTTTGAGAACATCCGTTTTAGTTAGTTTAAGAAATAACAACGGGAATGCAGTCCAACTTATATTAGTGGTTAGTGTTACTTACACGGTAATTAACAGCGCAACAGTTAATCCAGCTTATAGAATGGATTATGGAATTACATTATTATTAGCTTACGGATTATAATTTCTAGTGCGCTGAGCGGTCATTAAACCACGCACTAGCTATCATAATACTAAGGTTTACCATACGTCTCGGTTTTTAAGGGACTGTCCTGCTTTCACACATTTTTCCCGGAGTAAAATACCCTATTCTACTAGACCTCGATGCGCTGAAGCAGTGACGGATCCAAGACAATTTGTGGAGCGGGGCGGTAGCGCTCTTTTGTTGCCGCAGTTAATTTCAACGTGGCGTCTAAAAAAAAATTCGCCAGCCACCCCCCAGTGTCTACTGTTGGCGTTCCTTGCTGTCGGCGGAAAACGGCACATGTCTAATTCCTGGACACAAGACAAGGCGTAAAATTCTGGGACAATCCCAGATGTCCCGGCCATGTGGCAAACTTATTTGTATACTGTACGGCTAGTTAGCCGCGCCATAAAAGAAAAATATGAGTTTGTGTTTGTATATGAGATGGAAAACCGCTGGAAATGACATCCAGAATAATAAATATTAATATGGTTAGTTAATATTGTTTGTTTGTATTTTATTGAAAAAAATCAGCTCTTCAAATTTTATTTATTCCCCGTCAGTCCCATTCATGGATTTTATGAACCAACCTCCAACAGACCTTAAAAGACCAGAAAATTAAATAATTCTATTTTTAATAAGATAGGTACATAATTATTACGCACACATGCAAAAAATATAAATTTACTACTCGTAAACCATAAAATAGTCGGTAGGAATACCAAAACAATATTTATTTAATATCCGCTACGATGATGAACAAAGTTTTGCAGAGTTCGAAGCTGTAAATACTGAATGGTGTTTTGCGTTCACCCGAGCCTTGTAGTGGCTAGATGAAAGTGCTTCAGTCGTTTATCTAGATGAACCATCGTTCCCAAAGGACGGTCTTTGAGGTTTTGTTAGCGAAACTATGATTGATATATGTAGCGAGTACAGACAGGGAAAAATTTTGCATTTGAAGTACCTAAGCATCAGTGGCGTAGCTAGCCCTTCCGGGGCCCCGTATCAAAATTTTGCCGGGGGCCCCCTCTCGACTCAAGGGCTCGAAAGAAATAAAAAAGCTAGCGTGAATTAAAACAAATATAATATATTAACATCGATTAATAATAAACCACATACAATCAATACTCTAAAATTTTAATCTGGGGGCAGCTCTGTTTCGTTTCGGGAGATCCGAACGCGAGCGCAGACTCAATAGCCGATGTGATACGACAGGGCATCATGGTCATTGTCAACGACATGGTCATCCGCGTGCACGCTTATAGATCTATCCACCTCAGGGCTTAATACAAAGTTTAACGCTGCCTCCTGGTCAGCAAAGAAGCAAATGACTAAAAGGAAGGCAATTTAAACTTCATCGGCAGAACTGGCTAGCGAATGGACGATTACCCCTCTGGTAGTCGAGAATTCTGGTCGCTAGCTCAAGCTGCTGAGGGTAACTTCTGTCGGTCGTCTCTTCCACAACTGCGTAAATCGGACGACTCCGTGGTCCATACGGCAAAGAGGAATACAGAACCACTTGGCATCCTTTTTGCCGCCAACTCAACTCTTGATGATAGAGGGATCGCCTCCGCCTAAAAACCTGTGAAAGCTTGATACCAAGAAGTTGAGAGGACCAGACGGTATTCACGCAGTGGTGTTAAAGATGTGTGCTCCCGAGTTGATTCCAGCCCCGGATCTAGTGGGAGAGAGGCAAACCGGGGCACCCGCCCCGGGCGGCAATTCAGGGAGCGCAAAAATCATAATATAGTATGATTAAAAATAAAAAAGAACTTGCTGCACAAAGCGCCTAGCATACGGAAGCCTGGTTGGAAGAATAAATAAATTTATTAAAAAAGAGTTCTTATTGTTCCATTCACGAAAAATGCCAACTATTATATTATTTGTGACTTTTTTTATCTTATCTCTATCACTATCAAGTTTCTGCCCCGCTTCGAAAAAATTGTAAATCCGGGGCTGGTTGGTTCCCCGTCTTAACGTACTTATTCTTATTCTATCTTATGCCACATGATACGTCTTCGTGGAAGGTTACCCTTTTTCATTCCATCCACATAATGGGCGATCTCAGTGGTCTGGCTAACCACAGGCCTATAGCGATAAGCCTATAGCCTCCATGCTTACAATGGTAATGGAGCTCCTGGGTTATCTGGAAGATCATCAGCTGATCTGTGATCGACAATATGGTTTTTGCAACGTCGTTCAGCTGGTGATCATCAAATTTATCTTACGCACCTGTAGGCATCGTCAGGCTATTGATCGCAACGGGGAAGCACTGGCAGTCAGCCTAGATTTTGCTAAAGGCTGTGACCAGGACTGGCACAGGGAGGTCTCACGAAGTTAACATCTTACGGTCGCTGTGAGAGGTTATGCAGTTGGGTAGTCAGCTTTCTATCTGAACAACATATCAAGGATGTAGTAGATGGTTGTTGCTCAGATATGAAACCTATAAAATGATGGTGTTCCCCAAGGGTCTGTGGTATCTCCTACGCTGTTCATTCTGCATATGACATGGCATGAGTGGCAACTGTTGCTATGCAGATGACAGCACAGGGGATGCCCACTACACAGCTCCCCTTAATTCCTCTCAGTTGCAAAACTTGCAAGTGGCGGATAGCAGGCTTAAAATTGTGTCTGAAGTCGAGAACTCTCTGGAGCAAGTCTCGGAATAGGGGTGACTTAATTTAGTCGAGTTCAACCCCACGAAGACACAAGTTGGCGCGTTTACCACTAAGAAAACCCCATTTTTCATAGTGCCTCAATTCCAGGGCACCGCGCTCATCACTAAAATTGTTGTAAGAGTATGATTCTGGGAGTTGACATCTCGAGTGATGTGTGGTATAAGCTTGATGTTCTAAACCGGGCTAAGGAGTGTTTCACTGCGAGCGAGGCATCTGCTCATGCTTTACAAAGCTCATGGCTGCATTGAAGTTTTATCCACACCGATGAGACTCGTGGAGAACTTCTACGGTCCGATTCTCCCGATCATTTTTACCAAGCACGTGCTAACTGTAGAATGATCTGTGCTACGTGTAGGATGAGCATCCTCCTGAGGTATTCCCGGAGCGCTGTGTCATCGGGTGTCAGCCGCCGGCATGTCCGCGCAGCACTCAGTTCCGGAGAGCATCATGAGTCGTGTAGAACGTAATTTTTTTTTACATTAAATATTTTATTTAAATTTTGATTAGGGCATTTAAAGAAATTTTTCTTATTATCTCTACTGCCTGTTTGTCTTCAATTCGTCGAGTTTCCAGATTTAGAATCATGGCCTCTTAAAGATAAATTGCATGATGCTAAAGTAATTAATGCATTAATACGATGAAAGATGGTCCAGAAAGTAATTTTATTGTTGATTTCACTTTTCAATGAAGTATCGATGCTTTCCGGAACATTTTTCGAATCATAATAATTAATTTCCGGATCATTTCACGAATTTTTTCTAAGGCGCATTGGGGGCCCCCTCAGCCCCGGGGCCCCGTATAATTGATACGGCGGTAGCTACGCCCCTGCTAAGTATCCAATAAAAACAGTGAACAAAATGAATAAAACACAAATAATAAATAAAATTATGATCATGTATCATTTTAACTGCTTTAAAATTGGGAATTTTTAAATATTCGAGCTAGGTTGCCTAACTATTACCGTTTTTGACGGTGCTTTCTAGAGTGTAATAAGTATTTGTAAAGTTTTCTTGTTATGTAAGTTTTTCCGGAAGTTAGACGAGCGACCGTTGGTCCCAAAGTTATTGGATCCACTCATGACCCGGTAGTACGCATGTACTTTTATGTGTAGGGTACAACATTTCATTCCTGTACCTAAAATATAACATTTATGAATACTCAAATTACGTAAATTCTGCATACGACATCTGTTGGGTAAACTTACAAACACTGCTGCGGTTACTGCCATCTATATGTTGGACAAGTATTAAAATTTTGTTTTTGCCTTCAATAGTTTTGGTCAAATAGTCTAGAACTCGTTACTTTTATGATGCTATATTATAATAAATATAATAATGTATTAATTTTCAGTATTTAATTAATAAACTTGATTAAATAGTACACGACGTAATGCTTTCCGGAAAAATATTAAGAAAATAGTCGCTACTAGCGCCATCTGTTCTTTACTTTTGAAATGAAAATATAAGTATGCACTGCACCTGACTACGTATTACGACTAACGTTCAGTAGATGGCGCTTAATTTTGCAGCAGTTTCTTGTACACTACATAGATGGCAGTAAGGTCGGTTACTAGAATGAAAATTTTATTAACAACAGCTCCTAACCATCCTAAGATAATGTTATTAATTTGAAAGTTTGTGAGTACATATATTATCCCATCAAAAACATAAATGTAAAAAAGGAGAGCCAAGTTCAATACAAAAATTATGCTTAGCTGTGGGCTTCGCCGCAAAAAGAATGGAGATCTAAATGAGTGCCAAGTTCTATGCAAAATCGAAATATGTATTTATAGGAACATAATCTAAATTTTACTTACAAAAAATAACCGACTTCAAAGTCTCAAAAACTACTTTTCAGATCTCGTTCAAATTTATGTGGAACCACATGACAAGCCCCTACTTTCGATTAAAAAAAGAATCATCGAAATCGGTTGGCGTGATATTGAGTTATTCGTCAATTTGTAGCGCACATCTTAACACAAATT
Organism: Thymelicus acteon; assembly: GCA_951805285.1. Taxonomy (NCBI): domain Eukaryota; kingdom Metazoa; phylum Arthropoda; class Insecta; order Lepidoptera; family Hesperiidae; genus Thymelicus; species Thymelicus acteon. Next base: position 9,522,054 of record OX638229.1, on the reverse strand, counting down.
TACGACTTATGTGGTTTTCTCATGGATGCCATTGTCAGATCTCAATAAAATTTATGTGGGACCACATGACAGCCACCAGCTTGCGATTAAAAAAACAATCATCAAAATCGGTTCGCCCAGTCCAAAGTTCTGAGGTAACAAACGTAAAAAAAAATACAGTCGAATTGAGAACCTCCTCCTTTTTTTGAAGTCGGTTAAAAATAACATTATGAACAAGTATTAGTTAGTAAATATTATCTTACTCTATTTCTTTGCTTTATTTGATACCTATGACAATTGGTGTTATTTAAAAATGTGACATTTTAAAGTACGTTAGATTTGACTTGGCCAGTTTTTATCAGAATTAAAATGTTGAATAACTTTATAAAATGACTGATGTAATGAAATGAATATAGGTAGGCATAACGCTAGTGGTAAATATTTTGGAATTACCACCTAGATACATTGGGTACTAATAATTTATAATAGAATTTAAAAATTAAATACTAGTTTCTCATAAACATAGATTATATTTTATTTATCCTATAATCTGATTTAGGTACCTATTTTTTAATATAAATTATAAATAGTAGGTACCTATTAATTTAAATTCTCATTTTGAAGAATCAAATCATCATGTAAAAATGCTTAAACCCAGGATGGTTACGAGCGATATTTCCCGGGTTCAAAGCCGATGCAGATTTATTTGTTTTTGGTTTTTCTTTTTCTGTAAGCAACCTCATATTTGTTAAAGGCTATGCTACCCGAAACATAGGGAATACTAGAGCTGTTGGAGTATTTTTTTTTGTTTTTTAAATAATATAACCACAATATTTCAGTAGGTTTATGCAGTATATCGAAGATGTTAATCTGTTATTTAATCTCTGATTTCCACTCCTAACAAGCATGGTGTACTGTTAACGTGTGTCGCCTGGAGTGTGGTGGCCGGTATTGCGACATAAATTATGTGCACACGTTGCGTTAGGGAAGGCACATTAATATCATCTGTCCTATCAATTACATCGACGTGGTCACTGCTGCGGCGACAACCTATCGACGGAAAATACGTGAAAAATTTGACACACCCTACGTATTTATACGCAATATTAGGGTTGGCGATTTTGCGATAATATTACTCAATATTAATTAAATTAAATTAAAAAATTATGCCAATGGGAAAGTATATTTAATTAAGGTCTAGGGTCTTAGATTCTAGAAAATGGACTAAATAAAGGAACAACTCGATAAGGTCGAGAGACTTGAGAGCGTCTTCATGTATTTTTAGGTCTTGTTTTTTCTGATTTCTCGTGCCAAACTACGTAGACAATAAATAGTTTTTGATTTGATTTTTCATAGGCAGCTGGCTCACATCCGGCTCGAAGGACCAATGTTGAAAAACAGACTAAGGCTGGTTTTGAGATGAAATTTTAATTCGACCCAGGACATTGATTAAATTTATTTAACTTCACAAAACAGGTTCTGTTACATATTAGGTACGGTCTATGCAATTGACAAATTAAATTTCATGCCACATTGTCATCTATACTAATATATAAAGAGGAAAGATTTGATTTTTTGTTTGCATTGAATAGGCTCCGAAACTACTGAACCGATTTCAAAAATTCTTTCACTGTTGGGAAGCTACACTATCCCCGAGTAACATAGGCTATATTATATTTTCAAAAAAAATAGGGATCCTTAATAAAACTCCAATAAGTTGTAAAAAAATAAGAAAACCGAAGCAAAGCGAGGGCGGTTACTCGTATCATATAAAATATATTTGATGATAGTTGCCATTACATCGAAGCATCGCATCGCAGCCGGGCTGCCGGAGGAAATTGCGGAGACAGTAAGCTAAGGAAGGCTTCAGACTCTATCATCTGTCTCTATTATATTGCCCATTCTCACCGGAATTACTACAGAATTGGAAAACACGGTAGTGGACTTCATAGGTGTTGTATGGTCTAACTGGCATTTTAACTTCTAGTTATTTAAGGTTTTCTTCGTCTATGAAAAATTGCGTAACGATAAATTTCAGTATAGTGATTAACAAAATAATCAATATATTACAATAATTATGTTATCGCCTAACAGTGATGTCAACAGATCAGATTTGAAGATGTAATACCTTATATGAGAGTAACTGCCATTTAAGCGAGGGGTATAGGATTCGAATCCTAGTGCGCGGGAATGAGTGTGTAATCGTGCGTTTATACTTATAGCAAAGACGAACTGCTTGCTAATTGAGCAAAAAAAAAACTAAAACACAAATGGAACCTGAGAGTACCAGCCCTGTTCCAGACATAAATCATGTTTCCCCGTAGATCGCAATTGCCTCATCAACATACTAATGCCGCACACCAGATGTTCCTCACTCTTATGAAAGTCTGCTAGACTTGGGAATGGATAAATGTTGATACTATTACAGCTTTGTTATCACAGGCACTCCGTAAAATCTCTATTATTCACTAGACAAGAAAATTGTAATAAAAAACTAGCGAAGTGATTGTCCTTTGTTCTCCAGAAACCGTGTCTAGCTTGGATTCTTTATGAAGTAATTACTTCTTTATTATTAGTAGTATTAAATAATATACTAAGAGATTAGAAAACACAGTGTAGTGATATTATTATGTATCAATCAAGGTCCCAAATCCGAATTGTCCTAAGGTTTTTATGTATTTTATTTGCAGGCTATTTAAAGTTTCACCCGTTGTTAGCTGATTGGTTGATTTTGGGTATAAAAAACACACATTGCGCGTGATCTGACTGACACTTGGCTGGCTTTCAATATTATGTGTGTGTTAGAAACATTACCTTCATTTTCATATGTATCTTTATGTATCTTTCATATATATCTTTCCATTGACCTACACAAGGTTTTAAACAGTAATTGCAATAATGGTTATGTAAGATTTTTTCTAAATATCTAATAGCGTGGCATAGATATGTACATACTAAAACGTGAAAAGTAAAAATCCACATAATTATTTTTTTTAAATCAGTCGAAGAACTTGCATGTTAATTTCCATCATGAAAGTGATAACTACGAGTATTTTTTTAAAGATGTACCAATTACAAAAGCATTTAGCGAGGTTCTCCTAGCGTCCTAGACGGTGTGGAATTGTTATGAGTCCTATAATGCCTTTTTTGTCCCGGCTTCGTTAACAGAATTCAGAATTGCACTAGAAGGCGTATACGAAAATTTAATCACGAGCTTTCGCAACAAAGGATTTCGCTAATGACTCGGGAATTGCATCCGTCTATACTATAAATCTATACATATTAAAAAAAAACTGTAAATTGTAGGTGTATACATGTATATTTTTTCAGAAAAACTATTATTGAGAGTGTTTATTACCGCAATACATCTCATGATAATGATTCTTAGAATTTGTGTCTATATGTGCGAGTGTTTGTTCACCTAATCTCAAATATGGCTTTACTCATTTGGACGCGGTTTTAATATTATGCTGTCATAAAGTAAAGTAATAAAAATATGTTATTTTAAAAATCCCTTGTAAAGATTTTTTCTAGTGTGTCAAAGCGCACATGGATAACTACTAGATTTATAAGGGTGAATTTCCCAAGTGCATTTTTGAGACGGCGAGGTTGAAAATTAATGTGTGGAGGTAAACTACAATTATGCATAATTTTATATAGGTAGTTTAAATAGTGATCTACACGATAGTAAAGTATTCAGAGGTATTTAATACATAGATTCTTAATAAAAAAATATCTAAGACCTAAAATCTAATTCCGGTGTACTGTCCGAACTCCATTTATTTACATATTTTATTAATTTAATTTTTTTTGGTAAATAAATTTAATTGAAAAGGAATGTATTTTAGAAATACATTAGATAATACAACTAATATATATTTACGGAGCAATTTAAGATAGTACAACAGCTCTTAAAACATCTCTTAAAAATGTCCTACAAAAAAAAGCAATACCGGTGGCGCATTTTGTATACTTCATAACTTGTTACAACACGATTTGGAAGACACCTTACTGGCTCTCCCCGCACCATTCAGTTGTGCTCTTGCAAACTACGTGTTAGGATAACCGACTTGCTGCGTAATTTTCCTGTCAAACACGTAAGTACTCACTGCGGTGGCGCAGGAATACAAAATCATCCAATTCCGATGTCATGTATATTAGTAAAAGTACAAAGCAGATTATCAAGAATTTTTTTGGAGGCTTTCATTAAAGGTTTTCAGCCATAATTGTGAAATAAAAGTTAACCTGTGAGTAACGGTGTTCTTTAAAATTCAAGTTTTGACTCTAATTCTAAGTCCGGTGGCCTAATCTCAGTGGCTCCGGTGGCAAACTAAAGCGCATAGGGACGTGTATAGACTAGTGCCGATAATTTTTGAAACGAAAAAAAATAATCGTAGGATGAAACCCATTGCAAAAGGAAGAGAATGTAACGAAAATTAAAGGAAAAAAAAGCGGCCAAGTGCGAGTCGGACTCGCCCATGAAGGGTTCCGTAGCAGCAAGTAACATAATATAAAAGTTCTTGTAGTTCGTTGTAACTTTGATCAATGTTTTTTGCGGTTTACGATTTATGACGTATTAAAAAAAAACTACTTACTAGATCTCATTCAAACCAATTTTCGTTGGAAGTTTGCTTAGTAATGTACATCATATATTTTTTTAGTTTTATCATTCCTTTATTTTAGAAGTTACAGGGGGGGGACACACATTTTACCACTTTGGAAGTGTCTCTCGCGCAAACTATTTAGTTTAGAAAAAAATGATATTAGAAACCTCAATATCATTTTTGAAGACCTATCCATAGATACGTATGGGTTTGATGAAAAAAACATTTTTGACTTTCAGTTCTAAGTATGGCGAACCCCCAAAATTTATTGCTTTTTTTCTATTTTTGTGTGAAAATCTTAATGCGGTTCACAGAATACATCTACCTACCAAGTTTCAATGGTATAGCTCTTACAGTTTCGGAAAAAAGTGGCTGTGACATACGGACGGACAGACAGACAGACAGACAGACAGACAGACATGACGAATCCATAAGGGTTCCGTTTTTTGCCATTCGGCTACGGAACCCTAATAATTTACGGGCGATCTGAGGTCGGGAAGTGGAGGAGGGGGGGTTCAAGGGTAAAAAATAGTTTATCTCAATTTCCGGCAAAACTACAAGTCCTATAGAAAAAAGTTAAATAGCAATGTTGTAAGTAATAAAAAGATCTACAACTTTTTATTTACCCTTTTTATACATTACCTCTAAATTAATGTGAAAAATTCAAATAACCAAGTTTTTGGTTTTTATTTTTATCTTTTACAAAAGAAAAAAAATTCACGAAATTTGGTGAAAATGAAATAACAACTATTTTCGCAAAAAATTTTCGGATTCGAGTTTTTAATTTTGTTTTGTCAATCATTGTGTACAATTTTGAGTTATTTATTAATATTTACACTTTGATTAATCGAAAAACGTAAGATTCCATGTTACTTTGTTAGACAAAAAAATTACAAATCCATAAAACATAAAGATTGCAAAAAACATGCGAAAATAGTTGTCGTTTCATTGCATTTTCGGAAAACATTTACCATAGTAGTTTATAGTTAGTAGTAGTAGTAGTTAGTAGTTTATAGTTTTTTATATACCATAAGAAAGTAGAGATTACAACGAACAAAAATCTCACCGATTTTTAAAAAAAGTAGATATTTTGACGTGAGAATTTTCGATTGAAAATTAGGTACCAAAAACTTGGTTATTTGAATTTTTCACAGAAATTTTGAGGTTATGTAAAAAAATGTAAATACAAAAGTTGTAGATCTTTTTATTACCTACAACTTTGCCATTTAACTTTTTCCATAGGACTTGTAGTGTTGCTGGAAATCGAGATAAACCATTTTTTACCCTTAAAACCCCCCCTCCCCCCTCCCAACCTCAGATAGCCCGTAAATTATTTTTCCTTTAATTTTTGTTATATCCTCTTCCTTTTGCAATGGGTTTAATCCTACTATAATTTTTTTTCACTTTTTACCGTTTTTGAAGCTATCGGCACTGGTCTAATAGGCCACAGAAACACAAGCGTGTCTAATCACCGCTTAAAGGAGTCCGTTCATCTAGACTCCTACTCCTAAAAATGTATCTTTAAAGTATTAAAATATGATCTTGCCTATTATGTCTCATTGGCATAATCAATTTCGCGTGGATCAGATTTTAATTCCAGTGGTCCTAATTTTGGTGGCATTTGATAATGTAATTTCAAAATATCTCCGGAACTAATAAATTTTTTTTCAATCTCTACTATGTGACTAATTATTACTACTATTTACAAATTATTTATGCCAAATAAAATGTATTAGAAACAGCAGGTTTAAATTTAATCAATTTCGGTGGCTCGGATTTTAATTCCGGTGGTCCTTTAATAATTTCGGTGGCATTTGATAATTTCAAATGGAAATATCTCATGAACTAACAAAAATTTTTCGATCTCTAGTATATGATTAAGTAGTACTAATATTTACCTATTATTTAAGCCAAAAAAATTTATCAGAAACAGCAAATTTAAATTCGCCACTGTAATTAGGCAAAATTCGTGTTTGTTGAAATTGACCCATAAACGTCTAGTCTATTTATAAAAAAAAGAAACTTTGCGCATTAGAAAGAATATTTTCTTCTAGTGTGTGTAGGTGAAAGGTTGAAAGCCAGAACTGGAAGGATTATTTAGTTTTTTTTATTTTATTTGTAATTTGCAAATAAGGCTGACACAAAATTAAAGCATAATAATTTTTTCAACTAATTCAAATTAATAATTAAATAAAAATAATGCCAAGATTGATTACCAAATAAAACTCATAAAAAACGGAGTATACATAAACGCATGTGCATCTCCAATCAGCCTCGCCAGTTAAACACAAAAGCATCACGAGTGAGCGATCTAATCAAAATAATTTCACTACGTAGTTTTTAACTCCATTACCGACGTATTATATCCGCCGACTATTCCCTTCGGCCATTCTGTAATCAAGTTCTGTTTCGGATAGCTGTAATTGAAAATGTCGAACGGTGCGATGTTCATTTTCCACTAATTAATCGCTGTGATGACATTGCATCCCCTGTCCCTCGACACGCATGCTGCTATGAATACAGCGCGCGTTCATCTCCGAAATATACGAAGCCATTCAGAGTATCCATAATTATATAGGTATTATAATATTGTTATGGTTATGTGCTACTTTAATAAGATTGAAATTTTTGAGTGCTAGTTGTTTTGATACCAGAAACCAATATGGTTTTTAACCGTCTTCAAAAAAAGGAGGAGGTTCTCAATTCGACTGTATTTTTTTTTATGTTTGTTACCTCAAAACTTTGGACTGGGCGAACCGATTTTGATGATTGTTTTTTTAATCGAAAGCTGGTGTCTGTCATGTGGTCCCACATAAATTTTATTGAGATCTGACAATGGCATCCATGCGAAAACCACATAAGTCGTAAATTTGTGTTAAGATGTGCGCGACAAATTGACGAATAACTCAATATCACGCCAACCGATTTCAATGATTCTTTTTTTAATCGAAAGCAGGTGCTTGTCATGTGGTCCCACATAAATTTGAACGAGATCTGAAAAGTAGTTTTTGAGACTTTGAAGTCGGTTATTTTTTGTTAGTAAAATTTAGATTATCATTTCATGTAACGTGATTTGTGAACATTATATTAAAAGTTTAAGAATTTCTTTAAAAAAATTATCAATCCTTTATTTAGTTAATAAATTACTCTATAATCTAACTTCCTTATTTTCCGATAAATATACAAAAGATAGTACGAAATTACTACTGTCTACATACATGTCAAGTAGTAGACTGAACCTAGTACTCACTTCCGACTGGGCTAGAGGGTTGTCTAATTGTTATAAAATACTACCCCCATAAGCAATCTTAAAGATGCATTACCGTTAATCTAAGAGAAGGAGGGTATCTCCTTCATTATCCTTTGCTTCAAGTTTATGATCAAACTTCGATCGTTAGCACCGGTATGTTGGTAAAAACGTTTAGTAGATACTTAATTGATTCTGTACTCATTGTATCAGATTTTATTCGCTAAGTGGTAATATATCACTTCTGTTATTGTGGGAGTAGCTAATGATCATGCTATCCTGTTAACTATTCTCGTTATCTTTTTCTTTATTGATTTGTTTCGTTAGAACAGTATGAAAACCTGCTCAAGGGTAACGGTTGTCGATTGTAAATATGACTCAAACACATTTTTATGATAATGGCCGACAAGTTTATACTGACTGATGGTAAGTGGTGTCAAACTCAAAGTCAAAATGACTGATACACCTTATGCACGTAATTTTTTTAATCTATCACCATTTCGGAAATGTGTTTTGTCATGGAGGAGAAGAAATGGCGGAAGAAACTCCTCAGCTCGTCTGTGTTGCCTTATTAATATTTTGAGACCAACAAATTGGTCAACCTTTCTTTTGTTAGAGTATTCTAGGTCCAGTAATAAAAGAGACAACACTTCTTGCGTTAGATGCTGCTGACGGCCATGGACTAGGATGACCACCTTCCATTTCAGGCTAATCAGTTAACTTATGTGATATTCACTTAGAAAACAAAAAAATGGTTGAGATTGCCTCTTGAGATTGCCTAGAGCTGCTACCATGATGCTACAGTGCGGATTAAGGAAAAAGTAGTGAAATAAAAAGGTTGTGACATGTCGTTATGAAGAGGCTACTTCTTCCAATATTAGTCTAGTTACAGAAGACAGTACAGAAAGTTGCAGAATTCAATAAGTACTCTAAACAAAGTACCAATAATATAGTCGCAATCGTATAAAAAGAAAAATAAGAAAGCGAAAATCAGCTCCCAGTACACTTTGATCTTACCTTCGGTTGCATTAAAATTTACATATTTCCCGCTTCTATTTGCGTTTCCACTTTGATGTCCTTTTCAATGTGGTTCGTATTCAGTGAGAATCGATCTGTTTGGTGAAAGTTGTTTGTGTAAAAGCGTCCCTAACTAAGTTTGCATCCCTTTGTTTATTTCGAAAGAACGCAGAATATTAGAATACTTTGCGGGTACGTTTAATTCTACATGAAATATGCTGGTTTGAATACTTCGAACACTTTCAGAGTTTGTAACTTCTCGCGTAAACATCGCTGTATTGGAGGTTTAGGGAATATTTTTGAATCGTCTACTAGTTGTCCACAAGTTCCCTCAACCATTGATGATTTATCGCTGTATTAACAAGCGGGACAAAAATATATTGATTTAATTTTGAAAATTGTAAGTCTAGACGTATAGAGAGATAAGTCAATGTACGAAATTGTCTCCAAGATAATTTACTTTTACTTGAGAACGTGAATACGTTTCTGTGATTAGAAGACGAGGCCTAAACAAAGTTTCGTACAAAATGTAATTGAAGTATTCTTGGGCCCGTCTCAATCAGACGGGTGTATTGTGCTCTCAACACCGTCGTATTATGTTTTATGTCATCTTAAAAAAAAAAAAAAACCAATAGGCACTCAAAAATTGTATACTGATGCTGATGATCTTTGTACATTACTTAAGTCGAATAAATTGTAACAAAAATATAATTGTAAGTATTTGAATTTATTGAGACAAGCTATTTAATTATCCGTATTTGTAACCTAAAAAATAAGAGAAACGTGTAGAAAGTAGTCCAGTTAAGTATTTTTATATGAGCTATATTAAAGTGATTCATCACTAAATAGACAGAAAGAAGCAATAAATATTTTTCTTAAGACACTTTTCTCCAGTTACGCTTTCAGTAACGATAGCGAGGGGATCTTCAATCTCTCGAGACGCGCACGCGATTTCTACTTCATATTATGCTTAGGTAGTTTTTCACTTCATATTTATCGCAATAATCTTCACGTTGTCTTTTTTTTCTATCTAAGGATAAGTAGGAATTACAAGAATGTTTAATATTTTAATAATTTTATTAATACTAAATCCTACAATCTAATAAATGCACTGCACTGAAGTTATTTACAAAAGTTTAGTTTAAACTAGGCAGTTTTTACATCCTTCATAAGTAAGTCGGTGGCAAATAACTTTTCATGGAAGGGCCCGCGCGACCTAAGGGTGGTAAATTTTGATATGTCTTGAGACGTGATGAATCTGTCATAACCTGATCTTTGTTTTGTCCTATGGCCTTTGTATTACTGTTGCGTTGAAGAACTTTGTAATTCTTAATGATACCTCTTAATTCTTGCTGTTTCTGATTGTTCAAGACACGTAAATTGTTTTGAGTTTCCTCTTGATCCAATTGCTCCTCTTCTTCGTATCTATTATTTTCAAGAGGGATAAATGTTTGAGGTCTTTCAAGTCTTTGATTTAACTTATCTGAGTTCGAAAATGTATTCCTCGTCTTTAATTTATTTGATTCAAAATGATTTTTTAAAGTTATGTAGTTCAAGACGTCTGCAATATCTAAAGGTTTTTTCACATTATTTTTTATTTCATTTTGAGGTTTACTTTGATACTGAATAAATTTCGGTACCTTATCAAACTTAGGTTCTAAATTAATTTTATTATTATATGAGTTTACGGGCTCCTCGGTGACTTTTGGTTGCTTATTTAAATCATCATTACCAGCCTTAAATAAGCTTTTTAAGAAATAATTCTCTTTAATAATACTTTCTGGACTTGACTCTGTTGTAGTTGTTTCTTGAGCAGTTTCTTTCCCAAATTTAACATTGACAATTGGTTTAAAATTGTTTTTTTCTTCGCTTTGAATAAAATCCGTAAACTTAATATTACTGTTACGATTCAAGATATCATCAACTGAAGAAAACCTAGTGTCCCTGTTTATAGTATCACTTTCTAAAATTTTTGAGGTAACCTTTTCTTCACTTTTATTGTTATAATTCTCATCTAAGTATCTTACTGATGATTCTGTACTGACGTGATAATTTTGAGGTTTTACGGGTTCATAAGGTCCATCGGAATATCCATAAGATTGAGTAGGTACCGATGTGGGCGTTACATAATTATTATTTAAGTATCTTAATTTATCATTTTGCTGTACATCTTCCACGTGTTTGCTCCAATCAGAAGAATCAGTATAAGACATCATTCTTTCTGTAGTAGGTAAATGTTGCATATCGAATGAATTGTTGTTTATATTTTTATGATTGTCTTGTTCGTCATTATACTCATTTGGTTTTGTAGTAATCATAAAACTATTATCACCTGTCGGTAGGTTCAAAATCGGCGTTGATTCAGTGTATATTTTTTCTATATTTTTTGATTCATCTTCATTCATGGAATCTTCCTTATTATGTTCCAAAAATTCACCTTTCATCATTTTAGTGTACTGTTCCGGTGACATGTTATTGAAATTGATTATAACGTCGTCTCCCTCACCAAACGATCTAGAAATTGAGTTTTTATTAGGATGTTGATTTTCCACTGCCCCATTTGCATTTAAACCATATTGCCACCTCCATAAAGCTTTATTATTATCCTGTTCAGATTCTGAAGTACTTGCTTCATAATTCATCAGTTGCGGTAAATTTGGCTTTTCAGTTGCAAAAATTCTTTGAAGTTGCTGATTACCTGTATTTAGAGATGGTTTATGAGCTCCTTGAGAAGCTAGAAATGTAATTTGAGGAGCGATAGGTCCATTATTGATTTTACCTTTATTGGATTGGTCTGGTGAAAAATCGAAATTTGTTTTAGTTGATGCCTGCGAATTATCATCATTTCCTATTTTATTTTGTAATAAAGATGATTGCGTGAATCCAAATGAGAAGGCTTCAGGGGTTCGACCCGTAAATAGATTTCTGGGTGGTGGTAGTATGGAAAATCTATGCTTATCAGTCTCACTGTGTTCATACTCTTTTTCATTTTCTTGCCAAGATTTGAGATGAGCGGGTTTCTTGGCTTCTTCAGCCAAATTATATTGAATAGCCCTTGAAATAAAATATGTTTCATTAGTGGGATATGAAATAGTATAATAACCGCAATATGGGCAGTAGTATAAAAATTACATTACATTGTATATAAAGTGAAAAATGCGCACACGTGTCTTTATGTGTGAGGAGGTGTCGTCAATAAATTAAGACTTTGATTGTTGTTTTGATTGTGGTTCGCAGGTTAATCTTTAATTGTTATTTTTTCAAGTTTTCTGAATATTATTATTTGATGGCAAAGAAAAATATAAAGTAGATTACACGCGTACTTACGAATTGACTGTGGTGTAAAAATCTTTTCAATTGACACAGTATTATCTAAAATTGATTATAGTAAAGTTACCTTTGAATAATTTCCGGAATTGGTGGTGGAACGGGCAGATGCTCACCAGTAGCTCTGTATCCATTAGAATCGGCAACATAATGAACTGTATATGTTTGACCGTTGTCGCCGACATAAGAATAAGAACCTTCTACAACTTGTTCCTCTTTATCAGTCCCTGAATTTTCCATTCGACTATGTTGAACATAATGTGTCTGATCAGCTCCTAAAGCTCTGAAATATAAAACAATCTATAGCGTACTGATAATGTATCAGTATGTATCAGTTTGTCATTTGTATCAATAAGAAAATTGACGTGAACTTACTCATAACTAAAACTTCCATCTAGATCCATTTCATTAGATAAACGAAGAATCGGAATCGCTGGTTCTGTTGTAGAATAATAAGCGATAGGCGATGTATTCAATTGGGAAGCTAATAACGAAGCTCTTCTAATTTGGTCCGGTACTGGCTCATTTTTTAATATTTCGCTTGAAATTATCATTCTCCTTTGCGACGCTGGGGTTTGATTAACTGGAGTTTTTTGGGTGCCTGGGTGAACTTGAGGTGCGTATTTGATGTCAATTCTATCGATGGGATGTTGATAGTTAAAATTTTTAGGAATTGATCTCATTTCTCTCTCTTGGTTATATTCTTTGTTTATATCAGTTTTATTATCATTATTATTCCGGAAATTAGGAGTCGGGTTATGTTGTTGTCGAGATTTATCTTTCGCCTCATTTTCATTATCTTCCTCATCTCTGCGAGATACCATAGTTGATGACATTATCATAGGAAACGGCGTCGGGTACATTGACGGCACTTTTGTTGCAGTTGGAGGTAGAAAATGAAAAGGCAATTTATTACCGTTGTTTACAGAATAGAACGGCATGGTAGTGTGAGATTCGGGAGGTAAATATATCGACTTATCGGCGCCGAATAATCCATTTGGCGCGTTCTGTGATTTATACTGTGGCGGGAAAGGAAACTGTTCTTGAGGAAACTTTTGACAATTACTTTGATTAGTGAACCACAATATAAATATAATGTGGTATATCTGAAACAAATATTTTTGATATAATACTTTCACTTACATGGTAATTATATAAAATAATCCATAACAAATTATATCACTTCCACTTACAAGCTTCATTTTATGGTGAAGCTGTATTTATTGTAACAAAAATTTTACGTCACTCTTTAGCACGAGTAGAAAATGCACTGATAATGAAAATGAATTCCGCATATATTTATACACACGCAAGAAAAGCGTGGCCAGGCATTCGTGAAATATCGCTGTTACAATCTTGTTTTCTCCTCTTATTGCAAGATACTTTTCTCGTTAGAATTTAATTTCTATAAATAATAACATTAATATAAATTTCACCTGTATCTAAGTCTAAACACATATTTGTAGTCATCAAAAACACCATTCAGACGCTTAGAAAGAACAGACATTTCTTTAGCAGGTTGCATACTTGTAATTGAAGGTATCAATGTTCGTAAACTGTTAGTAAAATATTTGTTGTTTACTACCTTCGAGAACAAGTTAGTGTAAGTGATAACATTTATGTTTAATTTTCAATACATCTATATTTTTGTATTACAGCCAACTATATAAGAAACTAACGCCCCAACTCAGAGTCATTAACTGCTACTTAAATCGCTCCTTAGCACAGAATTTGTTTGGTGATTCTTTACTAAGCAGGGATTAAAGTAACCGTTAGTGACTCTGAGTTGGGGCGTTAGGCGGTTATTTAACTTTTTATGGAGTTTTACTCGTATATTCCAAATGAACTTATATATATTGTTACCTGTTATTTTTTATTCCAATATCTTTAATTTATGCTAATCGCTTCCCTTCAAATTGATACAAAACGATTGTAAATCAAGAGAACAAATTATAAATCGAAAAAAAATTGTATCCCTGCAACTTAATTTCAAAAGATTAAACCCACATCATCCCTTTTTATTTTAGAAGCCTTTCGGTCGATAAATAAGTCGATAAATTGAAGATTCCAGTATGTTTGGCAAACTTAAATGATGCAACATTAGTAATGGCCAGTGTCATTGACCTTCCAAACCGGATTTTTATTTTGTGGCCTCGAGGGTATTCTTGGGTTGTAAAGTAAAAATTTCATTCTAAAGGCACATCTGAATCATAAATTTACAACTCACTTTAAAATGTTACGACTTGCTATTTAGTCAATGTCAAAGTTTTACAGACGAAAATATTCGATTAGCGATCTACTTAAGAAAACGACAGAAAAATGAATGACAGACTACGCACTGGCTTAAGCAATCGACGTAGAAGCAATGGTTCCTTGCACTATAGTTTTAAAAAATTCTTCTCTTAAAAGGGTACAGTGGTCTAATATCTCTTTGCGAAGAAGAATAGAAAGAAGAGAAAGACTTTCTCGGTTGAAGTTACGGGCACCCAAAAAACTTGCACAGCTCTGCAAGTAGAATTCAATGATAAAATTATAGGCTTAGATCTAAGTATTAAATTATGTAGAAATTATATTCCACTCGCGGCTTTCCCGCGCGGAAGAGCGGTTTTACCACAGACATGTATACCTAGGGTTTTACAAACATAAACGCCCAAATCATCTCATCAGAACGTACCTATAAATAATCAGTATAAAATCGACTCTTTTTTAAAACCTGGAGTCTGTCTGTGGGCCAAGTTTCATTTTAATCCGTCCAACGGTAAGCGCCATGATGGTAACCCAAATATCCAAACATTGTCACCAGCTTTCATATTTATAATGTTAATAGGATAGGATAGTATTCATTTTTAAAATAGATTTTTTGATGTTATGGCTTTGTGAAAAAAAAAAAACAATTTCATCGACACATTATTTTTATTAAAATTATCTAAGAATACATCACACGTATCACTGGCTTTGAACATTTTCATTATAGTTATCACAAAATGTTTCACTGTTCATTCAGCAATCGAGTTCACAATTTATATCGTGACCAAGATTGCTGTTTATAAACACGTTACATAAATATACAGAGGTAATATTTCCCTACGTATACTAGTAAATCGCTGGACTTATATTGGCTTCGTGTTCTTTACATGTCCGAGTACAAATCCAATTATTTTGAAACATTCTTTATCTTGTTGCTTTTATTTTGTTTCTATTTGCCGTATCCGGAGGATGAAGGATAATTTTCTTCAGGGAATGTCTGTTGGGGCTGAGTTGGCTTTGGTGATGGAGGATAGTAAGTTTGTTGAGGTTGTTGGGGGTATTGTTGTTGAGGATACTGTTGTTGGGGATACTGTTGTTGGGGGTACTGTTGTTGAGGGTACTGTTGTTGAGGGTACTGTTGCTGAGGGTACTGTTGTTGGGGATACTGTTGTTGCGGATACTGTTGTTGGGGATACTGCTGTTGCGGGTACTGCTGTTGTGGGTACGTTGGCTGAGGTTGTGGACGAGGTGGTGCAGGTTTAGGAGGAGAAACTTGTGGCCTCAGTGGTTTAGGTGGCTGCTGTTGTTGTGGGTAGTTTCCACCTTGTTGAGGTTTGTTCTTCTCAGCTTCAGCCTTCGCTGCCTCCTCCTTTGCGTTTTGGTCGATGGAGCTAATAAAATAAAATACCAATGATAGTCATAATGTAATAATTATTGATTATTAAAAAACATCTGATATTAGGTTATTCTGTAGGAAAGTTTTAATATATGTTTTGTTGATATAATCACAACCATTTTATGTTGGAAAATTGAATCAATTATGCGGCGTTCTTAAGTTGACTTTTTAAAAAACATTCATAACGGTATAGTCGTGATGAGCGGAGTCTTAAAAACATTTTACGTTATTTCGAATTGCAAGTTTGCCGATGTTTTTTTCTTCAAAGTATTCAACATTTTCTTTGCATTGGCAATAGATGCCCTATTAGTATTTTAATTCGAATGATTAGGAAGTTTGAGTGAATATGACGTTCACATAAATAGTTGCCTGGTAGAGAATACCAATAAACTCGCTTGTATCTCGTATCATAATGATCATGAATACAATAGGAGATTAATTTAAGTTAAGGGTTGAAATCATTTGACAAGTTATTTAGAAAATGGAATTCAAAACCGGAATGAAAAATAATATTTTTGATGGTCAACGAAATGGCAAAATGCAGTCCACTGGGCCACCATAAAATAAAAACTTTAAAGCTTTTTCCATCAGTGAAGTTTTATGCATTTCGGCGAATATCGAGATATGGTATATATTTTGTCTTTTTTCGGGAATCGTTTTGGTCCCAGTGTCGATATAGCCGGAATGTGGTTTTGCAAGATGCGATCTGTCTGGCCTTGTGGCCAAAATTCCAGACTTGACACTGTTTTAAATACGGATTACGATGCAGCTCGCCTTTTATTAGCTCTTCCTTTCATCCTTTTACTGAGCGGTTTCTTTCTGTTAATATAATAAATGTTTCGATCGGATTTTGATAACGTAAGCTCATTTTTAAAACCCAGCAAGATAAATTCTTTTAAGCAAAATTTTTTTAACCTAGAAATCTAGGAGTTTATCTCTCTTAGAAATAAAATCTCTCAGTATCCCACATTTTTGGATATGTTAATACCCACTTTAACGATGTTATTTCCGTATCAGAGCTCATAAATTTTCTGTTTAGGTAGTCGTTCTAGTCGTGTAAATGTAAATCAATTTGCTAGTAACGGTTCATGATGGTTTAAATATTTTTAGAGTTCATTTTACTCTATTATTGATATACATAATTATCATTCCGATCTTCGGTCATATCGTGTGAATAAATTTCGCGATTTTCTGGAAGATTTTATACTAATTACAGTATTAAATCAAAGAACGAATTAAAAGCTTTGAGCATTCTGACAAGATACATTAAACGACTAGATTAATTACTAAATAACTAATACGGCTTCATACAGGAGATGATAAAATGGAACTCTTAATTGATTACGTGCGATATCTTTCGTTTTTTCATTAGACCATGTGTGCAACTCATCAGTGCATCCCATGTACAGTCACCTGTAGAGAAAAGTAACCCATCTGTTTACAACGCAACAGGCAACGGTAACGTTGCTGTTCGTATATTTATAAACAGATGGGTTACTTTTCTCTGCAGGTGACTGTACATTTAAAACCTTCAACGCGTAAAAGTCATTTCTATAGTCACTTCATCACGATACCCAGTAGAACTTTACAATGGCATATCTACCTGGTAAGCAGAATTAAATAGTTTATTAACTCACGCTTGAATCGCTGGTGGGATCGGAGGGGGCTTGGGGAGATGGTCTCCAGTCGCGTGATATCCAGTGTCGTCAGCCCAGTAGGTAACTGTGTAGACCTTGCCATCAGCACCAGTGAAGGAATACCAGCCCTTCTTGACGATGCTCTCGTTCTCCGTGTTCGGGTTCAGGAAGTAACCTTCTTCACCCACATGGGTACCATCAGCGATTTCGTATCTGAAGCAAGGAACAAGTTTAAGGGACATTGGTCACAATACTCTAAATAAAACACTGATTGTTGTGTTGGCATTACTGAGGATAGCAACCCAAAACTGAATCTGAATTGCAAGAATTAAATAATAAATAACGCCACACACTCATAGCCCCACACTAGGATTCCTTGTGTCGTGGGTGCCATGGACAACACACTAGACAAGGACATTCATACCCAGACCGAGAACAGAAATTCAAATTCATCATTCAAATTTCCGCCTCGCTGGGAATCGAACCCAGGACCCTTGGTGCGGCGATCCGGCATGGTAACCATTGCGCCACACGGGTCGTCTGGCTACTGCAAGATCAGTTTGAAGAAATACGTTCAAGTGTAAATTCTATTTATTAAATACCATTATTATTAAATACCTTGCCAAGTCATACAAAGATCGTTTTGCGTCCTACTAAATATGTATTATATTTTTATTTTACCTTACATTCTACATAAAACAGATGTCTAACGTGACCAAACCGGTATTTCGGAAAAAAATAATGTAACAAAGTCCAAACTGACAAGTAGTTTAGCTCCCGCACGAGTGGTTCTGTACAGTTTATTTCTTCATATTAGAGTAACTTAATCAAATTTACAAGTGTATAAGAAATAGGTAGTATAGGAAAAAAATCTAATTATGTACATTATGTAATAGTCGTTCATTGGCTATTAACTTGAAAAGCTAAATTAATGAACGACACTTTAAAACATTTTTGTTGACCAACTATGAAATAAAAAAATAATAATTAATAGTAAATACCTACTTGTCAACAAACATATAGGTACAGTAAGCAAATACAATAACGCGCCTAAAGAAGTATAACTTCAAAAATATTTTGTATTGAAACGGATACAAAACAATTTTCTTTTAGAAGGAACGAACGGAACCCTGGACACTACGAAGCAATGACTGATGACTGAACAAGCTCCCAAAGAATTGGACAATAGATTGGTACAAGAACATTAACATCTGTTACTTTGGTATTAAAATTAAAAATGACATTATAAAAACTATACAATAATATTTCTTTTTCGGTCTCGTGCGGCTAATGATTTTATTTTTATAGCTTCATAGAAAAGAATAGGTACTTGAAGTTAATAGGATATGCATGTAATTAAATGGAACAAACACTATAGACCCACATTTGTGAAGAGCGTGGCTCGTACTGCATAGCTTAACCGCGGCTATTCTGTTCTCAATGATGCTACAGTTTTTGTTGCTACGAAATAACGAGCTGCTTACAAAACAGAAAGAAAAATATGAAACAACGCTTCGGCCACGGCTGTTTGATATCACGAAATTTTACTTCAAAGAGATGGCATTGAATATTGTAATAGATATTTGGGTATACAGAAAGAAAATAATTTTGCTATGAATTTTGCTGCGCCTTTTCAGCCTGCTTTTTTTCAGATATTTGGTTCCGATACCTCTGTCTCCAAAAGTAGGTTTTATTATAAAGGTTAAAGTTTAACTACCTATGTTCAGTGATAGTCTTTATATTTCTTATGTATGTTGTATTGAATTGACCTGTAAGAATTTTGTGCTTGTTTTATAGGATGTCGACGATGTCGTATAAAATATTATGCATTGATATAAATGTATTAGGTATATGTATATGTTATACGTATTGATAAAAGCGGTAAAAAATTATGATGCATTTTAAATTATACAATGATATGGCGACTCGCGAAAAATCTTTAACGGTTAAATTGGCAATAAAATAACCGGAATTGTTGTCAATTTTGTGACATTTACGACAAAAAATACAGTTCGACAACCGTTAGCGTCTAGCTCTTGATAAACACAGGGTCAAATGATTTACATACATTTCTATGGAGATTAAATATTTAAATGTAACCTTCAAGTATTAATTTTTTAGCGTCTTTTCACAAACTCGTACTCGTAGATTAGGGCTGCCTAATTTTGCCCTTTTACCTTTGAGATAATTTGTTTTGATAAATTGCTGACTAGTAGACAACGCACAGCCTAAACCACGCACCACTAAAAGCATGAATCTTTGTGTATCCCTTGAAAATGCGGGGGAGATTTTTTAAAATTGAACTGTGATATGTATTAAACAGGGGACATGCTAAAGTTTATACAAGTTTAAAAATAATTTATTACACAGACAAACTATGTATATAGATCAATCCAAAGCGACTAAAATATTATCCAGATATTTATAATAGCCTAAAACCGCTATTTAAGCACTTCAAGTTGAATAACACTATTTAAAGCAATATTTACGACTTTAATATTTGTTTACTATAATAAGTATTTTCTCTCAAGTTAGGTAAAATAAATAAGAAATAGACTCACTCGTATTTATAGCTTCCGTTCTCCCCGAAACTTTGTTCGTTTTTGATAACTGGAATCGGCGTAGTTGTCGATGATGTCGATGTCGGTTGTTGCCATGTGTTTTGTGGTTTGTTGTAGTTGTTTGAGGGAGTGTTGTAGTTATTTGAGGGTGTGTTGTAGTTGTTTGAGGGTGTGTTGTAGTTGTTTGAGGGAGTGTTGTAGTTGTTTGAGGGTGTGTTGTATTTGTTTGAGGGTGGGTTGTAGTTGTTTGAGGGTGGGTTGTAGTTGTTTGAGGGCGTGTTGTAGTTGTTTGAGGGAGTGTTGTAGTTGTTTGAGGGAGTGTTGTAGTTGTTTGAGGGCATGTTGTAGTTGTTTGAAGGGGTATTGTAGTATTTGTTTTGATTATTCCATGAGTTTGTCGGTACATAATTTGGCTCCCATGGTTTTGGAGCACTGGGGTTTGGTTGGCTGTATCGGTAGTTACTGGCGGCTAACTGAAGCGTATCTTCTGAAGCGTCGGCTTGAGAATCTTCGAAAACATCTTTTTCCGTTTCTATATCTTCTGCTATCGAAATAGCGAGCGCGCAAGCGACTATAATAAGCTGGAAATGATAAAGATAACATTAAATTTGAATTTTGTAAGTACCTAAATGTAAGAAATAGAAATTAAACACCTGTCCTTATAAAATACAGCAATTACTAAGAGGAATATTACTGTTATTATTTTTTGTTAATTTAAAATTACTGAGATTTCAAACGGTTAAAATTCTTATGAATAAAATGGTATTTTACATCGTATAGGTAAAAGTAAGATGACATTGATGTGTGGAATCAAGTTCAATTTAATAATTATTATTACTAAACCTAGCTTTTAATAATTAATAACTGATTTTTTGTTAGGTACGGATTTTTCTACTATGTATTTCAATGCCAAATATTTTACTATTTTTTTAAATTTCCAGCATCATTAATTTTGAAATGGTCCTTAACTTAACCTAAAAAATGAATAAAAGGTTATGTTGTACGCGAGAGACAATTAATCCGACAATGTTCACAACGTGTTGAAAAGGCGTTTATAAAAGCTCTAACAGACAAAAAACTGGCTATTAAAATTTCGTAAATTTTAATATTAGTAACCATATAATTTTTGAATTCAGGATATTATTTTCGGATATTGATTGATGTCCCATTTTTTTTGGATTTTGGATAACCTTGCAAAATATTTTTAATCACTTGTAAAATCACTATATTTTAAATTTAATTTTTTTTAACACGATTTTCACTGCACACAAATTAAAGTCCAAGGACTCACCAGCTTCATGTTAATGTCCTTCCGAGTCCGCGTTCCGTCCGAAACTGTACCCTGAAGGGGTCGCCCCCACATTTTTATAGGAATTGTCCTGCGCAGGCGCACTCCTGGCGTCCGCGTCGTGTGATGCGCTAATGACCTCATATAGATGTTCCGTCATTTTCTTTCAATCTCTGTAACATTCAAATACCATTGTATACTTAATCGTCAGATATATTTTAAATAAAAAAGGAAAATATTATATTTATTCGTTTATTTAGACTTTATTGACCACATAATCACGGTACAATTGGCGAGCTTAATGCTTAATGCATACTCTTCCAGCTAACCATTATATCTCTTACAACTATAAGATACTTATTCATTACTTAGATTAGTAGTTTTTACTAGTGTTACGCACGCAAGGGCCTACTATTTGTTACACACAAAGCCGACAGTTCATTCAAAGCCGATTTAGTAATGAAATGAATGGATATGTACAATAGCTACCTCTTGTAGTTAGTCATGGTTGTAGTAGGCGTAGGTCAAGTTTATTTATGTTTGCAGTTAGTGTGACCGAATCAGGGGGATGTAAATAAGACTAATTGGATGACCAAGTGTGTAATGTTATATGAGTCAGCATATTATCCAATTCTGTTCAGTATTGTGAGAAGAAAAGTCATAATAAATTGAGATTATAACGTAAATAACTTATTTGGCTAATAACATATTTGACGATACTTTTATGATGACATGAATGAATTCACACTTATCCCATTATTATTTATACTTATGTATAACTAGTGGAAATTCGATTATAATAAATACCATACATACCTACGGTGATGTTATGAAGACCAAGCGATAAATGCGGTCTTTGAGTTCAAATAATAGAAATAAATCACAGAATACCAAATAGCAAATAATCACTGTCAAAATAAATGTACATTAAAGGCCAATTACCTATTGAGAACAGGTGAGTATCATCAAAATCACGAAGCATTAAGGAATCAAGTGTTTATATCTTATAAGTAGTGGGTAAGCAAGTGGAAATTGTTGAGAGGATACACATATTGACACACTTTCTGTTTACTGAGACGATCGTAAGTCGTTTTATTGTTTTCGTAATATCTTTTTTATATTAAACAGTGGCCCAATATCCTCTTGATAGTCGGTATTAGTATTTCTGTACAAAAAATGTATAACATTATTTTTAACCGACTTCAAAAAAAGGAGGAAGTTCTCAATTCGACTGTATTTTTTTTTATGTTTGTTACCTCAGAACTTTCGACTGGGTGAACCGATTTTGATGATTGTTTTTTTAAACGAAAGCTGGTGCTTGTCATGTAGTCCCACTTAAATTTTATTGAGATCTGACAATGGCATCCATGAGAAAAACATATAAGTCTTAAATTTGAATTAAGTATGTGCGCGACAAATGGACGAACAACTCAATATCACGCCAACCGATTTCGATGATTCTTTTTTTATCGAAAGCAGGTGCTTGTCATGTGGTCTCACATAAATTTGAACGAGATCTGACAAGTAGTTTTTGAGTAATTTTGAAGTCGGTTATTTTTTGTTAGTAAAATTTAGATTATTCAATTTAAGTTTAACAATACTGAATCAAGAAATATTCAGCATATTGTTAACCAGGTAAACCTCCGCTACTGTTTACTAATTAGTAGTATTATAACTTCTAGCTATTATAACTTCTACTGATAATAACGTTTACCCTTGCTTCATTCTCGCTCAGCGTATATAAGCATTATTGTAAATTGAAAATATGAATACAGAAGCTTACTTACCTACTTTTAATTTAACATAATAAATTTTTTTTTATTTCTAGTTTACTTTTCAATCGCAAGTAAAAAACATTTTCTTTGTTGAATAATATTGAATACTATTATAATGAAGATTAGGTTACAGCTAAAATTGTATGAAATCGCATTTTAGCCGAATTCCACGCCGGATGGGTGTCGTAAGAGGCGACTAAATCTGGCCCGCTGGTGGTAGGGCCCCTCTAGGGATTATATTGGTATTATTGACTTTAATTGTTAATTAATATCATTTTACTATTATTATTTCTCCATGGGGTTCGCCTGGATAGCTACCATCCTTGAGCATGAGTCAGCCGCCAAACGACTCGTCGTGTTCCGGCTGGGGGCTTGAGAGCCAGTTCTTTCTTCTTTTTCTTCTCTCTTTCTTGGCCGGCAACGCATCAGTGATGCCTTTGGTGTTGCTGATGTCCATGGGCGACGATAGCCACTTACCATCAGGTGGATCGTCAGCTCGTTTGCCGGCTATTTCCATAAAAAAAATTCAACGTAACTTACGCTATTTATGTGATCTGATGGAAGATTTTAGTAACAATACTTTGATTCGAAAATCTGTTTTAAATGATTTTTGTATTGTATTTCTAAAATTTTATAATTTTAGTCCAAAAAAGACTTCTATAGTGATTCAGTAAGCATAAAACCCTCACCAGGTGTAATTTAGTGTTATGCTTGAATGAATAACTGTAGATCAATATATTTCACCATTGTGGCGCAATGGTTAACAAGCCGGATCGCCGCACCAAGGGTTCTGGGACTCCTGGGTTCGATTCCAAGAATGATGAGTTTGTATTTCAGTTCTCAGTCTGTGTGTGTCCTTGTCTTTGTGTATTGTCCATGGCACTCACGACACAGGGAATCCAAGTGTGGAGCTATGAATGTAAAGCGGTATTTATAATTATTATTCACTCTTCTTTTTTATTGGACTATCGATCAAGATTAAACTTGCCTTAATATATTTTAACAATGCACGCTGTATGTCAAGTCAATTTGCATGGGTATGCGAGCTTTATCAACTTTATTTTTCAAATGTAGGTGGTGTTCAGTAAATGTAAATCCTTTGTTGATATTCTTTCTTTAATATTATTGGGTTAAGAGTAAACCTTTGATTATATTCGTGGTAGCGATTTGCAAAAGAATGCGAAAATATTTTGATTTTAACATTTTTGTTATACTCCTCTCGGTGACTTAGCCTTAATCCGGCATGTTAATACAGTTCAAATATTTTTCATCAACTTAAAAAAATGTTGTTTAATAAGGCCTTGTCTATACTAATATATAAAGAGGAAAGATTTGATTTTTTGTTTGCATTGAATAGGCTCCGAAACTACTGAACCGATTTCAAAAATTCTTTCACTGTTGGAAAGCTACACTATCCCCGAGTAACATAGGCTATATTATATTTAAAAAAAAATTAGGGATCCTTAATAAAACTCCAATAATGAGTAAAAAAATAAGAAAACCGAAGCAAAGCGAGGGCGGTTACTCGTAGTATATAAAAAGTTTTTGTCCAAGTCTCGAAGCCAAAAAATGGATCAAATTTATTAGTCGATCTCAGGTAGGCTTTGTTTATATGGCCAATCAATTAAATAAAACTAAGCTTATAAAGCAGTGATAGCCCAGCGGTTAGAACGTTGGTCTCCCGAACGAAGGGGCTCGAGTTCAAATCCTGGCACGCACCTCTAATTTTCAAATATTATGTGCGTATTAGAAGTTAATTATCACTTGCTTCGGTGAAGGAAAACATCGCGAGGAAACCTGCACACGGGAGAGTTCTCCATAAAGTTCTCAAAGGTGTGTGAAGTCTACCAATCCGCACTTGGCCAGCGTGGTAGATATTGGCCTAATACCCCTCACATTGTGAGAGGAGACCCCGAGCCCAGCAGTGGGACAATTATGGGTTGTTGCTTTAAGCATTTTATTTCCTTAAAAAAAAAACAAATCTGTTAGTTCATTCAACTGTTCTTGTCTGCCTGTTTCCTTTCTTCCATCTACATTTAATTCGTGAAGAAAAAAGAAGTGAAATTACTAAATTTAATATTTCATTCAGGGCTTGTTTCACAATCTTCAAGTAAGTCCGAAGTAAGCTATTCGTTGGTTAAGTTGACATTTCGTGTATGTAAAATGACACTTTAACGTCACTTTAACAGGCGAATAGCTTATTCAGGACTCTACTTGAAGATGGTGAAACAAGCCCTAAATCTCGTATTTTCAATATTAGAGTTGGGTGTAACGCCGCGCATCATTAAGGTGTTCCATTGATGTCGCAAAGACAGGTGCCTCAAACCTCAAATATGACAGTAGTTTTATGTACACTGTTCACTTACCACCAGGTGGCGCGACTGTTAATTTGCTGGATGTTGTTTAAAAAAAAAATTGATTGAAGTGGTCCTTTAACAGTTTGCTACACCTGTATAAAAAATTGCAAATCTTTGTTGGAAATCCTATAGAGAGTTTATTCTATTTTACGTTTTAATAAATTGATCATATTATATAAGAAATGGACTCGATTATTGAAAGAGTTTTCCTGACATATACATTTTTAAAGCAATAAAATGACTTGCCTATAGGACGTAGAAGAAATATGAGTTTATATAAATTTATTCCCCTAATAAAATATTGACGTAAAAGAAAGATTTTATTGCGAGGAATCAGTGAAGCGAGTAAGTACTGAGGATCCGTAAGCACTTAAAGGCTTGATTCAACAGAAAATATGTAAAAACAAGACTATAATAAATCTTTACGATGTTTTCTAACGATGTGATATTAAACCACTCGCTGGTGTAAGATACTTGTTTTATTACTTACGAAATATGGCGAGTGAAATGAAAGAAATTAAATTCTTTACTTAAATACTACGTTGTGCATAAAAATATAAGAGTTATTGTGATCTACCTTAAAATCGATCGTGGCCTTAGCTGGCCTAAGATAAGAATATCGATCTGTCATGCTTATTTCCATTATTTTTAAAACAATATTTATGCATATGCCTTAGCATAGTTTTTAACGATATTTCAATATTTACACAAATACTTTGTGAGTCGAAATGTGTAACTAGATAGAGTTCGGTAAACTCTGAGGATCATAATTTAAGTATTCTGTGTTGTAATAATACTCGTAAATTAATATCATATTCTTGAATGTATTCAAATCATGAATTACACAGTACTTAACATTTTGTTTATATTTAAAATTACTGTGTCGATAGACATTACATTTCATAGTAGTGAGTTCTCGTTTTAAATATTTTTTTATGTATATAATGTATGTATGTTTTGAGTATGATTATATTTGAATTTTCAGTCGGTAATATACACACCAGTGTAGTAATAACAATGATAGCATAGCGGTTTGAACATTGGTCTTCGGAACTCGCACCGAGTTCGAATCCTGGCAAGCACTTTAATTTTCAAAATTTATGTGCGTACTAGATGTTAATTATCACTTAACTACTTGGGTGAAGGAAAACATCTTGAGGAAACCTGCACATCTGAGAGTTCTCCACAATATTCTCAAAGGTGTGTGAAGTCTACCAATCCGCACTTGGCAAAGACTATAAACTTATCATATAAAAATTACGTTAATCTAGTCTGGGATTTAAACACTGGACTTTCGCTCGACAAGAAATATTGTATAGTAGTTAAGATGGGGTTCTCCTTTTACTACAAATAAATAAAGAACAAACCAATTATAGGTGACCGGTGACGTGAATCGCTAAAACATTTTTTATTAAGAAGGTTGCTCACTACCGTACGTAGTAGCTTAGTATGTTTAATTGTTAACCATTTAATTTTATTTTATTGATAAATGTAATATATCAGTAATTTAATTTAAACAGGACGTAATAAATTAAGGCTTCGTCTGCCAAAACATCTAACGTATCACATTAGCAACCGACGCCACGCAATGCTCTGTAATGAAGAACATAATTCGATTTTGCGTTTATCTTTCCCCTAAGTGGATTTATATCTTGACAATAAAACAAGGGCTCATATCAATGCTGAATACATTAATAAAATTTGCTGAGGACACCTCCAAATTTAACCAGACCTTTGAAATCTATCGGCCGAAGGAAGGGTTAGTTTATAAGAAAGAAATGACTAAGCTCGAATTCGATTCACATAACAAATGGTTCCTGAAATTTATTTTTTCTTATCCTATTTAAAATTATAGCATCTTTTACTAATAGTTATATAATAGCTTCAAATAAATTTAAATATTTAAATAAATTTATTTTTAAGGTTTTTAGTTTTAGGTCCCTTGTACATTAAGTATAGTATTAGTTATTTTGTGTGTAATATATTTCTATATACTAGTGGATATAAAAAAAAATATTTTAAAAATCTTACATTCGTTATGTTTTGAATTACGGGTCTTAAAGTTTAGGTCCAAAGCGAAACTTTTAAAGGTAAACCTAAGCTAGGTAATATGACCATGCATGTACAGAATTTTTTTTGACAAACAGGCACCCGAATGACTCTATAAAGGGTTCCGTTTGTACATCTACAGAACCCTAGTTAACTTGGTCGCAGTTAGGATTAATCATTAAGGATTTAAAGTTTGACGTTTTTTAGGCTGAGTGGAGATTAAGATCATTTAGATGCTTTTAGCATTTTCAAAGTTACGATAAATAAATAATGTGCGTTTTCAGGTGCATTGGGTGTGTGTGAACGTATGTATATTTATCAATACTAAGTAGCACAGGCATAACAGTAGTATTAGCGACTGCGTTATTCGTTAAATTTATTATTATTCGTTTACATTAAAACCAATTTATATTACTATTTATTAATTTGACAATCCTGTAGCCTATTTGGTAGCGATCTTACCTGCGAATCGAGGGGTCCCGGGTTCGATTCCCGCCCGGGGCAGATATTTATGTGACAGATAAATATGTATTTGTACTCAGGTCATGGGTGTTATTGTGATGTGTTATATGTGTAGTCCATGCCACCCGCGACACAGAGAAACCTATTGCGGGGGTATGAGTGTGTTAGCGTTTATTTTTATTGTACTTTACTTTTCTGCCTTAATTCTTCTCCATGTAGACTTTAACTATGAACAATCTTACACTCCCATGTGCCTGCATAGTGCATTATTCGTAAAAAAAGTAGTTAAAAACTATATTAAAAAAAGTCGATATTTATTTTGTATTCCGATATTTCGACCCAGTTGCATGGATCGTGGTCACGGATGAACTGCGGTGGCGCGGAGAAACTTTTGACAGGATGACAGGTGACATTTAACACTAGTACATAAGTCTATCAACTTTCCGTTTAGTTCGTTTTTGCGTTTTGTTGACAATATTACGACACACTACACTCACCACATCTTGCCGCACCACACTTTGCACTTTTTGATTTTGGGATTTGCATAGACTAAACCACTGGATTCCATGTCTGCACTAATTTAAATGCATCCTCCCTATTAAAGTTTTGGGGTGTTTTTTAATCTCGATGGCCTCTCGTACTAGCCGTGGGATTATACCGATTTATCAATCATTGATAACTTATGGATACTGTCAAGAAAAAGATTTGTTTAGAATTGATTTACTTTGCGTAATTTAGGGCTCATTATGTAACGAAGTTTCTGAGATATCGTTGCATATTAAGTATTCAAATTTATTCTTAAACTCCCTGTTGAATTTACTTTGTCGCACTTTGGATTAATCGCTTCGGAATCTTTGTGGCATTTATTGGGTTGAGTCATAATTTTCTGGTTCCTTAACATCACCTAAAAGTTGTTATATGCTTACTTGTAAATTATTGTTTTTGGTAAAATTCAGATTATTCATTTTGTTTTATAAATTGTAGAAATCATAAATGAGGCAAGCTAGTTACTTAATAATTATCTACCTATATATATAAATCACCGCAGCGAAGAAAATTTTGTTATATTACTGATTTTTATCTCAATTCCGATATCCGCTTGACTTGTCGAACTATGTTATAAATATGATACATATGTCACATGTGTTATGGCGAAATGGGAAACAAAAAGAGACATATTTTAATTTTACCACCCTTAAATAGTATATTATCCTTATTATTATGATTAGCAGTAAAGTATATTGATATTATAGATAATTAAGCAAAACAATATTTTAATGAACCTCGAAATTCTAATAAAAGTAATGAAAAGCAAACCCAGTTCTTTCTTTCTTTTTCTTCTCTCATTCTTGGCCGGAAACGCATCTGTGATGGCTTTGGTCTTGCTGATGTTCATGGGCGCCGATAGCCACTTACCATCAGGTGGATCTTCAGCTTGTTTGCCGGCTATTTCCAAAAAAATATGAAGTTATAATGATAATGAATTTGTCTGGGTCATTACATCGTGTTTATTAGCGTGAGTTTATCTATACTAATATATAAAGAGGAAAGATTTGATTTTTTGTTTGCATTGAATAGGCTCCGAAACTACTGAACCGATTTCAAAAATTCTTTCACTGTTGGAAAGCTACACTATCCCCGAGTAACATAGGCTATATTATATTTTCAAACAAATTAGGGATCCTTAATAAAACTGCAATAATGTAACCCAAGGTGTAAAAAAAACAAGAAAACCGAAGCAAAGCGAGGGCGGTTACTTTATCAATATACATAATTCAGGCTACGTTGCTATCTTACTCACAACATCTTATGTAACTACTATGATTCACCCAGGTATTTATTTAAAAGTCAAAGTCAAAATATTTTATTCATATAGGTATCACTGATACACTTATGTACGTCATAATTTTTTTATCTACCAGCTTTTCTATTGTTACATATCTTACATACGACATCAGTACCCTTATAATATAAAAAAAATGATATTGGAGTGCTAGTTACAGTAAAAATGTATTGTAAATACAAATATAATAAATTACAATTTGTAATTAAGATTGTGTCCAAACATAAATCATAAATCATAATTAAGCATCTTATTGTAGCTTGATTGATTAAAAAATTACGTCTTGTTTTCTAGCTTATTCTTCATGACGACGATTCATTTAACTTCACACTAGATATTATATCGAAATCTCGATCCATTACTGGTCCTGATTTTCAGTCTGCAGAGTTCCAGGATCGGTTTCAGGTTGGAGCAAACACTTATGTGATAGAATTTGTCACAAATTGTGATGTGACATGACATGGGTCACCAGAAACATTCGGTATCATAGTGTGGAGATATGATTGGGTGAGTTATGTATGCCATTTATTTTATTATAGTCATTGCCACTGTAATAGTTTTTAGAAACGGTAATAGAAGCAAAAAAAACACTGACGTATATCCGACAAAATACCCATTTGAATAATGTTTAGAAATATGTTACAAGGTAACTTTTTCGAGCTGTACATAATAAATATCTTAAAAACATTTGGTATTCCCTGACGTCACCGCATCGCGTTTACACTTTGTTGACTGTTCGTTATAATAATACTCATATGAACACTATTGTGACAATGGAGGAAAACAAATGAATAAACCTTAAAGATAGAGCAGTTTTTGCTTAGCTTCTGTAACAAAACTGTTTTTAGGTAAGTACAGTTAATTTTTTAAGTGGGAAATGCCTTATTTTCTGAGAGTCTAAAGACTGCGAAAAAAGTTATACTATCTACACATCAACGTTGTACGAATAACCTAGGGATAACTAATAAATCTATATATTTTTTGTAAGGTATACTAAGAAGTTCATCACAAAAAATAATAATAAAAAGTATATTTTCTACAATCACATGACTCCGACTGTATCTCTTTTAATATTATTTTTAAGAATGACGTTTACCTAATATAACACAATATACAATAATGCATGAGATACGGCATGCAAATGGATTGGTGACATGAAATAAAACCTCCTCGGAAACCGAGAGATAACCGACGAAAACACTCAATAAATAATGTCATCACTTTGTGCCAAGATTATAATATAATTCAATAACCATTTTAGGGACCCCACGCATTAAGCATTCCACAAAATAATATATCGCTTTTGTTTTATACGAGTATGTAGAGTGTGGGAACACGCAACCGCAAAGGCATTCCGAGATAAGACCAGTAACTCAATAATGTTTCATGAAGATTCCGCTCAATGTATTAGGGATTACTTTTGACGTGCAAAGGGAACGCAATCCTGGGGTACACGATAATAATATGGGTTGTTGTAAAGTCATCACATTTAAAAAAAATGACGAGTTTCCACCAATCTCACGATATGTGTGGAAAAGAATTTTTAAATAAGAATTAGTTACTTAATTAATTTTATAAATTACGTTGGAATCTTTGGAACCAAGGGTCCTGGGTTCGATTCCCAGCGAGCGGAAATTCGGTCTGGGTGTGAATGTCCTTGTCTGTGTGTGTTGTCCATGGCACCCACAACACAGGGAATCCTAGTGTGGGGCTATGAGTGTGTGGCGTTATTTATTATTATAATTATTTATTTATTTATTGATGTGACAACGTCTATAAATTGGTTGACTCGGGTGTCATTCACGAAAACTGGGTAATGACCAAGTGAGATTTGCCGGAACGTTACCATGCGCGCGTAGCATTAAAGAGAGAGGCTCGCTCGACCGGCGCGTGCCTTGCGTTTCTCTTCTACGCGAGCGTTTCTGGCGTCGGAGTTGAATAGACTAATTAGTGAACTTATCATTTTACTTAAAAGGTTTGTAAACAAAAGTGTAAATTAAACTTATACCACGAACAGACGTTGTCACGTTAAACTACCGTCCGTAAACCGACTTTACAGACAACCATTTTTTTTTATTTAAGAGTGATCGAATGAATAGATTGAATGAATGAATGAGTTAAAAGTGTTGGAATTAATTGGACATCAGCAACACCAAAGGCATCACTGATGCGTTGCTGGCCAAGAAAGAGAGAAGAAAAACAAAGAAAAAAAGAACTGGCTCTCAAGCCCCCAGTCGGAACACGAAGAGTCATTTGGCGGCTGACTCAAGCTCGAGGGTGGTAGCTATCCAGGCGAACCCCATGGAGAAATAATAATAGTAATAATGGTATTAATTAACAATTAAAATTAATATTACCAATATAATTCCTCGAGGGGCCCTACCACCAGCGGACCGGATTTAGTCGCCTTTTACGACACCCATCCGGCGTGGGATTGGGGTTAGTATTCTAAGTGCCCCAATACGGCTAAAAGTTTGAATAACTTTCCCGTTACTGCATCGTACGTGAACATTTTTTAGACGTTAAAATGGTTATAGTATGCTATTCTTAAAAGATAGACATATGCCATCGGGAATTTTTTGTAATCTATAGAAGAGGAACAGTAGCTCGAGCACGAATATTTGCGAGAAAGTATTCGTATGGTTAACGTAAGCAATTTGTCAAATTTGTATGGCATTTTAGTACCATTTACGTACGATAGGGGCGCTTTTGAAAAAATGCCATACAAATTGCTTACGTTAACCATACAAATACTTTCTCGCAAATATTCGTGCTCGAGCTACAGTTCTGCGGTACATTGTTTTGTGATATTTCAAACGGATTTGGCAATGTTTTCGATGGAATCTGCCAGACGGTTTGATTTTTTCTGACTTCTTCAACATTAATCGTCATATTTCAGCCAGTTTATACAAAATGATATAAATTATACACGAAAACCTTCCTGAAGATTCACTCTATTCATTGGTGAAAGCCGCATGAAAATCCGTCCGTAATTTTTTACTTTATCGCGAACAGACAGACAGACAGACGCGGTGGGGGACTTTGTTTTATAATATGTAGTGAAGCATTCATCTAATCAAATTTCGCAGACTACGAACCACTTTACCGTTAGAATGTCTTCATGAAAAGTGTTTAGAGAATACATTTATATCTTAAGTATCACCAATTTATAATCGAACTCAGTTTTTTTGCCTGTATTTAGTTAACCTGTTAGGTAATTACTAGTGTCGTGTTGTAATTGGTAAACATCATTAAAGAACGAGCAGAGCAGAAATTGTAATGCGAACTAATAGCATAACGGTACGGTTCTACGTGTTCATCATTAGGTGCGTGTTTTAGCGGTAATTAATTACCCATGATTTTTTTTATTTAGACTTTCTAGTAACATCAATGACCTTTACGTAAGTTTGAACTCATGAAGGTTCATTTTATTGGTTCGTCCAGGACACGATTTTCTTTTTTTTTAGAAAACGAGCAGATGAACCACCTGATGGCTAATTTCAGCCAGAACATGTGGAGTTGTTTGGCGGCTGACTCAAGCAAAAGAGTGGTAACAAGCCGGCCGGATTCTGTCGCCACTTATGACACCATGGTTTGCCAGAATGGGATTGGGGACCAAGTTCTAAGCCGCCCAATGCGACCGAGTTGCCTCGTTATAAAGGAGGGCATTCTTTAAACCGCATACCAAATCCTTATTCTAGCTAGTGCGGTCCAGCGAAACTTCGACAACTCCCAAATTTGGTAAATAATTTATTTTACGTTATGTTTATGTTATTTATAAATATATTTTGTTTTCTTTTGTGTCGTATATAAATTACGAAATTTACTTTTAGAATCCAATGATACCCTTTTACATGTAAGTATGTTTGGCTGCATAAAAATGTAAACACTAACGCTTGGCCACAGAATTCATAATAGTATGGCCTGGCGACAAGTATTCTAAACACGCCTTAGGGTGTTGAACCTGGGACCCTGTGTTAGCAGGTACGCACCCCGACAGGTTGTAAGTTATCGATTTTTGTTCATTAAAATAATTATCATAATTTTATGTGAACCCTTTTCTCCTTCGTCCAAATGGAAAAAGATTTTCCTTAAGAAAGGATCGTTACATAAATCTTAAGGCTTTGGTATAACTGTCCAACTTCGGGGCTTGAGGCTTCTTTCAGTGGGAAAAATGTTAAGGTTAGTCCTACAAGTATGAGACATGAGTATCCTTCACACATCTTAGCAAACGTTATAAAACACGTACAAGTATCGATTCACAAAATATTAGCGAAAATAATCAATTAGCCTAATTTCGGAACCTTATAGTTTCGTCATGTCCGTCCGTCCGTCCGTCTGTCTGTCCGAAGCAAAGCGCCGAAAGCCTTAGTGCTAGAAAGCTGTAATTTGGCCTGAATATACATATTTATCCAGAATCTTAGAAAAAATATTGAAAAACATTTTTTTCAAGGTATCTCCCCTACAGGTGACGTAATGATGAATTTTTTAATCGTCGCGTACCCTATATGGGGTATCGATGAAAAGGTCTTTCAAAAATATTATGGGTCTTTTAAGACCAATTTTGGAATTAGGGATCCGTTTGTGAAATATTTGGCTTTAAAGTGTTAATTTTGGTTAGAGTCTAGTGTCCCCCACCCTGCCGGTTAACGGTTGGAGTTCAACAAGTGAAAAAATTCTCAAAAATAGGTTATATGATGAATTTATAAGGACAACTATCATGGCTATGTTAGCGTAAGTAGCGTAAGTTAATAAGTAATAGACGATAAACTTACTACTTCGGAATCCTACATTGCGCGTGGCCTGACACGCACTTGCCCGGTTTTTTTATTGTCACTGACATTTTGAGGTTTTATTTTCTAAATATTATTTGTAACGTTTTTTTTTATGGAAATAGCTGGCAAACGAGCTGACGATCCACATGATGTTAAGTGGCTATCGTCGCCCATGATGCGTTGCCGGTCAAGAAAGAGAGAGAAAAAAAAGAACTGTGTTTGTAATGTATTTTAAAAATAATAATAGGATATTCACTAGTATTGCTCAAGAAGCAAGGTAACATTTACAATTTTACATTGTAAAATTCGACGACTTGCTCATATGTAATTTAGGCAGTCAGTGACATCTAATTTGAAATGGGCCTGGGTTGGGCGTCCTAAAACATTTATTATTTCGTTTTCTGCGAGTATAAGTGTTATTTAAGGCTGTATGAGTCCTTAAATAAATTTAAATATATTTCAAGGGGTGTAACTTTGATTCGAATATTTGTCAATAGTATCGTCACGCCAAATTTAAACATGCTGTTTCACATTCGATAAATTATCATGACAAACAAATCGATATATGATACTTTATTAATGCGCAAAATGCACAATAGCGATTCTAATGATGCCTTAAGCGAGGCGTCTTGGGTTTAATTCCCGGCTGGAGCAGGCTTTTATGTGAGAAATAAAATGTTTGTTTTAGATTATACATACTCTATGTACATCTCTGTCATCTGCGACAGTAAAGGCTAGAACGAGGATATGAGCTTTTATATTAGTTTTTAACATATTGACTCATAAGCAAGTTAAATTGGCACAAAATTATTTTTTACCTTATCACCGGTATAGATAACACTAACTAAATCACTTTAAACCCATTAGCGACCATTACTTAGCGATCCGCACTTTTTCTGACTCAGGAGGTCATTTTTCATCATATTTTTTTTTTGTTATCAACTCAACTGATATTTGTTTTCGTTTAGTTATTATTAAATACCAATTGTCATTGTTATTATATCTTTGTAGTGAAAACTATGTCCAGCTGTATACTCAATTTGTACCATTCTGTTAAGAAAGGTGTTAAATTTGTCGTTCAAATAAATCTAGATTATTTAAGTAAATACACGTTTCTTCCCGTTACTTATCAGCGTTCTCGGTTCTGAATAAAAAACTAACGTCAATAGTAATAAAATGACGAAGAGAGTAACGAAATAAATTAGATGCCACTGTGATCCAACTAGGGTTATTAGTTCGCCTTCATTCGTTTCGGTATATATGATCCATTCATGGATCTATGTATCTATCTAACAGCCTTTTAAAGTCCACTGCTAGACATAGGCCTTCCCTAATTGGCGCCACTCCGACGACCGGTCCTGTATTAACCAATGTTAATTCAGGAGTACGAGTAATACTTAAGCCATCTATGTATTAAGCTCTTACGGCCGGTCTCAATAATGTACTAACATTTAAAAAACTGTAGATAAAGCTACCATTAGTATGTTATCTGTCATATTTGTCAATTTTTGCGTCTCAATAACCTTCGGTGGATAGAAAATATCTACCGATGACATTGATCTACCGTTCGGAGGGCCAAGTCATACCGTAGGTATGTTGGTCCATACAAAAATAAATACTTGCGTCTCAATAACGCTTTGACAGCTAACTGTTGGTAATAGAAGTTACCAATTATCGGAGTTTTTCATGTCGCTCGATTTCGACGGATAATTGGTAGATTTCTCGTATTGTAAAGAAAATTTATGAAAAAATCATGAATTTATTAATCAGTGATGAGTGATAATGAATTTTATGAAGCCTGTGTATTTGATTCCGCCTTTTTTAATACGGTACCAAGATCGTCGAAATTATCCTCGTATAAAATATATGACTGAATTGTGTGAATCCAATTTTGTCAATTTTGTATATTCAGATTAAACATAATCTAAATTTTACTAACAAAAAATAACCGACTTCAAAATTACTCAAAAACTACTTATCAGATCTCATTCAAATTTAAGTGGGACTACATGACAAGCACCAGCTTTCGTTTAAAAAAAACAATCATCAAAATCGGTTCACCCAGTCGAAAGTTCTGAGGTAACAAACATAAAAAAAATACAGTCGAATTGAGAACCTCCTCCTTTTTTTGAAGTCGGTTAAAAACGGCAGTGAATGAGAATTGAGGACAATTCCTATCTTTAAAGTTTTAGGTAAGTAGGTAGGTATTTTAATAAAACAAGAACACTAAGCTTTTTAAGTTAGATATATTTTGAAATTATAACAAAAACATTTCGCCTTTTCAGAAATAATGGTGTATCCCTGCTACATCAATAGCTATTGGCCTTATGTACTTCATCTTTTGTGAAAGGTCTGGACTTCATCTGCAAAGAAACTTCCTTTAGTACATTTGGCAACAATTTTTTTGTTTAAAAGCAAAAAAAAAGCAACAACCCATAACTGTCCCACTGCTGGGTTCCGGGTCTCTTCTAACAATGTGAGGGGTGTTAGGCCATATTCTACCACGCTGGCCAAGTGCAGATTGGTAGACTTCAACCACCTTTAAGAACTTTATGGAGAACTCTCCGGTGTGCTGGTTTCTTTACGATGTTTGTTGTTTTCCTTCACCGAAGCTAGTGATAATTAACTTCTAATACGCACATAATATTTGAAAATTATAGGTGCGTGCCAGGATTTGAACTCGGGCCCCGGACAAGTGGGAATAAACGCTTCGTTCGGGAGACCAACGTTCTAACCGCTAGGCTATCACTGCTACAATTACAACAATTTACAATTACTACAAATTTTTGTTTACTAAACATAATAATAATATATTTTATTTTATTTTATTAACAAATAAAGTCTATACTCACGGTAATTGTTGAACTGTGTTTCATTTATTTATAAAACTAATTAATATTGCTAAAATTATGAGAACATACACGTTGTTTATATTTTGGGTAACCAAACGACATAAACGAATGTCAAATGACAATAACATGTCATCGTTGTCTAGGAAACCTGTCAGTACTAAACGTCAAATGCTGCGTTTTGTTATTACTGAAGCATTGTTCCAGGTTACATTTATCATTATTTTATTAACTTCATCCGCGAAATTCACAATACATTTGGAACAAATTATCATTTTAATATTAAAATGAAATAAGTTTATAATCAAAAACACTGAGTTCCTTTTTATAATAAAAAGTATAAAAAAGTATAAAAGTATAAAAAAAATATATTGTTATGCGAAAACTAAATTTTGAGAGGGACGTAAAAACCAGAGGCAGAAATGTCACTGAAATATTATCTACCGATGATCTTACTTTTGTTTGCCTACTTTTGATTTGAGAGACGGCAGTTGCCGGGAGATCAATCTTTACTTTTTATCTCTGTTATGTACCAGAGCTCAACTGATAGTATAATATTGAGACCGGCCGTTAGCCCTTAGCATCGTTATTCAAAACTTTATCTCGATTTCGGAATTTTAATTGTTTGGTTTTCAATTTGTGTTAATTGTTTGCAAGGTAATAAATAAGAACCTTTGTCCTTTAAATCTTTAACCATTATCAACGTGGTAAATAATTCTCTAGAAATATTTCTCTATTTTGTTCTATGAACATATATTTTGGGTATTTGTACGTACGTCGTACATATAACAAAATAGAGTGAGTGAGGTGATTCTCACAACTTGTAATTCGTCTAAGCCGTACGCTACGGAACACTTTAAAAATATGTCGATGACAATACTTTAAAGTGGCGTTTGCTTTGTTGTCATTGTATTTGTGCGTAAAGAACGGTAAGGGCCGCCGTTTTAAGCAAACACTTGGTTTTAGGTTATGTGATTCTGTCTGCGAACTTGTGACCATGTTTTTAACTTGACTTAGATTTGAAGGTAATGGTTGTTTGTGTATATTTTTCCTCCTTTTACCTTCGACGTTTAATATATTGTATTCTTGGTTATCAAGCTTGTACAGTACATTGATCTTATACATCGTTCAATGTTATAGTAATTTTTCTTGGTGGTTTTCGTTTTTTGCGTTATTGTACGCAAAACATTATGAACACACACGATTTTTTTGGCAACAACGAAATTGGTAATGCTTGTGGGGTTGCTGATGTTCATGGGAGGCGGTGGACATTAACCATCAGTTGGATAGTCAGCTAATTATGTGAAAAATAAAAATATTTACTAACTTAATTTAATAGCTGACCCGTAGTCACTTCACTGGGCGTCTAAACATTTTTACTTATGATAAAGTAAAAATGAAGTAAAAATTGTCTTTGTCACTCAGGAATAATAGAGCTTTCTATTGGTGAAAGAATTTTTGAAATCGGTTCAGTCGTTTTTGAATTTATCCATTACCGTATTTGTGTGGCCTAGAAAACTGACCCCAATCCAATTCCTGGATTACAGGGTATTAAAAGAATGGAAGCCATGAACACACAAAGACAGAAACACACACCAGGATCGACAACTTACATATTTATACTTCATAACACGCGGTGGGAATCGAACCAAAAACCCGTCATCCGGTGGCCTAGGACGGTGAACGTTGTCCCACACGGGTTGTCATAATAAAACAAGACTTACAAAATCTCATCGAGTATCAAGTTTCCATTTAGTATCTGCTTAGTGCTTCTACTGGAGTTTTAATAAATAAACTGCTACCGTTAAATAAGCTAATAAAGTGTGGTCGTGCAATAAATTAGTAAAGCCGGTGAATTTCTGCCTAATATTTACTGGTCGAAAGTTTCCAAACTTATATGAATAATATGAATATATTCATTCTAGACCTAAGTTTTTTTTTAAGTACATAGATAGATATTTAATAATTTTACAGATCGCTTGAATGATAAGCGTGAGATTATTATAACATGTAATCTTTTTGAAAAATCTTGTTTGTAGTCTGCTATGAAGAGATGAATATCTATTTACTCACAATATGCTGTGCTCTTGGAGAAGTGTAAGATTAGTCAAAGCCTATGTTTCTATCCACCTACACTGATTACATTCATTGATTTAGTACTATAAAATAAAGGCACTATAAAGTCATTATGGAGATCCTCTTTGACAAAAGAATTTCAATAATCTTTAAAGAGAAAAGAAGAATAATAAATTTATTTAATTTCAACCACTTGGAACTTGGACTACATGGAACACTTTAAAAATTACTTAGAATAAAGAAAATAACATAACCTTTATACAAGAATTCCGCCATATCATACGACAGTAACCCATTTCCATTCAAAAAGGATTCAGTAATCTTATTAAAAGTATTTTGGTTTTATGGTTCCTTATCTAAAATATACTTATTGCTATTATAAAATTTTATGTACTGGTCGGTCAGTGATTTGCTTAGTGCAATTAAAGTTCTAAGCACGATAAAGTAACAAACGTGCTAATGTTATTTTAAAAGAATTAAATGCAGGACAGATTCGCATAATGTTAATAATGTTTTTACAATAATTTGTGTTCCACCAGTGGTCAAAATTTGACCGTAAATACCAAAACTGTCGAAAATTCCCGGAAAATATATTATGCATGTTTCAAACGTTATTTTTTTGCTATAATACATTCGTTAATTGAGCATATTACCCTTAAATACTGGAATAAAAAAATAATACAGTAAAAATATATATGATATTATTAAATTTTTCTATTTTACAAAGCTCGTCAGTAGCTACCAAGCAACCAGAGATACATATCACGTACAGGTCGTACAGTGATTGACATGTGCTAATCCTTACTTCCTAATATCGTTGGCCATCGAATCCTAATATCGTCAGATGTAAGTGTTTTTATTTGATCATGCGTGTTAAATTAAGACAATGACCTATTTAATGTCCTTACAAAAT
The DNA here is from genome assembly GCA_951805285.1 of Thymelicus acteon. NCBI lineage: Eukaryota > Metazoa > Arthropoda > Insecta > Lepidoptera > Hesperiidae > Thymelicus > Thymelicus acteon. The sequence goes on along the minus strand of OX638229.1, from coordinate 9,481,652 downwards.
TCCGCGGTTTACAAGGGGCAATTTCGAGGAACGTTGTCATAATTTTGAGTGACGACTCCTGTTTATAATATATTCGGAAACTGGTTTCATCTGAATGTGAATGACCCGACGATGAATCATTCGCGTGTTTACTTCATCATGCCAAATACCGCATTAACTGTATCTATATACGTATTTACTGCATCTAAAAGTTATGTCTATGATTAATTTCGACTGATAACGATGTCCTCTATATGGAACTGTTAATTGGTAAGCTAAAGTTACTTAAATTTTGTTCTGGGTTCGCTAACCTATGGAAGCTAAATAAATTTAACCATGACTATTACTAAAAATCCTCCTCTGGTTTCTATTAAATTGAAAAACCGAGTTATGCAAATTTGTTGGCTATCTATCTCTATTATAATCGATTTTCAACGTATCTATAACGTTAATCAAGCGCTGGATGTGAATTATACGTTTGAAGTGTTAATTTAATATGTTAAAAATTGTTTCCTGTGCATTAAGATATAACAAGGCAATAAATGCTAGTAGTATAACTATCGCATTAATAAAAAACTATGATGAAGGAAAGATATATTACATTTTTAATGACTGCATAAAAAAACTTTAAATGTTGAACTGAGTTGAAAAATAATAATGACGAAATGGAAATGAAACATAGAAAAATACAGAATTTTGCTTTGAATCTTTAAAAATCTTTAGGTTCCAAACTATGTTATTAGTGTGTTTTACATGCCGTTGTTAATTAGGATGCTTTACAACGCTCAGGGTTGGCTCCGTACAAGACAACTCAGCGGCCAACAGCTTATGCTGTTTGTGTTTATACACAAAATTTTTAAACCGTTATTAATTAATATTACAAAAGTGTTTTTAAAACATTTATTATTTTCATTGTGTGTGTAGTTTTCTTATTTAGAAGAATACAGTTCCTTCGGACGTTAAATTAATTTCATTGCCTTCCTTTCTTAACAATTAGGTTACTGGTACACAATTCAAGTATCCTGTTATTTAATCAACCTTCGTAACGGGAGAGAAATAATGCTGAGTAATCTTACAGGTAAAGGTAACTTGACAGGAGGTCGTAAAAAGAAAGAAAAGAGTACTGTTACAAAAATGCCAAATATTTATTACCTCAGCTTTCCAAAGATCCGTGCGCCAAGGTCATCACGGAGGTCATTGATCCCGGCAAAAGTGCTTAATTATTAATTTTAAAACCATTTTTCTAAATTCATAATTCCAATTTAATTTTGAGACTAATTTATGTGTACCCATAGGTGCACAGTTTGCTTTTGCTAATATGCTTGTTTTGTTTTTAATTACTACTTACAAATTAATAAATTAACTGTTTATAAATGTATCAGTGTATTTTAATACCTATTTCCATTCGTAGCCAGCCAAAGCTACGTTTCTGGTCTTAAGCACGGGATTCCCTGTATCGCAAGTGTCATGGACACAGATTAGACTTCAGTAACACCCTCAAACTGAAAATCATTTTATCTGTCACATGTTACTTCCTGTTGGGAATCAAACCCGAGACCCATCGTTTCGCAGTTAGGGTTACTACCTGTGCTACGGGTTCAAAAATGGCTTCTGGTATGATATCGTTTTTCGATACAGTTTGTTATTGACGTGTGACGTATGTTATATCAATTCAGTTATCAACACGCCATAGGGTTAAAATAACATCAGACATCTCTTGGAAATACTGTACGAAAGAATACGCTCTAATGGACAAAGGATGCGAAATTGAAAGGGTTGACGAGAAATATCATTTTCATAATAATATATGATCAATTGACGGTCATGTAGCAAAGGTGGTAGACCTTGCCTGCCGTTCGAGTGGTCGATTCTCGGCGGGGGCAGACATTTATATGACAGATAAATTAATGTTTGTTATCGTCTCGTGTTTGTGATGTCTTGTGTGTGTCAACTACGACCAAGAGAATATTAGTGCGGTCGGGAGGATGAGTGCGTTTATTTATTTAAGCGTAAACAGGATTATATTTTTATTTATTTATTTAGTTACGAGTACTATAACTTGTATTACATAAGTGTTACGATAACATTATACAATTGGTATCAACACGACCCAGGCAGGGCACAGCAAACGTGTCATGTGAGTTACGGGTTTATACATATTTTAGTTAACTATACATTTTAGGTACTTATACATTTTCTCTCATTTCAATGTATCACAACGATGTAAAAAGAAGAGAATATCAACACAGTGCTAATGAATCACATACTACAATTATTACATTTATCAATTAAATATAGGAAAATATATATATAAGAAAAATTTAATGCTGTGTTAAAGCATTTCAGACCATATTCTTCTACTTATTATTGTTGTATTTTTGTATTAAAAATAGTAAAGAGAAGAGAAAAACATTGTTGATGATTTGAAGTTTATTTTTTTGAAGTGTAAAAAACATAAAAATAAAGTAGACAAGTTTTGATTAAATATAGAACGAAATACCTATAACAAACCAGTATTACAACATCCACCCTTAATCAAAACTCTACTTAAATCTTATTCAAAAAATAAAAAATCTAAGTTTACACTAAGCCTATATCGCTGATACATTTCAAATGTGCGGTCTTACCTAGGCACTTGGTTAAAACATCAGCTAACATATTACTGGACTTAGTATACTTAAGGTTTATCACATTATCAGATACTTTTTCTCGAATAAAATGATATTTCGTATCAATGTGCTTAGTTCTCCCATGATGTATGGGGTTATAGGCCAAGTTTTGTGCACTCTGACTATCGCTATGTATTGTAACGCTAGTTAACTGGTTGTTGCATACCTCAAAGATAAACCGTCGCAAATAAATTGCTTCTTTCGCAGCATCAGTTAAAGCCATGTACTCAGCTTCCGTCGAAGATAGTGCAACTGTGGGTTGTTTCCTAGATGCCCACGACAATGGACCATCAGCAAACTTGAAACAATATCCCGTATACGATCGTCTATCTTCAGTGCAATTCGCCCAATCCGCATCAGTATACCCGACAAGGGGTTTTCCGGTCTTCCTATAAGTAACGGAATAATCAATAGTGCCCTTAAGATATTGCAATACTCGCTTAGCTGCCACCCAATGACAATGGTCAAATTTATTATTAAATTGACTTAGATAGCTTACAGCAAACGAAATATCCGGTCGAGTATTTATAGCAAGATACATTAAACATCCTATGAGATTCTGGTAAGGATATTCCATCGAATTATTACCTGTAGAATTTGTAGCGTTCATTTTACTGTGTGCGAGAGGCGTATTGTACTTTTTTGCATTTTCCATGTTGAACTTTTTCAGTAAATATTCGATATAGGAACGTTGGTTTATACGAATTTCTCCTTCACTGCGAGTAATATTTAAACCTAAATAATAGTTTAAAATTCCTAAATCTTTCAACGAAAAATGCTTTTCCAAATCCGATTTGACACTGTCAAATGTCATATCATTTGAGAAAAATATTATAATATCGTCAACATATACAGTCATTATAACCAACTCGGAACCAAAAAGTTTTTTATAAACACATGGTTCTGTAGGCAATCTTTTGAAACCTATTTTACATAAAGTTTCATTTAATTTCATATTCCATGCCCGAGGAGCTTGTTTGAGTCCATAAAGCGATCTTTGCAGTAAACACACCTTATCTTCATGGCCTTTTTTCACAAACCCTTGAGGCTGGTACATGTAGACCTCCTCTTGAATATCACCATATAGGAATGCGGTGTTTACATCCAAATGACGCATTTTTAAATTCATTTCCGCAGCAATGGCAAACAAAGTACGTAGAGACCATTGCCTGACCACCGGAGAAAAGGTTTCATGGTAATCTACACCAGCTACTTGGTTAAAACCTTTTATCACAAGTCTAGCCTTGTATTTTGTAACGTTGCCATGTGCGTCCGTCTTCAGTTTGTAAACCCATTTGCATGGAATAATCTTCTTATTAGGTTTATCAACAAGTTTCCACGTATTCAAACTCGTCAGCGAATCGTACTCGTCTTGCATAGCCAACTTCCATTTGTCAGCATCATCAGCTCGACATGCTTCCGCATACGTTTTAGGCTCATTTTCTTCAGTCAAAGTATGATAAGAGAAATAATCAGGAGGTTTCCGCTCTCTCACAGGATATCTTCGATCTTCCATTATCTGTTCATCCATTACAGGTGAATCTGAACTTTCAGGCAGAACATCTGTAGAAGCATCTTGAAAATCTTCTACTGTATCCATTTCCATAGTCTGCAGAGGTAACTCAGTCTCTTTATCAATTTGTTCACTTTCCTGACTTACATTATCCAACAACAGTAACGTAGGAGGTGCAGGGACTGGAACAGCTCTAGATGTACTGGGTTCCTCACAAGATTTATTTATGTTTAAACTATTGAAGCAATCTTCGAAAAAAGTTACGTCACGTGCTTTAATTAATCGCTTCGGGCATTGAGGATCCCTAAACAAATAATTATTTGGTTGATCCGAGTAACCAACAAAAATAGACTGTATCGCTTTCATATCTAATTTCTTCCTTTGACAGTCAGCAACATAAATCAAAGCTCTACATCCGAAAACTCTAAGATGGCTTAAATTAGGCTTAAAGCCATACCATTTTTCGAAAGGTGTTAAACAGCCTAAGGCACGGTGCGGGGACCTAATTTTCAAATAAACAGACGTTTGTAAGGCGTCTTCCCAATACGCTTTGGAAAGCGAACACTCTGCCAACATAGAGCGACATTTTTCGACAACTGACCGAATAGTCCTTTCTGCCACACCATTTTGTTGTGGACTATATGGGACTGTAGTCTGGTGTACTATACCTTTTGATAATAAATAATCATTTAATTCTTTGTTGACAAACTCGCCTCCGTTATCCGTCCTAATAGCTTTAATTTGAGCTCCAGTTTGCCTTTCCACTAATGATTGAAAAACACAAAATTTTTCTTTGACTTGACTTTTCGAAGAAATAAAATATATGAATATAAAACGTGTAAAGTCGTCTACAAATAATAAAGCATATTTATTACCTTGCATGGACGTTTGTGACATTGGTCCACAGACGTCACTATGCACCAACTCTAGTATTGAAGTCGCAGGAGAATAGGTTATCTTTTTGAACGGTTTTCGAGCTTGTTTCCCTTGTAAACATGCTATGCAACTGTGTTTATCTATTTCTTTATAATCTATACCTAGACGACAATCCCTTAGCTGGTTCATACCGATGCGACACAGATGACCCAAACGCTTGTGCCATAACTGGTACCTAGTCAGAGCGGAGTCAGAGTGCACATCACAAGCCAATTCGCGAGGAATATTGACAGTACAATCTAATTTGTACAGTCCTCTATGGGGCGAACCGTGAAGAATAGAGTCACCTACAAAAGAAAAAGTATCAGAATGAAAGAAATTACAACCGTTTTTATCAAAAAGTACAGTTAAACCTTTCTGAACAGCATTATAAACAGAAATTAAGTTACAATTTAAAGAAGGAACATACATTACGTTATTAATACTATTTACAGTGGACGCAGTGTTTATAGATACATCTCCTATTCCGCCACAGTCAACTTCATTTCCATTCGCAACTGTAATCTTTTTATTAGATTCATACGGTCTAATGTTCTGAAACCATTCCAACTTCGAAGACATATGTTTAGTGGCTCCCGAATCAATGATCCAACAATCATCGCTGGAATCAACTTTAGTACCGAGTGCAACTAGTGACTCCTCAGTCTTCTTTTTGCTCTTCTTAAAAGGGCAATCAGGCCGTTTATGTCCTGGCTCATTACAATCATAGCAAATTATGGGTTTCTTCTTCTTAGTTTTATTTTTAACTACTTTGGACCGTAAAGCAGAATCATTATTTGTCGTTTCTTTTAATTTCGACATTTCATTAAGAAGTTTAGACTTCACCGACTCCGTTGTCACTTCAATATTGCTATTTTCAAGTGCCATAATCAAAGCATCATACCTTGAAGTGAGACCTCCGAGTAAAATAGCAGCTATAGAGGCATCTTCCACATTTTTACCAATATCCGCCAAATCTTGTACTGTAGACATCACGGCATTAATGTAGGCTTCTATATTTTGAAAGTCACTGAGGCTCAGCCTATACAACTTCCTCTCTAAGTTAAGACGACGACCCATGCCTCTGTCCTCATATGCATTCCGTAATGCTATCCAAGCCTCTGACGCTGTTTTAGCATTTCTTACATGCGTAATAGCAGAACCTTCTAATGTGAGACATATCTTGGTCAATGCCTTTTTATCATTTTTTATCAGGGTTGCACTAGATATAGTGTGGCCTTGGGGATACCCGTCAACAGCTTCCCATAAGTCTTCATGCATCAGATAATTACGCATTTTAAATTTCCATATACTGTAACCATCTCGACTGCTAAGACTAAATGAGGGCAGGGAGGAACTATAGCCTCTTACCGTAGCAGTATCTCCACTTTGAAGTGCCATACCAAAATCTGACGTACACGGAAACTATTGATATTTTCACTTCCCGATAAAATGTTTTTCAAAAAATCACATCAATACATTAATCTACGTTCACTTTAGCTATTATTTTCGTGCTGATAACGATTTTGTTGTATTTTTGTATTAAAAATAGTAAAGAGAAGAGAAAAACATTGTTGATGATTTGAAGTTTATTTTTTTGAAGTGTAAAAAACATAAAAATAAAGTAGACAAGTTTTGATTAAATATAGAACGAAATACCTATAACAAACCAGTATTACAACAATTATAAGTACTGTTTTTTCTTCTGTGACTTAAATAGACATTGCCATATGTTCCTTTTAATTCTTAGCTTACTTGCTCATTATTCACAAGAAAGAAAATAAATGACACCTCCATTACTATAATGTTATTATCCCACGAACCCATTATCAGTTAACTGTTTCCAATCCATCGTCCAGATAGTTATCTGTTTTTGGAAAACATAACTTCTGTCGTATTAAGGTTAAGTATTGTGTATACGAATTCGGCATACTATAATTTATGTGTGTGAGCTGAGGTATTTCCTGATTGGCAGAGAGCAGATTATATGGTGAGCGATGGAGACCTGATGGTGTAATTGGAATATTAAAGTTTAACTGTACACGCTATGAAGCCGTGGCACAATGAATGTCAAAATATATTTGGAAGGAATTGTTGTACCCCGATAATTATTATTAAACTAGCTGACCCGGCGAACTTCGTATCGCCTAACAAACTATTTTTTTTCTAAAATAAAATTAGCCTAAGTTACTCCTTGTTACATTTGCTATCTGCCAGTGAAAGTCCCGTCAAAATTGGTCCAGCCGTTTTAGAGATTAGCCGGAACAAACAGACAGACAGACAAAAATTGTAAAAAACGTTGTTTTGGTATATGTACCGTGTATACATCCAAATGCACTTAGTAAAAAGCGGTTATTTTAATATTACAAACGGACACTCCAATTTTATTTATTTCTACTACTACTACTACTACTACTACTACTATAGATTACAAGTTAATAGTTGAAAAACTCTAGTTACACGCTTTTAGCAAACAATTTAAAGACTGGTTTTAACCGATAAGGAGTTCCCTTTTTTGGAGCCAAACCTGAGAGTAGCATCAGGGCATGGTTATAAAAATGTATTGTCATCAGAACTCACGCATACGTAAAATTTTAACTCCTTAGGATGAAAAGAAAAAGGTATAATAATTATTAAGTTAGCAATATTTGACACACAAACAGGGTAAACTCAATATAAAAGCGTTTGAAATCGTTAGGTGGATAGATAATCTTATTAAATTACCCGTGAAAGAATTTAAAATTTTGTTCATTACATAGTAATCCATTAGGATGAACTCATAATTTACTATGTAATCATCAATCCACCTGTCCAAGTGTCCATCCATATTTCTTTTGGAAATTAATTACTAAACCTAGGCCAAATACATGTCATGCTAATCACCGAGGCAGGAGCGAAGCAGGTTCGTACTCAAGAATTTTAAGCCATCATTTATAATTTTCTAGCCTAGTTGTCCATGTTATAGTAGTCGTTGAGCTTTGTCGAAAGATTTCGAGCGGCCTAAATCCGACGCTTGTGTGCTAATCTCTCTATGATCTTAAATTAAAATTAAAAAAACTCGCGACAGTTTTATTTACACTAAACATAGCTTAAAACATTCTCGATTAAGTCACCTTTCAGACAAAAAAACTAGATCAAAATCGGTTCATCCGTTTGGGAGCAGACAGACATACAGGTACACAGATACGTCAAACTTATCCCCTCTATTTTCGGGGATTAAAAACCACGTTGTAAAATTGTACTCGTAGTAAAGTAGTCTTCAATAAGAGACACGTGCTTACTGAGAGTTAGAACGTTGGTCTCCCGAACGAAGGGGCCTGAGTTCAAATCCTGGCACGCACTTCTAATTTTCCAATATTATGTGTGTATTAGAAGTTAATTATCACTCGCTTCGGTGAAGGAAAACATCGTGAGGAAACCTGCACACCGGAGAGTTCTCCATAAAGTTCTCAAAGGTGTGTGAAGTTTACCAATCCGCACTTGGCCAGCGTGGTAGATTATGGCCTAACACCCCTCACATTGTGAGAGCAGACTCCGAGCCCAGCAGTGGGACAATTATGGGTTGTTGCTTTTGCTTTTGCTTTGCTTACTGAGGAACGGTAATAGTTTGAAGACGAAGTAAGTATATCAGATCTAAGTTCGAAGTCTAAGCGTTAATACTCGATGCACCTTATCGACTCTACGTTTGGGGTATGAAATCGTAGCTACAACGAAAGCTCCGATGGAAGTTCTCGCTATTGGAATTAGGTCATCCGCTTTTTCCTTAGTAAGAAGGTTGAGATGCTTAAAGACTGTTCCTTTCCCACTAACGACGAAATAAGTATTATGACCTAGATTAGTTTTAAAGTTCCTGTACCAATAAAATATCAGTAATTTACTTAAAAATTATTTATTGACATTGAAAATGTATTTGAGTTTTTTTTTAAATACCTAGTTGACAAAGGGGTAGGTAAGCCTGATGGGGGTCTGAGAGGCCAATGGACATGAATACCACTAAAAGTACCACCGGGACATTACTTAAACGGAAAAAGGACCCGTATTTATGTTAGAGTAGTTGAGAACCGTTCTTACAGTTACGAGTATTACATGTTACCGTACACACAAAGAAGAAAGGAAAATAAAACATTTGGTTCGTCAATTACATTTTTCATATAGATTTCTATCGTAGGCTCTACAACCGATAAATTTTATAGATTACTAAAAAATATGTATTAAATGTTTTTGGAAATGAATGATTACTTATTTCTTAAGGTTATACATAACTATATTTACGTTTCAACCATGTAGTTGGCGGGAAATTGACGTTAGTTTGAAGGCAGCGACGGATGACCTACTTAGGTCATGTCGGTCAACGATGACGTACAATTACAGACCTTACATTACATACCACCTTTATTAAAGCTTTATGATTGTATCCTTCATTTAAACTTAAATTTAATATTAAAATGTGAATAAAATAAACACCTGATAAAATTTGATTAAATATTTATTTACTTATTTACTAAAACTTTAAAATTTGTGTAATTTTTGTAAGTATAGCTATTACAGCTAAGTCTACGTAAATAATTAAAATTTTTAATTGAGTAAGGTGAATAAAATGCTTTACATAGTATTGAATAAATACAACAGATAGACAATAACACCATTGTACAACATCAAGTTCGTTAGCAATAAAAATGTCTGAATGCCGTATGTTATATCGAATGAAGCGAAGCATCGCAATCCATTTTGTGAGTATTTTATCATTTCCTTTATTTATCCCGTTACTGTGCTCGTAAAAATAGGCTTCGTTTTGTTTTAATTGTAATCATCGATACGAATTTAAGGCAATTCATTTTATAGCGGCTTCAAACATAAAGATTAAACCAGAGGAATAAAGGCTCGCTCTCATTGAAACCGTAGCGCAGTATTTTTGAGAATTTAATATGATTTATTTTGCAAAGCCTTACTAAGAGTTAAACTAACCAAATACCAATGTCCTTGGCAATGAAGGAATCAAAACTAAACTAGACGTTTTCCTTGCATTAAGTTACAGATGTCGCATGTAACCGTACCGTGGGCTAACAAGGTAATCAAAAGATCATCTTTTAAGGAATTATAGTCCCATTCCCCACAAATCCGCCGGGCAACTTCATATCGGCGACGTATACAGAGACGGTCTCATTTAACTTTTAGAAAAAGATGTAAAATTTATTTAAACTGAGATTAATAGCGAGTAAGTTTAATCATACCCACAGTATGAAATGGCATTTATGTGATATTGATACGTTAGATAAGAGAAAGATCGCAGCTTGAAGTTCACTCGTAGGATTATGTTCACTCGCAGAATTAAATGTGCTTGGCACAATTTTCGCAATATAATTTATACCGCACTACGGATACTTTATTTAGCGCGCATCTTTATTCTTAAGATTTAACCGCCAATATTTCGATTTAATTTTTTATTTATGGCTGCATCTCATGGTACCAGGCACCATTGAAACCCATGGACATCTATAGTAATAAAATAATATGCATTCTTATAAATACAATCTTGATAATCTTGATATCTTTATGTATTAACTTAACCTTATTGATTCCACTGATTTCTGTATGAGAGTTTTAGACTTAATTAACATGTTAGATTAAATTTTGTTTTCAATATGAATAAGATTCTTTTTCAAAATTACGACTCATATCCTGATTGTCACTGAATTTATTTTTCCGATTGTTCTTTATAATAGCTTTAACTTTAAATTACTCAATTTAAATAGCGAGTATACGATGATTTCATCAAAATACACGACTAATACCTAAACCAGGAAAATTATAATTTTCCATACTTATGACTAAAAATTAAGTAACGCTAGCAGGAGAATTAATCTAAAAAGATACTGAAACCGCAGAGAACAAAAAGCTTAAAATACTGGACATTTGCCTTTTCAGACGGACTTAAGAGGGTTATACTCGTATTATATTATGTATGCCCAGTGCGGTGAAGTATTTTAACTTCATACAAAAAACTGAAGAACTTTATCCAAAATTATGTTATTTGGTTCTTAGGGATCATGACTCATGTGGCTCTGATTATTAATTTTAATGCATAAATTGTCCGCTTTCAGACTTTGTTTTAACTGACACGAATATTCTGTATGTATGTCGAAATTGTTCCTTAAAACTTTAAAATAATTATAGCACCGTTTCTAGTCCAAAACTACTAGCTAAACACCCAAAGCGTTCCAAAGTTCCCCTCATGAGGAAATACCTACTGAAGAATAGAATGCAATTTCTTGATATTTCTACACACGTACGCTCCAAGATTGCCATCGGTCTTTTTCAAAGGTTTATGAGTGATGACATATTATTATGTTACTTTTATGGTTCTTTGTAGGTTTTAGTGAGATATCTGATATCCTATGCTGATATCCTTGACGGCTTCTTCGCATTGTTTCTATTAAGACATGGCATTAGTTCGTGGTCTGACTGTTTAATGACTGAAACTGATATTCTGCTGTCATCGTAGTATTTCGAAAATTAATTGTTTGTTATGATTGTAGGTGTCGCTGGGATATTCCTCTTTGCGGTTAAAATAAGAATTTACGATTCATGGCTATCGTTTGTAAATATCTACTATACTGAGAAGTACTACGAATACTTTTACTAATTTAACGCACTTCTTTTATTTTTTAAATAAATATATTTATGTACCTACTTAAACCAGAATTATTTTATTTTGGTAAAAGTCATCTTTTTGTCACACAGACCTTTTAAATAGACGGTCATTCAGACAGTCGATTGATCTTGCAATATTGTAATTTGTAAAATGTATAGTGGCATATTATCTACCTATACTAATATTATAAAGAGATTTGATTGTTTGTTTGCATTGAATAGGCTCCGAAACTACAGAACCGATTTGAAAAATTCTTTCACTGTTGGGAAGCTACACTATCCCCGGATTACATAGGCTATATTATATTTTCATAAAAATTAGGGATTCATAATAAAACTTCCATAATGAAACCCAAGGTGTAAAAAAATAAGAAAATCGAAGCAAAGCGAGGGCGGTTACTCGTAGCAAATATAAGAACGATACTAAACTACAGATTCGATGAAGTTTAGTTCACGTTGTAGGTAAGCGTTATTTTCAACTTATCATCCCATCGCCCTCGGTGTCTCGTTAGAATGAGAGGTCGCGCTGGTCAAGTGCGGGCAGACTTAACATACCTTAAGAACGTTGGTATGAACAACTTTTAGGTATGCTAATGTATTCAAGTTACCTTATACTAAAAGTGAAGCAAATGAGTCATTGTTGGATGCCTTTTTACATTCCTTAACTATCCACGGCTGGTGATTGGTTTTTTGTATTTAATATGGAATAAGGCCAAAGTCCGTCCCGTAGGCCAAACGCGTCTTAGCACTATTCCAACAGAAGACTCCTTGATGTTTTGCAGAGGCGATTTCTAAAATAATCTGAGGTACGTTCGGGATTCATACTTGAATTCTGGGGATATTATGTCTTTACGTTTTCCGTATGTTATTTTGTGTGATATGAAGCCGTTATTTTCAAGGATTCGGCTGGCTATACCCACTACTATAGTTAACCAGTATTAAAACTAATAAAGAATCCTGCTAAAACTGGCCATAGTGGCCATAGTGGCTGACCATAGTGGCCATATCAGTTATCAGTTGGCCAAACTACAGGCTGGCCATAGTGGTCATATCAGTTATCAGTTGGCCAACATTTTCATATATAACAGGCGTGTTGTATTTCAATACAAAAATGTGGTAGCGTTGTTTTACAACAAAGAACTGATTTAGGACTTACCTACAGAAAATTGCACTTGAGCTCACTTTGAGAAATAGCAGCGTAGGCTGCGGTTATTTCGGGCAAGCTTTGCATGCCCATATTGGGTTGCAGTAACCTTCACAGTATAATGTAATAGGACTCTTTACTAAGAAAAAGGTATTATATCTTGAGGCACTCAAAGCTTAATGGCCTCAGTGAATAAATTACGTGATCAACCGAATTAAACCGTATTAAGCCATAATGGGGCGGCTTAGAATACTAACCCCAATCCCACGGCGGACGGGTGTCGTAAGAGGCGACTAAATCCAGTCCGCTGGTGGTAGGGCCCCTTGAGGGATTATATTGGTAATATTGATTTTAATTGTTAATTAATACCATTATTACTATTATTATTTCTCCATGGGGTTCGCCTGGATAGCTACCACCCTTGAGCATGAGTAAGCCCGTTGAGAGCCCGTTCTTTTTTTTCTCTCTCTTTCTTGGCTGTCATCTGTGATGCTTTTGGTGTTGCTGATGTCCATGGGCGACGATAGCACTTACTATCAGGTGGATCGTCAGCTCGTTTGCCGGCTATTTCCATAAAAAAAATAATCTAAATTTTACTAACAAAAAATAACCGACTTCAAAGTTTCAAAAACTACTTTTCAGATCTCGTTCAAATTTATGTGGGACCACATGACAAGCACCTGCTTTCGATTAAAAAAAGAATCACCGAAATCGGTTGGCGTGATATTGAGTTATTCGTCAATTTGTCGCGCACATCTTAACACAAATTTACGACTTATGTGGTTTTCTCATGGATGCCATTGACAGATCTCAATAAAATTTATGTGGGACTACATGACAGCCACCAGCTTTCGATTAAAAAAACAATCATCAAAATCGGTTCGCCCAGTCCAAAGTTCTGAGGTAACAAACATAAAAAAAAATTGAGAACCTCTTCCTTTTTTTGAAGTCGGTTAAAAACAATTTTGGACACGGAAAGGTCCATCTATCCTGATGACCGATGCTAACATAATTTTTAAGCTCTTTTCTTCGAATAGTAAAGTGAACAGTCGTTCTCAGTTACTATCATGAGCAGTTAAGGTGCGGTGTGATCTCAATATTCACAAAACTGGGTTTCTTTGGTGCTCGAGTACGAGGAAACCCAATGAAAATATCGCACGCAAAAAATACAGAGCATAGAAAAAGGTCTAAAGGAAAATGTTAACCAAATAGAATATTAAATAGTGGTTTAATATTTCCAATAAAAAATCGTAATTTGCTATACAAAAATAAACTTAATCGTCGACGTTCTCTGTATTTTCAGCGGTAACAACATATTTTTTTTTTGAGAATATAATACGTATATGGCTTTATTAAAACTTAAACCGGACAGATATTGAATTTAATGTGTATATTCTGAATTATCTAAGGAAAACCCTCAAATTAAATGTTTATTCGCAATCTAGTTACATTGTTAGCAAAAATATGCTCTGCAATTTTGAACCCTATTCAGCGTAACGTAAATGTAACATTAGATTAGCGCAGATATGTGGTTGTGTGAGTGAAATCAACGTTTTTAAATCGTAGTCATACCGCGCCTTAATACACGTACGAGTAAATGTTCTATATGGCATAAAACATCACAAACACTTGAATTATAAATAATAGAGATCAGTGTCCTGAAATGGAGCAGTTGTTGATGCTGTACTTAATTTTTTCCCCGAATTTATTGTGTCGTAAAACATAGCTCCTAATTTTTTCATTCATGTATCATAATTATATACTATAAGGAGGCCAAGAAAAATATTGTTTATCTTGGCACTATTCAAGTGTGGCGTGAAGATATTTTGAATGATTTTGATAAGATTATTATTAATGTATTCTGAAAATTAAAACATGCAGGACTATAGGAACTAGCAATATATTTTTGCAGGGTTATAAAATAAAAACTAGCAATAGCAAAATATTTAAAAGCTTTCTAGCACTAAAGGTCTCGGTGCTATGCCTCGGATAGACGGACGGGCAGACGGACATGATGAAACTATGAGGGTTCCGATTTTACTTCGGAACCCTAATAAAAAAATTGCGTTACTTAGTTTAATTTAAAAAATCGAAATTAATCCGGTGGTTGCGAGCTCGAACCATGAAAAGCGATTTGCAAAGAATATTACCTTTCAAATTATGAATGTAAGACTTTTTTCGAATCTACGCTATTCTTGAAGCAGCCAAGGGTACTTTAATTCGCCTTTCATCTTTGTTTATGTTGGCATCCGTGGCAAATCAGTTTTTCACTTCCTTGGATGTTTTAGTAGAAAACACACGGTTTGACCAAATAGATTCACTAATTGAAATTTGTTTAGAAAAGTATGTTGAACGACTTGTAATGTTGGTACTAATAGAATGGTCCATTTTAAGTTACTGGTTGGTAAACGTTTGAACGTTTACCACGTTAACCAGTGGTGACCCTTTGAAGGGTCACCACTGGTTATAATATATAATATAGTTATAATAAATAAATAAATAAATAAATAAATATTCCGAATTAAGCGATGAATTTGCTTCTTATGTAGCTGACGAATATTTGTTATCGAAACTAGTTAAAAACTTAACACAGATGGACGGCAGTGAAGAAGATTACAATAACTGCTACAAAACCGTATCATCTTGAATGGAATGGTCTGTCTGTATTTGCCCTGATCTTTGAGCAATTGCATGAGAAGTCGGTTTGGACTCAAAGATGGACCCCGTTATACCCAAACTGTGGTAGGTATTAGATTGAAACAATTGAAACATCAGATAGATTGTAAGAAAAGATAATTACGATACAAAAAAAATAAAATTAATAATACTAAATTAATTGATATGAATACAAGCGTACCAAAATCAAGACATGCAAAAAGTTAGCTTTCATTGTAAAAGACGTGTTCTTAGTGAGAATTCTGTAGTGATGGGTTCAAATTATTTGACCCGTGAGTTGTATCCGAATTTTGCTGCGTAATGCTTCGTCAGAGAGGCTGGATCATTGATCCGTGAGTAATTTAGCATATTGGTTTATTATCATACCAATATTTATATTACGTTAGTTATTTAACCCTTCATCATATGAGAAGAGACCCGACCTCAGCAGTGGGCCAGTTGTGGGTTACGAAGAGGGTGGATATTCCGTTTATTAAATCATTCGCTAGCTTTGCAAGTATTGCTTGTTTGTTGAGTTAATGAAAGCTTTTTATAGTATCAATATCAAACATAACTTAATTTCTGCTAGTTAAATAAACTGCATAACTAAATCACATACAACGACGGAATTAACTTTCTTATTGTCATCGCCGTTCGATTATATTTTGCCAAAAATCCGTGGCGGAGACTAATTGTCAACTAAAATTGTAGGCGATTTTTCTTCATTCTTTTCTAGACTAATAGCGACAGACCATTGAAAGTTCTTTAAGATAATAAATTCTTCCTCTCTTCTATCTTTTCTTTCTTGGCTGACAACGCTTCAGTAATACCTAAAGTATTATTGATGTCCATGAGAGACGATGACCTCTTGCCAACAGGTCAGGTAGCTCGTCCGTTCAATCGGCAATACACAAAAAATCAGTTTGTTGTGTTCCAACTGACAATGACACGCATAGGCCTGATAACCAACCGTCCATGACGTTGTAGATTTTATCAGATCAGTCTTTATCAAGTAGTTAGTGTGCCTCTTCGCTGCACTTGTACCTGTGTTATTCAACTACCTTGTCAGATCAATCCGCCCGATTCACTCCCAAGAACTATTTATCATTTTTTTTACGTCACTCGCCTTCGGTATTCGAATTTATATCTCGAACGCTTTTTGCTGTAAGTGTAACATGTTTCTGCAATTAACGCGATCGTGCGCTGTTTATTGTATGAGGTTGAATCCTATTTTTAGTTTTTAAACATAAGGCACGTCGCGATTTTCTGTAGGTGCCTACTTAGTTGTATCTCGTATATTGATTAAAAAGGTAGGCTTAATATAACTAATTTTATTAGGAGTATTTCGGTCTTTGATTACGTATTTTTTACCGACTTCAAAAAAAAGGAGGTATTCAATTCGACTGTATTATTATTATTATTTATGTTGGTTACCTCAGAACTTTCGATTAGGTGAACCGATTTTGATGATTCTTTTTTTAATCGAAAGCTGTTCCTTGTCATTTGATGAGATTTGACGAGTAGTTTTTAAGTTATTCCTAATTATGAAGTCGATTAATTTTTGTCAAGAATTATTAGATTTCAGGTTCATTATCATCAGGAATGGTTTATGGCACAATACTGTTAGTCAGTAGTTAGTAATTTGTGTAATGCAATGAGTTCTACTTTAACAGCGTGGTCGAATATTATCTAGACCTTCTCAGGTATAAGAAGAGACCCGTGCCCTCTAGTGGACCTTAGATGGGTTGTAGTCAGGTTCAAGATAACTAACTTAAATTAAATAAGTTAATGCTCAGCAATCCCACCTGATGGTAAGTGGAGATGTGGTCCAAGGTGGTGAGCTCATTAACTTAGTAAAAGCCTCTTTTCTCGAAGACAAAAAGTCAATTATAAAAATTCTTTAAAGCTCCTCATGACGTTCTCATCAAGCTACGTCTCGTTAATGTATGTGTAAAAGAAAAGACGCGCTTGTTTTTCGACATTTTCTTACTATGTAGTCAACATGTAGCTTATATTCTGCTCCATAAGTTATGTAATTATCACACGGTCTGATCTCTTTACTACGGAAAAGTATACGACAATCTTCCATGGCGGTAAAGACAAACGGGTAGACGTTACTTGATTATTAACTTGGTCATTAACTGATTTAGTGTCACCAGTACACTACGACCAAGGAGAGGAACATTAAACTTAGATATACATAAATACTTTACTGTAACGGCCCATATATTTAAGGTTAATATTTTTTCACCGCAATTCTACATAATTTGTCATAAATAATTGGTTGGTTGGTGTCATCAGATACAAACGTTGAAAGTTTAATGAACTACCACGCATATTAATAAAGACTATGGGAACATTATTTTGTGTGGGTCGTATTACTTCTTACCTTTTCAGTACCTAATAATAATTTATTGTGAAATCTGGAAGATGTGAGTATTTTATTCGTAAATTAATTTAAGTAAAATGCTATTTTTATGACGTTTCTTAATAAAACTATGAAAAAATAATTTTGTCATAGCTTTGAAAAATGTTTACCTACATTCATTTAACCTACCTAGGTTAAACCTACCTAACTAGCCTACCTAGATAACCTACCTAGGTACACTTCTTGAACTAGATTCAATTGAATGGAATTCATCTGTATTGTTGTTTATCCGGGTTTACGCTTTCATAAAGGAATTTTCAGTTGTGTTGTTTAAAATATAATTACTTTAGGTATTAGGTACCTACCCAATACTGACTTAAGATAAGTTACTACTACGCACGATAAGCAGATTCTTCGGAAATCAATACCTTAAATCCTGGTCCTATAGATGTACTAAGTCTTATCTATCGGAGTGTAAGAGGCTTTATTCAACGAAGCAGGAAATAGCGACCTCACCTGTTATAGGTCACTGAGCTGTAACACCCGGATTAATCCCGGTAGTAGTGCACCTTGGTAGCATTTTGGACCTGCCTGGTTATCTATCTCACTTCTAGAATGTTTGTAGAATAAATAAATAAACGCTAACACACTCATACCCCCGCAGTAGGTTATTACCTGTGTCGCGGGTGGCATGGACTACACATCACAACCATGCAATGATGTGAATACATCACAATCACACCCATGACTCGAGTACAAATATTTATCTGTCACATAAATATCAGCCCCGGCCGGAAATCGAACCCGGGACCCCTTGCTTCGCAGGTAAGGTCGCTACCAACTAGGCTACAGGTTGGTCAGAATGTATTTTACGTATTTCGGTAGCAGTATCGATGAGCCACTAGACAATTGTAACCTGTGATTCGTTGTATTGGACTGCAACGCATCAAGGCACTTGGTTCTACTAGAGCTACGATCATCTAAATTGCTGTCGCCTAAAAAAACTTCGAAAACCCCGAACATTTGCACGAAATATAGATTTTTCTCAGACACCTAAGCAAAATCCTATTATTCAGTTATGGCAAAGTTAAAATGGGCGGCAGGGGGTGCCAGCAGCAGTAGCTATAGAGTGGTAGGCCAGCTTATTTCATTAGGACGCCACGTTTAAAATGTAGCGAACTACGTCGATGAAGGGGCGCTGGCCACAAGAGAGGGGGCGCTGCAATCCGCTTCTGCTCGGGACGCAGAAAGTGGGTTACCTGACGGTTTTCCCTGATTTCCCCTAAACAAGGACCAATCCGGGGAAACCCGGACGGATGGCAGCAAATGTCCACGGCGATTTACCACCAGTTGGCGGTCTGCTCGTTTGACGGCTGTTGACATAAAAAAAGTAGTAATGCTTATGGTGATATCTTAACAACATTGAAATACAACCTTCCAATTTTTAAATTTATTATTTTTTTAAATAAAAAATAATGTCTTACAATACTTATATCCATAACCTTGATGGTGATTATAAAATAACTGTTTATAAAATAACTTGATAGTTTGCCGACATAGAATCATATTTCACTTAACATATCAGGTAATTAATGCACGACTATAAATCTCGATTGTCATCTGTTCTGCTGACGATATATGAATGAAGTCATTATGAAAATCGCTATTAATCGCAGTTTCCATACAGAGATGGGAGATAACATTTAAAAAAGCTGATTCTCGCTTGTATTACAACTGGTGAAGGTTTGATTAATTAAATGTTTTGCGGCGTATGTGTTCTTATCTAGAAAAATATCTTGTGTTATAAATAAAACCTCATAAAATGTCTCATAAAATGTCTAATATTCAAGTTACAAGGAAATACGAGGTTAATTTTAAGTTCCGATGATTTAAGCGTTAAGTTAAAATGAATAATGATTCGAGTATTGGCAATAGGTATGCGTATAGTCCATTTTGAGACGCGTCTTTTTGGTAAACAATTTTGGCATCTTTTTTTATTTTTATGTTTTTATTTTTAAGTAAATTAATAGATTTAAATAATAAATAGTAAACAATTAATAGAAATTAGTTTTAGTTAAATGACTATATATTTGTCTTTACGTTATTTTCATTTTATGTCTGCCATAAACGAGTGTAAATTACAAAGTACGATAAAATAAAAAGACAGTAGGTATAGAATTGTTTACAAAATAGGAGTCGCCTCAAAAATGGAGAAGGTATCGTAATAGTTATATTTTTAATTCATCAATTCATCCAAAGATTCATAATAGCTCCTTATAAATTTTCGCCATCTGATTTTTTTTTCTGTTTTACTTTTTAAAAGATAACATAAAAAGAGAATCGCCAATTAAGGGCTGTGATTAAGTGGCGTGAAATCGCTACCTGTCAATCAGTAGTTCTGAGGCAGTATGTTTGAGCATAAATTATAAATAACTCTATATCACATGTTTTACTAACAGCGATATGTGAAAATTATAGTAGTAACAGTGTTCTGAATCATCTTAAATTCATATTTAAAAAAACCCAACATTTTTATTTACTCATTAAGTAATACCTGAAAATAATTTACTCGGTATCAAAGTTATAATAGCATCTCGAATTTGGTAGAGCAAAGGAGGTAAAAAAAAACCTTTAAGTTGAATTAAGAACTGTATTTTTGGTCGCTTAACGTTAGCAGTGAGTGTAATGTATAAGATTGTTCAAATTTGCATTTTACTTAGCCCGGTTTGACAGGTGCATTCAAAAGAAATCTTTTATAAGACGTATTCAGATGCAGTCATTATTTTATTTTACTCTTTTACTAATAATTTTTCATACAATGTGTCTAGTGCATCCACGGCCGTAGCTAGGGGGGGGGGGGCATTGTGGGGCAATGCCATACCTTGAAATCACAATGCCCTAACTTAAAAATACCAAAAACTAAGATAAATTACTATAATTAAATTGTTTGTTCATAGTTTGAGATAAAAAAAATTGTAGGTATCCAAACTTTTCCAAACATACCACAGTTTGTGACATTCATTTCATTTTATAATAATTCTTTGTAACTTCCGCCCTACCTGTAACCAATGCTGCCCTACCTCAAATTCGACTCTAGCTACAGCCCTGAGTGCATCATTCTCAATTTGCCACAAGTCATTCGTCTTTGAA
This sequence comes from Thymelicus acteon, assembly GCA_951805285.1. Taxonomy (NCBI): domain Eukaryota; kingdom Metazoa; phylum Arthropoda; class Insecta; order Lepidoptera; family Hesperiidae; genus Thymelicus; species Thymelicus acteon. The sequence goes on along the minus strand of OX638229.1, from coordinate 9,460,608 downwards.
AGGCATTCGTGGGAGTACAATGTTATTTCTAAAGATAAATATGGTTTATTCAAATTTTTATTGTTGTTAATTTTGAATATCGTTTTATTACTAAATAAACTGATATTGGAGAAGGTATCGTGTATTTTGATGACTTCATTTTATTGATAGCAATATATTATTTGTACAAATAGCATAAATGCAAGTACGAGAGTTCTTTACAGTTTAGGATAGTCATTTTTTATAAATATACTGTTATTTTTTGGCCTGCAAATATACGAATTTTATATGTAAAAGTTTAAACTTTGTCATCAACTTTCAAGGAAAACCACTTACGGCCCAACTCAGAGTCACTAACGGTACTTAAATCGCTCCTTAGTAAAGAATCACCATACAAATTATGTAGTAAGAAGCGATTTAAGTAACCTTTAGTGACTCTGAGTTAGGGCGTCAATAACTTATATATTGTCGTAAACTTAGTTTTGTTTTATATTTTGTATTTAATTCGTAACAAGAGGATTGAATTTAGTCTCCCATAACCCACGAGATGTTGAAGAAAATATGTATTTATCAATAAATAAAGTTTTTTTTTAAATTGCATGTTCCATTCAATTGCTTTCATTTATAATTGGGAATCTTATCTAATTTTGTTAGTATATCTAACATAATAATATACACACTAGGATAGATAAGAAACAATATGAACACTAGGGTTCCATCGTGTATTCTGGGGGCTTAGACAAAGTAACATCGTTATGTACCGAAAAGATATCTAAGTTCGTCATCGTCTTTGAGATAACGATAACAATTTCCTAGCCAATGTACTACCATTGTCGCGATCGTTGTGACGAAATGTTTATTCGTTAAGAAAAAAAAATATTGACTATGGTAGCGAAAATTTAGCTGTCACTATGTCAAACAGTGTCAAATTTTGTTTGTTGATCCACAAACCGCGAAATTGAAAATTGCTTATTGTGGACAGTGAGTGTAGTGTTAGGGTTTGGAATTTACAATAAACTATTTGATTAATATTACGAACAAAGACGCCATTATTTTCGGAATCAACTTGACTTCACGGCGCCGGTGTCAGTCATCGCGCAATACTTGGCGGGTTTCGGGTTAAATGAAATATTACTGTGAGAAGTTCACAATCTTGACTCCATGGCACAAGCATTTGTCATCACATCAATGAATTAATACTGTGAGAAATTAAAACACCGGGATAAGGGTTGAGGTTCGTCGGTCGGCATTTAAGCGAGGGAGACTGCCCGAATGGGGCATAGCCGTTTTAGAGTTCCTTGGTTTTAGACTGCAAATCTGTGTGATAATTTTTAGTGATAAAACATGGATTCAAGAGTGCGGGCAAGTCCTGAACAATTGTCAACACTGCTTGAGTATATGGAAACGTAAGTAAATCCAAGTTATATTCATTAACTAACAATAAGATTTAATTCGTACAATTTGGTACCGGTATGTTAGTATCTAATGTAAACAATGACGCGATCAGAACACTTATATTGAATCTTTGTTTGTTTTTATTTTACAGTCATGGTGACTTGGCTAGGTCCCTTGGTGGAGCACAAGGTCGGATAAGGTCAGACCGATTATGGTCTGAACTTACGAACATTTAAAATTCTGTTGGTGGTGGTGTCAGTAAGACGACAGATAAGTGGAAAAAAGTAAGTACCTACCTAATGAATATTTTTGGAATGACTGACTGGATGGAACAGTGGCCAGCAATCCTGACTATGATTCTAAGGGTTTGATTCCCAACTTTGACAAACATATAATTATTTGTTCATGTGTTTGTAAGTGTCTGGACAAGAGGACACATACTTGCAGTTATGAAGGTTGGCTAGTAATTCCTTCAGCTATGATGATGATTTTGATGATTATTCTGTGACACCTATAGTAAAAGCTTTGCTTTTTTTGGGGTCAAATGGATGTATGTGGAGATGTCTCAGATATTATTTATTTAGCTTTAATGTAACTATTTAAAATCTTCCAAGTACTTAACAAATTTTTGATTTTTTAAATGTCATTTATACTTTATTTATACTTATGACTATATTCAATAAAGGTGTGGGCGGATTGGAAGACTAAAACCAAAAAAAAAGGGATTGGCCCTAAGGCAGCACACCAGAGGGACTGGAGGTGGGCCAGCAAGCCAGCAAACCTTGTTGGCTATTGATGAGAGAGTGCTGGCTATAATGGGGTTTTAGCAGTGGAAAGACAAGCCTCTGTAGAAGGGCTTGGATTTACTGTAAGTATTATACATCTTCAGGTTCCTGCTCAATAATGAGCTAATTTTATCTTGTAAGCATGTTTTATAAAATATTCAAGTTTCTATTAATAATAGTCAACAACACATTTAAAGTATAAATGTAATATACATATATGTATTATTACCTCAGTAGTAAATGTCAACTAAAGTTACTTAGTTATCATGAAGGCACCACTCCATTTTTAGTTTTAGAAAAATCAGTTTAATTAAAAATTATATATTCTTAGGCGAGACATGAACCAATAACATTTGGGCATATGGCTCACTGCTCTCCCATTTTTTCTAGTATTTTTCTATTAAAATTTATTTAAAAGCAAGATGCAAACTTAAATGAAAATGCAAACTTTAAAAAAAATCAGTTTAAATTTGTTTAAGTGATTATTAGTATTTTAATAAACTTACCATCGAATATTATATATTTTTCAGAAATCTCAATCTCCTGCACGAGATAATCCTCTCACTGTAGATGATAATGTATTTGGAAATTGTTAATGGTATGTCAATAGTCAATAGTCATTTATTCATATGGAAAATACACGTCATCACTATAAAAAGTAAAATATACGCAGTATATAAGTTGTAAAAAAAATATTATAATAATGGAAAATAATGTCAAGAATAAATAAGTGACAATGTCAAACTTAAAAACAAAAAATAATAATATAATAAATTCATAAGAACAGTCATAAAACTGCACAGTGTAAATTAATTATTAAAATCAATAATTAAACAATTGTTAGCTACATTATAAATTATTTGTTAGCTAAATCTAGTATGTAGTAGTAGTTTGTTAGTTAAATTTATGTCTTCCTTATAGTGAACTAATTACTTTATTGGAGTTATGTAAATTCAATTCTATAATTTTAATTAATGCCTACAATTCTCTAAAATTACCTTGATAACCCCCAGTGTTTCTATTTATATTACTAATTTGAGTAAAGAAAAAAAATTAAAGTAGATAATTATCCCTTTTTTAACATAGAACTCCAAATTGCTATAATAACACTCATTTTTTTTGTTGCAGAAACTTCACACCTGCCTTCACCACAACCTTCCACATCCCAGATGAGAGAGAGAACACCGCTACCCTGCCCGCTCATGGGCGCTCCCCGTTCGTCTTAGGGACGGCAGCCAGCGGCGCCTTCCCCGGCGGCCCCACCATCCCCACCAGCCTCGGCAGCGCCTGCCCCAGCGGCCCCAGCAGCGCCCAATACTCCGAGGCGGCGGCGGCCACCTGCTACTCCCCCCTTAATATTTATTATTTTATTCTGTTTTTAGTATTTATTGTTATAGCGGCAAAAGAAATACATAATCTGTGAAAAATTCAACTGACAGACAGACGGACAGTGGAGTGTTAGTAATAGGGTCCCGTTTTTACCCTATGGGTACGGAATCCTAAAAACATGTTGTAATAAGTACAAAGTGATTTCGTTAAAATATTTTAAATGTTGCCTAATTTTTACTGATCAATTTTAAGACTGTATGACTTAAGACTGTATAACTTTATAATTTAAGAGATTTATAACCAGAAGATCTAGCTTTCATGTTGGATTATGCCCAGCAATTGTTTTATACAGGCTAATTTATACATAGTATATTACCTGTCTAGTAGATAGAAATATGTATATTAGTATTAGTCTGGTAGATTATATAAGGTTATAATTTTATGGAGTTTATTGATTGTTAATTAAAAACATTATATTACTTAATGGTAATTTTATTTAAAATCTTTATTCAGTCTAGGCTGTTACAAGCACTTGTCATTGTGAATATCAAATAAGCTACGCCATCGGTTCACAAACCCTACTACGGTGGGAAACCTTGGAATGAAAAGAACCGGCAGAAACAAAACAAAAAGCTTTTATTTATTTATTGCACCAACAAAGTACACACTAATACATAAAAGGATATAAACAACGATACAAAATTCAGATAAAGTGTTAGCTCAATTATAGGCGCAAATAACATTCTCAAATAGTTGCGAACATTAAAATATTTTTAAAATAAATTAAAATTGTTATAAATTATATTAATGGGGGAATTAATGTTAAAAAAAAGAAAAGTCATTATACAATTATTTAAATTAATAGCATCAATACCTAATAATACCTAATACAATAATATCACTAAAATAGTACTAGTCAAAACGATATGTAAAATAATAACTAATAAATATAGAACAATTATAATTAAAGAAGTCAAATATTTTTTTATAATAATCAAAGTTCTCATAATCAAAGTCAAGAAATCAATAAATATTGGAATTAAAATAAAATAAAATTAAAATTATACTATCTAAAATTAAAATAACATTTCGTACCTATAATCTAATTATTCCACTATTGTTTGTGCTGCTAAATTCTTAAATTGTCTTATGGAGTTTGAGAAAATATCTAGCTGGGATGATCCTTGATCCTTTAACTTTCCTCTAGGCAGTTTCACCGGGTAATGTATTGTGGAGGAGATTGTAACTCCTCACCGCTCTATTTAATGGAGAATAATAACCTAGCTTTGAACTCGAAGGATTGGTTGTAAACGGAGGTTTCTTACTTCTCTGTGGCTTTCTGGGTACAGCAATTTTTACTCTAGATAGGAGAGTGTGTCAAAATTCCCATTTATTAGTTTATACAGAAACATGACGTTAAGTCCCCTGCGATTCCCCGCGATTTCGGAGTGATTTGAGTCGAAAATGTAGTAGGCGATCATTGTAGCTTGGAAGGTTCTTGGTTTTTTTCTCCCTGTCGTATTTCATACAGAGTCGTCAAATTGAAAAATGATCTCAAGGTAGTATAATTGAGATCATTTTCCATAATAATTAATAATAAATGTTTAAAATGTTAAAACTAAGGTAAGTAGGTATATCAGGTTTTCAAAGCAGTGAACAATTTTCAGTTACTTAAGAATATGTCTTTATATAATAATAATAACAATAAATTTTTATTTCAGGCCATTTAACCCATAAACTACCTAATTACAAAAAGAATTATCAACTTATATTAATAAAAAATGTTAGTAACAATTTAACTTATTCAATGTTACTATTCAAAACTATATTATTTATTCACCTACATTCTACTAACCAAGAGATTGCGCATAGCCCTCCCTCGGATTAATTCATTCTGGTTATCATTGGTGGAGGTGCTATGTTGTACAGAGTGGTCTTCACTACCTTCAAGACCTCTGGCTGGTATATCACTTGGAGGTGGTATTCTAGCATCTAATGCGATGTTGCACACAACATGCATTGGTGATGAAGTTCACGAAGCCCTTGCATATATGTCTCCACATGATTCGCAGACCATATGTGGGAGTCATGTGTTGCTCTATCAAATTTGGACTTGACATTTATTATTCTCATGTCATGATCACATATCTGAAAATAAAATAAAAATAAGTATAACAATATTATATGGTTTTCATAAAGAACCAAATTGACTTACTTAATTTTATTTTTATAGTTCTTTTAATATTCATATGATTAGAATTTGTCTAGCTGCTTACCATTTGAACATTTAAGGAATGATATCCTTTTCTATTAAAAAATATATGTTCTTCCTTATCTGGTCTTATGATTGCAACATGGGTACAATCAATGCACCCTATCACACCAGGCAAATTATATTTCCTTTGAAATCTGTAAATTATTTAACAACATAAGAACAAATACCAGTGAGTAACTAGGTAGTATGTAAGTACCTAGGACCTTTAGGAAAGTTTCGAATTATTATTTTAACCTATATAAAATATTATAACATACTTCTCTTTGATAAGGGATCTCTCTTGTGGTGTTTGTGGAAATACTATCTACCTGCTGACCATCCAATTATGAATAACAAGAAGGACGTTTACAACCTCCCTGATGCAACGACTTGTTGTCCTCTGCGTCAGCCCATGCCAACAATTTTTTGGTACGAGCCAGTAGTTAAAACGCATACAGCACCTGAAAATTACAATAATACATAAGTACCTCCTTACTTGGTTTGGTTACACCATAAAGTAGTACTGTGTGGTATTTATTACCTACAAATGTTTATACGAGGGACGAACGAAGATGCAACACTTCAGTAAGTAATTACGTAAAACAACCTACAACATAGTACAAGTAGGCACCTAGTTGCCTGCATTATTATAATGATTGTTAATTAATGTAAAATTCTTACCTTCATTTCCAGCGGAATTTCAGAGGAACTGTTTAATCTGGCATGACATTTTAGGTCATCACACAACTTCCTAAATGTGTGCAGCCCACAATAAACCTAATGAATGCATTTTACATAATTTGATATGTATTATTGCCTCTAGTCGAACTACAATCTACAGCATCCTAAACTTCGTTTTCGTTATCTTTTTTGACGTTCGTCATCGTATGATGGCGAACACTTAAAGTGCCGCTTGTCTACGCATTTAAGAGATAACGATCGGTAACAATTCGACAGTCTATGGTTTCGTTAGGAATTTTAACACTTGTCTACCAACTTGCGATAACGATGACGATTGACCACGTGATTTAGCGAAGCTTATGTCAATCCCATACATTTTATTCTTTTCTAACTTCGTTATCGTTTTCGTTATGTTACTTTGGCTAAGGCCCCTGTAGTCACACAAATCAACCCGATAGTTGATTTTTTGAATTGCAATCAGATTATTAATGAGTCAAACTCATTCTAATGCGTTGTAACACTTACCTGCAGTATTCTATTATTTTTGCTGGAACAATGATTTGCCGTATAATAACTGAACCATGTGTTAACACTATTTTAACTCATAACTATGATATAGGTAAATTTTATAAATAGAAAATAGAACACAATATATTAAATAAAATAGAATCAATTATAATTAAATAAACAAATTAAAGACATTCAATAAAACTTTTAATGAAGATACAAGTAAAGTAATACATATAATGGTGTAAATTTTCTACATTTCATACAAGTGCATATTATAGTCATTTAATATTAATAACCCCTCACTTATTAAGTACCTACTATGAATATATTTATTTATATTTCATGTTTCATTTTTTTTATATTTCAAATTTATTTATATTTCAAATTTCATGTAGGCATACTAATATTTATGTACTTTATTATTTAAACTAAGTATTTTAATATATTTTATATTACATATCTAAAATTAGTTAACATAATTATGTATATGTATTTTACATAAACTATAATATTATTATATTATAATAAATATATTATAAACAATAATATTCTATAGTGCATTATCCCAGATCATTGTACACCACATAGGGAAGAGGGGACTTTCCAAACACAAGTTTTATATACTTAAATGGAAAGGTCCCACGCATATGGTAATTAATGCAAACTCTGGAATAATAAACGATTTTTGATTTTTTTTTGATTAATTATTAATATTATCAACTTATGTGAGATTTTAAATCTGTAGCTCTATGTCATTTGTGACGTTCCGGAATTGTCTAGGCAATTGCAGGATATTTTAGTTGAACTTTGGTGAAGAATGCGTAACAAATTTTGAAAAATTATGCAAGACGTACGTTATAAGTACGCGAGGTAAGAAAAAATATATTATCTCACCACTTGACATTAAAAGGTGAACAAATAAAATATCGCAATCAATGTAATTTACTACATAGATTACTTAAATGTGCCCGTGTCTACATTTTCCCATCGCACATTGTGTGCCACGATCGGGGATCGAAGACCTTGCATTCAAAGTTGATCAGACCCGCTACATGTTTATTTATTAAACTGAGTATTATTTAAATAATTAGTAAAATATTCAAGCTGAGATGAGTCACCTCAAAAAAGTGTTCAAAGAATTATATTAAATGTTTGAAACAAAATGCTATGCATGATACCTTAATTCAATTTGGGACATTATCAAGCTCAAGATAAGGTGAATTAAAAGTTCTATGCATCAGTTAACCCGTCTTCTGACTCATGCCTATAATTCTTTAAAGGTGCACAATTAAACCATAAAGCTGCCCACCCGTATATGGGTTTCAAAACCTTAAAATAATTATTTTATGACATCATATTTTAATACCGAAGTGACTTAATTATGGATTTCGGCTTACAGATTGAAAATTTTGTTTAAAATAGTAAATTATTCGTGCTTTATTTATTTATTGTTAAACAAAATACTTATTATGCTTACAGTTTACACCAGAGCGAGCTAGAAGTCAAATACAATATTAAAATTGTAAAACAATAAACTGGTACATTCTTCTTGTTTGGCGATTATAAATATCACTATTTTGTTTATACGTGCTTATATTATTCCATATAAAAACTACTTTACTATAAATATACTGTATCTACTGATAAACTTGCTACATCTTCTTATTAATTCTGTTACTGGCATATAAAATATGTCAATATCAGGCTCATGAGCAGCTTCATAAGCAGTTTATGTCATATGAACTAGGTACACTGTGTAGGTAATTATACCGTGGAAAAGTAGCGACAAAAATGTTGTCAAATCTGATGTTATAGCCTTTAGGCAAGTACAGTCACAGAGCCGGTTTTCTACATCATCGGGGATTAGTCATATCCGTCCAGGTAAAACAGGGCAATGCCACCAAACCAAGGTCCAAGGTTTTTTCCCAAATTTTGCTTACGGTTTATTTCCTTCCTTAACTTGGAATTATCATTGTGTGTATTATAGTGGTACAGGAAATCTTAGTTTGGAGATACATAGGATATTTACACGGTCATAATATATTCACTGAATTACTTTTTATTCCAATATTTTTAGTATTTTTTATTCCATAAATATCGGTGCCGCGAAATGCGTCTACGATTTGAAAATGGAACAATTAAAGACGTGTTTCGGAAATCATCACAGGCGACGAAACGTGGATTTATCAATATGATCCGGAAAGTAATGTGCGGTTTACACGTATTAAGTAGTTAAGTAGTTAACTAAATTTTAACTAAATTTTAAGTAAATTAATACGTGTAAACGGACAATTTAGTAGTTTAGTAATTTAGTAGTTAAGTAATCAAGTAGATAAGTAATTTAGAAATTTTTCTATTTTCTGTTAAGTAGGCGGGCGGGGCTTATCACTTAACACGTTTGGACAGGCACATTTAAGTTAAAATTTAGTTAAAATTAAGTAAAATGCTTAAGTAGTTAAGTAGAATTGTATGAACTAAAGAGCTTTACTAAATTATTACGTGTGGACGGACACTAAAAATTATTCACTTAAAATTTAGTTAAAATTTACTTATCTACTTAACTACTTAATACGTGTAAACCGGACTTAAGAGACAGTAGTATGGGTCTTTTTAGAAGGAAAGTTGCCGACAAAATTGCAAAGACCTCGTAACGTTAGTAAAAAAATTGGTGGCTAGTTTTTTTTCTCGCAGCGGGCATGTGTCGACAACAGTGTTGGAAAATCATAGATCTGTTAACTCGGAATAGCACAGTAGCATTGCCGAAAGTTTTCCAAACTCTGCGAGAGAGGAGACCAAAGACTGGGCTTCGGGGAATCATGCTGCATCATGACAACGCTTCGTCACATACATACGTCCCTCAAAACAAAGGCGTTTCTTGAGGAATCCGGTATTGAAACCTTGCCCCATCCACCGTATAGTCTTGATTTAGCTTCCTGTGATTTCTTTTTGTTCCCGATAATCAAGGAAAAAATAAAAGGAATTTTTTTTCGAGTGCCGAAGAGGCCGTGGCCGCCTACGAAGTCGCAATTTCGGACCTGTCAGATCAAGACTTGCAAAAGTGTTTTAATAGTTGGTTTAGGCGAATGGAACTTTGCATAGAGAATGAAGGAGAGTATTTCGAAATGTAAAATAAATAATGTTAATATCTTGTATAGTTTTTTCTCGTATCATACCAGATGTCCTCCGAGTTTACTGGACGGAAATTGTTAAAATTTGGTATTTTTCAATTTGGGTATATTATATTTACAAGAGTGTAAAATGTACAATAATAAAAAAAAACAATAAAAAATATAAAGTTACTACTATTTACGGCTACTTTGGAGGTATTTTTCTAATAATTTTTCAAAACAATATTTATTATTATTTATTATTTATTTATTTACAAAAATGTAAATTGATATTGTATTGTACAAGGGGGATCGATGGGCCCCACAGCACAAACCCTAAAACGGGCACGTAAACGGTTGTATGTGAATACTTGAGTGAAAGATCAGCGACTTACCTGCGCGCTCCAGTTATACTACGTATGCTGAAGGAGTCACTCGTCTGTCTGTACTATCTAGATTTGGGGTCCCCAGGGGATGGAGACTAAAATACTACAATCACCAAAGGGAATTAAGTTAAGGGATAAAAGGATACATGTGTTCCATTGCGTGACCTCCGATTCAACGCACATAGTAAGCGGTAGGCAGCCAGTGTCGTCGCTGGAGCCGAGACTAGGGCTTCCACTAACAATAATAATCATAATAATTCTATCAAAAACTATATTATCAAATCCCGATATTTCACAACCCAAATTTTCCATACCTATTTTTCTTCTTGAGAGATTGTGCTCGACTTTCTTGTTTTCTTTCAAAAACACGAGTTCAACTGCCAGATAATTTTTATACCAATACACTTACCTATACCGAACAGATATAACGCAGTTGTATGTGTATAACATATTTAAAAAACAGAACAGCAATTCTACATCGTGTAACGTATGACTAAAATTCATCTCAAAAGACTAACATTTTACAACGAGCTATTTATATTCGTATCAGGTTGTCTGAGAGATAGAAACGCGAGTGTATTTCCCTTCTGGCTGTAGTCAGGGAGTTTTTAACATGGGTTACTAGTTGAACAATAAAATAGGCTTACGCGTCGATCTCTTTGAAGCATTTAAAGCCTTGGGCGGAACACGTGTGCTTACCCGTCGATATCCCTACACGATAGGTTTCACTTTACGAAGTGCAAATTGTAACATACTTCTTTTTTGAATCCGCCGTGACAGATCAATCCTCGGATCAGGGTTTGACTTTTTGTTTTAAAAGGATTCATTTCAATTGCACCAGCTTGTCATGGAATTAAAATTGAATTGTAAAATGGTGTCTTTTTCTGGTGTGTTTTAAACATGACATGTTACAATTAACTAAAAAGCTTTCACGGATTTTGGTAATATACGAAGGGCTAACAAATTAGTAAGAAAGCATTTAATGGATCACTTGACTAGATAATTCCACCAAAAGATATCTATAATATTGTTGATCCAAAAATCCCAGCAAAGACCTAGGTATCTGTTACATATCTAAATATCTTTCCCGGCCGGTAATAGAACACAAACCCATCGTTTTATAGGCAGGGTTACTATTACTAGGCTAAAGCGTACTCGAAGTTATCGTAACACAAGTTAATAGCTTATAAACTAAAGAAACGGTTTTATAAAGAACTAAAGAAAAAAAATTGTGACCGTGCTGTTATCCGCTAAGGAGTTCCCTCGTCTGGAGCCAACCCTAAAAGTATTATCAGGTCATGCTTATAAAAATGTATCGCCATCGGCACCATAGCAATATGCAAAATTTCAACTTCGTAGGATGAAAGGAAGTAGTTCTAATTCAGCTTGCAAGATTTGACCCAAACAAACAGGGCAACCTAAATAAAACCGTTTGAAAACGCCCCATGAATCACTAATAGGTACCCCTGAAACCTTAAGAGATAATTTTACAGATTTGATAACGACGAGTCTTCTTACTATTCCACTCCGCACAATTCACGTTCATCCAACTACTTCGATTGGATCGTGACAATTCTCCATGATCCAATTTTAACAATCCACGTACATACGAGACGTGGATCGAACTTGATGTATTTCTTCAAAAAAGGTGCAAACGAGCTCTCTGCTGCACTGTTGCACACGTGAGCTATTGATTCTGCCGCGATCATTGGACATTGGGAGTTCCATGCAAATTCCGTATGCTGTTACTTAGCAAACGACTCGTCATTTTCCGGCTGGGGGCTTTAGAGCCAGTCCTTTCTGCATTTTGCCCTTTGGCAGTACATCTTACTGTTACTGATGTACATGTTCAGTGACAATGACCACACCAGGTAGATTATCTGCTTATTTATCAGCTATTTACATAAAAAACTATCAAACTGCACTTATGGCAGAGAGTTCCACCAATTGTACTTTCACTTGGTGAGTTTTACAAACCCTCGTATTGATAACTATTGTCTCTAACCTGAGTTATCATCTGAGGTTGCATCAAGCATTTGTGGCCGGTAGTTGGATGGATGACAGATAGAGGCAAAATTCTTTGCAATGCTTCGGAGGAAACGTTAAGCCGGTTCCTGGTTTATCTTTAGGTGGTGAAGACTTCGACGAAACTTGGCGACTAACCTCTCCACCGATTTGTACTGGAGTACCGTGGTTGAGTATGCTTTAGGTCGCTCAATCATAAATAGATAATGCTGACATAAATATACCACCTAAGTAGTGGGGTAATAATGAACAGTGATGGCTCGTTTAACCGTTGTTTAGTTAATATAACATTGCAGCCAACGAGTAATCATCACAAAGTCGCGGTTTCACATAAGCACACATACTTATGTATTGTGCCCGACACACACACCACCGTGTAGATTACTAACCCGCCGTTCCACCACTGCGACTGCAATTAGTTCTTGCGTAAAAGAAAATCACTCCCTCTACGGCGTAGCGGAGAAATTGTATAAGCCTGGCTAGTTTCTGTGCTAATGAGGCTAATGTCACGGTTTTTTGTATTAATGAGGACAATGTTTCATATAAAATACGGTATTTTATGTGTTTATTTATCGTGATTCGTGTTTATATGTCAACAACCGCAATATCAGATACGGGTAGAGTGTTTTAAAATATTTTTCAAGTGCTACGGTATTTGAATGAAAATAAATTTAAGGCAAAATTATTAAATAGCTATAAACTTCGTATCAACAGTATATTTTATTGGTAGGTTATATGATTTTTCATAAATGTAAATTAAAAGTACGCTTACATCATACTGTGATTGCCTGTTACAGGTTATTTGGAGCTTGAAATAAGAACTCATAAACTTTTAACTATAACATAAATATTTATCTATGACTTTATACTAAATTACATACATATGTTATTAGCATTTCATAACTTCAATGAACAGATTACGTAAGAGCCTTCAACGTCTTTAACGAACTTTGACGTCGGTGTGAATCGTACGATGTTTGGAAGTGTTCAGGCGTTTATAAGTTCAAAGTTTAATCTTTTGCGGCTTATACTGAGAATGTAAGCAACTAATATAGAGTTACAATGTTACGTGTACTTATCATCATGAGTTTATATTTATAACATATTATGTTTTCGTCGAAAAAATAATGAAAACTTTTTGTTTTGTTTAAAGCAACAAAATGGAAACATTCTCTAGTATATTAATGAGCTCGTTAGCATAATCTTGGCAGAAGTTATGATGGGTTAAAATAGTAGACAGTGCGATTCATCTTAGCAGGGGTAACACAATGTTTCCTTTGATCACAAGGTACCATTCCATTATTTGCTACAAAAAATATATTATATTCCTAACAGATTTAAAAAGAGTAGGGAGTTCTGTATTCGTGCGTATGGTTGTACTTAAAATATTTAAATAATAGAGTACAAAAAAATAGAACGTACGATTAATATACTCTCAGAACACTCAAGCATAAGTACACAAGGTGTCACAAATACCATCTCTATCCGAGGCATTAGGATAATTTAGGCTTGTTTATTGAGCCCTCGAAACACTACATAGGATGCTATGTAGATCGCACCCTCCATTGTTTCGGGATGATAAATTAGCGAAGCTTACCTGTCGCGCTAGGATTAGGTACCCTCAGACTATCGTCGCCCCTCGCTTCGTTTGTACCTTTTTATTTGCATTTGATTATTTGATTAATTTATTTCTGAACAATGGACCGACCGTGTGTTCCACCCTAATTGAAGTTGCGACGTGTTGTGTTGTGATGTGTCGTGTTCTGTTTCTCCCACGTCAATGGATGTTCCATTTCTTTCAATGACAACTCTTTTGTGAATGAAAATAGGTTATTCTCTGGTTACGAATAATATAAGTCATTGACCTAAGTAGGCTCTGGTAATTTAATTATTTTGAGATACATTCATTTTTTTATGTTGTTTCGAATTATGTTAATTAAATTTGAATAATTTTTGCGGTGGTCAATTCGGCGTATCTATCAGTATTAAAAAATACCGATTTAAGTTACATTTAGAAAAATACACGTAAAAACTTTTCAAATATGTTATAACAAATTATTTTATTAACTTTCCTTATGAGTAATCATGATTTTATTTTAGTACGTTGAATAAGTTACGATGTTGAATGTTACAGTAAATATAAATTTCATCTCACCGTTAGGTTCTTAAAAGTATGATTTATATTGTTCTTCTTTAATGGCTCTTATACTTGCTGTTGATTAAAATTTTGTTGTCAAGCTGTTTGCAGAATTACTCAAAGAATTTTTAATCAGGCTTTTTGCGTTCAGACTGAACTGGCTGCATAACTTTGGTTTTATATATAGAGCATGCCTTTTTGCGGAAAACGTGGAAAAACCTTTATGAATAACTATATCTATCGGATACAACAAAATATATATCCGTCATACAAATGTCTGACATAAAAGGGATCTGAACTCGGAGTTTATTTCTCGGAAGTTAGCACTCTTGTAGGCAGTACGAACTGTGTAACATACTATACATTAATTGGGATATCAAACCATTGTTATATTTCAAATAACACAATAAAAAGAAGTAAACTGAAAGATCATAGGTAGATCGAATTTCTAAGGCTCTGCAACACGAAATCTAAAGAGCAAATGACAAATTCTGTTTTAATTGAAACTGGTTTTCGCGCTTTATTAACATAGTAACAGTAACATTCCTTTGTAGGTTTTGACCAAGGTAAATGTGAAGAAGAAAATGTTTTCGTTAAAATACAGCTTAAGAGGGAAGTATATGTTATTCACAATTTGACCATTACCAGATTTAACCAAACTTCTATAGAGCAAATGTAAATATAATTCTTTTACCTTAGTTTTGTGCCATTACAAATAACTTCATCATCATTTCAGACACTAAGGGCTTGTTTCACAATCTTCAAGTAAGTCCGAAGTAAGCTATTCGTTGGTTAAGTTGACTTTTCGTGTATGTAAAATGACACTTTAACGTCACTTTAACCGGCGAATAGCTTATTCAGGACTCTACTTGAAGATGGTGAAACAAGCCCTAACACTAAGTGTAAACAATTATGTCTTACTTATCACTATGTCGCGTCGAGGTTTTGTCGCAATGTGAATTATGACGTCGACGTCAGCTATCGTGACGATAAATCACAGCGCCCCGCAGACACTTTCAGCCGAGAGCCAAATATTATCGGTAACGACCTTCTTCAAAATCTTCGCGATATTTTTCAGGGCAAGACAAAGATGATTACGGTGTATAGATGTTTTAGTTGGTTTTTTAAACGAACCTTTGAAGTTCTCTGTACTAGAATTACCTGTGTCGCGAGTGGCATAATCAATCTCAAATGAGGTATCACAAACTCTCACGACACGCGAACAATATTGTCTGCACTGGACGGGGATTGAATCCGGAATCCCTCACTTCGTAAGGTTACAACCAACTAGGCTGGGAGGTCATCGTTACCGTAGGCATGTTATTAATTAAATATCAGTTTACTTCGCCACTTTCCCTGAATACAATGGGCTTTGCGAGTAACATTAGTTCTAACTCTGATGAATGATGATGATCCGTTTCAAGCACACGTGTTGGTGCTGGTATAGGTATTGTTAGTGTTAGTGGTTGATATATGCTTTTATTGTTTGCAGGTAAGTGCGTGATTCATTTGTGGGAGGGTCTACGCATATCTAGAGGTACGTTCACGGACATTTACAAAGTAGACAGCCAAAGTAAGCCTGTTCTTTATGCCTAAATACCTCATGAACTGAACTGCTGTAGATTTGCCTGTAACATGTTTTGTTTTGTAAGATGTAGTTTAGAAATTGCTTCAATTTTTTAAAACGCGCCAAAGTGATAAGATGCGGGTGTAAATGCACTTGAAGAAAATGTTATATGACTAATTCTATACTTTTAGATAAATATCAAATGTGAAAAGTAAAACGAATGAAGTGAAGTTTTTGAAACATTCAAGATTGCATGTTTACGAAAAAGTTATTTTTAGACCATTAAAATTGTAAACGACTTTTCCAGTATTAGTAGGTACATACTACAATTTAAATAAGGTTGATAGTTAAGAAAACTTGGAATATAAAAGTATTAGTTTTTATTAGATTAGAAACGTCATTGCATTTCTAATTGACTTTCTTTGATACATTGTTGTAAGCATGTTGATAGACTTAGTACTCACTAATAGGATAGACAATGTAATTGATTTGAAACTAAGATAGCAAAGGTTATTGTAAGTTGCATAACTGAAGTTAGACAAAGCAGGTAAATCCAATTTGGCACGAGAGGATGCATCTGTATGTCTCTAGTATCTTGAGTTCTACATAGATACAAGTGGCAAGGCTACCCGATACCATTCTTGGCGAAGCGACAATATTTTTCACCTAATTCGATAAGTTATTTCGTCGCTGGACCCATTTGCAAGTATCAATCGAATTACTTTTCGAATATGATAATTTTGGCTCAAATTCAAATTTATTTTAAAAGATGGGAGTAAAATGTGATGAAGTTTAGTAACTTTTTATCTTTCCACTAGAATAACCGCGTAACATTTTCTATGCATCTTTTCAGCTTAACCTATGAATATATTACTCGAGACACCACGCACGTCTCTGAAAAGCGAAAGTTCTTTCTTCAAATATCTTTTCCTTAATATCCTTTGTGTTAGAGAACATACAAGAATGCGCAGATTAAAAGCTATCGTAACAAAGCATAGAAAAACACCTTTTGTGCAAACTGTCGACATACACATAGAGCACGGATTAAAAGCTTTCTAGCAAGGCATAGAACGGAAGCTAGGCTCTTTAGCGCCCATTGTTGCAAGACGGATGGCAAATTAAAACCTTCGGTGGTACGACGGGGCTCCAGCAGCGGTGATTGAGTATGAAAAAGTACCCGAGACAGATTACAATCCGATCTCAGGAGCAGGAGCGCCATCCATCAATGTTTCGATGCTACCAGATAAGCAGTACGCCCAATGAC
Organism: Thymelicus acteon; assembly: GCA_951805285.1. Taxonomy (NCBI): domain Eukaryota; kingdom Metazoa; phylum Arthropoda; class Insecta; order Lepidoptera; family Hesperiidae; genus Thymelicus; species Thymelicus acteon. The sequence continues at coordinate 9,443,189 of OX638229.1, read as the reverse complement.
ACACCGATAAACGTATTTATATTTCTTGGTGTCACGATCGTGATATTATTTGGATGTCTTGGGCTATTCGTCAAAATTCCATTATTTTATTTCAGTAATATCGTGACACTCATGTTTCGCATCAAATGTTTCCTGGGATAATTAATTGTCTTGCTCCCACAGCCCTGTGTATTTAAGCCCATAAATATCATTTGCGGGCCGCGGTCTTGCAAAAGGGCAAATTAAATCATATAGCTGGCGTCTCAATTATTTGAAAAGCGCGGCACATCTACAGACGAAAAAAAGAATGGTGGCGCTGGTCCTTTGAAAAGCCCATCGGGGGCGCTCTCAAAGCTGTCACTCCCAGAAGTACACTCCACTAGCAGCGTAAATGCCGAGATTTGCGTTAACGGTTCGGTAGTTATAGAACGATGATTGTATACGATAAAGCGAAAATCAGTACCCAGTAAAGTTGCAATGTACACGGCTGGTGGCTGTGTAGCGTCAGGATCGCTGCGGGGTTGAGAAGAGGCGCCGCGGCGGCTGGCGCGACGCGCTTGCGTACAACATCTCTCCTTATTGGTCTACGGTGACGTCATCGGGGTGAACCCGTAGGTCTGAGTGTCACTAACAGTTACCCCGCAGCGGCCGGAAGGTTATCTCGCGACCGTGCCGTATGAAAATAAGCGGTCTAGTTGCTGTTCATGTTAGAGACAGTTCGTGATAAACACTGATGAGTATTGTGTGATAACACTAAGTGTATTTGGTAATCATACTTCATCATCGTTCTAGAAGCTTCGCTGGGATATTCAGGTAAGGTTACGTCTCTTGTTTACTGTTGTGATCGCGTCAACGTACGAAATGATGACGGTTCATACCGCTGCTACAGGCAGTTTTATGTTTTCTAGTATTTTGAAAATGTTTTTCTCTTTTTAAGCCGATGCAGACGTACTCTTGTGTAGATTTTAAAATGTTTCGTATTTTACGACGTCGATAACGAGGATCGTTAGTGAGTTTCGGTTTCAGCTTTTTCAAGTAAGTTCTGTTAAAAGAGTATATTCACTTTTAAAGTGAATGATACGTAAGAAAGTCAAGGGAAATCTGGTAATGTCGTGGTATTTCTGTGTCTATATCATAACCATTTTAAGAACCTTTCGGTGTTGTTTGTTTAGTGACAATATTTGTCTACTTATCGCTTTCTCGACCTTCTGAGATATTCATGATAAAATTTGCTAACTGGAGTGTTAAAAGACGAAGTTGTTTCGAATTTTCGTGTGCGCTTAATTTTTCTGTTTTATGTCGAAAACTGTTGGCTTTTTTAAAAGAACGAAGGAAATACTCTGTAAAAACTTGAAAGGATCATTCAAATTGCCACCTTTTTACGATAACATAATCCTACATCTTATGGAAATTTAAAACTATATTTCTTTTAGAGATTACAACTTATAAATAATTTCAATTCATTCTGTGACCAATTAAAATATTTATAAAGCTACCGTTTTGAATATCAAGATTGTACCTATTGTTATTGACAATGAGGTCATATTACAACATTAATGAACAAAGTATGACTGTCGCATTTAATTGAACTATCTGTTGTAAACTTAAGTCGTTCTCAATTTGAATCAATATTCAGATCACGCTTTAGATACCCTAGCAACACGTAACATGATACGTGTACGATTAATGTTCTTAGCGGGCTCGAACCCATTTCAAAACTAACTAACCATTACCAGCTCTCAACTCGAATTTGAATATTCAAAAGAACAAAACGTGCAATGAAAGTGTCGCAGAACATAAGTGTTTTGGTGGACCCGAGTCCAAATTAGAAGGGATAGGTAAGTCATTTGAATAAGCTAAGCGTTTCGAGGGGATGATGTGCTCGCGACTTAATTCGTTTGTCCATATAAATGCCAATTTGCTAATCTGCCTTTGTTTATTGAAGTGGGGATTATTTGTTATTGTGCTGATAATTATTACCAGGTATTTTCGATAATGTTTCGTTACGATTTGAAATAAGTTTTCAAAGCTTTAGGTATAATAAAAAAAATATGATAAGTCTTAAATGAAAACCAAGTTATAAAAGTAATTATATTTTTCTTATTAGAGCCGATATTTAATTCACAAAACGCGCCAAAGGCGAAGTAGAACTAATTGCAATTTGAGATAAAAATTGAACAAGATCTGTCATCAGAGAAAATGGCGCTCGCCAGAGCCATATTAAAACCAATGTGAAAAACTCATTTTACTTCGGCGCTGACTGATTTCAAAAAGATTTTGCGGGAAATATTTTTTACATTTTTTCAAGTATCCACATGGGTCACTAATTACTATGATTGCAACAATTTGCAGTATAAGTACTGCACCAAAAATACTTGAACTTCAATTCGGATTAGTGTAGGGGTTAGTGGCCAATGACATGGAAAGATAATGTAATATAAAGATGACGGCTGATAAAGAATAGAGAGAGAAGTGTGGAAGAGGAAAACATATTGCGCCGACCCCAAATAAAATTTGGAAATGGGCAGGATGATGATGATGATGATGATGATGTAGGGTTTAGTGGCCAACTCGAATGAGGTTCTTGAGTTCCTGAGCTCTACTTCTTGAGACTGCTGCTTGAGGTGATATTAATGATGGAGGTGTAGACATGAACCACCATGAACCAACCAGCTACAGTTGATCCATCTACACGTAAATTAGTCTTAGGATTTTGGAAATTGATTGGTGAAACCTGAGACGATTTGTTAACTTTTGTTAGTTATACCACAGAAGAAATAATAGTACTTATAAGTAGTTATACGTAATAATTGCTATAAGAACAGCCATGCTCGTTGATAATAGGTAAATTAGTAGTCGAATTGTAATCCAACATCTATAATAGCCGAAGGAAAAATTAAAATCAACAATATACCTTGTTGCCGGCCATAAAATTTCCGGCCACGAAGAAAACGGGGAACCCTATTGATTCCAAAACCCGATTTATACGAGTAAATAAGTATTTCTAAGTAGAAACAGCAAACAAAATTAGGCAACCTCGTTTATCAAACTTTGTTTATCAGCAGGTGCGTACGAAAAACTTTCTCCCGAAAACTAAAATATTGGCCCAATATATCAACCAGCAGAAGATACAAAGGCAATTACTGAATGACCACATGTGCGCAGCTGGTTGTCAATAATTGTGACTAATCACCGAAACAAAGCGACTAAGGAACCGGGATAAAGGGCTTTGGTCTGTCTACCAGTAATTGGCTAAGACTTGCAAGGATCCAGAGGAAATTACCGGCTGTAGCACTTACGTATGATGACGTACTTACTCGTAGATGCGGAGGTTTTTACTAATGAAATGAAATGAAATGAAATGAAATGAAATGAAATGAAATGAAATGAAATGAAATGAAATGAAATGAAATGAAATGAAATGAAATGAATTTTATTCGAAGTAGGTTTGTTACAAACACTTTTCGAAAGTCACTTAACGCCATCGCTTCAACAAATCCCTACCGTGAGTGGTCCCGGGAGAAGAAGCGGCAAGAAACTCCCGCGATAATTTTTTTCCTACTCACAGTTACAGACAGCACTTAATTCTACTTATTTCAAAATTTAATATAAAAAAAAACTCATGTCCAAGCAGTCTTGTCATTTAAATACTCATCAACTTTGTAATATGCTTTCTTCATGAGAATACCTTTTACATGAGTTTTTAATTTACAGTATGGCATTTCTGTTAATTCTAACGGGATTTTATTATAGATTTTTACACATCTACCCATGAACGAGCCACCAGTTTTGCTGAGTCTAAAACTAGGCACAATCAGTCTAGCTTTATTTCTTGTGTTAATATTGTGAACATCACTCTTTTTAAGAAAAGTATCGAAGTATTTTTTAACATACATAATATTGTCCAAAATGTATTGTGAAATAACAGTTAGTATATTTATTTCTTTAAACAATTCTCTAAGAGAGTCCCTAGGCCTGAGGTTGTAAATAGCGCGAACTGCTCTTTTCTGTAATACAAAGATTGACTCAATATCTGCAGCTGAGCCCCACAACAACAGACCGTAGGACATTACACTGTGAAAGTAGCTGTAATAAACTAATCTTGCTGTTTCTACATCAGTTAAGAGCCTTACTTTCTTAACAGCATAAGCAGCGGAACTGAGCCTCCCTGACAAGGCTTCAATATGAGGACCCCATTGTAGTCGAGAGTCTATGGTAATGCCGAGAAATGTTGTAGAATTTACTAGTTCTAGTACTTCCTTATTTAGGACAATTTGAACTGGAATATGTTTCACATTAGGTAAGGCAAATCTGACACATTTAGTTTTTTTCGCGTTTAACATCAAGTTATTACATGTAAACCAGTGTAATACTTGCGAAACAGTATTATTTACGTCGTCATAACATTTTTTCCTCCTATCTACTTTAAAAATTAAAGATGTATCGTCAGCAAACAATACCGTTTCACACATGTTCTTAGTGAAATAAGGAAGATCATTGATATATATTAAAAATAGCAGTGGTCCTAATATTGATCCTTGGGGCACACCCATGGTCATGTGCACTCCAGGTGACTCTATTCCATTAATAATTACTTTTTGTCTACGTTCAGATAAATAAGATTTTATAAGACTAACTGATTGTGTTGAGACACCATAATGCCTAAGTTTATTTATTAATATATTATGATCAACACAATCGAATGCCTTTGAGAGGTCACAGAATATACCGATAGCATCATGCTTATCCTCCCAAGCATTAAAAATGTGTTTAAGAAGTGCGATGCCTGCATCAGTGGTGTTTTTCCCTTTTGAAAAACCAAACTGATTAACATGAAATAATTTGTTTGTAGAAAAATGGGACAGAAGTTGGTTGTAGATAATTTTTTCGAAAATTTTACTGAGGGCTGGTAAGATGGATATTGGTCTAAAATTTGTAGGGTCGTTTTTATCTCCAGATTTAAAAACCGGTATTATTTTCCCATGTTTCATAAGATTGGGAAAAATACCATCTTCAACACATTTATTAAAAATAAAACTTAAATGGGGGGCAATTGAGTTGATTATTGATTTAACTACAACTGTAGAAAGACCCCAGATATCACTTGACTTTTTAATATTTATCGAATTGAAACTTTTTAAAATTTGATCACAAGTAACGGGTTTAAAGTTAAATGAGTTGGTACTTTTATCAACACATGATTCTAAGATGGTCATAGCTAGTTGAGGGCATGCGTTTAAGTTTTTTGTGATCACATGCGGTATCTTCGAGAAAAAATCCTCGAATACGGTGGCAATCGCACTATCCGAAGTGACATTTTCATTATTGATTTTTAGCGAAAAACTATGCTTATTTGATTTTATTTTGCCTGTTTCTTTATTAATAACATTCCAGGTTGCCTTAATTTTGTTTGAAGAATTCTTTATTTTATCAGCAATGTAGATAGATTTCGCTTTAGCACAAACTAACTTAAAAGTTTTAGAATACATTCTAACACGATTTAAAAATTCCGGATCTGTGGAAGTTGATTTTTCTTCGTATAATTCAAAAAGCTTTAATCTACTTTTATATATTCCTGGTGTGGCCCAGTCACTGAATTTTGTTTTGGTATTATCACACTCAATATTTTTTTGTTTGAAATTATTATTAAATTCATATTTTATTATATTAAAAACTGTCGAGTATGCTTTGTCAGGTGTGTCATCTGAGTTAATATTCAATGACGAGAGTTTATTCGCAATGTTTTTTTTAAATATATTAATTCTTCTTTGTGTGATTGGCCGGCAAATTATATTCTGTTTAGGAAGGTCATGATGGTACTCAATGGTGGCAAGTTGTCCGCTATGGTCTGAACTAATACAATTTAAGATTGACTTATTTATTATTGTACAATCACAAAAAATGTTATCTAAGCAAGTAGCCGATGATGGAGTTATTCTTGTAGGTTCCAAAAATACATAATCTAAATTAAAGGATTTAAATAAATTAATGAACCGTACTGAGCAAGAAGTTGTAACTAATATATCAATATTAAAGTCTCCACACACAACTACTTTTTTATTTTTTTTACATACAATTTTTAGAACATCCTCCATAGCGGATTCGAACAATGGGTAGCTGCCTGCAGGTGGTCTATATACACATACCACGACTACCTTTTCAAGTTCTATACAAGAAAGTTCTATATTTTGTTCAATAGAGAGGGATACTATGTCTTTACGTTCCTTAAAAATCAAACTGTTATGAATAATTATTAATGACCCTCCTCTTAGTATATTTTCCCTACAAAATGAACTGCCTATACTATAATTATCTATGGATAACATTAATTCATATTTTCTTAACCAGTGCTCTGTAACACAAACAATTTCAATATTCATTTCATGTAATAATAAATTTAATTCCAAGTCTTTGCCGGAAAAGCCTTGTATATTTTGGTGTATAATTTTTAAGCTAAGGTGCTTTTCCTTGGTCGGTATATTGCTAGAGATGTCCTCTGTTGTCTTACAGACTAATTTAAATTACTTGGAACGTATTCCAACGATACATGCTGAATGTCATTAGGTGACTGCTCAATAAAAGCAGAGTTACCAGCCAAATTCTTGGCTAAATTGTCAATAAAATATGATAGCGAAAATGCTATTTGTCTTTTATTAAACTTAGACAGATAGTAATTATCTTTAGTCATATAACTTCTAGCAATTAATTTATTAATGTCAATTATTTCTAAATATTTATTACTATGTAAAGACATAGTGTACATGGCTAAATTTATATTATACCTAATGTTATTTTCTTCTTGTGGCAAACACTCACTGTAAGGTAAAGTAAACATTACAATACTTTTTACTTTTAATGTGCACAATTTATTGTAATAATATATTAACATTTTTCTGTTTATTTTACCTCTATTTCCAACAAAAATAATTAAGTTTGTGTTACTATCGAATTTACTGTGGAGAATTTTTTCAAAAATATCATTTAACGATAACCCAGGAAAACAATGGTTAACACAGCTGAGCTCCGAATAAATGTTTGTTAATTGGCCAAAATTCCTTCCAATTTCATCACTAAATATAACATTTTTAATACAATCATTTTGCACAAAGGAATTATTGTTGTGTGCTAATTCTAAAGTCTTACATTGTTTTGAGATTAATGGCTCACACACTGGTGCGTCCTTGTATGTCAAAGGTTCTGTGGCACCTAGGCCGGATGCCACAGAATGTCTTCTGGAGATGGTCTCATTGTTTGCAGAGACATCAGACAAACATTTTAAAGCCAGTATGTATTCCCTAATCTCTTTTTTGGATCCTTCATAATTTTGTGTCATAATTTTTAAGGATTCTTGCAAACTACACAATTTACAATTTAGTGAGCTAATGTTTTCTTCATAAGTAATTCTATTTTCTTCAATAATGGATGATAATGTTTCTAATTTTTCAAGTAATTGCATCTTTTCTTTTATGCAATTGGTGTATTTAGCTTTACTTTTATTATGGTTTATTAGTTTCTTAGTTTTATTTATATACTTATTAATTTTAATATATTTTTTCAACTTATTCCTGCTGCATGTAACTGTGCTCCTGGCAACTGTACGGTAAGGGGAGTCCTCTCTTGTCAAGTCGATTGTTGCAATGGGATTAACAGCACATGAAGCAGAAACCAGATTGGGTGCACTAACTACCAACTCCTCGAACAGACTTTGGTTCTGGGAGGCTATTATTTGAGATTGACTGCTCTCTAATTGGCTAATGAGATTGTTAGCCTCGTGAAGCTGTTTTTCCAATGCAGCAATTTGCTTGAGGGCCTGCTCATACTCATCACTGCATTGGTCGAACCGGTCAACTATTGACTGAAGTCTGTCACATTCGTCGGAGGTTGTTAATAATTGCGTATGTAACTCTGATAATTGTTTCTTTAATGAATTATTTCTATCTAACACATCCAACAATTCCTTTTCATTGTCCTCCCTTTCGCAATGTAGTTGTTTAACTAGCTCCTTGGAAGCCTTCAATTCCTGCAAAACCAGTTGGAGTTGAGACTCCTCCTGGCGAGCTAAGGCCCTGCGAGTCGTCATTTTACCGAATAATATGAATAGTTATCACTGAATACAAATAAATTCAAGCCAAGAAGCTTTTTAACCAACTTTAGTAAGTCTGTCAGATGGACAGCTCACTTAACTTTACACTCAGCCTTAAGTAAGATAAAGCTGGCAAGTACCTATTTCAGACTGTTATTTATACTACAAAATACTTCTTTATCACTAGGATAAATGCAAAAACTTACATGAAAGGAGTTACAACGATCACACAATTCAAATTATTCACTGTCACTTCGTACCGGCTTTCTCACGGCCGGTTAAAATACGCAACTAAAGTTATTATTTTGCTTATACATTTACTATTTTACACTCAATATTAAATTTACTTAGTAATTTATTGAAAAGAGGCCCAAATATTAATAAATAACAAATTAAATAATTAAAATTTACGGGAGCTATCAAAATCAGCTGTTACCGTTAGTGTTGCCACACGAGAAAAAAAAAAAAAAAAAAAAAAAGAAAAAAAAACTACAACTGTAGGCGGAGAGAATAGTTTTTTGGTAACACATTAAGCTTCTTTTGTTGGAGTGAAGAAGTGTAAAGATTACCTTACCATTGGACGTGAATCTGTTATAACACGACAACCACTTTCAAGAAGAGTTATTATTTATTAACTACTAGCTGCCCGGACAGACTTCGTTCTGTCAAAAGTTTTTTGACTATAAATTGAGATGTAACTAAGCTATCATATCTTCCAAGTTAGATTAAACTGCACACGGTGTGCAAATTTGATTAAAATCGGTTAAGTAGTTTAGGAGTCCATCGCGGACAAACAACGTGACACGTAATTTATATATATTAAGATATCGGCGTACTCGTTGTATGTCGGCATTGTTGTCGGCGTATGTTCGTAATGACAGACAGACAGACAGACATGACGAATCCATAAGGGTTCCGTTTTTTGCCATTCGGCTACGGAACCCTAAAAATGCGACTAGGTATGTTGTCTGTAAAATAGCGAAATTTTTAAACCCTTTAAAAAACATACCGATTACGTTTCGGGTTGCTATTGCTGGGGACGTATTTACATTTTCCTTTTCACAACATAAAGTCTGAGATTATTACCCATACTTTAGGGCCTAATCAGACAGGGGGAATAAGGTGTGAAGAGACGATTTTGCAAGCACTTCACTGCTTTGATGACATGATTTGCTCAGTCTTGGTTTACTCCCCAGCTACTTAAAACGATAATACCACGTCAATTAATGTAACTAGTCTTTAGGACTCTTCGGCTTTGTTCTTTTGAGAGTGCATTGTAGTCTAAGTGCTAAAATGACTTTTAAGTGCCTAGTCTAAAAATGTTAAGATGCTGTCTTTAGGGTAAACGTGTTTTAGCTCAATGAGTCATTTTATAGACTGTAATTGCTTGTCTTGTTTTTACATAAATGTCTAGAAGTTGATTCTTTATAAACTATAGATACATAATTATAATAAAAGTGTAACTGATTGATATCTGTGCTTGAAATATATTTGACAAAAACTCTTATTAATACAATATATCCCATGACAATGATTTTTAGAATTTTTGCCTGTTCGTCTATGTATTTGCTAGCGTTTATCTCGAAACGGCTTAACCGATTTGGATGCGATATTCATTGGTTTATTGTTGTCATATTGTGTTTGTTTAAAATTAATAATAAAAATATTTATTAGAATCAAAAGAGGCTTACGAGGGTGGTTAGCACATGCATATTTTATTTTAAAGATAAGTGTAATTAGTTATGTGAATATAATATACCTTAAATTTACATCGTAAACATGACTTTAAGATTCTTTACGAAAGATACGAATGAATAAAGTGTGACCTAAATTTCTGAGCACGCTTTTTAGCTTTTAGTCAGCAAGTTTTCTCTGCGCCAAAATTAATCTGAATTTAAGCTAACTGGGCTGTGGAAATGGTAAACGACTGAATATAATACATACACAAAAAATTATAAAATTTGATTGAATCGCGTCAAAGGAACTCCGTTGGCACATAAAAAAGCGATTATGCTGAAATCCCCGTAGTAATCGCGTAAAAGAATTTAATCCGTAGATTGACTACATGAAGGATCGTTTTGCGATCGGTCGATCACGCGATAATCGTCCTTAATTTGATTGGCATGGGCAGCTGCCGACGTGAAAACTCTATTACTTGACGACTTGGTACGTTAAGGGCGCCAAGAAGTGCGTAATAAACTTGATAATATATACCTACACTTCTTACATAATACTGTATATGCTTATCGGTAATGATGATTGTGACTAATCTAAATCTCAGAAACAGAATGAAGGGTTTAATGAATAATAACGATTAATCCTTGTACAAAATACAGACGTTTTGGGTTACGGAATAATTTCATCTATACAATCTATACATCTATATAAATAAATAAAATTGGAATGTCTGTTTGTAATATTAAAATAACCGCTCTTTACTAAGTGCATTACAATTTTTGTCTATCTGTCTGTCTGTCTGTTTGTTCCGGCTAATCTCTGAAATGGCTGGAGCGATTTTGACGGGACTTTCACTGGCAGATAGCTGATGTAGCAAGGAGTAACTTAGGCTACTTTTATTTTAGAAAAAAAAATAGTTTGTTAGGCGATACGAAGTTCGCCGAGACAGCTAGTATCAATATAATTTTGAATTTTAGATTGAATATGAGATTACCGGTTATCTTATAATGACTGTTTTTGCAAGAGTAGATCCTTATACCATTTCTAAACTACTTTAATGACACCATATTTACCATACTCCATCACAAAAATACTCTAAACATTTCACAAACCAAATATGTACCAGTAAATAACTTAAAACTATTTACGTCATTTATGTACAGTTTTACATTCCGTTAATAAATAAATACATACATACAACTAGTAGAATGTAACTAAAATTTCTGTTTATATTAATGGATACTTAGTACCTACTCATAGTTAAATTAGGAGTGATGTAATTAATAGCCGCGTGCAGGAGTATTATAAACGATCTCAATTAATTATCGAATGCAGCGAAACAATGAGCATTGAGCATTGATCACATTACTGTTTCCCCTTTGAGGGCTACACGAGAAGCCACTTCTCTCCACTCACTGTCTGTTCCCATTAATCCACAAATAGAATACTTTTATTAGGGTGCAATTCTTTTTAATAATCTGACCTTTAGTACGACAGGATGCTTAGTTCTTAGTGACCTTACTAAATGAAGGGTCCCGGATTTTAGTAACCAGTTGTAAGTTTCTTTGTCTACCTAAAAACGTAGATTTTTAAAGATGCAATTGTGAAATTTTTAGGTGTTTTGATTCTAGTATTGACCATCTGATGGTCCGTCCGCTAAAATGTCTGTTTTCACATAAACAGGTAGGTTTTTGTGATACAGATAATTTTTGCCTAGATCTTGGTTGAAGAGGTTGACGTGAGAAACACGCACGGAAGGACCAACGGTTTTCTAGTTCCCTTTTCTTTAGTGGCCATAGAATCTACTTTAAATAATTTCGTAGCACTCATGGAATCAATTTTTCTGTAATACGCAGTGTCAAGGACGTTGGATGTTGCCATTTAAATAAACCGGTACTAAACGCTATAATTTACATCTTATGTTCAAGGGCAAAGCTCCTTTAATTATTCCCTTACCGACTCTAAGGTTACTAAAATTTTACTCACCAATTTTAACTCTTTAATCAAAAGCAGAAATATCTTTTAAAGGTTTACAGATATTCTTTAAACCCTTCTAAAAATAACTCAGTGAATGCAAACCTTAAAATTAATGAGGGAAGGATTATATTATGGACCGACCCCAAAATAAATTGGAATTAGTAAATCAATTCAAGTAAAGCCACGGAGTTATGGTCCATGTTGAAGTTGTTTGTATCCGGGAAATATGACTCGGTTCTTAGGGCCTCCTCAGTAAAATTATTGTTTCTGGGCATATATGTTAATGCAGTCTTTTTGATTGTAATATCTTAATCAACATGAGAAATCCATTTTTACCGTATAGGAATGAAATAAGGATGATTATGTCACAGTCCATAAAGTAATAGGACAGCGCAAATCGAGTGAAATACTATCTAGAATTTTCAATATTAGCCGAATAAATTAACCGTAAAGGCAAGAAAATAGAATTGTCACAAACTAGGGTACGTAGTCATGCCACGAACCAACTTCTACTAAAATTTTAATTGTAATAAATCACAAAATGCTTCATTTATTTTTAAAACTGATTTGGACGTCTTATGTGTAAGTTGTTCTTTTTGGAACTTAGTCGCTCAAAGCAAATAACTTTAACATTAAGGTAATGTAAATTGTTTTACGACAAAGTTCTATGAAAAATCAATCTTTATACCTATGAAGAGCGTGTGAGTGTGAAAAGTGAAGTATTTGGTATTGGTATTGGTGATGAGCTCCAAGTCGGGCCATTGTGCGTAAATATGAATGCTGGCTAGTTATCTAGCCAGCCTAGCTCCGTCTAGAAACGCAGGATCCTCCTGATGTCTCCACAGGCTTTGCGGAACGGCCTCGGGGTGACGAGGATTTCAGCCTGTTGGGTAGCTACGCCCACGAATTCCAGGATTACGTGAGGGGCTGTTTCGTTGGCCGACAGGCATGCCCTGCATAGGGAGCTGTCGGTCATACCTAGAACATATAAATGTTAGTTAAGTGGGCAGTGTCCAGTGATGTTACCTACAATTATGCAGGTCTTTCCTGTCAAGTGACAGTAACCGTCTGGTCAGTCGTGCATCAGGGCAGGGCACTGTTTCCCGATATTGTCTGCACGTACTGATTTGTGCCCATTGATCTGCATGTTGTTTTAATGTTTTTTGACGTAGCCAGGATCTCAGCTGGTTGAATGCTAGTACGTAAGTGAAGTAGTATAATGTTATAATTGCTGGGAGGTAGACCTTTCATAGAATTTTATTCTTATTTTTATTAATTCTTTGACCGTTGTTGCAACCTAACGAATAATATTAAGGTAGATACAGACCAGCTTTATAAGCACCTAAGTGTCTCCAAAAGTTTCTAGTCTATATTTTATAGTTTTAACTTTACAGCTATGTTCCGAGAGTATACGCTGTCAGCCGTAAACGGATGCTTTTCACATCATTAAACTTTAGCTGTTCGGGACTGATTTTGGTAACATTCGCCTGATATTCCGGCAAAACTTATCCTATATATAGCCCTGTATATATTTACCTTTACATATAATATACATTTCTTGCACTTGGTTATAATGTCACTTTTCCTTTGCTAAGTTATCTATTGAACAAAATGTTTTGCCACTTATGAATCGAATGAGATGCATTAGTGTTTTGAAAAGTTGTTGATAATAAAATACACTTGCAAGCATAAAACTGATAAAAATTTAAAATTTGAAGATGTAAACTGCTCTAAGTCATAGAGATTGTGATAAAAAATATTAAATCATAATAATTAAATTATGACGTAAAAATTACCCAACCAAAATAGGTAGGCTTTAAAACCTTGAAGTATTAAAAGTCCTGAACCAAATAAATACTATTAACAAAAATATCACTTCCAACATTAAAAGAGAAGAGAATGGGGTGAAGATTACGATTAATCATTTAACTTAATGAAAAGAGTGAATATATCAATCTTTTTTCAAGCCGAGCCACTGTGAGGGGCCGGGAATTAAGACTGAAAAATGAGCCGTCCATTATGAAAATTGTTATTTGTTTATAAAAAATGGGACCGTTTTGTAGTAAATTCTCTTAAATAAACGTTAACGGTGAGAACAAATAAGGTTATTTTTGGTCACAATTTTGTGTTAATTCAGTGTCTCAACGTTGCCGACATAAATCATGAATGTTGTGTTTTTTCCGTTTTTATGACTTGTTTAGCATCAGTTTCTTAGAACGGTTTATTTTTGTTAGTCCCAGATGTATCTTATGGGAATAAGGTTGACCTCGCCTATTCGTGATTGCTATCAACGCTTCAGGTTGTGTCAAAGTAAAATTAGTTATGTATTTAAATAAACAATATACTTATGTTTTAAATAGAAATTTATCATTAACATTTACTGAAATTATATATTTGAATTATTTATTTGAAAAAACAATGTTACTATTTAAATGTTCGAAACAATCTTAATAAAATAAAAATACGTGTTTTTCATGGCTATTCTATCAATAGAATTGCGAATCACGCTGTGAAGGTGTAGGTGTGGACAAAAAAAAATACGAATTACTTTTACTTCATCCTAAATCTATTCTCCTAAGTTCTCATCGCTACCCGTGACTTAATCCGAAGGCATCACCGTCTTAGCGAAGGCCAACTAAGCAGATTTATTTAATCAACAATCAGATAGTCGTTTTCGACAGAATGGTGCAAGATTTTTTCTCTGCTTTTTAATTTTTTCTTATGGTAACTATCATGAGCAAACGCTAAATAGAAAGAAGTAAATTCTAAACTACGTAAATCGTTTAGAAATTCATCGTCATGCAAATTACTGCTAAACATTTCCAATTTGGGGAGCGACGCAGGCGTTTGCTCCGAGCGATACACGATTGAAAAATTGTAGCGAGGCTTACGTAATTTCATGCAGCCTGTAGGCTCAGATATCGCGCCTCGGGGTGACGGGACTCCATCGGGGCGATGGGCCGACGTGGGGTGACACACCATGAATTACCTGGCCTTTAATCCCAATACCAGTCATCTGTTAAATCACATGCGTATAGAGTTATGGGGGAACATCTTTATTTTTACTAGCAATCTACGGGGATTTCGTTCTGACATATAATATTCCGGTCATCTTATTTATTAGTAGCATATAAATATGCTTCGGGAAACATGACCTGTAATTCAGAACCACACTGGAATGTAAATGACGTTAAAAAATCCATGTCAATGCGTGTATTAAACTGTTTTTTTATGTAGTGATTCAGATAGTTAAAAACCTTGTTTCTTGGTTTATTTATATAAAAAAATCAAGAGTGTAAGAGTAAAAACTAACAGAACATCACACATGTAAGCTAGTGAGCTTTCCAAAACCGCGTTAGGTGGAGTGTAGTTTAAACATTGCACGTTCAATTCATAAAATATTAATAGAAATGTGTTGCGCCCCTCCCGGACCGCTGGTAATAAGTATTTAGTTGTGGGGATGCTGGTTGGGGGCTGTAACCGATGGTGTTAGGCGTGTGACTCATAAGAATCTTGTAATTTTCGTTCCAGATTATTCTATTCGGATTTGGTATTGAGATGTGAACGTTACAAATCTATTCGCCCTTTACACTGCTATACTAATTGTATATTTTTCTCCATTCTTTGTCACATCAACGAACCAAACACTACGAAGAAGAATTAAAAAAATACTACTGAGAGCTTGTGATATGCTAGTCTGTGAAGGAAGTGAACATAGTAATAAATAAGTATTATCTAATTTCGAGAACGAAACACTGAAGCATAATAAATTATTTACTGTTATGTATTCAATAAGAAAAATTTATGAAACATACTAAATTTTTTGGCCTAAAATTTCAATCAGGTTCATTATCCGTTTGATGACGCTATAAACAAGACCTAAGATTTTGAGAAACCGTAATATTAAGTTTAGTTGATTTATGTTATAAGGTGTAGCCTATATTTATGACTAGCGGTGGGTGCGTCATTTTAATGTAACAAGTTTTGTAAAACTAAATCGTCCGTCCCGCGGTCGTGTAAATTATGTAACGAATTACATTCTAAGGTTTTCCCGGATTGTTGTAACATGGGGTTTTTCTAAAAGGGTTATATTGGGGTCGCACATATTCATAGGCGTTTATTACTCACTTAACACTAGATGGCTCGGCTGCTTTTTTATTATTCCGTACTATGTACTAATAATATGTATATTAGAGAGTGAAAATTACCATTATAAACTTCGGTTTAGACTTTAGTATAGACTTGTTAGTGCTGTTATTTGTTTCTTTCTTTTTCTTCTCTCCTTCTTGGTTGGCAACGCATCAGTGATGGCTTTGGTGTTACTGATGTCCATGGGCAACGACAGTCACTTACCATGAGGTGGATCGTCAGGTCGTTGGCAGGGTGTTTCCATAAAAATGTAAATACCTACAGACCATTTTTAGAGATAGCATGATATCTATCTATATGTCATTCTCATCAGAATAAAAGGAGAACCCCATCTTCCATAGAGACACCGGCCTAGATTAGACAAGAATGAAAATTGGTGGTCAATTAGATCATTGTAAAAGCTTTAATTTCTCCAATTTTCACGGCAGTTAGCAATGGCCAAGTAATGAAATCCTATAATTTCCACCTTAATTATAGGTTATGATTATGTCACACTCATGTCATATTAAGCGTGTTAATAGGCACTTACTATCACAAACCAAATACCTACTCTATTATTGACAGCATTAGGAATAATCATGATCATAAGACGCAAAAATTAAAGTTACATAAACGTACAAAGTTAAAAGATGCAAGATGAATGACAATGGTGTTATTTATAAATAATCAAACTGACAGTAACCAAAATGACATTAGATAGGGATTACACCAGAAATCTTTGTTGACAATCGATTCAAATGTCTCGAAATCGATGTCAAAATACTCGAAATGTCTTTTAATTAGCGTAACGATTTAATGGTAATTATAAATTATTACGTAGTTTAGCTATACAGTGAATAAGAAAACATGTATAAAAGGAATTAATATTGTACCCACAAATAATAATAATTAGTAAAATATATTATTAAGTTCCCTAAACAATCGATTTAATCGATTATAAAATCGTTTGTAATGAGGTAAATACTATAAAAACTTTTTTGTATTATTTTGTTCATTTGGCCGATGCAGATGAGGCTAAGATTTACATATGTTTATTTAGTAAATAAAACGAATTTTTTGGTATATAATTTACTCTTGTCTAGTCTTATGCCTTGCACAGATTACATATAATTCGTGGCCGAAAATCGGGTATCTCCTTTAGCGTAGTGGGACACGCCGGGTATCCACTAGTATAATATAAAATACAAAAATATGTTTGTACGGTTGACCTTTATATACTTTGAAACCATCCAACCGATATGCCCCAAATGGTTCCATTTGAAAGGCAATAATGCGAAGATGGTTTGCGACAACTAAAACAATGGATTAGGCACATTTTCGATTTTTCCATACAAATTTTTTTTGCGTAGTAGAGTGTCACCGCCGGGTATCCACTAGTATATTATATTAAAAAACAATCTTTTCATACGAGTACGTCTGCTATCTCGGTGTTTGACTTCGCGTCTAGCGGACGTTATTACAGGCATATGGACATTTCTCTCTATTTCCCAGGAGTGGAACTTCCCAGACAGTTAATTTTAAAAGGAAGATAAACATTATTTGGTTTGTTGGAAAAGTAGTTACAATAACGCGAATGGAAAGGATAGTAAGTAGTTTTTCACTTTTATATTTATTGTCAGTAAAAATTGTATTTTGAAATACATTCGTGAAGTTGACGTTTTTTTTTTCAGTCTTGTATGTTTTGAGTAAGTTATAAGCATAGGTTATAAGCCACTGAATGGTAAGTTATCCTTGTTGTCTAAAAATAGACATAAAAATAATACAATAGGTAGGTCACTTGTAACTTTTTATTATATTATTTTAAATTACTTTCATAATGGTGTTAGTACTGGCAGCATAATCAAACTGCACAATAAATGAACCCCTCAATGAAAACAGACAGTTTTGCCAATTTTAACCTGACAAGTACATTTTAGGTGCAGCAAATCATTAGCTGAATAGCGTCCAAATAGTTCTGTCAACCTTCGAAATACGGCATTACTCGTCGGGGTAATTGTGCTTGGACTGAATTGCGCTCCAGAGTAGAGGTAAAATGAGACTAGGCTAAATGATTCGTCGTAACGTCTATTGGTACAATTTAAGCGATTATTTATGAAAACAAGAAAGTTTCTTTGTGTTTTACTATTTTTGTTTATTTATTTATTTATTTATTTATTTATTTATTTATTTAAGATTACACATAATATACAAATTACATAATATTTGAGCGTGTCATATACACAGGACATATGTATTTCTTTCGTTTCCAGAATTAGAAGAATTCGCAGATTAGTATGACTTCATGTTAATGTATACAAACTATCAAATTCATCTATACTAATATATAAAGAGGAAAGATTTGATTTTTTGTTTGCATTGAATAGGCTCCGAAACTACTGAACCGATTTCAAAAACTCTTTCACTTAATTAATAAGACTCCAATAATGTAACCCAAGGTGTAAAAAAATAAGAAAACCGAAGCAAAGCGAGGGCGGTTACTCGTAAAGAAATAAAAATAGTGCTACTTAATTTTATTATATTATTTGAAAGATGTATCACAAATCGAATAGTTGCGTTTTACTTTTCGTCTTTTTACAGACTACGTATATTGCTCGCTTGTAGTTGGACTTATGCTTAAATGCAGAAAAAGTTTAGGGAAAACCCCTCACAGAAAGGGGGTTTTTATGGTAATAAAAGATATAATTTTATACTGAGATGTTTAAATTTTACCTGGAAATGTTACTCACATTTCCGCCAAAGGTCACAGGATTAAATGCTGAAAACTCATTTTTCACAAAGCTTTTAGAATTTAGTCTTCAACTGATTCAATATTGACGATGATATGATTTAATGATATTTGACCAATATCTGTTTAACTATGTATGTACATAATTATATACAAACTCGACGAACGTCTTATACTCGTACTGGTAGGTACGATGTACAAGTGACCACACAGCGGGGGTGACTATTGCGGTCACGTGCCACGGATCGAGTTGAGGCAACTATTTGAATATTTACGAACTTGCTAAGGACCTCTGGTTCTAGTTGCGCTTGTTAGGACGACTTGTCCTGTTTATATAGGGTGGCTTCGTTTTTGCAATCCAAACAAATTGCTTCGGTGCTGTCTTGTGTTTCCTGGATTCAAATTGTTAGTAGAACTGATGAGAATATTAAACATTATTATTAATTTCATCTTGGAATTGATAATAAAATGAAATTCTATTCTTACATTTTTCATTTGAATCAGATTTATGATTTAAAAACAAAATAATCATATATATATTTTTACTTTTTAAACTCAATTACTACGGGAACACTCCTTTAAATAAGTTTTTAGGCCATAGGTACCAATTTAAAAAAATAGATATATCGCGTTGCATTTTTTTTAATTTAGTAAAAAATATATATCGCTTCAAATGGGTGCGGTTGCCAACAGTCCAACATACCCATTGTAGATATACTTAGGTATACAATTAAGAAGCGCTTGCCAAAACATTATCTTTATATACTTTGAGATTAATAATCAAGGAGCAGAGGCTTCGAAATGTATTCTACATTCACATTACTGAGTTCTGGCAAACAAAGCAAATGGCTGGCTATGAATAATTTTATGTTACAGGGAAACAAGTTGCAGTATCAACAAAATTAAAACCTCAGATTCCTTAGAGTAGCTATATATTTATGTCATTCACTCAGCAAGTAAGATAGAGAAGTCTTTGAATATTATTATGATGACTTATTTAGAGACTGAATGACATGAAAGAAAGATTAAAATGAGACATGAATACTGAAATTACCAAATAACAAACTTTTCGAATAATATTATGGTGAATTTTCCGTGGCACTACTGGTAACAGTAGTAATAGTGCTATGGTTAATATTATGGAGAGTTGAGTAAGGAGAGCCATCTAATATGGAGGGAAAGTAGAAAAAGTGTCCAGCTGTCTACTGAAAATAGAGGTTCCATTACCTACCACAGTAGCGTTGGCGTCGGAAAAACTACGATGTGAACATAGCTGTTTTAGACGGAGTGAAGTTTGCTGATTTGGAAAAGGGAGATCTCTCGCCAGGCGAGGTGGTGTTGCCTGGGAGGCGGTAGAGCCCAGACTGATGTTGTCGGATCATTTGTATCTATATATACAACCGATGCACAAAACTTCAACAGCATGATTCAGGTTGGCGTGACATCACCGTCTGACGTGAGCGCGTCGTCGCCACACTGAGTTCAATAAAATTTATCACAGGCTACCGCAGCGCCACCCTTATTGGACGCGTTTTACGGACACTTTTTCATAACATAGATGGCTCTCCTTAGCTGTACACTCCATAGTTAATATTAGTACATGATTATCCGTACAATGTCAATGAACTAGCAATGCAACCGTGATATATCCAACAATCCTTATAATCTAACTCAAACTTGGAATTGTTTTGAGTTCTAGATAGATACATTTTTTTATTGAAAAATGTATTTAATTTATCAGTTTGCAATTTTCCATATATGTATATAAAATTTAGGAAAAAATTTAATAAGTGTGTATTAATTTAAATTACCTACATATAAAATGATTAATAATATTTTCCTCATTAGATAAACCATGGATAAAACAAAACGTTATCAAAGATGTTGCCAAGTTTCGAATGCAAAAATATGGTCATTAGAATAAATATTTGTAGAAATATTATTAATAGAACAAAATATTTGATTTATTTCCGGCGGCACACCTACATTTTTGAATAAACTTATCATAATTGGTGTTCCCCCAAATAAGCAACATTACATGGTTCGATCATTATACCATTTTATCGAGTATGAAATACATTAATTTGACTTTAATTTTCAGAGTGATGACGTTTGCGTTAGAATTAAATACAGCATAAAATATTGTTACTTCCTTCAGTGAAGGAACATCACAATGAAATCCAGCGCTTCTTAGATTTTGCCATAACGTTTTCAAAATGTGTACGACACCTTCCAAATCGCATTCGGTCAGCGTGATAGAGGTTCCATGATGGGAATCTTCTCGTTCAAGTATCTACTTGAACCCAGAAAGGAGGAAAGTTACTGATTCGATGTTTCTTTCTGTAAAAGTATTCGAACTTTAAACCTGCTAAAATTATTCACGATAATCTTTAGCTTAGGTCCGGAGTTCTTCATGGCAGCATCGTACTATCAAACAATAGAACTGTGGCTGGGGATTATTTTCTCGCAGACAAAATGGCAGCCAAATTAAAGTCTGAGCTCACATTATATCGTAGTCACAGATTTTTTGACGCAAGCCGCAATATAACATTAGCGTCAGGATCGCTCCAAAGCAATGGGAGATGGCTATTTTAATACGAACATTATGTAGTCAGAGGTAATCTGGTGCAGAGAGTGTTTATGAATAAAATATATCAATACGTGTGGCGAGCTGCAGCGTGCTGCGACCTCGGGCTTTGCCAACACGAGACGATGTACTCCGCGACTCCGCGTAGCCCCAACTGACACTGTTTTACTGAAATATAAATATCTGTACCAATTTATTGTTCAAAAAGTCACGTTTTTATCGTAAAATAGTAAACATAAAGCGGTTCGAAAAATAGTTAGTACGGGATTCTTCTTGACATATAGGTAGGTATATATTTTTAGGGTTCCGTAGTTAATTTTTTAACTGATTGAAATAAAACAAACGTTAAATGCGTTGCATTTTACTGATGTATTGTAACCCAAGATAACTACTGACAGAGTCAGTTCACCAGTTTATGAGATTAGCAGGAACAGACGCACAATCCACAAACCGACAAACAGAACAAAATTCTAAAAGTTCCTAAAAATATTGTTAAGGAATCTAGTGCATTAATGTAGATAGATGATAGATGCCCCTTTATCCTTCACTGTTGTGATAAACACATCAAATGCCATGGGGCACCAGTTTAGGATATTATTATTATTATTACTATTATTATTTTTGTTTCAATGTCTATTTTAATTTTAATTTAAATTTACTATTTATTATTATTGTTCTGTAAAATTTGATTATTTTGATTATTTTACTTTATTTTATGAATAGAGATTGTATGGATCATTGTTATCTGAAATAAAAATTAAATTATTATAATTATTATTATTAATAACCTGCCTCTAAACCTAAAGTAACAACTGGCAATACACAGCCCGCCCTATAGCAATTTGTAACGAAGCTAAGCGCCCCTGTCTCGACTGGATAAGGGCTCGGCTAACTCGTATGTAACATTATTATAGTAATACATTGAAAATAAGATGGGCCACCTCTCGTAAATGGTCAAATATTAAATATAACTCTCCAGGGTAGTAACTAATTTTAAAAGGTTATGAATAATGTAAATGGTCTAATAAGGAAAACGAAACTTATTTTGTCCGCAAAAGTATATATTTTTTATAGATTATTCCTAAATATATATAACATGGATACCGCAACATAAAATTGTCCTCGTTTGAATGAATGGCCCGTTTGAATGGATGGAAAAAGGTTGCAGAACTAAAAATTAACTCTTTACTTGCATATCAAATCAAATCAAAACAAAATCTTTATTCATGTAGTTATCACTGATACACTTATACACGTCATTTTTATAATCTACCAGCTTTTAGGACAGGTGGTTTGCCGTGGAGGAGAAGAAAATCTATTTTACTTTTATAACAATTCGTCAACGTTCTTAATTAATTTATCAATTGATCTAACATAGCAATAAATTATCTTTATAATTTTCCCTACTGCAACAAATTTTCATTGCCAAATTACAGCTTTATATGGTGAACGGTGGTCCATGGGCAACGGTGACCACAGCAGGTTGCCAGTCTGCTCGTCTGTGAGCTATTTACAAAAAAAGTGTCATAAGGCCTTATAATTTTGATTTATTTCAAATTTTATATGACGTTTTGGTTTGTGTTGACGAAAACAGCATCTAAATCCTTAGTTCCCAAAGTGGTGACAAAGCGCCTGTTGTATAATTTGTGTTTTCATGCATAAAACAGTAGATACATATTATTGCGATTGTAAAAACGCAGGCGTCGTGCTGAATCTCAACCAAGTTACGAAGGTGAATTAATGTATTTTGTGTTAGTGAAAAGAGGTTTTAACTGGGTGAAATTTCGGTTCTCAAGATATTATATAATATTGATGATTTTTTTTAAAACATTGCAACTCATATGGTTACAGTTAATGATGCCTGGGACGTCTGAACTATGTCTCTAGGCTGATTGCAAATTATTATTTCAATTAATAATAATTACTTGTTTTGTAGTAGTGAATTATTTTTAATATGGCCGAAGGCCGAAGTTTAATTTGACATCGTATGCAGTGCTAATAAGCTGCTGCCATTCGAGTGTAGAGTGGCTCATTCTGTGAAATGCAACACCAGCATCAGATTGATGGATAAAGATGATTCAAGAGCCAATTGACACGGGGCCACTGTTCCTCAATGAAACGTGAGTTCTTATTATGTTTCACCTACGATTGATTGTATGATAAGGTATTAGTGCTGGTATAAGATAATAAATGCAGATATTGTTACGTGCCAAGTACAAACATCATCAGCGTAGATTAAGAGCTTATTATGTTGTAATAATGTAATATGGTCTTAAAATTCAGTCAGATTTCAGAAATTATATTCGAAATCACAGCATAGATAGGTACACAGACGCATTTTAACCACACTTACTCCCTGTAAGTAGGGAACTAAACTGTCGTAGTTGTAGGGTTGAGAGCAAGTCTGCAGTTCATTTGCGAAAGTATTAAACACCTCGGATAAGGCAAGTGCAATGTCATTTACAAGGAAACTTAAATGTTCCTATGAAGGCTTGGTCATCGAGAGCTCAGACTTGGGTTAATGAGTTTCAGGCCGCGATCGTTACGATAAAATGGGTGAAGTTGTCCAAAGTCTCAGGCAGTTTTTGAGGAGCTGCTTGAGTCAGCAGCGTTGATTGAAAACAAAATGTTTAAAAACATTTCTATGAGTGGCTAGATTTAATTATTTAATAACGACAGTTTTTCTGACTACGTATAAATGACGGGGTATTTTAATTAGGTATTTCTTTGAATTTTAGGTTTTTTTTCGATTAAGTATCTAATAAAAAAAATCTATAATGAGAGAAAAAAGTACATCGACACATCTCGCCATCGAGATTTTGGTTTATTATACTACTTCTAGATTTAAATGACAAATGCATTTTTGACGAAAAAAAAAATCACAACATGTCGAGTCTCCAAGGGATAAAGGAACGAAAACGTGTTAATTTATTCGGGAGCTTGTACCAAAAGGGGGTGTTAGGGTGCTAGCATTAAAATTTGAGCCTCGTCAGGTGTTAAGTCCATAATTTCCCTGGGGGACAATCCTGGATCGCGTTTTAAGGGTTTTCCTGAATGGCAACACTAATTTCTGTAGGTTGGCATAGCATTTGAGATTTTATTTAAGTTTTTAAACATCGTGCTTTCTTGTCTTAGCTCTAAATCTTAAGATTCTATTTCTTCTATTCTTAAGGTTCTATTTACACAATTCACATAAAGTGTCGTTTTTCTTTAATTTTCTACGAGAACACTTGGTAGCGTTTTAAATGTTTTCGAAATGATATTCTTCAGTTTTTACTGTGCCGCTATTTTCGCAACAGCAATGCTCAATATTTGAGTGTTTGTACTTGCCATGGCCAAGAACATAATTATTATTCTTACAGCAATGAAATGTGATTATTTTTGTGACTGTCGGAGTTTTTGACCAAATTGTTATACTTTTTGATAATGAAGGACCAAGAACTATTTAGAGACCTTCGCAACACAACCCATAGGCTTCAGTGAAGGAAAACATCGTAAGGAAACCTGCAGACCTGATGTTTTGCCAAAGGAATGAAAGACGGGAAAATTACGATATTTAACTGTATATTTTTGTTCTTTTTCAGGTACTGATCTTGGTGTTTTAAAACATTTGGAATCGAAGGTGTGTATCTAATACCTTTAAACGAGTAATTCTTGTATATAATATAATCTCTCGGAAACGGCTTCAAAGATTTTCATGAAATTTAGTATGCAGGGGCTTCGGGGGCAATAAATCGATCTAGCTAGGATTCCTTTTTAGAAAATGTCGTTGTATCCGTGTTTTCAGGTTAAATGAAAAACTGCTACAATAGACTCTTACTGACATCTATTGGTGAGTAGCAACACTAAAGCTACTTCAGTAGATGGCGTTGTTAACACTAAGCCAGCGAGTGTTTGGTTTAAGATTAGACCAAGAAAATAAAATAACAAAACACCGAGCAACGCTCGGTCATTTAGGTACTGATGTATAATTTGTCATGATAAGTAACTGTCCCATTTACTCAGATTACTAATATAAATTAGGGTTAAGATGTTTGGCCTCAAGAGGGATGGTATCCCAAGACCAACTTTCAAATGCTTAAAAGTAATTTTAGGCTATTTATTTATCTATTAATCAAATAATATTTAACGCATTTTTTTTTTTAATTTAACGCATATTGTTACTTCAACAAAGAGTGGGTTTGCTGCCTTCTTGGCCGATAATGAGCCGGATGCCTTTGGTGCTACGGATGGTAGTTTGCAGGTTTGTCCGCTATTGACATGAAAGATACACTATAAAGTGAATTTAGCAAGTATTGAATCGAGATTTATTGCTCGCGGCCATTTATTAGGCGCTTTGCAGTCAGAAATGCAAAATCAGTCAGAATTGCAGTTTGAAATAATTCAATCGAACCTTGTTTGGAAAATATTTTTGCTTAAGTAATTTCTTGATTTCCTTTCTTGATCGGTTATTTTATTCGTACCTGTATTAGTGTATACCCACGTAATATAATCCATATCCATTGTACCTACGTAGGTACCTAATATAACCTGCAACAATAAATATAAACAACGTTCCTGTACCTTTAATATAAGTAAGTATTTTATACATAAAAGTTGGTATGTTTACCATTTTAATTTTCTGCTAAAATATGACTAGTTACGTTGAATGAAACTAAAAGTTACAAAGCTGTTAGAATTCCATTGTTTTGGAGTTTTTATGTGCGTAAAAGATGCAAACAATTTCATTCAAATTCAATGCCATGCCCCTATTTATTTTTGTGAAAAAATGCAATGTAGACTATGTCAAGCGCTCTCTTTATGTCTTGACTGTTTTTTCACCCGACTTATAACGTTTTATATAAATTACTTTCCTCTTGTTGTACACTACAACTTTGTAGTGTTGCGACCGACGGGGTTATTATTGAAGTTGGCTTGTGGCGGTTCGTACATTAGTTGGATGATATTTTGTTAAATTCAACGATATAATTCAGGTGCGACGCGTTTCCCGAATATAAATCGGCTAATTAATATTGGTATTATTTTACCTACAACAATGGCCACAATTTTGGTTCATTGGAATATTTAACTGATTTCGTTAATTTTTATTCAGTAAATGACGTAGGTGCCTTTTAAGTTAATAATATCACATGCAGGGCATCCGTCAAACCAAAAGAATAAAACTCAATAAAATCCGTTTATTTGATATCAATAATATTCTAATGTTACAACTGATAAGCGAATAAAAATTTACTTTGTGTGGTAGAAAAATAATTATAGGCAACCAATTAGGTAGATGCGAAAACTTTATGATTCGAATTAGGTTACGGAGCAAAATAAAACATTAAAAAAAATTTCTTTAGGCCGAGCATTGAAATAGACTTTTGATTTTGCTCATGTCTCTTCTAAGCACCACAATTACCATTTGCTTTTCCCTTGCCCTTCAAAGTAATAGGAGATTAGCGCCGTCAGTAAGGGAATAGGGGTAGAGTCCCTAACAACTCAATACCTACTCCTAATAAGAGATTGGCCAAAGGACCCCAAAGATTAGCTCATAATCATATTAGGTACTAGCTGACCTGACGAATTTCGTATCGCCTAAAATTTGTTTCTAAAATAAAAGTAGCCTAAATTACTCCTTGTTACATCAGCTATTTGCCAGTGAAAGTCTCGTCAAAATCGGTTCAGTTATTGCAGAGACTATACGGAACAAACAGACAGACAGAAAGACAGACAGACAAAAATTGTAAAAAACGTTGTTTTGGTAGATGTACCGTGTATACATCCAAATGTACTTGTAAAAAGCGGTTACTTTAATATTAGAAACAGACACTCCAATTTTATTTATTTGTATAGATATATAGGTAATACCGAAAGTAAAGCGAGACGATTTATTACTGACAATTATTTTGTTGCCTTAATTTATGGCAGCTAAGATATTTAACATATTCATTATTATAAAACTTTCAATAGCCTTTAAATGAACAATAAAAATTGCAGTTATTTACGTGGTATAACAATATTGATGTTCGAATATAGATTCCAAATTATATTATCTTGCCTTATCCGATCTAGGTTTCCACTCTACATGAACTTAATGCAACTCGTGGGTAACGTCTGCCAAGTAGTTTGCAAGACGTCAGGCAACTTAATTAGTAAATACATACAAAGTTAAAGTGTTCCTAAGTAACCGATGCTTGCAATTAATATTCACCTTATAATTTCTAAATTTTTTTAACATAGAACTGGTGAAATGGTATTCAATCAAAACTTTCACAAATAAACAATTAAAAACTACCTACTTAAGAAACAAAAAAGTTTCACTTACATGCTGGTTACATTGTTACAGTGCTCTAAAGTATGTTTTAAGTTTTAAAGGGTTCATTTTAACTAATTGATTTATAACTAGTAACTATAGTGTGCTAACCGGAATAATAAGTACTCTGTATCTTATTCCAGATGACGATCTACTTTTGTGCTAAAATTCATGAAATTCCGTGCAGTAATTTTGCGTGAAAGAGTAACCAGACATCCTCACCAACTATCACATTTATAATATTAGTTGGATAGTAGGTGGCTCACCATTTGTACCGTAATATTTTTATTGCGATCTATAAAGTATAATAAAACAAACAAAATAGGAAGTAGGACGTGTGTAGAATACTTTGGTGTACCTAGGATACCTAGGTAAATATTTTTTATTAGGAACTTGAAACGTAGCTTTTGTTGAAAATATTCGTTAAAAATGTTTTAAAATGCCGTTTCAAAGGCTTAATTTCAGTTCCGGTTTTGATTCATTACAGTTTACATGAGGGTTTGTGAAAAATATTATCACGAAATTTAATTAAAGTTTTGCATATTTCGTATATGGGATTTATGATTTTTTTTTAATCAAAGTAAAACATGCGAATGGTAACTTTTAACTTATATGTACATAAGTACTTTTGATTTTTTTCGTTTTCATTAATTTACAATCATAATTAATATAAATTAGGTAAAGCTTAATTTTGAAGTTTCTGCAATGCATTTTACCACCAACTAAATAATATCACAATTTTAACAGCGCTGTCTTAAAGTATTATAAGCTTGAAACTAACATCATTATCGTTCCAGCTTTTAGTTTGTGAAGCAAAAAGTATTAAATTTGTGTTAAAAGTGTTTTAGATATTCGGAAATTCATCAGATCTTTCGAAGGTCGGTTTGTTACGGGTTAGTCTGCGGTGGGCGGATATTTTAGTTTGAAATTGTTAACAGTACGAGTAATTTCAATCCGAGTCTGATATAGTTGTCAGTATGTACAACTTTATTACAAACACATTACACTGAAGAATTAGGTACTTGCTTCTGCTGAATTGATTGTGATTAAAATACACTTGATAGTTTGTAATATTTTTAGCAATAATATTTTTTCATGGAAATGCATAAATCGAAAACTTTTATATGATATAGGTTCACAAGATATTACAATCATTTTTACATCATAATAATTAAGAGATTTAAATATAATTATGTTTGATTGGTTTGTTTTAAAGGTTTTTTTTTTAAATTTATTTGAAGAGTAGAGCAAAGAGAGAGAGAAAATCATATTATGCATATACTTAATATACCAAATGTTTAATACATAATGTTTTTAATAAGCCCTTGCAAAGAAATCTATAAATAGGATCATACAAGTAACTTCATCGGTTATACAATCAACCTTGTAGAAATATGCTTTGAATCCATAGAAAACGCGTAGTTGCAAAAATAGGTAGAAAGTAAATAGATCTTGCTGCGTGTTATGTAGTTGTTATGTAAACTTATATAGACACCGTAAAACTATAAAATTGAAGCCTTATTTATTGATACAAAATAATTATAATAAGTAACCTTTCCATTCCTAGGTCTGCTGGAAGAGATTTCTGATAGAAATAAGCAGTACCTTTGTACAAAATTTCTTTTACTATGTGTTATGTACTCTATTTGTATACAAAAATTGTTAAATAAAATAAATAAATAAAATAAGTAACATGCTATGGATTGTAGCTTGTATTTTAGAGAAAGAACTTATGTCTAATTAGAGTCCTGGGATGGATATCTTATTCACGAACGGTAAAAAATATGAACACTACAAAAATACTGATATGTAATTATTTATTGTCACGATATTTAAATCATGATTTGGCACCTCAAAAGAATAGTTATTGATACTATAAATCGTCGATGACGGATGTACCAATGTTTCGTTTTTTGACGAAAACAGGGTTAATTCTATAGCTGAGACAGAACTTTGCTTTTTATTATAAAGCATTTCTTTTCCAATGGTACCTGTCGTTGCTGATTTCATCGATCAGTTATAGATAACCAGTTCCTTTTGGTAATCACAAATTCGCTAACATCAGTCATGACACCCCAAACCAAAGATAGTTTCTACTGATTTAAAACTAATTTGAACAGGATTCAACAGTTGTGTTGTTAATACTGGCTTCAGCACGGAACACAGCTCACATTATAGTGCGATAAAGCTACAGGATGATTTTAATACGTTCATATATCTCGTTAATAGGTTTTCCATAATGCGGCTCAGTTGATTCATTGGTTCGTGAAATCCAGTGACCCGCTTATACGAAGCGACATTATAAAACTTCGATTAATAACTTTCTTAGCCATCTCGTTCCATCTTACAATATTAAGAGAGAGCACCAAAACTATGTAGAACCTTATTAAAAATATTTCGTTGTATAAGTATTAAGTTTACCCTTTAAAATAAAAGGCAAATTCTGAACTTTTGTCTATCAAATTTTTCTGATAATGCCAGAACCTGTAGTTTAATAATGCAACCTGTACTCTTTTAAAGTTCCTTTTTTGAAGAACCCCATGTCAAGTCAGTTTATAGTAGAACGTGATATTAAAATGTATTAAAACTTAAACCAGATATAAATTTTCTGTCGCATTCTGCAGAAACCTTCAACACCAGTAAGACAGTTTGTTAAGAGGCGGTGTTAAGGATCATTGAGATTTAGATCGAGCAGTAAGGGTGCTAAGAGACTAACACTCGACGGTGCGTTCGAGAGGTTCAAACTACTTATTAATAATACGTTGAAAATCTTAGCTATAAACCTAAGAATAATATGAATCACTAAGAAAATAACCTAGCACCTAGTCTTATAGATCGTCGTACGTAGCCGGTGGGCCTGGTTTCCTGTGACACAGGTTTTTAAACCTAATATATGGACCAGCTTCCACAAATACTACAGTTTTATAACTTAGATTAGACTTTATGTAACACTGATTGTATCATGTATTTGTGGTGGAAATAAACGATTTATTATTATTATTATTATTATTATACCAGGTACGTAAAGTTTTAGGTTATAGTCTTTCAAATATTTAATCAGGGAAGACAAGAAAAAGCTTGCTAAATGTTATTACTTAGGTGCTAAATGTTATGGATTTTATTGTTTCGGAAAAAAACTCGATGTTATTTTGGCGACGAGTTTTTTTTTTATAATTGTTGACAAACGAGCGATTGCTCGTTGATAGCTACTTTAGGTGTTACCAACAGATATCAACGAGTAGGTATCGTACGTAAGAAATTTGCAACTTGAAATTTATTTTTTAACCGACGAAAAAAAAGGAGGAGGTTCTCAATTCGACGCGTATATATTTTTTTTAATGTATGATCACTCAGCAATCGGCACAGGGTGGTCCTATTTTGATCATTCTTTTCTTAATGGATAAGGTATATCTTGAAGTTGGTCCCATATTTTTTTTTAAATTTTATTCCCACCCTAAAGGTACGAAAATAGGGGATGATTTATATTTCACCTACTACATTTTTACCTGGTAACTGAATATATCATCAATAACTTAATAATTTTCATAGCAACTAAAAATTAAAAAATAATAATTTTTGACAAAAAATAAAACCAACGAAAAAAAATTTAAAAGCGAAAAATAAAATAAACCATTTAGTATTATAAATTAAGATCCTAAATTAACTGAAAATAAAATAATTTTGAGGCGGTGCCAAACCAATGAAAAAACAAACGGTGAAAAGATGTGCGCCGCGCTGCTGCTGCCGTGTGCATCGCATGCCACTGTCCTTATAAAATGAACTTTATGTAATTAATTTTGTTTGTTTGTTTGGCACGGTCTCAAAATTATTTATTTTCAGTTAATTAAGGATCTTAATTTATAATACTACTTAAATGGTTTATTTTATTTTTCGCTTTTAAGTTTTTTTCGTTGGTTTTATTTTTTGTCAAAAAATAATTATAATTTTGTAAAGGTGATACAAAAAAGGATCTCTATAACATTAGAAAGTACAAGTATGATACGTTTCATAACGAAACAAAGGAAAAACGAAACAAAGTTCACCACTTTTGCCACGAAGGCCACACCACTCAATTTTAATTGAGGCTGGTACAAATGTCCATTTATGTTTGCAGATTGTAGTATATTATGTTATGTTATATTATTGTTCCCTGCCAAACACGTTGGAAAACAACCGATTTAGAATAGTCTATAGGTAAATTCTAGCTTTTGTAAGCGGAAATGACATCTTAAACCGAAGGAACCAATTCCTAAAAAATACCACCTTACCTATTGCTTTCTACGCCACTTAGGTACGAAAACAAAGGGGATTTTCTTCGTTACTATAAGCTCGTGAAGTTTTCCCTACCAAATGTCACTGTCACAAAGGTCGTGCTGTGATTGGCTTGGAGTGGCATATGTCACAGTGACGAATAGGCGCGCGTTTTAATTTGAAATTGGAAGTTCTTGGGACGATCCCTTTTTGGATGAAATGATTTTTTTTATCGATTAGAAAAATAGTTTACTGGTGATTTATTCTTTACACAGATAACAACAAAGTTTTTTTATTTATGTGTGTTGGACTTAAATGACATATTTTTGATGGCTTGTAAGTTCATAAAATGGAAGGCGCTTGATTAAGTACAGTTCTTGGTAATATTTAATTTATTTTGTTCAAATTAATATGGGGATGACTTTTCGGTAGCGACCTTATTAAATAAAGAAATTAGGCTAATTTTAGTAAGCAAGATCTATCCAAAATTAAACAACGTCTGTGTTAGAGATAGATATGCGCAAATTGAATTGTCAACATATTGATATAAGAAACACAATTTATACATATAACATTTTAAAGAATAACTTTTTATTAAAAGTAATATTATAGTTATATTTTATTTGAAAAATCCAAACATTTATTATAAAAAAGCTCTAGTTCGTTTTAGAAGTTTCTATTCTTAGAAACTCTTTCTAAAAACTTATTCATATTTTATCAGAACGTATGTAGTTGCTGTTTCTCTTTGTCCGAAAGTTGTTTGGATTCCAACATTTTCAACGACGAAAACATAGAAGTGTAAATTTATGACGATTCCTCTAAGTTATTTAACTTTAGTTGTTTGTCTTGGCCAAAGACACGACTTTGCATAGATGCCAAATAATTCAGTTTCACGATGACGTCATCTCATTTTACGGCTTTTGAGTCTCACTTTGTTAATTAGGGATTGAAATATAATTTAGTAATGCCTAGTGAAACCGTACTCAAAGGCGTTTTAAACTAATACGGGATGCGAGTATCGAGGGATATAATTTTCCGACATCTTATAAATAAGATACAAGTACAATATACCAATTTGAGTAGTAGTAAGTTACTTAATTAACTTTACGATAAAGTGTAAAATTTGCAAATATATCTTTGATTGTCATTAATATGTTGTAGTAATGATAATTTCCGTTTACGAAATATAAATTATAATATTTTGTCATCTAGTTGTCTTAATATGACTTTAATTACTTTTTGTCTCAGTTTCTTAATTACGGGCTGATGTGTTTCACTGCTGACACGTAGCCTATCCACCTGGAAGGAAAAAGCCTTTTGCCTTTGGCTCAAAAGGCAATTAAAAACAATATTATAACATTTATTATATTTCAATGTGCGCAACAGCAGTAATACAATGAAAAACCGCCAATTATCAAGAACATAATAGGCTTATGGCTTTAGCAACGATAAACAATTGGCATGAGAATGTTATTACTTAAATGTACTACAATGTATTCTGTGCTTAAACACATTTTAACTATATGCTTGATATTAAGACTGTGACTTTACAATGATCCCATTAATTATCAGTATATGTATATTTGACTCAAATTCAAGCAGTCAATGTTAAGTACATCTCTATCAATAATAGTTTGCGTAAGGGTTGAGATACACGCGCTTGTACTAAGCAGGCTAAATAGCCTGAACATTTTTAAACATTAATGAATGCGTGCTTATTTAAGCACGCATTCATTAATGTTTAAAATTTAAACTTTAAATACATACACACTTAGAGCTCATCTCCTTCGGCAGCTCATTACATTGTACATGCCTGTATGCCTGTGTGCTACAAATAACCATGTATGTATATTTCAGACCTAACATCAAATTAGTACTTTCTTTGTGAAAGAAAGTACCTTTACAAGCTAATAGTATGATAGACTGAGACTGGATAAAAAGAAAGCAGACTCTTGTGAAGATAGCAATGAAATGGTAGAGCTGCCGGCAAATTATATTACTTTTGCCAAACGGTTCATGCTTTGTTCAGATTTGTGTTAGGCTAAAGGGAACTATTTGCATTAAGTTATTACTTTTAGGGCATGTTTCACCATCTTAAAGTAGAGTCCTGAATAAGCTATTCGCCGGTTAAAGTGACGTTAAAGTGTCATTTTACATACACGAAATGTCAACTTAACCAACGAATAGCTTACTTCGGACTTACTTGAAGATTGTGAAACAAGCCCTTATACTTCTATGTCTGTAAGTGAAATATGCTTATATGAATTGGATAGCTGAATACGTATTTGAATAGTATATTTTATTTAAATTGGATAAATAGATGTTATAGGTAAAACTGATTCAAAAGGATGATTGGGGACGTATTTTAGTTATAACTTTTTGTTAATAAACAAATCCTGAGCTACACGTATCGTTGGAAAAACGTATATATTGCGCACATGGGACATACACTGACATGACACATATATCCACGACCCGATAAAAAATCTAATCTGAGAACAGACATACATTTATATGTCTGCCATGACAGCAGCGGGAATCGAACCCAGACCACGTCTCTTTACCGCAGGGCCAACACATGGAATACATGGCCGTTTGTTTGGCTGTAACTATTCTAGAATAAATTAAGTTTGACTGCATATTCTTCATTCTGATAAACTTTATAACATTCCTTCTTTATAACTTTCATTTATTGTATGGTATCGCAATTTGAACACAATATATATCTTGTTGAAGTATAAAATAGACGACAATGATTAATAAACAATAGCTGGTGTCGTTTCTTAGGCAAGTAGTTTGGTATTCAAGTTCAGAGATCGAGTCTGTGACAAGCCTGTAGAATTTCAATAAAGACCATCCAAGAAATATCGCTAGGGCGCCCGGGCGCCCGGGCGGTCCGCTTCCATCGTACAGTGATTCTCAAACTGATGCACTACACTATAACTGCTTGATATTTTCTAATCATAACTTTTTTTACAGTTTTTTAAGGTTAAATTTCAATTTTAAGTTATGTAGTTAGTTTTAATAAACAAATTGTAATCACATGACTTACTCTTGAGCTCTTATAGAATTGTATCGTATGTTATTTTTTGCTTTTTACTTAGTAGTACTGATAAAACCTTTTTTAAACGATTTAAAAACTCAATTCGGTTGTATTTTTTTAATTTTTGTTAGCTCAGAACTAGCATTATAAAAACCAATTTGGATAATTATTTTTTATTTGAAAGAGGATACTTTTTTACTTTTCAAATCGGTCTCATAATATCTAAATTCAGTTCTTATGGTTTATCCATGAGAATTTGAAGGAACCTCTTAAATATAATAGATATAATTATGGCGATTATAATCGTAAAAGAGAAAGTCTTTTACATAAAGTTATATCTTTTTTTGAAGTTGGTTATTTTTTTAAGTTCTTGAACTATCATTATATTACGTCAGAATCCAAACGAGGTAAACGGACGTGCAGACGACCACTTAAATAATCCATGACCACTGCAGCCTATGGATATTCAAACCAAAAGTTATCGGCGCAATGTTGGCTGGGAAGTAATTTTTATTTATTAATTATTGGTTCTCCGATATCGCAAACCCATTGCGTTAATAATATTTCATGGTTAATTTTAAAGGGATGATAAGACCAGGTAGGCAGGCAGTCTTTATTATGTAAAGTATCGGTCGGGATTAAATTGGGCGGTAAAGAGCTCATTGACCTCAAACTGAACTTGAATATTAAAGATCTCAACTGTGCAGTTCAGAACTTGCTTTTTAACTACCTCACGATAACTAGTTTTTTTTTTGTATTAGCTACAATAATTATAATAGATAAGTACTAAATAAAATTTTAATTCTAGTGCACATAAATATTCATACAAATAAAATGTTGATCTTCTAAAATTATGTTTCTTGACTATTATGACTGCAATTACTTTAAATTATTTCCAACGTATTTTTAGATAACAATAAACAATACAGTACAATCATGAAAAAATCATGTTTGGGCAATACTCGGATTATATTTTGAGAACTACTATCAAACCCCAATAATGGGAGGCCATATACGAAACTGAAGATAACGGCCAATATGCTCCATTTTATGAGGAATTTTCGGTACGCAATATGTTTATTTAACGAGACCGTAATTTCGTGATGTCGGTCGTGACTTACCGGCAAATCTTATTGGAACTTTCTGGTTTTAATAGCCATGCAGGTAGGACTTGTATTAGCTTTTTTAACATATTTTACCAAAAGATTTTGCTATAGGAATATCTAAAGATTAGTTTTCTTTTCATTGTTCTTGATCAATCTCATTAAAAATAAGTTTTTTATGACTATTTTTGTATGTTTACTTCATTATTAAGTTAGAACCAGCTGTACTAAAAAATGTGATATTCTATAGGGTACTCCACATGAATCTAAGGCCGAGTACAAATTCACAAGGGTAACAGATTGCGATATAATTAACAGCTACATTAAGTAGGTAGATCATGAAAAAAAAATGTGGATCAAATTATGGAAATTATGTTTTTCACTTCTCAACTCAATAAAATATACCTACTCTTACGTTCTAATATCGGCGATCTCCAGTAACGTTACCAAAGTTAATAAGTCGCCATTTAACTCAGTTTTCTCGACATCGGTATTTCGATAATGCGTCCGTTATCTACTATCTCCCCTTCAGGAGATTTATCTGGGGTGTGCATGCGAAAAAATACCGTAATAATGAGTATGGGGACAGATCTCGTAGCTTGTTTATTGTATCTGTTTCGTACCGGCTGAGTTCAGCTCCTGTTTCCCAACCAGTCTTACGATCTGTTTGACGATTGGTTTAGGGATACGTTGGTCTATTTGGGATTTGCACAATGAGATGGAGTGTTGTTTTGTTACTCAACCGTTTACATCACGAAGTTATAGAGCTGTACTTTAATTCAATCATTAAAAACATATCTAAATGTGTACTCGATTAATTTAGCAAAGTAAAAGTTTCCCTATTCAATGTGATTTCAGTCTTTAAATCTTCCCCGTAGACTTTCTATATAAAATTAAAAATATCGTCAATTTTTCCAATATCGAGCGTTGGCTTATATCGGCTAACGGATAAGGCTGTCCAAACAGGCCGGAGTCGCTTCGGTAAGATTCCGATAAAAACTAATCCCGAGATTATAAGTAGAATTATGTATTTACTTTGAAGTCCGGCAATATTCTTTATGTTATGAAAGGTTTCCGTAGGATGTTGTTATGAGCGAACATTATTTCAAATGACATCAATGATCTCTGTGTAGAACCACAGAAAAAATAATAGTAAGTACTTATAAGTAGTAGAACTAGGAGAAATATAATTTTATTCTGATCGATTAAAGGGTTGTCGTATTTAAAAAACAGTGCTGGCAACTAATAAATCTGTGGTTCCATTTAAGATTAGTTGCAAATATTCAAGTAAATTGTATAAAAATGTGAATTAAAATAAAGATTGTAATTAAATGAAGGCATTTGCTTAAATAATCCTCAAAATATGTGAAGTATTGGTTAAGTATCTAGATACTTGTGCATATCAATATTACACGCCAGATATCCTTCGTTCGGCATCAATAACAAACCAAGAGAAAAAATAACTTTACCACAGCATAAGAAAGTTGCTTGTAATCGCTTTACGACGTATTAACGATTCATCGTATTGAAAAACGCGTTAGAAGCAAATAAAAATCCCGGTCCCGTCTCACGATAGTCACGATACATCGGTAAAGAAACGAAACGTCAGCACGACTCATAAAACGAATCGATAACACGAATTTAACCCTCCGTTTGTTGCCCCTTCTATTTTCCGCGTTTTGATTTCCCATTGATTGGGTTTAAAATGTC
Source organism: Thymelicus acteon (assembly GCA_951805285.1). NCBI lineage: Eukaryota > Metazoa > Arthropoda > Insecta > Lepidoptera > Hesperiidae > Thymelicus > Thymelicus acteon. The sequence goes on along the minus strand of OX638229.1, from coordinate 9,405,610 downwards.
CTCTTGCTGTTTCGAAGTTCTTGGATCCGAACGTATCAAACCTTATGATTTCGCAGATTAATTAAGTCGTGAAGTTTCCAATACTTCTGTATCTGAGTATCTGTTACACGGATGATAATAATATTGTTGGTGTTCAAACTTAAATTAATTCAGAACTTATTCAATTATCTGCAGGGTTTGAATGATGAGTTGGTCCCTGTTCCTATTGTTACACTTTAAGTTCGGTGTTCGGTGTGTTAAGCCGCGTATCCATTTGAGGCAGTCGCGGGTCGAGCAGCTGCCTCGACCTGCGGCAGAGCAAGTGGAGACCCTGTCGTGAGTCGAGGTTTGCCGCGACTTGAACCAAAGAATAACCAAAGAAGAAGAAGAAGAACCAAAGAAAGGAATGCTATAATGTATTTGATTAGGATTTCAGTTAGGTAACATGTTGTTGTTCACATGTTGCAGTGATCATTGCCGTGTCCGATGAATTTTTAGTATCGGCTCCTATATGAGTAAAACTATTGTAGATATATTATAATACGACAAATATTAAAATTAAAATATCATTACATATTATGCCAAAGATAGTTATGGGGTGTGATGATATTGGTTATGGTATATCAATCAAACCCGCTCATGCAGACACTCATGAATAGAAAATATTAGTGACATAAATTTGACAACCCGTGTGGCGCAGTGGTTACCATGCCGGATCGCCGAACCGAGGCTCTGGGTTCGATTCCCAGCGAGGCGGAAATTTGAATGATGAATTTGAATTTCTGTTCTCGGTCTGGGTGTGAATGTCCTTGTCTAGTGTGTTGTCCATGGCACCTACGACACAGGGAATCCTAGTGTGGGGCTATGAGTGTGAAACGTTATTTATTATTTATTAATAAACAATGAAAAGCGATCTAAATCGATGAGAGCAAAATATTTTTTTTTCATTCCTTAAAACACTTATCTTAAAACATTTCAATTTCAGTTTCCTAAAAGTTCACCACATTAAAGTTCACAATACCTGCATGTGAGGGTTACATGCAATTACTTAACACTAAAGAAATATTGTAGGTACTCCTCCCAGTGAGCCATTAGTTTGCACTACATTGAGACTTCTTTTCATGACCCCTCCGCCTGTGCATTTCTCACCTGCGCATAAGGCTTAATGTTGTCCGACAACATATTTGACGCGAACAGATGTAACTTGGTGATTTATTTGAGGGTGAATTTGTTGGTGTCATCGTTTCATGGGATTTTGAACTGTTAAGTCAGCGATCGGTAGGTTGTATCGGCTATCTCAGCTATTAGAGTTATATTTTTTATTTGAGGCTTCTTGTAGGGTTACGTGGGTAGTTTTTTTAATATATCACGAACCCTGTAAGTATTGAGGTAAAAGCGGTAGTATTTAGACTTACTGTTGTGTGGTTGTGTCTGGTAGAGTTATTAAAATGCACTTTATGTTATTAATGAGGGTATGAAATGTATGGAAATGACGATACCTTGTGGGTATCGTCATTTCCATGAAGGTTTCGTATGTCATTGATCTATCATTATTGGCTCAAAATGCTGTGTGTATTTAGAATAATTGTACAAGTAGATTTGCCGTCCTTTGCAATGAGTCTATGGATAGGTCAAGTAATGTAATTTATATTTTTTCTAATTGGCTAGTAAATTCGGTAAAATAAAGTAGGGTACGGCAGACAAATAATAACCCCGGTGGTTTTAAAAGATTTCAGTTTTTTTTGGAATTACGTAACTTAATATTTTGAAGTGAAAACTTCTTTAGGTGTGTTGGGTATTTTTGAGATGGGACAAAACCAATCAGCTCGCGACACCATAGTCATTTTAATCGACACCTACCTGTAGTGCCATCTCTGAGAGAAGTAGAGAACTATGGTTGCTTAATTTACATCTCGTATTAATATCAAGATTGTAGATTACATATACCTTACGAGGCGTTGGCAGCCATTCACTAAAAATGTAATGAATAATTACACTTCATTGAAAAGTATTTCCTGCACAATAAAATATTTCCTGACGATTCAAAAAATTCTCACGTAATTGTTCAAGTTTTCACTACTGTCAGCACTCCCAAGTGCATTTTTTTTTCAGATTAGGTACACTCTTTGTGGGTAAATATGTATATTGAAGAGATAATTAAATTTCCCTATTATTATTCGCATTGTCTTAAAAAATCGGGATTATTAACTTACACACTACTAGGTACATAATAATACCATGTATAAGGTATAATTTGACATCAAAAAACGCGACAAGCATTAAGGGACGAGCCTGAAATATTAAAAAGTAAAAACTTTCTAATAATTTCATATCGAAAACTTGTATAATTTCGAAAGCAAATCTTTTCCCATTATGAAAGTATTTTGTAGATTTTGACATTTCCTATTCTTATACAGATGCGTTCTTTGTGAAAGCGACCCTAAATAGGTTGAATTAAGGTAGCTTTTCGGTTGTTTGTGAAATGATACATGTTTTCGTTTTCGCAGTGACAGGAAGGGAGGACGTATGAGTGGCGTCCGCCCTCGAAATCCAATATGACAAATTCGAAAGAACGTGATTGGAATGAGTGCGGTACACATTTATTTTTGCCCTCTCCCGCCAAATTCCGACGCCACCTGTGTAGACTGTCATTGTGGCTTAAATTTGAATATAACTTTTATTTCTCGAAGAGAGTACAATGTTTACAAGGTAACGCGAAAAGTAACATGAGTGGTACAACAGTATCGCGGTCTGAAGAAGAAAGAGTAAGGGCTTGTTTCACCACCTTCAAGTAGAGTCCTGAATAAGCTATTCGCCGGTTAAAGTGACGTTAAAGTGTCATTTTACGTACACGAAATGTCAACTTAACCAACGAATAGCTTACTTCGGACTTACTTGAAGATTGTGAAACAAGCCCTAATGCTATTTTGTTGTTGGTTGTTCTATGTGAAAAATTCAAGTCCTCTTCTATAAAACCACCTCCTCATGCTTCCTTTTGGGGAAAAATATTATGTGTTTCGTTGTGTGTCTTCTACATAGAGAGAGATATAGTGTGTCAGAGAAAATGTTTCTTCTCTAATTTTCCCTTAAATATTCCTTCAATAATAAGCTTTCGATGGAATAGTCTCTTCAAGCTTAGATAAATTGGAAATTGGATGACTATTATGACTCTATCTACATGTTTATGTTTTACGTGTAAATAATAGGATGGATTGACTTTAACTGAAGACGCGCTTGTTATCACAAAAATACGGTTACATTCCAAGACTTCAACATTTCCACACTTAAAGTTCTCAAATATCAGAAGTGATGAAGTGAATTGTCGAGTTGGTGTCAACAAAAGCCTGTTTGAATAGAGTCTAGACCACAAACTGTACTTAAGTGAAAGGCTGGAAATATCAGTTTGAAAAGAAATGGCACAAATACGCGGAGATATTTTACGGTGCTGATTTAAATATTCGGCGCATGAAATGATTTGCATATCTGCAGATTTTTTTGTGATCGGATTGAAAATGGATTCTTTTCAAGGTGCAAGGATTTGGAATTGGGACCTGGAATACGAATTTCATGGGAAGTGTTGAAGTGTTATTCAGATTTTTAATCTTAGGTCTCAAATAAAAATAATAATCTAGGCCCACCCTTTTAGTACTATGAGTCTGTACCACAATAGCAACTAGGCTACAGCTATCCAGACCCCTCTTTCCCAATGGGCACTCTGGGCACGCACCCAGGGCCTCGTGATCGATAGGGGCCCCTAGTTTCTGCCAGATCACTAAACGATAACAATATTTATTACCGAAAAACTTTTTTAATTCGAATAAATAGAACCTCATTTACTGACTACAATACCAATTTGCTTATTAGCTTTTGCATAAATCTAGAGGCTTGCTTATCTACTTTCTTTGTTTATTCTAACAAAATAGGGCCTCCAGTAGGTTAAAGACGGCCTTTCAGCTATCAACACATGTCATTGTTATGTCCTCTGTTTAATATCGAAATTATACCTACGATGTGTTTGTATAACATTATTAGAAAAAGTTACACTAACTTTACTGCCCCTGTTTGTTAACACTGCAATAAGAGAGCAAAAAGGGCATAAGACAAATATTTACCCGCAACAACCTAAGGAAGCCGGTACCGAAAATAGCTAAATATAACACTAAAAGGCCTAAAGCAATAGCTAGGGGGTGTATCCGAAGCTTGCGTATCCGGCCTGAAAGATTTAGTGGCAATAACGTGCGATGTTGCTCTGAGCAATTCGATCTTATTGTTCGTTCGATCGGATTAGTCTCGCGCCAAGATTGGTTAGAATTTGTACACTCCTTTGTAACCAAGGTTCGAGTAATAAACTACCGTGTCATTATACAGAGGTGTTAGATATTGTAGTAATGTGCTCTGTTCTAACTTAATTCTTTAGAAAATCAGTAAATTTAACATATTGTAGTAAACCGTGTCAATATGTTTTCTGCAACATGCAAGAAGCCTAACTATATTGTATTGTGAAAATATGAAAGAATATTATAATAAGCGGGTTAGATAATGATAGATGAAGCGTGCGAACTTAACCTACATTTTTAACACTCATTTAATGAAATTTAATTATCAATCATTAATCAAGCATTAATTTTATGAGCCTATTGCACTTACTGCACAACTTGTGGGGGATAAAATAAAAAAGAACGTTTCTTCATTATAGATCGTTGTATTCATGTCTGAATCGGAATTAATAACAATATTAAATAATCTAAATTTTACTAACAAAAAATAACCGACTTCAAAGTCTCAAAAACTACTTTTCAGATCTCGTTCAAATTTATGTGGGGCTACATGACAAGCACCTGCTTTCGATTAAAAAAAGAATCATCGAAATCGGTTGGCGTAATATTGAGTTATTCGTCAATTTGTCGCGCACATCTTAACACAAATTTACGACTTATGTGGTTTTCTCATGGATGCCATTGTCAGATCTCAATAAAATTTATGGGACCACATGACAGCCACCAGCTTTCGATTAAAAAAACAATCATCAAAATCGGTTCGCCCAGTCCAAAGTTCTGAGGTAACAAACATAAAAAAAAATACAGTCGAATTGAGAACCTCCTCCTTTTTTTGAAGTCGGTTAAAAATATCATACGTAAAGAAAGTGCCAACGCCACGATATTTACCAGAATTATGGGGAATGGAGAGCGTAGAATGCTTGAGTTGAGGGCACACCGATCACACTCATTGAATCGACAGAGTGAATAAAGATTTGAAATCTGAACTTGGTTGGATAACGGTAGGATAAATGGATAGGATAAATATTATACATGGTGCATGGTGTACCTACACGTGTAATTTAAAGAAAATATGAAGAGTATAGAGAGCTAAAATGATAGTCATTAAATACATGTAATTTCTATAAATCAATAACATCCAAACCAGCCAAATAACGTTCTAAAAATGAATGTGCAAATCACATTCCGGTACTACGCTTTACCATATTGACTTTTTAGATGCAAAATTGACTTCTATATGTATATATCTGTAATATCTGCAACCGAAAATACTATTAAGAATTAATGTCTATCTCACAACCAAAGCGAATGCATGAACACAAATAAAATATAGATAACATTTTGATATCAAAATCTATATTTAATATCCATTTAAGCCGATCAATCAATGTTGGTTTTGACAGATTGGGTAATATGTAGTTATTAAAATAATATTAGTAGAATGGAATTTGTTACATCGAAATTGAAAATTGTTATATCGACATTACCGCTGTTTACATGGATAAATGTATCTAAGTGGGGAACGGTCGTATGTTTGGCTTATGGACTATGGAGCATGCCACGTTTATTGAATGTTGCTTAACACGTCCACACCGCCATCAGCACGAATTAACAAAATATAAACAAACTATATAACAAAATATAAACAACAAAGAATAGCAATCAGCAACACTCTGTACGGAAACATTACGAAATTAGCGATTGTTATCACTGTTATCAAAAGTTACTTACTGCACAACGTTACTTCATTCTTCGTTCACTAATTCGGCAACATTTAGTAACAATAAACAACTTTTTGTCATCAGATGTTTCTCGGCTATATGTATGTATTTTGGTAACGTCGCCCGACTTGGATTCACAGTGAAGTACTTCATATTGTAGAAGTTTATGTCTAGCGACACACGGAGCAATATATTATGTGAGCATCTATACTATTTGATTTTATTAGTATTTATTGCACTTAAACACAGCTGTTACTGAGTAGTAATTAAATAACCATCATGTAATATCAGTAGTTACTATACAACTTGAAGGTATTATTAATATAAGTAATGGGCAAACAATTTTAAAAAACTTTTATCAATATTAGAGTTTTCTTACAGCTCGACTCGATCTTACTTTCAAATCTTTTCATTTTGATTTGACATTTAAAAGCCATAACTGAAATATTAGGTCGTAAAACAGAATTATTCACGAGAGCTTGAATATGAGATGAATTTTATTCACAGGCATACATAAGGCATGAGCGATTCACCTGGCCCTGGAAACTTGCAACTCTACAAGAAATAAAAAGGGTTGATGAGTATTGAACATTTGTTCAAACCTTGGAGAAATTCTACTAATATTATAAATGTGAATGTTTGTGACGATTTTCTTTTCACCACGCACTAACCGTTTTACGGGTTAAGATGAAACTTGATAAACACATAGTCCATGTGTAGGACAAAAAAATAAGGCACAATTTTGATTTTATCATAATGGAAATAATAAAAATAAGAAACTATACCTACCACGATATCATGTTTGTTAGTCACTACAACATATGTAGACGTACATTAAAGTGAAGTATATTTGAAGTGATGTAGCTCGACGTCTTAATATTTCCGCTTGCATGCGTAGCTTGGTGCATTACTCGTCAGAATTAAGCTTGACATCTAAGCCGCGGCACTTTACCGGTTTTTATTACAACGTCAAAATCAGTAAAAAGACTCCATTCAACGTCCTTCACTTTCATATCCCTTAAGTCTCAAGTCATTCGGTCATTCTTTTCTTAAACTTCGCTTTGAGGGGTGGAAATGAAATTAAATTCTGAATGAACAGAGGATCTCGTCCTTAAAGGGGATCCTCTATGAATTATGCTCTCGTGATTCAGAAGGGTGAATAGAACAATAGTATAATCGTCCAATTAAACGTTTCTATGAGAAAACTCACGAAACTGAGTTTGGGAGGTATACAACGTAACTGCGAGATATTATGAAAAGTAAAATGGAATGGAACATCACTTCTAATTCATATAATAATTGAACAATCCTGACTATGCTGGTCGCTTTATGGAATAATTTGGTAAGAATGTGCTCTATTATGATGATGAAACGAAAACAATTTACTTAGGTATTTCATACTCGGTCATCGTTAGGAAAATTGCAGATAGAGCAAACATCAAAGTTATGATGGCTTACACGACGTAGGTATTACTCGTAGTTGGGAAAAGTGGAAAGCATTCCGTTAATTAATATAACTTACCATGATCTTAATTTTTTTTTTACTTTTTTTTTTACTGTGTTCCTTTTTAAGTGTGCTCTTATAATTGTTCGTGGCTTTGGAAATAAAAAAAAATTCTATTCTATTCTATTATAAAAAATATACTTTCATAAAGGCTTGTTTATATGACATTGCTAGACTTAAAAATCATAGAAATTATCACTATCAGATATGTGCAGGGATTTGTATCTGAGACCTCATTTAATGAGAATTAGAATAAAATCTAGTGTTATTTCTACTGTTTATGTGAATTGGCAATAGCGTCAAATACAAAAGAACCCATCGAAAATAATCATATTCATCCATTCATCCAGAAGAATTCTGGTGCTGGCGTGGCAAAGCCGTAAATCCACATCGACTATTCCTGCCGTCCCCACTGTCCTCACCGCCGGTCATAATTTTAGATTTCACGAGCAATTGAACATGAGCCTTCTTTAAAAATACGGTTTGGAATCATTCACTCATATTTTTAAACGTTATCTGTGTAGGTAGTATTTGTTCTAAACCGTACTTGTCCGACGCAAAAGCACCCCTAGCTGTTAAATTTGACGTGTGCGTGTGGCATTGTGGCTCCTAAACCGATTATTATTCGGTTTTTTGTTTGCCGACATGATCAAGATGATTCGTAGCTATGTTTAGTGGAAATGAAAATGTTGGGGGTTTTTCAAAATTTTTTTTTTTTTTAAATTAATTTTTAAAATTCATTACTTATTTTACTGGTAAGTTAAAGCAGTATCGTCAATCGTGCGATTTTTACTTTATCACAGAAAAGTAATGTTAACTTCTTTAAGAACTCGTCTACCTCAGCTGTTTCTATTGACTTTTGTAATTACATAACAAGTTCAAAGATAGCTTGATTCTATAAATCAATACAGAATGGAATATTCAAATCATTCATTCATATTCAGATCATTCGTTCAGATTCATTTTTAGAAAATGTCGTTTTATCCGTGTTTTCAGGCAATGAAAAACTGCTACAGTAGACTCTTCCTAACATCTATTGGCGAGTAGCAACACTAAAGCTACTTCAGTAGATGGCGTTGTTAAGCAATACAAACGCCCCAACTAGGGATTGCAATCCGGAAAACCGGATCCGGTAATCCGGCCGGATCCGGCGTTTTTTACGCATACCGGATCCGGTCGAATTTACCGGATCCGGCGACCGGATCCGGTCACGCAAATTTTTGACAAAATAACCATCCTGTTGCTAGTGTAGATGCTGTAAATGTCTGGTATAGATGTTGTAATTAATCTAGCATGGCATTCCGGTATTCCTAACGTTCAATAAGGACGTTATGTACAACACAAATAACTGAATGGATAAATTGTAAGTTATAAAAGTGTGAAATTATGTTCTCGTTAATATAACTTCTTGTTTATAATTTGTAATATTTGCTCTAAATGGATGTAGCTGTAAGCTGCAGATGTATTTCAATTGATGCGCGATAACACTACAACAGAAAAACGCCCTTAAACCATATTATTATGAAGAAATGTAGTAGTATACATGTACACTTTTTATTGGCTCTCTTTTTAAAGAAAATAAAGAGACACAAATACAGCAATTGATATATACGTATTTTTTAGAAGATAAGTTGTATTGTCAATCTATTTTACTTCTAACTAAAATTACAGTTTTCGGACTGTTTACATCCAGATGCAGGTATAATATAGGGTGGCACAAGAGTCATCATTATCCTATCGAATGATGCTATATTTTTTTCAAATGGCGGTAAATATCAGTGTTGCTGTGACATTTGTGTAGAAAACAGATACTAAATACACGTCAATAAGATATGAATCGCTATACTCCTCAAAAACGCGGAGTAATCATAATAATCTCTCGTTTTTTGTCATTTGCACTAGCCGGCAAGATCGCCTGTTTTAACCGCTTTAGACTTATTTTGGGTTCTTGATAGGGTTTCTTGAAGTCACGAGCTTATGTCATCAAGCCTCAGATTCTTGAAGCCCTCAAAGAGAATATCCGTCGTAAATGCGGAAACCTTCCGCCAAAAGTTCTGGCAGGATTGATGGAAAATGTCATAAATCGGGACCATACAGGCCCGATTCTAGCGGCAGCCACTTGGCTGATATCATTTTTCTACTTAATGAAAACAAATATTTAGACATGAAATAAACACAATCCAACAGCATAACTAAAGTTTTTCATGTATTAAAAAAAATACAGTCAAAGAACATCGGGTGGCAACTTTTGTGCCACCCTAATCTAGCTGAACCGTAGCCACTTCGCTGGGCGTCAAACATTTTTACTTCTGATGAAGTAAGAAAAAACATATTATTAATCACAGTAAAATATAGCCTAACTCAGAATTATGTATTTTTTTACTGGTGTAAAATTTTTTGAAATTACTCCAATAGTTTTTGAGTATATCCATTATAAAAAATAAATAAAATATCAAAATTTTCCTCTTAATAATATTTAGATGATTATCATTAGGTGCTTTGGCTTTATTACGGCTCTCATTTGCGTTCCTCTATAATCTAAAATAAATATTACCTCAAAAACAGTCTATATTGGAACGAGAAAGAAAAATTCTGATCACGTGATCAATCCGGTCGGATCCGGCCGGATCCGGCCGGATTGGTGAAAATCCGGTAAAATCCGGCCGGATTGAAAATGACACCGGATTGCAATCCCTAGCCCCAACTCAGAGTCATTAACGGTTACTTAAATCGCTTCTTAGTACAGAATTTGTATGGTGATACTAAGGAACGATTAAAGTAACCGTTAGTGACTCTGAGTTGGGGCATTAGTCAATTTCCAAAAAACACGATTTACAAAAAAAAAACCGAGCAAAGCTCGGTCATCCAGGTACTGTTTACCAAAATAAATCCCTCCTTTCTTTCTTCTTAATAGGACTAATCGATGTCTGTATAATATTAGAGAAAAAATATTTTTGGGGGTATTTATTACAGCAAAATAACTGTTAATGAAATTAAATATTAAATCACTAAATAAAATTACAATGTTTTTTTTTTTAATTTTTGTGTGTACATTATTCAACTCAGAAAATAAGTTTTAAATAATGATCGTGTCTTTAAGGCTTCCAAAATTAATTATGATTAAACTACTATACTGATAAAAATTCATCAAAGGGACGAGATTTCCCCTTTTCGAGCGACATAAAGCAACATTTAAAACCTGCAGCCGTAATATTTTTCTAAATTCGCTTAGATTAAGCGAAGCACGTTCACTTAATGTGATTAGGTTTTGTTGCTAACCACTCAGGATAACGAGATAGAGAAACTCTCAGAGGAATTATATTTAGATGGAAAGTTATTTAGAATTAAATTAGATTACTTAGCATGTTATTAAATACTGCAACCGTGCTGCCGTTGCTGTGGTTAGCGGTGGATGGAATACTTATTATTGTACGTTACATAGTGGTACTGATGTCCATGGGTGACCGTGACCATGGTACCATCAGGTAGCTCGTCTGCTTCCTTGTCGGCTAGATACATATACCTCTGGTCTGATTAGGCGCATAGGTTAAGGGGACGATTCTTCAGATGACAAAGTAAAAGACAAAGTGTTAAGCGTGTAATTAAATGAAAATAATAAATAGAAAACATTTTCACCACCACCCAGGGTCAACTGGCAGAGAATGCCATTAGGCATTAAGTTCGCCCTTGTAACCCCTACTTTAAGGTGTTTCAAAAGAATAAATAAATAAATAAAACCTACGCATCAACTGTACCCATCGATCTTATAAAATAACTTTTGTATAAAATTTAATATATAAAATTCTCGTGTCACGCTTTTTCGAAGTTAAACTCCTCCGAAATGGCTCGACCGATTTTTGTGAATCTTTGCGTGCATATCGGCTAGGGTGGAGAATCGGACAACATCTATTTTTCATCCCCCTACACCTAAAATTTTTTTGGCAGAATAACGTTTGCCCGGTCAGCTAGTAATTATAATAAAAAACAAATTATATAAATCCATGCAATGACTAGTATTTATAATTTTTTGTCAAATCTTGCAAGCTGTATTAGAATTACTTCCTCTAATCCTACAGAATTGAATTTTACACATTGCTTTGATTCCGACAACAAGTCATTTTTATGATAATGAAGACCTGACAATACTCTCAAGGTTGATTCCAAACGAAGGATTTCCTCAACGACCAACAACTTAAAAATTTAGAAAGTTTTAGAAGTAGTATTTTTAAAATATTCATTTTATTTATTTAATGTTCTCACTGTGTGGTGCATGTAAACGGATAATTATTCTTAGTTGCTACTACGATTTACGGCACAGAAATCCGATTTGGATTTATCCAGTCCTCGAACTAAACAAGGTAATGATTGGCTAACCCGAGACCTCATCTTAAACATTCAAATGGTTTAAAGTATTTCCATTTCGTGGGAGGCAAATTGAATAACAACTGATGAGCTTCTCCCGAATTAAATATTCTCTTTATTTGTCCGTTTGTTTGCAATCTGTCTACCCGGCTTAAAGAGGTAATTCGTTTCGTTTTCTTCAAGTTAAATTGGTTCGTTATAGGAGTCAAAACTGCTATAGAATTGGAAAGAAATCATTTGAAGGTTATTATTTCAGAATTGTTAGTTCATCTTTTCACCTTACACCATTATTTTATATCACTTAAATAAATTAGGTACATGATAAAATAATAATTATAGTAATCATTCGAAGAATTTTTAATAATTATTTTTAATGTGAAAAGCAAACAGCTCGCATACTTTCAAAGCTGACTTTAGAACAGTTGAAACCATATCAAACATGTCTGCAAGTAACTCATCGTATATACATTTCTGACCCTGCTGGGGTCCTTAGTTTTTTTTCAAATCAAAATATTTTATTCATATTAGGTATTACTTATACTTATGTGAGTAAGAAGTTATTTGCTGCCATTGGTAGTCTGCGTAGACTTCGAAATTTCCTTCCTATGCCCACTAGAATTACTCTTGCTACGTCCTTACTGTTGCCCATTCTTGATTATGCTGATATCTGTTATCTTGACCTTACTCAGGAGCAACTAAATAAGCTTGAGCGTCTCCAAAATGTTTGTATCAGATTCATATTTGGTTTACGTAAATATGATCATGTCTCCGAATTTCGTGCTAAACTCAAGTGGCTCCCTATTCGCCTTCGCCGGAATGCTCACATACTTTCTGCTCTGTACTCTGTGTTGTTTAATCCATTTGCTCCTTCTTATTTGCGTGATAACTTTGAATATCCTTATCTATCCAATAATCACTTACTTCGTTCTTCCTACAATCTTACTTTACTAACCCCTTCACACACCTCTTCATTCCTTCATAAATCCTTCACTCTGACTGCTATACGTCTTTGGAACTCTTTACCTCTAGCAATAAGGAAAGCAGAAAACGTAGTTTCTTTTAAAAGACTGCTCAAAGAACACTATTTTCTTTCCTAATTTGTCTTCTTCCTTTCCTTTTTCCTTTTCTTCGCTATACATTCTCATTGTCACTGCTTTTTATTGGTGTGTTAATTTGTCATTTGAAAATACTTTCTTTATTCTTTATCTTTCTTCTCTTCTATTAATTTCTTATATGTATACTGTTTTACATTATGTAGTACGCCTGTTACCCATTTTCTGTTCTTGCTGATTTCAATTTACCGCTGGGTTGCCTGGAAGAAATCGCTTTAAAGCGATAAGGTCGCCTATTGTTTTGTGTTCCTTCCTTGTGCTGTTTATGTATATTATGTTTTGGTGTACAAACAATAAAGTGTTAAATAAATAAATAAATACTTATACACTTATTAGTAGGAAAGGTCATTAACAAGTCCTGAAAGGACCTTGAGCAATAGTCCCTATAAAGCTAACAGTTTAAAGAGTATTTATAAGAGACCATTGAGATTTATTCAAACAAATGTCCAACCAACAGTCCAATATGTAATCGATCGCTTATAAGGGTCTAGCAACAAACAACTCCCATTCGCGTTCTCTTAAGCATCATTGTTTTCCAATGTTTCCTACTTCGGCGTACATAAATCTTTTAATATGCAAATTTTATTTCATTAAAGCGGTTGGACTATAAGCAATATTGCTCGGGTGAAATACTGCGGGGCGGCCCTCGGATTAACTAATGGCTGTTTATCTTGTAGGGCCTTTAGGCTCCGGAAGACGTGGTACTATTATTAATTCGAATGTTCATAGGGCTCAGCTTGTTAGGCCTTTTAAGGGTTAGATATTGAGAAAATCCATTTGTACTTTAGATATTGATGCTGTTAATAGTTAGAGTTAAAGTAATCAAGAATTAAACCACTACTTTACTTACTTTCACAATGTTTATGTTAAGTATATTTAAGTGTTAAATAATTATTTTTCTATGTAAAGAACCCATTACAAAGCAAAACATCTAGATACATTTCAAGTTAATCCAATACGGTTCAATGGTTTAAAACTTATTTATACTGTGAAATTTATAGACCCGTATAGTTTTAATTAGCGATGGATTTCAAATCCGACATCAAAGAGAAAACAATGGGTCCCCTCGTACAACGTCAAATTGTGCATCGATTTTCAGATATATTAAAGCGTCAGTGAACAGTTTTGATGGCACGGAAGCTGTAAAACAACAATTATACGATGCATGCTCGTATTATAAAGCCCAAAACAAAAGCGCAGACCGATCGTATTCATTTCGGTCGTCCGCATGATTCAATCATCGTATCGATTACCATTCCGATCTGATAATAATCGAATGCAGGCGTTTTAATGTCCTACACCAAACCGGAAAATGGGACATAAATCCACCGTCCGGCATCAAACTTTTGAATTATGGCCACAACATAATAGATTACATTGTATGACGTGCGCGTAATTGAATTTTTACACAGATATTGTTTTTTGTCCCGCCTGCTTTTCCATGCTTACGTTCGAACGTCAGATTACTAGCACACCAGAAGGAAAGCAATTTCGCTCTTCGGTTTTACAAAGGCGTCGCATATTTTAAACGCACCTTTGCTTTGAGAACATTGCTCTTTCGAAATGAGAATGCGACTGTTTATGTTTTCACACAGTGATTAAAGTGAAGTGTCAAAAACAAAATAGGACCATGACGGAAGGGTGGCGACGTCGTTTTATCGTACTTCAAAACGTCCCTCCGTTACGACGTTGACGGGGCGCCGATACTCGCGTACAAAATTGTAATTGTCTTTGTTTTGTTGTCGTTTGCGATACCCTTGTTACAAGAACTATATTTATTGTCAAGTGCCCGCAATGCACGGCATCGAAGCTCTTAAATCTCTAACGTCTGTGTACAGTTGAGCACAGAACACTATCGAGCATTAAATTTTAATGCACATTGTAACTTGAATGACGTCTCTATATCCCTAAGCGGGAGTGCACACCTTATCTGTAAGATGCAGTCTTTTTAAAAAACAAAAAGGGCAGAGAGAGATACTCCCGGGTGTGATGACACTCGCTCTCGAGGAAATCCTAAGAGATTACGCATTGAGTGATTGCTCTTTCCAAACTGCGGTATGTTCGCGGAAAGTGAATGTTAAGGTTGATGCATCTTGTGATCTACCTGTGAGTCCTGTGACACGAAAAACACTTGTTGTGCAATGAAGGGATTCTACACTTTGGGGTTGAGTTATAAGGTTCAGTTTTGTGTGTAAGACAACGATTGTCATCAAGAAAAGTTTATGAATTGCTATCTCTCGACGTGAGGCTCGCATAGTGAAATGGGGAAAGTTTTCTTATTATTTTTATTTATTATATTTCCCGCTGTTCGCGGTCGCAAGTTTTATCGGTGCGATGGAATATAGAGTTGACTGCTGTGTTTAAATTGAATTGTATCCTGAATAGATGAAAGTTCACTGTGTGCCATTGTACCTCAAAGGATTTATACATTCATAACAATTTCTTTTTATAAGTTTTCGCTGCACAATATTTTGTAACTCTTTAAATTTCATACGCTTGAATAAATATCTTTTGACATGTAAGAAGCAAATTGCTCCTGTAACTGCTACTTTGCATGCCAAAAATTATTTTGCTGTACAAACATAATTATACAACCGCACACTTGAGTCAAGTCACGACACAGAAAATTGTAAAAAAAATAAATAAATAAAAAAGAAGACAAAAAATTAATACGATAATAATATACCTTCATATTTCATTGTATATTATTTGTTAAGTTACTGAAATATGTTTTGTGAGTTCGTATTATAAAATCGACTTAAAAATGCAACCTACCCCTAATTTTGTAGTAGCACCTAAATTTATTTAGGTGTGTCTGAACCTGTTTATTTTATTTATTCATACATAAACAGAAACAGCAAGAGGCAAGGTAGTCAAGTGGCACCTGATACGGCCCGTCCTTCCGTTTCCGGCACGTTCGTTTGAGCACTATTGTTGGTTTAATTTGCAATCAGAGTCGTTTCAACAAATTTATTTTCTCTAATGAAACGTTAATTTATTTTATTACTTTTATTTCTGTATTTTATATTATATCCTCTTTATGATTCAATTAATGACGGCAAATTTTGCTAACTGTAACGTATTTTATGATAATAATCATTTCTACTTTATTCGAAGTAAGTCTAACACCCCAACCCAGAGTCACTAACGGTTGCTTAAATCACTTCTAGTAAAGAATCACTATACAAATTCTGTACTAAGGAGCGATTTAAGTAACCGTTAGTGACTCTTGAGTTGGGGCGTAAGATGCTTATCTAATCATAAGAATTATATAATAAGATGCTTATATAAATAATCAATAGTGCAATACAGATTATTAAAATTCAAAATCGGATGTATTTTATATAGTTTCATATGGTTAAGCATGTATATTTTAACCAACGTACCTACACGATAAATGTATGATGCGTTTGTTAAAATATAATATTTTCTTTAAAAAGTCGTAAATTTTATCATATTACATTCCTTTTATTTGACGCGAGTAATCGCCCTCGCTTTGCTTCGGTTTTCTTATTTTTTTACACCTTGGGTTTCATTATTGGAGTTTTATTAAGGATCCCTAATTTTTTTGAAAATATGATATAGCCTATGTCACCCGGGGATAGAGTAGCTTCCCAACAGTGAAAGAATTTTTCAAATCGGTTCAGTAGTTTCGGAGCCTATTCAATGCAAATAAACAATCAAATATTTCCTTTTTATAATATTAAGAATAGAACTATAGATTATATTTATTTGACATAAAACACAGACCATTACTAATGCTAAGTGCAAATCAAAATTATCAAAGCGGTAACTATTTAGTTAATCGAGTATACTGCTGACTGAGTTAATTAAGCGCTGAATGAACTAAATGAACCGTTAATAGCTTTATGGCCGCGTGTGTTAAGCACATAGTCTTGTAAAACAGATGGACTTGGCGAAACTAATATAGATTCCATATAGAGTTCGATCAATCAAGTTTAATGAAAGTATAGCTTTTATGTAAGCGTAGGCTAAAGAATTAATATAATAAACTATAATATATATAAAATAATAATAATAACGATAATTCGGTAGTATACATACACATATACTGTCCATGCTGTTAGGCTGTGGAACTCACTTCCGCCAAAAATACGTAATTCTCAATCCCTCTACTCTTTTAAAAGACAAGTCAAAGAGCACTACCTTTCCCTATCGTAATTGTTGTTTTTCACTATCATATGAATATCATCCTATTCATATGTATATGTATTTGTATATATAATATATATTTATTTATTTATATGTATTTATGTAACACACATTATGTGCACACTAATCATATTCTACATCACCTTTCCATTCCTAGGTCTGCTGGAAGAGATTT
The DNA here is from genome assembly GCA_951805285.1 of Thymelicus acteon. Taxonomy (NCBI): domain Eukaryota; kingdom Metazoa; phylum Arthropoda; class Insecta; order Lepidoptera; family Hesperiidae; genus Thymelicus; species Thymelicus acteon. Next base: position 9,388,307 of record OX638229.1, on the reverse strand, counting down.
ATAATAGAAATAAGCAGTACCTTTGTACAAAATATCTTTTACTGTGTTTTATATGCTCTGTTTGTGTACATAAATTGTTAAATAAAATAAAATAAATAAATATACGTACATATATACATACACACCATACAGGTAAGTAGGTAATAAGTAGTAGTAAGTATGTATACAGTTTAATACATACTCATAAGTAATAATTCATAGATCTGGTGTTTCCATTATCCTTTGTTTCAAATGTACCTACAGTTGTTGTTGGCCCTAGCGGCCTTCATAGCTTCACGTAGACAGATCCATTATCTTTTGGTAAAGCTGAAGAACTTAGCTTAGGAACCATGGGAGGCGCCTTTGTCCAACCTTTACTGCACAGAATAATACATAAACATTTCGTCGTTACGACTTTAAGACCTATAATGTGTAAAAAATCAGCTTTTTGAGGGAATCGATAAAAATCGATAAAATTTTGTTTAGCAAGCATTTATTTTGGATTTGGTGAATAAATTACGATCATTATTACGATGGAAACGTCGTACACACATGAGAGTTTTTGAATTCGATAGTGCTTCAAAATGTAGAATCATTTGACGTAAAAAAGTGATTTTGCCAAAAGTGGCATATAACACATAAGAGGTCTTAAAGTCGCAACGACGAATTTTGTAAAGTTCTACTATGTTTAGCATCTCTCTATGATATATTGTTAATTCGCTTTATTTTTTAATTTTATGAACCAGTTGAATAACTGAAAACATAATATAGATATATTCTCAGTACGCAACATTTTGTTGAGACTATACAGTGTACACCATATTTAAATCCGAAAGGAGGGGCAGTCAAGTTGATGAAAGGACCTATATTTAGATATGGCAGAGCATATTTGACGTTTCCGCATGAAAAACTATATTTTCATTCACCTGAATTCATTATAAACGTACCTACGTCATCCTTTATTCGTTCCACACAATCTCCCCAGAACCGACTATTGTAGCCAAACCGTCCGGTCAGCGTCGATAAATACGGATGAGAACATAATCTGGATTTAGAAAAAAAGCAGTTTAGAGGACCGGTTGCGATGTCATTGGGCCCATAAGTGTAAAAAGGTGGGTTTTGAATTCAAGCGAGGAAGCGGTTTAAGGATTCCTTGTTCTTATGTCGCATTTTGAACGCTTTATCCGTAAAGTAAATTAAAATTACTGACGTTTCAATTCACTACGGAGCAATTTTCCACACATACTATTATTAAACCTTAAATTAATGTCTCGTCTCTTTTCAATCTAAGGTAATGTTTTAAACATCAGATATACCGTCTTTGTTTTTTGAGATATAATATGATGTAATGTATTCCAAACAACTTTATCTGTAAATAAACAAAAATTCTACGGAACTAACATTGAATCATGACCTTGAAATAAATGATTTCATCCACCTTTTGGACTACTCCAAAATATCCTCAAAATGCGTGATTCAGCAAAGCCAAATTTTATACCATTTTACAGCGTGATGATATAACAACTCTCTCCTCATTTATTTCAAGGTCATGATTAAATCAAACATATATTATCATATCTCGCAATCAAACGGGCCATACCCCAAAATGCTTATAAAAATGCGCATATTATTATGCTGCCAAAAAGGACAGAGTTATGGATAAACCTGGCTTTTTTCGGGACCGTCTCTTTGTGAAATTATAATAAAGAAATTGTTACGGATAACACTGGGATAAAGGCATTATACCCAAACGTGGTATTACTTGTTATATATGAAGCAAGGAAGGTGTAAACTTTAAAGTGTAATTTTTTTTCATACGACTACCAAAACTTTTTCGGTCTGAAATGTGAATATGACCTACCTACTGCATTAAAATAAAAATATAAATTTGGATTTATTACCATTGTTGTGACATCCATATAAAAGGAAGTGTTACTTTGTTTTTTAAAAGGTGTCTGAAATCATAGTTGACATGCTAATGTATGCACAAGAAATCGTTAGCTATGAAGCAAGTGTCTAAGGCATACATTCCAAACTATTGTTATGATATCTTTGAAACAAGCTGAAATATTTAACCCATTGTTTATTTGCATATCACTTTGTGCAGTTTTAATATTCCATTGTTTTTTGGTCCCATTGTTTACAAGCTATAAAACCTAATAGAAAATATTACTATATCCGTGTAGGCGTCCATCATGGTTTTCGTAGATGTTCTTTGGCTGTTATCTTCGAATTTGACAGAGAGAAAAGGATATTTTTTCTAGAATTGCTGAAACTTGTATCAGGGCCAATAAGGGGTACTCCTCATCTAAGATTATGTTGTCTTATGAATTTTCCACAGATAAAAGTCAGAAAGTTACTGTAACTTTTTGTTCATTGAATGATTTTTTAGCAATTTAGTTAGTAGTTCAAATTAATTTGTACTTGTTTCCCTTGTAACTATTTTCTTAAATCATCATTTTTGATACTAATAAATCGACTACGGAGCAAAACATCCAGCTGATGATAGGTGGTCACTTTTAATCAATCAATTCAATCATTCATTATTAATGTACTACCTGATTCGTACAAACTTTGTACCGCCTAACAACTCCCCCCCTCTCCCTCTCTTTTCCCCTCGACTGTCAATTATAAAAAAGTTGCTAAGTTGCTAAGGTTACATTAGAAAGTTAATATGATCGTTAAGTTTTTAAACAGATTGGACCTAATACTACAGCTATGAAACAGACAAATTTCTGAACGCACCTATAATTGACAACAAATGACATCAAATGTTTCACAGCTAGGAAAAATTTATATTGGAACATAAAATTGTCGTTTCTAGTATTTTCCCTTACTTATTATTTATGTTTGTCACCGTTTAAACCTTCCCTGAAATTCCACAAATATTTCATGATTAAAATTAGTCAAATCAGTCCAGCCAAACGAACAGCAATTGATTTATATATACATATATAGATTAACAACATTCATTTACAATTGTTTCTTAGTCACTTTAAAGTTCAATAAATAAAAATAACAATAAGTGTACAAAAATAAAAAGCGTAAAACCAGTTTGATGGTGATGCGATCTATGTACAGTCAACAAAAGAATTAGGAATGCAGCACGGACATAAAAAAAGAACAGACGTAACCTTGTCTAATCGAGAGTGAAGCTGACCGCTGACAGCTCGCTTACCATGTGTGCGTAATTTTGTAATTTTTGATTGGCAATGGTGTCAGTGTCGTAGCCGTATGGTGTCAATGTGTGGGTGTGTGTACTTGTACGAATACAGAGTTGGTATTCCTATGGGTGCTTCACTGAATTTGTTCTTGGGATTATGTCCGTCTTTTTTTTAGGTCCGTGGAATGCAGGGCATGATAAAAACCTTCCATGATGTACGTTACCTTTAAACGTCAGACATTATGTCATTAACATTTTTAAAAACCACAGATAAAACATTCTATAAAATTAAACATTACAGAACGTTTTCGTATCATACCTTGCATATCAAATTCTTTTGTTGACTGTACACTTTTTTATTCGTTGAAAGTGCAACTATGAACAAAATGATGGTGGAATCGTCCATTTATTTCACGCCTAACAACACCCGATCGCCCCTCAGTACGTAGCTATGGTGCAGAAACAATAAGGAATACTTTTTATTTTTTCAAACGAAGCTGTGTAATTACCGACAGATGGCGTACGTCATTAGCGCCAGACAGCAAAATGCTTGTTTATATTCCACAGAGCATGAATATTCAAGCGAAAATATTGATATTTTAAGTATGAATAATTATGTTTTAATATTTTAGCTTCTATCTATCAGCGATTTTGAACACGAGTTTTTCTTACATTTGAGAAGGCTGGAAGCGTTTTCCACCATATTGCTCCAGGACAGCCAACCGAAGTCCCAGAAGTTCGTATGCCGTATAAATGACTCCGAACGGCTTCTTCATCTGCGCGTAAACATCGGAAACAACGTGCCCTCTGAAACACACAGTCGGTCTGATGCTCATGACGTAAAAAATTTCATACATTTTTTCGATATCTACATGTTTTTGACGCGTAGCTTCCGTATGGCGGCATTGATGCGATTTGAGCTATTTTCAGACCACTGAGCAATTTCGCTAGTGGGTATCCAATAAAATTTAATGCCATGTAACCTTAAAAAAGCAGAACATTTACTATACATATAAAAATATGTACTAAGATTTTTTGGTGGCACATGGGAGAATTGCGGAAATTACTTACAAGAATAGTTTCTTTACAGTATTACTAAGTATTATATGTTACGTCAAGATATACATAAATGTAGGGTTCCGTACATCCGATGAAAAGAATAGTACTCTTTATGGGATTCATCATTATGATATTACAATATAATATTTTTTTTTAACGCTTCACTTACAATATAATATTGTAACCACGAACGTAAAAAAAGAACGGACGTAACCTTGTCTAATCGAGAGTGAACCATAGCAATGACAGCTCGCTTACCATGTGTGCGTAATTTTGTAATTTTTGATTCGCGATGGTGTCAATGTCATAGCAGTATGGTGTCAATGTGCGGGTGTGTGTACTTGTACGAATACAGATTTGGTATTACCATGGGTGCTTCACTGAATTTGTTATTGGAATTACGTCCGTCTTTTTTTTACGTCCGTGATTGTAACTAATTAACACTATTATTATTATTATAGTCCCGTTAAGTGCGATATTATTAGTAAAATCGTTTAAGAAATTTCCTCTGTGATCGAATGTAATTGCTAATTAATTTTGCAGCTAATATCTAAAATTACCGCGCGAAACTATCGACAAATAGTTATAAATGGGGCCCTTCACATGACAGCTCAGTTTCTAAACTAAATGATCAAGGGTAATAATAGATTGATACAATAATTGCCTGCAAATATTCCGTAAGGGCCGAATGTTCTGGATGACTTGGCAAGGATTGTTTCGATTCCTCGTGACTTGCAGTTTCTGTGAGTGGCGTATCTTGACTCGAGATAGTAGAACCCTTGAAAAGTTTTAAGAAAACTATGTCCTAATATAAGTAACTATATAGTAATTTGAAGCTGACATAGATTTATAGGATACAAGAGTTCTGCCGTGGCTTTGCCCGCGTTTTTAGGGTTCCGAACGAAAAATCGAAAAATGGAATCCTTATAGGATTAGGATCACTCGTGCGTCTGGGCGATCGCCCTTCACAGCCAATTTTCTCCGAAACCACTAGACCAAATGAGTTGAAATTTGGTACTCATGTGCTATTTTGTGATCCAAAGACGAAGGTATAAAAAAAACAAATGAATTTTTAAAAAAGATTTTTTAACGAAAATCTAATTAAAATAATAATAATAATATTATAAGGGTGCGTGTACTTTTGTACGCGCGTGAGAAGTTATACGTTATACTTATAAGAATTCTATGGTCTTAAAAAAAGGGCAAAAATAAATAAAATAGGAAAATAACTGTAAATACATAATCAACGTATGAAACCCTCTCCAAGCGAGTTTAACTCGCACTTATCAAGTTTATTTGGGACGAGTAACCACCCTCGCTTTGCTTCGGTTTTCTTATTTTTTTTACACCTTGGGTTACATTATTGGAGTTTTATTAAGGATCCCTAATTTTTTTTCATATATTATAGCCTATGTTACTCGGAGATAGTGTAGCTTCCCAACAGTGAAAGATATTTTGAAATCGGTTCAGTAGTTTCGGAGCCTATTCAATGCAAACAAAAAATCAAATCTTTCCTCTTTATATATTAGTATAGATAATGTACCCACCCTATATATTATTTCGGATCTTGGTGCGCCTGTCTGCTAAATTTCGGTGTGTTCAGTAGTTTTTCCCTGAAAGAGAAACAAACATCCATACATCCTCACAAACTTTCACATTTATAATTATTTGTAGGAATTATTGAAATTATTGAATTTAATAAATGGGGATTCATATTTGTGTAACACGTTTGCTTACTCTGTAGCTTACGCCCTGTATTTAGTCTGTAGTCACTACCGTTTCCGCTCTCGCTGTCTCTCTTACACACACTTAGGAAGAGGCTATGTTAGTCAGAGACACGGAGTACTTTGTCAGAGATTGCTTGCGCGTATATTGCATTTAATAATTATTGAGTCTTGTACGAAGTGCAGTAAATGTATGTGAATCTTGTAACTTTGTGTTTCAATCCACGGCCGAACTCCATAACACCTCATAGCCGGATAAACCCCATTACACTTGTTTGTATTATAAAGCACAGTTCGATTTGACACTTGAGTTGAATGTTAAATCGTTCTAAGTGTTCGACGATCATTACGTTATCATTAAAGCTAATGACGCTAATCCATCTTAGTTAAGTAAGCCGTTCTTTGTTTTGCCAATCGTTCGCGAAATTGCTGGTCATTTTGGAAGAGATAACTCGACCATGCTACAAAAGCTGATTAACGTAATGACATTTTGTATGTCATTGTAATGAGATGGTGATCATTATTACCAATCCCTTAATGAGGATGTGTTTACAATAATACTGCCTAAGTCATAATCTTATTACTTGTTATCGACCATAATTTTTAACATAAATTTTTCTCTCGTAGAAAATTTTGTTTAAAATTTATTAACCTACTTGAGGACTTAAGATTTCTAAATACTTTCTAATAATTTAATCCCATCAATTCTTCTCCGTCACCGCTACCAAAAAGACAACCTCCATATTAAAAAGTTAAGATAATGTAAAGTTATAAACTAAATATATTTTTATGACCCTGTAGTGTAGTCTTTTCATAAAATCAGACAAATAGATTTTAAAGTTAGATAATGTAGCGATATCTTTGTAGTGTGTGATGTAAATCAAGACAATCTTATAATTTTATATTATAAGTAAATCGCTTTTACTTTAATCGATAATAATAAAATTACGACTTCAAAAATATATTGTATTCATTAATTTCCTTATTGAATCTGGTATATTTGCATTTACCTTCAGGAAAACAATCACTTCACGAACTACCGGAGTGAATCACAAAATTACGTATTCGTACCCACGCAATTCAAATTGGACTGAATTTTAAGTCTTTTTATTCCTCAAAGTAAACATTATCTTCGTTAAAATGTATGGTATGCAAATAATTAAAAGACTTAATGAGTTGCATCAACATTCGTGGGGTTTGAACTGAAAGTAAAATTAAGTACCTACATTTGAACGTACGTTAAATTAATGTACCTACGTTTGTCTGTAATTCCGTTCAGAGTTCGCCTTTTTACAATGTTCAACATAACCAAACACATTATTTTTACAAACTCACTGACTTTTTATTCTCATTTATTTTCATTGAGAAGTTAGTGAAACTTACTTATAATTAATTATTTTTAACCGACTTCAAAAAAGGAGGAGGTTCTCAATTCGACTGTATTTTTTTTATGTTTGTTACCTCAGAACTTTGGACTGGGCGAACCGATTTTGATGATTGTTTTTTTAATCGAAAGCTGGTGGCTGTCATGTGGTTAAATATAAATTTTATTGAGATCTGACAATAGCATCCATGATAAAACCATATAAGTCTTAAATTTGTATTAAGTAAGCGCGACAAATGGACGAATAACTCAATATCACGCCAACCGATTTCGATGATTCTTTTTTTAATCGAAAGCAAGTGCTTGTCTCGTAATCCCACATATATTTGAACGAGATCTGACAAGTAGCTTTAGAGTAACTTTGAAGTCGGTTATTTTTTGTTAATAAAATTTAGATTATGTTCCTTTGTTTATGTAAAAAATGTTGTGGTATTAATATTTTCTACTCATTACAATTTATTCGACTTTAGCGTCAACTATTAATAACATCATGCCTTCCAGCTACAAACAGTAAAAAGCATACCATCCCTGAAAAGGTAAAAAGGGTTAGTAACAATATTACCGCGGATGAATGCATGAAACTCGTGTTTCAAGATATTATTATGAAACTCGTTAGTCATAGTATGCGTTGACACGAGGATATCCTGAGGCTTAGCGCTATGGGGACGAACATCACGTGCGTTCGAGCGTTGATCCAAACGATTTATCAATCAGAATCCACGCTTGCATGCCATCCGTTGTGTTCGATGGTTCTCTTGTTACTTCTACAGCTAGAGACGCACGTTCCAGTCGAAATTCAACCATAATTCAAAATGACAAAGGGTTACTTTAAATTGACGCCATGGAAGGTTTTGACTTCTATAATAAATGTATTTTGTAGCATACAATATAAAAATATGTAGTTTTCTGAATTTTTTTCTCATGTAAACTTGAACTATAATCCCAAAGTTCAGACTTAATATTGGTGACGTCGACTTTATTCACCTGAGTTAATTCACCCAGGTGTCTTAAGTCTACTTTTAGTGTAATTTATTCACCTATGCACCTAGGTGATTTAAATCTACTGGCCGCAGGTGAATTGATATAAGTAGACTTAATTCACCTATCATTTTAGTAAATGCAATTAGTGATGTTGGAATGTTTGATTACGAACAGATTAACTCTATTTATTCTATTACAAACATACCTATAATGTATAGGTACTAAACGAATATATAGGAACTGCCAAATATTGATAGATCAAAATAAAGACTTAAAAACGGCGTGGTCTAGTCGATCATTAAGAAGCACTTGGTCAATTTTATTTAAAAACCAATTTCGTTGAAACTTGTGTATTGCCACCTCAAGCTTTTAATGTCTCCCTCGCATTACTTTTCAATAAACTTCCACTAAAAGCATTTGTGAATATTCATGAAGTGTCTGTTCTTTTCAGGTGGGTGTATTCAATTGGCTTTCCGGCAAGGACCTCACTTTTTCTTTCTCGAGGTAAAACTTGTTTAAATTGTGGCTTCCCATTGTGATCCATTCGCTATAATTGAGTCAGACTGCAACTTTTTAAGCAAGACTGCATAAATCACAACTAATTGTAAGAATCCTAATGAAGTAAGTTTATTATTTTACTGTATCATGTAGCTTAAATGACCGTATCTGTTTTATTATTTAAATTTGATGAAGGTATGGCGTTTCTTGTGGATATTATTTTTAATTTATCATCTATACTAATATTATAAAGAGGAAAGATTTGATTGTTTGTTTGCATTGAATAGGCTCCGAAACTACTGAACGGACTTGAAAAATTCTTTCACTGTTTAGAAGCTACACTATCCCCGGGTGACATAGGTTATATTGTATTTTCAAAAAAATTAAGGATCCTTAATAAAACTCCAATAATGTAACCCAAGGTGTAAAAACATAAGAAAACCGTAGCAAAGCGAGGGCGGTTACTCGTTTAACATAAATCCATTTCGCAATATTAAAATTAAATGAAATATGAGGTGACTAACGTGAGATATTAATTGATTTATTACCCAAATATAACAATTAGTATTCAACAGTTTACTATTTTGTAATTACAAATATTATTCTTCATTGTTCTCAGCGTTTGAAATCTAATACATTATCTGCATCACACAGTAAATTACAATACCTTGGTGCCTCAGTTAAGTAACATTTCACCAATTTTTTATGAAGATCACTAAATATTATCATTAATTTTGTAAGACATTATGTGCAAATCCTCTTTGAAGTTATCTTTGTTTGAGCTTATTAATGTTCACTGTTAAGACAGGCTACATTAATCAATCTTATGGTATGAAAAGGAGTTAACTTTGAATGAAATGTTATTTTAACAATAGTCTCAAATACGTATATAAGACGTATATTTCTTCCAGTACTATGTTTGTGAGTAAAGCTATATATTTCTAAGTATATTTATATTACCATTAATTCTCGTCATGTAAAAAATGTTAATAAACGCTAACAATGTAACACACTCATAGCCCCACACTAGGATTCCCTGTGTAGTGGGTGCCATGGATAACACACAAAGACAAGAACACACACACAGACCGAGAATGGAAAAATCAAACTCATCATTCAAATTTCCGCCTCCCTGGGAATCGAACCCAGGGCCCCTGGTACGCCGTACGGCGATCCGGCATGGTAATCATTACTTAGGCCATACGGGTCGGCGTAGTTGTTAGATATTGTATATTTTTATCATTCATTATACACATTTTTTTATTCATTGGTTTTTAGGGTTCCGTAGCCGAATGGCAAAAAACGGAACCCTTATGGATTCGTCATGTCTGTCTGTCTGTCTGTCTGTCTGTCTGTCTGTCCGTCCGTATGTCACAGCCACTTTTTTCCGAAACTATAAGAGCTATACCATTGAAACTTGGTAAGTAGATGTATTCTGTGAACCGCATTAAGATTTTCACACAAAAATAGAAAAAAAAAACAATAAATTTTGGGGGTTCCCCATACTTAGAACTGAAACTCAAAAATGTTTTTTTCATCAAACCCATACGTGTGGGGTATCTATGGATAGGTCTTCAAAAATGATATTGAGGTTTCTAATATCATTTTTTTCTAAACTGAATAGTTTGCGCGAAAGACACTTCCAAAGTGGTAAAATGTGTGTCCCCCCCCTGTAACTTCTAAAATAAGGGAATGATAAAACTAAAAAAAATATATGATGTACATTATCAAGCAAACTTCCAACGAAAATTGGTTTGAATGAGATCTAGTAAGTAGTTTTTTTTAATACGTCATAAATCGTAAACCGCAAAAAACATTGATCAAAGTTACAACGAACTACAAGAACTTTTATATTATGTAACTTGCTGCTACGGAACCCTTCATGGGCGAGTCCAACTCGCACTTGGCCGCTTTTTGCACTTTTAATTTTATTACAAACAGATTAAAATGATTCATTACATTTTGAACTCCTTACGCCATTAAGTAATCACACATAATATTGACCTACAAAACAAGGCACTAAAGTATGGGCGTTGATATATCACGGGTTGTTGATCCTCACGGTGTTATAAATACATTGTCTATCTCAGTTATCCCGTTCACCTTTAACCTTATTATGAAGCAGCATTATGTTACATCTGTGAAGCCTGTTGGGCTTAATTGCCATTAAAATGATACATTTGGGTGCTGCGTTGACCGGGCCTTAATCGGTCAGCGTCACGTTTGCATTACGGCCACAGGTCAAGCATGTAATTTAATCGAGCATAAATTACGAACCAGGAAATTGAAATAAGAACATTGTGTATGTCTGATGATTTTACCATCTTTTATAACAAAGCTACGTCCGTGGGTGTTTCGGAGAATCAAATAATTTTATAAGTTTCAAAGTGACTCTCGATACGGAAGTTCGTAAAGGACTTTAGTAAAACTCAAATACAGATTAGGCTTATGCAGAGGAGTGACTATAAGTATCGTTTTAGGTTCGAGAGCCGAAAAGTCACGTATCATTGTAGCTTCGGGAATGACACCCTGGGGAGTGGACGTAAGATTAACGCAGCACGTCTGTCCTCAGGCTTAAATCACATTATGGTCTCCCTGCTCTTTGTTTAATGTCCTCCAAGGTGGACTCTCCATCTCCGTACTTTACCGCCGTAAACAGCGTGATTTCATTTATCTTGCCAACGTTTATTTTAGCTGTGTCACTGAGTATCCGAGGATTGGTAGAATAATCAATTTATTGCAGCAGGTTCATTGATTTTGTACGTGAGAAACTGTTTTATTTATGAGGATGACTTGAGGCAGTACACGTCAATTTTATTATTGTATCAAGCAATATTAGTAGCTCTGAGAATTCTTTGCTCTCGAACATGATACGTTCACTTAAGCACATAGAATACTTTGTTTGTCTACAATATTGACTTGGTATAGCTTCTGTATAAGCTAATATATTTTGAAGAGGCTGTACCTATTGTTTGGAGATTCAAAGCTCGGAGAGTCAGGCTTTTATAGAGTTAAGGAATTGGCTTTCCGATAATCTTATAATTTTGGAGAAAACCTCACTGGGGCGTGTTTGTTAATATGTTTTATTGTTTAAATAGTATATTTCATCTGGAAGAAGAATGTGGAGTCCACCAAATAGATCAGGATACTCGCGATAAATAAATCATTCTGAACAAGTAGGTACAAAAAGTACTTTTGCTTGTTACCACATAATACTGTGCATAAACCAAGAGTGTAACTTTCGTACAATGTTCACCAATCCAATATATGTTCGACTTTTTGGTTTCGTGGGGTGCATTACTCGTAAATCGTGAAGCTGGAAGTGTAGAAAGGAACAAAGTAATACTTTATCTCTTTCTCTATAGAGCGATATTTATTAAGTCTACAACTTTATTATCAAACATTAGAACAATCATTATTTTAAAAATAAATGTTTCATTTCCATATATAAAAAGTACGTACTAAAAAGAAATACCAATTCAATCATTAATTTGTTTATTGAGATTAATCTTATTTGTTTGCTAGCTGACAGTATCAGAAGATGATTTGGGTAAATGGTTTTAGATAGATAATACCCATTCGTAATTTATTCTTTTACATGTTTCATCGACTTCAATAATAGCCCAATACGATGAAGAATTGAAAACTAAGGAAAAGCAGAATCCTGTTCTCAAGCATATAATATTGTCTGAACACATATGGACAAGTACAGATTGTACTCCCATGCAAACAAAGCGACCTAGGTCCCTTTCCATGCCTGCCCTTTCATTAACACGATCAAACTTCTGTTTCGTAATTCAGCACGTCCGTTCGCGGCGTAGATATTGTCGACAATCCTTGTTTTTTGTATCCTTGATTGCAAAACTTTTATGGATCGTCGCCCGACAAAAAGTGTCGTGTAATTTTTTGTTAGACTGCGTCCAAACGCGTGTAACGAGATATTTATGGGGGGTTACGCGTGAGGTCATGCCGAGGTGTGGACGTGGCGCTATTTTGCCCATTTTAGTATTATTCTCGTGTAGGGATGGAATATTGTGTTGTAAAATAAAATATGGTGATTACGAAACAGTTTCTGGGTCAGCAATGTGTCGTTATTGTTTTTAGATGAGGACGTACTGGGCTTTAGAATTTAAGGTTTACTGTTATGTGTTTGTTTATTGTTGAATTTGTTTATGTTAATGTTATTAGGTTTGCTTAGGGCAGAGCTAGGTTCCCGGACTTTTTTCTCTTAGACTACTTTCAAAATTTAGCTGGTTCCGTTGAACCTCCTGCAGCTACATTTTTACTATATTCCCAAAACTCGACAAAAATGTGAAGATAAGATCTAATTGTGGGAATTTTCGTCGCGGTCGAGTTAAGATTATATAGAGATTAATAGTTTTAAAAAAATGATTGATGAATGAATTAATTGATTTTTTGTCACGTGTAATTAACTAATTGATTTTATGTCACGCCCACGTAGACGCCGTCGAGTCTCCCGTGGACCCCTGGGGGTCCTCCTGGACCACTTTTCGAACTAAAGGCTTAGAGTATAAACGTGGGCTAGCGGTGTTTCTGCTAAAACAGCTTTACACTATGCAAATATACTTTGTATAAATTTACGCTTCGCAAATTCATCGCGAAGAATTTTGTAAACTGAAAATGTTCTTAAACTAAACTGTTCTTAAAGTCAGCCAACTCGAATTTCCTCAGTGTGGTCGGTCAGACTTAACTCCTTTTATTCTAAGACCTGAGTTGTAATAGAACAGTTATAAGTTCTTTGTGATGGTGATATAATTTGTTATACTCGTATAGAACAGCACCAGTTACAGTTCTTTAAAATAGTAACAAAAAGTCATATATTGATTTTAAACTTATAATATCATCGCGGACACTGTACATTTTGAATGCAACGAGTACTCACGATTATTATTTTACAATACCGATATTTTGACGCACTTATAAAAGTCATTTGCATTCATCCCGGGTAACTTTAAATTTAACTACTTATCATAAGTATCTACTATTATTTCTTCTGTGGTTTAACGTTGAATTTTGGTGAGAGAACCCTTGGAGTTCCTTGGGATACTATTTCTATATTAATTTAACATAATCTAAGTAGAGGTAACTTATCTTATGTAAGTATGCACAGTAAATATGCTTTGACTACTGTCATTGTGAATGTTCCCAAACTTCGGTTTTAAAACCGGTTACAAGTTCCATAAGCACTGAAAGGAATAAAATAAAAATTATGTTTCGGGTTGATTACGTCCAACCATGGTTTGCAGTGACTACTATAGAAGTCTACATGAAAACTTACATTTAACTTTATCGACGACCCGTGTGACGCATTGGTTATCAACTTACCATACCGGACCGCACTTCAAAGGATCCTGGTTTTGATTCCTAGGGAGGCTGAACTTTTAATGATGAGTTTAAATTTATGTTCTCGGTCTGGTTGTGTGGGGACTATCGTTCGTGTCGTTTATTTATTTATATGAAGTTTATTTACTTGATGCGAATGAGCATACATTGCTACCATCGCATGCAGCTCATGAACATCTGTTCAAATAACATAAAACATTTATATAATCATCAGGTCACTCTTCTTTACTCTCTCTCTCTCTTCTCTTGTTTAATATTTCAGGGAAATGCTATTGCGCAATGGATCACCAATTTGCACCTTTATAACATGCAAAATGACTGACCTATTCCCGTTTATCCAATCTAAGTTGACAGAGCGTTCATTAAGGCACTGTAAAGTTCCATCGGTTATTGCTTTAGTGATTGGCTTCGGGCCACCATTTTCTATTAGAAACATGTTTCTAAAACCTGACGGGGAGACAGTATAATCAAATATTTGAACAAATTTATTTTTACATTGACCTCGAAAAAAATTACATATTGTGCTATATTTTGGTAGGTACGTCTGTATTCTGTACCATCCATAATTTAATCTCGACGGTAATCATGGACGGTATCCATCCATACATAATTCTATAGGATGTTTTACTCGCCTGGTTAGTTACCACTCTCTTTCTAAAATCGACTGGGAAATATCTTTATCCGTGTTTCGGTCATCGTGTCGGAGAACCAGAAATATTGCTAGTCTCTTAAGAGTGGGGCGTTTGCTCGTTTGTCGATTATTAACACGCTTTTATTAACTTCATACGTATGTTAGTATGTGCCTATGTAACGGAAACTTTGAACTACGCTTTTTTTACAATAAAATATTTTTTTTCTTTTTTACACTATTCTTAATTCAAAATTAAATTTTATTTTCTATTTTTTAGTTGGATTTTCTGTAAAAGCGTGTTTTTTAGTTTTTTTTTAACTATTATTTATTTTTTATTTATTACGATAGGTTTGAACCTAGTTTCCCAGACCACAGGGAATCCTAGTGTGGGAGCTAGTTACCAAAAATTATGTAACAAAGGATACGCAATTTTTTTTTCATCTACATCATAAAATAGTAAATAAAATATTTGAATGATAAACTCACAGATGTTAAAAAACTGTACTTTTTCGAATCCCATTTTATCAAACAGCAAATGTGGGAACTAAAAGTTTGCGATACACACCCTGGTAGTTACCGTGAGGGGACGCAGGGGTACACTTCTTATTGGGGTGTAACTTAGAAACGTTAGTTGATGTTAAGAATGGTAGCATGAAATTCGGGCTTAAAGTACTGTGATGCATCATTCAATGACTGTTTATTTTTTCACATTTTGTTTGTAATACACAATTAAAGTGTCTATTCACTTAATAATCATAAATGCGGTAACTGAATTAGATAGTTTTTAAGGACAGTAAGTAAAGTACTTTATCTATACATACAAATAAATAAAATTGGAGTGTCTGTTTGTAATATTAAAATATACCAAAACAATATTTTTTAACAATTTTTGTGTATCTGTCTGTCTGTTTGTTCCGGCTAATCTCTGAAATGGCTGGATTGATTTTGATGGGACTTTCACTGGCAGATAGCTGATGTAACAAGGAGTAACTTAGGCTACTTTTATTTTGGAAAAAAAGTTTGTTAGGCGATACGAAGTTCACCGGGTCAGCTAGTTATTTATATAGTACAAGTTGGCTTCAACCCATCAATGGCCCACTACTGAGCACGGGCCTCTGCTCGGAAATTTATCTGTGAAAACTTGTATTGTCAGAACATTAAATGGGATTATAGGTTTGTTATTAGTCCTTCAAATTCGATAACCCTGTGAGTGTCTTCAATACAACCCTTGCACTTGAAAATAACGCCAATATTCGACTCCCCTTGTTTAAAGAACATATGACGGTATTATTAAGAGTACAACGGAATATATTTATTAAACACTCGTATCCGCCATCTTTCGCTTTGCACTCGATAATACGTTTTAATGGATAGTGAAAACCGCATGCAAATCGGTTGAGCTGTTTCTGAGGAACATATGACGGTATTATTAAGAGTACAACGGAATATATTTATTAAACACTCGTATCCGCCATCTTTCGCTTTGCACTCGATAATACGTTTTGATGGATAGTGAAAACCGCATGCAAATCGGTTGAGCTGTTTCTGAGATTAGAGGGAAAAAACGCAGAGACAAACAAACAAAAATTGTTAAAAACCATTTATACGAGAACTATAGCGTTGATACATAACCCTCTAATAGTTCTAAATATCATCCATGTACTTACAGAAATCTATCAGTTACTTACATTTACATTTGTGGATGAATATCCATCCATCAGATCTTAGAGGTCCACTGCTGGACCTATTTTTATGGATACGTATAATCTATCCGACCTTACGGATACGCATAACATAAAGGGACTTCTTTTAATAATATATTTTAGTTATAATATATTTTTTAAGGTTTTTAGTTTTAGGTTCATAACATTTCAGACATTACATTCGTCTATCTAAAGCGCCGCGTCAACATTCGATATTCATCTACCTACACCGTCAATGCTCTTAAAGTATCAGGTGTTCAACATGAATACCTAATCTTAATGGCGTCGGTACATGCACCTCGATAAGGGCGAGTGTAAATCATCGGGCGGAATGTTTTATGAAGTTGCCGGTGGGAAGAAACAGCTTGTCCGGGACCGAACAAGTTGGGAATCTGAGAAATGGGACTTACTTTATCGGTACGTTTCGACTGTCTCCCAAGTGTTGTGAATTTTTAAGAGCACTTCACCTAAGGACAAGCGGGGATACGCGTGTTTAATCGAAAAGGTTTTAGTGAAGCGCTCATGTTAAAATAGCAGTCGATTAAAACTAAATTGATTCGTTCAAATCGATTATAGTCGGATCGAATCGTTTCAGGTTTCCATACTCTAAGTAATACTTGAAAAATCCATGAATATTTACAATCTTTTGTCTATATGAGATTCGGAGAAAGGCGGCTGTGATAGGTGGTCAATTCATCAATTGCAAATATATTCAGAATCGCTACAAGTGTTTTTTGTGATTTTCAACGAATTTATAATTTTCGAACTTTTCCCTTGTCTTTTATTTTAAGAAGTTCAAGAAGAAGATTAGTAACCAAAACAATTATCAAGTAAAAACAATTAATAAGTAGGTATCTCCTACTTTAAACAAAACCCTCAGGATCAAATAGGTATACTAAGTATATATTATATTTTGAAACCAAATTCTAGATAGCAAATAAAAATATACAAGGAAGAATCTCGAGAATATCCTCAGGTACAAATGCCGAGGGCTTTTGTATCTAATATCGCACATATTAAGGATGCTAATCATTTTCCCTCTCGGCGGGGCTGGGTTTCGTCACGTTTAAATATGATTTATGTAAGTAATTTAGTTAAGTACATAGAGACATTACGAGGTCTCGGGTGGATTTAAACGTTCGGGAGGCTTGAACATCTTTTGTGTTTGATTCCTTTTACGGAACATCGTAAGTATGAAATAAGTAAGATTTACATAAAATGTAAATGATTTTGGTATCATTATCTATTTTAAGTACTTGCAAGAAAAACAATATGTCTTTAATTAATTCATTACTTTATAACTTTATCAATGTTAAAATAGTTAAATAATAAAAAAGTTAAATAAATTAAATCAACTCATGATATTGTTGTTAGTATTGTGAAGCAATTTAACTATGTGTTGGAGTAATATATTATGTTCATGCTTATGATAAAAAATAGTATCGGAAACACAACCAATCAACTCCTGTGGTCAGGTCTGCAGAAAAGAGGAAGACGTGCTTCTGTTCCAGCTTACAAAATTTGATCTAACCAAACAAACTAACAAACAGTAAGTTAATTAAAACTTGTAAAAAATAAATCCTGTCGTCGTTCAATCCATTATCACTTATTAACCCTTTTGGCGAGGTGACCTAAAAAGATTCTGTTAATAGGTTAAATAAATAAAAGCACTTTGCAGTACACTTTAGCACCAACACCGAATTCAAGTTGAGGTAAAATGAATTCACTGGCTGTGTGCCAGGTTCGTTACAGCAGGATATACGTAGCTGACGTAAGCAAATATTGTACAAATGTACCTGTGAAGGATACGTAATACGTTGCTCGTGTTAATATTAGGCTCTGTTCATAATTTTCATTTGGATTAGTGTACATCCGACTCGTTTGTTGGTGTTATTATTATATTATTCAGTGAAAGCGCGGATGTATTATAAAATTTGCGTGTTTCTTTGCCTCTCCAGTCTATTTGCGGTTCAAGTTATCAGTTAATATTAAGCGTAAGTTTTGTCAGATGCCTTCCTTTCGAGCGGTAGACCTCAATTTCTATCGGACTAAATCGGCAAATCTGTAACTTCATATTCTGAAAGGTGAATGAAGCCTGTCAATCCACAGTAGCCACTCTAGTGGAATATCGCTTTACTTCCTTTGTCCTCTCACCTGAGGCTAGCACAACTATACTCAACGTGCGGCCCACCAGGCTTTTGTAGTTGGCCCATCTGGGGTTACTTTGTTTTATAATAATCGCGAAAACCTAACAAATCAATACCAATTTTTTTATTTCTTTGTTTTGCGGCCCGCGACAGCATGACTAACACGTGTTTGTGGCCCGTATGAAAAAAGGTTGATTTACCACTGGGCTAACAGAAGGACAATTTGTTAGTTACGATGATTAGTATTTTCAATAATAAAGGTTTAAAATACTACTCAGGTTTTGTATAATAGAAGGGGGAGAATATATTCACACCGTGAATAATTTCACAGAGGTCTACACTCTATAGAAGGTTACTAAAACGTCAAAGCTAAAGTATTCTACATAATTAAATAAATACGTAATTATAAACATGCTAATTAAAGTAAACTGGAAGAGTGGGGGTACCGCCCGCCTAAGTGACAAGAACTTGATGTGTAATCCAAATAAAAATATTTTTAACGTGTGAAAGTACAATCATATAGTGGAAAAAAGTTGTTGAAAATATAGAGTGAAACATAAGGATCACAGTGATATATAAATACTACTAAATAAATGTATATGTGGTAAGCAACTACAAGAAAAACAAAAACACTTTTATAATACAAACTTTACAAAATCAGCTGATCGCCATTTGTGTTACGTGTGGCATAGCTGACCAATCAAAAAAGACGAGCCGTGCAAAGGCCCTCAGCTGATTGGCGTATTTGATTGGCGTATTTGATAAGTACCTCTAAAAATCGACAAATACATACCATCATAAAAATGAATTGTTTGGCATGTAACACCATTATCACCCAGAAAGGAGAAATCTTGAAATGTACATACTGTATAGGGACCTACCACTATACGTGTCTAAACATGACAGCTACATATTTTAAAAAACACACCGCAGAAATTAAAAATACGTGGCGATGCCCTACGTGCGAGAAAAAAACCCGCCGAAACAGAAACAAAAACGACAGTACACCTACCAAAAAACAACCACAGTCCCCAGTGAACACATCTCCAGAACAACCGGTAAATGATCCCCAAGAAGAAACTCAACCGATAGAACTCTCAAACACTAACGACCAAGACACAATAACCTTAAATAAATTCAGTCAATTACTAGACAAAAAACTACAAGAAAATAAACGATCAATCCTCGATGAATTAAAACAAACTATCCAAAAAGAAATACAGAACTCAATAAACGAGTTTAAAAAAGAAATTATACAAAAAACAGACACAATAACTCAAGAACAATCATTACTCAAGGATAATATCAGTACCTTGAACACAATTATAGAAGCACTAGAACATAAACATAAACAAATACAGGACGACATACAACAATTACAACAAAAGTTTACAGATGCACAATCCCCGAAAGACTACACTAAGACACTAGTATTATATGGCTTACAAGAATTAACCCAAGAAAACGAAATCATTCTCGAGCAGCGAATCCAACATATCTTCTGTGACATTATGAATATCGACCTCACAGGGTACATAGAAGGACTAGTTCGTGTAGGTAGGAAAACCTCGCGTAGACCGGTTGTCATTGAGCTAATCAGTAAAAGGATGACAAAATATCTCTTGAACAACGCGCGACTATTCCAAGGAAGCGGCTTATATATTTCGGAATATCTTAATGAAAATGCATTACGAGAAAGAAAGCAACTTCAACATCAACTGCGAACAGCGCGACAAAACGGTCATCACGCAATAATAAGAAACAACAAACTCGTCATAGATGGTAAAATAACACAGTTGACTAACCTTGAGCCTCCGCAACAGATTCGCCGGCACAGTGAAAGCGCAGACCACACAACATCCACCGACAAAATCACAAAAAACACAACAAAACTCACTAATTTTCGTCACTAAAATGGAAGAAATCACTATATTGTTTCAAAACATGCAAAGCATATTCAATAAACGACACTTATTAGAACAGTTCATAGATGATACGCCGATATTTAGAATATTTTGTATAACCGAAAGCTGGCTAACTCGCGAGAAATTAAAATTAATTATCTATGATGGGTACAACCTCGCATCATCCTACTGCAGGCGGAACTACGACGGCCGCGGAGTGTGCGTATTAATAAAGGATGACTTGGAATGCAGGGAGGCGGAAGAATTTGTAAATCTATCGATAGAATACGTCATTGAAATATGTGCAATATATTCAACTACGCTAAATCTTTTAATAATTGTGATATATTGGAATGGAAGACAGACAGATACTTTCTATATACAGCTAAAAAAACTTTTAGAACTAACAACTAAAAAATTCCGATATTATAATACAATAATTGGGGGGGATTTTAATGTTAATATGTTAGAAAAAACGAGACAAAGTTCAACACTACGCGATACCATGCTATTGTACAACTTCCAACAATGTGTAAATGAGCCAACACGTGTTACCAAAACTACTTCAACTTGCTTAGATCTTATTTTTATTAATTTTAACAAAACCTCAATAAATGTCGAAGTTACCGATCTTGGATTCTCTGATCACATGGGCATAACTGTAAAACTACAAACAGCAATAAAATTAAATAACCAAAATAAAAAACAAAATAAAAACTGGCAAATAGAAAAGAGATTATTTACAGTACAAAATATTGAGCATTTCAAAAACGAATTAAAAAAAGTTGATTGGAAGGAAATAATAAAACTTGATAAAAATATGAATGAAAATTATATAAATTTCCATAGAACATTACAAACCATCTTGAACAAATGCATGCCTAAAAAACAAATACATATAAAATTTAACAGAAAAAAATACTGGCTTACTCGGGGAATAAAAAACTCAAGTAGAAATAAAAGAATGTTAAAAATAATGGTTACATTCTTCAACCACCCATCTCTATCCAAAAATTATAAAACTTATTCTAAATTACTGAAAAAAATTGTTAACATTTCAAAAAGAAATCAATACATTAGGAGAATGCGCACATCTAATAACAAAATTAAAACAATGTGGAAAATAATTCACGAACGTACTGGTAAAACACAGACAAATCCTCGAAAAAATACAGAGCTGCTGTACAGAAATCGATTAATTTCAGACCCCAATCAAATTGCTAATATTTTCAATGAGCACTTTAAGAATGTTGGTAACATCGGTAAAACAAACAAACCAGCTCCGCGCGGCAGGCCCGTCATCCACCCGACGGTTAACAGCATGTACCTGGCACCCGTAACATCACGTGAAGTAATTAAAGCTATCGTAGGATTAAAAAGTAAATACAGTCATGGTCTAGATGAAATACCACCGGTGTTGATAAAGAAGTGTGTAGCTGAGTTAACCTTACCCTATACCCTTCTTATAAATCAGTCGTTTGCGGAGGGAACCTTCCCTGACCTACTCAAAATCTCAGTAATAAAACCTTTGCATAAGAAGGACTCTAAACAAGTACCGTCACACTATAGACCGATAGCACTTCTATCCACTTCCTCAAAAATATTCGAAAAAATTATGCAAAACCGACTTTACACCTTTTGTGAAAAATACAATATATTTGACGATGCCCAATACGGATTTCGAAAAAACCGCTCAACTGTGATTGCCGGCTATAAATACGTTAATAATATTCTTGACATCATAAATAGACAACAATATGCAATAGGAATTCTACTTGACATGTCGAAGGCATATGATAATGTCCAATTTAATATATTACTTAAAAAGCTATATGATATAGGAATAAGAGGATTAGCTTACGATTGGCTGAAATCTTATTTACAAGATCGCATCCAATATGTTGAGGTGACTCATTATGATCAGAGCATGCATAAGGTGACAACTGTCAGATCCACACCCTTACAAATAAATCACTCGATACCTCAAGGCAGTGTTCTTGGATGTGTTCTATTTTTAATATATATAAATGACCTCCCAAAAATCCTAGACGAGTCATGCGTACTCTTTGCGGACGATATATCAATTTTGACATCTTGTAATAATAATATCAATCTGTATAAAAATTTAGATAATTTATTTAATACTTTATTGAAATGGATGACTGACCATAATTTAGAAATCAATTTTTCAAAATCTAAAATAATGCAGTTCCGACCATATCAAAAATCTGCCTTATCCATTAATTACTATTTTAATAATATAAAATTAGAATGCGTGGACACCTTCTCCTTGCTTGGTTTAACTATAGACTCACATCTAAATTGGAAGTCACACATAAGCAAAATTAAATCAAAAATGTCCAGTTTTACATATGCTTTACGAGAATTACGTCGAACCACAGATCTAAAGACGGCAATGACCACATACTATGCATACCCTTATGCGTGGATGGGATATGGTATAGTTCTATGGGGAAATAGTGTGGACGCGCAAGATTTATTCATCACCCAAAAAAAGTGCATTAGAGCATTACTAAACCTAAATGGACGAGATTCGTGCAAGACACACTTCATAAAACATAAAATACTGACACTAACGTGTAGATATATTTTGGAAGCCGCCCTCTTTGTAAAAAAGTACCCAACCTTATTTAGCGTAGTAAATGATGAACCACGTAGATTTAAAAGCAGATATAAACATAAACTATTAATACCTACAGCTAATCTAAAGATGTACCAAAAAGGTCCATACAGCATGATAGTAAAAATTTATAATAAACTCCCCGAAAAAATTAAAAACCTTACAGAAATAACACCATTTACAAACGAATTAAAAAAATTCCTCATAACAAATTGTTATTATGAATTAGACGAGTTCTTCGGAGCGATCTAGTTCCTAGTTACCAAAACAAGAAAGTAAAAGGGAGCCTGTATTCCATTTCAAAATGTGTTTCCATAATAAATTAAGTGTATTGCTTTGTTAATATTAATTTAATAAAAAATGAAATTGTTTGTAACTAACATTGATTGACATTGTATATTAATTATAATTAATAATTTAGACTGATATTATTAATTGACACTCTATAAAATTGTTTGACATTGCATATTAATAATTAGATTAACTATTCTGACATTGTATAATTATAAGCAAATTAATTTTTTTTTTAAAACTACCCACTCACTAAATTGCAATCCCAATTCATTGGGCTCATGTATACTTAAAAACTGTTTGTGACATCTGTAAATATATTCTGTACATGAAAGCAATAAATAAATAAATAAATAAATAAATAAAAAAAAACTATTCACAGCTATAATCGCATGTGAATATTTAATGACTAAGCAACATTCAACAAAGTTTAAGGCCTGTAAATTCAACGAGTCAAGGTTACTTTTATAAATATTTCACGGACTAATTTATAAGCGTCAAACGATAATAAGATAATATTTTTGTAATGATTGCCAACTTGGGAAATTACTGTTAAAAGCTTACGCAACTCATTAGGACGGTTAATGTTACCTTTTAATACAGCTTAATTGTACATCGCTAAAGTTTAGTCATTTGAGTAAATTAGTTAAATTATAGGTTTTCTGTTACGAGTACCTTCACAGTATCGAAGGAGTGACCGTTTTACTTTTAGTACGTAGGCCTGACGCTTTATATCCACCGCATCTCTTTAAAGACTATTTTTATTAATAAACATATAATCTACATAATATAGTGAGTTATTTATGGTTGGTGAGAGTCCATACCATCCATTACAACTAAATTCCTCGACGTTTAAGAATTTTTGTGACAGGATTGAGATCACAATGAACCAACTTAGTTTTTAATATAACTAAAATATAGATACAGGTATATTCATACCAGTGCAGAAACATTTGATGGTGGTGTTAATAAAAAAATCCTACATTCCTGTTAATTATAAAACCCTCACGGACGTAAAAAGAGGACGGACGTAATCCTAAGAACAAATTCAGTGAAGCACTCATAGTAACACCAACTCTGTATTCGTACAAGTACACACACCCACACATTGACACCATCCTGATATGACATTGACACCATCGCGAATCAAAAATTACAAAATTACGCACACATGGTAAACGAGCTGTCAGCTGTCAGCTTCACTATTAGACAAGGTTACGTCCGTTATTTTTTTTCGTCCGTGAAAACCCTGAAGAGAGTATTAATATTAAGCATTAGTATTAAATAACTCAGAATTATTTTCTAATTTATTCACAGATTTTAGGCTATCGAATTCCAATCAATCAACTGATTAACACACAATAAATGTCGAGTATTAACATTAATTTAACCTTCGTTTCAGCATAATGAATCTAAATTTAAACATTTAGTATAAATTAAATAAAATTGATTTAAATTCGATGTCCTGTACCACGCGGCATGAGTCATCCAACACGTGCTAATAATATTACCGCAGAATAAATAATAGTACTTATATAACGTTGATTTGAAAATCTTTAGAGTCCTTTGATGCAGCCTTATAATTATACGTAAGGGATGATATAAAAAGCGGGAAAATTTGCATGTAACTTTTCCGCAACTATAATTATTCTCATACATTTTGAAGGCAGCGTAGGGCGTGAACACATACAGAAAAGAGTTTGTTAAGAAGATCTGAGCCTTCTGAATCTAACGGATACCCACTGTCTTTGTCTTCTTTAGGTCGTTAGTCCATTTGGTCAGAGGGCGTCCTATTTATCTATTCGTATATAATTAGTTTTTGATAACTAAGAATGAAATATGTAGCAGACGACAATACCATTATGTTTTTATATACAGTTTACGTATTATGTTATTGACAGACAAAATTCAGTATGTAGACTTCACTTGGCATTAACTACTATTTACTTAAGATTACAGTGTAAATAAATGTATTCGACACAAAGACATGATTACAAGCGTAAGTACGTAAATTGAAACGAACGCTCACAGCAAACATAGGTATATAAATGGAACCATTATTCAAATCAGAGTACACAAAAATAATAAAGAAAATTCCATACGAAATGAATCATTCAGTGCTGTATAAAATTGTGTCAACAAGTAGTCTGTATTCATCAAATAGATTCTTTCATCCATTTATCGTTTCAAATCTTATATTAATAAAAATGAATTTTAGTAGTTTGTTGGTAAGCAAAAAACGTGAAAATGCCCGAATCGATTTGGCCTTTCTTCATTTGAAATATGAGATTTGAAAATACTCGTATTTGTGATAGTTCCAAGATGGTTGTTATGAAAAGATAACTTTAAGACCTGGAGCAGCTGATGTGGAAAAATAAGGGATCAGTCTTTGATACGCCCCTAGTTTGAACTTGATAGTCAGATTTAGGCTGATTGTTATGTCAAAATAATATTAGCCTTAGCCTTACGCTTGGTCATTCATGATTCTGAATGTCCCCATTTGTAAGCATTCATTGCTAACTCATAAATTATGTGAGTACAAAGGAAATAATTATAATACCAAGCGGAGGAGAGGTTAATAACCTCATAACGAATTTCCCATAAAATATATTGCACCAAATCCTGCTAATGATGTATGGCGATTAAGTTGCAATATTGGGATGGCCCTTGCAACTGCCCTAGATGGATGGTGACCGCACACGCGATCGTATTTTACCTCCACCGCTACAGATTAAGTGGTTTACCGTAATCGCTGCCGAAACTAGAGGATTTTATGTTCTTGAATAGAAAAGTGTTTTGGTTCACCTTTTACTACAATACAAATGTGGCACGTCGGTGTGAAACGGCGTCTCATTTAGTAATGTTTTTGTTAACTGTCCTTTTTTAAGTATTTCTATCAAGTCTACTAATCGAACCTTAAAGCTGTACCTAAATGTGCGGCTTTACATAAATACAATACACAAAAAAATATAAAAAAAAAATACTGGCTACATAAGAATTTTCCACGGAATTATACAGTAATTTAAAAAGTTAAATTGTTGATGCATTAAGTCATCACTAATAACAATTACCCAAAACTTTCATCCACAGAGCATTACAAATGAAACCGAATTCAGTCAATCAGGCAGGACACGAGATCTCGCGTGTTTCCGGAGTTCTTTTTCAACTTGTGATAGGAAACCCTCAGGGGCCAGGGGAGATGAAATTGGTGCACGATGTCACGCGACCGGATTGAGATGTTATTTGTCACACGAACGCTACACTGATTGATAAGTATTGTTTGACTTTACTACATGCATCTACTCTATAGTTAATTTTTGTTAAGCAAGAACTGCACAAATTCTAATGATTTTTGCGACCACTTGTTGCCATTTTGTCAAATGTTGTTGGACGCATCTAGACGGCCAGCAACAGAAATTAACAACGGTATGAAACTTCTGTTTTATTAGGTATCATGTAATCTTGGGTATAGTAGATCATGAAGTTCATGAACACACATTTATACAAATGTGTAAAATGAATATTCATTTAACGATAGTAATTTTTTATATTATTTTCCGGGTGTTAATTATGTTTTGTGACAGATTACATAAATTTGTTTTTTCTAATCACGTTGATTCGAAAAAAGTGACTTTTGATCTAAAAATTAATTCGACTTACACAATCCAACTTCCTCAAGCTTCCCTTTGATGTCGCTTTACTTACTTTATTTTGAGCCACAACATTGATTGTGTTCCCGATTATTACCACTTTGATCTAAATTTTACATTTTAATGAGCAGCAAAATATCCTGAATATTAATGGAGATTTGGATCGAATTATTACTAAGTTCATTTCTAAAACAAAATCAACAATCATGTCAGCCAGATATAGGCTGTAATTAATTACAATTAAATTAAAACACAAACTATGGGACTATGAATGAGCGTTATAAATAGGCAATACAAATATTTTCGTGGTTATTATTTAAAGGTTCAATGCGTTCCGCTCCAACTGGCATTGAAAATAAGACCTGCTAATATCAATGCCCCGAAAATTTATCTCCAGGTATGTTATAAGCGGTCATACCAATTACATTGCATACATACAGCCATTACAAAACCTGAAGCCTCTCAAATAAGCAAAGGGTGCAGATTTCTAATTTTTTTAGAGTTTTCATACTCCATTACCTTCAGACGGGCTCGGATTACGGCTACCGACGCGGAAAATCTCTGTACCGTTAATTGAAAACCGACTTGTGGGGTTGCACGGTGAAAAAAGCAATTGAAAACGAACGATTTATCTACATATTGTACTCGTAAATAAGTAAATTCAATGACCATAATTGGTGGCGGGGTCCGGCAAAGTTTTGACTGCATAAAAGCCGCAATGCAAAATGCTGACAATATTTTTCTATCTGGTCTCAATTCAATGGACTGAGTTTGGTCAGAGTCATTTATTTTACATAACAATGTACATTTTTTTTTGTTGCTTGTTTAAATTAAAGAAAATATTAAAACAATTTATTTTAGTAGTACGTTGAAATATTACTTATTGAATATCAATATTAAAAAATGCCTATACGAGTAAATCATTTAGCAGCATAACACCGTAAACATACAATACAAATCAACTAATTTTCAAACTTAATTGTGTCAGATCAGGAGCGCTATTCTGTTTTGTAACTTGACAGCGGAATCCGCGATGAGTTTTAAAATTGAAGTTCGAGTCCGAGATCTTGATATGTGATTCTCTAATCATCTGGTACGCACTTGCGAAGTGCAGGGATTCTCGAACTATAACTTCAATTTAGAAACCCATCGTGGATTCCGCTGTCAAGTTACAAAACAAAAGTGAACTTGCATCATATTGACATGTCATTATCTAATCATCTAGTACGCACTTGCGAAGTGAAGTGATCCTAGAACTCGAACGTCAATTTTGAAACTCCGCTGTCAAGTTACAAAACAGAATAGCCGTCCAGATTCTAACGAGTAACTACATCACTTCACACCCTGTACTACGGAACCCTTCACTATGCGTGGTCAGACAAAAACTCCACTGTGTTTTATGGTTGTTTAAAATACATTCAATTTACATAATATTTTAGCGATGTTCTTTTGTCATCGCCTTGATGTCACAAACAATGTAATTGTCACTTAATTTTCGTAGCTACTCGTCTCAATAAAAGTAGGTAAGTTTTATTATGCGCTTGTAAAAATTCAGGGTCTTTCTGAGGGATAGTTCTTAAATTCAGACTTATATGTACAAGTTTATAGTTGAGTTTTTCAATAGCCGTCAAACGAGAATACATCAAAGTATGACTGGAAAAAGACTAACAAGGAAACTAGAAAGTCGCTTGTTAACTAGCTCTCTAAAATTACAACCAAAAAGCGCAATAAATGCTTTAGTTTAAAAATAATATAAAACAACAGACCGATTTTTATTCGCCTTAGCTATCAAAACATAGCTAGCAAAACATCTAAATTATTATTTTAGTGTCCTGAGGAAATTATTTAAAATTTCCAAGTTGACCTGTTGAATAAATATCTGCCACCAGATGTTCCAGAACCAATATTTATACAAGTGTACTTAAAATGTGTTATTTTTTGTAATATAACATATTTATTATGTAATTTACATGACTGTTGCTAGCCATCATTAAAAAAAATATCTCAATTTACTTATCCTCTCTTTTATAATTTAATGTTATGAAAACAACCCCAAAAAGCAGTAAAAGAATGAATGAAGCTTGAGTGCTATCAGTATAGTACTGCCGGCTAAATGGTAGGTGTTAGAGCTGTGAAAAAAATCATGTCAGTAGTAGCATTATACTCGTATGATGAATTTAAAAGTAAAACTATTATGGGTAGGTTGGCTTGAGTAGTTATTTAGTTATAGTCATTGACTTAATATATCTATTATAGTAACTAGTAATAATAAGTTAATGGTGATAGTCACAGCAAGTAAACCTAGGTGATAGTCGATTAATTCAATACTACGGAACCCTACATTGCACTTGGCCTCTCATTCACTTGGCCAGATTTTTTATTTTAAGTGTCATATCGCAGAATATCAAGCTCGTCAAAATTTTCATGAGTTTCATGAAACATTAATAAATCGCACTAATCCCTGTAAGAGATCAAACCACCCCTTGCAGATAATAAATGTGTGTTTTTTACCACATTTATATTCCTAAGTACAGAAAACAAAACCTCCGCTAGGGTTGTCCAGTCTTGTCAGTAAATGTTTGGGTAAATATTTCCGTCATATTTTTTTTCATTATATAGCTTGACAAAATTTTCACGTTATTTTTATTACTTACCAATTATTTTTTTTACACTGCCAGCACTTAATGTTACATTAAAATTATTACAAAAAGAAATATTAATACAAAACAGTGACGAGATAAAATCCTACACGCATATTTAATTTTCAAAAGTTATGTGAGAATTGGAAGTTAATCATCTATGACCTTTACATACCTACACACTGTACACACTGAGAAAATATTCTAGTCTAGCAGTGGAATAGTCTTGCACTTGGGTGAATGATGAAAGTAAAATAAACTAATAAACATTATTAAGACGAAATAAAACAAATGACATGTTTTTTTATAATTCAATGCAATGTAGGTGAACCTTTTGTATATTTAAAAAAAAAGAAAAGCAACAACCCATAATTGTCCCACTGCTGGGCTCAGGGTCTCCTCTCACAATGTGTGGGGTTGTCTACCACGCTGGCCAAGTGCGGATTGGTAGACTTCACACACCTTTGAGAACTTTATGGAGAACTCTCCGGTGTGCAGGTTTCCTCACGATGTTTTCCTTCTCCCAAGCCAATGATAATTAACTTCTAATACGCACATAATATTTGAAAATTAGAATACGGGCCAGGATTTGAACTCGTGCCCCTTTGTTCGGGAGACCAACGTTCTAACCTCTAGGCTATCACTGCTGCTTTGTATATTTTTGCTATAAGTGAAATGTTTATGATATTCTATTTTTAGCAATCCTCTGTTGTTTTTTAAAAACTGTTTGTTTATTGTACAGGTACAACCCTAATGTTTCATCCGAATCGTTTTTACGCTTTCCTCGAGAGGGTAAAGGAAGGTACTCTAAGTCTATGATATTCGTTACGCTTCAAGTTTTATTTTTTCCGCTTGTTGATTTATGTACGTTTTGTACGTTTTTCTCTGCCTTATAAAGACCGCGAATAAACAACAGCGCATTACGCAATTGAGAAGAGTTTAAACTAGCAGAAAGTTTTAATATTTACAGCTTATTTTTTCACTTTTGAATAATTTCAATATTTATCTTTTTTATATCTTTTATAGCTCTTTACGAAAATCAAAGGTTTTGTTTTTCAAGACTATTACGCAAAATTTAATTGGAAGTATTATTAAAACGATATAAATGAAAAAGCAGAATAATCTATTTCGAAACGTTACTGAATAACCAAAATGAATTAATTCTATTCGTTCTCTAATTCGCAATGTGTAAACTGAAGGTGACTATAATAATACACAATCATTGAAGTATTATTACTAGCATATAGAACCGACACTGCGAACACAATGTATATCCCAATGAATTGGGGCTAGGGATTGCAATCCGGTGTCATTTTCAATCCGGCCGGATTTTACCGGATTTTCACCAATCCGGCCGGATCCGGCCGGATCCGACCGGATCGATCACGTGATCAGAATTTTTCCTTCTCGTTCCAATATAGACTGTTTTTGAAGTACCTAATTTTTTTTGGGTTATAAAAGAACGCAAATGCGCGCCGTAATAAAGCCGTAGCACCTAATAATAATCATCTTAATATTATTAAGAGGAAAATTTTGATATTTTATTTATTTTTTAAAATGGATATACTCAAAAACTATTGGAGCAATTTCAAAAAAATTTACACGAATAAAAAGATACATTATTCCTTAGTGACATAGGGTATATGTTACTGTGATTAAAAATATATATTTTTTACTTCATCAGAAGTAAAAATGTTTGACGCCCAGCGAAGTGGATACGGTTCAGCTAGATTATTATAATAGGGTGGCGCAAAAGTTGCCACCCGATGTTCTTTGACTGTATTTTTTATAATAAATGAAAAACTTCAGAAAAATGATATCAGCCAAGTGGCTGCCGCCAGAGTCGGGCCTTTATGGTCCCGATTCATGGCATTTTCCATCACTCCTGCCAGAACTTTTGGCGAAAGGTTTTCGCATCTGAGGCTTGTTGACATAAACTCGTGACTTCCAGAAACCCCACCAAGAATCCAAAATAAGACTAAAGCGGTTAAAATGAGCGATCTTGCCGGCTAGTGCAAATGACGAGAAACGAGAGATTATTATTATTACTCCGCGTTTTCGATGAGTATAGCGATTTATTCTTATTCACGTGTATTTTGTATCTGTTTTCTACACAAATGTCACAGCAAAACTGATATTTACCGCCATTTGAAAAAAATATAGCATCTTCCGATAGGGTGATGATGACTCTTGCGCCACCTTATATTATAACTGCATCTGGATGTAAACAGTCCGAAAACTGTAATTTTAGTTAGAAGTAAATCTGTTTTACTCAGTACCACTTATCTTCTAAAAAATACGTATATATCGTAGAAGGCTAGATTGGAGTGTATGCTTTCGTATGTTCAGATCATCTCTGTAAACCATGTATCAAAGAACACTTCAGTACTATGAACATAGATCTCTCTCTGTGGGCGTAGTTATATGTCAGGACTGCCAGGATACTAAATAAAACACACTGTTCGACAGGCACAAGGATACTCTTCGTTTATTGCCTGATAACACCCGGTTTCATGAATTCAACGTTATTTAGATTTTCTTTGGTTTCGCGATCCTATACCAATCTGTCTACCGTAATGTCAGTTCCTTTTTCTTAATTTTGATAGATTACTAAGAACTTATTTTACTATACGCCGACACGGCCATTCTGACAAGACACACGTCCTCGTGTGTGAATCGTACGAAATCGCGTCATTTTGAACGAACGTAACATAAAACAAGATCTTCAAAAATCATTACGAATTTGAATTAATTAACCTGAGCCACGTACCATAGTCGTAAACTTCAACTATCAAAAGTAACAACAAAAATTCTGAACGATCTCTGAATCTCGAGTGAGTCCCTCAATCCCCACGGCTTTCAAAGCCAACCAATAATCTCCACTGGTGCCATACGCATACCCACCAAGTGAACAACGCCACCTTCACCAGAGCAAAACGCGCATCGCGCACCCACGGACTACTTGTGCTGCCCCAAGAGACACCGATTTCTAACGGGCTACGACTACGTAATTGCCACTGGTGCTGCAAAGTTACTGACTCGAGTTCCCATGTTTTCTTACTTCATCAACAAGCTCATTATTAAAATCAAATTCGACTGGTACATGACCTACAGGCATTCTTATTAACTTTCCTTAACTTTACTGCCAAAAGTTACAACAAAGCTTGTTGTTGCCCGAAATCCCGCAAAAGTATCATTAGTTCATTTTTTAAGCACAATCACTGCTTCGCTATGTTTTCGCTATGGAGAAGAAGCAGCGGAAGAAACTCCATAACAACACTTTTTTTTATCACGGAGCTACCAAATTCTTATTCGTGCGATTTTAAAATATTCACGTCACGCGTAGGGTCGTTTGGTACGTCGCGGTCACGGCGTCGTCACCGAATCAAAGCATCTCGTTCGTTTGACTCACTGTCGGCCATTGCTGACGACTCACACGTCCTCGTGTGACCATTCTGTAAAGACAATATCAACACAGTATTTCGTTCGGCTATTCTGACTTCATGAAGTAAGGGAAGTGTATGTGTGTGTATGTTTTTGTGTGTGTGCTCATAATCCCAGATAAAATTTCACAACTCGAATATCAACTATGTTCAATAAAGAAACAAACTCATTCCTAACTCATTCCTCAATAAATTAATCGAAAGGCGTTTTAAATTCTCGTCTCTCATCTATACTGCTCTATTTTCAACGTAAACCACAAGTAACATCACATCAAATCCTAATATTATATCATCATAATTCCTTCAAAATAAACTTCAAAATATTTTAAACCGCTTTTACCAATCAGTATTCAACACTTTTGTTATTGTCCAACCAGTATTTAAACAGTTCCAACTACTAACCAACCTGGATTTGTACACGTTATGTCACAGTTCAACACACAGAAAAATGGCTGAAGGTTGATCATCATCATTAAACTCAAAGCTGAGAACATCATCAAATTACTCTTAAGTCCATAAATTAATCACTTTGCTTAGTACACACACAACATCGACCCTTCCTCAAACCTCCAACGTCTCCATTGAGCGTTGTCACACCACACAGGACACGCTTATACCAAGCGTTCCCACCCCATGTGTCACTAAGCATTGTGTTGGCCCAACTGCCTCATCACCATCATGCGAAAGGCCGCATTGAACTCTACTATAAACATTTGACCTTCAGACAATTTAAACAGTCACGGCTGTTACAGATAAAGAGATCTTATTAAGCCACGCTTAATACGAATTCAACTAAGCATACTGGTTAAACAATTTCTCTCATAACATAACAGATTATAACTCTAACCTAGACTTACCTAACCTACCCTTTTTTAACGTGTGGAAAGACCTTCGTCTCATCCATTCGGCCACGGGAAGCCGGAGAGATATGTAACCTACCCTAATCTATCATCCTAACCTAATTTAAGCTAAGCTAAGCTTATTGGTCCGCAGTGGTTTGGAGCACCGCAGTGCTGTTTAGAATCCATACGGATTGATGTGGATGATGTGTATTCCAAGAGACTCGAAAGTGCTCAGAAACGCTTCTCATAGCATCTTACATTCCCATACAATTTGGGCAAAACTATTCCAAGCTACGCAGATAATTAAAGCACTTCAAGATGTCACTATCGAATCGAACACGAATGCTTGACCTCTCGTTTCTTTACAAGCTTGCCAATGGATTATTTGACGCTCCTAATATTTTCTCTCAACTCAACTTTTTCGTTCCATCCAAATTACCTAGATCATCATGGTTCAGAATTCTCAATGACGCACAATGTTATTCTAACCTCGAAAAAAGTACCACTTACTAGAATTATTCGCTTAATTAGGAATATTTCTAATAATGATGACATTGACTTATTCACAAGTGAAAATCGCGAATTTCTAAAGACTTTAATTAATTTGATTTTTTCAGATGCACTCTAATTTTCAATTCAATACTATTATTATCATTTTTATTATTATCAATGGTATTATCTTACTGTTAACTCGCCTTAGTTAAATGCATGACCACCAAGAAACGGCCATGTAGTCTACACCTATAAAATAACACTTATCTTGCTTTTGTTCTTACCTATTGTTTATTTTCTGTAAATGGTTTGTATTATGTTGGTGTTTACTAAATAAAGTAATAAAATTTAATTTAATTTATTTTAATTAAGTAGCATGGGCAATTTGTCGAACGATCCTCAAGAAAACATCATTATTTACATACTCTGCCACTATAAGTGACGTCCATTCGGACACAAACTGTACT
This sequence comes from Thymelicus acteon, assembly GCA_951805285.1. NCBI lineage: Eukaryota > Metazoa > Arthropoda > Insecta > Lepidoptera > Hesperiidae > Thymelicus > Thymelicus acteon. The sequence goes on along the minus strand of OX638229.1, from coordinate 9,353,305 downwards.
CACTGAATAACCTCCATCAATTTATCTGAAGAATAGGATCCAAGTTCTAAGACCTGTGGTCTATACATTCTGTAGTAGCGTTGTAGGATATTTGGAGAATTAAACATTTTTCTTTCTTTGTACTAACTGACCAATTAGGTAAACATTAAATTTCAATTCAATCAACAAATAATAATCAGCACCACATCATTTTACCTTTATCATCAATTTACTTTTGCATTAATAAAAAAAAAGAAGAGATAGCTTGACGTCGCATCAACAACTCATCTCGTCATCGTACCAACAAATTCTGCTTTAACATTTTGCCTTCGTAGAATTTAGGAAACAGCATTGACCATTTGCGAGAAAGTAAGAAACACAATTATTTGAAATGAATTTTTGAACTTAGGAACCACTTGATCTGATTGCTTTCATTCCATCTTATCACATTTAATTTAACTCTAATTAGATCATCTATCATCCTCAACTGTATCTGTAGTATGAGTCGAACATAACATTTCAAATTCAACTCTGTTGAAGTGAGTAAGTCTGTAGAAGAGTGGTCTGTAGTTAACACGACATTTCAAAATTTCTTTTTCATCATAATAAAATTGTCATCAGTTGTCACTTCGATAGATTATAATACTTACGTCAAGACGTAATATGTCATAACAAACCTTGATGACAATTTTGCACCAACCCAAGAACTATCAAAATATTATCATAAAATTATGCAGGCAAAATACGAAATGTAATAATGTTACCATCCAAATATGCAGTTACCGTTGCTCATCAATTGAAGATATTAGGTTACCATTCAGTCTACTTTGCAACAATGCACAATGTATGATTGGGCGCGATCATTAAAGTTGCCAATAAACAAATCAATATCAATCTTACAAAAGAGCTAGAAGTTCCTCAACTACGTAGGAAACGCTACCATTATAATCAAGGCATCAACTTGACCATCTTACCATGTTCAAAATCAGAATGTAATCAATGATAGGATTAGATGCATAATGCTAAACTGACGTGACCATTTGATCATTGGTGAACATCTCGTTTAACGTAGCATCACAAATAGGTTGGTCTTTCTGTTGCGTTATATTTAACGGTGTAGTGAACCAGAAGTATACCATCTTACAATTGCATCTTTCACCAACTCTAAAAGTAAATGAAATGTTAACGACTAAAAGCTTTATGCCAATCACGCCGGGGCTCGACCATGCACAGGTTGACTCAGTAATCAGCACAGGACACAGCGCTCGCAACAGCGCCGGCAGAAGCATCAACAACCCGTTGCAATTTGGCAGAAACCAGCCTCGCTCCACACTCACAGATTCAAATCTCGCCGTTTTCCTTAACTGAAACATTTAAGATTTATACTCTCAGTTGCATGATATCGAACATCAAATTCACTGAAGCTACTTATCTTGTATTCCTTTCGTGAAAAACCTGAAACCAAATGCTCATTTCCATTTATTTCTCGAATTTTAGTCATGAGTACCAATGCGCTGTGGATTTTTAGATGAAGCCCAACTTTGCTATCACACTCCATGATCTCATCATCTCCTTTATGTTTCATTGATTTTGTATTGTTTCTCTTTGTCAAATTTCGTAAAATTTTCCTTCAGGTTTACTTCAAATGTCATCTGAACAGCTGTTTTGTCCTTCATTTATTTTCCGACATGTATTTCTTAGATTCTCTTAAAAACTGTATCACCATCTGGGTTTTTTTATCCCACGCCTGATATCGTAGAAGGCTAGATTGGAGTGTATGCTTTCGTATGTTCAGATCATCTCTGTAAACCATGTATCAAAGAACACTTCAGTACTATGAACATAGATCTCTCTCTGTGGGCGTAGTTATATGTCAGGACTGCCAGGATACTAAATAAAACACACTGTTCGACAGGCACAAGGATACTCTTCGTTTATTGCCTGATAACACCCGGTTTCATGAATTCAACGTTATTTAGATTTTCTTTGGTTTCGCGATCCTATACCAATCTGTCTACCGTAATGTCAGTTCCTTTTTCTTAATTTTGATAGATTACTAAGAACTTATTTTACTATACGCCGACATATATATCAATTGCTGTATTTGATTCTCTTCATTTTCTTTATATGTATACTACTACACTTCTTTATAATAATATGTTTAAGGGCGTTTTTCTGTTGTATCGCGCATCAATTGGAATACACCTACAAATTACAGCTACATCCATTTAGGGCAAATATTACAAATTATAAACAATAAGTAATATTAAGGAGAACATAATTTCACACTTTTACAACTTACACCTTATCCATTCAGTAATTTGTGTTATACATAACATCCTCATTGAACGTTAGGAATACCGGAATGAAATACTAGATTAATTACAACATCTATATCAGGCATTTAAAGCATCTACACTAGCAACAGGATGGTTATTTTGTCAAAAATTTGCGTGACCGGATCCGGTCGCCGGATCCGGTAAATTCGACCGGATCCGGTAGGCGTAAAAAACGCCGGATCCGGCCGGATTACCGGATCCGGTTTTCCGGATTGCAATCCCTAATTGGGGCCGATCGGCTTCAATTTTCAATGGATTCGTTCGATCGGCTATCTACATACGTAAAAAAGCAAGGACCGTTACAATACATTTAATTTCTGTTAATATAATATACCAACTGTCTACTATGTTCAAGCATAATTAATGATATAACTGACAGGTCTACAGTAACGACCTAACGCATTATTATATTAGGGCGTAACATAAATACATAGGTAGGTGTGTTATGTAAAAAATAAATCGATGTCTTACGCTTAACAATAACTTATCAAAAGTATGAGAGGAAAAAAGTTTCTTTTCAAAGTTCAGAAAGCATCTCTACTCAAGTTAGTGGGATTGTTGTCAATCATTCATGTTAGGCAAAAGAATGGGCCATCCCAATTTTTTTACTTTGACAAACATGGTTCTTATGACCAAGAATATAAAGTTTAAAAACGAACAAACTTAATGTAACATGAGGATCAATAAATACCAGGAATTGGCCTATGACACATGACGGATGGACAGAGATTTTTCCACAATGATTCTCATTATATGTAAATTTTTGAATCATATCTCCGGTAATAGTTTTGCGAAACGCTTTTAGAAGTAACTTGAGAAGGGTTCTTAGAACTGTGAGCTGAAAGGGTTAGCAATAAAATGATTAACGTGAGAATAAAGTTAATGGAAATAGTTTGTTGCTTCGTTGCTTTTATTTACCTTCTGGATTCAAAGGAATTGACTAACATGTGCTAAAATTTTGTTGAAACTAATTTTAAGACGAGTAAAGTTCTGTTGTAAATAAATATATTGTGTACATTGAAGTATAATATTATAGAAGAGACATTTCGAACTACATGTGTGTCCCGCCGGGAGGTTCTACTCGTATTTTCAAAATTGAGCCCCCGTTCTCCTTTCAAAATCGAAGATCAGCAATTTTTTAATCGCAAAGTAATGCTCTATGCTTATGTAAAGTATTGAGATTGCCATACAGTACATTGTTTATAATAATTGTTCAATACAATTCCCGATAGTTGCTGGCATTTCTAGTTGATTAACAAAAATGCTTCCTAGGTTTAACTAGTGACTCAGCTTCATTATTTTATATTTTTAGACGAGATAAGGAAAACTTGTTGGATAACATTTTTCCTGTTCTCTAATTGTTAAGCCATTGTATATAAATGGAAAGTCCAGGAGAATAAACAATGTATTGTACTGCAAAAGCCAAAGTAATTAATACAGTGATTATACATAATATAGTTTCTTAAAGGAAGTTATCTTTCTTAATCTTTAAGGAACTTTAAGAGTAAATAAATATGTATAAGATTCATGATTAACATTTCGCCGTTAGATATGGTATTCTTATGAAACATGTTATATGGTTCTAGAATAATTTTCTTTTCTCGCATGCTCTATCACGTCGTTATACAGCAAAGACTTCTCATTACTCCCAGCTCAGCGGAGACGCTACAGACATCATAAAAAGTAAAAGAGGTTCTTAAAGTACCTCTTAACATAAACCTATATCCATATTTAGGGTTCGTCTTCATTAAACCACCAAATTATTACTGCTTTGTTAAAAATCAACATTTGTATTGATCTGTACTAGATACCCTCTCTACCAGTCGAAGTTCGATCGTAATTCAACGTTTCAAAGATTTTTGAATTTCACATTACTACTAGGTATTGCATGTTCTATTTCCATAAAGGTATTATTAAATTGTACTTCTCCATGTAGACTTAAAGTACATGAGCTAAGACTATTACGTGCGTGAATTATATTTCCAAAGAGGTACAAAAGAAAAGTATTAATATAGATTACTTACTCGTTTTTCAATTGGTTTGTTAATTTAAATAGTTACGTATCATATTAATTTGTAAACCCAAACCATTCCAATCTAACAACATCTGCTAGGTGAAAAAAATTGAAAATCAGTCACTTGATCCGTCTGTAACTAAGTATAACACTCTAAAGTGATTTATCAATAGGTACGCGTCTCAAAGTTTTTTGAGCTCACTTGCCATTTCCCAAATGCACTTTCCGTGTTCTTTCATCATCCTGGTGAATCAGGGGTGTTGCGTAAATCATTACAAGGTTAATACAACAAGTTTGTTGAATCATGATACGTTGAACTTTGTTGTTTACACGTTACGGTGTGAATTGTGATCTATTTAATAACTAGCGTTTTCCCAGTAGTCGCAATTCAATAATAATCAGTATTGAAAAGAGGAAAACACATGAAGTTTAATGTTTCTAACTTTTATTTTTACTTTTATTCATACGTTTATCTAGTTGAATTCTCAGACAATATTATGGTTTTGCCACTTACCATACAAAACAGTTCAGTATGAAATAAGTACGAGTAACTTAATTTTTTTCTGAATCCTAAAACTGGGAAATACCTAAAAAAATAAATTAGTCGAGGGTGACTGTGTGGGGAATTTTTGCTTAAACTATTATGTAGGTTATCTTGACATCATTATATCAAAACCAAAACCAAGTATACAAAACTAATCATTACGTAACTAAAATTATAATTTGTTGTTAGAATAGGTACTTTCCTGGTAAGATCAATATTATGTAAAAAGGTATCGCTTTACTGTGGAAGGTCGTTGGAACATATTACGTACGCAATAAGTAGAGCGGCCATATCTATGGCGACAAAATAGGGACAAAAAGAAAGGAAGAAACAAAGATAGGAAAAAATGATGGGGCTTATTAAATCATAATTCTTTACTGTCCTTAGTATATATTTTATAAAAAGGAAAAATAACACAATTTTTTATTTATTTTTGTCATATGATGTCAATAACATTTATATATTTAAATACTACATTTGTTTTAATCGAACAAAAATAAACATAAAGAACTTAAACACGTGTGCTGACATAAATGTCACATTTAAAGATATCTCGCAAAAATCATGTTTCTTGGCAACATTATAGCAGTAGTGAGTCATGCTTGGGAATTGGAACATTATATTTGTGGTTTTTATAAAAGTAGCAGGAATGTAATTGCTTGTGACTAATGTTAGAACCTACGAGGTTCTTTTTGTCGATAGTGGCGTCAAAACTTTGACACTGAAATGTGAATTATTTGCGTTCTAATTTTGAACTGTAGAGTGTTCCACAGAAACCGTTCTATTTTGTGGTGTTTTGATTCACTTTTATTTAACACACTTGGACATCTTCTCATTAATTTTATTGTGAATGTGTAAATATGTCTTGTCGTAGATTTTATTTTAGGGTAAAATACAAGTATTTTATTTGACGTACGCACACAGCAAAACAATTCGCACCTATATATTCATACGTGTTATGAAAAGTATCCGTAATTATAGTAACAAAATTATGTTTGTGGCTTCGACCCATTAATATCCCACTACTGGGCACGGGCCTCTCCTCGTGAAGAGGCCTAGAGCCAGTGGCGTAGCTAGCCCTAAGGAGGCCCCATATCAATATTTATTGTGGGGCCCCCTCAACGCAGTCAAATATAAAATGAGTGCGAACTGTAGCAGTCGTAGGCTGCAGCGAGCTTTTTTTTGGGAGTGTTAGTGGGGGCCCCTATACGCTGGGGGCCCCGTATAATTGATACGGCTGATACGGCGGTAGCTACGCCCCTGCCTAGAGCATACTCCACCACGCTGCTCCAGTGCGGATTGGTGGAGGGGTTAGTTAGTGGCCAACCCAAGTGTCGGAAGTTCTCATAACATAACAACCGGGACCGACGGCTTTACGTACGTAAACAAAATTATGTTAAAAAATGTTTTAAATATTATTATATTAACGATCGCAGAAAAAGAATAACAAAGTTTAAATTTTTGTATTTCCTCAATAATGTTTCATCATTACGAATACCTAATGTTATATTTGGAGCTTTTTCACAGTAAGTTGACGTGCTATTTCGATAAATAGCCAACCTATTTGCATACACTACAGCTATGTATAAATGCTTCAGGCACGCGAGACACGCAACCTGAAAGTCAATGATAGTATGACTCATGCGTCGGCCACAAATAACTTTAGCTTGCCCTACATTACAAGACGTTCTAGACAAGAGTCTGAAAAACAGAATATATTACACCTTATTTATGTAATATGTAAAGCGAAGTATTAGCTAATTAAGTATTAATTCAAGGACACATAATGTGTGTGTGGAATACATGATAGAGAAATGTTTGTATATCTGTTTGGATATGATACGAATATGTTATTTGAAGTACGGGTAATGGACCCGTACTTCAAACGATTGACGTATGAGCCCATGCTCATTCCATCTTTTAGGATAAATTAACTTCCCTTTAAGAGTTCTTGTATTTAGGAGGCCTAGAGCTTGCTCCACCACGCTAATCCAATGCCGATTAGTGGAAGGGTTAGTGGCCAACACAAGTGTCGGAAGTTTTCATGCCGCCCATAGGTCTGCAACAATGCCTCCATCCATCCATCCATCAGCCCTTAGAGGTCCACTGCTGGACATAGGCCTCCCCTAACTTGCGCCACTCTGACCGGTCCTGAGCCTTCTGAATCCAGCGGATGCCCGCTGTCTTCTTCAGATCGTCAGTCCACCTGGTCGGGGGGCGTCCTATGCTCCTTTTTCCGAGACGTGGGCGCCATTCGAGGACCTTTCTTCCCCAACGGTTATCGGTCCTTCGCACTATGTGGCCAGCCCATTGCCACTTCAGCCGGCTAATTCTTTGAGCTATGTCGGTTACCCTTGTTCGTCTACGGATCTCCTCATTTCTGATGCGATCACGTAGAGAAATACCGAGCATAGCCCTCTCCATAGCCCGCTGCGCAACTCTGAGCTTGTGGATCAGGCCAATAGTAAAGCACCACGTCTCGGATCCGTATGTCATCACTGGCAACACACACTGCTCGAACACCTTCGACTTCAGGCACTGAGGGAGGGTTTTGGACGACAAGATATGACGCAGTTTCCCGAACGCAGCCCATCCGAGTTGGATTCTACGAGTGACTTCTTTCTCGAAGTTGGACTTACCCATCTGGATCACTTGTCCCAGGTAATTGTATTCGTCTACAACTTCAAGAGCAGCGCCGTCAACAACAACCGGTACGGGTGTGACATGGACATTCGACATGATTTTCGTCTTGTCCATGTTCATCTTAAGACCCACCCGTTGTGAGGCGCTGTTCAAGTCCCTGAGCATTGTACCAAGTTCTTCCAGGGAACCCGCCAGGATGACTATATCATCGGCATATCGCAAGTGTGTGATGTATTCGCCATTGATGTTAATGCCACGTCGTTTCCACTCCATCAGCTTGAACACATCTTCCAACGCAGCGGTGAACAGTTTTGGGGATATGACATCCCCTTGCCTGACACCTCTCTGCAGTTGGATGGGGTTCGTTGCTGTGTCGTGTACTCTGACGGACATGGTGGCAGATGAGTACAAACACTTCAACACCTCGATATACCGGTAGTCGATCCGGCACCGCTGGAGAGAATTTAGTACCGCCCAGGTCTCGATAGAATCAAAGGCTTTCTCATAGTCCACATAGGCAACACACAACGGCAGATTATACTCCTCGGTCTTTTGTATAATCTGCCGCAGTGTGTGTATATGGTCTATGGTGCTGTAGCCTTTTCGGAATCCTGCTTGTTCGGGAGGCTGGAAGTCGTCAAGCCTGCGTGCAATGCGATTTGTGAGCACCCTCGAAAACAGCTTATAAACGTGGCTCAGAAGTGCAATGGGCCTGTAGTTCTTCAAAAGGGCTTTATCGCCCTTCTTGAAGAACAGCGTCACCACACTTCTGCCCCACGCTTCCGGGGTAGTTCCAGTGTTAATGACGGAATCGAACAGTTTTTGGAGCGCCACTAGAAGGGGTTTCCCTCCAGCTCTTAGAAGCTCGGTTGTGATTCCGTCATCTCCCGGTGCCTTGTTGTTTTTAAGCTGTTTGAGAGCCTCTCTAATCTCATACAGGCTGACGTCCGGGATATCCTCTGTGTAGTGTCGGGTCAGTTTAGCTCTCTTATCGCTCTCCTCGCTAGGAGGTGGAGCTTGAGAGGAGGCATACAACCCTAACGGAGGCAACAATGCCTAACGACTGTTATTTTATGATAACTTTACGAACCGATGGCTTTACAAACCCTCCGAAACACGGAAGTGCTCTAGATTTTTTTTCCACCCATCCAACTACCGACCGCGCCCGCTGTTGCTTAACTCGGTCGATGCTTAGAGTCGAAGTTGCCGGGCTATGAGCGCTTCTAAAAGCTTGTGATTGCACTAAATTAATTTTACGCTTAATTGACATATAACCTTTCTAACTTGTTATTTTATAAAATGTATCATTATTATACCCTTTCATTGTTAATGATAGTGATTAATTATGGTGTCTGTTGTATTTTCATATATCCTTACCGATATGTAATTTACTAATGGCATAAGATCCCCGCGGGTATTTTATACAAACTGTAATATACCTGAATATAACGTTATAATTTACCTCGGGGCAAATACGTCAAATAAGTCTAACAATAAACAAAGTAGATGTCTCGGGAGCCTTCATTTATGTATATTTGGTGATATGGATAGCGTTGTTTGTTTCAATGAGAAATATTGTTAGTCAAATAATACGAGTATTATTACCTTTTTATTTAATTTTGTGGTTAGATACACTCTTGAAAATTTAATATACCTGAGGGAGTTGACCTTTAGAGAAAATATTTGAGTCACCACAACATCAGACGAGGGACACAAAGATAAATACACTATCTTGACTTAATGGCTTTCTGTCTCACGTCTTAGAGGGTGTCCATCCGAGCAACGGCAGGTCACCAAGACTTTGATTTGTCTTCGTTACTCGGACATTTCTCTCCGAGCGTACAGAATTTTGATCCTTTTAGGCCGAATTCTGGTCCTTCGAGCCGGATTAATAGTTTTGTGGTTTAAGATTAATTGAATAGAGGAATTACTTTACACCCTATTTACGCAACAGTTCGTTTGATTCACCCAAAGGATGTTGTACATAAATTCAGAGTGAAAATATTTCTCTTTACATTCCCTGTACGTGGGGCAAGTTGATAAAAAGCTCCCAAAGCAAACGCAGGGTTAAATATTTAAAACATGCATGCAAATGTTCCACGTGAGCTCGCGTTATTTCACACTACTTGTTTCCTACGACATTTATACTCAAGACCTGTAGGTACAGGGTAGATTTTTCCGGCTTCTGTTTTCCACTGATTCAATATGGTACGTACGTTATCGTGTTAAGGTGCAGTTCTCGGGGCAAATAAGTCAACGTCGTCACCTGAACAAACGGCGCGGGGCCACAACAGGTTTATATCAATTTTCTGCCGAGTGTGTCTGGATCGTAGAAAACACTTACATGTGTATGTGCTTCATGTATGTTCTTTTTAGAATGAAGATGTTTGCTCTCCGGAAATCGTCCAAGCAAATACATGCGATGTACCAAATATCTTTTGTTTAGAATTGCTTTCACGGAAATTGTCGTAAAATGGATCTAAATTTGTCTTCTTATACGACGCAAAAGTTTTCTGTTCTTGTAGTAAAATCTTTGTAATTTTAGTAAGTTCTTACGGAACTTTGAGTAGAGCGTATATAAACATGAAAGAATATATATCTATGTTTCCATTTAACTGTGTTCTCGTCCGAGCACGAGCAAGCATTTACAATCAATTTATATTATCGAGATTCAAGAACGTTTTAAAAACCAGTAAAGCCGGCTAGCTCTGTTGTCACAGTTACTTTCGGGAATGGGATCATTTCCATTACAATGCATGTAAGCATAATAGTGTGATTGACACTCCATCTAATCTCCTAAACAAACAACTCCAGCAAACATTTCGAAGCCACGACGTGTGTTTCATTCTGTTACGAGTTTGCACACAATTTTACTATTTACATACAAGATTATCGAATACTTGGTAAGACTTGTCATCAAAGTAGGCGAGTTAAGCTCAATCTTAACACTTGTGGGAATTAGTTGTCAGAAGCTCTGTACCTTATTTTGTACAATGCTACAACAAAGTTTGACGCTGGATTAGTTTGTGGTAGTGAGAAATTAATAATTTAAACTAGAGTACTTATTGTGATCATTGTAGTTTTTATAGAGGTACATATGTAATGTCTAATATATGAAAATCTCGTGTCACGGTGTTTAATTGTCACACTCCTCCGAAACGGCTCGACCAATTTCTATGAAATTTTTTGTGTATATTTGGTAGATAGAATGCGTTGTAAATTATATTTTATACCGCTAGGTGATTAAGGTGTCCCTATCCACAAATTTTTTGGCAGAACAACGTTTGTCAAGTCAGCTAGTAATATAATAATATCTTTCACATAGCACAAAACTATGTATGAAATTTATACATAGACGAACATATTATATTGTACACGTTGATAGCCATCAATAATATATTATTGAGTCATCAATCATGCCGAGACACCTGCTACTATCTACTGCCCTTAAGCATAATATGAATGCCTATGTACATATAATTTGTTGGTTATGCGATAGCTTGTTAGTTCTTTATGTTCAACTAATTACGTATATGATAGACCTACCAAAGGTCAAAAGTCAGCCTTAACAATTATTGAAAAATGTATGAAAACCAAATGAATTAGCATTTTTTGACAATATTATATAAAATACATAAATATAACGGAAGTGTACTAGTAACTATTACTATACAGTTTTCTGTTAGACATACATATTAAGCGCATACAATACTCTTCACTTAACATACTGATTTTAGATTTAACATAGTTATCTACTTATAGAAGAGAAATCTAGATAATGAAATTTTAGATGCCAGTGCCAAACTGGTATTGCATACTTGTGACAGAAGTAGGAATATTGCAAACATTTGAATAAAATATAGAAAAGCATATTTTGTAAAAAAAAATAATAATATGCAAACATAAACGAAATAGATCGACGCAAAATCTGAGTCTGACGCAATAAGATAACGTATTTGTAGTGTAGCATTAAAGAAGCGTAAAAGAATAACTAAAAGGATCCAATTTATTGACCATCACTCTCCTGTCTCCGAGTCATCAATCACGTATTTACAACACATGGCCCATCAGCTCTTATAGTTCACGTTATTTGATCCCTCAGGATGTTGCCCTTGAGCATTATTCAATGGAAAACCGGTTGGAAGTATTTTTTATAGATCTCTTTTTAGTCTACGGCACTTTCTCTTTTAACGGTGTTATTCAAGGTTCTTTATTAAGGTAGGTACCTACGCCGTCTACCCACATGACATGTGTTATATTATAATATAGAAAAAAGACATATTTCTTCAATGTTTATGAATGTGTCCGATTGTTTTTTACATTTTAATCCGATCAAAGTATTAGACAAGCCACCTGATGATAATTTTTTTACCGCATGGACCGAACGAAGGCAACACTGACACTCGGACGAAGATGATTTAGGGGAAACTTATTTAACTACTGCCCTCTGCCTGCACTGAAACACGTAAATATTTAGGATGTTTCTACAAGGTTTTTTGGTTAATTTCTTACTGAATAAATAAGAGTTGTAACTTTAATCCATTAAATGTCAGTTTACTATCCAAGTAACAACAACTATAACATTGAGTAGTTAGTCATAAGGAAAATTGGTGAGAGTAGGTATGTATGTAAACATGCTAATAAGCATCAAGGTTAGCTTCGTTGGAAGTAAACAACTCCATTCTGAATATACTGGGGGCAGGACGACGATATCGCTCACCTTGTAATATAATGGCACATCTGCAAAAAAATGTGAAATTTAGTTTATATGGTATACGTGTTTAAAAGTGCATAATCTACATAGTGGTAAATATGTATTAATGTCTAGATACAGGCAGTCCTCGACTTACGTCGTTTCAAGTTACGTCCAACAATGTTTTGACACTATTCCTCAAACATACGTCATTTGTTTCGATTTCCGGCATAGGAAAAATAATTAGCAATTTCATAAGTGCATATATAATTATTTTAAGAACTTACTTTTGATAATAAAGTATGTATATCCTTTGTTATAAATGCAGTTTTTTTTTTAATTTCGAGTCCGTGTGGATCCTAACCCTTGAGTTTTACATGTAAACATAATAAGAAAAAATATGTCTCGACTTACGTCGTTTCGATTTACGTCGCGTATTTCGAGAACCTAACATGCCGTAAGTACGAGGACTGCCTGTACTAGTAACCAAACCCATACAATCTGATAGAAACGAAAAAAGAACCCATAAATTAATTTTAAACATCTTTATACATATAATTTTTGAAATTCGCTTCTGTAAAATATGACAAACGTAGATGTGCCGTTGTTTTACTAGGTGAGCGATGTTCTCACGAAAAGTGTTGTTGCGTAAGAGAGCTTTGCAAGATTTTTGTATGCTAGTAAAGTAACTTTTAGTACTGATTAGTGATTAATACGATGAGCAATTTATTTTTTTCTGTTTATTTGAATCAATTTTTTATTATTGCCTTGGCCTAATAAGAACTTTTGTGTAAGTGCGCCATATCGTTACCAATCAAAAAGAAATGTATGTAGCAATAAATTGTCTGTCTGTGGTCGAACACGAACTTGTTTATTTTTTAAACAATTATCCCAGTCACTGGTTTCTTTTTTATTTTGTCGCGTTGTTAAATAGTGGAACAATCTGTTACGACAACGACCCGTTATCACGTCAGCAACTGTATAATAAAAAACGAGTCAGCAATTAAGGGTTTTCTGTCCTTGTGTGTTGTTGCCAAAAAGCCATGTTGGTTAAATATGACAGGGACGAGAATATGGTGTGAATTCGTTAACCGTTTCTCATCTATATTCCATGTTATAAAAAAGTTTACGTCAGACATAAATTGAACATACATCAAAACACTGGCAATAATTTATGTTGAAATAAAAAAAATATATATGACTTCCGTTACTATACTTGATTTTTATGCTACGGACTGTTTCAATCTGTTTTTCGTTAAGGTGATCAAATAAAACATTTACAACTACAGGACATGGTATTTCAATTAGTTTAAGTTAAAATTGTCAGAGTTGTACCGACGGCTTTACGTGTCCTACGAAGTACGGAAGCGCTCAAGAATTTTTTGCCACTAGCGGTCACCCATCCAACTACCGACCGCGCCCGCTGTTGCTTAACTTTGTCGATCGCTTAGAATCGACGCAAACCGCCGGGCTATGTATGTGCTATTAACATAAAAATTTTTAATGTATTTTTTTATTAATCACAATCTTTATTTCTATATGAACCCAATTCTGCAGTCCAAGCAGATGAAGTCGCGAGTAGAAGCTAGTATATTATAGTTATACCAACAGTTTCAAGCAATTCCGCCATTCGTGTCCCAGCCAATTCCCGTCTATGTTCGCAGTTGGTTTCAACAACCATCCACCGTACGAACAAGCGATCGCTAATTGAAAATGGACTTTTTCGCCTAATCCTGTTCGCTCTTATTAATTGGATATTTCACTTTAGTTATAGTGCTACGTAGAATTTAATCTGAATCCTCCCTATTGTCGGCAAGTAACTATAGTTACTATAGAATTAATCGAGTACGATGTTTCCGTCTACGAGAATTTACTACTACGTAGCTGTAATTATATCTGGTTTCGGATAAGGTAGTTTGGAATAAGTTTTGAGGAATTTGTTTAACAATAAATAAGTATTTTTATATCGCGACAAGGTTATTAAATAATTAAAAGCTTATAGGAATATTTCACCTCGTTATATCAAAGTTGAAGTTTGCCATATCTATTCCAATAACTTACTGAGTACGTACCATCTTTGAGGTACATAATATATACACATTTTACCTTACATGTTATGGATTATTATTAATTACAGAGCCTATTTGTAATTATTATCTGATCGAATACACCGGGAACATTTCTCAAGACTACGTCTTAACTTTTCATTGTGTTCTTAATGATACATTGTTGCTTTAAAATGTTCCCAGCAACGCCTCACGTTTCACACAATTTGACTTTGACGGCAACCCGAAACCTCAAACAGAAGTTTCGTGAATTAAAAGCAATTTCATTTTAACTCGCAGTAACACCAACGTCTCTAGCAATTAAATCTGAGAGACGTGAATTAGTATCTACATATTACGGCTTTACATGTGTAGTATAGTATGTTTTAATATACACAACAGGGAATATACACAGGAAGGTTTCTACAATATTTATACTGTCATATGTATAATATCAATATTTATACAGTTCAATATAGCATACTTTTTTCAAGGCACGAAATAGGCTTTGAGTTTTTTTTATTAAAGTTAACATAACAGGGATGATGAGAAATCAAATAAACAAAATTTTCACCTCATTTTTCGTATTCATGTTATCTCCAATGTGTTCAAACATGTATTTTCATTTTACCATTTATTATTTTTCCCGTTTTGTGATACACACATTTAGCTCGCTAGGTGTTCCGTAAATATTGAACTGAACATAAATGTCGCTGTTTGTATCGTGATATTCTCGACCATACAAAATAAAGCCTTGAAAATACTCCAACTACAATTTCACGCATAGCTTTTGTTGCTTACAAATTGAATGAAAACGTCCGAGCTAGGCATAGCGAACTTTTATCTCATCAGCGGATCCGTGATCCAACACCAAGATACAATGACGTAATCAGTAGCTCGGGCTTTCAGTGGCTGCAACGGGATTGTACTCTACTCATCAAGGTAATTAAAGTGCAGGCTTCTATCTGGAACTGTCAGTTTCTCCGAAAACATCTCAAAGACAATGCTTCGCGGATGATGTTTTGTCCTCGTTGCATGGAGCTGCGAAGTAGTGCAGCCTTTTGTTTGAAACCGCGTTCAGCGCTTTCATGACTTCAGTTGGACTGATTTACTAAATGTGATGATGATATTAACTGTCTGTTATTCGCGACACCTCAGTGCTTTATAAAAGTAAAACGAAGAGAGATGTAACTGTTAAGTACATTTACCAGTAGTTTGAAGAGTTCTAGGCTATTACTGTCGTGCCTAATTAAGTAATTCAGAATAATTTCAAGTGTATTATCGTATATAGTCATCTTCACACACTGTGTCATGGTGTAGCTCGGCAAACTTACATAAACCTTCTGAGGTTTTTTTTTATGGAAATAGCCGGCAAAAGAGCTGACGATCCACCTGATGTTAAGTGGCTATCGTCGCCCATGGACATCAGCAACACCAAAGGCATCACTGATGCGTTGCCGGCTAAGAAAGAGAGAAGAAAAAGAAAGTAAGAACTGGCTCTCAAGCCCCCAGCCGGAACACGGCGAGTCGTTTGGCGGCTGACTCATGCTCAAGGGTGGTAACTATCCAGGCGAACCCTATGGAGAAATAATAATAGTAATAATGGTATTAATTAAAAATTGAAATCAATATTACCAATATAATCCCTGCGAGGGTCCTACCACCAGCGGGCCGGATTTCGTCGCCTCTTACGACACCCATCTGGCGTGGGATTGCGGTTCGTATAAGTGTTGATTAATTATTTGTAATGGTGCATCCGCATAATAATTTTTTTAGATATGTTTCTCACATATTGTAAAACGTTGCGCCACAAATAGTACCCTGTACCACAATAATAAGCATAATGTTTGAGTTTTTTCTTTACTTAAAACATTTTATTTTGAATCAGGTTTTTTGACAACCTTTTTAAGATAGTTTGACGATTATGGATTCTCAGGTTAATTATTATAGTCGTGGCAAAACCCGAATCAGGATGTGTTTACTCGTAAATCAAAACATTGAAAAATAGCTGTCGAATGGCGTGTGGCTTAAAAACTGGTTTTATTGCGAGCTAGGCGGTTCTGAGAAGACGATTAGTTTTATGGTATGTAAGATTGATTCTTATGGTGATACTTATGAGCATGTTCTTGGAATTTGACGTCAGCTAACCTTCTTGGGTGTGAATAGGATGTTGATTTTGTATTCCATTTCTGTTTATAGTAATGTTGATTCGGGGATTTTTAATGCAAATTTATTAAGCTGTATTCTTTCACTCGATCTCCTTAGTTACTTTGTCTGCGCGAGTCCTGCGTGGAGTATTAAAATTTGTGTTTTCTTTATCGAACTTAGTAATTTTTAATATTTTAGCGATACTTAAATATAAAAATGTTGAGGTACGCTACAGTACAATGCTCTGTATTATAGGTACACTAATGGGATAAGCAGAAACAATAAACGCTAATACTATTACCCTTTATTGATCTGTTGCAGACGACTGACAAAATATTTAAATTATAATAATAATAAAAGTGTTAAGTTACAACGATAATTTCGTAATCAAATCAATAACAAATACAAAACACTGTGTTCGAAACAATGCGTACAGTAAAAAAAACATGTTACGTCAAAGTCGTCAAACACAGGAAACGAAACGAAACAAAAAAAACTGAAACAAAACCGCTATGTACCATTTTCTACATGTTCAGTGAAAACGGCTGAAAGGTCCTAATTCTACTTACACATAAACACTGAAGGGTTAACAGTCTACTGCGCGGCGTGGGGTGCAAAAGTCCCATATGGAACTCAAATAAAACGTAAACATAAAAGAACGAAAGTAAAACGACTTTCCCCAAAGTGAGTGAACTTGACGCGGATTGTTTCGCCATTTGAACTTTTTTCTAAAGGATGTGTATTAGTGGTGATATTTAAAACGTTTCATTTATAGCAAATGCTTGGACTACTCTGCGACAACCTTTAAATTCGTTGTCACTGTTTAAAATAATAATGTTGAAATATCCACAACTTAAAATAATTCTAAATATTATCTGTCATAAATATTCGAGTAGTCTTTTGTAAAATTATTAGGTATTCCTAATAATCAATCCTTGGGCGTTATTTTAACAAAATTACCAAAATATACCTTATGGATTAGAGGATTTTGGATGATCAGTGTTGTTGTAGATTATATTATCTGTGTGTTTTATGTAAGAGATTATGGAACTGCACTTCGACACTTTATAAATACTACCAACAATATTATACCTATCTAACAAACCCACACCCAAAGTATCTTAACTTGGTCAAACATTTTGTAATGATACAAGTCCACCGAAATAATTATGTGCATTTTACCAACATCTACACTTTAAAGTTGATGATATCTAGCCATATCTATTCGCACCGCGAAGGATTGGAATAGCTTACCTGCTTCTGCGTTCCCGCCCACCTATGACGTGGATGTATTCAAGAAAAGAGTGAATAGGCTTTTATTAAGTTAGTGCGCTCACCATCCTAGATCACATCTCCACTTAGGTGGGATTGTGGTCAAGCATTAGCTTATTGTAAGTAAAAAAAAAATGGTACTTTTACGTTTCTCCCGTGAATTTTGTACATTTTATCCTTATAGCGAAGTAAGTAATCTACCCTTGGCATTTATAAACACCTTATAAATCAGTGTCTAGCAGACGATATCGACCAGTGCCCCATCAAGTTGATAAATGCATGTAACGCGAGCCCCTTGCATCCCCATCATGCTAAGGGCAATGGGAAATGATAGCGCTACCACGCTCGAATACTATTTGAGTATACATATATTAATAAAACTCCAATAAGGTGTAAAAAAATAAGAAAATCGAAGCAAAGCGAGGGCGGTTACTCGTCATGAGATAATTTGAAAATTCGCAGGACTTTTTAATCGATTTTATAATGATTAATGACGTAATTGAAAATTGATATAATGCAGTTTTTTTTTCCAAAATTTGGAAATTTGTTTGGTACTAATCTCTAGATAGGTACCTACAAAATGTAAAAATTAGAAGAAACCTTATCCTTGTCTCCTCGTGTAGGTATTTGTTCATAGTGTAGGTAGGGCTAAATTTGAAACGTTTTGAAAATTTTCTAACCATGTCCGTTGTTCGTCATAATATTCATTCTGTTTACACAACACTCCCTACGCCCAACCACCGGCATATTCAATTCAACTGAAACGTATAAAGATAATTTATTTCAGTTTATCTGGCGTTATGTTTTGATGAACGCATCGCGATTAATGCGGTTGGTTACTATCCATTAGTTACATTGAAGAGAATTTTAGGGAAAAAGCTTGAAATGTATAAATGTTAACACACGTTTCTCGTGGGCCGGGAGTAATGATAAGTAATTAATTATGTTCTAATAATAAGAATAGAGGATAATATAGCGTCTGGTTCGTGAGATCGCGCAGGATTTCAAGACAGACTTGCGCTTCCAGAGCTCCGCTGTGATGGCACTGCAGGAGGCGAGCGAGGCCTACTTGGTAGGCCTCTTTGAGATATGATAGAGCTTAGACGATTGTTAATAGGATTTTTGGTGATGCTAAGTATTTAATGGGTAGTAAGATGTGGTAAGTTAAGAGAACTAAATATTTGGGAAATAAGTACTTTTTATTTTCGTCTTTTAGAACCAATAATAAAAAATACATATAAAACAATATCTTGAGTTCTAATATCTTAAATTAAAAACACAATAAAATAAATGCGTGTGCTTAATACTTGACCAAAAAAAGTTTTAAAAACCCCAAGTTAATTACAATGACAAGATAAATTTTATCATCGACAAAAATCCAATATTGGATAATGCAAACTTATTATGCAAAACAACGTCAATTGTACTACGGGGAATGCAAATAACTTGCCCTGGTGGATCGATATAGCCCTCCTGAATAAATTCTTTTTAATAAAATGTTGCATTTGGTAAATTTGCTGTAATAAAGCCCCCTACAGTTCCGAACAATTTTGCTATGCATTAAGTAAGATCTATAAAGCGTATTTAAGCATTGCTCAATGCTAAAATTATCCGAACAAAAATAATGTTCCTAAATCAATCTTAACATTAGCCGTTTTATATGACTTTGTTATTCTTCTCTTATTAGTAACTAGCTTTTCCCTGCGGCTTTGTCTGCGGTAGATTAGTTTCGAAACGCAGTTTTTAATTAATTTAGATTTATATGCCGGTGGCTTCGCGCGCGTGGATTTTGATTTTTTACAAATCCCGCGGGAAACCTGAACTTTTCCGAGATAAAAAGTAACCTTAGTCTTAAACCAGGGTATAGGCTATCTTTGTTCCAAATTTCAGCCAAACTGGTTAAGTAGTGGCGTGATTGAGGAACAAACACCCAAACATCTTCACCAACTTTCACATTAATAATAAAAAAAAATAGCATTATCCAAAAATAGTGGTCCCAAATCAGCTTCGATGGGTTTTTGGAAAAGAATGCCAATGTACCCACCCATATTCCAGGGATAAAACATAAAAGCACTTTCCAAATAGTTGAAACAAGAAATTTGGCACAAAATAGGCTTTACAACATAAGTAAAAGAAATAAAAAGCGATGAACTTCAAATCGCATTTGAAGCCTTTTGTACTGTAATATTTTAGTACGCTCAGTAGAATCTAAAAACGACTGAACGTAACTGGACTAGAGTAGGAAAAACAAAAGTACTACAACAAGTTGATACTCTTTTTGGTAAAAATATACCTAATTACGTATGTATGTACTTTTTACAAGATGTGCTGAGGAGTTTCGGCATTTCTTCTCCTCCATGACAAAGCAGCTTTCCAAAATGCTGATAGATTTAAAAAAAGTGCATAAGTGTATCAGTGATACCAACTTGAATGAATTATTTTGAATTTTGGAATTTTGACCTCTTACCCCTTTTACCCTTGAATAGACGCATATTTATAATCTTATATGGATCACTTCGGCGTCCCTATGTCTGAGGTTAGGTCGCAAATGCGGTCTGCGGTGGGCATACAACATTCTCCTCTTGATTCAGCCCGCGTCGGGGAAACTTCCTTCGAGATCGATAGTGGTCAGAGCGATATGCGAGCGAATGTTTTAAATATTTTAATCCACATTAATTATATCCATGTGTGATTAAATTTGTGTAGTTATTAGTCTAGTTTATTAATAAAATAAGAAACAATGCTCTTGTCGATCTTAATTTTTAGTGAAAAATATTTTTCCGTATTTTTTTTACAGAAAATATTATGGGTAATTAAAGTTTCAAAATTCATTGAAAAATACTGAATCAAGATCTATTAAAAAACAGATATAGTGTTTAAGCTTGTTTTACTGGGTATTCAGAACAGTTAAACATTTTAAGTGCGCTTCTGGAATGAGTCACAAATTCACAATCAGAATTTTAGTACGACGTGTCGCACTCTGAGATGAGGTCAAAGTTCACTAGCACGCAAGACCCTTTTTTTTTGCGCTGAGCAATCTAGCGGATATACTACTTTGCAACAATCCACGGTTAATATATATGATGGTATATACTTTAAGACATGTGTGGCACCTCTCTCCCACCCACGACGGAAACATGCACTACAATAATTAAAAGTATATACCAACATAATATATTCCAGCTCCAACACGTGTTTCACCCCGAAAGGGAGCATCATCAGGGTAAGTTGACTCTACGATGGTTAGTCGCAATCATACATGTTACCCGCGGATTGTTGCAAAGTAGACTAATACTAACTTAATATTATTGTTATTAACAATGGATGTCCGCAAAGTAACGCCTGAGACTAATAATAACGAAATGCTTGATACATTTCTACTCAAATTGATTATGGTGATTATGAGTAAAAGGCAATGTGTTTGTGTTTATTAGAGTTTATATTGTATTATTATTGAATTAATTGGTTGAGGTCTGATCTAAAAATTAGTAAAACATAGATGTTGCATTTGCCAAGCTGTTTAAGAATAAATTACCCATAAAACTAAACCAATCCTTGCAAGATGTATTTCATGAAGTGTTAAATACTTATACTTTAAAATTACTACGAAAATAAGAAATCTAACAAAAAACCGTCGTTAAAATTTTTAGGATCTACCGGTGTTACTTTCTGTTATTTTTGATTAAGTTACTTTTTGTTAACATTTTCTTAAATTTCGTTTAATTCATTTTATTAAAAAAATATATTATATACCATTAATATTACAAATTATACTTATTTATACATTGGATTTTGTTACAAACAGAAATCCTATTCTACCGGATTTTATATAAATGTGTTTGTAAATGTAAAGCACACTTTGCTTCCGTCTCCGATGTCGAAATGTTAATTTAACGGAAATTAAACTTGTTTCCACCCGTTTGACATGACTGTGGGACTTGGGGCGTTTTTGCAGTGCGACAGAACGACTGAAGATATATTTAAGTCAGTTTAACATTTGTAGTTTTTAGTGATTCCTTGTTTTTGGAGTTTTAATTGAAATGGAAAAATTCAGAACCAATAGATCTGAAAAAATGCAGACTGGCTTTGGTATTTGATAGATACTTCAAAAGAATAATAAACGATTGAATATCGTTATATTACCTTCGCTTTATTGAGGATAGAAGGTTTAATAACCTAGAATGACTTTAATATTTGAACGCTAAATGGACACCTTTGTTTTCTTCAATTTAGCATCTCAGAGAAAACTAATTTAACAAAAGTTTTCTCATTTTATAACTCTGAGAGACGAGAGCGCGTTGAAAGTCATCAATACTATTATAAAACAATTAATATTATTACTATTATTATTATCTTTTCGTGAAGCCTAGCTCTTTATAACGTTAGTTTAGAAAACAAGTGTTTTGAATTTTAAAATTTATTGTTAGTACAAACATATTATGGTTATATGAAACAAATTGTTTTATACTAATCTAAACTATAAAATTCTCGTGTCACGCTTTTTGAAGTTAAACTCCTCCGAAACGGCTCGACCGATTTTCGTGAATCTTTGCGTGCATATCGGCTAGGGTGGAGAATCGGACAAAATCTATTTTTCATCCCCCTACCCCTAAAAAAATTTTGGCAGAACAACGTTTGCCCGGTCAGCTACTTTTATTATAAATCTAAAAAGGTTTATTGTATAGGACCGTCTCTCCACATTATTAATTCATGGTAAACCGAGCTACACCTGCTACAGTCGGTGCAGACACGCATCAGTGCGTGTGGTCACCGCATAACACTGTAATTCGTTTAAGCTATCATTAAATGATGGCGATAGCGGTACCGAGTGGAGGAGATTTACGGATTGATTTCGAGGGAGTACGTTGTTTTTGGTTTTACAGGTGTGAATGTTTGGTAATTAATAGATATATTGAGACATGTAGCTCGAGTACATGAATTGGGTGTCGAATTATATAAGTCACATTCCATATTTGTCCCACTCATAATGTGATGGGTATAAGTCATAGTCTACCAGGCTGGCCAAGTGCCAGTAGACTTCACACAACTTTGAAAACATTAATATGGCGAACTATCAAGTGTGCAGGTTTCCTCATGATGTTTTTTTTCATCGAAGCAAGTGATAATTAACTTCTAAGACGCACATCATGTTTGAAAATTAGAGGTGCGTGCCAGGATTCTAAATATGGTATAATACTATAATAATCGTTGGTAAACGTGCTCGCTTATGTTTTAATACCCACTCAAAGATTA
Organism: Thymelicus acteon; assembly: GCA_951805285.1. Classification (NCBI taxonomy): domain Eukaryota; kingdom Metazoa; phylum Arthropoda; class Insecta; order Lepidoptera; family Hesperiidae; genus Thymelicus; species Thymelicus acteon. The sequence continues at coordinate 9,330,375 of OX638229.1, read as the reverse complement.
TTTTCATTCAGATAAAATATTAATTGGTATCCAAGCTTACAACCATCATAATATCAATGAATGCTGCGTTGAAGTTAGTTTAATGGGTTTCTGAGATTAGTGAAAACGCACAGGCAACAATAAAATTCTGAAAATAATTTTAAGGGATCTGAAGTATAAATATTATTGTACCAATGGTTTTTGTCCAGTACCTCGGATAGTAATTGAGGATATTAAGTTTATCGTCGTAAAAACTCTGTACATCAACACACAACGTTATACACAAAGAGCTCTAACGCGGAATTAAATAAGCCACGTAATTAGATGAGTTAACCCTAACTATTTAATAACATTATAAAAAACAAATCAATAATATTCATTTAGAACAATATCTATATCATTATATATTTCCATTTATGCTGGTCTATATAAACAGCAAGCTACATCCGGAGACAATTTATTACCGAGAGTTGATTTCCGTCCGCCGAGATACAGTAATCGTAATCCCGAGACCTTTCTAAGTTAGCAGTAATAAAATATATGTGTACTCGGTGTAAATTGAGCCACCTCAATATATCGTATAATAAACTTGTTTATGTGTAAATGTTACCGGATATCTGTATAATGCTGGTATTCAACACAATTCCTAGGAAATGTGTATAATACCTGGGTCGTTTTGGCAATGTATTAAATTATATGAATATTATCACCATTACATAGTTTGCCTAGGTAATGTATACGTTTCCCAACTACTGTACAGAATACCTGCAGGTCCACCGGCAATGAACAAAGTTAGATTTGGGTATGTGTAGTCAACTTGGATGGAGGTTGGAATTAAGAATTTACTTAAAAACACACTCAAAACAAATTATAACCTGCATGAATACATATTTTTTTATACATTTTAAATTAATGCTTGACCGAAATCACACTTGATGGTAAGGAGAGATGCAGTCTAATGGCTCCTACACTACACTGCTCGCCTACGCAGCTTCGGATTTTTCAAAATTGGTGACAGAACCGACTTAGTCAACCCCGACCTCACGTGGTACTAGTCTGCCCTACCCCTAGAGTGAATGTAAACCCCGGAGGCGCGGAGGGAGAGCAGCCCCCGCCCGCTGTAACAAACTGCAGGCACCATGTGAGCCGAAGCGGCTGAGGCTGGTCGCCACAGGCGACCAATAAGCCGAAGCTGCGCAGGCGAGCATGGAGTGCCTGCAGTTTGTTACGCAAGGGCGGAGGGGCTGCACTTCCCGCAGCGCCAGAGATGTTTGGAAACCTTTTTATGTATCAAAAACCCCTAATTTCTCCCTTAAAGTGCATATGTCACCGGAAGATGACTATTTGCAAAGCATGCTGTGGTTACCTGTAATTGTAGGAACAGTAAGATTTAATATGATAAGTAACAACTTGTATTGCAAATGATGAAACTGTATCTTATGTTGGTAATCCTATAATAAATAAATAAATAAATAAATAAATAAATAAATAAATAAATAAATAAATAAATAAATAAAGATAACAAGAACCGCAAATTTACAAACCTAGGTTTATAAACAATATACAACCAAATGAATATTACTCTAACTGAAACATTCGCTACTTGAAAGTTGGCCTTTTGAAAAGTGTCATTATACAAGGCAGACCAAACGTACAGTTGGCAACTGTTAGGTTGGGAAATTTAAAAAAAATGTGATAAGTTGGCAAATGATTATTCGGCGAAATAAAATTCTGCGAAACGTTAGTTGGCAAGTGATAATCGGCCAAACAATTTTCGGCGAAAAGGCAGAGAACCGTCTTTTACACACATTACCAACTACGCATGGAGTATTGTATAGAATGCCTGGGCTAAGTATGAAATAAATAATATTCAAAACGTTACCTGAACGTTTTAGATATTCTATACATTGCCTAGGTATTGTATAGAATGCTGAATTATACAGATATCCGGTAACATAAACATAACATAGATTATGAAAAACGCCTGCAATAAAACTGTAAACATTTTTTAATGTTTTTAATCAGAATTTCTGTGTAGGTAGGTACTTAAAACCATTTTTATTGTTTCATTTTTAAAATTTTAATGTCTTATGTTAAAAAAGCCGTTTATGCACATAGTAAAAGAAGTTATATCTACCTATTTCTTTGGCGTTAATTACATATTACAACTGGTAATCCTGCTATGGTTTAGTTGTTTAGTATTACTTTTAACAACATTCTAAATAAACTACTGGGCTTATTTTTTTCTTTTAGTTTTTTTTTTATGCAGTCAGGTTTTTTAAATAAATTTTCAGATCTATCATAGACGGCAATGTTTTTTGTTTATTTCATAATGTTGTGCAATATTGTAAAAACATATGTACAAGATTATTTTAACGTATTGATTTGAAATATTACTATGCCTAGGTACGATTAGGCTACGAATAGGAAAGAAAATAGAATAGCGACGGAGACCACTTGTCATCAGGACAGACGTATGACTGTTTTCCTGTCTCTTACATTTTTTTTTTTTTCATTTAACTATTTTTTATCTATAAACATATTATTTCTCTTTTACTAAAGTTTCGCAAACTCTATAAAACGAACTACACATTCTCTTTGTATTTAGTGTAGCTGTAGGTGGTTGTAGTACGTACGCGATATAAACTGTAATGGTTTAATTGTTGTAAAAATAATTTAATTTGTGGTTATCTTCGAGCGTAGACAGATAAAAAATAATACATATACGTACACCTAATTAGAAATGAAAAGATAATATTATTTTTGTCACTATCTATGATACTATATTCTAATATAACACATTAGTAAATAGAGTAGACACCAAGTGATAGCTTAAAAAAGTAGAAAGGTTTTATATTATCAATGTAGGTACTGAAGAAAAAAATTGGGACTGTGCTATTAACCATTAAAGCGTTCCCTCGGCTGGAGCCAAACCTGTGTATAGTATTAAGTCAAGCTTATCACAAAAATACATTGTCATTACAACCAAAGCAATGTGTAAAATTTCAACTCCTTAGGATAAGTGGAAGTAGATCTAATTAGGCTTGCAAGATTTGACCCAAACAAACAATTGGGCCACTAAATCAACCTTTAAAAAATAACCTCTTTATCTACAACGAAGCCTTAATACAAATCTGAGATCTGAGGCCATAACATGAGAAACAACTATAGTCATAGAAATTCTCTGGTTGTGTACAATGTTTACGGTGCAATCAAGGAGAGCAGGTACCTAAATACATTATCTTATCACTCGAGTGAATCGCATTAATCGAGTTTGTATCGATTAGACTCGTAGACACTGCCATACAATAGCGACCAAGTATGGGATATTGATGGTTTAATACCAAACGACAGGCTGTAATGATTGTAGACTGTAGTGGTTGAAAGTTTCATTGGGGACCTGTATTCGAATCCTCCCTAAATATCTGTAGTAATTCTTTGTTTTAATAAGGATTCCGACTAAGTTGACCAGCGTCAGGTCTTCATCGTTAAAAATTGGAAGCATCGTAGGATTCCGTTTGTCTGTCTATAAATCTTTCTGTATTCTTGAAATCTGGTCACACTGATGTATACCATAAAAAAAGTAATTCTAATTAGGCTTTTATAACTTTCGGTAATAAACATAAACATTTTTGAAGCATCGTGAGATATATAAAAAAGCGGCCAAGTGCGAGTCGGACTCGCCCATGAAGGGTTCCGTAGCAGCAAGTAACATAATATAAAAGTTCTTGTAGTTCGTTGTAACTTTAATCAATGTTTTTTGCGGTTTACGATTTATGACGTATTAAAAAAAAACTTCTTACTAGATCTTATTCAAACCAATTTTCGTTGGAAGTTTGCTTGGTAATGTACATAATATATCTTTTTTAGTTTTATCATTCCCTTATTTTAGAAGTTACAGGGGGGGGGGACACACATTTTACCACTTTGGAAGTGTCTCTCGCGCAAACTTCACTCGCGCAAAATTCACTTTAGAAAAAAATGATATTAGAAACCTCAATATCATTTTTGAAGACCTATCCATAGATACCCCACACGTATGGGTTTGATGAAAAAAACATTTTTGAGTTTCAGTTCTAAGTATGGGGAACCCCCAAAATTAACTGTTTTTTCTCTATTTTTGTGTGAAAATCTTAATGCGGTTCACAGAATACATCTACTTACCAAGTTTCAATGGTATAGCTCTTATAGTTTCGGAAAAAAGTGGCTGTGACATACGGACGGACAGACAGACAGACAGACAGACAGACAGACAGACAGACAGACAGACAGACAGACATGACGAATCCATAAAGGTTCCGTTTTTTGCCATTCGGCTACGGAACCCTAAAAAAGAGTGAAGCTCGTAAATATAAAACGTGACGCAAATATTTTATACGATATACGACAGATTCGATAAAAGTTGTGTTTAGTGTTATCATGCGAATAAAATGTCATATCCCAGAATGTTGTCATGGTAACGACGGTTGACATCATTATAATCTGGCAAACACGGAAATAAAAAAAAGACGGACGTAAACCCAACAACAAATTCAGTGAAGCACCCATAGTAATACCAACTCTATATTCGTACAAGTACACACACCCACACATTGACACTTCACTGCTTCAATCGCGAATCAAAAATTATTGCACACATGGTAAGCGGGCGGCCATGCTGTGCTTCACTCTCGATTAAACGAGGTTACGTCCGTCTTTTTTTCAGATCCGTGCTGGCAAATTAAATATGCACATATGAACATAAATATTAGTTGTGCGTTATAAACGTGGCATTTTATTTTGAGGCATAGTTACTCTGATAAGTGATTATTATTATATTTGTAGTCAAATCCATCCTTACGACACAAGCCTTTTCCACGCGTATCTGATCTGTTTTTCTCAAAATTTCAGCATAACATCGTTCTTCTGTGCTATAATTCTGACAGGTACAATCCTTATACCCCTAACCCAGACAACTTTATAATGGAGTTTCAGTGTGGTTATAATTGAACTCTCATCGTCATTTAATCTAAGCATTAGGTTGGCAGGATTATTGGCGGGAGTTAATTAAATTTCAGCCTGTCTAGTATTTCAGCTATGTGGTTTCACGTGCATTGTGGTCCAATCACATGCACTTACGTATTTGGTATGTGTGGTCGACAAAGTTTATGGTGTGTGCATTCCATGGGATGGAGATATACATATTTAATAGTACATAAATATGTAGGTTAAAATATTCATAATCCTAAAAGGCATTTCAACGTACTTCAAGAACAGGAAGTTCTGGATTCGATTGAAGGATTACTTTTTTTACATTTGTTACCTCAGAACTCGATCATTTCTCGTTTATCAATCGATTTAGAAAACTCATTCACTCACTCACTTTTATTTTAAAAGGATAAACTTCACCCGGACTCATTTCGGACTAGAACAAGAATAAGCTTGCTGAGCAGAAGCTGTAATGTTAAAATTTGAGGCGTTTTTTGTAACAATACCATTAAAACATAATCATTTGATAAACTTGTTTATTTTATGTTTATCATACGTGGTGATTACGGGGTTTAGTACTTACGTACCTGTACGTGCGTATGTCCTGAAACATTATGATAAAATCTTTCTATTTTATGTAATAGAAAAGTTTTTGTAACCTTAAATGCTTGACATTGTTTAGGTATTTAATTTATATAAACATTTTGTGAGTAATTCATTAAATAGATAAGTAATTTATTTCAGGATTATTCAAATAAAGGATAAATCATGAATGGCCTGAGGCCTGGATATCTCCTGGTCATTAAAGAGACCTAGAACCTACTTCGACATGCTTTTTTTATAGAAATAGCCGATAAATGAGCAGATGAATAATCAGATAATAGATTGCAACTGCCTCCCATGTTGTCAATAGATGACTAAAGACTTTATTTACTTGATTTACACCTGGAACTAATAATATTTATTTATTTTTATTTACACTTTATTATACCCTTAAACTTAAGTGGTACAAAAGGTGGACTTAAGCATTCTCTGCCAGTCGACCTTTGGTTTGAACAGAGAACAGCGAAGGTGGTAATAAATAGAATATAAGAGTAGAAGTAGAAAGAAGGAAACGGAATACAGAAAATACATACGGAAAATACGATAAAAAAGATACGATAATATCAACCTTTTAGTTATCCATGTAAGATAATCCAGCCCATATTTCGTACCACTAAAAAGACATTTAATCCTACCATAATAGTATCATTAAAACCTTATCACAATGATTAATCATAATTTATAAAGGTATTTAAAATGATTAAGTGATACTTATCATTGCATAGAATATAAGACAATACTGATGATAAAAATGCTTTTTTCGTACGACTTATCCTATTAATAGTGTGAAAGACACGCCCCAACCAAAAGTACAATAAAGTATGTTACAAGCACGGACCTGAAAAAAAGACGGACGTAACCTCGTCTAATCGAGAGTGCAGCATAGCAATGTGGTAGACTATGGCCTAATACCCCTCACATTGTGAGAGGAGACTCCGAGCCCAGCAGTGGGACAAATGGGTTGTTGCTTTGCATAGCAATGGCCGCCCGCTTACCATGTGTGCGTAATTTTTGATTCGCAATTGAAGCAGTGAAGTGTCAATGTGTGGGTGCGTGTACTTATATGAATAGAGAGTTGGTATTGCTATGGGTGCTTCACTGAATTTGTTCTTGGGATTACGTCCGTCTTTTTTTAGGTCCGTGGTTACAAGTATTATTATGAGCGTGTTATACCTTGAGAGTAATGAACACAAAATATGTTTACTTTAATTTTCATTTTTAAGCATTTAATTTGAATACAAGGTCATTAATAACATAATATCGTGACTGTTTTTATCGGCCATTCCACATCACTTAGCTAAAACTAGCTACAATAGATGGTTATAAATCAAATGCAGCGCTGTCAGCTTTCACGAACAAATTCAATATTAAGCGGCTATTAGCGGGCAACCTTTACGGTCATTACTTTGTTAAAGAAAATTAAAATTCGTTAATTAATATCTTTCATGAATTTTAGCTCTCAGATTTTATGAAAGCAGCTTTAGACCTTTTAAGGTGATTCTAAAGCTCAGTTTACTATTGACCATTATGATCATCCTTTTGGTCTCGATACTTGGTTTTCATTTTTATTTACGCGACTAACAAAGCCATCGAACCAATCATCCAATGAACGACCAACTAACCGTCAACTGTCCTGCTACTGTCTACATCATTATAGGCATATTTTAATCTAACCACACAGTTGTTATACCCAAAACGTTTGCCTTCTCATTCATACATTATTTACGACCTTTTATTCTTTTATAGAGTGGAATAAGCTGTAGGGTTATGAGTGCCGATTAAAATCGGCACGGCACGTTTCGTGTTGAGACTCTTCACTGACCCTGTTTGGTCAACTAGGACCCTCCCTATTTAATTTAGTCGGGAGATGAGTCGGACTTGGTATCCTATTTTTGTTTGTATAGAAGAAGTTATGACTGGTATAAAAGTTCTATTAAAATAGTTGTCTTTTAGTCATTCTATTTTACACGCAAATTGTACTAGGGCCGGCGATGCATTGGAGATTCCTCTGGTATTGCTTATGTCAATAGGGGACGGTGACCACTTACCATCAGGTGGTCCGTATGCTTTTTCATCAGCCCCTCAGGATATAAAAAAATATCTATTTAAAACTAAACCATTTTTTTCCTTCCAAAATTGATTCGACATAAATCATGAATTAATGTGAATTCCAAAACATACTTAATCTTTAATTTTTAAGTAATTTTTTTGGTCTTACCCAAGGATTGACGCAACTCAAGTACTTAACTAAAGTATGAGCTTATTTGTATAAATTATGAGTAGAATTTTTGAAAGTTTTAATGAAGAACTTGGCTTGAAGCCACGCGGCCACGCAACGAACTGTGGGTACCGATAAAACAATTAAGGGGACCTTTGTCACCGTTAATTTTATCTATCCGCTCCGCTGATCTGTGACTTATGATAATCTGATCGTAGCGACCTCTGATGGGAGGGGAGGAAGTTCTCGTCATTGTACTCCTTATCTTTGCTATTTTAATAAAAAGGCGAAATTATATTATTACCTATTAACTCCATGAAGAGACGAGAAATATAAGAGATTTTTTCTGTTTAATTTACCTCTCAGAAGTATGATTTTTTTTTGACGTCGGTGGTAGCAAATCCTAATATACTACATCGACCTCAAAAAATATTATAGGACCCTAATTTATTATTTCACACATTTAAGTAAACAGTTTTCAAGTTGATAATTTTTTTTAAATAATTTTTAATTTCGTAAATTTTACAGTTACCCAAAAACTGGTATAACTGGCCATTTTAATTTTATTAAATGTGCAATAGAATTTGACCAAGGTTTTGAGACCTTTTTTCTGTAGAATCGCATGCGGAGTTCGTATCAATAAGCCAGGCCTGAATAAAAAATAGTAACTCAAACGAACCAATATTGATGAAATTACTGTTTCCTAAGATGAATTAATAGTAACCACATAATAAATCACAAAAGTTTTAGAGAAATCAGTGGTAAACAAAATAGATAATACATTTTACTAACGAAATTTTTCGTTTTGTTTTTAAACCTCAATAGATATCATGTAAAAAATAATTATTAATGTAAAAAAAATTGTAGACAACATACAAACCTATCAAAATAATAACTTCCTTTTTTGAAGTCGGTAACGTATCAAAAAACCTCCGAAGTCTTAAAATTTAAATACCTGATACAAACAATTTAATTATCCTTTAGCTTATCCTGGTCATTGTACAGATTATTTTACACCCAAGTACCTATTCTTTTAAAATAAAGAAGTAGATACGTATTTTTATATAATAAGCGTAAACAGAACTTAGTTTTACCACAGAATAAATAATAGTACATGGTTTTACTACATAAGGCGACCCGTATTTAGAAGTTACTACTAAATCTAGTAAATACCTATTCGCAAAAGGTATTATATTTTCATTGATGGTGGTACATATAGGGTGCTCGAGTGGAAGCCAGACGGTGCATACGAGCATCGCCATCAGCGTCTGCATAACTCAATAACCAAACTATGCGGCTTTTCATAACCTTCTACAGACGCATATCACAACGGATTTTAAACGACATATTTCTGGTATACACAAGGAAAGGAAGTTACAGCGTTTAATACAGATACTTAATATTCTATGATGTACAGAGATTCTTCTCTGAACTTTGTATAAATACTTGATAATCTATTAGTAGTGTTTTGTATTGTAATAAATACAGTTACAATACAAAACACTACTAAACCCAAAAGAAAAATATTAAGTATAAAAAAAGATTATGAACAATATTCGAAAAAGATTGCTTTACCAAATTTTTGATCATTAACAGCATTTTTAATAAAAGTCAATTTATTTCTTTGACCAAATTTAGAAGATCTACACAGACGAATATAAATAGTTTAATGCATAAAAAGCGTAAATCAGAACTCAGGAAATAAATTTTATCTTGCTTCCACTACTAAATCCCAATTTCTGAAGTGCACTACACATTTTATTGTATTTGCGTTGTTCTGAACTACTCCCAAGGAAATATTACGAGGGACATAAATTTCTCCAATCTTATTAAACTTTCAACACCCTGAGCTTCTCAAATATATTTTGAAGAAATATTTAAACTGCTTAACTTGGCGATGTTTCGTAAGGTTATAATTAATAGCCAGAGACGGTTTCATTTCGGGGGTAAAACAAAAAGATAATTGCACCCAATTAATACCATCGTGCAAATGGGGGTGGATTCACTTTAAGGCACGTCCTCACTGCATTCATTCATTCGAATACTTTGATAGAAATTTATCGAAAGTTAGTATTCGTGGTCACAGACAGAATCCTTTAATATTCATTTGAATAACACAATGTGTTCCAAATCAATAAACCTCAGGATGTCAAAGTTTAATAATCCTCCTCTCGTCTCGTATGGATGTTGAAATATCAGCATCATAACAGCTATCATAAAATGTTAAAACTTATTTTGTGATATTAGTTCTGCACTAAATATCATAGCAAAGAATTCACTTAGCAAAAACTTCGGAGAATTAAATTTCATGATTATTTTACTTTATTCCTACCTACCGAGCTACTGTATTTGGAGGATGACTTTCAAACAAAAACACAAGATTTGTACCAAAAGCTTCCGAAATATTTCAGAATCCGTTAAGGACTACTAGACTCTTGCCCGTCTGAAGATATCATAGATCCCGTTTAAAGCAGCATATAAATGAAATCATTACCAAAATCCTCAATACAATAAGCGCAATATGGTGGAACCTTTACTTTTTGTGTGCTTTTATTGGTTTCGCCTGAAATACATGCGCGATTTGTTTGTTCCACCCTTCCAATTGAATCGGCATGATTATATTGGACGGATGAAAACTTTTTCACTGGCTACTGGTTACTTTTCAGCGACTTGATTTTGTTAGTAACAACCGCTCTTAAATTATGAAGACTGGTTCAAACGATTTAATTAACATCGTCATTATTTATGTGATGGTTGTTTAATATTTTCTAATAAATTTTCATAATTCGCTATCTACCTATATTGTATGTATATGTAGTGTAAGAGGCTCCATCTAACAAAAAATCTTCAAAAAAACAAGCTTAAGTTCAAGTTCACTTCTTTATTCCGACGGAACTCGTTCATTCTACAATCATTATCTTCTCAAAAACATTCTTGTAATGTTTTCCTTTAGATGTCTATAATTTTCCCTTAATCGCCAAGACGTTTGCTACTTTTGTTGTCATTTTATCAGTTATTTATAAACAAAATGTAATAATGATTAGTTCTGGTATATAATTATTGTTATGTTGGTTTCAGGCTGCCCTGTGCGCGGATTACAGTGTGCCGGTAGATTGTGTCGCCGCGGGCCCCGCTCCGCGCCCGAGTTCCTTCCATGAAATATCTGCTCCTAAGGTAAAACATTCACTAATGCGTTTCCATTATATTGACATCGTGAATTGTACAATATATCATCATGATTATGTTCGGAAACTACTTTAAAATAGTCTTTGATATAATCATAACTTTTTAGCTTATTGTGTCTAACGTTTGATTCTAATCCGACGGGTTGGTGAGAGGTCTTGATTGGCAGACAGAAGCAGTCACTGATTCTGATCACTAAGGTACACTCTCTGGTATTTACGCGTTGGGCTGTAAAGTCTGATAGGGCCAACTGTAATTGTCCATCCAAAAACATAGTAGAGCGCTTATTTATAATAGTAAAAGCCCATGGATATACTATTGATTTGAACAATACAATATTGAACCAACCAATATTATAAAATACTAGCTTTTACCCGCGACTTCGTCTGCGTGGACTTGAGAATTAGTAATCAAAAAAGATTCCGGCCAAATGCGAGTTAGAGTTGCGCACCGAGGGTTCTGTCCAAACTTACAGAACCGAATCACATGTCAATCTACTAAAAGTAGACTTAAGACCCCTGGGTGAATTAACTCAGGTGAAGACAAAGTCGACGGCACCGAACATAATAGCAATGTTAAATCATTCAGTAACAAACTTAACTTTGCCGCTGGAAAACTGTCGTTCCCATACATGGACATAGCGATCAATTAACCAAATACTATTATCCAATCAATTAACCAAAAACTTAAATTTATTTAACTTTGTTTGGAATTATGCCTCCGCGCATTACTAAGATAATAGGGTTGAAAGACAGACAGACGGACAACGAAGGGATCCTATAAGGGTTATGTTTTTTCTTTTAAAGAACAATAACCTAAAAAAATATTCAAAAATTCTATGTAATAGGTAGCACATACATAAAAGCAGTCAAAATAATAATAATCATAACCTGTAAACACAACTTCCATACTAAATTATTATACCCATTTTCCTAAAGGAGTAGATCCATCCCCGAGCCTCGAACTCGAACGACCCGATCCCGACGAACATGCACCCTATTTTTTAATGCGGAATATGAAATAACTGGAAGCCAAACTACCTAAAAAATATCTAAATATAAATTTAAGAAATATTAGTGGGTTTTATATATACGTACACCATCAGATCCTGAATTGGTTAACGTTATACTGGTTATGTAATGACAACGTTACTAACAACAAATATTTTTAAAAACGTTCAGTTTTTATTACCTGAGATGTACCATATTATTAGGTTTTTCGGTCAAAGTTCCATCGCGCCGACCACGGGCCACGTGGCGTCTTTTCATTGTATACAACGCCAGAACGCAGCCATAGGACACTGCTCGCGTATATATTGTAATGCTGTTTTTTTAAATCTGTTATTACAATGCATACACGAATTTTGCGTACTGATCGTGTATAGTTTGTATCGTAGATGCTTGCGTCTTCGTTCCCAACTATACTACACTTCGTCATAAATGTCGACGGAACCCCGCTACGCGGGGTCCCTATTTCCGCGTAAAAAAAAATTATACGAACCTAACCTAACCTAACTCGTTTTGGGTTCCTGTATCTTTTTTTATTGCGGGGGGCTTCGCCCCCCGAGCCTCCCCTGTGGGGAGCTTCACAACCCTTCCCCCCTTAGGCTCCGCCCCCCACTCCCCCTGTCACGGGGGTTCGAATACATACAGGATTAGTCCGTATGCGTAATGGCGCTGTATATTATGGAACAATATATAAAAGCAAAGCAAAGCAAAGCAACAACCCATAATTGTCCCACTGCTGGGCTCGGGGTCTCCTCTCACAATGTAAGGGGTACAGGCCATAGTCTACCACGCTGGCCAAGTGCGGATTGGTAGACTTCACACACCTTTGAGAACTTTATGGAGAACTCTCCGGTGTGCAGGTTTCCTCATGATGTTTTCCTTCACCGAAGCAAGTAATAATTAACTTCTAATACGCACATAATATTTTGAAAATTAGAGGTGCGTGCCAGGATTTGAACTCGGGCCCCTCTGTTCGAGAGACCAACATTCTAACCGCTAGGCTATCACTGCTTTGCACTTGCATTGCACTCGAAGAAAATATACTTCTACGTTACTACGAAGTATACGCGAGTATTTGCGTACTGCTCTTGTATGGATTAGAAGAACTTAGTAAAAAAGTTAGTTCCAATCTATACGTGGTTAGTTTCATACCCTTGCGTTCTGGCCTTGTACAGAATGGCAAAACGCGGACACGTGAGTCGCCCAGGGACGTCTCGCCCCTTCACACTTGACTGCCTGAGAGTTAAACGCTTCTGTAGGAATTCAGAAGTCAGAAGAGGCCCCCGATCATCTGGGGGGTTTCGCAACCGCGACACCAGCTAGATTTATGGTAATGAAAGGAACACCTACGCAATAGCAGGGCCTGCCTCTCAACCGGAAGACTCTATTCTCCTGAATTTATTACTGAATAACTCTGGGGTTTTTAAGTGTAACTTCCAACTACGAAAGCCCAAATTTTTGGCCCAAGAACCTGGTCCAAATGCCAGGAGTATAATTATATTTGTATTGCACTTACATCCGGTCATAAATTTTTCCTATGCCGGCTTGGTACTCATGGACCAGTTGGTGACAGCAGCAGATGATTATTCGCAAATATTTTAATTTCTTACTCATTTTGATTATTAAATACGTAAAGGATTTGTATTTTTATTATTATCTCGTATGAGCCTATTTCTACATAACAATAAGAAAATCTAAATTATAATACTTTGTCGAAATTTAAGAATTTTATTTATTTACAAAAAAAAAAAAAAACATTTGGTAAATTTACTAAATTGTGTCATATTATTATCGCTAACTCTGATCCACACCATCATAAAGTCAATCTATAGTATTCTGATAGCAAAATCTAACTTAGTTATATTGTGTTATTAATTGAGCAGGGAAACCAATTTACTTAAAACCCCAATGTTTTTTTTTTATATTTTATAAGTGAATGCTTGACGACCCTGATTATGTAAGCGTTTATTTATTTTAAATATCTATAGGTACACATTAATTTCAATAAAAGATTTATTCACGGTTTATTAGCCCTACTCAGTTACCTAAACTGACATCTGTTGTTGATTAGCAGAACTAATTCACTGCAAAAACATAAATTAAAAAAATATGTAAACATTGATTTTTTTAAGAAATAACGAATATTTCCGATACAAAACAGTCTCTTTTATCCCTCTATCGGGTACTTTCACAATTTCTTGCTGTTATGTGGCGTATCAAAAAGTCCTCTTTGTTGATATCTCGGCTTTTAAGCGACGTATCACAATAAAACGTACACCAGATTTTAAGTTAGACCACCAGCAATACAACTGTGAAAACCGCATTCAGTTTCATCCAGTAGTTTTGGCGTGATGCGGTGTCAAACATACAGACAGACAAGATTTTTAAAAATGACAGATTTGCAATCTGTTGCTCCTATTGAGTCCCCTGATATCAAATTTTCTTAAATATCTTCAATGTACAGACATTATCGAGTTACTGTTTTATAATATATATAGATTATTCTGTAGGCTGCCAACTGGGCTAGTTGGTAATAATGTCTGAGAAGCTAAGGATCCGATGTACTATTTCGGGCCCCGTCATGTGACAGATATGGGAATGTTTATTTACACACTGGAACAGAAATTTTATTACAACATTACATTTCTTATATAACGACAAAAAGAAGATGGTTTATAAATAATAAACATTTGAAAGAGCAGCACAAAAGAAAAATCTTTAATCCGAGGTGCAGAGTAGCTTTCAGTATCTGAATTTAATATAGATGCTCATTGTAATGCTAAAGTTCAGAATGAAATCCTAAAAATTATTATGCCGAGCGAAGTTGGCATTCAGCCAGAAAAAGGACAAATAGAGCGTGAACATTTTAAGCTGACTCAAGGGTAGTTATATCGCAGGCTCGGTAGTTTGAAAATTGGATTAAATATCTAGCAAATGATATAAAGTGGTTGTCCTAGAGCAGACTTTTAGTCTATATTATTATTATGAACTCTATATATAATTTTATCAAGTTATGGAATCGGTTATAAATGCTAGTATAGGACTGAACGGAGAGAAAGTTTTAAGTTTTAACGTTGGATGACGAATTGCGGGTTTGAGCTACTTGCGCATCTTGCACGCATTTCTAGTAAAGTAACGTGCCTTTAACAAACTAATTATGTGTTTATAACATGATTGGTGTGACGGAAAAATGGTTTCCGTAATTATTGAAAACCCGTGAGTTGTTTGAAAAACTTTTAAAAGTGCTTGACTTTGTCGATCTGAGCTTGTTAAGAATGGTAGACGTTCACGTTTTCTTTAATATTATAAAATATCAGGGTCTAGTGGGGCATTAAATTTACGGGAGGAAATAATGATGATGATGACTAAGTAGGTTATTAGAAAACTAACTCTGTATTTTTAGCTGTTTGGTAATAAATTCGCATGGTCCTGTATTTTACACATATCAAAAAACAATATGACTTAATGTTTATACTCGTAGATCTATTCGACAATATCGCTGTGTGAATTTTTCACAAAGGTGTTTTTACGAAGCTTTTGTTTATTTAGTTACGTGAGCAATAGTCAAATGTGAAATATATTTGGAGACATTCATAGCGTTCAGTATTCTGGTATATCAATGACCTTTCCTATTTGACCGACTTACGAGTAGCACGTCCCTGCTTATAAGCGATAAGTGGCTATGAGTCACGTGTTGTTATCATACACTTATAACTACTGACTTACATTAACACTCTTAATTAGTTAAGGCACATAATTAATTAATTAAAATTATTGTTAAGTTTTCAATAAGTAGATTTGAAAATTTTAGTTCCGAACAAACAACAGTCAAGTTTTGTTCCGAATTGGAATCACTTTGGATAGGATTCCGGAACAGTTATTTTAAAATATTTTTTGATATGTCTAGAAATTTGATGTTAGATTTTAGGATTTTTGTAAAGATAATCATTACCTATCCGTATACACACGTGTGTACTTGCCAATGTATTTTTCCTAATTTAATATACGCCCACTTGACATTTTTAATTACGTGAACTTATTGTTTCATAGTTCGCACGTACACAATCGTAGTTAAAATTTATTTCACAATATTAACTGATACGACACCACAAAACAATCGCAAAATATATGGTTCTTATTCACATGTTTAGAAACAGCACTTATTGCGAAACAATTCACACAACTTTGGCACCATAAGTTAAAACCTTTGATACCGTACGTTACAATGATGAATTGTTTATTTCATTCATATAAATACAAAGAAAAATATTTCGCTAGTTGTGTTATGGTTCCGTACACACCTTTATAATGTAAAATTTTATTCGACAACTATTTACTAAGACAGTAAGCATAAAGTTAGTTTAATACAGTTCAAAAGCCTAACAAAGTTTAAACTGAGTTCAAAAGCCTTGCATCCTGAACGATTGAAATCCACGTATTTCAAGTTTAAAATGGACCTGTGGTTATGAATAAAAGTTGTTTTTAGGGTCTATGTGTTTCACTGAACAGGAGATACTGAATTAACTGTATGCGTGTTTACTTTTAGAGTATTGAATATACGTAAAAAAGCAGGCTATATAATTATCAGAAACTTCTGTGACATATATTGGTATAAATATTCATATCTTTTGGGTATAGAACAACGCTATTTACTCCCAAAATTAACAAAGGTTTCCATACTTCGCTTAAGGAACCTTAAAGACCTTTAGAAGAACGAAGCACTGTCAAAGAATGAGTCAGGGAGTCATTCAACTTTATGATTGTATCTGTGCAACGAACTCGGTCACTCGACCAGCACAACATATCCTTTTTAAACTTTCTGACTCATTCATTGCTTAAGAACTTGAACAAATCCCCACCATGCACTCTGTATCTGTATTAGCGAGGGAGTGTTTTTATGGTGCAATTTTAGCTTGTTTAATTTTAAGTTGCCTTTTATTTTATCTTAAATCTATCCTCTATGTAATAAAAATAATAACGACCTTACATATATGAACCTTAAATATGTATACCATCTGGTGGGATTATTGTCAAGCACTAACTGATTCCATGTAAAAAAAACATTGCCATCAAAATAACATTTAATGCCTGTTCATCAAATAACTTGAAAGTTTTTTCGTTCGCAAAGGAATTCAGTTAAGGGTGCTTTATAAATCAATTAATAAACACTCTCTCAGAACCTTGAACTATCCTCGATGCTTATCGAGGATACAGACAATTAAGATAATTAAATTTTATCCATCACATTACTCTCTGTCCGAAACATTGAATGTAGATAGGAAAATTCCAATTCATAGCAGAATTTTTGGGCGCATCGAGTCGTTAGATGATTCTTTTTGGAAACAAATCAAAAGCCCGTTGCTTTTCACAGTGGTGGTAAATACGATTACAAAATAAAATATGACGACATTTAAAACGGTGAATGATTGGCTTTAACGTTGATTGAAAGAGAAGTTTAGGACGTGAAGGATATAGAACAAAAATCTTTTGGTATAAGTAACTGACTAAAGTCTTGGTGTTTATGACAAGAAAATAGTAAGTTTTAAAATCATAATGGAATCTTTAATAAATTACCTAAAGAAAAATCCTTTGTAGTAATTTCAGAATAACGCATCCACGTAGAAATATTTTATACAGAGAAAAATACATTTACTCAAAAACTAAAACATTTATTATCAATAGTGAACTTACCTTAAGACAATATGAATTACGGTCAAATTTCGACTGCAAACGGATCTTTGTCATCTAATTCATATATAAATAATCATTTCGTAATGGTAGATCCTAATGAAACTACTGCAAATCTTATCATCTTTAAACAATTCAAAGGTCATATTTAATGACCATTTGGCGGAATCGTGCGCAGAATTTTAATGAATTATTCATTTGTTTATTTTTGCAGTACATAATCATCATATCCATTAATTTTAATTAATCATCCATTATTTCAACATCTATGTATATTCTCGTTGATGTCTTTGAGTCATTTTATGAATCAAAGTTAAACTTGTATTCTATATAATAGAATACAATAATATATTTTAAACTGCGCATGTAATCATTAAAAATTGCTAACTGAAACCTTGAAAATAGGTGATAATTCGATAGGTCTGAAATCAATTCACTGCACACGAAACATTCCTGACTTATCATCCATTTGAAGTCCTACCTTCCTTTGATTTTTAAAATATTAAAAAAAAGTGCTAAATTACATTGAAAATTGTATTTCGTTTCATTGAAAATTGTAATTCATTTGAATTTCGTGGCTTGTAATCCTTGGCGCCATTGAATAAAAAATGTGCTAAATTACATTGAAAATTTAAAGATTCATTTGAATTTCGTGGCTTGTAATCCTTGGCGCTATTGAATACCAATTTATGAATGCAGATAGTGGAATGGTCATAAGTTGAATGGAGATGAAAGCAATTAAACTGGTCTTCGTGTTTATTCTGATTTCGTTTGTTTCATTGGCAAAAACACAAAACAGCTTTAAGCTAGTAAGCTCATAATATTAGTATCAACTTACAATACTTCCAGAGTGCCGTCAAGGTTACAATTGGCAAAGCCCACTCAATTTTACTGAAGGTTAAAGGGACGTCAAAGGTGATCTAAAATCGTGAAAGTTACCTGACGTCGTTTTCACGTTCCTAATTGGGAAAGATAAACCACGGAAATATTGACCTTTACAACTTGTCAATCACTTGTGATTTATCCCACTCATTTATCAATAGAGCTTTAGAATTTAGTTCTTTCGTACGTAACCTTCGTACTTCTTACCTGCGACTATAATCAATACTTTCATTTAGGTCAATTGTAGTTAAGCGACTTGTGTAAAAAACTGAAAAGGTCATTCCCATACGTCATTAGAACACTCATTAAGTATTCCCAATAGGGTATTATAGTTCGTTTGTAATTAATAATTATAAAGAATCGAATGAAATCATAGAAATTAATCATACATTACTATAACATCAATTCCCGTGGATACCTCCGTGACTAAAGGATGTGAGTCAGTCATTACCAACTCCATCCCCGTCAAGCCACGTCATATGCATGCAATGTGATTTCTAGAGGGGTGTGTCATTGTTTTACAAACATGCTCCACTAGTTGGTATGAATACGAACTCATTCTTGCATAATTTATGTATTAACTAATTGCATCCTAGTTTTTGATATTTTCGTTTTAGTAAAGCCTGGTCTTACGTCTGTGCCTAATGTAAGTGATCGATAAAAAATAATAATGAGGTGTGATTAGGAACTACTTTATTATTCACTAGGACAATGGCAAGTTACATGAAGATTTCTCCGTGTTGTATAGATGTATCCACATTAAAATAAGCTATCAGTTCCGATGGTTATCATTATAGAGCAATCGCTTAAACATGAAGGTTGACTGGCAGAGAATGCTTTTGGCTTTTGGGAATAAATAAAATTATCATACTTTGGCTCGGCATAAAATTAGGGTTGACATTTACAACTCGTCGTGCAAGTACTTGGGTCATATTAGCATTAAATAAGTATTCGGAAAACTGGATTGCCCTTTGAAAGATCTGTTTTTTACAAGACGAATAAGTATTTATTTTCAATATTTGTGATACTGGGAATCACAGTAAAGGAGTTTGAATGGAATTAAACAATAATGTAAATTTTTAATTTTTTATTTGAATTACAAGTTTATCGACATGACGAGGTACATTTATAGTACAAAGACTTCAAAGAGAGAGCATCACAAGACACTGTGTCTGTTAAATGAATAAAATGTAATGACTGACTCATCTTGCCTACGCATGCTTCAAAACACAGACCTAATACAATTACGAGTAATGTTGAGGTCATTAAGTAAATGATACGTTGAAACGATGGCTAAACCGAATTCTTATTAATTTGTATTAAAGTTAAACATCAATAACTATAGGTTACAAATTAAAAATCTCCGGTGGTTTTATTTTCACTAAACATAACTAATATCATCTGGTTTACGTCAGCTTAAAAATAGAAAAAGTCGCATCAAAAATGGACCCTTCGTTTAGGAGTTACAACCCTTAGAAGCTATGATAGACACACTAATACGGATACACAGAGCACTTATACATATAGTACTATAACATCCTATTTACGGCTGGGGTTAAAAAATAAAGTGATATCATGGTTAAATATTATTTTTTAATTGAAGAGTATAATAAGAATACTTGGTGTACACTACATAGATAGAACTAGCTGACCCGGCGAACTTCGTATCGCCTAACAAACTTTTTTTCTTAAATAAAAGTAGCCTAAGTTACTCCTTGATACATCATCTATCTGCCAGTGAAAGTCCCGTCAAAATCGGTCCAGCCATTTCAGAAATTAGCCGGAACATACAGACAGACAGATAGACAGACAGACAGACAAAAATTGTAAAAAATGTTGTATTGGTATATGTACCTTGTATACGTCCAAATGCACTTAGTAAAAAGCGGTTATTTTAATATTACAAACAGACACTCCAATTTTATTTATTTGCATAGATGCATAGATGCATAGATTTTAAGTGTGAAGAGATCTATCTAAGGGTGAATAATTGGATATGTCTAGCTAACCTCCTTCCATGCTTCTGACGCATCCTGCTGATCAGTGGATGAGACTACGGCGCTACCTTTCTGATTGAGGTAACTGGCTCTTGAACAGCTGACGATGAAATAATGTGGTACCCGCTTTGGCTCTCTTTATATCCGGCCACTAGGGTTTTTTATCCGGGTATACCAGGGTATATGAAATTTTTAGTACCTGGGTACTATTTCATTGTCAGATACGAGTACCCAGGTACCCACTTTGATCAAAGTGATTCTTTACTAAGGAGCGATTCAAGTAAACATTAGTGACTCTGAGTTTGGGACATTAGGTTTACGTACATAGTCGCGCAAACATTATATTCGTTTATGAGTTAAACGTAATAAACCTAGTACACGTATAGTAAAATAAGAGGTTCTCTTATATGTACCTATACATTTTAATCACAATATTCTTTTGTTACGTCTCTCTGTGGTTCTACTATGGGTTTGATTAAGCCTTTTGTTAAAATAGCCTATTGGAAATTGAAACCCTTTATACAGAGATGGCGCTCAGACTTTTCAAAGAAAAATATATCCTGTAGTGGTACTATGTACATACTACTTACTAATAAAGCTTTCTGCCCACTACATACATACGTTACTCTCCATGCCCGATAGGATACGTTCATAGCATGTTCATGCTAGCGATGGGCGATTATTACTTAAATTAATTGAATTAGTCGATTGTTCAGTTTAGTCGATAAAAGTCGATAACAATTGATGTTAGTCGATTGTCAT
Organism: Thymelicus acteon; assembly: GCA_951805285.1. Taxonomy (NCBI): domain Eukaryota; kingdom Metazoa; phylum Arthropoda; class Insecta; order Lepidoptera; family Hesperiidae; genus Thymelicus; species Thymelicus acteon. Next base: position 9,309,088 of record OX638229.1, on the reverse strand, counting down.
CGACTGGCTGGCGCGCGGCGCGTTGCGGTGCGGTGTAACTACTAGTGTGTGCGAACTACTAATTCGTAGCGCAGCGCCGCACAGTTATGTGAACTACTAATTTGTAGCGCAGCGCAGTTATTACTATACTCGTAGGTACTACTAATTTAGTAGTACGAGTATAATAATTACAAAAGGTGTCGCGTTGGCGATAGCGCTGCGCGACAAATCGTCAGTTAAAAAGATCGTGCGTAAGTACTAAGAAGTAGAAGACTAAAAGACTGGAATAAAAAAAGTAAAAAGTTATAATTATTCGTTTTTAACAATTTACTTAAACTAGTCCTGGGTTTGATAGTTTGATAACTAAATTAACTAAAACAATATTGAAGTCAAAAACAACTCTATTAAAGTCAAAAACCAACTATGTAACAACAAATTGAAGAAATAGGTATACTTCGGCCGCTGTATCTTGGCGCGTCTAAACTTCGCGCAGAAGGCTGCGCAGTAACATAATTCGCCAATACTCGATACGCGGTGTATTGTGTCTCAGTCATACGTTAGCATGTTCGTGTTGCCATCTCTGTCTTACATGCGCTAAAGTTCGCAAAGCCTATGTTCAGACGCGCCAAGATACAGCGGCCGTACTGTACTTGAAAACAATCGATGCAACACCGTCTCGCCGCACGCAGTACCTACGCACTACGCACAGCGCAAGGCAGTTGAATGTTGATCGAGTTTACCTACAGCTAGTATTTAGTAGTTCAGTTAGTAGTTTGTCGATTGTTATTCGAATAATCGTCGCGAGGAACTACTAAATCGACAATCGAATGCGCAATGGCACAATTTTCGATTCAGTCGATTGTTTTTTTTGCAACAATCGCCCATCGCTAGTTCATGCTATGGTACGCTAGTGAGCAGACTCTTAAACCTATGCTTTAGTACTTGCACTATTTAGACGGAATTTTTAGACGTCTTCTTTATTTTGTGAAACGAATGACAAAGAACACTCACGCTCCAACTTAGAGTCACTAACGGTTACTTAAAAATCGCTCCTTAGTAGGTACATAATTTGTTTGCTGGTTCTTAACTAAGGAACGATTAAAGTAACCGTTAGTGACTCTGAGTTGGGGCGTTAATTTAAAAGCTTACTATTTTATGAGATAACCGAGTTTTATACTTTGACGCGTAAAAATAATTGAGCAATGGTTCACGTCTGTAACGTAGTCGTAGCTTAAAATACAATAGCAAAGCGTAAAATCGCGCGAATTCATTTCCCTTGGTTAGGTATTTCAATGATAAATGTAAAGGCTGTCTATGAATTTATATTTAGAACATCTTCCTTGCAGATGTAACAAAGTTGTTGTGTTTATTTTGCATTTAAGGAAACCCCTGGGCACACGCTTGATTATCATTCTCGAGTCACGACGATGCGTCACGTAGCTTCCTCGACCCGCGTGACGTCAATTTGACAAGGCCTTTGTGTGCAAATATGAACGAATTTGTAATGCATTTACGTTTCTGAAGCAACGTTCGAATACGTAAAATGCGTTTATAATATCTTGACGATGATTTGTATCTTATCAGTTTAATCGGGTGTGATTGCTCTTTAGAAAACCTAAAGAATTGAAGCCGATTGGCATCCATGAAGTAAACAATCCTATTGTACATAAAATTTTACGATGTATTTGACAGATTCTGGAAGTGTTGTCTATTATGCATGCGGTTGTCTTTTGCGTACACAGTGCCGGCGTTAGAGCCACTTGGCTTAGCACTTGGCTTAACTTGTGGCGCCCACATAAGAATATAAAAATCGAGCTTTTTTGGTCGAAAATTTTTTTACTGAATCAATGGGAACGTTTATTAAGAATTTTATTTTTCCTTTTTTTTCTCCTCACTCCAAATGTGGCGCCACTCCAAATTTGGCGCCCTAGGCCGTCTCCCCACCTCGCCCCCCCCCCCCCCCTAACGCCGGCTCTGTGTGTACAGTATTGTCTATTGAAAGCCTATTCTAATTTGTAAGTAGTCTATTGTGTGAAAATAAATGAGTTATCTGTTTTACTTATCGCACTCAGACTCAGGTAGTTAATACAATATGTATTATTTTAACGGCTTAGTTACGGACTTACACAAAAAGTACAAATGTTTTATCACCTTTTTGTAAGATTTTTGACAGTTTTCTTTATCATATAAAAACAGTAATAATAAGAACAACGTTCATTCATACTTTGCGCCGTATTGGGGTGGCTTAAAATACTGATCAGGTTTCGTAAATGGCAAGTGAAGTCAGCCCACTTAGTACCTAGTAATTCTACGCATAAATCATAATAACAATATCAATAATAATTGTATTCTTTTATGAGAAAACTTTTTGTGATAATAAGTGATATATTTATTTAAATATTAAATTAATAAGTGATAATAGTTATTTAACTTTTATTTTTTATTAATTTTTTATACGACTACTTAATTCAACAACTTAATAGTAGCATTAGATAAATAGGTATAACCAAAAAGAACTGATGTGATACAATAACATAACTTAAATTATTATTATATTGTATTGTACCTATCTTGTAATCAACTAATTATTAACATTTACATTATGAACAATCACAATTTAAAAAAAAAAGCTTTGTTCTCAACTTCTCACCTACTTACTAATAAACATCGTACTTAAAGTAAGAGCTCTTTACAATTTATCATACTGCAATCCCACTATCTAAAAGTACACAAATGATTCATACCCTCAATTGTTTCGAAGTTATCGCACCCTTGCAACTTACTAATGCTCTGACTGTCTCATAAACACACGTCAAATGCACACCTGTCCCAAATGTGACTCATTATTTCACGTGAGCAAGGGTACGTTCACACTGAACTCTTTTATAGACGCCTGTTATGGGTAACGGATGGATACCAACCTTGTATTAATTGACTCATTCACATCTGTAGCCAACTTCTAATACAATTAGTCTTATTTAGATTTTTGTGAGCTATTTATTACAAAATAATATTAAAAAAGTGAATGACAAGAACTTTACAATCTTCACTTTACTGATTCTATTGAATCATAGTTTACAAATTGGTGATTTTATTACTAATTGTCAGTTTTAGGTACCTAATTGTCTGTTTAAGGTTACCTAATTGTAAATTATCTCTGATGTATTTGATGGTATAACTATTGCATTAAGTAATAATGTCTCTACTCTCTATAATATTCCTGTGCTTGATCAAATTTAATTTATTTACTAATCAAACTAAGCTTATAGTATACAGATAACAACGATGTGGTTGAAAATAAAAGTGCTATGTGTCAAAATACAAAAAAAGTTCAAAATATGAATGCTGATTTTATTACTCTGTAATTTAATAATTGTATTATATAAATAATATTAAATACAATGAATCATCAAAGGTGTGCAGTATGCACATGTCTTAATACCATATGTGGCTCGGCAACAAGCAGGGGAAGACGATAGGATGCGATAGGGGTACGTGAGTCATATTTGGCAGCTGATTATGAGAGGAAATACTCATATCGATTACTTAAATAACTATATTATGTTTAATTTTTTTACTCGAACGTGAAAATATTTTGTTTTAAGAAATTGATGAGTTTCGGTTTTAATTATGTTGAGATGACACATAAAAAAAGGCTAAGTACAAGTCAGACTTGCACACAAATGTTTCCGTCACGATGCAATATTTACTCCAAAAAAAAAACGGGATTCCTTTCTTGAGTTTACGAAGCTGTGTTATTCAGTTTAATCCCAAGTTCCCATCCCAACGGTATTTAAGCATTGTGGTAAAGAGATTTGCTCCTCTAGGTAGTAACTCTTCATTCAGGAATTGCCAAAAAATTCTGGTAAAAAGTGGTGGTATGTAACCACCTTGTACGGTACTTGCAGCTACTTCAGCAAAAGTTACACAAAACATAAATAAAATAAAAAATGTAAGAGTAGGTATAATACTTAAACAATTACAAATAAAGTTTGAAACAGAATCCTACGTTTATTTCAGCACTCGTACGGAACAATAAGACTCGCGTAGGAAGCGTCATCAATAGCATTTCTAAGTGCGTTCACCCGAAGTTAGATCACCTTTAAAAATTGCTGTGCTGTGAGTAGGTAGAGACCAAAGAATTTAAATAAATACTTTTACCGATGGTACTTTTTAATCAGAAAATAGATATTGAATTTTAGGTATGGGTATATGTAAATTTTGTGCCCCATTTTCGTCTATTTCCTTACAATAACATGATGATAACCTTGATAATCGTTTAACTTTAAAGAGCCTTTCCGATTCCGAAATGCCGTTTAATTGTTTTGTGAAGAAGTTGACATAAGTACAGAATTTGAAAAATAACGCAAAGCAATAGGTACACTCGGTGTAGTGGTAGACATAGACTTGTATACTTCACATTTTTAGCCTACAAGTGGAATTGCAAAAGGTAGAGATAGAAGAGCGAGTTATCATAGTTCATACAATAATTAGGAAAAATCATGCAATGGCGATTACCTATTCTTTGGTAATTAACAGGACGCCCTTGGGATATATTGATAATCCAAAGATCGAGTTACCAGATGATAAGAATTTGACCTGTCTATAAAGTAGTTCAGAGAACAAGGAAATAGAAAATTTGAAGTAAGGATTATTTAAATAGAAAGAGAAAAATATAAGAAATATTTTTTAGGTTTATTTATTACTAAATAGTTGAGGAAATTGTATTCTTTGTATGAGGAAAGTTCAGGACCGGGAAGAGTGACATAGTTAGGAAAGTTTTGAGTTTGTCTCTAGCAGTAGACTCCCAAAGACATGGATATCTGAATTCCTGGAATTGTTTAAATATTCAAATGAATTAACTTTCTACTTTCTTGCTAAGATCTGCACTTAGCTATTTTGTATTTCATAGGTACCTATGAAGATTATGTAGGTACTTACGAGAATTCCTTCTTCTCCTTATATATTTAATTACGATGATCTGTATACGTAAAAACCTAAAACTCCTATACCTACCTAGAAAATACATTTACTCTATTGCAGGTAGAGGAAAATCCAGTTCATTATTGGAGGTATTTTCTAAAATTATATTTTATAGATATAATTTTAGAAAATACCTCCTTAGATATAATAGATATATGCAATCAATTGTGTTGAAACTCGATTGTGTTGTGACAGCTTGTTGAATTGCTTGTAAATATTTTAATTATGCATTAGAAATCAAGGCGACATTCCTATTCAAGTAGATTGCTCATTCCAAGTCTTTTATCATTGTGCCAAAGACACTAATGCGAGCCTATACTTCACTATAGTCGGTTATATCTACCACGTAAACGACCTCAAAACGGCATTCGACCTAGTCGAGTCGTAATCTAACATAACAAGTCGGATTTCGACAAACGCGAAAGTTAAAGTTTCGTTACCCGGCTCCTTTTACAAAACCTTAATATAAACTATAATACCTACAATTAAAACTCAAAATACCTAAGCAAAATCGGGGACACGTGCGACTGCGAGGTATTAATGGAGTCGGTTTCAAACATTGAAGCACGTAAGCGCTTTAAAAACCACGACGGTTCATACTTACATTCGGTGGGGTATTTAACCGAAGCGCTACAACGCTGTAAGGTTATTTCCACCGCTCGATGACTCAAGCCTCGGTAAACAGTATGCGGGGCGATGAGTCACCGTTTTACACATTCGCGTATAGTGTTTGAGCAGTGTTGTCAGTCTACAGTTGGACTCGTCAAGTGGGTAACCGAACCGTTTTAGGTGTTTATATCGCAGATTTTACTGCAAACGCCTAGACAAAACCGGGAACTGACGAGAAAAACAACTCTTACAAACTTTTAGTGTGCATTGAACAGGAACAAGTTGCGTGAAAGTGTAGTGGTAGTTCTAGTTTTACGGTTTACATGTGTGCGTGTCACTAGTGAAACGGTCGATAAAACTGATGATCGTCTTAAGCTATTTGTGAATTCCTTACATCTTGAGTTAAGTGATTATAACTATGCCTTCTAACAAGAAGTTAATGTCAAAAATGAAACAGATTGCCCAGTGGATTTTGGTTGTGCATGTGGTGAGTGACCCATTCCTTGTTATGTTTCTTCCCTACAGATTGTAATACCAACGCCTGGGATCACCCTTGATAAATAAACCCTTATTATAACTTAGAAGCATGGAGTATCTCATCATTTGTGCTATTGATTGAATGATTTGTTTGAAATCGTCTGTTATTTTTATTCTCAAATGAATATCAATGTTTTCTCATTTTACTGTTTCTTATGCACTTCTTGTTCCTATATTGCATTAATTCCATATTCAGCATATACATCCGTTTCATCAATTTTTGTGGTTTCTTGCTAAAGACGTAAACTTTAATAATCATCTTTCCCCGCTGAGAGTTCTTTCAACATAATGAGGTCTTCATAATCTCCTTTAGTAATAGAGCAAGAGTTACTTAGTATCTGTATAACAACACTTCTTCAGATACTTAGAACCTCAGCTTAGAACTATGTGTAAATAAATCAATCCATTCCTACATTACTTTGTGTAGCTAATACTATGCTGTTGGTAACTGTTACTCGTCTGTGGATTTCACCAAAACAATTTCGGTTGCTAACCGAAATACCGAGCATTACCCATTCTAAAGCCTGCTGCGTGAATTTGAGTTTGTACCTATAAGACCAATAGCTAGCATATTACTACGTCTCAAATATACATAAGTATCAACTCTAGCAATACACACTGTTCTTAGGTAGGTACATTTTTCCATATCAATGCTCTTTTCAAATGGGACCATCAGGCATTAAACATATTATGGCATTTCATAGTTCAATATTCTTTCTCTCTAAGTCTTCAGTTGAAGATTACCTACGATTTTCAATTTTCTGTCTCCAATTTAACTTATAGTTGTATGTTGTTAAACTGTTGTCCCGTGGATTTCTGGGGTATCACCTAAGTTAGTGTCAGTAAATTAAATTTTTTACTAAGATAAGTACTTGACACACTACTTATTGAGTCCTCGATCAAAAAATCCCACTGGTATATAATCATTCTTATAAATTTCCTTCCACTGAAGTCTGAATAGAATGCTATAAATAAATCCAAAGAAAAGTTAAATCGAAACTACTAGATATTGATTAGAACGCGCTGTCGATCCCTTGGGTTGACTTAACTGAGTTACAAGTTCAAAGAGCAAAGTTTGTTCCGTTACTCGAGAGCAATCTTTTATTTGAAACTTTACAACAAACGTAAATGTTGCATGTTATATGTACGTATCACAATTTGGCGAGAATATTAAGTTTAAGTTTCATTTAAGAATAATCGTCTTATAAAGCTTTGGACTAAATTTATTAACCTATTTTTGAGATATTTAAATTGCGAGGATCTATATGGAAAAAATAAGTTGGAAGTATACAGGAAGACAATAAGTTAAAAGATAGCAAATGAGCTAAAAATACTGAATAATAAAATTGTATTGACAAAATTAACGCCACATGTTCAGTACAAACTATACCGGTCTTATTACAGAACGAGGTCTATCGTTAGTCCTGGTACTAAACCTCATTTGAAGCTTGGACTAAACAAAATTGTTATTACAAGACGCGGTTTAAAGCTAAGCCATGGCCTAAGAGAGATTGTGACTTTACGTCTGACACCTTACACACACGAAGAAATACGTGTCCATACGATGCCGCTGCTACTTGTCATTATGGTTGTTATGCACACATAGTAAAAAAGCGACTTCACGTCAGTCGTTACATTTCTTTGCGAATGTTATAACTACCCTTTATTTCTTTCATCTGAGACTAACATGAGACTAAAGCTAAACCTGCGAGCCTCCTAGTTTAACGTTGGACTATTTCACAAATGTCAAAGTCAGTTTTGAGGTTGTTGTCATGTTTATTTCGAATTTGTTTTAACATGTAATAAAATCCAAGACAACAACAATCAATAGAATTGATTGAAAACTGTATAATTATTTATTTGCAATAATATTTACGCTCTTAATATTAATAATAGACGTGTTTCGTTAAATATGTCAAAAACAATCAACAGCATCGTAGTATAATGGAACGTCGTAATCGAATAAATACTGACGTTTTGAATCAGTTTCGTGTCAAACCCGTGTCAGTTATTCAGCCAAGGTCTAAACTTGAAACCAATAGTACTAACAAGTCAACGAGTATTTTGCGTTTTGTAATAAACTTTGGTTTAAAGTATGTTACTAAAGTCAGTATCGTACCAAGCCTGGACTATTTAGTCATGGTTTAAACCTAAACTTTAGACCTCGTCTTGTAATAAGGGGGTACGTGTTTTTATATTCTGTTTCCTTGTTGTAAGATCTTGCCACTTACAATGATTTATGTTAGCCTAGCTCTTCCGCTATGACTTTGTAAAATCACAATAAAAATCTCGAGTTACTTAAATTCCAAAGATATTGAAGAAGAAATTCTTCATGAATAATAATATTTTTTCACAAGAATTCTGGATAAACTTTTGTAGAAATAATTTGATCTCCCGAAATTATCAAAAGGGCAATGAGATTCTTGAGAATGTGTCTAATTTTCTTATAATAATTGGTCCCTTCATTGAAACATTTGTGAGGGTCTACTTAAGAGGCGCCCGGCCCTTTGGGCTCGGACTGGCAACTTGATAATTAAGCTTATTTCCTTTCTCCGCTTGTTTTGTTGAAATAATTGTGTGTTAAATTTAGTCAAGTGAGCTTAAATGTTTTGGGTAAGCACTGATGCAAGTACTTCTTGATTAGAAATATTCGGTAACGGAATAATTGTATTGCTTTCCATTCAAGTAGAATCGGTTCCATCAATTCTGCGCCTTATCAGCGCAAAGAATGCAAGCCTTGCCTCGAATAAATAAAAAAGCTGTTTATGAAAGTGAAAATAAAAATCTGTATAATCCAGTTGCCTGGGACCTGTTTGCGATCTCTGGTTTGCAGAACGTGACCAGACAGAGGTAGGCGGTGTAGGAATGACCGTGCCAATTGTCTACTCGACGTTGTTCAGTTTTAACAAGGCTTACTGCTTTTCTAGATTTTTGCACTGAAATTTCCTTATTTCTGAATGTTTTGTTTGTTGATGTTTTTCATCGTTATCTATAGCCTTGATTTTAGTTGATTCATGTGCGCATATTTAAAAAATGTTATCTAATGTTACGCACTTTTACCAAATTGAATCACTGTGATTCAAAGACGTAAAAGCACAGTGATTTATGCAATAGTGAACTTTAGAGTATTCATTATTGTGACTCATTGTGCTTTACCAAAATTAGAAGCTGAAATGAACCGTGTAATTTCGGTATTAGATTGAATATCATTTTGGAATTAGACATATTTTTCTTCATTAATAGTATCTTTAGATGGAATCTTAGATTAAAACCAATTAGTGATTATAACATAACATTAGTGTATCTTATACATTTTTTGACAAGATAACGATGTTGTTTGATGTTTGTTTGATGACGTAGTTACTGTAACGATTCATTCGTCTCGCGTACATTTTCTAATTTTTTACACACATCGCTTCGAGAACTGACGTTTTTGACCGAAAGACCTTCGTTTATCCTTATTTAGACATCAGTGCTAACTATGAAATTTTTCCTAAGCTGAATTTGCTGGTAATATTCATCCTTCGTAAAAAACCTACTATCTCTATTATAATCTCTGCTAATGCTGCTAAGTTGCTATATAACTTACTGAGGATTGTAGATAGATTGAATATAGGGCTAGAGGCAAAAAGGCAGATACAAAATCTGCACGGAATCGTTCCGGAGCAGCACAGAATTGACCTACGAGACGTGTTTTTGTGTATGTCACGCGACACTAACCGTACTATTTTGGGCCGGGACGCCGAGAGGCGTGTCTCCGGTATTAATACATTAGGCCCGGCCGGTGAGTCATATGCCGTCTGAAAGCTACGACTTGTTCCACATCCTTCATACTCTTCTGATTACTCATTGCGGGCGAACCCGGAATCGCCGAAAGCATACTTTCTTTATATGACATTGGATTATTCTCAATTATGTTAATCACATAGTTGAGTTGTTGAGTGTCTACGTTGTTCATTGTTGACAAACAAAGAGTTTGTTTTGTTTGTTTTATCTCGGAAAATTATGTTTATAAGTTTATGACTGAACGTTTCGATTGCGGAATAAGGTAGCGCTTTTACTAATTTCTACTTTTCAGTGTTGTTTATGTAACGAGTAATTATGAATTCCACAATTTTATTTTATAACTTGTTTTTTTTTTTTTTCATTTTCACTGCAGTTTTATTAAAAACCTAAAGATACTTTATATTTGTTTAAAACTCTGGATTACGATAATTTTTGACGATGACTCAAAACCGATACTTATAAAAATAGGTATCAAATTTTATGATATAAGTCACGATGACAATATACCTACATACGAAGATAATAATATTATGGTTTGTTATCTCAAAAATATCAAAAATATTATTAATAATCAGGAAAATTCTTTAAATAAGAAACACGTGTTACATCTTATAAATAAACATACAGCAAGAGTAACAAATCAACAATTTGAAAAACTTAGTAACAGCTAAGTAGGTACAATCTTTGATTGTTTATCCTCGATTAGATATGCGAATGATTCAAGATAGCTTTCAATGAAATATCATTATATTTCTAAAGACGAAAATGCGCTGTGATGACCTTCGGGCCTCCATTTTAGATTACTATTGCGGATCGTACTAGTTTTTTCAACTTCCTCAACATAATATTGTTTGATATAAGAGTGCTAAAAATAATCTAAATTTCTTTTAAATGTTCAGATGCAATTTATTGCATTACGATCGAAATTAAAAGCACTTTAGTAACGAGAGAAAACTTATTGTTATTCCATATTTCAAGCCACTTGCTGGAATTTTCATGGGTTTGGGTATTTTATTATTTTGATCATATCCGTATGATCAAAGGTAGCCATTAAATCCTACTTCAAAGAAAAGAAACAGATTTAAGAATAGAATTAGTAATTCAGATTACTGAAGAAAATTGCTGTGATATTTTCTTCTTTTATAATCTTAAAAAATCGAATAGTTCTATGATCAAACTAATTAAGAACAATATCCTATGTCACTGAATGAATGTCTACGGAAGTAAACACACGTTATAGGTAATATAAATAAAATTAGGTCCTTGTTGCGATCACGTTTGACTGGCTTCCCTATTACGGCAGGAAGTCGACTATTATAACTACAAGTACAGCATGTCAATATGACTGTACAGGAAGTGAGTTGTAGTGAACTATTCCCCCATTAACGTTACGCTTGATGAATGGACAGTGAACATGTGCTTGAATTGAATCCAATTTGATCCTTTGGAAACGAAACTAACCCTTCCGATTCAACGGCATTGATTTGAATTGGTAAATAAAATGATCTGCGTTAGGGACTTAGGGTATTCAAAGTATATTCGAGTGGAAAAGTGATTTTTGCAATGTTTTGAACTGTGAATACTTTTTCAAAAACGAGGTTGTTTTACTCGTATTTTATTAAGACTCGAGATATCATGGGTCAATTTTTCGGGGTTCTTGCGAAATTTTGATGAGTTCTTCGTTCAATTGAGAAGAAAATAAATAGAATGGAGTTTCCTGCGAGTTCTAATTAAGCGTTGAGTCAAAATATGCAAATGGCTGGCTGAAATCGCTGTAGACATCGCAAATCAAAACGAGGGTGGCGCGGCCGATGTTTAATTATGTAAATAAATTTTCATGCGTAGGAAGGAATCGTTAAACAATGCGCCAGATGAGGCTCTTCTCAATGGTAAAAGTTTGAATAAAGAACAGGCCTCCGGGCAGTTTCGTAGAACCGGTTTGCAATCCTTTTTTTCTTTTTATCGTCTCCCCACAACGCTTAATGAGCACCCTGTAAGTTTATTTTATTATGCTGTAATTTATAGGTACTTATGTGTCCTCTTCACGCACACATTAATTTTCTGTTTATATAATATACCGATGCAAAATATTGAGCGAAATTATTTTTTGAAATACAGATATTTTTTCGGATTAAGATCATCATGTAGAATCCTTACCTACATGGATTATTTTACATGTTATAACTTTGATTAAAATTATTATAAAGTTACTAATCGCATTTAATTTACCTTTACGTACCTAAATAATGAATTATTTCACGTTTCATATTGAATCAGCCTTTATTTTAGGTAGGTACCTATTACAAAAATAAAAGTGTTGATGGTTATATAAAGCAGACATATCTCGGTAGGTACTCGCATTCGATAATGTGTACATACTTGTCTTCCACTTAAATTTTATGTAAGTGAATTAGTTTGCATAATTTAATCATAATTACCAGAAAAAAAAAATACATCTTTGTTGGTTTGTCACAGCACTGTCGTGTAATTTATTATAGTTCATAATATCGTGTTCAAATAATTAAATATGTAAATAGATATTATAAATATAGAAAGAAGGGCAGATCATCATCTTCATAAATTCACAAATGGAGAAAGAATAACATTATGGGAGTTGTTACACAATTTGTCTAACACTAAATTTGACTCGACCTTTAAATGTTATCACCTCATCGTATCGTGAATGCAGTCACAATATCTCATAATATTCTTTATATCCGTCCTCATAAACACAAACGGGCCCGGTAATGATACCCAGCCGAGGGGAGAAACGCCTAACCGACCGTTACGGTCCCCGGATATGTGACCGCTGCATTTTATTACCACTTTACTCTGCCACATAATCGACCTTCGTGATGAAGGGCTTCTTTCCAACTAATAGTCACATGGCATCTGACGTCCCTAATCCCTTTATCTATTGTATAATGTCCCTTAAATTCATAATTTTGTCCCTTCTTTGTCTTGTTCTGACTTACGGTGAAATGGATGTAAGTCTGCGGATAAAACTCGTAGATGTTTATTGCCTTGCAACAAAAAAACGAACCTTGTAAATTAAACAAAAGCTCTTTGGTGAATAAACCTCGTAACAGCCTTTTAGCCTAACAACCTGTCACCTATCAATAATTTCTCCCATCTGTTTTGCCTAATTTTCAAATTGCCTTACAATAATAGTTTTTTTTCTTTGTTCCAGGTTGAATTCATAGAAGCTTACTGCACGCCTAGAGACACAGCCAGACGTTCGCCACAGCGCAGTCGCAGGTCCAGAGAGACCCGGCGCTCGCCGGAGGCCTCCAGATGGAGATACGATTCACGTCGCCACAACTACGACTTTGATTCTTGCAAGCGACCGTACGAGTACGAATCGAATCGCCGGTACTACGGCAGAGACTTCGACGGCGATTCGGGACGTCGAGCGTTCGACCCAGAATCGGCACGGCGTCGAGCGGACTACGAGTCAGCGAGACGGACGGACTTTGATCTTTCTGCTCCGAGCGGATCTAGGCGTAGTCCTGAGAGCGCACCAGAGGGTTCTGCGGAATCTCCCCCTGAGCCAGCGCCGTCTGCGCCACTGAAACAGGATAGACAGCCAAGACATAGATCGCAACCTTATTACGAATCTGGTAAGCTTTTCTTTGGATTATCCCTTTTTCGTGATGACGCTGACTAATGGATAGCTTCATTTTATGCACGTTTACACTGGCACGAATTTCCCTCAACGGCATTCTCAAGGTGACGTCATGAGGTCCACTAATAAACAGGATCATCGCGTTCTCATCGGCAGGCAACGCATTAGGCTCGTAATCAGTGGTGAACACTTACCACTTAGTCATTCCTTATGGTTTGACTGCTTAATTTAAAAACGAAAGATTACTAGAAGAAAATTACTATAAAAAGAAGAACAAATTATTAAAAAGTAGTTTCCATTGTTACTTAAAAATTTTGAACACTTCAAATATTAACACTTTCTTAAATATATATACAGTAGACTATTTTGTGAGAAAACCTACCGTGTCGCACATTGAGACATCTTTATAAACCAATATCAACGTAATGCAGATGTGCTTTCTCAGTCAATGTACATTGTACAAGTATGGTAACAGTAAAATTTTATGTGAACACACGGTAGTATTAGGGCTTGTTTCACCATCTTCAAGTAGAGTCCTGAATAAGCTATTCGCCGGTTAAAGTGACGTTAAAGTGTCATTTTACATACACGAAATGTCAACTTAACCAACGAATAGCTTACTTCGGACTTACTTGAAGATTGTGAAACAAGCCCTTAGTGTATTAAATTTTGTGCAATCCATGCAGAGTTTTTATGCGATACACTGTTGATTACGATGGATGGTTGGCTAAGCTCCATTAATTGTTTCAATGAAATTGGAATCCTCATATCCGGTGATGTGAGTTGCGAGTATTGCAAGATTTTAAAATGTTTTGCATTTACTTTGGAAAATTCCTTTACGTACTTACTCATATTAATTTATTAGTTAGAACATGGTTAGAACTTTATTTTTTCGAAAATCTGCATTTTATTATTGTCAAGCAGTGGCATAGTTTGACAGTCAGTTGTGTGTTACAGTTAGGGTTGCCAGATGATCGGGTTTCGTCTTGATTGTCCCGACATTTCACTCGATTCAACAGAACGCGTTTGCCAGCTATTTCCAAAAAGAAAAACCCGACTTTTTGAAGTTTTGTCCAGATATTTCAGTCTTGACATCTGGCAACCCTAGTTACAATGGATATCATTATGTTAAATGAATATCAATTTTGATTTCGATATACTTTAGAACACAAATCTGAACTATACTGACCATTCTTACGTTACTTTTGGCTGTTGATCCTATCAAGGTTCAATTCAACAATAGTATTTTTAGAATGATGCCAACTAAATCCACACTTCCGCTTATGTAAGGCCCATTCGTCTACACAAACTACAAAGCGCCTTTTCTTCTAACAACAATCGCGGCGAAGGCTTGTTTAAGCTATTGTTCTTGCTGGGGCTAAAACAAGCCTGCATGGTCCTGGACATACGCCTATGAAAGAAAAAAAAACCTTGGCACACTTCGGTAACGTCAGATTTCATGTTATGATTTATTCTTCCGACGAGGATATAAATAAAATTAGCGAAGCGCAAGTCAACCTTTCTAACAGTCAAGCTAAGGGTTTCGTATCACCTTATAATATTTGCGTCGAAAAATTCATGGTTCTTGTGTGGGGACCCCCTTTTATTTTCACATTTTATTAAAATAGTCTATTTTTATGGTAAAGATTTAATTAAAAATTAATAAGCATAATAGATAATAGATAAATTATAATTTATTTTAAATGTTTGTTGCAAAAATGCACGGTGATTTTCACATTACATAAATCTATGAATAAAGTTGATGTAAACTACCGACTCAGTAGTTTTTGGCTCTATAATCATCGATGTGTGGGTACCTTATACGTAATGTGAAAGTTATTTGGGCGGTTTATGCAATGCGACCTGTGAATGTGGGCGAGCATTAAGAATTAAAACACAGTGATAATTTTCTTACATTCCGTACATGTCATTTTATATTTTTTAGAGAAACAATGTCATAACATATGTTTGCACATATCTTTATAGATATAATACTTCCTGCACTTACTCATTTGGAATAAAAGGAAATGAAAATCTATTCAAGTCTTGTTCTATATCAGTTCTTTGTATTCAAGAATGCTCTAGAATCTTCGTATGTATATATTCCAATTGCAAACGAAGCAGCCTTTGATGAAAGCTTCCCTGTACAGGCGGATAGAAGCAATCTGCTATAACAGGCCGAAGGTAATATCGGCCCTGAATTGTGATTGACTCGGGCTGAAAACTTTGAAGCTATCAAAGTTCCTATGAGCTAAAATTCAATTTTAGTAAGCAAGAACAAAGTTTTTACTCCGTATATTATATATTGAACAATACCTAGCTAAAGCTTCTGTTATGTTGTTTACAACTAATTTGTTGTTGATGAATTTAAAACTAAAGCAATACACCACTGTAAGAATGCGATCTAAAATTATTTTGTATGATACCTTATAATTAATTGCTTGGGCGATATAATAAAATGTCTCCTTAATTAATTGTGAAAGTAAGTAAAAGCTTTTTATAACATGTACTTTATGTTACACTTGTTTATAAGTCCACCTGATGCAGGTATGATAATACATTTTACAGTGATTCCATGTATATCCGTTCGCTGGGCTGAGCTAATAAAAGCCGCACTAGCATTGGAAACAATAGGAAGTTTTAATCAGGCCTTTTTCCGTACGTTCACGTCTAGACTGGCAAAATGTCCCGCCGTACAGAGGCTTAATTGCGAATCGCTTTCAACTATGATTTTTCCTCTCATATTAATTCCACAAATGGAACTGAATGTGTAGGTGTAATGAATAATTTTTATCTTAATCTTTCTTATATATAAAATTCTCGTGTCACAGTGTTAGAAGTTGAACTCCTCCGAAACGGCTCGACCGATTTTCGTGAATCTTTGCGTGCATATCGGCTAGAGTTGAGAATCGGAAAACATCTATTTTTCATCCCCCTACCCCTAAAATTTTTTGGCAGAACAACGTTTGCCCGGTCAGCTAGTATATATGTATAAATTACGTGTCACGTTGTTTGTCCGCGATGGACTCCTAAACTACTTAACCGATTTTAATTTTTTACACCTTGTGCAGTTTGATCCAACTTGAAAGATGGGTTAGACGGAAGGTTTTAATAAAAAACTTTTGACAGAACGAAGTATGTCCGGGCAGCTAGTAATATGTATAATAATTATATCAATTCATGAAAGTTATATAATGGTTTAAATTCCAGGAATTGTGAACAGCAAATCGAATGTACACATTTCCTGGGGAATTTTATTAGGTAGATAGGTATGCAATATTATTTGCAATTCTTTATCCAGTGTGACTAATAGCGAAGTTTAAAATCATCGTGATTTTTAATAACTTTAGTTTTAAGTGTAGGCACCTATGTGTTTTGGATGCAATATTTGATCAGCATTTCCGTGCTTTGGAGGACACGTAGTTTTTGGCTCAAATGTAACATTAAATGTCGGAAAGTTATATCGAAGGATTTCAAGTATCAATACAAACTTTGGACTGAATAACCACTAACCCCACTTTTTAGTTATTCTTTATTGTTTTGATGTATAAGCAATAGTTTGCATTGACGTAAGTGTGTAATTTCTTAAGCAGAATTAAATTACACGCGTCACTAACCATACGTATGTTTATCACATACATGATTTGATTAATACTGAAAGTTATGCATTCATGTGCATTAGGGAAATTCCATAGATATTATTATGATGACGGAACTAAGTGCAGATGTAAGACGCAGACATATTCGAGCTATAAAGACGTCCCATTAAAATTGTTAAATAAAGTGTCAAAGTGTTTAGGTACTTCAAGATTAACATTTATTCATTGCTGATTTTATAACTTTAGTTATGTAACTTGAATTATCTATACATAATTGATATTATGACATAATATCATATCGTCCATATTTCATAATAATTGATTATAAATAATTGTGAAAAAACGTTGATACTAAAATTCAATTCTTGATACGTGCGTTTAAATCTATTTATGTATCTATTATGTAGTCTGTATACTGATACAACTGTGAAGACATGTTTCATAACTTTCATATAAGTACTATTACACATTGTATCTAGGCTGTATGTAAATGTAAGTAAGTGTAAACATTAAATATTACTTTAAAGAAAAATAGTGAAATATAGATTCGTAGATAGGTACTTACAGATAATTCCTGTTTTAGTTTTGTCCAAGTATGATTTAGAATATTACTGGGTACTAAAGCAAGTGTTCGTAAACGAATTAATTAACTTAAAAGCCTTTATAATATTATGTGGATAATGACTCGGGAGTAGTTAGTAATTGGTTTATCTCCGTGTAGTAAACGTTGATCTTTTACTAAAAGTCTTTTTCCGGGTAAATAATTATTACGCGTTTATAATTATTGTCAGCGATCGTAGTACTTTGTTGTATAGGTAGGTATGTATAATATCGGTCATAAGTGCTTTCGCTATATCTAAAGGCAGTTCCGTAAAAATTCAGTTGCACTTACGACCTTCGCCTAAACAGATCACATACACATATACAACCGTATATCAGACTCCTTCATCGTTAACTAATCAGAAAGAGATATCGAGATAGAGAGATATGTTACTAATCAAAGAGATATGAAATTACACGCGATATTGAGTCATAGCTGGATGGTGCAGTTGAGACCCATAACTGTACATACAAAATAGTCTATCTATTACATCTCATTTTAAATCTAATCAAATAATTAATGTAACTGGCAACGAATTCCCCTCGACACATTAACCATTTACTGCTGAAATACCAGAGGTAACTCTTTGAAATTGCGTCGTGACGACAGATTACTCTAGCGTTTGCCGCCGACACGTTTTAGAAAGAGATTTAACATGTTAATCGATACAATTCAACAAATTTCGACAGGGCCCCGGTCACCCATGTGGAAAAGCAATTACGTCACATAATGACGTCACTTAGACACTCCCCGTGTCACTAATAGACAATTTGTGGAGCTTTTTGGGGTTTGAGTGATTCAGAATATTGATTTTGAGCGTTTTTATCGTACTTGGCATGAAATAGTGATTTATTTTTTTGATATAGAAGCAAAAGGGTCCCATGTAGAAAAATCGATTACTGCACCCTGTACAGGTACATCTTTAACCAACCTTATTGATAAACCCGTGTAAGTAAACGTAAGTAGTAGATGTATTGGTGCTTACGAGGTCAATGACCTTGACATACTCAAAAAAAAAACAAAGTAATCGATGTCCGTGATGGTTGTACTACAACACTAGGAATAAACTTTTCTGTAACTATTAATATTACACGCGAAATAAATAATATTCCCGGATATCCACACAAGCATGTCAAGAACAAAATGCTAAAATCCAGACATTTTTGTGTTCACCGTGCATTCACGAGGAGGCCTTTGTTACGCGAAGCAAGGAATTCTCATTAGGGTATTTCTGTGTGCCTTTCAAATAACATTAGCTTCGTATGTACGTTTAAAGGGGGTTAATGCATTCGTTACCCGAGCATGTAAGTCCTTAAAGTTGATTGAAATGAAAAAGTCGGTCTGTTTGAACAAATAATCACGTAACCATTGGATCGCGTGAGTTTGTGAACTTATTCCCAATGACGCCTGAAATGAGGAGCAATATCTCAGGGATTTAATGTTAAAAATAAAAGGGGAAGCCCTCGGATGGATTATTGTGTTGAAAATAATGAGGAGTGTACCCATAACGTCTTTATGATCGGTTGCATTCTTGAGGGACGTAAAAGCACGGCCCGGACGTTCATTTAAACGGTTCCACTTGAGACGAGTCGCGGCTCAGCCAGGGCTGGGGAACGCGTCGTTATTCCTCGCATTTTATCTTTAAAGGTTCTCCAATTCTGTCGCGGTAACCATATTTTAAGTATTCACGTCTTTTCTACGAGTACCAGCTCACAATGATCGTGACTGCGTAATAAGAATGAACATTAAATTTATATTTCTTTTATACCTAACACATGTTTTTATTGTTCTAGAAACATCATCAGACGATCGATCCACATCTACAGACGGAGAAGAAGACGAATTTGGCGAATTTGATCCTTTTGCCACTGCACCGTCCCTACATTCTCCGGACAGTGGACGCTCCGATCCGAGATACGCTAACGCACCACGCAGAAATCCTAGTCCCTATTATTACGGCGACCTGTTCAAAACAGCCCCTCCCCCGCCAGCCCCGTCAGCACCAACCGTGTCCTCCACTTCATCTTCCCGTGGACCACGTTACAGGAAATCTGCAAGTTTAGACGCTCCCCACGTCGCTCAACGACCAAACTTACCGAAAAGATTCTCAGTGGCTGAGGATGGCTTCCGTGAGCTAGAACGGTCGTCATCTTCGTCTGGTGAGAGCGCGTGGATGCCGCCGAGGCGTCGCGGGCGCGACGCGGCCGGCTGCGCGTGCGCCGCGCCCGACGATGTAGAGGAGCACCGGCCATCTCGCAGCGTCTTTTACGTGCCGGCTCCTCTGCCACGCTGGCCGCAAGAAATGACCACCCGACAGATTTATGAAACAGCGTTCGATTGCAAAATAGCACGTTCCGACGATGACTTGGACGACTTCGATCGCGTTAGCAACCATCCAGCGCTATTGCAAGCGGAAGAGCGCAAAGTTATTTCCTCTGCCTCCTCTGCATTTGAAGCTGTCGAGCGGAGTGAACCAGATTACAAAGGACGCCGTAAGGTGACTATGAAAACGGATAGCGTACGTCGCTCAAAGATTCCCACGATACGCCAAAAGAGAGAGAACGAAAGTAATGTATCTGCCTTGTCTGAAGAATTAGAGAAGGTAAATATTGAAGATGAGGATCGAACAGCATCAACATCTCAACTTCCATTACGTGGTTACACACCATCACCCCCGTCAACTGCACCATTGCCGACAAAATTTCAGCAGAAAGACGGATCTGCGATGAATAGTATAAAAAGTGCTCCAAACTTGCCACAATCTCAGCCAGCACATCCCAGACTTAAAGACTTAAGATTACCCGTAAAGTCGCTTCGAGCTCGGGATACTCCCACGAGCAGCGATGCTAGTATAGCTGACGTAAAAGCTTCAGTTTCGACTGAACTAGACGTTGGGCGTTTGAGAGATTCGAGCCGCGAATCTCGAGATGGTGATGAAGAAAGAGGGCAATCAAAGGACGGTATTTTTTTAGAGATTAAGGGTCGACCCACATCCGATTCTGACACACCCGAATTGAATCGGTATACGGGGCCAAAGGGGGTCGGCCCTATAATGGAGTTTAAAGGCAGGCCCAGCATTGCTCGCCCGCGGCGTAAGTATTCAAGCACAGAGAGCATGGCCACAAGCAGTAGCGGTGGCAGTATGGAATCGTTGCGAAGCAGCAATAGTGAAGGAGATAGAAGCAGTAGCAGCTCAGAAAGTCGCCATTCATCCTCGCTTAGTTCACATAGCTCTGATTCAGGGAATGTACCTTTTACAAAATCACATCACATGCAACTGTCGGGGTTTGGACATCATCCGGCCAAACTGCACATTTTGAGCCCCATATCTGATAAATCTTCACAAGAGCCAGCGTCGGAGACGTCCGACAACAATAAGAACAACAACTCTCAAAAAGTTTCTCCCGAGGATGTCGACACTGGAAACACAACTATACAAACTACGGTAGAGATAGCTCCTAAACCAAAAAGGCGCGCATTACAGAACAGAAATCTTTTAAATCTTACATTCAGACATTCGACGCCAGGTGACACAGAAATTCAGGGCTCTGATAGTGGTATATCAATTCATTCTCGTGAAGGTGTAGATTCTCGAAATGCTTTTATTAACTTCAAGAACAGTAACACAGAAGAGGAACGTAAAAATGAGGACGTTGATTTATCAGATCTTCCCTTTGATATGCCAAAATTGCGAAGACGACGTGCCGAAGCTGAAGTTGACCAACGACCGTTACCATTTGATATGCCAAAATTACGACGAAAGTTAAGAGGACAATCTCTACAATTGAATAGTGATTTTGGAGAAGCTATCTCCAATGCTTCATCTAGTCAAAGCGTACAAGACTTAAATCAAGGTTAGTATACTTATTAACCTTAGTATCTTAGTAACCTGTCATAAATCGATATCAATTGCATTCGGTAAAAATAAAAGTCAACTTGTTAGTGACTTACAGCTCTCATAAATATTTATCTTAACATCTTTGATAAGGAATCATGCAACCCATATAGTATTAAAAGTTGTTAAGTGGCCACAACTACATTATATTATAACTACTAGCTGTTGCCCGCAGCTTCGCATGCGGAATTTATGCTTATCATATTTGTACCCCTTGCAGAAGAAAATTTAAAAACAGGTTAATTTATATTGAAGTATTTATATTTAGTAATTTATATACTGAAACCTACGATACAATCACAAATCATTCCTCCGGGAACGGATTTTGAAAAATAAACAACATTAACATTAGTTTTTTTCTTTTTCATGAAAAATTTTGAAAAACTCGAAAACATATATTCCATCATTTAAATGAAGAACGTTTGTTTCAAGTTTAAAGCAAAACGTTGGTGTTTTAAAAATATTCCATACTAAGTTTCATCTTGTTTCCTGCGAAAACTTTTAATTTTATCGCGACTAAAAGTTTTTTAAAACGTGATCCAAAGTATTAGGAACAACTTGAGTAATTTCCGTCGAAATCAGTTCAAGGGTTTTGATGTGATGCCCGGACAGACAAACAGACAATAATACCCCTGTCCTTTTCTCTCCCTCTCCCTATCCCGCTCCCGGGCCCTATCCCGCTTCCTGTCCCTCTCCCTCTCCCTCTCCCGCGCCCTGTCCCCCTCTCTCTCCCGCTCCCGGGCCCTTTCCAGCTTTCTGTCCCTCTCCCTCTCCCTCTCTCTCCCTCTCCCTCTCCCTCTCCCTCTCCCTCTCCCTCTCCATCTCCCGCTCCCTGTCCCTCTCCCTCTCCCATTTCCAGTCCCTCTATCGCTTCCTGTCTCCCGCTCCCGTCCGTAAAGTCCTTCACACAATTTTTTTATTTCTCACTATAAGCTTACATATTAATTTTCATATTTCTGAGTTTGAAATTGACCAAGTCCTGGAAAAACTTGCAACCTCTTTATTTACCTCTTAGGGGATGAAATTCCAAAAAACCTGTTACAATTAACGTAGTTTCTTAAATATTTAAAATCCCTTAGTATTACCCCTTATGGGGATGAACTTCGAGAAAACAGAGTGGGTACAGTTATTTTTGTGTCTAACTATAAGCTTACATATAAATTTTCAAGCTTTTTACTACAAAACTGACGAAGTTGCCATACTAACTTGCACTCCCTAATTAATTAACCCTTCAGGGGAGGATTTTCCAAAAAAACACATTACTGATTATTTCTAATCTTGAGCTAATATAATAATTTTTAATGTTTTTAACTTCAAAAATGACGAAGTTGCGTAGTAAGTTCCATCTCCTAAATTTGTCCTTTAAGGGATGATTTTAAGCTAAATTATAACTTTTGTTAATAAAAATAAACGTTTTTTCTTTTTCATGAAAAATTTAGAAAACTCGAAAACATGTATTTCATCAATTAAATGAGGAATGTTTGTTGCAAATTTAAAGAAAATCGTTAATATTTCAAAATATTCCACACTAAGTTTCATCTTGTTTCCGGTGAAAACTTTTAATTTTATCGGGACGAAAAGTTTTTTAAAACGTGATCCAAAGTATGAAGAACAACATAACTAATTTCTGTCCAAATCAGTTCAAGGGTTTTCATGTAATGCCCGAACAGACAAACAGACACTAATTTTAAAAACAAATTTTTTGGTGTTCTAACACGTTATTGACGTGCCCCTATTTAATGTACAGAAAAACTGGCTCTTGAGTGTCATTAGAAAAAAAACAAAAAGGTTCCGTTATTTCCATCCATCCAGGAGTTACATATCTTGTCTCCAAGTAACACCACCAGATCCTAAATGGATCAATGATGAACTGGTTTTACGATGCAGCACAAATATCTTTAAAAACGGTTCTGTTGTTTCCATCCGGACACTTACACTCCCTCTCCCTCTCCCGCTCCCACTCCCTCTCCCATTCAAACTATCTCTCTCTCTTCCTCTCCCTCTCCACTCCCTGTCCCTTTCTTTCGCCCGTTCACGGTCCCTCTCCCGCTTCCTATCCCTCTCCCGCTTCCAGTTCCTCTCTCGCACTCGGTCCCTCTCCCGCTTTCTGTCCCGCTCCCTCTCCCGCTTCCTGTCCCTCTCCTTCTCCCGCTCCCGGGCCCTCTCCATCTCCCGCTCCTCGGCCCTCTCCCACTTCCTGTTCCTCTCCCTCTCTCTCCTTCTCCCTCTCCCTGTTCCTCTCCCGTTCCCAGTCCCTTTCTCGCTTCCTGTCCCTCTCCCCTCCCCCTACCGTCCGTAAAGTCCTCTACAAATTTTTTTTGTTTCTCACTATAAGCTTACATATTAATTTTCATATTTCTGAGTTTGAAAATGACAAAGTTCTAGAAAAACTTGCAACCTCTTTATTTACCTCTTAGGGGATGAAATTCCAAAAAACCTGTTACAGTTATTTTTTGATTTATTTTCACATTTCTGAGTTCGATATTGACGAAGTTTCGTACAAACTTACATCCCTGGTTTTACCCCTTAGTGGATGAATTTCCAAAAAAACCTGTTACAATTTATTTTTGTTTCTAATTATAAGTTAACATATACATTTTCACATTACTGAGTTTACTTACTTTAGTATTACCCTTTATGGGGATGAATTTCGAGAAAACCGTGATACAGTTAGTTTTTGTGTCTAATACAATGCTTATACATATACAAATTTTCATCCTTTTCAAAACTGACGAAGTTGCCATACTATCTTGCACTCCCTTAATTAATTAACCCTTCAAGGGAGAATTTTCCAGAAAAACATATTACTGATTGATTGTTTCTAATCTTGAGCTAATATACAAATTTTTATGTTTTTAACTTCAAAAATGACGAAGTTACGTAGTAAGTTCCATCCCCTAAAGTAACTCTTTAAGGGATGATTTTCAGCTAAATTTTAACTTTTGTTCATAACAACAAACATACATTAAAATTTTCATATTTATAGCTCTAAAAATGACGAAGTTGATTTGTATGTAAATGACTTCTAACCCCTATTTTTAGGGGATGAATTTCGAGAAAACAGTAATACAGTTATTTTTTGTGTCTAACTATAAGTTTATATACAAATTTTCACCCTTCTTACTTCAAAACTGACGAAGTTCCTATACTAACTTCCACAATCTTATACAACCCTTTAGGGTTAGGGGTTGATTTTCCCAAAAAACACATAACCTTCAAATTTTGTTTCTAATCTTGAACTAATACATACATTTTCATGTTTTTAGCTTCAAAAATGACGAAGTTGCGTACTAAGTTCCATGCAAGAAATTAACCCTTTAAGGGATGATTTTCCAAAAAAATGTGTTGAAGTTAAATTTTAATTTACTACTATAAACATATATAAAAAAAATTATATTTATAACTCTAAAATTGACGAAGCTGATTTATATGTAAAAGACTTCCAACCCCTATTTTTAGGGGATGAATTTCGAGAAAACAGTAATACAGTTATTTTTTGTGTCTAACTATAAGCTTATATACAAATTTTCACCCTTCTTACTTCAAAACTGACGAAGTTCCCATACTAACTTGTACAACCTTATTCAACCCTTTAGGGGTTGATTTTCCAAAAAAAATATACCTTTTAAATTTTGTTTCTATTCTTGAACCAATATATAAATTTTCATGTTTTTAACTTCAAAAATGACGAAGTTGCGTACTAACTTAAATTGAAGAAATTAACCCTTTAAGGGATGATTTTCCAAAAAATGTGTTAAAGTTAACTTTTGTTCATTACTATAAACCTACATAAAAAATTTAAAATTTATAAATCTAAAACTAACAAAGTTGTTTTGTATGAAAGTGACTTCTAACCCTTATTTGTACCCCTTAGGGGATGAATTTCCAAAAATCCGTTCTTAGTGGACGTCTCCTTAGCATAAACTATCTTCCTGCCAAATTTCATCTTAATCGGTTCGGCAGTTTCTGAGATTTCTTGTTTAATCAGCGGTGTGTCGCTTTTCAATTTTATATATATAGATTCTACTAATCAATGACCACTTTAACGAAGTTAAGATTTTGTTAATAAAACATTAATCTATGTTTGCTTCAGTAGGGATTTCTCTGACAAAAGTATTTACATGTAATGTGGAAGGAATGTTAGGGTGTGTCAGTTCATATTCTTGAGCGTTGCTAACTCAAACCGACCGATACCAAATTATGCCGATTAAGACGTATGACTTCAGTCTCCAGATTGCCCCATACAAACTTGTGTAGTCCGACGCCCCCAATATTTAATTTACGTGAGTGCTTTTTGAGGAAACTTTTCCTGTACACGTTGTGAACAATTTGTAAGCGTTCTGTTAAATTAGGGGTATGGGGTCCATTGTCGGTTTGACATATAATGGGAGGCGGCGTTTTATGATTTTAATGCGCTTCAGTTCTGTTTTGGGTTACATGATTTGACGTCTTAAGTAGTCCTTATATTTGTGATCGAAGCCAATTTATTTCAATTGCAACTTTTTTGTTTTAGGAAACAAGCATAAATCGAAATTGACACTGAATTTCGATGGCAATAGTGGCGGATCTGGCAGTTCCAAAGGCTTGCATTTGAATTTGGGGCCTATCGCTCCGCCTCGGGACCTTGTTGATTCTTCGCTACCACTGGACCGGCAGGGGTAAGTTATGCAACTATTAAACTACTATAATATACCTATTAATCCTCATTTAGGAGTACTTTGGACAATAGTTGAATTAGCATGTTCGATGGCTCTCCCACGCGCCTTATGTAATTACGAGTTGTCCAAAGTTTGATAATAATAAAGTTATGATCTGAAATTAGAGATATTAAGGGCATTATTAGGCTGTTTGTTGAGTTGTTGTGCACTCAATCGGTTGATAACCCTTACTTTCTATTATTTCAGGTGGTACCACGGAACACTTTCGCGCGTTGAAGCCGAGGGTTTGCTCAGAGACGCTGACGAGGGCGCCTTCTTAGTTCGGAACAGCGAATCAGCGAAGCACGATTATTCACTCAGCTTGAAGTAAGAATTTTATAAGTCTTAAAAACTAAAATTCTATTATTTGATAATGATAAAGGATTTGATATACTTTCTTATCATTCTATTTTTATGCATAGTCTCGATTGTAGTTAAAGATTTAGATAGTAAAATATATAGAAAAATGTTGGAGACATATGAAACAGGAAAAATCTTATTACGATGCTAATGAAATATTACAATAAAGACAGGGATAGAAAAACACAATACTTTGATATTAAGCTACGTTTCGTTTCTTTCAGATCAACACGTGGTTTCATGCATATGCGCATATGTCGGGGTGGAGAGGGGTATACTCTAGGTGGTGCTTCGACTGCGTTCCCCACTGTCCCCGCCCTGATGCGTCATTACGTCACCGCCCAGAAGCTTCCAGTACGAGGTGCAGAACACATGGCGTTGTCCACGCCTCTACCCGCTGTCTTATTATAAGCACAGGTTCTACTGAACAGAGTGGAAACATATCGCTTTCAAAAGATAAAAGGGATATTTATGACCATGTCTCAGAGCATCCTTTTAAATGACACATACAGTGTATTTTATCAGTACAATTAAGTCAGCTGTATGATACAATGTCAATAACATTTTTGAGTGTTTTGTGCTTTGAGAGCGATATGTTTAAACTCTGTCATGTTATAAACGTGCTTCGAAAATCATTTTGCTTCTCCAACTCGCTGCGAGTTGGCAATTTTGATACTTAAATAGCAGCAGTTGTGTACGTACGTGTATGTCTAGGTTTAGTACCCAGTGAATAATACCAAAGAATTAGGATATACTTAGCAAAAGCTAAGGAGCTAGCATTGATTGCGCTCAGTGTAGACGCACAATCGTGCAGAATAACGTATAATATGCTAGTCCTAATACCGCAGCAACCTGTATTAATTAATTGTATTTATTTACTTATTAATTAATTAATTGTATTTATTTATTAGAATGTATTTTAATTATCGTTTGTTTGTATCCAACCTTATAACGGTGTTAGTAGTTTATTTAATACATAGGTAATGTCTGATATTATTCATGAATGACGTAAACACGAATTAGTAACTTATATAGCTTATTATTGGATATTTATTTGAACCGATTGACGTAAACGGTGATAACTTTTGATAAACTATAACCGTTCTCTGTAGTTAAGATAGTAGCGATAATTTGTGATTTTCAGTTACGCCGATATGTATTTTTAAAAGGCCTAAATGATAGAATATTTTTATTAAGTACATGTATTAATGGGTTGTATACATAGTTTGTTTTATAGAAACCCGTTTGATGAGTGACATGCGGTTTTTGGTCATATTTAATTGACTAAGTCTAACTTTGGCTGAAAATAACAATTCACCTTGCATTCTTTAGCTGTGAATACAGAATTATACATGACAGTTACAAGGTCAAAGACTTACCTTTTCATGTGGGTAAAATTAGTTCACCGCTTGTTATTAAAGGGTAACTTTACCTTCAACTTTACGTGTATTACAAACGGTGTAGTCGTAGAACAATGAACCAATTACGATGACTCATTTGACTTTAGTTCGGGCAGTCACGAATAACGTATTGATTGAAGTACTTCTACACGAGTTACATTACAATATTATGTTACGTACTATAATAATAATACTTAACTGTAATAGACTTACGTTAATCAGCAATATAATATTGCACTGTCTGTAGTATATTAAGCCATAGACTTTTTAGTCATCGATTAATTATCAATAGATACATTTACATTTCAAATACTGGTACACTATCTATTAGAATAAGGTTTGTCACACATGTCCGATTTTTTGTAGATTCGATTTTTTTTATCGTTGTGATAATTTTGTCGTTTTTTTTTTGTCCAATTAGAACATGTTCGACAAGTATAAGCGTTGAAATTTTTCTGCATTTGCAACGTAATACATTACCTAGTATTTTTGTGGACAAGACTTTTTGTCTGACGTATGCAATACATCCCGTATTATGCGTTGGCATTACGGGATTTTGATTAAAAAAGTCGGATAAGAATTATCTGACGTGTAGTGAGCCTTAGACGTGAAGTAGGAAGAATAATTTTGATAGATAGTGTAACTGATAATCTTGATACGTACTTAGAGATTAATGAACTCAAATTTTTGATACAGCTTTCTTACCATACCTACTGTGAATGATTCATACAAATTTTATCTAAGATAAGACCTTTGGTGTTATGTATGGCACATACAAGTAACTTAAGATCATAGAAAAAAATTGCACATGTTATGTAACATTCACGTTGACTTATTTATATTTTTTGTTATATTAGACTTAAGTAGATTACTCGACATTGCCCTTGGTATCTCTAATGTAGGTTAATCCTTCTCTACTGAAAACACATAACTTTGTTTTTGGTATCATTGAAATATTTCATTTATTTAAATGTTTTAATTACTTTGGGTCAAGAAGACAAAGTATGTTACAAGAGTAGAATTCAGCTATTATTTTTATAGTTATTTCTGTGATTTAGTTTGATACTGTAAAAGCCAAAAAAACTTAGCGTATTTTATATAACAATCAGTTGTTTGATTATGAATTGATTTGTTGGACCTAATATCCAGATAGTGTACTAATTTAAATAAGTATTTTATCTAATGAGGGGCGAATCTAGTAAACTAATATAATAACATTTATATACATGATTCAAACATGTAATAAAACTTGTATAATAATAAATAATTATTAAGTTAGTATTAGTCTACTTTGCAACAATCCGCGGATAACATGTATGATGGTATATACTTTAAGACATGCGTGGCACCTCCCTCCCTCCCACAACGGAAACATGCACTACAATACTATACTAATACTAGTATGTATGTTGGTATATACTTTTAATTATTGTAGTGCATGTTTCCGTTGTGGGAGGGAGGGAGGTGCCACGCATGTCTTAAAGTATATACCATCATACATGTTATCCGCGGATTGTTGCAAAGTAGACTAATACTAACTTAATAACAATGGATTTCCGCAAAGTAACGCCTGATACTATTAACTATAATAAATAATTAATTTTAAACAAGGGTTTATCCGTAGATAACTTCGGCTTAATCTGCTTATAACCCTTCCAATGTGCCGTGCACAATAACAATTGGTTTGACGTGAGAATTTCTTAGTACTTATGAAAGCTTCACGACTTATTAGTTTCGCCCTTCGATAGCTAACACTAAAACGTGATCTCATAACTTCCTCTGGATGCTTCAGTTACCTTAGACTTAATTTCTATTGATTTGTACCTGATTTTGAGTGTGTTGATTGAGACTTAAATTAATTACGTTTTAACAGATTTATTTTGTTATATACGAGTCTGTAAGCTTTAGAGTAATGTAAGCAGTAGTTATGTATGGGAACGAGCGAATTTGGATGTGCGTGGAGTGTCACGTTTACATTGTTTAATAAACCACCGCAACGCAGCTTCAGCAAGCGTGCAACTAATTTTTAATATTATGTTAATGTATGATTATTACTAAGTAAGGACTTAATGCGTGAGTGAAACAACTTATTCTATAACAGCCCATGGATTTAACTACTCTCGGATACATTTTTACATATAAATATGTAGATTGTACGACGTACGTATTATGTATGAATAGCATTCTTAGGGTTGAATTTTGTTTCACTCATAGTCATTAATTTGATATACATGTATTTAGCGTAGTAAGTGCATAATGGAAGGTAGGGTAAATGGATAATTCCCGTTGGAAGTTTTTAAAACGTGTCAAAAATTTTTCAAAAAACGACTTCTGTTCGTGTCGAATGTTAGGTAAAATTGTAGCTTATCGTAGTTATAATCAATTATAATTTTGAAGGTGTAGTTTGAAATGGATGATGAAATAAATTCCGTAAAAAAATATTGTTTTTTATTCCTTAAAATATTTATAACTTTCAATCTAAGTATCAACATGCATATTTCATACCATTATGGATAAAGGTTTTAACGAAATAATTTAAACTTAATTAAATTCTATCTTAACTTCACACAATTGTAGACCGACATTCATAGCACTAGCACAACCGCGGTTTCCTGATGGACTAACTACGTACGCACAACTAAGTGTTCCCATTGGCTGGCTTCAACCCATTAATGGCCCACTACTGGGCACGGGTCTCTCCTCTTGAGGAGGTTTAGACCATAGTCCACCACGCTGCTCCAGTGAGGATTGGTGGAGGCGTTAGTGGCCAACCCGAGTGTCGGAAGTTTTCAAACCGCCCGAGGGCCTCCGACATGGCTTAACGACTGTTATCTAATGATAACATCAGGGACCGATGGTTTCACGTACCCTCCGAAGCACGGAAACGCTCAAGAAATTTTTGCCACTAGCGGTCACCCATCCAACTACCGACCGCGCCCGCTGTTGCTTAACTTTGTCGATCCTATGTGATCGGTCGGTAGTGTTCCCATTGGCACAACTATTTTTTTTGTGGTTATTTGTCCAATCAGCCTAGGCTCTAGGCCCCGCATTCAGTAGCGTTTTTCTGTTATTATCTTGAGAATTATCAGTCTATCTGGTCGGAAGACGACTCTGCCCCTTTTTACCCGACTGCGCGACGCAAAAGAGGGTAATGTGTTTATTAGTGTATGTGTGTTCCTCAGTGGGGTTGTAGAGACCAAACGAGTTGACCGATTTTGATGATTCTTGCGTCAATCGATTCGTCTTAACCTTGCGAGTGTCATTAAGACATGACAGTATTTAAATTCGCCACAGGGATAACCAGACGCCATATTATATTAATAAAGAAAAATTCGACGAACTAGGTACGTCCAGTGGGGTATTGTTAAATTCAAAATATTTTTTAGGTTCCTTTCATCATGTTTTAATTTAAGTAACAGTTTAGGATATATAACGATTTAAAGTTGGTTAAACAACAAAAAAACAAAAAACTCGACTGCGTAAAAAAACTAAAAAAGAAAAAAATAATCCCAGTAGTTCCGAATTTGTTAAAAGTAATACTGAACAACTACACCATAGAAGGATTAAAAATCGGGCCATATATTAATTTTACAGGGTTGCTTGGGAAAAAACAAACAAGATTTGATTGGTTGAAGAATGGGTCCCAGCTGTTATTCCTTCTATGGTGTAATTGTTCAGTATACTTTTAACAAGATTCTGAACTACTAGGCTTGTTTTTTCTTTTTAGTTTTTTAAGCAGTTGGGTTTTTTTTAATTATTTTTTTTTCATATCTAGACGTGGACATCGTACGACGACGAGACGTTTTCTTTCTCATTCTTTATCACCCGCGGCTTCGCCCGCGGTAGAGTGGTTTCGAAACTAATTTTTTAATTAATTAATTTAGATTTATAGAACCATATTAGATATTAGATATTGCCCGTGGCTTAACGCGCGTGGATATCGATTTTTAAAAAATCAAAAAAGATGTGTGGACGATATAATCATACTTATGAAAAACTATCATAATGATTGTTGATTGACAATCATGCTTGTACTTGTAACCCATTGATAATTCAGCCGGCTAATAACGCCTAATGCGAGATAATTATTATGTCAGTCCTACTTTAATTTGTTCTTAAATTCGTTTGAATTTCGTTGAGAGTTATTTACTTTTATTAATTTACCGCCATCTTGTGGGTTCTAAGTAAAACTCTTTTTAGTTGGAAGTTTACTATACCGCCATCTGTAAATAGTTAACGAACTTTTACCCAAGTACGCTATTAAGCACATAAGGTACTGAAAATTCATACGAGATGGCGTTACTAATTCCAATTTTGTTAAACAGGCTCATTACAACCGCTCAGTTGTTTTAAAGTTTTTAAACCGTTTTATTTAGCTTGCCCTATTTGTGTGGGTCAAGTCTCGCAATTAATACTTGCTTCATCTTATCCTAAGAAGTTGAAGTTTAACATTATTGCTTTGTTTCTGAGAAGAACGTATTTTTGTGCTAAGCATGGCTTGATTCTACTTTTAGGTTTTGCTGCAGACGAGGAAACTCCATAAGGGTTAACGGAATAAGTCACAATGTTTTTGCTTTACTATTTAGAGTACATTGAACAATAAAAATCTGTACTTACTTAGTTGTTAAACAAAATAAGAGTCAGGGATAAAATTTTAGTAGCCTAAACTCACGTTTGAAATGTAGTAAATCGTTGATGAATTTTCTTTTGGAAATTGCCGGCAAGCGAGCTTTCGATCCACCTTATGGTAAGTGGCTATTGTCGCTCATGGACATCAGCAACACCAAAGACATTGCTGATGCGTTGCCGGCCAAGAAAGAGAAGAAAAAGAAATAACTGTCGCATCAGCCCCCAGCCGGAACATGACGCGATTGGCGGCTGACTCAAGCAAGTGGGTAGTAGCTATCCAAGCGGACCCCATGGAGAAATAATACTAGTAAATATGGTGTTGATCAACTATTATATTAAAATCAATAGATATTACCAATATCCGAGGAGCCCTACCTGGCCTAGCGGGCCTTATTTAACTGCATCTTTCAACACCTATGCGACGCGGTATTGGAGTTAGTATTTTTAGCCGCCCCAATACGGCTAAAAGATGTTAATGATGATGACAACTTTAAAGATTCGTGTCATGCAACAATATAATGGAGGAATACCGAATAAAACGTAAGTAATTTATTACAAAATAAACATTTAAAATCCCCGGAGGACATAGTGCTTGGTGTTGCGCAGCTGCGGTATTGAAATTATTCCGGTATATTTGTAAACCTGTGTAGCTATATAATTACGATTTACCACAAAATAGAGAGACTCTATTGTGGTCTACCAAATTACAGAAGTTAAATAATTATTAACAAGGGATCCGCCATCGCTTTGTTTCGGTATCGTTTTCCGCACACAAAGTAAATTTGATTTCGTTCAAGCAAATTTATCTATTTAGCTAAGTATTTTCCTTATTAAATAAATAACTACCTATCTGAAAAAAGCCTTTAAATAAAAATCATCTTTATTTAGAATTGTAAAACAGAGACTACATTTTTTGCTAATATTTTTGTTTCCGTCGCGCTTCGGTTTGAAAGTGTAAGATTAAGTAGAATTTTCCTGTTTCTTATTCGCTGGCAACGAGTTTTATAAGCTACTTAGATACGGGTATAAAGGTTTTAATATAAAACAGATAATTATGGAACAGGAAATTAGAAAATTGCTCTAGCTAAAGCTTAATGGACTGGTAATTTGATAAAATTCTCGCACCAACATACCTACCTTTCTAATAAAGGAAAATTATTATTATATTAATTTAAAACGTCAAACGTTAGTACATAGTACGTAAATCAAAATCTTTTTATTACTTTTTAATACATACAACATCATTGACTTTTTACGACAATTAGGTTTCTACGTGGACGGAGGAGTATGAAATTTGGCATTATCAATCTTAATTCGAGTTGAATTTTGACACATACGGTAGAAGACCACAGAACAATAATAAGGAAAAAGAGTTAGGTATCATTCACTTACAGTACGCCGACGTATCTTGACGCGTCTGAACATAGGCTTTGCGAACTTTAGCGCATGTAAGACAGAGATAGCGACCTGAACTTGCTAACGTGTGACTGAGACATAATACGCCGCGTACCGAGCATTGCCGAATTTTCTTACTGCGCAGCCTTCCGCGCGAAGTTCAGAAGAGCCAAGATACGTCGATCGTACTGTACATATCTGCGTAACGACAGGGACAATGTGTCTCACAACGTGGCACCTAAATTGGTTCAATTGGACCATCGCTAAATCCAACGTTAATATTATAACTATGTCAAGGGTCAATAAAATAACGATGTACTATTGCATAATAAAATAATAGAATAAATCGGTTCGCTCACGCTATATATTGCTATACCCTATCAGGGTTATATGTGACACTAATGTATAAGGCAAATTGTCCATAAATGTAAGACCTAAATGTACCACATATATTGCAATAAAATACTGAATACTGAATCTATCTATACATATAATAAAATTGAAGAGTTAAACTGTGAATTTGAAAATGATTTTTTCAAGTTGCAAATCGTTATTTGCACGATACCAACACCGAAAAATAAGTTTTAAAAAAAATTTCCTGTCTGTCTGTTTGTTTGTCTCCGCAAATCTATGAAACCACTGAACAAATTTTAACACGACTTTAACTAAGTTATTGATAAGTCTTCAACTTAGCATTTAAGCTATTTTTTATGGTTCCACACCAAAGGGTTCCTTAGGGATATTTTGTATGGAAAAATAAAAAAATGTCAGCTGATTTGTTTTAAATAATAAAAAACGTTTTCTCCGTATAAAAAGAGTAATACATGCATACCTTAGTTTTTATTTACATGACATGGAAAGACCATAAAATGCCTTTAAAGGTTATTTTTTTCATTAATTCAAATCCCTATTACTGAGTGGATATCTGTTTTCTTATTTTGTTTTCAAGAGCATATTTTTTGCGTATTTATGTGCTCCAATACAATTTCGGCATTTTATTAATTTCACCTTGGAAGTGGTGGAAAAACGCAAATTAATTATGTATGAGTAACCGATCTATTACTGTCTTGGCCACTAGATGGCGCTGTATTTGTTGATTCACGCCAACGACTTTAATATATACAAACCTCTTTTTTACCTACAAATAAATAAAATTTAAGAGTCCGTCTGTGATTCCGAAATAACTGCATTTTTCATGTTGTATCGTTACTTGCACGATATCAAAACCGAAAAAGAGTTTTTTTTAAATTTATAATTGTCTGTCTCCGCTTATCTCTGAAACCAATGAAAGGATTTCAACAGGACTTTTCTACGATATCGAGTCTTCAACTTAAATTATAGGATATATTTTAGGGTTCCATAACAAAGCGAGAAAATAAAGCGAGAGTTTGTTTTAAACTTACAGAAACCTTTTCTTCATCCAAATTAAGGCACAGGTACATACATTTCTTAGTTTTTTTTTTAATATATTTTTTGCAAGATGGAGCCAGAATGTGGCACTGAAGTAATTTTTTACAATAATTCAAATAGACTATAACTGACTAAATATCTATTTTTATCTTCAGTTTTTTTTTTAAAACCACGAATTTCCTATTTATGCTCTCCAACAACAATTTTGCATGTTTTATATTTCACCATGGAAGGGGTTGAAAATCGTAATTTAGTTGTACTAACAGTGGACATTGAACAAATTGAATAATCTATACATATAATAAAATTGAAGAGTTAAACTGTGAATTTGAAAATGATTTTTTCAAGTTGCAAATCGTTATTTACACGATACCAACACCGAAAAATAAGTTTTAAAAAAAATTTCCTGTCTGTCTGTTTGTTTGTCTCCGCAAATCTATGAAACCACTGAACAAATTTTAACACGACTTTAACTAAGTTATTGATAAGTCTTCAACTTAGCATTTAAGCTATTTTTTATGGTTCCACACCAAAGGGTTCCTTAGGGATATTTTGTATGGAAAAATAAAAAAATGTCAGCTGATTTGTTTTAAATAATAAAAAACGTTTTCTCCGTATAAAAAGAGTAATACATGCATACCTTAGTTTTTATTTACATGACATGGAAAGACCATAAAATGCCTTTAAAGGTTATTTTTTTCATTAATTCAAATCCCTATTACTGAGTGGATATCTGTTTTCTTATTTTGTTTTCAAGAGCATATTTTTTGCGTATTTATGTGCTCCAATACAATTTCGGCATTTTATTAATTTCACCTTGGAAGTGGTGGAAAAACGCAAATTAATTATGTATGAGTAACCGATCTATTACTGTCTTGGCCACTAGATGGCGCTGTATTTGTTGATTCACGCCAACGACTTTAATATATACAAACCTCTTTTTTACCTACAAATAAATAAAATTTAAGAGTCCGTCTGTGATTCCGAAATAACTGCATTTTTCATGTTGTATCGTTACTTGCACGATATCAAAACCGAAAAAGAGTTTTTTTTAAATTTATAATTGTCTGTCTCCGCTTATCTCTGAAACCAATGAAAGGATTTCAACAGGACTTTTCTACGATATCGAGTCTTCAACTTAAATTATAGGATATATTTTAGGGTTCCATAACAAAGCGAGAAAATAAAGCGAGAGTTTGTTTTAAACTTACAGAAACCTTTTCTTCATCCAAATTAAGGCACAGGTACATACATTTCTTAGTTTTTTTTTTAATATATTTTTTGCAAGATGGAGCCAGAATGTGGCACTGAAGTAATTTTTTACAATAATTCAAATAGACTATAACTGACTAAATATCTATTTTTATCTTCAGTTTTTTTTTTAAAACCACGAATTTCCTATTTATGCTCTCCAACAACAATTTTGCATGTTTTATATTTCACCATGGAAGGGGTTGAAAATCGTAATTTAGTTGTACTAACAGTTGACATTGAACAAATTGAATAATCTATCTATACATATAATAAAATTGAAGAGTTAAACTGTGAATTTGAAAATGATTTTTTCAAGTTGCAAATCGTTATTTGCACGATACCAACACCGAAAAATAAGTTTTAAAAAAAATTTCCTGTCTGTCTGTTTGTTTGTCTCCGCAAATCTATGAAACCACTGAACAAATTTTAACACGACTTTAACTAAGTTATTGATAAGTCTTCAACTTAGCATTTAAGCTATTTTTTATGGTTCCACACCAAAGGGTTCCTTAGGGATATTTTGTATGGAAAAATAAAAAAATGTCAGCTGATTTGTTTTAAATAATAAAAAACGTTTTCTCCGTATAAAAAGAGTAATACATGCATACCTTAGTTTTTATTTACATGACATGGAAAGACCATAAAATGCCTTTAAAGGTTATTTTTTTCATTAATTCAAATCCCTATTACTGAGTGGATATCTGTTTTCTTATTTTGTTTTCAAGAGCATATTTTTTGCGTATTTATGTGCTCCAATACAATTTCGGCATTTTATTAATTTCACCTTGGAAGTGGTGGAAAAACGCAAATTAATTATGTATGAGTAACCGATCTATTACTGTCTTGGCCACTAGATGGCGCTGTATTTGTTGATTCACGCCAACGACTTTAATATATACAAACCTCTTTTTTACCTACAAATAAATAAAATTTAAGAGTCCGTCTGTGATTCCGAAATAACTGCATTTTTCATGTTGTATCGTTACTTGCACGATATCAAAACCGAAAAAGAGTTTTTTTTAAATTTATAATTGTCTGTCTCCGCTTATCTCTGAAACCAATGAAAGGATTTCAACAGGACTTTTCTACGATATCGAGTCTTCAACTTAAATTATAGGATATATTTTAGGGTTCCATAACAAAGCGAGAAAATAAAGCGAGAGTTTGTTTTAAACTTACAGAAACCTTTTCTTCATCCAAATTAAGGCACAGGTACATACATTTCTTAGTTTTTTTTTTAATATATTTTTTGCAAGATGGAGCCAGAATGTGGCACTGAAGTAATTTTTTACAATAATTCAAATAGACTATAACTGACTAAATATCTATTTTTATCTTCAGTTTTTTTTTTAAAACCACGAATTTCCTATTTATGCTCTCCAACAACAATTTTGCATGTTTTATATTTCACCATGGAAGGGGTTGAAAATCGTAATTTAGTTGTACTAACAGTTGACATTGAACAAATTGAATAATCTATCTATACATATAATAAAATTGAAGAGTTAAACTGTGAATTTGAAAATGATTTTTTCAAGTTGCAAATCGTTATTTGCACGATACCAACACCGAAAAATAAGTTTTAAAAAAAATTTCCTGTCTGTCTGTTTGTTTGTCTCCGCAAATCTATGAAACCACTGAACAAATTTTAACACGACTTTAACTAAGTTATTGATAAGTCTTCAACTTAGCATTTAAGCTATTTTTTATGGTTCCACACCAAAGGGTTCCTTAGGGATATTTTGTATGGAAAAATAAAAAAATGTCAGCTGATTTGTTTTAAATAATAAAAAACGTTTTCTCCGTATAAAAAGAGTAATACATGCATACCTTAGTTTTTATTTACATGACATGGAAAGACCATAAAATGCCTTTAAAGGTTATTTTTTTCATTAATTCAAATCCCTATTACTGAGTGGATATCTGTTTTCTTATTTTGTTTTCAAGAGCATATTTTTTGCGTATTTATGTGCTCCAATACAATTTCGGCATTTTATTAATTTCACCTTGGAAGTGGTGGAAAAACGCAAATTAATTATGTATGAGTAACCGATCTATTACTGTCTTGGCCACTAGATGGCGCTGTATTTGTTGATTCACGCCAACGACTTTAATATATACAAACCTCTTTTTTACCTACAAATAAATAAAATTTAAGAGTCCGTCTGTGATTCCGAAATAACTGCATTTTTCATGTTGTATCGTTACTTGCACGATATCAAAACCGAAAAAGAGTTTTTTTTAAATTTATAATTGTCTGTCTCCGCTTATCTCTGAAACCAATGAAAGGATTTCAACAGGACTTTTCTACGATATCGAGTCTTCAACTTAAATTATAGGATATATTTTAGGGTTCCATAACAAAGCGAGAAAATAAAGCGAGAGTTTGTTTTAAACTTACAGAAACCTTTTCTTCATCCAAATTAAGGCACAGGTACATACATTTCTTAGTTTTTTTTTTAATATATTTTTTGCAAGATGGAGCCAGAATGTGGCACTGAAGTAATTTTTTACAATAATTCAAATAGACTATAACTGACTAAATATCTATTTTTATCTTCAGTTTTTTTTTTAAAACCACGAATTTCCTATTTATGCTCTCCAACAACAATTTTGCATGTTTTATATTTCACCATGGAAGGGGTTGAAAATCGTAATTTAGTTGTACTAACAGTTGACATTGAACAAATTGAATAATTGATAATAAAATACATAACTCCACATACAAAAGGTATTGCGACGTGTTAAATCATGCTTAGGATTGTTCTTCGAAATAGCTAAGTGTTTCATGATTTTTAGAGTATTGTTAGTAGTTAGAGTATTGTTGTAGTTCTGTTATAATGCATATCTTCAGGAACATCACGTTGAGACTGCTGAGTGCTGAATTTTCTCATTTTCTGTCATTTTTTAAAGTCTGGGTACCTATATATTGTGAAATACTGATGGATTAGCCAAAAGGCACCATACAAACTATTTATTCAATGTAATTTACTATGGGTTTAGCAGGAAACACAAAATTTAGAAAATAATATGATGAAATAATAATAATAAGTAAAAGCAATCGACCAAGTGCGAGTTAGGGTTGTTGAACCTAACTTAACTATTTAGTGGAACCTAATGTAGCTGTTTTTTTTATATGCCTTAAGCAGGCAAACAAGCAGACGGGTCACGATGGTAAGTGATCACCGTCGCCCATGGACATTAGCAACATTAGGGGTGTCACTAATGTGTTGCCGGCCTCAAAACGTGTGACGAAAAGATAAACGGAATCGAAAAACAAACCTAACTTTACCGTTGAAAAACTGTCTCCTCATACATAGACATGGGTCCCGATCAAACTACCAAGTCCTGCAAATAGGTGTAAAATCATTTTCTTTGTGATACCTATTACCTACTTACAAATTCATTGTTTTCTTATTTTTTTCTTTATCCTATGTTATACCTAAGACATTTCTTTTAGCCGAGTGACACAGAATATTGATCTTTTCACAGCTCCTAGGGATTGCAGACCTGAGTGTTGGATATTAATTTTAATTTGTTACCTTCACGCGTTCCTTAGAAGAAAAGGTTTTGACAGACAGACAAACAGACGGGCAATAGAGTGAGTGATCTTATGGAAACCATGCTTTTTCTTTTGAGGTAAGGAACCCTAAAAATATGGAAACGTTATGTGGTGTATTGAGCTTTCATTGTAATGCGGTTCTAATGATCAATGTATGTTCTGTAAGTAAACTAAAGTACCTACTATTTTTGCCGAAGCGAAGCGAGGGCAACTGCTAGTTGATAATAAAATACATAACTCCACATACAAAAGGTATTGCGACGTGTTAAATCATGCTTAGGATTGTTCTTCGAAATAGCTAAGTGTTTCATGATTTTTAGAGTATTGTTAGTAGTTAGAGTATTGTTGTAGTTCTGTTATAATGCATATCTTCAGGAACATCACGTTGAGACTGCTGAGTGCTGAATTTTCTCATTTTCTGTCATTTTTTAAAGTCTGGGTACCTATATATTGTGAAATACTGATGGATTAGCCAAAAGGCACCATACAAACTATTTATTCAATGTAATTTACTATGGGTTTAGCAGGAAACACAAAATTTAGAAAATAATATGATGAAATAATAATAATAAGTAAAAGCAATCGACCAAGTGCGAGCTAGGGTTGTTGAACCTAACTTAACTATTTAGTGGAACCTAATGTAGCTGTTTTTTTTATATGCCTTAAGCAGGCAAACAAGCAGACGGGTCACGATGGTAAGTGATCACCGTCGCCCATGGACATTAGCAACATTAGGGGTGTCACTAATGTGTTGCCGGCCTCAAAACGTGTGACGAAAAGATAAACGGAATCGAAAAACAAACCTAACTTTACCGTTGAAAAACTGTCTCCTCATACATAGACATGGGTCCCGATCAAACTACCAAGTCCTGCAAATAGGTGTAAAATCATTTTCTTTGTGATACCTATTACCTACTTACAAATTCATTGTTTTCTTATTTTTTTCTTTATCCTATGTTATACCTAAGACATTTCTTTTAGCCGAGTGACACAGAATATTGATCTTTTCACAGCTCCTAGGGATTGCAGACCTGAGTGTTGGATATTAATTTTAATTTGTTACCTTCACGCGTTCCTTAGAAGAAAAGGTTTTGACAGACAGACAAACAGACGGGCAATAGAGTGAGTGATCTTATGGAAACCATGCTTTTTCTTTTGAGGTAAGGAACCCTAAAAATATGGAAACGTTATGTGGTGTATTGAGCTTTCATTGTAATGCGGTTCTAATGATCAATGTATGTTCTGTAAGTAAACTAAAGTACCTACTATTTTTGCCGAAGCGAAGCGAGGGCAACTGCTAGTTGATAATAAAATACATAACTCCACATACAAAAGGTATTGCGACGTGTTAAATCATGCTTAGGATTGTTCTTCGAAATAGCTAAGTGTTTCATGATTTTTAGAGTATTGTTAGTAGTTAGAGTATTGTTGTAGTTCTGTTATAATGCATATCTTCAGGAACATCACGTTGAGACTGCTGAGTGCTGAATTTTCTCATTTTCTGTCATTTTTTAAAGTCTGGGTACCTATATATTGTGAAATACTGATGGATTAGCCAAAAGGCACCATGCAAACTATTTATTCAATGTAATTTACTATGGGTTTAGCAGGAAACACAAAATTTAGAAAATAATATGATGAAATAATAATAATAAGTAAAAGCAATCGACCAAGTGC
Source organism: Thymelicus acteon (assembly GCA_951805285.1). Taxonomy (NCBI): domain Eukaryota; kingdom Metazoa; phylum Arthropoda; class Insecta; order Lepidoptera; family Hesperiidae; genus Thymelicus; species Thymelicus acteon. The sequence continues at coordinate 9,267,090 of OX638229.1, read as the reverse complement.
GAGCTAGGGTTGTTGAACCTAACTTAACTATTTAGTGGAACCTAATGTAGCTGTTTTTTTTATATGCCTTAAGCAGGCAAACAAGCAGACGGGTCACGATGGTAAGTGATCACCGTCGCCCATGGACATTAGCAACATTAGGGGTGTCACTAATGTGTTGCGGGCCTCAAAACGTGTGACGAAAAGATAAACGGAATCGAAAAACAAACCTAACTTTACCGTTGAAAAACTGTCTCCTCATACATAGACATGGGTCCCGATCAAACTACCAAGTCCTGCAAATAGGTGTAAAATCATTTTCTTTGTGATACCTATTACCTACTTACAAATTCATTGTTTTCTTATTTTTTTCTTTATCCTATGTTATACCTAAGACATTTCTTTTAGCCGAGTGACACAGAATATTGATCTTTTCACAGCTCCTAGGGATTGCAGACCTGAGTGTTGGATATTAATTTTAATTTGTTACCTTCACGCGTTCCTTAGAAGAAAAGGTTTTGACAGACAGACAAACAGACGGGCAATAGAGTGAGTGATCTTATGGAAACCATGCTTTTTCTTTTGAGGTAAGGAACCCTAAAAATATGGAAACGTTATGTGGTGTATTGAGCTTTCATTGTAATGCGGTTCTAATGATCAATGTATGTTCTGTAAGTAAACTAAAGTACCTACTATTTTTGCCGAAGCGAAGCGAGGGCAACTGCTAGTACTGAATATAATGCAAGGTGGCGATACTGACCTCACGTAGTTCGGAAAAGAGAGAGATGGCGTTACATTTTGTTTGTCTAAAGAGCATTTCTGTGAAATGTTGCGATATATCCTATCCTTTTTTGATATTCTACTAATATTATAAATGTGAAAGCTTGTGAGGAGGTATTGATGTTTGATACTCTTTAACGCAAAAACTACTGAACAGATTTTCATGACATTTTGCACACAGGTAGACCATGTTCTGGAATATGTTATATGTTACTTAATATTTATTATCAGAGCGCTCTACGGAGCTGTTTATGCATATTGTATAACCCTTTACACAGGGACCCAAAATAAAAAGACAGACGTAATCCCAACAACAAATTCAGTGAAGCACCCATAGTAATACCAACTCTCTATTCGTACAAGTACAAACACCCGCACATTGACACTTCACTGCTTCGATCGCGAATCAAAAATTACGCACACATGGTAAGTGGGCGGCCATTGCTATGCTTCACTATCGATTAGACGAGGTTACGTCCGTCTTTTTTTCAGGTCCGTGCCTTTACACGAACGTTCTGGAGTACTTGGAAAACAAAGGCTTTTAAAAAATAACGATTTTATTGAAATGCCATCTGGTTTTTCCACGAAGCCTACGCTTTGCGGTCATTCGTTGTTCGAATGGATGGAAATACAAACAAATAATGACAGTGATTGAATATTCATTTACAAATAGCAATGAAACTATGTAAATTCCTGTGTTGCTCTGTTTTTAATTTTAAAGTTTACGGTATGGTTAGGTTAGCATATTAGAATATAAACTAAATATTGACAATAATTTAAGTAACTAAATTACATCGATTTCCTTTCAGTCCAATAAGGTATTTAGACCGAGACGAGATATCTTCAAAACATTATTTTCATCTGAACAAAATCAGCTTAGGTTTTCCTAATAGGTACTTACCCTTTATACTCACAAAGCAATATCCCTTGTTTAATAAAAGTATACCATCCTTGTCTTGAAAAATAATAATATTATATGTGAGGTATAACCTTCACATTATTGCGCACGCTATGCAGTACTAATATTCTTACAGCTTTTCCTATGGGATATAAAAATATTTTCGTTGCGGAAAATGCATTAGAGCCATGTTGCTTCCAGGAGAAAAGCTGCATATCTGAACTTCTTATAAAAATAAAACTTTGAGTCAGCTAGTCTGTGTTAGAAGAAGATAGAAGGTATTGTTAAAATGTTAATATATCTAATAATCTCTTTCTCTTTACAAAATAACTCAATTTACTCGTATCTGAAATAAGCTTAGTCTATCCAATAACAGAAATGCTTCAAGTTTATTCACTTTATTTTCCTACTTTTTTGGTCATTAATAATGAATTATGTGGGAAAAAGATTGCGTATTTTAAAACGACTTTAAATGTTCCATCCAGAAGAATTAAATATATTATTTCTATTATTTGCATGTTAAACGAGTGTTACGTCTTTTTAAGGAGCGCGGTTTAAAAACAACCATAACAAGATGTCGGCATTTTCAAATGTATTCAAAATATTTTTACTATCATTTAAAGTCATTATATCGATAGAGTAGTACTAGCAGTAAATAAAAAAAGAGAAGAATAAGCAGTGCTGGTGGAAAAGTTTTCACTTAGTTCAGGAATTGTTTCAACAGACAAACGTTATGGAACGTCCTCAGTTAATTAACATCCAAAGTAAAAGTTTGCAAACAGCAGATTTACTGGATTCAACTAATTCACTTACTACTTCTTTTACTTACTTCTTCCGCAGGTAAACTTTCAGCTCTGAAGAACAAGGTCTGAAGTTAGAGAACTCGACACACTTTGCTTGCAAGGTTACAATTTTAGCTAACTCATTATGTCATTAAACGTAGTTCGCAACTAAAACTCAAATTGTCAGCAGTTTCATGATAAATTATAACTTATAGTGCAGAATATCTTTTTTTTTTTATGGAAATAGCCGACAAACGAGCTGACGATCCACTTGATGGTAAGTGGCTATCGTCGCCTATGGACACAGCAACACCAAAGGCATCACTGATGCGTTGCCGGGCAAGAAAGAGAGAAGAAAAATAAAGAAAGAACTGGCTCTCAAGCCCCCAGCTGGAACACGACGAGTCGTTTGGCGGCTGAATCATGCTCAAGGGTAGTAGCTATCCAGGCGAACCCCATGGAGAAATAATAATAGTAATAATGGTATTAATTAACAATTAAAACCAAAATTACCAGTATAATCCCTCGAGGGGCCCTACCACCAGCGGGCCGGATTTAGTCGCCTTTTACGACACCCATCCGGCGTGGGATTGGGGTTAGTATTCTAAGCCGCCCCAATACGGCTAAGATGTATGTAATTAATAAATATTATACATACTCTCAATAATTACTAATTATTGTCCTAGCTATTTAAATCTTCGGACCACTTTTAGTTCTTAGTTAAGAAATAATTATGTGACAATAATAAGCTGTGACCAATAGGATGATGAAAATTATGCAAAGAGTAAAATGATTTGATGTTTATATCATGTTGACAACAACAACAACAAAATCCTTTTTATCGTGATGTGGCGATTTTTTGTCAACTAAGGAAAGTTTGTACGCAGACCTTTCAAGGTATGTTCAAGTGGTTTATGCCTATTGTAAAAATTATATTGAGTACAACCAGATCTTCTATGATGATAAGGTACATTTTCTGTTTAGTTAAAAAAAATAAGTACATTAAACGCGCGTGAGCAGTTTTACTTCTTTGACATATTTAAATAAATGTTTTTAATTTAATAACGTGTATCAGTTTTAATTATCTTTCAAAAACTATTTTTGTACTAAATAAAAATAAAACAGTGGTAACTAACGGCATCTCTTAACATAATATGAAGAGTACATTGAGCAGCTAGCGCCATCTATCCAGCAGTTAACGCAACAGTGCAGCGCAAACCTTTAACGCAACCTTGTTGGAAGTCGCATAAGAAGTAACTTCAAAAACATTTTCTATGTCGATGACTAGTTCAACTACGTTATGATGTTCATCGCTTAGCCACTTTGTACTCCACACTACGCTTATCAATTTCTAACATGAACAAATGCGACGAACATGACAATGACGAAAATGGAATTGGATTTTCAACCAATGTCGAGATTACTCAGCGTATTTCCAGGTTTTTGTCTGTGACGTAGGTTCATGCGGATGCTGATTTCCTACGTGGTCGTATTACTTCCGCTCTGTTTCTCCGTATGTTTCATATGTCCTCACTTCCTTTAATATCTTGAGAAATTTCTAAGGCTGTTTCAGTTACGTTGCGCTGAATTATTTACACAACAACTTTAACGGACTTTTCAATTACAATGTAGTTTTTATTTTAGAACTGCGTCATTTAGGAACCGATTTGGAAAATTCTTATTTTTCAGATTTTTCTTTTTGTTCTTCAGATCTGCTGTTTTTCAGTAGTACCTAGGTTATTTTTTTTTGGTAATTTTTAAGGTTTTTATAATATACAATTTATATTTACTTACATAAATCGGTTAGCTTGTGTAAAACACGAAAGTCGAAACAAATGAAATTAATTTTATTAAATTCAAGTGATATGGTTCGGAATATTGGAACTTTATAAAACATTGGAATGAATGAATATTGTATCATATTTGAATACGTAAACTCAAAGGAGATTTATTCATAGTTTTTGATCGAAGTACCAACAGATAGTAATCTGTATGCAATAAAATTGTTACTGCTAGATGTCTTCTTAAAATACGTCTTCATTGTCATTCAGAGGATAGTAAATAGTGCAAAAATGATTTATAACAATGATATTCTCCTATTCACTTTAAAATATTATTGCTATTATCTTCTTATATATAAAATTCTCGTGTCACGGTGTTAGAAGTTGAACTGCTCCGAAACGGCTCGACCGATTTTCGTGAATCTTTGCGTGCATATCGGCTAGGATTGAGAATCAGACAACATCTATTTTTCATCCCCCTACCCCTAAAAAATTTTTGGCAGAACAACGTTTGCCCGGTCAGCTAAAAACTTAAAAAAAAAACTGTTATAAAAACTTTTTGTGCAGACTTATGCCCGATTTTACCAGGGGCACCTAATCGATCCCCTATTTAGGTAACTCTTAGCCTTAGGCATAACCCCTATCTTAATTCATTTTTACGGTGATAAGTGATTCTTTGTTAGGGGTCACCTATGTACAAACATCACCTAGATGTTTGTAGTGGTTGACAGAATTTGTATGTTACCGATATTTTTCCGATAAAATACTGTTTGTATTCTTCTCAGTGCTTTGTATGATAAATATGTTTTCCATCATATTTTTTATTTTATACGGGTTTTAATTTTGTTTAATCTTTTTTTTTATGGAAATAGCCGGCAAACGAGCTGACTATCCACCTGATGGTATGTGGCTATCGTCGCCCAGGAACATCAGTAACACCAGGAATTCCTGGAGTGCCGGAAATTCAAGCCCTTAAAATTTAGGGGACCGCTTAGCGTACAAGTGTCCCTTAGAAGTCGGTGAAAACGAAATTAATGCTAAGGGACACCTATTTTATTTAGTTAGCCTTGGGTGTCACTTAAAATTTAGGGGCTGTTTGAAAATGGGTTTTAGACAACCTACATTGAGGTTACTGGAAAAATTATTCAATAAAGGTTTTTTATTTTTTCCACTTCCTGAATAAAAAATACGTGTGTTTAAAAATACATCAGGATGTTTCAGTAAAGTTCCCTAATAATAAAATTCATTACTAAACAAACTTTAATGTATTGTGTCTACGTAGGTAGTTAATATGTTTAAGCTCGTGACTGGCGCAATAAAGTTTATAGACACTAAAGTGCGGCGATTGTTGAGTTAGATTAAAATAACATATTTACACCGCATCATAACTGTTATTGAGGCATTAATAATTTCAATATGAACATTTTATTACATTGCAATTATAGTTGAGTATATCGAGACGATACAAAAAGACGTTTTTGTAATCATAATACAGTTCCTAATAAACTTGACAAGTGCAAGTTAAACTCGCTTGGAGAGGGTTCCGTACGTTGATTATGTATTTACTGTGATTTTTCTATTACTGGTAAATTTTTGGCTTTAATTTTCGTTCTTTCTTGAATAATTTTAAAACTATCCATTGTAGAAGTATAAAAAATATATATTTGAGATTCTTACAAGCCCTTTTATTTGACATACAACACGATACGGTTTGTAAAACAGTTTTTGTTTAATTTTGATTTTCTTAATTTTTTTTTCAAAATTTAGTTAAGCTAAACTTTAAAACTTCTAACGCACTTAATGGACATTTTCTGTTGCTGTTTGAGCATAAACAATGCAAAAAAGCCGTTTTATGCTAAGTGTCTAACGCCATCAATGAATTTTGTGTTAGCGTTGTAAGAAAGGAATTGGTGAATCCGTTCGTTTATTGACACTTCATTGTGGACATACATACGTAAGCACTAAGATTCCAAATATTTATTAATGTTTTCTACTTCAAAATGATTTTGTACATAATATTACTCTTTCCTAATCCTTACTGGTTTAGTAATTATGCTTCGCTAGATTGAAATCTTATATTATGTATGTAATATTTCGTTCCTAAGCTACAAAGTTCCTCTCTCGTGCCCACCAAACCTCATGATTGTTACTAAACAATTTCTTTCTTTTTGAAATGTGAGATAAACCAGTTTTATTCTGAAATACTAAGCATGTTGTTAAAATGGAGAGGTAATAAGTCAAGCGATCCCTGTCACATGAGATCCAATTAAGGAGGTAATTCAGTAAGAGGCAAATGCGGTAGGAAGTCAAGCCATCGCGCTCTTTCTAATTGAATCGCCGGCGGCAGGAAATTAAACTTCATCTTCAGATAGCTAAGTGGTAAATAGTTAATGATATCATATTGCTTTGGAACCAATCTAGCTACGGTTTTTGTTTATGGCGGATAGAAAAGTGATAAAAAATGAGCACGCTCTAAATATTATTGTACCTAAATCATCGTTCTTTCGCATTTTCGCCTTTTTTACGCTTCAAAGTTCCACAAGAAAACTAATTGGAAATAATTTGCTTTTACTGTGAAGTTTAGTGCGAAGCGTTATTTATTTATTATTTACTATTATTGAAGCTGCAGTTTGAAAAGTTAATATCGGTAAGTCGTACAGGAATGAAAGTAAACAATTTTTTACGAAAAATAATTAGTATCTTAAAATAATTATTAGTATTAGTAACAAACAGTCTTTATTTTATTTTTATGGATGGATTTTTAATGGATAGCCGGCAAACTAGCTGACGATCCACCTGATGGTAAGTGGCTATCGTCGCATCACTGATGCATTGCCAGATAGAGAGAAGAAAAAGAAAGAAAGAATAAAATCTGATGTGAATCATTGATAAATTATGATACAAAACATTTATTTTTAGGGACCAAGATGTCACTATTACCTGTAACTATTGTGTTATAGTGTGATATGTGATAGTGATGACTCCAGTGGACTAATTTTTCGGCTCCTGGTATAAACATTTCATATGTTTAAGAAATAACAACTTCTTTTCAATTTTAGCCTCGCAGTCCGAGTGTAACAAGAAAATATTGTAACAAGAGAGTCGTGGATGCCTGCCGCTTGCATTTTTAACTATATGAATTCAGAGACGAAATACGAGAGGTCTGTTCGTTTATTGTCGCCATTTTTTATGCCGCGTTCTTCAATGTGACAAACTTTTTCTTCCTGAAAAATAAGACATTTTAGCTAAGGTTTTTTTTCGTATCTATTCTTACTTATTAATAACTAGTTGACCCGGCGAACTTCGTATCGCCTAACAAACTATTTTTTTCTAAAATAAAAGTAGCATAAGTTACTCCTTGTTACATCAGCTATCTGCCAGTGAAAGTTCCGTCAAAATCGGTCCAGCCATTTCAGAGATTAGCCGGAACAAACAGATAAACAGACAGACAAAAATGGTAAAAAAAATTGTTTTGGTATAGATATGTACCGTGTATACATCCAAATGCACTTAGTAAAAAGCGGTTATTTTAGTATCATAAACAGACACTTCAATTTTATTTATTTGTAGGTATATGTATAGATGTATAGATTTCATTATAATATTGTTTTATGACGCTAACCGACAAAAGAGTAGACGGGCAATCAGAAATTAATTCTATACGTATACTTAACATAAAGATAAAAGGTTTTTACGCGTGTTTATTTGTTTCTTTGAACTTGTAAATCTCTAGAACTGCTAGTCGGATTTGAAAAAATCTTTTTGTGAATGATAGCTACATTCATGAGGAAGGCTTTAAGTAGACAAAAATTTTGATAAAAATTAGTTGCTTCAGGGGTGCGGGGTATAAACTCTTAGGTACCAGAAGCGAAGCGAGGATGGGTTACAAGTCATTTAAAAATGTTAGTTACTAACGTTTGTGGTTTGGCATAAGTAATATCAGGTCTTACTAACGCCTTGCTTTCCTCTTTATCATATCCTCTTTGAATTGCTTAAAATGGCTTGCCTGTACCGTATGATTATAGATAAGAAGGAAGTAAGCCAAATAAAGAAGTTAGGCAGGTGTGAAACCCAAATTACCAAGAATAGGTGCCGGTAGGTTTAATCTTAGTCTTATTAATCTGGGTCTAGAGACTTACTAATAGATCCTCTAGCATCGTTTGTTTTCGGTTGGTTGAAACTTTAAAAGCTTGGCTCTATTGCGTCCGTGTTGCGATTTACGCAAACTGTAAAATTATGAAAGGGTCGTGAATAACGTTAAAATATAGTATAGTTTCATAGATTCCAAAATTTACTCTGGAACGATCAAATAAATCCAAGTATGTCATATCACTCTAATTTAACGGACCACGGAATAGCGCTTAATAAAGCATGAAATTATAATTAATCTATTTCACGCCTCCATTGAAGAATAATAGTTTTATTGCACAAAGATTTAAGGGTGAAAATTGAGTGATGGATGTATCCCCACAGCTGTGTCGGCTGTACGGAAGTTTTAGTGAATAATGTATAAAGCTAAACTAGGTCACGTGTTTTTGTGGATCACGATACCATATTCATTTGACCTTTGATTTTCTTTACATATAAATGCAATCATTACTTATTGGTGTGGCTGTTTGTAGTATAAGGTGCACTAAGAAAAATATAAGAGAAATTCCTTTACACTTTAGGGTAAAACCATTGCCTTACTATATTTCTAGGTAATTAAAAACTCAAATATTAAGGTATGTACATATATGTCGGCGAGCAACCTCTTTAGTTTTACATCGATCGGCCGATGCAGATGCTGTCATACAAGAAGTCATGAAGAAAAACAAATATTTAGAATAAATAATGTGTCAATCTATTTAGAACAATACGTGTGGGACATTCTATGGAATTCGATTACTGATCACGGAGTAGTAGAGATTGTTATTGATGTGAACGTTAGGAGAACTGGAAATATATCATGGAGCCAAGTAAAAGGAATATTATTGAATAACCAACACCATAGAATATCCCTTCTGTTACATATACTTACTACTTTACCGACTTTGGGGAAAAGGTGTACTTTTGAATAAAAAATCCATGTAAAACTATAGTCGCTCCATTTTCACCATTGTTACAAATCTTTCTTTATTATCGAAGAATCCTTAATCTGGGGGCACGGCAGTGCCCCCGCCAAGTCGAGCAAAAAAGCGGCACGGCCGTACCATCCTTGTCTCGAAGCAATTCAGGCTATTTTCGACCCCCTCTAACTTCGTTGTGAATAAAGCTAGAAGCCTGAATTTTTAGTAACCAAGCAGGCATTGTATAAACTCGGTATATTTCAAATTTCATTCAATTTGAACCAGTAGTTTAAGAATTATAACTAGTCAAAGTTTCTTAATTTCGTCACTCACTGACTGACTGACCGATCATCAAAACTCTAAGGCACTTCTAGCAGACATAGAAGCTTCAAATTTGGAACACAAGTAGTGTTTAGTGTATAGATCAAGGAAAAACTAAAATATTTTGCAATTTCGGTCCAGTTTTCTAGATACATCAACTGCATAAATAACTTTGTAATCCCATATAAATATATAGGATTACAAAGTTACATTTGCAGTTAATGAATCACTGTACCTGTATAGCAAAGTAACATTTGCAGTGAATGAATCAGTGTACCTGTATATAATATAATGGAATAATAGGTGTAGATAGGTACCTAGATATAGGTAATTATGTTCAAAGGTAACTTGTAAAAGGAAAAAAAGTAGAACTATCTACAAAAAGAAATGAGATGCCATCAAAAACAAAACTTGTAATAAAAACCAAGTCTCGCAACTCAGTTCTTCTAGCGTAAAAAGTTGTGAGATCCATGTAATACCAAGTCGGTTAATTTATTCAGTTCCTACTTATGGGTCCTTCTGTCTTAAGTTATTACGTAATTAGCTAACCTAACAAGTAACAACATCCTATAGTGACCATATTATCAATATTAAAAATCTTTTATGTTTTAAATAAATAGATTGACTTGGCAATCGCACTAAACAATCAAATTTAATATAATATGTAGGTATTACTTGTGAGATACATTGTGTTTTCGTGCGATGGTCAAGTCGATCTATTTATTTAAAACATAAAAGATTTTTAATATTGATAATATGGTCACTATAGGATGTTGTTACTTGTTAGGTTAGCTAATTACGTAATAACTTAAGACAGAAGGACCCATAAGTAGGAACTGAATAAATTAACCGACTTGGTATTACATGGATCTCACAACTTTTTACGCTAGAAGAACTGAGTTGCGAGACTTGGTTTTTTTTACAAGTTTTGTTTTTGATGGCATCTTATTATTCACTGAAAAGGTACGGCCACCGATTCATTGGCCTGACAAAATTTTTTATCGAAGTAGGTCATGTTAAGTGTTAACCCTATTTTTCTTCATATCCTTAGTAATTTTAAAGCAAATTTAATTTTTGAACCACTATTTAAATCTCTCTGGTCAGTTGTAGTTTATTTACTGTTCATATAAAATGAACAAAATTCAAAAATCTTGGTGAAGACAATTGTCAATGCAAAAGTGCCTTAACCTTCTGGTACCCTGATTTTTTAATGACTATCCTCAAGTCACTGTCATTTTGCCCTGATAAAGCCGCATTGATGAAATAAAACAAGACATTCTATTAAAAATGTATGTCATTTGCCTGACAATTTTAGTCTCTCGGTAATGATATCGATCCAGATTAAATGTGGCGAAATGGGTCAGGTTAAGCCGCTATTTCCGGTCAATATGACCCGGCCTAAAATACTCTAAAATGATTTTGCAAAACGTATAAATATAACAAAAGTTAGGATGTCAAGAAATCGGCTGTAAGAGGCACAGGTACTTCAATAATAAAAATAACAAACGCTTACGCACTCATACCACGCAGTAGATTTTTACCTGTGTCGCGGGTAGCATGGACGACTCATGACCCGATTACAAATATTTATCTGTCATATAAATATCTGCCCCAGCCGGGAATCGAACAGACAGGCTTCGCAGGCAGGGTCGCTACCAACAAGGCTACACTATGCATTAGTTAAATTGTTTATGATTTCTTCTAATCTATATTGATAATGTATTATTATTGTTTATTCGTTTTCTCCGATAAAGCAGTTTGTTTTAATTATTTCGAGTCTTTTTTTTATACACTAATAAATTAATGCTTGACCACAATCCCACTTGATGGTAAGTGGAGATGTGGTCCAAGGTGGTGAGCACATTAACTTAGTAAAAGCCTATTGACGACCCGTGTGGCGCAATGGTTACCATGCCGGATCGCCGCACCAAGGGTCCTGGGTTCGATTCCCAGCGAGGTGGAAATTTGAATGATGAGTTTGAATTTCTGTTCTCGGTCTGGGTGTGAATGTCCTTGTCTATATTGTGTGTTGTCCATGGCACCCACGACACAGGGAATCCTAGTGTGGGGCTATGAGTGTGAAGCGTTATTTATTTATTATTTATTTATTTATTCACTCTTTTCTTGAAGACATATCATAGGCTGGCGGAAACGCCGACGCAGGCAAGTCATTCCAGTTATTTAAGTCTTTCATGTTTTTCCCTCTAAGCCACTTGAATATCCTTAAAATTAAACTTGATTAACAAGAAGATCGGAAACATCAACAACAAAGTACGGAAGGAACTATAAAATATTTCAATCTAGAATTAATCTCCGTACTCTCCCGTGATGCTTGTTATCTTGAAAATCTATTTAAGTGGAAACATCATCGCTCTGTTTCTCGAGTATAAATGAATACTACTTACTCATAGATTCAAAATATTCAAAATATTGTTTTATTTTCTTTACGATTCTATACAGGCGACTATAATATTTAATGATTATGGATCGTTGGCATAACTTTTCCAGTCCATGTGTCACAGGCAATTTTCGGCGAATTTGCTGTTCGGAAAAAATTGACATTTGGCAGACATTTTCTTGACCCAGTAATAGACGTATCCCAGAAAGGCTATAATTTCTTATAGTTACTTTGGCTACCTACTTATTTACAATACAATACAAATACACTTTATTTTTACACCAAATTAACATACACGGAGAAATACTCAAAAATAATGTGGCATACAAAAGCCGGCCTTATCGCTAAAAAGCGATCTCTTCCAGACAACCTTAGCATAATTATAAGAAACAAAACAGGAAATAACAATGAGGCTTAGGGTGTTCTTAATAAATAGCATTCTACAGTTGTTATTTGCTTATAAAAAAATGCTAATACTAGTGATTATAATAAAAAGGGAAATTTATATATCCTGTTTCAGATAAAATTCTTTCACTTGTGATTTAAAACAACGAAGTGTCTGAGCACTGCGTATGTTTACTGGTAATACATTCTAATCTTACTTTTGTATTAAGAATGTGTAACAATAGTTGTATAAAAGTTCAAAATGTTATTTAACTATACAAAATAGTCCGAATATCTAAAATTAACAGTGTTAGTAAAGGAGTTTGGTAATATGTTAGAAAATTTATGTGAAAACTTTATAGCTTCGTTAATGTTACGAAGTTGTTTAAATAAGTTTGTTACAAAGTGATTAAATTTACAGATAAAACCTAAATATCTTAACTTCAATACGACATTAATCATATTATCTTTATACATATTATATAAATTTCACCCTTTGCTATAGGTGCGACTAAGACGTATTCGACTTTTTTTACATTACTATTTACTATTATTATTTAAAGAAAGTTTCCTTTTTTATTGGTTTATACAACAATGTTATAAGTAACTATTTGAGTATAGTCTCTGAGCTTAGGAAACTGTAATATTGGCTATTACTGTATCTAACAAATGACCTTAGTCTTAGCCTTAGCAATTAAACATACTCGTATTATGTAATTTTGTATCATATATTTTTTACACAGCACAAGCAGTCCAATTTCATAATAGAAATATTTATTTGTTATCGTTGATGTAGATTTTGATTGCTTCTCGTTTATTAAACAGGTACAGGGACTACGCTCAAAATTAATTTTGAAATGTACAACATGATTGGTTCAACGTCTTTATTACAAGCACAAAGGACAATGCCCATCTGTGCTCCAGAAATGCCCAGAGAAAGTATATTACGAGATTGCTCTAATAAATAAAAACTAGAATTATGCTGTTAATTTTAAATGTGCTTCATAGTACTGGATAAAAAATTAAAAATTAAATTAAATTAATAAAAAAATAAGTTCCTAGTGAAAAACTAATAGCAATGCTGCATGTAAACGATAAAATGTATACAAAATCAGTAGGAAGTTATCATGTTTAATCTTTTGAACCGGTGCTTTATATGACATTAAATCTAGATATCATATAAATACTGTTAAATAGTTATCATATGACATAGAGCTGCAATTTGGGCATAGCATGGCATTGCTGACTTTCAGCTCCATACTAATATGGGCATGGTCCTTTGTAAGACGAAATTTCAGAGAAGCAGTAAATAATCTGATTCAGCTTTGAAAATGGAAAGCAACTTTAAAACAACTGTTACAGTACTGTCAGTCAAAAGAGAATGACTGCTACTAAAAGTTTTCAATCCATTAGTGTCACATTACGGGACATGGGTCTCTCTTTGTAATTGAAAAATTTTGGAGTGTTTTTCACTATAATGCTTCCGTGGAACAAAGTTACTATACCGCCCGGATGCTTCTGACAAAGCTGACTTGGCTAGTTTTCATTAGTATAGCAACCAACAAACCAAATTTGAGAAAAGTAACATAGGTATCACATTAAACTTACAGACTTAACAATTATAATATAGCCTAGGTAAGTACGAGAAAACTAATCAAGTCAAATGTAGAGCTTGAATTACATGTTCTTGTGACTAAAATTTTAGGCTTTTCTACACAGAACTTTAGATCTCTATTCTTTTTTTTTAATTGGCTCTCATTTCACATTTATGTTTTTGATGAGATTTTTAATAACAAGCTCATCATCGTGTCTCGTTTAATAAACAATTTTGTAAATTACTGGTAGACGAAAAACCTTCGAAGGTTCTTGCTTCTGTGCAGCCCAAAAACGTTAAAAGTATAAGAAAGAGAGTGGAATAAAGTAGAAATACGAAAAATATTACTATTAATTACTAGGTAAATTGCAATTGCAGGAACTGTTATAACGATGAACATACGCGGATTTTATAGGAATTATATTTATGCATAATTGTTATAACGGTTAACAAGGGACTTGGGGACCGTGTAAATTCTGAACACTTTCACTGGCTCATGTCATTCATTTGGTTCTACAATATATATAAATAATACTATACTATAATACATTAAAACCTAAATTATACAAAATTTTAGTAATTTCATCGAACTGTAGAAGAACCACTCCATACTGATAATTTACATTATTTATGTGACAGATAAATATTTGTACTCGGGTCATGGGTGTGATTGTGATGTGTTATATGTGTCGTCCATGCCACCCGCGACACAGGTAAAAACCTAATGCGGGTTCATGATTGTTTAAGCGTTTATTTATTTATTTTATTTGTAATTATCATGACTCTTGATCAAATGGCATTTTAATTCGCACTGACGTAAATTTTCGTCATCAACTTTATTTACTCGCGTTTGATATTAATATTTCATATGCAAATACTACATTGCGCATGACGACTCATATTAATTTATGAATTAAATTGGTTGCTACCATATTCATTACTTTATGACAAACTTTTGGAAATATTTGGTATGCTGAGAATGGTAATTTCACAAATCCTGATAATTAAATAACAAGTACATAGTTTTAAATTATATGAGCACTGAATTAATATTACTAAGTAGGGTTGTGACAGTATGTCACAGTGGTGATGTCACTTAAAATATTTTAAGATTTAAAGGGCATTGAACCTAGTTGGCATACCTACTAGTACCGCCATTTTGAAAAATTTTCGTTTCGGCGGCCAGTGATGTGTCAATCGACGGAGTAAGTGATTACAACAAAAAGTATTCAGTGATAAAATGTCGTAAGTGATATACTTTCTCAGATATTTGAGTTCAAAACCGTGGAAAAATAAAGCAAAAATATTAGTTTCGGCGGACATTAATAAAACATATGTCAATTGATAGACTAAGTGATTACGATCAAAAAGTATTCGGTGATAAAATGTCGTTAGTGATATACTTTCTGAGATATTTGAGTTTGTTAATAATTATTTTTGTTTTTGAACTCAAATATCTCAGAAAGTATATTATTTACCAAAATACTTCATCGCTGAATACTTTTTGATTGTAATCACTTACTCCGTCTATTAGCACCTGTTTCTTCACTGGCCGCCGAAACGAGTCTTTTCAAAATGGCGAACTTGTAGGTATGCCAGGTTCCATACAAAAATGTTCGAACCCCTTTCAGGAATAAACTCCGAAAAAAAAAGAAAATCAGGCTAAGAGAGAATGGGTGTAAATATATTTTCTCTTAGCTTATTTATATAATAGAAAGCGCTGAAATTGACTTTTATTTGATGTATTTTACCGACTCTCATCTGCAAGCCTCGAGGGTCGTTTTCATTTGGCTAAATCGAGACAAATATTTGCAGAACAGAGCAGGTACCTATTTGTTCGGGCTCGGACGTGTTTGAAACGTTTCAGCTCTGGCAGGTTTTATTCATGTATATGGTTAATGGTTGACCAAACTAACTTTTAGAGAACAAACATTTTATTACTAGAATTATAAAGCGTCAGATAAATGTGAAGACATGTCGTTTTGTTAGAAACTTTAGGAAATTGAATACCGCAAAGATCTATAGAAGGGTAACGTGGGGATCAATTATGAATACAAAATCAAATACTATATAATTATGGTTTATGACCTTTTCAATAGCCTTAAGAGTTAAGACCACTGCAAATGTCATATGAGAAATTTTGAGTTTCGAGTAAACTATGTCTTTCTGTCATATTGTTCCTCAACTTACTCTCTGATAAAAGTTATAACTTCTAAAAGTTTCTTAAAATTTGACATGTATTCACATTTAATCGATCATACTATAATACTATACGAATTATACTATAAATCGTTTTCAGGGACATTATTTGAAACCATCATAAAGGTAGTTTAAAATCTGAAATCGCTTGGCAAGTTGTGAAAAATATTTTCATTTATGTTTCTTATGGTGTTCATTGTCACAGTAACATCTAAATTATGAAAATGGGGTGAAGGCTAAGGTTATCGACACTGCTCTGAAGGTTAAGGGCATTGTTCATCCTCGAGCCCAAGGTATAAAGGGCACTGTTCATCCTTGAATCCAATTTGTCCGCGTTACACCCAGCTCATCAACCGAATGGAGTAATGACGTCAGACTTGTGTAACTTAGCAGGTACATAATCGTCATGCTTTATATGAGAAATAAACATGATTTCTTTCATAATAAGTTTCTCAAATTCTCTTTCTATTTCTGAGTGTATATCACTATTTAACTGATCCTACATAAGACTGAATTTAATATGAAACTGTCACGGTCATTGTACAGCAGTATCCTGTTATGATACTTTGAAATGGTCTAAAATCTTTACATACTGACCTTTTCTGTCGACCTTTGCTGAGCAGAGGATGAGGGGAAGTCGTCCGATTCCTTTTTTTCGTGGGAAACTATTATCATCGAACTTCTTCTTCTTGAAATAAATTAATTTTTGTGAGAGTGGGTTTCGTACTTGGCTTACAACACGTAGTAAATTGCATAGGTACCGGTGTCTACTTACCATCACGTAATATCGTGATAAGAAAATCGTTTTCTTCATAAAAACGCCGTCTGACATTATCAATCTTCAGACATAATAGAAAAATAACGAATATCCTCAGTTATGTACTTATACTCTTGGTTGGGGCAATTCCAGTAACAAATTGCCTCGTGTCAATCTTTATTCTGTTTCTACTTTTCTTCGTGTCGTCACGTAGCAATTTGTATTGTTCTGAATTTTTATGAAACGAGGAAGATCATTTGAACAGAAATGGATAACAGTGATGAACGTTTAGGATTTTTGTATTAAAATATTTCCCTTGTGCTACAATTTCATTTTAGTTGTAAAAAATATTTTTTACAAGAAAACACAGTTCCTACCATGGGAATGGGGACAAACTGTTGAAAACTGAGCTCAAATACTTATAAATATTTTTATTATGTCAATAACATATATTTATGCTTTTAGCAGGCAAACGAGCAGACGGGTCACCTGACGGTAAGTGATCACCGCCGCTCATGGACATTAGCAACATCGGAGGCGTCACCAACGCGTTGCCGGCCAAGAAGATGACGATAGACTCGCTTCTTGAAGGACCCCATGTCATAGCTTAGAGGGAACACCGATGCAGGAAGTTTGTTCCACAGTTTACACATACGAAGTAGAAAAGTACGTGAGAACCGAAATTTTACAATATAGCGAACTTCTTATTGCGCAGAATTTGAATCCTATGGGTTACTTTATTTACGCGATTTATTAAAGTTGTATCAAGATTACTGAGGTAAGATGTTATGTAAGGGCTTCTATACTTATTATAAGTACTATTATTTCTTGTGTGCTTCTATACAAAATCACGTTGCGACTTGCGACGTCGTGCCGTGCAAATCTACAATGGCGCACAATTCACGACCCGAAAGAGACGTCGTAACATGCCAGGGCGCAGGGCGCGACGTCGTCGTTACAGAAATGTCGAAGTCGGAAATTTGGTTGAAGTTCAAGTTCAAACAGAGAAGTGTAGAGCCTACGAAGGCCAACGAAGCTTACAGAGCTACGAAAATAAAATATTAAATAGAGTCAACAATACCTATATCTGTAAGTTAATATTATAAAGAGGAAAGATTTGATTGTTTGTTTGCATTGAATAGGCTCCGAAACTACTGAACCGATTTGAAAAATTCTTTCACTGTTGGGAAGCTACACTATCCCCGGGTGAGATATGCTATATTATATTTTCAAAAAGATTGGGACCCTTAATAAAACTCCAATAATGTAACCCAATGTGTAAAAAAATAATAAGAAAACCGAAGCAAAGCGTGGGCGGTTACTGGTCTCCTAATAAATTAAACATAATAATATATTTGGACTAAGTTGGTACTTGATTGACATTGGAGATAAGTGTACATCCTAGAAAATTGACGAGCTTCTTGATATCTTTTGTAGACCCAACTGTAACATTTCCAAATAATATTACAAATTTCAAGGCGGTTATTAGAGAGAAGAAGGATTAGATCTAATCAAAGTGAAGTAACCCTTTATTAAAAGTGATACCTACTTTGAAATTTTCAAAGGGATATCTTGTAGACGTTTATATAAACCGCAGGTATCGTTACATCAGTAGTAAAAAGGATTTTGTTTGTTGTTGATAAGTATTTTAATAATTAATTACTAGCTGTGGCCACGACTTCGTTCGAGTGGGAGCATTTCCCGTGTTAATCCTGATCCCCTGGGATCCCTAATCACCTAGCGGTATGAAAAACACTTTACGACTTTTCTCATATCTACCAAATATATACCAACAAATTGATTAAAATAAATCGAGCCGTTTCGGAGGAGTTCGACCACAAACACCCTAACACGAGATTTTTATACATTAGATATATATTAATTTATTCAAAAAACATTACGATTGAATAGGCTTTTACTAAGCTTTTACTGAGTTACGTTATAAGTTAGTTGTTATTATTTTTGCACATATAGATCCGGCATTATTTGTGGCACATTAATTATTGTTATGGTGATATTCACACAAGCAAATGTGTGGTGCATCATTTCACATAATATCATCTTAAGGGTCAAAACACATTTATTCAGCTCCATTCGGCTTTTGTTCATAGTAAACAACGATTTTGTATGGAGACGCGTACGCATCCTTTCGGCTGTTCGGCTTCGATTCCGCTTTCGCGGTAAACAAGTAGAAAACGACGACAAATGTGTTTTATCGTTCCGCCGCGTACGACGTCGAACCAAGGAACATATACTCTCTACGGCAGCGTATTCAGCGCCGTACGCAGCCGTTCGCATTCGCCGAGCCGAATAAGTGTAACCAAAATCATTCGGCGAAACGCGAATGGCGCCGAATAAACGTGCGTTGACCCTAAAAGCTTGCCGTGTAGAGCTGTGTAAAGTTCTAAAGATCTACCAATCTGCACGTTAATTATAATAGCAATTATAAAATCCTTATTACATTTATTTTCACATTAAATTAATATAGAAGAAAACAGGACGTGATTAACGTTGTAAAATAAGGTGAATACTTTTTATTAGTCACTCACTTTTTACAGCTAGCAAGTATAACTTTAAACTATTCATTTAATTACTGCGAATTTTTAGTATTAATCATATCTGTATTATACACATAATTATCGATATGTATCAAGACATCAGAAATATTTGAATGTCTCCGAAATCACCGTTATACTGAAAATGACGAAAAAGTTTGAATACGATAATATTTAGGTATACTTTATGGATCAACGTGAAAGACAGAATACAGATAAAATAGGTGGCAAAATTAAGTAAAACGCCGAATATCTAAATAGGGATTAGGGTAAGTCAGAGCTCGTTATTACGGCTTAGAAGTTCTTTTGTAGGGAATGCTGGTATCTACAAAAGAAATTAAATGTCGTCTGAATTAAACAACGAATAAACTGATGGCTTTCTTCTCAATTAATTAACAAAGTTACTTTACATACTTCTGCGTTACATTGTAGCGATAGGTAGCTACAAGTATAGTACGGCCGCAGTATCTTGGCTGCGCAGAGTAACATATTTCGCCAATACTCGCTACGCGGTGTATTGTATCTCAGTCATACGTTAGCATGTTCGTGTTGCCATCTCTGTCTTACATGCGCTAAAGTTCGCAAAGCCTATGTTCAGACGCGCCAAGATACAGCGGCCGTACTGTACAATAACTTTTTTTGCATAAAGTATTCGTATTTCGTTCGCTACGAGTTAGTTAAGTTTTTAGTCTCATGATACCTTGTAAAAGCGGAAGTATTTGACTTAGTAGGGTTGAAAGAAACGCAAAGAAAAAGTTTTTATTAGCTCTTTAATTTTACTTATGAAACTTTACATTTTATTAGTCAAGGCTATCTAAAAGGTTTTACTATACATCTATATTCCTACTGTAATAAAACTCAAAGGGCATTTTTTATGCATTTAATAATTTTTCAAAATTTCGATAAGGGGGCTTACACAAACAGTTAGAATTCAAAAACATTTGTTTTAAAATAAACTCTAGTAACTTGTTACCTTGTACTAAAAAACTTCGAACATTTGAGTACATAGTAATAGTACATAGTAATAGTAATAATAGTAGTATAAAATAATACTTTAAGTAAATGAATAAGTTGGAAGTTCAGTTTTTAGTCGAATTCAAAAAAACGAGAACGTTATCAATTCATCGCATAATTGTATAATTTTTCTTTAGTTAAATAATTTTTCATTTTTTAAAGCCATTTGGTTTTTATTTTGAAACCAGTTCGATTTTTATCTAAAAGTTTTTTACCTAGTCTGCTCAATTTACAGTCACAGCGCTTTCAAGCTTTTATGAAACCCAAACTCGGTTGTCGAAATTGAACACATATATTGAAAAGCTTTTCCGTTCAATGTTTTATAAATACGAAGCGAAAATGTGATAAAAGGGACGCAAATTTCATTACTGTGAAATTAGCGTCAGACGCGGCAGCATCATAAAATTAATTTTGGTAACATATTAAAAAACGTTTTTCAGTTAATATTACATATTATTCATGTAATGGATTTGGCAGATTTGTTTTATGAATGAGTGAGAATATTAATTATGAGCTTGGAGAAGCTTAAATATAATTACGAATTAAGTACAAAAATTTATTTTTGAACCTACTTTTTATAGATAACTACTTCTTTTTCCCGCAATCTATGATAAAAATATCATTCAAATCAAAACCGGTAAAAATTAAAAATATCACGGCCTTATTTCCTCCGACAGGATTCTAAATATATATTAACGACTAGCTGTTGCCCGCAGCTTTGCACGCGGAAATTATGCTTATCCACTCCCTTGGGCTTTTTACCCCCTTTGGGGTTGAATTTTGAAAATCCTTTCTTATTGGATGTCTACGTCATAAAAGTTATACGTGTGCGAAATTTTAAGTATCTAGCCCTAAGGGTTTGGCATGTGTGTAAATACATCAGTCAATCACTTTTTACCTTTAATATGTATATACATATAGATTAAAAACCCGATTTTAACCGACCTAACCTAACCCAATCTACTTCCAGATTACCTAGAAACTTGATATTTGGCATTAAGGTAGAGGGGTATACATTGGAATAAATCTAAAAACTGAAAATTATTGACAATTAGTAACAATTAAGAATAACAAAGTTAGGTATGAAAGTAGGTGAATATAGAGTACTCATTACTCTATATATATACCCTATATTCATTACTCTATAATGTATGTAATTACATAACAAATAACATTAGGTATATTAATTATCAATAAATACTAATAATTTCTAGACAAAAAGCAATGATGACTGGTCAAAAACATAAATGTTAATTAAAGCCAAGTTCGGAAAAAAGAATTGAGATCTAAATGGATGCCAAATTCTGTGTAGAAAATTCAAAAAATTTTAGTCACATTAACATGTAATTCAAGCTCTAGATTTTACTTTGCTAGTTTTCATTAGTTAGCTACCAAAGAAGCAAGAAGTCACATTATAATTATCTACCTAACAGTATAACTACTCTAATTTCACATTTATGTTTTTGATGAGATTTTTACATACCACAGACCATGTATCTAGAGTTAAATTTTACAGTGTAATTCTTATAAAAATATAGTTATTTCCAATTTCGATTACTTACGGTATCTCACTTGTTATCGTCCATGTCGTTTACTCAAAGCTAGTAAAGTATCGCGACGATAAATTGTCTGTCTGTCTAGACATGGTTAGCTGTAAAACCAATGTGCAGAATAAACTGATTCTGAGTATCGTTTTACTTCACACATTGTTCGGTCGAGAATCGAGAAGAATAAAATATACGTAAAACTATCGAATGTTTCTGAAATTCGATTTCAGAACTACATTATAGAATATAAACGCTAACACAAATGCTAACACATTCTAACTTAAGATTATAGAATATGGTTAAGGTTTGTGAAATTGAAAAACAATATAAACAAATGAATTTTCTTTGGCAACAGCTGTTTTGATACACTGCTTTGATATTGAAATAAATACTATATTTAATTTAGCAGTTCAAGCAACTGCGTAAAGTGTTTGATTTAAGTATGACTTTGCGACTTACAATGAACTTAGAGAATTGTTTTGATATTTATTTTCGCGAACATTAAGTTATAAATTTTATTTGAAAGTTAATTTCTAAGTGCATAAAAATCCTGTTTGGTTTTGTGATACTTGTCATATATTTAGTGCAAACGATGCCCATGTGCTCTGAACAGAGCGATACCATTAGGTGACTCAAGTGTGTGTGTTATAAACTGAATCGAGTAACCAACTTAACTTTTCCTTTGAAAAACGGTCGTCCGCATACATCGACATAGGTCGCGATCAATTTACCAACTGCAAATAAGTATTTTTTTTGTGATGTAACATGAAAAGTTTGATAAAAGACCATTATTATCTCTGATGACGTGGAAGCTTGATTTTTTCACAGCTACAAGGGATTGCAGACTTGATTTGATATATGGAGCTAATAATATGAGGCGTTAATTCGCGGAAATCCATTAAGTTAGTATTAGTCTACTTTGCAAGAATCCGCGGTTAACATGTATGATGGTACTTTAAGACATGCGTGGCACCTCCCTCCCCCCACAACGGAAACATGCACTAAAATAATTAAAAGTATACGTACCATATACGTATTGGTACTTTTAATTATTGTCTTAAATGTCAATACGCATGTCTCAAAGTATATACCATCATACATGTTAACCGTGGATTCTTGCAAAGTAATACTAACTTTATGTAGACTTGATTATTGATAATGGTTACAACTTAGTTTCCCGCGTTCCGTTTTTTCCTTTTGAGGCAGGGAACTTGAAAAATGCTACAATTTGAATAGATACAGCACAGTTAAAACGTCGATTATTCAGAATTCGTATTGTAATAGATCGTAAATCATTGCACAATTTGACAATTGCGGCTGGGTTATTAATTAATCAAACTGAAATACATGAACGTACATTCAATTGAATTCTATAGCAATACGAAATTCATATTACTCATTAGAGTCCATTCCTATCATTATTGGTATTTATATGTAAGGTAATTAACACGTTTCAATTCTGCCCAGAATTCCATTCTCTACCCACATCGGTTTGCGATTGCTGTTACAATGTATACCTATTGTTATGATTAACGGTACTCTCTTCTATTCTGTTGGTATATTTCAGTCAAGGCAAATATTTTGAGAGAAAACCAGTACTAGGCATTGAAGTATTATTACTAGCATACAGAACCGATACCGCGAACAATGAATTGGCGCCGATCGGCTTCAATTTTCAATGGATTCATTCGATTTTGAAAGGAGAACGGGGGCTCAATTTTGAAAATAAAAGCTCCCGGCGGACACATATTTTTTTTCGATATGCCTGTTCTATGACATTATACTTCAATGGTACTAGGCGTTATTATTAGATATCGTTCTGAGAAGCCTATCTAGCTAGATACAACTTTCTTGCTTGCCGCTAAACGATTCGATTCCTCGTGTTCCGGCTAGGGGCTTGGGAGCTTCTTTCTTTCTCTATCTTCTTTATAACGTATTGGTTATGATTGTTACTGATGTCCATGGTGGCCACCTACCATCAGGTGGATCGTTAGGTCGATTGACGACTAGTACATAAAAAGAAGAATAGTTATGAACACTATAAAGTAAAGATAAAAAAAATATTTGTACGTGCTTAAATTTGGTTCTAAACGGAATTAAAAAGTAAAAACCGGTAAATTAGTCCGCGGCCACACGTCCCTATCAGCAGGATATCCGTTGTCTATAAATTTAGCGTGAGTTCGGGCTGCCCACTCGATGTACGAAGTTTGGATGGGTTCTAAATTTAGTTATTTTGTTTGTAAGTAAACATCAATCAGTCGTGTAATTTCTGAATAATAAACTACGAGGTTCTTATAATAATGTTAACCCGAGACGATAGTCATACTTGAACTTCTCGGTGGTTTCACCAATGAGTCAAATCAGTGGTTCCATTAGAAAACAGCAGAATTTAATTGATCGCATTGTAGTGAAAGTATGAGAATTACTACATGGTGATAATTTAAATACAAGGTCTCTAAGATCAGTCAGTAAATGAATAAAAATAAAGTACAGAGCATAAGGTAAACGATGGATATAAATTATCTGAATTGCGATGAACACGTACCATTTCGTACTACAAAATAAATAAAAACAAATACAGGAAGAATAAGTTATAGCGGGTAGGCGACTATTACATAAATTTGCTCGAATATTTCATGAACGTACAGTACATTATCATACGTCGGAATAATATAGAATACATTTTCCGTGTAACATTTCACAGTGCTTCCTAATATGTTATTGAAGAGAAAAGTTTAGATGATGAATCACTCTTCATAAAATACGTAAAACATTTGTCGAACTTAAGCCTTCAGGAAATTGTTCTACACGCAAATACACTCAAAATAACTTTTATTTATACATGAATATGATGAGATATAACGTTGATCAATTATAAGGTTTTGGTCTTATTAGATGCCTTTGTTGATACTAATGCCTATGAGAGTGAGAGTGCTAAGAACGTGTCAGACCAAAAATATCTTTGTACAGAAAATAATGACACTACTAGACCGTTCCGTCACCGACCAACACCGTCGTGTATCATGCACGGAGCGTCAAAAACTACTTACGAAAATCTAGGTATAGATAGCAAAGCATAGAACGCTGTCGTTCATTGCACTGCACGGTCAGAGTATGGTACGGTGTAGTAGGCATTCTCCCTCTACCCCACACTGCTCCCTTAATAAAGCTTAAATAAAACAAAGTATAAAACAAATTATTAACCAGTTACCAATTGCACTATACAAACTGTGGCAATATATTATACACATTGTTTCACTTTTTCTTTTTATTGTTTGGGACATAAACACGGAGGTAACTCAATTTAAAGTTTTTGATGGACTGTTTCGACATTGATGTGGAGAAAGTTTGAATTGGTAACGTGATTCTGACCTATAAAATAAAAAGCTTTGAAAATAGAAGTCTTTACGATCAGATTTGTAGAAATATGTGCGATCAAATAGAAATGGAAATTGTATAAGAATGAATGTAGGAATAAAATAACATATAAAAGTTTTATATTATTTAACGTGGTCCTAGCCACCATTGAACCCTAATATCGACGTTTGTACTTAAATTCTAAATTCAAATTATGAAATTAAAGCGGAATTTTTGTTCAAAATTTGGTTATTAAATTCTTATTGCGTCATTTGTTTTTACCCTGGCACATTCCATACATAAAATATCACGATATTTTCTAGTAATATGAATTCCGATGAGGCATTAGTGCCACAGATTCGGGTCAAAGAAAATAATGATGTAGGTATTTGCACCATGTACTAACGAACGCGTGGTGTAAATTCACTTAGAATAAAAGTGGATCCTGAATGAATGTATGTATGATAAAAGCGCCCTGAATTTTCCCAATATCCAATTAACTTCCGATAAAAAATGAAGTGCATCGTTAAACAAATTTATGACACATTTATGATATAAAAGAGTAAAGTCATTTGGACTTAAGTAATAAATAATGTTTAATTTAATTTTGGAAAGAAGTCTCGTGATTTCATACATATAATAAAGTAAGTAGATATAAAGTTAATTGGATTATAAGTGATTTCTTTATAAAATTAACCTTGCAGTAAAGAGTATTGTAATTTATTCACTCTACATAATTTTGTGTCAATAAAGGTGTGTTTTAGGTGGTAGTAATTGTAAAATTTGAAGTTTTGAATCCAAATTCACTTAAAGCTTAAAAATAATAAATGTCACTTCTCAAAATAGGAAACCACTATAAGAAAACTATTCATTACTTTATTTTTATTTATATAATACTTTTTGCTTTATTTATTGTAAAACACAAAATAATCTTACATAGAATGGAATTTATATCTGTTATTTTTTGCCACAGAGTATGAGACATAGGGCTTGTTTCACAATCTTCAAGTAAGTCCGAAGTAAGCTATTCTTTGGTTAAGTTGACATTTCGTGTATGTAAAATGACACTTTAACGTCACTTTAACCGGCGAATAGCTTATTCAGGACTCTACTTGAAGATGGTGAAACAAGCCCTTAATATGATTAAAATAAATTGTTAATAAATAATGTTTAATTTAATACAGCCATGTGTATAAAATTTTTCTTCCTACATCTGGGGCGATGCAGTTCTCGTTGAAACAACGCGATCACGCGATAGTTCCTTCACCTTTGACCCGGTCGTAAATAAATGTACTTTAAATAGTAGAAAATTAAATTAAATCTAAAACTAAATAAAAAATATTCTAAAATGCGGGTGGTTTTATGTTGTATTACGACAAGTGCGTGTCAGGCCACTAGCAATGTAGGGTTCCGACACTTGACTCTAACCAAAATTTGCCCTTCAAAGTCAAATATTTCACAAATGGACCCTTAATTCCAAAAATGGTCCAAGAAGACCCTAATCATATTTTTGGAAGACCTTTTCAACGATATGCCACACTATAGGGTACGCGACGAATAAAAAAATCATATTCACCTTACCTGTAGGGGTACCTCCGCCTGAAAAAAAAAATGTTTTTCAATATTTTATTCTACGATTTTGGATTCTTGATAAAGTATATCCATGCCAAATTACAGCTTTCTAGCATTAAGGGTCTCGGCGCTTTGCTTCGGACAGACGGACGGACGGACATGATGAAACTATAAGGGTTCCGATTTTACTTCGGAACCCTAAAAAAGTTGATTCTTTCTGCAACATAGCTTAACTATAAAGCTAGGATTTAAATTGTGTCAGTGTATTTCAAAATAAATATTATCACTATGACGATTACAAAATAGTGATAACTTTCCATCAGGCGGTTCATTTGTTCATGTGTTAACTTACGCAAAAAATAATTCATAGAGAGCTTTGACCTACGTATGTTATACTCTAATAATAAATTTACTCTTTAGAATTTTCCTTACGTTGCTGACAATAGTGACAATGCATTTCGCGCTAAAACAAGCCGATCACGCGAGGGTTTCTTGACCTCTGACCCGGACTACTCGAATCTATTCTGGTATCATTCTCACCCTGAAAACTAAATATTTAAATTGCTAACCTATTATTCATAGTACCTCACATAGTCGTATGACTGCTTATGAACGTTAACATTATTGATAAATACATTATTTTTCTTTTTTATTGCGATCTGCTGTACCCCTAGATAGTTGCTATTTCTATAAAGAAAATACTGAAAGCGTTAGGCCACCAATGTTCATGGCATGAACATTAAATTTTTAATACTATTAGTGTTATACTTACTGCCTAGTAATAAAGGGGTAAATCAACTTGCTGCATAACACACCTATTATATTAATCACTAGCTGACCCGGCGAACTTCGTATCGCCTAACATTTTTTTTTCTAAAATAAAACTAGCCTAAGTTACTCCTTGTTACATCAGCTATCTGCCAGTGAAAGTCCTGTCAAAATCAGTCCAGCCATTTCAGAGATTAGCTGGAACAAACAGACAGACAGACAGACAGACAGACAGACAGATAGACAGACAAAAATTGTAAAAAATTTTGTTTTGGTGTATGTACCGTGTATGATGTATACACGGTACATACAACAAATGCACTTAGTAAAAAGCGGTTATTTTAATATTACAAACAGACACTCCAATTTTATTTATTTGTATAGAATATAGATGAGTACATGTTACTGCTAAACTGAAAAGTATGAAAATGTAAATTTAAAATGAGTGCAGTTACTTTTTAGGGTTTCATACCCAAAACGTCCTAACACGACTCTATTCATAAGATTCCGCTTTCCGTTCTTCTGTCCATCTGGCTAAACACGCTTGAATTTTACTATGGCTGCTATAACAACAAATATGAAAATTAAAAGAAGATTAAAATATAAGGGGGTTCTTTCACAAGACACTTTTTCCGGCCGTTTCACGGTGGTACGGAACCATTCGTGTGCCAATTTTACTCGCGCTTAGCCTTTTATAATTTTACAAAAACTTTTTAAAATATTGCACTGGATTATTAATTTTGAAAACAGAACGTCGCTTTTGAAAAAAGAATGCCACTTTAGAAAACGGAATGCCATCTTTGAAAAAAGAATGACGGAGATAGCCCCCAGTTCGTTAACGGCGCATTGCAAAAGCTGTTGTAGAATGTATGCATGTGGATTATATTCCGTTTTACGAAAACGTTACCGAAGTCAGCGAAGAAGTTTAATGTCAGTTACTTTTGAACTAAAATGGGTCGTGTGTCGTGTGACTAAAACTCAATGTAATGTGTCACTGCGCAAAAATATACTTTACCCACTTTAGGTTCATATTCAAGACGTCAAAGTATGTACAAATAATAGAATTCCTTCTCTTTCTTTTTGGTCCACCATTTTAGACCAATCGGTAGTGATCCATCTGGGAAGAGTCAAGAGTTTGATTAATGACCAGATATATTTTACAGTTGAATATATAAATAAGTCTTACTTAAGAAGTCTTACTTAAGAATAACTTGATATCTTAACTCATTGTTTTTGTTAAAATTCAAACATCTTACGTAAATAAAATTTCTTAGGTTGCTATGTAGTGAAACCCTTTAAGGTAACTTATATGTGATGAAACCGTTTGGAAATAGGTAAAAAATAATTGTCTAGCGAATAACAAATTTGTCTCAAATGGTGGAATTTTCCGTTGTTTTTAGCACGTAGTACCTACACTACCTACCATGAATTCTTTTTGTCCAACAAGTAATTATGATGTGTTTCAAATTTTTTCTTTATAATAATTTATTGATCTACTGTTTCAAATTAACAATTATGTGTCGGTTACACGTTCATCTAAACTTCGCTGTAGATTTTTGGAACGAAATTCCTTATCGCGCGTTGCGAAAGGGGGCTAGGCGGAAAATTTGGTAACGAAAAGTTGTAACGACACTTTTTGCCGTCGTTAGTCGTTATAACTCGTGCGGCGTCGTTACATGTCGTGCGGCGTGCGCATGTTTCTCTGTCTGTCTCTCTCTCTCTCTTATAGAAAGCAAGCCAGATATTTTCGTTTCTTGCAGTAAGTACTAGGATAGCAAAAACATGCCAAATGTAGCAATGGATAGCAAAAAAAGCCGATGAGAAATTTAATACCCCAGATTTGTTTTGGCACACTTGCTGCAGGTTTTTGCTATCCTAGTACTTACTGCAAGGAACTTCGTTCCATGCGGGTATCCCTTGACACCTCTCAAGTTTTTCTATTCCTTTTTGTTTTGTCTCTACTAACATTAAAACTGACACAGAAGTAATATAGGTATGGTACGACAGGTAGGTTATACACACGGTCATAAATGATTTACATGGGAAAGTTATCGGGTTATTCCCTGAGTACCCCGACCTCCGCGGCCCCCGACCCGGAGAACCTCGATTTTTTGTTTGTGATATTTTTGTCTCGATAAACTCAATAAGAGTCAGTTTAGCTTAAAATTACTGCCAACAGTAACAACAATAACTATTATTTATTTATTTACTCTTTAATGTAAACCTATAAACTAGATCACAATGGTCGGACTTAATGCCTGATGGCATTCTCCACCAGTCAACCCTGGGCGATAAGTTTAAGTTGCGGTAAGTGCTAAAAAAATATGTTCAATAAAAATTTATTACTACTAAAATTATAATACTGAACTATAAGGATCAGGAAAAAATTATGAAAAAATTAAGTCTAGTTTGGATAAATAGAACGTTAATTTTAAGATTAAGTTACTCTTATTGAGTTTATCAAGATAAAAATAAGTCGGGGTCCTCCAGGATGGGGGTCTCTGAGATTGGGGTACTCACGGAATAACCTACTCATCAGCCAAGTCTGTGATGCAGTCCTGAAACACAAACCATCGTCACCGCGCACCCATCCGTCCTCTCGACTTTTATTATACTGGAAGGTATAAATCTCTCGAACAGAAAATTAATAATCATCGTAAAATTTATATATCCCGTAATCGTTAAACGTCGCCAATATTTTCGGTACGTAGATAGATCGTTAATTTACGACTCTAAAGACCTCGTAATAGTGATTATGTATCAAGGAAAATATTATACACATAGCTGTAGAGTTTATAAGCTTCATCCATCAATCCTCATCCATGATCATCATCCATCCAATATGCTTCATCCATCCTTCTAGCCTCTAGCAATTGCTGCTTGCTTGCAGCTTTTTGTGTCTTGCGTAGTAAAACTACGAAATATATCCATGGAGCGCCATCTTGTACGTCTTATTATGCAACTCGCATGCAATCGTCAAAATAAATGAAGTGCCGTAGACAGTAGGCCTAAATGGACATGTAGCTAGTAGAAGACTATTCAATCTCATTTGAAATCCACATTGTAATCGAACGGAAACACCGACTTGGATAATTTATTCCAATCCTTTGCAGTGCACATAATAAAAGGCGAAGCGCGCCGTCACCAGTTTGGTGGCAGAATGAGAATGGGGGAATTAAATCGTATAATTCCTGCGCACACTCGTTACTTAAGGGTGTAAACTAGTTTTTAACTTTGTATAAAAACCATGAGTTCCTTTTATCCAGAAAAGTTTTATGCTAGCGAAGCCGAAGACTAAATATAATATGGTCTAAAGTTATATTCAAATCTGTGCAATATTCAATGTTCCCCAAAGACTCGTACAAGTAAAGTCCGGCCTGAAATGATTTGGTGTTTCTACATCTGTGGCTTTGTAATATCGGTGCAATGTTGAAATATATGTATAACCTTATACATTCCTCGCATATATTTCATTTTATGGATCGAACGTGAACCCAGCCGTACTATTTTATATCAATGATTTACGAACTTTCCTCGTTTTGTAGTCAGACCAGACATAAAATAGTAAATACTAAATTGTTATTAAGTTCGTGGCTGAAGTTGAATTTGTAAAGGAGCTACAAAATAAACGTAATGAATTTTAAATTATGCAGAACTTAATTATAATAATTAATCATTAAATAGTATTAGGCAGTAGTAAGCATTCACAATTTGATTGAAAGAAGTGAAATACATAATATACAGATTATTATTACCTAATCTGTATTTTTCTTACAAATATACGTTTCCATAACCAATAATTTTCATCTTTGATTTGGGCACAACTCACTTAGGTTAATCCATAGTTTGATTTCTAGGATAAATAAAACTTTTACCTTAAATTAATAAGCTGTACCTTCGCACGTTACTTGAACAATACGTATAATAAAAACGTAGTAGGATGATATTGCGACGCTTAGATCGTTAAAC
The DNA here is from genome assembly GCA_951805285.1 of Thymelicus acteon. Classification (NCBI taxonomy): domain Eukaryota; kingdom Metazoa; phylum Arthropoda; class Insecta; order Lepidoptera; family Hesperiidae; genus Thymelicus; species Thymelicus acteon. The sequence goes on along the minus strand of OX638229.1, from coordinate 9,235,387 downwards.
TCTTAGTAGATATTATGGTCAGGGTTAGATATTTGTTAGGAGAGAATACCCGTTCTCGGCGTTCTCACAGGTAATGATGCTAATATTCATTAGCGGTTTGCAGATATTGTTATCAAGAATATTCTTCATACCGAATTATAAGCAAGTTTGTCGTGGTGTTGTTGTGATGTTAAATTTTCAGTTTTTGACGTGATAACGTCTATTAAAACGATGAACGTCGGGCGCACGCACGAAAAAATGTAGCGTTCCGCGAGCGAGAGAGCGGCAATAGCGTGAGAGAGGCACGATCGGCTACGATTGGCGTATCGTAGCCGATGCCGTAGGCGAGTCGTACGCGATCGTAGTTGAGTGGAGCGGAGCGGAGCGGAGCTTTGTCATGACGTTGTCACGTTAAACTACCGTCCGTAAACCGACTTTACAGACAACCATTTTTTTAATGAGACATTACACTCTAGGTATACGTGTAAGTCACCACAATCACTAGTTACATTTCAGTCTGCGCTTTAACTGTCTCAACTTGTTTGACTGATTTGAATGACGTTTCACAGTGTATCGGACTTTGCGTTTTAATTTAGTTTTTGTATTATTTCAACTGGGTCACAAATAAAAAAAATATCTGAACATAAGGAATTCCGCTTAATTTTTTTTTTCATGTGAACAACGAAACACAATTTGCTTGTAATAGACATCGAAGAGATTATAAGTAGATATATGTACATATTTTACGTAGGTCACCTGTGAATTTTAGCCGTTTTTTCACTCGCCGTAACTTTTCCTCTAACAAAGGCTCATTGTATGTTTGAAAAGGATTTTATCAAGTCCCCAGCCGTTTAGTCTGACCTGATGTTTGATCTCAGGTAAGATACGTTACAAATTGAATTTTCCCGTCCCATAAAGGTTTTTATTCCCTATTTTTCCTGAAAATACAAATTAAAGGCGCTTTAAGCACCTAATTTTAGTCTTTCACGCGATATTACTTAAAATTGTAGGGTTTGAGAGCAGCAATATGTATCTTATTATCTATATCTATACTAATATATAAAGAGGAAAGATTTGATTTTTTGTTTGCATTGAATAGGCTCCAAAACTACTGAACCGATTTCAAAAATTCTTTCACTGTTGGGAAGCTACACTATCCCCGAGTAACATAGGCTATATTATAATTTCAAAAAAAAATTAGGGATCCTTAATAAAACTCCAATAATGTAACCCAAGGTGTAAAAAAATAAGAAAACCGAAGCAAAGCGAGGGCGGGTTACTCGTATAAAATAAAATAGAAAACTTAGGTATGCTTAAGCAAGATTGTATGTGTATACGCGTGCATGCGAAAAATTAAACTGCATACAAAATTTTATAAAGTTGGACTCGTAATCTTAATATATATAAATTACGTGTCACGTTGTTTGTCTGCGATAGACTTCTAAACTATGTACTTAACCGATTTTAATTAAATTTGCACACCGTGTGCAGTTCGATCCAACTTGAAAGATAGGATAGACGGAAGGTTTTAATATAAAAAAAGCTTAGGACAGAACGAAGTCTGTATGGGCAGCTAGTATTATATTAATACTATTATTACAATATTAGTATTTTCGATGAGACGATTACAATGACATGCTAAGTTGGGCGAAAAAAAAATATAAAATTTTTCTTCCTGTCGCATTTTATTCTTCCTATCAAATTATGAATACCCTACAAGGCCAGTAATGATTGGGATGAAACCGAATGATAGTTTTGCAGGCGTACAGAAGATCGCTTCGCGGGTCGCTTGAAACGATAACAACTTTTGAAATTGGGTAAAAAAACTGCCTCGTAAGGGCTCCAGGGATCTATTTTGTACATCTCTACGAGTATCTTGTAAGTTATTTTGTACATCATACGAGTAGTTACGAAAATTTTCCTACGTTTTACTACAGGACAATAAATTGGGGAAATATACTTTCAAGATTTTGTGTTTGATAAAATCTTCGTGCTTTGATAGCCGCGTAAATATTTTGATCGCTGGATCTATTAGAATTTTGGATATATTGAATTTTTGTATTTTTCAACGAAATTATAATTAGAAATCATAATTTCTAATACGTTCAACTATCATCTCTTGCTTTGCTTACGGATAATGATTTCCGGGATAATAAGTCTCTCTCTTTAGTCGTTCACTCTTGGCAGAGTGGTCGTGGTCTTATGACGATGTTCGAAGAGTTGCGGCCCTCGCGACAATAAGTCGTGATAATATGTACCCTATATCATTTTATTTCAGATAGTGGTCACTAAGTTAAATTCAGTACTCAGGTTGTGCTAAAAGTGAAAATCCGTTCAGTTATTTTTGCGTGAAAAAGTAACAAAAATCCATACATCTTCACACAAACTTCACACTTATAAAATTAATTGGCTCTGAATGGTTGTAGCTGTGGGTTCTAGGATGTGATGATGTTCTTCCTATGTGTGGGTTAGCATGAATTACCTTTTTTATAACCACTTTGATATTACTTATTATTTTATTATACTGATTTAGTAAATATTCGGAAAAATTCAGAAAATGTTTTTCAGAAATGGTTGTCATCATTCAAGTCCACAACATAACGTCTTTGATTATACATACAATACAGATTACATACGGCGCAAAGCCATTTCTATTCACAGTCTGATGTCATAGTACAGGTAACAATACAACTGTTAATTAAACTACTTTTACTGTAGGTCGTTGACGTGGAAACATCTAACATACAAGAGCAACCAGTGTAAAATATGTTACGAAAATAACGTTCCTTGTGACGGGATTTTCTCGCTTGAATGCGTTCACGAGGCCTAAGGTGTTGAAATTTGCTGTGCTTCAGTTTATTATAAGCAACAAAGTTAAATTAATTCAGTGCACGCAGTTGTTTAAACTTTAAAGGCTTAAAGTGTTTTGCTTGACAACGTGACTAGTATGAGAATGATTTTCAATATTGAATTCCTACAAGTCAATATTAAAAAAGCGCGCATCAGTGTTCTATTTACGTACATACATATGTCTTTATAAAAGTTAGATATTTGTATAGTTCATAAAATAATAATCTTTTATTTGAGACATGATGTCATGTGATATAAGTTTCTTTTTTTATATTCTGGAACGTCTTGAGTTAACAGAATTCGTTTATTAACAGTATACACATCACTGAAGCTTTACATTATAACACATTCGGAATAAATACGATATGGTGTTTGACGGTGCGTTTATTATGCATTTTTTTTAATTGGAGGCACAGAACTCTGAAATTTTAACATTAAAAGGTAACATACAGCAGTTTATGCATTACGAAGTTCAGTCACGGTGTGCCTGTGCCTCAAATAACCGTGAATGTCGTACTCGAATAAATATTTTACAACGCTACATGTCTGCCCCAAAAACAGAGTGAAAATGTCTCCAATTAAAAATGTATGCTCGTCAGAGTGAACGCAGCGAACTGAAAAACAATAACATTTCACTGATTTATTATGATTCAGTTACATATATAGATAACGGTTTTATTGTTTCGTAGAAGCACACAATACTTGTGAAATTTCAAAAATCTGTCGATGATTGCCGTTCTATTCGTATTTGACTTTTTAAACATTGAAATGTAAATATTTTGTGACTTAAATATATAAATTGAAACGATAACTTATCTTTTTAAATACAAATACTCACGATAGGATTACGACGATTGCTACGATTTATAGATACCGTTATTTCACTGGTCTGTAAAGTCCGGTTTAGACGTATTAAGTAGTTAAATAGATAACTAAATTTTAACTAAATAAGTGAATAATTTTTAGTGCGCGTCCACACGTAATAATTTAGTAAAGCTCTTTAGTTCATACAATTCTACTTAATTACTTAAGCATTTTAGTAAATTTTAACTAAAAATTGCCTGTCCAAACGTGTTAACTGATCAGCCCCAGCCACCTACTTAACAGAAAATAGAAAAATTTCTAAACTACTTGTTTAGTTGATTACTAAATTTTAACTGCTAAATTGTCCGTTTACACGTATTAATTTACTTAAAATGTAGTTAACTACTTAACTATAAGTAAGACGTGTAAACCGAATATTACAGACGTTTGTCGGAAAAAAGAAGAATATTATTAATACAGTAGTCAAGGTAATATAAATATCTGTATTGGTTAATGCTTACTGTCTCGTTGTCGATAACAGAAACGATTAGTCTTGTCTGTCTTGATATTATTATTGTCTAGCATTCCAGTTGAATTGCTGAGGTACTATCGCTATGGCTATTGCTGGTGTTCCTACTTCTATAAGACTTATGATTCATAAAATGACGTCAATGTCGTTTAAACAGACAGCGGAGACAGCAAAGAAAATAATTTTTTCGACCCTTGTTGGAAAATTGTTAATGTATTTACCTTTTTTATGGAAATAGCTTGCAATGTGCTGACGATCCACCTGATGGAAAGTGACTATCGTCGCCCCTCAAGTGCCGTTCCACTAGTTGTGCGTACGTAGTTGGTCCGTTAGGAAACCGCGAACATCATTAATACCAAAGGATGATGCGATGCTGGCCTAAAAAGACAGAAGAAAAAGAAAAAAGAACTCTCTCTAAAGCTCCCAGCCGGAACACGAGTCTTCCGTTACATAACTAAATTAAAATATCAAAAAAGTGATAGTTATATAATTTTATTTTAAACTAATAAGCAAAGGCATAATCGTTATATGATATCACTCCTTGCATACATTTTGAATATCATCTATAAATAATACAAAAAGCATAGCTGACTCGAACACAATTTTAAACCAAGTGCTATTGTTGCTCAAAGGAAAATCCTTTATTTTAATTACAATTACTTTGAAATTCGCGAACTAAAATATCATTTATCACCGCTAATGGTGTTGAAGTTCATGGCGAGTTGCGATCTAATGTCGATGAACCGGCGTCTTCGATAATAGAACCTTTTGATTTGAACTAGCGCTCTTTCTTTCTTTTCTTTCTTTGCTCGCGTTTTCCGGGATAATAAGTACCCCATGTCTTATTTCAGATCATGGTCTACCTGTGTGCTAAATTTCATGAAAATCTGTTTAGCTGTTTTTGTGTGCAAGATACATCCTCGATACATCCTAACAAACAAACTTTTACATTATACTAGTAGGATTTCATTCATACGAGCCTGTAGCCTAGTTGGTAGCGACCCAGACTGCGAAGCGAGGGGTCCCGGGTTCGATTTCCGCCGGGGCAGATATTTATGTGACAGATAAATATTTGTACTCGGGTCATGGGTGTTATTGTGATGTGTTATGTGTCGTCCATGCCACCCGCGATACAGGTAACCTACCGCGGGGGTATGAGTGTGTAAGCATTTATTTATTTATTTATACATATAAGTATGACTGTGTAGGTAATAGTGTCTCCACTCTCGGAACCACTTTAAAATATCTTAAAATTTATAAGATTCGCAATGGATTTTACAATAGATGTCGAGCAAACTTATCGTTGATCATATTTTATGCAGAAGCAAGGCAAGTCCCACGGACGGTAATATAAAATGATAAATGAATTATAAAGATAAAGTTTCTACGTGATAACGTTTAAAAATTTGTGAGTTCAAGCGTTTTAACAACGCTTTTTGTTGCAATATAAAAGTGGTAATAGAGAGTTGGTATTACTATGGGTGCTTCACTTTTTTTGTTGTTACGTCGTTCTTTTTTTTAGGTCCGTGCTATCAAGGTATTATTCTAATAATAAAAATTTCATGTCATGGTGTTTGTGGTCGCACTCCTCCGAAACGTCTCGACCGATTTTTATAATTGCTTTGTGTATATTTGGTAGATATGAGAATAGGGCGTGAAGTATAATATTTCATACCGCTAGGTGATCAGGGTGTCCCTATCCGGAAAAAATTTGGTAGCACAGCGTTTGCCGATTATAATTAATTATTTCTGAACTATTCTAGATTTTATAGAAAGGAAAATATTTCACATCGATAATAATATCGATTTTTTTACATTAAGTGTCATATGCTACGTACCTGATCGCCTGTTGAGGATTGGGCCACGGTAAGTATATTTATTGTTACCAATGTATCGATTTTTTTCTTTTGTCATACAATATACGACGTGGTTCAGTACTGTAACGGGACGAAACTAGACTTTCATCGCAGTTTTTATTATCCAATATCATGGTCAGAACTTGTTTTACATAAGTTACTTACATATTATGTTACATAAGTTGCCTATTTTTACTTATCTACTTACTACTATAATTTCCGTATCATTTGCTTTAAAATGATAGATCAATAGTTAGCTGTATATCCAGAAGTCAATTGAAATAAAGTCATCATGGAAGTGAAGGTTGAAGGTTGATTTATCGAAGTCACAGTTATTTGCCATTTGACGTCGTTTATTAAATTGAAGCAAACCCATGGGGTTTCACCAAGCATTAATCTGAACTTGGAATTTGCTGTGGCAGCGGAATTTGTGGTGCAAAGGCATTTTTACTTATATACCTGCTACAACTGAAGGTTACTATGGAAACCTTTCTCGTTTTTTATGTAATTCATACTTAGAGAGGTTTCTTCATATTTCTATATGTATGGTGGATGATCACTCGTGATCATTCAGATTTCAGAGAGTATTTCATTTCTGTAGATCCGTGTGGCGCAATGGTTACCACGCCGGTCACCGCCCCGTGCCAAGGGTCCTGAGTTCGATTCCTAGCGAGGCGGAAAGAATGATGAGTTTGAATTTCTGTTATCGGTCTGGGTTTGTGTTCTTGTGTTTGTGTGTTGTCCATGGCACCCACGACATAGGAAATCATAGTATTTGGCTATGTGTGTTTAGTGTTATTTATTTATATTTCTACATTTATTTTAGTTAAATGTGGTGCCTTTAACTGATCTCCACTTATCCTAAAGGTTGACTGTTACGAGTATATAATTATGTATCTACATGATGCTTATAGCGCCATACCAAGAATTTGAACTTTATATATACTGCAAGTTATAGATTACTGGAAGCCTAAATAATAATTTCACATGTGCTAAAACCAATACCCAAAGTGCCTATTTGCTGCTGTTATTAGTTTCTGGTCTCGATTAATCTTGCAAATTACATTTTAAATTAATGAGAATATCGATAAACTTTGATATATTATGACTCTAATCTGTAGTTAATTATACCATGCATGTAATATTTAAATTAATGTTTATTTTGACGAAAAAAAATCATCTAACTCGCCTACTTTACTTATAACCACATAATAAACTTTTGTGATTACAAATTTAATGAAGTGTAATGTAATAAATTTATATCGCGAAAATTAATACCCAAATAATGGTTTTGTATCTTCGAGGTACAAATATTGATATCTGTAAAACAACTGATAACGTTTGGATATGATTAGGTATTTACATGTACCTACGTATACACTTACCTTACCTAAAGTACAATATGTTGTATTATCATCTCTTAGGTGCCTTAAAACTCAATACAATATTATGTAGGTATCGGATAATCTTTGCGAAGATTAACTGCGTAAATCTCACTTAATCCGATCGTTATATGCAGATCTGCTCATATCTTTAGTACATTTCTCCCGAGATATTTAATGTCCGATAAAGTTCCGTTATTTATTAAAGAATACTAAAATAATAAATATATACATACATTGCAATGAGAGTGTGATTGCCTTTTTTAAATTTAATGCATACATTTGGTGTGTGTATTATATTATAGTTAAAATAAATTTAACCTTCCTCTAAATAAACTTTTACGATGCCAAATCTCACACGCCTTCGCGCATTCAATATGCTTAAAAGCGGTACAAGGTTTTCTCTTCAAGTAAATGTACTCATTCAATTCATATAGATTTACTTTACGACAGTTGATTCCTAAAAGATAGGGGTTTAGGAAACTGTATCTCGTTATTTGAAATACCCGTAATAACAAAAATTCTCAAAAAACAATTTCCTGTAATAATATGTTGGTTCCTGTGGTAATCTTTACCAAGATAAGACATGTTTAACTTATGAATTCATAATTATTACGAACTGGCACCCAAGTATTCGTCCACGGATATATTTCTTTTATACTCATAGAACCTTTTGCCCACTATTTCAGCCCCTTTAGTGCTCCTTTGTAAGTAGGTACTCGTCTACACTATTACAATTTGAACATGAGTAGTTCAAAGTTTCACGATTCTAGGTCCACTTGTGTAATTGCTGCTGTAGTTTTTAGATTATCGCACACAAAGAGACAGATATGAATTTTGTTTATCTATGAAGTGGTAAAATATTACAGCTATTTTCATAGCACGTGACTTCAATTATTATTCACGTGCTTTACCTCATACGGTGCAATTAATCATTCATTGTTCGACAGCGGCCGCATCCGATAGGCTGCTTGAAGGTTCATTAATAATTCATGGCGAAATCTGTTGGAATTTGAAAATTAGCACCGCTATTGTACCGGAGGTGTTTCTTATCAGGAAATTTTCTGAAAGGTATTTCGTTTGTTAAGCACGTCAAACGTGACAAGATTTTTTGTTTTCTGTAGATCAAACTTTTTATCATAACTCTATCAGTCTTTTTATCACACTTCATGTGGGTAAGTTCCATATTAAAGGGAAGACACGGCAAAAAACTCCTCAGCACGTCTAAGCAATGCTTCCTCTGATATCATCAAATACGTTTCATGCATAGGCTTATTCAGAAACGACACTTAAGTAAGGAAGCAATGCTATGCAAAGAATGCTATTTCTCAGTGCATTCGTTATGTTAAATCTTTCCATGAAGATAGCGATAGTGATATTTAATTTCGTTACTTATAATAATTCATCAGAATATACAAGGCTTAACCGGCAAAGAATTAGAATTAGAATTATTTACTAAACATAACAATATTAATGTATTATGTATTACTGAGCATTGGATACCATACTTACAAGGTCATGTTAGTTTGAATAATTATAGATTGTCAAGTGCGTTCTTTAGAAGGACTGCTATTCACGGGGGATCTCTAATCTTAGTGCAGGATAATATTTCTTTTAAAGACCGAAAAGACATTGTTAGTTTATCTATTGAACGCACTATAGAACTGGCCTGTGTGGAACTGGAGCGGTTTATTATAGTCTGTGTATATAGGCCCCCCTCTGGGGACTTTAGTATTTTCGAAGATACACTGGAGGATGTACTTAAACGGTTAGTCTCTAAAAAAGAAGTAGTGATATGTGGTGACTTCAACGTAGACATTTTATTAGATAGTACTATAGCTACTAGGTTACTAAGTTTGTTTAAATGCTTTAATTTAAATCCAGTATTCAATGAGCCAACCAGAATAACTGAAACTACAGCTACATGCTTAGATAATATCTTTTGCAATTGTGAGACTTTAAACAAAGAGATATTCAGTAAGTTGAGGTCAGACCACTGCGGACAAAAAATTTCACTGTATAATTCTGTCAATAAGAAAACACAATTAATAAAATGTAGACCATTAATTAAAAAAAAGATTTCAACTTTTAAAGAGAAAATTCAATCAAAACTACAAACGGCCTTAACGTTACAACAAAGAGATCCAATTAAACTGTACAACACATTGTCAAATAACATAAATAATGAATTTAATCAAATTTTCAAGTTTAGGTACATAGATATAGCTAAAAATAGTAAATTTAGTGATTGGGCTACTGTAGGTATTTATAAAAGCAGGAACAAGATGTACGACCTCTATGCCGAGAAACAATACAATTTTTCTCCAACTTTCCAGGACCATGTAAGAAATTATTCTAAAATCTTTAAAATCGTTTGCATTCAGGCGAAATCAATGTACATAAAGGACAAAATTATTAACTCGGATAACAAAATAAAAACGGTTTGGAATATAATTAGTAGTGAGAACGGTAACGCAAAGTCCTGTGATTTCAATTACGAATTGTTGATTAATAAAAATATAATCACTGATGATAAAGACGTGGCAAGCGAGTTTGAAAATCACTTCCGTAATATTCCTATAACGTTAACCAGTTCATTAGCTTCTTCACCGACGGAAGCACTTTCTATATTAAAAAATCATGTCAATGAATGTAATATTTTATTTGAATTTAAACATATAACCACTAGAGACTTAATCAAAGCATTTCAGTCCCTGAAGGTAAAGAACACGGGTGACTTGTGGGGCATTTCGGTAAAAATAATACAGCATATTATAGATATTATAGCTCCATACTTGGTCATAGTTTTTAATAAATGTATAGATCTAGGTATCTTTTCAGATCTTATGAAATACAGCAAAATTATACCACTTTTTAAAACGGGTGAGAAAACCGATCTTAATAACTATAGACCCGTTTTTTACCAACTCTTAGTAAGATTTTTGAAAAGATAATATTGAATCAAATGCTAACCCACTTCAACAATAATAATTTATTACATTCTGAGCAATACGGTTTCACTAAAGGCCGTAGTACAACCGATGCAGGGGCTAGGCTTTTAAAGCATATATTTGAAGCATGGGAGTCATCACAAAATGCCATAGGTGTATTTTGTGACTTATCAAAGGCATTTGATTGTGTTGAGCACGAAACATTGCTGTTTAAACTTGGCCACTATGGTATAAAAAACAAGGCCCTTAGCTTGATCGCGTCTTATTTGAGTGATAGGATACAAAAAGTTAGCATAAATGATATTAAGTCATCGGGGTCACCGGCTGTGTTGGGTGTACCGCAGGGCTCGATCTTGGGTCCGTTTCTTTTTCTGATATACATTAACGATTTACCACATTATGTAAAGAACCAAGCGGATATTGTACTATTTGCTGATGATACATCATTAATATTTAAGTGTGACAGGAATAAAGTAAATTTCGACGACGTAAATAGTGCTCTTTCGCATGTGTCGCGTTGGTTCACTATCAATAATTTACTTCTAAATGCAAAAAAAACGAAATGTATAGAGTTTGTACTACCTAATGTTAAAAAAGTCAACAAAACTCTCAAACTGAATAATGAAACATTGCATATGGAGGAATCCACGGTCTTTTTAGGGGTGACCTTAGATAGTAAACTTCAATGGGGCCCACATATAGCAAATCTCGCGAATAAACTCGGTAGGGCTGCTTATGCTGTTAGGAAAATAAGGCAGTATACTGACGTCGAAACTGCTAGGATAGTTTATTTTGCTTATTTCCACAGTGTTATGTCCTATGCCATATTGCTGTGGGGCAAAGCAGCCAGTATAGAACAAATTTTCATACTCCAAAAGAGGGCTATTAGGGCTATTTATAAACTTAAGTCTCGGGAATCTTTGCGTGAAAAGTTCAAGGAAATAGGTATACTTACAGTAGCTTCCCAGTATATCTTTAGCAATGTAGTTTTTATACGGAAGAATATAAGCGCGTATAAACAAAATTATGATATTCATAATCGCCAAACAAGAAGAATGCATCAATTAGTTACGCCTTCGTTCCGCCTAAGTAAAGTGCAGCGATCTTTCATGGGGCTTGGTGTACATTTCTATAATAAAATTCCAAAATCAATACGTGACTTGCCAATAGAATCTTTCAAAAAACGTGTAAAAACACAATTGTTAGGCAAGGGATATTATAGAATAGACGAGTATTTAAATGACAAAGATGCATGGAAATGACCAGTTCTGCAACCAGTTCCGCTCAGATTAGTAAATATTTTTGTAATATTTTCTTTTTTTGTAATATTTTTTTTAAAAGATGTGCGAGGAGTTTCTTTCGGCTTTTCTTCTCCTCCATGACAAAGCACCCTTCCGAAAAGCTGGTAGATAAAAAATAATGACGTGCATAAGTGTATCAGTGATACCTATATGAATAAAATATTTTGACTTTGACTTTGACTTTGACTTTGAATTTATTGTAATCGCTTTGTAAATCCGCATTTAGAATCACTTTATGAAGTGGTATAAATAATAATCAAAATGCATTCGAAAAAAGATGCTTTTATCGTTAACTAGCTGTTACCCGCAGCTTCGCATGCGGAAATTATGCTTAACATATTTGTACCCCTTGCAGAAGAAAATTTAAAAACAGGTTAATTTATATTGAAGTACTAATATTTAGGAATTTATATACGGAAACCTACGATACAATCACAAATCATTCCTCCGGGAACGGATTATGAAAAATAAACAACATTGACATTAATTAGTTTTTCTTTTTCAGGAAAAATTTTGAAAAACTCGAAAACATCGAGAACTTTTGTACAATGTATCTGTTATTTGTTTTCCTTTTAATTTTTATGTGTACATAAACAATAAATAAATAAATAAATAAATAAATAAATAAACATGTATTCCATGAATTTAATGAGGAACGTTTGTTGCTAATTTAAAGCAAATCATTGATATTTTTAAAATATTCCATATTTTGTTTCCTTCATCTTGTTTCCGGGGAAAACTATAAATTTTATCGGGACAAAAAGTTTTTAAAAACGTGATCCAATGTATAAGGAACAACTTAACTAATTTCCGTCGAAATCAGTTCAAGGGTTTTCATGTGATGCCCGGACAGACAAACAGATAGACAGACAGACAATAATTTTAAAAACAAATTTTTTGAGTGCCCCTAACCGAAATTTTGAACAAAATATTTAATATTTAATGTACAGAAAAACTGGCTCTTGAGTTTTATTAAAAAAAATCAAAAAGGTTCCGTTATTTCCATCCATCCAGGAGTTACATATCTTGTCTCCAAGTAACACCACCAGATCCTAAATGGATCAATGATGAACTGGTTTTACGATGTCAACATGAACAGTATAAATATCTTTCCATCCGGACACTTACACTCACTCTCCCGCTCCCATTCCCTATCCCACTTAAACCCCCTCCCTCCCTCCCTCTCACACACTCTCTCTCTCTCCTTCTCTGTTTCCTTATCTCTCTCTCTCTCTCTCCTTCACTTTCTCTCTCCTTCTCTCTTTCCCGCTCTCTGTCCCTCTCCCGCTTCCTGTCCCTCACCCTCTCCCTCTCGCTCCCAGTTCCTCTCTCGCACTCGGTCCCTCTCCCGCTTTCTGTCCCGCTCCCTCTCCCTCTCCCGCTTCCTGCCCCTGTACCTCTCTCTCCCTCTCTCGCTCTCGGGCCCTCTCCCGCTTCCTGTCCCTCCCTCTCCCTCTCACGCACCCTGTCCCTCTTCCTCTATAAAATACAGTCAATGACTTCCAACCCTTATTTTTGGGTGATGAATTTGAACAAAACTATGATACAGTTATTTTTTGTTTCTTGTACTATAAGCTTAAATACAAATTATCACCCTTCTTACTTCAAAACTGACGAAGTTGCCATACTACCTAATTGCACAACCTTATTCAACCTTTTAGGGGTTGATTTTCCAAAAAAACACATAACCTTTAAAGGGCATCGAACCTAATTGGCACACCTACAAGTCCGCCATTTTGAAAAAACCTCGATTCGGCGGCCAATGATGAAACATGTGTCAATCGATAGACTAAATGATTATTATCAAAAAGTATTTAGTGATGAAATGTCGTAAGTGATATACTTTCTGAGATAAGTGAGTTCAAAACTGTAGAAAAATAAAGCAAAAAACTTCGTTTCGGCGGACATTGATAAATCATATGTCATTCGATAGTCTAAATAATTACGATTAAAAGGTATTCAGTGATGAAATGTTGTAAGTGATATAATTTCTGAGATAAGTGAGTTCAAAACTGTAGAAATATAAAGCAAAAAAACTTCGTTACGGCGGACATTGATGAAACATATGTCAATCGATAGGCTAAATGATTACGATTAAAAAGTATTCAGTGATGAAATGTTGTAAGTGATATACTTCCTGAGATATTTGAGTTCAAAACAGTACAAAAATAATGCATTAAAAATTATCATTTACTTATTTTGAATTTATTGGGTCAATAATGAAAAATAAGTATATCATGTCATATGTGTATGTGCTGCATAGGTACTTGATTTATTAATAACGGGTAGATTTGAATTAAAAAAAAGCAAAGCAAAAGCAAACTACTAGGTTGTTTTATAAATAATTTATTTGCCACCAGCGGCTACAGCTTTCGCAATTACTCTAAACCAAAAGTTAAAATTCACTATTGGCTTAGTTTTCTATATCATGTCTGACAATCACTGAATCTAAAAATTCCGCTGGTGATAAAGGCAATGTTTCCTGATGTCAAGCCCATGCCAAGAACCATATAACACCCATAATATGGGAACAACATGACAAGGTTCTTTTTCCCACTATGCATGAGCAGTCCCATCCCGCGATTTTATCTCTACCCTTAAATTGTTTGTTTGACGAATTTGTTTAATTTTTATAATACATAACGTTACTGAGGTAAGGAAAAAAGTGACCGGTACACTTCAATTGCTGTATCGCCATAAAAACTTAACCATAAATACGCCATAAACACTCTGGTCATCCCTCACCTTGATTATGCTGATGTGTGTTGTACAGATTTGTCAGAGGAACTTCTGAATAAATTGGAGCGCCTTCTTAATAACTGTATTAGATATATCTTCAGCTTACGTAAGTATGACCACATTTCCCAGTTCCATTCCTAACTTAAATGGCTATCCATTTGATACAGGCGAAACTTCAGAATTCTCTCAACATTTTATGCCATTTTGAATAATGTGTCTTCTCCTGTTTATTTAAAGGAAACCTATAGCACTGCTTATTTCGGGAATTCCTTCACAATCCAGTTCATACTGTTCTGGAACTCCTTGCTTGTAGACATCAAAAAATCATAGACTACCAAAAGCTCCTTCAAGAAGTCCGGCAGCACTACCTGAAGCAATTAGAATGTTGTCGCCCGTGGTCTTCACCCAGATGTTATATATGTATTTATAAATATTTATTTACTTAATATATAAGATGTTTATATGTAAATCTGAATAAAATTGTATTTATTTAATTTTGTTTATGTATATTGTGATTTTATATGTATATAGTAATTATTCTAAATATTCATAATATTTCTTATCTGGCATAACACTCATACAGTTATAGATACACTAGAAATAAAAAGATAATTAATTACAAATGTTTTATTTTTGTACGGTTTTGAACTTAAATATCCCAGAAACCATATCACTTACGACATTTTATCACTGAATACTTTTTGATCGTAATCACTAGACTATCGACTGACACATGTTTTATCAATATCGGCCGAAACGATGTTTTTTGCTTTATTTTCCTACGGTTTTGAACTCAAATATCTCAGAAAGTATACCACTTACGACATTTCATCACTGAATACTTTATGATCACAATCATTTAGTCTATCGATTGACACATGTTTCATCACTGGCCGCCAAATCGAGGTTTTTTCAAAATGGCGGACTTGTAGGTATGCCAGGCTCCATACAAAAATGTTGGAAGCCCTTTTGTTTCTAATCTTGAACTAATATATAAATTTTCACGCTTTTAACTTCAAAAATGACGAAATTGCGTATTAAAGTCCATCTAAGAAATTAACTCTTTAAGGGATGATTTTCCAAAAAAATGTGTTGAAGTTAACTTTTGTTTATTACTATAAACATACATAAAAATTTCCTATTTATAACTCTAAAACTGACAAAGCTGATTTATATGTAAAAGACTTCCAACCCCTATTTTTAGGGGATGAATTTCGAGAAAACAGTGATACATTTATTTTTTGTGTCCAACTATAAACTTATATACTTACAAATTTTCACCCTTCTTACTTTAAAACTGACGAAGTTGCCATACTACTTGCACAACCTTATTCAACCCTTTAGGGGTTGATTTTCCAAAAAAAACATAACCCTTAAATTTTGTTTCTAATTTTGAACTAATATATAAATTTTCATGTTTTTAACTTCAAAAATGACGAAGTTGCGTACTAAGTTAAATTGAAGAAATTAACTCTTTAAGGGATGATTTTCCAAAAAAATGTGTTGAAGTTAACTTTTGTTAATTACTATAAACACACATAAAAAAATTCATAGTTGTAACTCTAAAACTGACGAAGCTGATTTATATGTAAAAGACTTCCAACCCCTATTTTTAGGGGATGAATTTCGAGAAAACAGTGATACAGTTATTTTTTGTGTCTAACTATAAGCTTATATATAAATTTTCACCCTTCTAACTTCAAAATTGACGAAGTTCCCATACAAACTTGAACAAACTTATTCGATCCTTTAGGGGTTGATTTTCCAAAAAAACACATAACCCTTAAATTTTGTTTCTAATTTTGAACTAATATATAAATTTTCATGTTTTTAACTACAAAAATGACAAAGTTGCGTACTAAGTTAAATTGAAGAAATTAACCCTTTAAGGGATGATTTTCCAAAAAAATGTGTTAAAGTTAACTTTTGTTTATTACTATAAACTAACATAAAAAATTTCATATTTATAACTCTAAAACTGACGAAGTTGGTTTGTATGAAAGTGCCTTCTAACCCTTATTTGTACCCCTTAGGGGATGAATTTCCAAAAATCCGTTCTTAGTGGACGTCTCCTTAGCAGGAACTATCTACCTACCAAATTTCATCTTAATCGGTTCGGCAGTTTCTGAGATTTTTTGTTTAATCAGCGGTGTGTCGCTTTTCAATTTTATATATTCGTTAATATAAAGTCTTTTTAATTTTGTAACAAGGGCGCGCCTTTATCAAGCGTTAGTTGTAAAGCTTTCATATAGGCAATTTGGGTATCGACATCAGTTAGTAAACATGGCGTCATTTTTGCGGGTAATTAAGGTTCACTCAACCGTAGCTAATTGAAAAAATAGAAGCCAATGTCACTGGTAGATAAGTGCAGCCTTAAGTGTATGAGTGAATGAGATCATTAGTCAGTATAAATAAAACTATCAGTCAATGGAATCTTTCGAGTGGATTTTATTTTTCCATTATTTTTACAATTTTACTATTAGTGGTATCAAACCTATGGGAGGCTTATGGTCTCAATCGTTTTTTGTTCAAAAGCTGACGTGACCGCGGTGATCTATGTGTGCTAAAAAAATGTCGAGGTTTTTAAATTTATAACTTTATAGTTAATGTCTTTATGAGTGGGTCATGGTAGCCAAAATACATCAAGTCCTAGTGTGGGCTATGGCTTATCCCCCGAAAAACTACCCGGCAAACAAATGAACCGATTTTGATGTAGTTTTTTCTGTTTCAAAGGTGAATTAATCGAGAGTGTCCTTACCTATGTTTAGTATAAATATAGTTTAAAAATTTAATCCCCATATGATTTTCAAACATTTATTTAACAAACAGTTTATTTATATCAATACGTACTTATAGTCGTAGTTAGATCGTAAAGTCAATTTTATGAAACGGTTGAATCGCATAATATGAATTGGTCAATGACGTCATACTTCAAGACTATATTGTATATAAACTTGATCAGATCATAAAGATAGTTTCATATTCGTAGCCAGACATGCTTTAAGCAATTTATAGGACATTATGTCTGACATCTTAAGAACACTTTGTGCTTTGAGAAACGATCTAAATGTTCACATATTTTATTTACGAGTATTTATTTAGAAATTATCAACGCATTGCTTTTGAAATCTCATCAATATAATACAATAAAATTGAAAAAACACCGACAGTTTAAGAACTAAGAACCATCTCGATTACATCAGCTTTCATAAAATAAAACCGCATCATAATCGATCATTCGTTTAGTAGCTACAATGCCACAGACAGGCACACAGACATACAAATACGTCAAATTTATAACATGCCTCTTTTTGCTTCAGGGAATATAAGAGTTAAAACCAACTTATGAACAGGAAACTGGCATACAAGGATTCTATAGAAAAAAAAAGAAAAACAACTTAACTTTTCACCTGTAACCCAGTTATTGGTGATCCTGTTTACCGAGGGATCCCACGTTCGTTTCTTGTCGAAGGTCGGGTTTTGGGGTATTTTTAATGTCTTATTTGTGTGTGTCTATACAAGCAGCGACACAGTCAATTGATCTCGGAGGTTTGAGTGTGTGACCAATGACCATACAATTATAGAAAAAATGTTTCAATGCAATTTTATGAGTGAATGTTTCCCCCAGCTCTGCATTTTATCTTTACATGACCTTTTAATTAAATTATTGAATTTTACCTGCGCGTCAACCCCAGGGAGGGTGATTGGTATGTTATACATACTTGATATTTATGTCAGTATAATATCTATGTGTTCATTCTTTATTGTTTTTCTTGTTCCAGGTCCCACATATTATCTTATATTATATGGTAACTGCCGCCAGGCATACGGAATACTGAGAGTAACTATCGACGTATTGCCTGTCGACAGATAACTGACGGGTAAACGATGAATCGGTTAAATAACTGGTTAAAACCATTTCAGTGTTAGTTTTAGATAAATAGCTATAACCTTCAAACAAGAGCGACTGTTAGTCATAACCTTGCTTAGTACAGCAGCAGAGTTCAAGAGCAGGGAAGGTAGACTTGAACTCAACATTTGGATGAAGCACCTACAATAATTTCCCTTAGATAACACCATGAATCCATAATATTAAGTTTTTTTTATGGAAATAGCCGGCAAACGAGCTGACAATCCACCTGATGTTAAGTGGCTATCGTCGCCCATGAACATCAACAACACCAAAGGCATCACTGATACGTTGCCGGCCAAGAAAGAGAGAAGAAAAAGAAAAAGAAAGAAAGAGCTGGCTCTCAAGCCCCCAGCCGGAACACGACGAGTCGTTTGGCTGCTTACTCATGCTCAAGGGTGGTAGCTATCCAGGCGAACCCCATAGAGAATTAATAATAATAGTAATAATGGTATTAATTAACAATTAAAATCAATATTACCAATATAATCCCTCCGAGGGTCCTACCACCAGCGGGGAAATATTTCTACGTTGCAGCAGTTAATAACGTCTAAGATACATTTTAGAAGGTGAAATTCATAATTTTTAATCCTTTATCTCAGATACTTTTGCATTAAAAACAGGTAATTTTGTATTTTATACCGATATTTTGCGAGACAGCATTGCCATAAGTACGATCTATTTAATTCGATGGCAATATCGGTAATAGTTAAGGAGTCTGTCGACTATAGCATACCATAGCATGCTCATGATGCTAGTAATAAAATATTCTTTACATTGAAAATAATGACACTATTCCCACTAGATCGTTCCGTCTTCGTTTCGTCATCGCATCGCCAAACGCCGATGCGTTTCATTTACGTAGCTCCTGAAGCTACTTTATTTACTACAAAATGTATAGCGTATCGTGTTGCTTCCGTGCATGATACGTTCATAGCACAGACATGGTATGATATGTTTTACTATAATACGAGTACTCACGATATTTATTTTGTATTCCGCTATTTTAAATTAGCGCAAACATGGAATCCAGTGGTTAGTCTACATATGTAAATCCCAAAATGTCACCTGTCATCCTGTCAAAAGTTTCTACGCGCCACCGCAGTTCATCCGTGACGACGATCCATGAAACTGGGTAGAAATATCGGAATACAAAATAAATATTGTGAGTACTCGTATTACCTATAGTAAAATGTGTTCAGTCTACGATGAGTCAAGTTTAAAATCTTGTATGGTATGATATGGTGTAGTTAAAATAAGGGTAACATTATAGACATGAATGATATTAATAGAGTATGTCAGTTATAGTAATCAGCGCTAAGGAGACCGTCAACTGCTCCAGCAACATAATGTTTTACTAATTGGTGTTACGAATTAAATTACGGCAATTATCATCGAGAGAATCATCATTTATGCGGGTTTAACAAAGCGTGGTGTCACGGGAGCGCCCTTTGTCTCCTTTCGATTATGTTGACAAAGCTTTGTTGTTTGAAACTCCAATTAAATAGTTCATCAGATAAAATTCGTTGAAATTAATAAGAAAGACAAATCTAATTGATGAAGCAACTTGGTTCTTGGTCAAACGATCAAAAGCGTATGTTTTATTTCTTTTATTATTATTGTCGCAAGTGAAGTTTGATTAAGTTTCTTAACTTTTTCTAGTTTTTTTTCCTACAACTTTAACTACAGGAAATCGTAAACGAAAAATAGGAAACAGATTATGTATTGATTATGACTTCAACTAACATATTGTATCCCATATCGATATAGATTGCTTTTCATGAGCTGTCAGTTGCACCAAACACAGATTTAGGGCGGAGTTAAGCGTTTATCATAAATCTGAACCAGTATTAGCCAATATGGAATACGGTTACAGGTCACAGTTACAGGTCAGGTTACAGTCATATTAAGTAATATTAATCTATACTCAATATTATATAGAGGAGTTTTGATTTTTTTTTGTTTGTAATGAAAAATCTCAAAAATTACATTGAAGTATAATGTCATAGAACAGAGATCTCGAACAAAATGTGTGTCCCGCCGGGAGAATCTATTTTCAAAATTGAGCCCCCGTTCTCCTTTTAAAATCGAACGAATCCATTGAAAATTGAAGCCGATCGGCGCCAATTCATTGGGACGTACATTGTGTTCGCGGTGTCGGTTCTATATGCTAGTAATAATAGTTCAATGAAAAACTACAATTCTTTCACGAATAGAGGGCTCTATTGTTTCTGAGTAAAATGGGCTGTATTTACTCTCCTAACTTATTACTAACTCTTGCCTTGGCGGTAGTTTACATCAAACACCAAAGGCGAGGGATTATTGTGGTCAAATTATACCTATTTATTTTTTTGCAAGTTTATTCAAAATAATTTATTAGAATCAAACTAAATAAATAGGCCTATTGCCTGTTATCGTATTAAAAATGTAAATGACAAATGCGCTTTTTTAAAGAAGAGTAGTACCTAACTACTATAAAAACGACATTTCATTGTTATCTATCATTATAGACTCCACAATAATCCATCAGAATTGTATGTTATGACATCACATGCTTACTGGATCAATAGAACGACTCGTCTACTAATAGATATATCGAAACCCACACTGTGCCTGCCCTATTGACATAATTACGTTATCTGTAACCAGACTGAATTGCATCTTAGCTTATCACGTGACGTCTGCAAGTGACGTCATCTCTCTGCAAACAATTTATAATGACAAACTGCCTACGGCGTTACAGTTTCCGTAAATTTACCTATAGAAAATATGTAGAAATAGGTCTTCTTTCATACAATTATTTATTTTATAATAATGCATAAAATTGAAGCTTTTTACCCGACTGCCATGAAGGGTTATGTTTCGCGCGTATCTTGTATGTATGTGTGTATGTATGTATGTATGTATGTATGTATGTAATATTATTTATTACCTCATATCTTCCAAACTGCTGAACGGATTTATATAATTAAGATATCGTTAGATTCGTCTTGATAACTCAAGTGTTCTTAGATAAGTGAAATTAAGAAAAACAAATATAGTGGGTGTGATATGCCATTGTTTGAAGTATCATGTACTATTATGTCTTTTGTGGAAGTATCAAAAAATAAAAGTAAATCGAATAATGCAATGTGGGTATCAAATTAAAGAGCTCACCATAAGAATTTCATAAAGGTATATCATGGTAATATTGAGTAGGTATAAACAATGTTCCGGGTTAAATACCGAGAATCATGTTTCCCGAGCGACAACGAAGTTCAATGAACTTATGTACATATATTTTATTTATAGGTAAGCCTTACGCATGCAACATATTATGATTATTTCCCTCTCAGTTCATTTTTCTGTTATGCAAAAGTTAGATGATACTTCCAACACGCTGGACCTGTGTGGATCAATCTAGGGCAATATCATTGATTTCCCGTGGGGCGAAGCTCGTCGGATTTAACGAGTGTTTTTATTATAAACAGAGTTTTAAACATGTATTAACTATTCAGTTACATTACATTTAAAGGGATTCCACTTGAAAAGGTGAGTTGACGGTATTTGCATAAAATAGGAAAAAAAATCATAGGGGAGCAATATTGGTCTCGCCCCCACTCATGTTACATAATAATATGGAAGGTTATTCCAGTTCCTATCTATTTTTATTGATTGACTAGAAACATTCTACAGCTGTTTGGTATTAAGTAATTTTTCGTTTCTGTACTAACCAACTTGATGTCAGTTCAGTATTATGTGACCTACATCTAATAAAATCTTAGCTCAGTCGCGTCTTGACTAGACTACATAGTTAACTCCATACTACGTAATAACAAGAGTACAATATTGACAGCACAAGTCTTCTGATAACTTTCTTATCACAATAACTTATTAAAATTTGTTTTATTCTGTATGAAAGTTTGAAATTTGCCTTTGGTGTTGCTGATGTTCATGGACGACGATAGCCACTTACCATCAGGTGGATCGTCAGCTCGTTTGCCGTTTATTTGCATAAAAAAAGCACGAAATCATTACGCGCAGCTGTTCGATGGTCAGAGGTTTAAATTGTTATTCAAATAAGTAGAACACAATAACATAAATAACATTCGTTTTAGAGATGTTTGCACCGCTTATAAGTATTTTACTACTATCAAAATATCATGAACAATATAATAATAACAATACGATTTCTATGACACAGATATTAGTTTGACCGCGATACAGTGTAACGAACGTCATAGGGTCGTGGAAATAAGATTTTTCTGAAATATGTGTTTTGGTTGATTGTGTTAAATTTTCCGTAATTAATAATAAGTATCCTATATCTTATTCTAGATCATTATTTACCTGTGTGCAAAATTTCATGAATCCATTCAGTAGTTTGTGCGTGAAAGAGGAACAAACAATGATAATAATTATTATACATTCAAACTTTCACATGTATAATATTAATAGGAAGGTGAAAACAGGATTACTAAAAAGAAGCAGAAAATACAGTATATTGAGAAAATAACATAATCATTCAATGTTCTTAAATTTTTCGTTTTTATGATCTCCTGATTGGTTGATGACGCCGAACACTTGCTAGGTTATTCATCACCTCGTCTTGTTCAAGTGAAAACTTCTTTATGCGCATTGGGCACTTTTGAGATGGGATAAAACCAATCAGCTCGCGACACCGTAGTCATTTTAATTGACACCTACCTGTAGCGCCATCTCTGAGAGAAGTACAGAACTTAGTTACTTAATTTACAGCTTGTATTAATATCAAGATTGCAGTTTACGTATACTTTACGCGGCGTTGGCAGCCATTCACTAAAATTTAAGTAATAAAAAACACTTCATTTAAAAGTATTTTCTGCACAATCTGGGGGCACGGCACACATATATACATAACATAAATAATGGTAATAATAACACTAATAGAAATATCACTTAGACCAACATAAAACGCAGACGTCAGTAGGTAATTGGTGATGAAGATATTGTGGGAGATGATGACCTATAAATCGGATTTATGGTAATGTCCGTGAAGCCTTTTCTTGAACGTTAGTTCCCTGTGTTGTGGGTGCCATGAACAACACACAAAGACAAGAAAACACACACCCAGACCGGGTCTGGCCTAACAGGTAACAATTTTATTACGCCACACAGGTCAACCCTATGAAAGTACAACTGATCCCAGTTTCTATCACTGTGTAATGTGTCCCAAGGCTAGCCACGTGTCTCCGGATAGTTTCCTCTGAACTAGCTATTCATCGCAATGACGGTAATTTCCCAGGGGTACTGCGTCACCCAATTTAAAAGGTAATGGTGTTCCCATTTATACGGTATTAGGTAACACTGGCTTGGATATTGATAATTTTTTTTAATTAAATCGTTTAGGTAAAACTTTTGGACCCATTTTTAGGAATCATGCACGTTCGTAAGAGTCTGATATTGGGTATATTTAACGTTTACTTGGAGAACAAGTATAGAAAGCTTTTTATAAGTAACTAGCTGCCCGGACAGAGTTCGTTCTGTCAAAAGTTTAAAAAAATAAAAGAAATAAAAAATTAGGGGTGGACCCACCCTTAACATTTAGGGGGATGAAAAATAGATGTTGTCCGATTCTCCACCCTAGCCGATATGCACGTTAAGATTCACGAAAATCGGTCTAGCCGTTTCGGAGGAGTTTAACTTCTAACACCGTGACACGAAAATTTTATATATTAGATATTGTATTTATTACAAATACATTTATTTATAAATATAAATTGTGTCAATTTGATGTAACCCTTTAACAAATTGTAATACAATCTAATTTTGATTGCTGAACAGGTCTATTGTAATTAGTAAGTTTTTAATAGACTCTAAATCCAGGATAATACAAAGATTTTTGGAAACAATAAAGCTTGATGAAATGTTTCGAACGGTAAATAAGATTCTAATTTCACAAAGGAAATCGTAAACAGTTTAAGGCCGATATTTATTGAACGGTTAAATATTCTTTAACAATATAACTTTGTTGACGGTGAGCTTGAGACGAGAATTATTATGAGTCGGGAAATTCGAAATTTATAGGTAAATGAAGTTTCCGGCGTCAGAATAATTAGGAAGCAGGTATTGTTGGAGTATAAGATTATTTAATGTATTCTTGTTATTAAAACACTTGTATAATTGATAATTTCATTGAAATTGTGATGGATTATTATTATTATTTGAAGTTTCGGGCCTGGGACAGTTGTCCCAGGGGCCACTGCGACCAGATTTGATCTATTGTAGCCGTACCCGTCTCTGAGTTAGATCTGGTCCTCAAGTCCTACCGCTCGGATGAACAGTAGGATGTTCCTGGGTTCCAGATCTCTTACTCGGCTGGGTGGGATTAAGTGGCCTCCTAAGATTCGGCTTCTGCAGTGATTTATGGCAGGGCAGTCACAGAGTATGTGGATGGATGTTTCTTCTGCCTCACTGCAGAATCTGCACGCTGCAGTGTTGCTCAGACCTATTGTCATAAGGTGTTTATTGAGCCTGCAGTGGCCGGTGAGCAATCTTATAAGTACCCGTAAGTCAGGGCGGTTTAGGTTGAGCACTTTTTTTGAGTATTGTTACGAGTAGCCGGTCATTAGGGTTTTGGCTTGTCTTGCCCCAGGTTCTCTTCGCCATGTCTCAGCTCCCCTCTTCAGGGCTATGGCTTTTAAGATGGTTCGAGAAACCGCTTTCGAGATGCCCACCATGGGCTCGGGGCCTATGGTGGGCGCCTCGGCCCCCCTCCTTGCCAGTTCATCGGCCCTCTCATTCCCGCGTATACCTTTATGCCCAGGTACCCATCCTAGGGTAACCTTGTTGTTTGATCCTAGTTGGTTAATGGCTTGTATTCCTTCCAGAACAAGCTTTGAGTTGACTTGCTCAGACTGTAGCGCCAATAAGGCTGCCTGGCTGTCCGAGAGTATCGTGATACGTTTGTTGACATATTTCTTTTCTAAGTTTTCTTGTGCGCACCTTATTATGGCGTATACTTCTGCTTGGAACACGGTTGCATATGTGCCTAAGTTTTGGTGTATTGAAACTTTAGGTTTGTCTCCATAGGCTCCCGCTCCTGCTTTTCCTCCTTTGCGAGAGCCGTCTGTGTACCAGGATTGTGATGGATGGATGATTGTGTGGGATAGGTGTCGTAAGAGGCGACTAAATCCGGCACGCTGGTGGTAGGGCCCCTCGAGAGATTATTATTGTTAATATTGATTTTAACTACTAATTAATACTTTTATTACTATTATTATTTCTCGATGGGGTTCGCCTGGATGGCTACCACCCTTGAGCATTAGTCAGCCGCCAATCGACTGGTCGTGTTCCGGCTAGGGGCCTGAGAGCCAGTTCTTTCTTTTTTTTTCTTCTCTCTTTCATGACCGGCAACGCATCAATGATGCCTTTGGTGTTGCTGATGTCCATGGGCGACGATAGCACTTACCATCAGGTGGATCGTCAGCTCGTTTGCCGGCTATTTCAATAAAAAAAATTGTGCAACTTACCAAACTTTTTAACTTAGAAGTTTGTAGCAAATGTGATTGATAGCTTTATTTCAGTAAAAATATTAAAGTGAATTAGTTTACAGTTGGAGGTACGCCGGTGAAAAGGTTCTTCAAAAATATTATGGGTCTTCAAAGACCACACTTAAGTAGTTAATGAGTAATACTTGATAGTTAAATAATCGATTTGTTTGCATAAAATAATATAAATGTTCTGTTTTGTCGACTGTTATATGCATTGATTGAGTGATTAGCCCAACACTTCAATAACTATAATCTTACAAACATTTCCTATACTTTGAAAGCATTCCAAGTTTTTGTTAATCGTAAAGTAGCGTAGGTGGTCTAATATGCTCCAACTAAGTTCATTGTAAACCGAAAATGTAGCCAAAAAAAATTCTGTTGGCGTGAATGTGTTTACGTTTTCCTATTAAGTATTAAATTCCTCACAACATTTGTAGCCTATTTCAATCACGTTTCAAGAAACATTATGAAGAAATATTGTACGATGTGAGGTAGGCGGTTGGAGGTAATAACGGAAAATTGTGCGATTCAAAATAGACGCCATGTGAAATATTTGATTGTGCTAGTTTCGCGTGACATTCAATCAGCGAAGCGTATATTTTACGACGCGCTGTATTTGTATATTTTGTTATGAAACGTTAAGTTATTAAGGCACGGTTGAAAAGTTTAAAATAAAATAAAATATTCTAATCATAAGTTTGTAATTAAATGAGTAATATTTTGAGTAAGGTAAAATTATTTTTGTATGACTTCTATGCTCCTACACAATTTACTTTTTAAGTTTTCTATGGTATGAAAATGTAACATTTCACAAAAAAGCCGGTATTACTCTTCTGGTGTTGCTGATTAACCAAAAAATATCAACAAAGGAATCTCGAACATTTCCTGACAGTGAGAAATGCGATTTATGAGTAAATTTGATTGAAAGTTATATTATTGCTAAAAGCTGATAGTTATATTATTGAGTAGTTAAGAAGTTTCAAGTAGTATTTAATGATAGTTAAAAGTTTGCTTATTCCAACGAGACGTAAATTAAAATAACATAAATAAAACATTAAAGTCGAGTTACTCGCTTCACTTAACTTCACGCTCGCTTCGAGTCGACGTTTATTTAGAATTCATGCAACTCAATCCCCGAAGTTTTTAACAGCAAAACTACGTCTTGGAGTATACGTTAGAAATTACTCTCAAACCAACAGTTTGTTATATATGCAAACTGTATCGGGAATCTGAAATTCAATACCAAAGTTTTGCTTGAGAAACTCTTGGAGAGCAGTCAGTCAGTAATGTATAGTTATTCCGAAGACGTTTGCTTTCGGTTTGCCGCTGCAGTAGCGTGTAGAATGTTTGAAAATTTGTGAAAATTCGAGGTTATAAATCATTTATTCATGTAGGTATCACTGGTATTCGTATCCAGTTTTTTGCTTCATTTACCTTGACCTACAAGAAGAACTTACTTTGTCCTCTATTTCAAACACACGTAACACTTACCTAAAGTTTGTTTGGCGAGAACTGATAAGCTTATGAAAAGTCTCGTAATAGAAACTGTCGCTTATGTATCACGAACGGGCGTTTAACACACACAGTTTCGTGGTATCAGCACACGTATGAGGCAGTTGTTGTCAACCGTGAGAAAGGACAAGCTAGCAATCGTCACCGCGTCGGAAAATAATTAGTGACACGCAATTTGTAATAACGAATGATTTTACCTGAAATTAACATCATATTGAATACTAGCTGACCCGGCGAACTTCGTATCGCCTATTTTTTCTAAAATAAAAGTAGCCTCCTTGTTACATCAGCTATCTGCCAGTGAAAGTCCCGTCAAAATCGGTCCAGTCATTTCAGAGATTAGCCGGAATAAACAGACACAGACAAAAATTGTAAAAAATGTTGTTTTGGTATATGTAGCGTGTATACATCCAAATGTACTTAGTAAAAAGCGGTTATTTTAATTACACTCCAATTTTATTTATTTGTATAGATATATGTAGATGTATAAATTGTAAAGATTACTGTACCTATACATTTTCTCTAGAGCAATATAGTTGAGTAAGTTTCCTTAATTACGGGGTAAGAGTACTTTACAGTAAGGCGCAAATGAAGAAAAAGAAGAGTTAGACATAGAAGAGAGGAATAGAAAAGAAGCCATCTTTTCTAGAGACTGACGTATAATCACATGGAGCTGTATCATTACATGAGCTATGAAAGATATTATAGTCATACCAATTATGCTGGCATTTCTGTAGTGATTGTATATTGTGTACTATTATTTCTTCTTTGATTGTACTTATGATAAAATTGCGGGAAAAATATACTGTACTATTTGCTTTGTTTTCAATCAAAAATACTAAGGTTCAACTGAGCGATGCCGGTTGCAACTGAAATAAAATATTTTACGAACATAAAATATTTTTTTCGATTCATATTTGGAATATTTCGATAGTTATCAAACTAAACAGTGATTTTTGCACAGTACAAACCAAAATGTTTATTAGGTATATCGTTAACTAATATATGTACAACAAATTGGTTTTGACCTAGCGATCCATCAATTCACACAAGAACACCATAGTGGAGTTAATTAGAGGCCCATGCTCTGAAACGGGTCAGTGTGAAGGGTTGAAGCTAGAAAAATATTTTAATTAACTTTTCACCTACAACTTTTGTCCATTAAAAGCACAATTCAAAATAACGAAATGGTTTTGAAGTGGGTGACAAAGCATTCTAATGAACATACAGCCATAAAGATTTTACAAGTGACTTCTTTCGACGTCACATAATGTTTCGCTTTCATTGAAGTATTATTACTAGCGTATAGAACAGACACCGCGAACACAATGTATGTTCCAATGAATTGACGCCGCGCGGCTTCAATGTCCAATGGATTCGTTCGATTTTGAAAGGAGAACAGCGGCTCAATTTTGAAAATAGAACCTCTCGGCGGGTATATACATTTTGTTTGACATGTCTTCTCTATGTATAAACCTCAATGTTCGCTTTGTGCTTTTTAGTTGACGGAACAAAAATAAACGGATCAAAAGAATTTTAAGCACCGGCGCGGCGGCGGCTGCTACACATGCCGTTCAGGAAACCCTCTGCATGGATTTTCGTTTAATCATTTCGATAGTTCTTTGTTTCGAAAATAAACATTCGTTTCGAACGCATTTGTTTTGCGTGCAGTGTTTTGTTGTTTTAAAAATGGAATAACCTTTTGGAAACGTTTGTACATACAATGATATATTTTTCGTTTGCTTTGTATCTATGTTTATGGATCAACTTTATAGTTTTCGACGGTATTTGTAGCGTTGTTTCGGAGATAGGGTGAACGGGGAATAGTACATTTCATTTTCATTTTTAAGTTTAAGGCTTCAACTGCACATAAATTGGTTCATTATTTACATAATTGTGTTCGTGGCCTTAGAAATAAAATCTATTCCATTCTAAAAGAATATAATTATGTGTACCTCTGTTATGATTTGTCCTTTTATTTAATTAATCAATTATTGTACCTACTAGAAATAAGTTTATTTCCTAATTCTACTCTTTTATTTACTAATTTAAACCTACATGTTGTTATGATAACTTGATGACAGTTATTCTACGCAGTTCATAAGTATTTAACAAGTTTTTTAAACTTTTAAATTACCTGCTGGAGAAACGAAGTAAGACGCAAATTATGTCAAACTTGAGAGCCATTGCAATAAGCACGCCATCCAGGACTAAGGTTTTTGTAAGCAACCCTGTCTGCTTTCCGCTGAAAATTTTACTAAAACAGTTTTTTCTTTACTGACACGATTTCAGAAAACCAGAATTATAACAGTTTACGTCATGCGGAAATTAGTATTGACAAAAAGTAAAAAAAAAATACGTCATGTTTTCACGTTTTAATTACAAGTAGTGGTTGAATAAATAATCATTATTGAAACAGGATATTTTTTTTTCTATTTTTACTAGCTTACTCAGCAAACGTTGTTTTGTCAAAAAATTTTTGGATTGGGTCACCCTAATCACCTAGCGCTATGAAATATACTTTACGATTAATTCTCATATCTAACAAATATAAATAAAAAAGTGCACTAAAATCTATCGAGCTGCTTCGGAGGAGTGCGACCACAAACACCGGGTTTTTATTGTATATTAGATTAAAAAGCGGCCAAGTGCGAGTCGGATTCGCCCATGAAGGGTTCCGTAGCAGCAAGTAACATAATATAAAAGTTCTTGTAGTTCGTTGCAACTTTGATCAATGTTTTTTGCGGTTTACGATTTATGACGTATTAAAAAAAACTACTTACTAGATCTCATTTAAACCAACTTTCGTTGGAAGTTTGCTTGGTAATGTACATCATATATTTTTTTTAGTTTTATTATTCCCTTATTTTAGAAGTTACAGGGGGGGGACACACATTTTACCACTTTGGAAGTGTCTCTCGCGCAAACTATTCAGTTTAGAAAAAAATGATATTAGAAACCTCAATATCATTTTTGAAGACCTATCCATAGATACCCCACACGTATGGGTTTGATTTTTGAGTTTCAGTTCTAAGTATGGGGAGCCCCCAAAATTTATTGTTTTTTTTTTCTATTTTTGTGTGAAAATCTTAATGCGGTTTACAGAATACATCTACTTACCAAGTTTCAATGGTATAGCTCTTATAGTTTCGGCTGTGACATACGGACGGACAGACAGACAGACAGACATGACGAATTCATAAGGGTTCCGTTTTTTGCCATTCGGCTACGGAACCCTAATAACACTTCAGTGCTAACACTTTTTTTTATGGAAAATAGCCGGCAAAAGAGCTGACGATCCACCTGATGGTTAGTGGTTATCGTCGCCCATGGACATCAGTAACACCAAAGGCATGACTGAAGCATTGCCGGCCAAGAAAGTGTGAAGAAAAACAAAGAAAGAACTGGCTCTCAAGCCCCCAGCCGGAACACGACGAATCGTTTGGCAGCTGACTCATGCTCAAGGGTGGTAGCTATCCAGGCGAACCCCATGGAGAAACAATAATAGCTATAATGACATTGATTAACAATTAAAATCAATATTACCAATACAATCCCTCGAGGGGTCCTACCACCAGCGGGCCGGATTTAGTCGCCTTTTACGACGCCCATCCGTTGTGGAATTGGGGTTAGTATTCTAAGCCGCCCCAGTACGGCAAAACTCATGTATATTGACTGTTTTAAAGGAGACAAGCTGAAGCTTATCTATACATTTATACAAACAAATCAAATTGGAGTGTTTGTTTGTAATATTAAAATAACAGCTTTTTACTAAGTACATTTGGATGTATACACGGTACATATACCAAAACAACATTTTTACAATTTTTGTCTGTCTGTCTGTCTGTCTGTTTGTTTCGGCTTATCTCTGAAATGGCTGGACCGATTTTGACGGGACTTTCACTGGCAGATAGCTGATGTAACAAGGAGTAACTTAAGCTACTTTTATTTTAGAAAAAAACAGTTTGTTAGGCGATACAAAGTTTGCCCCGTCAGCTAGTAATGTAATAAATTCTCTTAGCTCTCATCAGCAATTCAACAGTGCGTTCACATGATGCCCGAACTGCTCCACACGTGTAAAACAGCGGTCAAGAGGACTGGGTGAAAATCTCACAAAACCCCGACTTTTCCATAGAAAGCTTTCCATATAGGTCGGCTTATTTTGTTGTAGATTTTCCTCTCAGAAAAAACCTCTTCAATTACAACGAGAGGCTCTTGACCTGTTTGTATTTTCACCTAATGGGTTAAAGCCAACTAAATGAAGTTAATATAAAGCAAAATAGAGGACACTAAAAATTTCCATATTCAGTTTAATTAGCAAATTTTGTCTACGGTTGGTCATATAAGTTAGCTATAGACGACAAAAGTTTCACGAAGCTATATAAATTTTACTTTGTAAGGTAAATCGGTTTCCGCGAACACCCGTTTTAACAAAGTTAACCCGCCACTGCCAAAGTTATTCATAATTTGATCACTTGGAACCTTTTATGTCCTGATCGATATAGAAACCTACATCACATTAATATTTTATACTTAGTTCACTGTTATTACATAAATTACTGCCTAGCAACGGAGCGACAATTACATTAAAATGTTCCGGCGCTGAGGCCTCTTTCACTCATTTATGTATGTTATATGTTTAATATTATTTTATGTTTGTAGAAGATAGCGTGTTAATTAAAATTACATAAAATTTGAGAGATTTAACTAGGACGTTAAAGTTTGTTAGTACAGTTTCAAAATCATGTTTTTAATTTTTTTTTAATAAGGCTGTCCTTGTCGTTAAATATCCTTCCCTTGGTTATCTTCTGAAAAGGAAGTTATATTATTATTAATTAATTAATATGATTATCATCTGAACATGAAGTATAAAGTGAGAATTAAGATTATGTCTACTGTAAAGTCTAGTGCATGTGGAATAAATAGTAAACGAATACAAAGCTTACCCAAGATCATCAATCTCATGCTTATGCATGGGAGTTTTCAGTTCATTGCAGACTGCATTATTATGCAAGTTACTTATTGAAAATATATTATCATGTCACGTAAGAATCACTATTTCGTTTCTATTCATACAGTGTAAGAGTTCATGTAAGATCATGTTATGTATACGTAAGTTAAGCAGTTCAGTACGTGAGTGTTTTAAAAGGTTTGTTTCTCCTTATTTCCCATCAAAATTTTATGGTAATATCTTACCATCAACCGGTTGATAAGTGGTCAAGTAAGGAAGATTTCAGATAAACTAAACGCTAGACAGCTGCGAGGACGCAATTTCCAAACTGGGCTTTGGCGGGAGAAATTAAACTTCTTGGTACCCTAGTGTTTATGGTCTACGAGTGTACGGTTAATGGTACGATAAGAAAGTAAGAACCCTAACCAAAACATATTAAACACTTCATTCTCTTTTAATATAATTTGTCAGACATGGTCAATATTTTGATTTCATTATCTGAAAATTACTTTTTCATTATTTTGTAAATGCAAAACTAACTCCCGTTCATTCCAATCTCGATCATCACAGCTGATCGTACCCCCCGGCGGGGAGGAATGGGATAACAGGATTATTCAATAGGATTACGGCTCTAACAATATTAAAATACTGGTGAGTTAAGCCACATTGTTTAAATGCGATAGAATTTAAGAGCATTCTGATAAAACTCAAGCTTAAAAAGATAAACCGCGAAAACATGTGCAGCTTGCATGTGACGTACCGAAACCAGATGGTTCGGTGCATGTTTATTTTGATACGACCACCTTCGCATTTCCTTTTGATAGTCGCCGGTGGAGCATGCCATTCACGACCCAACAGTTAAACTGTATTCATCTCTGTCACTCTTATATGTTCAGCGGGAAAGTAGAATGAGCTTTTTCTTTCCTCGGGCGCCGGTTTCAGAAGTGTTGGAAATGCTTTCAGTCCGCGCTCGGGCGGCAGAGCGGGCGGATGTGCTTTAACCGCTTCGTGACTTATCGCGGATTTTGAAACATCGCAGATCGCATGGACATGTAAAATTTTATTTTATTGCTTAAAACAACGTTTTGTGGCGAGCGCCGTATGAACGCCTATGAACAACCGGTAACACCTGGCCACAGACGAGTTACTGTATTTACTCCAGTTCAATTTGATTAGCGCCTGATCGTAAGTGGGTGTGCTTGTGAATATACCTATAAACTTTATTTTTATGAGAGCACACATTTTAATTTCAAATCCAAATAATTCTGCAACCTCCTAAACTTACCTGCACTATTATCTATGTATGTTAACACATTGGTCCAATAAAGTGACTTATAATCCCCTAATATCAGAATAATATCCTAACATATTTCATATCCTTATACCCTGTAGCCGTATAGAATTAAGAGTATTTTAAACTTCCGTAAGAGAGATACTTTTCCTGGTGCGCGGACCAAAGTTCCGGATTGATTGTATAATATTCGTTTGAAAGTGTGTATTATACTGTGTTTAGTGTAGTGTAAATAAAGTTAATATGTGAACATATCTAGTGACAAACTTTGAAACAGAACGAGAACAACGAACACAAATCGACTTACTTAATAAACAAGGTGAGTTATATTTTATATCATTGTTAAGTTTAGCAAATACTTTTTTTTTCATTCCAGTAAACTAGTTTGTTCGAATGTGTATTTCATTTAGATATTATAATCTTTTTAATCAAGGTTCAAAAAAGCTAAGCAGCTTTCTTAGTGTTTATAAATTAATTTCTTATCCCCGTAGCAACTTATAACCAAAAGTACTTACGGTATTATGAGGCAATGGATATGGGTTTTACTTCGCCTAAGCCTGCCAAAATGTTGTGTCTGTTGTTTTTTTTCATGATTAGAACGATTTTTTATTTATCTTGGCTTTACTGTACCTACAGTAAGCAAAAAGTTCGGTAAGCAGGGCCTAATACAAAAATAAACTTGACAAATGCGAGTTAAACTCGCATGGAGAGGGTTCCGTACATTGATTATGTATATACCGTTATTTTCATATTTTTTCAATTTTGCCCTTTTTTAAAACCTTAGACTTCTTATAGGTTTTCGGAGAGATAAGGGGGGAATGGTCAATTTTCTTCTTCAGTTTTCGTTCTTTCTTGAATAATTTTAAAACTATTCATTGTAGAAATATAACAAAAACATATTTGAGATCCTTGCAATAAGCCCTTTAATTTGACATAACACACGATACGTTATTCAAACAGTTTTTTTTTTGATATCGTTAATTTTTTTTAATTCATTTGTTTTCTTTATACCTTCGTCTATGAGTCACAAAAAAGCACACCATTCATTTGGTCCTGTAGTTTTGAAGAAAATTGGCTGTGAAGGGCGGTTGCCCAGACGCACGAGTGATCCTATAAGGTTTCCGTTTTTCGTTTTTTCGTTCGGAACCCTAAAAACATTCTCTAACGTTTAATTTAAAAGAATTTTTGTATTTTTTTCGTTTTTTTTTGTTCGGTTTAAGCTCCTTCATTTGACATGCCACATGATTTGCCAAACAGTTTTTTTTATTTGGATTTCGTTACAATTATTTCAAAAAGCGGTCAAGTGCGAGTCGGACTCGCCCATGAAGGGTTCCGTAGCAGCAAGTAACATAGTATAAAAGTTCTTGTAGTTTGCTGTAACTTTGATCGAGGTAAATTTTATTGCGGTTTACGATTTATGACGTATTAAAAAAAACTACTTACTAGATCTCATTTAAAACAATTTTAAGTGGAAGTTTGCATGGTAAAGTACATCATATATTTTTTTTTAGTTTTATCATTCTCTTATTTTAGAAGTTACAGGGGGGCGACACACATTTTACCACTTTGGAAGTGTCTCTCGCGCAAACTACTCAGTTTAGAAAAAAATGATATTAGAAACCTCAATATCATTTTTGAAGACCTATCCATAGATACCACACACGTATGGGTTTGATGAAAAAAAAATTTTGAGTTTCAGTTCTAAGTATGGCGAGCCCCCAAAATGTATTGTTTTTTTTTTCTATTTTTATGTGAAAATCTTAATGCGGTTCACAGAATACATCTACTTACCAAGTTTCAACAGTATAGTTCTTATACTTTCGGAAAAAAGTGGCTGTGACATACGGACGGACAGACAGACATGACGAATCTATAAGGGTTCCGTTTTTTTTCCATTTGGCTACGGAACCCTAAAAAAGCATATGAGTACCTTTCAACTCATTTGGTCCAGTTGTTTCGAAACTGGTCGCACGAGTGATCCTATGGGGGTTCCGTTTTTCGTTTTTTCGTTTGGAATCCTTAAAACATTCTGTAACATATAATTTACCAGAATTTTTGTAATATTATTAATGTTAATTGCTATCTATATACGTAAGGCACGATTTAACGTTGATAAGTACACCAATATTATGTAATATTAAATATTATTTTTTGCTTTGTGTACCTATTAGTACCTACTGACTACATTCTTACATCCATTTACATTTTCTTACATACATTCATTCATACAAATAAGTATTTGAGTTCCAAGTGTCATATATGAATGTGAAGGTTAATAAAATACGTTTTGATAAGAACAATTTACAAATTAACTTAAAAGTGGGTTGTAAAACAATCAACACTAATGAAATTGTAAGTCGTTAAATACGTGTTTCGTTGAAACTATTTTTTTACCATGACACATAAGTGTGAGTAAAAATTTCAATTTGAATAGAGTGGTGCCATTAATATAAAATGTTCTTTTATTTAATTATTACAGAGTTCATTTATGTTGCACTATCCTTTCACATGTCACTTGTTAACTGGAGCTTGATCCAATAATTATAAATGTCAATGAGAATTGGTGTTATTAAGGGCTTGTTTCACAATCTTCAAGTAAGTCCGAAGTAAGCTATTCGTTGGTTAAGTTGACATTTCGTGTATGTAAAATGACACTTTAACGTCACTTTAACCGGCGAATAGCTTATTCAGGACTCTACTTAAAGATGGTGAAACAAGCCCTATGAGTAATAATTTTGCTTCTTCTATATGTACATGAATAACGAATCTTGAGTACTACCTATTGTTAAATTTAAATCGATAGCCTGCTTTCTTTTGAAACTCGAATGTAAGTATGAAAGTTATTGCGTTTCTCTCAAAAATCTCCAGTATTACAAACGTGAAAGAAAGCGCCAAAGTTATACAATTCGGCTCCTGGGGATATGATAAGTTTATGAAGTTAACATTTCTAGACTCAACATTCTTAAAGAACTTGCTTCCGGGACCCATTCAGTAGAAAGTTTTGAGTAAGAAGGCTTATTTCGAATACCTACTAAAAAGAAAACAAATGAAGTTCATCCAGTAATAATGGAATTATATTAAATGTTTTCTTCACGAATTAATTACTTGTTACAAATAAGTATTCTTCAAAACAATAATTATAATTCGACCTGTTTTTTAATTATAAGTCGACTTAATAATTATAAGTCGACCCTGTGGCCTAGTTGGTAGCGACACTGCCTGCGAAGTGAGGGGTCCCGGGTTCGATTCCCGGCCGGAGCAGATATTTATGTGACAGATAAAATTGTACTCGGGTCATGGGTGTGATTGTGATGTGTTAAATGTGTCGTCCATGCAACCTGCGACACAGGTAATAACCTACTGCGGGGGTGTGAGTGTGTTAGCGTTTATCGTTTATAATTTATGAAATGTATTGTCATTCATTCATGTTATCTATTTTTAGTTAGAAAGATTATACAAAATAAAATATTCATACAAAAATCGATTCAATAATTCTATTAAGAATTCACAATCGAGAGAGATTTTGTGTTTTCTCCGCGGTGCGGCGGTCGGTTCTTATACATAAATTGAAAATGGATTCGCAACAACGATTTGGATATTTAATTTAATTTAGTCGGCAGGCATTAATGTCTATTGTTCGCTGTTATAACCATTGAAATATTAACATAAATGATATTTTACTCTGTATGTATATTATTATGTTCTGAGGAAGCCGTGATAATCTAGTGGTTTAAATAAATAACGCTTCACACTCATAGCCCCACACTAGGATTATCTGTGTCGTGGATGCCATGGACAACATAGTGTGTTGACACGGACATTCACACCCAGACAAATTTAAATTTCAATATTCAAACTCATCATTCAAATTTCCGCCTCGCTGGGAATCGAACCCAGGACCGTCGGTACGGCGATCCGGCATGGTAACCATTGCGCCACACAGGTCGTGAATGTTTTACGCGTGTCAGCTTCAGGTTACCCACGTTACCATTTACCACCACGTTACCAGACACCATTTAGTGTAATTACCAAGGGCTTGGTGGAAAACATTACAGGACAATATATGTACACCTACACAACTGGCACAGACTTCGCTTGTGGGTTACAAATTTATTTTTGGAGGAACTCCAGGTCCAGGGACATAACAGAAATTATTGAGCTGTTATGAGGAACAATAAGAATTTAAGCTTTTCTTGTAATACCTACAGTATTATCCGACTATCCGCATGGAAGCAAATTACTGGAGTACACAAGGCTACTTCTACGTATATTACCTACAAGAAAAGAGGATTATCTCGCAAAATTGAATATACTATTTCGTACATTTTTGTGCAGAATAAATTGTCTCGTATCAGTCATACCGGATTTAAATGCTTTTGAAAGGATTTAAAAACAATTTTCTATGATATTCCGTTGTTTGCGTTTAGCAAAAGGTTGCAGGATTTATTAATTGTGAATAATTACTTAGTAAATAAATAAACCAGATTACAGCACGCACGTTGAATCTATTACTATTCGTAGTACTTTCGGTATTCGTGCCGTTCTTTTCTTAGTTCTTGTTAAAGTGCTATTTTAATGAGAAACGCTTTTCATTCCACTTGACCACAAATGCTAATGTGTTGAAGTCACGTCCTAGAAAAGAAAATGTGACCTTTTAATGTTGTGGTAAGTTGTGATTTAGTAACAATAGAAGTAACAGGAGATGTTTTTTGATAGTAACTTCTATGTTTATTAAATAAATAATTAAGAAATGTTTACTACTGAAAATTCTGAAAAGTACCTACGTATAATAAAAAGAAGACTGGTTATTCAATTTAACAATCAGTGGAAATGAACAAAAAATATACTCGAACCAACTTAACATTCTTGTGAGGTTCAAGTCGTATTTGCTTCAGATAACTTTACGCACTACGAATAAATCCAGGAATGAAACCTTTTGCTTCCTGTAATTTTTTACAACTGTGCCATATTTACCTGTAATTTGTATGTTTCTAAGAAATGTAGTGAAGAGTTGTAGAAATGGAGAGTGTGTAGTACACAGTAGTAGTACTCTACTAATGATAGTGATAGCGGTAGTGATAGAGAAAGAAATCAGCAGTATGCTTTTTATTTTAATTTTATTTTGAACTAGATAATAAGATACCAACAGTAAAATAATAAAAGCTATGCGTTATTAAATAAGTGGCAGGTACAAGAGACGGATTTAGTGACATATTGATCTTGACGAAAGTTTTCTTTTCAAGTTCCGTATAATATTGTGTTTATAAAATGTATCAAGCTTAATCAAGATGCTGTTGAAGAAAATCTGGAAAAATCTGATGAAAAACAGAATGTAATGAACAATGAATTTGACGTGAACAGATGGACGGACGGACGGATATGACGAAACTATAAGGGTTCCTAAAAAAATAGAATTCCGTTTTTATCGATCGTAGAACTGTAGTAAAGTAACATCCCACTCTTATTTCAGCATGTTATTGGAATATAAATATGTGTAAACCTTTCTTGACTTAATCGTTTGAAGTCCCGAAGCAGTAAAATAAATATCATAAAACCTACTACTTTACCTTACTATCTACTTTAGTTCGCATACAAAAAATAGTCTTGTAAAGAAACGTGGGGTCAACCCTTTTGGGACTAAAATATCCGTCTAGTCTACGTGCAGATACCATCTTCTAACTCAATTTATTACCTGTTTCTGTAGCTCACCGTTTCAGACCATTAACGGCATTTGAAACTAATTACTTAGAGATAAGTAATTGCTTCGGAGAAGAAAAAATATAAGCCTGAATTGAAATCAGCAGACATTATCTCTGACATAATCTATCTTCGCAGTTTTAACTTTTATCTTATGTTCAATAATTTAAAATTATAAATTTAAATTAAACTTGCAAGTACCAATTAATAAATTAAACGTAGAAGAAATAAAACTACGTACAATATTATCCATTTTTATGTAATACAAAAGCAAGGTGGCTCGATGTAATTGTCCTGGAGCAGAGTTCTCCATTAATTTCACAAAAGAGTAATAAACCTGCTAACATGCACTTGGAGAAATGGGCGACGAAAAAGGCAAGGAAGGAAATTCTTGAGGAGACCCCAACTCAGTAGTGAGACAGTTATGGATTACAATGATTAATAACATGGCTCAACAACTGCTACTGCGTCGGTCAATACTTACATTGGCAATAGAAAGCACGAACGACATTTCCCAAAATATTTTGCACCATTACATTCAATTTATTTCTGTCTCCACTGATCCAGGTCACGTACTTAAATGATTAATGTTGACTTTGGGGGTTTGAATAACTGATCAATTTCCCTTTATCAACCTGATAGTATTATTTGGTATTTAATATTTTTTGACAGAAACAACGACAGAAAATCACACCGATTTTCTGTGATTATAGCGCTATGTTTCTATCTATAAAAATTTTATATCTATAAAAAGTAAAGAAGTCAATAGATTTTCTAATGGCAAGTGGATAACGACAGACATTGCAATGGAAACAAAGTCCATTAAAAAGTAGAAATAATCAAGAGCAGCTGATGATACGAGTAGCTCAGACTCATTTATAACAGACAGATTTATAAATACCTTTATGTATACCAAGGGACTCCTATCATTTATGCTGCTCAGAAACTTGTAAAATAATCGTCGAGTTTCCCTTTAAAAAATAACAGTATAATAAAAAATGCCTACATCGGACCTCGAGTTTAGTTAATATTGTTATGTAAAATATTATAATAATCCACCATTTTGACCCTTATTAGTATGCAGTTCATATCTAACCTGATCCAAGTGTGTCAGAAGCGGTTTAGTCATTCATCCCCAAATAAGCCCGTTAAGTCCCATTGAAGTTTATTCATTTTCATTTTCCATTAATTTTGAGGCACATACGTAAAATTTAGATAAAATGACTAACCATAGTAATCTCATAAATGCATATTATTGTCTGTTTATTTATAAAATTCTCATGGCTAAGCCGTTGAACCACTTAGATGAATTTTAGTAAAGATATAGTTTGAGACCTGAAGATGGATATAGGCTATATTTTGTATCTTATTGTCTGAATAAAGATGGGAAAATTAGATTAGGAATTATTATTATACGTTTATGAAGAACCATATTTTCTTCTATAGCGGTCCGGAAATAACTAAAAACGAAGCTTGTTCCACACTTTGTAAACGTGTACTGTAGGGCATGGGTATGTGTATTTTGTACCTGAGGGGAAACTATTTCGATAACTATTCCGATGCACTTTGTTTTCAATTCCATAAAAGGGAGTGGCAGAATTAAGTTTGACATTATCTTTTGTACGTATACAATAGCGAAATAGAATTAGATTGTTAGAGTTGAGCTGCTTGGTTCCAATCCTCGGGAACTTAAATAAAATTGTTATATAATTTGAGATGAACTACAGAATTAAAATTCAGAATAATTTATTCATATAGGTATCACTGATACACTTATGCAAATCATTTTTTTAATCTACCAGCTTTTCGAAAAGGTGCTTTGTCATGGAGGAGAAGAAAAGCCGTAAAGAAACTCCTCAGCACATCTTATAAAAAATAAAAAATAAATGGTTTATTTATTACAAAAAAAATATTACTAACTTGAACGGAACTATTTGCAGAGCTGGTCATTGGCATGCGTTTTTGTCTTTTAAGTACTCATCTACAGTACCTATAGTAAGATTAAAATAAAGGAACAGCTTACAGCTGTTTTATGGCCAAAACTTCTGAACAAGGAAATATGGCCATGATGGCAGAAATCATGATGAGTGGTCACAACACATTTCTGAACATTCTGGTAGTATAATATATTCGTTTGGAATTACCTCTTCCTTCTTCTATCAATAAAATAAGAACTTGTGCCACCGAGATCGTTGCAGCTGATAAATTAGTAAAATTGATTATTTTTTCTCGAAATCATCTATTATTAGAAATTTATCTATTGCTTATATAATGTCTAACATTTCAAGAGAATTTACATTCTTAAGAGTTCTGCATAATGTTCTCAGAAGCTAGTAAAGTATGCCAACGTAAGCCATAGATAAAAATGTTAACTATATTACTTATAAAAACATTCTGTTTCTATTCTGTGTCGTAATTATTTTCATGTTGACTCATTGGATTGCTGATGATACTTCAACTAATTAAGAAATTTCTCAGAATATAATTGGTATCAGGTAAATATTAACTTGATCTTACGAAAACAAGCTCAGGTATTATTGTTTCAGACTCCACTCCTAGTTGAAGTTCAGTTTGAACGTAAGTTTTTAATTAGGTGGAATTATATGCCTACTTCTTCTTTTGATTATTTAATATAATAAAAAGTGAAGACATGAATTGTGGTCTGGAAATAATGAAAATATTTAAATTTAATAGACAGTCAAAAGATGAGAAAACATTGACAAGATGGTCAAGTAGAAATTGATGAAAGCGATGGGGTGGGCTTACTTATTTTGCTGTGTTGAGTGAGAATAAATTGTATTAGATAACACTGCAGCAGTCTTCTCTACAATCAATTAGCAACCCCACGCTACTAAGTAAAATACATTTATTCTATTTGTCCCGTTGGATATCAAGACCCCCTTCTAGGCTTGGCTTATCCCCTACTGTGTTGCACTGGTTTGTTAATTTAGGACGCCAATTACTAGCGTACTTATCTAAGGATGCGGGACTGATAACTATTTTTTTTATTACGATACTTTTAATGAAAACCTAATATCGTAGTGCTGCTATTAATTCTCTCATCCAAATATGAACTACAAGTACATAAGTTAAAGAATGCATTATAAGGGATATAAATTCAGTTTTGGAATAGAATACATATAACATTAAACTTGTCGATGAGTGAGGCACATTCTGTCTACAAAAAGTGCGGCTTTTAATTTTATTTTATGTATGATGGAAATGAATCTCTTTCAATAACTTTTGAGTACTCTTCACCTCGCGTAAAAATGATTATGTATTCGTTGTTGGTTTTTGTCATGGTACCTTTATGGAATTGTAGAATAGATCAGATTTGCGGAAAAAATATAAAAAAATGTGGCGAACGACATTTGAAACGTTGTTAATGATATTTTTGGAGAACTTTTAATACAATTGTGTACATTTTATGTTTTTCAATTCAATCCATTTGTGGCTCACTATAAGGCATGGATCCTCACAATAGGCATGATGATAGTAAGTGAAAATCACTAAATTTATGTATTTATTTAATGAAACCTTATTAATGGATATAACCTTATATGATATCTTGAACGCCAATCAGTCTGAATCAGCGCTAATTACGTCACGCCTCAGTAAACGAACGAATATGACAATACTGACAATGACATATTCTTGTCTATTACTTTACTGAGGCGTGACGTCACAAGCGACGCCATGACACTTTGAACTTGTAAATTTTTAAACTTGTAAATTGAAGTGTACCTATTTTTTTTATTAAACCTTATTTTTTGCGGAATATGATATAAGTTGTAATTATAATAATTAATTATATTTCCCAAAAATATAGAAAAGTATTTCAAAATCAGTCATTATGCCTATTGAGAAGTCTTGGAGCATACTCTCCCAGGCTAATGCGGATTGGTGGAAAATTTATATTACTACCAATTGACGCATTTTGTTAGATACCTTTCGGCGTTATCATTTCTATTAGTTGTCCAACGTATGGGTTATTACTTATTGTATTGAGTTACATGAAATTTTCTAACAAGCGATTTGTTTGTTAACAATTTTTGGATAATGTTAAACATATCGTAATTTTTTTGTACTTTAAGTTTAATGTCGCCAGGTTTCATAATGGCGTGATTCAGTCAATGGGGATCTATGACGAGTGTCGAATACTTAACGCCATTTTTTTTGCCCACCGTTTACATGAAAAGTCTTATTAATATTTAGCAATAATAAACTATATTTTGGCAAACCATTCATCAGACTTACATAACAATTTAGCAATGGCATAACTACCATGTCAAAATCTACCTATGTATTGCAAACTCATCGCGTCGAACGTATTCCGTTCGTTACTGAGCTTTGTAGAAGGCTAGGTTGATGTCAAAGATCAAACCAATTCGGAATCACAACTACATCAGCTTTGGAAATGTCGTGTTTGTCTCTGAATCAAAATTCAAACCTGCTGCAAAATACAAGCTGCGATGATGTACTCGTACGTATCGGATGTTAGTATAGTGTTATGATAGTCTTGGTGCGACATAATGTTTGCTATAAGCTTGTGTGCATTATGGAATGAGTTTCACAAACATCAAAGCAATAGATAAAAAATATATCTTGACAAAAAATAACTGACTTCAAAATTAGGGATAATTCAGAAACCACTCGTCAGATCTCGCTCAAATTTCAATTAAAACAAGAATCATTAAATCGGTTCACCCAGTCGAAAGTTCTGAGGTAACAAACATAAAAAAAGTAGTCGAATTGAATACCTCCTCCTTTTTTCAAGCCGTTTAAAAATTATAAAAAAAAATCGAAAATTAACTGATAATTAAATAATACATGATTCTTTAATTTGACATTAATTTGTAAAAAACATAAAAATTCCATCATTTATTTTGGAAATAATACTTAAAGAAATTAATTAAAAACGTGTTTGAAAAGGAAAAAAAAAACAACGCAACTAGATGAAACTACAAAATAATGCAAAGAAAAGGTGAAATTTATAAACGATAGACAAGTAAAATTGAATTTCCGACCTGCAAAGAAAATCTCTTTGGTCGCGAGCAGAAAATTTTACCAAGAAAATTTGTTATTTCTCTTTAATAAATAAAAATGATTCTGTTTTGTCGATACATATCACATAACTATAGTTTTTTTAATCACTTTTGAATTAAAGTCTTATTCTAACGATGCATCCATGACTACTTAC
Organism: Thymelicus acteon; assembly: GCA_951805285.1. Taxonomy (NCBI): domain Eukaryota; kingdom Metazoa; phylum Arthropoda; class Insecta; order Lepidoptera; family Hesperiidae; genus Thymelicus; species Thymelicus acteon. Next base: position 9,190,924 of record OX638229.1, on the reverse strand, counting down.
ATTGTTAACCAGTATTAAACTAATCATATTAGCCGCATTGGGTCGGCTTAGAATACTAACCCCATTCCCACGCCGGATGGGTGTCGTAAGAGGCGACTAAATCCGGCCCGCTGGTGGTACGACCTTCGCAGGGATTATATTAGTAATATTGATTTTAATTTTTAATTAATACCATTATTACTATTATTATTTCTCCATAGGGTTCGCCTAGATAGCTACAACCCTTGAGCATGAGCAGCCGCCAAACGACTCGTCGTGTTCCGGCTGGGGGCTTGAGAGCCAGTTCTTTCTTTCTTTTTCTTCTCTCTTTCTTGGCCGGCAATGCATCAGTGATGCCTTTGGTGTTGCTGATGTCCATGGGCGACGATGGCCAGTTACCATTAGGTCGATCGTCAGCTCGTTTGCCGGCTATTTCCATAAAAAATATGTTGATATAAACCGGACTATTTCTCTGATATGTACTACTTTATCACTAAATCTGACGGAGTCGGATATTGCTCGTAAACTTTAGGCTTAAGTTTTTCGTAAAAAATATAATATTATATCGGTGTTTATTCTTTCATAATAATATCGTTAATATGCATATGACTGAAAAAAAAAAGTAACAAAGCTTTAATACTAATCTTGTAATGTTTAATAAATAAAAATTAATGTTTTATTTTTCGTTCTAGAGGCTTTCAAGTATTTAATCCAATTTTTCGAAAATATTTGGTAAAACTTGTGGGTTAAAATGATTAGTTGTTCTGGGCCTTTAGGAAACCTATTACGAAATGTCAGAAAGAATGAAAGCTGTTAAATTCATGAAGTTATTATTACACCTCATCATTATAATACTTACGGTGACGTCGGTGACCCACACGACATGGCAGCAATCTCATTTGAGATGATGAAGACAAATGGAGCGTGAAAATGGCTGCGTACATTGCCTACTGCAAAATATAGTGATTTGCGGACAATTTTGTTACCTACTCAGTGCAAAGTTTTAATTTTTTACTGTTAATTACATTGTGTTCCTGAAGTTTACTTTTTGTGTTACCAAATAATGATATTGTGCGCTTTCTACGACTCCTAATCTATATATATATATATACATAATAATATTGTAATAATTGAGTTAGGTCACAATTGGTTACAACATTTCATGGGTTGTTCTGTGTTTCTCTTAAAACGTTTGACTACTTTTCGTTTCTGCTATTACACTGAATTTTAATGTTTTAATAAGAAAATAATTTATTATTTGTCAAATAAACAAATATTTATAATATGTAATATTTCTTTGTGGAAGTCATTCAAAACTTAAATTACTATGTGCCCCTCAGAGGGGTGATCTCATTCATCTTTTGAAAATAATTTTCAGAAGTTGGCCAACAATTTATTTTTTTACAACTATTTTCTATGACTTACAAAACTTGATTTAAAACATCAACCCAATAAATATTTTTAGCCTAATTTATAAACGAAAACAAAATGATTTTTCATGCAAGGAAATAATTAATACAAATAAATGTAACATACTTTTTCGACTGTCAATAAAAGAAATGTTGAGTTTAAAATATTTTAAATCTGCGTTGACCAGCAAGGCTAGGCGAAACAAATATTATTGGTTAGATCAACAAAAGGAATATACACATCATCACGAGAGCAAAAATAAAAGAGATATAACTCCAGGTGGGAGTTTTATTTGGGCAATATGGTGTAGTTCACTCTCTTCAGTACTCGCCCCGTCCGCAATAAATCTTCGTTGATCTTCGAGTCTGCAAATAAATGTCTAGCTTCTACGATACAAATGTTATTTAACAAGATTTGTGCGCGGTTCAGTTTATTTGACGAATATTTAGCCTGCATTGGAATATTGTCTATGGTTATTTTAGCTTCGAATGTTTAAAACATTTCTGCTGCTCTTATTTACTTTGGAGAGAATTTTAAACATACAGCTATTATTCGTGATGGTTTGCGTTACGTACTGAGTTATCTTTGACTTATTATGCAGTAACAATAGGTGAATTTTCACGTATAAAGTTATTATGATTGTTAGTGTCTGGTATTCAAAGGTCATTAACCAGTTAATAGAAGCGCTCATAGCCCGGCGGCTTGCCTCGATCCTAAGCGTTCGACAAAGTTAAGCAACAGCGGGCGCGGTCGGTAGTTGGATGGGTGACCGCTGGTGGAAAAAAATTCTTGAGCGTTTCCGTGCTTCGGAGGGCACGTAAAGTTGTCGGTCTCGGTTGTTATAGTAAGATAACAGTCGTTAAGCCATGTCGGAGGCACTTGGGCGGCACGAAAACTTCCGACAATTGGGTTGGCCACTAAGCCCTCCACCAATCCGCACTAAAGCAGAATGGTGGAGTATGCTCTAGGCCTCCTCAAGAGGAGAGACCCGTGCCCAGTAGTGGGCTATTAATGGGTTGAAGGCAATGTGGTGGTATGCAACGCATTACATTCAAAACACAAACTTTCTCTAAAATAAAATGAATTCGTAAACATTAAAACTTTTCGACATTCCTTTCTCACGCTTAGAAACAATAGAGATATCCTTAAAGTACGTCGCCTAAGCTAATAACACTTTAGCGTTGGAACCATAAAACATTTTGGCTATTGAAACATTTGAAGCGGATGCAATAAATTGTACTCGTTTTACAGATAAACTGCGTGTTCTATAGACGGGTGTCATGTGACGTGAAATTTTCGTCAACTTTCAAATTAATGGCTGTTTGAGACAAAGAGAACAGATACACTTGAACGCTCAGGGCATAATTTAGTTGGACCCCTGCTACGGTTAATGGGCATGTAGTAAAAAAAAAATTATAGAGCGTACGAGGGAACGAAATGGGTTCCGGGAATGAATCGCTAAGAGCGTGCAATTCTGGCACAATCCAAACCGTTAGCCAATGGCTATCGAGGATCGAGATACTGTGCTTTTTTTCTTGGTTACAGTGGGGAGATGGCGTCGTGACGCGGGATATAACCCGGGAACATGCGGGAAGCGGGGCATTCAAAAATCAGCGCGATCAGAGGCAGTGGACTACTACTACCTCCAGTATTAATATCAGTGTATATCTAAGTTTAATTGTAATTTTAGTGTTTTCCTGAAATTGTATTAAGTTAGTAGTGAATAAGTGTTAGACTAATTTAAAGTCAGTGCAAGTAAGGGGCTTCTTCGCTTCGGACTTTGGTAAAGTACCTAGAAATTTATATTATTACATAAACTAAGATAAGCCCCACAATTGTACCTTAACAATTAATTGACCCCGCGTAACGAGAGATAGATTCGAGGATGTATCCAGAAGATTGGTTAACATCCGTGAGAGTGCGACAGCCGTGGTCCATTTTGGACAGAGTGATACTGGGACTATTCCTATCAATGATCTTGTACCTGGTTTTAATTATGCTATACGAGTTTTATCTGAAGCACCGTAACCGAAGGCGTAACCGTTTAACAGACGGAGACCTACGACTTAGTTAATATGCACGACACTTGTGGGATTTATCAATGTACATTGTTTGGCTATTCCTCTAACTTTCATTATGGAATGTATTTGTTAACCTAGTGTGTTGTCTCTCTATTTGTGAGTAGGGGTTTATAGAAGTAGATAAAACGTAAATAGTACTGTAAATAGTTATACTTATCATGTAATTAGATTATAACTGCCACAAGGGTTTTTGGTACGGGCTTGCACATTTTCCCTTGGAATTAGTATGGCTAGCAATGGGAGCCCGGTTTCTAATAGAATTTGCCTGTAACTATTAGAAATCTAAATTTATCTTTTGCTTGAATATAAAAATTTTGGTCAAGATAATAAAATGAATTTGACCTGAAAATATACCATCTTTCATTATCCGTCCTAATCTCACTTTCAGAAGTTACAAACTTAGGAGGCTACATTATGACCTTAGACACATTTATCAGAAGTTCAGATTGTAATTGAAATATTTACTTGTAATTCACATAACGCATGGAAATGCTACACTCAATATTAGATTCATATACATATAACGAATTGTACATTCCCTAACTGATTTGTTTACACTAGAAAGTAATCAACATTGACACATTCTTACAATTACACTAGATTACATTTGTTAGGATTCGAGATCAAACTGAATAATCATATATAAATTACCTAAAGGATCAAACCCTTATCTAGAACTACACGTGTATTGAACGCCTGAACACAAAGAGGCCGACTACAATGACACTTTATGACCAGTGGACCCTAAACGAGGTTCTTGTATAGAGGCAATGGGGCTCAAGTCTCGCCTTAGTAAAGCAGGTAGTTACATTTTATACAGGGTTATGTTTCCTACTTAACTACGACGAAGAGGGATGCAGTCGACTTCGGGCAGCGGCTCGCCATTACAGGGAGGAAACATCATGATTATTTGGGAAGTAATTAACAAGTGTCCTGTTAAATTTATATATTCTTAGGAACATAGGGAGTTGAGAGACATTCCGATCCAGAGGCATTTAACCAGTTAATATTACTTTGTTGTCACGAAGGTGACCCATCTAAAGCACAGCCCTGCAGGGACTACTGGCGGCAGAAACGGGCACTCCCATCACACAACCCCCCCCATTGCAAGACCCTCCGCCCTCGATTTGGCCAAATCGAACCATAACAAATTATATAATATATGAATAAATCCATGGTACCCGGAGCAGGCTTATATAGCCACAAAAGACCCAGCTTTCGAGCTAACGGGCAACTTAATTACGCTTCTCAGCGTCCAAGGAGGGTCTATGCTGCTCCATTACCCGTCTAAAGGGGCCCGTTATCGGGTGTAGGAATCTCTTGAGTTGTCGACTGATTCTGGTCAGTTTAGGCGGTTGATTTAGTCCCGCACAAGCTTAACCTCACCACCGTTCTGTTCCGATCAATAGAGTTATGGAAATTACATCTATACTAGATACTCGAAATATGTAACTTAATATTTTACCATGATATAAAGCCCTTATAAGACGAATAAAAATTAGTGAATCGGAGAACGGTGAAGGTTTCGTTTCGTTCTCGTGGAGGCTGTGCTCGATCGACAGAACGATCGATCGCTAAATGAACAAATAAAGGCTTGTGCCGAAGCATCTGGATGTCTCTTCCCCCATTGGGTGACACAATTAGAGTTAACTAAGATCAAACAAAGACCAAATTCTCTTGTCCACGTCTGAATCAAACTTATAAATGATTAAGTTCACGCAATTAAGCTCAACTAGACGATCACTACACACACGAACCACCACAGAATGGTGCCGCGAGACCAGGATTCAGATACGTATTCGAAATAACGATACGACTGGATATACATTAGAAAAAAAAAATACACAACGTAGAAACAAAAGAAAATACACAACGTAGAAATGCGATTTAGACGAAAGTGAGTTTGGAAACAGAATAAACCAACACATAGAGAGACAAATACACTGTGCATGGTATAGCTATATGTTATATGTATAAAAGTGTAATTTACAGGAATTCCATTAAGGGAGTTAGTGTGCATGTCGCTATAAAAAAATAATTACATTTACAAGATATCATAGGGAAAGGGGGAGCATTACGAGCAGTATGTCTTATAAATGTACAATTTACAGGATTCACAAGGAGTCGGCGGTGCCTGAGATATTATTCCCTTGCTTGTTACTTACTTAGTACTTTAGAATAATTTTAAGTGAACCTAAAAATCAGTATATTCAAGTTGTATCTGCACTCAGTCAAAGCCAAATAGCAGCATTACATTAATTTATCTAATTTCTTAACGAAACAGGCACCAATAAATAGAGAAATCCGAATCTATTTTAAGCGTAGGCCTTTCAAAAAAAAAAAAAAAACGAACACAATGCCGGCGAACAGGGTGAAGCGTCATATAAGCAAAAAAGGTGCGGGGTTTACGACTCCCGACGAGACGGAGAGATCGGAGCAGGTAGTTACGAACCAGATGACGGAACGTAGCGGGATAGATGCGAACTTGCGCAATGAGACCGTAACTAATTCAACATTAGAACTAATTTTGGAAAAAATTAACGAGTTCGATAAAAAATTACAACAACTTTCGAATGTAGATAGTTCAAGTACTCGCTCAAACGAAACGAATAACGTGTTGAACGGTAATATCTCTGATAGACAAGGGCCGATTAGCATTGCTTCAACCGATCCCAGTACTTCGACTTCAGAGGTCAGGAACATATATGTAGTACATCATCAGTACAGCCATCCGTAAACAAGCCGAACTTTGATGGTAAACCGTTATCGAATCCAATAGTATTTCTAAAGAAATTAAAAGGGTACATTAAGGCGGTAAATGGGTCAAACCGTGAGGTTGACATTGCGTTAGGATGTATTACAGGTAATGCGCGGAAGATTATGGATTTATATTCAAAAAACTGGGTTACCTTCGCTGATTTTGAAAGAGATTTTAGGCGCGTATACTGGACAGAACAAATCCAGGAGTCGATTAGATATAAACTGATCAACGCGGTGTATACAAGCGAATCGGGAATATCTATGTCTGAACACTTCGTGAATCATGCCGAATCAATGCAATCCTTAACCATTGCGTTTAGTGAACGGGATTTGGTGAATTCCATAATGAGACATTTTGCTATAGATATTCAGCGGTTGTGGTTTACGCGTCAGGGCGAAGTAAGCATAATAGAAGGAATAACGTTTCTACGAAGTTTAGAACAGAATATAAGTGAGAAACCGAAGGGTAACACACGTGTTACTGCAGGTAAGGGGTTTAAAGATAGACAATACAATAGGTCGCCGTCGGCGCGTCCCTTTGTCGCAACAATCTTGGCAAATAGGCGCGGGGGTAATTTTAACGAGGGGCGGGGACGAGGAAGCTACCGAGGACATGCCGGTTACAGAACAAACTACAACAGACCGACGTTATCGGACAAAGAAAGAGTCAACGCCCGACCGACTGTCACTTTTGTTAAGGAAGGTGAAGGTTCTAACGGGTCTAACCATGTGGGGGAGCTGACAAAAAACTAATCCTCCCTACACAAGCCCGGTCCGATATCTTAGCTTTGTGTGACAATGGGAATGACAGGACCGCGGGACGCGATACGATTAGCGTAGCTTATAAAATCCTGACTAATAATGGCTGGAAACCAGGGGATAGTTTGGGAGCAAAAATAGGCGGTATTAAACGGCGAATAAGAATCAGAACGGACAATGACAGGTCTGACTGCAAATTGGAAAATAGGAGTATAGCGATCTTATTAGAAGATCAATTTCATAACTTATTAGAATGCGACGAGAAGGACACCACGTGCGAGTGTTGTACTAGGAGAGGATTAGAATTAAATACGATGTTTCACGAGTTAGACGAACCGATCGGTGTGAGTATTGATTATTCTTTACCCAAGTTACCTGAGGTATGCTTGAAATTATACGGTAAGAGTATGAGAGCACTCATCGATACCGGTAGTCAGATTAGCGGGATAACTAGAGAATTGTACGATTCCATTACAAGGGAGAATGGGATCTTATCGGAAATCGCTATTCCGGCAATCCAAATACAGGGGGCGTTCGGGTCACGAAGTGAAAGTACTAATCGTTTAGTTCTGATAGAATTCCAATTAGGAAATACTGTAGTGGAAGCACCTGTATTAGTAATGCGGCGTTTACCTAGATCGATAATATTAGGATACGACTGGTTAGAGCGAGTGAAAGGGATAGTTAACTGTAGTAGTGAACGGACACTGACTATTGAACATTTAGGAGTTAGGTCATGTGTTAGGCTGAACTCGGAGTGCGGAGTCGAGAGACTAGGGGGAGAGGAAAACGCTGTCACGATTAACTCAATTTTAAACCAGGGCGCTATGTTTTTAAAACCTAGTATACTGAGCGAGGGACCAGTCGGTGAAGAAATAAAGGGATTACGTTTTGACGATCCTAATTTAGATAGTGAACACAAGGAGCTGTTACTACCTGTACTAAACAAACATTGTAGAGTATTTATGAAACAATTAGGGCTGACAGACAGATACGAACACGTTATTAAGTTGACGGATGAGACTCCTTTTGTGAGACACAGCTATCCTGTACCTTTAGCCTACAGAGAACAAGTTAAGGCAGAGCTAAACGAGTTAGAAAGTTTAGGGGTAATTAAACAAGAAGCTACGCCATATTGTAGTCCGCTCACTTTCACTAAGAAGAGAGATGGGTCAATCAGGCTTCTGCTAGATGCGCGCGAATTAAATAAGAAAATGGTAGGAGATGCGGAAACCCCACCACTCACTTCGGAAATATTGCAGTCTTTCCATGGAGTAAATTTTATTAGTTTAATTGATTTAAATAATGCTTATTTTCAAATACCTTTGCATGAGGACTCGAGAAAGTATACTGGATTCTCATTCATGGGACGTACTTACACCTATCAAGTTTTGCCTCAAGGATTAAAAACATCTGTAGCGGGATTTTCTAGGGCCATGGACCTTATATTAGAGGGTGTGCGCGAGTTTTGTGTGAATTACCTCGACGACATAGTAATATTTACCACAGGTGACATAAAGTTACATTTGGAGCATTTAGATCGAGTGTTAGCTAAAATAGAGACAGCGGGATTGACTGGTAGATTAGAGAAGTGTAGGTTCTTATGTGTCGAAGTGAAACTGCTAGGGCACATAGTAAATACTAATGGAGTACGTATGGACCCTGAGCGGGTGGAAGCTATAATGAACTTCCCCATACCACGAACGATAAAACAACTACGAGGATTTTTGGGAGTAATTAATTATTATAGGAGATTTATCTCAAGATATAGTGAAGTGGTTAGGCCTCTCTGCGATCTACTAAAACAAGGTACAAAGTGGTCATGGACAAAGGAGATAAATGATTGCTTTGAAAAGACCAAAAGGTTATTTCTAGACACTATACTTCTCGCACACCCAAATCCGAAAGAGACTTACTATTTACAGACCGATAGTAGCACCCTAGGTATTTCTGGGTATGTTTTCCAATTGGACGATAAAGGGGAGGAAAGAGTGTTAGGTTTCTGTAGCAAGGCGTTATCGTTAGCAGAACAGAAATGGACTGTGACGGAGTTAGAGTTATGGACTATCATATTTAGTTTGTCAAAATTCGAGACATATTTGAGAGGGGCACGATTAGTGATCAGAACCGATCATAAGAGTTTAATATTCCTACAAACGTGCAAATTACTGAGCGCGCGAATGATACGATGGGTACATTACATAGGTCGTTTCGACTACACTGTAGAGCATGTGAAAGGGAAGTTAAATACAGTAGCGGATGTATTGTCGCGACACATAGCGGGTGTCACAGATGTTTTAACCAACAAGGTCAGCGGACCTGAGATGAATTTATTTAAGACATCGTTAGAACGGGTGATACGAGACCGATGGAAAGAAATAGGTAGTTACCAAGAGCGGGATAAGGTCGTCAATGATATTATTAGGCGTATGAAGATAGCGGGCACGTACGAATCGAAATTTTATACACTTAAAGGGGGGATTCTATATAGGACTGATATAAAGAAAAACACTTTGAGACTGTATGTCCCCGAGGATTTACAAAGAGATTTAATCATCTCCGTACATGAAGAAATAGGTCACTTCGGACGTTACAAAGTCTACGCTTTGATGAAAGGTCGGTACTATTTCTCGAGAATGTCTCGCGTGATAGGGAAGGTCGTAAGGACTTGCGAGATATGTCAAAAGGCTAAACACACATTAGAAACACACACGGGGCCGATTAAAACCGTAATGGCAAATGAGATAGGAGAACGAGTTTTCTGCGATATTTATGGTCCACTACCGTCAGGACGATTCGGGTTTAAATACATATTTGTGATACAAGACGCATATAGTAAATTAATCAGATTATATCCGCTACGTCAAGCGAGTGGTAAGGCCTCGTTAACATGTATAAAGAAATTTCATAAAGAAATCCAGGTTAAGGTATTATGCTCGGACAGAGGGTCAAATTTTACTTCAAAGGCTTTCGAGTCAGGCATTCGTCATTTAGGCATCGAATTGACTCATACATCAGTCAGAAACCCACGGCCAAACTCAACGGAGAGGGTAAATAAAGAACTAGGAAGATTGTTTAGGACATATTGCCATAAAACACACCGATCTTGGGTAGATCTACTACCGGACATAGTAGATTGTTACAATCAATTAGTACATACCACGACAGGGTACTCACCTAATGAGATAGTATGGGGGAAAAGGACCTTGCTGTCAACTGATTACGACAGGGACGTGGCCGATGTAACCTATGTATCGCGAGAGACACTAGAACAGATTCGCCACAGGGCACGACTGAATATAGCTAAAGCATCGAAGAGTAGGGAACGTTATTATAACAAAAATCACAAGTTAACAGAATTCGAGGTAGGCGATTTAGTAAAACTCAAAACTTTCACGATTTCGGACGCGGACAAGAAACTAACGAAGAAGTTTATGAGGTTGTATGAGGGACCTTACATAATAGGAGCAATTCCATATAACAATGTATATACTTTGGTTGACGTCCGTACAAATGAAGTAAAGGGTAATTATAACGCGATTCACCTGTTCCGTTACTATAAAGACGTATGAATCAGTGGTATTATTGTGAATAGAGTTTGTCAGGGATTTGCCCAAACATAGGAGTACTTTCAGATAAAAGACCAGTTATTGCGTCGGGAATCGAGAAACTGAGGCGTGGGTAGGCTAAGACTAGCGTGAGTCTGTATGTATATAAAATAGATATTTTAAAATTACTTGTAGTAACCATGGAAAAGGGGGAGATTAAGAATTTTAAAATTCTATTTGGGGGAGTGTGTGGTGGTATGCAACGCATTACATTCAAAACACAAACTTTCTCTAAAATAAAATGAATTCGTAAACATTAAAACTTTTCGACATTCCTTTCTCACGCTTAGAAACAATAGAGATATCCTTAAAGTACGTCGCCTAAGCTAATAACACTTTAGCGTTGGAACCATAAAACATTTTGGCTATTGAAACATTTGAAGCGGATGCAATAAATTGTACTCGTTTTACAGATAAACTGCGTGTTCTATAGACGGGTGTCATGTGACGTGAAATTTTCGTCAACTTTCAAATTAATGGCTGTTTGAGACAAAGAGAACAGATACACTTGAACGCTCAGGGCATAATTTAGTTGGACCCCTGCTACGGTTAATGGGCATGTAGTAAAAAAAAAATTATAGAGCGTACGAGGGAACGAAATGGGTTCCGGGAATGAATCGCTAAGAGCGTGCAATTCTGGCACAATCCAAACCGTTAGCCAATGGCTATCGAGGATCGAGATACTGTGCTTTTTTTCTTGGTTACAGTGGGGAGATGGCGTCGTGACGCGGGATATAACCCGGGAACATGCGGGAAGCGGGGCATTCAAAAATCAGCGCGATCAGAGGCAGTGGACTACTACTACCTCCAGTATTAATATCAGTGTATATCTAAGTTTAATTGTAATTTTAGTGTTTTCCTGAAATTGTATTAAGTTAGTAGTGAATAAGTGTTAGACTAATTTAAAGTCAGTGCAAGTAAGGGGCTTCTTCGCTTCGGACTTTGGTAAAGTACCTAGAAATTTATATTATTACATAAACTAAGATAAGCCCCACAATTGTACCTTAACAATTAATTGACCCCGCGTAACGAGAGATAGATTCGAGGATGTATCCAGAAGATTGGTTAACATCCGTGAGAGTGCGACAGCCGTGGTCCATTTTGGACAGAGTGATACTGGGACTATTCCTATCAATGATCTTGTACCTGGTTTTAATTATGCTATACGAGTTTTATCTGAAGCACCGTAACCGAAGGCGTAACCGTTTAACAGACGGAGACCTACGACTTAGTTAATATGCACGACACTTGTGGGATTTATCAATGTACATTGTTTGGCTATTCCTCTAACTTTCATTATGGAATGTATTTGTTAACCTAGTGTGTTGTCTCTCTATTTGTGAGTAGGGGTTTATAGAAGTAGATAAAACGTAAATAGTACTGTAAATAGTTATACTTATCATGTAATTAGATTATAACTGCCACAAGGGTTTTTGGTACGGGCTTGCACATTTTCCCTTGGAATTAGTATGGCTAGCAATGGGAGCCCGGTTTCTAATAGAATTTGCCTGTAACTATTAGAAATCTAAATTTATCTTTTGCTTGAATATAAAAATTTTGGTCAAGATAATAAAATGAATTTGACCTGAAAATATACCATCTTTCATTATCCGTCCTAATCTCACTTTCAGAAGTTACAAACTTAGGAGGCTACATTATGACCTTAGACACATTTATCAGAAGTTCAGATTGTAATTGAAATATTTACTTGTAATTCACATAACGCATGGAAATGCTACACTCAATATTAGATTCATATACATATAACGAATTGTACATTCCCTAACTGATTTGTTTACACTAGAAAGTAATCAACATTGACACATTCTTACAATTACACTAGATTACATTTGTTAGGATTCGAGATCAAACTGAATAATCATATATAAATTACCTAAAGGATCAAACCCTTATCTAGAACTACACGTGTATTGAACGCCTGAACACAAAGAGGCCAACTACAATGACACTTTATGACCAGTGGACCCTAAACGAGGTTCTTGTATAGAGGCAATGGGGCTCAAGTCTCGCCTTAGTAAAGCAGGTAGTTACATTTTATACAGGGTTATGTTTCCTACTTAACTACGACGAAGAGGGATGCAGTCGACTTCGGGCAGCGGCTCGCCATTACAGGGAGGAAACATCATGATTATTTGGGAAGTAATTAACAAGTGTCCTGTTAAATTTATATATTCTTAGGAACATAGGGAGTTGAGAGACATTCCGATCCAGAGGCATTTAACCAGTTAATATTACTTTGTTGTCACGAAGGTGACCCATCTAAAGCACAGCCCTGCAGGGACTACTGGCGGCAGAAACGGGCACTCCCATCACACAACCCCCCCCATTGCAAGACCCTCCGCCCTCGATTTGGCCAAATCGAACCATAACAAATTATATAATATATGAATAAATCCATGGTACCCGGAGCAGGCTTATATAGCCACAAAAGACCCAGCTTTCGAGCTAACGGGCAACTTAATTACGCTTCTCAGCGTCCAAGGAGGGTCTATGCTGCTCCATTACCCGTCTAAAGGGGCCCGTTATCGGGTGTAGGAATCTCTTGAGTTGTCGACTGATTCTGGTCAGTTTAGGCGGTTGATTTAGTCCCGCACAAGCTTAACCTCACCACCGTTCTGTTCCGATCAATAGAGTTATGGAAATTACATCTATACTAGATACTCGAAATATGTAACTTAATATTTTACCATGATATAAAGCCCTTATAAGACGAATAAAAATTAGTGAATCGGAGAACGGTGAAGGTTTCGTTTCGTTCTCGTGGAGGCTGTGCTCGATCGACAGAACGATCGATCGCTAAATGAACAAATAAAGGCTTGTGCCGAAGCATCTGGATGTCTCTTCCCCCATTGGGTGACACAATTAGAGTTAACTAAGATCAAACAAAGACCAAATTCTCTTGTCCACGTCTGAATCAAACTTATAAATGATTAAGTTCACGCAATTAAGCTCAACTAGACGATCACTACACACACGAACCACCACAGCAACCAGTTAATGCTGGCATGATTTTTTTTTATTTACCCACCAGATTTAATTTACAACACAAATACTACTTGATTAATTTCAAACATCTTTATAAACTTACGCCCCAACTCAGAGTCTCTATCGGTTATTTATATCGCTCCTTAGTGCAGAAATTGTATGGCGATTCTTCACTAAGGAGCGATTTATGTAACCGTTAGTGAGTTGGGAAGTTAGTCTAATTAAAATAAATAGCTGGATCTTTGATTACCAAAAACGTTTGATTTAGACCAAATTGGGTTCTCGTGGAAAAGGGTTTCTTTAGGTAAACAGAATGAATATTTTTTCCCTTCCTGGTGAAATTTTAGGAAGGAATTTTTGCTAAGGTGTGCTTGTAAACTCTGATGGACAATTTTTCTTTTTGAGAAATTTTAAATTTTAAAATTTATCATTTTTCTTTAGTATTACTAAAACATACAGATTTCAAAACATAATTAAGTAATAAAATACGTTTATTTATCTCTTTTAACAAGACAAGTCACTTTAGTTGATTTACATGATCCGTTTTTTCGTTTTCTGTAAATGTCTTTTAAAATCGGAATACAATCTCCACTGGTTACTTAACTATTTATTTATTATAAATATTTATTTATTTATTATGTTAGGTTTCAATCAAGTCAAGAAACATAACATAAACTCTCGCAAAATTGAGTACATTTCTAAACAAAGTGCGAAAAATCATTTCATCCTCTTAAAATATGTATTTCTTCGTATGATTTGTGTAGTATCTTCGAGAGCCTAGAAATTGCATTGTTGGCTTGTTGGTATAAGCTCTTCTTCCTTACTTAAGCATTCTTCATTTTACTTTAGCATAAGATTGTCGTGAAAAAACAATAGATATTCAAAACGAAACGTTGCCGTAACAAACATACTTAACCTTTACTCAGCTGGCCGTAGCTCTGTTGGCTTTGCTGACCAATGGGTACTAGGTTCGATTCTAGTGACACAATTCAAAATTCAAAATAATCTATATATATAAAATTGAAAAGCGACACACCGCTGATTAAACAAGAAATCTCAGAAACTGCCGAACCGATTAAGATGAAATTTGGCAAGGAGATAGTTTATGCTAAGGAGACGTCCACTAAGAACGGATTTTTGGAAATTCATCCCCTAAGGGGTACAAATAAGGGTTAGAAGTCACTTTCATACAAACCAACTTTGTTAGTTTTAGATTTATAAATTTGAAAATTTTTATGTAAGTTTATAGTAATGAACAAAAGTTAACTTTAACACATTTTTTTGGAAAATCATCCCTTAAAGGGTTAATTTCTTCAATTTAAGTTAGTACGCAACTTCGTCATTTTTGAAGTTAAAAACATGAAAAATTATATATTGGTTCAAGAATAGAAAAAAAATTTAAAAGGTATGTATTTTTTTGGAAAATCAACCCCTAAAGGGTTGAATAAGGTTGTACAAGTTAGTATGGGAACTTCGTCAGTTTTGAAGTAAGAAGGGTGAACATTTGTATATAAGCTTATAGTTAGACACAAAAAATAACTGTATTACTGTTTTCTCGAAATTCATGCCCTAAAAATAGGGGTTGGAAGTCTTTTACATATAAATCAGCTTCGTCAATTTTAGAGTTATAAATATGAAATTTTTTATATATGTTTATAGTAGTAAACAAAAGTTAACTTCAACACATTTTTTTGGAAAATCATCCCTTAAAGGGTTAATTTCTTGCATGGAACTTAGTACGCAACTTCGTCATTTTTGAAGCTAAAAACATGAAAATGTATGTATTAGTTCAAGATTAGAAACAAAATTTAAAGGTTATGTGTTTTTTGGGAAAATCAACCCCTAAAGGGTTGTATAAGATTGTGGAAGTTAGTATAGGAACTTCGTCAGTTTTGAAGTAAGAAGGGTGAAAATTTGTATATAAGCTTATAGTTAGACACAAAAAATAACTGTATTACTGTTTTCTCGAAATTCATCCCCTAAAAATAGGGGTTAGAAGTCATTTACATACAAATCAACTTCGTCATTTTTAAAGCTATAAATATGAAAATTTTAATGTATGTTTGTTGTTATGAACAAAAGTTAAAATTTAGCTGAAAATCATCCCTTAAAGAGTTACTTTAGGGGATGGAACTTACTACGCAACTTCGTCATTTTTGAAGTTAAAAACATAAAAATTTGTATATTAGCTCAAGATTAGAAACAATCAATCCGTAATATGTTTTTCTGGAAAATTCTCCCTTGAAGGGTTAATTAATTAAGGGAGTGCAAGTTAGTATGGCAACTTCGTCAGTTTTGAAAAGGATGAAAATTTGTATATAAGCATTGTATTAGACACAAAAACTAACTGTATCACGGTTTTCTCGAAATTCATCCCCATAAAGGGTAATACTAAAGTAAGTAAACTCAGTAATGTGAAAATGTATATGTTAACTTATAATTAGAAACAAAAATAAATTGTAACAGGTTTTTTTGGAAATTCATCCACTAAGGGGTAAAACCAGGGATGTAAGTTTGTACGAAACTTCGTCAATATCGAACTCAGAAATGTGAAAATAAATCAAAAATTAACTGTAACAGGTTTTTTGGAATTTCATCCCCTAAGAGGTAAATAAAGAAGTTGCAAGTTTTTCTAGAACTTTGTCATTTTCAAACTCAGAAATATGAAAATTAATATGTAAGCTTATAGTGAAAAACAAAAAAATTTTGTAGAGGACTTTACGGACGGTAGGGGGAGGGGAGAGGGACAGGAAGCGAGAAAGGGACTGGGAACGGGAGAGGAACAGGGAGAGGGAGAGGGAGAGAGAGGGAGAGGGACAGGAAGTGGGAGAGGGCCGAGGAGCGGGAGATGGAGAGGGACAGGAAACGGGAGAGGGCCCGGGAGCGGGAGAAGGAGAGGGAGAGGGACAGGGAGCGGGACAGAAAGCGGGAGAGGGACCGAGTGTGAGAGAGGAACTGGAAGCGGGAGAGGGATAGGAAGCGGGAGAGGGACCGTGAACGGGCGAAGGAAAGGGACAGGGAGTGGGAGAGAGAGAGGGAGAGAGAGAGAGATAGTTTGAATGGGAGAGGGAGTGGGAGCGGGAGAGGGAGAGGGAGTGTAAGTGTCCGGATGGAAACAACAGAACCGTTTTTAAAGATATTTGTGCTGCATCGTAAAACCAGTTCATCATTGATCCATTTAGGATCTGGTGGTGTTACTTGGAGACAAGATATGTAACTCCTGGATGGATGGAAATAACGGAACCTTTTTGTTTTTTTTCTAATGACACTCAAGAGCCAGTTTTTCTGTACATTAAATAGGGGCACGTCAATAACGTGTTAGAACACCAAAAAATTTGTTTTTAAAATTAGTGTCTGTTTGTCTGTTCGGGCATTACATGAAAACCCTTGAACTGATTTCGACGGAAATTAGTTATGTTGTTCCTCATACTTTGGATCACGTTTTAAAAAACTTTTCGTCCCGATAAAATTAAAAGTTTTAACCGGAAACAAGATGAAACTTAGTGTGGAATATTTTAAAATATTAACGATTTTCTTTAAATTTGCAACAAACATTCCTCATTTAATTGATGAAATACATGTTTTCGAGTTTTTCTAAATTTTTCATGAAAAAGAAAAAACTAATATTATCTTTTAACGTTTATTTTTCAAAATTCGTTCCCGGAGGAATGATTTGTGATTATATCGTACGTTTCAATATATAAATTCCTAAATATAAGTAATATAAATTAACCTGTTTTTAAATTTTCTTCTGCAAGGGGTACAAAATATATGATAAGCATAATTTCCGTATGCGAAGCTGCGGGCAACAGCTAGTTTATTCATATAGTTATTTTTTAATCTACCAGCTTTTCGGAAAGGTGTTTTGTCATGGAGGAAAAGAAAAGACAGTTTATATCGATGTCACCTTTAACACAAGAAAACTTAGTAGCATAGTATTTTTTTTCATGACCGTTTTTTAGATAGTTATTCAGTTGTGATAGATATCTATCCAAGAAATTCTAAGGAAATCGTTTGCAAAATCTGTACAAGATCTATACAGAATTTCTTCACTGTAGATACACCCTGCTTGATTTAACTAACATATTCCCCAATATTGTTTTAAACAGTTCCTTGACAAAACCGTAACAACAAAACAAAAGTACCCCTGAGCATGAGTTACTCGTAGCCGCCAAACGACTCCTGGCCAGTTCTTTCTTTCTTTTTCTTTTCTCTTTCTTGGCCGGCAAGAGTGATGCTTTTGGTATTGCTGATGTTCATGGGCGACGATAGCCACTTACCATTAGGTGGATCATCAGCTCGTTAGCATAAAAAAAAAATTAGCAATACATACATATATTATGTGCCTTACGCGAGAATCGAAAACAATTTGCCGTACAAGATTGGCAAACAGCTGAGATAAGTGTTATTCTCTGTGCAAACAACCATCAAAGTTCAACTTGTGAAGGCAGATTAAATCATCTTATTTTGTTTACTTTATTAGCTCCTTCAACAAACGTGTTAGCTAAACACTTGTTTCTTATTTATGTTTACTTCATTCGTATGTACATGAGTATTTGAAAGGTGCTTTGAAAGGTAAAGTTTAAATTGTTTTGGTAATTGATTTAATTTTTTTCTCTTAATCTTGTGTTCATAACAATTGGTCGTGCACCGTTTTCTGTTTACAGATGATAAATTGACATATTGTTCGCACTTGGTTGTTCGCACACCACCGCGCGTTGGACTCGCGCTGGGGGCTTCATACGAGCATGTTTTTATGATGAAATAAAAAAAATACGGTTTTCAGATTTGTCCCTTTACTAAATAACAATACTGACACTACCGACTTGGCTATATGACATTGCTTCTCGCCAAGTTTTATGACAGGAAGTTTTGATTCCCTTGCGAGTGCAAAAAATACGGCTAGCGGCCGTATCTTTTGATTGCGTTGACTTAAAAGCTTGATTTTTTCACAGCTCCAAGTGTTATTTCCTAAGTCAGATAGGCGGACCACAAGGATGTTGTAAGCTGACCAATGTAAGAAATGATTACACGTAACCGAGTGGCATACTATTACCTACTTACTCGTAACATCAAGTTGAAATGTCCATCAATTCCATTACGCAGACTAACTATGTATTAAAAGCATTCTGAATAGCCAAAGACCTAATCAATAGAGCTTGGTTCACAAAGAAATCCATTAGCCAAAAGCAAACACTAATATCGATCCAATAAATACGGTTCAAGGAAAAATGCAAACGTTGCATCGATAATAGCGACGATGAAATACAAATGCGACTACTTATGTTGAATTGTTTCACAGAATGTAATCAATTCAGACGATAAATTTTATGAAATCAAATTTCATGATTATCTCTCGAAAAACAATTATCTACTGAAATTACAAAAACAGTTATGATATTATTTAAAATTGTTCTATCGGCAAATAGGTTTACGTCGAAATGTACTATCCACTTCAAGGGTAAATTGATTAGCCCACAATTTTCAACTGAGTCAGCTTAATTATCATAATTCGATTAGAAGCGACTTTACATTATAATGAGGTATAAAGGTTACATACATACAGGTTAATTGAGGTTAAATTTCGTCCGTCAGCCACAATTTTTTAAGCTGCCATATTGGCTAAGTTTTAAATGAAAAAGATTAGGTCATTAGCACATTTCAAATAAAACCTGAGTAGGTATTTTTAAATATAAGTAGGTATACGAGTGTATACAAGTATTATTTTATTTAAGAGCGTGACTTTTACTACTATTTGCGTAGTTTTGCGTGGTTTTGCATTTTTTTCCTTGACGAAACTCTATGGATAGTAGACACAACGTTTTCTAAAAATGATTTAATGATAGGTACAGTAATTTCTTCGACCAGAGTGCAATTTGTACAATGGAAATAAAATTATACAGATACGAGCAAATTCGCGGGAAACTGCCGGCCGCGTAAATTGTACATGAAATTTTTATGAGTTTGATATTTTATGGTTCAACAATTCACAGTTCAACATTAAGCACCGTTTGAACTTCATATGTTGTGGAAAAATATAATGTTTATACAAAAAAAGATGGTCGAAAGGTGTTGATGATGTTGCGATAGAAAACAAGTTTACAAAACATGTACTTTGTTTTTAAACATATAATTTCCGATTTATTGAATATAGTTTTGGCTTTGAATTAATGTTTGCGTGAATGAATAGTGACAAGAGTGTAAGTACGTATAAACTGTTTTCTGTTTTAATATTATTAGCGTTAGTCTTGCTTCGATTCGGGATACGTCCTTAAGACTACGAACTCGTGTAGGTAATATCAAGTGAATACTTGAAACTTCACTGCAACAAAAACTTAGAAAAGGTTTGGATGACAGGCAAAATATTAATACAAATTCTGAAATTCTGCAACGGAAGTTATGTGAATAATCATTAACTATGTAAGACAAACACTGCTACGATAGAGCTAAAGGAGAATTATATTTTAGACGTCACGAACTGCATATTTTAGTGTCTTGGTAACTTACCAAGGCTTTTAACGTGACTTCTGGAACAGAGAGAAGAAGTTCGTCTTAATAAAAGTATCTCGTGAAATTTAAAATTAAGGAGGAAGTAAGAAGGATGATATCATGTTTATATGACAAGTTTCAGTGAACATAATGTAGCATTTTATATACGAGTATACACGGTATTTTTAGATTTTAGACTGGATTACAGTGTCATTTTGCTGAGTTTGAAATGTGAAGACACTTCTGTAGATTTTTTAAAGTATGTCTATGTCACCGACATGGGCAATCTTAATCTGTCGCAATATGAATGTGTAAATGTCATTATTATTGTAGGTACTTGTTCATACACATTACATAATACTATAATATACGTTAGATACACCTACAACAGTCCTAAAAAAATGAACAAGTGCGAGTTAAACTCGCGTGGAGAGGGTTCCGTACGTTGAATATGTAATTATTTATCGTTATTTTTCTATTTTATTTAGTTTTGTCGTTTTTTTTAAGACCGTAGACTTCTTATTAATTTTCCTGTAATATGTAAAGAACTATTCTCTGAATATTTTTTTTCAAAATTCTAGCGTCAGTAGTTTCGGAGATATTGTCAATTTTTGGCTTTAATGTTCGTTCTTTCTTGAATAATTTAAAAAGTATCCATTGTAGAACTTACACAAAAATATATTTGATATCCTATATATATTTGAGATCCTTAAAGTAAGTTCTTTCATTTGACATAATTATGACACGATACGGTTAGCAAAACAGTTTTTGTTAAATATTAATTTCGTTATTTTTTTTCAAAATTCAGTTATTTACTATATACCTTCGTCTTTAAGTCACAAAAAAGTACTTGAGTAGTAAATTTCAACTCATTTGGTCCTGTAGTTTCGGAGTAAATTGGCTGTAAAGAGCGGATAGTGTCTATCCGTGATCCTATAAGGGTTTTTCGTTTTTTCGTACGGAACCCTATAAATGCAAAAAAAATGAATAATTTAACCCCTTTATTTGATTTTGTACAAAACGATATAAGTTTTGTCCTCGTTTGTGCGTGCGACTTCACATCAAAAAGCCAAATTGACAAACGATGCTTGAAAATGGTGCGCAGACAGGACTAAAAAATGTTCTATTTTATTTTTGATCAAGCATGACGTGTAACTTGCTTTCTGTTTATACGAGTGAAAGGAAATATAAAGATTTGTGTATGTATAGTATTCCCTTTCTATGGATTAAAAGAATCCTTTGAACTGTTTTAGATAGGTTGTGAGATGCCTTAGAGTTGATGAAGTCTGACGTTACTTTAAACATAACAGTGCGAAACTACGTTACAGGGAAATCTTCATTATTAGAACGAAGTTCTTTAATGCAGTTTACTGAAAGAGTAAAATGAAAGAATGAAATGAAATGAAAGAAGAATCGTCTTTTGAGTATGGCAGAAATGTGAATTATCTAACGGAAGCCAGGAAAATACTATTGCTTAACTTTGCCCATCACCACCCACATACTTGAATTTTTACTTTTTGAATTTTAATACACCTACTTGAATTTTTGAACAGCAATTAGCGTCCTGGAACTATTAAAAACAAAAGATGTCTTCTTCTATCTTATTTCTTGGTAGTATAATTTATAATCAATTTAATGCCTATATGATTGACGGAAGGCATACTGTGAATGTTCAGAGTTCACATAGATCAGTTTTTGGGCTACCTAGAAATATGATTACATAAAAATATGAAGGGTCGGTAAAATCTGTTTACAATAACATTCTTAGTAATATCATAGAAAATAATAAAGCCAGATGTGTGGAACATAAAGAAACAGGCGAACATGTGGCAAATCATACAAAGTCTTCGTGATGTCGACAAGGTAACGCCCACTTACTAATTTCATTTTGTAGGTGTGTTTTGCTTTCTGTTAGCTTACTTCATATTGATCAACTAGACTCCATAAAATGATTATTACTCCCGCGCTACAGTACTATCTACCTGTTTTCTAACGATTTACTACTAAATTTCTGCACGTACTTCAAATTTTTCGAAGTTATGTGCTCTTAGAAATTAAATATTTCGCGAGAAAGGAAGAAGACATGCTTTTTTGATGAAATCCAAAAATCTGTGTGCAGCTGCTGTTATATTATATTGTGTTGCGTAAGAAAGTAAGTCTAATAAGCTTGCTAGATTTCATCTACACTAATAGGGTATAATAATAAAAATACGTAACTTTAATTCAGAATAAAAAACAACCTAATCAATAAACCAAATTAGTCACGAATAAATTACATTAACATCTGCTGTATACTTAAGTAAGGGAACTGATTCAACGACGTTTGTATTCCACACCACAAGCGAAACGTGAAGGTTGTCTAATTGAACACGAACCGTGATCGTTCAGCTAACAGCCCCAAAACAGGTATTGATCAAACGGCGAGGTAACAAGCAAGATATCGATCGTATCGCATGCTTGTCCGATTACTTAGTCACGTACGTGTACATAGCTATAATTAAGTAATAGGATTAAGGGTATGAAGGCCGTGTTGTAACCATTTTATTAATTTAGGAATGCTAAACGCCTGTTTGGGTGACAAGACTTTTTAAGTAGTCTATTTAAGCAGATTAACTCAGTTCCATTCTTAATATTTTTTATAATTCAGTTAAGACCACTAGTAGGGGCAATTTAATTGATAACAATGGTGTTAAATATTCACAGGAAAATATCAATGATATCGTAATAGAAAAAGAGGTATCTTTGGAAAATAAAGACAAATATACATATATTTCATTAAACTTTGGTTTTCTTGACAATAGTGAAGCTATATATCTTACTTTTATATATTTGTTAACTCTTATCGAGCTCACAAATTATAAGCATGAAGAAGATCATTCAAGTCGATTTTCCATGGAAAAATAAAATTGTAGCAAACAAGAATGTCCTTGAATATTATTAAAGTGTAGTGTAGTAACGCAAGCTAAAACGGAATACAGAAACTAAGAACATTGAATTATAGATTCAGGAAGATACTCAATATTATGTAAAGGTATTAGAGGACGCGAAGAGACCATTTTTTATTCCCGAAGAGTAGTTCAAGGTTTCAAGTATTTTATTCGGAACGAGATTGGAACAGAAAACTATTGCTTTAGTTTACAGTTTCTTTGTTCTTTTGATGTTAAAGTTTGTTCGTACATTTTGCAATCTCTCGTATTTCTCTCTATTTATATTGTGAGTGTAGTTTGTGGAGATCAACATCTATACTTACTCGTAATCTATCATTGGACTAGTTTTTCTCTAGAACTAAGGACTTACTGTAAAGTTATTGCTATTACTTTATATGGATTGGTACTAAAGGTCTTAATAAGACTGATTAGTACTCAACTTAAACCGAGGCTAATAAAGTTGTGTGTGATAGATGTCATAAATAAAGTAATGTTATAAAATTTACTTCAAGTCTGACTGCTTTTACAACATTATTGTGTTTTACCGTCCAAGACTACATCGCCGCTTATCAAGTGGGATTGTAGTCAAACATTGAACTGAAATATGACTTGTGAGAATAGTTATGATGTGTCTCTTTCTAGTGTTTTAAATGCCAACTCATCAACACATTTATGTCAGTTCCCTGGAGTTGCAAAGAAGAGGCGATCAACCTCAAACGGTCTGGTGATTACTATTTAAGCTAGGAATGGCGTGTGAGGTTTTTAGGTTAGTATTCATTGCTTTAAATTAGTTTAAAATTTGAATCGCTTGCCATTTACGAGGTGATATTCAAAATGATTAAAAATTTTTGCAAAGTAAAATGCTTTGCTTTCTGTTAATTCTTCTATTCTTCTTTACTCATGTACAACTCTACTAGGAAAATATCAGTCTCAATTGAAAGTACATGCATTATATCACACTATACTAATAAAGATTATTATCGTATTAACAAATGTACATAATACAGCTACAACTACGTTTCGCATTATTTCATTAAATGTTACGACATAAAATTTAAAGCATAACTACCTAAGTTATACGTTTGAGTAATTAATGAGAGGCGAAAGTATAAAAGAACTTCTAAAAAGAAACGTTATGTTCACGCAACGTGCCGCCTCGAGTGATTTTACGACGCCACGTAAATATAGATCAGTTATTGTAGTGGTATGGCGTCATAAAACAAACGTCACGTTTGGAACATGGCTCTAGCGTATCCTAATTAAAATAGCACTGATGAAAATAAGGATAAGAGAGATTGTGTCGAAAGCTGAAATCTTATTTATATAAATTTTAATCGAATGTACTTGTACAGTATTGTAGTAATTTATGTAATATTTAATGTACCATAATGATATCGACGGTGGAAAGGAAAAACCCTTGAAGCGACAATTTTGGAACTTTACAGGAGAGCCGATCAAAGTTTTTATTTTACGAAAAAAAATGATAAAAAAATACAATTTGAAGTTTGAACGACAGGAAAAAAAATAGTTTCTTTAATTTTTATTTACTATCTACTGTTAAACTTAGAAAAATAGGCTAGCATGATAAAAGGATTTATGCGTTGCTTAATTATTTTATGAAAAATATACCGGAGGGAAAAACACATTAAATGCAACTTCAGTATTTTGACAAACGCAAGGAAAAACACATTAAACGACAAGCTATGCATGATATAACTAGTAGGAAAAACAACTGAAGCGTATCGAGCATAAGATACAGGGTTGTGGAAAAACAAGTTAAATAAGAAAACCATAGTATGCTAAGTAGAGCAAAAACACGATAAACGCTAGCTGTGTAATAATTCAATGTTATATTTATAACTGAAGTCCTTATTTTGGTTACCAAACATACCAAAAAAAAAAACAAGAATATGGAGATAAAACAGTGTCTTTCATTGTTTTAAAAGCTTACTACTGGTACAATATTTTGCACTAAAAAAATCCATTCCAGTGGGAAAACACAAACTTCAAACGAAGTGTAGGTACATTACTATCTTCATGAGCGATCAAACAATATTATTATAAACGACCAACAAAGCGTATCGCTTCTGTATTTCAAACGTACAAAGTAAACTAAACTTTCATTATTCGAGACTTTAAAAACCATAAATTCTTTTTTTATGCCCTTAGCAGGCAAACGAGCAGACGGGTCACGATGGTAAGTGATCACCGCCGCCCATGGACATTAGCAACACTAGGGGCGTCACCGATGCGTTGCCGGCCTCGAAGAAAACAATAGACTCACTTCTTGAAGGAACCCATTTCATAGCTTAGTGGGAACACCGAAAGTTTGTTCCACAGTTTACACGTCAGTGGTAGGAAATTACGTGAAAACCGAACTGTAGATGAACGCCAGGTATTCAGGACATGTTGATGAAACCTGGTACACCGTGATGCGTGGTGACGGAAATCAACCGCAGGTATTAAACCAAACAGTTCTTCAGAATTCCCCGTTGTACAGACGGTAGAATTCGCATAGGGAGCCTACGTCCCTTTCAACTCAAGCGATTCTAATCCATCTGTAAGCTTGGGATCGTCGACAAGACGAACGGCTCGTCGTTGGATTTGGTGAAACGAGTCCACTTGGCTAGTTGGGGCTCCGGCCCAAAGATGGGAGCAGTACTCCATGTGTCGTCGAATTTGTGCCTTATAGAGCATCAACCTGTGATAAGGCGTGAAGTACTGCTTAGGTCTATTGAGCACTCCAGTTTCCTTGCAGCTAGTTTGGCCTTTCTAACCAAGTGGTCCCGAAACTGAACTTAATTCAAAATGTCGACACCAAGGATCCCAATGCTTTTGGAGATGTTAAGAGGAGTGTTCTGGAATTAAGGTGCCATGACGAATGGGGTTTTCTTAGTGGTTAACGAGCAAACTTGTGTTTTCTCAGGGTTGAACTGGAATAAATTTAGTCTGCCCCGTTCCGAGACCTGCTTCAAAGGTGTCTCAACTTCAGACATAAGTTTCATCCTCTTCTCCTCAATCTGCACCCGAGAAAGATTTGCTCGGCCTGTATAACGACTTGTTGATATCCAGGGAAAAAAGAGCTTGACGCACGGCATTTTGAGTAAAACGCACGTCAAGCATCAGCTCACCACACAGCGGGATGGTAGGCGGTGTGTTACCGGCGTCATCAAGAGTCGAGTTCGACGCAAAGAGTGTGCCCAGTATTTCGGCTTTCTCTTTTGCGGTGTGGGCCAGGGTATTGTCTGCTATAGACGACGCACAGAAATTGCCTTGAATAGCTTTGGCCAGAGACCAGAATGCTCGACTACCACACACATAGCTCAATTGTCTTCTGCCTGTTTTGTGTATGTGCTTGAACTTTGCCTTGGCAATTTGCTTTTTTGAGGACCAGGAGGCAGCATTAAATTTCTTTTTCACTTGATGTAAGTCGGAGCCTTCAAGTTCGTGTGTCTCTACCCAATCCTGATAGGCAGAATGCTTCAGGCGTAATGCCTTAAATTCTGTATCAAAATATTTTAAATCTCTACCTACATATTTCAATCTTATGACTTACGTCCCATCTCAGAGTCACTAATAGTTACTTAAATCGCTCTTTAGAACAGAATCAGAATACAAATTCTTTACTAAAGAGCGATTAAGGTAACCATTAGTGAGTCTGAGTTAGGGCGTTAGTCAATATTGCTAATACTATAAGTAAAATCTTCAAAACAAAACTAGCATTCGCTTATGTGTTGCAAAAGTACTTCGAACTTATAAACCCAACTTTAATATTGAGTTAACTTTAATAATAGAGACTTTAACTTGAATGAAGCGCCACGTCACGTATCATTTCCTTATATAGGTGACGCCACTTACACAAAAGAGACCGAAATTCATTGCTTGTAGCGACAAGACTTGTTTTGAATAGTTAATTTAAATACACAATGTCATAAACAATGCTTACTCTAACCTACTATCGTCTTAATTTATGAAGTCAGCGGAATTAAATGAACCGACGTTTCGGGAATAAAAGACGATGTCGGTTAATTTAAATATTTGTGTGGTTTTTTTATGTGTGTTTACTTTAACCGACCCCACTGCTTTTTACATCGATTGCCAAAATAACTGTAATCCATAATATCCTATAACAATCATGCAGGAAAAACACATCAACTCCATCATACAGATTTATGGTAAGCAAGGAAAAACGAATGTAGCGACTGGCTCCAACGGAATAGGAGTAAGCAAAAACACCTTTAGTGTTTAGAATTGCATTTTCTATGTCGGAGAAAAACGATTTAAGTGACCTATAATATCCGAAACAAAAAAGGAAAAACACATCAAATAACAATCTAACTATAGAGTCGGTACTTCAAGCGGTAAATGGACCAAAATTGCTATAATTCTTTGTCACTTCATTTAGTGTCTGAAAAAATTGAGCCTAAAAGTGCCATTACTTGAAGCGACACCAAAGTGTTCAGATCGCCACGAAACCAAGACCAATCGACGCAGAAAAATTCACTGATTTCAATTATGTATATAACTTATTTTCGACCAAAGTGTCGCTTCAAGTGTTTTTCCTTTCCACCGTCGATATAAAAAATGCGTGCAAATCATATACGCGACGCTCGAGCCCGAGTGTAATCTATCATTGTTAGCTTCTTAAGTAACTTTAATATAAAGAGTAACAATGCCTAATAGTTTCTATAAAAATGAACGCAACTATTCTTAAAGATTAATCTGGAATTAGGAAAAATAGTGTGGTATGTTTAATACTAGCTTTTGTTTAGTAAGATCTGTGTATTTATCGCTTGATTTGTTTTAAATATATCTCTATCTCTCTGATCGTTTTTGTAAATTAATAACAGACTATGACATCAGAATAAAATGTAATATGGGCTATATGAAGTCACAAACATACGTCACGGGACCAAATTGGCTCACGGGTCAAGTGTCTTTCACAATTGGAACGATGTACACGATAGTAAATATAAGTAACATTATGATTTATGATAAATATAGAATGCCAATTAGATAAACAACAGCGTCAGTTCAAGTCACGAATTAAATTTGGATTGTAAAGTTGTGGAAGAAAAAGAAAAAGAGAACCTATCGTATAACGTCAATCAAAGGCAGAAATTTGAATGATGAGTTTTAATTTCAGTTCTTATTCTGTCTTTGAATTTTGTCCGTGTTACCGATGAAACTGAATCTTAGTGTGGGGCTATAAGTGTGTAGCGTAGCGTTAAAATAAAATTCATGATTAAAAAAAGTTTTTAAAAACAAGCTTTATTTAATTGCCCTAAAAAGAAGAAAATAAATCTTAAATTAAATCAAACCAATCAATTTAGTACACGTATTACACAATTTATTAATGATATAAAAGCTTGTCGCGAGATTTACCTGTGTACTAATTAGTCTTGCTTGATATAGTTAATAGTATCAGGCGTTACTTTGCGGAAATCCTTTATTATTAAGTTAGTATTAGTTTCCTATTATATTATTATTAAATATAGTAGTATAGTAGTATAGTATTAAGTTAGTGTTAGTTAGTACTACTTTGCAACAATCCGCGGTTAACATGTACATATGCATGTACAGGTAACAAGACATGCGTGGCACCTCCCTCCCTCCCTTAACGGAAACATGCACTACAATAATTAAAGGGGTAAGTGTAAAAAGGGTTCAACTGATGAAATTACTGAAATAGAGTTATTGGTATCGTTGAATTCGTCTTTCGATTCTTAATCTTATGGCATAGGTTTTATAGTGGAAAA
The DNA here is from genome assembly GCA_951805285.1 of Thymelicus acteon. NCBI lineage: Eukaryota > Metazoa > Arthropoda > Insecta > Lepidoptera > Hesperiidae > Thymelicus > Thymelicus acteon. Next base: position 9,162,146 of record OX638229.1, on the reverse strand, counting down.
TTCAATATATACGAAAATATTAAGGATTAAAAGGATTTAAATACACGTTATGCATAATGGTCTAGTGGTAAAACGCTTTATTAAATTTTGAATCTCTAAGAATTTCTACCTTCCACCACACTGTAAACAAAATAAGGATTTAAAGTACAAGTACACAATCATAAAAAAACTGATTTGAAGTTCAATACTAAGAATATGACGAAAATGAAGTCTTGACTTTCAAACGCATTTATCTCGAATTATTGTTTTTGTTACTTAAACCCTTTTTAGGGTTCCGTAGCCGAATGGCAAAAAACGGAACCCTTATGGATTCTTCATGTCTGTCGGTCTGTCTGTCTGTCTGTCTGTCTGTCCGTCCGTATGTCACAGCCACTTTTTTCCGAAACTATAAGAGCTATACCATTGAAACTTGGTAAGTAGATGTATTCTGTGAACCGCATTAAGATTTTCACACAAAAATAGAAAAAAAAATAATAAATTTTGGGGGTTCCCCATACTTAGAACTGAAACTCAAAAATGTTTTTTTCATCAAACCCATACGTGTGGGGTATCTATGGATAGGTCTTCAAAAATGATATTGAGGTTTCTAATATCATTTTTTTCTAAACTGAGTAGTTTGCGCGAGAGACACTTCCAAAGTGGTAAAATGTGTGTCCCCCCCCCTGTAACTTCTAAAATAAGGGAATGATAAAACTAAAAAAAATATATGATGTACATTACCAAGCAAACTTCCAACGAAAATTGGTTTGAATGAGATCTAGTAAGTAGTTTTTTTTTAATACGTCATAAATCGTAAACCGCAAAAAACATTGATCAAAGTTATAACGAACTACAAGAACTTTTATATTATGTTACTCGCTGCTACGGAACCCTTCATGGGCGAGTCCGACTCGCACTTGGCCGCTTTTTTACACTTACCCCTTCAATTAAAAGTACATACCAACATAAATATCAGCACTAACACATGTTTCGCCCCGAAACGGAGCATCATTAGGGTAAGCTGACTCTACAATGGTTAATCGCAGTCTTGCGTTTGTGCTTTATGAAAGAAAATGTTTCCTATATAATATGCAAATCTCGCGACAAGATTTCGTATCATTTAATAAATTGGATAATACATGTGCTAACTTGATTGGTTTGATTAAATTTAAAGTTTATTTTCTTCTTTTTAGGGCAATTAAATAAAACCTTGTTTTTAAAAAGTTTTTACCATTAATTTATTTTTTACTTTTTATTTAAGATTGTGGATGTAATGTGACGTTGTTTTAGTTTTCGTGTTCTCCTCAGCAAACTCTTTCATTTGATACCTATACTGTGGTAGTGCAGAAAAAATAAATAGTCCGCCATCTTGGATGATCCGCCATAATTATTGTTATTAGAATGACGTCACATCGGTAAGCATGCATTGTCATCTAAAATAAGCGAGTATCTATATGGTACGTATACCAAATTTAAAATATAGTTGTAGAATCCACCCGGACAAACATACATTGCAAGTTAAATAAAAGCTTCTAATAACAATAATTTAACCTGCAGGTCAAGGCAATGTCCCATGTTTCACCATTAGGTGAAACATTGTTCAATATGATATTTTTGGGTTATAAAAAAAGCGGCCAAGTGCGAGTCGGACTCGCCCATGAAGGGTTCCGTAGCAGCAAGTAACATAATATAAAAGTTCTTGTAGTTTGTTGTAACTTTGATCAATGTTTTTTGCGGTTTACGATTTATGACGTATTAAAAAAAAACTACTTACTAGATCTCATTCAAACCAATTTTCGTTGGAAGTTTGCATGGTAATGTACATCATATATTTTTTTTAGTTTTATCATTCTCTTATTTTAGAAGTTGCAGGGGGGGGGGACACACATTTTACCACTTTGGAAGTGTCTCTCGCGCAAACTATTCAGTTTAGAAAAAAATGATATTAGAAACCTCAATATCATTTTTGAAGACCTATCCATAGATACCCCACACGTATGAGTTTGATGAAAAAAACATTTTTAAGTTTCAGTTCTAAGTATGGGGAACCCCCAAAATTTATTGTTTTTTTTTTCTATTTTTGTGTGAAAATCTTAATGCGGTTCACAGAATACATCTACTTACCAAGTTTCAACAGTATAGCTCTTATAGTGTCGGAAAAAAGTGGCTGTGACATACGGACGGACAGACAGACAGACAGACAGACAGACAGACAGAGAGACATGACGAATCTATAAGGGTTCCGTTTTTTGCCATTCGGCTACGGAACCCTAAAAAGGTTGCGTTTGTAATTGGTTTACTTTAGGTACTATTATGTATTCTGTGCTTATTCGCAATAGCAACGTATATACGTATATAAAAACAAATGGTTTTTATTTTAAGCGCGGCGTAACATAGATACGAGCCACCTGCTGAAAGAGTTTCGAAGTTTTTACTGTACGAAATATGTATGGTACGAATCAACAAATAATATCAGCTGTTGTTTGTTGATTAATTTACATTAAACCATGGTAGCGTATAATATTTTGTTACCTGACCGCCAGTATTGTTTTTGTATTTAATTAGGTTCTTTTAGAACATCAGATTTGGAAACGATAACAAAATCTGCGTAAGATAAACCATGTGATCACATTGAATTAAACTACATACCGAGACTTTTTTTATAAAATTACATTAGAAATTTAACTTATTTCTAATATTAGTTTACTATTTTGAAAAGTAATTATTTAACTTTGTGTTTAGTTGGTTACAATGATAGTTTGTTAGTAAGTTTGTTTGGATCAAATTGAATTAGTAACTCTGATTCAATTTAATCAGATTGATTCCGAAATTCTAACTCCTTATATCCTCTTAGTTTTACAAAAATAAAATGTAGAAAATATATTTATTGTAATTTAGTTTGCGATTAGAAAATAGGTCCAAACGCCAACGCAATTGATCAGAAAAATCCAGTTCATTTTTAGGTGTAAACAGAAAATTTTGTAGGGTTCGTCTTTTTATTTATATCGTAACTCTCGTTAGGCATTCGGTGTGATTATTGGCGGAGAGAAGTTGAGTTATCTGCTCTGATATTTCAAACAAAACGTGAGTCCCCGCCGGGAGGTTCTATTTGCAAAATTGACCACCTGTTCTCCTTTCAAATTCGAACGAATCCATTGGACATTGAAGCCGTGCGGCGCCAATACATTGGAACATGCATTGTGTTCGCGGTGTCTGTTCTATACGCTAGTAATAATACTTCAATGGGTGTAACGCTGTTTGAATAAATGTTAACCTAATTCTACTGTAAAAGGATAGTAAATTATAGTAATACGCTTCAGTCTTAAGAGTTTTATTACTGACAGAAAGAAAGTTAAACGATATAAATGATGGCACGTTTTATCGGATGCCGTACTTTGTCAAAAAAACCATCCAAGTGTGAGTCGGACTCGCACACGGAGGATTGCGCACAGATTATTAGAACCAAACATTAATCTTATATAAACTTAGTTAAGTAAAAAACTTTGCGACTAACCATCGTAGAGTCAACTTACCCTGATGATGCTCCGTTTCGGGGCGAAGCACGTGTTGGTGCTGGTATGTATGTAGGTATATACTTTTAATTATTATAGTGCATGTTTCCGTTGTGGGAAGGAGGGAGGTGCCACGCATGTCTTAAAGTATATACCATCATACATGTTACGCGCGGATTTTTGCAAAGTACGTAGACTAATACTAACTTAAGTAAAAAACTTAATTTTCCTGTTGGAAAATTAAAAACCTAAATGGTGTATTCAAAAAATATATACTTAATAGAAAACCCCCTCGTTTGAAGTACTAGTCAAACAGCAAAGCACGGTCTGTTCTAGTGCATAAAACTCTCAACTAGAGTTTAAAGTGTAAGTCAAACGTGTAACCACGAGGATTTTAGTCAACCGTTCCGGAACGATGTTTACAACCGTTTGATCGCGATTTCGTACGCGGGATTTGGTTTCAATAATATTGTCTATGTTGCCAAGTTGTGTTCACACGCTGTGTATACAAGACTAGCTGTTAAACTTGGAACGTACCTTTTGGATACCGAAAAATATGTGGTATTTACACGCGTTGTTGATTTTAGGTTTGGTGCATATTTTTTGCCAACGCTATTGAGATAGCAAAATTCATTGAATTTACAGAATTATATAATGTACAGTGGAATATTCATACTGTACTTTTCAGAAATTTTATCTCATCGAATCGAGGAAAATAGAACTTTTCGATTTAATAAATTCTTTGGATGCAAACAGAAATCGCCCACTATCGGGCCAAATAGGAGTTAATAACCCCAATTCATGAGACTTATGTCAGAAGCTGCATATCATTTATGTAATTTGTATTTCATTAAATTAATGTGCACTAAAACTTTACATTGTGTTATATTTTCAGCTTGTTTATAATGATCTCTCCACACGCTACTGCAGCTTACATTGTTACAAATTACTCGGGAAACGTCGAGGATCTGTTGCACCTATTACTATTTAATGAATACTTACATTTTTATGATAATGATGAAATTTTTATGTTGTACTAAATTAAATTGAATCGTAGTTACCTAAATAACGGTTTCAGATATAAACCATTCGGTGAAGTTAGACAGAACGTTCGATTTATTTTTACTAACGGTTTTAAACGAGAAAAGTGTATTGATAGATATAATTCATTCAGAACATATTTCACATGGACATTCTGACAAGAGATTTTTTTAATTTTAGTACCAGTCGGTCAAGTTGGTAAGGAATTTGAACCATCACATGAAAGGGTGTTCCAGGCACATTCCTGGCTAATATTGATAAGGACATACTTGTAAACTAACTCTTATATCTAAATACGTTAAAAGACTGCTTGGACATGAGTAGTAATAAATGCTATCTGTAACTGTGAGTAGAAAAAAGCACTTCGGTAGTTTCTTGCTAACTTTCTTGCAACTTTTGAATTTAGTTCGATTTCATTAAATTCATATCACAATGCAAACTTTCATTTTCACACAATGGTTTACCGTTATTTTATATGGAAACGACTAACACATCGACAATAAAATTTACATTCATAGAATGTGTTACAGTTTGGCGTGCGATACATTTTTAAAGAAACAATTCATATTCAAAATTCAACAGTACGTATGGTACTAAAATTGGAACGTGGTGAAAATACATGCCAAACGCGATAACAGGAGTATGTTGTGCACAATAGAAATGCTATTTGGCACGAAAAAGCTTTATTACTACCGGGTGCCGACGATCAAAATCACAACTGAAATTGAATCGTTCCCAAATATGTGCGTTCGAATTCGAAAACAATTAACGTGGAACATGGTCAGAAACAAAGTATCGATTGAAATAATCGGTTAAGATTTGTCAAAATAATGGCTGGCTAGCTGCAACTCATTAATGGCCAACTACTGGGCACGGGTCTTTCCTCTTGAGGAGGCCTAGAGCATACTCCACCACGCTGCTTCAGTGCGGATTGGTGGAGGGGTTAGTGGCCAACCCGAGTGTCGGAAGTTTTCAAACCAAAATAATACTTCTATCCAATTCCTAATAATACATAGTAATATAATTATTCCAAAAACTATTGTCTAGAAGCTGTGTAGTTATAAAGATTGCCAACCGTTTATCTATACTAATCTATACTAATATATAAAGAGGAAAGATTTGATTTTTTGTTTGCATTGAATAGGCTCCGAAACTACTGAACCGATTTGAAAAATTCTTTCACTGTTGGGAAGCTACACTATCCCCGAGTAACATAGGCTATATTATATTTTCAAAAAAATTAGGGATCCTTAATAGAACTCCAATAATGTAACCCAAGATGTAAAAAAATAAGAAAACCGAAGCAAAGCGAGGGCGGTTACTCGTTAATAATAATTTGGTTACCATGCCGGACGGCCGAACCGCCGCGCCGCGCCGTGCCTAGGTTCAATTCCCAGCGAGGTGGAAATTGGAATGATGAGTTAGAATTTCTGTTCTCGGTCTGGATGTGTTGTCTTTGTGTGTTGTCCATGGCACCTACGACACAGGGAATGTGGGGGGGAAAGGGGAAAGGGGATGTGGGGCTATGGGGGGCTATGAGTGTTTAGCGATTGTTGATGATGACTCTAGTGGCCTTTATAGGTGCACGCAAATTGAAGTAATATTTTAGGACAGTGTTAGTCTGCTGGTTTACAACTCAATTCTCAATTTGGAGAGCTATAGATAGATCTCTCTAACTCTTCTAAATTAGATAAGGCCAAAGACAGCTGTTGTAAAGACGAAGCTTAACTAACCTGCAAGGCTATTCTGTTTTGTAACTCGACAGCGGAATCCGCGATGAGTTTCAAAATTAAAGTTCGAGTTCGAGACTCACTTCACTTCGCAAGTGCGTACTAGATGATTAGAGAATGACATTTATGTATTCGGTAAGAATACCATACCGAGGTCATCTTTAGTCGTTTTAAGTTCGAGTTCGAGACTCACTTCACTTCGCAAGTGCGTACTAGATGATTAGAGAATGACATATCAAGATGATGCAAGTTCGCTTTCGAGTCTTCCGTGTCTCACTTGAGTGAGCTTCGATTTCGAGCTTGTATTTTAGAGAATAGCCCTCCTGTCACAAATGAACCAACGCTGTTTTATTAGAGACTTCAAAGGTTGCGTTTAATTCACTTGTATTTAGCAGCGATTTGCTTCCGGTGCTATATGGCTCTTAATTAGTCGTTGGTAACTTTGGTCTGTACATCGCGAGTTTTATTAGTGCAATTTAAAGTTTACACTACAGAACTTTTGATATAAGTAATGTTGATGATATTGAAAGCAGAGATGTTTAAACACTATCCACATAATGAGCTCATATTGTAGACAAGAATATTCACTTATAATACCACAAGAGCTTTAAAATTATCGGGTATTTCCCGATAGGTTCGTTGCAAACGCGCTTCGCGCTCGTGATTTTTTAACCTGAAAAACTTGACGATTTTATTTGTTTGCAGGGAACCTTGAGGGAAATGCCAGATAATTTTGAAGCTCGTGTGGTATTCGGGGGATTATTTTTCCGTTGAATTCAACCTGTCAGTTTGACGTGTGGTTAATTTGACTGGATCATGTTTTGTTTTTTATATATAGCAACTACCAGAGAAAATTTTCAAATAAATTATCAGTATAATACCATGTAGGTTGTACCACGTGACGTCGAATGGGGGAATTCTATTGGTCGATATTTGGGTCGGAAAAATAATCATATTTATTTGATTTGAGGTGAGTTTTTTATTGAGATATGATTATAATAAGGTAAATGAAGTTAAGTAAACAAACATCAATTATAGCTTCAACTTATTAATTAATGGCCCAGTATAAATAGAACACAAGAAAGCACTGGTTTTTGTTCATAATTGAGGAGGCTTGCTGCTCCAGTGAGGATGGGTGGAGGTAGAACAAGAGCGAATCAGAGAGCGTTTGTTTATTTACTTGTGTATTTTTATTCTAAACCAAATGGTTATTAACCAGAAGCCGGAAAAAATTAATTCACATAATAATATAAATATCATTTACTTATCTATAATTTATTGTATCAAAATTACGTAAGAAAGTATATTACTGTTAAATTCACATTATCTGTAGCATGTCATTTTCATAATCCATCATCATAAATCTTCTTTATCTGAATCTGAACATAAGTATAAGCATCCTAATCGCACGGTTTTAATATCTACGGATCTTACTCGTATATTAAACTGCGCCCTAATTCCGTTCTCTAAATTGTAAATGTTCCTTGCATTATATCACTTTCAAGATTCGTTACTTTCCTAGAGGAAGATATTGTTTGTGAACAATATTGAAACATACGTTCAGAAACCAATTTTTGTTACATGAATTCTATGTACATATAATATGAATATCCTAAGCAATTTAAGGAGTTTACTTTAGTAACCAGGGTACTGATCGATTTGCTGATATCAAATTAAAGTGTAGAATTAGTGTATGACTTCTAGAGTTAAGTGAATAATAAAAAACATGTAGCTTTTATAAATTATACCACAACAAATGATTGAATAAGTGCAAGTACGATGGCTTAAATAACAGTTAAAAAATCTTATTGAACTTTTAGTAATAGTAATAAAATCAAGCTTATTGCCATTTATAGCATATGTTCTAGTTTACAATAACTGTTTTACTTCAAACTACTAAATATCTTATTGTTTAGAATATGTTAAGTATCTACTAATATTATAAAGAGGAAAGATTTGATTGCTTGTTTGCATTGAATAGGCTCCGAAACTACTGAATCGATTTCAAAAATTCTTTCACTATCGGGAAGCAACACTATCCCCGAGTGAATTAAGCTATATTATATTAAAAAAAAATTAGGAATCCTTAATAAAACTCCAATAATATAACCCACGGTGTAAAAAATAAGAAAACCGAAGCAAAGCGAGGGTGGTTACTCGTTATAACATATAATAATATACATAGTCGACACCTGCATTCATATTTATAGGTATATTACTCGTACAAGAAAATCATGCTTAGTCTAAAGTTTAGTCGTCAGAGTAGATATGTAATTAAAGAGAGATTTAAAAATAGTTGAATTTCAAAAATAATAAATGTAGTAAGTAACTATACATAACTTACATTTAATTTTACTTGACTTAAGACGACAATTACTTTTAATTTACTTTTCAACTAAAACCAGTAAAGTGTAGCACGCAACTGAAATAAGATTGATGTTATGTGGTATATCCCAGAACAAGATAAATCAACTTCTTTACTTATACATCATTTTGATCCCCTTCCTCCGAGCTAGGCCCTACAATCCTACATGTCTTGAGATTTTATTTAAAGCAATTTGGCTGATTGAAGGATGATCGTAGTGCTTATTTTGTTTTTTTATCAATCAACATTTGATCAGAATAGAATAACTCCAACAGTATTCGTCTAGTTAACCCAATTAACTTTATTCTTCAGAAATACAATATCCATGCAAATTACTTGCTTGCAGTCTTTCTTTACCTATGAAATTTAAGATTTTAAAACTATATATATAGTACTAGCTGACCGGGCAAACGTTGTTCTGCCAAAAAAATTTTAGGGGTAGGGGGATGAAAAATAGATGTTGTCCGATTCTCAACCTTAGCACGCAAAGATTCACGAAAATCGGTCGAACCGTTTCGCAGGAGTTCAACTTCTAACACCGTGACACGAGAATTTTATATATAAGATATATAGCTCAAAGCATTATGAACTCAATCCACTTTACGAAGACTGACTTACCATTCCAAATAAGATTAATATATTTACGACAAACTGTTACAAAACGGCTTTGACTGCCTATCATGGTTACAAAGCATTCAGTACGGTTTCATTCTAATGCATGCTAACCGAAGAAAAGGCTTTTGAGTTACAAGGTTTTCTTTTAACATCAAAACTTCGTGGTTTTGACAACCGAACTCTGTTTTTATCATGGAAACTGCTTACAAACGGAAAAGGAAATGCCGTTAGCATTTTTTTAAGGTACATGGATTTTGAACAAACCAAATGAATTCCAACGTTATTCGTGCAGAGCGATAGTTATTTTCCCTGTTTAGTTAGCTACCACTTTCTTTTAAGAGGTCAATGAAGATTAAGATTTTTTAAAGTTTTAAGTGTTTTGTTAATGGGTTTGTCATTGTTTATGCACATGCATAGACATCCTGTGAGCAGCAAATGAGCAGAGAAAAAGTAATGAAGTAGTTATAATGATAAGTGTATACTTAATGATGTATAACAAGTGTAGGTATTTCAGCAGTATTGGGGCGGCTTGGAATATTAACCCCAACCCCACGCTGAATGCATCTCATATATCCCCCTCATATATCCCCTCTCATATATCCCCCTGGTGGTAGGGCCCGTGGAGGGATTATATTGGTAATATCACAGAAAAAATAATACTACTTATGTATTATTGAAGAAAAAATAGTTTAGTAATACCATTATTATTATTATATTCTGTGGAGTCCGCCTGGATAGTTTCCACCCTCTTTGCAACTAACCATCGTAGAGTCAACTTACCCTGATGATGCTCGGTTTCGGGGCGAAACACGTGTTGTTTCTGGTATGTATGTTCGTGTATACTTTTAATTATTATAGTGCATGTTTCCGTTGTGGGAGGGAGGTGCCATGCATGTCTTAAAGTACATACCATCATACAAGTTAACTGCGGAATGTTGCAAAGTAGACTAATACTAACTTAATGCCACCCTCTTGCTTTAGTTAGCTGCCAAATAACTCGTCATGTTCTGTTTGGGGGCTTGAGTCAAAGTCAAAGTCAAAGTCAAAGTCAAAGTCAAAGTCAAAATCAAAATTTTATTCATATAGGTATCACTGATACACTTAAGCACGTCATCATTTTTTTATCTACCAGCTTTTCGGAAGGGTGCTTTGTCATGAAGGAGAAGAAAAGCCGACCTTGAGACCTTGGGTAGTATGTTTGGAAGGAAATAAGTGGGATAAATAGTAATTATTTTTTTTACGTTGACGCTGTTTCTCTGAGACTTACTCATATACTACATTATTACTTCTTTTATCAATCGAGAAAATATTAAAATTACTACACATTTGACATAAATGGTATAATTACACGGGCGTAAAGGAGATACCCGATTTTCGGCCACGTACCATATATACTCTGTGCTAGAACATAATACTAGACATGAGTAAATTATATACCAAAAAAATCTTTTTATTTACTAAATAAACATATTTAAATCTTAACCTCATCTGCATCGGCCAAATGAACAAAATAATACAAGAAAGTTTTCATAGTATTTACCTCATTACAAACGATTTTATAATCGATTAAATCGATAGTTTAGGGAACTTAATAATATATTTTACTAATTATTATTACTTGTAAGTACAATATTAATTCCTTTTATACATGTTTTCTTATTCACTGTATAGCTCCATCCATCCATCCATCCATCAGCCCTTAGAGGTCCACTGCTGGACATAGGCCTCCCCTAACTTGCGCCACTCTGACCGGTCCTGAGCCTTCTGAATCCAGCGGATGCCCGCTGTCTTCTTCAGGTCGTCAGTCCACCTGGTCGGGGGGCGTCCTATGCTCCTTTTTCCGAGACGTGGGCGCCATTCGAGGACCTTTCTTCCCCAACGGTTATCGGTCCTTCGCACTATGTGGCCAGCCCATTGCCACTTCAGCCGGCTAATTCTTTGAGCTATGTCGGTTACCCTTGTTCGTCTACGGATCTCCTCATTTCTGATGCGATCACGTAGAGAAATACCGAGCATAGCCCTCTCCATAGCTCGCTGCGCAACTCTGAGCTTGTGGATCAGGCCAACAGTAAAGCACCACGTCTCGGATCCGTATGTCATCACTGGCAACACACACTGCTCGAACACCTTCGACTTCAGGCACTGAGGTAGTGTTTTGGACGACAAGATATGACGCAGTTTCCCGAACGCAGCCCATCCGAGTTGGATTCTACGAGTGACTTCTTTCTCGAAGTTGGACTTACCCATCTGGATCACTTGTCCCAGGTAATTGTATTCGTCTACAACTTCAAGAGCAGCGCCGTCAACAACAACAACCGGTACGGGTGTGACATGGACATTCGACATGATTTTCGTCTTGTCCATGTTCATCTTAAGACCCACCCGTTGTGAGGCGCTGTTCAAGTCCCCGAGCATTGTACCAAGTTCTTCCAGGGAACCCGCCAGGATGACTATATCATCGGCATATCGCAGGTGTGTGATGTATTCGCCATTGATGTTAATGCCACGTCGTTTCCACTCCATCAGCTTGAACACGTCTTCCAACGCAGCGGTGAACAGCTTTGGGGATATGACATCCCCTTGCCTGACACCTCTCTGCAGTTGGATGGGGTTCGTTGCTGTGTCGTGTACTCTGACGGACATGGTGGCAGATGAGTACCAACACTTAAACACCTCGATATACCGGTAGTCGATCCGGCACCGCTGGAGAGAATTTAGTACCGCCCAGGTCTCGATAGAATCGAAGGCTTTCTCATAGTCCACATAGGCAACACACAACGGCAGATTATACTCCTCGGTCTTTTGTATAATCTGCCGCAGTGTGTGTATATGGTCTATGGTGCTGTAGCCTTTTCGGAATCCTGCTTGTTCGGGAGGCTGGAAGTCGTCAAGCCTGCGTGCAATGCGATTTGCGAGTACCCTCGAAAACAGCTTATAAACGTGGCTCAGAAGTGCAATGGGCCTGTAGTTCTTCAAAAGGGCTTTATCGCCCTTCTTGAAGAACAGCGTCACCACACTTCTGCCCCACGCTTCCGGGGTAATTCCAGTGTAAATGACGGAATCGAACAGTTTTTGGAGCGCCACTAGAAGGGGTTTCCCTCCAGCTCTTAGAAGCTCGGTTGTGATTCCGTCATCTCCCGGTGCCTTGTTATTTTTAAGCTGTTTGAGAGCCTCTCTAATCTCATACAGGCTGACGTCCGGGATATCCTCTGTGTAGTGTCGGGTCAGTTTAGCTCTCTTATCGCTCTCCTCGCTAGGAGGTGGAGCTTGAGAGGAGGCATACAACCGTCCGTAGTATCTCTCAGTCTCTCTCAGAACTTCCAGTTTCGACGAAACCATGGTGCCGGACTCGGTCTTCAACCTCGTAAGCTGACTTTGCCCAATAGACAGATCCCTGGCGAACACTTTAGAGCCTTGGTTTCGCTCAATTGTGTTTTTTACACGATTTGCGTTGTGTTTTCGCAAATCGCGTCGCCTGCACTTGGAGATCTGCTCATTGAGCCGTCGGTATTCCCTCATAGAGGTTGGAGACTGCACACATAGTTCTCGTCGATCCCTCATAAGACCGAGAGTTTGTTCTGAGAGAACCTGAGATCTACCACTAGGGTGGGTCTTGAAGTACTTTGACCCTACCTCGTGGACAGTTGTTACCATCCTGGTGTTAAACTCGTCCACTGACGTGCACGATTCTAGGCACGCAAAACGGTTTTGCAGCTCCAGTTGAAAGTTTTCGGATCCCTGGATTTGGACGGATGTTGGGCGGAGCGTAGACTTCATCAGGCGTGACCGTTCCAGCTTCAGATCGATATTTAATGTGCCTCTCACAAGTCGGTGATCGCTTCCGGTTTTGAACCTGCTGATCACAGAGACATCATTAAATATGTGCCGTTTGTCTGCCAGAATGAAGTCTATCTCGCTTTTCGTGGAACCATCAGGGCTTATCCAAGTCCACTTGCGTTGTGGCTTCTTTCTGAAGAAGGAGTTCATCATGAAGAGATCTTCCTTCTCCAAAAAGTTGGCCAGCAAGTGTCCTCGGTGGTTCCGTCGTCCAATTCCGTAGGGACCCACCTTCATCTCGGCGCCGCTTTGCGTGCCCAGCTTCGCGTTGAAGTCCCCCATCACAACATTGAAGTGAGCTTTAGAGGTATGTATGGCTCTACTTATGTCCTCATACATAACCTCAACCTCATCGTCGGGATGTGTCGAAGTCGGCGCATATACCTGTACAACCTTCAACGAATACCGTTTGGATATTCTGAGTGTAAGGTACGCTACCCTGGCCGACACGCTCCCAACTTGCATAATGTTGTTGACAAGGGACTTGTGAACGAGAAACCCGACACCACCTTGGGACAGATGTTCGCCCTCCCGGTGATAGAACAAGTTTCCGGATTTGAGTATTATCGTGTCCTCCCCCTGTCTTCGGACTTCAGATAAACCCACAATACTCCAGTTTAACTTGTCTATCTCTTCTTCCAGCTCTTTTACCTTGTCGTCGGTCCTCAGTGTCCTGGTGTTGTATGTTGCCAGGTGCAGAAGTCGTCGTTTGGATTGGTAGCCCGATCTCTGCCGGCGATTCTTAGCACCCCCTGCCCCGCCGTTACCATAGCCGCTACCGTAACTAGGAATAGCGGGGCTGCCGGGGACTGGGGGCCGAGGCTCATTCGTGACTATCATGCGGGGGTTTTAGCCGATAGTCACCACGCTTGGCTAGTGCGTGTTGGTGACCGCAGGTGACCTGACTGGTATTCGTCACACACAGGAAGATGCTGCTGCCCACCTTCCTGGATTTGTCCTATTAGTCGCCTTTTACGACATCCCAGGAAGAACGGGAGTGGTGCTATTCTACAAAGTGAACCCGGACACCACGCGGGGGGTGAACCCGGACACCACGCGGGGTATAGCTAAACTATGTAATATATTTATAATTACCATTAAATCGTTACGCTAATTAAAAGACATTTCGAGTATTTTGACATCGATTTCGAGACATTTGAATCGATTGTCAACAAAGATCTCTGGTGTAATCCCTATCTAATGTCATTTTGCTTAATGTCAATTTGATTATTTATAAATAACACCATTGTCATTCATCTTGCATCTTTCAACTGTGTACGCTTTTGTGTATTTTTAGTATTAAATTAATATTACCATCGTGTTTGGAGTCCTATTTACTATTGAAACTTATCGAAACGCACACAGTTATTTTAATTTTCTATTGCATTCGCTTTTTTACTAGTGTTTTGGTGAATGTTGAATGGTGAATGTGTTTTCGCTACAATTTCGGGATTTGTTTTTTAAACAAATAATGCGATTATGGTATTTGCGTCTTATGATCATGATTATTCCTAATGCTGTCAATATTAGAGTAGGTATTTTGTTAGTTTGAGGTAGTAAGTGCCTATTAACACGCATAATATATAGCACTGGACATGAGTGTGACATAATCATAACCTATAATTAAGGTGGAAATTATAGGATTTCTTTACTTGGCCATTGCTAACTGCCGTGAAAATTGGAGAAATTAAAGCTTTTACAATGATCTAATTGACCACCAATTTTCATTCTTGTCTAATCTAGGCCGGTGTCTCTATGGAAAAGGGGTTCTCCTTTAGCGCTAGCGCACAGCGCGGGTACTAAACGGTGTGTATTAATAGAGAAGCAAAGTCACGGTGTAATAAAGGATAACTTAGGTCATGGTAAAGCTCAGTAGATTGCAGAAGGGGATCCTTGCTTCTTTATTGTTTTGACATGCATCCTTGATAAGGTAACCTAACCATGGACGATGGTGACCATCATGGTTCGTCTCCTGGTTTGACTTCTATGGACATAAAACATCTAAGAGTAACTGTTGCTAGACTGCTGTCATGGTATGTTTAATTACATCCATTTCCAAACACCCATAAAATCACATTATTTTAATCACACCAATGTGCCAAATTTCATTACATTCGATTAACGTGAAATAAATGGACCAATATTTCAACGTATATTTCACCCATGGGTGTGAAATTTTTGCTGAAAATGTGTGTGGACTCAAAATATATTTAATAAACATTAATGGTTTACGGTCGACGAAATTACAAATACAAACAATTACAGCGTAACACATACAAACATAATAAATAAAGGCAATTTTATATTTTACTAGCTGTTGCGCGCAGCTTCGCACTTCAATTATATACAAATACTAGCTGACCCGGCGAACTTCGTATCGCTAGCCGTTACAGTTTCTGTGTGCTCCTCCCTCTCCCTCTCCCTCTCACGCTCCCGCTCCCGCTCCCGCTCCCGCTCCCGCTCCCAAGTAAAAAAAGGAGTCATAAAAGACGCTAATAATAATAACTAATAGCTATCTACCAACTACACATAACAAAATTTTACCTTATCCCGCAGGAACAGGTCTATTTTCCGGGATAAAAAGTATCCTATATCCATCCGTGAGCTTTATTTTATATCTGTATAAATAACTAATCTATCAACAACATATAACAAAAATTTACCTTATCCCACAGGAACAGGTCTATTTTCCGGGATAAAAAGTATCCTATGTTCGTCTCCTAATTCTAAGCTATCAAATTCAAATCGGTTCAGCCGTTCTTGAGTTATAAATAGTGTAACTAACACGACTTTCTTTATATAGATATAGATTCATCCTTCTTATTCCAAAACTAACGAAGTTGCCATACTAACTTCCATGGCCTTAATTAACCCTTTATAGGTTGTTTTTTTTTAAATACAACTTTTAAATGTTGTTTCTAATGTTGAGCTATTATGTAAATTTTCATGTTTTTAACTTCAAAAATGACGAAGTTACGTACTAAGTTCCATCCTCTAAATTAAGCCTTTAAGGGATGATTTTCCAAAAAAATGTGTTAAAGTTAACTTTTGTTTATTACTATAAACTTACATAATATATTTCATAATTATAACTCTAAAACTGGCCAAGTTGGTTTGTATGAAACTGACTTTCAACCCCTATTTTTACCCTTTAGGGGATGAGTTTCCAAAAATCCGTTCTTAACTAACGTCTCCTTAGCATAAAATATCTTTCTGCCAAATTTCATCATAATCGGTTCGATAGTTTCTGAGATTTTTTCTTTAATGAGTGTGTCTCTTTTCAATTTTTTATATATATAGAAGAAGATAACTTTTTATGTTAGTGTTATAAGTAGTGTAATGATACTCAAATCCCGAGGGTTAAAGAGCTGCTAGAAATACAGGCTTTTAACCTAATTCAGACACCAGTGTGGTAAATACACGTTTTAAACGATTTTATTATTATTTAGACGAAAATGTTTCTTTATTGAATGTTGGTTATTTAATACAATTCTCTATTTACGCTCTTCTTCAATATTAGTCTGATTTGTCTTTACCTTGACATTCTATCATTTCTACTCTTTCATAATCCCCACATTTTATGAAACCCACACTTATAGCGAAGGAGCGGCGTATATTAGGTACGACGTCGAGCATTTCGTGTTCAAAGCAAATAAACGGTGACATTTGAATCTAAAAATGTTGTTATTCAAAAAGGTGAAATTTCAGTATTTTAGAGAATTAGAGAAAAGTTAGTCTAAAACTTAGCTTCAACTGCTTTTTAAATTTGCTTTATATTACGTCGCTTTATGTTGACCACTTCAATGAGAACCCTTACACCTTACTCTGGAGAGTAAAGTGGAATGTAGGTCAAACACACCCCTTAGCTCTTAGTAGGTACTTGACCTTTCACGTGGTTTTTGAGCTGCCAATACGTGAAATCAAAATTTAATTACAAGAAAATCGTTATCGTTGGAAAGTGTAAAGGTGAAGGTTAAATTAATTATAAATGAAAAGTTTTAAGCAGATAAATTGTTCATCAAGATCATAGTAAATTTCTTACGCTCAAAAAGATTGCTAACCAAAACCCCATCAGTGACTTAAGTCTATTGCTAAAAAGTTTATGGAATGCATAACGAGCCTATCTCAAATTAACATTAAATCAAAACAGTTCATTATAACTCAGCTATTTCAAGGCTACTTCGTCTTAACAATAATGTACACTCCGGGACAAGGAACCTTTTGTGAGATTTTGCCTCAAGCAGTTATATATCCCATTACCGTCCAGTGAATTCACTATTCACAAAAGTAACAGGTACATACTAATAAGATGAAGCCAATTTTTATAAAACACTTCCTTCTATCTCTACTAATGAAAGTAAAACAAATGTGTATATGTTTTTAAATAGGATTGTTATATAAAAAGGTTTTCCAATTATAATGTAAACTTTCTACTACTAATGAAAGAAAATCGAAAATAGTGCCGAGTTCAGTGCGTAAAGATGTCATAATGTAGTGTGTCGTGAAATATGAAAGGAAAAGATCGAGACGTAAAGTAGACAGGCTTCTATGTCATTAACGTCAATTGTCACCTATCAAGAGTTTCTCCCCGCCACCGCAGTCTCACCGTGGTTACGACTCATGTAACTAGGTCGAAATATCGGTTTTATAAAATACGAATCATGAGTACCCGTTGCATTAAAATGTTCAGTGTCCGCGATGATATACATTTAAAATCAAATGTAAACTTTGAATTTAAGGTTAAAAAACCAGGCAAGTGCGTTTCAAGCCATGCGCAATTTAGGGTTCCGAAGTAGTAAGTTTATCGAGTATTACTCATTAACTACATAAGCTAACATAGCTGTGATAGTCTTCTTTCTAAATGCTCAAAATACGTTATATGATGCTATTTTTAAGATTTTTTTCACTTGTCCATCTCCAACCATTTAGCCGGCAGGGAGGTGGACACTTGACTCTAAGCCAAATATTTCGCAAACGGACCCCTAACTCCAAAAAATAGTTTTAAAAGATCCAAAATATTTTTGAAAGACCTTTTCAACGATACCCCACACACGACGAATAAAAAAATCATCCTCACGTTAGCTGTAGGGGAGGCACCCTGAAAAAAAGGTTTTTCAATATTTTATTCTACGATTCTGGAGTTTTAATAAATATGTATATCCACGCTAAATTACAATTTTCTAGCACTTAGGGTTTCGGCGCTTTGCTTCGAACAAACAGACGGACGGACGGACAGACGGACGGACAGACGGATGGACAGACGGACGGACAGACGGACGGATAGACGGACGGATAGACGGACGGACATACGGACGGAAAGACAGACGGACAGACGGACGGACGGACATGACGAAACTATAAGGGTTCCGATTTTACTTCGGAACCCTAAAAATAGCAATAGCCTAGTAGTTTAAAAAGTAGTCTGTTAAAGGAGTTGTGATTCGTCTTCTAGAACTCTCTTCTCTAAATAACATTTGCGGTTATGAAAAACATTGGTAGGAAATCTTGATCTTGAGGCTCGTCCATAATGTTCTTAAAGGTAAGTGGAATCAGCCAATTTCCACTTGGCTAACGTTGACTAAGGCTTGTACTCCTTGCATTGTGAGAAGACCCACGCATCGGTGGGACACTGCGCTTAATGAAATACTGAATTGGACTTAAACACTTTTCGACGAATTAAAAATATAAAACCATTTCTATATGAAAAGTTAAGGTCATTAAGGTTAAGAGCACGGGTACGTATGTTTTTGACACATAACTGGACAAGCACTTTAACCCTTATCATCTAGTCTTCTGACCTAATAGCCACTTTGAGTATTATGTCCACTTTTGGTACATGACACTGATGCGTATACTTTCAAAGTTTCTCTGGATATAAAACTCTGCGAATTTAAATGAAATTAAACCATTTGAATACGTATCTACTTTCATATTTGAATATTATTTATTTTATAGAAGTTATCATGGTGTGTTTTGTATTTTTAGACAGGATTCCACAAAACTTGAACGCAAAAGTGTTATCTTAAATCATATCCTTCATTTGAATTTTGTCATGGCACAGAAGACATACATATTAGTACCTGTAATAGTTGTTATACGATTGTTGACCTGAGGTTGACATTATAATAATCCGAAAAAATTATTGCACATAAAATCTTTAGTTGTGCTTTAATAAGGCCTATTTTTTTGCTTACAATTTTCAATTTTCATTCGTCAAGAAATTTTATATAACAACTTACTCTTGTATAACACTTTAATATTTGCTCAGATTAAAGGTCTTTAATCTGAGAATATTTGCTCCTATCCACCCTTAGGTGCAGCGCAGACGATGCTCTTTTTGTGCGATCGAGTGTGCGGACGCACAAATGTTTATATGGCGCGCAGCCGCACTTTTTTGCGCGTCGTATGCGTTACTGCATATAATTGCAAAGGTTCTATTTTCACAGACTTAAAAGTGCGTCACGGACAGTGTGCCGTCTGCGCTGCACCTTAAATTTATTTTTAACAGACTTCCAAAAATGTTGAGGTTCTCAATTCGATTGTAGTTTTTTTAATATTCGTTGCCTCAGAAGTTTCTAAAGTTGAATTTCAAGTGTTATTTACGAAACATTTGTAACGTTTTTATTTCAGGCGATAGTGTTGTCTTTCCGTATCGGTTGGTAATTATCTCGTAGAATCACATCGTTGACCCGGCGGGCACATTTTACAAACGGTTGCGGTGGTCGACCCAGATTTAGCGTCGGTTTGCATGCAAATACTTCATTTTAGTGCTTCTAGTCTAGACACTTAATACGTTGCACTAGCACTTAGCGGTCGTTTAATAAATGTAGCCATCTATATCTATTTTAAATTCTATTTGAACTTAAGTATTTAAATGTAAAAAAGTTGTAATAGAATATGTAAGTAATGTTACATTAAAATATATTAATTTAGACTGTTATCAAATATTAATTTACTTTTTGCTGCCATTTTAGCAATTATATTATTATAATTATAAAATAAGCTGTCTGGTTTATTATGAAAATGTGAATACTCATTAAAAATTAAGCACCTCTTCTTTTATCGAAAAATTGTAATAAAAATGTTGGTAGAGGAGATTTCGTTAAAATTACAGAGAAACTGGAATTATTTTACTAATGAAAATTGTCGTTTCAGTTTCAACACGGATTTATTAATGAAAGTGGAAATGAAGAGTGAATTTTTAAATAGAATTTGCAACCGTTTGTTTGCATGATTTTTAAACAATGGAGGGATCTTCCCTTGCGTATATTATTTGGCTTGGACTCAGGACGAATAAAGTTTACACCCCACAAATAATAAAATACATGGATGTATATTTTTGTTAAAAACAGTAAACTTTATATGCAAAAGATGAAAATTTACATAGATATACAAATAAAGACACTTAAATTGAAAACGTTTCCCCATTTCAAGTCAGCTAACAAACACAAAACACGTCAAGGTACAATATGGCAAGGGTTTTGTTTACTTGGACGGGCCTCGCCTCTTTACACCCTAATGCCCATATAGTATTGTCAAGTAGAGACGAACTTAAGTTTCCACTTTCCCTATATTACTTTCACTTCAAAACCAAGTAGTGTATCTTAACCTTTCAACCTTGCATGGTTATTGGATGACAAATAACTTTGGACCATTTTTTGTACCAATACGGGTCTAATCATAGGACATCCATCCGTACCGTAGTAGAAGAATTATTAAAAATTGCAATACAAGATTGGTACAACTTTATCCCTTCAAGCTTGGGTCAATTTCCACATTTTTACTTCATCCCTAACAAAATCCTGTTTGTTATTTAAATTAACACGTTAATGTTGGTAATTACACGGATGAAATATCGTCCAAACTAATGAACATTGAAACGCAATCAACCGTTACAATGTCTACTGCGACTTAATTAGAGGTTATTGTATATTATGTATGTATATGTATGGTATTATATATGTATGGTTTGGTGTGAGTTTGGTCATTAATTCAGAAATATAGCATTAATTAATTACTAGATTCCGCCTGTGGTTTCCCTCGCGGAGGTATGGTTTTACTAAACGGCTTCACAAACATATAAACGCCCTAAACATCTCAGAAGAACAGACAACCGGAATTAAATGTCACCTATTTTCTTGGCCTGGACATGGACTATGTATTTGCCAAGATTAAAGAATCATATTTACATATTTTCACATTTATGTAACGAATATAGGTGGAGACTAGTAGAAAAATGAGTTGAAACCGCATTTTTTTAGAAAATGATTTTTTCTTCATTCCCCGACCGTAAGTCTTAATGTCGGGTTAGTAACACCTTTTGGGCAAATATATTGAAGTAAAACCGAGTGAAGCTCGGGGATAAAATAACCGCAAATTACGCCAATATGATAAATTAAATTCGTGGTAGCTCTACATATGGGTTAATAAATCTGTCAGACTATTTAATGAATAAAGGGTACAAAAATATTTTCTCCAATTTCATATGGAAAGTAAGTGGTAGAACTTGTATGTATCCCCTTGGAGATATCCACAGTAACTTATTTGTATAGCTGTTAAGCAGCTTCTAGTTTGAGTGCTTTTGCTGTACTAAACTTTCTTATTGAGCACCTACTAGGATTGTGCATTTGCGATGTAGTAAGATCGCCTAATAGTTTGAAAGTTAAGTCTCTCGCTTATAGAATTTAGAATCCTCCAGGTATTTGGAAGTTGTTGCGTATTAAAGAATAAATTGGCACTTGATTTGGCGAAGAAAACTGTCGTAAGGAAACTAGAGTTCTCCATTATGTTCTCAAACAATCGTTGCCAATATGCACTTGTCCAGCATGAACGATGCTTGTGATGTATACAGGTACAAGGATACATTGTGAGAGGAGATTTAAGCCCTACTGGGATAGTTATGGGATGGTAATGGTTGTAAGGGTCCTTCTGAAATAAACCAGCATATATTAGCAACTTCGGGAACAGTATTTGAGATCCAGTAAATATATGGCGTTGACTGTATGTTTCCATCTTGCTTGCCAACGCGTGTTTTACGCTCCAAGTATTATGGATTGGCAGCGGTCACCACATGCCTTCTCGTAGCTTGCCTGCTTTTGTTGGCTAGTTAATTATAACGATTGGCAAGTAATTTTATTATTACTGGTACTAGCTCATTAATCAAGTACGTATAGGACGCGAGGAGCACTTGACAAACGCTGATATGAAAGCGGCCTTAATTTCCGTAAGAAATTGCTGTGTTGCTTTATTTGATTTTACTCAAGATCGACGGCTACTAGAGCTTGCATTGTATGATCAAATTATCACAATGTGCCCGACCGCAAAATTTGTATAATATTATGTTAGTTATTAAAAACAATGAACCATATTATAACCTCAGATTAAATAATAAAATGATTATAACTAGCCACTCAATCAGCCATAGATTATTATTATTGTATATCAGCTGTTTTAAGTTCGGCCATGTTTTATTTCATACATCACTACTGTTACTGTGATCAAAAATGACAAAACCGATGCATATAGAGAAATTGTACCTCCACTTACACACTTATTATTGTTACTTATTACTTATTAAATTGATAATTTAAGTGATAAAAGCAATTCAAGTTGAGAAAATTGATTGTCATTTGAGAATAGAGACACGTAGAGGAGACCCGAGACGTGTAATAAATAAAAGGAAGCATAACTGCACGATTTCTGGCTGAATAAATACTGAAGTATTGTGAGCAAACATCGCGTTCTGCGTAGGTAATATAACGCTTTTATAACCCGATGATATTTAGATGACCTTTACGTCAAAGGTTCGTGGGTGAAAAACTAATTTACCACTTGCTTAGTTATCTAATCTAAAATGCGAGTAATCGGGGCTTTGGGGATATACTACTTTAGCTTATCGTTTCATGTTCACGCAATTATTTTACCTTCATTCTCAAAAATATGAAGCAGAAGGGGGTATTATACTATTGGTTATTCAATAATATTCCTTTCACTTTGCACCATGATTTATTTCCAGTTCTCCTAACGTTCACATCAATAACAATCTCCAGTGGCGTAGCATGGGTTCCCGCCGCCCGGGGCCGACCGATAATTTGCCGCCCCCCAATGATTTTTGCCGCCCCCATATTATTTAATTTTTTTTAATTAATTAAATATTCACTTTTCTTTTTTTTTTCATAGCACAATTTAAATAAAAATAATTAATTTTAATGTATATAATATTTTCTTTATTTAAAAATCGAGTGGCTTGCTGCCCCCTCTTCATGTGCCGCCTGGGAACATTAAAATTTAAATAAAAAATAATAATTAATTTTAATATAATTTTTTTTTATTTAAAAATCGAGTGGCTTGCCGCCCCCTCTTCATGTGCCGCCCGGGGCCTTGGCCACCCCGGCGATCATTCCTTTAAAAGGGTAAAGTAGGATACCAAGAATTTTTGCGCGGCAAAGTCACACGCGCGGTCACATTTTACATCAAAAACATAAATTTGTGACATTTAATTTTAGTTATTACAATGACTTCAGAGATATAATTTTGTTGGTAACATTTGATCGTTATTATTTCATTAGTGAGCACTCTACTTAACAATCCAACTTCTAGCTAAATTAAATTGTTATGTATAAGGGGTGAATTTTGATGACTTCGAGGTTCAATGCTCTTAGGAAATATTAACACCGGCGAGACATTTTAAAGGTCCAGTCATTCTGATTACTGCACAGTCGACGAATTATTCATAGAAAATTGTTCTCGCAACAATAAACTTAGAGATTGAAGGAAAAGATAAAGAAAGAAAAATATACCTAAAAAACACAGAGAGAACTAATTTTTTTTTAATAAATACCACATAGTGTAACATAGAAAGCATTGTGATTTTAATCCTACTAATATTATAAATGTGAAAGTTTAGATGTTTGGATGTTTGGATGTTTGGATGTTTGTGACTCAATCACGCAAAAACGGCTGAACGGATATGGATAAAATTTGGCACACGGATAGCTTTCAACCTAACTTACCAGATAGGCTACTTTTTATCCCGGAAAATATACCTGTTCCTGAGGGATAAGAGGTACAATTTAGTCATAGAAAAACAGTTTGCCGTTTTTGTCACACTGACATGACAGATGAACGAAATAAAAATGGCCGAACTTCAATCAGCTGATTAAGTGATTAAGTTGTAATATGGTTAATTGTTTTTAACAACTAACAATATACCAATTGTGCGGAGATGCACATTGTGATAATTTTTATCATACAATGCGAGGTTTAGTAGCCATCGATCTTGTGTAAAATCAAATAAATCAACAAAACATTTTTTGTGGAAAACTAAGGCTGCTTACATACTAGCGTTTATAAAGCGCTTCATGCACCCAATGAGCAATCAATGAGTTACAAAAAATAATAATTTTACGATAAAGAAAATAACTGGTAGCTTATCATTGAAGTATAATGTAGTAAAGTACCAGAACAGACAGCGCGAACAAAATTTGTGTCGCGTCGCTAGATTCTGTTTTTAAATCGAACGAATCCATTAAAAATTGAAGCCCACTGCAGCCAATTTATTTGGCCAAACATAGTATTCGCTGTATCGGTTTTATACGCCAGTAATAATACTTCAATGTAGCTTATCAAGTTTTTTCCTACCTTTCAATAAGAAGTGCTATCGAAGTATTATAAGATATCGTATCAGGTTTAATTGATTGCAAAAGATCATCAAATTTGGTTTTTAACATTCGTAAATGTCTTTCTATTTTTTATATTTACTTTATAGTAAAAAATATTAATTTTCCTGAACCGATTAAGCAAGTCATTATTAAAATGTCGGATGAGTGCGTACGTCTTTAAAATCCTAGTGCGGTTTTAGCCTAATGTCAAAATTGCTTTATTTTTCTATAGCTGTGCATGCGTTTAGGCCAGTAACTTTTGAATCACTGATTTTAGTCATGGATATATTACTCTAACTGGATACATAACTTCGTAGTTGTACCTGAAGATCGATGATGGCATAAAATAATGACCATTTTTGTATTGTGTCCATGTTATCTATAGTCCCAGGATATAATAAAATTATCTTTCGATTGTGATTTTTTATAATGGTTAAAAACATCTAAGATGAAATTATAATATAGATGTAACATAATTGTGTACCTTAATTTTCAATTAACTCTTAATGCAATTATTTAAATTAGGTTATTTTGAAGAAATTCTTATAAAATGTATATTATTTCAATATTACAATTTTTGCCACCAGAAGAATTACATATAGAAAACATTTTGAAGAACCGTATCAAAATAGGACATAATTTTTCTAAGTGTGTACACCCTACAATTATGAAGGACAACCTCAATCCGGCCTGTGATTGGTCGAATGGTTATTCCGATATGACGTCATTGATCTTCAGGTACCTCTACAAAGTCTATGATCCAGACAGAGTAATATATCCATGATTTTAGTTAATAGGAGTTAATTCTTTGTTTAAGAAGCAATTTGGATTATGCTTTTTTGCATAACATTGGGTATTTTGTCAAGTAGATTTGAAATTCAGTGAGGAGCTGATGATGGTATCTGGATATAAAGAGTACTAAATATCTGGAGATAAAGGAACTCCTCAATGGTAGAAAAAAATAGGTAGAACGGTGTTTGAAGATATTTTGTTTTCGTTATCGTTGACATTGTGAAATCAGTTCTTCATTGACCAACTAAGGGTCTCATGACGTGTCTTCGAGAACAAATAGGTAACTCCTGAACGGGTGCAAATTACTTAACAGGAATAAAAAATATTTGTTTTTAGTAACGTTGACATTGCAAAACCAGTACATTAATGACCAACCTAAGGCCTGCTGGTGTACTTATCTTGGAGGCTAAATATGTAAATCTGGAACGGATGGGAATATTTGAACAAGATTTAAAAATATTTCTGTTAGTAACGTTGAAATTGCAAAGCCTATATACATCATTGAGCAACTTGAGCCTGATGGTGTATCTTGGGTAGGTACACAAAATAATTATGCCATGCCACTAAAACGCAGACGTGTCTGTTCACTGCAAAACGGAGCCTGTTCACCTTGGCTCCCACTTTCCGGAATGTATCCCTGGAATGCACCGACCGCCTACAGTTATTGGAAGTCGAAGTTTCCTCGAACCGCAACTATGAAAGGTTCATCGAATCCAAAGCTAAAGTGGCTGCAAGAAAACTTGGGGTCCTTGCAAGGGTGCGCCAGTACTTCTTACCGAGGCAGATTTTAACAATGTATATAAAGCTCAGGTTCGCCCATGTGTGGAGTACTGCTGTCACATTTGGGCCGGTGCCGCAAAATGTCACCTTTCAGCCTTAGATTCGATGAAGAGGCGTGCAATGAGGCTCATTAACGACCCAGACTTGGTGGTAACCAACGTGCAAAGCCTCGCACACAGGCGCAGAGTAGCCAGCCTCTCGGCATTCTACAGGATGCAAGTTGGAGATTGAGTCATACGGCAAGCATCCATCCATATGTCGTCAATATCCCACCGCTGCGAACGGTGCGATACACGTCTTCTTTCATACTGCGTGCCGCGAAGGACTGGAATAGCTTGCCTGCGTGGGTGTTCCCGTCCAACAACAATGTAAGTGTCTTCAAGAAAAGAGTGAATAGGCATTTATTAAGTTAGTGCATTCACCATCTTGGACTCCGTCGCCACTTACCGTCAGGTGGGATTGTTGTCAAGCACTTATTTTATGTAAAAAAAAATATTTAACTTTTATGTGAAATAAGCTAATGCTTGACTAAAAAGCCACCTGATGGTAAGCGGGAATGAAGTATAGGTGGTAAAGCGCACTAACTTACTAAAAGCCTATTCTCTCTTCACTTGAAGACACCCGTATTATAAGAGTAAGAGCCAAGATGAAAGGGCTTCCTTTGCCGGTGAAGACACGCTTGAGTTTTTGTGGCGTTGAATCTCACAAAGTTGGTATGCCAGACCCAATCGAAGACCTTCGAGATGTCAAGAAAAACTGCTAGCTCTTCCCTATTTTTCTCGAGGGTCTCGTCCCAGATGTGAGTGGCATACGCTAGAAGATCTCCCGTCGACCGGTTTCGGCGGAACCCGTACTGCCTGTCGCTAAGAACATCATTGTATTCTAGATATACCATGAGGCGCGTGCTAAATATACATAATAACAGCAGTTATTACATGGGCGACTGTTGTTGTTGGTAACATTCACATTGCAAAACCAGTTTATCATTGACTTAGGGCCAGATAGTGATATAAGATAGAATAATATGTAATTCCTGATTGGGTGGCAATAACGGAAACACTTTTTTAAAATATTACATACTTGGTTGTACTTTGACATTGGAAAACTAGCATATTATTGACCAAACTTAGGGCCTGGTGGTGTATCTTGAATACCAAATAATTATGTAACACCTGAACGAACGGAAATAACGAAATTCATTTCAAAGATATTTGTTGTTGTTTTTAAACCATTTTTAAAATGAAATTATGTGAATGTTTCTTATTCACTAACGCTTAAACTGCTAAACGAATTTAGTTTCAGTTTGGCTCCCAGATATTTACGAGTACTTATGGTATTTATTTTGTATTCCGATATTTCGACCCAGTTGCATAGATCGTGTTCCATGGTGGTAAAGTTTAAAACTGGTGAGTTAAGTTTAAATTTTATATCGGGGATATACCGTTCCCTCAAGATAAGTGGTATAATTAAAAATGGCTAGCATATATTTTTTTATCATTTCTTTTATTGATCATACTCTTCATTCTTCTAAAGATCTAATTCTGAAGTCCACGCAGATGAAGTCGCGGGTAAAAGCTAGTCATATTCTATAGAAGACTATTGATCGCTTCTAACAAAGTTCTAATAACACAATCCACTTATTTTCAGTTTCTAGTTAGAGAAAATGTTCAAAAACCTAGAATGCTATTGCTTCTAATGCGATTTTCGTTCAGAATATTCTGAAATTAGATTATCTTCAGATTATCTTCAACGCCAACGTATTGATGTTAAAATTACTCTGATCAGTTAAAAATTGCCTCACAATATTGTTACGAACGATATTAGTTGATTTACGTCAAATATTGTAAACAAATAAATTTATTAATTGGTTACATATTCATCAAACCATTTGGGGATACCACAAATATACAAATAATTTGAATGAAATTTGATATTTTTCAATTATGACATAATAAACTGTATCTAATTGATTTCTGTACATGGAAATATTTGAGAAAAACTAAATATTGTATTTAATATTTATGCACATATATTTATTAATACATGCAAAAACAATATTAATATTGTAATAAATTTTATTACAATATTTGTCCTTTTTCTGTGCGTTTGTACTCGCTTATCCTAGCGTACGTACCTACTTACGCATCAGCCGTCCGGTTGGCCGCAGGGTGCGGTTGCAATTGCGGTTAACCGGGCGGCGGCTAACCGTAACCGCAACCGGATAGTGCGTATAGTATTGTTGCGGTTTCATTGAAGTTGGAACCATTTCCAAGATGGACGTCAGCGTCCGAAATAGCAGCTATTTATCACATTTACATGCGATATATTAAGAAAAATAAAAACAAAGAAAAAGGTTCTGAGTGCATCCTTATGTGCATGTAATGTATACGTACGTGCGCCTTCAATGGCGAGCAACCGCAAACAACGCAGTTTTGCGGCACAGAGTACTTAATAGTACTGGCAAACCGCAGTCCATCCGCGTAGTGCGTATAGCGACCGGCTGCGACCGTCCGGCTAGCCGTCATTCGGGCCGCAGCCCTCCGAGCGACCGGAGCGGTTGGCCAACCGCCACAATACAATTTTGGACTTTCGGCTAGCCGGACGGCTGACCGCAGTCCGGCTAGCCGCATAGTGCGTACGTAGACTAATAGCTGATGTACTGCGGTAACATTTCGTAACATCTAACGTTTGTTTTATTTCAATTGACTGTTCATTAAGGATCTTGTTTAAAAATTTATTCGAGTATGACTACGTACACCATACGTTTTTCCTTATCGAAGCGAAGGACTAGTCTATACTAATATTATAAAGAGGAAAGTTTTCATTGTTTGCATTGAATAGGCTCCGAAACTACTGAACCGATTTGAAAAATTCTTTCACTGTT